>CM066156.1:17500-4817500 GCA_033617975.1 Populus alba x Populus glandulosa | reverse complement strand
TATGTATTATCAGTGTTTAAGAAGACTATTGCTATGTATTTGCTAAAATAATTAAGATTAAATACAAAAAAAAAAGCTAGAATTTTCACTTATCTATTTATTACGAGTGCTTATTATTAACCTAAATACAATATATATATATATATAACTTAAAATACTATTTTACCTTTAATAAATAAATTTACATAAATATTATTTAACAGTATTCAGGTAAATTAATTCAACTAGGATTACTCAATTGAAACTAATAACAGATATCAATACCAAAGTAGCAGAAAGAACATGAGTAGAAAAAACATGGATATCTCATGCTAAATTATTAATTTTATTTATTTTTGTATTTTAAAAATATTTATAAAAAAAATTATTATTTTTATTTGCTTTAAATTAATTTTTTTTGGTATTTTTAAATTATTTTAATATGATGATATCAAATATATTTTTTAAAAAAATTATTTTAATATATTTTTAAATAAAAAATACTTTATAAAACAACCATAATCACGTTTCAAAACACCCCGTAAATACATTTGGGGGCAAACTCACATTCTTCACCAGCGGCACTACAGGGGCTTTGCCCCACCATTTTCTTGCACATTATTGACTGGAGTTGTGGTGCCACTTCTCTTGCTGGATTGCCCGGTGATTGTCCTGCCCATGAATCTTCCTGCTTTGCCCAGGCCACTGCCAACAGCTCCGAGGCCATTTCCCACAAGCCCGACCCCGGCACCAACACCAGTTCCCACAAGGCCAACTCCAGCACCAATGCCGGTGCCCACCATTCCAACACCTGATCCCAACAGTGATGCTGCCCCATCAAGTGCATCCATTGTGCTCCCTATAACTCCAGCTTCTTTTAGTTTCTTTCGTTCCTCTACAATCTTCTTCTCTTCTTCTAGAGCAATCAACTGCTCTTCCTTGTTAAATTCATGGTACAAGACCTGCAAATCCAACGTCAAATATAAACATAACCAATAACTACAGCACATGAAATAAAAATGATAAGTATAAAGCCTTGAAGATGAAAACAGAGCAAAATAATGGACAAAACTATATTGGTCCTCGAAACTATAAAAAACATGTCACGCCTGGGATTCATAGACAGAATCAAGAAACAGTAGAATGGACATAAATATGATCCAATTATCACCAGCTGTTGTTCTAGTCGAATAAAAAGTAAAAAAAAAAAATCAAGAAAATAAACTACAATTATGCCATATCTTGTTACCTTAATTGTGGTAGTTCCTCTATCCTTCTTATCCTTGACCTTCAAGGTATCAAATGATGATAAGAGTCTCAACTCCACTTCCTTCCAAGTTTCGGCTTCCAGCTCGTTTAAGGCCAATTTTGCTCTTCCTAATCTCTTGTCTTGCCCAATGTCCTTATCAAAGACCTGTTAAAGAGAGTTTCATCACATTATATGACACTCTTTCAGAAGAGATCAACTATGTCAAAAACACAAGTAGTTGATCATATTTGAGTTCTAGAGAGTAAAGTCTAGGTAAAGTTCCTTAGAATTAAAAGGGGAGAGAGGATGTCTCCATAAACTTTGGCAACTTCAACTGCTTGTTGCATAAAGATAATGGCTGGCATTTCGTAGAATAGCAACACATTAAATCATACAATACCAACACATGGTAAATGTATGCTTGCATGGATAGAGAAGATAAGTTAGAGAAGGATGCATGTATCCGACAAAGTGCAGTTGGGAGAAAGACTAGCATTCATGGATACAAAAGAAAAATTAGAGATGGATGCATGTATTTGACAAAGCGTAGCAGGGAGAAGGACTATGAAGTCACCTGTACATGCAATTAATAAATACAATGGTAAATGTTGTGCTTACACTTCTGAGACAATTATGTGGCCTAATCTCCCACCCATCCAAACAGAAAAGAAAGCAGACCTCACAGTTTAGGTTCTGAAAATTTCGAAACTCATTCGGTGCATATTTCTAGCATGACAAATATATAGTTGTCTCAGATCCCCACGACAATTACAATAAGGGCCCACATGGAAATGAAATTCAAACTAGACTGTCAATTATGTCAACAAAACAAAATATAGAGTAATTAAGAGGTGCATAAGAAACTACGCAAGCATTGTTCTGAAAAAGGCAAAATAGAATAACAAGAGCAAAAGGATGAGGGGTATGAGAGATTTAAAACCTCAAGGATAAGCGACTGTGTCTCCTTGTCTTCAGCAATCAAGTCAAATGTTTGATTCCAAACAGGATTGAGGTTATTATCAACAACTTGTGTTTTAACCTTGAACATTGGCCGAATATATACAACTGCATAAGGATCAGATTTTCCAATCATTTCCATGTTCTTCAAGTCATTTGCCTTTACTACCGTCACTGTAAGCTTTCCTTGTGGTTTAAGCTCTAATTCACTGAAATTAAAGAACAAGAAATATCTTAAGTAAACTAATATCTAAAATCTCAATCCTCCACTTTATGCTTCTAATGTTTAGACCCAGTCACCAAGGTGTTAAAATGAGGTTTAAGGCAAATATGTCAACTTTTTAACATTTACTTTCATAGCTTGTTCATAGAAACTTATGATCATAAGATTTTGATTATATTGTCTTTCATAAACTACAGTTCTGTGGTCTGGAACTGTTCAACAGGTATAGATGTAAAGTTGAGTTTGTGATTTTTTTTAAAATCAGAAATAATTCTTAGGGACATTTTATGGGTAATATTTTGAAATATGTTAAATAGCATTATACAACTAATGCTTGTATGTCATTTGAGTTTCGTAATCTTGAAGATAATTTGTTAAATTTCTAAAAAACTCGTCAATTTCAAAATTTTCCAAGCATTGCTAGCAATTCATGACCACAACAGCTATCTAGAGCCAGCAACTCCATGACTGTGAACTAAATCGTAACCATGAGCACAATCACAATTTGTGACCAGAATGGCCATTACAGTTATGTGATGCTAGCAACTCCACGGTTGGGAGCACAACAGAAATCACAATTGCAACTGCAACTGTAATTTAGAACAATGATAAACATTCATTTCAAACACATTTGAGTACTTAGACAGCCAAAATGTATTAAGAAATATTGTAACAACTCTCAGGAGCAGAAAACAAAAATCATAAAGTTTGCTGTTTACCTTGTGTCAACAGGGATACCACCAAGTGGAACAACAATCCTGTGGGGCCACTGAAGCATATCTGTGACAATTGAATTCACAGTATCCTACCAAATGTGATAAGAGCAGAATAGTGAGTAAGGATACCAAACTGACAATGAAACAAAAGATCATAAGTTTTGATAGAAGGAAGAAATTCAGAAAATACTCACATCAATCATATCTGATACTCCGGGAAGGGCTGTTAAGCTTCCACCAACAGCCTTGAGAACATATTCTATCTTCGGCTTTGGCTGATTGACGATACAAGAATTAGTAATTTCTGAAAAAATTATAACTGTAATGATGTCAACAATTACTTAGTGCATGCATTCATGTAATTAATTGCCATCTCCTTTAAACTCAAAGTACTAACCAGCTGATGATCATCACTAACAGCCAAGTAGAGCATGCTATTGATTGAAGTTAAATAAAATAATGGAACTAACTCGTTTCTCGAGTTCAACTACAATCCTCATCCATATGCAACTCCTTCATTATATCAATAATGTCAAATGAATTCTTGAAATTAATATAAGATTAGTGTATTGTTATACTGTTGGATACATTAACCACTCAAAGACCTAAAAATCTCGGTGAGCTTAATCATTCATTAAATATGATTTCATCGCGACTTTGTAGTGTTCTGTTGTTTGTGTAGCCTTCAAGCTGGAACATCTTGAAGGTCCACCAGAAATGATAGTTACATATCTGTTGTAAGAAAGAAATTGAATGGAAAAAAGAAAAAAAAAACAGTGAGAGAGACAAGAAGAAGTTGAAATATCTAATGTCACAGGAAAACCAGAAGAAAAGAGAGGCATGTCCAAGCAGTGTCATTTCTATTTCTCCCTCCTATTTCTGTTTCTCTGAAATCTTGCGAGAGCTTTATGATAAAGATATTCCAACAAAGCCTAACTATTTTAGTACAGCCCAAATTACACACGCATATTTCCTATACATAGAAATCATTCATATTGTCGAAAATCCATCAAAGCCACTTATTTGTTGTACTAGTTTAGGTACCAACCTAAACACCTGCACGGCTACACATCACTACAAAGAAACATATAAAATAACAACCAGATACTTTTAAAACTTTAAAAAGGTGTACCTCAGCAAGTAGAGCAATAACGAGAGCAGAAATACATGGAATCTCTTCAGCGAGATGGAAGATAACACGGATAACAGTGTAAACTTCAAGATCTTTCAGCTGTAGCATTTTTTCACCATAAAAATATTCAGATAAGTACTCCCTGGAACAAAAAGGATCCAAATGGATGAAGAAAAGTCAAGAAAATTTGGTTATTAGTCAAAGTCATTGATCCACCAACTTGAATGGGTATGGAAGCAACAAGTGCAGCTTCAACGCCTAGAATTATGCTTGGATCACCACACCACCTCAAATCAATATCCATGGTAACTTCACCTTGCTTGAGACTTTGGACACGGATGCCTGCATTGATTTAAGTAATAAAGAAGGAAGTCAAGGAGCGATGCAATATAACATTGTGAGGCAGTAAATAAGTGCATTTCAATGGTGAAAACATTCGTACTTGATAAATAAAAATATTCCTGGTTAATGTTTGCATGCTGTTTGTTTATTAAAATTGCCAGAAATACTTTCTGAAGTCCTATTTAAAAGAATGGGTCCAAGCATTAATTTACTTGAATGCTGTCATAACTGAATGCTATCAATCTCAAATGACATAAGAATACTTCATCAGACACAAGTAGGGCAACACATGCAACTACATAACAGAAATGAGCATCTGTTGATCCATACCTTCAATCTTGGGTGGCACAGTTCCAAGAGAAAATTTGTTGAACTTTAAAGAAGTAATCCCTGGGGGTCGGTAGTCTTCCAATAGTGGTTCAACAGACTCTTTAACCACCAGTGTAGCTGCCTGTGAACATATTCGGCCAACAATCTCAGGTTTATTATGTCAGGAAAGAAGCTTGTTTTTGAGGCTTACTAAAATTTTACAAAATCTTTGATCTGCATCCCTCTCCTTACAACGAATTCTATCTTCCTGTAATTCTTATCAATATACATGGATTTTTTTATTATTTTTTTGCCTAAACATGAACAGCATTTACCAGTATACGTAGATTTTTTTTCTCTAAAAAAAATCGAATTCACAAGAAACCAAAGAGCACTTGAAATTTTTGCCCAATTACACCTAATTGTAAGCCAAAAAATATGATAAGAATAAAAAAACAAGTATCTTACTTCTGCAACAAAAGGCCATAATTTGCGCAATTGCTTGTTTAGCCATTTCACCTGCAAGATGCAACCCGAGTGCGAATTAGTAGAGAACCACTCCGAACCATGCAACGATGCAGAAGGTGATTGTTTTTCTTGATACATGACATGTTGTCCTTTAGCTTCACAAAAATACACTACAAGTTCCAAAATGACAACACAACATGAAATTAGAGCTCAAACTCAATTTAAAATACAGGATTACAGACCTGTTCAAAAGCAGGAAAAGATATCCAATCAGGAAAATTATCACCACATATTTTCTTCAAATCATCTCTGTTGAGTGACCCGAGAAGTTTTATATCAACTGCCTGCAGACAGAAATTCGAGTTCGCATTTAACTTTCCAAATTCAATGCACCTCACAGTATTTTCAAGCAAATTCTACGGAACAAATAATAAAGAGAGAGAGAGGAAAACGACAGGTATCTCGATCAAAATTAACGAACCTTAGCAACTCTTTTGGTGCTTCTGTACTGCATCATATGTTTCCATCCAGCCATCAACCCGATTCCAAAGATGATCCCCAAAAATATCCCTGAAATCAGCCCCATTTCCCCCGATTCCAAGCACAACTAAACCTAATCCACCAAAAAGAAAAGGAAAACACAAAGACAAACAAATCAGAAAGAAAATAAAATCAAACAGCGATGCATTACGTCCATGAATTGATATTGTTATTGTATGGAGAGGCTGAGGAGAGGAATTTACAGTGGAGAAATTAGGTATCAGAGAACTGGAGATAGAATCAGTTATGATTGCTTTACGCTAAGATAGAAATACTGATACTGCGATGCCCCTGAGAGTTTGTTTGTCTTCTCTCTCCTGAAAGTAACGGTTCCTTTCTTTCTTGAGTGGGAGATGCGAGCATTTAATATTACTCCACGAGAAAAAGAAAAAAAAACCAATGGAAGAGCAGAGCGAGGGCCAGGTATGGCGGAGGAAGGAGAGCGGGAGACAAAGCATTGATCTTCTTTATTTAATTTATAACGGCCATAACATTCAATTACCCGCTTTTATTGCACTCCTTCTCCCTCCATAATCCTGTACGTTTTTTTTGGACTTGTTTGGAAATATCTAATAAGATAGGGTTTTTTATTTTTATTTTTTTTATGGTTTTTGAAAATATGTTTAGATATTGTTTGATATTTAAAATTATATATATATATATATAGAGAGAGAGATATAAATTTTTTTAATGTGTTGATGTTAAAAATAATTTTTTAAATAAATAATATTTTAAAAAATAATAATAAATATTAGCAAGTAGCTTTTTAAATTAGGATTGTAGTTTGCCTGGCTTCTTCTAGTTTTGTTACGATTGGTTCAAGAACGGAGGTTTTTTTTTTTTTTTTGGGGGGGGGGACAGGGGCTCGGGTTCTTAAAAAGAAAAGGAGATTAAAATCTAAGTTTTGACCTCTCCTAATTGTTTTTTCTATTTTTGGCCCCTTCTAAATTATTTTCTTGGTTCACCCTGGGATCGGATACGTAATTGTTTCTAACTTGCTCTCTATATTATATGAATGAAGGATTTTCACCGAATCCCATGTGATATTAATAATATGTTTCTATTATTGTATTTTTATTTTATTTTCCAGTTTATGATGATATTATTTAAACCATTATGTATCAAATTAAATAAGTTTCTTGATTAGATTAAAAACAAATCGTCCATATTAAAATTAGAGGATTGGTAGGAGGGTATCTTCTTATAATCCGTTTTCTTCTTCTTTAAGCTTTACTTATCAAATATAATTAATCGCTAACTAGATTAATCAGTAACTATTGGTGACATCAATATAACCTTAAAAAACCTAAAATATAATAATTTAAAACAAAAAAAATTATAATTTTGAAAATACAGTGTAGCCGCATAAAAAAATAAATAGCGTGTAAGGAATTTCAAAAAAAAAAATACTTGTTACATGTATTGGTGAATGTTTGTGATTATAGCACACAGAATTTTTAAAATAACTTTTTTGTTTTAAAATATATTAAATAATTTATTTTATATTTTTTTATATTAGCATGTTGTAACTATAAAAAAACACAAAAAATTATCAATTTAGTGAATTTTTAAATTAAAAAACAAAAAAAAAACATCAAAAGCATAAATAGAAACTCTGTCAAACACTTGTGGACAGGGAATATCATTTATTTACTGGATAAGGGTTGGATTTATGGATGGGCCTGCAGGTTTAGTCGCCTTGAAGTTGGTGGAAAGGAACAAAAAGAATAAAATCCGAAGGTAGCATGCTTGCCTGCTTGGGACCGGGCAGAAAGTAATGGACTCTGGGTTCAGCTTGTTTGTATCCGTGGAGACATGGTTCTATGGTTTTTTTTTTTTTTTGGTAAAAAAAAAAAAACAGAAGAAATGGCACCCGGCATCGTGTTAAAACTTAAAACCATTTTGAAATACAAACACAAAACACAATCTATCCTGCCCCATGAAAGAGACAGCTAGTTATACATGGAACCATACGGGTTGAAATCAATGATGCTGCTTCCGCACTCGTCCCTTAAATCTAACTGCTGTCATGCTATGTCTTGTCCGGTCAAAACTTTCAAAAACTTTTCAGCAAAACCAGTAGGTGTAGTTATTAAATTTGATTCGAACAATAATTGAATTGCGAGTTGGAGATGTTAATTTATTTTTATAATATATATATATATATTAAACTTTTTTTATTTGTTTTTTTTACATAAAAAACTTATGCATGAATTTATTTAAATAAATTAAAACTTATCTATATGAATAAATTAAAAACAAGTCATTCATAATAATTAAAAATAAAACTATAAAAAATAAAAGATAAATATAAATCAAATATTTAATCTCGCAACACGAGATAAGATATGTATTTTGTTATGTTTGTTGAATCTATTTATTAAAATGATTTTTTTTTATTTAATCAAGTAATGATAGAAATAAATATATATGAAGTTTGTAAATATAATAATAAAAAAACTATACAATGTTGCATATAAAACATGAAAAAAATTGGACGAATCATAATAATATCTTCAGAAACTAAATACATGAAAAATATTTATAAGAAAAAATCTATTAAAAAAAAAAGCAAAATAAAAAATTATAGAAGAGGGGAGTTAGTTGAAACATATTTAAAAAATATATTTTTAAGAAAACACATGTTAAAAGAAGGTATCAAATATCAATTGAAATAAAGCAAAAAATAAAATTAAAAAAAAATAAGAAAAGGGCAATGATAATCTAGTTATCACAAGCGTGATTCAAAGAAATAAGAAAACAAAATAACTCAGGCTATAACCCTAATAAGGTTTAATAAGTCGATTTTATTTTAACTATACAATAAAAAAGATAAAAATAGTAAATTGATATTTTTTTAAAATAAAACATCACGATAACTTGGATAAACAAGCATTTGAAAGTACAAAACTAAATAAAAATGAACAAAAAAAGCCACCTCAAGTTAACTCGAAGTGACATGATAGACTTGTAACCTGAATAATAAGGAGTGAGTCACCTTGAGTTGATTCTTAAAACTCATGGCCTCGGTGCTGAGATATAAATAATTTGGTATAAAAGAAATTGAAGAAGACTACAAAGTCAATTATTTTTAAAATGATATCGAACAATGAAATTGAAAAATAAAATAAGCCACGAAAAAAATATTGATCCGCGTTGACTTTTCAAACTTGTGATATTGGTTATTAAATCACAAGCATCATGCGTGAAAAAATCATAAAGGTCGATCCATGACAAGTCGAATATTAAATGATGAAATAAAAAAAAATTAATGACATAGGATGATTTGAAATAAAAATAAATAGTAATTACAATAACAATAGTGGTGAAAAAAAACCAGATTGAATTGTGAATTTGAAAATCAATAAAACTTTTACTGAATAACTAGGAAAAGAAATTTAAAACAAAACAATAAAGATTAAGTTAATATATATATATATATATATAAAAGAACCAATAAAAAAATTAAAAATTAAAAGAATAATGATTGAAATTGAAATATTAAAAACAAAGAAGATCAACCTATAATTTTATGGAAAAAATAAAGAAAATAAGATTAAAAAAGCCTTATCAACGACTAACTGCCTCATCGTTGCTGGCATACATTGATCGAGAGAAAAAAGATGTGACAACACTTTTAATAACACGGTGACATGACAGATTTAACCATTGAGAGATGCAAGATATTGTGGCGCATGCACAACATATATCAACAAATTTTTAAATTTAAATATAAATCAATCAAGCAAAAAAGATCAAGTTGCCCATTGTAGTTTTAGAATTAAAAAAATAAGTCCATGTGAAAGGACAAAAATACATTCGATGCATGACTTATTATAGAGGTAAATCATTTCAATGTATTGTTTTTCAAAAAACATAAACACCTTGGTCAACAAATTTATTTATTTTTATTTGAAGATAATTTAATTATTTAAAAAACATGGAAAATTCACATACTTAATTTTTTATTGATCAATTGACTATGAAAAATATTCAAATTACCCAACATTATATATATATTTTTTCAAAATACAAAAAAATAATAATTTAATTGTTACATCAAATAGTAACCGAGTATGGATTCTAGAGTTATTATTATCAGTCAGATTAAAATGAAATTATTTATAACAAAGAATTTTAAAAATTACTTGAATTTTCCTGTAACAGGAAAATGTATTTTTTTATATAAAAAAATAAGCTGAAAACAAAGCACATGTTTGATCTTTTCATTTCAATTTATAAAAATTATAGAACACATCCAAAAAATTTTCAATTCACGAATAAAATAATTCATGAAAAAACCTCTCTTCGAACCAACACCCAAATATGAGAAAAAATCTCCATTGCATATGTATCTAATTACCAATCCCACACCAAACAACTCAAAAAATACCACCCCTATCCCCACCATTAACTGCCAGCAAAGCAAATAAACTCACACGCGCAATCACTTGCACGCTGGCCCCGTTTTTAAATCCGCTACTTCCCGCCCCCTCTCCCTTGGTCGGAATAGTGATCGGCAGATAAGCTGAGTCGGGACCTAGGGGCTCCCTGTATGGTGGAGGGGGCGGCTGATTAAGATTGGGAGGCAATCCAAGGCCGCGACTAACGTTGATATCAAAGGCCAATCCATGCTGGCATTGAATGCCATCACTAGCATCGGAGAAGAAATAATTCGGACCTTGAATAGTCAACGGTACGATTATGGTCAATGCTTGATTAAAAACCGTGTTGCCTCCGTTGTAGACAAAGGTATCGTTATAGGACGAGTCATCGATTGGGCAGTTTTTCAATTTTGTCAGATTGTAGGTTTGGGTCACCATCTGATTTGAGCTCGTTTTGAAAACTGAAAAAAAAATCAATTTAACAAACACCTGGACAATGTTCACGCGTACATAAAATAGATTTAAGAAATTTGTAGCTTACTAAGATAGTCGCCGAGATTGAAGGTTTGGGAGGCAGCCCAAGAGGAATAGTTAGTGGCAATGGTGTTGGTGGTGGAATTGAAGAACCAGCGGGCAGTGTCACCAACGGTATGGTTGATGTATTTAGTGGGAGGAGCCTGTGATGTGGCGACGGTGATCAGGATGGCCATAGTGATTAGATGCAGAATGGTAGCTCCGGTCATGGCCGTTGGCTGCTGTACCATTAATGGTTTACTTGCCTGGAGTAGACTGCCAGCTTGTTTGAGATTGTGGTTGCAGTTACTTTTTAAATAATTTTTCGTGCTAAAATACATGTCAATGATGTTTTTTTATTTTTTAAAAATTATTTTTGATATTAGCACATCAAAATAATTTAAAAACACTAAAAATATATTAATTTAAAGTTAATAAAAAAATAAAAAATTTTCCAAATTTTTTAAAAATATTTTTAAAACACAAAAACAAACATGTTTTTATAATACAACGAGGCAAGAAATGAATAAAGGAGTCGGTCTGTACCCACTCAACAAAGCTTAAGTACTGAAGAGTGAGTGTGGTAGAGAAGGAAAGTGGCAATATATTTATTGAGTATTTAATTTTTTTTAATACAATACATACGTATGCTAAGAAAATCGAGGACCATCTCTAATCTCAACAAATCATCTTCTTTGTTCTCCAATGATACTATTTAGGTTTTCTAGCCCAAATATCTAAGGCCTATAATCTAGACCCAAAAGCCCATATTTTCACTCCATGATTCACCTAGGACCAGAAACCCCTGAATCTAATTCGACAACCCATATCTCCTTAGCCCTAAACAAGGAAGTTCTTGCCTCTTGGTCTTTTATATTTCCTTGCGTTCTCTCTCTTTTTTTTACTACTATTATTACATTATTACATCCTAGTAAAAATTTACTTCGCTTCACGTAAAAGGTAAGCAAAGAGAACAAAGATTTTCTGGCTCGAAAAAAAAGAAAAGAAAAGGAAAAAGCTTAAAAGAAAATAATTGTTAAGTCGTTAGTTAATTAATTAGTTAAACCACCCTTTGCCTTGCGTTGGTTTTTGACTGGGCTTGCTAAGTCCACCTTGTCTCTCGCGCTCAATTCGGCTCCCCTCTCGTCTTCTCAGATCATTCTCTCTTTAATTTTCGTTCTTTCTTATTTCCTTTTGAAAATAATAATTAAATTACTACCAGTATACTTCTCCCAAATCGAACCAGACCGATTCTTTTCTCAAAGGTAAGATCGATTTTTTATCACATTTTCAGCTTCCTCTCTGTTATTTCAGTAACATTTGCGATTTTTCTCTGATCTGATCTGAGCTGAGCTTGCTTATTTATTTATTTTACATCTCTTTGCTGGCTTTTGATATTATTTGTTATGTGTGTGTGTAAGAGAGAGTTGCTTGATCGATTAAATGGTGATTAAAGAGATCCTGAGGTGATTATTCAAGTGAAAAAGCAGATTAGTGTATAAATACAATTTACTGAAATGAATGTGTGTGATTTTGAAGTTTAGATCCCGCTGAATTTTAAATTTTAGAAAGTATTTGAGCTAATTTTTTTGCAATTTACGTTAGCTAATTTCGCACTGTAGTATTTGTATTGTCTAGCATTGGTTTCATGGATTGAAGTGGTATTCAATTTTGAATTTTCTTCTTTCTGGTTAATAGGATCGCTTGCGGTGTGCAAGTGTGTTTTATTTAAAAGAAGTGTACAATGGAAGAAGAAGAAGAAAAGGAGTTCGGACAAAGTCTTAATATTCGGGAAGTAGATAGTGCTGCAAAAAAAGATAGTGTAGGAGAATCTCGTCAAGGGAATGTAAATGTGCTTAGTGGTGGTCAAGAGGAGATAGAAAATGAAAATCCGGTTTATGATATGCTTGATTCTGTAGATATCGAGGATGATGATGATGATCAGTTTGAACTTGTGTCTTTAAAAGAACAAGAAAGGGGTCTTGGTGAGTTTGCGGTTGGTAATATTGATGCAAACCGACCATCGGATTTAGAGAGTGAGAGATTCTCGTTTGATAGGTTTGGAGAAGTCTCTTTGAATTCACACAGTAATTATGGTGCTGAATGTGATTCTTCTCCTACCATGGAGATTCAACATGGTCGCTCTGTATTGAGCACTGGGCCTGAGAGACAATCTGGTCATGCAATTAAGCAGTCGCACTCGTCAACCAGTCTAGATTCTGGTTTCTTTATGGATGGATTCTCTCCAACCAGTTCACCGCAAAAGGCTAAGTCAAAAGCTGCAATGCCAAATGTGTCCCCCGAGTTATTGCATCTGGTGGATTCTGCTATAATGGGAAAGCCTGAAATTTTGGACAAGCTGAAGAACATTGTCAGTGGAGTTGAGAGTTTTGGAAGTGGGGAGGAAACTGAGGGCATTGCTTACTTGGTTGTCGATTCCCTTCTGGCTACAATGGGTGGAGTTGAAAGCTTTGAGGATGAGGATCATAACCCTCCTAGTGTGATGCTGAACTCCCGGGCAGCCATTGTGGCAGCTGAGCTTATTCCTTGCCTTCCTTGGGTAGGTGACAGTGAGATTTTCATGTCCCCTAGGACACGAATGGTTAGGGGGTTGCTCGCTATATTGCGGGCTTGCACAAGGAACAGAGCTATGTGTTCTATGGCTGGTTTGTTGGGAGTACTTTTGGGGACAGCAGAGAAAATATTTGTTCAAGCTGGTGGGTTAACAGAACAGATGGGATGGGATGGGACTCCTTTATGCTACTGTATCCAATACTTAGCGGGGCACTCACTTAATGTTGTTGATTTGCATAGATGGTTACAAGTAATTACGAGAACGCTTACTACTTCATGGGCATCTCGCTTAATGCTAGCATTGGAGATGGCAATTGGTGGAAAGGAGTCAAAGGGACCAGCATCTACTTTTGAGTTTGATGGTGAAAGCTCAGGTTTACTTGGTCCAGGAGAGAGTCGCTGGCCATTTACCAATGGATTTGCTTTTGCAACATGGATCTATATTGAATCATTTGCAGACACGTTGAACACAGCTACTGTTGCGGCTGCAATTGCTGCTGCTGCAGCAGCCAAGTCAGGAAAATCATCTGCCATGTCAGCTGCAGCTGCTGCCAGTGCACTTGCTGGTGAAGGGACAGCCCACATGCCTAGATTGTTCAGTTTCTTATCTGCTGATAACCAGGGCATAGAGGCTTACTTTCATGCTCAGTTTTTGGTTGTTGAAAGTGGTAGTGGAAAGGGAAAGAAGGCATCTTTACATTTCACTCATGCATTCAAGCCACAATGCTGGTACTTTATTGGTTTGGAGCATATTTGCAAGCAGGGACTTATTGGGAAAACAGAGAGTGAACTCAGATTGTACATTGATGGATCCTTGTATGAAACTCGTCCTTTTGAGTTCCCTCGGATTTCAAAGCCACTAGCATTTTGCTGCATTGGGACAAACCCTCCTCCTACAATGGCTGGTTTACAGCGTCGTCGTAGGCAGTGTCCTTTGTTTGCTGAGATGGGGCCTGTTTATATCTTTAAGGAGCCAATCGGCCCAGAAAGGATGACACGCTTAGCTTCTAGAGGAGGGGATGTGCTTCCTCATTTTGGTAATGCTGCAGGGCTTCCTTGGCGAGCTACAAATGACCAAGTTCGAACTATGGCAGAGGAAAGTTCACTTTTGGATGCAGATATTGGAGGGTGCATTCACCTTCTCTATCACCCCAGTTTGCTCAATGGGCGTTTCTGTCCCGATGTTTCTCCTTCTGGTGCTGCAGGTATGTACATTTTGAAATTATTTCTTTTCCCTTTTCATCTAGTTTTGCTTTGTATATGCCATGGTGCCTGTTGTATCATTATTTGTAAGAGGACTTTTATCTCTGAAGATGCCCCCCCCCCCAAGAGCCTCTCTCTCTCCACTCATTTTTTTACCAATTCTTATGTTTCACTATAACAAATATTTGAATGAGTAGAGTTAGAAGATTGTTATTTTCTTTTCTCCCTCCTCTCTCTCTCTTTTGTTTTTCTTATCATTTAACCAGTTAAACCCAGTTTAAATTGCCTCCTATCTGGTTCACTATTTTATTCCTAGATTTGGTCCTAAATCACCTGACAATAAGTATTATGAATTTTATTTAGCTGAGGGCTACAACATCAATTTTACAGAAACCTGTGATGTCTTCTTGTGTATGGCTGAGGCATCCCTTTTTTATGATGCCCTGAATAATCTAGTCACATATATGTCACTTCTTAAATTTTCTATTTGTGTCCATTAAGGTATTCTCCGACGGCCAGCTGAGGTCCTTGGACAAGTCCATGTTGCTACACGAATGCGACCGGTGGAGGCTTTGTGGGCATTGGCTTATGGAGGCCCCATTGCCCTACTTCCTCTATCAGTAAGCAATGTGCATAAAGATAGTCTAGAACCAGTACAAGGAAATCTTCCCATAACCTTGGCCACAGCTACTCTGGCTGCTCCAGTATTCCGGATAATTTCCATAGCTATTCAACACCCTTGGAACAATGAAGAGTTTTGTCGTACCAGAGGGCCTGAGGTTCTCTCAAAAATCTTAAATTATCTTCTCCAAACTTTGTCCTCGTTGGATGCTGGGAATCACAATGGAGTTGGAGATGAGGAACTTGTTGCTGCCATTGTCTCCTTGTGCCAGTCCCAGAAACATAACCATGCACTCAAAGTGCAGCTTTTCACTTCACTGTTACTGGATCTGAGAATTTGGAGTTTATGCAACTATGGATTGCAAAAGAAGCTACTGTCCTCATTAGCAGACATGGTTTTCTTAGAGTCATTGGTAATGCGAGATGCCAATGCTATTCAGATGCTGCTTGATGGCTGCAGAAGATGTTATTGGACAGTTCGTGAGAAGGATTCTGTGAATGCTTTTTCGTTGTATGAGGCAACACATCCAGTGGGCGAATTGAATGCGTTGGTTGATGAGCTCTTAGTGATCATAGAACTTCTAATAGGAGTGGCATCTCCTGCGGTGGCTGCAGATGACCTCCGTTGTTTACTTGGGTTCTTGGTTGATTGCCCTCAACCTAATCAGGTAGAGTTACTATATCGAACATTGTTTTCTGTTCATGTTCATATATGTATTGGTTGCTTAAGCAATCTGTGTTTACCCATAATTAACTTGCTTGATTTTGTTATGTTTCTCTCTGTTTTTTTAAACTCCTATTTTAGAGCAATAATCATTGTTATTGGCTTGCCATGTGGGTTTTTTTTGTGATCTTTTCCTGCTTTTTTTTTTTTATAAAATAAGATTCATATATCCATAATCTCGCTGTATAGACATCATATATTATATGGCCCTTTTTAATATTTCATGGCATCCTATATACTGGCCACTTGTTTATAAATCTATCCAAAATGACTACTGCAAAAATCTTCTTCCAGGTTGCCAGAGTTTTGAATCTTATCTACAGGCTAGTCGTGCAGCCAAATACAGCCAGAGCTCACATGTTTGCAGAGTCATTCATAACATGTGGTGGTATAGAAACCCTTCTTGTTCTGCTTCAGCGAGAAGCAAAAGCTGGTGATCATAGCATTCCAGAATTGGTGGCAAAGAGAGAAGATAGCTTACCAGTTCAAGAAACTGAACTAGATATTGGTAATGGTATTTCAGAAAGAAGTCAGAATGATGAACAGGAAAGGGATTTGACTTCCCAGGACAAAGATTATGAACCTGAATTTTTAGACAGCGGTGGTGGTGGTGGCAGTCCTGTCACCACTTCCCCTGGCATGAAAATTGAAAGGATGTCATCTGTTTCGGAAAACCCATCTACGAAGAATTTGGGTGGTATAAACCTTTCTATTAGTGCTGATAATGCAAGGAATAATGTTTACAATGTTGATAGAAGTGATGGCATTGTTATTGCAATCATTGGGCTAATAGGTGCTCTTGTAACTTCTGGGCATTTCAACTTTGTTTCCCATGCACCCTCTGATACTGCTAGCAACTTTTTTGGTGGTGGCCTGCATGATGGAAGTGGTACAATGTTTGATGATAAAGTTTCTCTACTACTTTTTGCACTACAGAAGGCTTTCCAGGCAGCACCTAATAGGCTTATGACTACCACTGTGTACACAGCTTTATTGGCAGCCTCGGTATTCTTTTCCAGTCTCATCCATTCCTATGAATGTGTTCATCAAGGATTAGTTTTGTTTTATTGAAAATATTTATTGTCATTGCAAAGTAAAAATCCATAAATGTTTCCTTATGATTTCAAATACAAATCCTTGTAATTTAGTACTTTGGCTTTTCAGATTAACGCTTCTTCAACAGAGGAAGGGCTAAACTTTTATGATTCTGGACATCGCTTTGAACATTCACAACTTCTGTTGGTTCTGTTGCGGTCTCTGCCTTACGCATCCAGAGCCTTGCAAAGTCGAGCATTGCAGGTATTTCTATTTGAGCGAGTCATATATGTTTCTGTGCATGCATTTTTTGGCTTCTCATCATCATTGTTGAAACATATTTGTTTCTGGTATATATAAAGAAAAAGAATGAAGCTTAATACTTGCCCAAGTTGTGCATGCTAAAATTCAGTCTTCGCATTGTTTGTTGCCTTAGTGTTGTTATCAGTAAAGGCTACACAAGTTAATCTATGATGTTACTATGCTTTTCAGATTTACCTTCTAGTCTCCCCAAGTTATATAAGAGTTTTCCAATAGAGGGAATTTTCAAACCTTAAGCTGGAGACGCAGTAACAGCTGGGGTTTTCTTTAAATAGTTGGAAATTTTAAGTTGGAGACCAGATGTGGATTAATGCGAGGGAGTGCTCATTTTCAGTCATTTCGGATATGATGAGAAGAGGGTGGGAGATGCTATCTTTTATTTATTGAATCAAGTGACAGTCAAGAAGTTCCCTATTATATTATTATTTTAATAACCATTTTAGACAATCAGATTTAACAATGAACAATATGTTCTCTAGTTTTTGGAACTTAGATATTGGAAGATACTGTAGGATGTGAAGCTGAAGGGTTATAATTGTCAATCTATTTCTTGATTGTCCATAAGACAGCCCAATGAGTTTGTTCTTGCAACTTATAGTGTGTTTCTCCATACCCCTAGGTGACCAGCTAATAGGAGTATTGAATCATTCAGTTGGTGTCAAATGGATAAACGTTTAGTTTTATTTCAGTCAACATGTTTATGCATAATTATTTTGTGGATTCTTATTTCTACAACAAATATTTTATACTAAGTGTTCGAGAAAATGCATGATGCTAAATTGCTAGAAGTAGCCATATTGGAACTCCTTTGCAATAGTTATCCTGATACAATAAGTTGAATATGTAGTTTAAATTCTCTATTTAACCTCACATTTCTAGTTTTCCTTATCAAGTTCCCCTGTATTTTGTTTAGTTTCTGAGCTGCTGCATTCTATATGATTTCAGGATCTTCTGTTTTTGGCTTGCAGTCATCCAGAAAACCGAAGCAGCCTGACAAAAATGGAGGAATGGCCTGAGTGGCTTCTAGAAATTCTAATCTCTAATTATGAGGTAACATTATCTAACATCATTCTTAATTTGTTTTTTTTTAATTGTTAGGGGCGTGGCACCTAGTTAGAGTAGGAGGATTTCATATGTAATAGAGTCTTTAAATTAATCTAGCAAACTTTTGGGGTCATACTTTGATTCTTCTCACTTGTAATTCATGTGTTTTCAGATGGGTGAAAACAAAAATTCTAACTTGGCAAGCTTGGGAGACATAGAAGACCTCATACACAACTTCTTGATTATAATGTTAGAGCACTCAATGCGCCAGAAGGATGGTTGGAAGGTGGGTGTTTATCCATCCTTTTCTTATAATTATATGACTATTCCCAGTTGGAAGATGGGCTCTGTGGAGTTTAGTCTTGACATCCGGCATTTGATATTAATTGCATGACCATTATGTTTCTTTTCTCTATCATTGATTCCAATCAAATATATTTATTGTTTCTTCTGCATATCTTGGCGTTCCTGCATTTGACTTGAGTTATTTAAGCATCAATGTGGAATCAGCTCATGCATTGCAGAATTTGAAATGATATCCTGGAATTCGATTCATAAATTATCAGCATCGTGACAGTTGCAATATACTGAAATTTTATTGACTTTAGAATCCTGGAAGTCAGTAATGACCTCAAAGTTCGCTTTGGAATTTGATCTTCATTCTTACTAGTGGTTTTAAATCAAGGACACTATTGCTTTGTGATTGCGGATATATGGCCATTACATAACCATGGCTGTCAATAATTGCCCTTATGTGACTGCTTGAAATGTACCAGTAGTGTAAATTCCTGTTACATGCACTCTTATGAAACCACAGCTGTCAATGGTGCTTTTTATGTGGCAGCTTGAAAATACTGCTAGTGTAAATATCTGTTACATACACTGTTATAAAACTGTAACTGCTCATATTTTCTACTTGCATTTGTGTTTTATATGCTATACCTTTGCTTATATGTGTTGCTCTTATTAAATCTGTTTTGAATGGATGTGTTCCCTTCAAACTCTGCTCATATCAGCTTTCATCTCCTCCTTACAGGATACTGAAGCTACAATTCATTGTGCAGAATGGCTTTCTATCATTGGGGGATCCAGCACAGGAGACCAACGGGTTAGGTATTCCATAATCTTATAGGCCTTCTTCTGGGAATTTTCCCTTTTCTGCTCAAATTGGTTTACTCTTTTTTGAATATCAATTGACTTCATGAACCATGATTAACACCATGTTGGCTGACTCAAACTCTGATTGTATCTTTTATTGTCTCCTAATGGGTTTCAAATGAGTTGATCCATTTGGTGTTTACTGAATTTTTTCCCAGTGATTACTGACTGTACTACTTGGACCACATGGTACTTATCCAGATGTCTATAGAATTCCCAATTGAGCATCATGCTAGCTTTATTTGATATTTAAACCTTTGTTGTAATCCATTAACTCTGAGCTACAGCTGCTATTACACTCTTATTGATGATACCTCATAGCCAATATTTCTCTCATTTTGGTCAATCTTTTTCATCATTTGAAGACGTGAAGAATCACTACCTGTATTTAAAAGAAGGCTCTTGGGTGCATTGCTAGACTTTGCTGCTAGAGAACTGCAGGTTCAGGTAACTTTTGTACTTTTCTGCTCTTTTGGAATATTAAGTCAGGTATTCTGGATTTCCATTTTGGATGAGTCTTCAAGTGTAAATAGATGTGACCTCAAATCGAATAAGCATTCTAGAGCAACACCAAAATCTAAAATTGAATCTGTCTGGAAAATTTGCAAAGTGAGTGAGAGTAGAGCGGGACAAAACTTCCAATTGCACGCTAAAGCATTCATATGAATTCATCTGTATTTGATTTCCATTTTAGTTTTTATCAAATCTATTTTATTTCATTTTATGAATTTGGCATCAATTGGAACCCAGTTCATTCGCTCAGAGTTCTATCTATGACCTAGTAGCATGTGGTCTAATGATAATGAGACCTAGCATAACCATGACTGATATGACTTTAACATTGACAATACAACAAACTTTCCTAACCCAACAATTTGGCCTAGCATGGTGGGCAACATTCTGATCACAGTGACTTTGTTATTTGTATCCAATTCAAAGACATTTTGGGTAGGTGGAGAGCTAGAACCATATGAGGCCAAAGTGAACTTTATATTTACTGTATTTGCATTATATGGCACCATTACTGCTGCTTGATTACTCGAAACTCTTAAAAGATAAATTATGAGGGGATAGGTGCACTCACATTCACATCAAACTTTTCTTTTGCTGCAGACTCAAGTAATTGCTGCGGCTGCTGCTGGTGTTGCAGCTGGGGGTTTGCCACCCAAAGATGCTAAGGTGGAAGCAGAAAATGCTGCTCAGCTTTCTGTGGCACTGGTTGAAAATGCTATTGTTATTTTAATGCTCGTTGAAGATCACTTGCGATTACAAAGCAAACTTTCTAGTGCATCAAGCGTTGTTGACAGTTCACCACCTCCACTTTCTCTTGTATCTCCCCTGAATAATCACTCTAGTTCCCCAGCATCAATTGGTACTGATTCACTTGAAGCTTTGGGTGATCGCAGATCTAGCGACTCTGGGGGACTCCCTCTTGATGTATGTATATTTTTTCCCCTTCTGCTTGGTTGCTCTAGTCATAGCTACTGGCAGCAGAAGAGCTATGAATTTTATGCTGTACTTCTCAGGATGTTTTGTTTGCGCATCTATTTTTTTTTCAGTTAATAGAATTTAAAATTTTCTATTTCATACACTAACATGGGACTTCCTAAGGTCCTTGCTTCAATGGCTGATGCAAATGGGCAAATTTCTGCGAGTGTGATGGAACGTCTTACCGCAGCAGCAGCAGCTGACCCTTATGAATCTGTTTCATGTGCTTTTGTGTCATATGGGAGCTGCACGATGGATTTAGCTGAGGGTTGGAAATTTAGGAGCAGACTATGGTATGGTGTCGGCCTGCCTTCAAAAACAGCTCCCTTTGGTGGTGGTGGCAGTGGATGGAAATCTTGGAGGTCTACTTTAGAAAAAGATGCAAACGGAAACTGGATTGAACTTCCTTTGGTAAAAAAATCAGTTGCCATGCTTCAAGCTCTATTATTAGATGAGTCTGGACTTGGTGGTGGTCTTGGTATAGGTGGAGGATCTGGTACTGGAATGGGTGGAATGGCAGCACTTTATCAATTATTGGACAGCGACCAACCATTTCTATGCATCCTCCGTATGGTGCTTCTTTCTATGAGAGAGGAGGACAATGGGGAAACCAGTATGCTCATGAGGAATGTAAGCATGGAGGATGGGATGTCGGAAGGATTTGTCCGACAAGCTGGCAACACCATCTCTTTAGAAAACAGTGCTCAAATGCAAATGAGACAACCACGGTCAGCTTTGCTGTGGAGGTAATTTAAATGCTTATCTTTCAACTTTTTTCCCTCCAAGTTTCTTATAAAATAACAAACTTATTTTCTATTGGATTTAAAGAATAGAGTGCGATTTTTACTATGGATATGTTTATGTTTTCTTATAACCACCGCTTAACACCATGCTGCCTGAGAAAATTGAAAATGTTTTTATGGCTTAGAACTCTAGAGGTTCTTCTAACAATATTTTTTTTTTGCATCGAACACTTTTATTATAATGTTTATGGCCACATTTTTCATTTGCTTTTCCAGTGATTTAGTTCTCTTCACATGAAGCAATGCATATAAGTTGTGGCTGTAAATCATCATCGAACATGAATAGGAATTACTTTTAAGAATAATTAGGCGCATGTCATAGCTGCAACATGCAGCTGGGGAACTCAATTAAGAAACCAAGCTATTTGATTGTTTATACTGAACTGGATAACACCTGTTCGTATGCAATTATTATAGGCATTCCCATCTCCCATAAGACTTGCTCAAGTGAACACCGACTTGGGTGGTGCTTTTTTCCATGTCATAAACATGAATGTTTTATTTTAGTATGGTTTTTGTTGTTTATTTATAGTGTATACTAGATCATTGATCTGCTCTACGTTGCGAGTTGGGTTAAATTTTTCTTGAGTGTAAACAAAATTCAGATATTGCTAATGTTTTTTTTGTAATGGAAAAAATTTAAACAGTATTGGGGTTGCCTGATATGACCTGATTGACTTTGCAGGTTCAAAAGCAACCCGGACAACCTATAAGAATATAGTTTGACTTTTTTTTTTTTTAAGATCTTTTTTTTTTATTTTAAGATAACAACATATTGGATTGACTTAGGTCAACCCGAGCTAATATGTCAAATTTATGATCTGGATTATGAGATTATGATAACCCCATAAAAAATAAATCAAAACAAATTATGAAATGTAATTCCAATTAACACAATGTTGAAGGATGAAATTAAAAAAAAAACCCTAAAAAAGCGACTTAAGTTAACTTGTCAAACCCGCGGTCTGGGTCATAAGACTGAGATAACTCTATAGAAAGCAATTTAAAAAAAATTATGAAGTTCAATTTACAATCAACCCAATGTTGAAGGACGATATTAAAAAATAAAATAAAAACAAACGAGTCAATTCACAAAATCCATGACCCAGATCATGATACCGAGATAACTTTATAGAAAAAAAAAAAAAATTAACATGATTTAATTTGGGTTATCTGATCAAATCCATGACGTTGGTCATGAGACCGAGATAACACCATTAAAACAAATTATTAAACTCAATTCTCAATTGACCATGTCAGACCTAATGTTAAATGATAAAATTTGTAAAAAATTTAATTAAAAAAGACACATAAAATGAGCTAAGTCAACTTGGATTAACCTATTAAGTATTATTCCCGAGTCATTAGACTAGGATAATCTAATAAAAAGCAAACCGAAATAAATCATTAAGCCTAATTCTCAATTAAACACAATAGTAAATGATAAAATTGGGAAAAAAGTCAATTAAAAAAAAGAAAAAAAATCCGAGTCAACTAGGTTAATTGTCAAACCTGTAACCTGGGTCATGAGACGAGAACAACCCAATAAAAAATAAATCCAATGTTGAAGAACTCGTGACTAGAGTCATGAGATCGAGATTACTTCTTAGAAAGAAAAAAAAAAACTAAATTTAACCAAGATTAAAATGCCAAACTTGCGACCTTGATCATGAGACTAAGATATCTTAATAGAAAACATATCAAAACAAATTATGAAACTCAATTCTCAACCGATCAAATGTTGAATGATGAAGTTGAAAAAACAAATTCAATTAAAAAAAAGATACAAAAAACAACCCGAGTTAACTAAGGTTAACTTGCTAAGCACTATTCTTAGGTCATGATGTTGAAATAACCTAATAGAAAGTAAACAAAATAAATTATGAAGCCTAATTCCCATGAAACCAATATTAAAGAATGAAATTGGAAAAAAAAATTAATTAAAAAAAAAAACTTGAGTTAATTAAGTTAACTCGTTAAACTCTTGATCTGTGTCATGAGAGTGAGATAACCCAATAAAAAACAAATTTAATATAAATGAAATAAAAAAAATGCATTGATTGAGAAAAAATCAAAGAAAAAAAACACTATTCTAATTAATAGTGTTTTGTGAGGAGGGGTACTTAAAAACCCCTCCTCTTTTAATTTTTTGTTAATTTTGCCTGGGTTTACTAGGACTATAGAGTTGACAAATGGCAAGAGCAACTACATCATCTAAAATAGGCATTTAATGTTTTTCTTCCAAGCTAATGAATACAAAACATTATCAGATAATTTACCATACAGCTCATATTTTGCTTCTGCGTTTCTTTTATAGAGTTCTTCCACCCTTCTACAGTTTTTGTTCAGGTTTTCACTAACCAATATAGGTAGTTGATGATTTACCATACAGCTCATATTTTGCTTCTGCTTTTCTTTCACAGAGTTCTTCCACCCTTCTACAGTTTTTGTTCAGGTTTTCACTAACCAATATAGGTAGTTGATGATAAACAGTTTAAATACTTGCAGGGCAAAGTGAGTCCTGATTTCCTTAGGGGTGTAAGAAACGTCATTGTTTTCCAGTGTGATTCAGCTCTCTCATTGCGTGCGTGTGTGTTTGCTTGTGCTCTCTGTTCAATCTCTTGTCTATTCAAATTCATTTTCACTATAATGTATTGCATAGGTGCTCTTTTACTACTACTTCTACATTGGTTTATGTTCTCCTTTGGTCCTTAGCATAATTTCTTTGGCTGTTGTTCACTTCCAAGTGCTATTTGTTATGCAATTCTTGAACTAATTTTCATTATCTATCTACAGTGTGCTTTCACCTGTTCTGAACATGCCAATTTCCGATTCAAAAAGACAGAGAGTGTTGGTTGCGTCTTGTATTCTTTACTCTGAGGTTAGTTCTGCATAAAACTGTCTTGCTACGGTATATCACTAGACTGTGGATGTAATTATTTCCTTCTGTTATCCATTCCGATCATCATTTGTATCTGAGATCTTATTTAAGAGGTTTCTTATTCCTGCCTTCCACTTGGTCATGCAGCTGGACGCTGTGGTTGTATTCATTTATGCTGATTCTTTCTGTGGTTAATTTAGGGTATCATGTATGTGGCAGGTATGGCATGCTGTTGGCAGAGAGAGGAAACCCCTTCGTAAACAGTACCTTGAGGGTATCTTACCTCCATTTGTTGCTATGTTGAGGAGGTGGCGGCCTCTTCTAGCTGGAATTCATGAGCTTGCAACTGCTGATGGTCTAAATCCTCTTGTTGTTGATGATCGCGCTTTAGCTGCTGATGCGCTACCAATAGAGGTTATTGAGCTATAATGCTGTTGTCTTTTGGTCAAATTATACCTGTTCTGGATGCTTTTTTGGTTGATTTGAGAACCATTGTTTCTCCCTTGAAAAAATGCAACTAGTGAATATGCTTAATTTGTTTAGTTATTTTTGCGCCTTTGTGTTTTTTTTTTTTTGCTCGAATTATCTGATGCTTTGCACCATTTTATGCAAGTTGCCATATTCTTGTGCACCATGCTAATGCTTGTTTTTAACACTCCTTTGACAATTGTATCTGCTGATGTGTTTGGAGGCTAAATGTTTTACCAATGCATCCCATGCCAGAATGCATATGAAGTGTTAGGTATCATGGGAAATTGTTTTTAAGGCACTTATTATGATTTAGAATGTTAGGAAATGGAAGAAGATTGGGCAGAAGTATATAATTGGAAGTAAATGTCTGTAGACCATCTCTAGTGCGAGTGCATGCCCGAAGTGGTCTTCATTGCCAAGTTCTGAAGCTCACAGGTTATTATCTGTTGCTAGTGCCTTATGACTTGATTTCTTTCTGAACCCAGTGAAGCACGTGCACCATTTATTTGTCTGTTGTTGTCAGTCTTTGCATCTCTTTCTTGTTTTTTTTTGTTTTTTTTTGAAATTGTTATATGTTCTTGTTTAGATGTTTCTTAACCTTGGATAGCCAGCAGCTACAATGCTATGTTTGCCATTCTGCTCCTTAATTTTTTCTTAGAAGTCTCTGGTGGTGCTCTAAAAAAATATAAAATAAAAAGCATTGGTATTGCTGCTTTGTGTCATGTATTTCAATCAATTTTCTCCAGGCTGCACTCTGCATGATTTCTCCTGCTTGGGCAGCTGCTTTTGCATCACCACCAGCTGCGATGGCATTGGCGATGATTGCTGCTGGTGCTGCAGGTGGGGAAACCCCTGCTCCTGCAACAACCACACATCTTAAGCGTGACTCTTCCTTGCTGGAGCGAAAAACTGATAGACTACATACTTTTTCAAGCTTTCAAAAGTCTTTGGAGGTGCCTAACAAAACACCAGCTCATCATAAGGATAAGGCTGGTGCAAAAGCCGCTGCCTTGGCAGCTGCACGTGATCTTCAACGCAATGCTAAGATTGGTTCTGGACGGGGTCTTAGTGCTGTTGCGATGGCCACGTCTGCACAGCGAAGAAATGCTAATGATATGGAGCGTGTTAGGAGATGGAATACTGATGAATCCATGGGAGTTGCATGGATGGAATGCTTACAACCAGCTGACACACGATCAGTCTATGGGAAAGATCTCAATGCTCTATCCTATAAATTTATCGCAGTCCTTGTTGCAAGCTTTGCCTTAGCAAGAAACATGCAGCGATTAGAGGTTTGAGTCGTGCTAGCTGCGTATTCTCATTTCTTGTATAACCTTCAGGATCAGTTATTATTATTTCTTTGTTAGGTGGACAGGCGTGCTCAAGTTGATGTGATATCTTGTCATCATTTATCCAGTGGAATCCGTGCTTGGCGCAAACTTATACATTGCCTGATAGAGATAAAGAGTCTTTTTGGGCCCTTTGGGGACCCCTTGTGCAATCCTGAGCGTGTATGTTGTGTGAGATAACTTATAGAAGTGTATTACACTATCAAAACCATTTGGCATTAATATATTTTTATCTAATGTTATAATGTTTTTCTGTTCTCATATTAAATTTCTTATATATTATATAGAAGAGCTTCTTTTCTAAAAACTGCTGTTACAATTGTGTAGGTTTTCTGGAAGCTAGATTTTATGGAAACTTCTTCAAGAATGAGAAGATGTTTGAGGAGGAATTATAGAGGATCTAATCATTTTGGTGCTGCTGCTAACTACGAGGATCAAATTGAGCTGAAGCATGATAAAAGAAATGTTCCTGTTCTGGCAGCAGAAGCAATATCAGTGGAAATACTAAATGAAGATGGGGAACATGCAGAAATTGAGAATTTAGGTGTTATATCCTTTGATACAGAGCAGGGTGGGGAGAGTCAGCTGAGACTGTCTGGAGCAACTGATCAAAGCATGCAGCCTCCAGCAGAATCTAGTGACACTCAACTAGCCAGGGACCAAGATTTGGAAAATGCATCGGCAGTTGCACCAGGTTATGTTCCCA
Organism: Populus alba x Populus glandulosa; assembly: GCA_033617975.1. Taxonomy (NCBI): domain Eukaryota; kingdom Viridiplantae; phylum Streptophyta; class Magnoliopsida; order Malpighiales; family Salicaceae; genus Populus; species Populus alba x Populus glandulosa. The sequence continues at coordinate 4,790,309 of CM066156.1, read as the reverse complement.
GTGAACGTGATGAAAGAATCATTCTTGAACTTCCATCATCTATGGTCCGGCCACTGGCAGTTATGCGAGGAACATTTCAAGTAAGCTCTATGAGACTAGCATGTCATTCTTTTTTAATCATCCACCAAGTTCTCTCTTTTTGATGTTTTTAATCTTTCATTTAGGATGTTATTGTCCTATAATTTCTAATTATGCCACATCAAGATCCTAAAACACCAGAAGGAAATAAATTTTGTTTCTGATGAGGAACACATGGAAATTAAATTCACCCACTAAGGGCTTGTTTGGTTTTTGCGAATTTTGGAATATAAGGACATAGGAAACTTTATTTTAATAAACCCTGGGATTCATGCTTGCTGATTATATAATTATGGTGGAAGATCATGGAAGTGATTGATACAAACTTAGATGTCATTTGTGGTAATTTTCGAGCCCAGCTTGTAGTTGAAATGATGCCAGTCAATGTGAGATGTGGCCCTATGATCTTTTTGCAGTGTCCAATGGTGGAAATGGCCTTTGATTTGTAAATTTTGCTTACAAAACCACTCTGATTTCTTTACGTTTCCCTGCTGGTAGTTTGTGCCATTGTGACACGTGACATTCAATCTTCTTGTTTCTACTCAAATAAAAGTTGCTCTAAGCCTTATCTTGCTTTCAACAATAGGAAAGTAGAGCATTTGGCCTGTTTCCTATTTGAGAACATGAAAACAGGAAACTCTGATATTTTACAAGGAGCTGTTAATCTGGATGTAGTTACTGAGCATATAAAGCAATTGTTTCTTCAGGTAACTACTAGGAGAATAAACTTTATAGTTGATACCACTGAGAGCAATGCTGATGGAATGAAATCTTCTGAATCGGGAGTCCAAGAAAAGGATCACAGTTGGCTGATGTCTTCCCTCCATCAGATTTATAGCCGGAGGTAAAATTTATTGGGCTTTTATTAGTTTAACTGGACTTGTATTTTTTTTTAATTCAAACAATTTAAAAATCTTTATTATTTATTTATTTTTGAAGATGAACAATTTGAGTGTCTTATATTCCTATAATGTGTTTAGTTTGTCAAAGGAATGCAATTGTAGCATGTAGGCAGGTCACAGGTCGTAATTCTAAAATTTTATAGTTATCAGCAATTTTATAGTTATCATGACAAGGAAAGATAGCCACTATAGCTTACCAAAAAAAGGCTGATATTCTCTTTTCTTTTGTAATATCTGGGATTGCAAGTTGATTTGGTTTAATGGGTTGTCTGCTGGTTGACTAAAAGACTCTATTGGGCTTGTCCAGCTGCTAAATGGTATTATATTTGTTCTGGGTTCATTTGTTGTATTAGCATTCTAGCCTGATATGCAAGCAGGTAACATGAGGTTCATGCTGGTAGCTTCTATTGAGACTCTTTATCCTTTTGTTTTTCAACATGTGACACTAGAGTATGTGCAGTATAGTTGAGTAATGCATATCAGAGATAAAATGATTTTGGAGCAATGTCTTCTGAAGCACAACCGTGATCTTCCCTTTTTGGAAGGATTTGTGTTTTATTTGCTTTTCATTCCTTGACCTATGGGGATAAGGAACCTGCTGTCGAGTGATTGCTCCATAAAGCTTTTACCTTCTCAGTCTTGTCATATACTGTCTGGTCATGACACGGCCTTTTCTGGTTATGAAATCACTGTGCTTTCTCAATTGCTGATAACTATAAAATTTTAGATTTAGAAGACTTCAGGAGTCATGCTTGGAGTTATTTTTCTGAATTTTTTATGCCAGCAGGCTTTCTATTGTATGCATCTCTCAATAATGTAAATGAATTCTGGTCTTACTGTGTACTGACATTAGTACAATATCCAAATGTCTGCCCTACATCCCAGAAATCGGGCTGTTTAACTGGTGCGATTCTGGGTTTACAGACATTGGAACTGTGCATAATAACCTGTGACATACGCCTTTTGTTCAACTTCATGTTGCCTGGCTTCCAGAACTTTACTCAACCCATTTATTGACCATAAGTGCATCTTCTGGTATCATTTTATAGGCATGAACTTATTGCACTTATGCAGATAAATTGTTATATGGTATGACAAGTCCATAATATCATTTTATTCAGTTCTCATTTGTTCTACTCTCATCTTCATACCAGTTTGCTATCAATCTCAGGTATTTGCTAAGAAGAAGTGCTCTGGAGTTGTTTATGGTTGACCGATCAAATTTCTTCTTTGATTTTGGGGTATTTCACTTGAAATGTATCTTGAACATTTTCTTTGCACCAATAGAATTCTGTCCACCAGCCTTGATTGTGGAATAAATTTTTGGTTCCTTTTTTTTTTGTCCCTTTAGAGTACCGAGGCACGAAGAAATGCTTACCAAGCTGTCGTTCAATCAAGACCTCCTCATTTGAATAATATTTATCTGGCTACTCAGGTTTTGCAAATTTCTACCTGACTATGTAGTTCTTAAAAGATGTGTGCATGTGTGTTTTTTTATGCCTGTTGGATGTTTATTTTCCATTATATCATGAAAGCTGCTTGCTTTTTCCTGTTGTAGAGACCTGAACAACTTTTGAAAAGAACTCAACTTATGGAACGTTGGGCAAGGTGGGAGGTATATACTCAAATTCGTTTCTGTAATATTGCAAGTTTCATTCACATTTGCAACATTAATTCAGAATAATGACAAGTTTAAACACAACCATTATGCAGATTAGCAACTTCGAGTATCTAATGCAGCTCAATACTCTGGCTGGGCGTAGTTATAATGACATCACTCAGGTATGTATGTTTCTCGGCTAATTTCTTGTTCTAGTGTGGAAGGTTGTGCATATTATCTCTAAATCTTATTTTGTTTCCTTGCAGTATCCAGTTTTCCCATGGGTTCTTTCTGATTACAGTTCAAAAAGTTTGGATCTTTCTGATGCTTCTTCTTATCGAGATCTTTCAAAGGTGACATAACTTGAATTACTCTTTCAATTATTTTATAATTGCACTGTCTACTGTCATTATAGCAGGATATATACTTGCAGCCTCTTGGTGCTTTAAATCCTGATCGGCTGAAAAAGTTCCAAGAGAGATATTCTAGCTTTGATGATCCAGTCATTCCAAAATTCCATTATGGTTCTCATTACTCAAGTGCAGGGACTGTAAGTTATTTTTCCCATTTAATGTTGTGAAATCAGTCCTCCCATCATAGTTGTATATTCACCTTTAGCTGTGCATTTCTGTTCATGAAGATTATTCATTTCTTTTGTTTTTCTGTATCGGATATTCGTCACAAAATTTCTAAAATCAAAGTGGAGCATATTGGGGAATCAAAAAGAAGAAAAACCAATTTGGGAGGGGGGTTACTTGATGCTTAACAATTTACAACACAATCATCTTGAAAATGAATACCTGAATCCTACCCAAATTGATCAAAATAAAGATGCTAAATATCAGACCTTATTCAAAATTGAATCTGGATGCAAGATATAGATTTTGGATGAATGTTAGATTTTGAAAATACCAGGAGCCATGTATGTTTCTATGAATAATATTTAATTTTAAAATATAAATATTATTTTCTACGTATTATGTAGTGTGGAGTTGAGATGTTTGGGCTTGTATTTGAATTCAGGAACCTTCTTTAGGATCTTGGAGTTTGGATTTAACTCAATTGTGGCATTATATTGTTACGTAGATTTAGGTTTGTGCACCAAATTCATCCAGCTGGAGGCACTGCTACATGATCAGCTGCGCCTGATTGCCTTGTGCCCTTCCCCCTTCCCCATCTCTGATTTTTGAATATTGTCTCTCTTCTGTTTGTATTTGAGCTTTTTCCCCTTGATGCATTGCATTTTGTTTGTCTTCTTCTGCTCATATCAACAAATATAATGCCATTTGGGCATGTTGTTTAATGCCATCTGGAACAGTAAGGCAATTGTCCTTGAAAAAAGTAGAAATAAGTGAGAGAAAGAGTGGTTTGTACCGTTTGAATGCTTGATATGCAGTTGTTGCAGTTTATATGATTTATGGTTGTTCTGTGACAGGTTTTGTATTATCTTGCTAGAGTTGAACCGTTTACAACACTTTCAATTGAACTTCAAGGTGGAAAATTTGATCATGCAGATCGGATGTTTTCAGATATTGCTGCGACCTGGAAAGGAGTTACTGAGGACATGAGTGATGTGAAGGAATTGGTATGTCATCTATTTTGTTTGAAGATTTATAACTATCCATAAAAGCATTATCTTTGTGGAAACATTTGATTAGAGTAAAATGCCTTTATCATATTATTTAATGACTACATTTAACTCACCTTACTTGCATTTTATATCACCTTAATTTTTAACTGTTAATTTTACCTTTCATGTCAATAAAAACATACCTTATGTTCCATACTATAATCAATCTTCTTTCATATTATTTTACCTTTTTTAACAGGTTAAAGTTACCTTTCTTGATAAAAAATGTTACCCTACTTCCCCATGAGCTTGTCTTCTTTCTTGCCCTTTTTTTGACCTTTTACTTCTAACAAGTCAAAGGTTTTTTTTTTTTAAAGTGTTGATGATTATATAATATTAACTTTTATTTTTTATTCAAGAACTGTTCAAACAAAATAGAAAGGAAAACATTGTCAGCATAATAATAGTAATAGTAATATTAATTTTATAAATTTTCTCTATCATTTTTAATAGAGAACATATTTGTAAATTACAATCTTTACCCAAGCCACGAAATCTGTGAAACAATTGATTCTACTAAATTGCTTTCCAATAAAAAAGGTAAAAAATATAATTGAACATAAAAAAATCCATCACATTTCGAAAACCCTCGAGTAAAAGAGAAAATCATCCTCTTGTTTTTTATTTTCTTTAATGGTAAGGATTATGTTAGATACAAATAAGACTCCTACTTGCGAGAGGATTTATTTATTTTTTATATTTTACTGGTATTCCCGGCACTTGTTTTGTATGCCTATCATAAAAGTTGTATGAAATATTCTAGTTGATTCTAAAATTTGACAATGATATTTTAGGAAACAAATTAAATACATTCCAGGCACCCTTACAATAATTGCCAAGAGTCATAAAAAGAGAGTAAAAGTTGCCTACTTTATTATATATATATAGATATATTTATTATTTTTTATCATATATATGCTGGTATAGTATTCATATGACTAAGGCAAAGATAATAATTTTTTTTTTTGTGAATTCATAATAGTATCTTAAAAAGGCTAGCTCCTTTTATTTATTTATTTTTTATGAATACATAATAGTATCTATAAAGGGTAGTGATATTTATTTATTTATTTTACAAATGAAGGGCTAGAAATGAAAAAGAAAGAAAGAAAGAAATCTAAAAATTGAAAATTAATAATTAAACGTTGAGTGTATTTTTAAGTGATACAATGGCTAATATTTTTTTTTTTAATTTCTTCTTTCTTATAAGTGATACAAGGACTAAATTAGTTATCAAAATATATAAAACATTGAGTGTATTTTTGTCAAATCAAATGTTTTGATAAAGTTCATGCTTTTATATATAGTTATGAATTTATAATTTATTCACATAATTTAGTTTGATAAACTTCATCTATATATATTTTTCTTGCAAAGTAATGGTACGTGAACTTTTTAACAACTTGAATAATGCACCATGCTAAGCTGGCTAGTTAGCATAAAAGGCACCTCTTTATCTTAATGCTTGGCGTGATTCTTTGTCTCATGTTAATAATAATCATTTCTCTGTGCTGTTCTTGTATGCACTTTCTACAATTTTCTTTTCTATGATAATAAGTTGCTCCTCGTATCTTCCTTTGAATACTGGCTATTAATAAACTATTTTTTTTTTTTTTTAACATTTTGGGGGTGGTGGTTTCTTGTCTGGCTTAGGTTCCTGAGCTCTTTTATCTTCCTGAGATCTTAACCAATGAAAATTCAATTGACTTTGGTACGACACAGTTGGGTGGAAAGCTCGGTATGTTTCATATTTTAGTGAAGTAAGTGAAACATAGTTTGAAGTTACAGAGTTGAAATATTTACTGTGATTAAATATGCTCTTTCAGATTCTGTCAAACTTCCTCCTTGGGCTGAAAATACTACTGATTTTATCCATAAGCATCAGATGGCCCTTGAGAGTGAGCACGCGTCTACACATTTGCATGAATGGATTGATCTTGTATTTGGGTAAGATTTGAGCAAAATTGTTCGAGTAATGTCTCTCATTCTTGCCCTTGGGTTTCATTATTTGCAATCTGAACATCTTACTCTGGACAAATTTAATTTATATTCAAATTAACTCTGGCCTTTTCATTTCAACTGTTTAATGAATTGGATCATGCAGCTATAAGCAACGTGGTAAAGAAGCTATAGCAGCAAACAATGTTTTCTTTTACATCACCTATGAAGGGGCAGTTGATATTGACAAGATCATTGACCCAGTAAGTGAATTCTGCCATCCTCTATTGTTTTTTAAGCCGATGTTTTGTTTCTTATTTGTTTGTTTATTCACAAAAGGTACAACAACGTGCCACACAAGACCAGATTGCTTACTTTGGACAGACTCCATCCCAACTTTTGACTGTTCCTCACTTGAAGCGAATGCCCTTATCAGATGTTCTTCACTTACAGGTCTGAATTTGGCTGAAGATTTAAGTTTTAAAATTGCTGATACAGTTGTAGAAGCCTGTGATTCTCTTATAAGCATCTATAAGTCCAAGTGCTTGTTTCAGTTCATCTTCAACTTAGCCTTTTGCCATGCATGTTCACTGTGATTTAGTTTGTTCTGTTGGATAAAAACACTACTGCAGAGACCTGCTATCAATCCACACCAATAGAATCCATGCTAAGATTTCGTGATTATCTAGATGATACAAATTGGCTAAGAACAACCAATTGGATATGCTGGGTAACAAGTTCTTTAAAATAGCTAATTCTTGAGGAGTTAACATTGTGTACAAACCATCTATGTTGTTTTGGGGCTAGTGCTTGCTTCTTAATGGAAGGTCACGGTAATTGGTGACGTGATGATCGAGTAAGCTGGAGGAGGAACATGTCATTGGTTGTCCCAGGATTAGTGCTATGGTAGTTTCACTGTGATTAGAGGCTGGAGAAATGTCAGACATTTAGATAGCTGATCCATTAGATGCAATTTGGACAACGTGATAACAGTTGATGGTCCTTTTGATAGTAATAAAAATCTTCTTATGCACATATTTTTTGGATCAGTGAGGTTGCATGTTAGGATATTCCATCATAAAAATCAGTAGTATTAATTTGTAGCACATTATTTTGATTCAATATTTTTTTTATGTTAGACTATTTTCAGGAACCCAAAAGAAGTCAGGCCATATGCTGTTCTGGCCCCAGAACGCTGCAATCTACCTGCAGCTTCCATTCATGCATCTTCAGACGCTGTTATAATTGTTGATATAAATGCACCAGCAGCGCACATTGCCCAGCACAAGTGGCAACCCAACACACCAGATGGTCATGGTGCACCTTTTCTCTTTCAACATGGAAAGGCCTTAACAAGCTCTGCTGGTGGAACATTCATGCGAATTTTTAAAGGGCAATCCAGATCTGTTGGGGATGATTGGCATTTTCCCCAAGCACTAGCATTTGCTTCATCTGGAATTAGAGGCAAAGCGGTGGTTTCCATCACTCATGACAAAGAAATCATTACTGGTAAGCATCATTTGATCCACATGCTGTGTGTGTACACATTCTCTATTCTGGAATAAGATGCTTGCATTTCTTTCTGAAAGCTGTGAAAAATCTTTTAAGGATATAAATCTGAGATTTTTTCCTTGAAAGTTTCACTTGTCTTAGCTACCACTTCAAATTTGAAAAAAAGGTGTCATTTGTTAGCAGTGCGCACTACTCAGTATCATATTGAATACTTGCATTAAAACGACGTGAGTTGTGTATAATTGCCATTACAATGATATTGGATGCTTTGCCATTATTTATTTATTTATGCCTGGGATGCAATGTTCAATGCCCGGGGAAACTGAAATCTCTGTTCTCAAGACATCATATAGGTCATCAGGGCTTCTATTTTTTTTTTTTATTGTATCTATTTCACTTATAACAGAATTATTGTAACCAGAAATCCCTATCATGCAAAAAGAAAAGGAAATAAAACAAAAACTGGGTTTACAAGGTTATTTTGCTCTCCAACCTTGTGATTGTATATTGGATGTATCAGGGAAAACCTCAAGGGTTTAAATAGGCAGGGAATATAGAAAATTCTAGAGCTTGAATCTGAATGAAATTGTTGCAAAAATCATATGAAAGTATCAAAAACTGGTGCGCACTTGGAAATCTTTATGCAAGATTTTCAATCAAATGAAAGCAAGCATCTTCCTTTTTTTTTCTTTCTAAGAAGGTAAAGGAAAATATTCTATGTGAAAGATCATCATTGCACTCTTTAATCACTTTGATTTTCATTTTTATTTCTATTCACTCTCTTTTCACTTTGAAAACTGCTTGGCATCTTGATACTTTATAGAAATAAGGAAAATTTCCACTCTTTTATCCGTGTTTGTAGTCAAACATCTATACATAAGTTGTATTATTTTTTGTCATTTGTTTCTTTTGTTGTATGAATTCTTATTTTGATTGATTTCTAGTTGTGTGCCTAGCTAACTAAAAAATTTCTTGCTATCATATGGAATTTGTTTTGTATTTTCCTGATAAACTAATATATCCAATCATCTGTGACTGTATTTAGGCGGGCATGCAGATAACAGTATCAAGCTATTATCAGCAGATAGTGCAAAAACCCTAGAAACTGCAGTTGCGCATTGTGCTCCAGTTACTTGCCTTGCTCTTTCACCAGATAGCATCTATCTCGTCACAGGATCACGGGACACTACTGTCTTACTCTGGAAGATACACAGGGCATTCACTTCAAGCTCAAGCAGCATGTCAGAGCCTTCCACGGTCACAGACACAGGCACACCACCTGCAGCCAGTAGCACTACAGCAACTAACCTGGCAGAAAAAAGCAGGAGGTGTCGCATTGAGGGTCCCATACATGTTCTACGTGGTCACCACAGAGAAATACTGTGTTGTTGTGTCAATTCAGATCTTGGGATTGTTGTTTCTTGCTCCCAATCATCAGATGTTCTGTTGCATTCTATAAGTAGGGGCCGTTTGATCAGAAGGCTGGTTGGTGTGGAGGCCCACTCTGTATGTCTTTCATCCGAGGGGGTTGTGATGACCTGGAACAAATGCCAAAATTCTCTGAACACCTATACTCTAAACGGGAAACCAATTGCTAGAGCACAACTTCCTTTATCTGGCTGTGTTAGTTGCATTGAAATTTCTGTGGATGGGAAGAGTGCTTTGATTGGCATGAACTCATTTCAGGAAAACGATGAAACCTCTAATAACAACAAAAAAATAAGCTTGAAGAAGCCAGGGGCTGCAGATTTTAATCTGGAATCAGAGGACACTGGTGAACATAACAGATTAGATGTTCCTTCCCCTTCAATTTGTTTCCTGGATCTTTATACATTGAAGGTATAAGAACTCGAGAAAATTTTAAATCATTTATATGCATGACCTATCTTAGTTTTTCAAGTGCTGCAAATCTTGTACCTTTAAATGTTTGTTCCTCTGTGACCCGACCTAATAATGCTTACATGTTAAGATTCTTAAGAAATAAAGGATGCTTTCCTTCCTGTTTCAATGGACAGACCTGTTGTTTATATGTCTTGGGCATTCATGAATGCATAGACATTTAATGTAGTGCCCCACGAATACTTCACTTGGCTCTAAAGTGTCCTTTGCTGTTAAGTTTTTGCTCATGATATACCTGGTAGGTCTCACAGTTAATTGAGTTTTACTAACTAGCATGCCAATTTGTGTCCAGGTATTTCATGTTTTGAAACTTGGAGAAGGCCAGGATATTACTGCTCTGGCTTTAAACAATGATAGCACAAATCTCTTGGTATCAACTGCAGATAAACAGTTGATAATCTTCACTGATCCAGCTGTAAGTTCAATTTGTTCATATTCTTACTTCTCTGACAATGTGCTCCTGGTCTAGTTAGAACATTTAAGGGACCTTTATCCCCAAAAATCTTCTATTTAATCATCGTGTGTTCAACTTGCTAAACCGTCCCATGGCAACATATGAAACGCCAGTGCACTTGGCCCTATGTATTTTGAAGTAATTACAGTGTTGTCACAAATTTGTATTCTTCAGTTCACTCTGCTTTCTTATGTCTATTTGAAAACAATGCTTTGGTGGGAAAATGGTTCAACTTTTTGTAATCTATTTCAGTTGTTAGTGATCTAAGTGACCGTGTCATTATTGTGATTGAAATGCTTGTTGTTAATGAAACCTTATGGTGATTCCCTTGATCGCTGCTTGCAGTTGAGCTTGAAAGTGGTCGATCAGATGCTCAAGCTTGGCTGGGAAGGCGACGGGTTGAGCCCACTTATAAAATCGCAGCGTTGAGGCCATTGAAATATGTCTTCAGTTGAATACAGAAGATACACAATACTAGTAAGGATGCCACTAATGTATACAAGGGTATGTTTGCTGCCCCGGATAAGATACCTAGTCGATTGCTAAATTTACAGTTTGCGGCTGTCCTGTGGATGTAACATGTATTTTAGCAGTGGAACAGCTCTTTATGTCCAAGAGTTGAGTCCCACTGTAGTTACTGCACTTTTTGATTCATTGTTGGGCTGTAGTTTGTTGTCTTCGATGAGTTGAGTCCCCGAGGGTTGAGTAGTTCTTTTTTGGCCATCACTTTTTTTCTTATGATTTTGTAAATGAAACATAGCATTCCATCTCGCATCTTTTGTACACATGTATAAGCTCAAATTACTGTCAAAATTGAAAATAGATAGCTGAAGATTCTGGTTAAGAAAGAACAAGTTAATGGCATTGATCTCATTGTTATCTTTCAAAAACATATTTTGCGTGACATTGTAAATGCTGTTTGTGAGTAGTGAGAGCTTGAATGCGTAAAACCGTTGGCCAGACTACTCTTCTCTCTTTTCGTTTCTCTTTAATAAGAAGGAACTTTTCTGCTTACTGAATGTTATTGATTCAAGCTTGCTGGAAAAAATCTGAGGAAATACCCAGGGGTACTATTTTTATTACTTGTTGAGGATTCTCTATGTACTGTTCATTTTTATTTTTTTAATGGTTGTCATATGGTTTCGACCATAGTTATCGGATCCGATTTGATCTGGGATTGATCCGGTTAAAAAATCGGATCTTAAATTACATGGGTTGATCAAGAATTTTTAAATTTTTTTTTTTAATATTATATATGAAAAAATTAAGAAATAATCATGTAAATATATGCTATAAATGTTATAAAAGATTATTTTAAAACATAATTTTTTTTTGTGAACATAAAATATACATATTAAAGGGCTTTAAATTTTATATTAAATTTTTTTTTTATGAATATAGAGTATATATTATATATTAGAAATTTTTAAATTCTACATTGAAAAAATAAAATAAAATATATTTTTAGTAGTTATATAATAAACTTTGAAAAATATTAATAATTAACTAAAAAATATATATATAAAAAAGAATTTTAGCTAAGAGAAAAAATACATCTAAAATTTAAAATAAAAACATGTTTTAACTAGATTTTGTTGGGTTGCTCACGGTCAATCAGGTTTTACTGATTTAGTTGGCAAAACTTTTTTTTTTTTTATATATAAAATAAAAAAATAAATTAAGTTGTATTAATCGGATTAACCCGTAATCACAGACTTGTACTAGATTAACCCGGTTCAGTTTTAACATCTATGATAAATAGTTATGGTAATAAAGTGGGTCCCATAAGAATTGAAAGTTGATCGCCACGCAATAGTGTTTACTAGACACTGAGTTTGGAGCGCCCGCCCTGGTGAAAATTAAAAAAAAAAAAAAAAAAAAAAATCGAAAGCAAGAGAAAAAACCTGAAAGAGGAGCAGCCAGCCATCAGCAGTAGAGTTGATTAGGGTTAGGGATAGCAACTGAAAGAAAAAAGAAAGAGAGAGATGGGAGGTAAAGGAAGAAGAAGAAGAGAGAAAAACTACAGAGCGGCGCATGGAGGATCCCATTCTCTACTACCTCCCCCACCTAAATCCTCCCAAGTGGACGCTCTCCCTTCCAAACTCCGCAAACTCATCTCTTTAACCTCTCAGCTTCACGACGGTACCCCCCCTATTTCTACACCCTCCTACACCTCCCAATCTCTCTCTCTTTCCCCCTTTTTTGTCTTTTAACATGCGCGTTTTGTTTTTGTTTTTTTAGACTCTGCTAAAAATTCAATGTCCGGTCAGGAGAATACGAAACAACAAGTCGGTGATGCTAAGAAAGTAAGTGCTTCTTTTGGGCTCTTAAGAAAAGGATAAATGCCTCGCTATCTCTGTCTCTGTCTGTCTCTCTCTCTCTCTTTGTTTCTGGTTATGCATGAATGCTTTTTTTAATATATATATAGAAACGAGCTCATGAGGAAGGGGATGAAGCTACAATGGTGAAAGATGAAGGTGTCGAAGAAATCGTGGAGAGTAGTGGAGATGAAAAGAGGAAGAAGAAGAAAAAGAAAAAGCAAGTAAATGATCTTAGGTTTGAAATGGGATTGCATAAATCAAAAACTGCTGAGAAACGCCGCGAGCGCAAGAAAAAGTAAGCATTTTGAAGCCATCCCTCTGCTTTTAGTCCTCGTGAATTCTTGACAGCTTGGAAGTGATACCTGATTTCTTGCAACATAATTGTCTGTGTTATTAGCCAAGTAAAGTCTAACATTAAATTAGATTGAGTGAAAATTGTTCGCGATAAACTCATACACCCCCTGATTTTACTAAAATTGCTTTAGAATTGGATAACATATACCACGGTGAAAGCATGTTAGAAATTTGGCTAAAACAAAATAGAGTAGAGGGAAATCATCCATGTAACTATTCACAACTGTGTTTGGGAATAAGTCTTTGCTGAGTAGAGTGATTACATGCTGAGTTAGCTAGTTCTGTATCTAACTCATGATGGGTGGCCCTTGGACTTTCTCTTTGGGATGTTTAAAGTATGAGCAAGCATGTGCCATGGGTCTCATCTTGTTATCTTATTTTTATGGGGAAAACCTTTTACTCGGGAAACTAATGTGATTTTTGTAATAGATGCCAATGAGTAATGGTAGTGCCCAGCGACAAGGCGCGTAGGTGCTTGCTTAAGCGCTACAAGCAAGGCCACAACACCTCTATTAGCCTTAGGTGATGAATTTTAATGAAGTGCTGCCTAGGCGAGCACCTAGTGCCTCGTGCATTTTACAGGCTTGGCGCCTTTGACAACACTGTTACTACTTTAAATTATCTTATTTCAAGGGTGAAAAATATAACTTTATATGACTATTTTATGATATTTTATATTTTCTAATGATCTAATCTTAATTGCAAAGATATATATTTTAGATTTATATATTATAATATAATATTGTACATATATTTTTTTTAATTTATAGCATATCACCTTGGTTCATTCGGTGAGAGCCTAGGCGTGCACCTAACACCTTGGGCATTTTACAAGCTTGGTGTCTTTTAGTGCCTTTTGCCATTGACAACACTGGTAGTGCCTGTGACTAACCTAATTTTGCAATGAAAGCTACTTAATGACAGCTATTCCTGTCTGCATTTTATTTTGTGAAATGTGAACTGTTTATTTCAAGTGCAATATTTGTACTTGAAATTTTGTGGTCAGGTTGTCGACACAGTATCCAAAAATTTTGGATCATCGGTAGGAATTTTGTTGGGGGGCATGTGGTGCTTACAATTGCTTTGGGCTGAATCATAAGGCTACAGGTTAATGCATTAGACTTGCTAAGGATTTAGTGGAGGATACCGCCTCTGTTATGGCCCCTGGAGGTTTTTTCTCTAGTTTGAACAAGATGGTACAAATATTCATGTAGTGGACTTAGTGTACTTGTTCTGTTCAGTTTAATTTCTAATTTGCCTGAATGTGATTTCAAATTTTAGTATCTAATCCCCACTCACATGCTTGTTCAAGCATATGGTTGTTGAACATCTACATGATCACATTTTTAATACATGTAGGTATTTGGAAGCAAAGAAGAAGAAAAACAAGAAACCCGAGGAGAGGCAGGACTTTCCTGGATGTGAGCAGATACAATTTGGAGATGTGGTCCAAGCTCCCCCAAAGCTTACTGCCCCTTCTAAGGTATTGCTTCATTGTTTCTTCATATTTATAAATGAATTAGTAGATATTCTGTTGTTCAAACAAGGAGTTCTGTGAAATCTGCAGTTCCTTAAGAATGTCAATGACGCATCTCGGGAAAGGCTTCGTTTACAAGCTATTGAGGCCTACAGGAGTCGCAGAGGGTGGACTTCCAGACCAGGGCTTCATCTTCCGCCTCCTGTGACTACAACGTCATTGCAATGATACGAGCATAATGCATATCCATCTTGTTTTTATCGTCTTTTCTTGCTTGTATATTATCTAATGTGTACGAGTTTGATCATGGACGGCTCTCTGTGATTCAATCTGGTCTTCTCCTTTGAGTTAAGAAAAAAGGTTCGGCCCGTTTTCTCCTCCCTGCTGGGCATAATAGGCGATAATCATCATTAATTTGTGACTGGCAAAGCCTTTTATTCATTTCAAATTTCGTGACTGCAAACTTTTTTGGCCTGCCTTTTCGATTTATTGATTAATAAATTACAATGTCTTTGCTGCGTAAAGTGATTCGGAGTTGAGGCTTCGATGCCATAAACGAATAATTTCTGTTTGTAGATCATGAAACTTTGAAGCTTTCATCTATCGAGAGAGATGAGCAAGGCTTGTCATCTTATAGAGGTCAATACTCGCTGGAATTGTTGTGCCTAATAGCAAGACTAGTTATTTGAAAATATCTAAGTGTTTTAAATGTGTTATTTTTATTTAAAAAATTTAATTATAAATTAAAAGGTTTATATATGTATTTAATTAAATACATTAAAAATTATTTGTGCTCAGAAATATAAAAAATAAAGTATTAACATGTTTATTTAACTTGTTTTGTTATATATTGAATAAGTATAACCTTGATTTAAAAAGTTAATGTTTATATATAATAAAATATAATAAATATTATATGCGTTAATAAAATCAAGCTAATTTTTAATATAGGTGAATAATGGAACAATGTTACAATTATTATTATGAAATATTATTTTTTTAGTCTTTATAATAGTTTTTTAAAAAAAATATATAAGAAAAAGGATTTCAAAACAATTTAATAGATTAAGTGTAAAGTGATAAATAGTCAAAGTGTAAAAAATAAAAAAATAATATTTGTTTTCAAAAAAATGCAAAGAGAACAAAATAATAATAAAAAAAATTAATGATAAATATGTATAAAATGATGAAAAAGCAAAGTATAAAGAGAAAAATATGAAAAAAACTTGTTTTCTAAAAAAAATGAAAAATTACAATTTTACCACCATCATAGAAATTTTTTTTGACAAAATGTACATTTTTTTTTCATTTCTTCATGAAAACAACGTGTTATTTTAGTATATGTATAATTTCAATCCAAATCCACCTTTAAATAAAACCGAGGGGTCTTCAATACTAATTTCTTGAATAAATCCTCTGATTTTGCAAGTCTTTGCTTTGCCGGGAAAACACTATTTAACACTGTTTTTCTTTGATGGTTTGGGGTTGGGTTTTGGGATTATAATTTAACTCGAATACCAATCTAAGTTGATCTAGTGGAATTTTTTTCACATATATTTTTCTTGTTAAATAAGTAATAAATAATGTATAAATATTATTAAATTCAACTTAACCCTAATTCGAGCAATATACATTTGTACTGCATATATTATATAACACACGCACACACCCAGAGATGCAAGCGCAACATTTATAATTTTATTATTTAATATATGTACATGCCTCAGATTTAATTTATATATAAGACACAATATAAATATACATGTATATAGATATCTAAAAGATGATAGATTGGATATTAATATTAAAAAACCCAAACCATTGATAGCGATTACCATCCATGGGCCTTACGCCCATGTTATTGATGCAATACCATTACAGATATACAGAGCCAAGTACTGTTTCGGTGACGGGCAAAAACACGGAGGCATCCATCAATATGAAGATTAATCTACAAAGCTAAGTAGTGTTTCTGTGGAGGGCAAAAACATGAAGGCCTCCATCAACATGAAGATTAATCATCGTCCTGTAATTGACTGGTTTCTTTTCATCAGCGAGTTTAAAAGTGAAACTGGTCACCAAGACAGCCGCAAAGATCTTCATCTGCCTATAAGCAAATTCCTTCCCAAGACATATCCGTGGCCCTGCCTGTTAACCATCAGAAAGCCTGATTTTAGTCATTTGGTCAATGGGATTGGGAGTCCATAAACTTAATCTGAGCTTGCACAGAAAGTAGATCTTAATGATGACTCGATCTTGATAATTTGCACATCGAAGGAAGAAGAAAATTTATTTGAATGTTAATCAAGTGAATTAGACCAGTCTTTATTTCAACTAACCTGGAAAGCTGTAAACTTGAAAGGGCTTTCTTGCTGAAACACGCCATCCTTGAGCCATC
The DNA here is from genome assembly GCA_033617975.1 of Populus alba x Populus glandulosa. Taxonomy (NCBI): domain Eukaryota; kingdom Viridiplantae; phylum Streptophyta; class Magnoliopsida; order Malpighiales; family Salicaceae; genus Populus; species Populus alba x Populus glandulosa. The sequence goes on along the minus strand of CM066156.1, from coordinate 4,773,746 downwards.
TTTCAGGTTTGTATTCCTCAGCATCATCACCCCATATGAACTTCATCCTGCCCATTGCATAAGGTTGGTAAGCCACCATATCTCCCTTACTCACATTAAAGCCATCTGGTAGAGTGTCATCAGAAAAGCAAATCTTCCCATCCTGCAAAGCAAAGAATTTTGAGATACAGAAACAATAAAATTATAGAATTATGTAGGAAGCATTATTAACTCTATAAGAGCATGTTCAAACATAAGCATACTGTGAGAATTAAGGTGTTTGTTGCTCAAGAATCATAGTTTCAGTCGTGAAGAATTCGTAAATAGTCATGAATTTATTTGAACATATTCGAACAGTCAATCAGTTTTCCTACTTTAACTTTTTGTTTTGTGTCGTGCGGCCAGGAATTGCAGGTGCATATAATTTCTTCTTACCACTGGCACAGATGGATACAGTCTAAGAGTTTCAGAAATTGCTGCATGGAGATAGTTCATCTTTTCTAGAGCTTCTTCATTAATACTGGCTGCAAATTCTGCATAGTCTGTAATCTCTTTCACTTTAGTTGCTTCTCTTACTTCTTGTGCAATCTTATTCTGCACAGCTGGATTCTTGCACAACATGTAGATGAACCATGATAGAGCAGTTGCTGTTGTGTCTTTTCCAGCAATCACAAAATTGAGAATTATGTCCCGTAAGTATGTTGGATCATTCTCCGTCACTTGCAGGAACCTTGATAAAATGTCATCTTTCTTTAACTGCATTTTCCATGAAAGATCAAGTAAAATTCATGCCTCTGCAATCTATCAGAAATAATAGTTTCAAGGAGAGATACTCACAGAAGAAACTTCTTTTGAGGTACGCATTAGCTCAATTTTTTTATTGATTAGTTTATACACAAAATCATTAACCACTTTGACGTTTTTCTTCAATGTAGCTTCCGATCCAATATTCAAAAACCTCTTGATTTTCCAGAACACGTCAACATATCGCCAAAGGGTCAATGCACTTGCATCATCAAAAGCACTGGTAAATTTGACACCTTCTTCATTTGATCCACACATGCTGTCTAGCTCAACCCCAAATCCAACTTTGAATATCGAATCTAAGGTTGATTTCATAAACAGATCCTGCACAACCAGTTAAGCTTAGAAGGTCACGTAATTTGAAAATCAATTCATGATGTGACATTAGATCAAAGACTAACCTGTATGTCCATTGACTGGTTAGCTTTTGCAGCATCAGACACTATATTAGCAAGTTTTGCCACATTCTTCCTGAAGATCACACTGCTGAAGTCCCTCAAAACCTTTGTGGAGAACTCATAGCTCGAAACCTTTCTTTGTTGGCGCCATTTGTGACCATCAACAGTGAAAATTCCATCACCTAGCAACCCACTTAAATTGTCGTAATTATGGTCCCCCTGCACAAAGATTGAGGAAGCTAAATCTTTACCCTTGTAGCCATTGGAATCTAATCCTGATGGAAAAGTGAACAGTCAAAACCATCCCCACTCAAATTCTCATCACCCTACCAAATTGTTTTGTGAATACTCATAATTGGGTGTTGAATTCATCTAGATAATTTTACACAATTCACATCATAAAAACAAGGACCAAACATTTGGTACTGATATTGACGAAATACATCACAGTAAGAAGAAATAAATTACCTTGCCATAATTTTCAAAGTTGGTTTTGAGTATGTACTCAACATTTACAGGGTCAACAGTGTAAATCTCACTTCTGAAAGGGGCGCGCAGCCTGTAAGTCTTGTATTTCCCAGCAAGATTAGTCATGTAATGATGCACCCTGTTGAAGTGGAGAAGTTGGGTAAACACCGTGCCTGCAACTGGATGGTACTTGTATTTTTTCTGCTTTTTGTTCAATTTTCTAATGAAGAGTTGGACTATGAATATGGATAGGATTAGAACTAAAGCTGAGAATTTGAGTGGATTTGAAAGAGCATCAATGGAGGCCATGTTGGAGCTGAACAGTATCTGAAACAAGGAAGATGATTGCTGATAATTTAATGGATTCGTCCCAGTAGAAGCAGCATGATTAAATAGCCAAAGTCGTACGTTGGGCAGGATAGAAGGAAAGCAACGGTTCGTTTTCACAACTCTTCTTTGTTTGAGCATGGCATTACTTCATCTCATTATTTTCAAAATTTAAAGATTAATAAAAATATCTTTCACGTAATTTTTTCTTCCACGTTTTTATTCTTCTCGTCTTCTCTCTCTCTCTCTCTCTCTCTTCCTTCTTTCTTCACATTGGCTAATCACACGAAAATAAAACATCACCCGTCCTTTTCTTCTGGACCATCACACCCATGTTGTTGAAATTAGAATGAGACCACAAACTCTATTTGAAATTATAATCCATAATTTATTAATTCTACTGCTTCTTTGATCCCACCATTATGAGTTTTTGCCTTGATAAGGATAGAGTTAAGAGTAGTTTTAAATATTTGAATTTTTCGGTTAGCTTCTTCAAGATTAGCAGCAGAAACTTTCTGCTGAGTTTGTTATTTTCAATTCCAATAATCTCTCAAGTTTGTTGAGAGTTTCAGTCATGTTCAAGTTCTATGTAATCCTATTTATATGCATTTGAAGTTAATGAAAAGTATTGATCTTTCTACTCAACTCTGCCATCTTAAAATCAAATTGTTTTTTCTTTACGTAAACTGCATTGTTAAGTTTACTGTATTGTTTAAGTTATTTTCAATTCTAACAGTGGTATCAGAGCATTAGATCCTACGGGCTGTGGGGCAAACAATTTTGCTTTCTTTTGAGTGACAATAATAAGAGAAGGTGAGGCAAACACAGAGAGGGTGAGCGAAACACTTGAGAGTTATTTTCTTTCTGTTTTTTGTCAATGTCTTCTTCAAATAATATTGTATCTGCAATTCCAATGTTTAGTGGAGAACTCTATCATATTTGGGCTGTCAAAATGAAATTTTATTTAAGGTCTCATGGCTTATGGAATGTTGTGGCAACCGATTCTGATCCTCCACCATTGAATGCAAATCCAACAATTGCTCAAATGAAAGCACATGAAGAAGAAAAACTCAAGAAGGACAAAGCTATTACCTGTCTTCATTCTGGTCTTGCAGATCATATTTTTACAAATATAATGAATCTGGAAACACCAAAACAGGTATGGGATAAGCTTCAAGTTGAATTTGAAGGCAGCAGCAGAGTCAAAGCAGTTAAACTTCTTGCATTTAAGAGGGAATTTGAGTTGATGAAGATGAAAGACAATGAATCTGTCAAAGATTATTCTGGCAGATTAATGGATGTTGTAAATCAAATGAGGCTTCTTGGAAACACATTTGAAGATCATAAGGTAGTAGAAAAACTTATGATGTCTGTTCCTCAAAAGTTTGAAGCTAAAATCTCAGCAATAGAAGAATCTTGCGATCTGCAAAGTCTGACTATTGCTGAGTTAATTAGCAAACTTCATATTCAGGAGCAAAGAGTTCATATGAGAGATGATGAGGCAGTTGAAGGGGCTTTCCAAGCAAACAACAGGGAAAGGAGTGCTGGTAATTTACCAAGAAACAAACCTGTCAAGTATGCTAAAAGGAAATCAAGTATACCTTCAAAAAGACAGACTTTCTCACCATGTTCTTATTGCAGAAGAACTAACCATACTGAGAAAGATTGCTGGTTTAAAGGGAAACCTTCTCTTCAATGTTTATTCTGTAATAATCTCGGTCACAGTGAGAAATATTGCAGAATCAAGAAGAAGCAACCTCAGCAACAAATACAACAACAAGCAAATGTTTCTGAAGAAAGCAAAGATGAGGAGGAGCATTTGTTTATGGCAACACAAGCTAGCAATACCTCTGAACTGAATACATGGCTTATAGACAGTGGCTGCACAAGTCACATGTCCAAATTTCTGTCAATTTTCTCCTCTATTGACAGATCAGTTCAACCGAAGATTAAGCTGGGAAATGGAGATATTGTGCAAGCTAAGGGGAAAGGAACTGTTGCAGTCAGCACAAATAGAGGTATTAAAACCATCACAAATGTTCTTTACATTCCTGAACTAGATCAGAATCTCCTTAGTGTTGCACAAATGCTCAAGAATGGTTATGAAGTCTCTTTTAAAGAGAAATTTTGCTTTATCACTGATACACATAATTCAGAAATAGCAAAAATCAAAATGGATGGTAATAGCTTCTATTTGAAGCTTGATGCTGTTAATGGACATGTGTTTAGTGCAAAGATTGATGAAAGCATTCTTTGGCACAAAAGATTCGGTCATTACAATCTTAATTCATTAAAGTTGTTGTATGATACTGGAATGGTAGAAAACATGTCTGCAATACATGTTACTGCTCATACATGTGGAAGTTGTGAACTGGGAAAGCAGCATCGACAACCATTTCCTAAAGGTATATCCAGAAAGGCAACACACATGCTGGAGCTGGTTCACTCAGACATATGTGGACCTATGAGCACAGCTTCTTTGAATAATAATGTGTATTTTATATTATTCATTGATGACTACAGCAGAATGACTTGGGTTTATTTTCTGAAAAACAAGTCACAAGCTTTATCTATGTTCAAAAACTTCAAAAGCATGGCTGAAACTCAAAGTGGTCAGAAGATCAAAGTGTTGAGAACTGATAATGGTGGAGAGTATATTTCGAAGGAGTTTAATGCCTTTTGTTCAGAAGCTGGAATTGTGCACCAGCTGACGACTCCTTACTCTCCACAGCAGAATGGAGTTTCTGAAAGGAAGAATAGAACAGTGATGGAGATGTCCAGATGTATATTGTTTGAAAAGAAGTTGCCAAGGTTTCTATGGGCTGAAGCAGTAAATACTTCAGTATACTTGCTTAATAGACTTCCAACCAAGTCTGTTCAAAACAAAACACCATTGGAGGCATGGTCTGGAGTCAGGCCTACTGCCAAACATTTAAAAGTGTTTGGATTATTGTGCTATTTTCATGTTCCATATGCCAAAAGAGGAAAACTGGATGCTAGAGCAGAAAAAGGGATTCTTGTGGGATATGCAACAGAATCAAAAGGTTACAGAGTTTTCAATCTGAATTCAGCCAAAATTCAGGTCAGCAGAGATGTGCAATTTGATGAAAATGCCTGCTGGAATTGGGACTTAAAAGAAGTTCAACAGACTATCACAGCTGCCTTTGAATCACCAGTACAAAGTATTGATGATGAAGATCAACAAGCCATTGAAGCAACTTCAGATACAACAGTACTAAAGGTTAGACAATTGTCTGATGTGTATGAAAGATGTAACCTTGTACATGCTGAGCCTACAAATTACTCTGAAGCTGCAGGAGATCCAGCTTGGATTGAAGCAATGAAATCAGAAATTGATTCCATTGAAAGAAATGGGACTTGGAGATTGACTGAAATTCCTGGAGATAAAAAGGCAATTGGAGTGAAGTGGGTTTTCAGAACCAAATTCAATCCAGATGGTTCAATCTTCAAACACAAGGCTAGATTGGTTGTTAAAGGTTTTGCTCAAGTTGCTGGAGTGGATTATGGAGATACTTTCGCACCAGTAGCTAGGCATGACACTATAAGGCTCCTACTTGCTCTTGCGGGACAAAAAGGATGGAAAGTTTATCATTTAGATGTGAAGTCTGCTTTTCTAAATGGAATACTACTTGAGGAAATTTATGTTCAGCAACCAGAAGGCTTTGTTGTTGCTGGTGATGAACACAAAGTTTACAAGCTACACAAAGCTCTTTATGGTTTGAAGCAAGCACCAAGGGCTTGGTACAGCAGGATTGATACTCATTTGATTCAACTAGGATTCAAAAGAAGTGAAAATGAAGCTACCCTATATCTAAAACAAGATGAAGATGGTTTGCAGCTGGTGATATCACTCTATGTAGATGACATGCTAGTTACTGGAAGCAATGCAAAGTTGCTGGAAGAGTTCAAAACTGAAATGCAAGATGTTTTTGAAATGTCTGATCTTGGCATTATGAACTACTTTCTTGGAATGGAAATACATCAATGTAGTTCGGGTATTTTTGTTTCACAAAGGAAGTATGCTGTTGATATACTCAAGAAGTTCAAGCTTGAGTCATGCAAAGAAGTAGCAACTCCTTTAGCACAAAATGAGAAAGTTTCAAAGAATGATGGTGAGAAACTTGAAGATGCCTCTGGATTTAGAAGCCTAGTGGGCAGTTTGCTATACTTGACAGCAACTAGACCTGACTTAATGTTTCCAGCTGGTTTGCTGTCAAGGTTTATGAGCTCACCTAGCAACATTCACATGGGAATTGCTAAAAGAGTGTTGAAGTACATCAGAGGAACAACTGATCTTGGCATCTGGTACTTGAAGACAGGAGGAGTAAATCTGATTGGTTATGCAGACAGTGACTGGGCAGGGAGTGTTGATGACATGAAGAGCACCTCTGGATATGTTTTTAATATTGGTTCAGGTGCAATCTGTTGGAATGCAAAGAAGCAAGAGGTGGTGGCACAATCAACTGCTGAAGCAGAGTATATCTCCATGGCAGCTGCTGCAAATCAAGCAATTTGGTTGAACAAATTGCTTTCTGATTTGGGTCAAGAACAAAGCTCACAAACTGAGCTTTATTGTGACAACAAATCTGCCATTGCTATTGCTCTAAATCCGGTTCAACATGGCAGAACCAAGCACATCAATGTGAAATTCCATTCTATAAGAGAAGCTGAGAAGAACAAGCTTATAAAGATACTCTATTGTCCAACAGATGTTCAACTTGCTGATATAATGACTAAAGCTCTTCCTAGATCAAGACTGGAGTTTCTAAGGATGAAACTTGGATTGTCCAAGGCAAGTCTCAAGGAGGAGTGTTAGAATTATGAGTTTTTGCCTTGATAAGGATAGAGTTAAGAGTAGTTTTAAATATTTGAATTTTTCGGTTAGCTTCTTCAAGATTAGCAGCAGAAACTTTCTGCTGAGTTTGTTATTTTCAATTCCAATAATCTCTCAAGTTTGTTGAGAGTTTCAGTCATGTTCAAGTTCTATATAATCCTATTTATATGCATTTGAAGTTAATGAAAAGTATTGATCTTTCTACTCAACTCTGCCATCTTAAAATCAAATTGTTTTTTCTTTACGTAAACTGCATTGTTAAGTTTACTGTATTGTTTAAGTTATTTTCAATTCTAACACATCACACCCATGTTGTTGAAATTAGAATGAGACCACAAACTCTATTTGAAATTATAATCCATAATTTATTAATTCTACTGCTTCTTTGATCCCACCATTCCTCGGTGCCTCTTCTTTATTTTTATATCGATTTTGTTATAGTTTTTTTAACTTGATGAGACTTAAGTTTGGGAATCAATAATGATAGAGATTAAGTTGCTCTGAAGATTGTGTTAGAATTGGTTTTTGTATGATCTAGGTTTTCCAGGAATCTAAGCTTCTTAATTTAAATTGTGTTATAGGTAATTAGAGATTTGATATTATATTGTTTATTTTTTAGGTACTAAATCAGTTATAGTTTTGTAGCTTCCAAAAGAGAAGAGAAACAGTAACAGAATTAGAATTTAATTTTGGTCTACTTGTGTTGGAGCTTATGCATGTAGATATCTGAACAAATTTTACAGCACAAATTGAGATTTGAAGATAGTGCAGCACAAATTTTTTGGATTATCTTTTAAAATATTTTTTATTTAGATTTTTTAGCTAGTTTTTTATCAGTATATAAAAAACACCTTTAATCTTTCTCCTTTCTCCTGAGAAATTTTTTCAGCCTCATCAATTGGTGTTGCATGTGGAGAACAAACAAAAAGGTAATCCATTCCTGTATTTTAAAAGCTCTTGTTATAGCTAACGAAACCCCAACATAATGGTGACTATGCCAACAACATACATTCACAACAACACCGACGACCACGCCTATGCCCACAAACACTTTTTATGGCAGCTTATAAATAAAAAAGGTAATATTATCTATTTTAAGTATTTTCTTTCTCTTTGTTCAATAAGGTCTATATAATGTTTTATACAATGTACACATCTTTATAAATTTCTTAAAACTTAGATATTTAATAAATATTTATATAAAATATATTAAAATTTAGATATTTATCTTTATATAAACATATATTTCTAAACTTTAAGTCTTTAAACAACACATAACTTAACACAAATCCAGTACAACATAAATCTAATACAAAATTTAAATAATGTTTAAAAAACATTTAAACATAAAAAATACAACTCACTTTCTTCGTTATCTATACAAATATTATATTAGTTTAAATATCAAAAAGTTTTTCTTACATGTGTTGCCAGTTCCACCAAGTTTTTCAGATTGAATTTTATATTCCTTCCAACAATTTTTTTCCAGCCTCATCAATAACCATCTTGTTTTGGAAAGGAACTTGAATAAATAAATAAAAAATAATTGAGAGAAATAATAGCAAGAGGAGGAAGATATATAAGTTATAAGGCTAATATGGGTATTAAATCAAATATAATAATAAATTTAATTTTTCCGTTGATTGAATTTGTATGTTACTGATTTAATATTTAAATTACTGTCAACTGTTTAATATAAATTGTAATATTTAAAAAGACAAGATAAAATATGACCACACTTAAATGTAAAAAAAATTAAGATATTTTTTTTCCTGATGAGATCTCCATTTCGCGTTGAGGTTTAAAATCATAGATGTTTAACGGCGTTTCAACGCTGTTAACAGGAGGGTGCTGATACGACATGACATGTGTCTAGATTACGGGGAAAAGCTGGTTAAATAAAATGGAGTTTTCTTAACTTTCGATGTATTTAAGAAAAGAGAGAAGTAATTACTAATTAGACATGAAGATCCCATATTACCCTTCCCATATATATTACTCTTCGCCGTCCCACTTCTTCTCTCCTCGTTGATTTTCTCTTGCTCACCTTCTCCATTCATCGTCAGCCATAACAGCAGCAACGATTGCGATCACCACACGTCGGAAAAGGCCACAAACTATGAACTGCGTAATCTTGGTTTGCAAGACTGTAAGTCTGTAACTTAAGGATTGTGATATGGAAAGGATGGAAGAAGAGGATTTACGATGATAATATTAGGGTTGATGGTGATGGTGATGAGGCTGTGGGTTCCACTGATGGCGATGGTGTGCAATATCTTAATATCGGCGTGCCGGTCAGGTGAATGTTCACTTGCTTTATCACGTTCAAAACTACTGTGCTGAAAATGTTACAAGGCCGCCTAGCTGGAATCTTGTCGATAATCAGCGAACTTTTCTTACTCAATTATGCTTCTGAGCACTTTATCGGAGGAAAAAAACAAGAAATATAAGTGCAAGGTAAGATGTCATCGTGATTGATGCCCATTGATTTTGAAGTAACAATATATTATATATATCTATGGTGGCATAGGGTTGAATTATTGATGGATTGAGGGGGGCAAAGGTTTTGTATTATTAGCCCTTATTTTCTCTTACTGACGGATAAGAGCAGAAATGTAAACGATTCAAACTCGTTGCTGGCACTGAATGCGTCGTTGTTGATGAAACTATGATATATATATAAAATGTAGTTGAAGCTGTAGAGATGAGGGAAAGATGTGTCCTTGATAAACTCTTTTGACCGCAGATTGAGTTAGTGAATTAATTGGGAAAATGTAGTTCTCGATAACTCTGATTCCTGTTATTCAAATATGAAAACTAAAAATGACAGTTGCTTGAGTTTTTGAGAAACCATAAATCTAGGTTTTATGATATACGGTGGAGAAGAAAAAACGATGAAGACTTAATTTTTTAATATGAATTTGAAAAGAAAAAAAAACCTAAAGGTTAAAAAGAATAGGATTGAAAATGAAGATGTAGAAATAATGGTAGGAGGAAGGAGACGATGCATAAATTATAAGGGGACTTTGAACATCGAATCAATTATAATCACAATCATATAATATTTTATAGTTTCTTGGAGTTCCTGCTTTCCTAAATCAACATGTAAGAACTTAATTTTCAAAATTGACGCCTGCTAAAGCTACTAGTACAACAATAATATAAAAAAATATAAGAATTTTATTGGAAAAAAATTTGTAAATATAAACTTTAAATTTATAATTTTATTCTCTAAAATTTATTTAATTATATAGTGGTTATCTCTTCAATAAGTTTTCAATACCTTTAAATAGATAGAAAAACTTATCTCTATTAGAAAACAATTTAAAATCTAAAAAAATAAGAAAATTAAAACAAGATTCAAAATAAAAATAACAAATCTAAAAATCTTAAAAAAATAACAAAATTGATCCAAAAAATAATTTTTGGGTCTAATTTCAAGAGATGCAATTGTTCAATAAGTATTAAAATGGCTTCTTATTTCAAGAGATATAATTGTTCAATAAGTATTAAAATGGCTTATTATAGTAAAATTATTTATAAAATTACTTGAAAAAATTTGAGTTTGATATAACAGTCGAATCTTCTATTATTTTAATTTTAAAGTACTAAGTAGTCTAGTACAATTAAATCCCCTTTTAAACCTAAATCTATCTCATTAGTTCATAAAGATATTTGTTATGATATTTATTTAGTTTATTTAAGTTAAATCTTCTGAATATTCAAAAATTTAATTTTTACAAGAACACTGTATCAATAAAAAACTTTATGTCATGTGGCCTCCAACTCAACCTTTTTTTTTTTTTTGTTAGAAAAGTTGTTGATAAAAAAAAGTAAAAAAGAAAAAAAAAAACACAATACTTTCTTTCTTAGTTTCTCCCTTTTTCATATATAAATTATAAACCCTACTCCTTAACTTCTCTTGTAATTGAGCACACCAAATGAAGTTTAAGAATTCATACTTAAAGAAGCACTTAGATTATAGGTCGATGAAAGCGAATAAATGTTCAAGATGCCAAAATGAAATTATTCTGGGGATTAATTTTGTAATCTGAGCTTCTACACGGGCAACATTCAAGGCCTCATTTAATAAAAAAAACCTAAAAATTAAGTAATATATATTTATCAATTATATTTTATAAAATAAAAATTAATTATCTTCACTTAAGAAAAAACCTCACATACAAAATAAAGATTACCAAGGCTTCACTTATTAGATACACATAAAAATAAAAAATAAAAAACATTTTAAAGATCTCATTTATAATTTTATCTAAAATTAATCTCATTTATCTTAAACTAGTTCTAGTTGAAATTGTGAGATGTTAATGTTTTTTTCTTCACCTTTTTTACTCTAATTAGATAAAAATCTTGTTTTTTATTCAAGTGTTACTGGATCAGAGTCAATATCTTCTTCAGAACATCATGGAAACTATGGTACTTGAAAAGGTAATGTGATTTCAATTGACAATTGTTGGCATAAGGTAAAGTTTGAATCAAATACTATTAGATCGTAACGCCTATTGCCATGCATATCCAAGTACCTGTGTGTGATGGTGAGAGGAATATTCACTTTGCTTTATCATGTTAAAAACTCATGTGTCAGAACAAATGTTAAATCAGTTAGCACAATGTAGCTGTAATTGATGTTGTCGAAAATCAACAAATTAACTTTTCTGCTGGTTGATTTAATCTTCTCCTACAATTAGTTTCAGACAAATTAAAGCTGCTGCTTCTTCTTCTTCTTCTTCTTCTTCTTCATTTTTGTAATGGAAAGGAAGAAACTCCACTACTTCACTTCGTTGAACTACAAATTTAGGATAACGAATTCGAGTTGAAATCCTTGCATGTTGATGGTTGGCAACCGCACGGTGGCATCTTATCAGAATGGTGGGCTCATCTTATCCCTTGAAGCAAGAAAGATAAGAGCAAGGTAAGATGCCGTGGTGATCTCTAGCTGTCAACAAGCAATTTGTCTCCGCAGAATCCAGAAAAAAACATAACCAGCCGCCCCTACAACTTCTGCTTTTGGGTGGGTGAAAGCGTCTTCAGGACCCCATCTTGCAAGCCACAGCCCCGATAGCGACTCAAGAAACAGAAAAGTCTGAAGGAATTCACATGATCTTGCATCACAGAAAGATATTTTCTTAAATTTATTTCTTTTAGATCGTTAATATTGCCCTCAGCACTGTTCTCCAATTACTTTAGATGACAAGCAATCCTTTCCGGGACTTGAAATCCCTAAAAGTTAATGGAGATTTTCTTAAGAGGAGCACAAGTGGAAAACTAAAACTTGTTGTTTTTGTATCAATATTGCCTTCACTACCATTCTACAATTACTTTACCTGATCAAGCAATACATTCCCAGGACTTGAAATCCCTAAAAAAATTTGGAGATTTTTCTTAAAAACCATTTATAACATATATTAAACTTGAAATCCCTAAAAAAATTTGAATATTTCAACTGGAATATACCTTGACCACCTTTGTTTTTGAACATATGTATACTTATATACATTAATGTTTTGATACTGCTATTATTATCCTTAAAAAAATTATCAATAATTTTCTCAACATAATAATATTAAGACAATACAAATCTATCATATATCTTAAAAAATTTTATTTTTAGTATGACATCTACAACACCTAATTTTTTCATGTTAAATTTATTAGTTAATACTTTTTTTATATATATAAACATAGCATGTATTTGATATTGAGATGCATGGTGCTTCTCAAAAGTATTTTATTTAAAAATATATTAAAATATTTTTTTTATTTTTTACATTAGCACGCCAAACCTATTGAAAAATATTTTTTTAAAATCAATTTAATGTTTTTTCAAGAAAACCCACTTTTGAAATGTACCCAACACAATTTCAAACACAAAAATAAATGATGACAATAATATATTTATTGTTGCCTAAAATTAATTTTATCTTCCATATAAATACATACAATGAAATAATCATTGTTTGTGTTTCTTGCATAAATATATTCATCAACCTTGTTAATTTTAAATTTATTTGATAACATAAACTTGTTTAACTTTTCATCTCATTGCTTAATAATTTATTTCAAACAATATAATAATTCGACAAGCTTACATAATTTTTTAAAACAATAAACCTTCCAAGTTGTTTCATTTGACTTTTTTTATCAAGATCACCATTTAAAAAAAACTATTTTTATATTAATTTTATATATTTCTAACTTGTTAATAGCTGCATAATTGACTATTAACATTAAGAATTATTCTTGACTTAGGTGAGCATGTATTAAAATAATTCTTATTTTTTTATTATTTAAAACCTTTAATAACAAGTCTTTCTTTATATATTTTTAATGATTCTATTAGCTTTCATTTTTTCAATGATTCTTATCTTCAAGGCATATTTTTTAAGTTAAAAAATTAGGATGAAATGTTTTTAACATTTTCACCTTCATAATACTTCTTCTTACCTCAATTTCATCGTTCTTTATAGATCTTTTATCTATAGTATGATGAAGGCTACATGAGCTATTTTCTTTCATTTTTTTAAGCGAAGGGATTTCTTATGTAGTTTTATAAGAAAAAATATCTTCATAGATTATAACATTCGATTGACTCCACTTTTATATTAGAATGAAAATCATTGGTATTTAATTTACGTATAAAAACCAATATAATAAATGCACATTACACTCCAAATTTAGAAGAGGAAAGTTCAGCTTGGTAGTTATAGAGCCTGTTGACGTAGAGGAGCTGGTTGAAGAGTGTGGCTTTTAATGGTGTAAAGTTGGGATTCTTGATAGATTTGCCAGTACAGATTTTAATAAGTGCTCAAAACAAAATGGTAGAGGACATAAAAAGAGTTGTGGTTGCTGTGAAGGTGAAGATAGCGGGGTGCTTGTCCATTTCTTGGTATGAGTGGTTGTCGAGAATGGCTATAAAGCTTAGTCTAGAAACATTATTGCGCTGTAACTTCTGTGCGAGAAAGCGAGGGAAGTGACGTGAGCCAAACAGAGAGAATCACTCCTTGTCTTTTGCATGAAAAATATCTGAATATTGGTGATTCAGATTAAAGTTCATTGGTCCTAAATCACTAGTGCTAATTTAAAGCTTGATAGCAATAATCGGGTAAATTTAAACTGCTTGATACAGGTAGAACACACTCTAGGAAAGGAAAATAGGACAAAAGAAAATTGGATTTGAGTTTGTACTCAACATTAATTTACATGGTCAGCAGTGTAAAACTCACTTCTGAAAGGGGTTAGCAGCCTGTGAGTCTTGTATTTCCCAGCAAGATCGGTCATGTAATGATGCAACCCGTTGAAGTTGAGAAGGTGGTTGAACACCGTGCCACCAACTGGATGGTACTGGTATTTTTCTGCTTTTTGTTCAATTTTCTAGTGAGTAGTTGGGCTATGAGTACAGATAGGATTGGAACTAAAGCTGAGAATTTGAATGGATCAGAGAGAAAATCAACGGAGGCCATGTTGGAGTTGAGCAGTACGTGAAACAAGGAAGATGGATGTTGGTATTTTAATGGATTCGGCCCAGTAGAAGTAGTATAATCACATAGACAACGCTGTGTGGAGGTTGGAAGGAAAGTGACAGGGTTTATTAAGTAACTCTAACAAGTTTATCCTTATGTTAGGGTTTACTTTGTGATGTGATATTTTAAGTGAATTCAGTAAATTGGGTATAAATTATATTAATTAGATATTATTATACCAATTGAATTTATAAATTACACCAGATACGTATAAATTTAATGAATTAGGTATTTAGTGATTATGTATTTTTAGTGCTATATTTGAGGATAGTGATACTAACAACAATACTATCACTTATATTTGAGGAACTAATATTGTTTTTAGTGCTATATATATATATATATATATATATATATATATATATATATATATATATATATTAAATATTTCACTAGATGAACTCATATATGGAGGCATTGAGTGAAATTATAATAAAACTAAAGTTGATGTTACTTTGAGGATATTAAAGCTGGGTAACGTCCAATTCGTTATATTAAGATGCCCATCTTTTATGTTGTTATTTTGAAGTCTATGATTGGTTGGCCACCGAATATAGATTGAAATATGTAGAGCTTTGCTTGAATAGTTAAACCATAACTTACGTATAATTACAATGCATGTGTGCACCAGAATTCCAATGGTGATTACATGGGATATCATAACAATTTCATTTCACAAAAAAAATCAGTAAAAATATCTTGATTGTGCTTTCCTTTATTATACTTCTCAAAGTTTGCTTTTAGCACATGCTCTGTGTTTCTTGTATGCGTGTACACCTCACTTTGCTCCGGAGTTGGAAGCGGTCAGTTTTCTGTTTCTTGGCCATTTAGTTTGGTAGTCATAGAGCCTGTCGAAGTAGAGGAGCTGGTTAAAGCTTGTGCCTTTAACTGGTGGATAGTTGGGATTGTTGATTGATTTGCCAGCAAAAATTTTGAGTGCTAAAAACAACAAGGTTGAGGGGATAAAGAGAAGTGCTGTTTCTGTGAAGGTGAAGATGACAGAGAATGTCCATTTCTTGGAATGAATGATTGTTGAGATAAGGCAAATATGTGTAGGAGAATAGCTTTAAAGCTTAATTAGCCTGGAAACATCCCATGCGCTGTAACTTTTGGATGTGGAAGCAAGGAAAATGACATGAACGAAACAGAACGGAGCACTCCTTATCTTTTGCACAAGTAATATCTGGACAGTGATGATTCAAATTAAAGTCACTAATGCTAAATTAAATCTTGATAACGATGATTAGATAAATTCAAGCTGCTTGTTGCTGGTGGCACATAGTTTAGAAAAGGAAAAATAGGACAAATGAAAATTTTCCTTGCAAATTTTATCTCCAAGGTGACACAGTCGTGCGACAGCTGCAGCTAACATACCGGTAGAAATCACAGTTGTTTATAATTGATATGTGTATCCATGTATACAGTACAAACAAGATTCACCAGGCCATAATTATTGCTTGACATATTTTATCTTCATGACTTGGTCCTTCCAATTGCACGAAGTTGCAGACTTCCTTCAATGTGAAGTGTGAGCATTGTCCTGTAAGTTATTTTTCTTGTGTCATCAGCTAATTTGAAGCGAAAGAACCGAAGAAGGGCTATCGATAGTATCTTCATCTGTCGGTACGCGAAGTCTTTGCCCAGACATATCCGAGGACCTGCCTGCAAGGGGACAGCCAACAACTTTGGAAACTGTTTCACACGTTATGTCTGCAACAAACGAAGAGAAGATACTAACATGAAATGCTTATGAACTTGAATGGTGATTCGGGTTGGAAAATCCCATTGTTGACCCTTCTTTCTGGCCGAAAATCCTCGGCATCGTCTCCCCAAATGTAAGGCATCCTACCCATGGCATATGCCATGTCCGTCAACCTTTTTCATTCTAAAGCCATCAGGAAAATGTCATCCACTTCTGCACACCTCCCGTTCTTATGAATTCTTGACAACTTGGGGGTAATGCTTGATTTCTTTCAGCATGCATGTGTGTTATTAGCTACGTAAAGTTTAGCATTGAATTAGATTGGTCCAAAATTGTTCGCGGAGAACTCTTGTGGTGAGAGTTCATGCTCACTTGAAACTTGACTTCTTGAAGTTTTTGTCATTATGACTGTTTTACATTGCTAAAATTGCTTTAGAATTGGGTACTTAATTATACCACCATGAAACATGTAGAAAGTTGGCTAAAACAGAATAGAGTAGAGGGAAATCATCCATGTAACTGATCACAACTGTGTTTGGGAATAAGGCTTTTGCTGAGTAGAGTGCTTTCACTGATTCACTCATGAGGAAGGAGCTAGATACGGAGTTTGCTAGTTCTGCATCTAACTCGTGATGTGTGGCCTTCAGATTCTCTCTGGGATGTATTAAGTATGAGCAAGTATGTGCCATGGGTCTCATCTTGTTATCTCATTTTTACAGGGAAAACCTTTTACTCGGGAAGCTAATGTGATTTTTGTAATGGTAGTGCCTGTGACTAACCTAATTTCTGCAATGAAAGCTACTTCACGACAGCTATTTATGTCTGCATTTTATTTTTAGAAATGTTAACTATTTGTTTCGATTGGAATACTCGGACCTGATGTGTTTGTGGTCAGGTGGTCGACACAGTCAGGTGGTCGACACAGAGTTTCCAAGAAATTTGGATCATCGGTAGGATTTTTGTTAGGGGGGCATGTACTTATAATTGCCGCGGGAAGAATGATAAGGCTACGGGTTAATGCATTAAACTTGCCAAGGATTTTAGTGGAGGATATCACTCTATTATGGCCCCTGTAGGTTTTTTCTCTAGTTTGAAGAGGATGCTACAGGGATTCATGTAGTGGACTTGGTGTACTTGAAATTCTGTCCAATTTCATTTCTAATTTTGTTGAATGTGAATTCAAATTTTAGTATCTAAACCCCACTCACGGGCTTGTTCAAGCATATGGTTGTTCAACATCTACATGATCACATTTTAATATGTGGAAGAAAAACAAAGAAATCCGAGGAGAGTCAGGACTTTCCTGGACGTGAGCAGATACATTTTGATGATGTGGTCCAAGCTCCCCCAAAGCTTACTGCCCCTTCTAAGGTATTGCTTCATTGTTACTTAATATTTATAAATGAATTAATGGATATTCTGTTGTTCAAACAAGTTCAGAGATATCTGCAGTTACTTAAGAATGTGCATGATGAGTCTTGTCGTCTTATGGGTTCAATAAACGATGGAATTATCTTGCCTAATAGTAATAGATTTGTATCCAAGTCCACCTCTAAATCAAACCGAGGGGTCTTCAATGCCAGTTCCTTGAACAAACATGGATTTATTTTCCCCACAGATCCATATAAATCCTCTGATTTTTCAAGTCTTTGCTTTACCAGGATATGTTTATAGATGTAATATCATTACAGATATACTGAGCTAAGCACTGTCTCTGTGGAGGGCACAAACATGGAGGCCTCCATCAACATGAAGATTAATCATTGTCCTGTAGTTGACAGGTTTCCTTTCATCAGCGAGTTTAAAAATGAAACTGCCCAATAAGACAGCCGCGAAGATCTTCATCTGCCTATAAGCAAATTCCTTCCCAAGACATATCCGTGGCCCTGCCTGTTAACCAGCAGAAAGGCAGATTTCAGTCATTTGGTCAACGAGATTGGGAGTCCATAAAGTCCAGAAAATAGATCTTAATGATTTGCACAGCAAAGGCAGCAGAAAATTTATTTGAATGTTAATCAAGTGAATTAGACAGATCTTTATTCCACTAACCTGGAAAGCTGTGAACTTGAAAGGGCTTTCTTGCTGAAACACGCCATCCTCATTGAGCCATCTTTCAGGCTTGTATTCCTCAGCATCATCGCCCCATATGAACTTCATCCTGCCCATTGCATAGGGTTGGTAAGCCACCATATCTCCCTTTCTCACATTAAAGCCATCTGGTAGAGTGTCATCAGAAAAGCAAACCTTCGAATCCTGCAAAGCAAGGAATTATGAGATACAGAAACAAAAAAATTATACAATTATCCAGGAAGCATTATTAACTCTATACAAGCATGTTGAAACATCAAGTATACTGCGAAAATTAAAGACATTTATTGCTTAAGAATCATCGTTTCAGTCTTGAAGAATTCGTAAATAGTCACAAATTTATTTGTGTTGTTTCTTGCAGCCAGGAATTGCAAGTGCACATAATTTCTTCTTACCACAGGCACAGATGGATACAGTCTAAGAGTTTCAGTAATTGCTGCATGGAGATAGTTCATCTTTTCTAGAGCTTCTTCATTAATACTGGCTGCAAATTCTGCAAAGTCTGTAATCTCTTTCACTTTAGTTGCTTCTCTTACTTCTTGTGCAACCTTTGTCTGCACAGCTGGATGCTTGCACAACATGTAGATGAACCATGATAGAGCAGCTGCTGTTGTGTCTTTTCCAGCAATCACAAAATTGAGAATTATGTCCCGTAAGTATGTTGGATCATTCTCGGTCACTTGCAGGAACCTTGATAAAATGTCATCTTTCTTTAACTGCATTTTCCATGTAAGATCAAATAAAATTCATGCCTCTGCAATCTATCAGAAATAATAGTTTCAAGGAGAGATACTCACAGAAGAAACTTCTTCTGAGTTACGCATGAGCTCAATTTTTTTATTGATTAGTTTATACACAAAATCATTAACCACTTTGACGTTTTTCTTCAATGCAGCTTCCGATCCAATATTCAAAAACCTCTTGATTTTCCAGAACACGTCAACATATCGCCAAAGGGTCAATGCACTTGCATCATCAAAAGCACTGGTAAATTTGACACCTTCTTCATTTGATCCACACATGCTGTCTAGCTCAACCCCAAATGCAACCTTGAATATCGAATCTAAGGTTGATTTCATAAACAGGTCCTGCACAACCAGTTAAGCTTAGAAGCATGGACGGATCCAGAATGTGAGCAATGTGGGCACTTGCCCACGCTGCCAAAAAAATAATTCAAATGAAATATATATTATGCCAAAACCGGTAACGGTTTCGATGGATAGAAAAATTAAAAAAAGAATTGAATGGATGTGTTTTGATGATAAGAAAATAATTTCAAGGAATTAAAATGGAAATGAAAAATAAAAGTTAAGAAAGAACTGTGCGAAAAAGTGTTGGTGTAAGCCTCGATTAAAAATCAGTATCGTTACCATGAAACTGTAGTAAGTATGTAAATGAAACAAATGATGAAAAGAAAAAATAAATATGTTTTGAAATAAGAAAATGGCTCTGAGAACTTATTAAAAAAACTGATATGGTTCTAGCAATAATTGAATAAGAAAATTTGGATTTTGATGTAAATCACTTACTGATCGATTTTATACTATCAAGCATAACTTTCAATCCGTCGTCAGATTGGGCTGAAAGTTTACATGGTGCCTCTTGAAACATTAATCTATCTTAGGTTAAAATTTTAGGTTAATCTAAATTTTAAAAGGCCATGCAAGAATATCAACATTCAGATCAAAAATAACATAAGGGCTCATTAATATTATGTTCATAAATAAGATAAAAAAAACTCTAAACTCTAAACCCGAAATTCAGCTTCTTCTTCCCCTTGAAGCTACTAGCCAATGCTGAAAAACATTAGTAGAGAAAAAAAAATTATAGCTTCTTCACTAAAACTCTTAAGAAAAACCATGATTTAAGACAACATAGATAAGATAGTGAGTTTTGAATACACCTACCTCATAAATTAAAAAGAAAATCAAGTGAGAGAAAAGGAGTAAAGAGAAAACTCACGACATTAAAGTAAAAAAAAAAAAAAAAACAGAAAACTTCGGCTGGTTAACATTTGAAATTCATATTATTATTGAAAAAGATATTATAAATTTGATTGTACAAATTTAAGAAAAGATTAACAAAGTTTATGTAAAATTCTTAAATTTTGAATTAGAATTCTTAAATATTAATATGAGGAAAGTAAAATTATAAAAATATAATGTTCTTGGGATAATAGAATGTAAATGACTTTAAATAAAAAATAATTGAAAAAGAAAAATTAGGTGCTAATAGTGAAAGTATGGTGGGGATAAGAACTTTTAGAACCAAAGTAATTGTTTGTTAGTTATGTGTATTTAATATATGTTGTTGTGTTAATGAGGATTGAAATGGATTTAATTATATTATTTAGTTGTAGTCGAATGTTCAATGTAACTTAAAAAAATATTATAAGAAATTGATGCAATAAATAATTTATGGTTGTTTTGGTTGGTTGAAATAAATAATTTATGGTTATTTATGGGGATGTTTGTTAAATAATTGTATGGTTATTTATATTGAAAAAAAAATATTCTTAAATATTGATAATAAGAAGATCCTACAACGTTTTCAACCTATGAAGTCTCTAGTGGAATAATTGTGAATTATAAAAAAATATATAGAATTTTTAAGAGTAACTTTTTATAATATATGTAAATTTCTTAACTTTATATTAAAAACTTATAATTTAGTTTTTTTAGATCTTAATTAATTTAGTTATATACTTATATTATTTTCCCCCAATTAAAATTATCTTGGACCCGTCCTGCTTAGGAGTTCACGTCATTTGAGAATCAATTCATGATGTTTATTCTGTGACATTGGATGAAAGACTAACCTGTATGTCCATTGACTGGTTAGCTTTGGCAGCTTCAGACACTATATTAGCAAGTTTTGCCACATTCTTCCTGAAGACCACACTGCTAAAGTCCCTCAAAACCTTTGTGGAGAACTCATAGCTCGAAACCTTTCTTTGCTGGCGCCATTTGTCACCGTCAACAGTGAAAATTCCATCACCCAGTAACCCACTTAGATTGTTGTAATTAAGGTCCCCCTGCACAAAGTTTGAGCAACCTAAACCATTACCCTTTCAGCCATTGGAATCAAATCCCCATGGAAAAGTGAACAGTCAAAACAAATTCTCAAATTCTAACCCCTAATTTTGGATTCTCCAAAGTTTTCTTGAATCGTCGAGTATCGACAGTACTAGCAGGGTTTTTGAGAATATTCAAAACTGGGTGTTGATTCATCAGGCTAATCTTACACAATCCACATCATAAGAACAGGGACCCAGCATTTGGTACTGATATTGACGAAATAGATCACAGTAAGAAGAAATAGATACCTTGCCATAATTTTCGAAGTTGGTTTTGAGTATGTACTCAACATTTACAGGATCAGCAGTGTAAACCTCACTTCTGAAGGGGGCGATCAGCCTGTAAGTCTTGTATTTCCCAGCAAGATCAGTCATGTAATCATGCAACCTGTTGAAGTGGAGAAGTTGGTTAAACACCGTGCCGCCAACTGGATGGTACTTGTGTTTTTCCTGCTTTTTGTTCAACTTTCTAATGGAGAGTTGGACTATGATTATAGATAGGATCAGAACTAAAGCTGAGAGGGTGAATGGATTAGAGAGAGAGTCAATGGAGGCCATGTTGCAGCTAACACCATGTGAAACAAGGAAGGTGGGCTGTTCATATTTAAATAGATTCAACGACCCAGTAGGAGTAACGGAAGGAAAGTGATTGGGTTAATTTGGAAAATTTAATGTTATTCCTAATTAACAATGTTTATATGATAATAAAAAAAATATAAAAAGAAAAAGAAAAGAAATCGCATCCAATATATCTACCTCGTAAAAGATATATAAATCTTTTTTTAAAAAAATCAATTCATCCTTTTTTATTTTATAAAAAACAAAACTTGAAGAACCCCTGTTGCCCCTCCAATGTATCTTCCTCCGTGTCGTTCCTCTTTCTTTATTGTCTTTTTAAATATTTTTTTAATATATTAAAATATTTTTTATTTTTTAAATTTTATTTTTAATATTAATATATCAGAACTATCCAAAAACATAAAAAAAAATATTTAAAACTAAAAAAACTTAAAAATTAACTATTAGATCGGCACGCCTGTTGCCTATCCTAATACTGGTGGTCCAATATTAGACGGTGCATAGACGTGTCTAAATTGAATTAATCGTCGTCCCCTGATTGTTAGTTTCAGCGTGTTCTTTGCTTTGTAATGAAAAGGAAGAGACCCTTGTACACGAAAATAGTGGTATATGACCAGCACGAGGATAATATTTATAATTAAAATTATTTTTTAAAGTTTTTTTATTTAAAAATTTATTAAAAAAATTTATTATCTTTCACAAGTAGATGGTTGGTAACCGTTTCAAATTTAAATCTTTACATTGACATCTTATCATATTTAAAATGAAAATGAAATATTGTAATAATTACAGTTGTTGAAAGTGTCATTTTTTAAAAAATATATTAAAAAATATTATTTAAATCTTTACATGATGGTCGTTAACTATTGGTATCTTATCTGATTTAAAGTGAAATGTGATAATTGTTACAATTTAAAATATTTTTTAAAAAAATATTTTAAAAAAATATTTTTTTTTATTTTTTAATATTTACATATCAGAATAATCTAAAAAAAAATCAAATTTTAGATGTTCCGAAACACACTGTTATTAGCGGCTCATCGTAAATTAAGTTGGTTGGTTGGTGGTTTCGAAATTCCATAAATTTCACATGAGAAAATCATCTTCAGATTCCTTTTTGCCAAGCCAAAGACTGGAAGCTTCAGAATGATATTTTATTAAAAAAAAAAAAATTAGATCATTGATGCCTTCAGTTCTATTCTCCATTTACTTTACCTGATCAAGCGATACATTCGAGGACTTGAATTTATATATATATATTTAATGGTTGTGCTAAACCCAGTATCATAACCATTTATTTCTTTTAATTATATTAAGTTGTGCTATTGAGAATAGTGCAACCTATTAAATTTCTTAATATCTCAACTGCCCAAAGTGTTATTTTCCTAAAAAAAATTCAATTATAATAGTTTGCAAAAAAAAAATACCGTCTATGCTAATTTAAAAAAAAATAACTCAAATTCTTGGCTTCTCCAATTCTATTCAAGTAAGACAAGTCTCGATCCATTCCTAACGCAATGTGAAGCCTTGTTTCCAAGGAAAGTATCTAATTTGAGCTCCCTGCATAAATATGCAAGGGATATAGAAAGAAACCAGGTTTCTTTGTTTGCTAAAATCGCCATTAATTAAAACTAAATCTTAGAATCTCTAATCATATAGGTTACAATCATGGTATTCATTTATCTTTATAAGTTTTCAATTAACTTTTCTCGACAAATTATACATAATTTCTTTTATTAAATCTTTAATAAACAAATCTACAGTATTTTTCTTTAATCTTACATAATTAATAAGAATAATTTCATTCAAGAAAAAATGTTTAATAATATTATATTTAGGATATATATAGATAAACTTACCATTATATATGTTACTCTATGTCATTTTAATTGTCAATCACAATGAATATAAATTCTTGATATTAACTTTGGTCAACATAAAATATTTTCTAAAAAATTTAAAGTTATTTTGCTTTTTTTTCAATTTTATCCAGAACAATAAACTCTAATTCTATCATGGATCTTTCGATGCATGTTTTTTTGAAGGGCTTCCAAGATATAGTTGCTTTACGAAGTGAGAAACAATATATCCATTAATAGATTTTAAATCTTTAACTTTGAATATTTAATTCATATTACTATATCTCTTAAATATTGTCAGATACTTAGTATAATGTAGTACATATTTCATAATATATTTCAAGTATTTGAGTATTTTATTTATTGTCTTTCAATTATCCAAACTTTAATTATTGGTAAATATACTTAATTTGTTAACTAAATATGCAATATATGATCTTGTTTAATTCATAATATATATCAAGCTTTGAATAATTTGGAAATATTTCAATTATAGTATTTCTTCATCTTTGTTATTTTGGACAAATAAATACTTATATTGATTGGTGTTTTAATAGTGTTATTGTCATTTAAAAAAAAATCAAGAATTTTCCCAACATAATAAAATTAAGACAATATTAATCTATCAAATATCCTATAAATTTTTATTTCTAGTATACATCTACAATATCCAAGTCTTTCATATCAAATATATTAGTTTTTTTTTTTTTGAAAAACATGATCATATATTTACTGTTACCCAAAATTAACATCCATCAATATAAATAGATACGATGATATAATATTTATCTGTATTTTTTATATAAACATGTTTATTAACCTTGTTGATTTTAAACTCATTTAATAATATAACATTGTCAAACTTTTCATGTCATTATTTAGAAACTTATTTCAAACCATATAATAATTTAACAAGTTTAAAATCTTTTTTTTTTTACAACAAATCTCTTAGTTGTAATAACTATTGATGTCCATATAAACCTCTCCGTCAAAATCATCATTTAAAAAACTATTTTTACATTAATTTGATATATTTCTAGCTTATTTATAGTTGTAATAACTATTAATAACTATATAAAAGTTATTATTAGCATAGATGAGTATGTAGTAAAATAATTTATATTTTTTGCTGTTGTTTGAAACATTTGATTATAAATATTACTTTGTATTTTCAGATGGTTAGCTTTCAGTCTTCTCTTGAAGATCTATTTATGGTCTAGAATGAATTTTTGGATGGTGAGTATATAGATCTTTTATTTATAGTTTCGATGAGACCACTTAAATTATTATTTTTATTCTTTTAAGTGAATGAATTTTTTATATTTTTTAATAAAGAAAAATGTCCTCAAAAAGTGTACATTCATTGATTTTATTATTATATTGGTATGAAAATCTTTAGTACTTGATTTATACATAAAAGAAATCGACATAAACTATCAAAGAATACACAATCCACTCCAGAGTCAGAAACGATAAGCTCAGTTTGGCAGTCATAGAGCCTGTCGAAGTAGAGAAGCTGGTTAAAGTTTGTGCCTTTAACTGGTGGATAGTTGGGATTCTTCGATAGATTTGCCAGCAAAGATTTTGAGTGCTAAAAACAAGAAGGTTGAGGGGATAAAGAGAAGTGATGTTTCTGTGAAGGTGAAGATGGCAGAGAATGTCCATTTCTTGGAACGAATGGTTGTTGAGATAAGGCAAACATGTGTAGGGGAATAGCTTTAAAGCTTAGCCTGGAAACATCCCATGCGCTGTAACTCTTGGATGTGGAAGCAAGGAAAATGACATGAACGAAACAGAACGGAGCACTCCTTATCTTTTGCAAGAGTAATATCTGGACAGTGATGATTCAAATTAAAGTCACTAATGCTAAATTAAAGCTTGATAACGATGAAATCACAGCTGTTTATAATTGATATGTGTATCGATGTATACAGTACAAACAAGATTCACCAGGCCATAATTATTTGCTTGACATGTTTTATCTTCATGACTTGGTCCTTCCAATTGCACGAAGATGCAGACTTCCATCAATGTGAAGTGTTAACATTGTCCTGTAAGTTATTTTTCTTGTTTCGTCAGCTAATTTGAAGCGGAAGAACCGAAGAAGGGCTATGGATAGTATCTTCATCTGCCGGTACGCGAAGTCTTTGCCCAGACATATCCGAGGACCTGCCTGCAAGGGGACAGCCAACAACTTTGGAAACTGTTTCACACGTTAATTATGTCTGCAAGAAACGAAGAGAAGATACTAACATGAAAAGCTATGAACTTGAATGGTGATTCAGGTTGGAAAATCCCATTGTTGAGCCATCTTTCTGGCCGAAAATCCTCTGCATCGTCTCCCCAGATGTAGGGCATCCTACCCATGGCATATGCCATATAGTATAGTCCGTCGCCCTTCTTCATTCTAAAGCCATCAGGAAGAATGTCATCCACCTCTGCACACCTCCCGTCCTTGAGACCAAAAAACCATGTTACTAGCACAATCGCATCAGTGATTCTCATGAAGCGTCCATAAAACAACCAGTGTCGCCCATAAAAAATAATGTATATAGTTTAAATAATTTTGAAGTCCATGAGTTCTCTGAAAACTTACCACAGGAACAGCAGGGTATAGCCTCAAGGTCTCTGTCAATGCTGCGTGAAGATAATGCATTTGCTCCAGTGTTGTGTCTGTTATGTTTGCAATGAACTCTTCAACATTAACCACATCATCTTGACTACTTGTGACATCTCTCACTTCTTGCGCGACTTTTTCCTGGATTAGCGGGTTCTTGCAAAGCATGTAGAAGAACCATGACAGGGTATTTGCACTGGTGTCTTTGCCAGCAATCATAAAATTCAGTATTATATCCCTCAGATATTTATCATTCATTTCCTCGGGATCTTTCTTGCTCTCCACCAGAAACCTTGACAGTATATCCTCCTTGTCATTCTTCAATTATCAATACATGAAGGTCAGTTCTTGAACAACCGAACAAGTAAATGTTCTTTAAATTCACTAAAGGGAATTGTCCAGCACTAGAAACACTCACATAAAGTCGTTCCTCGGCTTGTAGTTTTCTCTTTGTTCCGATCAGGTTGGTCACGAAATCATCAATGATTTTGATGTTCTTCTTAAGGGAAGCTTCAGAGCAAATGTTGAAGTACCTTTTCAGTTTCCACAATGGATCTACAAAGCGCCGATAGACCAAGGCATTTGAATCATCGAAGGCCTTCATAAATTCGGTTCCCTCTTTGTTTGATCCCTCCAAGCAATTCAGCTCGACTCCGAACCCAACTTTGAATATAGAATCCAAAGTGCATCTCATCAGTGTATCCTACCAATAGGAAATACCAGATCAGTTCTTATGGACTAAAACTGTACAGTTTCAGAACACTTGCAGAAAAAAAAGAAGGAAAAACAGTTGAACTTACTTGCATATCGAAAATCTGATCAGCAATAGCCATCTCGGAGACAACTCTGACAAGTTTAGCAGCGTTTCTTCTGAACACAGAGCAGCTAAAATCTCTAAGAACTCTCGTCGAGAACTCAAAGCTAGCAAGCTTCCTCTGCTGCCTCCACTTGTCTCCATCAACAGTAAATATACCCTTACCAAAAAGATCAGTTAAAATATCTTGATTATACTTACCTTTTGTATACTTATCAAAATTTGTTTTTAATACATGCTCTATGTTCCTTATGTCAGTTGTGTACAATTCACTCTGGCCTGGAGCAAGAAGCCGGAAAGTCTTCTGTTTCTTGGCAACTTCAGTTTGGTGGTCATAGAGCCTGTTGAAGTAGAAGAGCTGGCCAAATACCGTGCCTTTTACTGGTGGATAGTTGGGGTTCTTGATGGATTTTCCTGAGTAGATTTGAATTGTGAGATACAAGAAGCTTATAATGAAAAAGAGAAGTCCTGCTGCGGTGACGGTGAAGATGGTGAAGAGAATGCCCATTTCTTGTGGTGGGAGTTTGTGCAGCTCAAGTTGTCTACGAAGCTAAATATATAATTAGTATTATCAGAAAGCTTAGGTTGCATCATCGAAAGTGAAATGCAGGAAGGAAACAGCTCAACCAAACAAATATTTATGGTCTTTAAAACAAAAACAAAAATCAAATTTTAACAACGAAAAAAAAAAAAACAGTTTATACTTTTGTAAAAGACAGGCAATTTAATATAGTAAGATAAGATGACTTTATCCTCAAGTAATGACTTTTTATTTTATTTTACCACCGCAGCAACTAATTATAATATATACCTTTGAATGGCAAGCCACGATTGCTTTTGTTTATGAATTAATCAACACCTTCTGCGTTAAGGAATTGGAGACCTGTCATTTTATACATGCATCGTAATAAGTAATAATTCCTGCGATTAATCAATATCTTCTGCACTAGCCGCCCCTGATGGCGAATGTCTCGCTACTAATTAAAAAAATGGTATGATCAGCAGCGGACAACTAGAATCCGTTGCCGGTAAAGATTAGCGATGGACAGTATCTGTGCTTTACTGATTGATCGGCAACGAAATATCCATTGCTGCTCAGCAACAGAAATCAAGAACGGATTTCTCCGTCGTTGATTCGAAGTGACACACGCGCGTGTATTAAAATAATATTTTTAAAAATTTTATTTTTTTAATATTAATATATAAAAAAATCTAAAAATACTAAAAATAAAATAAAATTTTTAGCAAAGGGATACCCGTAGGCCGTATGGGTAGAGTGTTGGGCGCTGCATAATGTGCATGCAAACCCATTAGACTCCATTGCATGCTGAGACGGCTTGCTTTTTAACTTTTAAGGTTGAAGTAGATACTTGGGCCATACATAACCAGTCCTTATTCTGAGGCCCATCAGTAAGATGTTCTGCTCTTCTTCTTTTTTTGACCAGTAGCCGGCCCATTGATTGATTATCTCTCTCGAATCTCTGAATTGACTTCTCTTTTTGTCTTCCATGCCCGGCTTGTTCTTACAGAAATGAGCTTCTTGAAAGGCATAATCGACTCGTTAAGTACAATCTTCTCAATTCCTGAAGAAGACTCACACTCACAGCACCAAAACCCTAACTCTACGTCGACCTCTACTCCAATGGACGGCGTGGATCCTGGAACTATGGTTTCTAACGAACGAATCGCGTACAAACTGAAAGGATACTTCGATCTAGCCACGGAAGAGATCGATAAAGCCGTTAGAGCTGAAGAATGGGGATTAATTGATGACGCCATTGTTTATTACAAAAACGCTCAACGGATTCTCATCGAAGCTGCCTCTACACCTTCGCCTTCTTATATTAGCTCTAGGTAATTTCAATTTAGAAATTTTAATTAACCTGATTGATTTTTTCTTTTGTAGCTAATAACTATTGGGTTTTTTTATTTTTTAAATTGTTCAAAATAGGGAGCTAGAGAAGGTGAAATCGTATCGACAAAAAATATCCAAATGGCAAGGTCAAGTTTCCGAGAGATTACAAGTTTTAAATCGGCGAGCAGGTAATCATTCTGGACATGAATTGATTATGGCAAGCTCTTTTTTATTATTATTTAAAAAAAAAAAAACAATGTCTGGTAATTGAAATGATTGATGTAGAGTGATGATATTAATACCTTTTTTTTTCTTTTGTTTTTTTATCAGCTGGGACCTCAACGAGCAAGGTATGGTTTGGTTTGGCTCCACTGTAAGTTTATGTTTAAAATGAAGTAATCTTTTCATTTTTTTATGGATTTAGATGTTTTTTATAGACTGACTGAACATTTAATGAAGGGAGTTGGTTTCTTATGGTTCGAATAAGGGTAGGATTTTGTTTGTAGCCTAGTGGTGTTGAACTTTGGAATTCTTTCTTACTATATCAAAACCTCTAGGTGCTGCTTGCAATTTAAACCTGATTTTAAAACTGCTGACGATGTGTATTTAGGAATTTTAGGTTTTTATGTATCCTGAAGAGTCTCTATGGACTACAATTGTTGTGAAGGGAATTTAATATGAATATGTGGATACTCCCTTTGAAAGAAATTGATGTCTTCTTGCAGTCATTTACAATATGAAAAATCCAGCTTCACGAATATATATATATATATATATATATATGGATGTCAAAGTAAAATCACTGTGTGTAATTGTTTGAGCAGAAAGAATAATGTAAGCACTGAACTATTTTTTTCCTTAGAAAATTGCCAATTCTCTACAGCTCATGATCGGAATAGGTAATTCTGTTTCATTTAGCCTAGATAGCTTCCCTCAAATACTTGATTAAACTTAAATCCTTACCTGGAATCAATGCATAATAGTAACTGCCGACAACCAGAATGGGTCCTGTTTTTCAGATAAAGTTTTGCATAGAAACAGCAAAGTGCAGTTTGTAATAAAGATTAATCCAGGATTCAATGGAACCTACAACAAGATATCTAATTTTGCAAAGTTTCTTGCGAAATTGTTCTCCTTGTTTTTGTTGTTGTTTTGATTCTCAACAAGCTTATCATTTTCTTTTTGAAAGAAGCATCTGCAAATTTTGGATGGTTTGGATTTCCAAGTGATGTTGATTATTTTATTATCCATATGTTTTTTTATTTCCCAAAATTTTTGCAGAACACCTTAACTCATGCGCCTCCTGCTGCAGTTTCATCATCAAATTCTAGACAAGACCTGTCACAGAAGTCAGCTCATTCCACTAGAAACATTCCAGTGATCAAGAATCAGACTGATAAAGCTATAACCTCGAAACAAAGGCAAGATTCTGGTAATGGCGATGATGCAAAATTGATTGAAATGATAAACACAGCAATAGTGGATAAAAGTCCTTCTGTTAAATGGGAAGATGTTGGTAAGGAGTTGCGACAACTAATTTCTTTCTTTGTTTCTGTTTGCAACTTTTTTAACTTTTACATTTTAGACTTAGTGATGTAAGTCATTTTCAGCTGGACTTGAGAAGGCAAAACAAAGTTTGATGGAAATGGTTATTTTGCCAACTAGGAGAAGAGACTTGTTCACTGGCCTTCGGAAACCTGCTAGAGGTAACAAAGATTTATATATTGAGATTTATTATGAAACTTAAGAGCTTATTTCATCAATAATAACTCTCGATCTTTGTTATTCAGGTCTGCTTCTCTTTGGTCCACCTGGCAATGGGAAAACCATGCTTGCCAAAGCAGTTGCTTCAGAGTCAGAAGCTACATTCTTTAATGTTTCAGCATCTTCCCTAACATCAAAATGGGTACTATTCTTCTTCTTTTTTCCTCGCTAAAATCAGGAAAAGAAAAGCATTCTGCCTTGTGTTCTTGGCTCTTTGCGTCCTTCTAAAGATTGTCTAATGATTTTTTTTACTTGTAATGAATTAGGTGGGAGAGGCTGAAAAGCTTGTTCGTACTCTTTTTATTGTTGCTATATCCAGACAGCCATCTGTGATTTTCATGGATGAAGTATGTTACTCTTTCTGCAAACTGTTTTATGATGGTCAATTTCAACTGAAGCCATGCTTCTCTTCTTTTATTCTGATGTATGATGTGTGGTGCTTGCATTTATTTAGGTCAAGAACAGAGGATTGACTAAAATAGTTGGCTGGCATTGGTTGTTTAGTGGATTAAACAATTGATATTGCAACTCCTATCTGTTTGGTATTGCAACTTGGTAGTATCCCTGGTGATTTTATTATTTAGGGAATTTGCAGTAAAGTTTAATGCTTCGCCTTGCATCAATAACTGGTTTCTCTTGGACAGCTGTATTCTGTCACTGCCGTGACTTGAGTTAAAATGAAAATTTGTTTACATTTGGCTTTCTTTTTCTTGCCACTACCAGCACACCACAATCATCCTAGTTGTTCTTCAAGCTCAATCCTTTTTGTATTTGGGATTTAAAGCTTTGTTTACAAGTTCTTTATTTGCTGTAATTTATATTTTATATTCATTCTTAGTCCTTCGTGGAATGCTAGGTGTTGGCTAAAAATTAGGTTGTGTTTCGCTCTCAGTTTCTGTTATTTCTCTTTTTTATATGGCTAATGCTAGTCTCTTATTTCTGCAGATATAATGATTTTGTTTATCCTGATTGTTAACAGATTGACAGTATTATGTCAACAAGGGTGGCTAATGAGAATGATGCAAGCCGAAGATTGAAGTCTGAATTTCTAATACAATTTGATGGCGTGACCTCTAATCCTAATGATTTAGTAATTGTTATTGGTAAGCTTTATGTAATCGAGCTGTGGCTCTTAGCATTTGGGTCTGTCACTACACTTCCATATTGTTTTCATGGAGGCTGTGTTGACTTTTGCTCCAACTTCTACTTTAAAACTTGTCTTTGTAGTCATGGTGTCTGCTGCATTTTCCAAATGATATTGATCAATTAAATATGGAACACACATGCATTAGTGGCCGGCCAAACTCCTCTGTCTACAGAAAATTTGCAGTCAAGGGAACAAGTTGTAAACTTCAACTTCTCTGGTTCAGCATTTCCCATTACTTTTCAAATTACACTCTTGTTGAAGTTTATGGAACCTTCATGAAGTGATTGCTTCATTTCCTTTTCTATTTGATCACTCCTGGCCATAAATATTCATTTTCCTAAGAAACAAGTATATCTGTTCTTTTTCAATGGCATGCATCATTCTACAGAACTCAACACCAAACTGACATCCAGTTATTTTTTTCATTTTTCTCTCAAAAACTTAGATGACATGTAAAATAGGCTCCAAATAGTTGTGATAGGCATTCTGGTTACATGATTTAAGATCCTTGTGAAATTCTATTGCAGGTGCCACCAACAAGCCGCAGGAATTGGATGATGCAGTTCTTAGGAGATTGGTCAGTATACTGTTCCATGAATTTGCTGCAGCTTGATCTAAATGAGTTGGATAGCACTTTTCTTTTCAACAAAACATCCTTATTTTATGTTGGTGGCATTGTTCAGCCTAATGTTACCAAGGCAGGACTGTTAAAATAATTTGAGCCTGGGTATTCATGATCAGGTGCCTTCCTGGTGATGTGGATTGAGAGAGGGCTTGTTTTCTATTTGTATCATTCAAGTCTATTGTAAGCCTAGGTCCCAAACATCAAAGATTGAGGCAATCAATTTGTTTTTCCAATTAAGTCCCTGTTCCCGTCAATGTTGCTGCCATCTAGCCTAATGTTGCCTAGATAGTTCCATCCAATAATATGAGCTTAGGCATTTGTGCCAGAAATGCTGATAACTACATTATCGATGTCGTGGATTGAGAGAAGATGTCTGTCCATTTGGTATATTCAGGCCCATCATAGGCACAGATATCAAATTTGAAGTATTTTTTCACTCCTCTATCTTTTAGGTGGTATCAGCTTCAGATTTTTCTAGTTAGGTCTGGTTTAGTTAGATGGGTTGAGCATAAACCACCTCTGTAACTGACTACAGCCTTCTCTCCGTGCATTGAGAAAGTTCCTCGGCACTTGCACAACAATCTAACTCATCAGTGCTTCGCTTTTGTCTTAAAAGTGTTTGTTGTTATATAGCAAAAAGTCATGGTAGAAGAATCAAATTATGCCATTTTTTTCATTTGGATTCTTCTTCCTTATTGGATAAAATCATCTTCATATGTTGCTTATATGAATTCAATCAATTTTCTCTCCAAAATTTAGTTTATTTAACTTCTGTGACTGAGTTTGATGTGAAATACTGAACAGGTAAAAAGAATATATGTACCTCTACCGGATGGAAACGTTAGAAGGGCTCTTTTGAAACATAAACTCAAGGGCCGAGCATTTTCCTTACCTGGTATTTGTGTGCTCTCTCTCTAATTCATGCTGTCAGTGCTCTTTTTTATTTGAAAAGTACCGTACCCTTGCATACCATGCTTTAAGAATATGTTGTTCCTGCTTTTGTTCTGTGGTGTCTCATTCATTATAGGTTGAAACAATAACTTAAGAAGACATTTGAAATGTCCTGAGAAAATTAGTTTCTAAATTCAGAGCAGTGCTTAAAAAAGCTGGTTGCTGCAATCGTAGTCATCTTTTAACAGGAAATGGGTATTCATTTGAAAATCAGTGGCAAGTTATAAAAAGATAATAGACCTTAGCATGCCTTTACTCCTTGAGTTGCCAACCTCAACCTGTTTTTGCACACTTTTAATTATTATTTACCCCCCCCCCCCACCCCCTTTTTTTTGGCATCCTTCTATGTTTCTTTTGTGCAACCAACCTTCAATTGTAATTAATTTTGCTGAGCATCTGCCTTTTTTCTGCATCTCGAACTTTTTTTGCCGAACTGTAGATAATGCAACAGAAACAGTGCATTGGAAAAGCAAATTTTGTATGCATCATGGTTAGTGTCTGTTTTACTTCAATGTGATAATTTACAGCTTACAATGTGTTACAGGTGGAGACCTTGAAAAGCTTGTTAGAGAGACAGAAGGTAAGATAACCAGTACTCGTATAGCATATTGAATATTGCATTTATTGGATGGCCATGACATGTAGGAAAAAAGAACATTCAAACTAAAAACTAAATCCCTTCAGCTCTTTGCTTATAGGATATGCTCAATATAGCTTACTGAACACATTCAATGCTTATGTCATTTGATAGGAAAATCGTTGATGTGTAAAGTCCTTGACATGTATTATAGCTGGCCGACAGTCAATGTATGCATGCCACTTAGAGGACTTGTAACAAAAGTTATCATCAAACATCAATGACAGTGAATAAAACTTTCAAACTAATATCTCAACCCTTTTAACTCTCTAATTTATAGGATATTCTGGAAGTGATTTACAAGCCTTGTGTGAAGAGGCAGCAATGATGCCAATTAGGGAGCTTGGTGCAAACATTCTCACTGTCAAGGCAAATCAGGTAATCCAGCTAAAAACATGGTCTTTCTCTTTTTATGATATGGTAAATTAGTCATAAATAATCTTAGGCAATCATGTATGGTATGTCGTTGGTAGATATGAATCCATTTCCATATCCATTTGAAGATATCTTGACCTTAATTTCATGCATGACCTTCAAAACATAATCACCAGTATTGCTAAAAACTGAAGTTGGCTCACTATCTTTTTATATGAATGAAGTGGGTTCGCTTATTAACACTTGAGGATATCCCTTGTTTTAGAATATGAGCATTTGAATTTAATTCCAAGCTATTAAAAGAACTCAGATGAGTGGCGTTTCAACTGTCATACCCAATCTTGGTTTTCACTGCGTCTTCAACAGCCCTCTTTTTGGTCCAAACTAGGGAGGAATTAATCCTTTTTCCCCTCTCAAAATGCTATTGTTCAAGCGTAGTTCCTCTGGAGTAGGGTTTCTGAAACACATCTCCCGAAGAAAACCTTCACTCTTGAGGCACCTTCTAACCTGAGCCTGCAACTTCTTGAGCGCAAGCCCAAAAACGCTGCGACTGCATTCTCATGACAATATTTTTATTTTTTTTGGTGTGTGGATAGAAGACTGCAGTTGAGAGATATTCTGAATTATTGCTTGGTCTTTTTAAATGAGTTGTAGGTTAAGATTTTGAGTAAAATATATTTCTCAAGTTAGATTTTCCATTGATTGTATCTCGATTTTGAGTAAAATTGAAGATCTATCATTGATTGTATCTAGATTTTGAGTAAAATGGATGTTATGTGGTGTTTGCCTGATTAGGTAAGACCGCTCAGATATGAAGACTTTCAGAAGGCATTGGCTGTAATTAGACCCAGCTTAAGCAAAAGCAAGTGGGGAGACCTTGAACGATGGAACGAGGAATTCGGCTCCAACTGACTTCCGGTCACAGCATGAACTCGATTCAGGCTTCTCACGTCAACTTTTACCTGTAAACTAATCACAAGAAAGGCACCTGCATTTGATGATTCTTTTTAATCCTTGTGTTGCTGCATTATGCTCATGTTGCCTTACAGAATATCATCTCCTCTAGGAGTGTGATTCTTTGTATCCCTATTGTAAAAATCAGCTTTGGGAACAAACAATCGAATTGTAAGAAAGCACTTTACGTTCCAGAAGTACTGAAATGCACAAATTTGTAAATACATTTTGTTTATAAAAAAATATATTTTTTTTAAATATATTTTTGTATCATGTGGCTGATATCAGTTGTCTGCATAGGATGGAATTAAAGGTTATTCTTCACTTGCACCTCCTGTAACTTTAATCACATGGTATAACTGCAATTAATTGCAGATTAACAGCAGATGTGTGATATAAACATAGGGAAAAGTTGGAAGTCTTCTGTATTGGATAAAACTTCTGACCCCACGGCCGGATTGTACTTCCTCGTACATAACTTCAGCTTTCTTTAATAACCTGGCTCTGTCACCGCCAAAAGGACTTTTGGGATTACCACTACCTGCATGTGTTGATACCAGTCCTGGTGCCCCTCTAGGACTATCTTCACAATCATTTAGATTATCACAAAAATATTGAACTGGCAAGCATAATCAAAGGGCAAATTACAATAAGAAAAAGTAAATTACAATAACCTTCCTGAAATTATCCAAAAGTTAGAAGATAATGAAAGAGAGCTAAAAAAATATTAATAAATTGTTATTTTTTCTGTTCTAGTATTACTAAAAAGACTAAATTCCTTCCAATTTAGGGTTTAAACAGATCACCTAATAATGCTTTATCATGATATCAAGTTAAAGTCTTAGAATTCTCACATTTTTTTTTTAATTCAGGAAACAACCTGCTTTCTCAAAATAAATCCTAGAAGCAATTATTTTATTACCCTAATGTAAATTATCGGTGAACATAGAATCTTCCATGTCCAGATAAATTTTCGTGATTTCTGTATCTACACAGCCCCTTGCTGTGCAGAAGCGGGGAGAAGATACGTTCCTAATACCATTTTGAGGAGTCACAAAACATATGTATATCCCATTTGAATTTCATGCACACCGAAGAACCATTTTTCTTGATCTCTAGTGAACAATTTAAGAACCAATTAGTCAAGTTAAGCATAGTTACAACATATAATATAACAAACTACACCATGAGGTGTTCGTTGATTACACAATTTCTCATTACAACGGAGAAACGAAGGCAATCCTTGTTTCCTCAGTAGAACACCAAAAAACTGATCTGATATCTGATCTCATATGATAATGGAACGTGTTCATAACAAACTCAACATAATCCAAATAACAAGCTAAGAAGAAAGGTTTTTGTTTTGATAGGTACCAACCATGGTGTCACTTATGGTAGTGTCACTGCTATTGCTGATAGTTCTTGTATCATCATTGGTCATGATCAGTTGACTTGTTGGGATAGAAATACAGAGATCAGTGTTTAAGCTTCTGCGATCTGCTTTACTTGGCAAGTTCGTTGTAGGATATGAATGAACATTCCCAGGGACAAATGGGATGGCGGCGGGAATTGCAGCAGGTTTGGAAGCTTCCAAGTGCTGCTTAGAACCTCGATGCATGTGCATCTCGCAATACTTCTGATTAGCTACAACATCCCTGCGGCATCGCCACTTCTTTCCGTCTGTTCTTCTACACCTTCCCAGTTCAAGTTCCACATCATTCATGTAAATGTGTGAGGCGCCGCAACCTTGAACTGAAAACAACAGTAACGAACATATGAATCCAATCTTCAAAACAAAACACATTGTTAGTCTAAAATCATTCTAAGAATGGTTTCGAAAGGAGCCCCGAGTATAGCGCTGCTGAAAAAATCCAGCAAATAATTCATGACCCAATTGTTCAATGAAAAGGCACGGGACAGATAGCTTAAGCAATAAAAATTAAACTTATAATGGACTCACTAACTAGATTGTGGACTGAAGCCTCCAGGGAGGCAGGGATATATTGCTCAGTGCATCTAGAGAGCAACCACTACTTTTGAGTTCACACCACCTAACATGCAGCATTCTTTTGTGAAATGGAATGGAATGAACTACAAACTAAGACCGCGTTTCTTCAGTTGGATATAAACTCTAACGACAATGGTGAGAAAGTCAGTACGGAAACCAATATGGAACTCACAGAGAAATTAACCAACTCTTTCCAGACCATTAAAGATGTCCTGTTGTTTTGGAAAGTATAGTCAAATATACACAAGCTAGAGTGAAAATCTCTTCTCATAGCAGTAGTAATTTCAATTCACATAATGTACACTACCTTGAAGAACACTCTTCGGGGAGAAGTTCAATCCTTGAGATATATTGCTACCAGCATTTTTTATTTTTTTGTTGCTGCAGTTTCTGTCTATTATACCCTTGTAAGTAACAGAGTTGCTGCAGTTACTGTTTCTGTCATCAATGTAGTGTCTCTTTAAGTTGATGCTACTCTTGTAGTCGTTACCAGTGGCTGTAATGTCAGCATGAACAGCACTAGTGATCATAGTTGCAGTGTTCTTGTAGCCGGTAACAATGCTAGTAGTCATGGTTGTAAAGGGGTTTTTGCGGTCAGCATTAGCAGTAGTGGTCAAGCTCATGCCAGTGATTTCAATGTCAGAATTGCAACTTGTGGTGCAAGTGGTTAAAATGGTGGGGGTATTATCAAGAGGTGGGGCTTTTATCTGTGAACTTACTTTGGCTAAATTAGAAGAATGAGTGGTTGGATTGTCTGAATTCTTGCTTGAATTGTGAGGTGATGGTTTTTCAGAAGCAGCAGCAGTTTGAGAAGCTTCCACAAGCTTTCTTGAACGTTGACGGCCTCTATGCATATGGCGTTCACAATACTTCTGACCAGCAACTACATCTTTGCTACACCTCCATTTCTTCCCATCAGTTCTTCTACACCTCCCAGGTTCTGGATCCATCATTTGTCTATAATCAAATCCCTGAGGACTTAATCCCACAACTGACATGAGAAAGCAAATTAATACAGGTGGTCAAATTCATCTAAATTTAAAAAAATTAACCTAAACAAACATAAAATTCAGATTCCATGACCACCACACATCATTTTTCGAAAAAAGCACGGGTCCCCAAAAGGGTGTTACATCGAGTAAAAAATCTCAACCTCTGCTAAACACACATAAGACCATCCCAACATGCGACATGTTGTGTAGGACTGTCAATCTCAACTTATATTTTCAAGTTACAGAAGCATTACCCCCCAAAAGGGTGATAGTAACAAATTTCAAGGCTTGCACATACATAAGCATCTTGAAACAATTCTAAATCACATTCCTTGGAACAAGAAAAAAAAAATTAGAAACAAGCACAATCGCCTTAAAGCGAGACCACTTTTTCAAATAAAACAAAAATGAATCCAATTAACACCATTAAACCAAGAAAGGCCAGGTCTTTAATTAAGCATGTGTAAGCTTAAAGACGCACAAAAAATCCTAGTTAACAAAACCCCATTTTGTAGCTCAAATCCGCTAACCTCAAACCCCAAGAAAAATCAAGCAATTAAAACAACCCTCACCCAGGAAATTAGTGACTTAACAACAACTAAATAAAAAAATATTGACTTACAGCTTGGGAATTGCCTGTAAATATCAGCACCACTAAATGAACCAAGAGAACTGCTAGCAACACTATGCCAAATGGGAACTACAAGATCAGGAGGCACGCGAAGACCAGCTACTATATACTGGAATATCAAAGCTTGCTGTTTAAGCTCATGCAACTGAGTCTCTGTTAACTGTGGGAACACGTGTCTATCATCTTGATCATCATCACCATGATCACCAGCACCAATCCCAAGAGACAGTTTCATCGACGGCGCTGATTCTTCAGATACTCTTCTCTCCATTGTCGTGTATCTCCTAATACAAGAACAGACACGGGATTGTGTACCTGACTGTGAGTTTAATGGGCATTGACAGAGAGAGAGAGGGAGGCAGAGGTTTCTTTCAAAAAGTGAATTCAGAAGCCAAAACAAAAAGCAGTAGCTCCACCTCTTTAATTAACCACGAGCATAGGGCATCTCCCTTCTGAGTGAGGTTAAAGAGGTGTCAGATTTTCTGACCATAATCAACTGCCTTGCGTGCTTGCTTGCTGCAGACAAAATTCAAAAGGAAAATGCACGTGACTGTTTTTCTAGGGTAAACTATACTTTGGACCCTACACTTTTCACAACATTTCATCTTGGTATATATATTTTAATCTCCTTAAGTCTCCAGAAACTCTAGCGTGATTCTTCAATCTTAAATAGCTGGCGGCAATTTACTGGTTCATTTTTTAAATTAGTTTTTAACCCGTTTTTAAAACTAAATAAGAAACGAGGCATGTTATTTTAATTATTTTCTTAATAATCAGTATCTATGAATATTTTTTATACGGGTAGGAAATTTTTATTTTAAATGAATTATTTCTTCTTCAACTTTAATTAGGGTTTGAATATTGATATGTAGATAAAAACCGAACTCACTTATCTTACCAGATTATAATCTTCCAGGAGTTCTTAACTGTGAATTACATAGGAATGAGAAATTTTAATCTGTGAGGATCTAATTTGAATATTACTTAATCTACAGGAACTAAAATGTAGTTTGTCCTTTTCCAAACCCCCCACTCAAATAAATCAAGCGTGAAGTACAACACCACATGAGCACTACTTGTTGCCATGTTGCGTGCCATCCTGATGATGGCTTACTTACACGCGCCTTGTCAGCGTGCTGGCTTTGTCCCGCAGAAATCCTGACAAGAACATGACACGTCAATGACCTTTCTGTTTAGTGGGTCCGCACTATCTAGCATGAATAAGTGGGATCCGTTTTTAGACAGGTGGACTATGCCAGTGCCTGAAGGAGTGTCCACGTGTCAGGTCGTTTATATTTTTTTTCAGGGCTTTGTGTTTCAAAATTAGAGGACCGGAAACTTCATATTTCCTAGGGCTCGTTTGACCCAAGATAACGCAAGGATGGAATTTGCAAGAACTAATTTTAGTTGGGCTTTGTTCAAAAATATACATCTGGGCTAATAGTTTAAGATTGACAAAAGCTCAATCCACAGAACATCGTCTCGTGGTCCCACCTAAGCAAACTACTCAAATCATTTGTACCAATTCAAAGTTTCGCTTAGTTTAAAATTAATATTGTATTTTTTTTGTGTTTAAAAAAAATAATTTTTTTTATTTCAGATTAAATTTTTTAAAATATTTTTATATTTTTTGATATGTTGATATTAAAAATAATTTTTAAAAAATAAAAAAACATTATTTTGACATGTTTTTAAGAAATAAATACTTTAAAAAGTAACCGTTAACATAATCTCAAACATCTTTTAAGGTTGCTAGTATGTTATTAATTATTTTTTAAATTATTTTTATTTATAAATATATTTAAAATATATATTTTTTATTTAAAAAAAAAATATTTCTAACATATTAAAATAATTTAAAACCATAAATTCAAAGAGAAAGTCAATAAAATTAATGATATGAGTGTTTATTAACTAGAATTGATGCGTTGAAGTTAACGAGCCGGATTATTTATAGAAGTGTGAATGACTGATCTACTTATTGCAATACATGTAAATTTCAAACTATGAGTGTGTAGTTGAACTGGTTAGGTTTTAAGTTTGTTTATTAAATATTATTAATTCGAGTCTTGTAAACCTTAAGGTCACCGAAGACTTATATAATTATTAATTTTAGGGTTCAAAAAATTAACCCTGTAAACTAGTCCGGACATCAATATTAATAATAAAAAAATCAATATCTTTTTCAAGTGTTTCCAATATCTACCAAATACTTTTGGAAAACCAATTGAATCCAGCGTGGGTTCCCAACAAGCAAGTGGACCTTTTAATAGAGGCTTCGAATGTTAAGGGAGGACACAGTCACATGGCATCTATTGGAAAGCAGCAACATACAGTATATATAATATTTTGCCAATTTCGGATTTGGCTTGCGTGTGGTACTGCGTTGCTGCCGACAAATATGTGATTGCTCGAGAACCATACATCAAACCTGATGTGGTCCCACTTTGATCGAGTACTACCAGCCTGTGATTTAGTACAGTCATCCTTACTTACGTTTTTTTTCCACGTCTTTGGCATGGACGTTGGACAATCTACCTGTCACGTTATATTTTCTTCACAGAAGAAAAATGAAGTCCTTCACCGGTGTCTTCTAGTCACGGTTTTGGCTGCGGCAGAGATTTTTTTTAATATAATTTTTTATTTTAAAATATATTAAAATTATATTTTAAAATTTTAAAAATTTTTTTGATGTTATTAGGTTAAAATAATTAAAATTTTAAAAAATAATAATTTAAAACTAAAAAAATAAAAAACATGAAAGTCACAAAACCTGAGTTGCTAGTCGAGACCTGGGTCACTAGTTGACTTTATCCAGGTTGATCCATGTTGTTATAAAAATAAAAATAAAAATAATTATTATTATAATTTTAAAATTTAATTTGGAGGTTGACTCAAGCCAATGTCATGGTCATGAGTGGGGTTGCTTGTTGATATTAGTCAATATAAAAACAAAAATTATTACAATCATAGTATTAAAACTCAGATGAGGAACAACTTGGATTAAGGCTCAGGTCATGTGCTAGAAAGGTCAACCCAGGTTAACCCGGGTCAGTATAAAATAAAAATGATTACTTTTATAGTTTTGAAAAATAATTCAAGTGTCAACCATTGGTAAAATCCATGTCACGAATTAGGAGGATCAACCCAGATTGACCTGAGGTAATTGAATAATAAAAATTGTTATTTTTATAATTTTAGAACCTGACCCGGTGGTCAACTTGGGCAAAAGGTCTTGATCATGGATTGAACTAAGTTAATGTATAAATAAAAATGGTTATTATAGTAGTTTTAAAACTTAAACTGAGAATTTAGGAAGGTCAACCCGGCTGACTCGTTTTTAAAAAATAAAATAATCAAAACAATTTTATTTTGATCAATTTTTAAAAAAAAATTAAATAGATTTTTTTCCTATATTTTATACCAACTTTACTTAGATTTTACCAAATCGTATCAAATTAATTATTAATTTATTTAAAAAACAAAACATTAAAGTTTTAGAATACATTCAATGTAATCTTAAATGAAAAAAAAAAATCATTGACAAGATTTTAATGCAAGTCCAAGAGATATTTCTAACAAAGTAAATTTATAACTTCTTTTTTTCAACCAAAGATTACAAAAAAAAAAAACTCAAATCT
The DNA here is from genome assembly GCA_033617975.1 of Populus alba x Populus glandulosa. NCBI lineage: Eukaryota > Viridiplantae > Streptophyta > Magnoliopsida > Malpighiales > Salicaceae > Populus > Populus alba x Populus glandulosa. The sequence continues at coordinate 4,731,059 of CM066156.1, read as the reverse complement.
ATTCACGAGAACCACCCCACACATAACCCAAATCACAGTCTGCTACTCTACGAGAAGACACGACGCTGTTTTCGGTGACAGCGAACCTGCATTTTGAGATCAAACGGAATATAAACAGAGTGCAGATTTTTCAGGATCGCGAATTTGTTGACTGTATCAAGCAGGGAATAAAGAGAATTGGAACTCCCTTTCCTTCTTTTTGTTATTTAAATGAAAAATTAATTTCAAAGAAGAATCTCCTTTATCAGAGACGTCGTACTAACCACTAACCAGCAATGAAGATTTTCAATTTTTCACATCATTTATTACAATCCATCAACCATACAAAATTTTCACACATGATTTGATATATTAACTCAGAGCCTCGGACAAACCAATGAAACATTATTTTTTCCATCAACAAGACAACCTTTTTTCATGGGAGTGTATAAATTTAACCGATCATAAAACAAGCAACAAAGTGAAGAGGATACCCATGGTCATTTTATTTATTTGTTTTAAAAATATATTTTTAAAAAATTAAATTTTTTTATTAATTTTAAATTAATATATTTTTAATGTTTTCAAATCATCTTAATGTGCTGATATTAAAAATAATTTAAAAAAAACATAAAAAAAATTATTAATATATATTTTAACATAAAAAATTATTTAAAAAATAATCATAGCCACACTGCTAAATAATTTATGGTAAGAGATAGGTTAGGCCAGATCATTGAAAGTTAAGGCAAGCCAAGCCAGTTCACGCGATCTATATTTTTTCTCTAGCAGTATATTTTTTTCTTCTTTAAGTATTATAGAGTTTATTGTTCCTTGTGGAGCTTATTTTTTCAAACGAATAACAACTACCAGCCAAGCACACCAGCTAGCCATGGAAAACATGGTGTATACATGAAGTTTTTTCATTGGCAACCATATAGCAATTTTTCATCTAGAAAAAACAAGTCAGATTTTTTCGTTTATGGGCAGAAACAGCATAATATCAGATGGTCCACCTCCTAATCTCCTGCCATGATGAATCTGGACGTTGGAAGCTCTCTAGAATCTTCATGATTTCTCTTTAAATTCTGTTCTTCACCTACTGGATCAATTGCTGAGTTAATTTGTCCCCCTCTTGTTATTTCAAATTCAAATTCAAAAAATATCAGATTTTTCCTCTTAAATGCACCTTCCCGTTCCGGTTTATGAATTGATTCAAGATTTGATTAAATGATGATTAATTCCAGCCATGAGAGGTAAACTTGGTTAGGAAAGGTGTTTAATTTATATCTCAATCCACAAAGTTGGTCCTGTAATTATTCAGTAAAATTATAATCATTAAACCCAGCTTAATCTGATGAATTAATAATAAAAATTGTTATTTATAATTATGTCTTGGTTGAATTTCAAATTAAATTATATAAAAAATATAGATACGATAAAATAAAGTGCTTAATCTAGTTAAAAAAAACTAACCCGGTCAACTTCTGATTTTCTTTTAAAATAAAAATAAAATGATATCATTTGACTTAGATTTACCTTGGTTGATTCAACAACCTAAATTGAGCAAAACATCTTCATAACCGTTACTATACCCATCCCGTCAACAAAACCATCATTATATCACTTGCTTTTATGATCTCCTCCACGTGGCAGTGGCACGAACCAAGCTAATCACCCGTGAGGGCACTCTTATCATTTTCCCCACAAACAAGAGGAGGAGCAATGGCAAAATACCATTTGCCACCAATCCACGGAGAAAGCCCTTTAACATTTCCAGCTGTGAACCAAAGCATGCCTGCCCATCACATGGCCCCGCCCCCCAACCACTAACCCAGCTTTAAACCCAACCACAATTAACTCTGGTTACCCACGAACCCCTTCCTCTCCTCCTTCCCCTTTTTATCACTCCCTCTCCCACGCCTACCCGCTCACTCTCATTCCTTCTCTCAAAATCCCACCATGGCTACGTTACTGTACTCTCTCCTTCTTTCCTTCACACTATCAGCACTCGTCTCCACCATCTTAGCCCACAACATAACCGACATTCTCTCAGGCTTCCCGGAATACTCCGAGTTCAACAAGTACCTTACCCAAACAAAACTAGCTGATGAAATCAACACTCGCCAGACAATAACTGTCTTGGCTCTCAACAATGGGGCTATGACTGCTCTTGCAGCCAAACACCCACTTTCAGTCATCAAGAACGCCCTTAGTCTTCTTGTTGTCCTTGATTACTTTGACCCAACTAAACTCCATCAGATCTCCAAAGGCACCACGTTATCCACCACTCTCTACCAAACTACTGGAAATGCCCCTGGTAACCTCGGATTCGTCAACATTACAGATCTCCAAGGTGGTAAAGTCGGCTTCGGCTCCGCTGCTCCCGGCTCGAAACTTGATTCCTCTTACACTAAATCTGTCAAACAAGTCCCTTATAATATTTCAATTCTTGAAATCAGCCAGCCGATTATAGCTCCAGGGATTTTAACAGCTCCGGCTCCAACACCGTCAAGTGTGAACATTACGGCGTTACTCGAAAAGGCTGGATGCAAAACATTTGCGAGTTTGTTACAAACTAGCGGTGTCATTAAAACGTATCAGTCAGCGGCGGATAAAGGTTTAACTATTTTTGCTCCAAACGACGAGGCGTTCAAGGCTGCTGGAGTACCTGATCTGAGCAAGCTCACCAATGCTGAAATAGTCTCGCTCTTACAGTATCATGCCACTGCTACTTACAGTCCGTTTGGGAGTTTGAAAACTAGCAAAGACCCGATCTCTACGTTGGCTAGTAACGGTGCAGGTAAGTTCGATCTGACGGTTACAAGTGCGGGTGACTCGGTGACTCTACACACTGGAATCGGTCCGTCGCGAGTTGCTGAAACGGTCCTTGACTCAACACCGCTTGTGATTTTCACTGTTGATAATGTGCTGCTACCGGTTGAGTTGTTTGGGAAAGCTCCGTCTCCAGCGCCGGCAGGGGAACCGGTGAGTGCTCCGAGTCCGAGTCCAGTTGCTTCGACTCCAGCTCCGGCTAGTGTTGAGGCTCCATCTCCTCTCGCTGCTTCACCCCCTGCTCCGCCTGTGGAGACGCCTGGTGGTGCCCCATCTGGCGCTCCGTTTGGATCCGAGAATAGCACGGCGGATGGTAGTGCTGCTGTTCACGTGAGTGTACCTGTTCTGGTCACCGTCTCCGCCACTGTAATTTGTTCGATTCTCATGTCCTGAATCGTAATTATCTAGCTCAGTTAATTTGCTTTTATTTATTATTGGATTTTGAGATGTTATTGTTAGAGAGGATTATTTTTATTATTGATTTATTTTGTTTTTAAATCTATCAGTGATGAGTTGATGTGAGGTGAGTCAGCTGCGCATTTTAGCAGCAGTTCTTTTCCTATTTGTTGTATTCATTCATCGAGTGCTACGCGTTACATTATTTTAATGCAGGGATCTGTTCGTTTTTCTGTGATGGTGCTTGGGGAACTGTTAGATTTAGATGGGATCCCACGTGGAGAGATGTTGTGGGATCCACTATTTCGAAGCTTGTGCTATTTTGGGGTTTGTCAAAAGGGTTAGGATAGATGTTACTAGAATGGTGATTTTTCTGCGCAAAATGGGCTTGGCTAGAAAGCCAGAAACCCAACGCTTATATATATATATATATATATTTATTTATTTATTTATTTTAATCATAATGTTTTATTGAAAATGGTCAAAGCATGAGTTCCACTCTTGGCAGTGACCAGATATTGTGGTTGCGTCTGCTTCACAGGACAAGCCTTGTATTTAAAACTTAAAAGTACTTACAGCTTCTGCTGAGCATGAGTTTTTTTTTTAATGGAAGATTCACAAAATTAGTATGTAAGCTCTTTTGGTTGTTCAAGGTTTCGATTGGTATATAGGATTCTGTAAATCTATTTGATTTTTTTAAAAAACTTTTTTTGTATATTTAAATGGAAATAATTTTTAATTTAAACAATATAAAAAATGAGTTAATTTTTTGTGTGATTGAAAATTAAATTGATTTATTTGTTGGTTTTATTTTTTACTGTCTTGGTAGCTTCGGGATTTTGTTGAATCACATTGAATATTTTTGTGTTTATTTGCTCTATCTTTATTTCAATTCGTGAATTTCTAGAAGGTCGGTGACTTGATAGATCTCTTGGGTATCATAGATATCCTCGAAATATTGTGCTGTTGATTTTGTCACCTGTAGATACAAGTAAAAATGTAACGAGTGTCGAAAGCAGCATGTCAGGTAACATGGTGTGGTGTGTGTCGTGGTACAAAAAAATTGGACATATTCTACAATAATAAATAACTAATTTTTAATTTATTTTAGAAACTAGAGTATTTTATAGTAGCGAATAAAACTAATGTGTACAAAATGGATGGATAGAAAGCGGGGCCGTTGGGTGATGCATATCACCAGTGTATTTTCTTCTTCTCCATTCATCTCTAATATTGCAGGATAGACTAGATCGCAAGTTTCGGACCATTTTTTAAAAAAAGGTGAAAAAATACTAAGATGTTATTAACATGCTTTTGGGGCAAGAAATTCAATGTCTTTCAAGAGGGGCAATAAATTTAAAACATGGTGAGATTAATTTGATAGAATCCATTTAGTTTGACGGGTTTAAGGCAATTTGGATAATAATAATAATAAAAACAAAATTTAATTAAAAATAAAATAAAATGACATCTTTTTAAAAAAATATTTAGATTATAATATATTAAATTAACTAAAATCAACTCAGGTTAGAATGTAAAATTTGTAATTAATGTAAAATTTATAATTGAGGTTATTATACAATAATGATTTTATGGAAAGAAACTAAAAAATTATTTTAAAACTCAATTCTTAGTTAACTTAGTGTTCAATAGTAAAATTAAAAAAAAAAATATACAAGTTAATCCAAGTTAATTTATCAATCTCGTGACTATGGGCTTTGGGATAATTATATAAAAAACAAAGCAAAAAAGAAGCACGAAGACCAATTTCACAGTAATTAAATATTGAATAATGAAGTTAAAAAATTCAATATTATAAAATGATATAAAAAATACTAAAATCAATTTGTGTTGACCTTCAAAACTCATAGCCCAAAAAAAAAAACATCAAGGAATTATATATTTTTTAAAAATACAGTAAAATAAATATTCAAAATAAAATAAGCATTATTAAAAAACAATGAGGGTCAAATTCAACATGAAAAAAAATAAAATCAAATGATGTTGAATGAAATCTAAACAAATTTTAATTATTGGAAGATGAATAAATATCAAAAGAATAAAAACTAGATTTGATATAAAAATCATATAAAACTTGATGATTAGGGATGGAATTGAAGAAAAAAATCAATTAAAAATAAAATAAATAATAACTAAGAGAATAAAAATAAAATTATATATGAAATATAAATAGTATGATACTTTTGTGCACCAGTGACTAACTATATATTTTTTTATTAATATTTTATATTTATGAAGTATAACCCTGTGCCAACTTGACAGTGATAAAAAAAAATGTTAAGAAAAAAAAAAATATAGTTTAGTATTTTAACTGTGCTTTCAAAAAAAAAAATATGATTAAAAAATAAAATATTTAAAAGACACCTCAATCAAAGTTGATATTTTTATTTATTTATTTATAAAGCTAATTAAATCATTTAAGTATTCCGTCATAATAAAAGTTAAAAGCCAAGTTTGTCCCCTCAATTTTTCAATATCTAACGTGTCTATACAAAAAGACTAAATCATCCCCTGACAGTTAAGTTAGTGGATGTTTTTGCAGGGCATATTGTTCATTGACGCAGCAAGGGATGAACAATATTGTCAAGTCAGTATTTTTTCTCACACGTGGGGACTAAATCACCCACATGTTTTTGTTTTTTTGTTATCCGAGAAAAGTAAAATAAACTCGAGTAAAAGGAGTTAACTTATAATTTAGTATTTATTATAAAATTAACATAATTTTATAAAAATTAAATTATAAAAATTATAAAATTTATTTTCTAACAAACCTAACGTCAAAATATAAAACTGAAATTAAAAAAAAAAAAAAAAAACTCGAGCCAGCTTATCAAAACCATAATCAAAATCATAAAACATGAATAACATTATAAAAAGCAAATAATAACAAATCATGAAGATTAATTTTTAAATAATTCAATCCTAAATGATAAAATTACAAGAAAAAAAAGTTAATTAAAAAAATAAAAATAAATCGAGTTAACTCATCAAATTTGTAATCTAGAACAGGAGACTAAGATAACTTTTAAAAAATAAATTAAAAACAATTAAAATTCAATCCACCATAAATTTAATATTAAAAAATATAAATTATATAAAAAATACTATTCCAATAAATAATATTTTAAGTTAAAAGATATATTAAAACCCCCTTCTGTTTTAATGTTTTTTTTAATCAATAACTAGTTTAGGATTCAACATTGTTCAAGATACAGATCGTAGTTCAAGATTCAGGTAAAGGGTGGGTTAGTAAAGCAGATCAATTTCAAAACAATGTCAAGGTTATTAGGTTTAATTCTTTCGTTAATTGAAACGGGTCTAAAGACCAGCTTTACAGTAGGCTCGCAACAAATCACGACCCAAAACCATAAACCCCAATAGGGCCCGTATCACTTTCTATAAATGGCGTTCTGTTCCTCTTCTAAGGTCTCGAACGCTAAGCTATTGAAGCTGTGTTAGCATCCGCCAGGACCAGAAAACAAACAGGCTTTGCCTCTCTGTGAGCTAATTGGCCACACAGATGGTATGTTTCCTCTGCGAAATTTCATCGAACTCCTCAACTACATTCCTCGTTTAACTAATAAACGAAGTGTTTATCTGCTTTGCTTTGCAGTCGGTCACTCTTCACACAAATCTTGGGGATATCAAGTGCGAAATCGCCTGTGATGAAGTTCCCAAAGCCTCCGAGGTCAGTCGGTAACTGTGTTTTGAAAGATTAAATTCAGTTTTGTTACTTGTTGCCGTAATTAGGAGTTATGTTTGTAACTAGAAATTCTTTCCAAGTTTTTAAAACCTAGAAATAGAAGTGGGTTTTAAGTTAAAGAGCTTAAGTGCTTAACCTATAGTTCTTGGGCTTTGTTTTGGATTTTTTTACAGAATTTTTTGGCTCTATGTGCCAGTGGGTATTATGATGGAACCATATTTCATCGAAATATTAAAGGGTTTATGATTCAAGGTGGAGATCCAACAGGGACAGGCAAAGGAGGGACTAGTATCTGGGGAAAGAAGTTCAATGACGAGATCAGAGAATCTCTCAAGGTATTTTAATATATCTTGTCTGAAGCTTCTTAACTTTTTTTATGCATTCTGCAATCTGAATTTATTTTTTGGGAGTTTTTATTGTCACCCTTTAAGAATTCTTCATAGAGCTGTTGCTTTTGTATGAACGTACCCACGTTTGTAAGATTTGAGGATGTGGGTTCGCTTGTGTTATCCTCGGAGACAATATTGTCCCGTTTTGTAAACCTTACAAACCAAGCCCCCGCCTCTATAAAGGACATTTACTTCAAGGACTCTAAAACGAAACAAGAGTATGGTTGATATTAAGGCTTTGACAATGATAAACTTGATTTCTTTTTTCTCTTGTTGGCTACATGGTCACAAGATAGCTAAAACATAGTTGGAGTAGTTGGAGACTGTTAGTTGTATTGGCTCTCGTTGTTTTGATTTTTGTTGTATACTGCATTTATTGTAATAGGTTATACAGTTTAGAACTGGGCATATGCTAATGCCAATTGTGTGATGCGGGTAATGCTAAATGACTGATGCTTTGTTTCTCTTCTTTTCAGCATAATGCGAGGGGTACACTCTCAATGGCAAACAGTGGGCCGAATACTAATGGAAGCCAGTTTTTCATAAATTATGCAAAGCAACCCCATCTCAATGGTTTGTACTCTGTGTTTGGAAAAGTAATTCACGGGTTTGAAGTTCTTGATATCATGGAAAAGGTAGGCTGTGCTAGCCATGGTCATTGGTTCTTTTCTTTTTCCCTGTTTGCAAGAACAGGAGACAGTTAGCCTTGGGGCAGTTAATTTCTGTTCAAAAGATTGATATACCTTGTTGTTTGTTACGTGTGTCAGGGCTGTGATTTTTACTTTTCATGATCCATGTTTTGCCTTTGCATCTTCTCACCAGATACAGCAACGTTGACTGCTATTTGGTTTTGTGCAGACTCAAACAGGACCAGGAGATAGACCTCTTGCAGAGATAAGGATCAATCGCGTGACAATACATGCTAACCCACTTGCTGGCTAGTTGCCACCTCAGAATGTCTGGATATCATTGCAGTGAGATACGTGCTGTTGTGTTTGTAACATTGATTTAGGATTGAATCTCGTGGATATACTTTTCACCTCTGAACAGTAACATCTGAACTTAATTAGAGCTATCAAGAAGGAGATACCAAAGTCGGGCACCGAGTATTACCTGCAGGATAATGTAAAGCAAAATCTTTTATGCCGCAAGAAATGTAACATTTAAAGAGAGTACTTTTGGTTTCGTTGTTAGGAAGAAATACAATCATTGTTAGGTCAATCATATGCATCATGGATTGCGAGTTTTGCTTGTATATGGCAGCGCTTTGCTTCTTTAAAACAGACCAGGGAACAAGAAGATCACGTAGTGGTTTTGAGTTTTTTGCCAGCTGGGCGATGTTTATTTTCATCAACCTCTTAGTTGCAGTATCATATTTGATGAGTGTAGAAGGATCAAATTGCATTACGATGAACCCCTTTTCTAAAACTGTAAGTCCATTTCTGACGATGGTTTATGGTTGCTTGGAAGTGTCTTGGTTTAGTGGAAATTCGAGGAAGAAGGCGACGGAAGGCGACGGAAAGGACAGCTGATGAAAAGAAGAAGGCGTATACTGAGCCATGGAAAGAATAGAGAGAGAGAGAGAGAGAGAGGAGATAGGAAAGTGAGGAGCCTACCGAATTTCACTTCTCTTTGTTTTGCACTGGGCCTCCGTCATTAAACCAACCGATTCCATAAACCCCTAGCCCATGCATTAAGGCATTTAGCTGCTGGAAAGTGTTGTAATGTTCCGGATCAATAGGCACACCGAGAAAACGAAACACACTTCTTGCTTACTTCGAAGGTTAATTAATCTCGATTCCTCTTTTTCTTTGTTTCCTCCGCCATTTTCTCTCTCACTCTCATACCACTTCACAAGCAGCTGAAAACAAGCCATGACTGTTGCGTTAGCAGGAGCTTTTCTATCCACTTCCCTCCAGGTTTAGTTCGATAGAATGGCTTCTCGTCGGGTTCTTGACTTCTTCAAAGAGCAAAGACTTAACGGTAGGCTAATGAAGAAGTTGAAGATATTGATGCTCATTGTTAATGAAGTTCTCAACGATGCCGAGGAGAAGCAGATCACCAAGGCATATGTGAAAGAGTGGCTTGACGAGCTTAGAAATACTGCATATTATGAAGCAGCCAGGGATTCGTTGGATTAGATTGCTTATGAAGGTTAGCGATTGGAGGTGGAAGCTAGCTCTCAGACCAGCTTGGATCAGGTGCTGGTGTTTTTGTCAAGTCATCTGGTAGATGAGTCTGAGGCCCAAGGAAGCAGGATTGCTGTTACAACGCGCAGTGCAGGCATAGCATCAGTCAAGCCCCCCGTTCCAACTCGTCGTCTCCGAGAATTAACTGAAGGAGACGCCTGCCTGGTGTTTGCGAAATATGCATTTGACGATGGAAGTTCCATATCACGTCCGGACATGGAAGGAATTGGCACAGACATAGTGTGAAAGTGCAACGGCCTACCTTTAACTGCGAAAATCTTTGAAGGTCTACTACGCTCCAGAAGAGATGCTAAGGAACGGGAGAAGATAATGGAGAGCAGCATCGGGGATTTCTCAAAATGATGGTAAATGCTCAATGGCCTTCCTTTAGCTCCGAAATGTTCATTGCAGGGATACGTTCTTGTGTTTCCGAAGTGATTTTGGCATTGATCTCCCGGATATCGCGCCTTTCACCTCTGAACATTGACAAATATGGATTTAAGCCAGGAAAGAAAAAGGAAGTATGGAAGAGATTGAGAGCGTTCTATAAATGTTTCCTAAAAAACAGAACAATTCAATCCTACAAATTTGATCGGGCTGGTGGTTCATATAATTTTCTTTAAAGGGTATTAAAATCGTCTCGAAATAAGAATTTGATTTTATTGTTGCATAAATTTATCTGAAAGTATCTTTAATTATTAAATGAAAAAAAAAAACATAACAGCAAACATTTGAAATTAGTATTTTATCATTTCAATTACAATAATTATAGGTTTAGTCATATCGTATTACTATGGAGTTTTGTCCTTTATTTTCTTAGAATTTTTATCGAGTTAATTATAATGTAATCATGTGGAATATGAGAGTTTTTGTTCCAAAAATATATTTTTAGTTATTTCTTGATCAAGTGTTTCCATCTTATATACTTCTCTTTTATTTTTCGAGAAAATAAAAAAAACAAATTGAAAAATGACATGGAATAAACCTTTGAAAATATAGAGATGGAATAGTATTTTTCAAAATCAAGAGGACTAACTAAATAAATTCGTTAACAATAGGGACTTAAAGTCATAATTAACTATTATTATGGAATATATGCACTGCCCAACAGCCAAGTCCATTTTATAATGATTTCCTAATCGAGAGGCTAAGGCCCAATAATATTATCTGAAATTGCAGTAATATTATCCGAAATTGCAGTAATTTCACTGAACCTAACCGGAGAGAGCCCCAATCTTCCCATGGAAGCTACTGACAGTCTCAACTATTATCCAGTCACTCTCCCATTTCTCACATAAAAATATACAACAGACTAGGGTTTTCAAAATCCCCGCCATTTTCTTTCCCTCTCCAATGGTGGTAGGAGACAAAAACCCTGAGACCCCGTCGGCTCAAAAACTCTCACAATCAGACTCCTCACAACATGCCCCTCCATGCCCTAACCCCCAGGATGACGCGTTGCCCAAGAATCAACCACAAACACCCAAAGATTTCATACTCTCAGTAGCCTCCAAGCTCTCTTCTCAACCTCTCACTAACCCTGATCCTAACGTCTGGGGTGTCCTCACTGCTATTTCCAATAACGCCCGGAAACGCGCTCAGGTAATAAGATTTAAAAAACCCTAATCTTTCGTCTAATCTCTTATTTCTTGATTAATTTTTTATTTCTTGACAATTTTTTAATTGTTTTGTTTTACTGAATTAGGGTATTAATATTGTATTGACCGGGGAGGAGCATTGTATTGGAAGGTTAGTTGAGGATACGCGGTTTCAAGTTGAAGCGAATGCTGTTAGCGGAAATCATTGTAAAATATTTAGGAAAAATGCCGTGGCCGAGTTATCTGATGTAACTGTTTTCTTGAAAGATACGAGGTTGTTATGATTGTTTGCGCGTTTTAACTCCTTGTCGCCCTGACATTTATTAAATTTGGTGTTCTGAATGCTTAAAACTTTTTTGTAGTACGAATGGGACTTATCTTAATTGGAAGAAACTGACTAAGAGTAGCCCTGAAGGCAAAGTTCAACATGGGGATATTATATCCTTTGCTGCTCCTCCACAGCATGGTAGGATGATTTTTGCCTTTTGATCTACCAGGACCAATTACTTTTTCCTTAGTGATTGGTTCACAAAAGAATGCATTGAGGAAAAACATATGAAAGAGAGAACTTTAAGTGAGATTCATGACAATTAATGTTTCACGTGTTGCGTGGTTACAGAACTTGCAGTTGCATTTGTATTTCGAGAAGTTGTTAGGTCTAATTCTTCAATGGAAGGTGCAATTGCAAAAAGAAAAGCAGGTATTTTTATCACAGTGTTCTTTATGTTACGCCGGATGTTCAATTCTGTGATGTTTCTTTTAATATTTTGTTTTTCTGTATTTATGTATAGACATGTGGGTTCTGCACTTGCAGCTATTATTTTAAAAAAATAAAAATATATTGGGGACATTAGAAGTATTAGTTAACATATTCTAGTCTTCTTCTTTGTGGCAACCATGATGCAATGTTTGTATTGGACCAGGGGTTTGTTGGGTATGATTGCCAATCTGCATATAACACTTCTGAAGGTTGTGACCTTAAAGTGATGTTTTCTTACTTTTGTGCACAGAGGATATTGTTGGGGAAAACAAGAGAATGAAAGGTATTGGAATTGGTGCTCCTGAGGGTCCTATATCTCTTGATGATTTTCGGATTCTTCAACGGTCAAACAAGGTATCATTAATTTGATTCCTGTCTTTATTATTGATGGCTTAGATAGTCCTTAATGAATCGTGGCCATCAAAAGTTTCTGTAATGGAATTTTAATATGTTAAGTATTGCTACTTGCAGGAATTAAGGAAGCAATTGGAAAATCAAGTCCTTACAATTGACACCTTGCGCAACGAGCAGCAAAATACCATTGATCGTCATGAAAATGTATGCTCTTTTAAAGGTCTTCCTTGTCATGATTTGATTTGATTTGAGCATAGTGAAAAATAGTGGTGCTTTAATCTAATGAAGAGTTTTAGTTTTTCTGATGTGTTAAGGAAATATTTTGATGTCTAAGCTGGTTAGCTTTGATATTTAACTTGTTTACTTTTTTATTTTGAGTTGTTTAGTGAGGATTCAAGCTGTATTTCTCTCTTTTTTCCTGAATTGTAGCTTATGAGTTAGGTTTATTCCTTTCAAAACTTTGTACCCATTTAATACTACGGTAAATGTCTTCACTTCCGATCAACATAGGCTGGAGACCTAGGGCAGCGGACAATTAATGCAACGCTAGAGGGCAGGACTACCTCAAAAGTTCCTTTTTTTGCAACCTTTTTCAATTGAACTGTGATTGGGCGATAGCCATTTCCCTTCAAAACTTTTGAGGTAATATTTATGTTTCACTCTGCAGGAAATAAAAGAGATGAAAGAATCTGTTGCAAAATCGTACCTTGACCACATTAAGGAATTGCAAAATATGTTGGATGCCAAACAAAAGGAGCTTGTTGAGGTCAATAGAATATCAGCTGAACAAAAACATGTCTTGGAAGACCTCAATGAAAGGCTTACTGCTTCTAGGCAGTCATGTAATGAAGCAAATGAAGTAATGAAGAGGTAAGGAGCTTGCTCAAGCTGATTGATGATATTTTCTGTATTATTATTTCGCGACTTTTATTAAACAATTACTTGTGCTACATTGTAGAGACTTATGCATTAATCACGGGTTTCAAAGTTATCTTTCCAGCATACATTGTCAAAAGTGATGCAAAGAAGTGGATAACATGTCCTTAACTGACTGGTTGCTTTTCACTTATAATAATCTTTCAACTATGCTCGTCCTTGTTCTTCTTTCTTTTCGTTTATTTTCTTTTATGTCCCATGTTTACCTAAATGCTACTGGGCATCAGCACAAGCGGTGAAAAGAGTGGGGTGGACTTTGAACAATGAGTCATGTACTTTCTTGTTAGTCTGGTTTGACTTTCAGAGGAGAATGAATGGATTATGCTTTAGCTGTACAGATACTTCACTTGAGAATATATGCAAAAACTATTCAAGAATATTTATCAATACAGTATTGAATTGAATTTTTGTTTTCAGTCAAAAGGCATCTATAGCTGAACTCGAGGCACAACTAGAAGAAGAACGAGATCAGAGAAAAGAAGAAAGGCAAAAGGCTACTTCTGATTTAAAGGCAGCAGTACAGAGAGTTCAGTCTGAGGCACAAGAGGAAGTCAAACGACTATCTAATGCTGCCTTGCAACAGGAAAGAGAGCTGCAAGAAGAAATCAATAAGCTTCAGGTTGTAAATTTTATTATCCTTTATGTATGGACATTATAGGTGTTTACTTCATTGGAAATTGTTAAATATTTGTTTCCTTTCAGGAAAAAGAGAAAAAGTGGTGCTCACAAATAGAAACCTTGATGCCCAAACTGGTATGTTCTCCATTAACTTCACTGGATTTCAAAATCATATATGAATGATTTAAACATCTGCTCTTGATATCTTATCCTACAGGAAGAAACGCGGCAAAAATTGGTTGCATCTGACAATAAAATTCGCCTGCTAGAAGCTCAAGTTTGTGAAGAGCAACTGGCCTCTGCAAATGGAAGAAAAGTAATATTACCTCCATATTAGATGCTTGGATTTGCCATACCATAAGCCCCTTTTGCAAATTGATTCTGGAACTGATTTCTGTTTTGCTATGATGTGTTTTAAGCAGAGAGTGGATGAACTTGAACAAGAAACGTATAGGCTGAGGAAAGAACTTGAGAACGAAAAGGTATATATGAATACTCTCTTTTCAATTCGTCAAATTATCTGAATTTCAATTTGAGCACTTAAACTGTGATGTGCAATGTCCTTTTTGACCTCAACACCCACACCTTTCTTTGATGCAAGTATGATTGTTGTTTGCACTTCTAATTTCTAAATGTCTGCTTGACAGATATATGTTCTACTTCTCATTCTTCGCTATTGTAAATTCATCTCCAATTGAAATTCTTTTCTGAAAGGGAATGCTGTGGGGGGGGGGGTAATGCTTATGTGCAGTTCCATATGAATTCACTAATAACTAGTCCAATAAAAAAGAAACTGCTGTCAAAGATGAATTGCAGTTGCCAAGAATTATTTGAACAATCATCCGACTTAAAAATTTCCTGGGCACCTTAGTGAATCCATTGAATTTTAAGCTGATTTTTTTGTTGTTGTTGCTAGCAGGCAGCTCGAGAAGAAGCTTGGGCTAAAGTTTCTACCCTTGAACTGGAGATAAATGCTGCAATGCGAGATCTTGAGTTTGAAAGACGGAGGTTAAAAGGTGCCAGGGAAAGAATAATGCTTAGGTAAGAATTAAAAAAGTTGTGGTTTTCAATACACACGCGCGCCCATATATGGTGCCTTGTGTCATTGTAAATTTGTAAAATATGACTTTGATGCAGGGAGACACAGCTACGGGCATTTTATTCCACGACCGAGGAGATATCTGGACTCTTTACCAAGCAGCAGGAACAACTGAAGGCAATGCAAAGGACATTGGAAGATGAGGAGAATTATGATAACACATCAGTGGATATTGATCTGAATTTAAATCCCGGGAACATGGATGGCAATTTGGCGAGAGACAATGGAATGACTCGGTATCATAGCAACAGCAGGGCAAAGGCTGGCTTAGGTCCTTCAGCTCAGAGATTTGACAGGAACCAAACTGTTACTTCTAGTGATGGGGCAAGTGTCACTGAGAAGCATGACTGTGATACCAGAAGTCAAGAAGACCAAGATACTCAAAAGGAAGAATTTACTAGTGCTGAGCATCACGTTAAGGGCGGCTTTGGTTCTGAAATTGATGGTGTTGGCACAGCACCTGTTTTGGAAGGAGAAACCATTGGAACGGAGCAAGTTCTTGAAACAGAAAGCCTTGGTGTTGATGGGGAGAGGAATTTTGATTTGAACAAATATAGCTCTGTGGCTGGGGACACAATGCAAGTTGAAGGTGAAGATTGTGTGCCTGAAGGTGATGAGCGCATTCAGACAATTCATCATGATGGCTTGCATCACTCTCAATCAAGTAATCTCCCTGAGAATCAGAGGGATGTGGAAGATGCGGAACCTGGAGGCATAATCAGAACACAAGACCTTTTAGCTTCAGAAGTTGTTGGCAGTTGGGCTTGCAGCACTGCTCCTTCAGTCCATGGCGATAATGAATATCCTGGAAGTGGAGATGACGATGAGAAACGTGGTGCTGATCATCATGATTCTAATGGTCAAGTAGCTGAGAGTCAAAGTACACCATCTTCTGATGCTGTAGCCATCCGAAGGAATCGTGAATGTCGAGCGTTAAGTGAGATGATTGGAATTGTTGCTCCTGATTTAAAAGATCAGTTTGGCACTGATGTGGATGGTGATTGTGATGGAGGAAAGGAGAGACTCGGTTCTTCCTCTAACTCAGATACGGAGGCTTGTTCTGACAGTAATGATAATGAGGAATGTGCCAAAGGTGGATCTATGTCGGATACAGAGACTGAATGTAGTGACAAACCTGTTGGGGATAAAAATCTGGATGATGCAATGGATGAAGATACTGATGCCACACGAGAAGATTCTCAGTGATGGCACCAAGGAAAAGGAACGAATCCAGCAATAGCTGTAAATCTTGGAGGCCCATTTTTTTTGAACTTCCACCTGAAACCCTCCATCCCCCTCCCGACCCGACCTCTGTATAACCCTCTTTTTTTTCTTTCAATTCCCTCGTTCTGTATTTATTAATTACTTGTGTGTATACAAGAACTTTCCTTTTGAACGACAATCATAGCAGTAACTGGTACTTTGGCAATGCAAGTAAATGATCAAATGTAATATTTCAGCTGGGCTGTGTTTGCGTTTATAATTGTATTCAATTTAATTTTTAATATCTTACAAATTGTAAATATGATCTATACAATATAATTTTTTTTGGTTGAGTTTATATTATTAATTTTTATAGATCGGTATTGAGCGGTGGATTTATAGCTCAGCCCATACCCCTCACTCATCCATTCAGACCCAGCTAAAAGTAGTGCATTAATTTACATTTTAGATATTTGTCTAAAATATAATAGGATAAAATTTATTTTGGTCCTTATTTTTAATAGTCTTATAAACAAGCCCTCCATTGAGTTTGTTGGTGTTCATAGTTTTTAGAGGAGATATTTGTCTTCATGTTTACTATTTTTAATTAGGTCCCTACAAGTCAAAGGTATCTTTACCCAGAGCCAAATTAGAGAGTTTTTTATCCTTTTCTTATCCATACTTATCCTAATACCCATTGGGAAATATACTTAGCAAGCATTTATTCGATTGGATTACCCGCTTCATAACTAGTCATCGCAATCCCCCAGTTTTAAATGAATAGGCGATTCTCGCTTCTTCTGTGAACTGGGATTTTTGATAATTTACTTGACGGAGTCAGGTTTCTTAAGCTCTGAAACTCGGCTCTTGTAGTGCATCTCTAGTGTTTCTTTGCATCTTCATATATTTAGATATGAAGTAGTATTAGAAGATTGAGATATATTTCTTCTCATGAATGCTTCAGTCGGAGCTCTAGTGTTGGAAATCAGATTTATGGCCGAGTGTGATTGCTCATCCAAGACCATATTCGCATTAAAGGACACCTTGGAAACGTTTTCTTTTGGAGGCTGAACCCGTGCAAGTTCCCCACATGTTAAAGTTGGGCAGTGGCAAAGAGTCAAGATCTTAATCGGAGTGGTAATGAGTGTTGAAATGAAATGTGAGAGGTAATGAGCATCAGAGGTCTTCATCGATTATAATTTTGAACTTGGCGTCGGAAGATTTGGACCGCATTTGGTAGAGGGATAGGGAGAGGTGCTCGAACAGTCATCGTCATCATCATAATTATGGTGCATGCGAAACTAATATCCACCGTGTCTCTCAAACCCATTAAGATTTTTACTATAGTTTCATTTTTCTAGGGTTTTTCTTCATTGTGTTATTTATGTTTAATTGATATTGAATTCCTGTTGCAAACCCATTAATATTCCTGTCTCTTTCCTTAATTACCGTAGTTTTCGACTTCCGTTGCAAGAATTTCAATTTCAATTTTATTTTTCAAAAGAATTAAACATTAATCTAATGTTTTTTAAAGATAAATGTATTTTTAAAATACACCTTGACATAGTTAAGAACACAATAACAAACAACAAACGAAACACCAAACAACAAACGAAATATCAAACCAAAACGAATGATGTCTGATAACACACAATATATACATGCAGTTTAGCTGTTGTCAAATATTTGAAGTAGTTGAAGGCAGGGCATGAGGTCACAGAGAGGAGCCCATAAAAACATAGTTTGTCTCTACTGAATGAGAGATGCAAACACACAGAATTGAAAGAGCACTGGTATGATTAGAGAAGAAGAATAATCTTATTGTCTGTGGACGTCCAAGTATAATTAGATCAATTTTGAAAATGGAGAGCTCTTGATTTTACAGTTGACTATATTCATATACCTACAAATTAACAAGAGAGGAGGCATGAGCATTGAAGGCCTGTGGTCCAGATGCTCATCGAATAGCTGGTTCATTTTTTCTGTTCAAGGAGGGCATGATGAGGTATTAAAACTCAGTATCAGGCGCAGGTACATGCACCTGTATGGCTAGCTGACACAAGGGAAATAACACCAAAAAACACATATAGTTAGGTCAGGCGTGGTCTTTTTTTGTGCCCTCGATCGATGCCATGTAGCTAGTAGAACCATATGATCCAGTCTCTAGTTCACTGTGGACTGGATGGCGGGCTAACCAAGCCAAGTGTCCAATTGGCAGTTCAGGGACCATGTGAAGTGGCTCAGAACATGATCGACTTGGACAAAAAAACACCACTACCATGGTCATGATGACACCTCTAGTATTTTATAGATCAGAGAGGGGAGGGGCGGTGATGATGACGGTGGTGGATAAGAAGATGAGGCCAAATGGAGGAGGCTCGTTTTCCAAATAAATGAGGATGGAAGTGGTACTCGATTACATGAAGAAAAGGGACAAAAGAAAAACCTAACAATATTGACTACTACTCCCTCTTCTTCCTCGATTCAGTACTATCCTTGCCCTAACCCGTCTTCCGTTTCCAAGGTCATTTTCCTTGGCTACTGCCCTACTGCCCCCACTTGTGTTCCCACACGTGATTAACTCGTGAATCTACATGTTGTTGTTTTTTTCTTTGTTTTTGTAAGAGTAGAGGGTTTAATATTAATTGGAGCTATGCCATTAAATTAATCACAAACTAGCAAGAAAAACAAAAGGTTGTATATACAATATTAAAAGAAAAGGCAAAATGTAGATAAAACCATGCAATAATATATATAAATGTTTTATAGCCAAAACTATCAGGAGTTTCTTAATTTCTGAACAAGTATATTTTTTGTATATTAATAGTTTCCATCATTTGTCTTAAGACAACATCAAACGATGAATAACCAAAACAAATATTGTATTCCAATCAATAATCTCTTCTTTGAAAACCAATTTGTTTCTAGCCAACCAGATTCACCAAGAATACCATATGCTAACATGAAAATTGTGTTGTGCCTGAATTTTCATTTAACAATGTATTTCTATTTAATAGTGACTTGATCACTTTTAAAAGTTTGGTGCATGACAATAGTTTTTAAACCCTAAATTCTTTGGATATGTATTAGAATATAGTAAAAGTTGTTTTTTAAAGTATTTTTTATTTAAAAATATATTTAAAAAATATTTTTTATTTTTAAAATTTATTTTTAATATTAATACATCAAAACAATTCAAAATTAAATATAAAAAATAATAATTTAAAACTATAAAAATAACTAAAAATTTTCTAAAAATACGAGAGATGCTATCACCGTCACCACAGATCCACACTTGTGGTTTTGCTCCTAAGTACTTAATAATTCTGATTAGATATAAACCGGCCATCAACTGAATAGTTAAGTGAGTCACGACACAAAAACATAAATCCCATGATTAATGGAGAAGCGTGTGGTCTGTTCACATCCTGACGCGACAATGGTGATCAATTTTGGGTGTGGTTAGCCAAGTTGCTCCATCTAGTTGGATAATTCTCAAGAATTATCTAGTAATTAATGATCGACACGTTGACTATAATTAAAAAAACAGTGCGATTCATGCAATCTAAGTCGTTTCCACGACAATTAAATACTCTTGTTAGTGCGTTTTTTCTCGTTAATGCAAATGATTAAGCATAACGAGTAGCTAGGAGAAAAATGGAGTTTCTGAATCCTGTTTGAACTTGAACACTCTTTTTATACATATAAAAAAGGTATTTGGAGAGCTTAATACGGCAAGGACTTTCTAGTGAAAAGAGCAAAGACAATTTGCAAAGGTTGTGTTGTGCCTACTTTTCAAGAACAACCTTTTCATCATACACGATGTCCATATATATGTCTAACAATTCGTTTAGACATCAAAACTTTCTTGGAGCTTTTTTGACAATCTGCTCTTTCCATTCTCGAGTGAAGTTAATTACGGGCAAAGTTTCTTGGCATTATCGATTTGTTAAATAACTTAACCTCTGCTTCACGACATCATCTTTTGAAGATAAGGTCAAGCATGGAATATAAAAATACACACGAGATTAATTTGATTGTTTAGAGGCCATGTTTCCTTCTTAGCCACCAAGATTTGAATTTTGAGATTGTTTGTAAGATATAAAATTTTCACAGATTCTTTCATTTAGATTGAGATGGCATGCTTTGGATCCATCCTGTTTATTTTTGCAATAGAAAAATATTTTTTAAAAAAAATAAATTTTTATTATTTATTTTTTCTTTAAATTATTATTTTTTTATTCTTATATCGTTTTAATGTGTTAATATCAAGAATAAATTTTAAAAAAAAATAATATTATATATTATTTTGATTTTTTAAAAAAAAATATTATTTATTTTTTACTTCAAATTATTATTTTTTTTATTCTTAAATTGTTTTAATGTGCTAATATCTAGAATAAATTTTAAAAATAAAATAAAATAATATATATTATTTTGTTTTTTTTTTAAAATGTTACTTATTTTTTACTTTAAATTATTATTTTTATACTCTTACATTACATCATTTTAATGTGTTAATATCAATAATAAATTTTAAAAAATAAAATAATATATATATATATATATTATTTTAATATATTAAAATAATATTTTAAAAAACAATCACCACTTCTATACCAAACACAAGAAAAAACAGGAAACATTAATCCTTTTCACATTTGTTAGATTAGCATTGTAGCAAGCAGCACCAACTCAAGGTTATAGGTTAATTAACAGAAAAGAAACCATGGCTTTCTTGAGTTTTGACTAGCCGGTCCGGTCCACAGACTACAACTTTTTTTCAGGCCCACACTAAAATCCTTCTTCTTCTTTTTCTCTCTCTTTCCCTCTGGACAGCATACAAAACCTAATTATTAATGAATATCTACTGTGTTGACTCTTCCGTGGCTGTTCTTGTGCTTGTCAAACATGGTGAGCTGCCCCATTTTTTAATAAATAACTACTTGATCCGATATCAGAAGGACTCCGTGTTATCCAACACTTTCTAAAATTTTAATTCTATTTATAATTAAAAAAAATTATTTGGTTTTTTAAAAAAAAAACTGCTTTCCCACTAGCAAACGGGCCATGAGATATCAACAAAGCATGCATAGCTGCTTATTATCTTACGGTAGAGCAAAACCAGGGGTGTCTTATTTTCGTGCCTGCCAGGACTAGATTTTTGCCATCTCCCGAGGAATTAAGTGATCATGCATTTATTAATTTACACTCCGGGAAGCCATCTGTTTCACGTTTTCAGTGATAGTTGGTGGGCATTTTTTACCCTAATTATGCATGTGAACTTGGATAATATTCTGCCCTAGATCGATTGAATTCCAAATCTATATTCTTAATTAATCATGTTCATCATTGCAGCACATGGAATGGTTTATACGCGTTAGTGTTTTCCAAACTAGGATCTTAACAGTAACTAGAAGCTGAACAGTCGTGTTGAAACTGAAGGGGAAAGTTCTAAGTTTCAAAGAAAGTGACTTGAAGTTGTTAAGATTGTATAGTCCTATTCTGTGTGCCCAACAAAAGCCCCCACCAATTGAACCAGCTTATTAGTCTTTAGACTTTCTGAAATGGTAATAAAAAAAGACCAAAGAAAAGGAGAACCCTTTCTTCTTTTTTTCCTTCATCTTCCTGGCATTCCTCGTCGATTGCTGGCCTTTGTAATCATGAGTCCTCATGCCATCATTATCATGAAAAGCTTCTCTCTCTTTTTCTTTCATATGCAGATACAAGCACAACCGCATTACACCATCTATATAACTCGCATTTGGTTTCTCTTAGTTTCTACCATCTACTACAAGCCCTAAAACCCACCTTTCTCTTAGTTTCTCTGTGACGCAGAAACTAAACTTTAAAGGGGGAAAATGTGTACTGGTACTTGTTCGAAACTGAGACCATGCAGTCCCTTGTATATTGCTCTTAGCAATCAACAGCCATCAAAAGGACACAACCTTCGATATCATAGACTCAACCGGTTAGTTTCCTTTCATCTTCTCTCTATTTCTCTGTGTCTCTGATCTCAAATTTGAGTATTAAATACTGTATGGTGTAACAGAAGGAGAAGGTTGTCGAAAGGGAAGAGGGTGGCACTTGTACTGGTCAAGAAAGAGATGGAAATCAAGAACTTGAAACTGTTCATGGAGAACAAAAGCATCATCGAAGAGAATGAGAAGCTGAGAAAGAAAGCATTTCTTCTACACCAGGAAAATCAAGCCTTGCTTTATCAGCTCCAAAAGAAGCGCTCTAATCCTCGCCATGACCACTTGGCTCACAGCAACAGCTAATATATATGACCATGTAGGAGAAGTTACTATATGCATGCAGATCAAGTACAAGAGGATTAATAGGAAGCAAGAGTCTGCCTTCTTTAATCTTTTTCTATCTTCTCACCTTGTCCTTTATTCTTTTCTTCTTTGTTTTAGTAGTAGTTTCGTTGATATTATTGGGATATTGGGAATAAATGAGGTAATTGTTTTCTTTCTTTCTTTTATTCTGGTTATATCATCCACGGGTGAACAACTATTTTCAATAATCAAACCACAAAAAAGAGCCCTCCAACTTGATAACTATTGGCGATCACACTCGCAATTGTCTTGTTTTATGTATTTGTGGAATTAATGTTGAAATATAAGGTGAGGAAATATCAAGGAATTTTATTTTTATTAAATCGAGTGACTAGGATTGTGTTAACTTTAAAAAATAATTTTTCATTTTTTTATTTCTAGTTTTCTTGTTTGTTCTAAGAAGATTATTGCTCTATAAAAAAATAAGAAAGCATGTTTATTAAATACATTTTTCTTAAAATATAGAAAACAATGATGTATAGTTTACCCTAAAAATAATAAAAATAAAACATTAAATGAACCAAACATTAAGAAAACAGTACTTTTTATTTCTATTAAGTAATTATTTTTTATTTAATTTTTTGTTTCTTAAATTTCTTTTAGATAAACTAAAAACTTTTACACAAGAAAACACTACCTAATAATTTGATATGATTTTCTCCTTGAGTTTTTGGTTAGAGCTGCTATCTCTGTAAGCTGATGAGTAAGAAACAGGGATGATTAGGGCGGACGGTGAAGTTCTGCAGACCCGTGACCGATGCCTGTTGAAGCCCAGAAAAAACCCTCCCAAGCCCTTGAATTTGCCTAACCATTCACTTTGCCTTACTTTCTGCTGCATCCACTGGTTATGACAATGGATTCTTCTAGCACGCAGCCATTGAAGCTGAATTCCAGCTCCAGAGGTTCATGTAAAAATGTCTCATAGCAAAAGCATTAAACAAGCAACAAAATATAATAAAATATTTTCCATCCTAGATGTAGGGACCGTTTGGTAGTGCGGTTGCCCTTGCGTTTCGTTCAAATTTAAATTTTATTTTATTTTGCTAAAATTGAGTTCGGTTTGTATTTTTTGGATCGTTTTGATGTGCTGATGTCAAAAATGATTTTTTTAAAAAAAAAAAACATTATTGGCATATATTTCGACACAAAAAACTATTTGAAAAGCAATCGTTACCACACTACCAAACACGCTCGTAGTGTACAAATACCCAACATTTCAATGGTAAAGGGAACAAGCAAATGAGGCATTTCCGGCCCACTTTCTCCCCGGCCTATTTCCGTACAGTATCTAAAAGATCATAGTGTCCAGCTTTCACAAGGCTCAAATGAAGTTGGATTTGGATGTGATAGATTGCCCAAGCAAACAGGCCCGATAAGAAGTGACAAATTATTAAGACCCCCCCCCCCCCCCCCGGGCGTCTAACAATTCTATTAGTAAGTTTTTGTAACGGTAAGATTAATTACACCACGTGAGATTGTTCTGTGACGCCTTCTACCTACAAACTAATCATTCTTGAAAACCTTTTATATATATATATATATATATGCGCGCGCGTACGTGTGGGTTTTGCCATTAACCATTTCAAAAACAAGTATGTTGAGATTCGAAAAGGATTTTTGTTCAGTTATTATATTAATTAAAAAGTGTTTTGTTGTTGAAAATACAAGATCATTAGATGTTTTATTTTGGTATTTTTTAGGTGGAAACAAATCAAAAATAAATTTATGAAAGTTTAAAAACTTGAAACTAGATTTTCAATTACACAAATTATCGAATAAAAGCATCTTTTACATGTGTTTTTGGACGAAAATAAATAAAAGAATTAAGTTTTTGAGCTACATAAACTTAAACGAGTTGTTAATTTATATTTTTATATGAAAATAAGTTAAAATTTAAGATTTGAGGATTGGAAAACTTAGATATAGTTCTCTCAATCATGGAAGATAACAAAAAAAATATTATAATGGACAATCACTAAATGGCTCATTTAAAAAAAAATTAACATTACTCTTTTTTTTTTAAAAAAAAAAATAGACTTCTTGTTGTTTTTATAAGACAAACACACAAGTTTTTTTTTTTTTTGGGAGCCGAGGCATGCCTTGTTTTTTTAAATGAACCTCTAGTTTTTTTTCTCATTTTAAAATTAAAATTATTAAAAATATATTTAAAAACAAATACTTGAATAAATAATATTAACAATTATTTTATAAATAATTATAAATGAATGTATATATAGATTTTTTAAGAAAGAATTGCTCATAAATACTTGATAAAAATCAAATATCTATTTTATTATTTTTTTTATATATTTTTTTCAAATTAATCATTCTTTTATTTTTTTTATATAATCACTAAAAAATTATCAAGTCATAATTTTTTCTTAGTAATTAAATTTTGTTTTTTAAATTATGATATACTTTTATTTAAAAACAATGCCTTTGATATAAATAAATATTTGTCAGGACATAAACATAATATATGAGTAAAAACGGAAGTTCACTTGAAAGAGATATATTTGTTTTCTTTATAATTTAAATCTATAAATTTTTTCATGAATATTTATTTTAACCGCCTTTACTTTTTATTAAAAAAATTATATTGCTGAGAAAAAAGACATGTTCTGTTAAAACAAATCATGACTAGAAAAGGGGGGATTATGGCTCTCTTTTTTCCAGACTTTTTCCTACAAATGTTTATTGTAATCTTACAAATATTTATTTTAATTGTTACCAGAAATGGGCGAACCCACACTAGTAATCTCAACAAAAGAAACTGACTAACACAGACGAGCTATCAAGACGAATTCATCGTCCTCAAGAACCTGAACGTCTTCTTCTCCTACAAAATTCTCCCGGCCAATTTTCTTAACCAAATTCACAAATTCTACCCTCTGAGCCGAAGGAAGAGGCACATATGGCAGTCTGAAAACTGGTCTAACAACCCCAAGCTGAGCAAGAGCTGTGTTTAATGCAATGGGGCTCGGCTCCTGAAATAGCCAGTCGATAAGGGGCAGGAGTTTTGAATTTAGTTCAGTGTTCTTCCCCTCAAACATAAGCTTGCGCATTAAACCCGGAACCAAGTTGCTAGTAACAGAAACCACTCCAGTTGCCCCATGGTTCCACCTTGCATCGTGGCTCTGATCATCGTTCCCACTCCACACCACAATTCCTTTATCTGTATACTGTTCAACCCGGTCATTACCAGCACATTCCTTGACGCCTGCCAAGTTCGGACTCTGAGCTATAGTATGAATAACTCGCGGGGGGATATCTTGGCCAGTCCTGCCAGGCACATTGTATATAATAGTTGGGCCCATAGGGAGCACGCTGTCAAAATGAGAAACCATGCCCTCAACGGAGGTTTTTCCGTAGTATGGATTGATATGAAGAGCAGCATGCATTCCGACAGCAAAACCTTGCTCTGTGGCATGAATCGCTTCCCTTGTGGAGTTACTTCCAGTGTTTCCGATCACCTTGATTGAGCTACCAAAACAGTTGACGGTGTGGCCAATAAGCATTATGTGTTCATCCCAGCTCATCAGCTGACCTTCACCAGTTGTGCCACCAACTACAACACCTTCAGCTCCGTTAGCAATCTGCGTATTCACCAACGCATCATACGCTTCAAGATCAAATCTACCATCAGGCAGATATGGGGTTTTGATGGCTGTTATCAATCTAAGAGATTTCATATCCTCTGCTGATGTCCTGCAATAGAATAGAGCACATAATCATTTATGGCATCAATTCTTGAAAGGGAACACGTTTATTCTCATGAAGCCTTTAAATAAATAATCCATTCACATAGTTACAGTTACATGCCTTGCCCCTGATTTATAACCTATCCAGGTCTTGGGCTGTAAGTTTATGTGTGTTAAATTCATGGGTTATAACAATAACAGAGAAAAAAAAACAATTGATTCATCAAACTCACAATTGGACATACATGAAGTCAATTTCTTACATGTTCTTGACTTCAAAACTGCGCATCGGAAGATGCAAATGAGGTTTTACAGCAGCTTGGGGAGGCCTCCATTTTCCACTCCTCCTGTTAAATAATAATAATACTGATAATAATATACACGGCGATGTACAATGCAAAAAATAAATTAAAAAAATACACAGATAAAGAAATTAATAAGGGGATCAGATAAACCTCTTGTAATTATCAACGCAATTATGGCGCGGAAGCTGGAGAGCAGACTCCCTCAAGCACACGCTATAGCTCTTCATAGCAACCATTTTTAAGCTTATTTTCCTTTCTTGTTTATTGAAAGTGAATCTTATTATTATTTTTGCAGTATGAGATTAAGAGATGAAGAGGCAGGCCTGGGATTTCAGGAAATGGTACCGATGGTAACAATAGTTGAGATGGGGGTGGTGGCGGTTTGAAGGACGGCGGAGCCGCGGCGGTGGAGGGCGGACATGACGCCAGGTTCCGACAGAGATAAGAAGAAGAGGAATTGTTGTGTGAAGGAGCAGAGGCTGTGGCAAAAGGAGTATGCTTATGTGGTGTTTGTTTAGGGGTTTTAGGGGTGAGCTTCTTCATTTATGAAGTGACAGCTGGCGCTAGTGGTTTCAACACTTTTCCTTTTTTTATTGGTGGTTTTCCTTCTTTTTCTTCTTTTTCAAAAATAAATAAATGTAAGCAAATAATTTATCGAGTGCAAAAACAAAATCTCTTGGGAAAAAAAAAAAGCACGTCTTACTGTCTTAGTGTGATTCTTATCTGATTAAATGGAAATAAATTATTGTTTTCTTACGATGGCTAGTTAGGACAAGTGGTTCAATATTTAAGTTAAGGTTTTGGTTACACGCTTCATACTACTTGGTGCTGATTGACATTGTAAAAGAACCCGGGTTTTATTGTCTGTATAAACAGTAAATAACCTTAAATATTAGTTTTGTGATGCAGCTGGAATGGTTGCGCACACGAGATAAAGCCAAGGTTGCGGGTTTTTGTTGCACCGTGAAAGATGACTTCTTGTTTTGGCTGGCCTGTTGTTGTGGATGAAGCGCTGGTTCCGTTACATGTAACTACTTTGCAATAAACTAACAATTAATAATATATATATATATATATATAATTTTTTAAAATTCAAGGGTATATATATAATTATATTGTGTATAAAACACAAAAATATCAAAATAACTCTGCCAGAAACCCTTTATTTATTGAAGGTATTTTAATTACTGTTTAGAAATATCTTTAATTAAATCCATGATGTCTAAGGAACCATGTGAAAATATAAAAATACATATAGTTTAAAGGCAAGAAAATTTTCATGTGAAGAACAAATAAGTCACCACACTGTAGTGGTGAATAAAAAAAAATGAGGGGGCTGTAATGAATTAGCCATTGGTTTTAGTGTACGTGTTGTATTAGATTTGTGTTGGAAACTTGTTTAGTTGAGTGGGCGAAAATAAATATAATCTTAAAACAGTTTTGGATAAATCAATATGGTTGTAGATTTATTATGTTGTGAATTTAAACAGCGCAATGACCATTCTTCTATATTCAAACAAAATTAAATTACTTGCTATTGGGATATAGTATTTTTATATAATTTATTTGTTATTATCATGTTGCTTAAGGATAAATCAGTCTTTTAAGTTATAGTGCACGTTGAAATGACACCTTAAAATTAAAAATTTTAAAACCAGTGTCCGAGGATTTTTTATACTTTTAATTTTTAAAACACAGTTGTTGCTACCAAATTTTTGACCCATGTTTTTTATATATTTTCAAAAAATCAAAAAAAAAAAACATTAAGAAAAATTTGAAAATTTAAAAATATTTTTTTTCTCTCTCGAGTCAACCGCATCTCTTCATTCAAACCATGTCGACCAGGGTAAAAAATGAGTTTCGGGCTGTTTCGGGTCAAAAACATCATTTTCAACCAAAATCGGGTTCACCGGGTCAATACGGGTCATACCATGTTGACCAGGGTAAAAAATGAGTTTCGGGCTGTTTCGGGTCAAAAACATCATTTTCGACCAAAACCGAGTTCACCGGGTCAATACGGGTCATACCATGTCGACCAGGGTAAAAAATGAGTTTCGGGCTGTCTTGGGTCAAAACCGTCATTTTCGACCAAAAACCGGTTCATCGGGTCGATACCCATCAAATGTTTTTTTTTGGTATTCTATTTTTTGGCGGTTGAAACGGGATTTTTCTAATACTGATTTGAATTTTTAGTTTTACCCATGTAAATATTTATTATTATATATAATAAAACAAAATTATGGTAGTTGTGTGCAATATTTATTATTATATATAATAAAACAAAATTATGGTAGTTGTGTGCATTATTTCTTATTATATATAATAAAATAGAATTTAATGGTTGTTGTCCCGTGGCTATGGCTATAAATAGCCACGAGAGGGGGGCAGAAAAAAAGAAAAGAGGAAAGAAAAAAAAGAATCGAGTGATACTATTCCTAATTTTTGTAGTTTTTCTTCAGGAGAGTAGGATATTGTCTTTAAAAAAAAACAATTTAAAAAATACCAAACATATCCCAACACATCTCAGCCGTTAACATATTCCAGGATTTAATCCCGTTGCGCCACGTCATCCGGTGCACCGAGCTTTCGGTGCACCGCGCCACACAAAATCAAAAACCAGACAATCTGGGCCGTCCGATCAACCTGCAGATCTAGCCAATCACAGCCATCCGATCGTTTCATCCAAGATCCAACGGTTAACATCCTTCAGCGGCACCGGTACACCATACACGCGTCCGCACCGTAGCAAATCTCGGAGCATCTCTCTCCTCTCGCCGGCGACTCTCTCTCTCTCCTCCGATCTCCACTTTCCGGCCATATAAAGTCTCCGAACCACCACAGAAAGGTAGCTACCCTGGTTTAAAGCAAAACCCCGGCGGTTGTAACCGTTTTCGCCGCCTCATCTGGCCGGAAAAAGGCCGCGATTCTCGCCGGCCACCGAAGCTTCAAGTGGACGATTCTCCCTCGTCAGCCATCAACGACCGTCAAGACCACCACCAACAGCATCCTCGACCTCAGATCTACCAGAATCGACCATCGGTTTGCCAGAAATCTCGACTGAAAATCTCGTCGCCACCAACAGTAGCCGCGCGTGAGCCACACGCGCCGCCAGTGGCATTTTCGTAAATTTCTGATAAATCCGAGGGTATTTCAGTCTTTTACCTATACTGTGTCACTCATGTAATTTTATTTAGATTGCTAATATTTTTTTATTTTGTATATAAATTTTCTTGCATGTTGTAAAACAAAAAAATATATAAAAAAATAACAACGCGGGTCCAACACCCATCCTATTATGTCATCATTCGTGGGTCCAAAGCCCAATTTTCAAATATAGTTATACCCATATCTCAACGATATCAAAATAGTTTTATTTTATAAACGAATATTTTATCGACACGTCTCTTTTTCATAAAAGGACCGATGTCAAAAGTTTAAAACCAAATATGGATTATGTCCATAGTTTTTTTGGTAATTCAGATGTACTTCTCCTTTTTAGGGTTAAACGTCAATATTTTAGACGAGTCTCCTATTTTTAGGGACTGATGTCATTTTTAACGTGTCTCCAAATTTTAGGGACCGACGTTAACTATTCTATAAAAAAAACAAAATTGCAAATAAGCTCAAAATATAATAGCATTTAAATCAAATAAAAAAAAACACAAGTAAGGGTAACCTTTCTTTTGAAAGGATGTTTTAAGGGTGGTGTCTACCTTCCCTTAATCATAACTAACCCAGTACCTGAATCTTTGGGACCAGTGTCTAATTTGGGATTTCTAGTTCCCTCAAATTACTAGATGGCGACTCCAATAAAATTTTCATTTCCCCCAATTAAACAAATCTTTTTTTTGTTAAATAAACAAAAATGAGCGGAGCCGTCGCCCGACGTCGTGTATCGACAACAGTTACAATCGAAATCAAAATTTCTTTAACTCCTAGGCAGTGGCGGAGCCAGAGTTTTTTTAATGAGATGGCAAATTATTAACAAATACTAAATTATATAGATATACATTAGAAATCAATTCAAAGCATATATACTAATTCATATAAAGTAAAATTAATTTAAAAATACTTTCAAAATGAAAGAACTTACATTATAATTGTTCTCATGATTAGTGTCTACATAATAATTAACACAACTACATAATAATTCACTGTTAAATAAAAATCAGTCGAGTTACACAATAATTCTAAATCTTCCATATGAAATTCATAGCAAAATACATATCAATTCATCAAAATCAAAACTTATTTCAATTCATATCTATATACATATAACAAGTATGTTGATTAAATTATACTTAATTATTTCTAGATATTTAATTGAGGAGCAATGCCTAGTGTATATGTAAAAGAAACAATTCTTGAAAAACATGTTTTCTACTTGATATTTTACTTACAAACAAGTCATATGAAAATATTAAATTTCAATAAACTACTGTGCCAATACAAGAAATGTCAAGAATAGTGGTTTTACATGAATATTAATCTATTCCTTTATAATAAGAAAAGAAATATTTAATTGATTAAATTAGTAAATTTAAACATTTATTTTGAACATATTTATATCAAAATATATAAATTATCATAAATCCAAATATTTTTTATAACTAATTATAAAATAATAAAATTAAAATTAAACAATGAAATAAATAGAAAAAATAAAAAAAATTACCTAAAATATAAAGCAAAAGATAAAAAAGATTAATTGATTACCTATACTTGATGAGAAATTTGCATACGAGAGAGGCAGAGAACAACAGCTCATGAAAAAAACAAAACGGCAGAGCAACTCACGAAAAGAATAACGTGGCAAAAGCAGGAAACAAAAAATAATTTTTGATAGCTAGGGATTCTATATTTTAAAATCGGTACCCTCAATTTAATAGGGAAACAAAAGGAAAAAAGGAAAAAAATTATGCCTATGTATATATATTATATTATATTGTATTACAAGTCAACAATTATAAATAATTGACAGCTTTCGTTTTTCCTTCCTGCAGTAAAACATTTCGTAAACTAATATATTAATATTAAAAAAAAAAAAGTTAAGGGGGCAATTGCCCCTTTTTGTCCCCACGTGGCTCCGCCACTGCTCCTAAGGGCATTGTTTGTCTTTTTATTGTGTTTGTTTTGTTTATTATTATGTTCAATTAGGGTAATTTAATAATTCAATAAATATAAATATTATTAAAAAAATAACTAACATGTGTCAGCACATGAATGATGGTTGCACTCTTCGAGGCCGTTTGGGATTGAGGTGTAACCTGTTTTTCGAAAAAATTCAAACTTTTTTTTTAAAAAAAATTAAGTGCGGTTTGTACTTTTTAGATCATTTTGATGTGCTGATGTCAAAAATGATTTTTAAAAAATAAAAAAACATTATTGGCATGCTTTTCAGCACGAAAAGCTATTTGAAAAGCAACCGCTACCACACTCTCAAACACCCTCTTCAAGCGGTGTGTTTCCATACAATCAAACACAAGATTTTGAGATAATGTTGGAATTACCATGGTAACCCTTTAATGCTCGGGTGATGTGTGTTGTTAACGCATTTATGATTTGGTACCAATAACTTTTTTTTATTTTTTTTCCCCTTCATTTATATCTTCCTCTTATTTTTATTACTGACCTTTTAGATCTTTAAAGTAGCCATTTAATTTTTTATATATATATTTGATTTATTTTATTATTATTATTATTTTCTTGGAATAGTTATAAAATTAGACTATTTTTTTTTAATTTCATGCTACTTTTTTTTTTAATTTGTTTTTCCTTCATATTCATTCCTCAACAATTCGGGATTCTCCACATCCACTGTTACATGAATTTGCACTAAACGGGACTGTTGCTGTTATTCTCCATGGTCGATTCACTTGCCAGGAAATTTAGATGTTGACTTTCTTGTCATTTGGAATTTAAAAGTCTTCCATTTTCAAACAGTTCTTTAAGAACTTATGTTTAAAAGTCACACAAAAGAACTACTATGTGGTGTCTATCTTTCAGCACTGATTGTCAATACAATAAATAATTTTAAGTTTTCAACTGGAGTCAAAATATTAAATTCTCTAAATCGATATTGTTTTTCATAAAAAAAAAAAGTATAATCTGAATGGAATGCGTTTTCAAGCATGGAAGAAATAACTTTATTGAGATTTTTTAAAATTTTATTTGGTATCAAAATTGTGATTTTATTATTACTGGCCAAGTATCGATTTCACTCTCAAATAAAGTAAAGGTTTGCGGATAAAATAATGAGGTCGAGCGTAACTCATAATGCCGCTGTCTGTTATATGAACTGGGCCGCTATATATTTTCCATGTGTGTACTGGTAAGCCCATATTAAATGGGCCTCATTGAAATGGAGGTGGTGTGCAAAGATCCAACCAACGCTGTCCTGGTCAAAACAGGCTCGAAACTGTGAGAACATGTGGGCTCAAGAGCCCGTAATCCGGGGCCATCAGCCCACCGCTCGCTACCTGGAATTTGCATGCTAGTATAATACTCTTAATTATCAATTAACATTAATTTTATTTTTTTTGCATTTGCCGGCTTGAAACTTCAGTGTGATGACAATGGAATTTGCTTTTCTTTCTGCGAAGCAATAAACTAAAATTATTATATTCTTTTTTTGCACTTGCCAGCATGAAACTTTAGTGTGATGACAGTGAGATTTGCTTTTCTTTTTGCAGAGCAATAAAACTATCAACAATACCATACATTAAAATTAATGTTTTAATTCAAGTGTCATTCTAATAAACTCAAGGAAGGGAACAAGTTTTGAAAAGAAAAATTAAGCAAATGTCACGATGACAGAATCCACTAAAATTGCAAGTTGCATGACAGTGTAATGTAGTATATACAAAGTAAGATATGTCGACTGCTAGATTACAGCATAAATATTTATTCTACAATAATAACTAAGTTTTTATTTATTATAAAATTATAATTAATTGTTTAATTCTTCATTGGTTGGACATTGTCCATCTTACATCTTAAATCAATGAGAATTAGATAATTATAAATAATTATCTAATTCTTCATTGGTTGGATGGAAGCCGTATCCAGCTTCCGGTATCCACAGCACCCCGCGATTGGATTTGCCATAACTAAGAAAACAAAATGACAGTTAGAGAAGGAGATCGAGGGCGTAAAAATGAAAATTCAAATGTTGCAGTACAAGTAAAATTTGACTCACCCGATGGGATGTTGTAATTCATTCCTCTTCCTAAAACAGGGAAGAAAGGCACGAGGCCTCCCTTGTTCTTCTTTCGCTACCTGATTCGAGACGAGTTCAGGAGGTTTGAAATTGAAAGGGAGGAGAGGTGTTTACTGTTCTTACTGACAGAGGAAGGATCGGCAGGATCATCGACCGATGAGGGGCAGTTTTTCTTCTTTAACAGAGAAGAGAGGGAGGGGCAGTTTTTCTTCTTTGACATAGACGAGAGGTGGGTGAGGGATTGGGTTTGATGAAAGAGGGAGCGAGCGTGTGAGTATATATTGGGGAAGATGGAGAGATTCTTTCTGTAATGAACAGGGAGCCAGTAACCTCCTAGGAGAAGTTGTTAAGTTGTCGACATTTGATAGAAAAGCAACACCGACTACTTCGTTGGGAAGAAAGTTGAAGGTTGTGGATCCCACCATTCGGGCCGCGTTCAATTTCCACTTCGAATGAAAAAGTAGGAGACGAGGGAGAAAGAATAAGCTATTGTTTGTCTTTCCAGCTGTATTTTTTAAGGAGCTTGATTTTTTCTAAAATTAATTATTATTTTTTACTTTTAAATTGTTTTTAATATAAAAAATAAATTTTATAAAATAAAAAAATATATATTATTTTCACATAGGTTGATTTTCCGTATGTTTTTCTTACATGTTTGAAAAATAAATTATTTATTATTTTATTTTTGGAAAAAAATTAATGTGTTAATATTAAAATTAAATTTGAAAAAATAAAAAAATATTATTTTAATATATTTATAAAAAACCATTTAAAAACCAACTGTTACCCTACCCTCGACAACCTTTCTTTACACTGTGCTTTAACTCGAGCTTGATTCCCAAGTTTTCTGGGCCCCACTACGCCATATGATGTAACACTCTCAAAAATCAAAACCTTGCCGACTTTAATATATTTAATTCATTCTACCATCTTCTCGAATATTCACCTGATGACCTGCAGTCAAAACCAAATAGGTGTTCTAGTGCTAAGTACTGGACAGAGTTAAAAAAATAATAATATAAAAAATTATATTGCACTTTCAAAAGGGTGGAAAAAATACAGTATATACCCTGAATATATAAAATGTTTGTATTGTAAATAACATTGAAGCGCCATGGGAGCATTGATTTTGCTATTTTTTAGTAAAAAAATGCTACTTGCAACATTATTTTTTCTATTTTATGTGTCAAAAATTATTCAGTCTGTCTTGATAGTCAAACCCGAAGCTAGACTCCAATCACTTCCAAAAAATACTACATTTGGCTCGGAAGCTAGATCTACCACTATCAAGTCTAGTTTGCAACCAAACTCGATATCATTTGGGTTCAGCAAGGTAATCGAATCCAAAAGAATTAGATCTAGCTCTGCGACTAAACCTAATAACATATAGATCTGACCTTTTTACTTTATATTCATATATAAACAAATATTATTGATCTATTATGAAACACAGGCTAATACTATAATAATGTTTAAAAGATGATAGTATTGTTAAATGAGTAAGAAAAATATAGGATACATATATTATTGATTAAATGGATTAAATAAACTTAATTAATTTAATAATATATTTATAAAAAAACTAATAACAAAAAAACAAGACGATGACTAATAATAAAAATATCCGCTTATCAACAATATAAAAATATATATTATAAATAATTTTAAAATATCTCTATGATCTTAATTGATTATAAAAAAAATGAATAATATTGGGATAATTTTATTAAAAAAAAAGTATAAAAATATTTGAAACTCAATTACTAACCAATCAAGCATTGAAGAATGAATTATAAAAAAAATTAATTAAAAAAAATTGAATTAGATCAACATGTCAAATCTATGGTTTGATTATGAGGTTGAGATAACCTCGTAAAAAAATAAATAAAACAATGAAAATCAATTCTTTAATAAACTAAACGATGAGAGGCAAAGCTTAAAAAATCATTTTAAAAACACATAAAAAATAACTCAAGTTAACTTAACCAACCTACAACTCGGGATGACCCGTATAAAGAAAAGAGGTAAAAAGTGTTAAGCTAAAGGCCTAACAACTTAATATCAAATGATAAAAAAAAATTAAAACAAAGAACCTAAAAAAGAAAACAAGTTAAAATAGGTCAATCTTCAAAACATGTGATCCGAATCACAAGACCGAGTTACTCCTATAGAATGCAAACCCAAAAACAATAAAAAACAAAATTCTCAATCATTTTAATAAAAAATAGCAATTAAAATAAAATAAAATATCACGGGATGAAAATAAAAAAATAATAATCAAAAGAACATAGACTAAATATGATAGATGAAAAAAATAAAAAAAATATATGAAATAAAAACAAAATCTAATTTTATAAATTATTTTAAATGAAAAAAATAGAGACCAATTTTTATGAAGGAAAAAATATTAAAAAACTGCTTTAAAAACACTAGAGAGTCATGCATGAAATTCGAGGAGGAGAGACAAAAGAAAAATAAGAAAAAAGGTTATCAGTGTCGAATCAAAGGCTTGTTGGTCACACATGCTACCCGGGGATAGAAAGGCTGTCGGGGTGACTCAAACATTGCTTTGAAAGCCACCTTTTCAGCTATTGAACGACTTCTTATACACTGCTTGAATGGCTTGAGCACTTCCCACCTGTTGGCTCGCGTAATTTTTATTTTTTAAATAATATTTTTACATTTATTAAAACACCAAATTACCCATGTATCAACTTGAATGTAACAAGAAGAAAAAACGAGTGAAAAATACAAAAAAAAACCTCGACGCGAGCTTATTTTTTTTTATTTCAAGGAACTTATTTCACCATGTTTAAAAAAATAAAAAAGACTAAAAAGCCCTTTGATGCCATTTTTTTTTCCTTTGGGTGATTAAGGTAGTGTTTGAAATTATAATAGATATTGTTTTTTAAAGTGTTTTTCACTTTAAAAGGCATCGGATATTTTTTTTATTTTTAATATCAGCACATCAAAATAATAAAAAAAATATTTTGAAGCAATTTTTTTCTTTTGAAAAGCACGATTAGGCTGCACAAACAAATAATATCTAAGTAATTTCAGCATGTTAAAAAATATAAAAAGAACAATTTATCTCAATCAATAATAAATGGTGGATCATGTAACAAGATCGTAATATTACCCTTAATAATAAAACCACTTGTTTATTTTTGCTGAGAAGAGCAAAAACATCTTTACACTCTTCTATCAATGTTTTGTGTTGTGTTCCATGGTGTTTTACTTATCCCCTTCAAGTTCTTGTTAACACAGTAACTCTAGTTTCTGTTCCTGTACCACTGTACCAGGGATTCTGGTTTATAATTCAAGAAGACATGCTTTCCTTCCCATCTTTAAACGCAAAAATGACACGAACCTCCTCCATCATGACCACGTGGTGTGTTCGAGATTATAATAATAGTAATGATTTAAAATATTTTTTATTTAAAAATATATTAAAATAATTTTTTTTTATTTTTAAAAAAATAATTTTTGATATAAAAAATATTTTTTTATCCATGTTAAAATGATACAAATATATATATATAGTTATTTATACAAAAATAAATAAATTTTAAAATAATAGAGTTTACACCGTATTCCAAACACTCCATGTAACGTTGAATTGTGCATGGAGCCAAACAGGTTTTTAATTTTTTTCTCTCTCTCGGATAGGCGACACGTCACCGGTGCACTAAACTGGTTAGTCGGCGCATTTAGTGAACTCACGAGGGAGGTCTCGGGTCTGCACTGGATTTCTCATTGTAAGTGGTTTCTTTACGAGACAAGTAGGTCGAAAACAAACAATATAAATCAATCAGCGACAACTAGCATCATGTGATTTTCATTATCTATCACAATAATATCCACGTGATCTGCTGTTTATAATTTTTTTCAAAATAATAATAATAATAAGTATACAGGTAATTTTAATATGTGTTTTTATATATATATAAATAAAATATAAACAGAAAAGTTTATGAAACCATCTAATTAAATAAATTAATAACTATTTATGTAAATAAATAAATAAAATCGTAAATAAAATCGCTAATAATAACCAAAAATAAATAAATAAATTGAGAGATGAAAATAAATCAAGATATTATATCGCATAAAATAAAACATTCACCTGAATATGTTCATTGAACTTATTTATTTAAATCAATAAAAAATAAATCTACACCGTAAAAAAACCATGGCATAAAAGATAAACACGAACATATCTGATTGGATAAATCAACACCCTAAAAAAGAATACATAAGAAATAATTTTTTTTTAAAAGTTCACTTGTGTAAAATAAAAAAAGAATAACGTAGATGAATTAAAATAATATCTTGAAAAATCAAACACAAACAAGACAATTTAAATAAAAACATGTATTCTAAAAAATATATGTAAAACTCGTGATTTAAGTCATGAAACCGAGATAAAACCTTATAAAAAAATTAAAAAAAATCACAAAACTAATATTGTTAAAAAAACAAATGCAAAACGATAAGATCGCATGAAGTTAGATCCTAACAAATTAAATGTCTAAAGATAAATCTTGAAAGGAAAAAAAACCCAACCATGCAAAAAGATCGAAAAAACTGAGAGTGAAAATAATAAAAAAATAATAATCAGAGGCTAGGCAAAAAAAATTTAATTGGAGAGTTAAATTGAATTAAAAAATAGCTTTAACATGATAAAAAAATCAAAAAACAAGGATCAAATTGAAAAAAATAAAAGAACAAAAACTCTAATTGAATGGTGAAGTTGGAAGTTAAAAAAACTTTAACAAAAGAATCAAGGAAAAAATAAAAAGAAAAATGATTGAAATGAAAAACAAAACATGTCAGAAATTATAATTGAATGACTAAATTTTTTTAAAAAAAAAAACTTATAAAGAAGGAACAATAATGAAATAAAAAATTTAAAAAACGAGGGTTAAAATTGAAAGCTCAAAAAAAGAGAGGACATTTATACACTTTACATAGAAAAGAGAGACAAAAAAAGGGAAAAAAAAATGACTGCTAGAGATAATTTGACCACCATACATCTTCATGCTCCATGTCATGTAGAAGATGACATGGTAGTGCATCCAAAAAGACAATGAAAGTTCAGATTTGGCCATTTGATGAAATCACACGGCAGCTAACATCTTTTCTAATTAACAAAAATAAAAAGTTAATATAAAAAATATTAAAACACTCCCAAAACCTTGATATCTAACAAAGAAAGAAAAAAAAAAAAAATTGTGTGGAAGCACAAAAATACCTTCAAGTGCAAGCCTGAATTTTTTTGTTTTTTGTCTTATCTGGGGCTTGAAACCCACGTTAATTGTACTTAGTAATGGAAAAACCAAAAAAGCTTTTTTTAGTAGTTCAATCATCTTTTAATCTCCGGGTAAAAAACTATTTTCACTATTTAAAAGGTAATGGAAAGTCAAAAAAACACTAAATCAACAATTCTAAGTTTTGTTGAGAATTTTTACCTTGCAAAAATAAAATAAAATTGGACATACCCGAAATAATTTTTTAATGACTAACAAGCTAGTAAAAAAAATCAAAACACCTCTATTAAGCTTCTTCCTGTAGCAATCCATGATAAACTATATTCATATCCATAGCTATAATGAAAAACCCATGCTCTATGGTGCTTTGATTAATTACTATAATTAACATTTTATTTAACACTTTAATTTTGAGCTCAAATTCCATGTTCTGTATTTTTAATGTTTTTGAGAATTTTTTTTTCAATGAATTATATCTGTATTTTTATTTATTTACAAGAGTTATTAGCGATATGAAACTAACAATGAGCCAGGTAAAAATAATACACACCGCCATCACAAAACCATGTTTGAATATACATTAGCAGAATTATTTTAGGAAGATGTTTGGAAGTGTTTTAATATTTATTTTTAAATGTTTTTTATTTAGAAATATTCATATTTTTATTTTTTTAAAATTATTTTTAATATTAACCCATTAAAATAATAAAAAAAATATTTAAAAAATTTTTGAATTTTCATGGAACCTAAATCTAGTTTCAAGATGAATTAATGTACGGTCTCTCTTTATGCTACTCCACGTTCTCACGCATTATTATAAGATGTGCACATTATGACCATTTATTGTTTCAATTAGATGGCGATCAGAAATTTTTTTCTGCGATGTTCTTCCAGCTTGAATAATTTCAATTCATCGAACAAGCCAAATTTCAACTCTTTATTTTTATTTTTATTTTTCAGAGAAGAGATGGATTATACAATAGAAAAAACATACATGACCACTTACATCAATCCGACCTAACCATCAAAGTTTCAATTTCATATAATTTATATGCAATTTAAACTGAACTAGTAAATTAGAAACCAGGATTTATTTACAAATATTTCATGTTTGAATATTCTTCTCAAGGACACCTCAACAAGATAAATTTACCTTTCAAATATCAAAAGCAGATCTTTTATATCAAAATCAACGAATTTTATAATAGATTTATGTTATTTTGATTTAAAACTTAAATCCCCATGCTACATCAAACTTTTATTTTTTTTTTGGATTTGAGGAAATCTCACTCCTCATAAGCACGCGAGCATGCATGTGTATAAGTGTGTGTATATATTGTATCAATACATTTAAATTACTAAAAAACATAAATTGATATTTTTTCAAGTAAATTTTTTTTAAAAAATTAAAAATAATATGAAAACACGGAACCAATTATTTTTTTTATGTTTCCGTATTTTTTTGATGTTCTGGTATCAAAAATAATTTTGTACAAATAAAAAATATTATTTTAATGCAATTCTAAGCAAAAAAAACATTTTGAACCGTAACCACCACCACAATTCTAAATACACTTTTAGTTCTTACTTGATACTCCATCCATGCTTCGTCATGAATTAGATAGTTTTTTTAGCAAAAAAAAAAATATATATAAGTTTTTTAAAAGTATTTTTGTTAAATAAATTTTAATTATAAATTAAAAAATCTATGCATGTATTTAATTAAATATGTTAAGAATCACCCGTGTTAATAAGCAAAAAACAAAGTGTTAAGTGGCTATTCAATTCGCACCGCGCAAGTCAAATAATTTTTTTCCAACGCAAAAGAATTAATGTATATGTATTATTATCGTGCTTTTTGACATCGAGTAAAAAATATAACCATATATCAAAATGTTGATACTAACATGTAATAAAATACAATAAAAATCATATTCGCTAATCAAAACATACAGGATCTCAAGCTAATTTTTAACATAGTAAAATAATGGAATAATGTTATAATTGCTAGAGTGAAACACTATTTCCTTAAGCTTTGTTTAATAATTATTTTTTAAAAAAATATAAAGAAAAAAAAATAAAAAAACAAATTACAAGAGAGTAAAAATAAGAATAAAAATAATGATATAAACAAGCCAAATATAGAATAATAAATATTTAGAGGGTAAAAAATAAAGAATAATATTTTTTTTCCAAAGCAGAAAAAACTAAAACAATATTATATATATAAATAATAATAATAATAATAATAAATAGATCAAGAATAATAATAATCTTACAACGAGATGTTGACGAGACACCAAATGAATTTTCCTTGAGAATTTTCTATTTTTAGTGTTTTCATTTGTGGAATTAGCCAAAATTATCCTTTAGAGCTTGTATTTTCCAAATAATGGGAGATACTAAAAGAACAATCCTAAAAGCATTTTCGTTTGGCGCGACCAAGAATTTAAATTTCGCAAAATCTGTAAACAATAAGATGGAAACTAGAAATTAATATTTCACCACTTAAAAAACAAGATTTCTTCGATGTAACGCATAGATTTCTCCTCCCTCTACAAGAAAAAATTAAATTTAAAACTTCGAATAAAAGTGAGAAAAGAAGAAAAAAATAATAATCCAAAGCTCTAACAAAAACCGAAAAAACCGAAGGGACAGGGGTGCAGGGACCCGGGAACCTGGTAAGACCATCTCTGTCTTTTGCAAGACTCAGACGAAAGCGGACCCCATTCTCCATCATTTCTTTTGTTTGAACTTCGAATACACCGAACCCCCGAAATCCCACCTCCGCAACCGGACACCAACCCCTCCCTGCCTGTTACTTCTTTCCACTGCAATCAGCCCAGCCCAGAAGAACAACATCAATAACACCGCCAACAGATTAACGGAAAACAACCTAAGTAATTTCAAAAAGAATAAGTAACAATATCATGGCATCATCCTGTAATGGTGGTTTTCGAAATGGCAGCAGCAGCACTCAAAGACCACTTAAACCTCTCACTGCTTCAAATCTCAAATCCACCTCGTTCAAATCCAGAGCCCATTCCTCCCACGCTCCTCCTCCTTTCCGCCGCAGCTATCCTTCCAACTTCTCCGCCGCCGCCGACGGAGGTCAGTGCCTTCCTTGCATTTTATTTTTATTTTCTACTACTACATTTTGATTCACATCGAAGCTTGAGTGGTGAAAGAGTATCAGTTTGTTGATCACTAGTAGAAAGCATTTAGAGCGGTTTTAGGTAAAGGCGTTTTTTCTTTTCTTTTCTTTTCATGGCAACGGATCTCTGTTTGAGTTGTGAAAGGGTATCAGTTTGTGCTGTGGATTTTAAATTTAAAGTTTAAATGGTTTTGACAGTACCGGGAAGAGTTAGAGTCGCAGTGAGATTGCGGCCACGAAATGCCGAGGAGTTGGCAGCAGATGCGGATTTTGCTGATTGTGTTGAGTTGCAGCCAGAGGTAGTTTCAATGTGTCATTATTAGAGAATTGATTTGAGTTTGGATGTTATTTTTCAGCTTGACTGTGGTGTTAGTAATGGATTTTGCGGCTCTTGTTCTATTTCAGCTTAAGAGGTTGAAACTTCGGAAAAACAATTGGGACGCTGATACGTATGAGTTCGATGATGTGCTTACCGAATTTGCGTCGCAGAAGCGAGTTTATGAAGTTGTTGCTAAGCCTGTTGTTGAGGTCGGTTACTTTTGGCTGATTTATTGTAGACATTGCTGAACTGAGCAACAATGCTGCCGCCATATTGTCTCTAAACATTATGCTCTAGTCCCATTCTAACATCCTTGAACCTTGTTGCTAACTTCCATTTTTATTTGTATGGGTTATAAAGCCACGCTGGATGTTCATATGTGATTTGTTGGGTCTTATGTAAAAGTTGTACTGATGTGAGTTTTTTGTTTGTTGGTAGAGTGTTCTAGATGGTTACAATGGGACAGTGATGGCTTATGGTCAGACTGGTACTGGGAAAACTTTCACTCTTGGACACCTGGGAGATGATGACACAGCTTCTCGTGGTATCATGGTTCGTGCAATGGAGGATGTTTTAGCAGATATCTCTCCAGAGACCGATTCTGTCTCAGTGTCATATTTGCAGGTTAGGCTCAAGTTATGTGAAAGATGGCTGTACCACTGTATGATCTCTTTTTATTTGTTTTTGCTACATTTAGCTGGTGAAAAATTTAACAAAACCACTTCTAAAGTTCATCATGCTTGATTTGTTCTTGTCCTGTTACAGTTTGTGCGTACATGTTACTTAACATTCTTGTTCTTTACAAATACATATAGCTTTACATGGAGGCTGTCCAAGACCTTCTTGTTCCAGCAAATGATAATATTTCCATCGTGGAAGATCCAAAAACTGGTGATGTTTCAGTACCTGGGGCAACTGTTGTACAAATCAGGGACCAACAGAGTATTGTGGAGCTGCTAAGATTAGGGGAAGCTAATAGAATTGCTGCAAATACAAAGTTGAATACTGAATCTTCTCGTAGTCATGCTATTCTGATGGTGAATAATAATTGTTCTTTACTTTTGATGCTCTTGATCCAGTTTTTCTTTAGTTTTCTGTTTGATGTCTTCTTGCATCTGTAACTGCAGGTTCATGTTAAGAGGTCATTTCCTGGACGAGAAGATGCTCTTTCAAGTGAAATCGATAATGCATCTCACTTGGTCAAACCTTCAAAACTTATTGTTCGGAAAAGCAAGCTGGTTTTGGTAGATCTGGCAGGTTCAGAACGTGTTCACAAGTCAGGTGTGTGTCAGAAGATGTTACCTTTTCTTTGTATCCTTTGAACTTAAGTGTGGAGATAAATGAGGTGGAGTGTGGTTTCTGAAAATCATGTTTTAAGTGTGGAGATAAATGAGGTGGAAATAAATGGCTTTCTTAAATCTGCTTCTCATGTTTTATGAGTCAGTAGTCACTTAACATATGCTCTTTCCTCATTTGACAGGAAGTGAGGGACATATGCTGGAGGAAGCCAAGTCTATTAATCTCTCGCTCAGTGCATTAGGAAAGTGCATAAATGCACTGGCTGAGAATAGTTCCCATGTTCCGATTCGTGATTCAAAACTTACTAGGTTGCTTAAAGATTCATTTGGAGGTGAGTTGCCTGTTAGTCAATTTGATCTCAGGCTTTGATATTATGTGACTGGATCAATTCATTAGATGTTGTCGGTGATCCAAATTAGGGATTATTTGATCCGTTAACTTACCCTTTTTTTTCTTGAGAGGAATAATTAATCTACCAATTTACCATTCAATAAACTTTTATTTTCATAAATAAACTTGCTTCTTACTCCAGATTTCTCTGC
Organism: Populus alba x Populus glandulosa; assembly: GCA_033617975.1. NCBI lineage: Eukaryota > Viridiplantae > Streptophyta > Magnoliopsida > Malpighiales > Salicaceae > Populus > Populus alba x Populus glandulosa. Next base: position 4,686,829 of record CM066156.1, on the reverse strand, counting down.
AAAAAAATACCCATTCATATTTTGGTCACATGTCATCCCACTGCAGGCACAGCAAGAACTTCATTAATTGTGACCATTGGCCCATCACCACGCCATCGGGGGGAGACTTCAAGTACTATATTGTTTGGACAAAGGGTGAGCACTTTTGATTCATGTGTCATGTCTTCAATTTTTGCAGTACCTGCCATCAAACTATTTTCTATCTTTCTTTCTCTGTTATAATGTACAAAGTACAAATGCTATTGTGAGCTTGTATTTCAACCTTCTTCATTCTGCTTTTACATGGCATCCCTGTTAATGAGAATTTTAATGTATGCATAGTGTGTTTATGATGACAACGTAGAAGTGTATGTTAGACATTGCATGTAGCATAAACAACCAACTGATTGCAAATTTACTTCATCTGTCTTTAGGCAATGAAGGTGGAGAACATGTTGAAAATAAAGGAAGAGTTTGATTACAAAAGTTTATCTAGAAAGCTTGAAATACAAGTGGACAAGCTCATTGCAGAAAATGAAAGGCAGCAGAAAGCCTTTGACAATGAAGTTGAAAGAATAAATCAAGAAGCACAAAATCGAATTTCTGAGGTGGAAAGGAACTTTGCAGAAGCGTTAGAGGTCAGTTTAGCTATTGATTATTTCCTGTGAAGAAGAGCCTTGCATATTACTTTTAAAAAGTAGCACCGTGTTTAATCATTTGATCTTGTTCTTTTGTACAAAAAGTGGAAAGAGCTGAGGCTGCAATGATCATAGATGGCACTCTTGTTTTTCTTTTTTGTCTATACTATTTATCTTATACTCTCATTCAGGGTTTAGTGTTTGTTTAGAACTTGGAAAGAGCAAGAAAAATGAAAATTCAGGGGCTATAAATGCTTTAGCAAGGAATTTCTTCTTGGCAGCTTGCTCCTTTCATTCCCTATTGCTTCTTAACATCAACTTGGAGCCCTATTATTTCGATTACTATAATATTTTTTCTTCCACTCCTTAAAGTTTCTTGTTGCTGTTTATAGAAGGAGAGGCTAAAATGTCAGATGGAATACATGGAATCTGTCAAGGAGCTAGAGGAAAAATTGGTAGCAAATCAGCGAAGGCATGACTGTGATGGCTTCATCAATGGTAATTGCGATGGAAAGGTACTCTTTCTGTGGCACTTGTTGCTGTTGAGAATGGAGTCTTATTACCTTGATGCTTAGCAAAAGGATGCTTATTGACGTCTGATATTGAAATTTATGAATTCCAGTTAGGACTCGATCCTTTCTCAAACTTTACATTTCATCCAGCTGGTGTATAAATTTTGCCCTTTGATAAAGTAATTTTTTGGTCATCAGACCGGCGTGTCCCTGATAATTATGATGCTGCATTTATATTACAGCACAGAATCTCTTGGCCCTACACTGGACTTACTTGTGGCACTGTGATGCAATGAATGTGTTGCTGTTATATCTTAATCCTTTTCAATGCATTTCATCTTGCCTTCTAACAATTGATTTGCCAAATATTATCTTTTTACCCCAGCCTTTTCTTCTGTTTCCACCCTATTTCTCAGGAGCCGGGCTCTGTTTCTGAGGAAGTTTCTGAGCTCAGAAAGTTACTTCAAAATGAAATTCAGCTAAGAAAGGCAGCTGAAGATGACCTCAACAAACTTAAGAGTCAATTTGAACAATTTATGCAGCCTGGGGTAAGGATTAAGCTTTGTATTGCCTTTCCTCTCTTAACCTTTACCAAACCCTCCATCATCAACCCCCAACTGACCAAAAAAAGAAGAATAAAGTTATTCATTATTTATGCATAAGGGGTTATTTTTCATGCACTAGGCTGGTGGAGATACAGAGATTATAAGGCTTCACAAGATCTTGGAGGATGAGGCTTATAAGAAAAAGAGTCTGGAAGAAGAAGTTGCGATCCTACAAAGTCAGTTATTGCAATTGACCTTTGAAGCTGGTCAGGTATAATTCGATTTAGAAATATTAAGCGGTTTTCTTTTTGTGTGCATAACAACTTAAACCATGATCATTTGCTCTCAATTCAAAGGGACGTTTTTATTTTTAAATATTCTTTTAATTCACAGATTGAGTTATTAATTATAATGGTTTACAAGATGCAACATCCTTGTCCAGTTGTCCCTCCTTAGCCTTTGTTAACCACAGTCAAACAATCATGTATCATCTCTTACTTTAATCTGGTTACATTTATTCCATGTTTATAGGCAAAAGAGAGTCTTGAAAGAAGTGTAGATTCTCGTATGTCACAAGCTAGGCACTTACAGTTCAAAGAGACCGTGAATGGACAGAAGGCTCCAATTGCTCCCCTTTATGAACACGGTAATAAAATGCTTCACAAAATCATAAACCATTTTTGGTCCATGTGTTTATTGCCCCCCTTTATGAACATGGTAATAAAATGCCTTCACAAAATCATAAGCCATTTTTGGTCCATGTGTTTTTTTATTAGTTTTATGATCAATGAATTTTGACAGTTGGATTGCAAAAAATTTTGTCGCTGCTCGAATCAGAAGATGCCAATGTACGGATACATGCTGTAAAAGTGGTGGCTAATCTAGCTGCTGAAGGTCAGTTCTCAGTTATTGTGGTAATGGATGAGTTGGGTTGTGGTAGATTGTAGGTTCATGCTATATACTTTGTTATGTTTTTTTTTTTTTTTGTTTCATGCAACTGGTTTGTGTTTCACCTTGTATATTATGCAGAAGCAAATCAAGAAAAGATTGTTGAATCTGGTGGTCTTACTTCCTTGCTGATGCTTCTTAGAAGCTTTGAGGATGAAACTATTCGCAGAGTAGCAGCAGGTGCAATTGCCAATCTTGCAATGAATGGTAATTGTCACTCATACCTTTCTCTTGTCATCTTCACATGTATTGCTTAATGGTTCCAACACCAATCAGCTCCTAAATATATAGGTTTTGTGTATTGTTGCCTTTCTTCCAGAAGCTAATCAAGAACTAATCATGGTTCAAGGGGGAATTAGTTTGTTATCTATGACAGCAGCTGATGCCGAGGATCCTCAAACTCTACGCATGGTTGCTGGAGCTATTGCAAATCTGTGTGGAAATGGTAGACTGCTTGTTCTGCTGTGTCATGATATTGTTTCTTTTGTTGTCACATATTTTTGGTCATTCATGTAAACTAACTTTGTAAGGTCACTTAGGTATAAAATAGAAGTGAAAAGATTATGAAACCTTCATCAAGACAGGATTTCCAAGAATGAAAATATAGAAATCGTTTCAGTGAAGGAGTATATCTAACACCATGTTGTTATCAATTCTTGATGAATAGTTGGTTTGATAATTTACCGTTGAGCTTGTAGTTTAGTAGCACTCTTTCATGAACAAGAGGCATAAGGTCCCAGGCTTGAGTCTCGCTTTTGTCAATCTAAGTTCAATAAAAATTGGAGCATACTCATAAAAGAAAGGTAATATAATAATTACTGGAGGCCGAATACATGTTCTTTATCTTTTCTTCAGAAATATGCAGTGCTAAAAAGATGCCATTGAGAGAAATACATTTGCTGCAGCTTTTAATTTGCCTCCTCTATGTGATTTGAGACTCAAATGAAAATTGTATGCTTTCAGTATCTTAAACTGGATGCCATATCAACTTATTGTGCTTTATTGCTATCCTATATTCCTTTTTCCCCACAGATAAGCTACAAATGAAGCTCAGGTCTGAAGGTGGTATAAGGGCTTTGCTAGGAATGGAGAGATGTGGACATCCTGATGTTCTTTCCCAAGTTGCTCGTGGTATTGCAAACTTTGCAAAATGCGAGTCCCGAGCATCTACTCAAGGTTAGTTCTTAGTCTCAGATGATCTTGACTATGAAATTTAGTATCTAAGGTCTGCAAACAGGCTATATCTGGACCATAACAGCATTGATGTTACATTCAATCTGTGTTAGTTTGTCAAATCAGAAAATGGAAACTTATCATTTGTGATTAGGGAAAGTTTATATATTAATTAGTGACTTGGGAAAATATTTTCTGGTATGATGTTTGATTTTAGGTTGAAGTTTCTGATTAGCGCTTTTCTTGGGTTTTGTTCAAGTGGGTTTACTTGGTTTCCGGGCACCAGGTCAACGTAGGGGTTGAGGGGATAATTATTGCACCTTCAATTTTTTCAAGTGAATGCTATTAAATGATCTCAGCTGATTGGGTTCTTCTACCAAGAAGTTAGCTACCTGTAGATAATGTGCCATCCAGTCCAAAATCACCCTGGCTGATAATATATCTGATAGTGCATCGTCTTCTGTTATGAACATATTCATATGGGAAGATGTGTAAAAATCTATATTTTTAATATTTAACATTATGCTGACCTACCACAGGATTAAAAAGTGGCAGATCTCTTCTTATAGAAGATGGTGCACTTCCATGGATTGTACAAAATGCTAATAATGAAGCTGCACCAATCAGACGCCACATTGAGCTCGCCCTATGCCACCTAGCACAGCAAGGTAAGTGCCACTTCTTTTCAGTCGAGAAAAACTCCCTCTGACTTGTTCCTTGAAACACCAAACTACTTATATTTCAGAAGTAAATGCAAAAGAAATGATCAGTGGAGGTGCACTTTGGGAGCTAGTTCGTATCTCACGAGATTGTTCTCGAGAGGACATAAGAACCCTTGCTCGTCGGACTTTGAATTCAAGTTCCACCTTCAGGTCTGAAATGCGGCGGTTACGGATAGAGTGTTGACCATGCATTTAGTTTCTCGTATCCATTTCTGTGGGCCAATCTGGTTATTTGTTTGCTGTATAGATTGGTCAAGATTCATGCTTCATTCTTTGTGCTTGATCAGTTGGAATCCTCTCGCAATTTTTGTGTAAAGAAGCGAGACCGGGGGATTATAATCTTTGTTGTTGTGCTAGTATTAATATTTGTTGCCGGATGGCGGGAAAGGAAGGGAAATGGTAGTTCTGAGATAAGAATAGATTTGTAGCCATTATGAAAAAAAATAACAAAAAAATCTGTAGCTGGAGTTGAAGTCCCTCAGGACAAGGGACTAAGCTGAACTTCAGCTTGTGTAAATTCATTTTATTTATTAGCAATGAAAATCTTCATTGTTCCGCATTGCTATAGTCAAGACTGTAGATCCTTGTCTCCAGAGATGTGTTTTTTTTAGAGGGAATGAATGTTTTTCAACTGTATCCAACAGGGTTCTAATCCATTTTGATTGGAAGCAAATTATCTCAAGTTGGATGCAGAATTCGCTGATAATGATGAATGCGAAAGCAATTATCTTGAGTTTAATTATCTGATAATGATGAATCTCCAGGAAGAGGGGGGAGTGAGTATCAGGGCCCAACAAAATTAATTATTTTTAATATTTTTAAATTATTTTGATGTTATGATATTAAAAATATATTTTTTTAAAATATTTTTTAAATTTCTTTTTAAATAAAAAAATAATTAAAAAAATAATCATTATTATATTTCTAAATATCCACTCACGATCCCTTACCTTACAAGGGGTCGACGTAAATGAATTTATCAGTTAAATGAAACAAAGACATCCCTCTATCTTTAAGTTTTGAAAAATGGAAATCCCAGTAGTCAACTACACATCCGCGTGGCAACCCCCGGATGTCAAATCAAAGCCGTGTAAGGCTTTCAATGTTCTACAATCCTTACCACGGACCAGTGAAAAAGCATTCGTTAGTTTCACGTTTGTTATAGAAAAATATATTTTGAGATTTATTTTTTTATAAAATATTTTATAAAAAAATTAATTAATCAATATAAAATATTAATTATGTACCGTTATCTCACCACCACCAACACCACCTATCATTTTATTACCAACTCCTTTACTATTACCGTCATATCACCACTATCTTTTTATTTTCTATCATATTTTTTTTCACTATCATCATATAACCATTTTTTTCCACAATCATTATAATATCATCACCACCACCTCTTTCACTATAATCGCAATATCACCACCACCTTTTTTTTCATTGCCTTCTCGTTACCACCACCATTACCTTCTCACCACAATAACTATGTCACCATTATCTTTTCCTCGATCATCACTATGAACACTTTCTTCATAATTCTATCATTTCACGGCCGTCATTGAAAAATATTTATGTGTAAAATATTTTATGTTAAATCAAATAATAAAAAATATTTTACATGTAAAATACTTTCCATCCGTAAATTATTTTATGCAAAACAAATGGGCTTTTAGTGGGCCTTTCAAAGCACACATTCTTTTCTGGTTGAGAGCTCAAATCACAAAATTATTTCAAAATCTAAGAGTGGTAGTGAGAAAATATTTTTTTCTTAAATACATTGTTTTAAGTGTACAACAAGACTTTTCTAAGATCTCAATAAGTAGAATTTAACTAAAGGATTAGTTTGTGTTTGATAATATAATGTAAGATGCTTTGCAATTGAAAGTATATTAAAATTATATTTTTTTTATTTTTTTTATTTTTTGATATTAGATATTAAAACTATAAAAAATATTTAAAACATATTAATTTAATATTTTTCCAATAAAAAAAATATAAAAATCATTTGAAAAAACATAACCACAATTTGACAAAGAGGTACTTAAAACTAAAAATAGCAAAATCAATTACTAAGAAGAACACATCCTTCTGGATTTTTTTTTTGTAAGATAAAGATGTTTTCTAATTCCTTTAGGATGGAACCATTTTTAAGAACTCAATAAATCATTATATTTCATGAGCTTGACAGCTTGTCACACCTTGCAAGAGCAAAGAATTAAGGTTAATTTAAATCAAAACACCATGCTAGGAATAACGCAAATTTAAAATTTAAAGAACATATTCATAATCCTCATAAGACGTTAGGACTGCCGTTTGCATATGCGATTTGTATAGACTTACCCTTCTCTTAATTGGACATGGCTTTAATCCTTCCAATGCACTGCTTGCTTTTCCACAGCCGTCTGAAATTAATGAAAAACATGGCTGTTTTGCTTTCTTTTTTCTGGGCTTAGATATTACCTTTCAGACTATTTTGACCTTCTTTTGCAATGAAATATAATTTTTCAAATTCAATATTTTCAAAAGCAGGATCCAACCATGAGCTCTTTGCTAAACCAGAAACCTGTTGGCAGCTGTGCTTCTGCAGTGACATTATATATTTAGCTTTTAATCACGAATCTAATTGAAAGTAACCCCACGAACCAGGCATCTATCAAAAGAAAACACCTTTTTTTTTTTGTTAAAATTTATATTTGTTTGATGAGTTATATTGAGAAGCCATCCTGTATATTTTTACCTTAAATTAAGTATACAGATCTGTGGATCAACGTTATCTGATTTGTTGATATATATTAAGTCTTAATTTTGTACTGTTATTGATTATTGTGGCAGCTAGATTCTAAATGTGATGTAATTGCTTTAGTCCATCTATACCTAATCCCATTTAATAATTTCTTGGTTGATTATTGCAAAAGGTTACGCTGACCTTCAAAACCACGCACTCGCGAGTTAACTACCCAAATTAATTCCTAGTTCTTGAGCAACTCTGAAACGGGTCAAAGTAACAGGAATACCAAGTAGAAGTATAAGATAAGCAAAAGGGCCCTCATTTCTGCAAGGGATCTGAATCGGAGGTTTGAAAAACAAAAGAACAAATTGAATGAAAGATGTAGATAATTAAACAGAAGCTGAGCAATATATATGCTATATATATATAGTTTTTAATTCTAATGGGGATTATTCAGTCAAATCCATGTGCTGTATGCTATCATCTTTGAGTCAGATTAATCTATGCAATTCTTTCAATGGTATGTGACAAGGATTGATTCCTCTCAAGGTTGAAATCTTCAGCTGGATGACCATTCTTGGCGGAATCAATATATACTAGAGGTGGTGTCATGATCGGGAGGGGTATTCTTGAAGCAAGAGAAGGGGTATTCTTGAAGCTAATTGTCTTCTATGCTTGGGTTCTTAGGAAACTGTTGACCACCTTTTTATACACTATCATAATCACTGGTGTGTTTGGGCAAGATTTATTAATTGATAGAGTTCATAATCTCGGTGCTGTCCTAGGAATATATATGCCATACCTTTTTCATTAATGAAAACGTCTTGTTTATGGGGAAATTTCAAGAAAATGTATGGTTTATGTTGTTCTTGCAATCTCATAGTCTCTTTGGCTCGTTAGAAATGAATTTCTCGTTAGTGGGATATTGATGGCTCTTTCATTGACAAACCTGTTCTTGCTGGTATTGATGGGTTCTTCGTGATCACAATAGCTCTGTGATGAGTTTTCTCTCTACTTACGTGGGAATTAAAGATTCAAATGAGGCTGAATTGCTTGTTACAATTAAAGCTCTTGAATTATCTTTTATACAAGATTTTTTGAGAGAAATCTCATCTTTGAATCTAATTCTGTTTCTATGGTAAATTAGATGGATAAACAATCTATCAGACCATAAAGATTTCATAAATTTTTTATCTTGCTATCTCGTTTCTCCTCACAATTGGGCTCTTTAATTATCTTTATGTCATGTTTTGCAAATCTAATTATATGATTGATAGCTTTAGAAAACAACGTGTGAGAAGAATATGTGACTTGGATCTGATTACTTCAGGTTGTAATGTGCTTAATTTTAAATGTCTTTGTGAGTTTATGATATCACAACTATGATGATTTTAGTATCTATTATTGTAATTTTTATTTGTATTCACCTTTAGTGTTGGTATGCTTCTCTATTTATAAAAAAAATATACATATAGCTAGTTTTAAAAAAACCAACTCAGAAAGGGTCCATAATACAAATTCTAGTTAAAGAGCAAAAGTCTCAAGACACAGTGGGACAAGTTCCCAAGCACTAAACTACAATCATATTCCGAGGAGGGATAAATTACATAAAAACATCTAATCGGAAAGGGCCCGGTGAAGGAAAGGCAGGGTGTGCGCGCCGTGGTATAAAGTCATCAATTTTGGAGTTCTTTCAAGACAAAGGTACGGCCGGCCGGAAAAGAAAGCAAAAGGCAAACAATATAAGAGTGGAATGATCTCAGTATTTTTATACAGACAGATAGATTTAATCATTGAAGTTGAAGTTCAAAGAATCAAGATGTTTTAATCATGAAGAACCAGAATGGCATTTTCGCAAAGTACAACAAACATGGTCCACCTAGCTAATAATAATAATAATAATAATCTCCCCCAAGAGGTACAAAACCTAGCTAGGTGTCTTATTATATATATATATTTCCTCAATTTAAACCTTGTACAATCTGATAGTTTGTAATTAAAATATATATAGTGATAAGAGGATTTGAGAAATGCTCCAAACACATAATCAAAGCACTGGTTAATCCAGCTAGCAGATAAAATAGCATGGCAAGACAAGAATAAAGGACACACAGTTATGGTTATATATATACAAAGAGAGAGAGAGAGAGAGAGAGAGAGAGATCAATTATTCAATTTTAATTACTAATACATTGAAGAATATGTTGTACGAGATTTAAGAAATTAAAAAGATACCATGTCGTCTATACTGTAAGAAGAAGGAAAAGCGTCGGAATCAAGGAAGAAAATTCTTTCACTTAGAAAAAAACAACAATTATATAAGAGATTTAAAATCTAAATTACGAATACACTAATATTGACAAAATTCATTGAGAGAAAAAGGCACCGCACATAGAAACAGAACGCAATTTTTTTGGAATAATACACAGAACGCAATTAATTGTTTAAGGAGAAGAATTAGAGGAGCTACGTACGTTAACTAATTACTAAATATAACCATGGTTTATAAACAAATCTTTGCTTAATTAATAAAATATCAATATAAATAGCTAAAATCAATATTAAAAATTAGTGTACGCACGTTAATGGATAACTAAGAATATAGTGAAGAAGGTAAACGAAACCAAATCCTTGGTCTCCTAGCTAGAAGAACTAATTGATAAATTAAAGGAACGATTCAAAGCTGGTTTTTTCAGTGCAAAGAAGTTATGAACACAATCTAGGGTTTCAAGGGGTATATATCATCAACTCAAGAATGCAGACTTTTCTTAATAAAAACATTTCTTTGATAGTGCTTACCTTGCATCTTGATTCGTCCCTACCGTTTGCAGTGACAGTTTCAGGGGGAGAGAGTTTTAACGCTTGAGGTCTGTTTGTCCTGCCTTTGCATCGAAGTTTTTATTTTATTATATATATATATATATATATATATATATATATATATATATCAATGTTGCCTCGAAAAAGAGCTTTTACAGAGCAGTGCACGTGGAACCCAGTACCCAGTGTTCATCTCCATGCCAGTACTGCTTCCTTAATGTTCACTAAAAACCCTAACCAGTCACACATAAAAAGCAAAAAACAAACGAACAAACAAACAATTTATCCCCTTAAGCCCATAACTTCCTATATATCACCTGACTTTCTTCAAGTGCAGTGATCATGATTTGCCACTCCCTCTCCTCCTACACCAACCTTGAAACTGTCCTTACCTTAAAAATAAATATGATACACTGATGACAGTATTGTAAAGTGGGGATTTTTTTGGGACCTATGTAAAGGGAAAAAAAATAATGGCTATATATTATTGTACGTAATCTTATGTGTATGAAAATTAAGAAAACAAAATGAAATTTCAGAGATGAAGATATAATATTAATTCACTGCAATCTAGGAATGGAAAACTATAATATAATTTTATTTCCAAAAGAATTGATAGATAATTGTGTTTGGATCATGTAACAGAACCTCCTCTCAAACTGCAGTTTGCACACAATCATAAGGAGAAGAAGAAATAAATTAAAAAGACCTGGGCAAGTTTTTGGTTGCCTTCGAAGAATATTGAAGATAAATTATTTGGCAAGTTACCAGAACTGCAATTGAAAATGAAGGGAAATAGAGATAATCGTAATGTCATATCCTGATGATATGCTGCTTCATCTTCAAGCTAAATCAAAGAGCTACTAATACGATAAACACCAAACCCGCGAAAAAAAAACCCACAAATTTGTACATCCTTCTTCAACCAAAGGCAGCTGAACAACACGATCAACAACATCTTAGAAAGATTCCTAACTTTTAAAGCATACAAGAAGAAGAAGAAGAATGGAGATTGATGACTTAGAAGTTAATTCAGGAAACAAAGAGAAAACCACAAGTTTGTTGTTTTGTTACTAATACGGAGGGCGGCCGCCTGTGCCCCAATAGGCCTCAGCTGGAAGTTGCACTGAATTTAGTAGATTCTGTGGCAACCCTTGAAAGAGAGATGTCTTCGGATCTTGCATCAGTTGCTGCTGCTGCTGATTCTGTTGTTGCTGGCCGATATTATTAATTCCCGGTGACCCCAAAGGTCCACCTCCGAGCATCGGTGTTTGCGACTCAATATCCTCCTCCAAAGGCAGCCTCTCATAAGCCGCATTACCAAAAGAAGCAGCCATAACCACCACCGGTCCAGATGCAAGAAGTGGGCCAGCTACACTTCCTCCAACAACTTGGCCTTGACCACCAGCTAGATAAACCGTCAATCCTGAGGCAGCTGGTGGAGCTGGGGGTGGCAAGAACGAACCTGAAAGTGATAAAATCTCAAATCTTCCATGTAAGGTAACCACCGCGCCCGGGGAAGCTGGTTGCTTAAGTGTTACATTTGTTACTGTTCCGGTTCCACTCAAAATGCAAACCCCTCTTTGCCTCCTCCTTGCAAAAGTTGATACACTCTCCATGATATCGCTACCGCTAGCGATTTCCATGACATGGGATCGAAGGGCATTTGCGCTATCTCTTGTGATTATGATTGGTGGCTTAGGCTTGTTCTTAGACCCAGCAGGTCTACCTCTTGGTCTTCTACTGAGTTCTCCTTCTCCACCACTGCTTGAAGGGACTAATTCAAGGCCTTCAAGTGTGTTGTTGTTATTGGTGATTTCATCGTGCTCTCTCTTTTGACCACGGTTTAAGTCACCGTTACCACTTTGTTCATCTTCAGAATTCTGCTGTTGGTGGTGTTGAAATTGATGTAGATGAAAATCTCTTGTGAGGAAAGGAGGGGGAAGAGGACGCCCATGAGCTGAAACCGGATCCATTTTTTTGGTATCTTGAAAGCAAACCTGATTAAATTAACTGAAACATGCAAAAACTAGCCCAAGAAATTGAGAGAGAGCTGTGGAGAGATACTTGGCTGGTTCTTGATTTGTCCCTTCGCTTCCTTTTTGGATTTGTTTTCTTTGGTTGTCCTGTAAATGGATTAAATCCAACAGCAACCTTCACAAAAGATGGAAAAAGATGGGTCTCTTAAGCATCAACCACCAAAACATATAACTGGATCAAGCCCATCTTCTCTTTCCCTCTCTCTCTGTGTTTTTTTTCTTGAAGTTATATAATTTCGAAGTGTGTAGCGAGTTACTATCCTAAGAAGATAGAGAGAGCTGCTGGTTAAAGTTTTGGGAGAAATGAACAACAGAAAAAGCGAAAGCTAGGTGATGAGAAAGAGAGAAGGTCTTCTTGTGTTTTGGGTATGGAACTATACATAGATAGGGTATTGTTGGGTTAGGGTTAGGTCAAGGGCGGTTAGTACCATCGGGTCGATGATAGATGGGTTTTGTTTTGGTAAGACAGCGTGCGCATGGGCTGTGTGTGGGTCCTACTGGTTTTCTCTCACTCCTTTGTCCCTCACACACTATTGGGTCCCAACATGTTTTCTCTCTTTCTCTCGCCCCTCAAAATGTCTTGAAAGGCCCTGCTGCTGTGAAAGATCATTTTGTCGTCCCTCAAATCCGTACTTGAAGCCCTGCTTTCTACAAATTTAATTTCTCCTCTCCTCTCGCTCTGTTAGCTCGCAGCTTGTTTCCACGTCTTAGACGATTAGCAACCTGTTCTTTGCACACCCTTCCTTCAAACGTTCGAAGCTTGTTTCAAGTGAAAAACAAGGAAGGAGTTGCTGATCTTCTTGCAGTACTGTAGGGATTAAAGATGTTAGTTTTTGACTTATTAACAAAGATGACAAAGAACATAACAAAAACTAAAACTAAAACTGATCATATGTATGTAAGAGCTAGCTAGTTGTAACTCATGTTTCCAGAAGTGGCAGTTTTCAGCAATTCTATGGAAGGATAGGGGGGTTAATTCAGCGGGTGGGTCATGGGAAATTGGGGTGGACCTACAGGAGGTCAGGGGGGCAGTCAGGGCGTGTCTTAAGGGGGACTCTTGATTTATTGGAATGCAAATGCATTGATGTTGATGTGAATGCCGTTGTTTTGGGGTCCACATGATTGCCGATCATGGGATGTCCAGCTCCAGCTCCTTCCCTCTCCTCCTTGTCGTCGTCGTCATCATCATCATCAGCATGATTGCCGATCATGGGGTTTTAATTGATCTCAACATATATCAGCATTGCATGCATGGTAAAAATTAAGAGGGCATGCAGATATATATCTCTTTCCTCAAATCTTGATTATTAATTAAGGTTAATTTTGGCTCAATTTCATTTTTTAAATTAAGTTAAATTTGAGTTTATTTCTTAAAACCCGATCGACTTCATTATAAATGAGTGTCGAGTAATTTAGACTAAGCTACTGTCAGCTCTATTTAATCTGGAAGTGCACTTTATGTTAAATCTAGCATTTACTGAATTATATTATTGAACTTGCGAACAAGTTTGATAATTTGGTTCTTATTTTTTATTTTTTTATCTTGATATTTCTTGTTAGTTTCTGCTAAAATATATTGTAAAAACATTTTCCAACTCCCTTGTCAAAGCAAATAATTAATCTTCATAGGATTTTTAATTAATAATTGGTTAAATCAGAGCATGGATAATTAATACGAGTGAACATGTCTTTAATCTTATCAACAAAATGGGTCTAATCTGAAATGTGTCAAAATTAGTGTCATATAGTGAAATTAAGGAATTAAGTAGTTGATCGATAATATGCAAATGAAATTATGATTTTTTAAAAAAAAAACAAAACACCATCACCGTGTATACTTTGAATAAATATCATAATTCTCTCTACTAATTAGGAGGAGTTCAAGAGTTCCATCAATGGAGGGAATGGAATTAATTTAACGGGAAGTGCAATTAGTTAGCTGGGTGGTCAGCATAAGACGTCAGGCACCGTTGGTTTTTGTCACAGCGTTGAAGCATCCCAGCTCATACGCACATGCATGCCCCAATCTTGCCTGAGAAAAGGTATCAACGTTTCTGATATTACCAATTAATGGCTCCTTGATTTTCATCCCACTTCACTTTCGCTACCCGGATTGCCAGGGAGAAGGGGATTAATTCCCTTGCAACACAAGGGATCGCAAGTTCCATGTTTCTCTCTCTCGTGAATATATATATATATATATAAAAGATGTGCATTCATTGCGTCCTTGATAACTTAGTCATATTTTGTGGAGTTACTAAGAGGATCTGATTTTTTTATATTTATATAATTGTCGATTTTATATATAAAAAAATGATATAAAAACGGAGATGCATGCGTATGTAGTTATCACAATATAGTGCCCCCTTGTCACTTCAAGAATGAGCATAATCTAATGTGATTGGTTCTAAGCATATTGTGGTGATCTAAAAAAGATCCACACACCCTCCAATTCTTGAATATATATATATATATATATATATATATAGACACAAACTATCCATTGATGACTCTCTAATTAACATGAAGGCTTCCTTATTAAATTTATTGTTCTGGGGGTAATTCAGAGAAAGGTTTGTGAGAATTGCCTTGTAAAAGCCCTAGGGAATCGACAAGGGAAGTGATGGAGAGGACAAATCTAACCTGTAGGGCCAAATTGGAGCATGACAAGAACCAAAAAGTTTAAATCAAGGCAAGGCACGAATCGGAAAATCTGGGTCGGTGCGCAATGTTCAATTACTTGTTTTTTCTATGGTTTTAGAAGGCATTTTCTTTCATAGATGTTTTTTAAGAGTTAAAGAATGAAAAACCTTCACACAAAAATTGAATTTTTCAATATACATGTATGTGTAATTTGTAATTTTTAAACTACTTTTATTAATCAAGTAACCTCGAAATAATGGGTTTCTTTCGAAGACCATAATTTTATTTTATTTTTTTATGGTATACAAGGTAAAATTACATATCTACGATGCTACAAATAGCTAGGCACTAGGTAGGTTCCCCTTGGGTAGGGGCACGAGGCGGGGAAGCAGAAGTTTGCTAAAAACAGACGTGTGTTTTGACTGCATCGTCAATGGTGCTATATGTTGTTGAATCACAAACCATAGCGTGTGGGCTTACAAGTGTGCGAGCTAAAAGAGCGTGGGTGGCGCTGACAAAAAGAGAAGGTAAAGCCAGAACGGCTGACAACGGGGGAGCTGAGGCAGAGAAAGAGGTGGCTCGGCTACTAAGCTACTAAGCTAACAGCGACAAGAACGATAGTACAGTCTGTATAGCTTGCACGAGTGGGCATATTGCACATCCTAGCTAGCAGGAGATTGTTTGACCTAACTATTTTGAACCATGAGGGAGAGTACTGAAATGGATGGAAGGAAGCTAGAGGTCGAGTAGAAAATAGGAGAGAAGTAGGAGGAGCTGTCATCCTCTTCCGGTGAATACTATATAGATTGCAGGGCAGTTCTCTGTACTGGCTGCCATCGCAATCACAATCACAATCACAGCGAAAATGATAACAATCACCTCCACGCCCTGAATCCCATGAAGCTCATTTGATGCAACCATGTCGGATTGACACTACATTCAATGCAATCCCATTTCCCATTCTGCCATTTACCATTCACCACTTGTCAATAAATATCTCTACCATGTAGAGACAAAACCAAAATTAAGGCCACTCTTCCTATACCCTTTGCGTATTTGTAGAGCTACTTTTTTTTTTCTTTTTTCTTTCTTGCATGATCATTTTTTTTTGGGTGGAATGTGGATATTTCTGCAAGCTGAGCATCCTAGGAAATATTTATTGGCTTTCAATAAATATTATATAGGTATTGAAAAAAAGCTTATATAAATAAATAAATAAGTGCTAGTTATAACAAATCATATCTCCAAACAAAATATAAAAATAAAACTAGTTCTCTATGTTGGTATATGATACTGTTTCACAAATTTTATTCAAAATTTCCAAGACTTCCTACAATATTAAAGAAGATAACTTGAAGTATTCAAATAAACATTGCAAATACATTTTCATAAACAAGTAAGTTCCTACGAACCAAGCTTTGTTTTAGTGAAAGTTTTTGTTCAAATAAAGATTTTAAAGTTAGGCAATCCTTATGCTTACTTATGATATATGTTAGGGAATTTGGTTGTATTGAAATAATATTATATTTTTAAGATAAACTCATCGATTGATCAGTTAATTTTCAATTTGTTTTACATTGTTTGGCGTTATGGTTGAAGACTAACGATCCCAATTTAAATTATACATGCACAGATTTGTATAGAGGTTTCTGAGGTATTCTAATATGATCCAGTTAGATAATATTTATATTTGTTTTTTTTTATTTATTTATTTTGCATTGAACTCTTTTCTTCTAGTGTCATTGTCGTAATGACTGTAATGACTCTAGCTTTTATATTAATACATATTATCTTGATTATTATATATATATATAAAAAATTAGTTATCAATCAATGATGAAGATGTGAACATTACAGAATCAATCACTTTAATAAATTAACTGATGACTAGTTATATTTTTGATTATTCAAAATTTAATTTATCATCGATTCATTCTAAAAATAAATTACTTTCCATACTCCCTGTTTATAAGGAAAATACACACACACGTACACTCACTTCTAACTCATTGAAATCAAGAAATTTATACATGGAATTATGTATCATATTTTTCTGTATTTTGCTAAGTATAAGCTTTATTTTCGGTAAAATTTCTAGCTAGTTCTCACCGTTTTTTCTTATAGTTCCCAGAAGCTATCAATTTAGTCCACCCTTTCCTAATCTATATCGTCACGAAAATAATTAAATTACAGATGCACTAGAAAAGAGTTTGGTGATTGGATGAAAAAGAATCTTCGAGAGAGAGAGAGGGAGGGAGGGGTCCTCGCCGGGACAACGCCGATCCACCATCTCCTCCCTTTAACGTTGCTATCTTCCCTTCATCAGGTTCATAAGCCAGCTAACCACCTCTCATGGCCTCTCTCTCACACGAATTATTAACAAAGAAAATGACCTCAATTATTAAAAAATAATTTTATTCATTATAATCTCTTCATCAAAACAATAAGCTAGCAAACAAAAGAGGCTAAATATTATATTTGAATATATGTTGTATGGTTAGAATAGCATACAAACCATCATTTTCTTACGTAGTCAACGGCGCCCCATCACCTCTCCCTTCCTAGATACTAAAATCCAGGACTTGTTCATCGAATAGTGGCATGATGGCTCTCTTCAAATCGCATTTTTTGGAACCAGAAAACACAACCTCCACTGTTGTTCACATCCATTACGAATTTCTTAATCTATATATATGACCATCATATCACCTTCTTTTCAACTTCTCAAAACCTTTTATCTTCTCTTTCACCCATAGTAATATAATAAAAAATAATATAGATTTTATCTTAACAACTCATAGAAAATTAAGTTTTTAAATAAAGATCATTCTTTAATTTAATATCAAAATTTTAATTATCAAATGATAACGAATATATTTATATATATAACGATGACACATATATATTGTAGAATAATTAATTTGTAAGCATATGTGAAGAATTTTGTTTTTTCTATTTAAATTCACCCAATAAAATACTTACAATGCCACTCAATGAGTTGCACGATTTAGGAGGCAAAAAAATGTTGAGTTAACTATTTGCCCTGTAGCTTAATTTGTATAATTTATCGATTAACATTTTATTATTCTAGTGAAAGTGATGGTTAAAATTCAGGTTCCGCACAAGTTCAGGTTAATCAAATTCACCTTGAGTTGACAACAGAGCATCATTCAACATTACAGGTTTTCTAAGTACTTGTTTGATATTATGTTTTTGAATATATATATTTAAGTGTTTTAATATATTTGACTTGAAAAAATATTAAGTTAATAATTTTTAGTGTTTTCTAATAATTTTAATGTACTAATATTAAAAATAAAAAAAATCTAAAAATACTACTTTAATATATTTTTAAATAAAAATTACTTTCAAAACAGCACAACAATATACATCAAAATACCGAATATGCACCAAGGTATCTAAGAAGACTTAGTCTTCCCTTGACAAATTAATAGAAACAAAATATGTACAAATCAAAGAGAAGAAAACTATATATTGCGCCTTTCGTGCTAATACAACGACAACATAGGGTATATGCTTATCTTAATCCACTCTCTCTCTTTTATTAAACAAATCAAACCCATTATCTTGTCCAAATTAATAATAAAAAATATCTCAGTAAATCTAAACTAGTGCCATGGAGAAAGTATGGACCACATCAAAGAAAACCACACCATTACTTCCGTGTGAAGGTCACCAATGGTCGATGATCTCTTCGAATCTAGCATCATGTTGCATGTTCGCTCACTCTTTGAGAAACCACTTTTTTTTTCTCAAAGTGACTTGAGATTGTCGCAACCATTTCCTGTCCTCCATGGAAATCCAATTAAAAGCTTCATGCTTTAATTAATTAATTGAACCCGCCTCGAGCACCACCAATATTTTATTAGACACTAAATAGCCAAACAAATTGAGGTTCCCATGTGATTGATAGCGATCCCTTTTCGAATCATTTTTGTCTCTTGATCCCCTCAACTGCTTATATGACCTCCTCTTTCAAAGTTTAACGCTAGTAATGCAATTTGCTAGTTCATATTGTCAACCATTTCTTCTCACATTTTCTCGTCGTTAATTAGTTTAATTCAGGCCTGCTAATTTATCTTAGTAAACCCTGATTTGCTCCTTAATTGATTCTTTATTAAATTTGATGGGGAAACTGATGCCAGCCTCGCTAATCTCTTCCGTGTCAATTAGGAACAATATTAAGTCTCAAGTCTATCCTTTTCTCTTAGGGCTTATCTCATGAAGTCTCAAACTTCTTTGACATTGGCATCCCTAAAGACATTAATTACATATCCTGTCACATGTAAGCTTACAGGGCATAAGAGAACGAATAAGGTCAACTGTTGCTACATTAATCATTATTGAAGGCACTGGTGTGCTAGCGGTACAAGTGCTAACACTTGAATATTTTTTTACTAAAACCATTCTTGGCATGCATGAACCGAACCATACTTACTTGTGATCCCATCACCCAAGATTTTCTTGAGTTAGCGCTCCAAAACTTGATGCCTGTCAGGAATGCAATTTCTCTCCAGCTAAAACCTGTAAATGGATCCCATTTTTAACCACTATCAATTTCGATGAACCTAATATTTAAAGCAATCGACAATTGATTGGCTAAGGCGTTATAAAACTAGCTGGGAGGCTTTATAAATTTGGTTCCTACATATTTGGGAGTGCAGATGACAAAGTGGAAACAGACTTGATGATAACCCTTTCATGTATAAAAGTCGGATGAAGTAATTCTGACAGTACTTTGATAGTTTTTTAAGCAATTATGGGTAAGGATATATATTTAATGCATACAGTAGTACTGTGTGAAATATTGTGTTGGAAGACAATGTCAATGTGCTAAACTAATGATCGGTTTGTATTTTTATATATATGGAGTCCTTGCATTCTAAAAGTTATCAATGTGAAGAACAAGTTCCTTTCTCACTATTTCATCGGCTCTCTAAAAGAATTGCAATTGAAAAACATGATATAATGAAGAACCCCAGAAGAAAATTCGATGCCCTAATACATGCCAAGAAAGCAAAATTATTGTTCTTGACATGTGCTGCTGGAAAAAGGGTCAATGTAACGAGCCCATATGATCTTTAAAATAATTAATTGGAAAAAACACTAATCATTTTGTTCAAAGCAGCAATGGAATGTGAATTAATAAAGCATAAAGAAGGGTTTTAAAGTACCTAGAACGTTTAAACCTTTTCCAAAACGTTAATCATCACTACAATCTCGTCGTGTGTGTGTGTGTGTCTGTGTATATATGTAGGAATCGTAAAGCGAAGGAAAATGTCATTTGCTAATATAACTTATTAGCTAACCAGTCAGTGATCTGATAATATATTAGTCTAATTTGACCGATCCAAGGAAAAATGGAAGAATTACGAAAATGCTGAGATTGATTTTACTGTCATGCTGTTGTGCGAAATTTTTCTTGGGTTGCTATTAATTTTGGAAAACTAATTATGGTCACGGTCCTGCACGCACACACGCGCACACACATATATACATGAACCTCGGTAATAACTTTTACTCGTTACAACACTATAACAAAGTTGATTTTTCTTTGTTTCTACACCGTAAAAACCTTTCTTTTAGACAAATGAAGGTGAATAATTAATTATTTGCGCCTTTATTAAAAAAGAAAGAAATGTTATCAAAAAATGACTAGGCTAAAATGTTTTCAGTCCAATTTAATGTGTTATTCCATAACCTTAAAGCCTGTCATGTTTAGGCTTAATTCTATAGTTTAAAACTAAGCATGGCCGTGCTATGCCGTGAACTTGGCTTCCTCTTTAGTTTTTTATTTTTTATTTTTATGCACTAACTATTGGTAAAAGAAACTAATTTCCATATACTTACAATGATGATTGGTGGATTACTCTGTAGTAACAAATTTGGAATGCTTTTTTTTTTTTTTTTTTGGTATGTGTGTGTGAATATACTGCGATCTTTTAAAGAAAGAAGGAATGTATCATAGAAGATTGATCTAGGCCCATTTCCAAAGCCCAATTATTCCACAATTTCACTTCAAACCTTGCTGGAGAAGAGGATGGCATGGGACAAAAGGGCTCCGAAAGGGAGGGCTGGGCCAGAAATTCCCATTTCTGAAATTGACAGATAAGAAACATGATAAGCACAATGTTTGTTTGTATATAGCAAGAATGTCGTCTAGGAACTTGTGGCCAATGAGGCGGATAAGATTCACGATAATCTTAGAAAGGAGGGTCTCAATTCACCAGTGGACGAACTCTATCTATCCACTATAACTATTATTACATAAACAAGATTTATTTTCACAAGCATAAACAACTGTCCATGATCGTGTATAAATCACGGTGATAAAATTGGCAAGCACTTAGCTAGCCTTGATTTTCCGTGTAGATATCTCATCAGAAACAAGATTTTTATCTTCGAAAATTAGAGGCCCGTTTTCATGCATGCAAAGAATGACAAACCACGCCACTTCAATTATTTGATAAGGTGAGGGTTTTCCCAACTTTTCGTAAAGCTGCTTCTTCCATTCAATCATTGATATTTGCATTTGGCTTCGAATCTTGAACACATGTGCTTGAAGATAGCAGAAAACAGCAAAAAAACAGAAAAAGGGATAACGTACGTAGCAGATTTGCTAATCTTCTAGCCAGCTTGCACTTGTTGTCATCATCGATCGGAATTCATGAAAATCCACGAAACCATCGCCATCTTTATCGACCCCTTTTATCATACGCCTGCAATCTTCAAGGCTGCATTTTTTGCATCCGAGGCTAGTAAGAACAGTCTGCAACTCCCTCGCCGAGATTAGGCCATTCTTGTCGGTATCAAAAATTAGAAAAACATCCATGAGATAATCGTCCTTGTTACCGCTACCAAAGTTTCCATCGTCATTCACGGCATTGATGAATTCATCTAAATCGATAAATCCATCTCCGTTACAATCCATTTCTCTCACCATGCTTTCAGCTTCCCAAGCTGCTTTTGATTTTTCATATCCAAGACACAGAAGAACATCACTGAGCTCATGGCAAGATATCTTGCCATCCCCGTTCGCGTCTATGACCTTGAAAACTTGTTTGAATTGGCTGGACATTTCCATGGCCGCGAAAGAGCAAGTTAGCAAATCAAAACTTGATGACAATAATCTTTTGTTTTTTCTCCTGTTGCATTTACCAACTCTCTCCGTGTTTCTCGGCTGTTGAAGAAAGATTTTCGCCCTCCTGTGTAGAGAGCTCAAGCAAGTTCTGAAAGAATTCAGCATGGATTGGCTTGTGCGTGCGGGTGATGGGGGAATGATGGTAAGAATGCCGAGGATGATGGTAGGCTATGCAGTGGAGTGGTGGAAAGTTTTGGGTTATATGGATGGGAATGGTAGAAATAAATTAGCAACCTAGTTTGTCGTCTTGCAATAATTCTACGGATCAATCAGGCCCTACATAAAAATACAGACAGTACTTCTAGTCACTACCTTGGGATTATCATATGCTGAAAAAGCAGCGGTCGTTGAAGAATTGATCAAGTCCTGGTAAAAAGAGAGCCGGCAACCGGCGGAAGCCATAGCAAATTAGTATTTAGATAGACTTTGATCTAGTCTCGTTGGCATCTACGGCGTTCGGTATTTTGGACGGCCGTGTGTACACATTACAAGGCTGAATAATTCTTAGGACACGAGTGAGAACTGCAGTACTGGCCTTTCTATTATTCTATATAGTACTATGTGCGTATCAGCGACATAATAATTGGTGTCATCAAATTTCTAACGAAACATCGAGTTCGCCATCA
Organism: Populus alba x Populus glandulosa; assembly: GCA_033617975.1. Classification (NCBI taxonomy): domain Eukaryota; kingdom Viridiplantae; phylum Streptophyta; class Magnoliopsida; order Malpighiales; family Salicaceae; genus Populus; species Populus alba x Populus glandulosa. The sequence goes on along the minus strand of CM066156.1, from coordinate 4,664,285 downwards.
TACCCGGCCTGAATAATCCAGGCATCAGAATTCAGAACCATTGCTTACCTTCATGCCCTAAAAGTGCAGCCCTGCAAATTAAAGAACTCGTATTTTATATAAAACTACCTCACGAGGTATATGAAATTCAGTCAGTCTAATAGCACTCTTGAATCGTTCAAGTATATAAGAAAAAATAGCCGTCCAAAAACCAAGTCTAACTCACAAAACTTGAACATTGAAGCAACCCAGAGTAAAATAAGTCATCGAAGAATCAAGAAAATGGCCTCTTACCTCACATGCTGAATTCGCAGCTTTTTACAGGAAAGTAATGTTCTCAAATTTGTTGATTGGGAGGCCCGGAAAAAAAATGACTAGCATACAACATCAAAACTAATGGCATCTGTGAATTCTGAACAAAGGATGAGCCAGGCTCCTGAATAAACTACAGCAAGGTTCAGATGTATTGGCTGATCCATAACCATCTAACTCTTCATACACTACGAATCTATATCTCCATTAACATATTGTAATAAAGTAGAATGAAGAAAAAGAGAACTATGATGGATAAAATATGAGACAGCCCAAAATGCAGTTGAATCTCACCAAGATCAACAAGACCGAAGCAAAACAGGACCCACTGATGAGCTGAGCATATCGCTGAGAGCAACCTGGACCTCATTTGACCCATGTTCACAACTTATCAAGCTTGAAAGAAGAGGGAAGAAATGTGCCAAGTTCTTCTCAAACAAAGAATCTCCCAAACTACAGATAGCCTGGAGAGTTGCAACGATAAGAGGAGCACGTGCGGCCAGTTCCCTTCGTTTTCCAGAACCTGAAGGAATCAGCCACTGGGATTGGCCACTGGGAGAAGTTTCTGATGTCTGTCCAGCATGGGCAGATGCAATGTAAAACTGTAAAACCTCCTCACAGAGATTGACAAGGCAGGATTCCACTTGAGCTTCATCATAAGTTGGAGGTCTGTCCAGTATAAGATTTTGTAGGAATGTCAGGCAAATTTGATAGGACTCGTTCTCCAGGCGTAATAGTGGAGGGTCTTGCATTTGGGTCATAGAGCCAAACTCTAGTAGCTTTGAACGTAATGCAATATTGGTGTTGATACTGTGAGCATGAGATGCCACGTCATGCAAAGCATCAAAGAGCACTAAGGCACTTTTAGCTGAAAGGTGAGACCGATACATGCTGTAGATCTCCATCACCGCCTGCCAATTAGAATGATAAAATGCTCACACTTCATGTTCAGTGGATTGAATAACAAAGCTCAATGTTTCTGATCAAGCAATTACTAGACAAGAAAAGTAAAAAAGAATCAACTTATAAAACCATCAGAATATTCATGTTGTTGAGGCACAAGCCCTCATATATGGGAAGGAACTGAAGCCCTTCAACTTTCCACTGTTTTAGAATTTTATAATTTGTGCATGTCTCCTTTTTATGAGAAACCTTAACAAGATTTCAAGATTAAACTCATTTCTTCAACTGTAACCTCAATTTGTCTAGAAAAAAAAGCCAATTTTCAGAACTTTATGAAAAAGTAGGGATGCCTATGTTTAGAAATTTTTGTTTCTTCAGATTAGGAGCCCCTGGAATCAATATTGTGCAGCACTCCTCACCCTTGTACCAACCCCTTGCAGAGTCATTCATACTAAATCTCAACACTATGTCCTTGGAAAGTTCCATTATTTTCTTTTTCTTTCATGTGTTTCCATCGAACTCACATCTAAGCAGAGCTGCAGAGGGAGAGCACAACACCCACAAACAGCATGTTTGTTGTTTCCAACTAGTAGACCAACACATAAAATTGTGCGCAATACTTCCACGATATTAAAATAAAATAGTTAAAGAGTACCTGAATTAATAGAAGTTGAACAGCAGCTCGACACTTTGCATCAGATATAGAAGAATAAAGACGGTGCGCTATCAGCCCCTCTGAATCACCATCAGGCACGTCACCAGACTTCTCTCCGTCACTTTGTTCATGGCTTATTACTGAGGCTTCTCCACTAACAATGTAAGAGAAATCAGGGAGTGTAGCATTGGCAGCCTCTTTTAATGACAAAACCACCTCCAGCCACTTCTCCTCTGAAAAAAGATCTCCAGCATTGCTCATCAAACGGACAAATGCCGCAATACCAATACCAGCGAGACTTTGGTGAGGACGCCTGATGAAGCTAACCAGAAGCAATAGCACCTTTCTTAAAAGCGGATTGACAGTGTTGTAGAACTTTACAAAAAGATCCACAACCAGTTGGAGAGCCAAGGTGCATGTCTCATAGAGCCACGCATCTTGATCAAGCTCACCCGTATCACCATCAATCCCCTGCTCGGGGGCGTCGCCTCCAGTAGGATCAATAGCATGCCGCACATAGTCAAATATTGGAAATAAGACCGACTCAAAGACTCTTTCCCATAAAGGTAGAGAAAAAAGGTGACCATGATTGCGTAAAGTTTCAAACAAAATTTGCAAGGCACTCTTCCTGATTTCAGGCCTAGGGTCAAAGCTAAGTTCTGATAAACCTGCACAAATCAACCACCAATAATTAATAGTCAGAAAAGGGTTGCAATTATGGAAATCTAAATGTGAGGAAAATAAAACAAAGATTCATAACATCAAATGCCAACTTATCCAGTTTCCTTACCAGCCAACAAAGGGAACCAGAAATAGAGATGATCTTCCCTATCCGTGATTTCTCCATTCTCTTGTTTTCCATCTTTTCCAGTCCGAGGTGAAGGTATTGAAATTTTCCCAGGGGCTTCCTTGTCCTTGTTCCTTGATGAAAATCCAAGATCTCCTTCCGCAAGTTTTGTGGCACAAAATCGAAGGAAAGCAATTGCATTAAGGCTAATGTCTTTGTTGAATCGACTATTGGTGAATGCTATCAGGCAATTCACACAATCTGTAAAGGTGGTTGTTTCAGTTTCTGTGATGTATGGGAAGTAATCTCTAATAATCTTTTCAATTATTTCAAAGGCCAAGAGTACAATGTTTTTGTGGTCATCATAAGCTGCTGTTGTGAAAACCTGAAGCAATATGATGCGTAAGAGTGAAAAACATAGCAAGCAGGATATCCAATAACATCAAATTGAGGCCTAAAATTTAATGGTTAACAGTATATTCATTATAACTAAAGTTAAGAAGTGGCAGATTTCAATACCATGAACATGCTCTTCCATCCTGACTTAACATTATTGACACGAGAGAGAACCATTTGCGAGACACATCTGATAATCAATTCTCTGATTTCAACAGCATTACTCTTCCGCATAACAATAACAAACGGCTTCATAAACTCATTCTGAAAGTTATAGTTTGCCAACTCTTCCCGCTCTAAGAATTTCATTGATAATTGACGTAAAGAGTCCATTGCAAAAATTGCAATTGAAAGGTTTTCAGAACAGCCGATGGTTACAAAGAAATCAGAAAGCACGTGCCAGATGCTTGACCATACAAGCCTGATGCGATTCATGTTATAGTGCCTGTGATAAGAAATCAAATCAAATTTATTATGTAATCCCTGCAGTAGTAGCAGATACTTTAAAAAAAATTAAAAAAAAAATGAAGAGGAAAGAGGCCCGATAAACAAACAAAAAGTAGGATGAAACTTACGCAATCTCAACAATCTTTGTAAGGCTAAAGACCCGTGGATCAGAAGCTGATCGCAGTTCCTCCATGGAGACCTTGCAAAGAGCCTTGACAAAGTCAATTATTGCCTCACTGTTTAACTTTTGGCTCCGTGTGAATATGCGGCTCATTTCAGAGCTTCCAACTTGTTCTAACATGTTTAAATTGGAGACTAAATTGTTCATCTGCTCACTAGTAACAGCCCCAGCTGTGTTTCCACCAATACCAGCACTATCATATGAACCTCTCATCACACTAGCAGCTGCATACTGCATCCTTCCAGGTCCCTTCTTTTTCAGAGCAGGGAGGATGGTTGACTTAGTTTGTTTTGACTTTTCTGAGTCACTCTGGGGAAAAGCAAAAAAGGTAGCATCTGGAGGAGCACCCTCTCCCATGAGATGCAAATGTTCAAAGCGTGAGACACATGTCAAAATGTGTTCCCAAGCTTCTTGCAAATAATTCCCATCTTCATCTGCTATTGTAACTATTGCCTATAAACAGTGCAAACCCAAATCAAATTAGATCCGTGAGCAAATTGCTATTGGGATGAAGTTGAAGAATATAATACTCAGATCATTGGTAGTTAAAGCTCTTGTGACAACTTGCAGATTTTCTGCATGTGCATTTGTTGTTAACACAAGGTTGGCACTACTAGCACAGACCCATCAATAAAGGCTACTAACCTTCTATCGATTCTTCTCGTGTTACATTTTCATTCATTTAAACCATTTTGTTCCCACAAAAAGATAATTCATGAAATAGTAGCAGAGGTAGCCTATTGCTATCCAAACCTCCCATTCAAAAAAGAAATCCCCAGTGTGAACCCTCCTCCACAAGTTATTAATTTATCCATTAAGAAAAAAGGACATATTCAGCCTGTACTTCTAACTCCATCCTACTATTATTTTCCTACCATTCACTTCTAAAGATTCATAACATTGAAATTTGAAGAAAAGTTTCATAAAACCAATAAAATATGAAAGATACACTCCCATGTAGCACAAGGAATACATAATCTCAACAAGACAACCTAAGAAAAGTAGGCTCACAAAACAATACTGATTTTATTTTAAGTTAATCTGAAGGGCCATCTATAAGATACTATTTCAAATACCAACCTTGATGGCATCAATATTTTTCTGCTTGATATCAGCAGGAGAATGGAGTGAAGTAAACTTTGCTAATGAAGTCACAAAAGCATCTCTATGAGTCTTCATGGACATCACAGCAGTAACATGAATAGCACACCGGATACCTTCCAGACACAGAGCTATCACCACTTCATCATCACTTTGGTCCAGAGGCACACTGAAGGCTGCCAACATAGGAGCCCAGCATACCTCAACCATGAATCTAAGAATCACCACATCTGTTGCAGCATAATAAACTGACCTGCAAATTGACAGGTCGGTATAAATATGTGAGAATTATATACAGTTTTGTTCAAAGTACAAATATCAACTTCACGAAGAGCATAGTCAAGACATAAACATAGTTAGAATTTTCTTAATAAAAAATTCTATCACAAAGGATTGCTTATTGTTCAGGAGGCACTAATGAACTATAACCATGTAAAGCAATTGTTGAAAAGTATAATTAAGAGCCTTTAGCTTCATTAAGATTATTGCCCAGCACACAAATTGGAGAGCCCCATAGGGTACAGAACCAGATGAATCGACAGAGTGGGATCAGTTACCATAAAGTTTCAGGTGGAAAAGCAATGGGGTTTGGAGAACAGGAGAGCCAGTTATTCTTACTCAGATTTCCGAGCCTTTTCTTTAAATTGTTCCTGCATGTGCCTGATAAGATCATCACTTGTTTCCATATGCTTTTCTTCACCCCGCTTGCGGATCACGATGTTTAGGATACTGTCCAAGCCTAAAATTCTGTTTGAATTCAAAGACTGCTTTTGTTGGAGATCCAAATTATCTTCTTTCATTTTGATCTCACTTTTTGATATTCGTTCAAACAATGATCTCAAGAACTCCTCAGGTAGATCTTTCCCATCATCAATGCCACGATTGTTTCTAATGAAGTCATCAGCTGACATCTGCTTTTTTTTTTAGAGAGAGAGAGCTATGTGAGAGAGGAGGGTACAAACTTATCCATCACACTATCAGAAATATCCAACCGAATAAACTAAAGGATTTGAACGCACCTTACTTTTGACCATGGGATTATGAGCATCAGTATTGAGCATTATCACAGAGTAAGCGAGGACATAGGCTGTGTCAGCGCTACTAAAAACTTTTGGATTACATTTGCAGTAACGTTCAGCAAACTTCTCCATAATTCGATCAATCTTCTGTGCCTCTCCTGGTAACCTAAATCCCTGTAAAAAGACCCTGATAGCCTCATCAAACTCCAGGCCTTTAAAGTCAAAAGAATCCACGTAAGCATGCATCACTTTCAGTGACAAATCTTCTCTTTCCCCAAGGTAATCACCAATCAGAGTCTTGTTCAAGCCCGATGCATTTTTAAGAAAGGCTGCTATCTCCTCTGCTGAATGGCCCACTTTATTTGCATTGATTAGAAACTCAATTCCTTTCTTAGGCTTCCGATTAAAAAGAGATATACCTTCCTGCCACAAATTTTAAATTAGATTCCATTTGCAGTAGCCAGCATATAAATACAATTAAATCACATACCTGAAGTTCCAGCTTGTAAGCCCTTCGTTGCTCAATAGTTGAAACATCTGATGCTTCAGTGGAGGTTTCAGAATGAGAATCCGATCCATCAACAGGCTCATCCCCATTACCATTTGCCATGGGAAGACTTCCAGGTTCAGTACTGTTCTCAGCTGCATCAGGTTTCTTGGTAGAATGAGGATCGGGAATGCGCAATTGTTTATTCATCCAGTCTCCCATTGATTTCAGAATACCCACTAAGCACTTCATAGCTTCAAGTTTCATGGTCACCTCCTGAGGTGGCAAAAGTGTAGTAGCAGTACCAGGAGGGGCGCCTTGAGCAGTTTTAAGGAGTCCATTGACCATTCTGAATGATCAAGATAGCAAAACATAATTTATCAAATGGTTTAAAACTTGATATTTTTGCAGACGTTATAGATCAATTGTTTTACAAACTCAGATATCTATAGCAAGAAAAGAAAACATACCTCTCAAATATGTTAGATGAGTTGACATCACAATCATAATTAATAAAAATGTCTACCAAGATCTGTGAGTCAACACAGAGCTTATCTAGAAACCGAAGCACTATAATCTTCTGCTGATAGTTAGGTTGAGCAACATTTTCCAGAACCCTTAGAACAATCATAGGAAAAAATACTCCAATCTCAGCTTTCAATCCAGCTCTAAATCTTGAAACCAAACTAATGAAAATGGAGCAAGAAAGCTGGAAAATGATCATTAGACTCGAAGCGCTGTTCTTCAACAGTGAAAGACATAGATATTGCTTGATGGCACCTAAGAACCTGTTTCAGCACAAGAATCAAGTATATTTAACACATCACAAATTTAACTTTGATAGACTTCATTATGAGAGTAGCACTTCATAAGCAACATAATTGCATATGCATAGAAGTGATAAAAGATAAATCTCATTTTTCATCAAATACCATTAAGCACAAGAATGCCACTTGCTGATAGAGAAAAGAATGGACTGAAACCAAAATAATACTATTCAACTTCAGAGTGAAAACATTAAGCAAGAGGACCACATGAGACTTCCACACACAAAAAAATATAACCAGATATGGCAAAATAGGACTAGTTGACTCACCCTCTAAACTAAGATTCAACTAAAGTATAAGTTGATCACTATGGTTTCATGGCTTACATCCAACCAAAAGGCATTCAATAATTTGTCCTCCATAGGATCAGGAATTCCAAGTGCTCAGCCAAAGCAATTTTCTTACCCATGAAATAAACTCCTTAATCCCTTGAAATGAGAGAGAAATACTAGATAAAAGTATTTAACCATAGAAATTGGCAAATACTTTTATCAGGCCTTCTGCCACATATTCCAAACCCAATCACAACAGAAAATGAAAAGATTATTGAACTATTTGCCTACCTCTCCTGGGTTTAATTATTTAACCATTGAAATTGGTAACAATACTAGGTTATGATGTAGCCACACAACATTTTTCTATCAGGCTTTCTGCAACATATTCCAACCCCAATCACAACAGAAAATGAAAAGATTATTAAGCTATTTCCCTACCTCTCCCAGGATCCCATAATCGCGCATCTTAACAGCACAAAACAGTACATGAAACATTGAAAAGGGAGAAGTCCATTTACAGCCAAAGTTGTACCAGTTCTACCGGGCAGCATAAACAGCTACATATTACTGTTGGCATACCATTTGCAACCAACAATTGACCTCCACAAGTTTTCCCTATCCCTCCCAGTAGTTCAATTTTCTTTCCATCTTAAGATCATTCTGACAACAAATTTAGACCAATTCAGGCCCTGCTTGAGCTACAGTGTTGATGATTCTGCATGAGCTAATGAAGGTTGTACCTATAGACTCTCCATGAAGCTTGGAGATAAAAATGGCAGATTTTAACCAATTTTTTAAAACAAGGATGGCTTATGCTGGATGCATTTGAGATCTAAAGCCTTGAAGACTTTTTTTATGGAAATATTATCTGACAATTGTACCTTCATCTTGGTGACCTGCACAATAGACTGAGTACTGAAATGCATCTGTGTCCACTAGAATCTATCTGTTTCCCAGCCACCAATGGTCATGTATAATTGCATAGGAAAAATACTTTTGATACAAAAGTTGAGATCTAACTTGAAAACTCTTTATCATGGATATACTATCTAAAAATTGTAGCTCCATCTCTTTGATATACTATCTAACAATTGTAGCTCCATCTCTTCGTCATCAGCACAATAAACCAAAACCACTAGAATGCACATGTATCCACTATAATGAGTCTGTTTTCCGCTCAATAATAGTTGTATATGGCTACATAGAAGAAATAATTCAAGAGCTTCCAAATGGTGTAAATGTATCTATCATTTTACATAACATTGTGATCAAATATATCAACAAGTTTATAACAATTAATTTCAAATAAATGTGAAAAAAAAATTAATGGACAACAAAATGTAAAATCCAGCAAGAATGCATACACTATAAAAGCATGACATAGGTTGTACCTGTCACTAGTCCTAAACACGGCACCAGCATTCTCCAACAAAATCTTCAATAACTCCAACGCGACAATCTTCCCTCTCATCAACTGAGGATCAGTCAGAGCCTCTTTTGGTGGTGTTTTCATAGACAACTTGCAAAGTGCTCGAAACACCAAAAAAGCATCTCTCCTCAACTTATTCCCAATCTGCACTTCCAAATCATCATCTCTTTCCCCTTCCCCATCTGCCAACTCCCCTTTCCTCCCCTCCAAAGCCGTCTTGTACATACTAATTTCCCAATACTTCGCATCCAACATATCCTTATCTGTCGAATCAAGCAAATCAGCCGGATTTGTACTCTCCACTGTACTAGTCGTAGTCTCAAAAGCCCCATCATGTGCCCCCATCATTGAAGCCTTGCTCGGTGTCCCCGGATTTAAAACCCCATCGATATCCTGCATAATTTTGGTTATAAAACCTTGAACAAACACCGTCATTGACCCATCCACATCAGATTTCTCCATTGGTTCCATTAATTCAGCCACAACAATCGGCTGAATCGGAACTGTCGAAGAATCAGCCTCCATTCTCCTAAACACAATAACTAACATTTGAATCAACGATGCTTTCGCCGTTGTTTGATTAACCACATTTTTACTCCCTAGATAAATATCATAACAAGTCCTCACTATTTGTAACAAACTATCTCCATGAATCCTTAAGGAAATAGACGTAACAGCCGATAATAGGGTTCTCAAAACCAACAATTCAACACCATCATCCCCTAAATCATAACATTTACACACAGATTCGATCAATTTAGCTAACAATTTCGCTTCTGTACCTCCGGTGGGATCCGCTTCTCCACGTATGTACCCATGGGCGATCAATTTCTGGATGCAATCAACGGCTGGATCGACGATCTTGAGGAATTGAGTGTTGCACGCGTTGATCAGAGGGCTGAGGATTGTTTCGGATTCGGCAAGGGAGTATTCGTGGGACCCGCCGTCGTGGAGTGGGGCAGGTAGGGAGGATTCGGAGGGGGAGGAATCGTCGGAAGTGGAAGTCGGAGGAGGTTGTTCCTGGGGTTCTGGTGAAGTGAGAATTTCGAGGACGGATTTGCATTCGTGTCCTAATTTCGAGTGTTTACGCCACGATGCGTTTTTGATTATTTTTTCTAAAGCAGGAGATACTATCTGGCTTAACCGGGAATCGGCTTCCGTGGAAGCCATTCCCGAGTCAGGAAGGTGAGTGAGCTCGTGACTCGGGGAGCTTGGATCTGGAGAGGGAATGTTAGGGATTGTTTGGCTTGTTTAGATTTGATGGCATGAAGAGGAGAGAAAGTGAATCGTAGAGGAGGGAAATGGAAATGGAAATGGAGAAAAGAGAGACACAGAGAGGGGGGGGAGCTCCGTGATTTTAAGATTTAGATCGCGTTTTGGGTTTAGTTTCTCTTACGGGAAAGTCCATGGTTTTAAATTATGTGACCGAATTGCCCTTGGCTTTTGTTATGGATTAGAGTGTACTCTAGAGTGGTTAGGGATCTTTAACGTGATGCCGATGACAGGTCGATGGTAATAATGGTGATTAGGGGTGGGTGATTTCGAGATTTACTGTTTGGGTGCTTTGTTGTGATGGCTTTTTTTTGTTCTTTCATGATAGACCGGACGGGTCGCTTCCAAGCAATTTTAAAGCATGTTTAGATCTGTCCGGAAGTGGTAGCTTTTAAAATATTTTTTTATTTAAAAATATATTAAAATAATATTTTATTTTATTTTTAAGATTTATTTTTTGAATTAATATATTAAAATAATTAAAAATAATTAAAATTTCATTAAAAGTCAGTAGAATAGCGTATCCAAATAGGCACTTATTAAACGCAATTTCACAGGTGTTGTTTTAAAAAAAAAACTATTTTAAGATTTTATCTAATTAAATCTATATGTAACTAGCATATCAATCGAGTTGATCAGAAAAAAGTTCAAGTGATTCAATAATTTATTTTTTATTTTTTATTTAAAATAACATCATTTTATAATAAATATAAATTGACTTGTTAATTTATTTTTTATACTGCTTTGGATATGCTACTTTTATTTTCTCCAGTTTTAGTCTCTTGTTCTTAATTTTATCTTTGATTAATTTCTTTGTTAGCATGAGCTATAAATGGTGTAAAATCACATGTTAAGTGTTAAGAAAGGGGGGGAATAGAAGGAAACTTAAGCTATTAATTATACGCTTTATTTTTTTATTTTCTAGTCATTTTTATTGACATTTTTTTAACCTGATAATGAGTTTAATAAATTCATATGCAAAAGCATGAACTTTATAGAAAAATTTGATTGATTGTCGTATCTTTAAGTATTTTTAAAAGACTGTAATATCCTTAAACTATTTAAATAAATATTATGCATTTATTTAATGCATGTATATTTCATATTTTTCCAATGTAACTTTTTAAATTTATGTTTCCTATTTAACTTTTTTCGTTTTATTTGATGTTCCATATTTTCTATAGTCATTTTCCTTTTCCAATTCAACAATTTTGTATTTTCTGTGAAATATATATATATATATATTAGTGGATTTTGATTTACCGTTGCAAAAGTTTGTCGCAATTTGATTTTTTTTTCATTGACTTTAACTGATGACTGATAATGTGATCGATGGTCTGTAATTGAAGGGAAAAGGAAACATGTGAAATATTTTTATAAATTGCTCTTATAAATTCGTAAAACCTGCGTAAAAAAACTGGGAAAATTCAGTGTTGAAATGCCAGTTGTTGAAATCGATCAAAAGGCCAGCCTACGGCCTACGGCCTACGGGCCCTGATAAGCCCGCCCCCTCGGTAATATATACAGCTGTTACGACGTGTTTTCCTTCTGGCACTCGACATTTGTGCTTGATCAAGTTCTCACGGTTCAAGCTGGAGTAAAGGAAAACATTATTATTATTATTATTATTATACAATAAAACAAAAGACATTAATTTTTAGTATTATTATTCACCTCCTCGCATAATATTATGGGTTCGGTGTTTTTTTTCAATTTTTCATGTTGATGTTTCAAAATTCATTTTACATTATTCAACTTTTTTAGTTCACGTTAACACTTTTTTTTTTTTCAAGAGACTTGACTTAAAAGACAACAGGCTCAAGTGAAAAAAACAAGTTGAATAAATGGTGAATTTAAAATTTATTATAAAAGCTCGTTTTAGTTTTTTATAATTTTTAACTATTAGGTAATTGATTCTTTTATTTTTTTAAAAAAATTAATTTTGGTATTGAACTTTATTTTTTTTATTTTTAGTTTTTTTTTTTAAAGAAAAGAGAAAGAGTCGTTAAATTCTAATGTAGAGAAAATATAACCGCTGCAATAATTACAATCATCAAAACGATTGATTTTATATTAAATAATTTTATATAATAAGAGAAGTTAAGATGAGGTATTTTTAACATTTAAAGTGTTTAGAAAATAGATATGTGCCCAAGAAGATTTTGGATTTCAAGTTAATTTTAGATTTTATATTGGTTTTTTATTTTTTTGAATGCTATAAATTAGTTTAACAAGATTTTTGTTTTGTGTAAAAAACAAATTGAAAATTATTTTATTTATAAAAGAGTATGGGACTTGTTTTTTCAATCATCACAATAACTTGATTTTAAAAATTTCCAAACAATGTGACTTTTTTTAAAATAATAATTAAGGAGGATAACATTACATCCGTTCTATTAACTTAAAAAAAAAAAAAAAACTCTTGAGCGACCATTGCTTGATAGATCAAATGTCAAACCTGACCTAATTTCTTTTTAAAATTTTGATTTTTTAAAATTTTATTTTCTATGTATTTTTTATTTAATTTTTTTGTTTAAGTTTTAATTATCATGTTTATTTAGCTTCTTTTTTTTTTATTGCGATTATTTTTAAAACTCCTTCATGATCACCGATTGTTTCCTGGCCATGCCTCAACAACAATCAACAAATGCAATGGAACGAGGCAATTACCATCATTTGATGGCTTATCCGTTCCAATGGCGCTGATAATGCCTCTAGGGCATCATGAGCCGTTGTCCTCCATGAGAATTCATCATTATGCATCGGACAACACTATCCCCGGACCAAAAGCTGGAAAAGGAAACTCCTAACGCCCGCCATCCTTCATCATTGTTCTGGAGAGCCCTTTAAAAGTAAAGATAGACATATAAAACATTATAATCGTAGCAGTTTTTTTATTTAAATTTTCATTCAAATTTAGATGTAAATTTCATAATTAACACGAATTTATGATATTTCTGGATACGCGTGTGCTGTTAATGCAATAAACAGTTTAAATTATCCGACCTATCTTCCAAAATCCTAGCATAAAAAAAGAAAAATAACAAGTATTCAGAAGCAAAAGATCATATAATTAAAAAGCGGGTAAGGTCTCGGTGAGAATGGGCGCGATCTGGGAAAAGGCCCAACATCCCAGCAAGCAGGCTTCCCAAATTTGAAAAGCTAAAATGGGCTTGATAATTCTCTTTTAAAGAAACTTTCAGTGGCAACAGTACAAGAAATGGCATCCTCTGCCTTCTTCTGGCTGTGGCTGGGGAATTAGAAAATCCAAAGAAGTTTTTCTGCCTACCTGAATTACTTCATAGATCTGCTCATAATCACAATTCAACAGACCCCGTTTATTTATTTTTCTCAAAAACATCAACCGGGTCTTGTTTTTTTGATGCCCGAACTTGGCTATGGCCACTTATGTTATTAACATTCTCCCGTTTTCATCTCCAACTTGCCCACTACACTACGAACCCCAAAAAACCAGTAACCTTCACTTTCTGGGCAACTCATTATGTCAACAACCCGTGACTTTAACTTCTTGCAAGTCCCAAATTCAGCCTGTACTAGCTGCTATCAATGTAGAAGAGAAAGTAGAAGGAGAAAGAGGAAAAGAGAAACCTAAGTTTAGGTGGGTTGAGATAGGTCCTAATATACCAGAAGAACAAAAACAGGCCATATCTCAACTGCCATTTAAGATGACCAAAAGATGTAAAGCGCTTATGAGGCAGATAATTTGTTTCAATGACAAGAAAGGTAGTTTGCCTGGTTTGTTGAGTGCTTGGGTTAAGATTATGAAGCCAAGGAGAAAAGATTGGCTTTCTATTCTCAAGGAATTGAACAAGATGGAACATCCACTTTATCTTGAGGTATTCTCTTTTTTCCACTTTAATTGAATGCCTTCATTGATTATCACTTGCTTAAATCTTGCTTTGTCCATTGATTATTACTATTTAAGTTTGATTGGAAGATGTACAGGGAGAATTTGGAATGAAGTTTGAAACATGAATGATGAATGTTATTTTTAAGGTTAATGCTTGTTGTCTGGCAAAGTTAAGTATTCTACGATGGACTTTATGTAAATACTTAGATGGGTTCTATTTGTTGTCTCTGAAACTTTTTTTTTTTTTTTTACTTTGTTTGGACTTTGGAGTGTCATTTAGATCACGTTGGTTAATTTGATAGCATTGTTTATTTTTGGAAATATATTGAAATATATTTTTTATTTTTTAAAATTTATTTTTGATATTAGGATAAATATTTGAAAATATAAACCAAATTAATTTAAAGCAAAAAAGAAAAAAAATCAAGTAATTTAAAAAAACACAAATGCAAAAATAAACATTCTCTTAGAATTAGTCCTACTTTTTAATGAGTTTGTTGTTGTTGGAATCTATGTTTTCATTACTTCATCTAATTCGGTGATTAGGAATCTTCATCTGTGATATGTTTGGTTATTTCTTTCTGTTGATGAATGGCTTGTCAGAATCTTTTGAATTTTGAATATTATATAGACAGCTTTAATCAACCTCTATGGAGTCCATGGAGCAATAAATTAGCTGTTCGCTTCCTGTTTTGTTTCAGAATCAATCAGATGTTCAACTTTATGTTTGGCTTGTATGTTATGTTTGTTTTCTGTGGTTCGTACACGCACAAGCAAAACATGAATACTTGGAGCATTTATATATTGAATGTAGCACAGTCCGCAAGACACCTTTGATTCTTATTTTATGGCTAGATTTTTGGATTGCTTAAATGGAGAAGGAGTGCTGTTACGTGCTTTTTTTTAAGGTAAACATATCAGTCTTATATTGTCATAAATTTATCAATGACGATCAAGAAATGCCCCATTCATCCACAGCTGTGAAAGATGCAAGCAAGGGCACCTGGCTTCTTGCTTAGTGCACCTGGCTTCTTGCAATAAGTTCAATCGCCGGGGTTGTTTAATCAAAAGAAAACGGTGGAGAGGACCCGTTAATGTCCACTTTTTTACTTCTCTTGCTTTTCGCTTGTCCCATCACAGTTTCTGATGTTCAATCCTTTCCTATTCATGTTCCTTCATTTTTCTTGAAGTTCATTTTTTTTGCTGTTATTATCATTCAATCCTGCAGCTTTCATGAGTTGTATCCATCATTCTCATAGTTCCTGATGTTATATTTGTTAAAATCCCGAGGGTATATAAATTCATGGTCATATTCACTTTGAGAGATATTTCAATAGTTGTAAATAAACTCAGCATTTGGTTATTTTTTAGTTCTGTTGGTGACCGCTTCTTCCTCCCTATCTGGTATGTATAAGACCACTTCACAACCTGTACAATATTGAAAAAAAATCAACTCAAATAACAAAAAAATTTCCCATCCTCTTGGGCAGTGATGAGGAAATTATCAGCAAGTAGCTCTAGCAACCAAGCATATAAAGACATTTTAAAAAGGAGTTATTGACTAAGGGCATTTAGCTGTTTTCCTCCTTCCAGGATATCACAGGAAATAGCCCTTTCCTTAACAGAAAAACCACAAGAACCTATGGACTAAGTTTTAGTGAGGTTTGAGTAAGTGAGATGAATTTACTTGACAACATGTTACATGCCATGGCTTTCTTAGCAACATCCAGGAAGATAAGCACATGTTCTTTTAATGAGGTGGATAAATAATTTGTGCATTAACACATTCTCGTGCTTAACATGGTTCGAGTTTATTCAAGGTACAAAACCTTTTCCGTTTTTGAATACCAGTGTTCTTATTTTGTGTGCAGGCAGAGTTTCTAAACTCGCAATGTGATATAAGCTCATGGTCTTTTGCATCTTTATCAGGTGGTAGAAATTGCCCTTCTAGAAGAATCTTTTGAGGCTAATGTTCGTGACTATACTAAAATAATTCATTTTTATGGGATGAACAACCAGCTTGAAGAAGCTGAAAGAACTCGCTTAGCCATGGAGGAGAGAGGGTTTGTAAGTGATCAAGTAACGTTAACTGCTATGATTCACATGTACAGCAAAGCTGGCAATCTTACTCTGGCTGAAGAAACCTTTGAAGAGCTAAAGCTTCTTGGTCAACCATTAGATAGGAGATCATATGGCTCGATGATCATGGCCTATATCAGAGCTGGAATGCCTGAAAAGGGGGAGATGATACTTAGAGAGATGGACGCTCAAGAAATCCGTGCCGGAAGTGAAGTTTACAAGGCACTGTTAAGAGCGTACTCCATTGTTGGTGATGCTGATGGAGCTCAAAGAGTGTTCGATGCAATTCAGCTTGCAGGTATTCCTCCTGATGATAGAACGTGTGCTGTCCTCTTAAATGCTTATGGAATGGCAGGTCAAAGTCAAAATGCACACGCTACATTCGAAAATATGTGGAGGGCTGGCATTGAACCTAGTGATAGATGTGTAGCTCTGGTGTTGGCTGCATATGAAAAGGAGAACAAGCTCATCCAGGCCTTGGACTTTCTAATGGGTTTGGAGAGAGAGAAACTCGTCATTGGCAAAGAAGCATCAGAAGTACTAGCTGAGTGGTTTGGAAGACTCGGGGTCGTGAAAGAGGTGGAGCTTGTCTTGAGAGAATATGCTGCGGGGTAAGTCAATTGCGAAACTCTCATGGTTCTGATCTGTCTCCAAATCTTGCTGCATCCATGGAAAATTTTTGCTTTCCTGTATATATGCTCATGATTGCGAGGAAGTTAAAGTGATGGTGGTAAGTTATGGAGGTTTCTCATTTTTAGGTATAGATTCAGCCAAGTTTTTTTGTTAGTCAATTTTTTTTTTTTTTATTAAGGCTCAAAGAATTATTTCATATTCTTGTTAAAAGTCACTTAACAGGTCAACTTTCAATTTTCACTAACCTTAATCTTTTTCCAGTTTTAGTTTAAAATTAACTTTATAATTCAATTTATCAGATAAAAAATATGATTTGATTTTAAAAAATATTTAAAATGATATTTTTTTTAATATTAAAATAAAAATATATTAGATCGACTTGAGTTTTACATTTTAACCCATCAAATCTGTAATTCGGAACATAAACTTTACATGGTTTAATATATTTTTTTTTTATATTTTTTTTATTTAATTATATAATAACTAAAATAGATGTTTATAAAATTGAGCACTCATTAAATAAAAAGATATTTATTATAAATTGTAATAATCTCATAAAAAATAAATTATAAATATTAATTTAAAATTAAACTAAAAAAACAAAAAAATAATGATAAAAAAAGATATTTTTTATATAAAAAAAAATAGAGAAACCATAATGTTTCGGAAATTCCTAACCAGTCAACAATCCGCTCCTGGTTTCTTTTGAATTGTAATATCAACACAGATTGAGGTTAAAGATGACTTTGCACCATTGCTCAAAGAGCGTGTTCAACAAAAATATGCCTCTTGAGTCAAAATGTTATCCGGTGATTCTGCAATTTTTTTTGTTCTTAAATTTACCTTCATTTTTGCCAACGCAACATGTTAAGCCAAGATATGTGTAGTCTGCATTTTAAGGACTCTCGGCTGCGATTTCTGGGCCTGGCCACTCAATAAATCATTAGGATAGCTATCATCTCAAGGTTGGGCTAGATGGGCCTCAGGTGTGAGACTGATTTGGGTTCAGCTGGGTAGTCCGCTTGTGATCGCTTTTCTGTTCTGTTGAGGCGGAGGATCTTCCATGGAGCCCTTCTCACTTCAGAGGCCAACCTCCATTGGGTCGAAGGGTACAGTACTCCCGGCATCCATATCCGAATAAATTGAGTATTTAGAATATAGAGTTGTGTATAATTACCATCTCTATCTCTTATATACTTCATTTTCGATATTCTTGCTTTCTTTTTACTTGGATAACATATATATTCTAACATAAACGTTTATAAGATATGATAATAATATATATAACTTAGGAATATATAATAGAGATAATTAAATATATTGTAGTCTAATCTCCAAAATATAAGTAAAGATTAAACTATTTAAAAAAAAATCGCAAAACGTCTTGTTGATTACCACCCGCGGAGAGGATTTCGGACAAGTGACTAAGCAACTTGTTTTCCACGGTAAACAATTTTATAGTCGAAGTGCCTTAAATTTGGACCTGTAATTCTTACTTCCAAGAAATGGAAATGGAACTATGCTCGGCAATCTTGCCATTGATGCTCTCCACTTGTGCTGGTTCAAGCCTAGGTCTCCGCATCTTTTCCAGTTTTTTGGTGTTGAGGTAATGTCCAGAACCCATAAAAGGCCTCCGGAAATTCTTCTATTGAGACTATATATTCATAGAAAATGCATTTAATTTATGGTCGTCATTATCATCGCCGAGATGCAGAATACATATATATACACCGTGCACCTGAAAATGTACCCAACGTTTTATCTTCTTTCTCTCTTTTCCTTGTCCAACTGGGAAATTTATTAGGTGCTTGGATCTCCCATCTATAATCCTTCTAGCACCATCTTAATGCCTTTTGTGGTGAACAATTATAACAATTTTAGACCCTAAGTGGATTTCGTAATAAGAAGGCTTCCTGTCCTCTCGCACCATTGTTGGGCGTGGAAACTGAATCCAAATTGTGTAATTTAACACCCTTTTAAAGTTAAAGTTGCTTATGCATACTTGCATCAGAATGTTTTCCTAAAATAACTTGCAGAATATATAATAAAGTTGCTTATATATCTTTCTATATTCATATTTTCTCTCATATATGTATTTTTATTTATTTTTAAATAAGACTTCTTTACCAAACCATCAAAATTAAGAAAAAATAACTTGCAGAATCTTTACGCGTATAGGAAGCAAAATCAGTAGAGCTGGAGAAATAATTATACTAGAGACCCAACGTCCAAAGCTTTAAGACGCAACCAACAAAATCACCCAAAGCTCAAAAAACCAGCTCCTCTGAAAGTTGATTAAACTTCTATGCTTTGCGAATACCACACAAAATGGATTTTTAAAAACCAATAAACAGCAAATTTATTTTTGAAAAACCTAGAAACATAAAAACTTGGAACATCCTGAAAAAATTGAAATAACTCATAAAAATCTCAAAATCTTGAAAACCAATCTCGGACCCTGCAAAACTTATTTTCTTATGGTAAACATATTTCTATTAAGAATTTTATGGATATCGTTTTTTTTTAAGTTTTCTCTAGGCTTTTTAAGTATTTATTTATTTCTTGGTTGTTGTTGGGGCATTTTCATTAATTTAAAAAATAGCAAAACGGGCACATGTGAGTATATGAAAGTGAATATTTTTTAAAATGATACTCGAGAGGATAATCTTAAAACACAAGGATAGATG
Source organism: Populus alba x Populus glandulosa (assembly GCA_033617975.1). Classification (NCBI taxonomy): domain Eukaryota; kingdom Viridiplantae; phylum Streptophyta; class Magnoliopsida; order Malpighiales; family Salicaceae; genus Populus; species Populus alba x Populus glandulosa. Next base: position 4,644,945 of record CM066156.1, on the reverse strand, counting down.
GATGTATATATCCACATCAAAACACAAGAATTATAGCTTGAAACTTCCTTATCAAAGGAGGAAAGACCGTGTGGTTTTTTATCAAAATTGAGTGCCAGACCGCATCGAATTGAAGGCATTAAAAGTTTGTTTTCAATCACTATCAACGACATACCAAACAAATTGAAGAACTTTATTCTGTATATATATATATATATATTTGTTGTTTCAGATAACTTGGAATGCTACTGGGAGCGGCAATTGGAATAAGAATTTTAATTTTTAACTCGTACGTCCCAATCTGAAGAATTCCACTGGGAAAAGGAATGAACAAAAAGCAGAAACGAACAGAAAGAAATGGTGATCAATTATCAAACGACTAAATCATGCATGGCCAGTGAAATAACATGGAAATTCAGCTTCCTGGTTGGTATTTGATTAATACAAGTACTTTGTTAATATAAGGTCGATCAGTCTCATTTAGAGATAGACGGTGATGCTAATGTGTCACTACATGACATGAACCCGGGTGGTGGAGATCCTCGTCTATGAAGGAGTTCACGCGCCAATGCTTGGAGATCACCGCCACCAGTTCCTGATGAGCCACCGCTGCCTCCAAACTGACGGATATCCATTTGCCGCTGCTGCTGCATGTTGGGCCATGAGGGTTGCATCATTGGATCAAAAAGAGATGATAAATCGTATGCGGCGGGAACTGAAGAGGCTGATGGTAGGTCTGCTATTGAGAGTGGAGGCGGGGTCACTAGTGTTGGTGGGGGCGGAGGAGGTGGCGACGGAACCTCCAATGCTGCTAGATGGGCTTGCAAGTATGAGAGTTCTGCCTGTAAATTTACTACCTGTGTAAGAAATAAATTTGCCATAAGAGAACAAAGACAATCAATTTGTTAGCCGACTAAATCTTTACTATTACTCCGTAAAAGAATTTAGTACATATTGGAAAAATCAATTTTATTCATTTATAATATTATAATATATACAAGAAATATACTAAGATGTTTAATTGAAGAAACAAAAAAGATCAAATATAAATATAAAATAAACATGTTCATGAGATAGTTTTATAATGAATTTCTATAATCTAAAAAAATACAAGAAAATATAGTTTCCACTCACTACTTTCACTTTTTTAATTTTATTTTGAAACAATAATCAATTACTAGCTAATATAAATTAGAATTGAACAATTGTGTCATTAGCAAATGTACAGAACTTTCATCATAACATTGTTTAACAGTCGTTACTGTAGTGTCCATAATTGAACACAAGATTAAGTGTTTTCTATCGAGTAATGATGTTAATATTCATGGAACTACTTTTTTTTTTTTTGAAATACACATGGAAATACTTAAATTGATTAATTAATAACGAAGACCTACCTATAAAGATAAACATGAAACAAGTCTGAGGTTCCTCATCTTTGTTTATGCCAAAAGGGTGCTTGAATTATGTGCACAAGAACATGGTGTTGCGAGCAAATAAAGATATGTTTTGAAAAAGGAATAGAAAATGGAGATTAAGCACAGAATTCTTCTGCATTATTGACATTGAAATAGGAGGAGGAGAGGCTGGCTGTTGTACTTGGTTCTGGCCAATAATTGTTTCTAAATTTTAGATTCACACACACACATAAACCCTATATAGTATAGACTCAAACAGCCAGTACTGTACGTTTCGCTGAATTATCATGGTATAAAAAATCAAATTGCCATAAAATAACAATTTTTTTCAAGAAGAAAGGAAAAACAATTGGGCAATGTTGCCCAATTAATTCCATCTATTCGTAAAATACACGGCATAATCAAATCCAGAAAGGAATTGGGAAAATAAAATATTATATATAGCCATCAATTGGTTCCTATCTCATTCATTCTAACTAGATTTTTTTTTATTTAAAAAAAGATGTTTAATCAAGTGGTAATTTAGTGGAACATGCAAAGAAGAACAATCACAAGGTGTTTCGTGATTTAATGGAAGGAAAATAATATTTTAGTGCTTCGACTGCTCTAAATCCTCCATAACTTGACAAAAGTACCCCTAAAAGACCCTGCTGTGAAAATCCAACGATTTGTGCAGTGGGAGGAGGGGACTCTACTAATTGCCCTGACCCCAAAAGGTTACCTTCTAGAAACAAGAAAACCGACCATCCCCAGAATAACTGCAAATCCACGATTTGCACAGAAAAGTGGCACAAACTCCAGCCTATACCATTATAGTAACCGCCTCAGGCTTTTGATTAATTTGTCAATCAAAAACGCGTTCTTGATTTCAGTTAAAAGCACAAAATTATCCCCCAAGCAGTGGTTCCGCAGCACTAAAAAACACAAAATTTAGAACCCCATATTCGCTCTCTCCCCTCGCTGGAGCAGCTCCAGAGGAGGGGCCAAGTGAATCTGCTTTCTCACCGGCTTGGAACACCCGAGCTAGACACCTATCTTGCTACCTTGCAGAGGGTAATTGACCTAACTTGCATGAATGGTTTGACAAATTGACAAAAGAAACCACCCCATGAAATTCATTTCTTCGAAGAAAACTAGAGAAAAGTCAACTGCGAGATTAACAGTGCAAAACAGCTAATCGCATTGACAAAGGGAAGCTTCAAAAAAACAAATTTCAAGAACGGACTTAATACCACCATAAGCAATCAAAAGACGGTAGAAAGTGTCAGGCAACATTAAAAGTGTCAAGCAAATAGCACAAGTGGTGTGCTTAATAGCCTCAACTAAGAAGCAAAAGAAAAGAAAACAACAGAAATGACTTTGTCTCTCTGTTTTCAAGTTGAGAAAGATGACAACTTCTTTTTTGGTGATCAATGAAATTAAATAAAATAGTAACTAAAAAGAGATTTAATTTACCTGTTGTTGAAGAGCAAAGATGTGAGCAACACAGCCATAGACTGGATCTCTTAAGCGAGCTTGAGCCTCATAACAAATTGTGACCACAGCATCAAGTCTTTTATGGACAGGAATGTGTAATAAAAGCTTTGACACGTTACTTGCACCAAAAACCTTATGCACCGCTGCAAAGTGTGCTGCACCTTGCTCTGAGTCAAAATAAGGTGCAAATATACACCCTGGCACACACTTCCTCCTCAAGAATTTACAAGCACCGCATGGCCCGCCGCCGCCGCCGCCGCCACCTCCACCGCTACTACTTCCACCACCAGCACCACTATTTATAGGGTTTGTTGCTGCGGTACTCATTTCTTTTCTTTTTCTTTAAAAACAAAAGAAAGTAAATATAGTAGTTTGTAACATAATTAGGGTTTGTATTTGAAGAATGAGATATAAGAGAGAAGAAGGGTATGTGTATGTGGTGGTGGTCTGGGGTTTGGTAGATGGTGCTGGGTTATGGGGTATTTGGGGTTAGAGTTTGTTGGGTTTTTTTTTTTTTTTTTAATGGTGGGATTTAAAACGCTTGTGAAGTCTTTAAAGCCACGCGATAGAGCAAACCTTTCCCTTCCAATTTAGCTGCTTGCGTGAAGCAAACATGCGATGAGCCAAGGTCGCGCTCTCTCTCTCTCTCTCTCTCTCTATATATATATATATATATATATATATATATATATATATATTTCTCAACAGTCCTTTTTTTTTTGTTTTCTTTTTTGCCTTTTCAAGCTTTTCTCTTCTTGTCTATCTAGCAAGACTTATCATCATCTCTGTTCTCCCCTCTCCTCTTCTAAAAGTTCGATCTTTCTTTCATTTCTCTCTGATGGTCAGTTAATAAAAAAGTGATGTATATCTATCTTTGTATAGCACTTAACTTCGGTTTTTAGCTATTAATGAATGAATCTGGCCAACTTGAAAATATAAAGAAAAGAAAAGGAATAGGAGATTTCACAGGGCGAAACGTGTCAACGGGTCTGTGTCTATATTTGCCGCTGCGTGGTTTAAGCTGCGTAGAGGGAAAAAGACGCCAACCATCCCTCTCTCTCTCGGTTGAAAATGACTCACTTTCCCTTTCCTTTCTACATAACAAGCCAATTAAGTTAACCCACAGGTTTAATTAATTCCATTCTAAAAATACTGTACTTAAATAATATTTCTTATTCTTAGTAATTATCTTTAATAAATAATAAAGGATCTGATAGATAATATAACTCCTGCCTGGCTTGGGGTTAGAGGGAGGGGTGGCCATTACAATTTACAAGTTTTGTGAAAAAAAGTCAGGAAACTATTCCTGATATCGTTCCCTGTCAATTCATGAACTCCCCCGTATGTTTGTTTTATCCTATGAATGGAAAGGTTGATCTGCTTAAGTTACACAGAACCTAACTTGGTAAACACACGAGTGATCATTTTTTTTGGTTTTCTCTTACAAGTTGCCGTGATGTGCTTTACAATACCGATTAAACCTTAAAATATTAATGGCTGAATTGGTACTGATGAGGAATTAATGATATTAATTGTGATTTGACAAATGATAAATCTCCCTGATCTTCATTTCGTGTGTGTTATGTGTATTTGTGACGATCAATGATCCTTTGCATTACATAGATATATACTTTTTTAGAAAAAAGATCGACCGTGGGTGTCAGATTACAAATCTAAGCCGTTATATATTTCCATCGCAAGGGTGGTTTGTCTACACCAACTTTTGAAACTAAAATTCAAGTGTAAAATCCGGTCTATTTCATCTAGTAATTACTTCGAATTGACGATATTTCTACCTGTTATCATCGAAGAGTGTGCGCTAGATTCTTCATAATGGAAACCATACATTGTCACCAATTAACATATATGCACCGAGACTTTAATCAATTTGACTATCTTTGAGAATGAAGTCATGGGAGCTTCCATTTTTTGGCACCTATAAATCCAGTTTATATTTATCACTAAGTTATAGTTACTCCACTTTCTAGGTCAAAAAAATAATTAAATTACTTCTATCAACCTGATTTATTTAAAGAAAATAAATGGAATTTTATAGAGTTATAGCTATCTGAAATCATGGAAGTAAAACCTATATAGGGAACCTCTTTAAGAAAAAAAAGGGGGGAGAGGGTAAACTATTTTTTTTAAAAAAGCACCTAATATATGATGCAGTACCGTAGACCATAAGAATTGGAGAAAGATGAACTATATATGTAGCCACGATAGCACAACCTTCGAAAAGGTTAAATATTTATTCCTTCGGTAGAAAGATCATGCATGAAGTTGGAAAGAGTACTTTGAGCATCTTCACAAGAACATGTTGATTTTCCCTCTTGTTATTTCTTCACAGTAACTCAAAACCTTCACTGGAAATTATCGGGGCCATTTAATTAATTTTCCCGGCAAATCCCGGATCCTATGCAAATCGTTAGTCATATCTGCTCGTCGTGTAATCCATAGACCAAATCAAGCTGAGTGCACTCCATTTTTATTTTTAAAAAATGAACGTGTAAATAGATTGATATAAACTCTCTTTTTTTTAACCTAGGCTGATATATATATACCTGGAGAAGAACAGCATGTATGTATATTAAAGAGATTTCCGCCACTCTTGCATCACGCAAAAACTTAAAATAGCTAGCTCGTATGGATATATTATATAATATATGTGTAAGATTCGAGAAATTAATCTTTGACTAATAGTATCCATTCATGGCATCCCCTCAACAGCTGGTTCATGTTAAGGAAACAAATTAAAGTAGGTTCTGCTTTGTTTTTGATGATTACAGGATCAGATCATGATTATAAAGAAGTGGTTAATGTTTGAACTAAATCAAGAGTAATTAAAGAAAGGAGGAATCAATTGAGTCCCTTCCATACTTTGCCAGCCAGCCAGCCATTCTAAAAGAGGTCAAATGCCGACGCTCGGCGTTCAAAAGTCGCTCAATTCGGAGACTGACAAATTTGAGTCGGTGAATAAGAATGTAACGGCCGGGCATAAACCATGACCTCATGGATCTTGGAAACTCAACGTTGGGGCTCGACACGCCGTTCAATTGAAAAGGGAAGTAACGCACCTCACCGCATCATTAATAGATTTTTTATTTATAGGAATAGCTAGTTTACTTTAGTGTGTTAAAGCTGCGGATCGTATAGAAATCTTTTGTACACGAAAATAAATTAAAAACAACACCAATGACAAAAAAAAAAAAACAAATATTTGTGTTTAGAAGAAATAAGAAGGATATGTACTAATATGATATTGATGAAATAATAATAATAATTGAGATGATAAGAAAACATGTACGGGGCTTTCCAACCGGTCATGCCTAGATGTCTTGGGTTTTTTTTTTTTTTTAGATACAGATGACCTGTTATTTGCACTTATTCTTTGAAAAAATAAAATAAAAGTAGAGTTATTTTCCCATAATTTATTATTATTGTGGTGACTGAAAAATTAGGTCTATATTTTTCAGCTAGAAAAATCATTTTTTTCCTTTTATTTTGACCAAAACTATTTAATAAACACCCTTAAAAAAAACCCAACTAAACCACCTAAAAAACAATAAAAACAATCCGAAAATATTAAGAAAGATTTTTCAATTCATAAAAAAAAAAACCTCTTGCTGTGAAATAAATTCAGTTCATTTTCAATCTCTTTATATATATAATAAACAAGAAAATTGATTTTTTATATTTGCATTTTGAATCTAGAGGTGAAATCAGCAACAGTTTGTAACGGCGAGTCACCACGTTGTCCGAGGCCCTGTCCAACCTTGTGGTGTTGTGAACAAGAAGCCATGACAGCTTGTTAGTTTGACCGACACGTGTCACTATTTAAACCCTCCTGGCAACTTTCGTCACCAGTTGCTTACGTTGTAGCAGTTCCTTGAGTTTATCGTCCCCACTCCTCTTCCTTTCCCCGTAATTTTTTCTCCATTACCATGATATGACAATCACGATAGTCACAATATTGCTGATTTGAACGTTCATACAATTTTCAAATGCACACAACTGACATATATATATATATATATATATATATATATATATATATATATATATAATTCCGACATCAGCATATCATCAACACATATTAGACAACAAAATTTAAATAAAATTATAAAAACAAAAACCATTAAAATCAATTTGTGTGATTGCTTAGTACAACGCTTTGAATGAAAAGAAAGTTAATTTTGTGTAATGGAATATATATGTTTACTTTTTTTGGAGGAAAAAAGGCACGATTTATTATTATATAATGAGATAAATCTTGAATCTATTTTTATACTTTTAATCCAGTTAAAAATATAATATCAAATGGATAATCCACCATGACAGCCTAAATTATTTTCTCTTTTATTTATTTAATCTAAGAAATAATCAATTGAAAATAAAAACACATGCTGAATTAACGGAATCGATAATAGAAGTTTTTTTTTTTTTTTTTATGAATCGGTAAAAACATATGATGTAAACAGTGGGTTTAGCCCAATATCTACAAACGCAAAGTTACTCTATAACCTAAACTACAAGGCCAATTGTCTTGACTGTTTGAAACACTAGCATGGCAATCCTATAACACACCGAGCCTCTACTGACCAGTGACCACCGCATGTGACACAGAGCCATGGACCCATGCTTCTAGAAGCTGTCTTTCCTTGAAGAACTGTTATCTTCGAGCATCAAAACCTAAGAAATTTTCTTTAAAGCTAATTCAACTTCAAGATAATTATCCACAGAAGAGTCCAATATGAATTTCAGGATGGAAACAAAACCATTTGAATATATATTAGAGCTGCAAACATAGTTTGAATATCACAGCTATCATGTATCATGTAGGAAGTTTGAGAAACAAGGTCCCTACAGAATTTGAGAAAAGCCCGCTTATCTGGCAACATGTCCGAAAAACACTTGAACCTTAATTAGTTTTTTTTAAGTTCCTAATTAGTCTACTCTTGAACCTTAATCTGTGTTTAGGCTTGTCTAAACTTTTACAAACAGGAACATGTAGCAACCTGATCACAGCTCAAGAACTTAATGCAATTCTCATCCAGACCGACCCCACAAGTTTGAAGTTTCTAGTTTCTGCCACTCGTGCGGTCAACACCTAGGAATCAGAAAAAGAAGATTTGTTTAAAATAGATATAGCTGTGGATCAATGAATTTTATGTTGAAAGAAATGCGTTAAAGGATGTCACCATAAAATATGGCAAAGCAGCTGTTAAGCGCTCTAATTTATTAGCAAAAGGACTTTAGGAAGGAAATAATTAGTTTATTTTATTTTATTATTATTGTAGTCAATCAGTCGAAGAAAGATTTAGGACTGGAACAATCATGAAATCCATGGATATGCTTCTGTCACCTTTAAAGTCATATTCGTCAAACTGTCAAGCAAATTTATCATGCTGACCATTCTTTTGAACGTTTTGATGCTTTAAGATGCCTGTACAACACTAATTTGTATTACTACAAAATTCGGGTGGGATTTTGGTCTTGATAATTTTTTTTTTCCATCGTTAGAGAAAAAGATAATTTTTTTATTTGAAAAATGACTTAAAGAGATCATTACTATTAAATTTTCTGAAAAATCGGTCCTTTTTTGACAGTCTAATACGATGTTTAGTATATTGTTGGATGGCCCATGTAACAGGTTTTCATTCTCAGACATTTCTCTTTTCCAGCAAAGGATGTTTGTTGCACATGAGTCATGAATACTTTGTAATCTCAATGAGAGCAACATACTTTACTCCATGTTCCCTTACAAATAACATATTACCCAAATTCCAGAATAAAAACCATAAACAATAATCATGGCACAGAGGTGGAAGATACAAGCAGTCACCAAGGATGTATGAAAGACAGCCACAGCTTGGATTTCTTGAAACAAAAAAACGATGGCAGATGTTCATATTTGTTCTAATTATCAAATTGATCATTGGGTTTGTCCCATATCAATAATGCCATGGGAAAAAAGAAAAGAAAAAACCAGAGAGCAGTCATTGCATGCATCCTGTTCTTAGCTTTGAAGCCTGTAACTAAAGAAATGTTTGCTTCGAAGGCCTGTAGAGTTTGGCCCAAGATCATTGATCAGCGAGTGCAATGATGATGGAGAAACTTGAAAACCCCCACACCCTCATCTCCTTTTTCTGGATTAATGCTTAATGTGAATCCATTCTTCTATCTCTGCATGCCTAAGACGCTTGCTCATAAGCTTTCAATCGAATGGCAATGAACCAGCCATGGTACGGGTTGGGATTAAGTTTTAACCTTAGGAAAAACAAAAAGCTATAGTAAAATTGTGGCAGTTTGCTACGATGTTATTCTATTATTAAGCCAGGATGATTAGGAGGCCACCTGCTCTCATTTTTATTTTCTTTTTTTTAAAACAAAACTTCAAAAAACCAACAACTGAGTGCCAAAAACTTCCACAGTCAAGCTAAATGCTTCAAGAAAAAAAATCTAAAACAAACAGATTTCTCGTTCATGTGTCTAAACATATGGAAACAAAAACATAAATTATAACAAATGTCCGCTAAACGTCTCTTAATTGTTTTTTCCTCCCCGGGCAAGAAAGTAATTTTATTTTTAATCGAGATGTGTACAAGTTGATCCAAACAACTCACGTGAATAAAAAAATAATAAAAAACTAATATTAAAAAGTATAATTTAGTTGATCTGTTTCTCAATTTGTTTTCTAAATAACACTTATTTGAATATCATAAATTTTCAAGTTATTAAAAATTTATTTAATTATTAAATTTTAAATTTTAAAAAATTAATTAAAATATACATAAAATAACCAATACTTTTTTATATATATATATATATAATAAAGAACTGGGTTGGATTATTTTGGGTTTGAGTGGTTAAGTGCGAGAAGAATTAACGAGGAGAAAGTGGGGGCTAAAAGGCACTTATTTGTAATTTCATGTGAACTTCTTTGTATGGACCATTTTTCTAAGCATATTAATTGTCCTCCGTATCACTTTAGCAAAAACACAAGACTACTAATTTTGAGAATCTTAAAGCATTAAGATTCTTTAAATATAATATTAGAATTAATAATGTATTTTTAAATCAATTTTTATATTCCGGTTTTAACCAGCAACTCATATGAGCTCGATTGTTTTTAACTCTTTATTGTTTTTTTTTTTTGTAATATTTTTGTTCCATACTTTATTTTATTGGAATTGGAATATGGATAAAACATGAGGAAATAGATCCATAATATATTAATTATTTTCTTAATTTTGCTCCTAACAAAGATAATTTTAAAGATTTTTTTTCGTATTCTTTACCGAGGAACAAATAACATTAAAATTGTTTTCAGATGCTAAAACATCTGATTAAAAGTAAAATCTTAGTAAACGCCAAGTGGAAAGCAACCTTATTTATATGTATATAAAAAATAAAAAATAAATTAAAATGGAGATGAATTACCTTAGTCAATTCATTAGCATGTCCTTTCTTTCTCTTTTCGTCAGACTCTGGCATCCATAAATGTTCTTCCTTCTTGAAGAGAGAGGACGAGAAGAGGACCATCCGCGGGATGCCACGTGTAATGACGTGATTTATTCCCTGATCGTCCAAGTCATCGAGACGTGATTGACTGACTGGCAGACTTTCCTGTCTCATTGTCCTTAAAAATTGACAAAATTTATATTCATGGCAGGAATTTATTTATTGAAGAAAAAATTATTCGGGGCAAAAACCTCGAATATCCTATCCAGGTGTTTGCTATGGTTTATTGTGCATTTATAGGGGCATTCAATTTCCAAAGAAGATAATTTTTTTACTATCCAATAAGTAAAAAGTACTTATTAACTCGTAATTTAAAAATGATTTTTAAAATAAATAGTATTTCTTCTCCGACATAATAAGGTTTTTTTTCGTTGAAGTTATGCTTGACAGCATTTCACAATATAATAAGTAAATATATTTAACAATTCAAAATGTTATGAATTGAAATATATTACTGTCTTTTTCTCGATGTAAGAAACCGGAACCGCATCGTTCATTGGCATCATTATGAAATAATTAGTGTTAATTCAACAACGAGAAAAAAAAAAAAAAGTAGAGTCCAGATCTGCAAGTGCAACTGAGTCCCACGAGACTCGGTAATATCATAGTAAAATTGAATCCAACACACTTGATTCTACTAAGAACCAATTAAGCTTCTCTTTTTCTTGATTTTCATCTTGGATTTTTGGATAGAAAGGAATCCTAAATTCAAGGACATTAAACCTGACATATTGATGGATCCAAAAATACTTAGATATGATATATAGCCAAACTCAAAAGAATTGAGTTTGACATCTTATCAGACCTTCTTTTCATGGATATTAATTTTTGTTAAACTATTATATTAGGCCTTCTTCTTCTCGCTCCCTTTAGTCATGGTCTTAATAAAAAAAAAATATAAGTTTTAGTATGAAATACATTCATCCACCACTAACATATTCATTTAGCCTTTCCAAAAAAAAAATCTTTGTTGAGAATATCTATTTTCTTGTTATCATTATGAAATAATTAGTGATAATACAAAACAAAAAAAAACAAAAAAGAAGTAGAGCTCAGTTCTGCCGGCCCAACTGAGTCCCACAAGACTCGATAATTTCACAATCAAATCGAGCCCAACACACTTGATTTGGCCGAGAATCAATTGAGCTTCTCTCTTTCTTAATTTTCATGCTGGATGTTTGGATCTGAAGCATATTGACAACCCAATAGATGCTTGGGTCTAACATGTAGCCGAGCTCAAGAGAGTTGAGTTTGACATCTTATCATACCTTTTTTTTTTAATTTTGATTTTTATTAAGCTATTATATTAGGTCCTTTTCTTCTAGATCCCTTTAGTCATGGTATCAATTAAAAAAATATTTTTTAGTATGAAATACATTGATAGCATGTTTATTTAGCCTTTCCAAAAGAAAATCATTGTTGAGTTGCTTGAAGTCTTGAACTATAATTTTAATAGCATGTTTACTGTTGAGAATTGCTAGTTGGTTGATTTTTGTTACTCTTTGCTGTGTGATTGTCACAGAACTTGAAAAGCATGTTCTTGATATCCATGTCCTCGCCTATGTTATGGCAGAAAGGATCAGCAAAAGGGCAAAAAATCTGGAATTGCTTTTCACTGCTAGAATAGGCTTTGATCGTATAGACTTGAACGCAGCAACAACTGTTGGGTTTCAGTTCGAGAAACCAATCAAAGATTCAAGCTGTTGAATACCCAATGAATATTCATTGAAACTCGAAATTTTAAAGTGTAGTTATGATTATTTTTTAAATAATTTTTTTGTAATAAAATATATATTAATAATATTTTTTAATTTTTTTTAATTATTTTTAACATTAGCACATTAAAATAATTTAAAAACATTAAAAACATATTAATTTAAAATTAATAAAAAATTAAAATAATTTGTAATTTTTTTAAAAAATACTTTTAAAACATAAAAATACACAGTTATACCTAATAAAATTCAGGTAAAAATATTTAGTTCGAGTTCAGGTATAAATATTACTCGCTGCCATCCGTAGGGATCTCTTCGTGTGGATCTTGAGATCCATGGCTCTTGAGATCCATGGCTCTTGCTTGAGATATTATTAGCCGCTTAGGGCCAGAAATATTGTGTATATGTGCCCTTTAAGGAGGTGGTCACGATAAGCTATATATTATGATATTTTTTACGGTACAAGAAATTGACGTGCAATTATGCTTGTCACACAATTGTTACAAAAATATTATATTTTTCATCCTCGCACGTATATAAAAGGACACTAACAGTTTCTATACTGTATATCTACAGCTTCTATTCCACATCAATGTTTTGAAAATTAATTAAAAAATAAATCTGAAATGATTAAAAAAATCTTTTAAACTTATAGTCAGCGCAAGACTTGTAGAATGTTTTAGTAAATTTCAGTACAATTTTTTTTATCGATACATGTACCGTGTAATTAGCTAGACTCATTTAAACACTGAATGAGATAATTAATTTGTTTTTTAAAGTATTTTTTATTTTTAAAATCCACATGTTAAAATAATTTAGAAACACAATAAAAAATTTAAAATTTTATAAAATATAATTTGTACGCAAAAACAAACGCTTCCCCAGGTATTACACGCCATGAATGAATTCAACCATTAATCATTTTCACAGTGGAGCTTGAACTGTAACTTGAACCGAGGCAAGAAGTAAAAAAGAAGTGCACTCACCTGCTACAGTGCTAGCAGATATGTCTTTATACGCAAACAGTAGCCATTTACACTCTGCAGATCTCTCCTTAGCTCTTGCTTGAGTGCTCTGCCATCTTTCACGGTGACAAGGTGAGAGGGAACAGAGCTCTAAAAGCTGGGGAGGGAAGAGTCCCCGTGTCTTTCACGCGCGACTTACTATCTCCATCTCTGATAAAATCATGGAAGTGACTGCAGAGAAAATAATAATTTGATGGGAAAGGAGGATAGGATGTTTGTCCCACGTGGGGTCTCGCACGTGGCCACAGCTGCGGCGGTTGGATGTTGATGCACTGTCCCTCACCGCATGTATGTTTGCTTCACGCAATCTTGCTCCCCCTCTGCTTCCTCTGTTGTTGCCGTGGCTTTAAAGTTTTAATTAGCAAGTACATTCTCTTGCTAAAAATTAATCCCTCCACGTTTTTTAATTATGATTAGCTATGTTTTTTTTATATAAAATAAATAGATATATATTTTCCATCATTTTTGCACCAACTATATTAGATCTTTCTCAATTATTATGAAAATCTTCATTTATTTTTCTTAGATTTTCATTAGTATTGAAAAAAAAACAGAAGAAAGAAAGGGTTTTTTTATTTATTATTTAATTTTAATTTAAAATAATAAGGAATGCATGTTAACTCATTTAAATATAACTAGAGATAATTATTTTCAGTTCGATTCGGTTTTTATAAAAAAAACTAATGAAATTAAAATTAAAAAAAAATCAAAACATGTTCAACCGACTGGTTTCAGTTCGGTTTTTTTAGGGCAAAAACTGGTTTGGCTTGGTTTTTTCTTGTTTGGGTTCGTTTTGGTTCGGTTTTTTTGGTTTCAGACTTATAAAACCGAACCAAACAGGTCTATTTTTTTAAAATTTTAATTGTTTTTTTATGGTTTAATGTTTTTTATTTTTTTTTTTAGTTTTCTTAGTTTAATCGATTTTTTTATTGTTTTGCTCCCCTCTAGATATAAGTTAAAATAATTAATATCATGGAGTTAAAAAATAAAACTGTTTTTCTTATGAAAAAACAATATTCAACTAACCAGTCAATTCACATTATTGACCCATCACCAAAGTTTCAATTTTTTTTAAAATAATTAACAAAAACAAAGTAGTAAAAAATAAACCGACCTTTCTATGGTCTCTAAAGGAGTAAATAAATACCATCCATGCCTTCGTTTTATCTCTCTCCCTCATTAACTTCTATCTAGCTAGTTAGACCCCACAAAGATTGTGAAACTGAAACCCCAAGGAAGTGGATTATTTCTGCAGAGAGAAGATGATGAATGCTGGTGCAAATAATGGGAGTGGGCCTTGTGGTGCCTGCAAGTTCCTCAGGAAAAAGTGTGTAAAAGGGTGCATTTTTGCACCATACTTTGATCCAGATCAAGGGACAGCTCACTTTGCAGCAGTGCACAAGGTCTTTGGTGCCAGCAATGCTTCTAAGCTGCTCTTGCGCATACCTGCTCACAAGCGTCTTGATGCTGTTGTTACTCTTTGTTATGAGGCCTTGGCTAGGGTTAGAGACCCTGTTTATGGTTGTGTAGGTCACATTTTCACTCTCCAACAACAGGTAAATATTTTTTCTTGATGATAATTGGCCAAAAACCTTTCAATTAGTATTTGAAGGCTAAGTTTGTTCAGGGTTTTCATCTTTAGCTTTCTTCCTCGTTTATCCCCTTCTAAACTTGCACAGAACGGTGGTAGAAGAATAAAATTGTGAGTGATTAACATATATATATATATATATATATATATATATATATATATATCCAAGCTCTCATATTGTTTAGATTAATTGTAGCTTATTAGTGCTAAATAACCTCTGCCTTTGCTATCCATTGGAGGTTTAAGAGTACTCATCTATTGACATAATTAATTTGGGGTCGACAACATCGTATGGTTTGTGTTTTATGCTTCAAAGTTATGATTAACTGCAAGGGATTTTGTGTTGGAACTTTCCCTTGCTTTCTTTCTCTAAATTACCTTCAAAAGACCTTCATATGATAAATTTTCTTCGGAGAGACTTCGTTAAATATGATAGTGTAAGTTTTGCTTTTGGCCCCTTTAGTTCATATGTAGAGAATTTTCTGTTTTTGTAGTTCTTGAAAATTGAAATAGAGCTGTACATATATGGATAAATCAGAAACTAGATCGTCATCAAGTTATTATGCTAGAAGGAATTCTCAATTTGTGGTCAAACTGTTCGTCAGGCTTTGTCTTGTCCATGGCAGCATAACGATTCGTCTTGAAGACTAGAACCGTAGAGGTAAATCTAGCTGGTCGAGGTTTGCACGTTACTATTTGCCAGTTTCACTAGTCGTCAATTCATTGGTTTGGCATATTTATACGTGAATTTGAACAAGTATTGCTAACGTGAACCTTCTGTAGGGTTTCTTGCTATCTAGTCCCAAACTGCTCTTACATGAAGTTAAGTTTTCTTGTGGATTCTACTTAGGACTAACTTCTCTTTGGTTTCTTCCAAACATTACCTCTCACTTGGTTTCTCGATGTAATGAATTGAGTGAAACTCTTGCGCATTTTTTTGAGTGAATATTTATTAGTGTTTTGGGGTGTAACAAAATTAATCATGGTTTTTCAACGAAATTGCGTGAAATTTAAGCCAACTTGAGCTGTGAATGGTAAAACTCCGAGAGAGAAATGACTGAAGGGGGGTCTTGTTGCTTGCCGGAGTACAAAGCAAACTTCAGCAAGCTCGAGAAATATTCAAGTGTTTATGGTTTTGACTTTGATGTATAGTCCTCAATAATTATTTCTCGTAATCTACGACATATTGAAGTCGAAGTCTTGATGCATTTATTATGATCGACAAATTAAGGAGGAGGGTTAATGTCTCCTTGTAAGAAGCTATAATAGTAGTGGGGCCTAGACCCATGTGTTGGTTCTCATGTGGTAAATCTACTGGCTAGAGCCCAAAAGTCTTACATTCACACGGGAAGACAATTTATTTATATACCTCGGATAATTTTATCATGATCAAACCTTTGTTGGTGGGTTTTGTTAGGGTTTCTCATTTTGAATTATTTGTTGAAAAATCCGTGTACGATAGCGCACAGTCGTTCATGGAGCGCCTAAGATTTCTACATTTTAGCTCGTTGGGCAGATAACCACTTAATTATTGGGTGCTTGCTTTATTGGATTAGGTAAAATGCCATTGCTTTTGCTAGCATTGACTACTTCAAGCACCTCGATAGAGAGTTCAATATATATGGAAAAATATAATTAATACCAACGGAATGTGCTCTTAGTAGTTTGGATTTTTTTTTCTCGTTTACACTGTGTTCGGGAATTTTTGCGAGGAGAGAGGAGGTGAAAAGCTTTAAATTTTGTGAGATACATTTAGCTAGTGTATTTAGAAGTATCTCGAGCTCTTTTGAAATTGATTTTTAATTGCTTGATAAAAAGAAAAAACCTATATCTGGCTGCTGATCTTTGAACTCTTAACTTTTAAATTCTTTTTTCCTTGTCCGGTTTCTACGTTCGATATATGGTTGCAGCAGCTCCAAGAGCATCTTGTGTTCTTCACCTACTATCCAAAAAAAGAAAAGCTATAAAACAGGCGATATCTTTTAGTTCCAGGATTGCAAGTTCAAATTTGGATGCTACTTGAAAGGATTCTGATGAGAATTTATCTTGTCGCCACAGGTATTGAATTTGCAAGCAGAGTTGGCCTTCATTCAAGCCCACCTTTCAACATTGCAGCGCCTCCCTCAACCTCAGCCACCATCTCAGTGTGCTCAAAGCCCCTCGCAAACAACTCTTGATTCATCCTCAGAAGTACCATCGTTCACAAAGCTAGCTTCAAGCTCTAACATATCGACTCATTTTGATCAGTTACAAGTGCAACAAACATCAACAGGAATGACAGGTTTCTATAATCCATCGGAGTAGGAAGTTAATGGTGAAGAGCTGACTCGGGAGCTTGTGTCTATATGCTTGCCACAAGTTAGATTTAAGCCTCCAAACTCTCCTTGGAATATTTAGGATACAATCGGCTTTGGCTTTTGTTGCCCTTCTAGTGTTGTTAGCTCCGTTTGTATGGGTCACAATCTAATGAAAATCGTAATATTTCATTTCTCTACCTTTAATTTTTCTTTCACTTCAGTAAGCCCATGATCTACTTTTTGAGAGATTTCCACTTTTAAAAATTGGTGTAAGAGCACATCAATCCAACATTTTACAACAAATTTTGAGTAATTCCCTTAAGGAATTTCCAGCATTGTTGTCAGCAAATCACATATAGATAGGACCTTGATTATGAAGCACGATTGGCAAGTTAATATTTCATAAATATTGTCTGAAGCATATTCAATACAAAGCCACATGGTGTTCAATATAACATTGCAGGAACAAGGAGCGAATATGTGAGGGAACTTGATTCTAGTTCCCATCCACGCTTTCACAAGCTTGTAGTCAAGAAAAGGAAACATAGTCAAATGACATCTAGTTGTAGCTCGCAATCTACCGTGATTATAATTTTAAACCCCAAAGGGATAGCGTGATCAAGCTCCAAAGAATCTTGGATGCCTTGATATTCACAAATCCTAGATCCAACACCTGGGATAGGGGGGGGGTGATAATGAGAAAATGAAATTTCTTGAGTTAAGGACGAAGTAAAGCATTATAACATAACATTAGTTGATTTAAGTGGTTCCGATAGTACTCATCTTTTCTTTGGGGGGCAAAAAACGCAAATTTTTTTCTCCTAGGATTTGGATCCTAATCAAAGGTTTTTCTTACTGCATGCCTTCTTTGATCTTCAAAGCAATACCTTCATGGTTTCCAAGGTGCTTCCAAATGGACTTTTGTCTGGCCTAGCCAGAACAGATAGTATAAGGTCGTGCATCAGCAATGAAACAAAACAAAAATTTGTTTCCAAAAAAGAAGATTAAATAAGTTTATTCAAAGGACAAAGGAGGCACTATAGAGTTTAAAAGCCAATAGAATATGATGAATAATGAACTATGGAGTGAGTATGTGTATGTGTAATGTCTTGGTTTGTGAGTGTAGGGACCGGGGCTAGCATGAACATGTAGAGCCCTGGAAAAAAGAGAAGTAACATTTTGACTATGGAACCAGATTTATGTCAAAAAAGCATAAATAGAACAATGGCTTGTCTACCACAAGACTATAAATTTCTTAAACTAGCTCAAAGCCTTAAGGTGCCTTTCAGCTTTGCCATAAGAATGGCGAAGAATTTCCAGAAGAATTTCCAGAAGTAATGGCGGGATTTCTTATGGCAAAGAATTTCCAGAAGTAATGGCGAAGGAGAGTTTCTAGATAAACATGTCACGACTATTTATTTCAGAAAGCCATAAGCAATAAATAAATTGTTAAGAAATTTGTATGCATAACAGCAAATCCTGTAAATTAATGTGTACAGCCACCTCCGCTCTTTCAGCAAAACTTTGATGACATTTTTACCATGAATATGATGCTGACCAAATTTAGAATCAACTGTTAAAGAACATACCAGCTGCTTTAGTAGCAAGGATATGCCAAGAAAGAAGCCTTCCCGGTGCTGGGCATGTAAGCCAGACCTGGATACATGTGATACAAAATTAAAATTCAGTATGTGGGAGCCTTCATGATTTAATAATGGAATAACCAGTTCCCCAGGGATTATAGAATCCAACAAAAGGGGTTTTATGAGCTCACCTCCATAAGCTGTTCACATAGCCATTGTGATTCCTAGGTTGGAAATCTTCATAGGAAAAATGAGAGAAAGCTCAGGTCATTGCTCCTGATTCATAAGCATCCGATCAATGCAGTACTGAAGATTTAAACACTTCTGCAAATAATTGTCCCGATGATCTGAACCTTTAGATAAAACCATATAAGAAAAACTGCACAGGAAAAGAACACCTACAAGAACAACTTATTAGTGATCTGAATAATGAACACACCATGTTCCTATTTTAACATCGTGCAAGATTTAGCTAAAAAATCCCACTTTCTATTTTATTGAACAGGCTAAAATGTTTCAAGACAAAATGGCACTGAATGATTTCCAGATCCAGAACCAATAAAAGATAAAAGCATAAGAAAAAGCATCTAAGATACATGCTGTTTGTAAATTGAATTGAATTTGATGTGCCAAAACAGCAGTAGAGAGACTCAGTCTGCATACACAAATACATAGCTCATGCTAATATTTCAGCTCTTTGAACCTCCAAGTGCAAAAAATATAGATTGTGGCATAGACCGTTAAAAGTCTCGGTGCACACGTGCGCAAAAACTATTCCGGAAAGCATTGTCCACAATTGAAAAATTCTTCAATTTGATACAATGTTGTATCATGTATAGAGAACAAAATTTCATTGTCTGATCAGAAACTTTTAATTACAAACCTCAAAGAGCCAACTCACAATAAATGCCGAAAGAAATCACACTCTTAACACTATCCTGAGATTAAAGAAAAAGAATAGCACCCATTTTTAAGAGAGCACAGATATTAATTGTGGAAGAGTGAGAGATGTATCCTTGACTCCTGCTCTCTAGTTAATAATGTGGTAAAAGGAACTAACACCACCAAGATTTAGAAATTTCCAAAGGTTTGGCAAACCAACTAAGATTTGTTTTTATATTTTTTCTTTCAGTTAAAAGGACAAATAAGCAGATGAAGAAGGAAAGAAAGATACCCTCCAAAAAGCAAACCACAAATATACATTGTGCAACTGATGCAAGATGCCTGTACATCGAATTCCCATACAAATAAGCTAAGGGGCACCACCTTTTACTAAACACACAAAAGGAATCCACTACAAGTTCATCGACAACTTCATACAATAGAGGGTCCAGCAAGAAACCACTTGGCCAAGAACATAGTAGATTTATTAGACTTTCTATGCACATGATATATTATTGAATTTCACTGTTAAAGGCATATGGATTAAGTTCACCTTTTCACTTAATACCCATACAGGCCTATTCCAAGACCTAAGAATGCAAACGGATTGCTAATGGTGCATGAATAATCTACAGCAATGAAAGTTGCTTTACATTAAGGCAGAAAAATATGTAACAATGGCTCACATGTAAGCCTTATATTGACTATGACATAGCAAATTAACAAAACAAGAGAGAATCTATGCACCTCTAGAAATTATGTTCTAGGAGCTTCACAACTGATGACAATCGTAACAGCTAGGACAATAAACAAGCCAGAAAACACCCTTAATTGCTGATTATGTAATTCAGAGAGGTAAAGCATTTTAAGCTAATGTTTCAGAGCTTTTCATCAAAGAAAAGAATACAGATACCCAAGCAGAGACAGAGGGAGGAAGGGAGAGAAGCCTCACACAACTTCAAGCAATAATATTAGAAAGAAAGATTGGGTATATAATACATAAACATTCTCAAAGAATTACATATGATAATTTTTAACACATCACATATACGCATTACCCGTAGGAACCGGCTGAAAATTAAGGTCCACAAAGTTGTTAACAAATAGTTATAAATAAGGTACGTGCAGATCGGACCAGTTGGCCATAATTTACAGTACAGTATACAAAAGATACCCAGAAGCACGTGAGAAGCTCCAATCTTCAGTATACATAAATGTACAGCCCACTTCCAGAGGTCAGAATGGACAGTGGGCATGATTTAATCTCAATCCCTAAGTTAGAGCAGGTTAACCTGGCTCTTGAGGACTCTAAACAATTTCCCCATGTCTGAATTCACTGTCCTCACAATCTGCACTGGTGTCCAACCCACAAGGTGAATCATACCATTTAGGATTCTCATGGTAGAAACTATCAACCTGTATAAGACCTACATCTGTCACTATACCCTCATCATGTCTCATGGGCTTGGTTAGTTTAGTATCTTCACAGTCAAGAATGCTCTTCTCATCAAAATCACTGCACTTCAACCACTTTTCAGGCTTAGACGGCTCATTCAACAGGTCCTTCTCACTCCTACACTCTGCCCTCATCTGGTCCCAGGGAACAACATCCCCAAGTGTCCGGCCAAAACTATCTTCATCATCTTCGATCAATTCTGCCTCCTTGCCATTCCCATATAGCCGTTCATGGTGATCAGTCCAGTGAGCCAGATCATTCCCCCCCACTAACACATCATCTGAATGAGACTTGTGTGAAAGCAACCCTATTGTCTTTGAACTCTCATCCCCTATGCTCCTAACTTTGTTGACAACATCATACAATTCCTGAGCCACTGAACCCAACAATTCACTCGGGATTTTCCTCAATCTCCCTTCCAATAACCCAATTTCAGCTCTCAACTCTTGCACCTGCTGCAAAACTGAAAGTCGAAATTCTCCATCATCCTTCCCCAACAAACCAAAACCTTCACTATCCACATCCTCGCGCACCCCATAAACCATTTCTTGATCCATCATAAACCCACCTTTATGCCCAACAACCCGATGTATTATCCTCGCATTCCCATCCAATGGCCCCGGTTCATGCCCTGAATGCACTGCATACAACTTAAACATTGCCATCCCCTCTTCTTGATACACAAACGTCTTATCCTTCTCATTATAATTCGTAATCGGAACAATCGCCCTAATCCTAAACCCACACCCACACCTCTTGGACGCATACGGCTCTCTTTTCAACATCCTTGACTTCTTTGCAACTGGCTCCCCCGCCCTATGGCAGGCATAATCCTTAACCTCTGCCATAAACGGTTTATACCTAATATATTTCTGCCTAATACAAAGCACAACCTTATGTTTTGCTGCTAATTGCTGTAACTTCGTTGGAACTTCCTTCGCAGGCACATCAAATGACTCTGTGTACTCAAAACGCCTTCGTTTATTCCGCGAATTAGAACCCTCACTCGTGGAACAAACCGGACAGGCAGCAACACAAACCCTAATAAAACTCTCCGGTATTCCATAAAACTTAGCACCTACAGTCCAAACTTGTTTAATTCTCTCTATTGTTTCTCTTAACCCTAAATGTTTTAAATCGGCGTCGCCGTGGAAACTAGTAACTATATCTTGCCATTGATCAATATGAGAAACAAATTGCTGTGAATTATTTTTAAAACAGAGAAATTCGTTACCAGACGTAGGGTCCACATGCGCCATTAACTTCTCCTGAATCCTTTTCCATCCCGTTAGGTAAGCGGTGTCTTCGTTCCTATCTTTCCAGACATTCCGCCACGATTTCAACACCGTGCACGGCGTCGCCGCCCGGATCTCGTCGGGAGTGGCGAGGCGCTGCTCGAGAATGCAACGGATCATAAGAGTGTGAGATTCAGCGTTGAACGTGTAGAACTGTGTGGATATGTGTGGCTCAGGGTTAATAAAGGCAGGCGCGTGAGGGTTGTGGTTACGATTGGAGTTGTGGTGGAGGTTGTTTTGGTGGTGATTGAGTGAGTCGTCGTTGTCGGAGGAGGATTGACTCGGTGAGTTATCGGGGGAGGAAGGGGAACAGAAGAGGACGATTTCGGGGAGAGAAAGGTCGTCTTGAATGGACGGTTGTGATTGGGTTTGAGGAGTTGGGATGATGATCTGATGAGGAGGAGGAGGGAGTGGCGGGACCAGGTCATGGTGGTTATGGAAGAGATCAGTTTCCGTTTTGTGAGGAGGATTCATGTTTGGAGAGAGATTGAAGAAGAAGAGAAGAAGAGAGAGTGAGAAATGGAAAAAGAGGGGTTTCTAGGTAACTTCCTAAACAAGAGAGTTTTTTGTCGTTGTTGTATGTTCACTGTCTATCTTCTGACATTTTGGGACTCTGAAATTTCAAGGTTTTTTTATTTATTTTGTACTCCTTTTCTTTTTCGTTTTAAATTTATCAGAGACTTTAAAAAAAAAAAAAAAAAAAGTCTAACCTCACTCTGCTTTTCAATCTCTCTCTAAACTTCTTTTTTTTTTTAATCTCTTCAGATTTCTTGTTTCATTTTGTCTTTTTCAATCTGTTATTCATGGTCTGTTTGCAATGATATTTAATACGACATCAAAGAAGATAAAATTCAATTTTATTCTATATAATCATGTCTGATTTAATTATATATTTAAGATACTATTTATTTTTATATTTAAAAAAAAATTAAATTTTTTATTTTTTTATTTTAAATTAATTTTTTTTAATATTTTTAAATCATTTTAATATATTAATTTTAAAAAATAAAATAAATATTATTTTAATGCTACCACGCTGCCAAAACAGAATTATAATCTTATCTCTCCCAACAAATATTGTTTTATTTAAAAAATATATATTGTTTTATTTCTTGTTCTTTGTGAAATGATATTCGATGTGTGCATCAAACATATTGAAACCCGGTCTTATTCTATTTGACGATGTCCGATTTAATTATATGTTTAGTCAATGACATAATATTTTAAACATTGCTACTCCATTTGAATTTTTATACACCGGGGATGCGTGATAGTTTTGGAGCGGTTAGCTTTATCTTATTTCATGAATTTGAAAAGTGTTCCTTAATTAAAAATTCATTAAATTTATATATATATTTAGTACTTTTTACGTGCTAATATAAAAGTTTTGAAAAAAATAATTATGATGTATTTTAAAATAAAAAATACTTTTAAAAAACATTATACATCATAATATCAAACACACATTTTTTTCAACTTTTAGGGATGTAGCACGACTAAAGAAGTAAAGATCAATTATGTTCGATTTTTACTATATATTTGGCGTTGTGATAGTTTTTAGGATATCAATTTGAAAAAATAGGCGTAAGAAAACCACTTTTAATTCTGATTTAAAAAAAATATATGTTTAATTAAAACTGATATAAAAAGTAGGTATTTATGAATTAAAAATATGTTATTTTAGCTTCTATAAAATCAAGATTTGAAATACAATTATATATGAGATCTTATGCAAAAACAATTATTTAACTAACCAAACAGGTGTTTTATATGATTAGATAAAACATAAAAGTTGTTGTAATACCCAACAATCTCTTCTTAATAGAAAGTTTTGTTATATTATGTATGATTGTTCATCTAGACACAGATTATTGTGGATTAGAGTAGTGTAATGACGAAATTATCTTTACCAAAAAAACTTGCTAAGTATGCAGTTGGAGGTAGGAGTGTCTATTTCATGAGATACATTTGGCATTGAAAGAATGATTGGGGACAATGTTTAGTTCGGGTTTTTTGGGCTACCATATAGATACTGATTTGCCATTCAAGACACAAAATTTTAACCTTTGAGTCGAGAGCACCTTTTGTCTTTTCAAAAAAAAAAAAAAACAAAGAAGGTACAGTCATGCCCATTGGGGAGGAATATGCATGTGTTGAGAGGTTTCTCCATCCTTTTCTATTATCAAAACAGTTCAAATACAAAATTACCCTTAAGTTTCAACAAAAACAATGTTGCATGTAGGGGTTTTTCATCGTTCCACGTGGTTTTATTGTAAATATCATGTAGGGGTCAGAGGTAAATGGGTATTTGTACATATATAAATTATTATTTATATTCAGAAATGGTTGATGCATGATGAGCACGCGTCAGCAGGTGCGCACTGCCCCTACTATTCGAGGGTGCATTAGGCCCCAAAACAGAACCAAGAGTTGCCTTATGGGCAGTTATCGATGCGCCTCACCACCCCGAGCTCAAAGGCGAGGCGCATGTTCCGGGGAAGCCCACAGAGAAGCTCCGACCAAAGGTTTTTCCCTCCCTCCTTCTCTCCCCTCTCTTCTCCTAAAAAATCATGCTGCCCATTGCAAAAAAAAAATATATATATATGTCGGACATGATTGTCAGACCTAAGTAGCGTGGGTCTAAGATGATTGTCAAACCCAAGACATTTGATATTAAGAACGTCATACAACATATAATTAATTTTTTTTAAAAAAAAACACTAAAATTAAAGGCATTTATACTCTACACATAAAATTTACTATTTACTATAATAGTGTAATTACATATTTTTTTTGTTCTAAAAAAAACACAATGGTCTTGTGTTGGGGGTATTTTAGTCTTTTTACGTAACTTATTAATCATTAAAGAATTGAAAGACGATAATGAGTGTCTTTTTAAAACAAATGAATATAAAATAACATAATTGCCCTTTGAGATAGAATTTTTAAGACTTGCTAAGAGGAGTATTTTTGTCTTTTTATTTTTTAAAATATAGTAAAATAACAGTTTTACCCTTAAATATATAGTAAAACGTGGGTCTGACATGCTTGTCAGACCTAGGTGCCTAGCTTACTATGCTTACTAGGGCCACAAGCCCCTGACTTGTTTTTTTATATATATTTTTAATTTTTTAAAAAAAAATAATGCATTATTTGTGTATATTTTTTGAAATAAAATCTTGTTTTTATGTTTAGGTATGTATGATTCATCTGTGATTTTTTCTTAATTTTATATAGATTTTTTTAAAAATGTTGATTGTTTTATTAGATTTTTCATATATACAACCTTGCATTGTTATTCTTTTAATTATTTTTCAATAAATTTTATGTGTGTGTTGGTTTCTATTATAAATTTTATGTGTTTTTCTATTACAAATTTATGTTGATAGAGGAATTTATTAAACATAACTAGGTAAATTACCTGTGTTGCGATGTGAGATATCTTGATCTTTATTTTTTGCTTAGCTTTCTCAATTTCATTTTTGTTCATTGTTAATGATTTTTTGTTCTTTACTTTACATAATGGTTATTGGATTGTTTAATTAAATACGTGCATAGGTTTTTTGATTTACACTTAGAAGTTTTTTTGCTATATATATATATATAATGTTTGAGATATGTACCATACTTATTTTATACATTGGATTCAAACATATAAAATGTTTTTGCAAATATTTAACTAAGTTATTCAGGTCATTGTAGCAACAAGGAGTTGACAATCATTTATTATTCTTTACTTGCTAATAGTTGTTGGGACTTTACTTCTCATTTAAAGTTGGGCTTCCTTATTTTTTTGTTTATCATGCCACATTTTGTTTTGAGGTGCTCAAACAATATTTATACTAGATTAATGTCAATTTATATTTTACAATTTAATTTTTATATGAAATTCGAGATAATTTAAGTAAGTTTTTTATATGTTACGTATTTATTACTTAAAAATTAAATCATATATCTTTTAATATTATCTCCTCCGATTGCATGTTTAAAAAGCCTTTTGTTCTTCAATTATCTTAACTACCTGGTTGTTTATTCTAATTGTAGCAAATACAGTGACCGCGTCTAAAAAGTGTAGTGAAAAAGAATGAATAAATACAATGATACACTTATCAACAAAATAAATTAGTAGATAAAATCTAAGTACTGTTTCGTATTCCGGTGGTTTATATGATTACATTTTAAAAAAAAATTATAAATTATATTTTTTATTAATTAATACTTAAAAGTTTTTATTAATTAATAAAATATTTTTAAATATATAATTCAAGTAAAACACAAATCGTGATGCACAGCCGGTGTTAGTTTTACGTTTTTCTTGCAGGGAGAGTTGTCTAATGTTACCATTGATGCCAGTAGTTTGTTTATTACTACTGCTTGACAAGGAATCTATCAATATATATCAATCAATTGGTATTTTCAGAAATGAACTCACATAAAATATTGTCTCAAAAGGCTACTGGGGCTTCACCTTAAAAAAAAAAAAAAAAAAGGTCTTCTTCTCATCCAAGTCACTGCTTCGATTTGCAGAGACAGTTCATCCAACAATTGGCAAGGGTTTTTTCTGACAGGATGCATGAATTTGGGACACCTGGAGGACATGGTAGTATCCCTCGATTTGGTGCTACGAGTCCCACCCACCTAATTAGCTAGTTTGTTCTAAGGTGCTCGTATATATTTTTAAAGCTCTGGTGGGATTATTCCTTTATTTTTTAGTGGTTAAGATATTGGGTGCATGAGAATAATTCCTTTGCATGTGTATTTAAATGGATAGATTTACACGAAATTATTATATTGCAAACTCCTTTTCTATTTGAATTAACAAAACATCTAAAGAACTGGGTCAGCCATTGCAACAACTGTCTTAACCCCTGTTTGGTATTGTATATTAAATCAAGGTTTGGCAAATCTTGAAAAACAAAAATTAAAAAATTTTATAACATTTTTAAATTATTTTTATATGTTGATATCAAAAATATTTTTTAAAACATTAAAAATATATATATTATTTTAATATATTTTTAAATAAAAAATATTTTATAAAATAACCACAGTAACGCTTTCAAACATATTTTCAGACATGTAGTTTTACACCTCTCTCTCTCCCTCTATGTATCAAATATAAACCAAACCCCAGCAAATCATAATGTGATCTCATGTTATGCATATCTCTCTCTCTCTCTCTCTCTCTCTCTCTATATATATATATATATATATATATATATATATATATAATTAGGGTTATTGACATCAAATTCACTCAAGAGTAGGGTATTTTTTAGATTTGTTTCGCAAAAAGAAAACCCTCGCCCTTAAAGTGTCATTTATTTCAGGTGCTTTAAGGATTCGGTATTACTCTATAAGGGATTTATAAGCCATGTCGATTAAGAAAAAAGAGAAATCTCAGGCAACGGCGGAGAGGATAGAGGGATTTGTTTCATATCGTGACTATTTATTTTTTTATTTCACCGTCCCTGACAGTTTCTCTTCATTTAAGCTCAAGAAATTTTTACCAAAAAGAGATAGCATTTCCCCTGATAGATGATATCTGACTGTTGCAAGGAACTCTGTGGATAGTGAGTGTTTATATTTTATTTGCCATGGCATGTTTGATTCCCTCATACGAGCTTAGGTTGATGAAATTTAACACCAAGCAATAAAGTAGGGTAGCGCCAAGAAAATCACTTAGTTATAGGTTGTGGAAACTTTTTTTTTTATATATATATATATATAAATGATATGTTTAAAATGAATGATTACTATCGTAGCATTTTGTCTCATTGAGGTTGAACATGCTGCAGATTATAATAGATATATCATTCCAAAACAATTTTTTTGATCAATATGAAGAGAGA
The DNA here is from genome assembly GCA_033617975.1 of Populus alba x Populus glandulosa. NCBI lineage: Eukaryota > Viridiplantae > Streptophyta > Magnoliopsida > Malpighiales > Salicaceae > Populus > Populus alba x Populus glandulosa. Next base: position 4,616,852 of record CM066156.1, on the reverse strand, counting down.
AAAAAAGGCAAGGCAAAGAGTACAAAATGCTGGGAATTTATAACTTTTACTTGAGATTATTTGAGCTGTTTGCCCCTTTTCATTTGGATTTTCCCGGTTATTTGAAGGGGCTATATCAAGCAAAATAATTTTAAAGTTGTCAATTTTGTTTTGATTGTTGCTCTGTTTTTTCAATTAGAATGATATATTTTGATTTTGAATATTTTATTTCATGTTTCAGGGTTATATATATATATATATATATATATATATATAAAAAAACTCAAGTTAACTAGCTAATTTCATAATATAAATCATGAGATTGAGATAACCATAAAATAAATAAATTATAAAAAATTATAAAGTCTAATCTTCAATAAATTAAGTCTTAGACCCTTCTTATTGGCGAGTCTCGCCTAGGTGGAAAAGCTATTATCGATTGATTTTAAAATCTATGAAAGCTTGCCACTCGAGAAGATCGAGCTGCCCAATTGTTCTAAAGAAAGGTTATACCTTTTTTTCGAATCAACGAGCAATTCTAATTTTGATTAGAGAGGACAGGACAACTAATTAAAAGAAAAAGTTATGTTGGAGTTGAGAAAGTTTCATGGAGTTCATAATTGCATAAAAGGAATCAAAGTGGTGGTTGCGGTGCGTTGATGCAATTCTTCGACGGTCCCTATTAACCTTGCATGCTGCCTAGAAAATGAAAACATATAGGCGAAGGATGCTTGATAAGAAGAACTCATGTCCTTAATACCATGACTTTTTATTTTACCATTTTTTCCTTTTACATAGAGTGTTAGTAGCTTCTAACGAGCAAGTTTTCAGCCTACCTTGGTTGTGTGAAGGAAATAAAATAGTGGACAAACAATAATAATTGTGCTTATCCTTCTAATAAAGAAACTAAACCTTACTGAAGAAAACGATTTCATCCACCAATGTTGTTACTAGTATAGAAAAAGATTTATTAAGACGCACAACTACTTGCATAACAAGTTGCCCCTGACCTCTGTCTCCAGAAAAAACATAACTTTTTTATTAAAAAAAAAGAAGAAAAAAACACTATTTTATCTAGAACGGAACAAGCAAAATGAATTCAAAACATTTCAGTTGGAATTTCTAAAATTGATCAAGATTTTGCACAAGATAAAATTAATTCTAATTTGTTTTGTTTTTTAAACTTGAACAAGATATATCAATCATTCCGAATGGAATGGAATGAAATTGACTACCTTATATAATTTAGTTGGAGAATTTAGTATTATAAATTTGTTTGTGGTATCATGTTGTGCTAATTGGTGATCAAGTACATGGTGGGATTTGAATTCAAATTGGACATGGAGTTGCAAGTTGATTTTTTGTTTCTTTTAGTTTTAGTGTAGGGGTACTTTTTACTTTTCTTTAATTTTTTAGATGATTATCTCTATTTTGTTTAGTTTTGGGTATCAGGTTAGGATTATGAACAGTTTGACCTATATTGAGTTTGAAATGTGCAACCAATATGCTTATTTATTTTAAGATGTTGATGCATGTTATATAATGGTAGTGTTTGATTTTTGTAGTGGAATTGTATTTTTTTAAAAAATAAATTATGTGATGGAGGTAGAGAAGATGAAGACAGTATAAAACAACACTCACAGCTGGACAATGGCAAAAGTATAATAGAATTCAAGTTGGGAACAAGATAACAAGGTTTTTGGTTCCCCAAGAAATCTCTAAAATCAGAATAGATTGATAAATAAACAAAAAAAAAAAAGTATAGAAAATGGCCCTTGTAGTCTATAAATAAACACTCAGTTACTTTGGTTTTTTTTTTTTTTTTTTAATTTTTAAAACTTTTTTTTGTGATTAGAAGCTGCAGTTTCTGTGATTGGGTGGTTCCCATCTGTATTTAGTTGACTTGTTGTTCTTTTATTTTCTTTTTTTCTTTCTAAATTTGCCGGCCTTGATCTGATTGCAATTATTTTTTAATCAATCATGTCTCCTGCCTTTTTTCTTTGCAGTTTGTGCTTACCATGTAAAAATAACAAATAGCTATTGCGAGTAACAAGACACAATTTAATTGACTGTTTAGGAATATAATATTAGTGTCGATTAAAATGTTTTTTACATATAAATATATTAAACTAATTTTTTTTATTTTTTTTTTAAATTATTTTTAATATCACTATATCAAAATTATTTAAAAATATTTTTTTTAAAACAAAAAATTTAATTTTTTTGGGAATATTATGTAAACGGGAGCTCGTTTATCATTTCGATGTGCTTTAATTATTTTCTTGATTCTTTGCGAACCATTGGGTCTAAGGGTGTGTTTGGTATTGCGGTAGCTTTTGTGGTTGTGGTTTAAAAAAAGTTGTTTTATAAAAAGTACTTTTAGTTGAGGTTGGTTTGAAAAAATAGGTGTTTGGTTAAAACTGTGGTTGAAATTGAGGTTGAAGAAAAAGTAGTTTAATGTGTTTGGTTAATAAAAATGCTTTTCAAATTGAGGTTATAAAATAATTAAAATATATATATATTTATATTAATGATTTTTAATTTAAATATTGTAAATTTAACTACTGTTATTACATCATGAAATAAATAATATTGATATCAAATATTTTTTTATTATTCCATTGCACTATGTGCAATGTCATCACATGCGAAATATATCCAACAAGGACTATATTTTTCATGGTTTCTTAAGCGCGCAACAACAAAAATTGAATCTTTTGTTACGTCGTCAAGCGATCTCCTTTTAATTTTTTAAATAGAACACAATTAAAATAAAAATAAAAACTGAATTTTTTTTAACTGGGCCGGACCTGGCCAATAACATAATTGGAATTGCGATCAAATTTCATAAATGGTACGTTATTATAATTTTTAAATTAATTTTTAAAAAAATAAAAAAAAATTAAAACTCATTTTCATGGGTTTTCAAAAAAAAAAGGATAAAACTGTTCACGTGAACAGTGCGAGTGAATTAAAATGCAATCGCACTGTTCACTAGTGAACAGTGCGCAGTCGAGCATGGCTCCACTGTTCAATGAACAGTGGAGCCATGCTCCACTGTTGATGTTATTATCGGCATGAGAAGCAGTAAAATACTGCTTCTCAGAACCTGCATTCCAACTTTAAATATTTGTGGGGCCTACAAGCAAAATTCATTTTTTTACCTTTAACCAAACACCTGGTAGTGTGGTTGCGGGTGAACCTCACCCACAACCACACTACCAAACAGCCACTAAGATCGTTTTGCGTAAATGGTATCTAAGATTTAGTTATGGCTGTGCCAGTAGAAAAAATTATTTTTTATTAAAATAATATTGTTTTGGGTTTTTTTTTTAAAAAAACTAAAAATTAAATTAACGCATATCAATCTCAATCCGTGTCCCAGGAAGTTGGATCAATCCCAACCCGTGTCCCGATTCTGCTTCCAACTCGGTACTATGACTATGATACCAACGAAAGGAAATGAATACTCGAGATAAGACTTTGCTCGCCAAATCAATGTCGTTTTTATCTCATGAAAACGACACGTCATTTCGCAAAAAAATTCATTCCTCAAAATTAAATAAAAACATCTTTATTCCCAGATTCAAATTCAAAAAATCGCTCCTGCGGTGTCCACCACCATTTCCCCAAAAAAAACTCTCTTTAGAAAGATTAACCCCTCCTAATTCAGCCACGTCACCAACCTTCCCACTCACCTCACTGACGTGTCAAAATCATACTCCTCTTCTCCTCCCTTTCCCCAAAATAACGGCTCCTCTCATCCCGCTCCATTTCTCTCTCTCCCCGTTTCCCTCCCTCCCTCCATCAAATTTCAAGTGTTACTTTTCCCTTTAATAGTCAAAATCCCAAGCAATCACCACCCACCCACAGACTGCCGCCGCCTCCACCACCACCACCATGTACAATCACAGCAACAACAGCAACCAGTTTTCGCGTATTGAAACAACTTGCAGTTTGTTACTAACAGAATTGAAGAAAATATGGAGTGAAGTAGGAGTGGCAGATGCTGAAAGGGATAAATTAGTTTACGAAATTGAACAAGAATGCGTCGAAGTGTACCGGAGAAAAGTGATCGCAGCGAACAAACGCAGATCCGAATTGCAACAATCAATTGCTCTCGCTGAATCGGAAATCGAAAATATCCGCTCGGTTCTTGGTGAAGAACCAGTAAAAGTAACTTAAAATTCTGAACAGCCTTCATTTATTTTCTTGTTTTTTTAAAAAAATATATATTTTTATTTTTGTCTGTTTTTAATTTCAGAGCGAGGAGGAGAAAGTGAGGGTGAGTTTGAGAGAGGAGCATGGAGCTATTGTGCCGCGAGTCGAGGAAATGAGGAATAAGAAAGAAGAGAGGAGGAAATTGTTTGTTGAAGTCGTGGAGAAATTACAGAAGGTTTCGAGTGAGATTTTTGGGTCCACTGAAGGTGTGATCATGGATGGGACTGACTTGTCTATGAAGAAATTAGATGGACTCGAGAAACGCTTACTTGAGCTCGAGAACAACAAGGTATTTTATTTTTTCTTGTTGATCTGGTATATAGAAGTTGAGAGGATGCTAGTTGTTTAGTATTGTATGTTGTGCTATTTATTTATTTATTTATTGTTAATCATCAAGAAGTTAATTAGTAATTTGGGGAGATCTAATTATTCTTTGTGCATCGTGAAATGAAGAGACTAGAAAATAAAGGACTTTTGAGATGTTCATATTGGATGTTTAGCAATTCGGCATGCCTTATGAACATTGTGTTAGAATCCATTTTGATAATTTGTGCTGTGCGATTTATGAACTTTCGGTTCTTATGTTTTTGGGTGTTTATGGTGCAAAAGCGATGTTCTTTGACTGGTTTTAATAAACGAATCATCTGTAGAGCAACCGTCTTAAGCAGATAGTGGACCATGTGGAGGGCCTAAAATCCATATGTGGAGTTCTTGGGATGGATTTTAAACAGACAATACATGATATCCATCCAAGTTTGGATGACAGCCAAGGAGTGAAAGACTTGACTGATGATACCATTAAGAAGTTAACTGCTGAGATACAACGTTTGCGAGAGGTCAAGATTCAGAGAATGCAGAAGGTTAGATTTTTTTTTTTTTTTTTTTTTGGGGGGGGGGGGAAGTTGTGTATTGTTGCAAAAAGCTTGTTAGTTTTTTTGTTGTGCTTGGTCCTTCTGATACTTTGGATTCTACCAGCTTCGAGTTCTTGCAACTACCCTTGTAGAGCTTTGGAATTTGATGGACACTCCAATGGAGGAGCAAAGGATGTTTGACAATGTTACTAGTAAAATTGCTGCTTCAGAATCTGAGATCAGTGAGCCTAAAACGCTTTCCATGGACTTTATAAACCACGTGAGTTGAAACTAATGTTTAATTAATTAATCTACTGCTATTCACTTAGTTCATTTTAAGAATTAATGGGTGTTTAAGTATTTATTAAACTTTTCTGTGTCACAGGTTGAGGAGGAAGTGTCGAGGCTAGAGAAACTCAAATCAAGTAAAGTGAAAGAGCTTGTCCTCAAAAAGAGGTTGGAGCTAGAGGAGATATGCTGGAACACACACTTGGTCTTGGAAGCACACACTGCTGCAAAATATTCCACTGAAGCTGTAGCATCTGGTAAGTATAAGTTGAAGTGTGCTCCAAGCACTACGAATATTACTGTACCGGTAGATCTCTTGAATATTTTAAAATGTCAATGCCAGCCAGGTTTAAGAAGTGCTTTCATGTGGCAATAATGAATAAGATTGACATGTTTTCTTGTGCGTGCAGATCTTTCAATTCCCGAGTGTAATAGTATAACCTTTTGTTCTAAATTCTCGTTCAAATCCAACTTCTCTGCTCAAAGATTTGCATCTAGATCACTGTCCTTTTGTTATGTGGTTATCATTTTGCAGGGGTTGAAGACCCCATGCATCTACTAGAAGAGATTGAGCTTGATATTGCAATGGTTAAAGAGGAAGCCTTAAGCAGGAAAGATATACTTGACAAGGTGGAGAAGTGGTTGACTGCATGTGATGAAGAGTCTTGGCTTGAGGAGTACAACAGGGTTGGACTTCTTCACTGTCTTTGTAACTAAACTATTGTTCTACTTTTCTTCATTTCTTGATTAAACCTCCTTACTTGTTGCTTTTTCTAGGATGAAAATCGTTACAGTTACGGAAGAGGAGCACATCTTACCTTGAAACGTGCCGAGAAAGCCCGTGTTATGGTTAACAAAATTCCTGGTAAGCATATTTTGTCATAACTGTATAATTTTCAAATTAGATGTTAAACTCTGCATGACCTCACAAATGCAAGCTTTCTCAGAGCAGTTTGAAAGTAGATTATTTACTGCTTCAATGAATTACTTTGTCATACATCTTTTAAATGAATTACTTTGTTTCACTTGGTCGTGGAGTAGCAATGGTTGAGGCATTGACTTCAAAGACCATGGCCTGGGAGAAAGAAAGAGGAATTTCATTCTTTTATGATGGTGTAAGTGCTTCTGACCCTATAAAAGACTGATGCAAGAGATCAGTTGCCATGTTTATCCAATATTGTATTGGTTTTGGTTCAACATCTTCGCTGCTCTTGATTTTTATCTTCATTCCAAATTGTAGACCTCTTGATCCTTTATTGCTTATAGGGACGACTTCTTTCGAGGCTTGAGCAGTACAGCAGTCTAAAGCAAGAGAAGGAGCAAGAAAGAATAAGGCAAAGAGTATGGCCCTCACTTCATTTAGCTATATAGGAAAGCGTATAGGGTTATTTTAACTAAACATCTTCTCACATATCTTATTGTAACTATTTATTGTATTTTTAGGACCAGAAGAAGCTTCAGGTACAGCTGACTGCTGAGCAGGAAGCACTTTTTGGGTCAAAACCCAGTCCATCACAGAGCGGAAGGAAGCCGTCAAGAACTTCCGTAGGAGTTGCAATTAATCAGAAACTCTCTCTTGGTGGAGCGATGGTTCCAAATTACAGATCTGGAAAAACATCTCCCTTTGTAAATCCAAACAAAAAGGGCAATGTCTTAGATCGATGCAGCTATTTAAGATACGGGCAGCATGGTGGTTTTGCATCTCAGTCTGGTAAATCCTCAATCAATCAGATTTCTTTCTTTCTTTCTTTTTTCTTTTTTTGCTTTCATAGGTTAGTGGGATCCACAAGAGTAGGATGATATTTTGAATGTTAAATTGGTGGATAGCACCTGACATTTCAGCTGGAAGAACCGACTGTTTGGTCAGTTGCAAGCAAGACACTTTATTAGCATGCTACTTGAGAGCCATAAGCACATAACAATCGTCCCAAAATTTTCAGTTTTGAATATTTCTATCCTTTACCCTTAAAGCTGAAAAAAACTTCGTAGGTAGGAGAAATTCAGAGATTGTTGGTCATCTAGGAAAGAAGCGCCACGCTACTTCTGCTGCAAAGGCATGCAAAAATGAGTCAAGCTTGGTCCGGAAGCCCCTGTCTCCTGTTTCTCTGTCCATGTCCTCTAGGGCCAACATTGTTAATTTCATGGAGGATCAGAAATCATCACAAAATGGAACCTTAAAGACAATGCCTCCTCATAACAAGACACCAATGGACACACCTTCAAAATCGGTCACTGCTGTAGATGATGAAAACAGAAACCCGAATACGCTGCCTGTTCCAGTGGCTTCAACTCCTCCAACACCCTCAGTTCCTATGCTGACTGCCTTAACACCAGCCACCCCTTGTGTTTCTGGTGCCCCTAAAACAGCAAGAAAAATCTTGGAACGAGAAGACCACTCGTTCGAAGAGCTTAGAGCTGGTTTTGTCCGTCCCAGACCACAGTCATAGTCAGTGTTACTGGTTTGACATGTTAGCAAGTAGAGATGAAATTGATCGAACTGTTCTAAATTTTCATTGCCATTTGTGAAGTCAATTTAAATTGGCCTGTTAATCTCCAAACTTAGCGTGTGAAACCCCGATTTGTTGTGAGGTTTTAGTTCACCATGGTCCAAGGTGAACTGATTGATTCTTGAAAATTACAGTAACTCACTGTTTTGGGAATGAAATGATTGATAGTGATTTATGTTTTGGACCTTTTGGTCATGATGAAACAGAAGTACTGTGTATTTATATTATTATTTTTTAAAATTTTGTTATGTCTGTTATTGCCGTAGATTATAAGAATTGATTTGTGAATTAAATAGCATTAAGGACTTGACTTCTTAAATCATTACGTACGTAGCTGTCTTTAGAGAATACAGCCAAAGGTCGTATAAATAATTAGAGGGAACATAAATGATGTCCGCATTGAAATTTTAAATTGGATTCAATTTGAGCGTAGCATCCTGTTCAAGGGTTTGTTTGGAACATAATGGAGATTGTGTTTTTTATTTTATTTAAGTTTTTTTATTTAAAATAATTTTTTTATAATTTTAAATGATGTTGATATTAAATATAATTTTTTAAAAATAAAAAATTTTATTTTAATATATTTTTAAATAAAAAATACTTTGAATTGCCTATCATTCTACAATCCCAAAAACACCTAATCAACACTTCCAACTTAACCATCAGAACTGCAGCTTTATTATTATTATTATTATTATTATTATTATAAAATATAAGCTAAAAAGAAGAAGAAGAAAGACTCCAGTATCTCTGCCATAGTTATACGTAAGTTAGAGGGTAATTCGAGAATTAGCATGTGATTAATTAATATTGAAGGTGCCAATTGTGTCCCCCAGGTCCGAGATGCGTGGCATTGGGATGCTCTGTCTATCCTTGCCTGGGAAGCCAGGTTGACTGCTACAAGATAAAAGGTCCAAAAGCCCAGAATGCAAGTAGTGGATACATGTTCTCATCTAATGTCTTTGCCCTTTAAAATGGATAATTGGTGGATCTGATTGGGATTTTGTTTGTCGTTGTGTCCCGCTATGTTTTCTTAAAAACAAATTAAATCTTTTATAGTTTTACTGTTATTTTTTATTTGTTTAGATTATTTTAATGTGTAGATTATAAAAATAAATTTTAAAATAATTTAAATCCGCCGGCAAGGGATTGAGTCACGTGAGATTTACTAACTCCGCATTTTGCAGTCAAAGAGGGAGGGCCCGTCATATAATACTTGGTCAGGTGGGCATGTGCACTACGCCAAGATTGACACGCGGAGACACAGGGGCTGCCAACCTCGGACAAGTATATCTACTCGACTTTATTATATTAATATTAGTACATAATAACTATTAAAAACATTTGCTATAAAAATAATCAAACTACATTACCAAATGAAGGTTTAGTGCAATAAGATAATATATATATATATATATAAATGTTTTATTGAAATAATAAAACTATAAAAATAAATATATTTTTTAACGATTTTAAAATATTTTTTTATATTTTTAAAATGAAAATAATAAAAATTATGTTGTATTTATCTAAACCATTTTTATTTTTTATGAGTGTTTATTTTCTTGATTCAACTTAATTGAAAAAATATTAAATTGATATTTTTATAGATATATATTTTAATAATTTTATTGGATTAATATCAAAATAAAAAATAAAAATAAAAATTATTTTAATTTTACAAAAATATCGTACATTTCTACACGAAATGATTTCACTGACTGCCTACTGAACTCGAAAAATGACCCTGGCTTAACAAACCTGCCAGTGGTACCTTCTGCACTTGCTTACTTAAAACCTGTGAAGGTCCAGTGCTTCCCAGTTTGTTGACACCTGTAAACCAACCATTTGTAAAAGACACAAGTACATGGTTTTTCTTCCCTCGACATGCCATGGCTTTCTCAAATTTAGTACTTTATTTTATATTAAAAAAATCTTTTATTTTATATTAAATTTAGTACTCTTATATTAACAAAAGAATAGTCATGTTTGATTTAAAAAGAAAAAAAAAATACCAGTCAAGGCTTTCAAAGTTGAATCGTAATTAGCAACACAAGCATGACCACGCAACCCGCTCCATGGATCAAATTTCACCTTTTTCAAACAAGAGTTTTAAACACAGTTGGTAGCTTGGTTATCGGAGCAGGTCCGGGATTGATCGGTGAAGACTTCAGGTTCACATCCATTTAAAAATACTTAAAAAAATATTTAAGATTTTAATATTTTATATTTAAAAATTAATAAATAATATATAATAATAAAACTTAAAAAATTATTTCAAATGTTTTTTTTATTTTATATTGAAAATATATTATTTTTTCTAGTGAATATAAAATATATATATTAATATGTTTTTGATTTTATATTAAAAAAATAATATTTTTTAATATTTTTTTAATAAATTTTGATTCGAGCTAGGAGAATAAAAAATTTCATAAGTACACGAATATAACATTGGGATGATAAAAAAAGAAGAAAAAACCCTATGATTACTCCCTACGCGTGAGTCAAAACCTAGCCCAGGCTTCGTGAACCTTTTATTTTTAGCTCGTCTTTAACCACGATTCTAGCTCCCGCCTAGAAATTACAATTCTTAAAAAAGTATATCTTTTGATGATTAATTTTTTAGTTGGTATATAATCACCTTGTTTTTTTTAAGAGCGAAAACATTTCCTTTTTTATTCTCAGATTAAGATTGGTACGGGAAAAACACCCACCCAGCATGCAAAGTAGGTTTGGTGTTAACTATCTAGGTGGTGGCTCCATAATAAGAATTTGGAATTAAGAGATTTGTTTCCTTTGTGATCTCAGGTTCGAGCCCTGGGTTGCTCATATAATGGGCACTGTAGGCTTACATGGTCATTAACTTTAAGGCCCGTGAGATTAGTCGAAGTGCACGCAAGCTGGCCCGGACACTCACGTTAAACTAAAAAAAAAAAAGAGGCTTGGTGTTTATAATTTAGTTTTTGAGTTTTTTTTAAAAAAAATATAGTTGTTGGTTTTTTTTTTGAAATTTACTCGACCAATCGTGTCCTAGGTTAACTCGATAGGTTTCACGAGTCCCTTCAGGCTAACCGCATTCTTGGTTATGGTTTTTTTTAGACTCGGTCAAGGCCCTGGATCTACTTGTAAGGTCGAATTTGATAACTATGATTGAAAGGGTGATGATTTCTGTTTTTTTATATTTTTTAGAAGTGTTTCTTTGTTTGAAAACTAATTTCTTTGTTTGAAAACAAATAAAAATTAATTTTTTGATATTTTTAACACTAACATGTCAAAATTATTATAATTTCTTAAAAAAAATATTAATTTAATATATTTTTAAAACAAATACATATTTGAAATGCAATCAAATCAATTATAAAAGTAAAGACCAAACATGTATTTGTGTGTTCAGTATTCTTGTAGTTTTTATGGTTTGAAAAAAAGTTGTTTTATAAAAAATACTTTTAATTGAGATTAGTTTGGTAAAATATATGTTTGATTAAAATTGTTGTTGAAATTGAGGTTGAACAAAAAATAATTTAAAGTGTTTGGTTAAGAATGTTTTTCAAATTGAGGTTATAAAATAACTAAAAAAGACATGTATTAATATTTATGGTTTTTAATTTAAATATTATAGATTTAACTATTGCTATTACATCATGAAATAAATAATACTTTATATAAAATATTTTTTTTTATTCCATTAAATTATCTGCAATTCCATCACATATGAAATTCACCTAACAAAGATTATAGTTTTTATGGCTTCTTGAGCGTGCAAAAATATCAAAAAAAATATTATCAGAAACAAAATTGAAATTACGATCAAATTCTACAAATACTACAGCATTATGCGATCTCCTTTTAATGTAATTATATAATACTATTGACTAATATTAAACACTAATATCTAAGAATTATATAGTATTATTGAATAATTTGCTTTTCAAGAAACTGACTTCCAGCTTCATTTTAGATGGGATTCATGACAATAAAAATATAATTAATATCTAGTAAAACATTTATAAACAACATTTTCCTGTAAATATAATAATTATCACTGTATCAAACACGCAGTTATCGTTGCAAAATATACCGCTATAAACGTGATAGTTAGATCGATCTTTCTCTCGGATGCAGCGTGCATCACTGTTTGTTTTTTTATCACCCGCTTCTTTATTTTAAATAGGCAATTAGCATGTAAAATATAAATAAATAGTGAAATATCAAAAAAATAAAAGGTTCTTGAAAAATAGTATTCTCACGGTGATTTAATTAAAGCTGATGTTCAAAAATACTACATGGTATCAATTATAATTTTTTTACTATTCCCAGAAGCCACATTTAATTTAAAACTTGTTTGTTATTATGGTTATAGTTGTTTTTTAAATAATTTTTCATACTAGAAAATATGTTCATGATATTTTTTTATTTTTAAAAATTATTTTTGATATCAATGAATTAAAATGATTTGAGAATAATAAAAATATATTAATTTAAAATAAATAAAAAAATAAAAATAATTTAAATTTTTTTAAAAATAATTTTGAAACAAGAAACTGCTTCTTTTTAACAGCCTCCACGCCGTTTTCCTTAATCTGTCTCTATCCAAGAAAATAGGGTCTTACTCAGTCTTGAGCACACAGGAACACCAGCCTTCTATTTTTCATTCTCCTTTCCCTTGAAACCCAACTTCCCTTTTATTTTGTTTTTCGCTAAATTTCTTACAAACTCACGACCTCCCATTTCAACACCAAATTAACCCTTCCCTTCAACTCACGGCCAGCAACTCCTCGCCACCAGCAACACAAAAAGCTCTCATCCTCCAGCTGACAGCCAACAACTCCTCCCCTCTTCACCATGGTCAACAACGGCAACCACCATGTACGACAATTGCAGAACCAACTCCACTTTCAACCAAACCCAATCCGGCCATTATATTAGCAGAAATTGGTGTCCATCTGAGAAAAAGCTAGACTTTTTTGTAACTGCGTGTCTTTCTTACCACTAGAGATTAAAGTAGTGTTTGTGACTTTGTGTGTCACTTTTATGGGTCTATGTGTATGTGCTTTGAAAAGTCTAAAACTTGTGCCGTGATGTGTTCTTTTTGCTGATACATCCATTGTAGCAGTACTAAAAGAATTCATGACAACATGTCATGCTTCTGACAGGAGCTATAATCTTGTTGTGTTCGCGAACAGCGCGACAAGATTATTGCCACATCTTAAAAGCTGATAAAATAAAAATGTGTTATTTTATTAAAAAATTTAAATAATATTATTCTGTTAAAAATTTTAAATTATTATGTTATTTTTTTATATTAAAAAACCTTTCTTTTTAGAATTTCTTTTAAACTAACCCATGTCAAAAAATAAATATTTGGAAAACTTGTAATATCTCAAAAAATATTTTAAAAAATAGTATAGTTAATTGATTGTATCAAAGCAATGTATTTTTTTTTTAAAAAAAAACTATAAAGGTTAAGGTGCTAGGAGCACTAAAAACACAACGTAATATCAAAAATAATTAAAAAATCAACAAATTATTATTTTCACTTTCATTTGAACAAATAAATATCGACAGTGAAAGGTGCATCATTCCCAACACCGCACAAATTATTATTTTCACTTAGCAGTTTTGTTATTTTTAAAATTATAATATTTTTTTAAGCATGAGGTCTTTTTTTTTTTAAAAAAATAAAACATTCTCTTACGCATTAAAAAAGTACACGGTTCCAGCAAAATCTTCCTTGTCCCATGCTTTCTTATTCATTCAGATTCGAACACCTCACAAATCTGATCCTCTCGATCAGTTGATGCAATCACCAGGCTAACAAATCATGGTTGCATGGGAGGTTTTAGTTAGATGGTTGATAATATTAAATTAAAAATTTATATAATTATTAATTTTATTGTATCTAAAATTAATTAAGATATATATAAATTATTCAGATATTTATATTAAAAAATATTTAGGAATACGGTGCAAACCGTGTTATTAATTTTTTTAAAAAAAAAATTATTTTTTTTATATTTTGAATTATTTTAATGTGTTTATTTTACAAATAAAAAAATATTATTTTAAAGTAAAAAAATATTTTAAAAAATAATTAAAAAAAACCTTCAAAGAGGCTTGTTAAACCACTAGAAAAGCAAAAAAATCATGGTTGCGCGTCTACAGTTTCTTTTGCCATACATTTTCATATAAAAACAAAAGTTTCATGCGTTTCTCATGCGTTTTTTTTTTTAAAAACTTTTTTCCGGACCAGTTCTGACGCATAAAGTCTAATTACATTTTTTTGTTCAATCAATAACAAGCTAACTATCTAAAGATTAAAGGATTCTAAATAATTTATTTTTTCGTATTTAACATAAAGTTTAAATCCTAACAACTAAAGAGGAATATAGCCCTTTAGACAATAGAACAATTTCTTTAGATTAAGATCTCAAATCTTTTTTACTTTTCATATTTAATATAAAGTTTAAATCCTAATTACTAAAGGTAAGCATTTGTTCTACGACACTAATGATTCAAATCTGAAAATAATTTGACCGAATTAAAGCAGGCCGGGGTGTTTTTTATTAAAAAAAAACTGGATTGGCTGTCTGCAACACAGTGGCATAGTTTGTAATTATCGACAAGATGAACGGCAATGGTTAGAATGTGATATTTCACTTGCCGGAAAAGACAAAAGGCAGGTCAGCGGCAACAAAAAAGTTGGTCACCCAACGCCTATATTTTTGCAGCTTTAAATGTTAACACACAAATTATTTTTTATTTTTGTTTTAGAAAAAGCAATCCACTTTTTTACCTTATTTCACATGCTCTTTACCAATAAAATTACGAAATTAACCATATCTAACTCAGATTTCAAAATTCAATTCCCCTCACGGACGTGAAATTTCCCTTAAATCACTTGTATTTATCGGGTTTAGCAAAAATAATTAATAAATCTATTTTTAAATTGTTGCTTTACTCTTACTTAAATGTTACATTTTCGTTTTTTTCCTTTTGTACTTTTTTTTATTTACCTTCCTTTTTTTGTGTTTTCTGGTTCTGTTCAGACCGGCAAGTCAAGCTGTTTATTTTTCCGACAAGGGTAGATTATTGTTTTCTCGAGAAAGTTTTTTCTCAGGAAACAAACAGTTCCTTCTCTTTCTTTTCTTGTTCTTTTGTTCTTTTGTTCTTTAGTGTTTTGCTGAGAGGAAACTCGAAGGTGCCAGTACTATTTGAAGAAGCTAAGCGAATGTGAAAGGGGCCGAGAGAGAGACGCTACAGTTTCCGGAGAGTATCTTCTTAAAGTCTTGAAGTTGCTGTTGTAGGTCATGATGATCTTTTAACATTTTTTTTTTTGCATTGACATTTTTTTTTTAAGTTGTAGGGTTTAACAGTTCATTTGCTCTTATGTGAAAGTTTTTGGTTTTGATCTTTGAAGATTAAAGCAAAATGTTGAGGTTCTGTTAGATATTCACTGTTTTTTTTTTTTTTTAAATTATCTTCTGTTTTTTTTCCCTTCTTTAGATTTTGATCTTGGGTTTTTTTAGGTTTGGTAATTTGGAGTTAAAATGCAAAATTTTTTACTGAGATTTTTTTTGTAGTAATTTATTTTCTGTTAACATTTTATTTTCATCCTAATTTTTCTGTGTTGCAGAATCTGGAAAATAGGATTGTTAGGTGCAGTGATTTTTGAATAATTTACAGTTTATGCATGGAGGGAAGAGAAGGATTAAGTTCAGGGGTAACAGTGATAGGAGCAGAAGCTCCATCAACCTATCATATGGCGCCAAGGACAGAAAATGCTGGCCAGATTGTAGTGTCACCACCAGCCGTAGAGGTGCCACCAGCTGGTGCAGGATTGATCGGAGGAACTGCAGAAAAGAAGAAAAGAGGGAGGCCAAGGAAATATGGACCGGATGGGGCGGTCGCTAGGGCCTTATCACCGATGCCAATTTCTGCTTCGGCCCCGCATACTGGTGGAGACTACTCTGCTGGAAAGCCAGGGAAAGTGTGGCCTGGTAGTTATGAGAAAAAGAAATACAAGAAAATGGGAATGGAGAATTTAGGTATGTTTTACCCTTTTGAAGCCCAGTTCCTTAGGATTGAGTTTGTTACGTTATCAGTACCGTATGAATAACAATGATTTTGATTTGGTTTTAAGGATTGACTAGTCGTTTCCTTTTGTTATAGTGAACTGGTCGTCAAACTTGTTTTTTAGTAGTGGAATTGAGGTTTTTGAATTATTGTCTTGATTGATTTGAAGAACTCAGGCCCCTCAAATTCTAAAGATTCCTTAATGTGAACTTACCCCTTGATTGCGCACGTGGGACCATTCTGTGAGATGCTTTTGTTTAGATTTGGAATTATACAGAGCTGGTTCTGAAAATAACAAGGTGGGCTTTTGTGGGTTGGCATGAGAGTGAGAATATTCCTTGCTTTTTTTAGCGAGGATCGAACAATATGCTCTGATGACAGAAACAGAATGATACTTCATCGGAAGTGTCTTTGGTTACAGTGACTACAGAAAATATTGATGAAAAATTTATGTCCCTGTCCTTCCTTGGACATCATGATTCAATTGAGAAAACTGTCTCGTTCTGAGGTTTCTGAGCTTTAAATCCCTTTTATGGCACTGATTCTTCTCTTCTAATGCTTGCCTAAAGCAACAGAATATCCTAGTGATGCACATCAAACTTGCCTCTCTTAGAGTCGAGCCTTCGTACTCGACACTTGTGAATTCCATCTTACCCTCTTATGATCTTATCACTGATGAAGTTGCCTGTCAGACTTTACTCCTGTATAATATTCCAATGCTTCCTAGGTGCTAATAGGTGGTTGGAACACTAGTTTGCCTGGAGCTTGGGGAATTGAAGCCCTGTACTCCAGCTTTGACAGGTGTTTTACGGCAACTTTCTGAATTCTGAGCTGTGATGCACCACATCCTTCCATTTGTCTGTACATTTGACCCACATGAATTTCACTTTATGAGATGGTATAAACTCATGAAATTTTGTCTATAATACAGTATTCAATTATCAAACTGTGGAAATTTTTACCTTGTGGTAAGTTTTCAATGCAATGTCATCTTGCTTCATCCTCAATGATAATCAATCTGAGATTTTGTAAGTTGTTCAAGCCTCTCTTCATGAGATTGACTTGACAGCGGGGAGATTTTTACTGTTTGAGATGTAAAAAATAATATGTGAGGCTTGCTAAGAATTGCACTAAGTTCCCTCTGAAAGCTGTTTCTTTAATTTGTCTGACTTGAATATTATATAGTTTCCCTTATCTTTCATTTTCCTTGTGTTAAAAAAGTAGGTTAATATGCTTGTTGAGATACGCGATGCCAAGCAGTGATAAATGAAAGAAAACTGAACATATGCTTTCAGAAAAAAAAGGCTAAAGTGTCTGTTAAGAAAGTTACTGACTTTATTTTGAATTCACTGGTGTTTATTGATTGTCATTTTTTAGGTGAATGGGCTTCTAATTCTGTTGGCACAAATTTTACACCCCATGTCATCACTGTTAATGCTGGCGAGGTATGCTTGACCAAAGAAAGACAAATGTTAACTTCATTTGGATTATGCTGATATAAAAATGTTTGCACTTTCAATCTTCATTTGTATCTGGTTTGTGAATTTAAATCTATACGTTTGGTAATCAGTTCAGAAAACATGCAGCATAAATGGCTTCTAATAGTGACAAATGTTTTTATCCTATTTCCTGACTGTTAGATTACGTAGTACATTTATTCCATTTAGGCAGTCTTTTTCCCTAATTCAGATCATCTTTTTCGGTACATGCATACAAAATGTTCTTCTTGATCAATTAGGGTTCTTTTAATAGTAATTGTAATGATGGATAATACTTCATAGTAATTCGTTCTGCTTGGAAGTCTGCTATCCAATTGTTCACATGGCAATTCAATATAACTTTTCTAAAATGTCTCTGAAGGATATATTAGCATTCAGGGAAGTCGTGACAGATAATTGAAAGGATTAAGAACCAGTTTTGCTTCATTTGGATTCCATTTATGCGCCTTTCCTCTTTTGCAAGTTGTTCTGTTGAGTGATGGCTAATTGTTTTTTTGTCTTCACTGGCATTTTTTGAAATGCTCGCCAAAATTAATTTTGCTCACTCATTAGATTAGTTACGGATGGAATTGAGTTGTAGTAAAACTAGCTGATTACTCAGTGTTGCTGTCAGTTTTTAAAATATCTGCATATATTTGAACCTGTGATTTTACTAATTGGATATATTCTATAGCAAACAAGTTGTATTATAAATAATTCTAATTTAAAGACCTGATTTTTAGTAATTGGATATATTCTATAGTGACCACTTTGTATTATAAAAGATTTTGACATTAAAAGCTTTGTTTAAGAATGATACTCATATTTAAAAAACATCGAACATCCAATTTTATTAATTAGATATTTCAATAGTGATCAATTTGTGTTATAAAAGAATTTTTTTGACATTCAAAACTTTGTTTAAGAATAATACTTGTGTATTTAATTTGATTTTATGAAAGATTAATAAAATTTGTGTGATTTTGATATTATCAACTCAAAAAAAAAAAAAAAAACTTGTGGCAGCATCACAACCAAGTAAAATGCTTAGAAGCTTTAGAAAAAAATATAAATCCTTGTAGCATATCAAAAGGCTTGAGATTTAATATACATATTGATGTACTAATTGCAAATTAACTTCTACATGATTGTTCTTTTTCGCTTCCCTTGTGATCTTCTTTGGTTGTTTAAAGACCACTTCACTTGTAATTATTTTTGGTTGTTCAAGGACGTTACCATGAAGGTGATATCATTTTCACAACAAGGGCCTCGTGCCATTTGCATCCTATCAGCTAATGGAGTAATTTCAAACGTCACACTTCGTCAACCTGATTCTTCTGGGGGTACTTTGACATACGAGGTTTGTCCTCCTCCCATTCCATCCCAACTCCTAAATAACTCCTGTTAACTTTATAACTAAATGAATGCATCTTCTAATTCTAAGAATTTAACATGTTTTGTTATTGTTATATTTTTCTTTATAGTGGACTAGCACAGTAGTTTACATTTGCATGGGTTTGATTTTGTGAAAGTATAGGATGTCTTGGAGGATTAAAGGGATGATGAGGCCAGCATTGCTGCAAATTTATTTCTTTCTTGGTAAAGTGGTGCTAGCAAGCTGGGAAATCTTAGAATTTATTTGATTTTGAGAACTTTGAAACTTTGATCGGACCACTAGTTTCGAATAGTTAGAAGGGATCTTCCATAATTCATTGGAAACTTGTATGCTCAGAAAATCCATATAATGTAAAAAGGTTTTGTGTGTGTGTGTATTGGGGAAATCGAGTTTAGGTTCATTAGACTTTTCTGATAATACAATGTCCAATATGGAGCAGGCTTCAAAGGCCATTCCTTTGGGTAACCTGTCAATGCACTTTTGTGGTAGTCTTTCATTGCTGCATCGGAGAATGGACCTTGTTGAACATAGGCATATTCTTAAATTATTTTAAAATCGAGATGTTCTCTGACAGTTGATAGATGCTGAATGGTCAATTTTGTTGAAATAGCAGAAATTTGGTAACTATTGTCATTTGTATTGACTTCTATTTTGCTTGTCTAAGTGTTGGTTTTAATCAATTAATTGAGACCTTGCACAGTTGGTGTACACACATTTATTTAAAATTCACAAAACTTATTAGCTGAAACTAACCCCCACACAATACAACTTTCCCCAAACCACACACAGCATCAGTGTTTTCTCTAATCACTTGGCTCAGCTAAAAATAAGACCAAGGTCTTATGTTTACAGAAGCGTAAGCCAACTCTCCAAATCCTAAAACATAAAGCACTAATGACAGAAATTCATCAAGAGTCTAAATACTACATGGATTCAACCTGGGTTAATTAATGAATTAGAACAAGTTTTTGGTTGAGCTTTTTTACTGTGAGTGGAATGTAAAACAACTGTATTTGGAAATTCAATTGGTTTTTCTTTTAAATATTTTTTTTAAAAAAAGTGAAATCATTGCATTAGGTTCAGTTGCCGTGTAGAGTTTTAATCTCCTCTATATTTTATAGGGTCGCTTTGAAATACTTTCATTGTCTGGATCATTTATGCCTACCGAGATTCAAGGAACAAGGAGCAGATCAGGAGGGATGAGTGTCTCTTTGGCAAGCCCCGATGGTCGTGTTGTGGGGGGAAGCGTTGCTGGACTTCTAGTCGCTGCTAGTCCTGTGCAGGTAAGCACTTTTTATTCATTTGCTATTAAAGGAGGAGAACTCCACTTTGCTCCACCTCACAGTGCGCACGATGGGTGAGGTAACTAAGAAGTGGTTGAGGGCTTTGATGACACTAATTCCACAACTGGAATTCAAATGTCAATCGCCAAAATAGATACTGATCTGTTCACTGGTTTTGCACGAGTATAAATAGAAGTGGGTGCGTGTGGTATGAATTTAAACCATACACAAAATAGACATGCAGCTTCCTGTGCATAGTGTTTAATGCATATCCCTACATCAGAAGTTGAAATGAATCAAGACTTGAAATGCTTGCTTTAATATCTTGGTCTCAGGTTGTGGTAGGCAGTTTCCTGCCAGGAAATCATCAAGAACAAAAACCAAAGAAGCCGAAGATTGACTCAATACCGGCAACTTTTGCACCGGTCCCGGCCATACCTGCTTCTATCGCAGAGAGAGAGGAAAGTGCGGGTACACCACAGGGGCAGCAAAATTCCTCTCCCTTCCAAAGAGAAAACTGGGCCACCATGCACTCCATGCAGGATGTGAGAAACTCCGGAACTGATATCAACATATCATTGCCAGAAGGTTAACTTCAGGAGCCCTAGTCAAGCATCTCTTACTGACTATATTGGTTGGTCATCTTGGAGTCTGAGCTGCTCCTCTTATCAAGTTCTCTGTATGCTTTATTGAATATTTCTTCTGGAATAACTAGGATGTTAGGAATGACATACTTTTTGGCTGGGATCAGACAGGATTTCTGATTACTAGGGCTAATCTAAAGTAGGCTTCTTTGATTTGTTACGAGTAGAGTATTTGGTTGTAAAGACATTTGAATTGGAAACCAGGCTGGCTTGAACAATATTTGCCTTGGGTGAGTTACGTAGACCTAGAACCTAGAGCATGTTTGCCAACATGGTCCTTTTTTCCTTTATTTATGGAGCTTTTGCACTAAAAGCTAATGAAAAAAACTGTTTGGTAACAATTCAAAAGCAGTTAAAAGCCAAAAGTCCGGAGTTGATTTTGGGTTTTTAACCATGTTATGGAGCACAAGCAAGTGCTGCAGTGGGATTAAAGGTTTTTTTACAAAAAAAAAAAAAAAAGCTTAGATTAATATATATATATATATATATATATATATATTACAATGTTATTAAAATCTTCTTTTCATACTCCTTGTATAGGAGTTGTTCCGGTGCAAGTTGGTCTTGGCGAGTAAAAGAAATTGTGAGGTAAGAACTGGTTTATATTTTTAAAATGATATTTTCGTAAAAAATTATTAAATTAATTCAGGTTAACCTAATTAATCTATAAAGATAAACTTTGAGTTTAATAATTTTATTTTTATAAATTATTTTTATTTAATTATATAATAAAAAATAAATGTTTATAAAATTAAACATTTATTCAATACTGAGATGTTTTTTCTGAGACTACAATAATATCATATAAAATAAATTTTTTTTCTAAAATTAGTTTTTATTTAATAATATGATAAAAAAAATTAAAGCTAAAAAACTTGAGCACTAACTCAATACAAATATATTTTTCTAAGATCACGATAACACCATAAAAAATAAATTATAAATTTAATTCATAATAATTATATTTTTAACTATTTTTTATTTGATTGACGATTGTAAAAACTGAGCACCAACCCAATATTGGGATATTTTTTCAAGATCAAGATAACCTTTATATAAAATGGAACAAAATAAATAACAAAGTCCAGTTTTTAATAAATCTAATGTTAAAATATAAAAATTAAAAAAAAAAAAAAAAAAAAGGAGAAAAATGTTACTGTAACAGTAACATGCCTTGTTCTTGTTGTTAATATAAAAATATATTATCAAATATTGCTAGTCACAAGCTCAGTCTTGGTTAAAAGCTATATTAAACGTAAACTTGTCTTAATATATGGTAAGCTAAGTTGAAAAAGTATATGACCATCAAATTAATTAATGAAACAAATGTTCAAGATGTAATAAAATATACGTTCTAGAAATTTTGAGGCCCCTCCCTCCATCCCCAGCTCTCGGAGAAGCTTAGTGACATGCAAAATTAACAAAGACTTGGGTTCATTATAAATCATATATATATCGAGTCAACAACTTTTATTCTTATCGGTACCTTTATTTTAAAAAAAGTTCTTACACTCTTGTATTTATTAAATTATCTTCTGGCACCCACTTCTGAAAAAATCTTCCTTAATTTGGTTTGCTGCTTACTAAACGCCTATGCAGTAGAACATCACTTTCTCTGTGTTTTGTTTTTGTTAAAATGTTTTTTAAGTATCTTTTATGGTTCTCTTGAGAGTCAAGCAATATGCAAGGCCGAGCAATTTCCTGGACATTACCCTAAAAGCAATGCCTCGCTTGTGAACTTAGAAAAAAACACATCATTATCTACACGATGACATGCAAAGGTGATACAAAAAAATGATGTCATCATTTGTAATTTACTAATCTCTTTTTCGTCTATTTTAGACTTTAGGCAGTTTCTTCGTAAAACCTCTACTATAGTTTAGTTAAACAAGCTTTGTCGGGAGGACAATATAAAATGCCTCTCGAGAGAGAGACTGCTCTACACAGCGAGAGTGAGAGATAGATAGAACATCGAAGTAGAGAACCCACTTGGGGATGGATACAGTTAGAGTACCTCTTCTCATATGTTTCCTCTTCTCTTTGCTACTCTCAATCTCCAAGCAAAACACCCAGCTTCATTTCTCTCGCTATAACTTCATCATCGTGGCAAAACCTAGCTTTATAACTTTGTTTTTCGTGTTCCATTTTATCATCATCACCATCTTTGTAGGAAGACCTAAGCCATCTGTTGAAGATTTGGAGGACTCGTTTTCTTCTATCCCCCCTCCTTCAGTGTATGAAATGGTCGAAACAATACAAGAAGTCGAAGTTTGTGGCAGCACTGGCAGTACTGATGATGAGGGCTATGATGATAACTATCATGTTTCTGATGGATATGTTCAAGATAATGAAGATTATGATGTTAATGATGCAGAAGGTGATGCTGTCAATGATGCTGAAGGTGATCAAGACGGTGAAGATCACGAAGAATATGATAATGAATTGGAGAAGAAAATAGAGGGATTCATAGAAAAGGTGTATCAGGAAAGGAGGGAGGAGTTCCTGAGAGACAGGTTTCTTTGTATTTCTGCTGGTTAATCTGCAAGGTTTGTTAGATATGTGTAGAAATGGCAAGCATGTAAAGTTTGAATTTGCCATTCTGTTGTATACTGCTTGTTTCTCTCCCTCACTCCCATCTCCTGCTCACCCCATATCGTAAATATTTGTGAAGCCACGGAGAGTGGCGGGGGAGGGTACTGGTTGTGCTTTTCAAGTCTTGATGGTTGTGTTTCTAAGGACGCTAGCTGTTACGACTGCAAGCTAATCGTAAGAATTTGCATGTATATATGTTCATATGATGAATACATGTACATATGCATGTGTTGAAAAAAATAAATATTCTGTACATTTTAGTGTGCTTTTATCTTGATTATCCTTTCTTTTGCCTTTGTCTCTTCAAGTTCAAAATCATTTCAGTCAGCAGAATTCAAAAACACGCAGCAATGGCATCGGTTGATGTTGGAACAATTTTTCCTTTAATTTAATTACAAAAAAAAATCTTGCTCCAAATTCAATCAGAATTCGAAGACTCTTACCCGTCATACTCCAAAAATGGGAATATATATATATATATATGCCTTTTGCTGCCGGGAAAGGGATATTCATTGCTTAAACATGTTCTTTTTTTTTTTTTCTTTTTTTTATCCAGGTATCCTTATACCTTTTTAAAAGGTGAGATTAATTTCTTTCGAGGTTCGTGGCTACCCCTTCCAATAAATACGCTTATTTAAAAATTAAACTTTGTGTTTTTACAATTGCATGAATATAGCAATACCTTAATCACTAAACCAACATTTTTTTGGTTACTTAAATAGGCTTTGAACATTCAGAAAGTAATTTAGAAGTATTAGACGTATGTATTAATTAAGTTTGTCGTTTAGTTAGAACGCAATTATTATATAGTAGAAATTAGTATGTACTTAAAAGATAACATTTTGATTTTCTATTTAATTGTTATCTAACCAACTAATCAATTTAATATAAAAGACTTAATCAATTAGGTTTAGGATATCTCCGTCAGGAAGATATACATGTTTGCGTCCCAAGTTAGGATGCCTTACATCTCCAACCCCATCATTTATGCCCTCTTTTGCTGAATTTTCTTGTATTAATTTTTAGTAGTTTGTTTAGAATAGCGGGCGGTTATTATTTTTTATAAAAATAATATTATATTATTATTGTTTTAAATTATTTTTTAGCATCACCCTATCAAAACCATATCAAAACAATTGAGGTTTCTTCAATCAATTAGTAACATGGCTGCCTCATTTTCAAACTAAATAAACAAAGAAACTTGACGAAAGCTGAGAATAATACAGTAACCATATTATATGAAAGGTCTGGATGTGGATTTTGCTGTTTGTTGGATTTGATGGGCAGTTTAGTACCAAAAAGATGCCCAGATCCAGACAGAAAGAAACAATCATGAGCTTGTGTTTTGTCCTTGACTAGCGATACAAACTTGATTTGCATGTTTCCATTGATTTGCATCTGTTGGCTTCCTGGTGATCATATGATATTTATTCCACTTTGCAGCCTTACGTCCCCCTCATCAAAATTGAAGACGCCATAGCCAAAATGAAGAACTTTTCCTGGTGCACAGAGAGGAATCAAGCAAGAACAAGTTACAAGAACAAGTTACTTTTCCGGTGCACAGAGAGGAATCAAGCAAGAACAAGGACCACATATATTTTAAATTTTCAGAATTTAATTAACGAATAGGCCTAACAGACTCTGTAATCTATTTAAAGGTATTTCTTGTTGGTTTGGCATTTGGCAGCAGGAAAAACCATTCTGACCATCAATAAATTCAATAGTGTTAAAGTCTTCAATAAAAAAAATATTTTGAACTTAAAATAATATTAATATAGCATCTAAATCCTTCATTAGTGCTATAAGCCAAAGAAGCCCTCCAAAAAGTTGATTAAGAAAGCATGAAAAAAGTAAGTAAAATAATCTGCTCTCTCTATCTTGTTCCCTGCTCTATTCACACGTGAAGAATAATATTTGTCAGCCTGCTCTATTCACACGTGAAGAATTTGAATAGGCTAATTGGTGAAAATACCCCTTAAACGACAGTGAATCTCTACTGCATGGGATAACTTTTCCTTTAAAATTAATTAACCAATTGAACTAGTCCATCACAAATTAAATGGGTCAAGGAAATGTTTTTTCAACCGAAACTAAATTATCAATTAAAGCATCTAATTAATGATCATTTTGTTTACTGAAATTGTTCAGTTGCTCATTGAAAATGCACGTCCATGAAGATGCACGAACATTAATTTCTATACAAGTCTAAACTCTGTTTAGCACAAATTAGTTCATATGCAGGGCACCTGGTGTGTACTTAGTCTCTGTGTTTGCTTGTATAACTGGCGTGTTCCCTTTAAAATTGTGGATAGTTTTGTAATAAAGTGCAAAAGTGTTTTAACATTTTTCCGAAACCTAGGAGTAATAATTGTGTAAATTCAAACATATCGCAGGAGCAATAAAGTCCTCATTCTATGACGAAAGGAAGGATGAGGATGGATTTCTCACGCCCAGGTTAATTTGATGAACACATGGAATATGAGATTAAAATATTTCATGACAGGAAAAGTAAAAAAAATCACAAAATTCAAAATTTAATAACCTAATCTCAGAAGATAAAATTGAAAAAAAAATTCAAATAAAAATAAATATTAAAAAAAAAAACCCAAGTCAACCCGAATTAACTCTATTAACCCACCACCCGCGACATAAGATAGAGGTTAAAAAAATTATTTTTTAAAATGAACTAGCTAGAAAAAAGGATAAAAGTTAAATAAAAAAAAACATTGAAAACAAAACTTGAGTTACCCTGACTTAATTTCACTAACTCACAACGCGGGAAACCCGAGTCAACCTGGGTTGGCTTTATTAACCTGTCACCTGCGACATGAGATCATGATTGAAAAATTAATTTTAAAAAAATAACATTGAAAAAAAAAAACTTAAGTCACCCCGGTATAACTTGACTAGCTCGAAACCTAGGATAACTTCGTAAAAAGAAATAACATAAAAAAAAATAAGAAAGCTTAATACTCAATAGCCTAATATCAATGGATAAAATTGAAAAAAAAAATCAGAAACAACCAGGGTTAACTTGGCTAACTTGCAATCGAGGATAACTCCATAAAATAAGAAAATGAAAAATAATAATAATTAAAAGAATGATAATCAAAATTAGATAAAAAAATAAAATAAATAAAATATTGATGGACAAAATTGAAAAAAAAAATAAAAAAAATAATAAAGAACGGGGACCAAAATTGGATACAAAAAACTAAATGAAATTAAATAATGAGGGACAAAATTGAAAAAAAAAAAACAAACTAGGAAAAGGATAAAAGAAGAGCAATTAAAAGAATGATGACCAAAATTGGATAGAAAAATAAATAAAATAAAATGCTTAGGAACAAAAATGAAAAAATAAACAAATCAATAAAATGATAAAAGCAAGATGAATCAAAAGAATGTGTGTTGTATTTGATATAAAAATTAAATAAAACCAAATATAAATGAATGAGATTGAAAAAAAAAGAATCCAAAACAAATAAATATCAATCAAAAGAAATGGGATCACAATTGAAAGAAAAACTAAATGAGATACAAATTTGAAATTTGGCTGACCTCGAATGAATTTCAATGGAAGGAAAGAGAAAAGAGAAGGAAAAGGAAAAAAATCTATTAGCGCCTAACTAGTGTGAATTGAGATACATGTGTTGCCGTATTAGTTTCACCACCACCAAACACTTTAAACGACACTTCGATTGAACCTTATTGGTTGTCGGGATACACTGCACCCCAAAAAGCACAAGTGATATTAACTAATGAGCGCGCTTGCAACAACTTTTTCTTTTTTATTATTACTATTATATATATTATATATTAGAATATTGATTTGCCCCTAACTCAAATATTTATTTTTACTTGAATGGCAATAAAGTAATTGTATTTTTAAAAAATGAGAAATGACATAAAAAACCCTCTCATCCTTGATTTTTGTGTTAACATTTCAAGGTTATTCATGTAATTTAATTGTATAAAAAAAGTTACACCCTCAGTTAATCGTATTATACCAAATAAATCCCTTTAAAGAAACCATCTTAAGCCCCCCGTCCCCCCATTGAAAGTTCATTTGTTTGATGTAATGAAGGATACAAAAGTCATTAGACTATAACAATTCGAGGTGCAATGCACAGTAAAAAAAACTAGAAAAGCTTGGTCTTTTTTTTTTTATTATTATTAAAGCTAAAATCTTATCTTAAAATGTCATTGACTTTTGCTTTAACAACTTTTAAAATTATTCCATTCTCATGTGGGTGATGATGCAAATAAATGAAACTTTAATTAAAGAAAAGGCGATGAATATATTAATATTTCATCACCAATCATAAGGTTTTTTATTTAGTGATGATATTTGATTATTTAAGGGAAAGGTGATGGAAAGATATTTAATTTTCAATATTATGATTTATCTTATAAAAATCTTGATTATTGAATTCAAAGTGAAATAAATAACAATCTTAAGAGTGGTATAATATCGGAAAGAAATAAAAAAATTTACCCTATATTTCTTTGAAAAGAAGCTAGTACGGGTCTGACTTTTAAAAAGTATTGGTCCAAGCCCATCATCTTGAACTCCACATGCACCCCCAGAGCTGCTGGATATCCACTTTAAAAGAAGAATGGACAAAAAACGGCCCCGTTTAGTTAGTGGGCTTCCCTTATTTAAGCTCTCATTCTGATTCAATTATTTATAGCCCGAGCCTTTTCTCTCTTTGATCACACACAATGTGTGCGTGCGTGTTTGATTAAAAAGATGTTTAAAAATGTGTTGATAATTATTTTTTAAAAATATTTTTATGTAAAATTATATTTTAAAAAATTATTTTTGATATTTACTTAAAATTTTTTTATTTATGCATCATAAAAAATTTTCTATTTTTTTTTCTCACCCGGATCAGATGTTTAAAAACAATTTAATATCTAGAAATAGTTTTTCATGTAATGGATTTTCTCGAAATAATATATTTCAGACAAATAAAAAAAAACTTAAGAGATTAAGAACATAGAGTTTAAATAAACAGCGTAAATTATACTAAAAAAGTTGTAAATGCATTGCCCATTTGCCACACAGTGATAATTGTTAGTTTTTTTTTTAAAAAAAAAACTTGGAAACAATGTTATTAAAATTAATGTATTTTTGGCAGATTAACTTAATGAATCAACAATCTAATTCTGTCATGATCAAAAACAATCTAATTCTGTCATGATCAAAAACAATCTAATTCTGTCATGATCAAAATTTAAATTAACGAAAGTAGAAATTCACTCCATGTAATTTTATTCTCCCGACTGTTTAACTCAATAGAAATTCACTTCATATTATTTTATGACAAAAATCAGTTCGGCTCGGTTTTTTTTGTTTGGGTTTAGTTTGTTCTTTTTGGTTTCTAGTTTATCAAACCGGTTAGTTTTTTTAAAATTTTAATCAATTTAATTTGTTTTTTTTTACAATTTAATTTTTTAAATTAATTTTTTTAGTTTTCTTGGTTTAATCTATTTTTAATTTTTTTTATTCACCCCTATCTTTAGATAAATTTTGGTTAACTTAGATTTATAGTTAACTCGTGACGTGGGTCTTGAGTGGAGTCAAATTCCGGGGCGGATTGAAAGTTGAAACCAAAGGTTAAAAGTGGTGGAGAGTAAAAACATTTGATTCGAGGGTGTTTGGGAGTGTGGTAGCTGTTGTTTTTCAAATAGCTTTTTGTGCCGAAAAGCATGACAATAATATTTTTTTATTTTTTAAAAATTATTTTTAATATCAGCACATCAAAACGATCTAGAAAGTACAAACCAAACTTAATTTTAACAAAAAAAAATTAAAATTTTATAAAAAACTGTTTAGACCGCGTTACCAAACGGCCTTGAAGTACGCTGCAAGACAGAACCAACAACTAGAAGGGATCTAAAACAAATAAAACCCAAAGCTTTTCAGCTATCTTTCACCTTTGAAGAATAATCCTCTACAAGCCCTAATACCTCCCTCTCTCTCTGTCACACCATGACTAAGCAACAAGCAAGATTTGAACCTTACGATTTTAATGGAGGGTAACCCTCTCCCTCTTTCTCTCAGTGAGTGACGTGTGTTTATTTTATTTATTCTGATTGTTTTTTGTTTTGTTTTTGAAGGACTTGTGTTGCAATTGCTGGAGCTGATTACTGTGTTGTCGCTGCTGATACTCGAATGTCTACCGGATACAATATTCTCACTCGCGATTACTCCAAAATCGGTAAACTGTATGTCTTCTTAATCTCTTTTTTTGCTATTCGCTTTTTTGTTTATGCTGGGTATTTTTGTTTTTTGTTCTTCAAGTGGGAATCTAGACTGTATTCAGTGAAATTGATTGATAATTGTGGCTTTTTATAACTGGGTTTTTACTTTTATCTAATGTGAACAACCCTATTGTAAAATTGGACGCTGATCTAGACTACTCTGTGAATTTGATCTAACTTTTGAAAAACAGTTTGTGCCTTTTTCAAAGAAGGATGAATTGATTTTACATACATTCCCTCTCTCACAAGGGCACGTGTAAGAATCGAGCTTCTTTTCATCTTTGGATCAAATGAATGTAAGAACAGTTCAAATATGGAATTTGATTCATTGAGGACTTCATTTGAATAGTTTATTACATGATGTAAATCGGAGAAACATGAAATTAGTGATATCTGTCTTTGAACTTGTATTTGCACACTCAATCGCCATTGCCTGCGTGCACATTTGGGAAAGTGAAAGAGTGGAATTTAGTGCTCACTGGATAGCTTGATTTGTTATTGAATCAATTTTTACAATAATCTGCAAGTACTAGCATCCATTACTCAGCTTGTTAATGAAGATTTCTTTCCTTGTTTTTTTCCCTCTCCATAACATTAACTTGTTTGCTTTGTTGCTCTCAGAGCAGACAAATGTTTGATGGCCTCTTCAGGGTTTCAAGCTGATGTCAAAGCCCTACAAAAGGTGTTGGGTGCCAAGCACCTGGTGAGGTTTCATGAAAACTAAAATGATACATTACTTGCCAATTCTATTTAATCAGCTCGATTTTATTCTTGTGAAGTCTTGCTACATCTTGAGAATTTTCTTTTTAAGGAAAACTTGAAAGTTTTACCACAGTGCTTGTTCTGGAGAGTGTGGAGGATGGTTTGGTCCCAAATCTTTTCAGGATTAGAATCCATATTGAAAATTGTAAAGATTGCCATGTGGAAGGAGTTGGAGAGGTTCTTGTTTGAGAGATATTGAGAGCAATGTAATTTGTCTACATTATATCTATTAAGAATGTTGGTATTTTGTACTGCTGAAACTCTCAAGTAACAAAGAACTATCTAGAAGTGTGTCTTCCTTAATATCTGTGATTTTGTGGTTTAATCCTTTTGCTGTGTTGGAAAATAAATTGGTTTCTTGTTGGCACTGAAGCTAAAAAAAAATTCTTAATTGTTTAACAGATATATCAACATCAACACAACAAGCAGATGAGCTGCCCTGCCATGGCTCGACTTCTCTCCAACACTCTCTACTACAAACGTTTCTTCCCTTATTATACCTTCAATGTTTTGGTTGGCTTTGACGAGGAAGGTTAGCCATACAAGTCAATAGTGCAGCTCTAAGCTTTTGATTGGTGTTAATGACTTGTTCTTATTTTAAACTGTAGGAAAGGGCTGTGTTTACACTTATGATGCTGTTGGTTCCTATGAGAAGGTTGGGTATAGTGCCCAAGGTTCTGGTGCTAAACTCATCATGCCTGTGCTGGATAACCAATTGAAGTCCCCCAGCCCGCTTTTATTACCTGCGCAGGTATGTCCTCCTGTCTAACATTGTTTCTTTATCCATTTGTTCTGGGGTGTTTCATCTTTTATCTGGTTATGTAAAAAACTTGTGATTCTGCAGGATGCTGTAACTCCACTTACTGAGGCAGAAGCGATTGATGTGGTCAAAGATGTTTTTGCATCTGCAACTGAGAGGGATATATACACTGTATATTTCTGTTTCCTATTCAGCTTTTGCCCTTTAAATTAGTTCTTCCTTCTCTTTTTCCCTTTAAACTATATCCAGTATCTCAGCGAAATATTCTCTCCCCATCTCTCTGAATTATTACTTCTACACAAGGAAAAGATGGGGCAGGCTGCTATTAGGTTTTACCCATACAAGCACATATCAGTTCATTTACCATACCCTTTAACATATCATGGTTGTTTTGCAGGGAGACAAACTTGAAATTGTCATTGTAAATGCTGATGGTATTCGTCGTGAATACGCGGAACTCAGAAAAGATTGATCCATTAAAATCATGCTGCTGGACTTGCTAGAAGTTGAAGTTGGAAGTACATCAAACCCTTGTGGTCGTCATTTACCATATGGTTGTTTCGTTATGATCTCTCCCATTGCAATGTAACTTCTAAATTAGTCACCAGCTTGAACAAGTGCATATCCCAGTTAATGGATATTTTGCAATGTTGAAAGCTTTCTTGCATCTCAGACCAATGCAGCCGAATTTAAGCCAAGTTTGTTATTCTCATCAATCTGGATTGGGTGCGGATTTTATAAATTGTACTTGTCGTTTGAAATGGGTCTTTGGAGACAGATATTCGATCCTGCTTCACCATTTTACCTAGCACAGGTGTTGTGTGCTCTTCGCTCCTTTTTACTAGTATGCCTTTCGAAGTGCTTATTGTTATATTTGGTCAAGTAACCTGCCCTCAATGCCTGCAGTGGGTGACAATGTCATTGAATGTGCTTTGCTATATTGCTATGCGAGGGGGAATATTTTCAAAGGAAAGGACCCCGTATTATATATATTGTTAGAAAAGCTCACCTAGATTCTCTTTATCATGGGAGTATTTGAGAATGTGATTGTAGTTTTTTTAAAGTGTTTTTTATTATAAAATTTATTAAAATAATATATTTTTTAATTTTTATAAAATTATTTTCTATATAAGTATATTAAAATAATTTTAAAATATATAAACAATATTAATTTGTAATAAAAAAATATTTTTAAAACGGAATACAAACAGAAATCACAATCAAAGTTTCACAAGCGAGATACAGATTGATGCTCAACAATCACGTTGTTGCCTGGCTGAAACCGAAACTCAACATCTTCCAGCCCCAAAAACGAAGATACAGTGAAAGATCATTTCTTGCCATGAGAAACAGGGTCTTGTTCATGCATGGTTAATTTGTACTCAAATGAATAAGTTATGTTCACGTGGATGCTTCGGTATCGTTGGTGATTATTTCACCAGCATGAATAAAGAAAATGAACCGCTAAGTTAATTTCTCTTTTAGGATTATAAATTTATCTGTTATTCGCCTGTATTATCTCACAGTCAACATGAAGAAAAAACAAAATCGACTCGTAAACAAATTATAAATATATATTTGCATGTGGAAAGTAATGTATGGTATTGAAAGGTTATATGGTAGTTATGATTTGTATTGAAAGGTTATATATTAGTATTGATTTTACAACTCTTACTGTTTTCCTGGGTTTAAAATTTGAGGTCAATCCGAATTCAAGGAGTTCCTGAAAATAAGATTGTAGTATCGAATTAGTATAATAAATCAAAATTAAGGGATAATAACTTGGGGTATAATAGTAATTGATCCAGAAAATCTAATGTAGATATGGTAGCTGCTATTATTCACCGGGGACAGCAACTAAAAAGACAGGAAGATGCTTCTCTCTTAACTCATTTCAAAGATCATTTGAGAAATTTGTTCAAATTGTTATATTGAAACTTGGAAATTGATTGATGGGGAGAGAAACATGAGTGATGAAGAGGAAGAACAATTGAATAATAAATTGGTAAGAACTCTACAATTTAAACTTAAAATTATTGATAAATAAAAGTATTCTTTTTTTAATTTTTCTTTTTAATTTCGTTGTTAGTAAAAAATAATTTAAAAATCTTCAATAACAAAATAGAGTTTTAAGGTTTAACTAGTTAAATATATACATGTAAAAAAAAAAAATCTATATCATTAATTCAATAGCCATTTTTTTTTCTTTTATGTTCTTTTTATTTAATTTTTTTAAATAAACAATTTCTTTAAATTAAATAAATACATAATTTTTATTATTATTGCCCGTATAATTGACGAGCTTTTCAACTTAACCATACTAAATAAAAAGCTATAACTGGTGTGAAAAAACCCATATAGTTCCGAGTAAGGGTGTGTTTGTTTAGTTATAGTTTTTTCTGTTTGTATGTTTGTAGTGTAAAAAATATAGTTAGATGTTTGATAGTACACTAAATTGTATTTTATACTGTGAAGCCTATCAAAAAATTGAGTTTGAAATGTAATTTTTCATGAAGCAGTTTTTACATGCTTTTCAACTGAGTTTTGTAAAACTCTGTCTATTTTTTGTTTTAAAAGTATTTTTTTTTTAAATTATATATTTTTTATTTATTTCTTTGCTTCAAAATAATTTTTTTTGTATTTTTAGATTATTTTGATGCGTTGATATCAAAAATTATTTTTTAAAAATAAAAAAAATATTTTGATGTATTTCCAAGTAAAAAACACTTTTAAAAAGTAATCACAACTAAATATTTTATATATATTTTTTACTGCACGTGAACCGCAACCATAATTTTTTATCAGACACGTATCTATATACAACTAATTATATTTTTTAAAAACTTATTTTTTTAAAATCATAACTACAAAAACTACCTAAAAAACAAACACATTATTAGTATCACTTCATTAACCGTTATGTTTTGAGAAAAAAAAGGAAAAAAAAAACATAAATTAGAAATTTTTGCACATCCACCTTCCCATCGATTAACACCTAACCCAAACATTACCTACCCAAACCAGAAGGGCTAAAACTTAAAAGGAGCATTCGTTTTGGTTATAGATGCTGTTTTCGTATTATTCATATTTACATTTAAAATCAAAATAACTATTTAAATCTAAACTAAAACGGTATGAAATTTTGATACTTAAACTTGACTTGATTAGTTTTCAGATATCCATCAGGTATCTATAACCCGCACTAAATGCTATAAATTATAATTATTTAATATATAATTAGCTTGTTTTTTTTATATATATATATATATTAAAAAAGTTAAAATTACTTGTTTATTTAAAATTAGATTCAAGTTTGAGTTCGAATTTGAGTTGGATGACTTCACATCCATATCTAATCTAAATTTGATTTCTTTACTTTGAGTTTTACTGTAACCCAGACTAACACGATAAGATTTAAATATTTTATTTATTTATTTTGGTTTTGGTATCTATTGAGTTTGATTGAAGTTGTCATCCCTGGTTGGATGTTGCTTGGCAATATTTTGTTTAATTGTGCTAAATAGATTTTTTTGGTCAAAATAATGGGCTAATCAGATTAGGGATTAAAATCATTTTGGGCTTCTAAACGCAACCTCTCTCTTCCGCCTGCAAAAGAAATCCACAGCCACAGGCCCACAGTCCCTGCCTCTTGGCAACCCGAGGCGGGAATAAGCAGGCAAAAAAACAGCAAACTCTAGTACCGTCAAGCCATTTTCAAAACTAGAAAAAAAGGTTGACTCCTTTCTCTTCCATTTTCAGCTTCCACAGCAAGCTTTTGCTCTCTCCCACTCTCTAATGGCTCGAAACAAGGTAAATCATCTCATTACTCGCTAGTCTTCCCCCCCTCCCTTGCCAGGGTTTTAGATTACAGTGAGTTAATTTATTTATTGGTCATGGAAACAGGAAGGATTGGTGCTGTTACTCGATGTCGGTCCAACAATGTACAGTGTTCTTCCTGAAATTAAAAAAGTTTGCTCCATGCTTATTCAGAAAAAGGTATCACAGATTTTTCCAATTTTGGTTTGTTACGGTCCTTTTGTTGTTTCTTATTTATAATTTCTCCTCTATTTCTTATGCGCAGTTGATTTATGGAAAATTCGACGAGGTTGGAGTTGTTGTTTTCGGGACTCAAGGTATATTAATTTCGTATACTTTGTTGATTGCTGATTTCTGCTTGATTTCTTGTATTGTTAGGGTTTGGTTTACCGATTTCCTGCATATGCTGGTTTTTAATTTTTTTTTTCTTAAATTCTTAGAGACTGACAATGAGCTGACGAAAGAAGTAGGTGGGTATGAGCATGTTGTCGTCTTACGAAATATCAAAGTTGTTGATGGAGATCTTGTTGATGCATTTCAAGAGCTCCCTCGAGGAAACTTTGATGGAGATTGTATCCACTGGATTTTTCTGTATTACTTGTTTTGGAAGTTTATGCTCTGTGTAGGTGTATTACTGCATTTTTTTTTATTAGTGTTCACCTTCTGTTACCTGGCATTGCCTTTTGAGCTCAAGAGAAGGGGTCACTTTCTTTATTTTCTCAACTCTTCCAAGGGAATTTCTTTTCAGATAGAGAATGAAGCGAGCTTTGATAACTCTGGACAAATATTTAAAATATGTCTTTTAAGCATGCAGTTCTCATATGACACGTGCATGCATCTGTATTAGAGGGTTGCCTTGATCCATTTTGTTTAGTCTCAATAATATGGTATGGTGCTACATTTTTTTCTCTTTGTTAATCTTATCAGTGCTTAATAATTTAGTACTTAACTTAGATAGATCTTGATGCTATTGTTGTTGGAATGGACATGCTGATAAAGAAGTATCAAGCAACAAACAAAGGAAAAAAGCGTCTGTGTCTTATTACAAATGCTCTATGCCCTATTAAAGATTCATGTGAAGGGACCAAGGAAGATCAAGTGAACACTATTGCGGCTCAAATGAGTGCACATGGAATGAAAATGGAAAGTGTTATTGTGAGGGGAAGATTATGCGGGGACGGAGACCAGAGTATAATGGCTGAAAATGATCGACTGCTGAATCTTTTTTCAGAGAAAACATCTGCCAGGGCAGTGTATGTTGAGAGTCCAACTGCATTGTTAGGTGCAGTTAAAACTCGAAATATATCTCCAGTAACAATATTCAGAGGTGATCTTGAACTCGGGTCCAAGATGAAGATTAAGGTGAAGTCTTTGATTTATCATTAAAGATATTTTTGGATGTTATAATATATTCTCTTTGTTTGTTCATTTTCATTTTAAATATGTTTGATGCATTAGATTGAGCTGATGTGAATGTTCCCTTATTACACCTCTCAGTAAATTCTTGTGAGATTCACTAATCATGTCTACAACCGAACTAGGTCATCTAAACCTCTCTGCTCCGTGGGAGCATATGAGAGGTCCAAGGTTTCTGATTTATGTTTATGGTGTGTGTTGATTGTTGGATGCAGCATAGCTTTACCATAGTAGACAATAACTTGTCATCTTAAATGGCTAATATTAGCTATGAAGAGTCTGGCTCAGTAACACTTTTATGGTGTTAGCGAAGCATGGAAGGGAAGCTGGATGATTGCCAGTGTCTCTAGCAGCATTAATTAGGCAATTAACCCAAACCAAGAGGTATCAACCCCATTTAGGCTAACATAGTAGTTTCTGTCCTCATCAGGGTTATACGTACTTAGCAGCCAAGTGAGTTCTATAAAAACAATTACTAGTTGGAGGCAGAGTCTTTCCCTTGTGTTGACGTTGATCAAACTCATTGAAACCTCCACAGGCTTGAATTTGATTGAAGTACTCATTAAACACTGGGCTAATGCTTTTTTTGCGTTGTCCTGCCACAAACCACTGACACATGCTACACCTGGTGTTCAACACCAATATGCCTGGAATCCATGGCATTTGAGGCACATGGTGCAGTCCACTAACCTCTGTAAGAATCCTTTTTTGAGTGAAAAAGGTGGCTACACAGGCTTTTGCTTTTACTGGCAATGGCTATCTTTTGTGCTGCATGACAATTCTGTATGGTTTTTGTTGAGTCAAATCTTACTCTAAATTGGACATGAAAGAAATCATGCCATTTAAGTGGCTATGTGGCATTAGCTCGCTCTTGTTGTCTGTGGTTTGAATCCTAATCTGATTCAGTTTCTGTCAACTTAACTTTTTCATGATCTATGTTTGGGAAGTTCTTTTTTTTTTTATGTTCATTTCTAGTGTATACTAGTATTGCAAGCTGCATTTTTAGAATATAGACTTGGAGGTTTATTATGTTCATATTATCTGTGAGTAGGTGTGGGTCTACAAAAAAACCTCAGAGGAGAAATTTCCCACTCTGAAGAAATATTCTGATAAAGCCTCTCCAACTGACAGATTTGCGACGCATGAAGTCAAAGTAGATTACGAGTACAAAAGTGTGGAAGATCCTACTAAGGTTGTTCCTCCAGAACAAAGAATTAAGGGTTACAGATATGGCCCACAAGTTGTTCCAATATCATCTGCTGAGTGGGATGCTGTCAAATTCAAACCAGAAAAAAGCGCGAAGCT
Organism: Populus alba x Populus glandulosa; assembly: GCA_033617975.1. Lineage (NCBI taxonomy): Eukaryota > Viridiplantae > Streptophyta > Magnoliopsida > Malpighiales > Salicaceae > Populus > Populus alba x Populus glandulosa. The sequence goes on along the minus strand of CM066156.1, from coordinate 4,579,208 downwards.
TCTAGGATTTACTGATGCTTCAAACATAATGCGGTAAAGAATCTCTGCTTTGTATAGTTTGGTTTCAGATAACATGGGTTAAAATAAAAACTGTCTAATATTTTTCTTTTTTCCTGACATACATGTAATCAAAAGGCACTACTACATGAAAGATGTCAACGTCTTTATTCCTGAACCAGGCAATGCAAGGGCTGCTCTTGCAGTTTCTGCTTTAGCTAGAGCAATGAAGGAAATGAATAAGGTTGCAATTTTGCGATGTGTCTGGAGACAAGGACAAGGGAGTGTTGCTGTGGGGGTTTTGACACCCAACATATCCGAGAAAGACAGCACTGTAGGTTTTAGCACATGTTTTGGTGCCTCAGCATCATATTGTTTAACTCTGCACCTTGCTTTTGTTTGTTGTTTTTAGTTTAGTTACCATAGTGAATTGCTTTCTGGTTTGCTGGGCAGCCTGATTCATTTTACTTCAACGTACTTCCTTTTGCCGAGGATGTCCGGGAATTTCAATTTCCATCTTTCAGCAGTTTTCCAGCTTCATGGCAGCCGAATGTGCAGCAGCAAGAGGCCGCGGATAACCTTGTAAAGATGCTTGACCTTGCACCATCTGCCAAACAGGAAGCTCTACTGCCTGATTTCACACCAAATCCTGTTCTGGAGGTATTAGGCTGCATGTATTTTGTGTACACCAGCTTGATGTAGTTCTGTTTAGCAAATGTTAATGTTTTTCGAGTAAATCCTCGAGGTGCTTATTATATGAGAGCTAAAATGGAAAAAAATAGAGCATTTGAACCATGACCTATCATGTGATTTCTCATGTGTGTTTCTGCAATTTTCATTTTATATGAGCACCTTCATGATTTGTTTGGCCTTGTTAAATAAGACACCCAGTGCCTGTACGTTGAATTACTGTCAATTGCCCTTCCCTGCTCTCCTGCGCAGGTGGTGGTAACTTTCTGACTGAAACTGATGGCTGTGTTCTGTTTCTCAGCGGTTTTATCGTCATCTTGAATTAAAGTCAAAGCATCCAGATGCAGCTGTGCCTCCACTGGATGAAACTCTCAAAACAATAACTGAAGCTGATCCAGATCTTCTTTCTGAAAAGAAAGATGTAATTGATGCATTTTATAATAGCTTTGAACTCAAGGAGAATCCAAGGGTGAGTATTTCTGAGAACTTCCATTACAAGAATAGTGTCATAATGTTGCCAAGCTAGTTGTGGGCATTGATTAAGTTGATCTTGATTGCAGCTAAAGAAATCAAGCAAGCGGTTATTGGAGAAAAAACCCTCTGGTTCTGATGAGGATTATCAAGATACAACCAATGCTCTAGCTGTCAAGCCTGTTAAGGTTGAAAAAATTGGGGATTCAAGTCCAGTTCAAGATTTTGAAGCAATGATGTCACGCAGGGATAGTCCAGATTGGGTTAGTAAAGCAATTCAGGATATGAAAAATAAAATACATAGCCTGGTTGAGAATTCCTATGATGGGGATAATCATGGTAAAGCATTGGAATGTCTGCTTGCCCTTCGCAAAGGTTGCATCCTTGAGCAAGTAGGTCTTTTATATCTTCTAGATGTTTTAGTTTCCAAATTGGTATAACTATGACTTTTATGATTTATGTCTATAATTAGTGTTAATTACTCATCCTTATAGAATTTCTCAATGGCTGCAACTCTGGTGCTGCTTTGACCCAGCCCATTATATTTCATATTCGATGTTTATTTACTTTACCGTGCATCATTTGAGGTTCCAAATGTATCTGCCTCTTAGTATAATCAAGTGATTTTGGAAACTATTTTAGGGGTTATTGATATGCTGCTTCCGAGCAACCATCCCTGTCTTGTGATTTAGTTTTACGTTCTTGAGATAAAAGCTTGTCATGTAGTCTAAATTTCTGTAGAACTTGCATGTGGAAAACAAAAACATTGATCCAATCATTTTGACAGCCTGTGATATCAACTGCTGGTTTTTCTGTTTGCTCGATAGTTATGTGAAGTATCGACTTCGAGCACTTGTTGGATGAGGAAGTATTATATTTTCATATCTACCTACATTTTACTTGACTTGGCACGGGCAACTGCCGGGGTGCTATGGTGATTTACCCGTCGTAGGCTAAGTTAATCATTTGGACTATCAGGCTAAATCAACAATAGCTGGTTAATTTTGAAACTTCCATGCAGGAACCTAAACAGTTCAATGATTTCCTTCACCATCTTTTCAATGTCAGCCAAGAGAAAAAGCTCCGCAATTTCTGTGAATCCCTCATACCCAGAGGACTCACTTTGATTTCAAAGTCAGAAGCCATAGACAGGTTTCTTTCTAATTTCATCTATTATTTATTTACAATTGTTAAGAACTCGTAATAATCTCGTGTTTCTATATTTTGTTTCTCTAAGCAGTGAGGTTACAGATGATGAAGCTAGAAACTTTCTGGTTAAAAAAGAGCTGAAATTTGAGTGAGAACGAGGCTTAATGTAAAGTTTTATTCCTTGTGGTCATTTTGTATTTTGCTGATTCAAGGTACATGACTAGAATCATATGCGTGTATAGGGTCATCTAAATCTTGAAATACAGGGGGATTGATGTATGAATTTCCTCTAAATCTTCCATTTTAGAAGCTGGCTTGACTATGGGAAGCCTTATTTAGAAATTAATCATACCATTTTGTTATGTTGATGGCAACTTAGGATTCCTATACTCGAAATATTCTTGTAATTTGCAAGCTATACAGAGTTCCTACTAAAACTGAGTGAGATAAGACACATACCCTTTATGCTCCCATTTCCAGTTCCTACTAGAACTGATTATGGTAGCTCCAGTGGTTGATTTCAAAACTGAAAAATTACTAGATTATTTGGCATGGGAGTTTTAAATTGACAATAATTAAAGAAGAATAATACAACAAATAAAGAAATGCTAATTTATTGAAAAAAAATATGAAATTTACCACTTGAAAAGGCCTCCCATTTTTGAGATTCTCACGAAGAACTCACTTGTTTAAATATGAATTTATGTCTTGGTTTTTTTTTTTCAACATTAACATATTAAAATTATTCAAAAACATTTTAAATAATTAATTTAATATTTATTAGACTAAAAATAATTAAAAAATACTTTTAAAAAAATTATAATAAAAAAAGGCCTTACAAAGTGATTTTTCATCCTTATTTATCTCTTGTTCTACTATTAGTGTGTATTTGAGGATGTGTTAAAAATGGCTTTTTAAGTAATTTTTGTTTGAAAAGTATTTTTTTTATTTTTTAAAATTTATTTTTAATATTAACTTATAAAAATAATAAAAATATTAATTTAAAGATAAAAATTAAAAATTTTAAAAAATATGAATCTACCGCAATAAAAAAAAAACCCTTAAATTACAAGGAAATCAAATCAGAAACACAATTTTAAAATATCCATCACAACACAACAATGTGGTGACTGAAGCTAACACCATATCCCATGATGACGTGGCACAACCAACTGAGTTTTGTCTGGAAATTGACTTTTCATCAACTGTGAAAGCAAAGGATTCTCTGCTTCCGATTAAAAAATGCTCACCATTCTGAACAGTACTTTTTTTTTTTTTAATGGAACAGCTCAACAACCAGAACCAGGTAATTAACCTTTCTTCGTCTAATGCTTACACTTTTCTATAAAATCTTTTCTTAAAAGTCTGTTTGACTTACCAGAGAGACACTATGAATTCATCACCAAAGCTCGTCCTGTATAATTTCTCGCACAGCTCCTGTTCATGGCGGGTCCGCTTTGCTTTAAACCTTAAAGGTATCATTTTCTACATTTATATTGATCCACTTTTGTTAATCATTTCTGAAAAATGGAACTGTTCAGGACTTGATTATGAGTATAAAGCAGTCAACCTTGCAAAAGGAGAGCAGTTTAGTAAAGGTGAGGTTGGAAGATTTCATATACTTAGCTTACCTAGAATATGATTTTAGATTCGTACTGGTACAAGGTCCAGGTAGTGAGGATCGATGAGTGTTATTTCTGTTGCAGAGTTTGAACAATTGAATCCTCTCCGTTATGTTCCAGTCTTGGTTGATGGTGATGTGGTAGTCTCGGACTCCTTAGCAATCTTGCTGGTCAGTGTTCTTTGCTCAGAAAGGATTTTATGCATACTGTAACACTCTCGTTGCGGTTGCATTTTATGAAAATTAGACAAGGATCTACAGACATAAATCCATGATTTGGAGTGAGTGAGTGAATAATGGCCTCCATTTAATGTTGGGCTGTGTGAATTCATAAATCATAATAAATTTAAGTTAACTTTTGAGAGATCTTCGATGAATTTTCTTTTATGCCATATTTATTTTTGTGTCTATTCATAATTTTATATTGTAATGTGTAGTATCTGGAAGAAAAGTATCCTCAGAGAGCATTGCTGCCAGATGATCCTCGGCGAAAAGCTCTAAATCTCCAAGTAAGATTGTTGTCATTTCTTATTTTTTTCAAACGTGAAGTGTCTGGAAAACATTGTATTAAGAATCTTCTCATGTAATGTGTTTTTTTTTAAGAGCAACAGTCTTGAACTTGTGAATGGATTCAATGATCCCTTGCTTCTAACCTTCATCAATCGAAAGGTCTTTACAGCTGGAGCAAACAGAACAAGCTAATCTGGATTTTGTTAGCTATTATCTAGATGGTTTCATTTCCTTTTGAGTACTGAACGTGAATCAGACTACATGGACATGCCAGTATTTATTAACTAGTTTTTCTTGTGTAACCATGCTAATCACGGTAACGTGTCACAGGTTGCCAGTATCATCTGCTCTAGCATACAACCTCTTCATATGTTGGGTTTGATGGTACATGTATTAGTTTCAATGGTTTATCCACGTTATTTTTAGTTTCATTCACACATGTATCAACTATGCCATGTCTTAATTGTTGTGTAGAAACGCATTGAAGAAAAAGTTGGTCCAGAAGAGGGATTATTATGGGCACAATCTAGTATTGAAAAAGGTTTTTTTGGTATGCGATTCTTCTCATCACGGAAGCAATCTTATTCCCTGTCTCTTTCCTTTTCCTTTCTTTCTTTCTTTGTGAGATAATTACCAAGATTAGCTACACCCATGATAGTTGAAATCATTACGAAAGATGAAACAATTGGGTATGAGTGGCAATACTTTTGCAGTGCATGAAATTTATAGCCTGTGGACGCAACCTTAGAGTCCATGTGGAATCAGATTGTAGAATGTTTTTTTTAGAGTTGTCGTTTGTGATCATTTATTAGCCCCTTCACATCAAGCTATCGTGTACTCCTTGTTGCTCATGTAAAGTGTTTTTATTCTTTTCTACAGCACTTGAGAAGTTGGTAAAAGACTTTGCAACCAGATTTGCCACTGGAGAAGCATTATACATGGTCTCTTTTCAATACTTTGTTCACTGTTTCTTGCGCGGAGCTTAATTTATTATATCTGAATGCTTCGACTAATTTTAATGATCTTGCATTGTTAAAGCACCCGCACCCTCTCTGCAAGACATTAATATATGTCGGTGTTGGGTGGCAGTTCACCCATCTAATTCATTGGTTCTTGGTCATTTATTGATTCTTTTGGTTTATTGCTCTGATTCAAAACTTTAACGATAGCATTGTGCAGAAATGATTTACTTTGAACCTAACGAAAGTTCTCAACTATGTATTTTAGAAGTATATATTGCTCTGATTAAATTAATGTTCTCAGAAAATAAGAGAAATTAATGTTAATATTTCAAATCTTAAGCGCCTTAAAGATCAGACTAATTTTTTATTTTGTTTGCAGGCTGATGTGTTTTTGGCCCCACAGATTGCTACAGTTGTTATGACGTTCAACATTGATATGGTAAAGCATTTCCCTTGATTCTTTTCTTTATTTCCTTTAGAATTCTTTTCCAAACTAGTTCTATCATTACAACTTCCACACAGCAGAGCTGCTACTTCTTGGACACTACATCCTGTACTGTAATTTTGCACTGCTGTAGATGCACGCTTCTCATGTTTGTGTTCATAAACCTGTTGTTTTTAATCCTTTAATAAGATGTGTTTCACACAAACACAGGAAGCATATGCACTGTACCTGGTTTTTTCTCTTGGAATAACTGCGAAAACCTAAAAAATCCCACTGAAGTCGGATATTGAAAGAAGAATTTGGAGTCCAACAATCCTCCGCATAATTAACTTTTATTTTTGTGCTTATGATTCAAAAGTTTCTGAATTCTCACCATACATGAAATGGTTCATGCCATAAAATAAGAGAATTTTCATAAAGTTCCTAGCGTGTGATGTTCATATAAAATCTGAGAAGCTTCTCCATGGGTGGTGAAGCATGTTTAGCATTTCTTTTCTCAACTGGTTTACAGGCTTGAAACATGAGACGAAGAGAGTTGGGATAGAAGGGATATGTCCCCTTTGTCCTTCCTGTTTTAGAAGGGAAAAAAATTCACTCAAAAACTATCCGAGGCACAAATTTATTTTTTATATTTCCGTTTTCATCTCAGTCCTTTCAATCAAACATATTCCTGTCATTCTTGTATCTATCCCTTTTTCCACGAACACTAACCAAACGCAGTTGTAGCAGCACGATGATGCAGTGACTATGATAATATATGGTTTTATCAAATTGCTATTATCTTGATTTCTTTCTCTTGATAAATAGCTGTGTGATTGTTTATGCAGTCCAACTTCCCCATTTTAAGTAGGGTGTATGAATCATACAAGACCGTACCGGAGTTCCGAGCTTCATCCCCGGAAGCACAACCAGATGAAGGCAGTTAAGTTTGTTATTTTATTAGATGAATGTCAGCAAAGCTTTAGGTTCAAGAGGTCCGGCGTAGCCATCGAGTTACTTCTTTCTTTTCCCCCCCTTTTATTTGATAAATAACTGGGTAAAATGAAAAATAAAATATCTTATGCTTTGGTACATTTGCACTTTGGTGACTTATAGTTTCTACTGGTTGCGTTTTTGCCCCTTATGACAATTAATTTGCTAGATGTTGTCCTCAAACTTTTTATTTTTTGTAACACATCCTAATCTCTTAATTTTGAATGATAGAATCCGATAACTCTCAATGTTGTAATAAACATTTATTGTATTTAATAATTTATCCACACTACATTTTTCATGATTCAGTTATGCTTACAATGAAAAATCGAAAGTATTCGCAAGACCAAGAAATACTCATCTTTTATAGAAAAGATGGCTGAGAAAACTACAAGAACATTAAGACATGCATATTCAAGCTTCAGATTAAAATAACATAAACTTAATTAATCGTTATAAATTAATGGATTAGACTTAATTACGGATTAACATAGGAACACCAAGTACTCAAACAAGGAGCATTATAAAACCTTGGAATTGCTGACCATTATATACCCAACAAATTGCAAATGAATAAGATAAATGACGACAAAATATAGTAGCAGACACTTATCTCTTCTATTATGTTCACCAAGTATATATAAGCCTGTTTATTTTTATGATGGAAAAATACTTTTTTAAAAATATATTATTATTATTTTTCTTTAAATGAATTTTTTTATGTTTTTTTATTGTTTTGATGTATTAATAATATAATAATTATTTTTTTAAAAAAAAGTATTTTAAAAATTATTATTATTATAATATCAAACAGGTTTATTAGTTAAAAAAAAAAATTTGAAAAAAAAAGGATCAAGTTTTATTTGTTTATGTCACAGTTTTCCATACGGAATTTTGAAAAGCCGGGGCAAAATGATACATACAAACAAACGAGTTATGTGAGAAAATTTCTGGAAAATCCAATTCCTTGAGATGAGGGACACTCCAGGCAAAGGATAAGATAAGGCATACAGTATTTATAGGTGGTCATTAATTACTTTGACAATTTCTTTTTTGCTTTTTTAATTTAAGAATTAGTATGACAATTTACATATAATTACATAGAGAAATATTAAAATAATCAATGGGTAATGACCAATATTTACTCAATAATTTCATTTTAAATAAAAAATAAATATATGGATAAAAGAGAAAATCATATAATAAGAATATCTTCATACAAAATATATATCTTTAATCATCTCTTTTATTTTATCTTTTTATATTTATTCCTCTCCTAGTAAATAGTATTATTGAACAAGGAAAAACACACCCTTAACTAGATTATGAAAAAATATTTTATTGAGGAATTGTTCATAAATAAAATTACATAGGAGACTTTTACATATAAATAAGGATTCAAAATAAACTTTTACATACATACGAGGGAATATATTGAATTAAAAATAATAATCTCATATGTGAATTGATAATTTAATTTGAATGAGTTCAAATTGATTTAATATATTATTATTTTAATATTTATATAAATAAAACATATATTAATCAATAAATAATAGTGATCTATTCTTATTACCTATTTTATTTACTTCAAATTTACTAAAACTTATAGCATAACAAATAGATCTCCACTTACTTGTTCTAAGGTATACATGTAAGTGGGTTACTTTAGTTTGGTCTAACGTGCGAGATAGTCGAGGAGTAAGCCGTCATGTGTAATGCCAACAGACACTTGGATTTTGCGTGTAAATGTTAACGCCGTGGGAATTATAGTGAATTTGTTTCTAGATGTGGTCCTTTTTTAAATAATATTTTATGTTAAAATGTATGTTAATAATTTTTTTTTTAATTTTAAAAAATTATTTTTGACATTAATATATCAAAATAATTTAAAAACACTAAAATTATATTAATTTAAAATTAATAAAAAAAATTAAAAATTTATAAAATAATTTTAAAACATAGAAATAAACAGTCTTGTGGTTTCTTGTATACGACGCCCAATATATTGATCGGTAATTATTTTCTCAGCTCAACTTGCAAATTCTGCAACAAAAACGTTGGTTTCTCCTCAACGAAATTGAGATTTTTTTTTTCAGGGGAAATTAAAAGGGAAAAGGTTGCATGAACTAAATTATTTATGATAAATACAATTAAAATGAAAATATTTGATCACGAGATGATGGATTCGATTTTTTTTTTTAATTTAAAACCTTATTATAGTGATTAAAAAATCGAATGCCCACTTCTCGTAAAAATTGGTGCTAAACCTAATGATTCCCATAGAGAAAAATTAGTGCTTGTATTTGAGTCTATTAATTTTCAAAGAATTTTGTTAAAGTCAATTAGCAACATGCCCTTTAAGTGTTTGTACGGCATGGGAAAAAAAAAACGTGCCCTTTGTCGGGCACTCGTCAATTTTCCACTTGATTAAACACATATTATGTTGCTTAAAAAATTAATTAAAATGATAAAAAAAGCTTAAAATTAAAACTTGAGAAATTTTACAGTGTACAGAATAATTAGTGAAATTGTATTAATTATTTTTTAAGATTTATTTTTTTAAAAAAAGAGCACTTTAAATAAAATAAAAATAAAAATATGGGAGAGAAATCATAGATAAAAATATTTTTATCATTTTTTATATGTCATGAATTTTATTTTATTTTGTTCATCTTTGTGTTTTTTCTTATAACTTATCTTAACCTAAATTAAAACTAACAAATATTTTATTAAGATAAACTCACAAATATTTGTAACCATTCCATTTTCACAAAATAATATACACACACACACACACACCTCTACCACCATTAAAATTAATTTTGAGTTGAATGGATTTCTGATAGTCCTGCGAACTCCTATTTATTCTGTTGTTGTCATGCATTCAATCATATTTCTCACCCTCTAACTAACAATGCTGCCTTACCAGAACTTGCACCAAGCAGAGGCAGCTCTTGGCAGAGAGCTAAATTTTCCAGAGAAACTATGGCTCAATTACTCAGCCAATAAACCTGATTACCTTCTTCATCACCATAACATTCTCTTCTTGATCCTCTTTTACTCTGTAGCTCCTCTCCCATACATGTTTATTGAGCTAAGCCGGTCCAAGAGGATAGAAAAACACAAGATTCAATCCAAAATCAAGAACTCATTCCAAGACATGCTGAAATGCTACAAAGATGTTATGAAAACTTTTATCGTTGTTGTTGGTCCTCTTCAAGTCTCTTCTTACCCTTTCATCAAGGTATATTAATACGTATATATGATTATAATGCAATTTTATTGACAACTAAAAGAAATTTTAAGATTAACGAAGCTAACTACTTTGATTTTGTTCCAGCTGATTGGCATCCGAACTAGGCTGTCATTACCTTCAGGAGGGGAAATGTTCTGGCAGTTTTTAGTGTATTTTCTGATAGAGGATTATACCGCTTATTGGGTTCATAGGTTGCTTCATTCAAACTGGGGCTATGAGAAAATCCACCATGTTCACCATGAATATAGTGCTCCGATGGGGTTTGCAGCGCCTTACGCACACTGGTCTGAAATTTTGATTCTTGGCATGCCTGCATTTCTTGGTCCTGCAGTAGTTCCTGGACACATTACTACTTATTGGCTATGGTTCGTTTTAAGACAAATGGAAGCTATAGAGACTCATAGCGGGTACACATGCTAAACTCTCTCGTTTATTTCAACTCCTCTTTCTGCCGGATTCTGTTGACAAATCCTGACAGCACCTACGCAGTTTCTGGTAGTGGATCGATAATGGAGAGATTACAAATCCCTCTAATCTAGGGGGGGGAAATGATATAATCTCCAAATTCGGGAGGGTGCCTTGCAATTTAGGGATGCAACATGTGGTTTTTTCTTGCATGATCTTAAGTTATGATGACCGACAAATATTAATTCATTTTTTATTATCATCAAAAGTGTTGTACTTACTTTTCTATAATCAAAAGATGAATTAAGTCGCCAGTAACTTCAAGTTTCTGCAACAACCGCCGGGATATGTCTTCATTTGGTGGCTTGACATGAACACTTGAATCAAGTACATAAAATGTTATTTGATGCAACGCAGATATGATTTTTCATGGAGTCCAACAAGATTTATACCCTTCTATGGAGGTGCAAGGTACCATGATTATCATCATTACGTAGGCCGCCATAGCCAGAGTAACTTCGCTTCCGTTTTCACATACTGTGATTACCTTTATGGAACAGACAAGGTGAGTCCTGTATCTGACAACTACGAAGAGATTTATTGTATGGACCCAACAATCATCAGGCTCTGGCTCGTATGAACCGGATCTGGGTGATGTTTTCCTAAGATGCAATCACAAATACATATATTTTGTATTCTATAATGGCGCTGATGCATGGCTGAATTATTGGCAGGGCTATCGGTACCACAAGTCCATCCTCCGAAAGGTAACTCTCTGTATTAATCTGTTTGTTTTTGTATTTCAAAAGTATTTTTAAAAAGATTTATTTTTTTTTTATTAATTTTAAATTAATATGTTTTTAATGTTTTTAAATTATTTTGATGTGCTAATATCAAAAATAATTTTTTAAAAATAAAAAAATATTATTGATATATATTTTAACATAAAAAATTATTTAAAAAAGGAAACTTGCTTTTGTTTTGTACACACGAGGGTCCACTGGAAAAATATGGCCGGTGATCAGAAAGGCCATTTTCGACTTCCAAGGGGACGTCGTTTACTCGATGGGTCATGGGTTATCATTACCCTGAGTACTTGCATGTTGCAATGGGGTATCCCGACAAGTTCTTAAAATGAAATTAATTTCCTTGCGTACCCGTACGCATAGCTAGATAATAAATATTTTTATATTTATTTATAGCGCAGGATAAAACAAATTCCTGGCTCCGTTCTTGTCCGTACGTAGGTTGAATTTATAATAGACTGTTATGGCTAGCTAACTATTTTCATATTTTATTAGACGGAGGAGACGGTGGAGAGGAATGTCGGACATCGTGAGGGCAGCTATGATTCCGTGCCTGCCCAAGATTTCAAATCCGAATAGCTACGATATATCAGCAGGACGCAGTATTGTGATCCAGTTTCTTTGTTATATTATTAGTATTTAAAAGTTGTAATGGTTTGTGAGGATGTAGTAGAGGTAAGTGTTGGACTCCAAAATATAAATAAATTGGTGAGCTACGGGCTACGGCCTTTATTATCTAGCTTTTGGACATTACTGTGAAAAAAATTCTGGCAAGGTAATTTAATTTCTCCCCGATGATAGAGATCCGGGAGGAAAAAACATTCAATTTTTTTTTAATTTTCATTTTATCTTTTAAGTTTCCAGCATTAATTACAGAAGCAGGGGGACTGAATCTATCCTCTGCCCTTCCTGCCTGAGCCCACAGTAAATGAAATTCGTGAATCCTGGATCACGTAAAGGATATGTTTGTTTTCTAAAAAACATAGTTTTAGGAAATTATTTTTTAATTATTATTTATTTATTTATTATTAAAAAACTAATCAACAAAAAATACGTTGAAAGATATTTTTTAGTTAAAAAAAATTTAGTTTGGTTTTAAAAAAGTATTTTTCTTTTATTTTGAAAGAAAAATATTTTTGGAGATTGTGAAAAATTTAGAAATGTTATATTATCTATTGATTATATCAAATTTGATTTTCAAACTTTTGATTGCTATATAAATTTTATTTTGAATATTTATTTTTCAATTTCATCCCTTAAAATTTAATTTTTATATTAATTTTGGTCCTTATTTTTATAATTGTTATTTTTTTTCCCTTATTATTTTTTAATTGAATTTTTTTTTCTATCAAATTTGATCCTCATTCTTTTTATTTTTATTTATTTTATTTAAAATAATTTATAAAATGTTAATTATAATTATTTTAATTTCTTCATCTTTTATTTTTTTATTTTTTTTAGATTTGATTTTTATTATTTTAATTATTATTTATTTTATTTGAGATAATTTATAAAATTATATATATTTTTTAATTTTATTCTCGTTCAACTTTTTAATCTGTAATATTTATTCCTTATTATTTTAATAAACTTGAAAAAAATAAAATATTAATAAATTATTTTTCATAACATAATTAAACACTACAAAATATTTTTTAATTTATTTTTTATTACATTACCAAACATAAAAAAATAATTTATTTTTGTAAAAAAAATTATCTTCAGCAGAATTCAAGTACTCCTGGCTTTTAAAATTAAAAAAAAAAAAAACACGTTTAGAATGATATTCATGTGCTTGCAGGACATCTTCTCTACCTTTTTTACAGCCAGGAGATCCAACCATCCAAAACTCGACACCTCCCCAACAGGATATTATTTGTTGAATCATTATAAATTTACGTATGCCGTAAATCTATACGAAAAAACCCAACACATCCTCGCAAGCCCGTCTAGCTCAGTTGGTAGAGCGCAAGGCTCTTAACCTTGTGGTCGTGGGTTCGAGCCCCACGGTGGGCGCTCTCTTTTTTTTGCTTCAAAAAAACCAGTCTAAGAGCGGAAACAGGCGGGTTACAAGGGCGAGAACACGATCCACTTGCAAATGCAGTGGCATTTTGTTCCCCAGTTTTTTCCATCAAGGATACTATCGTCTATTGATTAATTAAGTGCCATATGAGAATCATGCATCCAAAACCATCTTCTATTTCTTAATGGAACATTTGGTCACCAAAACTTTTCAGTCAGATCAGGCTACCTTAGCCATACAAAAATTAATTTTTCTCAATTTAAAATTTCATACTTGTCCTGTGTGCCGCCGTGTCCAACCACTCAGCTGGAAGGTTTGCTCTCTTCGACTCTCTTTGAAGTGATTGGTACAAATGAACCTGAGCGGATTATACTGCAACTCAGGAAGCTATGGCTAATCAATGAGAATGTCAGGTCAAGAACTCCCTGTATATGCTTTATATCTATCAGTGGAATCAATTATGCTGATCGGAGTGGTGGAGCTGCCCATAACTTCACTTTCTTGTCAGCACTGGCTGTGGCCAAAATGGACGTTTGTCCATCACCTGGAGAACAACAAGTGGTTATAAATCATGGTGGTCAAGGAATCATTGGAACTATTTCCTAACTCTCAAACCTTTCTTATTCCTTCCTGGAGATACTCCCATAAAGAAAAGCAAAAAAAAACCTAAAAGATAAACATAGCATAAGCCATAAGGTAATGAAAAAATGAACAGAAAAGCCACAAATGTTAAACCATTTTTGTTTAATAAGCACCTGTTGGAATAGGCCTAGGCGCCCAAGCAATCCATGTGATGTCACCTGCATGATAAACTAGCATTAGTATAATATTCACCAAGAGATTACCCCATGCTTATTTGCTACAAAACATGCCAAGTCTGACTCGTTGAAAAAAGTAAGCAGCAGTTTCGAGAAAGTGGAACATCAGTAGTAAATCAACGCATAATAATGAAACCATTTTCATGATCAACAATTAGAGTGGAACTACTAGCAATACATTGAGAAAAAACAACTTCAATAACAATTTAACTCAAATGAATTCATTTGTCCAATTTCTCAAAACAAATGTTGTTGAGAATATAAAATCAGATTTCCATATGAAAGCAAGATTTTTGGGCACTGGAGACAAATCTGCCATTGCATCAAGATCTCAATCACAGTATCCATTGCCGATTACTCATGCCAAGAAAATAGATATATTTAGGAAAGGAATATGATATTCTTACATTTTCATGATATTCTTACATTTTCAACCACTCTGCAGAAAAACATACTAAAATAAAGTCACATAAATGGAACCAAAAGCATACCATCATGGGCTCTGTCAGCTATGTCCAAAACCTTTCCAGTTTCAACACATAACCACTGCAGCATCGAACCATGGGTTGCAGCCAATATCCTTCCATCAGGGGATAAACTGAGACGATCATAATGCATAGTTCCACCATTTGAATCATGAAGTGGAATCGGAAACACCTTTAAAGTCTTTGGATCCTCATCAAGATGATAACGAACTAGAAGGAAATAAAAGAGAACTCCTCAGTATGATCTTAATCATATAATAACCAACACAAAAAAGCCACACAAATACATTGCAAAATGTATGTCAAAGTGAAAAATTACAAACCCACAAATCTATTCCAGAACTCAAAAAATTAGACATGCGTTATGTTCTCATAGCATGATACCAGTCTCCCATTTTCGTTTTCTTTAGAGGCAGCTACAGAGAAACAGTCCATGACACCACAAATTTTACTTTTTAAAAAGTCGCAACGTAGTCATGAATCTCAATGTATTCAAGAATACTATAAAGCCTTTTGGTATATTCACAGCAACAAGAAGAGCAAAAATCCTGCTAGAGCATGAAAAGGACAGATGATCTTTAGATTGAAATCATCTACTAGATTGCCCAAGGATCAATTTTCATACTTGCAGACCAAGCAAAAGGAGCATGCTTAAAGGCATGACATTCAGCATAGAGGTGAACTTCTCTTGATCCACAGATGAAAAACAACCCAACAAACACATTCCAGTCATCGTGGTGCCAGTTTGGACTGTAAGATAATGGATGACATGCATGTTGAATGCTTGATATAGAGGGGGTAAATATTAGCTTAGATACTTTACAAGAACTTCAATAAAATATTGAAGCGGGAAGCAATTCTTGTTGTTGACAAAACTGGAATGGTGTTCAGAGATTAGTCGTTCTATAGATTCTGCACAATGGAGTGCTATTTTAGATAAAACTGACATGACATCTAAAGATTATGTATGCTCAGCCTGAATGCTAGTTCATAATGCTCTTTGGTTTCCAATCATTCCCTGGAAATCATGCCTTGTCTCAATTCTGGACATTAAATCCAAAAATTGAGAAGCCCTTACCCTCCTATACTACTAATTGCACAGCCCTATTTTTTCAACTTTTCTAAGGTAGTCCTAATTCAAGCACATAGAGAAACATCTATTAAAGGACATACCATTGATGTTCCATATTCTTATTGAACCATCTTTGGAGGCTGTGATGATTTGCTCCGAGTCTGGAGTGAAGCATAACCATGTTACTGCACTCTGAAGATCAAATTTAACTTGAGATGAGAAACAATAGCATATCCAAGCTATATATGAGCATATTCTGAGGTGAGCAAAATAACAACAACTCCAGAAGTGCAATATAGTTCAAATGATAAGGCTAAATACGATAAAAGAGATCATTCCATCTAGACGAGAATCAATATCAACAACCAGAGACAGATTGAATATATCTACAAGGATAAACATTTATGGCATCATATCAGACAATAATTTAAGCACTGTTACTAACATTTTTTTACTACTCAATGCACATCCACTTCAAAAAATTCAGCATTAATCCAATCATTGACTAGAGAAATATTACAGACATATCCATGAAGCTCACAAACAAAATAAAGAATGAGGGAATTTGGAGCACAGGGAAAAAAGATAGACAAAGACAGTAAAGCTTGAACGAGATGTGGATGAAATAACAGAGGTCAATATTGAGTAGAGTACATACTCTGTGCCCTTTAAGTTGCATGACTTTTGGAACCTCCTTGACAGAACCATCCTTTGAATACACAATCTCCCATACCTGACAAAGAAATTTAAAACCACCATAGCAATTCCATATTCAAATACTACCAGAATATTAAATTTAAAGCTTGCTATTATGATCCAGGCCTCTCAAAATAACTTTTGTATAGCAGTTGCAAATGAAGATAATAGACTTGATCCATATCTGGCGACCAATAACAATGTTGTTTTAATTCATTAGAGGGAAGATAAGTCTCTTGATGTGACCTGATATATTGACTCATAAGAAAACTTGTAAACAAGCCTAAACTAATAGCTTCTTAAGGTTATCAAAAAAAAAAAAACTTTGCAGCAATAAAAATTAACTCAACTGACTGCGCACAAATGAGTTAACTAAATTGTTTTTGGAAAGTACCATGAGTGTCACAGGGGATGTTAGATTCTATGCCTGAGAATCTTCAACACCATCCACTTTATCAAGAGACATCATATGGTGCATTGTGTGAATGAGTTTCTTTTGTTTTGCACAAACTAGGGGTATATCTGACAGAGTCCAAACAAAATGCTTTTGCCAGTAATCAGAGATATTCACCTTCACATCTGCAGTAAAAGCTGCAGCAGCAATGAAACGTCCATTTGGTGATATAGCAGCCATTGTGTTTTTCAATTGATTTGTATCGACAGTCCCCAAATTCTTTCCTGTCTTTCCATGCCAAATTTTGATATCAGTACCTGGAAAGTAGCATAGAAAATACACAATCAGCATTGCTTTCTGAAACCCAAGAAAGAAAAACAATTACAACAGAAGTATGAATGGAAGAGGTTGGGTTTTTCTGCTCCAGGTAATATCAGTTTGATAATTTAAAATCACAAATTCAATGGGTTATTCCTTAAGATTAATGATGATTTCCGGTGGCTATCATGTAATTAAAAAAAATCACAATATCATGTTGTCTTAGTAGCGGCTTGGTCACCAGAATCCACACCCATGCACAGATGTCAGCGCTGTCTGGTCCTTAATTAATATATTTTTAAGGCAGCTAATCAGACAGAAATCCACATTTTGGAAAGTGTTGGTTACATTCATGATAAAATCATGGAGTGTCATTTCTGAAACCATGTGAGATGCAAGTGATGGACAATTAAGGTTAAATTATGGGTGGATGGAACAGTTTTCAATGTGTAAGGCAAAAGAATAAAATTTGTTCCAAACATTACAAATCCAAAACAAAGTCAGAAACCACTAAAGTCAAATATCTGATAATTGTGTGTTTTCCTGACAATTAAATTTTATCTAACCATCCAGTCTCATATGCAAAGACTCCACATCTGAGACATGCTTAAAAACCATACCTATTCTATAATCACTTAGTTTGCAGCCCTTGTCCAAATTTTAGGAATCATTTCCTAGTCTAACAAGGTTAGAAAACATATGGATCCCAGTATTCATACCATTCCAATAGTAAGCCAGAACATTTATATCATTAACCCATCCATGCCCGTTTAAATATTATTAGAACACATAGGATACGATATCTAACCCAGGAAACAGATCAGCACATACCTTCCGAACAAGAGGCCACAATTGTACTTCCGTCGCCATTGCCATAAGTTGAAGCAGTTCCAACCAGGGTCAAAACCACCTTTTTCTCATGAATTTTGTGATGTTCCCATTTGATTTCTGGCAGCGGAAGCTTTGGTTGCTGCTTAGAGTCATTAGAATCTTTGACCTTTTCCTCTCCCCACATATATAAGGACGAGCCAGACAGTGTGTGCGACGCCAGCACGACAGATGACGCGTCATCAGAAAACGCCACTGCAACCGGGTGACCTCCAGCCGGCACATTAATTCTCAAAAACCTACAAATTAACTATCAGCACTAAAATAATAATAATAAAAAAAAAACTAGCATCACCAATTTAAAGACTAATTACATAATCTGAAAAAGAAAAGCTTCAGGTTCGTACTTGAAACTTTTACTCGATGCATCATCTAACTTGAACACCCTCACCACTCCATCTGCACAGGCTGTTTTTTTTTTTCAAAAAATAATAAATAAAAAGGACATAATCAACCGACTAAGTGAAAATTTGTAAAATTGATCATCCATAAATATCTAACAATATTGCACATTTACTTACCGGTAGCCAAACTGCGTCCATCATAAGAGAAACACAGGCCCGTAACTGAATCACCGTGACCTTTCAAAGTATTCAAATCCAACGGATGATGTTTCTTGCTATGATCCTGCACATTTCGCAATCAAGACAATAAAAACTCGAAAAATAAGAATGTCAAATTCAAATTCATCATTTACTTTACCTTATCAGAAGAGGCATGAGAGTGAGACTTTTTGGATTGATGAGTAGGTTTAGGAGGTTTTCTAAGAGGATCCGGATGGATTTCGGGTTTCGCGATGGATCCAATTTCGGATTTTCTTTTGAGAAAGTAGTTTTTAAAGAAGATAAGAGCAATTGCAGTACCGAGAAGGACCGAGATAAGAGCAATCGGGAGGACCTGATCCATATTTTTTCCGAAATTTTTTAGGTGATCTCGATGATGATGAGAAATGGCCCCCGGGGGGGTGTTATACGTGTCGCCTTGTTGCGTCTTTCGCTCACACTGTTTCTTCACTCTCCAGTGTAGAAATTAGAGAATGGAGTGGAAATAGTTGAAAACCAGTTTGATATTTTATCCAGGAAAATCTTCTGAAGCGGGCTGTATAAAGCATCGAGTCCAAGTACAAAGGCACCGGCCCAGTAGAGCTAGGGAAATACATCTGGACTTAAGCCTGATGAGAAACTAGGTGGGCCCAAATATAAATAGGAACCAGGCCCAAACAAAGTAGGAACCCAGCTTAGAAGAACCAAATAGAGTACCCACCAAGACAACAGTCAGTTGTACAAAAAATTGGAGCGCTATAAGATAGCCCCTTTGGCTATATATCTGTAACATAAAGGTATAAAAATAAGAAACATAGATAATTACATGATGAGTTTTAATTCTGTGCAAACATCAAATATGTAATGGTTCTTGATCTATCTAATTAGTCCTAATTTAAGGGGATAGAGAGTATCTACGTTCTGACAAGAAAAATAAAGGTAAAAAAAAAAATTCTAATAAGAGACATATAAGTATATATGAGTTAATGTTTAGGCTCAAATCTTAATTTAAAAAAAATGATAGCATTGGGTTTACTGTCAAACTCAATTTGAATTTCAAAAGAAAATCTTATTTTCATACTATTAGTAAGAAATGAAAAGAAAAAAAAATCAATTGTAACTTTTAGTACTTGAAAGGCCTGAATCATTTTAAATTGATTTTTTCAAAAAAACAATTGTTTATTTTAATTAGTTCATCTTTTCTTTTTATTCAAATCTATTTCAATTAAATAAATTATCTAATCTCATCCTTATATTTTTAGAATGGTTATTAAATAAAGCTAGTAATTTTTTAAAATTTTTATCAAAATAATTTTTTTTTCTAAATTCATATCATCCTAGAAGTCTTGCGCATTTTGAACAATGCACTATTGTCGGTGTCAAGAAAAACCAAAGTGTAAATCAAAAGAGGCCACGTATGATTTACCACAAGATAATTGTTATGAACTTATGATCTGTCCTACACAATTGGCTGATTCAATTCCCAATGGGTTAATTTTATAAAAAGTAAAAAAAAAATTTACAATCACCACGTCTAAAGAACAGTTTTCAGGTTGAAGTGTAGTAGTATTTCGCCTGGTCATGATTCTTGAGAAACATATCAAGCCTTGTTCGATCCTCCTACTTCTGATCTACATAAGATCAAATTGCACATGTTAGCGTGGAAAAAGAAAACGAACTGTTGCATGCTCGCAATCACAAATTTTGGCATCCGACCTTTCTGCATCGAGCAAACACAAGTTCCACTTGCTTTTCAAGACCAAAATTTAGAATCTAAGGACTTCCGTTGGGATTTCTGTTTCCGACAGCAGCTTCAGTTTCTGTCATGTTCAGAAAATCAATGAGCAGCTGGAAAAATACTTGAAACTTAATATGATTTCACCACTATTCTCACTGCACAGCGTGCTATAAAATTGAAGGAGAGGCAAAAAAAAAAAAAAAATGGAATAGAAGCCAAGAATTAAAACTTGGATGTGGACATTCGAGATAGATAGTGGCTGGAGTGGCATGGTCTAAATTCTGATTCTAGAGCATCCAAACATATTATTGCCAATAATTATTTGGAAATAAAAATGATAAATAAGCACATGATACCGTGATATATTGTGGAGGATCATCCAAACTAGAACAACCTAGAACAATTTCTCTCCCCAGTTTTGTTGTAAGCTTGTGACATGCTCGCAGCTGACAACAATTATGGTCAAAAAGACATTAGTAAAGATCCCAAACTCCTCCAAGGCCGGGATAAATTTGAAGCTATCAGGTGATATCCAATTATCATCTTCAAACTTAGAACTGCCCAACAAATTTTTACCTCTGAACGAGTTGCACCACCAATGATGAAAACAAAAATACGCTGTCCCATTTTCTTGAACTCTCTTGCGGCGCTCTTCAAGACTGAATCACTGCAAAAGGCCAGGGAAGAGTGCTGAGAAAAATTCAAGCATAATGGAGCTTGAATATAACATTAACATCCAACCGATGCAGAAGAAATCTAAGCTGCTATCAAGAGTTATCTATCACAACCATAATACATAAAAAAAAGTGTTACAGATGATATTCGGTCGGGAAACAATTAAAATATCCTGGAAATAAAAGTCAGTGGGATGTGTGAACCAAACCAATGACATTTCAATTGTAAGGGCTGCCAATGTACCTCGAATATCCATCATCAGAATTACTAGTTCGTGCCCAAGTTGCAGTTCTTCTTGATCTCATTGATTGCGCAGGAGCTTTTCTTTCTGGAACAGCTGGAGCAGGTGAAGCATGACTCTTCCGTACTGATCCTCTGTTTGTTCTCTCTTGGTCAGTTGAACTTGGATCATTCATACACGAATACTCATTCTTTGGCAATTCACATTTGCCGAGTTTTTCAAGGAGCTCCTGAGAAAGAAATCATGAAATAGTACGCATACAATTTAATTATATACATAATAACACAAGCATTGTTCTGTTTTCTCTTAACATGACAACAGATTTCATTTTACAACACAAGCAACAAAACTACACAGCTTCGAAAATATAACCATTTAGAAGACACCAATCAGATAGTCAATTAAGCATTGCCCTCAGTCCACTAAAGAACATGAATAGTGGGCATTCTCAGTTAGCTAAGTTATACCAGATGATACACAAGGAGCATCACCATAGGTACTATTGGCAGATCAAGATGTTGCTACATGAAAAAACTGGCAACGTTCATTCTTGATATTACTCAATACAAAAATTATAGGAAAAAGAAAAAAGAAAAAATCATCATTATTTAGGATATATTTTAAACAAGCTGGAAATGATGCCTCACAACAGGAAAAAAAAAAAACTAATTCTATAATATCCAACCATTTTGACCCTTCCTCAGAGCACCATGACAATCATTACAATAAGGCACACGAATATGGACACTGTTGCATGATTTAAATCATACCTCCAGCACAGGATAAAATCGGAAGAGTTGCCACGTTTCTTCCTCATCAGTTCGGTCCTTTCTAGCTGCTTGCTTTGTCTGAAAACCAAATTTGTCATCCATTAGACATCACATTGGCAACCTACCACTCAACTTTAGTAAGCATTTCAACTGCATGCACTTGTGTACCTTCTGGTTATCAAACTTGAGAGAGAAACCACCTGATGTCTTTTTGGTCTCAGATGAACCCCCAAGCAATTTCATATTATTAACAACCTTCATATCCTCATTTGATAACCTGGCCAGCTGAATGATGGAAAATAATTAGAAGAAAATTGTTTAACTGGAACAATATAAAAAATTGCTGCCACAACATTAAATTCCCGTCCATTTCTTATTGTAGACTGATAAGAAAGAGGAGAGAAGAGCTTTAACAAATTCCAGAGGGAAAACATCAGTCTGTCTCACGTTAGAGTTGAGACATAAATCGTGATCAATGATTATAGCTAGCAGGATTAAATATTTACTTCTTTTTGTACTGTTATTTTGTAACAATTTGTCCATGCCTTTACACGGCAACCTATGAACCTAAAAAATATTACCACTAGTATTTATCATGCACATCATTTCCACAAGAGTTACGCTAGATGCCAAAGAAAAAAATCAAATGAAAGTGACATGAATAGACTCATGCAATAAGACATAGCGTTGCATTCATCATTAATAATGCCATTGTATGTATTCGTGTCACTTTAGAGATTTTTGTAAGCTAAACTCTGCAGCTACCTGCATTAACTTTGAAGCTTTGTCACCCTCAAATTTCTCAGGATACACACATGCATAGATCATCAACAAACGCAGCTTATTTTCAGGAGATGCATCCTGCATGAGAGAAGTGTAAGAAATTCAGGTCACACAACATAGAATGTTAGATGCATAAATCTTATCTGATCAAAATTCCATGCTTCATCACCTGCTTCGTCCTTAGAAAGCTGATAACATCCTTAGCTCCTGCATCCCCAAAAGCAAGATCCTGCTCCAGTTGCCCAAGATCCCGAAGTCCCAATTCTCTGATAACGCTGTTAATTTTTCCAGCAATCTATACTTACAGTAATTAATTAAACAAAATCAGAAGGAAGCATAACATGACTGTAATTCGAACCATTCATTGTATCCTTCTCACTGAAGTACAAAATCAACCATTGCAATGGTATGAGAATTAAAGAAGAAGCAAACCTCAATGTGAAGTGTTAGTTTCTCAACTTGTTCATTGTATTTCGGCAAAGCTTGAACAATTTTCTGCAAATCTCGTGTCGATATTTCACTACCATCTCTGAATAAATTCAAAATTCAGCACTAGAAGCAAATGGAAACGGAGATAAATCCACAATTTAAGACTTAAAGCTTCGAAGTAAAATCAAGCACTTGTTTATCTTCAAAGTAACATAGGCAATGTTGTCCACACTACTTTATATTTAATTTTTATCAAATAGAATTAGTCAATAAGGTTTTGATACCATGTCAAATAACCATCTTAACCTAAAAGTTTAAGCTGATAAATGAGACCCGAAGATATGATTTATATTATTTTCTAACATCCATATCTACTGAAGCAGAGATATTGTCAAGTCTGAATCATATACATGTGTCAGATGGCATCATTAGCCTATAACTCTTGCTCGCAATGTTGTCTCAAAAAATTTCACAATCTGTTTCTACTACATAGAACGATGTAGCATTTCAGGGATCATTAATCATGAGAGTGATGCCATGTCTAGAAGAATAACTAATCTTGAGCAAGAAAATATATCAACTTCTAAACTTCGTAAGACAATCTTCTAGCTGTATACGTTCTGAAATTCCAGGTGCAATGTTTATTCATAAGGATGAAGTGAGAAGACATGTAAGGTGGCCTCCTTGAAATTTTTCCAACATCAATATCCAACTCTTTCACTGTCACTCTTAACAAATAAAGTGCCAACTTGGAGAAATTCAAGAATCCCTAGCATTTTGAATAAAAACAAATGTGTGATGTCATCTTTCCACCCTTTTTTGTTTTTAAGGGTTAGTGGGTAGAAGGGGTTTGAATGTTTTAGAAGCATAATTGCACCTTTTGAAATTTCCATAATCAGATCAGTTCAAAGAGTTTAGGGGCTAATCAGACGACAAATCTGCCTTGTTAATATACTTTTCTGGGGTTGTTTATACTACAATCACAGCAGGCCAAAGAGTTTACCACCCTCGTACCTCGTCATAAAACTCCTTGCATTGTTAACTGTTAGAAATTAAATTTGATAGGATTGAGTATCACAGGATCTTGCCATAGTTATGGTAAAAGTCTTGCATTTGATAATGGGATTGCGATTGCATGTTAGAATCAGGTTGCACAGAGGTTCGGGAACTATTATTTTTCTTAGATAATAATTGCTAGGTTAATAACTTAAACCTTCTAAAGTTACGAAATTCCGCATAAAATGGCAAGCAGCTTTTAAAAGTCACATTAGCCCTTACCTTGCACTCTGTTGCATTTGAGCAGCTTTGTTCTTGGACACAAAGTTGGTCATCTTGTCATGCAAGCGTTCACTAGCCTGATATGACAGTCAGTATGAAAGAGGTTCACAAAACCAAGGCATCCAAGGGAAAGTAGAATATAAGTGCATGAACATACATCTGCTATATGTGCATGGCGAAGCTCACGCCAAACTAGATCCTGGTCTTCTAGAAGGACCTCCTTTTTCTCAGGACTGCCACCTGTTTTGCTAGGGAGCTGAAAGACGAATATTTCATTCATAAAGAAGAACACATCAAAAATGCAAAAAGAAAGCCCTTAAAACCCTGAAGCATCCCCCCAAATACTCATCCACCCCAACACCACCACCCACCAGGAGGAAAAGCCAAATGTGAAGACATACCTCAACAACATATTTATTTCCATCCATTTCCAGTAAATCGTGGCACATAGCATCATAAGTCCATTCATGTATGACCGGAGCAATCTAAACATGCAAGTTCGAGACATCAACAAATTAAAATTATAGACCAACAGAACAAGTTATCACAGAAAAAAATTTAACAACCTGGTCAATAGATCTATCCAGGATAAGCAACTCGCATGTCTCAGTTTGTGGAAAGTTGGGAATGCACTTGTATTTTAAAAGATTGTTCCAAACACCAGCAGCAAGCTTTGCTGGAATTGAATCACGAAATGTTGCTGTGGAATCATCTGTAGCTTTGGCAGCACGATACCGTACAAAAGGTAGTTCCTAAAATAATACAAACAATAAATTTTCCACAAATTCAAAACTTTCATTGAAAGGAATGCTTTCAGTCCCGGCCAAATGCTGTTTCCGCAAAGAAAACACAATGTAATACCAAATATTCAACCAAATCAACCCTTCAAACTCACTAAAAATAGCTCATAAGTAATTTTTGTGCTCAAATATATTAGGCTTACAGATGGACTGAAGCCCAAATAAGAGCCTAGTCCATAGTTGCGAGTCTGCATAGAATTGGAAGTTGAGACCTTCTAAGACGAGAATTCAATAATTTACGAACCAAATTCTACAGGAACGTTATTTCATTATTCTGACAATCTTAACTTGTCAAACTATAAAGGATCAAATAATCACTTAAATGAAAATCAAAGCAATGTACCCTACCCAAAAAAACATAGAAAAACAAATTTCGATTTTGCCATCTTTATTTCCATATAATGATCAGAGATATCAAGGCCTCTTGAGTTGTCTTTAGTAAACTTTATAAAGATAAAACTAAATGAAAGTAAAATAATAAAGAAATAAAAGAAGAAGACTAAGATTCCACAGTCGCTGCTGCAGCTTCTTGTATAAAATTCTTACGTTCAATGAAGCAAAAACTGTTGCAATTCGAGTTGCCATTGTATTCAAACATGCATCAAATCTGCGAGAGTTCTCAACATTTTTACCATAGAGTTCCCCCAGTGCTCCTTCGTGATCAGTAACAAAAGCCTGCGTTAAATTCTCATATCACAAAGCAGTTCAAAATACTCCTTTGAAGTCTGAAACAATATGGAGAATGTATTGTTGGAATGCTTCACAGATTCTTTATGGTGTGTCCTTATTTATGTTGAGAATTCATCAACAGACTGTCAATGATGGCTAAAAAGTTTATCTTTTTTTATTGGGAAAACTTCAGATTATAAAAGAGTTAAAATTTGAAGAAAAAATGAGCTAAAGATAAAAGACTCTTATATCACATTTGACTCAGAGCTTGTTTGTTTGGCAGTGTGATTGCGGTTGCTTTTCAAATAGCTTTTCGTGTCAAAATACATGTCAATGATATTTTTTTATTTTTTTAAAATCATTTTTGACATCAGCACATCAAAATGATTTGAAAACACTAAAAACATATTAATTTGAAGTTAATAAAAAAATAAAAAAATTTCAAATTTTTTCAAAAACGCTTTTGAAACGCAGAAACAAACAGGCCCTCAGACTTCATAGAAAAATATTATCTTGTTAATCAAGTTAAAATTGAAGCAGTAGATCATGAATTATAAAAGTGCATTCCATCCATCTAGGTTTACAAGAAAGAAACTCTTAAAGGCAGCAATATTATTTACCGCGCATACGGAGGTTCAGAATGAGCGGATAAAAAATGGCACACTAATTAAGATAAAAGGCGCAATAATCAATTAGCATCGGCATAGAATATTGCTAGCTGTAATGATATACCTGATTATCAATGGGAAAGTATTCCATATTCATCTGCATAACACCAAAGAAAGATGAAAGAGGATACCAAGAGAAAAGTTTAATAGCAAAATCATGCACTATAACGTGTCTAAGTTACCAATAACAAAGGCAGAAAGAGAACATTTACCTCTCTCAAAGCACCTATTCGGGGTAACACACTTGTATCACACTTGATGTGATTAACCAATTCTTTTGGGACAGATGAGCTAAAAAATACATATGCTCTAGAAAGGCAGAGAAGCATGTGGTCAGAAACATAATCAGAATCTCTCTAAAATGTAAGAACCAGAATGATTCAGGTCACTTAAACGAGAATCTAGAGAAACTATAATCTTTCACTTACTTCTTGTATAAAGGCTCCCTCCCAGACATGTCAGACAAGAACATGACAACACTGCAAGCTAGCAAAAGACAGTTAAACGTGGATCCCCATGTTCTTAGCAGGAATGTAAGCATTAAGTAAGACAAAAAATTCAGAACCAAAATGCAAAATAAGAAGATACTGATCATGCATTCAAGTAAAATTCCATACAATACGAATGGACATAAACAATCAGGAGGAAGCTTCAACGATCACATTAATCGAAAATCAAGACAATTACTCTTGATTGTTATAATATTTGCATGCAAAACAACGAAAAAATTACTTTTCTTTCGATGGCTGGATGAAATATATAGCATCCATAGAAGTCATAGGTTCCCTCCTCCTGAAAAGATCTTCCACCACTGCAGTGATCAAGAATTGAGCAGCGACATTACACACTTATAATTTCCTTTTCTCCATTCTACCAACTTGGCTTGAATCACCTCAATAAATACATCACGCAGGCATAAAAGATTTAAAGCTTACATGAAATTCCTTGGTCTGTAATATCTGACATTTTACAAGAGTGAGACATGACTTTCACTGTAACTTTATCCATAATGAGTACCTGCAGCACAAAATCAGTTAAAATGACTAAAAAAAACTAATAAAGAAATCTTCTGAAAAAAAAAACTATTAACGAGCCATACCTTCCAGGTGGATTTTGAATCTCCTGTTCTTGTTGATCCAAGCATTTCAAACAATAATCCTGAGATTTATAATAATAACAACAACAATAATAATGATGAAATTGAATAACCGTTACAAATTATTTAGAGCAAATCAGCAATTGATTTATGAAAATTAAATTAAAAAAAAAAAGACTATAATGCACCAGAATTCATCCAGATGATTCTAATAGCTCTAGATTAGGTAAACAGATTCGTGTATTTAAGGAATTAAAGGATATCAGTCTCGATCTGTTTCTTTCGTTACATTTTCCCGCCAAAACAAACAGAAAACTGATACAAATTGATTAAAAACATCAAATATATAACGTCAACGGGCACGAGCGTATAAAGGTGAAGATATTTGTGAAATGGAAGCTTACGATCACGGGTGATTTGACGGAAGAATTTATACTCTCCGCCATGAGAAGAAGATGATTCGGAATCGGAGACTGACATTGCTTATAATTACACGATAGACTTTCTTTTCGAATTCAACAGCAATAGATGCAAAGTTCGATGGATTTGAAAATGAAGAGCAGAGGGGAGCTTTTTGGAGAAAAAGGAGGAGGGTGGGGAGAGAGACTGAAAGAAGGCCGTTATTATTTAGCGGGGATTTCGCTCTCTTCCATGGATTGAAAAAGGGAAAAAAGAAAAAAAATGCCAGAGAGAGTTTCGTTCAAACGGCACCGTAAGTTTTGACATTTTTCAAAATCATTCATTTAGTTGGTGTTTTAAATTTTAGAATTATTTTTTAAAAAATAAAGAAATATAATTTTAGAATTATATTGTTGCATTCTTATGTTCTTTTATATAAATATTAAATTTGATTTAAGTTGTTAAAAAAATTGAATATTTAAGTTAATTTCAAGATAGAATTTAATCAAAAATTAAAAATGTTAGCTTTTAATTCATAACTATATTATTATTAAGTTTGGAAGTGCATGAATTTTGCACTGCCAACATGTTTTTTTCTTGTTGTGTGAATACAAGTTTTTTTATGTTGTAATAGATTAATTATTTATTTTTAAGGGAAAAATATTTAAAATTAATCGATGGAAGAAGAATGTTGTGATTATTTAAGGAAATCATATTCTGTTCGTTGAAGAACTAATGTATTTTATTCTTCCTTGATTTGACCCATAATGAGATGAACGTAGTGCTGGGATAGATAATTCAACATTCAAGTAAAACAATTTCTTAGTGAAATTAGTCGTTCCATGTAGTATTGATCATAATTATTAAATTTAGTTATTTATACAAGCTAATTTGAAAAATTTATGACTCGAAACTTAATTTTGTTTAGTTTCAAGTTAAATTGATAAAAATATTATTCTAATTAAATTAATTAATTGTTAATTTATAATTTTATTAACCGGATTAAACCCAAATTATATGAAAACTAAGTTGGATTATGGCACCCAAGCACCTAAAATGTGATGGATGCATATGGTTTTGTTTTGGAAATCATATTTGTTATTTATGTATAGGAAGGAAATGCTCGTGATCGATTGGATTCAAGGACTTTAATAATAATTTGCGTCTGATATCTCAAATTTACACTACAATTTTCCCAATCCACCGCGAGATAAACTTTTTTCTTGAGTTATAAAAATATGTTATTCAAGCTAAATTTCCAGTTGAAATATAAGTGATATTTATTACATAATATCCCCTCTAAAAAAAATGTTTATTGTAATATCAATGTAGGATAAGAACTACGTTTTCATGTTGAATATCCAGACACGAGGGTTTTAGCTTTGAGTGAGGGGGGATGCGTAATTTATTGAATGGAATTTTGATGTGCTAAAAAAATATTTGTATTCTTAAGCTGATGCCTATTTAGTTTTTGTTTATTATTATTACAAGGAAGAGACTCAGACTCAAGATTTTTCTGAGAAAAAAGTTTCTACTGCTGATATACTCCTAGAAAAACCGTGTATAATTAATTTCAATAATTAAAGGGGATGGGTTGCATGATGCTTGCTTCGATGATCCTGGGCATCTGGATGTAGATTATGATTTGCATGATATAGCCGATGATTCTACCAGTCGTGCTAGTCACTTGGATGCTGGAGTTGATGAGACAGATGATAGTTACAGAAAGAGAGATAATGGGGACTTTAAGGAGTGCACGTCCGAGAGAATAATATCATTTCCTTACATGTTTGCGAGCTGCGATGATGGCGGACAATTGTTATTCGAGTGGTGTTTTGGGGTAGTTATTATGATTTAAAATAATTTTTATTTAAAAATATATTAAAATAATTTTTTTATTTTTAAAAATTAATTTTAATATTAAAAAATAGTTTCAACCATATTATCATACACATAATAATTTTATTTATTAACGTGGATATCTGTACCAGCTTGCGTGTACCTAACTAATTTTATGGATCTTGAAGTTAACGATCATATAAGTCTTTAATAGCTTTGAAATTTATAACACTCAAACTAATAATTTTTAAAAAATAAATTTAGAACCTCGGGAATTCTCTTTTTCCAAAACATACAGAATAATTCACCATTGACAGGGTATCAGCTGGTATTTATAATATTATATTTAGCATAGCTACTGGGATGTTTCCTTTTCCTTTCCTTTCGTTCTGTTTGCACCAGAAGAAGCATGCTTGGAGACGAATGCATGAGTGGGCCGGGAAAGATGGGCTCCATGCTCTCTGATGTCTTGTAATTGGGATTGGCCTGTTGAGATAGGCAGCAAAAAAAATCCAAAATATTGTCCTTTGCTAACCATAATTTATAAATTAAATGAATGAAAAAAAATACTTTAATTATTGATATTAAATTGATACAAAAAATTATTCTCTTAACACATGTTATTGACAAAAACTTTCGCAACTTAAAAGAATCGTTGTCTAAAATTATAGTTTTTAAAATAAAACTTTATTTTCAGTCATTTAGATGAATCTCCTGTTATTATAGATTAATGAAAATAAACCGCAATATCAAATATTATTAATAAAACATTTTGAGTATATTTAGTATTATGGTTATTTTTGTGCTCGTGGTTTAATAAAAAATATTTTTTTTTATATGGTAGCTTTTTGTAAATTATAAATACGTGGTTGAAATAGCTTCTTCATCAAAAATATATAATTAGTGTTTAATTAAATTTATAGTTGAAACTGTGGCTGGTTGTACATGAAATTACCAAATAAAATATTAACACTGAGGCTGTATTTATTTTTTGGAAATTATTTTTTAAAAAATCACTTTTTAAATTTTTTTGTGTTTGTTTTCCATTAAAAAAATTGATCAACGAAATATATTTTTTAGTTAACGAAAAATATTTTCCAGTTAAAAGAAAATATGGTTTTGTTTTCAGGAAAATATTTTATTTTTATTTTAAACAAAAATAAAAATAAATAAATAAATAAATAATCTTCTAGACTTATTACTTTTCTAGACTTATTACTTTTTGCAAAAGAGTTTTTAAAAGCGCGTGAGGCATACTTTTCATTAATCTATGGTTAGACCACAGTTTGAACACGGATTCCACCACATTTTCCAACGGAAGGAAAAACACCCTCGAGTCAAACGCGGGCGGTCAATTTAATCATAATTGAAGAGGGAATTAAAAATAAAGAAATTCCCAAAATTATATTATCTTTAAAATCCAAAATTAAATTGTTGTTATATTATTCATGCACGTCAAATCAGCCACGATCAAGTATCCTGAGATCCTGACAGATGAAGTACTGGATTGGGACTAACCAACTAGCAGCTATGATTTTAATGTCTGCACTGATTACTAGCTGGTCAGCATATTCAATAAACTTTAACTAGTTCTCTTGCTCCTGGGTCAGAACATCGTCCATTGAAGTACCTCTGGGAGCGCGCGCGCGTTTGTAAAAGCAGGATTTAAATCCAAATTTAAGTTAATTAATGTCAAATTAAGTTGTAACTAATGATAATTGCTATCTGTTGTTGTTCCTTTGCAAGTTAATTTTGGATCAATTTTCTTATATGAAAACTAAATTCCTCCCTTAAGTTATTGGATATTAGCCACCACACCATCTATATATCTAAGTTACTGAATTTCTTTGGGAGGAAACTCTTTGACATGTGATTCTGGATTTTTTTGCCCCCTTTCTTAAACCTTTCCTTTTGTTCGTACCTGGAGAAGCGTATTTGTAGACGGGCGCAAGAGGAGGCCGGGGACCGTGGGCCTTGGAGATATGGCTTGTTGGGCTTGGACCATGGATTGTTTTGATAGATCCCAGAAGTTGTTGACATGTCTCTGGAAATTTTTTTCCCCTTTCTTAAACCTTTCCTTTTGTTCGTACCTAGAGAAGCCTATTTGTAGACGGGCGCAAGAGGAGGCCGGGAACCGTGGGCCTTGGAGATATGGCTTATTGGGCTTGGACCATGGATTGTATCGATAGATCCCAGAAGTTGTAAATTCTGCCTTCTCTCCCGCGGTCAATTGTTTATTTACAGGCCCTGCAACCAAACATTTTGGGCTATCACTTGGCTCGTATTCAAGAAGAAAAAGAATTGTGAAAGAAAAAGGCATAAGATTTGTTTATCTCAAAACTCAATAGATTTTTTCATGTTTGTTAAATTCCTTCACGCTTATTTATTATTTCTTAAACTCAATAGAATTGTGAAAGAATTTTTAAATATTCATTATTTTATTTTTCATGATTAAAATATTTTTAAACCATCTCTAAACTGATTTTTTATATATTAAATTTTAGGTAGAACACTTAATTTTTATTAAAAGAATTTATCTAATTTAAAAGTTTACGTATTTCTAAATCATGAATTCTAATAATAATAATAATAACTAATTCTACTAGTGAAGTTACTTATATCCCAAGACACGATTTACTATTTGTTACAATAATATAATTATTATTTTGCTCTTTTACCATTAAATATTTTAATTTTGTATTAGGGGTAAGATAGTTTTTTCACCATGAAATAGATGTCTTTTGCTGAATGATTTCGGGTTATTTAGATAATTTCAGTTTTAAATTCACGATCACATATTTAACCATTGAATAAAAATCCAATGCACACTATTTAAGGGCATTTATGAATTTTTTTTTATGTAACAATGTAACTACTTTAATACGCTTCAAGATTTCAATGGTGCTAGTGACATTATTGTAAAGTATGTGTGTGTCTATATATATATATATATATATATATATATATATATATATATATATATTGGTGCATGTGTTCTGTGTGGTAAGCCCCCATACCATTCATAAGACATGTTAGGGGTTATCTAACTACCAAACATGACTTCCTAGGACGGCGCTTGAAAGTTCCCAGTGTCCATGACCTAATGAAATGGTGAATTTGCCATCATTCACAGCAATTTAGCATCGACGATCATATCTTTTTCTCCTCTTCTTCTCTCTTGCCCTATCTAAATTTTCACGTTGATCCCTTAAAAATTCAAGAACAAACATTTAATCTACTTGTTCTTCAAATTTGGTCAATTTTCTTTTTATCATGATTTTTTCTATCTTTAATAATCTATAAAATTGGTATGCCTTTTCAATTTCACCCCTCTTGATTTTTTTTATCTTTCAAATTTCATCCTTATTGTTTTTATTGTCTTTCTTTTTAAAATTGATTTTGTTTTGTGATTTCACCCCTCCTTTTTTTCCTATCAAATTAGTCCAATTGCTAATTTTTTTGGCCCCTAACAAGTTTTTTACTTTGGATAATTTTTAAAATTATATTTTTTAATGATTTCACCCTATTTTTTTCCTATCAAATTTAATCATTATTCTTTTGATTGTAAATTTTTTCTGCTTAGACAAGTTTTTAAAATTAATATTTTTAAATTGTCTTATAATAAATTTCTTGATTTGACTCGGATTCAAAGTTTCACGGGTTATAAGTTTTTAAGATTTGATCAGATTTACTTGGTTTTATAAATATTTTTTAATTTCATCCCTGTGAATTTTATTTTTATTTTTAAATTTAATATTCATTCTTTTTAATCATGGTTTGTTTTATCTATAATCATTTTTTATTATTTTATTGAATTACATCATTCCTAGTTTTTTTCTATCAAATTTAATCTTTATTTTTCTTATTGCTTTTGCAGGTTTTTTTATTAATATATATATTTTTACCAATCTTATCATTTGAAATTAAAATGGCTGAGAATTATAATTTTTGATTGAATTCGAGTCAAAGATTTTATGAGATGTGACTTTTAGAAGTTATACTAGGTTTAAGAGGTTTGTCAGGATTTTTATCTTCGTTGCTTGGTTTTCTTTTTCTAGACCGATTTTTTTTTATTATATTTTTAGTTTTTTGTTATTTTATTCAATTTGATTCTATTATTTAGCCCTCTATAATTTTTTATTTTTTCAAATCTGGTCATAATTCTTTTGATTACAATTTATTATGTATGGGATCATTTCTTTTTTAATTTAGTCCTCATTTGTTTCCTTATGTCAAATTTTATCCCTATTTTTTTGTTGCTTTTTTCTTTTTCAAGTTTATTATAAATATTTTTTCCAGGTTTCATCTTTCAAAAATAAATTTGTTGAAAATAATTTTTCTTGATTGAACCCGGGTCTAGAATTTCACAAGTTGTAGGTTTTAGACATTATATCAGGTTCAAAAGGTTCGCCCGTGTTTACTTGGTTTTTCTTCCTTTTTTTAAGCTTATATATTTTTTATCTTTTTTTTTGGGGTCTATTTCCCTATTTTTTAAGTTTGGTTCTATTGGGTTAGCACAAATGTTTTGCAGTTCCACTTTTTATGATTTTTTAATATTTTAAATTTGATGCTCAGTATTTAATTTTTTTTGGAATCATCCCTTTTTTTTTTCTTTATATTTCATCATTTTTATGTGTTTTTCTCTCAAATTCCATGCTCATTTTTTTTTTTTGTCATTTTTTAAGATTCTATCATTCAAATAATTTGGTTGACATTTAAGTTTTTTGATTGAATTTAGGTATAGAATTCAACAAGTTGCAAGTTTTTTAGCCTAGATTATGTTTAAGAGATTCATCGAAGTTTTCTTGTTTTTTTTTTCTTTTTTAAATTAATGTCTTTTTTAAAAATTCTCTCTGTTTTTTTTTTCAGTTTTCATTCAATTAAGTTGTTTAATAATTTAGGTTTAGATATGGCTTTTTCATATTTTTTTTTGTATTTTTTTATTATTTAAATTACTACAATGACTCAATTTTGTTATCCTAACACTTTTTTTAATTAAAAAAATTAGCTTGACAAGCAGCGAACCATGTGCAAAGTAGACGTCGACAATCCTAGAATTTTTTTTTTTTGGCTATAATACTAAAAGTCTCATAGGTACTACTAATAATTTTCAAAAATAAATAAATTAATCAGTGCATGAACAGATACATTGTCACAATCAGACACCAATTCCACCTTCTAGATCCATGACTAGTTGAAAACATTCAATGGTTTGATTGGTTGTTAAATTTCTCTAGCTGTTAAATTACTTCTGATCATCCGCGTAATCTTTCTTAACCAAATTTCCCTCTAACTACCCCATTTATTATTATTAACAAAAACAAGAAAATAAAATAAGTAAATCTCTCCCCCTCTCCTACACACTCCAAGCCTCTGTCTTGTATAACAAGGATTCAACATTTCCACTCCTTACCTGTCCAAGGAATCCTCAAAATACCAAATTCAATAAACCCTATAATATTTCATAAACAAATCACTCAGAAACACCAAAAGCCACAAACCAAAAAACTCTTCTTCTTCTTCTTTTCCCTGTCTGGTTTTTTCTTAAGTTATTATCACTTAAATCCAGTCTACTAAAAACCCATCAAAGAAAATCTGAAAAGTCTGAATCTTCTCTTAAAAGTTCGAGTCTTTTTTTTTTTGCCTTTAGTATTAGTATGCATAGATCCAGAGCTGTTATGGCTTGGAATGTGTTCAAATTTTGTACGGCCTTAAGGGGTTTAGGATCGATCATGATCTTGTTGGTGCTTGGCGTTGTTGGTGTAACATATTATGCTGTTGTTTTGAATAATTATGGCCCTGCTTTGTATGATGGTGGCATTGATTCTCTCATTTCTCTTGCTGTCCTGATCCCATTCCATTCTCTGGTAAGATTTTATTAGAGAAAAAAATACGTGTGTGTTTGTTTTGTAGATTTCTTCTGGGTCTTAGATTTCGTGTTTCCCCCCCTAATGTTTGATTTTTCGGGTTGCTAGTAAGATTTTTAGAAGCGGGTTTTTTAAGGATCTTACGTTTTTTTTTTATTGAAGTTCAGAAAATTGTGATGAAGCTAAAAACGGGTCTCTTGAGAATCCTAGGAGAGAAAAAAGAGAGTAAAATCTTTAGCTTAAAATAGTGTAAAAACAGCAATTCACTGGTAATAGTTGTAACTTAGTATTTTGTATGAATTTTGCAGTTAGTGATGCTACTGTGGAGTTACTTTTCTGTTGTTTTAACTGATCCGGGCAGCGTGCCTCCTAATTGGAGGCCTGCTATTGATGAGGAAAGAGGGGAGGCTGACCCGTTGAATGGATCAGAATTTAGTGGAGTGCAGTCTGACCAATCAAATCAAAGAATCCGATATTGCCGGAAGTGCAACCAGCTGAAACCACCTCGTTGCCATCATTGTTCTGTTTGTAAGTTTCTATACTCTGATCCCTCTATAGCATTCTTTAGCTTTAGTTAGTTTTTCCATTAAAGAAAATAATATTTGGTGTTCTTTTTGTTTCAGGTGGGAGGTGTGTGCTAAAGATGGACCATCATTGCGTGTGGGTTGTAAATTGTGTTGGGGCCTTGAATTATAAGTATTTTCTTCTATTTTTGGTAAGTTTGCCTTCCCGCTTCATCCCACGAAGGTTTCCTATATCAAAATTCTTGTTCAGCTGAAATAATGTGATGCAGCTCTTCTGTACCTTTTGGTTTAATGTTGGTTTTTGATGTATCTCTTAGCTTTTAAAAGAGATGTTTATTGTAATGCGAATAGGCTTTTGTTTTGTTTAAAGGGTAAGCATAATTGTGTTTGGTAGTTGATTGATGTTTTTTGTTTCATGTCCCAGTGGGTAGGCAGAGGGAGGTATATGTGGTTCAAAGTTTCCATCCAGGGCTCATGTCATGTGAAGTTGAGAATACGTTGTCTTACCATATTTATCTTGTCCAACATGTTGGAAGTTTGGGACTGAACTAGTTGTCTAATGTGCCTGTGCGTTGAGTTTTGACAAATGTGAGCTGCCTGCCTGTATATTAGCATGCAATCTTTACTTATTTCAGTAATAAATTACGTGATCAAATCAGCAGGTACTTCTTTCTTGTATAACTTGGAAGATACATCCTAGGCTGTTTAACAAAGCTCCAATTTTCAGTTTAGAGTGTGGTTTAACCTGGACAAGATTTTTTGTGGATGGTCAGACACCAGCATCATTAATTTCGGTGTCTACCTTTTGAATCTGATGACTCAGAGGTCATATTATTCATGAGTTTGTGTTGTTTTTGTTTCTCTCTTCTGTCTTCTTCTTTTCTTTTAGAACAAGTTGTCTGGATTTTAGAACATTGTTCTGCTCAATCAAATAGAGCTTGCTATAAGAAATAGT
This sequence comes from Populus alba x Populus glandulosa, assembly GCA_033617975.1. NCBI lineage: Eukaryota > Viridiplantae > Streptophyta > Magnoliopsida > Malpighiales > Salicaceae > Populus > Populus alba x Populus glandulosa. Next base: position 4,541,954 of record CM066156.1, on the reverse strand, counting down.
TGCTAGCACTAGGAAAACAGACTTGGCTTTTAGTATATGCTCTTTTTTATTTGGGTTTTCTACGTAATTGTGGGTCACCTGACGTATAATATTTTTCTTGATGTCTAATTACTTGCAATCTTATATTTTGATGCAGTTCTACACATTTCTTGAGACAAGTCTTGTAACTTTATCTCTTTCACCACACTTTATAGCATTCTTTAGTGATGGAGAAATTCCTGGGACTCCAGGCACCCTTGCAACCACATTTCTTGCCTTTGGTAAGTTCTACTTAGCCTGGCTTTCTGACCTGCATAATGGTGAAGTCTGCTGTTTCTAAAACTATTAGCTATGTTTTTCAGTCTTAAATCTGGCGTTTGCATTGAGTGTTCTGGGATTTCTGATCATGCACATATCGCTTGTGTCTGCTAATACTACAACTATTGAGGTATTTCTTTCACTTAACTTTGTGTATTTCTTCCAGATGTCAATTTGTCATGCACTTGCAGCTGTTGCCTGCTTTGTGGATGTGGTATAAGAAACCGTGATGACTCTATGCAGTGTCAATGTCTAGTAAAAATTGGTAGATGAGTAGGTGTTTGGGAAATAGTTTAGCTACTGCACTGGTGGGTCTATATATCATGTTGATGTGTTGCTTTGCCCCATGCTCATAGTCATGAATGTTCACTGCTCTGATCTTTGATACTCAATTCGCTCGGTTTTGTGTGGGTCTCCTGATACATCAATATTCAGAAGAAATAGAATTGTTGCCATCTTTGTTAAAGATGTTGTACTGATTGAGCTGCTAATGTCTTGTTTTCAGGCATATGAGAAGAAGACCACCCCAAAATGGCGCTATGACCTTGGTCGAAAGAAGAATTTTGAGCAGGCTAGTACCTTCTGTGATTTATTTTTCATTGTTTATTTCATTAAAGCTCTGTATGAAAGCTAAGAGAGGGTTGAATTTAAGCTGTCACAGTGTCACTGCTTTAATGTACTTGTGATAGTATTACCTTTTGAATTACTTCTAGGGATATTACATGTATGAAAGGTGTGAGAATCAGGATGGCTATAAAATACAATACTCATTACATACTCAACACGCAATGCATTGTCTAAGTGCAATGTCATAGCACTATTTTACTATAAATCAGAAAAGCATCATAGAATGCTAATGCTATGTAGCGAAGATAAATGTTTCATAGCCTTGAGGGATGTGTTTGAGCTCTGCTGTTAGGAAATTGTTCCTGGTGTGCTTTCAAATTGTATCATAGTTAAAATTTATCACTTCATCATGCATATGGTTGAGCTGTGTTGAAATGGTAATCATTTGACCTAATATATTGTGAAAGTGCAATGTCAAGTTACTATAACCACCTTTCATTTGATTTCAAGTTGTGCTGCCTGGTTATCTAGCTTGGTATGCCTGTCTTTGCCTTTCATTTGATTCACAGTTGCCTGGTGATTTGTTTAATATTTGAATGGGTTATGCTTATGTTACAGGTGTTTGGGGCAGATAAGCGATACTGGTTCATTCCGACTTATTCAGACGATGATTTACGGCGAATGCCTGCACTTCAGGGTCTTGAATATCCTTCGAAACCCGACTTTGATTCCCAGGAATTCTAGGCAGCAGTTGTGCATCCATGAATGAGGATTTTTTTTTCCACTGGAACAATAGATATGGAGCCCCACAAAACGATCCATCACAAATTAACCGGTATACAACCTTCCACCAGCAGCTAATTTGCTCCTGACCATTCATTCCCACGGACATCTTGGAGAAATAACAGGAAAAAGAAAGAGAGGGCAGGGTGCATTGCATTAAGAAGTTGATCAGTTGAAGCAATACCTACCTTGCTTGAATGTGGGGATGGCATGATGTTTTTTTTTCCTGTTCTAATTATATCAGGAGCTTGAGAATTGTAAGATAAGGAATGCTAACTTTTTCAGCATCTTGTGCTCAGCTGATGGTACTGCAAGTTTTGCTGTACGATTTGAATGGAAATATAGAAACTAGTGTGGTTTGCATAAGCAGTATCTTTCTATGCTTGTTTGAGCTGGAAGATTTATTTCAATGCTGTGCCTATGCTCCCCATGAACTGGGCTAACAATAATCACTCCTATTTCCTACAAAGGGTAAAAAACCTTATCCAACATGGTGAAAAAAGAAAAAGACAAGAAATTGTTCTGTGGAGAATTCTTACAAAGAATTGCATCAGTAACGTAACATTAAAGATATAGGATCGAATTTTGTATCATAAGGCGTCGGTTCACGAATAGTAGACCTGCTCCTTGTGTTAAATAAATATAGTAATGGATTCTGAAAATTTTCAGATGGTTTATCTAAAATATGAAGTTCCGGTAAATAAATATTAATTCGAGGACATCATAACTATTAAAATTATTATACTATTATTAAATCAAGTCACGTGGCTGGTTAATTCTACACTCAACTGGCCTGTCTTTTGATGTTTTTTTTTTAAAAAGTTTTTTTTTAATTATTTTTTATTGACCCGTGTTAACTTTTCTGATTTATAATCTAAAATTCATACCCAGCTCGGATTAATAACTATAATTAAAATAACAAAAAGATACAAATTTGCACGTAACACAAATGAAAAGGAATAAAAGGGCCCAAAATAAGAAAGAAAGAAAAAATGATCGAAGGGTCTGGAAAATCCTGATGGAGCAATTCAAATTTCAGACAAATGGCAGAACATTCTAGTTGGTGGGAGAAAACAGAAGCTTAGTACGTGTCACACTGTCACATTCTTTTTGAACTGCACGTGTCCAGTTCTCAGCAGTTATAATTTCACACCGCAAAAGCAAGAGCACACAGACCATTCCGGTTCCTTCTCTCGCCCCCTCCAACTCTCCGGTTCAAAAAATCTCGATCTCCTCATTCTCCAGGTAATTCTCTTTAACTTTCTTATCCACTTTCCTTCATTTTCTCTGCAGCCAAACATAGTAATATGTCCTTGCACTACTCAATGGAATGGTAACAATGATTAACCTGAAAACAGTTTTTCTTTCTGGTATTTAGTTTTTAGTTTGTTATTTTGATGATGGACTTATTGGATAACATTTACTTATGCGATCAGGTCATTTGAATTTCCTTTCTCTTGCCGTTTTATGCTATAAAACAGAGAACAAAAGGGCTTATAATTATCTTCCTCAGAAAGTAGTCTCTCCCCCTGTTTTTTCAAGCTTTTGTTTATTAGTTGTGTACTGTTGTTAAGGCATTAGTGTTACATTATCCATATTCTTTATCTCCTATCAATGCAATCCAAATTTATAAAAATTGGTTTTTTCAAGTGAAATTTTTAAGCGAATTTGACAGTGCTTATTGATTATCGATATTTCTTCTCTTCGATTCTTTGTGGCTTGTTAAATAAGGCATGCAGAAAAGAGGGTTCCTTAAAACATTACTTCTTGATGTGTGAAAAGTAGCTTGGGAGTTGGTTTATTTTGCAATAACATTGAAGACGCTTGGCATAAGAGGTTTGATGGTTTGTCCTTTGATTTTTTTTTTCTTTTTAAATTTCAATCAGGAAGAGCTTCTTTAAAAATCTAGATTTTGTTGTTATTTATCATTTACAAGAAAAGGGTTTGAAGTTCATTTGTCATATTTAAGAAAAGAATTGTAAAAATCGTATCTTTCTATGCCCCTTGTTTCATTGGTAGACAATGTAGTGCTCTCTGAGTAATTATGTTAATGAATCTTGTTCCAGCAGTATCATTTAATCAGCATTTCTGAATTCACTTATTGTTTGGTTGAGGTGTGTGGTTCATGGAGATCTTTTTCTTATGCTTGGTTTTGAAGACAACCAAACCATAAATCCATTTTGTGTTTGCAGTGTTTAGAAGGATAGTGCCAACAAAATGCAGAGGGAAAGGCAAGGTAGAAATGATTTATTTGCTGCAGGTGATCCTTTTGGTAATTTCTCCCGATTTGGCATGATGCCGAGCCTATTTGGAGGGAGGGATCCGTTTGATGACCCGTTCTTCACTCGCCCATTCGGTAGCATGTTGGAGTCTGGCATGTCTGATCCTCCAAGTTCTACTAGCAGGGAGTTATCGCAGACCGATAGAGCAAAGGCTTTAGTTATAGAAGAATTATCGTCTGATGACGAGGGTGAAAAAGAAGATGTGCAAACTGGGGATGAGAAGAATGACTATCAAAAGCACATTGGTTCAAACAAAGAGCCATCTGTTGAGCATCCTGATGATTATCCTGATGGTAAAGGGAAAATCATGGTTGATTCATTATTTAATTTTTGCTCATGAATTATTGTACTTGTGTATCAATGATTGTAACTGCGGTTTTTCTCTCAGAGAGGGAAAACAAGACTCTGAATTGTAGGAGTGATTATAACCGGCCCGAAGGAACAGAGCCACGGGTCCGCAGTTCCAGTTTTCAGAATTGCAAGGTCACATATGGGGGTATAGATGGAGCATATTATACTTCTACTAGGACCAGAAGGACAGGCACTGATGGAGTAAGTAAACCCTTTCTGGGTATGTTGATTTGCTTTAGAAATGCCTTCTGTTTTAATGTTCTGATTCTTTATCAGGTGGTGGTTGAGGAGAGCAAAGAAGCAGATAAAACAACTGGTCAAGCAACGCATAGGATCTCGAGAGGAATAAACGATAAGGTGATTATCATGTCTGTTGGCCACGTGCTTTTAGAGAATGCTGAACAATGATTTTAAACCATTAAGAATATGTTAGGTGCTGAAACTTTCTCTTACATGAAGGGTCTTTTTTCAAGGTTTAGCATTCATTCGGTCAGACTTCCAAGTGTCCCTCACATTTCTGGTATAAATTTCGTTAGCGTACACTGGATTTCCTCTGAAGCACCCGTTGAATTTGTGTTCCTGTTTATTTAAATTTATGTTCAACTCATGTTTTCATTATCAAGGAATCTCTGACACTTTGAATCTGATGAGATTAATCATTTTCTCATCAATCATCATGCTTCTCTCTCTGGTTAATGTTATGTATTTAGCTTAAAATGCAGCATTATTAATTGATCCTTTGTCACCTCTTTTTGGTCTAGCATAAGCAGAGGGAAAGGTGAAATAGGTACTCTCTTATTGAATGTGGCGATTAAGGACCGCATTTCTGCTAGGATTAATGGGCATGTGATTCTTATGTAGGGCCATTCTGTTATAAGGAAGCTTAATTCGGATGGCAAGGTGGATACAACACAAACTTTACACAACTTGAATGAAGGTTTGTTGTTGTTGTTTCCTTTGATCTTTTGAGGCTTTTCTGTTCATTCCTTTTATCAACAGAAAGGCTAATGTTGTAAGATATTCCAGATGAACTTACTGGTTTTGAAGAAACATGGAAGCTTAAAGGACAGTTGCCAACTGGCTGGAGTGATCATTTTGATATGCATGGCAATAGAGGTAGCCAATGTCTGCCCCCTTTTGGTTGCTAGCTTGTTTATTTGGACATCATTTTCTTCTGTGGTTTTTGTCACTTGGAGGGTCTGTTCACTGTAAGTGGAATCATCTTGATGAGTAAAATACATGTTTTTGGTGCTTGCAATTAGCAACCATGAACAGGGAGCATGCTCCTGTGTCTTCTTAAACAAGGACAAGAAGTTACTGGATTTCATGGTTATAGTTTGTGTTCCATCTGTTTGCAGCGGTGATCATTCCAAAATGTGTATCCCTGTCAATTATCATGAGTCAGAAATTGGTAGCATTCCATATTGAAGCTGGAATGAATGTCCATAAACTTTACTCGAAGTTGGCATGTCTTTGTTATCAAGTATAGTTCTTTGTTTTAACAATAGGCCGCCACATCTTGTATCCTATTCACGAACAAATACGCAAATCTTGTATGATGGAATTTGTAGGTAAATCTTACACAACATGGCTAGTTGTTGAGTTAATTTTTGTCTCTTTCATGTCATGTTACATCTATAGGAGTTGTTATTCGTTAGTTGATTCTGGCATCATCTATACTCTCTGACATGCGCTTTTAATGTTCTCCTTTCAAATCATCATAATGTAGGTTCTAGAGGCAGTGAGCAGGAGGGCAAGGGATCCTGGAGAGTTTGGGCACTTCCATCCACAAGGCAAGCCTGGAATGCTGGAGGAATGGAATCAGGCCCCGAGCCTGGCACAAATGCTTCAGGAGGAAGAACCAAAAAAGTTGTTAGGATCAACATAGAATAAATGAAAGATACTTTATAGTGGTCTTTTTTTACATTTTGCGAATACATCATCCGGTGCCCGTTTCTGTGTTGTCGCTTGTATATCATTGCGGTTTGTGAAGGTTGTACATAAATAACAGCCAGAGACTGATTTGTTTGTCGAAGGTTATCGTGTTTTTGGCGGATTGTTGCTGTCATTGCAGCTTGTTTGGACAAGAAACATTGATAAAGTTCATACTAAACTCTCTTACATGTGCTCAAAGATGATTCTATAGGCTATTTTCCTTGTAGTTTCTGCCGTTAAAGACAACTGTAACACCGTTTTGGCGATGGTACTCGGTTTCTGAAAGCAAGGCTGAAGTCTTATCGTTGGCCAAGCTTCTCACCAAAATAGAAAACAGTATGTTGTCGAGTACCATGCTGACAGAATCATCTCCAAACTACAAGTTTCCTTGTGAGCGATGCTACTGTATTATCTAGGACAGGAAATGAACTATGTATAGATCCAAAGGGTTAGATACTGAAGGAGTATGGATTCACAGAACAGAAACTAAAGCAAAATAATAATGTATCTCCAGGAAACTCGAAAGAAGCTGAGTAGAAACACATAACGAGACCGAAGGGCCTTGTGCTCAATGCGCAAAACATTACTATATTACGGGTAGGCTGTGATAATCGATGTATGTGCACTGAAGGCAACGTGATCCCTTTTAGATCTCAGTGTTGGTTGTTAGGAAAATGTGTAGAAATCCAAAAGAAATTTATAAGTTGATCATTTTCAATCTACTCTTATTTTCTTTAATTTTATAAGATAAAAAGTTAAAGAATTAATTTTGATAATAATTAAAATTAATTTTTGTTATTATCAGATTAGCCACTATAAATTTAAAAAATATTTCTAAAAAAGACTTGATATTTATGAATGATATTAGACAAAAAAAATACACTAAAAGAAATAATTATTCATGAATCAGCTTTGAGTTTAAATTTTAGTTGGTAAAAAATAATTTTTTGGGATTTAAAATATTATTTTATAATAAACTCACACCTAGGTCAGAGATCGATCTAGTAAGAGCTGGCGTTCACATGTGTGTGGGTTTAAGTCTAAAGCTTATTTTTGCCGATGACTAACTATTTAATTTTTCACTTTAAGAAAGTTTTGTTTTTTTTATATGTTAAATAAATTTTTTTTAGAGGGTTTTAAGTTTCACCAAAATATAGCAATCAATAGTTTATTTAGATCAATTTTTTATTGAACCATAATTTATTTAAATTATATTAATATTTTATGATAAAAAATTGATGATGAGAATTAAATCTCAATAAAATTTTAACCTAATAAATAAATAAATTCTATTTTTAATTTGACCTTGAACATATCCATTAATTAATCATGTTTCAACAAATTCTTCAAAACATCCAACACAAACGAATCTGGATCGTGACTAAAATTCAATACTAGTTAAGCTATGACTTGATCCACTTACATCGCTCTGAACTTCTAGTTTTCGTAAAAAGCGAAGCTTATTGGTACAAACCAATGTTTTCTCCATAGATAACCCTTCACAAATAATAATCCTAAGATGTTAAGAAGTGAATTGCTCTAATTATTTTTTTCACTGAAATGTTATTGCTTTGCAAGCTACGAATAGAGGTTGCAGTTTTCACATCAATTTGTAAGTGGTTTTGTATTATTCCAGAGCAGCTCTCGCCTGCATGAACATGGGCACTGCTCTGTTTGTCTTGGGTAAATGCTGGAAAATACCAGTACATCAGTGTGCTCAATTCCTTTTTAATATACATTTTGGCTCACCTGGTCGAGTACATCACAGATAATCCATGAATATCTTGGAGATTGCCAGGAAATCAGAGATGTATGCACAAGAACTCTCTATTTTAAGTAATTTCTGGCATTAAACAACAATTCGTGCTGTATCCAGGAATGTGTAATCAAAGGGGCGTTTTAATTTATTTATTTTTATTAATATTGGTATGATTATGTAAAACTCGAGTAACTTTGAGATTTATAAAAATCGAGGCGTTTTAATTTTTAAGTTGAAAGGTTAGGATCATTCATGCGTGGCGCTGGCAACATGTGTGACCGGTTGGCAACATGCACTCGGTCTTTGGTTGGCTGGTCTCTTGGTAAATTCTGGGGGCAGTACATAGATTTAAGACCTGTTTTCCCTATTATATGTTCAAATTAAAAGGATTCCAGACATGTTATTAAAAAATTAATTAAGATATATAGCTAGGTAATGGTTACAAGTGAGTGGGTTATACTTTCCATTGATAAGATCTAACTATTAATTTGAATCCGACAAGTTACCACATGTGACCATTCATATTCTCAAGAATAGAGGAGAGAATCCAAATTAATATATATATATATATATATATATATATATATATTTAGTAATAAAAAAAAGGAATAATATGTATATATGACAATGAATTATGTTGTTAAATCGGACGCATTTGTTTTGCTTTATCCTTTTTGTTGGGGGCCAAGGGAATAAGTGGTTTAGAGAAGACTCGAGCTTGCCATCTTCAATAGAAAATTCAAACTAGTGAACCTGATCTCATCATCTGGTAAAGAACAACAGAAATAGAATACCAGAGAAAGTTAACCTGTTTCTGTCAGTAGTTTTTACTTTTATTTTTATTTTATTTTTCAACATTGCCGGTTGGCATGGCAGAATCTAATTTCTTCAATAAACACCTCCCTTGGTTGCTTCCATGGAAATAATTTAATGGCACACGAGACCACACCCTCCCTTCTCCCACACATATAAATCCCATGAGGTTGTCTCACTCCAGCAATACATTGATCAAACATACTATAATTCATTTCAGTACCAGAACACTCTAAATCAAAATAAAGAAAATGGCTAGTTGGTCAGCTGAAAATGCCACGAAAGCTTATTTCTACGCCTTGAAGATGGTAAGCAATGATCTCCTCCAAAACAAAATCCTTATGTTTTCTACGAGGTTTTTCTATTTTATTTCCTTTTTCCTGATTTTGGTTGCTATTTTTTTATAGGGTAAAAGAGACAAGGAGCTTGATGCATCTGAGTTCATATCAGCCCTTGCTGCAGGGAACAGTGCAAAACTCATGGTGATAGCGTCAGCCAGCATTGATGGATCCACCACACTGTCACTTGTAGCAGCTGCACATCAAACTGGTGGCAATGTAGTCTGTATTTTACCTACAAAATCCAACCTTAGTGCATCAAAAAATGCTCTGGGACCTTATGCAGATTGTGTCAAGTTTGTCATGGGAGATGCCAAGACCCTATTACCAAAGGACTACAAAGAGGCGGACTTTGTACTTGTGGATTGTGATCTTGATGATTGTAAGGAGGTTCTTAGAGCTTCACAGCAGTGTTCAAAACATGGAAAGGGGCTTGTAGTAGGGTATAACGCCTTTCATAAGGGATCGTCATGGTCTTGTGAGTTTAAGACTCGGTTTTTACCCATTGGGGAGGGGCTGCTTGTCACCGGAAAAGACTCAGCCGGTAAGGGTACTGGTGGCGGACATGGACATGGGCATGGAAAAAGAAGTAAATGGGTCACTAAGGTTGACAAGTGCACCGGTGAAGAGCATGTTTATAGGGTCACTTCCCCACGGCAAGAGATTGAAGCTTGAGCCCTATTTTGGTCCGCCGAGCAGAATTATCAAGGTGCCTAAATGGGGACGTAGATGTTCTTTCTTCTTCTTCTTCTTCTTCTTTTTGTGGTTAGAAAGAAGATCAGCTTCAAACTTGAAGCCTCAAGATGTAGATGTTAGTTGAGCTCCTTATCTTTCTAGGAATCTTTATCAACTCCGGATTGGTTTGATGTAAATATCACATGGCATGTAACAAGCATCTGGCTTCATGTTTTTTTAAGTAGTTGGATGTTCTCGATAAATTTCATGTGTTTTCCCAGATTTCCGTTTAAGATTAAGAATGGCTTCATTTAAATTTTATGAACAGGCAAAAATATTGTAGAAAATCCAAGTTTAATCTGTAGAGCAATAATCATTGAATGCAGCAGACACTCTGATTGTGATGCGACCTGAACTCTATAATTGGAATTCAAAGAGAAATCAGGAAGATAAAAAAAAAAAAAAAAAAGAAGAAGAAGAAGAAGAAGGATTTCATACTGATATTTTCACACAAGGAGATAAAAAATTCGAATAATATTCTGATTAAAAAAAAAGAAAGAAAAAAACTTGTGATTATTTAAATAGGTGCTACACTGATCTAAATTGAAAGGGAAAAGGAACCTAAAGTAACTAGGAAAAAAATCTAAAAAAATCTAGAAAAAATAAAATCAAAATCAAAATATTACAGGTCTTATTTGAGCATGTTTTAGACCTTAGTTGGCATTGGCCAATTAATCTTAAAGAAAACATAGTTTTCAAAACTTGTTTGTAAAATTTAAGTCTTATTCAACTAATAGATCAAAATTTATGTTCGAAAGTTCGCTTCATATGTTTGGATTTCTTCTCAAGCATGGGTTCATAAGCATATTTGCTAGACTTTTCATATAATCCAACACCATTGATTTCATAAATAACAGCACAATTTTCCAGAGTATCCCTCATCAGATTGCTTAATCAGTATAACAAAAGTCTGCTGATTCGAATTCTTTTATCTTGGATTTCCTTGTTGAATCCGATACTTGATTGAGGGATTTTAAAGTAGCCCGAATCTTTCTTACCTCCAAGTTCCAACTGTCCTGTTAGAGACAAGACACCATCTAACAATTACAGACAAGCTAGCAGGGATTTGAGTAAAACACTTGTTCACGTAATACAATTTACATTTTCATACAATATAAATAAATTTTATTTGAGTGAATGCTCCTTTCAACAAGATAATTTATAAAAACTATAGTGATGATAGTAATTAATTATACTGTAAAACTACATAGCAAATTTTAATACAAAAGCTTAAATATTAGCATCAAGTATATAGTGATTCATAAATCTTTACTTATCAAATTGTTTGCAAGATTTTTTAAACTATAAATATATATTGTAAAAAAAACTTTAAAAGCAATATTAAATTAGTCATTACTGTATTTATATTCTAGTATGTAGTTATATTTGTTACGTATAATTAAGATATCCTAGCATGTCATTTTTGTATTTTAATAGTTTTATAATTCTTATTTTCATCTTATAATTTAAAATTATTTTAAATTTCAAGACAATTTTTTATCTTCTCAATTCAAAGAAATAAACAATAAAACTCTATTTCTATTTTTATTTCTTATGTTTTTAAAAGAAAGAAATGAATTTTTTTATAACATACAATACAAGAAAAAAAAATCAATTAAAACCAAAAATTTTAATTAAAATTAGTTACTTATAAATAATTGAATAATACAGTGCAGTATATGTCAAAAACCTTATTAGGCTTCGTATCCAACAAAATCAGCATGGTTTTCGTTCAAGTACTGGAATACTCGCGAGTGGCCCAGTTAATTATTTCTCTAGTAGGCCCATCCTGTCACAGGTTTAGGTTGGTGGTCAGAACGGAAGCTCTTTTCACTTCACTAGTTAGGCTCTCCTGGGCTGAAACCCGTGGGAGGCCCAAGGTCAAGTTATTTTTTTATTATTGTTTTTTGGTAAGACGCCCGCCATTTTTCGAGAGAATGATACTCTTCTGCCTTGCATGTCGAATTTTCTAAAGTGAAGCCTTATGCAATATCTATTTCTCAAAATGTTTTTTTAGATAAAACTAATCAATTCTTTCTTTTTAAGGCAGCAAATAACTACGAACCAATTTATTGTTCAAACAAAACTATTTTTTTTTCTTTGATAATCTTAGAAATGCAAGTTTTATATTGACATCATATATTCAAGAGAATAAATTTCTTTAAATACTAGTGATGGTATTACAAAATCCAAGATACTTGAGAATATAATTTTTAGTGGTTTAATAATGAGTTTGATCAAGTGTTCATGCAATTAGAAAATGGTGGCGGCTTGATGTAAGGATTCTAGAACCAATAAAAAAGTTTTTTTTCATGGATTTGAAAACCATTATATGTTTAAGCCAATATAATTATGGAGATAAAATGTAATAAATATGCAAAAGAGTATTAGATTCTAAAAACAAGTTTGTTCACTCTTTGTTTTGGTATGGGAATAAGTGTTATGTTAGAAATTGATGAGTGTGCGTTGAGAATGAAAATAGTGAACCCCTCATCTAAATGGTTCCATATGTATTTATACCTCTTAAATTTTGTTTCCTAGACTGAATGAGGGGTTGAAAAGTTATTCCACAGAAGTAATATTAATGAGAAATAAATAAATCTTACACATGTATTAATGAGGAATTAATATTCTTTGTACATATATTAATGAGATGAAAATATAGTATATCATTAAAGATTCTTGTACTTCTAAAAGTGTAGATTTAATAGGATCGAGATAAAAGGGTTTGAGTTAGATTAAAAACAAATCTCAAGAGACTGGGTAAGTTATGATGAAAGGTTCAAGATGTACTAGCTAAGACGTTGATTCCACGTGTTGAGGCGTATGGTTAGAATGCGTGAGCCCATTGGCTTGGGCCCAAACACATTTCTAGAGACCATTTAGAGCATGGGTCATCGTTAAAATGGGCTTTGAATTGTCGCACCCCCAAAAAAAATCTTTCCATTGCGGGTTCGACTGGCAAAATTTTTTTTATTTTTATTTGATTCTTTGGAGTCGCCACCTAGTATTTTGGTCACTAGGAACCCTAACTGGTCTCAGAGATTGGGTACGGGGACTGGTTGCGTAAAGGGAAGGTATTAGCACCCCAAATACGCCCTACTTAAGGTAAGCTGCATTGTTTTATTGTCTGATAAAAACTAAGGTTTTATTGTATTTTCCTAGTTGTTGATCTGTCTATGGTTCAAGAAAAATCCTCCTCGGTAAGAAGGTTTTTATCTTATCGGGTAAAATCCTAACCGTTCTAACGTCCATACCAAAATTTTCTTAATAATATTTAGGAATACGTTTTACGTATAAATTCGTAATCCCAAATACTAAAAGAAAACAAAAAGATTTTTTTAGAATTTTTGAAATATTGGCCTAGTTCTCATGACTTGAATAAACTGGTTATTAAAGCCAAAATGCATGTTAATACATATATTGTTTTGAAAATTTTCTTTGTTGTGTGAAAATATGATGTTATAATAATTATATATATATATATTGGAGAGACTAGGCCGTATTTTAAAACAAAAACAATTTTTGAAAAATATTATTTTTTTTATGCTTTGACGAAAATCGGGTATTTTAATACTGAGCTTGTATCCTTATGGTATAAAAATACAACCCAATATTAATCCATTTTGATAAAAATATGCAGAAAAATCAACAACATTTTTAGGGACTTTTTAGAAATTTTTTGGAAGCAAAAACATTTTTCATTCTGAAAATCCTTGATATTTTGATGAAAATCGGGTATTTTTAACACTGGTTTTGTATCTTTACAGTATAAAAATACAAACCAACATTAAACCACTTTAAAAAAAATATGCAGAAAAATCAACAATATTTTTTAAAGATTTTTTCAAAATATATATATATTTTAATATATAACATTATATATATATATATATATACATATACACACATATATTATAACATATTATAATATATAATATAAAATAAAATAAAATTTCGGGTTGGGCCGGCCCAAATAAACGGGCCAGGCTCAGCCCAAAAAATAATATAAAAAAAAAAACGGGCCCACCTCGGCCCACAATTAAATTGGGCCGATTTCGGCCCAAACTTCTACCGTCTGGGCCAGGACCGGCCCAGACTTGCAAGGCTGGGCCAGCATCGGGCTGGGCCAGCACCTTTGGCCCAGCGAGGGGGGAGAATTAATTTTCTTCCCCCCGCCTCCTGCATGCATAACTCTGCATGCAGGAGGCAATGCCTGCAAACGAAGGAGAAGAAGAAAATTTACCTGGCGTGGAGGAGGCGGTCGCTGGCGGTGCTGCGGCGGCATGGCTCGTGGGCGGCGGCTCCATGCGGTGCTGTGGCGGTTCCTAGCGTTCGGTTCGGTTCACTCTCTCTCTCCTCCCTTCTCCCTGTTTCGGTTCTCTCTTTTTTTCTTTTATTTTCAATTTAGTTCCAGTATTCCCTTCTCTTTCTCTCGTGCCTGCTCTCTCTTCTCCTCCCTGTATCATTTTTCCTGGGTAGGTCACCCATACAATGAGACCATCATTTTTCTTGGGTAGGTCACCCATACAATAAGACCATCATTTTTCTTGGGTAGGTCACCCATACAATGAGACCATTCTCCATTTTTTTGTTTACCTGGGTAGGTCACCCATAAGAATGAGGCCATTCCTTCCCTTGAGTAGGTCACCCAAAGAATGAGACCACTCCTCCTTTTTCCCTTGGGTAGGTCACCCATACAATGAGACCATCATTTTTCTTGGGTAGGTCACCCATACAATGAGACCATTATTTTTTCTAGGTAGGTCACCATACAATGAGATCATTCTTCATCTTTTTTTATTCTGGGTAGGTCACCATACAATGAGACCATTCTTCATCTTTTTTTTTATTCTAGGTAGGTCACCTGTACAATGAGACCATTATTTATTTTTTTGGGTAGGTCACCCATCATAATGAGACCACACACATTTTTTATATGAGTAAAGGAATCGCCAGATGAGATTCCAGGTTAAAGGAGATCACCAGATGGGATCTCGGATGGATTTCCATATTGATCAAGCTAAAGTAAGAATTCAGAGGATCGCTGGATAAGGATCTCGAGATAACTAAGTTTTGATCATAGTTTTTGGGCTAAGGAGGTTTGTTGTAAAGGACAAAGTTTCAGATAAATCAAGCTTCGACCATATCAGTTTCGGGAGTTCCGTTTTGGGTTTTATCTTTATAACACTTACTGCGCAAAATCCATGCTCCGTAAGTATTATAAAGAGGGGGCATCTGTTGTAACCCATTTTTGGGTCCCCATGAAAAATAAAATAAATAGCCAAAAGAGGTTAGAAAAAATAACAGAAGGCAGAAGCGCTTAGGAAACAGTTAGAAAATTGGACAAGGAATTTAAAAATACAATGATTGAATTTTTGACAGTATATTCTTGAAGGATGAAAGCCCTATTGAGAAGGAAAATTTGAATTTTTGAGGAGAAAAGCCCAAATTTGGATGTTTATGGACTTAATTGGATTTTTATGGATTTAATTGGATTTTTATTTGAATTTATAGAGGATTTGATTGCAAGAAAAATTAATTTTTAAGTCAATTTGGGCTTTAATTAGAAGAAATTTAAGTTCTGGGGCCAAAATATATTTTTTAGGAATTTTTTGGGTCAAATCAGGGGCTTAATTGCATAAATATTGAAGTTTAAGGGCCAATTAGGGATTTAATTAAGAAAATCCGAAACCAGGGACCAAATTGGAAGAGGCGCGTAAATGGAGGGGCTGCAATTATTCGGTTCAGGGGCCTAATTGAAGAAATTAAAAGTTTATTAATCAATTGAGGGCTAAATTGCATAAATCAGAGGCCAAGGACCAAAGTGCAAAAGGCGGCCAACAAGAGGGGCGAAGACCGAAGGTGAAATAATGGAGGACTGATCTGGATTTTGGCTCCTTTAAATGAAACGGCGTGTTTTATCCAAAACGACGCCGTTTCATATATATATATATATATATATATATATATATATATATATATAAAAAGAAGCCCAGAACGGTGTCGTTTTGAACGACACTGTTCATCTTCCTCCTTCCCCCCCGAAGCAGAGCAGCAGAAGAAGAAAACTATTTTTCGTTTTTTTTCAAATCTTCCCGCGCCTCTCTCTCCTCGCCCCCACCACCTTTAGATATTGGCCAACCAGCCGTTACACTCGATGGTCCCCCACGGTTCTGCCCCTATAAATAGAGAAGAAAACCGAAAGAAAAAAAAAAGGGAGAGACCCCAAGAGGAATAGAGAGAGAGAGACCCGAGAAGGGAGGAGAAGAGAGAGTAGGCACGAGAGAAAGAGAAGGGAATACTGGAACTAAACTGAAAATAAAAGAAAAAAAGAGAGAACCGAAACAGGGAGAAGGGAGGAGAGAGAGAGAGTGAACCGAACCGAACGCTAGGAACCGCCATAGCACCGCACGGAGCCGCCGCCCACGAGCCACGCCACCGCAGCACCGCCAGCGACCGCCTCCTCCACGCCAGGTAAATTTTCTTCTTCTCCTTCGTTTGCAGGCGTTGCCTCCTGCATGCAGAGTTATGCATGCAGGAGACGGGGGGAAGAAAATTAATTCTCCCCCCCGCTGGGCCAGCCCGGTGCTGGCCCAGCCTTGCAAGTCTGGGCCGGTCCTGGCCCAGACGGTAGAAGTTTGGGCCGAAATCGGCCCAATTTAATTTTGGGCCGAGGTCGGCCTGTTTTTTTTGGGCTGAGCCTGGCCCGTTTATTTGGGCCGGCCCAGCCCGAATTTTTATTTTATTTTATATTATATATTATATATTATAATATGTTATAATATATGTGTGTATATGTATATATATATATAATGTTATATATTAAAAAATATATATATTTTGAAAAAATCTTTAAAAAATGTTGTTGATTTTTCTGCATATTTTTTTGAAAGTGGTTTAATGTTGGTTTGTATTTTTATACCGTAAAGATGCAAAACCAGTGTTAAAATTACCCGGTTTTCGTCAAAATATCAAGGATTTTCAGAATGAAAAATGTTTTTGCTTCCAAAAAATTTCTAAAAAGTCCCTAAAAATGTTGTTGATTTTTCTGCATATTTTTATCAAAATGGATTAATATTGGGTTGTATTTTTATACCATAAGGATATAAGCTCAGTATTAAAATACCCGATTTTTGTCAAAGCATAAAAAAAAATAATATTTTTCAAAAATTGTTTTTGTTTTAAAATACGGCCTAGTCTCTCCAATATATATATATATAAATATTATAACATCATATTTTCACACAACAAAGAAAATTTTCAAAACAATATATGTATTAACATGCATTTTGGCTTTAATAACCAGTTTATTCAAGCCATGAGAACTAGGCCAATATTTCAAAAATTCTAAAAAAATCTTTTTGTTTTCTTTTAGTATTTGGGATTACGAATTTATACATAAAACGTATTCCTAAATATTATTAAGAAAATTTTGGTATGGACGTTAGAACGGTTAGGATTTTACCTGATAAGATAAAAACCTTCTTACCGAGGAGGATTTTTCTTGAACCATAGACAGATCAACAACTAGGAAAATACAATAACACCTTAGTTTTTATCAGACAATAAAACAATGCAGCTTACCTTAGGTAGGGCGTATTTGGGGTGCTAATACCTTCCCTTTACGCAACCAGTCCTCGTACCCAATCTCTGAGACCAGTTAGGGTTCCTAGTGACCAAAATACTAGGTGGCGACTCCAAAGAATCAAATAAAAAAAAAAAAATTTCGCCAGTCGAACCCGCAATGGAAAGATTTTTTTTGGGGGTGCGACATGAATCAACAAAAAATTGTGTGAAAAATAGTGATGAATTTTGGTAAATAACTAGTAGAAAAAATCAAAATAAAAATGATAAAATCCTAAAACTAACTATAAAAGCTCAAAATAGCATAATATCTTTTAATGAACTCCAAACCCATGAAACTACATCGAGTATACAGTGATAGCTAATATAGAAAACTTGCAATTATTTTTTTGCGAAGAAGAAATTATACTCTTTTTTTTTTCAAATTTAATTCATTTCATGTTTCTAAAAATATGATGCACCACTTCCGTTTAATTTGAATTGTTAAAATCAAAATCAACAGTTAATACTTTCATCTATGATAAAATAATTAATGTACCAATCTTAATCAACCATTAACTAGCATAACAAAAATTATAGTGGTTGATTTTCAAATTATTAATTTAAAGTTTGTTTGGGAACGTGATTAATGAAACTGTGTTCACTGAAATTTTAAAAAATAATAATTTATGTGATTGTTTTGATATATTGATCTCAAAAATAATTTTTTTAAAAAAAAATTATTATTTTGATATATTTTTAAGTAAAAATCACTTTGAATCATAACTTTTATTATAATTCTAAATAGATCTTTAGGGTCGGGGAAGATGATCTATTATTAGGAACTTGACTATAAGAAAAAGAAAATCAAGGAATTCTTGCATGGAATTAAACGAGTAAATTCAAGATAGCTTATATTTCCACCCAAAATATGCACGAGTCCAAAAAAGTTGTAAGACATCATGGAACAACTACAGCAATATATGTACATAATACTCCATTAAGGTTCTGAGAACTATTACTAATTTACCCGATAGATTCTCGTCACAACCTCTGTGTTTCCAGAAATCACATAAAAGTTTTATCCACGGAACACATGCTCCTCACCTGACTTTTGATCGATATGCCTGATCCAACGGCTAGGACCCCTCTTGGAGCTCTCACTCCCACTATGACTCCCTATATGAGCCATGTCCAATCCTTGTCCAACTGGCAAAAACACAGTCTTAACTACACGTGTCCCCCTCGCAAGCGCCCCGTGCCATCTAAACCCGGAAGCAGACTTTTGAAAGGCATTCTTGCATGCCAAGACAGCACCTTTAGGGCTCAACTTAGCTAGCCTTAAAACCCTAACAAAATCCCTCCGTTTACAATCCACCACCAAAAAATCCACCCCAACAAGCCCTGCCATCACCTCTTCCACTTCTCCAACCAGAACCTCCGTCTCCAACATGCCGGCAACATGCATGGTTTTCACGTACTCGGATCTTGACCCTTCATCTGGTACCACACAAACATGTCTTCCACACGTGTGCTGAGCCGCCACGGCTAGGCCGATGCTCGTCGCTATCGGGCCACCCTTGGACCAAGATTCAACTATTAGCTTTGCGTTCCAACCGGCCGCCATGGCTGAGAGGAGCTCCGCTACACTGGATTCCATAAAATTCTCACACTACAATAAAAGAAAAAAAAAAAGTAAAGTAAGAGAGTGTAGACATCACGAATGGAATTGTGCGTTAAGGTCAGGATTTTCTTACTGTTTTTACAGTACAAACATAGGCTTTTAAAGCTGTATCCGGGGTCCAAACCAGCTTCATAATCTCTACTTTTCTCTGAGATAGATCTCCTAGTGATTTCTTGCAGTTTCGGTCTTCTATGTCTGGTGTTGAGAGTTGAGAGTGGGTTTTTGGTAGAGGCGTTATGGCTTTAAAAGGGTTTGAGAGAGATTTGCAGACTTCTACAAACCGTTGACATTTGATGCTGCACAATGAAAATGCGTGAGCTAGGCTTATGTAACAGTACTGCTAGAATAATCCAAGGATATAAAATAAAATCTTCACTTTTGTAAACGCCTTAAATATTATCAAACTAGGTGGAATAAAAAAATAATTATTATCTTTCATTCTAGTAATTAATTAGGACAGTTGTTGAAACTAGAGGGATCAGAATATTATTTTTCTTGTTGATTAATCAATTAAATGTAGGTATATGCCGAAGGTTTGAAGTCATCCTCCCATCAGGATTTAGCCGCCTGTGAGATAAAAGGTGAAAGTTAATTTGATTAATATAAATTTATTTATTTTTTACTCGTCAGCACTACATCTTCTCCTTCTTTTCGTTTTTATGTTTACAAGTAGTAAGGTATTTGTGGCCTTGTGGGTTCCTTTGTGCCATAAAAACTAATAACTTTCACGATTAGATCAACGTGCCTGGTCACGCCAAATGATGGTGGCAATCGATGGTTCTTGAACGTGTCTTAGCTCCCGCATCTGTCTCGTTGTTATGAACAAGAGCTTGCGTCTCTGAAGGAATCATGTGGATCAAGAACAGCACAAAAAACATTTAACTGAAACTGATTAAATTGCTGTCTACCATAATTCATCTTGTTGTTAATCTATAACTTTATCTCCGGTTATTAATTTCTTAGTTTAATGTAAGTTAACTAGATAATAGCTAAATAATAATAAGTTAACTAGAGAAAGAGAACATTTTTAATTTGAATTGTACCACTTATATTTTTTATTCTATATATAAGTATACGATCCACTGAAGATTTCTAGTTTATCAATTCTAATTTATCTCTTAAAAATAATCATACATTTGTAAATCGTGTTCAGGAATATACCTAAGATATATATATGAACCAACTAGTTAGTTTCTGATTTGTTAAATCAGAGGCTTACATTGGTTATTTTGGCAATCTAATGCTATAGTCAACTTTAATCTTTGTCACTTTCTTAATTTGTCTCTTATCTGTCGTCATGTTAATTTCTGTAATGTTTTTCTAGAAAAATACAAAAGTTAATTTACCATATTAATTATCTCTGGATATTCAATGGAGTCAGGGAATAACTCGTGGGCAGAAAGAGGGAAAGCAACTCTCCAATTTCACATCTTTGAACCATTTGATGCCATGATTAGCAGATCAGTCTTAACTTTTGAATCCGTCGACCAATTCTAAATCACATTTTTCTTTTTATGCTAGCTAGAGAATCAAATTTTCAATTTCTGGCTAGCATTTAATTACCTTTTATTTTATGATTTGTAAAAAAAGAGAGGCCAAATGGTATCTGTCTCTCAAAGTTGCTACAGATAGACTGAACTACGAAAGAGATGGACAATACAATAGTATGATCAAGACGTCTGCGATATATGGAGCTATCAAAATGATGGCAAAATTCTCCTGCTAACCATGTCTTCTAGGTCTTAAAAAAATATATATCAACGCCGCAAGTTGCAGTGCTTTTGTCATTGAAGCAACAGAACATTTTGATAAGAAGAAGCGACTATAAGATGGTTGCTGTTTAGAATAATGTTTCATTTCGTTTCAAATTGACAATTTTAATTTGTTTACTGCAACTTGTTTAAGTTGCTATTACTTTTGTTGGATGTCTTAATTGCGATCAACAATCACCTCAAATTTATTGGAGGACCATAAGTTCGTGCCAAAGATGGGGCCATAGAGCTCTGAGATTAGTTTGGGTAATTTTTATGGTTGTGGTTTTAAAATATAAGTTTTAAAAAAGTATTGTTAGGGATGGCTAGTTAGATTTAAATACGTGTTTTGTAGAAATTATGATTGAGATTTATGTGTAGCAAAAAGTATATATAAAATATTTGGTAATTGTGTTTTGAAGTATAATTATGGTTGTTTTTCAAAGTGTTTTTTACTTGAAAATACATCAAAATATATATTTTATTTTTTAAAAATTATTTTTGATATTAGTGTACCAAAATAATTTGAAAACACAAAAAAAAATTATTGACTTAAAGTAAATAAAAAATAAAATAAAATAAAATAAAATTTTTTCAAAAATATTTTTAAAACGCAAAAACAAATACGATTTTATAAAATTTTATTAAAAAAAATATAAAACCTACTTCATCAAAATTACATTTTAAACTTATTTTTAAGTGAGCCCTGCACTACAAAACACTATTTGATTTATTACTAAAAACTTTACTATCTTCGTTGTAATATAAGCGTAAAAGCAATTGCAAAACAAATACAGTTAAAGGTGTTTAACGAGATTCAAGACTAATTAAGTATGTATTAACAAATATAATCGCACCAACTTTGAGCCCTCGATTCTCGGTGCTGTGGTCTGAATTTGGAAACATTTTCAGTTATCAAGGAGGGAAAATGCCAACTTTGCAGTCTTTCTGTTTGGACTTCGTCGACGGGTCCGGGTGTAGTCTTCGTTGGATTAATTAGTAGTGATCCACGTTATTTATCTTAATCTAAACCCAATTGCACTTAAGTCTAATGTAGAAGTTAAATGGAAAAATCAAGAAAATGGAGGATAATTTAAAATGGAATGATTATATTATCAAGATGCTCAAAGATTATATAAAATCGAAGTCCTCACATGGCTGCAGCCTCATGACGAGCAACAGATCATGCAGCCGTACATTGTACTGGACAGGATTTGTACCACTTTAACTAGTTAATTTAAACTACTATTTAAATAATTAATTGAGAAAGGTCATATCCCGAACTATAAAACCGACCGACATGGTAGGTATTAATATCTAATTAGAACTTTGCTAATCGAAAATTATTGTTTTTATGCTCCGAAGGGACAAGCCTTACGTGGTCCATGCTGGACTGATAATTAAGTATATGTACTCTCTATGACAATGTCTATCTACTACTAGTAGAAAAATACAATTCAAGTTTTGAAGTCAAAACACACCAAGTTATTAAGAAAAGAAAGTCCCAGTAGCTGAGATGTATATGCTAATGGAAGATCCTAAATTACTTCATAATAAAATAGTACAAGATGATTGTGTGTCTAAATGGAGCTCTTTCCTAGGCCTGGAAGCATGTTTGGAATTGCTTTTCGCATTGTGGTTGGATTCGCTTTATAAGTGTGCTTATCCTGAAAATATACTATTAGAGTTAATAATTTTGTCAATAGAAATTTTTGTTAGTATTTATATTAATATTCTGTTTATAATTATTTTACCGTCAGGATCATGAACAAAAAATATCTATTAAAAAAATATGTGTTGGTGATTTCTGGTTTATCAGTAAGTTTATCATTAATAACTTTATTAATAGCTTTACATATGGAACATAAGCGCCAAAAAAAAATACTAATTTTATTTTGTCGATAATTCTCTTAATATTATTTAGTATATCGCCGACAAGATAACTATTTATAACTCTTTCGATGAGTTGCAGTAGCATTTGCAATAATTCTTTTTTAATTCTTTGAAATATATAGACGAATTGATTTCATCGGTGAGTTAATGATAACATTAATATTTGCTGTAATTTTTTTTCAACTCCCTTAAATATACCAACAGAATAAATTCGTTGGTAATCTCGTTATTAATAATTTAAAAATATTTTTTTCCATTGATTATGTCATCATATTGTTTGATTTTTTTATTCCTTTGTTTCCTATTGTGATTCTCTTAATATATATCATAAGAATATTTTTATCGGTGTTTACCAAAGGATTTAGGGATGAAAAAAACTGGTTAGTAAATATCACTTTAATATACTGACAGAAAAATTATGTTAGTATTTATATTTGAATTTGTACATTTAAATATATTAAATTAATATTTTATAATAATTTTAATGTGTTAATGTAAAAATTAAATAAATATTATAATATATTTTTAAAAAATATTTAAAAATAAAAACTAGAATACTCCCAAACAAATACTACACAAACTCCCAGGTGAGGAGGCCTAACAAGAGGCCTCTTTGTTAAACGGGGGGCGTCTGAAATTCGAGCAACCTAACTTGATAATAATGATTGATGGTCAAATATTGTAATAATTACACCCCTACATTTTTTTATTTTTTGTTCAATAAAATAATAAAACAAAGAAACACCTCAATTGTTTCAATCGTTAGATCACGTTAATCCACGGTTAAGTAATGATGATCGGGTGAAAAGCCTGGAATTAAAATCTGTATAAAATTATGAGTGCAGTATTTCACTGGCATTGAAGAGGACCTGATAGTGGATACAGTACATGATCATTAAATAAATACCATCTTCATAAGCATCAACGTCATGTTTGATATATAGACGGTTCTGAGAGATAGTTTATAGGCTGATTTTAATCTATTCTGCCTAAATCTATGTGCTACATCAACAGATTTTATATAAAGGCAACATTTTCGTGTATATATATATAATACCGAGCTTACTTTATCATGGCAACTTGTCTGAAAGAGATATAAATCGGACAATATCGCTTTAAGGAAGGTCGCCTCAACTTATTTTTCGCATTGAAAAAATTAAAAAAGAGGTAGGAAACTAAATTCATGACATCAAGTGAGAGAGATAACCTCGAACACGTTTTAAAAAAACATTTGGAAAGATTTTTCTTCTTCGTATTTAGTTACGATACGCAAGTTGTAGATGAGCCAAGATGCTTTGAGTTCTTTGTTGCGAGATGTTTGTTGTAATCTATTTTTGGGTCCCTATAAAAAATAATAAATAAATAAAAAATATATGTGCGCAGTGCTGGTCGCAGTAACCCGTAAATTAATTCTCTGGTACTGTATACACAGTAACCCGGTTACTATGTGCACAGTAACCAGCCCATGCAAAAAAAAAACAGAAAAGGGCTAAACGGTGCCGTTTTGAACGGCACTGTTCCCCTTTCTTCCCCGCCTAACATACAGCAGTAAAGAAAGAAAAAAGATGTATATTTAATGGCGTTGGTCCCTCCAGCCCACCGACCGCCGGTCCCTTTAGCCCACCGACCGAAGACATTGGCCGACCGCCTACCGCACCGTCGAAACTGAGGGAGGCACGTCTGGACAGCCACGCCCGACCAGCCGCCGCATGACCCCACGATGAAAAAAAAAAAACACATGCTCACGGGCTATAAATGGAGGAGAAGAGAAGAGAAGGAAAGGGAGAAGAAAGCAGAAGAAGAAGAAGCAGAGAAGAGAGTCCAACATCACCACCGTAGGTAGCTTTTCCCGTCGTTTTTCTGTTCTGCATGCAGATGAAAGATTAATTAGCGAGTTACTGTGTTGTGCACAGTAACTCGCTAATTAATTCACGGTACTGTGCATGTGCACAGTAACCCGCAGATTAATTCTCTGGTACTGCATACACAGTAACCCGGTTACTATGTGCACAGTAACCAGCCCATTCTTTGGGCCAGGTTCGGCCCAACCCATATATTTGAGCCTGATCCGGCCCATTTCAAAGAAAAAAATCAAAAAATATTTGTTTCAGCATTTTATAATTTTTCCGCGTAATTTTTATGTCATTTTGATTAATATTTGGTGGTATTTTTTTATGTTGTTAAAAATACAAAAATCTGATTTTTAAATACCCGGTTTTCGTCAAAAATTCCACAAAATACAAAAAAAATTAAAAAAAAAATGTTTTTGTGCATACGGCCAAGTGTCTCAAAGCTAAAAATTCATATTGTATTTTTTTCATACACCAAAAAAAAATATATTTTAGCATGCATTTTGGATTTAATAACCAGTTTATTAAAGTCAAGAGAATATTGGTCAATATTTCAAAAACAACAAAAATTTTATTTTGTTTGTCTCTTAGTACCCGGGGTATGACTTTACACGTAATGCATATTCCGGATATTTAATTCCTCTTTTTTTTTGGACAATAGAACCTGGAGTATGACATTACATGTAATGCGTATTCCGAACAATAAAAAACCACAACGCGACCTTGGATTTTATCAGACATTAAAACAATGCAGCTTACCTTAGGTAGGGCGTAATTGGGGTGCTAATACCTTCCCTTTACGCAACCAGTCTCCGTACCCGATCTCTAAAGACCAGTTAAGGTTCCTAGTAACCAGAATACTAGGTGGCGACTCCCTGTCCATTTTTAGCTTAGAGACAAAGAACTACTTGTCTCTCCCTATTTTCCAAGAATAAATATTCTGATTTTTCCTCGAAGGTGGACGATCGCCGCGCCGCAGCACACGTGCGACAATGTTTTCAAGTCCACTTGAAACGCCGATCATTGCATTGGCTTCTTCATTTGTACAAGAGATAAGTGGGATTGATATGATCGGTTTTGTAACCATAGGACCTCTTTTTACTGGTATAATATTGATTTTTATTTTTTAACCACGAGGAGTGTAGCTCAACTCATCAGATTTTAGGTTTGCTTCCTAAAAATTACTAATTCGAGTCTCACAAATCTCGGGATCACTGGAGACTTACATGGTCGTTAACTTTAAAACCCGTGAGATTAGTCGAGATGCGCACAAGTTGGTATAAATACCAATATTAATTAAAAAAAAAATTTAATCTTTTTATTTATTTATATTTAATAGTGGTGTGTATATATAAAGTACAACTCATAATGATATATTATTATTATTATTATGAGGAATAATATATTATAAAAATATTTTTTGTAATTACTTATTTTTCATCTTCATTCTTTTGAAATGATATTTTATATTATTTCAAATTGAATAATTAAATTATGATAATTTACAAGCAAATCAAACTTCTGACAATATTATTTCTCTTGTTCTAATAATAGAACCCAAATCAAAATCGAAATCAAGTTAATTTTTTTAATCAATTTCTCTTTTCTCGTGATGTACATTGTTGATTCAAACATGGTTTGTCTTGTCTTATATTGCTAGAATCTCTCCCTCTTGTATAATTTCAAGTGTTTTGGGTATGATTTTGTGTGATTTTAGTTTATGAATCCAGCGTTCTTCAATTTACATATTACTTTCTTCCAAGAACCAAAGCAACTTTTCCTTTTGAAATACCAATTTCTTCATCAATCCCTCACTTCACTCTTGGCTCCATGAAAAACCTAAAATCCCTCTCCTCACTTTCCATACAATATATATATTCTTCTAAATTCGCAATTGGACACAAACAGAGCAGAACCAGACTTAAATTGGCAGAGAAAATGCCAAATTAAAGAAATCAACTTTATCTAGAAAAGAGAGATGGTTTACACCAAGTGTCTCCTTTAAAATCTATTAGGTTGTTGATGATATGTTTGTTAAACGGATACGTGTTCTTTGGGAGGGGGGGGGGATGATTTATTGTTACTATTGGGCTATAGTTCCTTAAGGTTTCTACATAACCATGGAGAATTTTCCTCCTATATACATAATTTACATCTTCATTATTTAATTGTTATTTTCCTTTTATTTTAAGATTTTGATTTTGATTTCTTGGCTTTTTCTCAATTTATGAATGGTGGTTTTATTTAATGGACACGTCATCGATAATTTAATAAATTTGAGAAGAGACACTTAATTGAAAAAACATGGAAGTATAGATATTTAAATAGGAAAAAAAAAAGAAGGAGACACTCAGTTGAAGAAAAGATGAAAATACACACACTCAAACAAAAGAAATAAAGTAAAGAGACTTAATTGGATGATTCATGCAAATACAGGCACTAAATGTATCATTACATTACCAAATACGTGGGTGCTGACTAAAGTAAAAAGCAGGGACTATCTCCCATTAATTCAATTATGTGATTATGGAATTTTTAAGGGTTTAACTTAATTGGTTAGTTATTAATTATTATTTTTTTAAAATAATTAGTTTGTGTTTTATAAATTTAAAGATTATTAGAGATTTATATAGTTGTTAATTTCAGGACCCGTGAAATTATTCGAGACATACGCAAACTGAACTGGATACTCATATTAACTTAAAAATTAAAATTATATGGCCGCGGTTCAAATACATTAGATATGATTCTAGGTAATGTTTAGTATGGGTTTTGTAATTTTTTTTTATTTTAATTTAATAAAAATTATCAAATCAGAAATCTTAATAATCAATGAATTACTTGCCATAATATATTTGAAACTAATAATATTAAAAGGATGTTTGAGAATATGATAATGATTATTTTTTTAAAGTATTTTTAATTTTAAAAATATATTAATTTAAAGTAAAAATAAAATAATTTTTTTAAAAAAATTTCAAAACACAATGCAAAACACTGCTTAAAAGTACATGAGATCAAGAACATTGAAAAATAACGAAGATATAATGAAATGGTTTCTAATAAAAAAACACAAGGAAAGCTTATTTAATATTGCATCATCAAGCTAAAACAACATGATTGGATTGGATTTGATTTAAAATATTTTCATTTATTAAATGCAACATTATTCTTGGATGTGACTTTTCCTTTAGAAAAAATCCAAATTTGAAGCTAATCGGTGAAAAATCAACAACCATGTCATTGAAACAAAAGGATTCAAAATAATTTTTCAATTAAATACTTGATTGGAACCCTCAAAAGATCATGTATCAAAACGAAAATACGAGAGAGGGTGAAAAGACGGTGTATCAAAGTGTAATTTATCCAATGAAAAATCATCTGCTTAACACGGGATATGAGGTCCCGTAGATGTTCTGCAGTTTCAGTTCTCAAAGATTGAATTACAGATTGAGGAATACTTCATTTTAATGCTTCTTTCAGCAAATTTCAACCAGCAACCATGGAATTCGGCAATCCCAACTTTAGTTCTCCTCAAGAAATGCAAGAGATTAAGCGACATAAATCAAATCCATGCAAGACTGCTAACAACTGGGTTTATCAAGAACACATTTCTAACCACCAAAATCATACTTTCATTTTCCACTTCACTACACGCACCTCTCATTGAATTCGCTCGCTTCATTTTCTTTAGACATCACGCTTTTGAATTCGATGAAAAAGAAGAAGAAGAAGAAGAAGAGAAAGACCCTTTTCTTTGGAATGCTATAATCAAAACATACTCTCATGGGCATGACCCGAAAGAGGCTTTGTGGCTTGTTTCTTTAATGCTTGAGAACGGGGCTTTTGCAGATAAGTTCACGTTGTCTCTGGTTTTGAAAGCGTGCTCTCGAGTGGGTCTGGTTAAGGAAGGAATGCAGATTCATGGGCTTTTGAAGAAATTGGAATTTGGCTCTGATTTGTTTTTGCAAAATTGTTTGATTTCTTTCTATGTAAAATGCGGATGTCTTGTACGTGCCCGCCAAGTGTTTGATAGAATGCCAAAAAGGGACTCAGTTTCGTACAATTCGATGATTGATGGACATGTTAAAGGTGGGAGAATTGACTTGGCACGTGTGGTGTTTGATTGTATTCCATTGGAGGAAAGGAACTTGATTTCTTGGAATTCGTTGATACGTGGATATGCGCAATCTGAAGATGGAATTTTGGTTGCTTGGCAGCTGTTTGAGAAAATGCCTGAGAGGGATTTGATTTCCTGGAATTCGATGATTGATGGTTGTGTGAAATGTGGGAGGATGGAAGATGCTCAGGGTTTGTTTGATAGGATGCCTAACCGGGATATTGTTAGTTGGGCTAGTATGATTGATGGGTATGCCAAGAACGGAAGGGTTGATATTGCTAGATGTTTGTTTGATGAAATGCCCGAAAGAGATGTCGTCGCATGCAATGCCATGATGGGTGGTTACGTACAAAATGGATATTGTATGGAAGCTTTGGGTATCTTTTATGGTATGCAAAGTGATGGTAATTTTTTGCTTGATAATGCTACACTGTTGATTGCTCTTTCAGCAATTGCTCAATTAGGACATATTGACAAAGGGGTAGCAATACATTGCTTTATAGAGGAAATCGGGTTTTCTTTGGATGGGAGACTTGGCGTTGCCCTCATTGACATGTATTCCAAGTGTGGCAGTATAGAGGACGCCATGATGGTATTTGAAAACATAAAAGAAAAAAGTGTTGATCACTGGAATGCTATTATTGGAGGGTTGGCCATTCATGGCCTGGGTGAATTGGCTCTTGATTTTCTAATGGAGATGGAGAGGATGCGAGTTGAACCAGATGATATAACGTTCATCGGATTGTTAAATGCTTGTGGGCATGCTGGCTTGGTGAAAGAAGGTATGATTTGTTTTGAGCTTATGAGAAGAGTTCACAAGGTGGAGCCAAAACTGCAACACTATGGATGCATGGTTGACATTCTTGGCCGAGCAGGGCACATAGAAGAAGCCAAAAAATTTGTAGAGGAAATGCCTGTTGAACCGAATGATGTGATTTGGAGGAGTTTGCTTAGTGCTTGTAAAACGCATGAAAGCTTTAATGTCGGACAGCCTGTAGCTGAGAATCTAATGAGGCTAGATTCTCCAAGCCCTAGTTCTTATGTGCTTGCATCAAATATGTATGCTGGTCTTGGTAAATGGAACGATGTCCGCAAGGTTAGGGCAATGATGAAGGAAAAAAACCTGAAGAAAGTTCCTGGCTGCAGTTGGATTGAACTAGGGGGACATGTTCATGCATTTTTGGTGCAAGATAAATCCCATCCTCAAGTTACAGGGATCTATTCCATATTGGATAGTCTATCAATGACCGATTCAGAGCATAGCTATTGTAAAAATGTCAAAATGTAACTCTGTTGTACACTAGTTTGATCACCAAACATGTTTATGTTCTTGTGCATACCTTGGACAAATTCTGCCTGGCTAGCTCCCTAAACCACAATATTTATTTTACGATCGTGCATTTATTCAAAATCATGTTTCATTATGGTCGGGCTTCAGTTACTATACTTTGCTAGTCCTTGCGATGAAGCAGCTCCAAGTTCTCTTCGAGTTTAAGGGCCTGTTTATTTCTGCGTTTAAAAAGCGTTTTTGAAAAAATTTAAAATTTTTTTATTTTTTTATTAACTTCAAATTAATATGTTTTTAGTGTTTTCAAATCATTTTGATGTGCTGATGTCAAAAATGATTTTTAAAAAATCAAAAAATATCATTGGCATGCATTTTGACACGAAAAGCTATTTGAAAAGTAACCGCAACCACACTACCAAACAAGCTCTTAGAAAATGAACCTTCGAGTTCAGGTTATTTTTTATTATTATTTAATTAATATAGATATTTGGATTAACTTGTGAATATTTTAATTAATTTTAAAATTAATAATCATATAAAATATAAATTTCTAGTAATAGAACTCGTGAATATTATTGCAGTCGCAGTATACTCGCTTAATGAGTAAAGTGTTTTTGAAGATCCATGACCCCTAATTAAACAAACGAAGCCGAATCAAGTTGTTTTGACTCTTTGGAGCTCGATTTCTCACAGGACACACCTAGAAACCTTAAACCAGGCAATTGACTAATTAGGATTCAAACCTTCCCTAAAGCAAAGCGTACTTGGTCGTTTTGATCGAGCTTAACTGTGCTTCAAGAGCGAAAACGTGGTGTTTATGTGGTCCCTGGTTTGGTGTATTGATGGGTACAAGTTTTTGCACACACTTCAAAATCACAGCTGTGGCCCTTGATAAACAAGAAGGACAAGTAATGGGAAAAAGAAAAGATTGATCAAATAAGAATCACATGGACCATAGTTGGTGTCTGTTTTCGGTCGAGTCAGTTTGAGAAACAGTACAACCCGCGTTCCCAAAAATGAAAAGCAGAAAAGCATCCATTTGTGGGTGGAGGACTGGCCAGAGCCAGAGCAGCCAGTATATTTCCTACTATTTAAACGGCAACCATGGGAAAGGATTAAGAAAACGGAAAGGACAAAAATGAAGAGGACAAGAAATATTCACAGGTAGCCATGGCAAAAAGCAATAAAACCAAGCGTTCTGTTTCGATAACCTTTTTTATGGTCACGTCAGATCCAGGTAAAAGTAGACTAAAGTCTATCCAAGTCTATCATGACCCTTTGTTATTATGAGATACTAAAAATCTGTAGTACAAATACATGAATTCAATTCAAAAACACCATTTTTGTTAACATTGCTGTCTCCTCTTTCTACTTTGAAGCACCATTTTGTCCATTTATTGGTGGGCCATTTCTGATTCTGCAATATTTTCCGTGGAATCACATGTTGGGTTCCGGAACAAGCTGGAAAGTGGAAGTCTTTTGAGAGCTGCAACTATTGCATTTTGTGGAAAGCGATAGCACCTTGCTGATGGTGAAGTGGATAGGCAAGGTCATTTACTGTTTATGCCGCCGGTGGGGATTGATTCCTGGAACGGAGGGAGCGAACCCCAAGAAAATGAGGGCAAATATAAATACATGTAAGGGTTTCGCGTGCACTAAACATTTGAGTAACGTAAACCTGCAAAAACTTTGAATGCAACTAAAATAAACCTAGTCTTGCTTGTTGAGAAACAGATACGGACTTCTTACATGACTAAATTCATTTCATACAGCTCACTAAGATATTACAATCGGCTCATTGACCACAGAGTTACACGACGTTCACAAGATCTCGTGTCCTCAAGAGTGAGGGCAGTGCAGTTAGGCATTAGTAAAGGAGGTTCAACATCAGGTAGTGGTTAGTGGCGGATCTAGAACTTCCCTATTGTTTGGAAATTGAGGCAAAAAGACCATAATTTCAGATAAGCTAATCAGCGACAATAGATTCACTAAGTTCTAGCATCACAGTTTCCATTGTTGGCCTGTGATTAGGAGATTCATTAGTGCAACAATGAGCTATTCTTCCAAGCTTGGCTGCCTCTGATTCTGAGAAGTTTCCTTCGAGATTTGCATCAATAAAATCTTCAAACTTGCTTGACTCAGCTGCATGGTGAGTCAATTGGGTGATGTTCCGTTTTCCACAGAGGATTTGAAGTACAATAATGCCAAACGCATAAACATCACTCTTTTCAGTGAAACGACCAGTGGATGTGTATTCAGGAGCCAAATATCCCATGGCAGCACTGGCTTTGAGCATGGAAAAGACGACGTCATCTGCAAGGAGTTTGTGCAGGCCTGAATCCGAGAGCATGGGATTATACCATCTATCGATGAACACTTTCTCAGCTGATAAATTTTGATGAACTAGAGCATGTTTATTTCCTTTACTACCATGTAAGTGTGCAATACCTGGATAGGAAGGAACAAGGCTTCAGTATAGGCCCAGAGGTGTTAGCAATATGTGCTCACTACTGCACAGGTGTCATGCAACTTCACGCAAATATCATTTGCAATGGCTACTAAAACAATCGTTAAATGGATCAAGAAGATTATAAAATAAAACTAGTGCGACTTACGCATTTGTCTCAATAACATTTGCAATCTATCTTTAATAGATCACAAACTATATAATCTATGTCAATCATATGGTTAGTTCCAAAGTCCAAACCCACCAAAAAACCCTCATACACCATAACATATTTGGAAAGGCACTAGTAATAACCATTTCTAAAACTTTAGCAGGAACAAATCAAGCTAACATCGAGATAAAATGAAGGAAACAGGTAAAAAGAAAAACAGCTACTGCAACTTCTACGAGCAAGAAGATACACTGACCTTTGGCAATGCCATTTATGATTGAAATTCTTGTCGACCATTCAAGAACCTTCCCACTACCATCCTTTACATCAAGATACTGCACCAGGTTTCCATTTGGGACAAAATCATAGATGAGGAAACACTCCCCTCTTCCCTTTGAGCAGCAAAAACCTCTCAATCTCACCAGATTTTCATGTTTCAATGAGGTCAATATCTTCAACCCCTTCAAAAAATCAGCTTCATCAGACTTGCAACTTGTTTTGGTGATGCACTTTATAGCAACAACTGACCCATCTCTCAGGATGCCTTTGTAGATAGCTGAGAAATTACTCTTCCCCAACAAATTCATCTCCGAGAAGCACTGAGTTGCACGCTCTACCTCTTCTAAATTAAACATGAAGCTCTCAAGAACTTCTTGAGAAAACCCACTTTTGCTTCGACCAATGGCCAAGGGATCCCAACCATTGGGATATTCTAGGCTAATAAGTGGGGAGGCACTCCTCCTGGAAACCTCCTTGGCCTGGTCAGTGCTAAGCCGCCCATCGAAAGTATCTAAGGCACTTCCAATTTTCTGTTTACGGCGACGGTGCCAAGAGAACATCAGAAGCCCCGTGACAGACATTGCAATGAAAACTCCGATCACCCCGAATATGATACCATATCTTGGGGTCTTGGACAGATTTGAACAGTCACTTTTGCTGCAATTAGAAGGGTTTGCAGACTCTGGGATGTCCTTTTCCGTGGTAACATTAGGTTCGGAAGGTTCAGGTCTATTAGGATCAGAAGTCGCACATGTTTCAAGGTTAGAAAACCCAACTCCACACAAGTCAGGGTTGTTGCCATATTGAAATCCAGTAGTCAGCCTCTTCAAAGCTTTATTATCAGCCACCAAAACAGAGAAAAAAAGAAAAAACAAGTCAAATCAGAAGTTAGTTCCACCTTCACTTTCCTTTAACATCAACAAACAAGTAATAGAAAGCACACGCTAGGATATGCTATAGCTGGAGAAACCATGTTACCTGGAGGTATATTCCCGGAGAGACTATTGTTACGAATGTCTAGAGTGTGCAGCAGAGGAGCTTTAGCTAATTTTACAGGTATGGGACCAAAAAGGCCATTAAAGCTCAAATCCAACCTTGACAACAACTCCAAATCCCCCAGGCTGGCAGGTATTGCACCGGTTAGTTGATTATATTGCAGAGCAAGGACACTGAGCTTCTCCAGAGATCCCAATTGTGTTGGAATACTCCCAGTCAACTTATTGTAGCAAAGCTGCAAAACTGTACACAAAGCGAGCCAGATTGATATTCAATTGCGAAAGATCCCCCATTTAGTAGCAGTGGCCTACTTGAAATTCCACAAATCAAGAAACATACTTGAAGTTTTTCTACAAGCTACAACTGTAATGCACGAGATGACAATTTGTTGGAACAAAGATCCCAGGTTCAGCATGCATTGTTTTAAATCACTGACCCCACCATAAGCTAGAAGAATTAATCCTTATAAAGGAAATGAGCAATAATTCCCCAATGGGAGCAAGTTGATTATTTCAGAGAAAAAGAGCGGCCAAGATGTTAGCTTTCGAGGAAGTAAATAAATCATTGAGATAAAAATTAAATAAAATAACCCAGAAACACTTGAATAATGAAAAAGGGTGATGGAGAACCATAAATTATACTACAGGATTGAAACTTTCCAGACTACAGAGATTCGCAATGTATTTCCTTATTTTTTAAAATATAATAACAGGCTAAGCATGCATAACCGAGAACAAAAATCGAATTTTTCAAACAAAACTGAACAATCTACAAACACATTGTAATATTTGTTTTTTTTTTAAAAAAAAAAAAAGACTTGACTGTCTTTAGCTTACCTTGAAGATTAGACATGTTACCAACCTGAGGTGGAATTTCTCCAGACAGATTATTAACATTAAGATACAAATCACTGAGTTCACTCAACTCAGCAATCTCTTTGGGTATCACTCCATTCAACGCATTAAAATGCAAGTACAGACCAGTCAAACTCTTTAGCCCGCCTAAAGCTGCTGGTATTTGGCCTAGAAGACCCTTTCCCTGAAGGGAAATGTTAGCCACATGGCCTAGTTCATTGCACGCCACACCTTCAAAAGAACCACTACATGGGTCTTTGTTGGTTTCCCATGATGTCAATAACCTGTTTTGAGGGTCTAAAGAAGCCTTGATTTCCATTAGGAGTTCGAGTTCCGTTGGTGAGGAGAGGGTTTGAGAGAGCGTGAAGGAGAGAAGGAGGAGATAGAGGAGGGGATGCATGTTTGGTTTGTGAGAAAGTGAGGGAAAATGTGGGGGGTTTTGAAGTGAAGTGAAGTGAAAAGGGCAGCGGAGAAGGAAAGTGAAGTGAAAAGTGACAAAAGGTACAGCAAATCCTTCACTCCTTTTAGTGAAATTTTTATAAAGGTAACTTGATTTCTGGGAAAATATATTTTGGTATTTGTAGTTGCAAAAACTTTCCAATATTAATTCTATGGTTTTCGAAATTCTAATATAACCCTCTCCTTGGAATGCCAAAACAAAACAATTAACAATATAGTATTGCCTTTTTAGCTTACAATTTAACTCTTTTTTTTTTTTGTCTTATTTGTATTCCAAAATCCTGCGTGTTTGTGCCCCTCCACAGTAACCTTTGCATTGTGTCAAGGAAAAAGGAAGATAGAGGGGAGGGAGGGAGGGAGGGAGACTGGAGGAAAGAAAATTTAAAAAGAAAGCCATCACGAGAAAAAAAAAAGAGGATAATAGGAAAATAAGGAGAAAATTCACCATATGCGATGAACAGTTGTTTTAAAAAATAATCTCGTGGAAAGCATTTTACTTTGTTTGGCTAGCTTTGTAAAGTTTGGTCACTGTAAAAAAAAAAATCCAATTAAAAAATATTTTTAAGACTGAAAAAATTGCTTGCATTTTTTTAAAACGCAAATCACATTGCAGCCCAACAAGTGCTTATTGAAAAGCAGGAGCAGCAATAATTTAAGGGTGTGTTTGTATTTTTTAGAAATTTTTTATTTTTTTTACTTTAAAATAAATTTTTTTACAAATTTAATTATTTTAATGTAATGAAGCTTTTTTAAAAAAATAATTATTTTAATATATTATCAATTAAAAAACAGTTTATACTAAAAAATCAAACACTACCTACAACACCAATGTTATTCTTATTTGTCAGTCATTAAGCACATGTTTAGCATTGCAGTGTATTCTGCTTTTCAATTTATCTGGTTTAAAAAATATATTAAAATATTAAATTATTATTTTATGTTTTTATATTATTTTAACATGCTAGTATTAAAAATTATTAAAAACATATTTTATATTTTTTCATTGGTGTCCAGTTGTCTCTCTATTGAGAATCTGTGATCACCTGAGAAAGAACTGCTTTTTAATTTGTTAATTTTATTAAATGTGCAAGGTATTTTAAATTTTAATCATTGTTGTTAGGCTCGATACAATAGAAATAATTGTTGTTCCCTTCCATCAATGGGCATTGTAGTGCCGAATCTTCAAGGATTGTCAAGGACCATCGATTTCATTGCCTGCGTCACGATTTACTAAACACTTCTTCCTGCTATTGCTGGACTAGATCCCCAAAATTGTCGAATATTTTTTTTTTTTTTTACAATATGATCTCCATTCATTAAAAAATCTAGTAAAATTTTATATATTTTTACTCTCACTAGCAATTACACGTATGCACAACAACAATAAAAAAATATTTTTTTAAGTTTTATCACAGATTATTTCCTTTCTATTTTCACTTTCTTTTCTTTCATTCTCTTCTCTCCTTATTCCTCTCTCCATCACATCCATCCAAAAAACAAAACTAATGGTCACGAAGGAGCTTCCTAGAAACTCCAAGACTGCAATTGATAAAATTTTAAATTAAAAGGACCGAAACGAAACATTACGAAGTCTGCAAGTGTTAAAATATAGTTTAGTCTTTACCCTTACGAGGCTTTCGCATGGTGAGCAATTTTGAAAAGGATGGGCCCACATTCATAAAAGAACGGATCACGCTGTGTTGTACAAGTGATGGGTCCAATGCTGATGTCATGGTGCATATTAACCGTTAGATGAGGGGAGGAAAATGGTTCAGTACATTCAGGTTCAGCTTTACAGTGGATTCACAGCCTTATGATTCGATCAAGTAGGCCCTGTATGCCCTTTATTGCAATTGCCTACCCGCTACCAGTCCGAAGGACACGACGGACCAGAGAAATTTAAAAATTGAAAATTCCTAACTAAAGATAAGACTCGTGCCATAAATAGTTAGATTCTAATGGGACTACAACTAGGGAAGAAATTATTTTCAAAAGAGCAATCGATCCATGTACAAAATGGTAGGTGATAGGAGACGAGGCTATATAGACTTTGGACCACACTAGCTTTGAAAATAATTTTACCCTATTTTATCGGCCCATTATTATTTTTATTATTATTATTATTGTAGAGAAACAAGTACCCAACCAGTCGTGCAATCGAAAGAATAATTAATGATTGTTTGGTATTGTACAACAGGGGTTATTTAAAATATATATATATTAATGCATTAAAATCATATAAAATATTAAAAAAATTACTTTAGTAGTTTTCTTCAAAACAAACATATTTTTTAAAAAATATCTTAAAACAAAA
This sequence comes from Populus alba x Populus glandulosa, assembly GCA_033617975.1. NCBI lineage: Eukaryota > Viridiplantae > Streptophyta > Magnoliopsida > Malpighiales > Salicaceae > Populus > Populus alba x Populus glandulosa. The sequence goes on along the minus strand of CM066156.1, from coordinate 4,504,422 downwards.
TGTATTGTATTCTTGTATGAGTTATAACATACTGCAATCTCAAGAGCTCACTAAATATTTATTATTCAAGTTTAATGTGTGGAATAATTCTACATGATGCTAAGACACGCAACCAGATACAAAACCTTGATGATTTTGCCAATAATGTAATTTTCGTTTTAATAATCAAGATATTTTTTAATTATTTTTTGCACATCAAGGCTTCTTTTTTTTTTTATTCAATTCATATATTTATAAAAAAAATTATTTTAACGTGTTTTAAAATTTTGAGTTCAAAGAAATAATCCTGGAATAAACCCATTTATGAAACGATTATTGCCAATAATAAAACTTGGAATTGGTTTATAAATTGATGGGTTTTTTTTTGTGTTCATTAATATATTCTAGTTTAACGTGTTCAATAATTTTACAACAAAATTCACCACACTCTTGTACAAGTTGTAACATACTTCAATCTACATGACTCACTAAATATTTATTTTTAAAGTTTAATGTGTAAAATAAGTCTACAACATGCTAACACATACAAAGCCTTAATGACTTTGCCAATAATATAATTTTTGTTTTAATAATCAAGATATTTTTTAATTAATTTTTGCACGTCAATGATGTTCAAATATTTTTAAAAAATTTTATTTTAATATATTTTTAAATTTTGAGCTTGGATAATCGTGGAACAAACTTAAATGAAACAATTATTACTAATAATAAAATTTAAAGTGTGTATGATTGGGTAATTTAATTTATTTTATGTTTAAAAAAAATTAAAAAAAAAATTAGATTATTTTAATGTGCTGATATAAAAAAATATTTTTAAAAAATAAAAAATTATTATTTTAATATATTTCTAGAAAAAAAAAACCAATATCGTATTTTTCAATACCCTTTAAACTTAATTTATAAATTGATGAGTTTTTTTGTCGTATTCGTTGAAGTATTCTAGTTGGGTTTTTTTTATACATGCACAACAATACATTGGATTTGACGTGTGCAATGGAACGAATTATTTTCAATAAAGGTTTTCTTCATTTATGAAGAAAGAGAATATCGTCCGTACATCACTGTGATAAATAACTGGAGTCCAGATTTACTGTACTCCGCTCTGAGAGCCCCTCTTCAGTGCTCTGGACCGCTCTGATGATAGGCTCACTAAATTATTTTTGCATTGAAATCCTGACATGCAAGTGGTGTTTGGACTAAAATCTAAGCACATACATTTTAATTTTAACCATCAGGATATTTTCTGAGAAATTGTTTCCATGCCAGGACTGTATTTGTTTCTAATCAGATTTTAAATAGACTCTGTACCTAAATTATTCTGGAAAATGATTTTTTTTTCTGCAGTTCCAAGCGTTAGAACAGTCATGTATGCATGTGGGATTTGCTTTACTTGGCAGGAAAATTGGTCTCTTTCTCCAACCACCTAGTTTAAATCCAGAAAAATAACAATGTTGTCGAGGTCAATGAAGGTCGTCATTGTATCGTACATCGCAAATAAAACACGATAATAATTAATTGGCAAAATTTGAAAAACACTGAAAAAAGAACAAAGTTGTAGTTGGGATGCTGTCATTTTCAAGAGGGATATGATGCCACCCTTTGAAAAAAAGATTTTGACGCTCGCTTTCCTTTCCATGCCCGGACTTTAACGGGAAAGGGCACAGTGTTGGCGGTGGCCCCTAGCCAGGACGGCAGCAGTGGGATTCACTGCAGAATGCAGGCTCCCCCGTCAAAGGCGTCTGGTAAATACCGACACCCCCCCGCGGCGACCAGAGATGCCTGTGCTGATATTAAATTAAACAAACAGCCAAAGAACATGGATATCGAGAAGATAGCTTGGAGCTAACTCCAGGAACAGGAAGCCAGTGCTGTTCGATTCATAATACTGACAAGACAACAATCATACGGGTGTGTTTTTTAAATGTATTTTTTATTTTTAAAAATATTAAACTGATTTATTTTTTTTTGTTATTTATGATGATTTTGGTGTGTTTATATAAAAAATAAACACATTAAAATCTAAAAAAATATTTTAATATATTTTAAATAATAATTTATTTTTTAAAAAATACTATAATATTATTGTAAATACCTAGCATCATACAAGATTGATTTGAGAATACCTAGCATGTTTTTTTTTTTTTTTTAAAAAAAAGCTCAGATTCCTCTCTCTCTCACTGTACACATGGAATGCATGAAGGTGCATGAACTTCACATGTTGTTCACGACTGCTTCTAGCATTTTACGAGAAAGATTTGAGAATGCGGGTATCCGCATGGAGAAGTCCAATTAGTGAGAAGATTTTATGCTGCTGGGAAAGAGGCGGCAGAGATATAATAGTTGAGGATTATAAGTGGCCTGTCCTGACGGAGAAGTTGTCTGAGTTGAGGTTCCCTGTCATGTGATGTTGCATGGCTGGACACCCTTGACTATGGACTCGATTAGAGCAGCATGTGAACTTGGCATCCACGTTTTTCTTGTCTCTCCCTTTGAAGAACGAAGGGCCCAGATCTCCTTTCCATGGACACGGAAAAATGGGACATACTTGTACCGGATCTCTAGCTGTCCAACATCATCCAATGGTTGAAAGATTTCACATCATGTTTACAAATATCAATGATTTCGAGATTAAAAATTTGTGATTGTTTTTTAAAATATATTTTATTTAAAAATATATTAAAATAATATTTGTTTTAAAATTATTTTTGATATTAATGTATTAAAATAATATAAAATATCAAAAATATATTATTTTAAAATAAAATTAAAAAATTAAAAAATTTTAAAAATACTTTTTAAAATGTCAAAATAAACAAGGATGAAATTCAATTCGTAGCCACCAAGGATTGTCCTGGATTTATACATGACATGATTGGTGACGCAGTGCAATATTTATTTCAAAAAAATTAAAAAATTTTATTTTATTTATGGAGGTTAAAATATTTTTTTAAAAAATAAAAAAATATATTATTTTAATAATTTTTTAAATAAAAAATATTTTTAAAAACAACGCTATTTCAATATTAAATTTTATATATAAAGTGGGTGAAAGCTGAATAGTTTAGTCATATTGGGGATTTCATGGGTTTTTTATCATAATTGTAATTAAATTACATAATGAAAGCAATAACTATTCAAATAGTTATTATATTTTTCTATCCAACTAGTAAAATTTATAACACTGTCGGTTCTCTATACAAATATAAAAAAGAATGGAAGCTCATTATTTGTGACGAAGAAGAACTGATAATTATTGATTCCTTGTCATCAAGGAATTTTAAATATGTATTTGAGATTGTGGTATTTAGTATTTTTTTACTTGAAAATAATTATTTATATTCTTTAAATTATTTTATATTTTTTAAAATATGTGTTTCTTTTAATATTGTGGTTCAGTTGTAATTTTTAGATTTTTTCAGTTTTAAATTATTTTTTTAACATTATTAAATTTTTTAAATGTGTTAATATTAAAAATAAATTTTAAAAAATAAAAAATATTATTTTAATATATTTTAAAAAATAATGCTTTAAAAAATAACTTTTACTGGAACGTAAAAATACACAGAAACCTTGATAAAATGGTACTAAAAAAACTAAACTTTGTCTTCCTCCTGTAAGAACCCAAAACCAGTCACCTCCACTAAAATTACTACAAAGTTAACGGACTATTAAAAAACCGAAAAATAAAAAAAGGTAACAGGAAAACCACGTGCTGTGCGGAAGAATGAATTTTAATGTACTGTTCATGTATTTTAAATTAAAGCTTGTTTGTCAGTGTGGTTGCGGTTGCTTTTTAAATAGCTTTTCATGCTAAAATACATTTCAATGATATTTTTTTATTTTTAAAAAATTATTTTGACATCAGCACATCAAAATGATTTGAAAACACTAAAAACATATTAATTTGAAGTTAATAAAAAAATAAAAAAATTTTAAATTTTTTCAAAAACGCTTTTGAAACGCAGAAACAAACAGGCCCTGAATACCGCATCTCACAATATGGATTTTTCCCGCGTTTCCCAGAGCAATTAAATTTCAAGTTGTCAGTAACAAATAATCTTACATAACTAGAGATTGTATGTTAGTTAATATCAAAAGAAAAGAAAAAAACACATTTCCCTCCTCTTTCTTTGTTAAGTTGCCCTGGTGCGTGAGCCACTTACAAGAAAAAGTAGACAATTATAGAGTGCTAAAAGGACTCGACTTTCTCCAGCAATTATTTGCACTTTCCAATTCCTTTCGAAGAGAACTAAGAATTCTAACTTTCTTCTAAGCAAAAAACAATTGAAATTTCCAATTTGCAGTCAAATGCAAGTTCCCGTGAAGACCTTTTCAAGTCACGGCGATGTTTTTATTCATTTCACAGATAAAGAAGACATTTCAATTTTTTTTAAGAAGATATTTGAGAATGTGCTAGTGGTTTTTTTTTAAAGTGTTTTTTATTTGATAATTCATCAAAATAATATTTTTTATTTTTTAAAAAATTATCTTTAATACAAATATATCAAAATAAAAAAATATGATTTCAACCGTGACTGAACTCTATGAGATTACTGGGCTGATTTCTGAATGCATCAAATTCTACAAACAATGCTGTAATTTGGTGTAGGTTTTATGGGCTCAAAAAGCATAATGTGGTTGGGCCCCATTTGATTTCATCAAGTTATGGGCTAAAATATTGTCAAGATAGACTGCATTCTAGGAGATTGTAAACGACAGCTGACTTGATTTTTAATCGATCACAGCCAACACATTCGCCTATATTTCTCACTGCAAGAGTGGATTCCTGTACCTCAATCAAAAACAATAAATCAGAGACAACCTTTTCAAGATTTTTGATGTTTTATTTAAGAAGAAACAATTCTAACACGATGAAGTTTTGGTCCTGGGATTCCTCTGAACCAAGTTTAAGTTTCATTGCAGCTAGAGCCATGACTTGTCAGTGTTGCTGCTGCTGTCGTTAAAACACTGGAGTAAAAAAGAAAATAATGTGATCTGTGACTAGGGTTTTGTTCTTAACAAATTATTAAACACGAAATTACAAAATAAGATGGTAGTAATTTCGGTTTATTGCAGGCCCAACCCAAAATAACCATGACCTGGAGGCTGGACAGTTACATAAGGTCCAAAAAACAGAAACGAAAATTCTTAAGGACTAAACAAAAGAATAAAATCCCTACCCCCACCCTCGTTTTTCTTTCACTAGGGTTTCAGAGAGCCACCAAGGAGCTGAGCTAAAGTGACTGCAAAAGAAGCAGCGAATCTCCACAGTCGTTGCCATGGGTCGTATGCACAGTAAAGGGTTTGTTCCTATACCTTGACTGATTCCATAAAACAATTTTATGATTTTCAGTTTGAAACCTAACTCAAGAACCCATTTGATTTTTTTGTTTATACAGCAAGGGTATCTCAGCATCTGCTTTGCCATACAAGAGGACCTCACCTAGTTGGCTCAAGATTTCTCCTCAAGATGTGAGTAACCCACTAAAACCCTTCAAGTTTTTCTTACGCTTTTATTTGTTTTTAATGTTTAGACTATCGTGTGTGGTATTTTAGTTCTTTATTTGATTGGTGAAAACTATGGCTTCCTTGCATACGTTTCATGGATGGGATTTCTTTGTTTGTGGAGATTTATTTGTTCTTTAAATGCTTATTGAAAGTGAATCTTTGCGCTTGCAATCCTTTTTTTTTTTTCCTTCACAAGAGCAGTTGTTTCATCTTGTTACTGAAAATATAATCTCATCACTGAAAGATCAGGTCAAGTTTGCGACAGTAACATTGCGTGAAATGGGAAACTTTTAGTGAAATTTATGTGGAAATTGCAGTGCTGGGAGCTTTTACTTTTGGCCATCAATCGCAACCATTGGATTGATTTAGTTGTTATTCAGACAAGTTCTATGCGTTTTTTTTTTTTTTAAATTTGTTTTTGTCATGGTCACTTAGGTTGACGACAATATCTGCAAGTTTGCAAAGAAGGGTTTGACACCATCTCAAATTGGTGTTATCCTTCGTGATTCTCATGGTATTGCTCAAGTGAAGACTGTTACTGGCAACCAGATTTTGAGGATATTGAAGGCCCATGGTACATATTTTATTCATGTTCTTTTTACTACAGTAATACACTAACATTTCAATGAGGAATGTCGAACATCATTATTGCATTTAATTGTAATTATTATTCTTTTGTTAGGGCTTGCACCCGAAATTCCTGAGGATCTGTACCACCTCATTAAGAAAGCAGTTGCTATTAGGAAGCATCTAGAGAGGAACAGGAAGGATAAAGATTCCAAATTTAGGTTGATTTTGGTCGAGAGCAGGATCCACCGCCTTGCTCGCTATTACAAGAAGACCAAGAAGCTTCCACCAGTCTGGAAATAGTGAGTATATATGTTTCTTTCTGCAATGATAATTTAAAAGTGCATTATACTCAGACAAGTCATTATTCATTAGCATGGATTCACCTAGCACAGTAATTTGGATCCTAACATATGAATATAGGTGGATATGTCAATTACTCGTGGAATGGGGCTTGATTATAGCATGGCCTCTACCTAATTCAAGGCACCACTGTTTATTTTTTCCTTTTACATTCTAATTTGGAGTGATGTTGCCCTCTTCTAAACTGGCTTGAGTTCATATGCCATGATTTGAGTGAATCAAACTGTATGTCCTTAATATCAAATGTGCTAATGGAATTGGGCACACAATTGGGTGCTGACTCTGTTTTTGGTCATTACAATTGGTTTTTAGCTTATAGATTCAACTGCATTCATGGAAACATATGGCTGGAATACTGCATTTTCATAAGATCTGCAATCGTTTTTCTTCAAGAATGACACAATCTAAATTATCAATTCAGATTGATTTTGTGTTTTTTCAGCTTGCTACCATTTCCTGGTCATAAGGTAGCTTGTATAGTTGAAGGCTTGATAAATAATTAATGTAATTGTTTTTCCCTGACAAACGCCCATTCTTTAAAATTGGTGATTGAATCAGCTTATAAACCCTTCTACAGTTCATATCCTTTGGTCTCATACTTGTAGATTTTTAATTTTTTGTCATGTTTGGCTGTAGTGCTGATTGAGCTCTTCTTTTCCTGCAGTGAATCCAGCACTGCCAGCACTCTCGTGGCATAGGCAAGATATCCTTAGTTTTAGTTGTCAGCACGTCCTTGAACTCAAATCTTGGATGAGCTGATCAGCCTTTTGATGCTTGCCGTTCTCATTTTTGTAGAACTTGATTCATGAATATTGCGAGATACTTTGACTGTCAGAATGTTAGCCTCAATGTTTCTTAATTTCAGCTTCTGGTTCGATGTCTTTTATGTTGCAAGTACTGTCGGGATTCCAAATTTGAATAGATGCTGAATTTAATCTGTCAACTTGGGCAAATTTTGATATGCCTAGTTGTCAACGGGGAACAAATTTTAGGTTTGAATTTGCGGTTCTTGCATGGAATTTAATGCTAGGAGCTACACGTGCATTTTCAGTTTATCGAATGAAAAGAAGCCTTTGTTTCTTACCGTAAGTACTCAGAGGCTTCTCAGTTTCAGTGAAAGATAAGTGTTTTAACTGAAAATTATTTTGCTTGTTGGAATTAAGCACGCCTTTAATCTTAACCAAAACTATTATTTAAGTTGACCCGCCGTAAGTTTTAAAAATATTCATTTTGGTTTTTTAACTTAAAACGATCATTAAAATTATATAATTATGTTTACTTAAAAAATATTTAATTTTATTTCGATATAAAAATTTTTTTTTGTTATTTTTTAATTTTTGGTTGAGAAAAGAAAGAGAAAGGTTTTTGTATTTTAGAGATAGAGGGAGAAATTTATTGTTGGTAACTATTTATGTCATTAAAATAAAAGATTTATTGGTTGATTTGATGTGAGGAGTTTATATTAAATGTTTTTATATCTAAAAAGTTTGTGAAAAAATAAATCTGAGCTCAAGTTGATTTATGATTTTGGGTTGAGTTTGGTTTTTTTAAGCAATGAACAAGTTTTTCATGCTTTCTAGGGTGTTTTGGGTAGAAAAAAACGCGTTGCAAAACATGTTTTTAAGTTAAAAGAGCATGGATCTTAATTTTTCAGCCATTATAATAATTGAAATCTGAACAAAACAATCATTATGTCATTTGCCTCGACAAACAACATGTTGTGTGTTGCCAACATGACCGCCATACTCGAGATTCCCAGGTCTTGTATGATTGTTTGTCTCAAGGCTCGTTGTGTTTGGCATGGTGGATCTAGCATAGTTACCATGAAAAATATAACTTCAAAGAATATAATTGAAAAGAGATGAAGTGACATGACCGATTAAAAATCTAAAAATAAAAAAATAGACAAAACCTTCTCTCTTTTATTTTATTCAGAATGTATCTTTTAAATGATATTGATTTTTTCATTATGTGTTTAATTTTTAGAGAGGTTTTTATGGTTCATTTATGGTTTTGTTTTTATCTTTTATATAGATAAACCATGCTTTTGAAAATAAAAAATATTTATTTTCAAATGATTTTTTTAATATGTATAACCCTTACATGTTATTTTTTTTCTTTTTATTTTATTCAGTCAATTTAATGTTTTATTTTTTTAAGATTAAATATTTTGATTCATATCTGTCTTTCGATTATTCAAGTTTTATTTTTAAGTATTATTAATGATTATTTATTTATTTATTAACTTACCTAATTTTTTTTTATTTAATTGTACATGTGCATAAACCTTTTAATGTATTATATTTTTTAAATTATAAAAATATATTAAAAAAATAAAAATAGTTAACCTGCAGCTAAAATGCTCAAACGTAAGAAATCCCGCAACTCTAGGCATAAAAAAAGAGTAAAAAAACCCTCCCCCTCTTCGCCACCATGTAAATAAATAATAATAATAATAAAAAATTCGTTTTAAAAAACAAATCACTGCCGTAACTTCTTCGCCGATCAGCCACAACAAGCCACCGCATCGACGACAAATACCACGCCGAGCCTAGAAACCATCCTCCTTCGTTGCTCTGTGCTCTACCACGGCTGCACTAGCGTTTTTAACGACGGTCTAGCCAAGGTGTATTGATTCTTGACCACTGTGTCTTGTTCCAGCCGCAATGCCTACGCTGCCAGCACATCGTCTTGCCATTCACGTGCACTCACCATATCTGTTGCTCCTTCACGTGCTAGCAACAACTTCAGCAAACAATAGCAGCAAGAGCCAAGAGGAATGATGACAACAACACGATATTACTTTAAAGTTCACAGCCAAAGTCCAGTCGGCCCTGATTCCAGTAAAATATAAATTTCAATCCTCATAATTTTAGATTTTGGTAATTAAGCCCCTGAATTTCTTATATTTACTTTACAGGGTGTCTGGAGCTGTGAATTGAATTCAACAATTAAATCAATTATTGTGTTTGAAATTTTTTCCAAGAATATAAATTTAAATTTTAAATGAAATTTAATTTCTAAAAAAAAATGTGTAAAAGCAAACAAAATGGGAGATCTTTATTCAGTACAATAATGTTTTTTGGTATTTATATTAAAAATTATATTTTAAAAACATCGCCCGTATGAAATCATATTAGATATAAAATTGATTTATAATATGTATTTTTTAATATGAACTTAAAGCAATTAAAATAGAAATTCATAAAAACTGAAATGATTTAAATTTATGATAAAAACTATTTCCACGAGAAACTCTTTTTTTGTTATCCATTCATTTTATTTTGACATACAATACTTTTTTTATTAGAAGCTTGTGTCTTAATACGAAAACTTCCCTTGGTTTAAAAAACAATTTTTAACTTGTAGATAAAAAATTATCTTTATTTTTTTAATACAAATTTATATATATATATATAAGAATTAATAATTCTATTTCATATATAATTATTCATAGCGTGATTGTTAATATTACTAACCTTTAAATTTCTTTAAAGACCAATTTTCAACCGAACTGAATAGAAACCAAATTACTCGCTCTTTTCATATTTTATTATTCTGTTTAAATCAGTATTAAATGGGTGTTTGAATATACTGCTGCGGCCGCGGTTAAAATTAAAAGCTGTTTTAAAATGTTTAGTTAATGTTAACCGTTTTTTTTACATGGATCCCACTTTAAAATTAAGGACCAACTTCAGTTTGTAACACTATATAAATTTAATTAACATTACAAAACTTTTCCAGCGTTGTTTTTTGCCATGGAACAAAAATATAATTTTCAATAAAATAAAGATTATTTGTCAAAAGTAACTAAAGTAAGCTTGTTTTTTTTTAATAATAGTATTACTAAAATAACCTTTTTAAAATATCCTTTTTGTGTATAGGCTGTGTTGTAATTTTTTAAAAAAAATACTTGAATACCTTTAGGATTGAATTTTTTATTTCACCCCTCAAACTCAAACATGTATATATATATATATATTTCTTACATTTTACCTGGATTATCAGTTACTTATTTTTTATTCTAATTTTGGTGCTTTTATTCTAATTAATATTATTTTTTATTATGTTTTTTTTTCAAATGATTTGATAGGGCATTGAAATTTTTTATTAATATACAAGGATTATTCAATTCGTTATATAATTATAATTATAAAATAACAATATTTTACCATTATATATATATATATATATATATATATATGTTCTTTTAGTTAATTTTACAATCAAACCTCATATAAAAAACATATTAACCAAACACAAAAAAAATATTTTTTTTAAACCATAATTTTAATAATAGTTTTAATTAAATACATCAAATTTTAAAATGAACCTCACAAAAAAAATTTTTTTATTAAACTATTTTTTTAAAATTATAATCACATAAACAATCACAATACCAGGCTCTGTTCTAAATGAGATTCTTCTCACCCCAAAAACAACCTCTCAGAACTTCGGCCATCAAATGTGGGAGGCCGAATGGAACGACATGTCACTGAAGAGCACAGACTTCAGATTCCAATGAACGACATGTCGCCTTTTAGCTCCTCTTCCATTTTTTATTTTTTGATCTACACCTAATTGCAGATATCACACTCACACACACCCGTTCTTTGATTGTAGTTAAAACGTAAAGCCCTCCAAATCCAAATCTGGATCAAATCAAACCAGCAATTTCGCAGAAGAAGAAGCAAAATTTTGCTTTACCTGATCTCACTGGAGATTCAACACTCTTGATTCTGTGTTTTTGGTTTTTCCAGATTAAAATAAAATAATGGGTAGAAAAGATTGGTTAGCGATGAGATCATCATCATGGAATGGATGGCGACGTTCTCTAGTGTTTTTTTTGCTTGTGCTCTTCATCCTTCTTAATCTTTTCTACGGTGATTATCCTCTCAATAATTTTCCTTGTAGTTTATATACCGCTGAAAACAAAATTCAAAATGAATGATACTGTCATTCTTTTTCTCTCCTTTTCAGTTCTAGAATTGCATCAGAACCCAGCTGCACAACCCCCGCCGAAGAAAATGAACACGAAATTCGATCATTTAGTTCTTGGGCCTGCTGCCGGTCAAGGCTTGCCGAATCGCTTGCAATGTCAAGGTTCTTACAATTTAATTTAATTTAATTTAATCTACTTTTAATCTGCCAAAGTTTTTTATTTGTTGATACAATGTGTAATTTATAACGTTTTCCATATGGCGGAGCAGGCACGAAAGCGCTGAACAAGACCCGTACGCCGAGCTCCTCGAATGCTAGAGAAAGCGTCTCCTTTGTCACTGTCTTTACTGTTTATAACACTTCATTAGCTGATTCTAGATTATCAAATTTGGTCACTGTTGGGAATGCTTCTTACACTAAAATGGAGAGGTCAATGGCTGTTTTGAATGTCTTCGTTAACTTTATCCAGGTGATTTAACCGGGTTATCATGTTACTAGCATCTGGTTGTGAAATAGTCTGGAGAATCTTGTGACCCAAATTTTTTAATTTTAATATGGTGTCATTTTAATTATGTTTTGGTTAGCTTTAAACTCACTTGCCATTTTGTATAATCGCATTACAATTTTGGTTTAAAGCGTGTTAGTTACATCTTTCTAGTTGGCAATTACAGTCATCTGGTTTACACTTGTTTGTAATAGGAGATTTGGTTAAAATCCATGTTTCACATGTATGCTTTCAGGTGACAATGCCAAGGAGCAATGTTATCATCCTGACTGATCCAGCTTCTGATCTTTCATTGCATAGAAATAGTGTGACTGTATATCCCATTCAGGGTGATTATTCACGAGACAAGTTGATGCTTCAAAGGATCAGGTCTTACATTGTAAGAGCACATCACATTGACATATAGGTAGCATATTTCTATTTTTGATTAATAGTTCTGTTTCTTAAGGCATATTTCATGCTTTCTCTGCACACCCAATGAGTTTCATTAATTACAGTGTTTTTTTTCTTTTTTATTCTCTCTCTCTCTGATTTTCTGTCTTGCACATTGAAGATTAAGAAGATACATATCTTTGATTTATGATGAAAATGATGTGTTATTTTTTTTTTTCCAATTTTTGTGCTGTCCATATAGACTTTTCTGGAAACAAGGCTTGAGGAACTTGCTCAGAACCCAGGCCATATAAGTCATTACATCTTCACTGACTCTGATATAGCTGTGGTTGATGACCTTGGACACTTGTTTAACGATCACCCAAACTTTCACCTGGCTCTTACCTTCCGAAACAACAAGGAGCAACCTTTAAATTCAGGATTTATAGCAGTAAGGGGGACCACTGATGGAATTTTAAGGTATTTAGTTTGTATTTTTTTTTGCTATTCCTTCTATATCCTTTTGACTGTGATGAAGATAAGCAAACGGATTTGGAATATTTCCAGTTGTTTATTGGCCAATGTTCTTGAAACACCAGCCCTGGCCTGCAACAACTAAATGGTTACTTAGGGTAGGCATGGTGTTGGAGGGTTTGGAGTTTTTTTATCCTTTTCCATTGCTGGTTGGTTTATGTTTTTTCCCCCTCTGCTGTGCAGAAGTCACAAGGAATAATTAGGTTTTTTTTTAGTGTCTTGTGATTCATGCTTTTCCGTACAGTTTTTTGGCAACCATAAAATGTAAACTGATCAGACATGATTCTTGTTACTGTAAAATATTTGCAACACAGGGCAAAGATTTTCCTTCAAGAAGTACTAAAAGTTTACAGTTCCAAGTTTATGAGTGCCTCTCGAATGCTTGGAGATCAGTTAGCTCTTGCCTGGGCTGTAAAATCACATCCTGGATTTGATTTGAGGAGATTTACCAAAGCACAGGCTTTTCTAGAAAATATTGGTGGTGCTTCAGTGCTATTTCTACCATGTGCCACATATAATTGGACACCTCCTGAGGGGGCAGGCCAATTTCATGGCATGCCTTTGGACGTCAAGGTAATGTCATAATCATGATCAGCTTAATCACTGTCTGAGATTTAAACTCCTTGCGTTTTGTCCAACAATAAAAGAAAAGGAAAGAAAAGAATAAAGCACTTAGTTAATTGAAGATCGGAGTTTTGGTTTGTCACTTGTTTGGTTTCCTACACACAGGTTGTTCATTTCAAGGGATCGAGGAAACGCCTAATGCTGGAGTCTTGGAATTTTCTCAGTTCCTCTTCTGACATTTTTGACATGTTATGCCTTGTTTTATTGAGTGGGAGAACAAAGTACGATTTTTGAGTAGTATCAGCGGGGTTTAAGTTCAGCGTTGATTAATTGTTACTGGAGGGAACATCTGATTTCATTTAAAGAACTGAAGATGAATGCTCTGCTGCATCATGTCGGGCTATTAATTGGCTTGTTTTGTGGGTACCAGAGACTCTCTGCTAATGAAATCTCAAATCCCGATGGTACAAATTCAGCATCGTTGGCTGCTAATGCGACTGATGGCATGGAAAGATGGGAATTGCAAAGTTGCTGCAAATTTGATTTTTCGACTTTTCACTTTACAGAGGACTACTTTGCTACCATAATTTCTGGTACTGCAGTATGCCATTCCTATCTAGTTTTTGTTTCTGAAAACTCCATACAACCATGACGAGAGAGCTTCAAGAAAAAGTTGCATGACAAATGTTACATTTAGTGACAGGAATATAACTGTAGCTCGTGACTATCCAGCTATTTTGATGATTTTTTCCTTCTTTCCCTGTACATATCTTTATGGATTACAAATATTACAGCATGCAAGGTACTTCACTATCTGGACACATTTCATGCTTGGATAAAGATATTTTCTGTCTATGATGATTTCTAGTTGTATCTGGGATTGCTTTGCTTTAATGGTTACTGCCACAGCCGTTTAATTTCATCATTTTAAAATGCTACAAGTTTGGAAGGTTATGCATGGAAGACTTGATCTTTTGAGTCTAATGTTAGACCATAATACTGCACCTTTTCTAGCAAATGTTACCTGATCAGCTTTTTCTGTAGATGCATGGCTTCCAAGAGGAGACAATTTGTAACAACATTTATTGTCTTCTTGAACTATTCGTCTTTTATAAAAATATTGCTTCTATTAGCTATCGTGATGCTATTGGTATTCACATGTCCTGTCGCAGCCCGAGTCTTCACTGGCTTTTTTTTTCCCTGCACCATTTAAAATTGCATTTAAAATTGTGTTTTATAAAAAAATAATTTATTTATATTATGCAGATATTAAAAATAATTTTTTAAAAATTAAATAAAATATTATTTTAATATATTTATAAATAAAAAATATTTTTAAAAGTAATCATCAGCAAACTTTCAATCATTAGTCCTATCTAAATAGATGTTTTTAAGATAAAAATCTTATTAAGAGTTATTTTTACTTTGTTCTATGAAGCTCCCAGCTGTGGAATAATTAAGAAAACAATTTAAAAATCTCTTTCCATGAAGAAAAGAAAGAAATGGAGAGAGAAAAATGAAATTTGAAAAGAAGTGGGAGTCAAAACGATGCCACGCATAATACACTGTTTCTCCCTTAGGACTTTTTTTTTTCACTCCTTTTTATAAATAAATCTTCAGGCGATAAATTATCTTTGTTTGGATGAATTTTAATCATATTGACCACTTTACTGAATCTTGGATATTGTATGTTTGTTATTCTGATGTAGAGTGTTTTTTATTTGATATTGTGGTGTAAAATATTTTTTTTTATTTTTTTTTATTTAAAAACATATTAAAATAATTTTTTTCAATTTGTTTAAACTATTAGCATGTAAAAATTATCAAGAATTATTAAAAATATTAATTTAATATTAATTTAAAATTAGTATATTTTTAAAAAATATTTAAAAGCAAAAGTTACCTTACTGTGTTCCCAAACGGATTTTATACTTCAACTTTTCTGAATGGTATTCCTTCTGCTTTTTGGTCCAATTATTAAATATATTTGTTTGGATCGTGGTTATGGATGTTTTTTATTTAAAGATATATTAAAATAATTTTTTTTTAAAATAATTTTTTTTAAAATAAAAAATATTAATTTAAAATAAATAAAAAAATAAAAAAAATTTATTTTATTTTAAAAGTACTTTTAAAATACAAAAATAAATAAAGCGTAGAATACCAAACATGTAGTATTTGTGTAAGAGTCAATTTGCCCATAAGTTTAGTATGGTTTCTAGATGATCAAGTGTTTCTATGATCTTATTTTGTAGCTGCTTTTCATTTAAAAAAATGTTTGATTAATATATATTTTACTTTGAAATCAAAACAAGTGTTGTTTTTTTTTTTAAAAATTGCTTTGTATTTGAAACAAGCCATGCTACTTGTGTTTTTAATTGCAAAAAACTAATTATGAGAGGTATATTTTTATTATAATTAAGAGGACAATCTTTTCCAATATATTTTTTAATTAATTATATTTTAATTGTTTTTATATATATTATTGATTATCTGCCATTAATGAATTGAGGAATTCAATTGTAGAAGGATCATGGAGTTTGTTTTATAATCTTAGAAGCCATTTTTGGAAATTCTTTGATTTCTTGCTCAGTCGGATTGTGATTGCCAATTATGATGATTAGTTCTTTTATATTCCCTTGATTGTTGCTTTAGATTGATTTAGTAATTAGCGATGTCAAGTGGATGTGCCGTGCTATTCCTGATCAGTGCTTTGACCATGTGGCTAATCATTAAAAATTTATATACTTGTTAATTTCAAAATATATAAAATGAGTTGAAATATTCTGAAATTATTTATATTTAAAATTTAAAATTTTTTTATTTAAAATTATTTTTTTTTGATGTTGTGAGATGTTTTAGATGCGTTGAATAAAAAATATTTTTTTAAAATTAAAAAAAATTACTACAATGTAAAGGTATATTTTTTAAAATATTATTATTAAATTTTTAAATACTATAGTTTTTCGATCCCTTGAAACCATGTATCAAATAAGGATGTGATCAAGAAGTCACCTTTGTATGCAGGGGGGGGGGGGGTAAACAAGTAATTGCAACGCTAGTTGTCCAAAATGCCTCGAATACTTGCGTAGAAGCTCTTAATCACAGAGCAATTTTTTAGCTGACAGTAAGGGTTTATACCGATTTGAAACGGGGAAGGAAACAAGCCAGCTAAGCATGAAACGCAAAGCAAGTGCAATATCTTTTATAAGCAACCTGCATGCAAGAAAGTTTCTTGCCTGCAAACTCTTAGAATCATATCCACCAAGGTGGGATCAACCATGCCACTTGGAATAATATTAACTTATTCCTTCCAGGAGAGGAATAAAGGCTATTCCAGCACACAGGTAGGGATACATGAAATGGAATATAACAGCAAACTGAGCATCTCCTCTTTCCTGTGTTTCCTGTATATGTACGTAAAAAAAACTTGCGGACAAAAATTTCTTTTCCTATTTCTTTTTCATTTTTTGAATATATAATACGTAAGTTAGTTATATAGGAAAAAAAAGAAAGAATTTTCGGATTTTTCACCTTCTGCTAAGAAAATTGCTTTAGTTATTTTTAAATATTTTAATTAATACACGCAAGAAATTCGCTGTTTTTTTCCTGGGGTAAAAGTCAATAGAATGACTCCCTGATCTCTAATTTTCATATAAAGGACATGCAGATCATATATAGCCTCTTGAACTTGTGTGTGTGACCAATTCGGAAATTTACTTGTTGAAATCTCGATATCTGAGCACAATCACTGCAAACAAATCTAATTATAGAACATTGTGTTTAGGTCTCTATACCAAACCAAACAAAAGTGGGAACCACTTGCTCCATTTGTGCCTAAACAATTGAAATTCTATTTCTCTGATTTTTAGGGGAAAAATTGTCAAAGAACCAAAACAGTCCCCTCCATGATAAGAAGATATAGACAGAATACAACAATATATAAATGGAGTGTGAAAATGCCATGCTTTCAAAGGAATTCTTCAAAGTCTCAGGGAATGAGCAAAATAAACAGTGAAGGTTTACCTCCTCCAAATTAGTGTTTAATAACCAGCTATTTTATATTCTGTCTTACGAGGTAACATCAAATTCCAAAGAAGAAACTCAACAATCATGCATTGCATCACAAATAGACCAAAAATAGCATATCTAGAAATGAAAAAAAGGAACAGAAGGTTAGGGCAAGACTACGATGGAAAATTTACGAATGCAGAGCTGGAAGCATACAAAATTTGATCAACTCTACCAGCAAATGTGACCTATAGCATCACATTCATTAACAGAATGCTACAACATCCTGGAATATCATGTATGAAAAAGAACAAGATAGACCTCTAGGTCAAAGGCAACACATAACTAATATCTATCATTTACCCAGAACAGCAAAAAACAATGGAAGGACTTGATGAACTTTTGAATCAAGTATAAATGCCACAACTCAGACACAAGCTGGTCTCAAGAGGTAAAAGAGTTGATCAGCTTGTATTCCCCAAGTCATTCTCAACAAGCAAAAATGAAATAGTTGCAGCTGTATTCATCATGGATGTCAATAACAGACCAAGCCATTTTGTGGAAAAAGAATACACACCATACAATAGTCAAATGAAATTCAATTTGCTCAGTATGAAAACAAATAAATGAAATTAACGTATACTATTTTATTGATTGACACATGTCCAACAATCAGCATATGCTCTATCAGTCACGAACTCTACAGCACCGAAACTACAACAATTACAAATTCCAAAAATCGGAAACAAAAGAAAAGGATGGTTCTGACTTTGTTTTGATACAGCACACACAGAGTGCCCAACAAAACAGAATCCACCAACCACACACTCCTCTTCAACAGAAGACAAGATATTCCTCCTTGTACAGCATCAATTAAACATATACCAAAGACAATTATCGTGCAATGAAAGAACACAGAAATGTTAAGAAAAACAATTATAAGAATCATAATGAACAAGGAATGTTTTTCAAGTACCGAACCAAAAGAATTCATCTCATCTCGCAACAGCTTTCTTGTTTCCATAGTAACTGAGGTACCATCGCACGAATTTCTTCAACCCTGTCTGCAGATCCGTGGTAGGCTTGTATCCAAATTCCTTTTGAGCATAGCTAATATTCGCGTGCGTATATGGAACATCCCCATTGCGTGGCAACTTCATAATATTCCTTTTAGCCTTAACCTTCAAAAGCCTTTCCAAAATACTAACAAGATCAGTAACAGGCACAGGCGATGTATTCCCCAAATTGAAAACCCTCAATTGTGCCGGCCCTTTCTTCTTCCCTCCGCTCCCGGTACTCTTCTCCGCCGTATCCAACGAACCCAAACAACCCTTCACAATATCATCAATGTAGGTAAAATCCCTAGCAACATTCCCATGATTCGCAGCCTCAAAAATTGGTATGGTCTTCCCATTCAAAATATCCTTAGTGAAAAAGAAATATGCCATATCCGGCCTCCCCCATGGTCCATAAACCGTAAAAAATCGCAGCCCGGTGAGTGAAAGCCCGTAAATATGATTATAAGTGTGTGCAATTTCCTCACCAGCTTTCTTAGTAGCAGCATATAAACTAGCAGGTTGATCAGTTCTATCTTTCTCAGAGAAAGGCACTTTAGTATTAAGCCCATAAACAGAACTGGATGATGCCCAAACAATAGCTGGTTGTGGATTTGCATCTTTACAAACTTCCAACAAACTAACAAAACCGGCAATATTACTATGCACATAAGAAGCAGGATTTTTCATTGCATACCTAACCCCAGCTTGAGCTGCCAAATGCATCACATGTGTAAAAGGCACCACTTCAAACAATTTCTTCAACAAAGAAACATCATTTATATCTCCTTCCACAATAAAAACACCACTTCTTTCAAGAAGTGCTTGTCTTGCTCTCTTCAAAGTTGGATCATAGTAATCATTGAAATTATCGAGTCCCAAAACACCATCTCCACGGCGTTTAAGGGCAGAAGAAACATGGGTTCCAACAAAACCAGCTGCTCCTGTCACTAAAACAGAGAACCCATTTCGAGACCGGATTCGGGCAGAGGCCCGGACCCTTTTTTCCCAAGCAGCTCCGCCCCAGGTAGCAGAAGTGAGATAACGGCGTGATGGATCGGAGTTTGATGAAGATGGCGGGGAGCGATAAAAGAAGAGAAAGATTACGGCAATGAAGAGAAAAGACCAGATAGTAAGCTTGGCTACGGAGGAATGCCACCTTGTTCTTGAGTAATATGGTGATTTGTCCATCTTGAATTTGCCTGGTGTTGATGGGGTGTGATCAAGATGAGACATTTTCTTGAAAAATCAAAATATGGGTTTTCTTTTGTTCTCTTGATTTCTTGATTGCGAGAGGCTATTGTTAGGGTTTGAAGGAATGTGGCTGATTGAATGATTGATGGTGGTGGTGGAAGGGAGCTTAGGTCTGGCTATTTTAGCTATTTTTGGTACAAGGAATCGTTTTTTATTTCTGGTTTCTTGGAAGGATGGACTGCTGTTGCTGGTGACTTTCTCTTTGACAGGAATAAAGAGCAAAGGTTCTTGATTTTTTGTTTAAAATGGTGATTGAAAAGAATGGTGAGGCATGAATTTAGAGAATGAGAGAGAGAGGGGGGGTTTTTAAATTTTAGGTGATGGGAGATCAAGAAGAGTCAAAGAAGCTGAGGTTAATTTGGTTTGAGCTGTTAAAAATAGGGGGGTGAGAGATTTTTTTTGACTGTTCTTATGAGAATTTTCAAAAGTGAGAAATTGAGAATAGAGGGATTCTGCTTAAAATTCTATCATTTCTATATGTAGTCCTTGGATTTGACTGGATGGAAAACCTTCAATCCGGGACAGCCAAAATTTGCAAACCAACCCTTTATTTATTTATGGCAGCTTGAGAGGCAGTTTCCTAGGAGGAGTGGCTAGCATGAGATTTGAGGATGACGATGTGGACGAGGTTTTGAGGGTAATTATGAAGGAGTTCTTTCCTCGTTCCTACTCTTCATACCATTGAAATGTGTGAGTGAGTAAATTTTCTCATTAATTTTGAGTTTCATCAAGGTATGTAAACTACTGGGTTTGAACTGTCATTGATCACATAACAACATATGGCAGTAATCTATCAATTTAGATCTCATCAACTCCAATCTTCTTGTAAGTGACTGTATTTATGACCCTGGTGTACCTATGGTGAAAGAGTGTTCAAACAAACTTTGGTCCCAGTTTTCAGCTTTTTTCACTCAAACTATGGAAAGGGCCAGACCCAAAATTGACCAAGCTTCATAGAACATATAATAGGAAACATGACTATACTTGAATCATGATGAAAATTCTAGCAGTTTACTTTACATTTTTCACTGTCAAAGGGAATTTTAAGTAATCATAAGAAAAATGCTGCCTCATAGACCAAATAATAGGTGCACCTTTTTTCTTTTTCATTCTCTCTTCATACATTATATAAAGCAGTATCATAAATTTAGTAGGTGTGAGTGATTATGTGTTGGTGGGTCTGGGTACCATTCAGTGTAATAATGATACTTATTCCAGCTTACCATAATCAATACCTAAATTTGCAAAAGATTGTCTCTGGATTAAAGATTAAAAAAAAATGGAGCACAATCCTTCCCAAGCAAGACAGATTAATGACGTTTTTATCAAAAGATTAGTGGGTTATTGTGGCGATAGTCAACATTGCAGTGAGCATTGACAGTGCAGCACAAAACTTGAAATGAAGGCAAAAGCATGAAAGTCCTTCCAATGAATCTTTATTGATGTCTTAGATTGAAAGTTATGTTAGACTAGCAGCTAGCTATGCATCATGTGGAATGGTGTAATGTAGAGATTATTGTAGAATCACAAGCCAGCAGTCCAGTTTACTTCCTTTGAAAGCTCAACGTGGCTCAAAATGAAGAGTGATGTTGAAGAAAATTATATCCAAGTTTATATTTGGAAGGAAAAGCAAAGGAAATAGTAAATTTCATAGCCACCACCCACCCGGAGCACACTATAGACCCCATGTGAGAACCTGATGAATAATAATAGCAACAACAACAACGCAGAAGGGGCGCCCCTCTAACTAGTTCTATATTTATATACTTCCGGCAACATGTTCCATGCCTATTTCATGCCTTGCGAGTCGGTGCCAGCTAAAGCTTTGGAGGTGAGATTTCACAGATATGGAGACCAATGCCTTCTTCCCAGTTTCTTTGATGACTAGAGGCACGTGAATGTCGTGAGTGTTAAGCGTAAGAGGGTAGCCCAAAAAGCTGTAAGAATTAGAGAAAGACAAGCATCTCTTTTTTGATAAAGCTGCTAGAAACCAACCAATGCGGTGGGCGTTTACATGTTGCGACCAAGAAGGGGCCAGGAATTGTAACTTTCAAGCTACAATTGTGAAAAAGTTATTCTCCTTGGAGTTTTATTTCCGGCATGCCGGAATCAAACCATTAAAACTGTACTTGATATTATCATGCGTAAAGCTACAATATGAACTTGGATGTCACTTTAAAAAGAGACCAGACTAGGAAAAGGAAGGGATGACCTTAACTCCAAAATCTTGTCTTGGAGAGTGGGCTTAAGTTCTGTTAGACAAACCTGCTCAACTCAAATTCCATCCCATATATATCTAAAGGGAGAAAGGTAGAAAATATTAAAATTTATTGATTTAATCACTTCAAGCATTCATTGATTGATTATTGGGAACAAATATAACCATTTAAGTTCATAGATAAGGTCTAGCACTTCACTCACTCTCTCGAGAGTCAAAAATAAATTAACTAAGTTTGGCTTTTCCTTTCAGAGATGACCATTCTCCAGCACAATAACAACATCAGCCGTGAGTGGTTTAAGTGCAACTCAATGCTTTGTTTACCGTGCATAATTATAATAAAATATTACAGCGTGATACATGAAAAAAACGGGGGTTGATTTCAGACTACCATGGTTGCTAATGGTAATGGATAGCCTCGTATCTCTCTTGTATACATGGTGAATGATTTAAGTGCAACTCAATGCTTCGTGTACCTCTCAAGGACTTCAAAGTAGCCTGGGAAAGTTTTTCGAGTGCAACCAGGGTCCTTGATGGTGACTGGGACTTCTCCACAAGCAGCAAGAGAGAATGCCATTGCCATCCTGTGATCATTATAAGTGTCAATCTCTGTTACATTTAATTTCTCAGGTGGAGTAATCACACAGTAATCTGGTCCTTCTTCAACTGTTGCTTCCAACTGAAACATAACGCCCAGATGTCAACATTAGCAAATTGTTTTATCAAGTACTCTTCTGTGTAGAAATTAAAATGAATAGAACGCCTCTGAAACTGACCTTCCTGAGTTCCGTGCAAATAGCAATCATCCGTTCCGTTTCTTTCACTCTCCAACTTGTTAGCATGAGCAGACAGAAATACAAAAATCTAACAACCAATTCATTATTGATGGGTCAGTGTGACTTTTAGAACTCCAAGGCCAAATGATGAGTTTTTCTGGATTTCAAAAGATAAGGTTGGTTAATGTTTATTGCTCTTTCTCAGAGTCGGAAGTTAAGCCACGCCCTCATTTTCCATAATGGCAAACTAACATGATCTACCAAATAGTAATCATGAATCCAGTGTTTATCAACATGAAATAGTTTTGAAAGTTTAGGAGCATATAGATAATAAATTTCTAGTATATAGGTCAGTTTCCCTCAGTGTCATTCTATTTAAAAGCTAAAAGGTACTCCATTTGTCACATTTAAAAGGTTAAACATACCATCTCTTATGGAAGTAGGGCCATCGGCAAAAAGCGCAACAACAGCCAGAGTCATAGCAACATCTGGCATTTTGTTCATGTTTACATCAACAGCACGCAAGCATTTCCAACCAGAAGAATCTCGTGGCGGTCCAGTGACAGTAACACTGTTCTTGGTCCAGGTAACTTTAGCTCCCATTTTCTCAAGAACCTCTGCAAACTTTGCATTTCCCTTAATTTCCAACCAAAAAGAAACTTGAGTTAGTTAGATCGGTGTCAAGCACCGAATGAATTCATATAATACACTGAACTTGTCTGATGCATGTAATATTAAGATAGATTTGTGATATTCTCTCCCTCCATGGAATTTATTAGGAACTAGGGAGTCGATCTGGACAGTGGAATGAAATTTTGAGAAGAAATCTAACAATATTTTTGACACGTGGAAAGCAGTGGATGTCGTAAGCATATCTACACCACATTCTTAAATTATTACATGCAAGTAGAAGACCAATATATTTACATGAGAGAAATACCTGCAAACTCTCTGTTCCACAACATTCAACAGTGATGGTCCCACCAGTGATTGCTGCGCCAGCTAGGAAGTTACTGGCACTTGAAGCATCACCCTCAACAAAAGAATTTCCAGGAGACCTGGTTGAATTGTCAGCATGTTACTTTGGGTGCAACATTATTTCAAACGCTCATGCACTGTGAATACTAAATAAACCTACTTGTATTTTTGACCTCCTCGAATGAAGAAACAATCCCAGCTATCACTATGTTGTATAAAGACTCCACAGCGCTCCATCAACTTTAAAGTCATCTCAACATAAGGAACAAAAATCAACTTGTGAATACTAAATAAACCTACTTGTATTTTTGACCTACTCTGATCAGTCACAAACCACACTCAACTATCACCAACCAGGGTTACCACCTCATTTGATACTATGCCTTTTTCAAGAATTAAGCAGTAATCAAGTTAGCAGTTACACTGAAACATAAGACCACTTAGTTGTTCAATACACTGCCCTAACCCATACCTAATGCCAGAAAAACAAAAGGAAGAAGTAATGATGGATCAAACATATTATACAACAGGAAAGATCAATGTAGAAGATGACAAAAATCACACCTTTCCCCCTGGAAGGCCTCCATTTGCATTTACACGAACAGGGGGGCAGTTTGTAGGAGAACAAGAAACATCTGCACCAACCTGCTGAAGACCAATAACCAAATCACCAATTGGTCTCTCTCTCATTTGTGACACCCCATCAAGTATGTAGCTGAAGTGTATTGAATGATACCACCAACAAAAAAGAAGGAATTACTGTAAGTACAAAGCTCTGGAAATGGTAGGATTGATATGAAAGACACAGAGATGCACTCTCATAAAGTGAGTGCCATCCATTGTTGTATTCCAAAGGTAAATTATACAATTGAACAAAATTGGGCCATTGATCCAAGTAAAAACTTTCAAAATACATAATGACACTGCGAAATTAGAATCTATTCTACTTGGGTTGTTCCTATGGGGATTATACACCCTCAAGATTATAATCTGAAAATTCAACTTTGTGATGGTGATTAATGCTAGTGACAAGCTGATGCTTGTTGACCCTGTAGGAATGTATTTTACATATAGTTTACCCCCACCCAACTTTGAAAGATCAAAAGAGCACATCTATTCAACCCCTCTAAACGGGTAAGACTAATTTTGTCTGCATCAATATTTATTTAAAAGGAAATAAAGAACAAGGTGGGCAGTGGAGCAATATAGAACAGACCTCAAATTTCCTACTGCAGCTGTCAATGGCCGCATTGCCGTTCTAGCATTTCCAAGGAAAAGTTCAACATCAATCTTTGCTTCTTTTCCCACTAGAAACTGACCACCACAACCTTCTACGATCACTTGTTTGAGTTCCGTATTCTCTTCCAAACATAGTCCAAGTGTTCTGAGTGCACCAAGCATGTAATGAACATCATCATCATTCAACAAATTGTCAACAGCAGTCGTACCCTGAATGACAAAGATGAAAACCCATTAATGACGGCCAATAAAGTTAACAGGCCAAGAAATGTAAGACAATAAACACATTGCATACAGTATTCAAAGCCATTTATTTTATTTATATGAAAGTAATAACAAACAGAAGTTAAAAGCTATCACTATATAAATTTTTTTTTATCAAGAATTTCACTATATAATCATCACTGTCAGTGGAGTCCATTCTCCTGTATATTGTCTTTTTACTGAATATTGAAAATGTCATAAAATAAACATATTCAATACCAAGTTAAAAATACAAACAAATACAAGCAACTACCAAAGAAATTATCTTTTGTGAAACTAGACAATAAACAATATATATATATATATATCAATTTTTTTTCCTTTGAACCACATTTCTCAAACCTCTAACAATTCACCTATTAAATTTCATTCCACCAATAAAGCCTCAGTTTTTCAATTTCTATTCTATTAAACTCACATCCCAGAATGCAACAAAGCCAGCTACTAAAAAAATTATGTCAAAACCAAAAAAGCAATAAACAATTTCTAGCATCATATATACATATAAAACATTACCTCGGAGAGAGCAGCAAGGAGGAGAATCCGATTAGACAGAGACTTAGAACCCGGCAAAGTAACTACCAGAAATATCTTTGATGGGTTGCAAAACAATCCCAGGTACAATTGATGGCTTATCTGCTGTACCAACTGAAGCTAGAACCTTTAAAGGTCCAACCTTTAGTCTGCAATCGCCCGTTTTTTTACTTTGCTTTAATCTCAAATAAGACCCTTTAATGAGCTGTGATCTAAAGAAATTGAAGATAAACATTTGGGGTTCTGGGGTTTCTAAAGATTAGGTACCGTGTAGGTGTTTTGGGCTCCACTGCTGATTTTGCTCACTTGAGCCATGGCTTTCACTGTCTCTCTTTCTTTGTACAACACAAGTACACAACACCCACACTGTGTTTTCTTCGTGGCTTTTTTTGAAGGGGTTTGATTTTATTTGAGTTTTTGGTGGGCTTGTATGTTTAGTTGTAGTTGGATTCACCAACTAACTTTTATTTTTTGGAAACCCCTTTTATCCTCAAATTATTGCCTTACTTTTAATTTCATCCCCATCCAATAAATTCTATCAATTTCATTCTAAAGTCTAGCCCAGCTATTACATTAGCTCTTATTTTCATCCTAAATCTGTTAAAGACTAGACACTTTTGCTCTTCTGTGCAGGAATCGTCCTGTGTTTGGCTTGGGGTGTTTTGGTTGTGAGCAAGAAAATTGTCTGATTTCTAATTGATTTAGGATGAAATTGATAATTATTGACTTGTGGGTGTTTGACTTGGGGTGTTTTGGTAAGGATGTTAATGAGGTTTCCCTTCATTTAATTTTTCAAGTTTTCTGGCTTGCTATTTGTTTGTTTAATCTTACTCTGTTTTATATCAAAATACAGGGTTTTGTGCTATGATTGGCTTGTACCTTGTGCTGAAAATATTGTACAATGGGATCTTTATTTAGGGTTTATTGACAATAGCTTAGAGAGTTTTGGCACCAGGAAGAGGGGTGCGCAGGTTTTGATCTTGGAAATCCAGTATAATGTGTATATCCCCAGGCTTAGGCACAAGCAACCCTTTGTCATATAGAGTGGGACCCAGGAGGCAGGTTTGATTCGGCACCAAGAACCCAAAAGCGGGTAGGTATGGCACAAGCAATTTAGCACTGCACTAGTATCATGTCAATCCTATCATTATAATCTTTTTATGGTAGGTTTAAGTCAAATCTGGCTAAAGATTAAGAGTGTTTTTAGCGGTGTGGTTTAGCAGTGTGGTAGTAGTTGCTTTTCAAATAATTTTTTATGTCAAAATATATATCAATGATATTTTTTCATTTTTTAAAAATAATTTTTGACATCAGCACATCAAAACGATCTAAAAAGTACAAATCACACTTAATTTTAGAAAAAAAAATTGAAATTTGATGAAACACCGTTTGGAACGCAATGCCAAACAATGTCTAAAAATCATATGATAGTTCGATCCAAGATTAAAAAAAATTTATTTGTTATTTTTTGAAGTTAATGTTTAAAAGTATTTTTTATTTAAAAATATATTAAAATAATATATTTTTTTTAAAAAATATTTTTAATATCAATATATTAAAAAATAAAAAAATAACAAAATCTTAAAAATAATAAAATAACAATCCAATAACAACGCCAAGCCAGACAAACCGTTACATCCAGTAACCTTGGACTTCTTATTGTTCCATAAAACTTGCTAAAAATAAAGTCTTAATTATGAAAATAAAAGGACCAAAACCCAAAAAGTTAACTAAGCGGTTTTAAGTTTAAGTGTGTGTATGGTAATGTGTTATATAATGTTAAATACATTAAAATATATTTTTCATTATTTACATTAACACAACAAAAGATATATATATATATATATAAATATTAATTTAATATTTTTTAACTAAAAACCTATTTGAAAAGTAATTTAAAAAACAGTTGATAAACAAAAAACACTCACTTATACTGGCTGAGCATGGGCTTTGAATTGCTTGTGACAAACTGGCTGCTAGAAGGGATAAACTGAGCCCAGTTATCTCAGAGCAGAAAGATATATTCTGGGCCTAGTCTATGGATGATCTCCACGAGGCAATGACCCAACCCTAGAGGGAGAATATGCCGTGGATATCTAAAATTCTTTCATGAATGCGACTAATGTGACGATATAGACATCAGAATTCAGATAAAACCATTGTAGATGTTTTGAAGGTGGGCCCTAAATACCAATACTTGCATGCACTTAGAAACAAAATAGAAAGTAGCTTTTGGTTGTGGAGGATGATGTAACATGTATAGATAGGAAGCTGAGATTATGAGCTCCAGCAACCACAAATTATCGATTGGCCAAGGTCTCCCTTCCTTCCACAGCCGTAAGTGAACCCTAGCAGTTTCAACTTCTTTAGTGAGGCATCACTCCATAATCTGGCAGCTTGAAATGAGATATCATTTTTGTAAACACAGCAGACAAGTAAAAGAGAGAGATGAAAACTGAGAATCATAATAACATGAAGGAAAAATAATAATTCATCTTCAACTCATTCAAGTAACCAAAGAAAACTACAAAACTCAAGAGAGGTCCAAGAGTTGTTACAAATTCAGGATTATTCATAAACCTAAACTCTATCTTTGATCCAGGTTTCCTCAACTGACCACTTACAAGCAGCAGAAGAATATTTAATCTGAGTCTTTTATTGAAACAAACGAGGCCAAGTAATGAAACAGATCTCCCGGAACAGCCTCTCTGTATTTTCTAATCCAAACCTCAAATGCGCTAGCAAGCAAGATATTGTGAAAGAATATAGATCCGCCTAGCTAACTTCTTTGGCTGCTGCGATGACAGCCTCCGCGGTAATACCAAACTCCTTGTATATTTTACCTGCTGGTGCGCTCGCTCCAAACCGGTCAATTCCAATAGCCTTGCCTTTGGATCCAACAAGCTTCTGCCACCCAAATGTTGATCCAGCTTCAATGCTAACCCTAGCTGTTACAGCTGCTGGCAGAACACTTTCCTTGTACGCATCTGATTGCTCATCAAAAAGCTCCCATGTAACAAAGGAGACAACTCTCACAGCCTTGCCCTCCTTTCTAAGTTCCTCGGCAGCTTTAGCTGCAATTTCCAACTCTGAACCAGTACCCATCAGGATGACATCAGGCTTGTTACCAGAGGAGTTATCTGAAATGATGTATCCACCCTTTTCAACTCCCTCGATGGAGGTTCCGGGAAGTTGGGGCAGCTTTTGCCTGGAGAGGGCTAGGATAGAGGGTCTCTTCTTGTTGAGGACAGCAACTTTGTATGCACCAGCAGTTTCATTTCCATCAGCTGGGCGGAGCATCAGAACATTGGGCATTGCACGGAAGCTTGCCAAGTGCTCAATTGGTTGATGGGTTGGTCCATCTTCTCCAAGTCCAATGGAATCGTGGGTCATGACATAGATGACCCCAGCCTCACTCAAAGCAGAAATCCTTATGGCAGCTCTCATGTAGTCAGTGAAAACAAAGAAAGTAGCACAGTAGGGAATCAAGCCAGGACTGTGAAGTGCAATGCCATTGCAAATGGATCCCATTCCATGCTCTCTAACACCAAACCTGACATTGCGTTCCTCAGGGGTATCCTTTTGGAAGTCCCCGAACATTTTCAACAAGGTCATGTTAGAAGAGGCAAGATCTGCACTGCCACCAAGAAGACCAGGGATCACTTTTGCAAGTGCATTTAAGTTTTGCTGAGATAGATTTCTGGTGGCATCTGCTGGGCTCTCGGGAGTGTATGTCTGCAACATTAATTAAAAAAAAAGGTAAGAAAAAGATAATCCTTATTTCAAATGCAACATCTACTGACTGTCATAATTTTGCACAAGCGCTTCTCTAAAAATTCACAAATAGGACATGCCAATTCCACACCCTGCTATTAACTGTGTTTTACATTTAAGGGTGGGGCAGTTTATTGAGTGCACAAATTGTGGAACACCATTTCCAGCATCCATAATTATGACAGAATAAACCGCTCATGTTAATGGTGATGCAAATATAGAATCACCAAAGAGGTCCTCATGGCAAGATCAAGAGCAAAAACAACTGTCGAGGTTACACTCACGGGAAGTGCTTTCTCCCAACCAGTAGGCAGTTCACCAGTCATGATAGACTTGAACTCTGCAGCCTCTTCACTATACTTCTTCTCATACTCAGCAAACTTGGTGTTCCATTCAGCTTCAAAAGCAGCACCAGCTGGGATGTGGCGGCTCCAGTGCCTAAGAAAAAGCCAGACAGTTTATAAATACGAAATCAACTCAAGTAGCATGATAAACAGACGGAGACATAATCTTGGTTTACATACTGCTTAACATCCTCTGGAACATGGAAAGGCTCAAATGGCCATCCAAGGTTCTGCCTGGTAGCATCAACTTCCTTGGCACCCAATGCACTCCCATGGACACTGTATGAGTTTGATTTGTTTGGAGATCCATAACCAATGGTTGTAGTGACCTTCAAAGAAAATAAAATGTACGGAAAGTATAAAGCATACCATCCAATTAATTTATTGAATATTTTTAATAGCAATTCCAATGTTGCCACCAATGAACCACTATAGTGATCTATCAGTGGCTAATCAGAAGACTTCCTATATGATTTAATCAATGCAACAAATCAATTTGCCATCTCACTTCAATACAAACCACAAGAGATATATGTCTAACCTTGATCAAAGTGGGTTTGTCTTTTACAGCCTTGGCCTCCTTGATGGCAGCCCGAATCTCATCATATCCAGTGTTTCCATTCTTCACCCAGATAACATGCCACCCAAGACCCTCAAAACGTTTGTCAACATCCTCGGTGAACGCAATCTCAGTGTCACCATCAATGGAGATATGGTTGTCATCATAGAAAGCAATCAGCTTTCCAAGCCCCCAATGTGCAGCCAAGGAGCAAGCCTCATTTGAAATACCCTCCATTTGACAACCGTCCCCCAATATAGCATATCTTAATGAAAACCAACACAAAGATGATGATAAGATAGGGCTCAATAAGTTGGCATGGAAGAACACTAACCAGATACGAGATTGAGACGGTTATCATACGTGTAGTGGTCAACAATCTCACTGTCCGGTTTGTTGAAGCGAGCAGCCAAGTGCTTCTCAGCAAGTGCCAAACCAACAGCATTGGCAATACCCTGTCCAAGAGGACCTACAGACGAAAATATAAAATTTTACTTTTGAATTTTCGCGAGCAATTATAAGATATCAAATTATAGATAAAAAAGTTCAAAGTTGAAACTCTTAATCCTACCAGTTGTGACTTCAATCCCAGGAGTCTCGAAGTTCTCAGGATGTCCAGGTGTCCTGCTTCCCCATTGACGGAAACTCTTCAAGTCTTCTTCCTATTAAAATCAAAAGCTCAATGAACATGGACCGTAGCATAATTTAGCCCTATTGCATAATTCAAGCCTGATTTTGTACAAGCAACAACATCTTTAAAGCACTTGAAAGCCAGTCAATAGCATCAAGATAACAAAAACAAACAAACAAAAAAATACATCTAGACATCAAGAAATGGTACTATAAAATGTTGGGTTATCTTTGATTACTTAATAAAACAAATCCAGATCCATTTCTCATGAAAAAACACACAACAAAAACACCTTAAAATATCCACAACTTCTATCAGAAATTAATTTAAGAAACAAGAAAAAAGAAAGCACCAACCTTGACACTATCATAACCAGCAAGGTGAAGCAGAGCATATTGTAACATACAACCATGTCCAGCAGAGAGAACGAACCGGTCACGGTTAAACCAGTAAGGGTTCTTGGGGTTATACCTCATGACCTCATCGTAGAGAATGTGAGCCATGGGAGCACATCCCATGGGGAGACCAGGGTGACCTGACTTGGCCTTCTCAACAGCATCAATAGCAAGAAATCTAATTGTATTAACCGACTTCTCCACCAGTGAAGTCTCTGCCGTCGCATCCAATGTCTCCACTGCCGCCGCCCTTACATGACGGGAAGACACACGACGCCGGCGGTTAGTGGTTGTGGTGGCGCGTGAGGCTGTAGAGGTGGTCGATTTGAGGCCGGAGAAAGCAGGGAGGGAGACAAGAGAGAGGCGGCTGTCACGGCGTTGGTCAGTGGCGTGATGAGAAATAGCTCTAGCCAAAAGGGCTTGAGACAGAGTAAGAGAAGAAGTGGAAGCCATTCTTGAATTCTGAAACACTGAAACTCTCTATTTCTATCTCTCTTATGGTTGTTGGGTCTGTTGATATTTTTAAGAAGAGCTAAATTTATTTTAGAAAGAAAGAGGCAAATAGGCAAGGGGCAAGACAACAACCTTAATTTATAATAAATTAGTCGTTTAGTCCTTCATGTTTAGAGAAACTATAACTTAATACTTGGTGTTTGAAAACACATAATTTAATTATATTGGCCTCTTTCTTATTAAATCATCTTAATTTTCTACATAACTCCACTAATTGGTTTTTTCTATAAGAATTTAGAATTATAAAATAACACAGTTGGATTTTGAAAAAATAGAGGAAGAAACCCAGATTTATATCAATAAGACAAGCGGTCAACAAGAGTTAATGACTAGGCTATATGTTTTAAAAACTAAAGGATTGGTTTATAATTAGATACAAATTAAAAGGACTAATAAAATAATTTACTTACATTTATCATTGGACTTCTCGCATGTACAGAGAGACAACTGGTTTGGTTGATCTTTTAACGTTAGATTTGGAGGAGGGTGTAATCTAGACCGGTGAGTGTGGGTAGGGAATGGGAAAATTATCTGCCTTTCATTTTCTTTTTTTTCTTGACCGTTGGATTTATAGAAATGGAGGAAGAGATAGAATCTATGCCTTTGACTATGGGTAGGAGTTTGGAAAATGCTCTGCCTTTCGTTTTTTCTTGAATAAAAATAAAAATATTCAAGGAAAGGCAAAAACTATTGATTTTTAATTGTTTTATATATATATAGTTGAGGTTTTTCAATTCAGCTAAAAGAATCCAATTTTTTTTTTAAAAGCACGTCATCTATTTCAAAACTTAAATATTCATGAAAAAATATTATTTATCATGACTTTACATGTTAAATTTTGAATTTCACTGATCGGCTTTTTATATTAAAAATATAGAAATTCATAATATGCATGGATGAAAAATGGGATGTTGCTGGATATGCATTTTTATGCTTCTCTTCTTAATGACTCAGTAAAAAAAAAAAAAAATGGTTGGATTTTTGTATCAGAATAAACTCACCACGTGTATGTACTGATGCTCTTTTTTTTTTTTTTTATACATGACTTTGGTTTCTCCGAACAGATTTTTTTTATTTTTTATTTGTCTCTCGGCAGTGTGTAACTAGCCTATGTTGTGTTAAAATTTAGGTTTTATTTGAGATTATTTATACAAGCTGATTTATTTTTTAATTTAAAATTTATTAATATACATGGCTAGAAAGAATTTAATTTGAATATAATTTAGTAAAATAACTGCGTTAACATTTTGTTTTACTCAAAAGTAAAAATCTTGTCCTACTCGAAATTTAAAATTCTCCAATTTAATCCATATCTTTTTTATAAAAAAATTCTTTTGATTTGTTTTCTACAAAACATTTTTATACTTAATTTGTCTTTGTTTTAAAATGTTTATTTAAATTGTGGTTGAAAGTTACTTTTCATAGTTTATTTTTAAAATTAATCTTAATTTGATGGGTTTCAAACACTGCGATCCAAACAAAAGAATGAGCGGAGCTAGGAAAGGCCAGAGGAGGAGGGTGGCGGCGGCGTTATTTTATCCAATAATTTTTATCTTTTCAAATAAAAAACTACCATATCATATTCTCATTGGTGGTCTATTTATAATAACCAAAAGGCCAAAGAGCATCTGAGCATCTGGATTTTATCCCACTCGCGGACTCTGCTTGCTGCTTCCAACAAACTAAATTCATGGTGGCTTGACGATAGCTTGATTCATGAGATATTACTCTAAGAAGCCACCTTAGAGGAACTAAATATCTGCCTAAGCTATTTTATACTATTAATAGTAAAATATAAACTCGTGACTTTTTAATTAATTTAATATTAACTATAAAATCGAGAAGTTAGGTGAGAGTAACTCAATATGATTTGCCGTATAATTCTAGTGGTTAGATTAAATAATTTCCATGGCAATTAAAATGAATTGGTTATAAAAAAGAAATGCTACCATTTGGAGTCGAAATCATGTCCCATCTGCCCTTTTCCAAGTACCTCGCGGGGATTGAGAAGGCCACTTGACTTTTAGAGGATGGTTGCTAGTAGTATACAAGATTCGTTTATCGTGCCGTCAGTGGATTTAAATTTATATAAACATACCATTGAAGGTGTAAATAACTTGTTTAACACACAATAAAAAAGAAATTTAATTTTAATAATTAAAGTTAATAAAAAAATAG
The DNA here is from genome assembly GCA_033617975.1 of Populus alba x Populus glandulosa. Classification (NCBI taxonomy): domain Eukaryota; kingdom Viridiplantae; phylum Streptophyta; class Magnoliopsida; order Malpighiales; family Salicaceae; genus Populus; species Populus alba x Populus glandulosa. The sequence continues at coordinate 4,470,345 of CM066156.1, read as the reverse complement.
ACTGATCATTAAAAGAATAAAAATCATAATCTAGACGTCCATGCCCAAATATAAAACAAGAACAATAAAAGCCTACGATATTGATTACATCAACATATCATCGATGTTAATGTCTTTTAAAATTATTAATTTTAAATAAAATAACAAGCTTGGCATATAACAATATATATATATATATATATATGTATGTATTTATTCTTACAAGTAAAGTATTTTCAAGTAAAATTAGCTATTTCTAAAGTAATAATAAGAATATATTATTCACATCGATATAATATATTCAAGAAAATAAACTCTTCTAAAGTCTCACTTTCAAGAGTCAAAGTCATGAAAAAAAAAAACCAGCTGGATGTATAAGCAAAGTAGAGTCATGCAAAACGCTAATAGCCTGTTTGGTGTTTAGATTAAACTAGTTTTTTTTATTAAATTTTAAATTTTTTATATTATTTTGACGAACATAAACAATAAGGATTCGAATAAAGTGTCATTTAGCGTGACATGATTGAGTGTACAACTTTTCCCATACTATTAAAATGAAGAAAAAATCAAATAAATCCCACAATGGCCAAGGCTGGGGTAGGTGTACCAAAAACAAAAAGGCAGTGGGTTGTTGGCAATAAAATGTCCGGTGGATGGTAGCAAGTAAATTGCTTTGCGTTGAGATTTTGTTCAAAATTAGGTTTGAGAATCCTGTCGTTCAACATAAGCCAGCCCATCATGATTTGCCTACAATTTAATTACTATTTAAGCAGATCCGTATGCTCACCAATGTGGTGCAATCTCATTGGTTAATGGTTGTGATAACTTACTATACTATTACTTCCTATTCACATGCTCACCAACCACATCATCTATCATATTCCTCTTATTTTTAGGTGCCAACATCTGGAGTTCAACTTAACTTTCAAAACTTTCAAAATGATAAATGCATCAATATTTGACAATATTAAAATAATATTATTTTTTATTTTATAAAAATTATTTTTAGTATTATCGCATTAAAATAATTTGAAAAATATAAAAAAATATTAATTTAAAATATAAAAAAATAATTTTATTTTTCAAAAACACTTTTAAAATACAAAAACAAATTAAAATGAATTTTTAACATAATTAGAGTGTAGAGGATTATGAAGGCGTATAATACGGTCAAAACACTGGTTGTTTAAAATTTAATTTTTTAATTTAAAAATAATATTTTTAAATTATTTTAATATATTAATATTAAAAATAAATTTAAAAAAATAAAAAAAAATTATTTTAATATATATAAAAAAAACATTTTGAAACTTAACTTTTATGATACTGAGAAGTATACCCTATCAAATGTTAACAGCCACAGAATCTTTAATTTGGTGAGCAATTTATATTAGCAAGGAATTACAAAAGGAGCCTGCTAGATTAATCTGCCCACATTGTCAATCATTCTGCTGGTTCGATCACATCAAAATACCAGTAAAAGTCTTCAACATGAGCTATCCCACCCTCTTGTCGACGTTCATGTCGGTACCATTTGTGAAAATCAAATTAAAAATGTTGACATTAAGGAATTGAAAAATCTCAATTGATAACACACAAGTAATGTTAATCTGAAAAAATCTTATCTGTAGAAAACAGTAATATTAAAAGTATAGTGTTTTGCTAATTTTTAGTTTTTTTTTTTGTATTTTCACTAAAATTTAAATATTTGTTTTTTTATTATTGTTTTAATATACTTGTATAAAAAATACTAATAAAAAAAATTATTTTAATATATTTTTAAAAACAATCTTTACAACTTCAGGAAATGAGTCCAAACAGTGATCAAAACTAGACTTGAGTTGGTGAGAACCGCTTTTGTTTCATGATATGATGCTGGAATGAAAACAAACAAGGGAATCAGGATTACAATAATTCACCACGTCTGAATTCTACTTCTAAACTCAGTTTCATTTACAATTTAATAGATAGAACTATGCAACCTCTGGTTCATTTCCTTAAAAAAAAAAATGATTGATAAAGAAAATGAAACTGCAGCCTGTACAATGTCCTTGTGAAAATTTTTAAACCAGCTTACTACGTTTACAGTGTGGAGCAGAATTTCGGATCCCTCTACCCGTCACAGAATAAGGTGCTGCTGCTTGTCTAAGGTAAGGTGACTTGTCAATGTATGCATATCGTTCATTTCTGTTCCAGTACAAAATGATCCGATTAGTGCACCAACGTGACCAGCTATCACCTACACAGCATCATGAAACAACACAGTTAAGAGATCCAAGTGACACGGGAAATGGACTAGAAAAGCAATAGAAAAACAAAAAGCGACATGCCAATAACTTCAGCAACCACGCGAAGAACAAATTTTAGTAAGTTGGGAGCCACTAGAGATTGAGCTTACCCAATGAAAATGATAATTGGAAGGAACCTTCCATGTACCTAGTTGTCACTTGATTCAATAAAACCACCTTGAAGAGCAAAAAATGTCCTGAATCAGTGAAAAGGATAATAAAGAACAAGCCAAATTTAAGACAAAGTCCTGTCGCATGACAACTGCATAAATGGCATCATTATTCTTTTCCTAAAGGAAACATGCAACGTGATACTGATGAGATAAGTGGTAAGCATGCTCAAAATATACTGATATCAACACAGTTCCAAAATCTTTTCTCAACTCTGTCGACTGGTGTTTGCATATCATATCTGAGATTCTGAAAGGGGAAGAGGAGACAGAAAGAAATTCATGATATAATGAACATATATTTGTTACCGCTAAATTGCACATTTTTGCAAGCTTCACAAGCTTTAATGCCATTTCACCAAGTATTCGGGTCCTGAGGGCCAGGTCTTCAAAACCTTGACGGAAGTGGAAAGCAACACTATCAATGATAACAATCTTAACCTGGTAAAAAAAATGGATAATCAATCAAGGGGTAACAATTGTAATGCACTAAATGATAAGTTGGCCCTATAGCTTTTAGTTCATGCAAGGAAAAGCAGTAAGAGAACTGGAAATCTAGTTGTCAAATATTAAACCAAAGAGAAGTGTCTCTATAAGCAATTATAAGTAGGAGTACACATAGCCATGGAAAACCATTCAGAAGCATACTACAGCATCACATGGAAAAAGACAGCCAGACAAGAACAAATTGAGACACTTCTTGTATCTAACAACATCACTTACATCTTTGTGATCTGAAATGAACTCTTCCAAGTAATTTATCAGGGCAATTTGCTCTGTATAACTGCAGATGCGGAAAAAGTATATGTTTTGTAGGACATCCTTGCCCTGGATCTCACCTTGGCAGGCTTGCAAATCCTTGTGTAAGAACCTTTTATATTCTGAAATGTCCTCTACGCATGCTTCAGCAATTTCTTGAGCACGCTCTCCCATAAAACTACCTTCTGTATCTAAGCATGGCATAATTTCAACAAATTAATGGCATAAAGATAACAAAAGGTCTGCTCTGAAAGCAATAAAACATACAACAAACATCATGAACTACCTATATAAATTGCCTTTCCTCCTAGGCCACCACAATAAGATGGCATTTGAACATTGACAGCAAGTTGGATCCTGTGAATTCAGATATAAGCTATGCTTCTCCAACAAAGGTGCAGTGAGCATATGCAGATGAAAAAGAATACAGAACAAAAGGATAAATCGCATACCCCAGCTGTGTTTTACCAATTCCTGGTACTCCACCTATAAGGAATAGGAAACAATAAATAATTAGGGGGAAAAAAAACCCTGATAACAAGAAATCCAGGAACTATTAATGCTCAAAGAATATATAAATTCACAAACTAATAGCTTCATTAACTTAGAAAAGAGGAAATGATGACAGACCGATTTCTGTAACTTGTTTGCAACTTATTCCTCCGCCTAGGATGTCATCCAAATCCGCACAAGATGTGGTAAGGCGTGTCATCAAAGACCTCTCTTCATGAAGCAGATCCCAGGCATTTTGTGGATCTGTAGTCACAAAAAGATGCAAGTGGTGAGCTGATTTCATTCAATTAAATCACATAGGAAATACAAAAACAGGCAGGGGGGATCCAATAACCATTATCCTGCGCTTACTGAACTGAAACTGATACATTTTACACATATTGTTCAGGGGTCACAGTTTATATGTTAAACTATAACATGGCATAATACAACAGAGAGAGAAAACTGTGATAATTTCATTCCATTAAGTTCCAAGTAACCAAATATTAAAATAGAAGTTTATAATTAAATTTAAAATGAGCAGATATGTGCCTTTAGCAAAGGTAAGCAACTTTCAACCGCAAACCATTTCTGTAGTGCATGAAAAGTCACATGGTCACACTTGCGAGATGAATTGCTAAGTGTCTAGTCTAGTGTCGAGCATACAAAAGTATCAATTGGCAGAATCGTTTTGTAGCCAAGTATATCACCAGCTAATCGTTGTCACAGCATTACAAATCTTGTTTGGCTGTACTAGGACTAACAACAAACCCTAGGAGAAGTTGGACACGACACAAGACTAAAATCAAAATAAACTACCAACTGCAATCCAGTCTTTGGGATTGAGGCTTTGTTGTTGTTGTTCTTGTTGTAGAATAGCATTGCTTCCATCCAATCCATCCATCAGACTACCAGGTGATGATGCTACCTTCAAAATTTCAAGAGCTTCACCATCTGAAATTTCTAAATCTTTTCAAGCACAAACAAAGTAAGCAAAATGAAACCATATCACACTAAAGGAATATTAAAACAAAACAAAAGGAAAGTGGAACAGCAACGGAATCCCCGCAAACAAGTGAGATGGATGCAAGAACTAAAACATTTCCAGCAACCCCATGATAAAAAAGATTACATATTCCAGTTAAAGAAAACAAAACCACAAAGGAACACGTATACTTCAAGAGGTTATGCTTCTAGTGATATTACAACATAAACATCAAACTGAAACCCCATTCCCATTATGAAATATCTTGAAAAATTCATTATATAAAAAACCCAATTACCAGTATTGATTCAAGCAATAGATTACAGTGGTAAAAAGCACTTCACCATTCACGTAGGAATAACGACAAACACTTGGTGTGTGCAAGAAAGATAGGAAGAAAAACAGACAGTTCAGGGAAGCATGACAAGTAGCGAGTGACGGGAAGAAAAATATGGTGCTTGGAAAGTAATTTACCAGAAGCAAGCTCTGAATGGAAACTAGAAGCAAGTAAAGCGAGGGAAATGTAGCCTGCTGGCTGTTACTACTCCTTTCTTTCCCTCTCTGCTTTGTTGAAGTTGGTAATTGGTATCCTTGAAATTTCGAGACGAGTAAAAAAAGTTCGTCTTTTTTGAAAATTACGGAAATACCCCGCTTATTTAACTAAAAATGAAATTTAATTTTCATTTTTAAATGTTTAACAATATGGTATATTCTTTTTAGTTAAATCAGAATTATATTTTGAAACGATATTGTAATTTAACAATATCGTAATTTAAGTTTCAAAATAAAATTACGAGTATCAAAGAAAATACAATATCAGAATTATATTTTGAAACGCATTAAAAAATATATAAACAAAAAATTAGAGAGCAAAAATGGGGAGCTAGATAGCAAGAAAGAAGATTAAATAGTTTCTAGATCAAAAAATAGATAGACTAGTGAGTTAATATTACACTTTAAACTTAAGGAATTCAAAATAATTTATTTCACAACATTAAATCTCAGTTTTCATAATATTATTTTTATTGCTAAGTTTTAAATTTAAAGACTTAATTTCATTTATTGTGTTGTGCACTAGCTTCAGGAGCATTTTACTCCACCATATTAATAGAATTTCAATTATAATCCCATCTTAATCTTAATTTTAATAGTATAATAAAATAGAAGCAATAAAAAAATTGATATGGACATATGAAGATCTGACACGTACAAGTTTGAAGTGGATATTAATTAGGAGGGTTGACACCTTTGCATTCCTAGTTTATAGAAGGTAAAAATAATAAGCATTAATTTGTCATGATTGTAAATGGAAAGGTATAGTAAATAGTTACAAGTTGTCTGAAAAAACCGTTCCCACGAAATGCCACCTGATTATTAAATAAATAAATTCATTGCATTGCTAATTACTACGAGGTAAATAGTAAATAACTAACGAACATTTAGCTCAACCGGTAATAAGAGAATTACCCATGAATTTAAATATGTCAGTTAAATTTATCCGTAATATTTAATTATGACTTGACAGTGACTCTTCTCTCTCCCTTCCCATTTGTTCTTCTTTCTTCTTCTTCACTTAATTAATTTATCAACATATATATTCTGATTTAAATTTTATTAAAAATTCTCCACTTTAAATAAACAAAACTACCCATTTTATTATTTGAACTCAATTTTAAAATTTTAATTTTTAAAATGAATTTTTATAATATATGTATTTTCTTTGGATGTTTATTTGTTTTATAACTTTTTTTATAGAAATTTATAATATGAATGTATGATTTGTAAGTTATATTTGTTTGTAAATTGATGAAAATTATTTTGGATTTGTGACTAATTAGGTGTTTTGTGATAAATAAATAATGGTTTATTTAATGAGTCTATTTTATATTTTATCGATTTATTGTTGAGTTAAATTTTTTATTAAATATATAAAAATTTAAATTTACGTAGATAATTAATAATAAATTAATAGTACTATTAAGATAAAGTGAATAAATTTGAGTTAAACTAATATTTACAAATTTATTTAGTTTATATAACTAATTAATATATGTTATCATTAATATTTTATATAGATTTAATATAAGTAATAAATGATTAATTTTCCATGAAAGTTTTAAGATTTACTTGGAATGATTAGTATGATTAATTATTGCAATTAAATTCAGAATTTTATTAATTATGCAATAATCCATGGAAGGCTCTGGCTCCTAACTTAGAGCAATTTCAGTGTGAGTTTCTTTTATATGTGATACTATATTCCATATTGGCTGGGTTATAAGAAAACCAAATAAAATATAAAAAGTAATTTATGGATCTATGCGGTAAGAAATTCTTATTTTACAATGAAGATAGTAAGCCTCTGGACCTATACATGAACAACTTTTAGAAGGAAAATACAAAAGGCACTGCTTTTTCCATCGTTGGATCAAACTTTAGTTCCCTTAAAATGAGGATATAGATTTCTTTTTTTGGAAAAGCTATTAATTAAGCATAAAGATATTATTAATGGAATAGGAAAGGTTTATTGACGCCATGCAACCTTAGATTAAATATTAGTCCTCTTATTGTACAGCATCGTAAAAAACTCATAATTAAATAGAAAAACAGTACTACAATGAAGACTTACCCTGTACAAATATAAAAGCAAGAATACTAATTTCTTCTTGTTTTGATTGATAAAAAGTATATTCTTTAAAGTGATTTTTTTGAAAATTGAATACCTAGAAAATAAATTATTTTTTAATGTTTGGTAGTTTCATGAAAAATAAATTAAAAAACACTTTTCAATTTTTGGTATGTCATGAAAAATAAACTGGAAAATAACTTATTAATATTTTATTTTTTAAAATTTTATTAAAATAACGAGAAACAAATCTTACAAGTTAAAAAGTTAAATGAGAATAAAATTGAAAACAAATCTAATTTTATAAATTATTTCAAATAAAATAAATAACAATCAAAATAACGAAGATTAAATCTAACAGATAAAAAAATTAAAAGATGATGAAATTAAAATAGTAATAATATAAATTATTTCAAATAAAATAAATAACAATTAAAAAAACAAAGACCAAATTTAATAGATAAAAAATTTAAATTAAAAAAATAATAAGAAAAAAACAAATAACAATCATACAAACGAGGACCAAAATTAATATAAAAATCAAATTAAATCAAATTCTAATGGATGAAATTGAAAAAAAAAAGATTCAAAACAAAATATATAGCAATAAAAAAAATTGAGGATCAAATTTGATATAATTAACAAATAATATCACATTTCTAATTTTTTTCATAACTTTTGATAAATGTTTTCTGTTCAAATAAAAAAAAATACTTTTATGAAAATCAAACTAATTTTTTTAATTAAAAAGTATTTTTTATTAACTAGTTTTTTTAATAGAAGAAACAAATGACATGAGTAGAAATTCTTACTGCCCAATTCGTCCATGGTAATTTTTTAGTCATCCACATTGAACAACATTTATTATTTTTCAAATAGACTGAAATACAACTATTCATCTTTGTTAAGTAAAAAAATATTTCTTTATAAACAAAAGATTATATTATAAAACAAAGGATTTTCATTGACTAAACAATAAAAAGTAACTTGAATGTTAGGTTAAAGGAATTTCTAATGTCCAAGACAACAGCAAATTATCGTTCTAAAAGCAAAAATACAAAGCAATCAGATCATAATGACACGGAGCCATATATAAACAGAACATATTTCCATGCACGAACAACTAAACGAAAAAAAAATGATTAAAGAAGATCCAAGATGATGGAAAATAGCTTAAGATCATAGACTTCTATAATTTACAGTAAACTTTATTCACTCACACACACACACACACACACATATATTCACACCCACACACACCCACCCACACACTCACACTCACACTCACACACACACACACACACACACACACACACACACACACACACACACACATATATATATATATATTCACACCCACAAACACACAGAATTAATAACCCACAATGGAATTAATAACCCACATTGACCCCGAATAGCTTGACCGGCTTCTTCACTTCAATCCTGTAAAAAGCACAGCGAACTTTATTTTGAAGCTTAGAGAAAGTGATTTTATCACCAACGTCAAGATGTTTGCTGGAAACAAATTTGCTCCAATCCTTAGAGATAACTGGTTTCGGATAGTTCTTTTTGCGAATGGTGCAGCGGAAAGTCCAGACCTGCCAACACTCATCCATTACGTGAAAATCCACTGCATGGCCTCTCCCAAAGCATGGCAAGGACCTGAGACACTTGGTTGGAAATGACAATCTTTTCTCAATGTCGGTCTTGGTTAGTAACTTGGAAAAGATTGCCATATATACAAGTATTTAGGGGCAAGTGATCACTTATTTCTCTCTGTTGTATGTGTGCTGGAAGGGTTTGAAGTGCTTGAGCTTACAAGTGCTTTTTTTATTTCTGAAAAACTGGCTTTATATAGACAAGGTTAGTTTGATAGTTTTTGTGGATTTCGCTATCACTAAGTTAGAGCTGCAATTGTACAGGGTACGTATAGCAGTGACGATTTTTTTCTTTTAATAAATTTTAGAAATTATTTTCTGGTTCTGTTTTATTTAAACAAAACCAATCATATAACACACCAATTAATCAGATAATTTTAATATACAAAACCCGATACACTTGTTTGGCTCGTATGGATTGTTTTATGACTCGTCAACTAGACCTTCAAGTTCGATGCTACTCTAGGTGTTCTATATTATAGCTTCAAATCTTGAAAACACTTGTGACTAATTATGTTCCTATACTTGAGATCATTCCATTTAATTAAAATAGTATGCAGACTATCTTTAATGGATATATATATATCTGCTCTAATTCATTTCCTTACAACTCTCGTCTCCTTGGCTTTTATCAGTGTATAATCCTCCTCTTGATAGTACAGCTCCCTCATTGTATATACTGTAATATTGGAGCTTTGCCCCGAAGACAGATGATGTTGACACATTCCTCAGGAAGAAGCAGAGTCTGAGAACTGAATGATTTGTTTTTCATTTCTGTGGATGAATGCATGATTTGATACTTTATGTCTGCCAATTGTTAATTAATGTCAGCTCTTTTTATATCAATAAATAACCTCTCACAGGATGCTCCTCAATCAATTTCGGAACTCCATCTTTTTGACTATATTGACTATGTTTCAAGTCGGACCGGAACAGCTGGTCACGACCATAAAGCTTATGACTTGGCCAGATAATCAGTTCAGGTTGAAGCCAAAGACCGGACATGCAAGAGACGCTTAATCGAATTCATTTGGTTGAGCTAATGGGTGAAACATTGCCACGATTAAAAAAAAGAAAAAAGAAGAAAAAATGATAGCTTAATTGCAGGGATTGAACCTGATATCTCTATCTATTCAATTAATTGCTCATCATATATTTTACCCTTTTTTGTTTCTATTTAATATGTTGCAAAATATACATGCAAGGACTTAATATTCTCACCGGTAACCAACTAATTAAATGATCTACTAGCTTTAGCTACTTATTGTCCAAGACACCATTTGATATTGCGGTCTAAACGGTGTTTTGTCAAAATTTAAATTTTTTTTATTTAAATTAAGTTTGGTTTGTACTTTTTAGATCGTTTTGATATGTTGATGTTAAAAATGATTTTTAAAAAATAAAAAAACATCATTAACATATATTTCAACACAAAAAGCTATTTAAAAAGCAATCGCTACCACACTACCAAACACAACTCCAAGTATTGGGTTTAATAACATTGATATTCACAAATTTTGGGTATTGATTTTCCCCCCTTTTTGTGGACAAGTGGCACACAAGCGGGCCTGGTTTGCCATGAATGTTTCCCCTATCGTGCAAACCTACAAAGAGATTCTATTGACTGATTAATTATTGGTTCGTTTCTTGATTGGAGTATTGGAGATACCTTGCCTTAATCTGCTCTCGATCCCATCATGTGGCCCTGCCCCCTCCTCCACTATCTACCCTCGTCGTCGTCTTCCTCGTAGTTCCCTCTTCTTCTTCTTTTTTTAATCTTTAGATAAGTTTCATCTCTAAGAACATTCATGCATGTAACAGCATTAGATCAACTTGTTGCACAGACATGCACGGCACCTTTTACTTTATGGTCTAGTTGGAATTGTACATTCTATAAGTTGGTTGTGAAAAAGAGATAGTTGACATGGTGCAAAACTACTTTGAAAAAATGTATTTGATGCTGGAATATGTCATGTGTTTGTAACTAATATTTAAATGAAAGAAAAGCATTATTTGAGACTGAAAATCTTAGTTCACGAGTTATTGTTAATTAGGGAGAATCAGATTAATATTGATTCATTTATGGGAATAAAAAAGAGAATGCAAAGCAGTAGTGGCTAGCAAGTGAATAACACGATGCATAAGAGCAATAAAAATGGAGAAAGGGTATCTGGTTTATAATTAATCAATTTATGTATAGTTTGGGGATAGTTTTGTGGGCAAAAGAACACATTTATTCCTCAACTATCACTCAATTTTCGTTATGATCCCTAAAAAAAACAATTTCCAATTGCATCCCCTATCCATTTACAATACCCGATTAGCGCTCTCCTTAATTAAAAATCTTGCCTTTAAAGTCATAAGAAAGAGAGACAATTATTATCATAAAATGACACCCTTTTTTCCATAACTCTTTTAATTTTCCCTTTGGGGCTAATTAGGTAATATATATATATATATATATATGGTAATTAGGATTAGATTCACGTTGCAGATGGAGGGCAAGTATGTTCTTTGCCCTTTGTATTTAGAAGAAAATCAATTCAAAGCTAAGAGGTTACGTAATGATTATTGTTTATTTAATTTTTCAGACAAATTGTATTAACTCGGTCTTTTTACAGCTCTCTATTAAGAAATTGAGTCCACTTTATGATAAGAAATTATAAGGTCGGAAGCCTTTAGAAATGGTCGGTCAAATTGGTTCGGCGCCCTGTTAACTTTATTTTACAACAGTATAAGTTGCAGTCCATTTCCAAGACATCCGAAAAGTTGGAAAAACACTGCTCGTTTCCAGGTAGAAACACTGAGGTCTCAAAGAGAAGACTTTTTTGTAATTAGAATAGACTTCATAATACACAGCCATGAAGATAATTCAGAATAAACCATAAAATGTTCGTCTGCAGGTGGTGGAGGATCAGACCTTCACATGCAGAAGCCCCCATTTCCAGGCCAAGCTTCGTTACAATATTACAGTAGCAATGAGGTGAAAACCATGGTATTTGTTCTCCTCGAGATAATAGCAATATTGTCTTTTACAAACAACATTGTTTACAATATCGGCGACTTTCTGTATCAAAAGGAAGCTGGTGTGGTAGCAGAAGTTTGAGCTTTTCAAATATGACAAGTTTGAGAAGATAGATTCCATTACAAAGTAACGATCGAAACTACTCGTTTGTGTCAATCCTATGACTGGTACTTGTTAATTGTATGTGTCAATACACGATGTCGGCGGCGTCTCCGTGCTTTTTGTTATTTAACAAAAAAGATTGTTTTTATATTGAAGGAAATAAAGATTTTATTGAAGTCGCCATCTAGTAATTTGAGGGAACTAGAAATCCCAAATTAGGCACTGGTCCCAGAAATTCAGGTACTGGGTTAGTTATGATTAAGGGAAAGTAGATACTACCCTTAAAACATCCTTTCAAAAGAAAGGTTACCCTTACTTGTGTGTTTTTATATTTGATTCAAATGCCATTATATTTTGAGCTTATTTGCAAATTTTTTTTTTATAAAATAGTTAACATCGGTCCCTAAAATTTGGAGACACGTTAAAAATGACATCAGTCCCTAAAAATAGGAAACTCGTTTAAAATATCGACGTTTAACCCTAAAAAGGAGATTTACGCCTGAGTTACCAAAAGGAAAAAAATAGACATAATCCATATTTGGTATAAATATCTTTGACATCGGTCCTTTTTTGTAAAAAGAGACATGTCAACAAAAAAACGTTCGTAGGAGATGAGTTAAAAAAATAACATCAGTTCCTAAAAATAGAAAACTCGTCTAAAATATTGACGTTTAACCCTAAAAAGAAAAAGTACGTCTGAGTTACCAAAAAACCATGGACATAATCCATATTTGGTATTTTAACTTTTTGACATCGGTCCTTTTCTGTAAAAAGAGACGTGTCGATGAACAATATTCGTTTATAAAATAAAAATATTTTGATATCATTGAGAAATGGGTATAATCATATTCGAGAATTGGTCTTTGGACCCACGAACGATAACATGACAGGATGAGTGTTGGACCCGCGTCGTTATTCTTTTTATACTTGTTTTTGTGTTTTTTTTTTTGTTTTACAACATGCAATAAAATTTACAAATATTTATATACAAAAAAAAAAACATTGTAAGGAATTTACAATGTAAAAAACATTGTAAAAAAAAAATTACCAGTATAGGTAAAAGACTGAAATACCCTTGGATTTATCAGGAATTTATGAAAATGCCACTGGCGGCGAGTGTGGCTCACGCGCGGCTACTGTTGGTGGCGGCGAAATTTTCAGGCGAGACTTCCGGCGAACCAATGGTTGATTCTGGTAGATCTGACGGAGAAGATTCTGATGGTGGTGGTCTTGACGGCTGTTGATGGCTGACGAGGGAGAATCGTCGACTTGAAGCTTCGGTGGCCGGGGAGGATCGGGGCCTTTTGCCGGCCAGATGAGGCGGTTAAAACCTCCGGCTTTTTGCTTTAAACCAGTGGATCAACCTTTCTGTGGTGGTGCGGAGGCTTGATATGGCCGGAAAGTGGAGATCAGATGAGAGAGAGGGAGTCGCCGGCGAGAAGAGAGAGAAGCTCTAAGTCTCGCTATAGTGTGAACGCGTACACGGTACACCTGTACCGCTGAACTCTGTACGCCGTTGGATCTCGGATGAAATGATCGGATGGCTGTGATTGGCTTGATCTGCAGGTTGATCGGACGACCCGGATTGTCTGGGTTTTGATCTGGTGTAGCGCGGTGCACCGAAAGCTCGGTACACCGGGTGACGTGGTGCTACGGAATCCAATCTCAGATTATTTCAACGGCTGAGATTTGTTGGGATATGTTTGGTATTTTTCAAATTATTTTTTTTTTAAAATATATCTTACTCTCCGAAGAAAACCAAGAACAAATGAATAGTGGCAAATATAAATCAATTCTTTCACTTCTTTTTTGCCTCTGTCCTTCCCCCTCTTTTTGTGTTGAATTGTCACTGGCTATTTATAGCCATAGCTAATGACAATGGACAAACGCCTTCAACGCCTACCATGATATCGGTAAAATTAGGCTGCTTACATAGTTGACAGAAAAAATACGTTGCCTACAAACGTTGAAATGCACCGCCTAATATTACAAATTTTATATTATTAATTTTGTTTTATTATATATAATAATAAGTAATTATATAGCTAAAATTAAAAACTCAAATCAATATTAGAAAAAGCCCGACTCAACCGCTAAAAATCAATTTTAATTACTAAAAATTATGTCGAAACATTCAATGGGTATCTACCCGGTGGACCGGGTTTTGACCAAAAATAACAGATTTTAACCCAAAACAACCTAAAACCCATTTTTTATCCTGGTCGACATGGTTAGACTCGTATTGATCCGGTGAACTCGGTTTTGGTCGAAAATGACGGTTTTGACCCAAAACAGCCTGAAAACTCATTTTTTACCCTGGTCGACATGGTTTGACCCGTATTGACCCGGTGAACTCGGTTTTGGTCGAAAATGACGGTTTTGACCCGAAATAGCTCGAAAACTCATTTTTACCTTGGTCGACACGATTTGACCCGTATTGACCCGGTGAACTCGGTTTTGATGGAAAGATGCGGTTGACTCGAGAAAAAATATTTTTTGAATTTTAAACTTTTTTATATATTTTTTTGGATTTTTATAAATAATAATAGAAATAAAATAACATTCAAGAAAAACTTGGTGAATCTAAAATTGGGTTACAACAGTATGTTCCAAAAAAAAAAAAAGGAAGCCAAGAGGTGTCGGGCTTTACTTGGTTGAGAAATGAAAAGGACATCAGGGAATTCCATGAATAAAAGAGAAAAATAAAAAAACCTCAATTAAATTCATTAGTATTCCACTTCCATCCTTGGAGTTTAAAATTTCCCTTCTCAGTTTTAAGAGTTTCATTTATGATGCTCTTAATTGATTGCTTTTTTTTTTTTAATTTGATTTTTATGTTTTTTATTTTGAATTTGATTTTTATATTTTTTACAAGTTCTTAAGACTTATTGTGAGATATTATAATAACATTCGGAATTTGAGAGAGAAAATGATATATATATATATATATATATATATATATATATATATATATCATTCGGAAAAGGCGAGCTATTTGTTAGCTATGTAGTAATAAAGGGGAATTGAAACACTTGAAAAATAATAAAGGTAAATCTAAGGAATTTTAAACCATGAGATATAAGTGAAATATTGATGAATATAAGTTATCCATAATGGTAGGTAAGGGAGATGTGTTGTCTAATAAGATCTTTTAATAGGTTTGGGTCGGCTTAATGGCCCAACCCCATGCCTAGCCCATTAATGTAGTTGGTCTAAAACAGACAAAAGCTTTCAAACCACAACTAAACTCGTCCTTTTGGTTCAGTCAAGAATACATTAATTGTCTATGTCGAGTGTAAGATTTACTTGATGGTTAAAAATAAACATATATCCCTACTTAATCACTCGAATTTAACAATAAATTTTTTAGTTTTAGTGTGCTTTTGACCATTGAATTCGATGAAGGATATGAGGTTATTTTTAATATATGAAATTTACTTGAAAGTACCACCTAGTGTGTGTGTGTGTATAATTGTGTAGGGCAGACTTGTTTATATTATCCAAATTAAATTGAGATTATCTAAATTCCACGGCTTTAACAAACATAATGAGTCATTTATATATATATATATATAAATGACTCATTATGTTTGTTAAAGCCGTGGAATTTAAATCAATGTGACTAATTACAGTGGATTATACTTGTGATACGATAAACTTAAATTATAGGAATCACTTTAATTCCCATGTATAATATTAGCCGGCAGCTTAACGAACACGCACCGTATCGAACTGCTTGAGAACGGTTAATTCTCCCACAAACAGGGTTACATAACTGTGTAGGTGTTACAGATAGTAAGAGACTAACAAAGAAGAAGATTTTATTAAGCTGTAGCCTTGGCTATTAATAGCCTTACACCGTGATAAAGAATGAATAACAAAACCCACAATTTTACAGGAAACCAAACGTGGTCAAACAAAGCAAATTACGTGTCCCTCAAACAGAGGAGGAATTATTCAACATGACTAAAAACAATCCTAAGACTTAGGAACAAGCTGGAATATTTCAACATTTTATCATCCTCCCTTAAACTGAATTCTATCAGTTTATACTTGGAGATTCGCACACGCCCAGTAACTTTCGCATCTTCAGAAAAACATCAAGCTTCAATGGCTTTGTTAAGATATCGACGACTTGTTCTGTTGTAGAACATGTAATTAGTTCTACTGAACCATCCTTAACCAGTTCGCGAAGAAAATGAAACCTGATATCTATATGTTTGCTGCGGCCATGCATTACAGGATTCTTTGAAAGTTTGATTGTTGAAATATTGTCACAATAAACTTTTGTTGGAGTGTGTTGTGTCTGATTTAGGCTCTTCAAAATTCTGTTTATCCATACGACTTGACATGCAGTTGAGGCTGCTGCTATGAATTCTGCTTCGGTGGTGGATAAGGAGACAACTGGTTGTTTCTTTGATGACCAAGAAATAGCTCCTGAGCCCATAAAAAAAACATAACCCGAAGTGCTTCTTCTATCATCTTGGTCACCGGCATAGTCGCTGTCCGTGTATCCAAAAAACTCTGTATTTCCTCCCTTTTTGTAGAATATCCCAAAATTGGTTGTACCTTTGATATATCTCAAGATCCGTTTGGCTGCTAACAAGTGGCTTTCAGTAGGACTTTCCATATATCGACTGATCAAGCTGACAATAAACATCAAATCTGGACGCATAGCAGTTAAATACATGAGGCTCCCCACTATTTGTTTATAGAGAGTACTGTCAACTTTAACGCCACCCTCATCTTTTGTAAGCTTAAAACCAGGAACTGCAGGATTGTGTACGGAGTTGCACTGATTCATTTTAAATCTCTCCAGAATTTCTTGTGCATATTTACGTTGACTAATAAATATGCCATCCGTTCGCTGTAGTACTTCAATACCAAGAAAAAATCTCATTCTACCAAGATCAGTCATGTCGAAAGCAGTCATCATAGAATTCTTAAATTGTGCAAACAACATGTGATCGTTACCAGTAAAAATGAGATCGTCAACGTAAAGGCACACAATAAGAATTTTACCTCCACCAGCAGTCTTAATAAACAAGGTGTGCTCATATGGGCACTTTGTGAACCCTTCTTCCGTGAAATAAGTCTCAATCCGACTGTACCAGGCTCGCGGTGCTTGTTTGAGTCCATATAACGCTTTCTTAAGTCGATAGACTTTGGATTCATGTCCCTTTTGTTCATAGCCAGGGGGCTGATTAACAAAAACTTCCTCATTAATTTCCCCATGCAAGAAGGCGGACTTGACGTCAAGTTGGTAGATCACCCAATTATTCTGCGCGGCAAGTGCAATTACAATTCGGATAGTATCCATACGGGCAACCGGTGCAAAAACTTCAGCATAATCAATCCCATATTGCTGACAGTAACCTTTGGCAACTAGCCTTGCCTTGTATTTGTCCACTTTCCCACTCTCATTGACTTTAGTCTTAAAGATCCATTTGACGCCTATACTCTTTCCTTCGATTGGTAATTCTGTGAGCTCCCATGTGTCATTCCTTTCTATGGCCTGCATTTCTTGATCCATGTCACTCCTCCATTTTTCTGACTTCACTGCTTCCTCATAGGTCATAGGATCACTGTCACCAAGCATGGCCAAAAACATTGTGTTTCCAGGCTCCTCGTCAGAAAATTCTTGTCCCGTAGAGTAATCTTGTAACCAAGCTGGTGGTTTTCTGATTCGTCCCTGTTTCTCCAAATTAACGCTGCCATAAATATATTGCTCGTCATCATTTTGCAAAGCACACAAGTCCATCTCCCCTGCTTTTGAAAAATCCAGCCCCTGCCCGTCTACAATTTCTCCCAGTACTTCACCTGTTCGCGAGGATGAGCCCGTGTCATTTGAAAAATCCAGCCTTTGCATCTGGGCTGATTGACGCGGAGCTGCGTCAATTGCAACTCCAATTTCCTCTTCAGCGTCAATTTCAAATTCAATGTCCCCACTGTCAGCAATTACCACATTATCATCAACAGCAATTTCCCCATCAGCGTGACCCTCTGCATGTATGGGCTGAGCAGCTGCATGTTTCACATCACCAGTAACAGTGGCTTCGTGTGTGTCCCATTCCAGAGCAGTTCCCAAATCAGTGTTGGAACTGTTATCCCAGCACCATTGTTGATCTTCCTTAAACACCACATCGCGACTAACAATGATTTTGTTAGTGGCAGGATTAAACAATCTATAAGCTTTAGATTCTTCACTTACCCCAAGCAAAATGCATTTGAAACTTTTTGCATCAAGCTTCACACGTCTGCTGTCTGGCACATGCACATGGGAAATACAGCCAAAAATTCGAAAGTGATCAACCGAAGGTTTAAGCCCACTCCATGCTTCTTCGGGTGTTCTATTTTTGACAGCAAGAGTTGGACACCGATTTAACACATGCACACACCAATTTGCAGCCTCAGCCCAGAAATTGCTAGGAATTGATTTTGCGAACAACATGCTTCGCACCATATTCATAATTGTGCGATTTTTCCTTTCCGCAACTCTGTTTTGTTGGGGAGTATATGCAGCAGTTAATTGTCTATGAATCCCATGAATTTCACAAAAATGTGTGAATTCTTGGGATGTAAATTCCCCCCCACGGTCTGTCCTGACAGAACAGATATAAGCACCTGATTCCTTCTCAACCCTTGCTTTATAACACTTAAAAATTTCGAAAGCCTCTGATTTTTCAGCCAAAAAATAAATCCACACTTTTCTGCTAAAATCATCAATGAACGTAAGTAGATACCTCTTCTTACTATTGGAGCATGGATTGATTGGGCCGCATATGTCTGAATGGATTAGTTGTAGGAGTTTAGAAGCTCTCCAGCTGCATTCCGTGGGAAATGGGTCGCGATGCTGTCTTCCTTTCAAGCAGTCTTCACATACGGTTTGAGAGCAAACAAATTTCGGTAACCCCTTCACCATTCCCTTTTGTTGAAGAAGTTGCAGCCCATTCCAGTTAAGGTGCCCATAACGGCAGTGCCAAAGTTTTGATTGATCAATGGTGGCTGATTGAAGGCATTTCTGTGAAGATGTCATGTATGCTCCAAGTCGTTTTTGTCCTTCTGATGTGCACCGAGCATGGACACAAAACATCCTGTTTTGTGTTATCTTGCTTTCGATGATTAAGCCTTTGGAAGCATGAAAGATTTTACATTTGCCATGCTTAATCAACACTGTCATGCCCTTTTCTTGCAATTGACCAAGACTCAGCAAATTGTTCTTTAAATCTGGCACATAAAAGACTTCTGGAATCACAAAAACAATGCCTCTTACCTCAAACCGAATCCTTCCCTTGCCCTGTACTCCAAGCTTGGAGTTGTTTCCCAGTTTTACTGATTCTGTGAAGCTATTGTCTAGCTCAGAAAACAATGTTTTGTCTCCACACATATGATTGCTACACCCACTGTCAAGATACCAAGTGTGCTCAGTGTTGATCTCTTCATGATCTACAAGTGCCATCAATAGCATCTCTTCTTTTGTTTATGCATATTTAGCCATGTGATCGTGAGTTCTCTTAGGACACTCCCACTGAAAATGACCAAGGTCATGACAGTGGTAGCATTCTATGGCAGATTTGTCAAATCTGCCTTCAATTCTTCCTCCTTCAAAACGTCCTCTGCCTCTTACTCTCCCACAATAACTGTTTCGTCCACCATTTCTTCCTCCTTGATGTAGCCCGTGACTCACTTGCAGGGCTTGTTCCTCCATAAAGCTTCGACTGATCCTCTGTTCGTGCACCAGAAGAGAGCTTTGAAGTTCATCAATTGACAAAGCATCTAGATCATTAGACTCCTCAATGGAGCATACCACATAATCATACTTAGGAGTCATAGATCGTAGAATTTTTTCAATGATAATTACATCTTCCATTTTTTCCCCATGAATTCTCATTTTGTTGGCTATAATGAGAGTTCGGGAGAAATAATCATCCACTGATTCTCCAATCTTCATGTTCAGCATTTCAAATTCTTTGCGAAGTGCCTGCAATTGAGCTCTTTTCACCCGAGATGTGCCTTGATACTTTCTCTTCAAAGAATCCCATATATCCTTTGCAGTATCCTTCTTCAAAATAGTATCCAGTATTGATCGATCAATAGCCTGGAAGAGGTAGTTTTTTGCTTTGAGGTCCTTCAATGTGAGCTCAACAATGGTCTTCTCCCGTAGGTCTTTGTCTTCTGCTGCAGCAGTAATTCCCGTTTCTATCAAGCTCCAATATTCTTTGGAGTGGAGAAAATTCTCCATGAGCATACTCCAATGGTCGTAATGACCATCAAATCGCGGAATAGCAGGTTGCACAAAGCTATTCTCGGATGCCATAATTGTTGTTTCTTCTTGCTGAAAAAAAATCTGGGAATGATGGGTTCCTCACAGTGTTCCTACTCTCTGTGTTTCACTCGATCCTCACAGTGTTTCTCTCCTTTCTATTTTCCTTAACTGATTGCGTGTTTTCTCACTCTCTCAGTTTTCACTCCTCTCAGTGTTTAGTCTTCTTCTCTAGCCCCTCACGTGTGCTCTGATACCATATGTTACAGATAGTAAGAGACTGACAAAGAAGAAGATTTTATTAAGCTGTAGCCTTGGCTATTAATAGCCTTACACCGTGATAAAGAATGAATAACAAAACCCACGATTTTACAGGAAACCAAACGTGGTCAAACAAAGCAAATTACGTGTCCCTCAAACAGAGGAGGAATTATTCAACATGACTAAAAACAATCCTAAGACTTAGGAACAAGCTGGAATATTTCAACATTTTATCAGTAGGGTGGGGTGCATATAATTTGAAGCTTGACTCCAGTTCGGTCAATGGATCGAAATCTCTAAAGCAATTAAATAAATTTGATATTTAATTTTAATTATGATCCGAGTTCATCGATTCGTTTATTAAATTAATCAAATATGGCCTTACCTTGATCTGGTACAATAATAATCTAATTCAAAATTAATATTTGTTTTGTTTTTTATAAATATATTATTCTTGAAAAATAAACAATTGTAGGTTTTTATTTAGGATTTATGTACTTTAAATGCTAAATCCTGCTATATGTGTGCTTTTATTCTTTTTATTCTCTACATTGACAACTATTCTTTCAACGATCACACGATGCGTTTTTGTTTATCTTTTTCAAGTCACAAACTAAATTTATAAAAAATACAATAAAATAAAAAAAGAATGGTTTCTGTTAAAATTGTTAACAAAAATAAAGAATAAATAAAAACATACATATTTAGAATAAATTTTTAAAAGAACAATTCGTGTATATATATATATATATATATATATTTCTTAATACTTAGAATCTAAGATAAATAGTCTATTTATATATATAAAAAAAACATTAAAGAATACTAAAAAATCCAAGTGTCATGAAAAATTAAGAGAATAAATCCAAGAGTCATGAAGCCTAAAAGATTTTAATGGATATTTAATATATATAATTATAGATTTTATAATGATTTCAAATTTATTATGTCTTGACTTAATATGAATTTTTGACCACTTCAAACTTGTTATACATAAAAGATTAGGATTTTCTTTCATGCCACTTTAGTTGTGTCCAGAGTAGGCATTTTTATTTTTATTTTTTTCTTTTAACTTTGTTGTTTCTTTCCTGATTTATATTAATTTTGACCATTAATATAATTTGTTTATTATGATTATTTGATTTAGTTTTTTTTAATAGCGATTTATTTTGAATTTTTTTAAATTGATATGTAAATTATAATCATAACATATTTTCTTATACATGCCGTGGTTAAAACTTATTTTACATCAAACTATAATTTTAAATGCAGTCAATTTTTTCTTTGAAGAAATTGACGGATATCCAAATTCTTTCCGAACCGTTACTCCGATTTAAATTCATAATGATCACACATTCATTAAATAAATTCTAGATTCCGAAACATTATGACTGGATCCGAATTTCATCCTTTGACAGCCTTAATTAAAACGCGTCACAAAAACGCCTTTTGGAAGCTTTTTCCTTTTACAAAATTCCAACATTTCTCAAAAAGCAAAGCAACTAACAGTATTCCATCATTAACTCATAGGGGAAACTAGAAGCCACCCTGCAACCCTGCATAATTGGGCAAAGAAAGAAGCAATACTACTAATCAGACAAGAACAATGACTCATTAAGATGTCAGGTCATGTGGTCACTATTGGGTCATTTGTAATTACATGTGATTAGACAGGAAAAAAAAATGATAAAATTATAGGTGTTTGGTTTAGTAGATGGAGGTGTCTACTTCAAGCTCCACAATTTTTTATTTTTTATTTAAAAAGCAGGTTGATGCTTGATTTGCAGGTCCAATCAGTTAAATTTAACTGGGTTTAATCGAGTTAGTGTTGTCCAATTCAAATTTAATCATAATGGGAACAACTAACACTGGACAGGGAGCTTAGTACTGTTTTAAAAAAAGCAAAAATTGTATTTTACAAGGAAATGCACGAGAGACCTCTAAGTCCCTATCACCTGTTCTCTAAATAATTGCTTATTTATCAACTTTATATCATTAAGCACTCACAAATGCTTAATGTTAGAGACTCATCGTATGCTTAAAAGAGGGCACGAGAGAGGCATGTCACATGTGGGTCGAAGACCATTAAAATTTGAACCATGAAATCTATTTATGCACGTTGTTTTTTAGGATAATATAGTTACGCTTACTTAAAATCATTTAAGAAAGAAATTAGTTTTGATCGAGAAAATCTTTTATAACAACAACAATAATAATTGATATTCTTTAAGTGTTTTCTATTTTAGTTTTTGAAATTCCTGAATGATAATAATAATAATTGATATTTACAATTGGAAATCCTTAGTGTTTTAAAAGCTTTAATGGTAAATTATTTCATCAATAATACCTCAATTATTATAAAAAAGAAAAAAAACCACTAGGGAAAGCGGAATCCACCAACACCTAAAGGCTAAAACCACCAAGTACCTTCTTTATTCTCTCTCCCACCCTCGCATCAAGCTCGCTGCTCCGTCACTGTTCACTGCGACCATTCATTCCACTCCCCTGTTGCTCCTCATCTGTTTGCCAAGCCAGACAAAACCTTTTGCCTTGTTTTTTTTTTTTTTTTTTGGGTAAATAACTGTGAATGGTCTAAAGGGGGTGGCGATTTCCAATATTATTTAGCAGCACATTGCTCATAAAAACTGAGGGGCCTAATTATTAATAATGCAGTTGAAGAAAATATCGAGATCGGTGAACACAAGTCATGGGAATCATGAATTCAAGGACTCACTTAGGGTAATTTTCAATTTGACAAAATCTTGCTTGGTTATCTGTATCAATCACCAGCTGGGATCGATGATAGGGGTCGTAAGTCAATAATACTAATCGCGAATATTCATACTTGATGTGATCAAGCCACACAGGTGATCGTATTGGGAGGAATCACCAACTCCAACAAAAAGAATACTTTCTCAAATAAGTTTACTTGGAATAAACTTCCAAATATGAAAAAATGCACTTGATTTTTTCACGATAACAATTAATAAATGTTTTGGGAAAGGGTATAAACCTTATAGTTGCTAAAATTACATCTTTAATTAAGATCATGGCTTCCGCGACAACGTTAGTTACTTGGGAATCTAATTTATTGTCTGGAGGAATAAGATATGTGGGGTTATAAGATTGAGTCATATGATCGATCTCTTTTGACACGAGGCACTATTTTCATTATTTTTTTGCTGTATTCTTTTCTTAATTATTAAGATTTTTCTTAAGTTTTGAGGAGTTAGAATGAGTACAAAACATAACATGATAAAAATAATTATAATTTTTTATTTAATTATTGAATTGAGCGGAAATTTTATATAACAATTCTAAAAACTTGTTCATATGCAACTAACCCAAATTAAATTCGGAAGCTATTATCTAAAAAAAAATTCCTTAATTTTTTTTCTATTTAGATTACAATTTTCAATTTAATTAGAATTTCAATAATTAGAATATTTTTTTTTTCTTGTTTTTAAACAGCCATGTAAGGTTTTAAAAGGTTATTAAATCTGTTCTAAGAACATCCTATGCAATTTATTTGTAGTTCAATATTGGAACATTTATTAATCACGGATTAAACCATATCTTGATAAACAAAAACAGCTGGAAAATGAAGGCCTGCTTATAAAACTACGTACAAAAGCAAACGCAGTAATAGCTAGGAACTGATCATATCCATTGACAAACCAGAAACAAATATAAACATTACAGACAAAATGAAAAGACAAATCAAAGAAGAAGACAAATAAACTCCTCCTGTAGAGTTCAAACCTAAATTAAAACAAGCAAACAACATGCGTGCATAACAAAATAGCACTGAGTCATTCAAAAGCAGAGGACAAATATCTTACAGAACACAAAGATGCTTATGAACACACACACACACATATATATATATATATCAAGGGAAATAACCCAAACTGACGCCAAATATCTTTGTTTGCCTTTTCACTTCAATTTTGTATTGAGCACCACCAGTCCTAGCTTGATCTTCGGCCAGCGTAGAGAAAATGATTTTATCACCAACGCTGAGACGCTTGCTGGAAACAAATTTACGCCAATTCTTACAGAGAGCAGGTTTTGGGTGGCTTTTTTTGCGAATTACGCAGCGAAAAATCCACACTTCCCCACTCTGAGCATCCTGCACGTGAAAATCTATTGCATGGCCTCTTCCAAAGCATGGCAAAGACTCGAGACTCTTTGTTGGGACTGACAATCTTGTCCCAATGTCAGTCTTCGTTAGTAACTTCGAAAAGATTGCCATGAGTTACTTCGAGTTTCTCTCTGAAATTGACGTACTATCAACTAGTTTTGTAGCGCTTTGTCTCTCAACGAAGCTGGTTTTTAAACACAAATTTCGTGTGCCACACGGCTTTGTGACTATTACACGTTTTAAAAAATTATTGCTTACATTTATACTTACCTTTTAACTTTTTAGATTAAAATAATTCTTTATTTTAATTAGGTAAACAGAATTATAAATCCTGTCATCTTCTAGTTACACTAAACTTTTTTTAGTATACTACTAGTTTATTTCTCAACGTTGCAGGCTGTATTAAAATTTTGCTGTAAGAAAAAAAATATACATGCTACATGTACCTCTTTGATATTATTATTAAATTCATTATAGGAAATCAAACCTAAAAACTTTTGACTCAATTCCTTGTCAAGTTTGGATTTAAAGAGAGTTACTTTAATGTGAACCAATAAATATGATAGAGGTAAAAAAATAAATAAATCAAAGAACAAATAAAATAACAAATAAAAAACAAAGACAAGATGTACAAGTTTAAAAGCAACCTAAAAGATCAGTGAAAAACAATTTGAATTTTAGGAAAAATCGAAGCTAATATCGTATATATAAATACATCAAGGGAGTGTTTGAGAAAGCGATAGAGATTACTTTTCAAAATGTTTTTTACTTGAAAATACATCAAAATAATATATTTTTTCTTTTATTTTCTAAAATGTATTTTTAACATCAACACATTAAAACAATAAAAAATACCAAAAACAATAATTTAAAGAAAATTTTTTTAATTTTTTTTTAAAATAAGGTTGAACCGTATTCCCAAATACCCTCTAAAAAGATAACATTTTGGATCGATTCTGGTCAACCAATCGAGGTTAATTTGCCAAACTCGTAACTTGAGTTGTCGACTCCAATAGGTTCGGTAATATTTTTATATTTTAATTATATGATGTAAGAAAAGAAGACGAATTCAAGATCAATCTAATATTAAATTATAAAATTTAAAAAAAAACACAATAAAAAAATTCATCAAAAACCCAATGTTGAAGTTTTTTTTTTAAAAAAAGGTTAGGCTAGGTGCTTAGGACTAGTGTGTGTTTGGGAGTGTGGTTGCGATTGCTTTTCAAAGTGCTTTTCACTCAAAAAAATATGCTAATAATATTTTTTTATTTTTTAAAAATTATTTTTGAGATTAGCACATCAAAAACATATTAATTCAAAGCAAAAAAAAATTTAAAATTTTTTCAGAAGCGCTTTCCAAACACCCTCTAAGAGGTCCGATGTGTCAAAGCCTTAAAAAATAACTTCAGGTGCATGGGCATGGGTTAGGCCTGCATTCCTAGGCCATATTTATTTATTTTTATTTTATAACAGACTAATGACATGTCGTCCATCCTTTATTTATATATATAAAAAGGAAACAAGTGATATGCCACCTGCAAACTAGGTACACGACGTGTTACCTGCTAATGCCCATCTCAGAACCTGGCCACCACTTTGGTGGTTAGAGAATTATAAGGTAAGAGTTTTTGGGTTGAAAATTCATTTCTCAACTTATTTTCATTCAAAAATACATAACAAATACCATAAAAATATTCTTAAATAACCTACTAACCTTAAAATACCAAAGAAAACCAAAATCAACCATGACCTAAAAATCAAAACAGAACTTGGTCTTATTTTTAAGGCAAGTTTTTTTTAAAAAATCACTACCATCAAATTTTTCTATGAAACTTGTGTATACCAAACTTGATCATTTTTATTGTTAGAATTGCGACAACTAACTATTTTTTTTTTGTTTTTGTTGTTTTTTAGCATTTTTTTTTTCTTTTTCTAACTTAAAAATTAAAAAATAAATAAAATAATTTTTTAGACCAAAATAATTTTATGTTTCTACTATGATTTGGAACCTAATTTTATATAATTAGACTATAGAAAGATTTAATTTATAGAAAAAAAAAACTTTAGAAATAAAGAAGAAGAAAAAATTGGTCAGAAGATTCATCGTTCATGTGATCAGTAAGGGGCCGCCTCAGTGGGATTGTTGCAGTGACGGCGCTTCCTATTTTTTTAGTTTTTTGTTATTAGTAGTGGGATTGTTGCAGTGACTGCGCCAGTGCTCCTCCTAATTTTTTAGTTTTTGTTAATAGTAGTGGCCCTAGTGGGGTTGTTTGGGTGACTGCGCTACAACTTGCTATGTGGTGGTTATGGGCCTATTTTGTTTTCAAAAGTTAATTTTAACCCTTATATTGATGAATTATTTTAATTAGTCCATTCTAAAAGCTAAATTTGACCCTTATATTAAAGGGTTCTTTCTTTCGGACCCATTAGAAATGTTGGTTATTTTATTTATAACCCCATTTGTTTTACTGTAACCCAAATTATATATCTTCATTTTGGCCCTTCTATATATTTATTATATCCTAACTCTGTCATTGGTTCATTGATTGTGTTTGATTTTAATATAAAATTATTCCTATAAATTCTAAAGAATTAATATAAAATTATTTTAAAGCTAAGATATTTTTTACTATGATATTGAGAATAACATGAACTCCATGATTTTAAAGCTCCAATAATGATTTATATATATAAACACGACATTTACGCTCCATAATTTTAAATCAATATGCATGCCAAGCCAAGGACACTTCATATATATACATATAACCAAGATATGATATTTATTTTTTTATAATAGTCAATTTTATTAATGATTACAAAAATCCATTAAACATATAAAGTTCTGCCTGGAAGAAAGTTAAAGAAAGATATACAAAGAAAGATAAAAGATATATATATATACACACACATACATACATACATACATATATGTATGTATGTATGTATAATAGAAAAGAGGTTTAAAAAAGAAAATAAAAATATAAAGCTACTTTGTTTTACTAGTCTGTCCACTTCATAGTTTTAAATCAACATGCCAAGGACACTGCAATTCCTTGGAAAATATTACTGAAAGTGAAAGATCCTTCGTGAAGGCGCTGCTGACTCGGATCCAATCAACCGATGAAAGGATACCTACCGATGTCTTTGAAAATTTATCAATCGTGTGAAAGATCTTTTCTTATTCTAAAGAAAGTTCCTGACCAGCTGAACGAATGTGTCTTCTTTAATTACTGTTTTTTTTAAAAAAAATTAATTTTTTAATTTTTTTTAAATTAATAATTTTTAATATTTTTAAATTATTTTAATATATTGATATAAAAATAATTTTTAAAATAAAAAAAATATTATTTTAATTTATTTTTAAATAAAAAATATTTTAAAAAATAATCATAACCACCTCCTAAATTATGTTACAATCTATTCCCAAAGTAAACCTAGTGAATTAGTAACTTTAACTGCGAAGCATATATGTTCTTTGATCTCAGATACTCAGCGTCCTAAAAATTGGGTTTTAAGCATTTGTGTTTACA
Organism: Populus alba x Populus glandulosa; assembly: GCA_033617975.1. Lineage (NCBI taxonomy): Eukaryota > Viridiplantae > Streptophyta > Magnoliopsida > Malpighiales > Salicaceae > Populus > Populus alba x Populus glandulosa. Next base: position 4,442,060 of record CM066156.1, on the reverse strand, counting down.
TATTGATTTTATTACAAGTGAGCTTGGTGATCCCATAATAATTAAGTAGTAAGAAGTTAAGTAGAAGAAAAAAATATTTATAATTCAAATTTTATCATTTATATTTCTTAATATATATATATATATATATATATATATATATATACACACACGATTGATCGAGAATCTTGAGTTGATAGACTCTTTCATGTGATTTAACTCTTGAAAATAAACATATCCATCCATAATTCTTCTCCATGAATGCATCCAAGTTGATTCCATAACGTTGAAAAATAAACTTTTTAAAATAATCAATTTTTAGAGATAAGGTTTTACAAACATAACTTTTATACTTTAACACTTAAATTTTTTAATACAATTAAAGAGAAAAATAATAAAATTTAAATTCATAATTAAATAATCATTAAAGCTCTATATTATATTATATTATATTATATTAAAAATCATCTAAATTCAGAAATTTAAATTATTAAATAATAATTTAATAATAGTTTTATAGTCTAATAAAGTACTTAAACGGAATTTGAATTTATACTTTAACAACTTCTTAACCCCTAACAGGTTGGACAATTAAAAAGACTAAAAACCACTCAATCAAAATACTTCATTTGTTAAGTGAAATTCAAGAAATGGTTTTATACTTGTTTTTTCTAATACCAACACCACATTAATTATTTACGAGAAATTTCATTTAAGCTTTGTTGACTAGATTCAAACCCAACATCTCTCTCTCGATGTATATATATACTAGAGTTTCAAGTTTCAAACCTTCTAATTAAGAATATATTTATCAATTAAGAAAATATATAACCATGGGACTCAGAAAAGGGACCTTAATTATTGTGCTGACCTTTTAGCTTCACGTGACTATCCATCCGTAAGGGATTTTTCACTTCTTCAACGTAAAGGCATGAAAATAGAGACAGCGTTGCCAACGGGCATAGTGGTTTCGTACATTGGACAGCCTGTCTTTACTCATCCACGAAATAGAGTTAGGAATTTGGCCTCAAAATACAACCTTTTCCTTATTTGGAAAAGTTATTGTTTTGAACTGGTCCGCCAGCTCCTCTTAATTCCATCAACCTAAAAAATAATTATTACATGCTTCTACTTGCCTTTCTTCAATGAATGCAGCCTCCTTCGCCACCACTCAAATCTATTGTAGTTCCCTTGTCAGTTGATTCTATAATATAGATCACAGAAAAAAAAAAACAAATTAAAAAAAAATAGCAACAAAATTAAAAAAAATTAAAAAAAACAGCTAGTATTTTAGTATATGTTATTATTATTATAAGTATAATTATAATATATAAGTTATATTATTATAATTATAATTATAATATATAAGTACAGGCGCGTGGGAAAGCTGCACTGCTTTTTCCATGCCTTTTAGAATATTATTTAATGTGTGTATATATATATATATTATTTTTATATATATACTTATAATTAGTGGGATAAGTTTTTTTTTTTTTTAAACTCAGATACTATATTGAATTAAACAGGTTGTTAGAAAGTTTATTTAACTTGAATAAATATAAAAGATAAAGTGTGTGTATTGAAAAAGGACATTGATCACCGTATCATAGTATTTGCGTCGATCATATATACCTCAAACTATTATAATATCTGCATGCCGAGGCATGCATGCTGAACCCTAAAACCTTAACTATTCATAGAATTCAATCCGTGTCTTGATTTCAGCAAGCCAACTTAAATAATTATGTTAATTAGCTAAAATGAGACTTATTATTTTGCTCTCTTGTCGTTAAACTCTTCTTTCTTAGCAACTTGTTGTCGTTGCCTTCTTGTTGATATATCTTCCAATATTTCTGTCGCGTTATAGCGTATATCAGCTGGATGCCCATGCTATGCGATGGATTCATTTTTTATTTCTATAAAAACTATTGTAAAAATTTGTAATATAAAATTAATATTTTTTTAATATTAATAATAATTATTTTTTCAAATATATTAATTATTTTTAATAATAATAATATTCATAACACAATTAAATAATACTATTTTTTATATGAATATTTAAAATTATAATAAAAAAAAATAATAATTATAACATAAATAATTATATTAAGAATTTGAAGGATGCTTGCAACACAAATAATAATATTTATTATATCAATACTTTGAGTTATAATAAAAAAAATAATTATAACACAAATAATACTATTTTTAATATTAATACTTTTAATCATAATAAAAATAAAAATAACAAAAATAATACTATTTTTAATATTAATATTTTTAATCATAATAAAAAAATAATTATAACACAAATAATATTATTTTTATTATAAGTAATAATATTATAATAACAATGGGAAGTGGACATCTGGCGCTTGGTCTGCTCTAGTGCCACGTGGTGCTAGGTGACCCTTCCATAGCAATAAGTCCCGAGTGCCATATGGCATTTAGGAGTTCTTGGATGAGCTTGGCCCGCCCACCCCAAGTACAGACCCGAGCACCATGTGTGCGATGGGGGTGGCTTGGGGAGAGCCAGCACGCTTTGGTCATGGTAAAGAGCCCAATTATTTGAGGTTTGACATCATAACCCCAGCTCAATGGGTTTTGCGTGACCCAATTGTACTGGTTCTTGATGAAGAATTTTAAATATTTTAATTTTTATTATAATTAAAAGTATTAATATAAAAAATAGTATTATTTGTGATATAAATATTTTAATTTTTATTATAATTAAAAGTATTACTCTTAAAAACTATATAATTGGTGTTACAAATATTATTATTTATTATAATGAATACTATTTGCGTTAAAAATATTATTATTATTATTAAAATTTAAAATATTCATATAAACAATAGTATTATTTGTGTTATAAATATTATTATTTTATTTATAATTAACAATATGAATGCTAAAAATATTATCAGTTATGGTATAAATATTAGTATTTTTATTCTAAGTAATAATATTATAATAACAATGAGAAATGAAAACCTGACGCTTGTGTTGCCCTTGCGCCTCGTGGTGCTTGGTCTGCCCTAGCGCCATATGGTGTTGGGGTTGTCATAGCCAATCAGGCCTTTGTCAAGAGTCAAAGGCCACGTGGAATTGCGGCTACCATAACCAATCAAGCCTTTACCAAGACTCAAGAGTCAGGTGGCGCTAGGGTATGCCCCATTCATTGGAGTCGCCCAAGCGTGCTCAGGTCTGCCTCGCACAAGGGCAGAGCCGCTTATGCACCATGTGGCGCTTGGATCTACCCCGTGCAAGAATAGGGCTGTCCAAAACACCAAGTGTCCTTGCATGGATAGCCCCAGTACCAGGTGTCGGCTGCTCATAGCTTGCAACCCCACGAATGATCATTTTCTCTCAAATTATTTCTTCAATGTCAAATACATTCTTGCAAAAAGATAAGCTCACCCTCTCTTCTCTGCCATTGCAATTCTTTATGTTAAGGGTGGGACTGTAATTCCACTGCTTTAATCTATAATGTTTTATATCTATGTTGTAACTGAACCCTTTAAGTATATTTCGATTTACAAACAAACAGACAAATTCCATATACATAGCTAGTAATGCTTTTATCGGGATGATTCGTTACGGTATAAGACAGTGGGACAAGAAAGACGCTGACAGATCTTTCAAAAGAAGAGTGCTGACTCAGAAAGAAGGGACGTTGCTTCCCCAACTCAATTATGGAACAGGGATACTTTTGTTTAGTTTTGCAGAATCTTAGCTGCTTTATGTAAAAAACTCTCTTTATTTTATTAAATTTCAAACACAGAAACCATCCATGTATCTTCTTTAATTATATTATATTATCGCCATGGGTGTTTGGAGATTGAGTTGTATGTTGTCGCATGCAAACGGTGGCCCCATTTTGCAAACCAACCTTCACAAGAAGATCTATTGCATTATAACAGGATTCGCTTTTGGAAAGAGGACCCTTTTTTTTTGGCCGTGCTTGTTCTAGCGACATCGGTTGCATTATCACAAGAAAACTCAGTTTTAGCTAGCCACCAATGACTCCGAATGAAATACCACTCAAGGGTGGCTACTGGCTAGTGGAGTACTCAGGTTTTGTCCTTGTCTTTAGTGCTGAGATTAACCCCACTATCCTCGAATAACCACCAAGTTCCCTTTGTCTTCCTGGAGTTTGGAATGCAAACACCATAGATAAAGTCATTCTACAGTGGAGTGTTCTGATTTAATGCAGATTTCAGCGTAGAGCTAGCAATCACTTTACTGTTCTATTGTGGGGAATTTGGAATGCCAAAAACAAACTCATTTTTTAAGATAAAGAGCTAGATTGGAACATTATCTTTGATCTCGTTCTTCATATGCTAGCACTTTGGCTAAGAACTATGAATTATAATTTTATGTGCAGTAGAAATGATCTGGTAAGAGGTCATGAAGGCATTAATTCTACTCTAATCTAATTAATGTTGGCTTGTGTATAGTTTTTACTTCTGTTTTCCTGCCTTTTAATTACTTTGCTGTCTTTTTTTTTTTTCTTGTTTAGAACTCTTTTTCTCTATCAACTAGACTGTCGTTAACTTATTTGTAATTTGGTTCTCTTTTAATAAAATCTCGATTATTAAAACAGAGAGTTTCCACTTTCCATCGTCTTCCTGGTACGTACTCTTGCTAGACTCACCACCTAGAGCCAAGTGGAGCTAATTTGACCTTTCGAAGGAATCCTGAGCTATGGTATAGGATATTCCTCTTTTATTATATAACTACTAGATTAAATTGAAATCACTCTGAATCGAATATGCTTTATTGAAGGAGCAATTTGGTATTCAAATTGTTAGGTTAAACTTACATGAAAAAAGCTCTCATAATATTATATTGAATGGAGCTTTTTTCTTTTTCTGGACAGCATTTTGAATGAAACTTTTGTTGCAGAAAAATGTTACTCTCTCTATATATTTTATAATGTTGCTAACGTGCTGTGGTGTAAAATTGTTGTAAAGTTTCCCTTACAGCCAGGAAATGCATAGCGTTGAATGGGCTGATATATCATTGAGGACATGGGAACCAGCTGCATCCCTCTTCCAGTACGGCAGTACCCGTCGTCGTCGTCGTTACCAGTGGAAAAACTTCTGATAGAAACCTTTAGATTTCTTAACTGTATGCAACAACGTCAAATCAGTCCCTCTCTGTAAGACTATAGATCTGCGGTGGAGTTGGTGTTTGATCACCCATTTATAACCGACATGCTCATCTAGCTAGACGTATTTTGTACAGATACAATGCATTTCCTTTTCCCATCTAATTAAAAAGCTGGCATGCAATCTTGTGAAGATCACCTGACAACTGTATTATGGAAAGGATGTCTCTTTTTTTCTTCTTCTTTTTTGTCGTTTACTTACAGTATTTATATAGTTTACTTATCATTTGTAGTGTATTCCATTAATATTATTATACGCAACCCTAAAAATATATGTATAAATATACAAAAGATTATTGTTATTCTCTTCAAAATCCATTACTATTCATGCAAATAAATATTACTCTTTTATTAACATAATATCTGAATAATATCTGAATCAACTTATATGTATCTTGACTAATCCCATTAATTTTAAAATTAATTATTATATAAATCTTTAATAATTCTAAAATTTATAAAACTTGAGTTAATAACCTTTAAAATACAAACTCAAAACCTCACTAAACTTGATATCAGTGTATACTTGATGTTCATCTCTGTAATGGACTCTACAAACATAAACTCGCACATGGCTACACCGATTCTTTCTGTTGCTGCAACGATTCCTTTCCCTGTTGACGTCCCCTCCTTTGTTCTAGCTCCTTCATTTGGTGGATATTAATTCTTTGGTGGTTTCCCTTCATCTGCTACCATGATTAATTCCTCTGTTGTTATCACCAACGCCTCTGTCATTGTCTTTCTGTCTCTCATGGCTGTAGCCACCTCTGCAGTTGTTAATTATTCCTCAATCAAACACTCAATAAATAATCTATTTAAAACTATCACGCATCATTTTTTTATACTGGAGAATACAAATGAAACCTTACTTGTTAGGCTAAAGAGTGTTAACTTTTTATTCTAATTGTCTGTGTATTTATAAACACTGACTAAAAGATAGGTTGCAAACAAGTAGAAGTGTTAGTGGATATATTTCACATTAAATAAAGTGAAAATTATATTGATATTTCTATAGTTCAGTTATTTTTTTACTTTATCTTTATTTTCTTAGAAATTATAATTTATATATAGGATGAACATAATTTTTAAAATTTTGATAACATATTACATTCTTACTAATGCCAACAAAAAAAAATCAATAAAAAACTAAAAAGCCCTCGTTATATTAAAATAACAAAATTATCATAATAGTAAAAAGAAATAAAAAAAAATCGCAACCTTCGCCTTTTTCTCTGGCAAACAACACTACCTTCACCAAAAGAATCCATACTTTTCAGGTGCTGGACAAATCCACGTATCTTGACCATCAGACCATCGTCTGACAAAATTAAAAATGAGAATATAAATAATATATAAATTAGGGTTTTTAAAAAGATTCAATCAAGCTAGCTCCATGTAGCATCAGGAATTTTACCAAGATTGGACCGAACAGCATCCATGTAGTTGTAGTTCCTCTTTCCAGTGAGAGGATCACCAGAGCGGTAGCAGACTAAAGAGAAAAACAAGTTGAACATTATTATTATTTTTTATTTACTTGAAACCTTACTTGGTCAAATCATTTTTAAGGGGAAAAATGATGTAAACAAGTTGCAATGAATTGCCGTTTCGCGTGAGGCCGTCAAGAAGTACAAGAATAATCGAAGTTTTTGAAGGGAAAAAACGGGTTTTAAAATTAATTTGGAGTGTTTTAGGGTTTTGAAAAAATAAGAATAATTAATTTACAATTTGCAACTACAAATAGATTAAAAACCAAAATTAGCTTTTGATTTTAGTGAGATTTTGTGTTATTAAAGAGAGAAGAAATCAATTCCTATTTTGGAGATGGACTTTTCATCTAAATTTTTAAATTATTTCGATATTAGATTTAAATTGTAATTTTTAAAGAAGAAAATAAAAGTAAAGTGAGAAAACGATTAAATTATAACAGCTATTAAATTATAACCGTGTTAGGGTAATTTTCCATTGCATAAATATAAAATAATATAAAAATGTTGAATAAATAATTCATTACAAGATTTAAGTTTTTCCAAATAAGATTCAATTTCAGTTATGAAATCTAACAACGGCCAAAATAGAAAAAAAATTTCAACCAGCTATAACAGTGGCAGTTACTTCTGAAGAACAACTCAAAATGTTTGAAAAGGCATTTCGAGTTAGAGCCATTGAGTTCACAAATCGAAAACCATTCGTTAAACGAGTTAGTGGCCGTTTTGTAAAAGAAATAGCATTTTGCATTTGTGATTTAAAATGGTTTTTATTTTAAAATATATTAAGATATTATTTTTTTTATCTTTTTAAAATTATTTTTAACATCAATATATCAAATAATTCTAAAAACATAAAAAAAAAAATACTAAAAAAATCAAAATTTAAAAAATCACATTTCCAAACAAACACTTTGTACACTGCTAAAAACTTGGATTGACAATAATAATTAAAAAAAAAAATTGCATCGAATAAGAACACCGTGCTTGCATTTTGTCCGAAATATTTTCATTAAATTTGGTACAAGGCATGTGATTGTCTTTCTTTCTCGTTTCAACTTTCAAAACACTTGTAAGAAAAACTTCTACCAAACACATCAAATACTTTTTACAAGCAGTCAAGCACCACAGTAAATGAAAATCCTACAGCATTCCCAGACTATAATAATTGAAATGGCCACGTATCATTGAGATTGCCACGTAAGCACTTCGGGTAGCAAAGTAGACCAAGCTGGCCACTATTGAATAATTCCACGCATCCCAAAATAAGAATTTCTTGTTCTCGTAATGATAGTTAGATGAGAAAAAAATTAAGGAAATCTCTGCTGACAAACAATGGTCTCTCAGTAAGAAAATAGGGATATGTTTTTTCTTTTTACTAATGCACACTGTAGACACAAGCTGTCCGGGATGTACAGAATGTACAGTGAGCTCAAGCTACGCGCCTAAGGTCCAGATAAATGGATAAAAGCTTTTGAATTTGCACCAACAATTGAAAATTAAACAATAGCCATCTTACAGGGAGGAACCGGAAGTCCCAGTTTAAGTTTTTCCAACAGCTGTTATAACGTGCTGGTGCCATTTCCCAAATTTTAACTTGTATCAGTTCAGGTTGCGAAGTTCAACGTCAAGGCACTGGATGATCAGTCCAAACATGTTGCTCTGCTAATCACAAGGACCTGTGTAGAATTTAGAGACACCAGTATCATTGCTGTTGGAGTGATGCTTGAATTATAGATGTAAGTGATGGATGAATTCGAGCTGTTCTCAAAGAGCGAGCTTCACTTCTCCCTTCTGCGTGCTCCTCTCCTAGCGGCCACCTTGGCCGGAGATCATACTAATTCACACAGCAAACAAGTATTAGTCAAAGCTGTAACAAGACACCTTAAGCATACACAGCATACCTTTAACTAAATAAGTCAGACAAAAAAAATGTCATCATCCATGCTACTAATCAGGCACAAAGTGGTTCTCTTCTATTAATCTGCTCGTTAGAGAGGTATGACTACCATTAGGGCATGGTCTCAGCCATAATTTTCTTCCATTTATAAAATGATTATGTTGCTAAAAGAAATTATAGATTTATTAGATAATTCCTAATGGAAACTTTGTGGCTTGAAATCCTTTTTATGGCTTGAAATCCAAAGCGGGGTCCAAATGGAACTTTGATATGAGAGGAGGGAGAAAAGATTGTCCTGGGTCATATATAAAGCATGAGCCCACTTCCGTAACTCTTTACGTATCCAGAGCTCAATCATATTCAACTATAAATAAAATATAAATTACTGCAGCACTTATGGATGCTGATTGTTTGGAAGTTAAATGATAACTACAAGATGGTGATGATGATTCGCCTCCAAATTTTTTGGACCAGTTCTAAGAACCATTGAAACAATGGTGTTACATTATTCAATCATGTGATAGGAAGAGAGTGATGAAACAAAACAAAAGTCAGTCATGAGTTTAAGAACAAACCATATAATCTTCATGTTCATCTGCAGGGGGTGGAGGATCAAATCTACCCATGCAGAAGTGTTCAATGCCAGTCCAAGCTACCATTACACCTATAGCGATGAAAAGCACCACCATCAGTTACTTTCTTCTTTGAGATGATAGTGTATTTGCAAACAATATTGATTGTCAACTTCTGGGTCTAAATAATTACAAAAACTGACTCTATGCTGGCTTTTAGTGCAGACCTATACATGCCAGACAACCTTAGATTGCTGCAAAGTTAGGGTTTTTATTCAAATTGAAGTTTCTCTCCATCTCTCAGCTACCAAAACAGAAAATTGACCTTATTGCAACGGTGAATACCGAAAGGAAGGTGGTGGGATTCAAGCTCTGAAAACATGACAAGTCAGAGAAGACTCATTCTCAGTAGAAAGCTGCCTTTTAACCCTTGCATATACTCATTATGGACATTCTTTCTAGAAGGGCTAAAGTTATTTGCGTTTAGGGGATGTATATCAAAATGTATAGCACTTTTCATCAGCATGAAAAGAAAGGAAGAATCTAGGTCATTCAGGGGTTCCAAAAAATTACCTTTTAAAGGATAGTATCAAAATTAAATTGTCTTTAAATGACCCAATAACTAACCTTCCTTTTTGGCCCAAGATCATGTTTTAACACACCGCAATCCATTTAAAAGTTTGAGCGTAAGATCAGAGATAAAACTTACCATTATCAGTACAAAGCTTTGGAGGAGGGCAAACAAGTTGAAGACTGTTCTTCTTCACAACATGATCAAGCCGAGCCCTGACATACTGATTTGATGCAACACCTCCAGAGACCACCTGCAGGAGGTGAGAATATAGATAGCTATCATCATCAATACAAGCCAGAAATTAATAGAAAGCATTAGTAAATCAATAGGTTGTGATGGAGTAAACAGAATTTTAAAATCGCAAGGCATGTCACCAAATGCTTTATTGAAGGCTCGATCTTCCTTGCCCATTCAATTGCCCGGTCACACCTTTCCTCTAAATGCAATACTGCAACTCGCTGCAAGAAACAGCCTTAGAGGGAGCAGAACAAACAAAAAGAGCGTGTTTATACTAGAATTCAATAAAGATTAAAAACAAAATCAACCAAAGGAAGGTAACCTGAAAAGAAGCTGCAATGTCAGCTCGGGACCTTCTATCTTGGCTACTTGCGGAAGAAATGGGAATTTCAGCATTGCTGCACATAATCTACACACACATCAATAGGCAGGAAAAAATGTATAAATTGGCTCATTGTTTGCATAGGCCATTATATCCACGTGGGGGAATAAGTTACCAGAGATAGTAGGAGTTTGGTGTTTTCTACATACATGTTTTTGGATTCAATTGCCAGCCTCACTTGGGTCTTCAAACCAGCATACGAGAAGTTGCAATCTTTATGCTGTTTCATTGGAGTCTGAACAAAAACAAATAAGGTACTTTGAACAGAGCTCGAAAACAGAAAAATGATATTCATTTTACGCACTCTAGCAAACATGACAACAATGAGAAAATAAGTAAATGAACAAATAAAAAGTACGATAGATAACTAACTGAAAATTTTATTGATTCTGCATCACCCTCTCGAGCAAGTTCCTCTAGGGCTGGTCCACCACTCCTGCTCATGTCAAGACCAAGCCATTTTGCTGTCTTGTCATATGCCTCGCCAATTGCATCATCAATTGTGGTCCCAAGTTGTATGTAGTGGCCAAGGTCATGAGCAAGGATAAGTAGATTGTGTCCTCCTGAGAAACAGAAGCAACTTAAATCAATGGTATGCTTGCAGCCACAACAACTCTCTTAGATGTGACGCCCAAAGCTAAGCTAAAACCCATGGTATCATGATGTTTATACTCACACACACACACACACACACACACACACACACACACACAAAGCAATCAATTCAGTCAGTGCAAGTTTGGATTACATGCATGTTGGCTTCACTCTTACTTGCAAACACCACTATCAAAAACCAGCTTAAACTTTTGATGAATAATATGATTGATTGATCAGCTTTAACTACATCGACTTAAGTCAGATGGGCCTCTGTTGATGAGCAGAATTGAGTCATTGATAATCACATGGCAATTACTTTGTGTTGCATGAACCTGCATGCTCACAGCTTTCAAATCACAGATTTCTAAGTATCAATCCAACCCATCCACTCACACACATGCTAACCTTAACATTAAAACATTCGGCAGAGGAAAAGAAAGAATCAATAATCATATGATGGTCTTACCTGAAATAAGTAGGGCCATGAAAGGAAATTGCAACTCACGTTCAATTAACCTAGAATAAGAAACACAGGTGATGCAGATGAGCATTTTATATCTCAATTTTGAGTATGAATCAAAAGCACAGACATACAAGCCTCTTAATGTCCAGCGCAATATGGAAATAAACATGTTTTTAGTATGTTTTAGTACACATTGTTGTCTTGCGTGGCTTAGCTATTCTTTGCTCTTCATTCATTATATCATTTTTGCTTCCATACCTGGCTACTAGAGCATGAGCCTCCATATGGTGGATGCCAATGATTGGTAGATTGAAGCTACCAGCAAGTTTACGAGCTTTTCGTACCCCAACTGCATCAGAATGCATAAAGAAAAATTGCCCTAAGGAGCTATTTTGTACTTGAAACAACAAAATTACGTAACAGTACAGAGGGATGCCAGAATATCGACCTCATAGCACAAGATAAAATCGAAAGAAAAGTTATTTGTTCTCTCTTGCCCAAACATGAACTTCGACAAAAATACCAAGTTGAAAGCCAAGCTACCATAACACTAGCAATATTAGTTAAGGTTCTTAGAACTAGAACAATGCTCTTGTCTAGCTATTTATGCAAATAAGCATACATTGACATATTCCATAAGCACTTCACGATAAGGCTTAGAAATAGAGCCATTTTTCAACCTGGGAGCACAGGTTTTTACAGGCAGAAATTCATCTGCACCCTGTATAAAGCAGAATATGGCAGAAGACACTACACAGACAGAATTATCCAATGTTGTCTGTGAAAGTATAATTGAGTTTCTTTATCTAATTTGTACTGGGTTCAACAGCACTATACATTGGTGACAAAAATTTACTCTCAATAAGATCAACAAGGGAAAAAATGAAACAGAAACATATGCTAATCAAATTACCGCGAAGACATAGGCTCAAACCAGGACCAATTGTAACAGCAACGGCAGATAGATTCGTTGCTGTTAAATTAGCTTTATCAAGTGCTTCCTGTACGACCTGTCAAATCACAAATGTGCACTCCCGCACAAACTCACATCCATTACAAAATTATAAACATGCGTTACAAAAAAAGAGACTATATTTCCTAGTTAGAGATGATACCTGATCAATAACTTGGGAGTGTGCTTCTTCTGCCATTTTAGGAGCAACACCACCATATTTTGCAAGCAAATCTGCCTTCATTAAAGTTAAGATTTAAAAAATAAGGTACTGGAATCATACATTAATTGCCCAAATACACAGATTCACAACTAATTTTTGTCAATTAAGTAAACAAAAAGTCCATTAATAGGCAAGATAAGCAAAAGCCTATAAACAAATTACACTAAAGAAATTAAACAAATACCTGAGAAGAAACAACTTGACTTAGAATCTCACCATTGCCCCTCACCTAAAAAAAGAGCCGAAACCCATTAAAATTAGCACAAAATCAGAAACAATAAATAGTTCAAGAAAGACACGATTGGCATACAACAGCAGCTGCAGTGTCATCACAGCTAGTTTCGATTCCAAGAACAACAAGATCATCTTTAGAAACCAAAGTTTCGAATTGGGGTTTCAGTGAAGTTGAAAGTCTTGAAGTGGAATGAGTGGATAGAGAATGGAGAGGTGACCATCTGGGGATTATTGGTTGGGGTTTAAGGGTTTTGAGACATGATGACAGAGAGTAAGGAATTGAGGGTTTCGGGTAGACCAGATTTAGGCGGGAAATTGTGGAAGATAGGGAAGACAACATTTTTTTAGAACCAGACACGGATGATAATAGCAGAGACACGGAAGCGAAGTGCAAAAGATTTTATAGCTGTTATGCACCTCAACCGGTTATTTATTAGGCTTGTTTCCTGAGTCATTAATTTAAATTTTTTAAATTTTAAAGTTATTGAAGATTTATATAATTATTAATTTTAAAATTTATAAAATTAATTTTATTTTTAGCTTAAAGAATAGCTCTGGTGTTAGCAGTTTTGCAGTGCAGCTGTTCGGTTAGTTAAGAGAGGAATCAGTGTATTTTCCTACATATTCGGAGAATAAATTATAAAGAATATATCTGTTCGTTTCTTTCCTTTCGTTCCTTCTCAAATTGATTGATCTAATATTAATAATAAAAAAAATTATAGCTGTTGTTCCGAGAAAAAAAAGAGAGAGACATTGCTATAACTATATAGAATAGGGGAAATCACAAGTAGCGATTGGTTGATGTCCGGTATATAAGAAATAAAAATAGTGAAAACAGAAAAGATAAGATAGAATAAAAAATAAAAAGAGATAATTACATTTAATAGTATTACATAAAATAAAATGACTGTATATTTGACTTGGTTATAATATATAAAATATAAAAAAAATTATTTTATTTTTAATATGTATTGTTATTGAACTTGTATATTTTAAAATAATCACTGGAAATATTGACACGACTTCATCAGCTAAAAAGTCAAGCTACAAGTCTAACATTTGTTAATTTTTTTTTGAAAAATAATTAGTCAAAACAAAGTTATTTTGATTATTTTTTTAAAAAAAACTGGGTAAACATGGTTAATTTTCTTAACTCATGACCTGAATCTTATATTGGGTCGACTCCTGATTCATGTTTTAAACTATAATAATAACTATTTTTATTCATCACTAACTCGGGTCGACCCATGTTGATTTTCCCAGCTTGTGACCCGGTTCTTGCCCTGATCAATACCTAAATTGGTTTCTAAAAATATAATAATAACAAATTTTATTTTTAAATTGATTTAAATCAAACTATATTGACCTTTCCAATCATGATTCAAGCTTTGTATTGAGTTGATAATTAAATTTTAAAATTATAATAATAATCAATTTATTTTTATATTAATACTATAATACATAGCCAAGACCTTAGTATGAAGCGACCCTCAATTTAGGTTTTAGTAAGCTCAGCTTTTAAATGGTTGAGGAGTGAACAAATTTTAAATACGAGCTCAGCTTTTATACTTCACTAAAACGCCTAACGAATCTTGCCTTGTTTCAGCCTTAAATGTCTGTCACAGCTTAGTTGCGTCGGATAGAACACAGACTGCAGCTCTCAAAGCTGTGCCTTGAATTGTTCTGTTAGGTAGTGATTGTAATACTAAAATCTTACAAATAACATCCATGAGCATATGAGATACCTCAAGTAGTAAATTCCAAAAAGTTCAGCTCCTAGCTAGCACCGAGATTTGGGAATAAAAACAACAATACTGAATCCTACCATCAACATCTGACATTCACTTTGAGCGACAAAATGCAATATTTAAATATTTTAAACGCAAGAAGATAACGGGAAGCAATATTGAACTCCAAAATATTAGTCTTCTTTTACTTTCAAGCATGAGAAGAGGTACAACAATACGCCTGGTGTGGAATACCAAATAATTATTACCAAAATTTTGTAGCAACCAGAGAACTAGAGTGACAAGAGAGAGATATCTCACATGAAGGTCAGTGTTCAGCAATTCCTCCGGTGATGCCTTTGAAAAGAGGGTGGAAAATTTTGTATGATGGAATCTTGGGGCCACTTGCTCAAACTTTAAGAGTCGAGAGCAAGGACTTATTAACTTTGGAACATCTCAATAGGGAACTGTAACATCATTTTGAAATTTTTGCTGCCAGTTCCCTTACCAGCTTAGCAGCAACCATTCCAGTCATTCCATCAACGGTGTCACGTTGCGGATTGAATTCAACCACATCTCCTGCAACAACATCAGCTTGAAGGTTGTGGAGAATGTTGAGAACATCACGGAAAGAAAGACCACCAGGCTCAATATGAGATACACCAGGAGCAAAGGCAGGATCAAGGCAGTCCACATCAATTGAGATATACACACCTTTTACACCCTCCCCTAGTTTCTGTCCAAGAACAGACCATAAACAAAAACGTGTTAAATCCCTAAACCAACTTTTACATGTATATGTCGTGTGCGCGTGCACATGTGAGGGGGGAGGGAGAGAGCGAGACCAGATTTTCCAACATCTGCCGATCCCTTGAGAAGGTTTGCATTTCATATTGCTCTACTCCAAACCGTTTGCCTTGCTCACGCCCTTCTTTTGTTATTGATCTGATACCCACCTAAAGTCAGCATTCAAGCTCATCAATATAACATTAAGAAAATATCAGCTATCTTCACACCTCAAAATCTTGGGTGCAAACAATAGATGCACTTGTAACTTTTGAAACAATGAGCCAGAAATACATATCATTTCCCTCAACTTTAAGAACCTCTTATATTGCAATAACCAGAAGCTTTTGTAATACAGTCACACTGGAAGGTTTAAAGGGATATCACCAATCTACACCTTTTGAATTGGGTATTTATCATATCATAATCAATCTAGCTTCAAACATAAATTACATGAACCAAGAAAGTTAACACCACAGCTTGAAAGTAGAAATATATGCTAAATTAACCACAAAACATGAGACACAGAAAAGCATATTGAGACATACACACATACTTGCAAAAGCCGCCGAGCATAACCACCTTCCATGATTCGGGCAAACGAAGAAGCATGAGAATACTTGTTTCCTTCAAAGCAATGATAGATGTCAGGATGGGCATCTAGATGAAGAATATCAACAGGCCCCCCAAGCTTCTCAGAGACAGCTCTGATCACAGGAAAAGATATTGAGTGGTCACCACCTAAGACTAACGGGTGCAATGGGTCCTGAAAGAGTTCATCAAACAAGTTGAAAACCTTCAGTTTCTTAGCCTCTGACATTCATTCAGAAAAAAACTTCTTAAAAATCCTAAAAATTCCCACTTATTAGAATCACTGATACCATACAAATTAAACGTGGAAAACAGAAATTAACTCGATTCTCTGAACAGATGCTGAACTGCAAAATTAGAAAATAGTAAATGGTAATAAAAAAAAGGATAATTACAAAAACCCTCGTAGTTTGATCTGAACTTTACTTTTCCTCCATGCTTTTATAAATTATATATTTTTATAAATTACATTTTCCATCCTAGATCAAACAAAAGAATGTTATTAAAAAAAATCAAACAAAATGCAATGTCCAGGATGTAAAATGTTATTAAAAACAAGAGATTTTGTAATTATCCCAAAGATAAAAGCAATCACCTCTTCCATTACTAGCTTGACCGATTCACTAATAACATTCATCAGTCTATCATCATCCACACCACAATCTCGTATTTCTTGAACCGGAACATCACCAACATCAGTTAGCACCCGCGGATCGTTTAATTCTTTACCTGCGAGCAGCCAAGCTTCCTATCTCAGCATTAATCAAAATTAACATCATCAATCAAATCGGACCCCTTCAGAAACAATACAACAATAAGTAGAATAATAAAAAAAGAGACTGTTCTCACAACCTTCTTCGGTGCTCGAATTCGTGCTGCCACACCAAATGGCCTCTCTAATACGCGGAGGAGCAAACGCCGGTCCTTGAAGAAACGATGAATTATGTCCCAAAGGAACTCCAAGAAGCGTTGCAGATGCTTTAACACCTCCTAATGCGCGTAAGAGTTCTCCCTGTGAGAATAAACGAACGTATAAAATAATTACAAGTTATTTAATTGCAATTAAGATAATTATAAGTATACCTTAAGCTTAGCGCGCTCGCGAATAAGCGTGAGAGAAGCATCGATGACCCGATTTTGGCCTTTTTCTAGCAATTCGGGAGGGAGATTTGCAGCTTTCAGCTTTGACAAGTAATGGATTCCTCTCATATCTGCAAAAACAAAAACTAAAATTTAATCACCTAAACCGATTCTCATACTAATCACAATTTAAATCCAAAGATTAATTAACAAAATCTTGATCATCAAAATTCTAGCACGATTTCAATTACTCCAGCAGTAAAAGAAAGAGAAGGTGATGGTTTTTGTTTACCGATAGGAAACAGTGATTAGCAGAAGAATCAGCTAAGGGATTTGGGGAGTTGGCGCTTATTTAAGGAGAAATGGCCGTTCAGAATTCCTATGCTGGAGTATGATCTGTTTTTTTTTTATTTATTTATTATTATTAATAACAATAATAATAATAAATAGGTAATGCCGGTTGGTGCGATATCGGATTTATTTTATTATATAATATGGTTCAGAATGAATGTTTGTTTGATTTTGCTTCAATGATTCGGGCACTCGTCGAGTTTATGAATTGAAAAGACTCTATCATCCTTGGCAAGAACGGGCACTTCTCTTATTGATTTTTCAAGTAACAAGTGATTGGCTAACAGTGGATGATTCGACATTTGTGTATATTGAGATTAAATTTATCATCTAAATGCCATTTACATATATATAAAAAAAAAGATTATTCAATAATGGTTAAATTTTAAAAAAATGTGTTAAATAGGCTTCGTTTATACATGGTCTATTTAATCAACTATTCAATATGTTAAAAGGTTAATTATCAAAAATTAACCGCTCTTATTATTCTGCTCTTGTTTTTTATACTTTTACATGGATCGTACAATAAACTTATCTATTTATCCTATTCAGATCATACATAATGTATTTCGAATATTATTTATATGATTGAAAAAAATTAAATATAACACTTCTTTTATTTAAAAAATTTATAATGCTGAATAGCTAACATTTTGTATTTTTCAGAGTTTTTGGTAAAGGTAATTTAAACAAACATTAACATAATAATTAAAGGGAAAAAAAGATAGAGTGCAACTATAGAGGAGATTTGGTTTTCCAATATAAAGTTAAAATTTGATATATGTTGACAAGGAAAAGAATATTGGATAAAAGATACTTACGGGCGGTCATCCAATGTGGAAAATAAACAAACAAACAAGCTTTATTGAAATGAAGGGTAGATTTGTCTATTGAACTGAAAAAGGAGCGGTCCTGGAGGAAAGTCATGCAAGGACAAAAGACAGGGAGAGTGATGACGTCTGTCGTCAATTATGGTGATTTGCCGAGTCAAGAGGCAAATCGACCCGAAAGTGGGAACTGACGTCACCTACTTCCAGGTGCATTTTTTTTTTGTGTCCTTTCAAAAACATGTAATGTTTAAGAATGTTTTTAAACCATGTTTTTTTAAAATTAAAATTTTTTTATATAGTATTATTTTTTAAAAAATAATATTTTAATATATTTCTAAATAAAAAATATTTTTTAAAAAAATCACCATTATATTTTTAAATCGCGCTGCTATAGTTATCATGCATGTTATGAGTTGCCAGAAATGATTGATTTTTAATTAGTACATAAGTAAATATAGATAAAGCAAGAATATTAATTTATTCATGATTCGGATGAATTTTTTCTCATTCGATTTCCATTTAAGCAATCAAGTGAAAAGAAATATAATTCTAAGGCCCAAAAATGGGAACTGGTATGAGTGTTTTTGAAGAGTGTTTTTGTTTTGGTTCGTGAAAGAGTGAAAGTGCTAGATTTGAACTTATAATCTTATAATTCTGGTTATTTGTGTATTTTTATGTATGGATTTCTCTACCTGGGCTCGAAGCATGTTCTTTTGACGAGTCAAATGTTGTTCCATGCTGTGACTTGCCTTTGTCTGAATCAAGTTGATTATTATTGCATATGCACATATTGGGAATGCATGCCATATTTGGAGTTTTAGACTCAAATATTCTCTAACTATAAGATATGCACATAGGATATATATACAGAGTTCGAATCTTCAGTTAACTCGGCAAGTTTCTACTGAGATTCACATTAGTTAAGTGAGTCATTGCAAGCTCATAATATATGTAAAGTTTGAATCTCCACTCCATGCTGCAAGGTTCTAATGAGGATTGACTTTAGTCAAGTGAGTTTTTGCGTTTTAGGATTTGATGATATTCAATTATTTCTCAGAAAAAGAAGTGAGCTTGTGGAAGGTATTCAAAATCGGCTTGTTTTCAAGGGTGGACTGACTTCGAAAATTCTTCTATGGATGGTTTTATGAGATGCTAAGAGCTTTTTCTTTGATAATAAGGGATTTTTGGATGGATGCTTGGTGGTCTTTTCTTCTTCTTCCACTCACTTGTACTTTTTTGTCAGCTTTAGTTTTGCTACCAGACTCGAGCTAATATTTTTTCCCTCCAAACTACCTTTTAAAACCCTTATGTTTTAGTTGTGCCGGAACAAGGTCCTGCAATCAGATTGAGTATTCAAGAACTGAGCCGATATCAGATCTTTCATGCATCATTAGGATCCATAATTTAAGTAGTTCTCTAACAATATTAAGGTTTTAGTTGGTGTCCTGTGTCTGGACTCCTGATTCTTTGGGCTCAACTGTCGAGCATGGAAGGCTTTCCTTCTAATCGATTTGTTCTTGGGATTTGCCTCTGGTCAATCTGGGTTTTGGGAAGAGTTTGATACAACTCCCACCACATACAATCTTTTATTTAAAGAAAATGTGATTGTGTGTGGTATACTGGCATTCATGGCTCTCTTGTCCTGTTGGAGTCATGTTGATATACACCTCCTGACATCTTTGGCTTCTTCAATCCGTGGATACTAGCTGCTTATACTTCTACGGGTTTTACCCTTTAAAGTTTCATTAACAATGTTTGGGGTATCATCTTGTGAATTTGGAGTGTTGTAAGCAACGAGAAGCAAGATTTTGTTTTCTTGAATGTATTTATTAAACATTTTCGTCATTTCACATAAACTCTTTGGTGTGATGTGATATGCGATCACTGCTCACAAGATTGCTCTTGCATTATGTGCAAACATAGCATTCTCCATTCAGTTTGCTCAATGGCATGAGCCAGAGTTTTGTTAATTTGGACTTATTTTAGGCTTATTTTGGATTTAGCATGTGTTGCTAGGAATTGATTGGTGCTAGAGAATAATATAAATTATATTTTGGGATCTTATCTAACAGTTTAAGTTATTGGATTGAGATAGTTCTTTGACATGGTATCAGAGTCTTGATGACCAAACGGTCATGAGTTCGAATCTCACCATCCCCATTTATTTGATAAAAATTAAACACAAGGTAATGTAGGTCTGTGAAAGTTTCAAGCCCAAATAGCTTTCACTTAAAAGGGTGTGTTAGAGAATAATATTAATCATTTCTTAGGACCTTACCTAACAACTTAAGTTATTGGGTTGAGATAGTTTCAAATAGCTTTCACTTAAAAGGATGTGTTAGAGAATAATATTAATTATATTTTAGGACCTTACCTAATAGCTTAAATTATTGGGTTGAGATGGTTTTTTGACACTTGGGTTCTGCTTTCTTGCCTCGCTTATAGTCTTGGATATTATCCACGCTTTTGTGGGAGTTTGCAGGTTGTGCCACGCTGGTGTATTTTCAGAAAGAATCCTACTAGACTACCCATCCGTTGAAAGTAGATATGCAACCCACTGCGTTGAAAGATAATCAACCCTGTGAGAACAACTGTCAGAAGGTCCACCCTCAACCCATGGAAGATTCTGCAAATCAAAATTCAGAAGCTGGGGAAGCCTTGATACCAAAATATTTACAAGCTGCTCATACTCCCTATGATCCTGATAAAATACAAGCTTCTGACAAAGTTATAATTTCTGAGCTGAAAAATCTATCCGAGCTCAAGCATATCTACAGGGAAAATAACCCCATACCAATATGTGTTTCTCCTCAGGACTCTCGGTTAGCTGCAGAGATCCAAGAACAACTGAGCCTGCTCAAAACATACGAGGTTATGGTGAAAAATTCCAACTGAAATCCAGAATAAAGATTCTGAGATTCTTCAGTTTGAGCAGATGATTAAGGAAGCAAGCCAGAAACGAGCAAAACTGGAAAAGAATCTTAAGCGCAGGGGTTTGTCAACCAAAGAATCAGAGGGTTCTGGAGATGAAAATGACTTTTATTCTGTGGATCGGACCCCAGGGCTCTTCACATCTGCCATAGAAACTGCATTCAAAACCATTCATAATTGTTCTAAACCATTGATCAATATGATGAAAGCAGCTGGGTGGGATCTTGATGCCGCAGCTAACTCCATTGAATCCAACGTTGTTTATGCACAGGGAGCTCACAAATAGTATGCATTTGAGTCTCATATATCTCAAAGAATGTTCAGTGGGTTTCATCACGAGAACTTCTCAATTAAAGCAGACGGCGGGGCAGTTTCCAGGGAGAGTTTCTTTCATCAATTTCTTGCTACGAGGGAAATGGATCCTTTAGACATGCTATGTCAGAACCCAAATTCTGTTTTTGAGAAATTTTGCACGAGCAAGTACCTGGTGGTGGTTCACCCAAAGTTGGAGGCTTCATTCTTTGGAAATTTAGATCAGCTAAACTATATAAAAAGGGGAGGGCATCCAAGAACGCCCTTCTACCTTCTACCAGGCCTTCTTGAAACTAGCCAAGTCGATCTGGCTTTCTCACATGCTTGCTTATTCCTTTGACCCAAATGTCAAGGTCTTCCAAGTTATGAGAGGAAGTGAGTTCTCAGAGGTTTATATGGAAATTTAGTGTTGTAAAAAATTTGATATTGGGTGAAAATGATTCAAAGCATAGGGTTGGCCTAATGGTTCCTGGTTTTTGGATAGGAGGCAGTGTGATTCAGAGCCGTGTTTATCTCTCAGGTGTGAAGGTTGCTGAATGATTACTGATGAGGCTATTATCCCACATCAATTAAGAAATGAGAGCCTTTGTTGTTTATATCATACCAAGAACGTCTTTTTTAATTGCGAGACATCTTTTAAGAGACATAATTTACTAGAAGAGATGTGAAATAATACCTGTTATTTGTTCTCTCCAAGCCCCGAGGCTATTATTCAATATCAGTTAAAAGACGAGAGCCTTGGTTGCTTATACGACAACAATAACATTTCTTTCATTGCAAGGCGTATTTTAAAGGATAAATCTCACTAAAACCCATATGGTACAATACCTTGTAACGGGATATTGACACACCTCATTATTTACCAAACCTGAACAGATATTTGTTGTATTGTTTGTGTGGTGTGTTTCGTTGTATTATGTCGTAATCTATGTAATTTTATTTCTCTTTGAATGAGATTAGATGAGCTTTCATATCCTCACTGCCCCTCACTCTGTCTCCATCTCATGATCAGTAAATTGTTATGAGAAAACCAGAGCTATTTACTTGTGTGTATTGCTTGGAATGTGGTATCATATCTGGGATGGATCGACGAAGATGTAAGATAATCCTATTAATGGAAAACAAGTATAAGATGTGCTCGAGGATCCGCAGGAGAATAAAAAAAAGTGGATTTGATTGAGCTTGTGGTTGATTCTTGCCGAAAGATTACTCATCCTCAGTAGCACATGGTTTGCGAGGTACCGTCACCATTGAACACGACTTTAAGACCCTACATTATTAAAAATGCTTTTGAATTTCCTGGAAGACCTAGTCTATGATTCTTGTTGGCAATAAATAATCGCTATTGCCATGTTTACAGACAGGCCGCCGCGGGCATCGCCGAATCCTCTCTGGTACAACTGATCCAACGGCAGGGATCAGATAACCAGTTGATCCTACGAATTCTGGCCATTCCAAGTAAAAAGTTTACTTGATTTATCAATGCGTTACATGGAAGGGATCATCATATGGCCTCCTGTCAAATTGATCCGATTTTCTGAATCAATAAGAAACTTAAAGAACCTGAAACATTGACCAACAAGATGAACGTGCTCCTTCCCGAGAAACCGTGCCAGTGTTTGATGGTTAAATTGAGGTTCAGATAACCATTATCTTTGTATTAAGGTTTGTTTTCCATTACCGCCTATCTAAGAAACTCTTGATGATGCAGGTTTAGTGTTAATGATTTGACCGACCCAGATAAGCATGATCCTCTTTTCTATCAGGCTTTCTTCAAGGACCAATTGAGTATAATTTAGGTTTAATACAAGTAACGTGTACGTAATTAAATCAAGAAGATGAAGTTCTAGCATGTGACAGCCTCTTTATATGCACACATTACCTCATCCTAATGCCCTCAACTCAGTGTTTGACATATTTCCTTTCCCTCTCAATTCTACAACCTTCAACATTAATGGCTCGTCTCAGTCTTTTCATACTGCTGCTACTACTCTCTCTAGTTTGCATTACGGTTGCGGAGAAACCAGCTAGGTTTCCAAGACGCTCCCGATCTCGGGCCTACATCGAAAACGCATGCACTAAGACCCTTTATCCATCCCTGTGCATCCAATACCTATCATTCTCTGCAAACATAACAATACAAACTCCACAGCAACTAGCCCAAGTTGCCTTATCCGTGAGCCTATACAAGGCCCTCCAAACAAGAACATTCATGTTGAAAGTGGTGAAGGAGCTCAAGGAAAGAAAATCCAAGGATTACCAAGCAATGAAAGACTGCTTAGATCAAATTTGTGATAGCGTGGACCAACTTAGTCAATCGGTTAGAGAGCTCCATCGCTTGGAACGCCCAGATGTTGAAGGAGGTGATAACGTCTTTTGGCACATAAGTAATGTTGAAACTTTTGTAAGCTCTGCCATGACTGATGCTAGCACTTGTTTGGATGGGTATCCGGGGAGGAATATGGACAAGTCAAGGGCCATGATTAAGGCCAAGGTTTTGAACGTGGCTCAGACTGCTAGCAATGCATTAGCCTTGTTTCACCGGTATGCTGCAAAGTACAAGCCATAAGTCTAGATGTAATTAAGCTTTGCTTATGTTTCTGGATCAAACTTTGTAGTTCAACATTTCTTGTTGTGTAATATAGATGTATGCACGAAAGTGTTCAAAGGAGGCATTTGTGAGTGTGAGTTCTGTGAATTTCTTGTAAAGTTATATACAACGTGAATGTAAAACAAATTACATTCAAGAATCAGTAAAAACTGAATAGCAATCCCATCCTTTTGCATAAGCTGTGGAAATATTTTTCCTACATCCAACGCAGTTGATGAATTTTAACCCCCCCCCCCCCGGGATTTATCTAAACCTTTGACCTCACTAGTCCATCGCAAAAAATCCATCCAGAACTCTCTTCAAATGTATATTTGAGCCTGTGATGATCAAACCATTAGCCGAGAATTAAAACCATTAGCCTAGAAATAAGCATCATCAGCTTTTACTGCTTAAAATTAATATATATTATTTTTTTAAAAAAAATTATTTCGATATGTTAATATAAAAAATATATTTTTTAAAAAAATAAAAAATATTACTTTAATATTTTCGAGTAAAATATACTTTGAAAAACAACCATTAAACAAGGCTTTAATTACAAAGTCTATCTAGAATTAATTATATAGCTATTTTATTTAGATTCTAGCTCTAAGCTAATGGTGCCATAAAACAACGGTTCTCAAACTTAGTAAAGACCTAAACAAAACTTGAAGCAATGGCATGAAGATCATAAAGCAAGCTAGATCTTAAGCAAGTATTTTACATGCTTTAAGGAGCTAGAAGCAATACCTCAATTAACATATTTGGCTAGATATTATATGGAAATAAAATAAAGGTCATGAAAAGGGATTTTTTTTATATTGTAATCTCTCAATTGAGCTGGCATATATATTCTCCACATGAATAATTTAAATTGTTGGATAATTAATTCGTTAATTAAGAAAAACCAATATAAGTTATAAATATGATACCAGATCATAATTTCAACCAATCCGTTGTAGTCTAGTTGGTTAGGATACTCGGCTCTCACCCGAGAGACCCGGGTTCAAGTCCCGGCAACGGAATTTTTGAGTTCCATTCTCACCCTCTGAGCGGGTGCACGGAATGAATGTTTGCATAACCGTACCAGATCTTTCAGCACCTTTAAAATAAAATCCAAATGATATAAACCCTAGAAACATTTTATCACCTTTTTAACTAACCAGTGTACAACAAATAGTAGCACAACGTACAACCACTCGCAATAGACCAATTTTTTTTTTACAGGTATTTATAAAACCCACTCTCCATTTTAGATCAAAGACAGTGTTAAATAAATCCAGGCGGGAATTCAATCGTTCCTTTCTCTTCCCTCTCTTCCATATCAACAAAGACTGCCGCAACCGGAGAAGTTCCGACTCTTCTTTAAAATGCCGGTATCGGAATCAGTAGATGAAGACGATGAGCACGATTCCAAAGATACAGTTCTCCAAAAATACTTCTTACAGGAATGGAAACTCGTCAAATCCCTCCTTGACGACATCGTTTCCAATCAACAAGTCTCCGATCTCTCCTCCGTCCACAAGATCCGCTCCATTGTACTACTATCCGCTTCCTCTCCAACTTTTGTTGTTGTTTCTTTTTGTAATTTTTATTATAATATTTTTTATGCAGATGGATAAGTATCAGCAGCAGGGTGAGCTTTTGGAGCCGTACCTGGAGAGTATAGTTTCTCCATTAATGCAAATTATTCGTACTCGAACGATCGAATTAGGTTTTGAATCGGATGAAATTCTTGAAATAATAAAGCCGATCTGTATTATTATTTACACATTAGTTACCGTTTGCGGCTACAAGGCGGTTATTAAGTTTTTTCCACATCAAGTTTCGGATTTAGAGCTTGCGGTTTCTCTGTTAGAGAAATGCCATGGCGCGAATTCTGTTACCTCGTTGAGGCAGGAAAGTAAGGGAGAGATGGAGGCGAAATGTGTGATGCTTTTGTGGCTTTCTATTCTTGTTCTGGTTCCGTTTGATATTTCTTCTGTTGATACTAGTATTGCCAGTAGTAATGAGCTCGGTGAACTTGAGTTAGCTCCTCTTGTTTTGAGGATTTTGAAGTTTTCTAAAGATTATCTTTCGAATGCTGGTCCTATGCGGACTATGGCTGGATTAGTGCTCTCTAAGCTTATTTCGCGTCCTGATATGCCAATGGCCTTTACCAGGTTTTAACATTGCTCTTGTTGGTGTCTATTTTGAAGCATTGTTGGATAAGCATGGTTGAATATCTGTATTTTGTTTTTATTTTTCAGCTTTATTGAATGGACGCATGAAGTTTTATCTTCTGGCACATATGATTTCTCGTCTCACTTTCAGTTATTGGGTGCCGTGGAGGCATTGGCTGCCATTTTCAAGGTTTGCTTTTGTTGATTTTGTCATATTGTTATGATGCAAATAAGTTTTGCATGGGAAATGGATGATGCCTTTTGTTTGTATTCTTTCTTGTGTGCATTTCTCTTTGCCTTGTTTAATTTATAGTTTTCTCATATACTATTTGTTGTGGTCAGGCTGGTGGTCGCAAAGGGTTAATGGGTGTGGTTTCCACTGTTTGGACTGATGTGTCATTGCTGGAAAAGTCCGGTACTGCTGCTCATAGTCCTTTGCTTCGCAAGTATTTGGTGAAGTTAACACAACGGATAGGTCTTACTTGCCTCCCTCCTCGTTCACCAGCCTGGTGTTATGTGGTTAGTATTGCTGAATAGTTATGGACATCCTGATTTAAACTTCAAGGTTTTGACAAATGTATGGCCTTGGGAGCTGCTAACTATCTTCAGGAAAATTTTAAAACATGTTCTAGTTTGAAAGTTTCTTTTATGAATCTTATGCTTACAAGGGACTTTGCATTTTAGCACCAAGTTCAGAATAAAAGTACAATTTTAACATTTGTGTAATTAATTAGAATCTTCCTTCTGGTTTCTGTGCACTAAATGTAAGAAACTACTCTTTCAACATCAATATTGACGTGTCCCATGGCCAGCGATTATCTCTGTGCCTTTCATATGATATAAGTACATTGGCTGTTCAGCTTGTAACATGACTCATGCATCTTGTGGAAATTGAAGTTTGCAGGGCATGCAGGGTGCCAAGCCATCCTGTGTGTCACTTGTCATGCTTTTTTGTTATGTCAGGTGGACAAGACCACTTTGCATCTCCAAAGTGGGAATTAATGATAAACTGAGGACAGATTTGAGGGTTTTTTTCCTTGCAAAATGCAGAGGCCATTATCTCTAAACATTATCAATAGTTCTTTAACCTGCTGGTTTTTACAGATCCTCACTTGTATCCACTTCTTGAGTGCATGGCTATGTGTGTAACTCGTATGGTATATACAACTATAAGCTCCTTAATTATTTATCTCATTCTCTTTTGTGTGCTCTAGTTATTTAGTCTCTATTACTTCTTGTTGCTTATATCTAACATGATTATTTTGTAAAAGTTGTTACCATTATTTAAATAATCAAAAGCACAAAACAAAGAATGCTACTCTCATGACATTATTTTGCCTTATCCATAGGGCAGGACCAGTTCTCTTGGGGAAAATGTCTCCTTAAATGTATCTAAAAGAGCTGATCAATGCAGTCATGATGAGAATATTGATTCTGTCAAACCAGAAGAAAGTGCAAACTGCCTTGAAGATGAAGCCATGGATGTTCCAGAAATTGTAGAAGAGATCATCGAGATGTTACTGGCTGGATTAAGAGACACGGTATGTCAAAAGGGTGAGATTCCATTTAGAGCTTATTGCTTTCTTTAATCAAATACTAAGTAGCTTCAAAGGTTAAATTTTGGATAAAATGTTACCCATTCCTATTCTTCTGTCCAAAAGTTATTATTAGAAGCAGATGAGTCTTATCATTAATGGGACAGTACTTTGTTATCTCATCAATAGCTGCTATATTTAAAATAACATACAGGCATCTTAATAAAGTAACTACCCTGTTGAGCTCCTGATCTACGCATAATCTACCAAAATTTGACATGATTGTCTGGATTGTACTGTTGTGCATTTTGCTTCTTTGCTATTCTTGTCTGTCAATGAACAGAACGTATTAGAGCCATGAAAAGGTGTTGAACATGCTTTGTTTTTAATTTCACCATTTTTCTGGACAATTTTGTGTTGATACCATTGACAATGCAGGACACTGTTGTACGTTGGTCTGCTGCCAAAGGTATAGGCCGCATAACTTCACGATTGACATCTGCTCTGTCAGATGAGGTCTTGTCATCAATATTGGAGCTGTTTTCACCTGGAGAGGTATGCTTCTATGTTCTCTTTTTCTCTTTTCAAAATTTCTTCGTATTTTGATCCTTCTCTGCCAATTTTGAGGTATAGAGCCATAATTAACTTTCATAACTTTCCAGGGTGATGGTTCATGGCATGGAGCTTGCCTGGCACTTGCTGAACTAGCACGTAGAGGATTGTTGTTGCCTATGAGTCTTCCCAAAGTTGTTCCTTATGTTGTGAAGGTAGGATGATTGCATTTTGATTGGATAATCTTTTCTTTCTTGCTAAATCATTCGTTATTGAAAGATTTGTGGACCATTTATAATTTTGCATTATTTTTGGTTGATCAGTTCTTTTTTTTTTTTTTTCTTTTTTCCTTTTCTTAACTGTTTCTAGTTATTAGTCCTGATATCTTTCTATTTGGAGACAGAAGAAATGGTTGAAAAGTAAATTATTCTTAGCATCAAAAGGCAAAAAAGTCAAACCCAGTGAAAGAATAAACTACTTTGCACATGGACGATGAACACTGGTGTGATTGTGAACTAATTTTTTGCAGTTTTATTGGCTTCTCCTCTCTCAACATCTATATTGTCTATTGGCTTATAAGCAGTAGAAAATGGTTTTTTTAACCTGTGCTAAGACTCAAAGAATCAATTTATTGGAATTGAACAATATTATATTTTTCTCAACAGGCGCTGCATTATGATATTCGAAGAGGTCCACATAGTGTAGGGTCTCATGTTCGAGATGCTGCTGCCTATGTTTGTTGGGCATTTGGCCGTGCATATTATCACGTTGATATGAGATATGTATTGGAACAGCTTGCTCCACACCTGTTAACAGTGGCCTGCTATGACCGCGAGGTGCGAGTACTCTCTGATAGGATATACTAGCCTTTTCCTATTGTACCAATGTCAATGTCAAAGCTTATGATGCATGATACTTAGGTCAATTGCAGAAGAGCAGCTGCAGCTGCTTTTCAGGAGAATGTTGGAAGACAAGGGAACTACCCACATGGCATTGACATAGTGAATACCGCAGATTATTTTTCACTTTCTTCACGAGTAAACTCTTACCTCCATGTTGCTGTCTACATTGCTCAGTATGAAGGATACCTTTATCCGTTTGCAGAAGAACTGCTGCACAACAAGATCGGTCACTGGGTATGCTCTCATGCACTTATATTTTGTGCTTCTTCTATGTTTTATCTCTACAATGATGCTAGCTATATCTATATCTCTTTGCTTTTGTCTTATCTTTTCGTTTCAAATTATCTATTGAGACTAGAGATGATATATGACCTTGGTCATTGCTACCTTGGTTGCATTGCATCATCAAGTTTAGTTAAGTTCAACAACCTTTTTCATTTTGAGGTTTTCGGGTGGGTATCTGTTGGTTTGCCTAGGATTATCAGATGTAAAATGCTCATAGCACTTGGCACAACATAAGTTATTTGGCTTAACTCTTGCATGTCATATGGTTTTTACTGTTGTTGTAGTTTTAAGTGTATGACTGTTGTAGCTGGTTACTTTAGGATAAAGGCTTGAGAGAACTTGCTGGAGAAGCCCTTTCTGCTCTTGTCAAATATGACCCCGAGTATTTTGCAAGCTTTGTTCTGGAGAAATTAATTCCTTCTACTCTCTCATCTGATCTTTGCATGCGCCATGGTGCAACCTTAGCGACTGCAGAAATTGTTTTGGCTTTGCACCGATTTGACTATGATCTTGCCACTGGTTAGTACTCTTTTTTTTTCTTTCAACTTTTCTTTTTCTCACAAATGCAATGAAAACTTTTTATTTGAACTTTGAGAGATTTAATGCACATGGTTCCTCTGTTTCTAAAAATACAGACTTTTAGGATTTTCTATTTTATTCCCATTTTATGCTTATATCCTTAAGAGCTTGTAGCTTTAAGGCTATTTATGTGATTAATACTATGCTAGAATAATTTCAGAGTTTGTTTTTCTAACAATGTGAGAGAAAAAGAAATGATATTGAGAAAGAAATCCAGATTGGATACAACCAATTTGATTATATCCTCTACATTATTAATATATTACGTAGGAAAATCACTTGTTGTCCACATGCTTTTCTTTTATGAATGATTGTTGAGATTTCAAATGAAGTAACTTTTTGAAATCTTAGACAATAATTTAAAGTTCATGCTGGATGTGAACTGCACTAACTCAGGTGTTTTGTTGTGAGATGGCTGCAAAACAAGGTTTGGGGGTTTTCACTCTTTCTCATTTTGAGGAAATGAGATTCCTGTTTATTTGATGGATAAGAATTGGTACATGGGCAAAATTTTATAACTCAGTTTATGCTATCTTCGCTATGCTGGTTCTAGAATCCCAGTTCAAGGAAGAAGCTTGAGCTTACAACTTGCACAAACCAGGTTTTAGTATCTGCAATTTTTATTTTGTAGAAAAACAGAAACAAGTTGCTGGTGTAGTTCCTGCTATTGAGAAAGCACGACTTTATCGCAGGAAGGGTGGAGAAATAATGCGTTCTGCTGTTTCTCGGTTCATTGAATGTATCTCATCATCGCATTTGTTATTACCAGAAAAGATAAAAAGGAGTCTGCTCGATACTCTTAGCGAAAATTTACGGCATCCTAATTCTCAAATACAGGTGTTTGTGTTGTAATGTTAGATTTTCTTTGCCAGTACCTTTTTTTCTTGCTGATAGTCTGAATTGATGAATCTGTTGCTCCAAACATGTACAGAATGATGCTGTTAAAGCCCTAGAACACTTTGTTCGAGCATACCTCGTCACCACAAATAATGAAGGTGCCAGCAGTATAACATCAAAATACCTGGAACAGCTGACTGATCAAAATGTTGCCGTAAGAAGAGGATCTGCAATGGCGCTAGGTGTTTTGCCATATGAACTTTTGGCTAACAGGTGGAGGGATGTGCTTCTGAAGCTTTCTAGTTCTTGCATGATAGAGGTGTGTGTCGTGAAAGTTGTGATTCTTATTAAAAACTCTTGCTTTGGATCTTACTGGACTTCTGACTCATGTTTGTGGATAATCTCTATAGAATAAACCCGAGGACAGAGATGCTGAAGCACGAGCTAATGCTGTCAAAGGACTCATACTAGTGTTGAAGACATTAACTCAGGAAAGAGACTGTTCCAGTATTTGTTGTGGAGAGGATGGCATGTCTCTGTATCATCTGATAAAAAATGAAGTTATGCTGAGCTTATTTAAAGCTCTTGATGACTATTCTGTTGATAACAGAGGTGATGTGGGTTCTTGGGTCCGTGAGGCTGCTATGGAAGGCCTTGAAACATGTACATACATCCTTTACATTAAGGATTCCAAGGGAAAATCACATGGTGTTGAGTCTGTGTCAGAGAGGCCTAATAATGATGTGGCTGATAATAACCAGGTGGTCTCATTTTTTGATGCAAATCTCGCTACCAATGTGATTGGCGGAATTGCTAAGCAAGCTGTGGAGAAGATGGACAAAATAAGAGAAGCTGCTGCAAAGGTTCTGCAGAGGATTTTGTACAACAAGGCAATATTTATTCCATTTATCCCTTACAGAGAAAATCTGGAAGAAATTGTTCCTAATGAAACGGATTTAAAGTGGGGAGTAAGTTTACAGTCCACTGTTTGTACAGTTACTCCATTTTAGTTGTTATTTGTGATTTGAGTTTTTTGACAAGGAGGTGATTGTGGCTTGCTTGTAGGTACCCACCTTTTCATATCAACGCTTTGTACAATTACTCCGGTTTAGTTGTTATAGCAGATCTGTATTGTCTGGTTTAGTTATTTCGATTGGTGGGTTGCAAGATTCTTTACGGAAGGCTTCAATCTCTGCATTATTGAAATATCTTCAACCGGTTGAAACTGAAGAGTCCAATGATAGAAGGTCAAGAGAGCATACGCTATCTGCTGACATGCTTTGGGTTCTCCAACAGTACAAGAAATGTGATAGAGTTATTGTACCCACTTTGAAGGTAATGGAATTTTTTTTTTTTCTTAAAGATATGCATTTTCTCAGCTTTAACAAGTAATTGAGGTAAATCTGTAGGGACTAGTTAATAGCAAAATAATTTTATTTAAAGGCTTAGTTAAAGAATCTTGCTGATGATGCTTAGGTAGTTGCAATTCATATTTTCCCTCCATAAGCTGATGAGCTGTCTTTTGTTTCCTCTTTTCTATTAGTATTTCTATTTAACAAATGTTTGTGCGCCTGTACACATTGTTTAATTTGGGACAATGACATTCTAAGTTTTTTTTTTTCTTCCCTGAATTTCAAGTTTATCAACGGAGTTTCAGAATACTGACCATTAGTCTTGTGTATTTCAGACAATAGAGATTCTTTTCAGCAAAAAAATATTCTTGGATATGGAGGTTAGTTGTCCTATCTTATTTTTCTGTTGGCTTGCGCAATTTACTTATTTTTGTAAATTGATGTGAGGATTTCACTGTTAGTACACAGGAAGAATATTGCTTTCAGATTCTGATTTCATTGATGCAAACATCTGCTGTCACTAACAGTGAAGATCTCAACATTACTTCGGACAAATACAAACTGCTGCTATTGAAATCATGAATGAAATTTCCGGGCGGCCTTGTTATTTTTCTGTTCCATGATTTGACGACATGCTGAAATACCTTTCCATTTCAATTTCCAGGACCAAACTCCAGTCTTCTGTGCTAGTGTTTTGGATTCCCTTGCTGTTGAGTTGAAGGGATCCAAGGACTTTGCAAAATTATACTCTGGTATTGCTATACTTGGATATATTGCTTCACTCTTGGAAACCATCAATGCTCGGGCTTTCACTCATCTTCTCACTTTGCTTGGCCACCGATATCCCAAGGTTTGGGATTTGGCATTTGGTTCATATCGCGTGTGAACTCTCTTTCGTTGATTAGCAACCCAGTGAATTGAAATCTACATTGTCTCTTCTGTTCTCAGATCAGGAAAGCTTCTGCTGAACAAGTTTACATCGTCCTACTACAAAATGGGAACCTTGTACCTGAGGACAAGATGGAGAAAGCACTGGAAATTATTTCTGAAACCTGCTGGGATGGAGACGTTGAGGCAACCAAGCTTCAAAAATTAGAATTGTACGAGATGGCTGGTGTGGATCTGGGACTTCTTGTCAAGCCTAGAGATACACTATCAAACAAGGACAGCGGGAAAGAGCCTGCCACGAATGATGAAAATGCATCATATTCCTCGTTAGTCGGGTCATCTGGGTTTTGATTCATATCCCCACACCCCTCTTCCCGCTTTACCGAGGTACGTTTCCTAAGGTTTTTCTCATGGAGCGAGGACTCCTTTAACTTTTGGAGGTGTACAATTCGATTAGTCCGTGTATCCTTTTTGAAAATTGTACCATCTCTAAAACAGTAAAATGTCCGGGCCGTCTGACCCTTTCGAAGGTCATGGCCGGTCCACAGTGTAAACGAGTGAATTTTTGTCGGAACGTGTTTCTTGATCTGGTTCCAAACCAAATCTGAACACGTTTGCTGTTTTGCACAAAATGTCTGGGCTGGGCTTTGTTAATAGAGGCTTCCTAAAATTACCAATCCATTTTTCTAATTTTTTATTCGGAAAATTTACATGTACTGGGCTGGGCTTTGTTAATAGAAGCTTCCTAAAATTACCAATCCATTTTTATAATTTTTTATTCGGAAAATTTACATATACTGGGCTGGGCTTTGTTAATCGAGCCTCCCTAAAATTACCAATCTGTTTTTTCTAATTTTTTATTTTAGAAAAACTTAGCTTTTCCCTGGTTCATTTTTTTCAGAAAAAATACACATGATAAGATTTTATATAAAAAAAATTTGATGACATTTTTTGTTCTCGTTTAAATAGGCTAAAAGAAATTTTTTATTTGAACAGGTATTTTTTTATTGCATTTTAAAATATTTTTTATTTTTTAAAAATTATTTTTAATATTAGTATATTAAAATAATTTAAAAATATTAAAACAAAATATTAATTTAAAAAAATTAAATTGTTTCAAAGGAATCAAAACGACGTGGAAGAAAAGACATGTAACTGACCTGAAGATCAGTTATGAACAGAAGCCTTTCGAGGCACTAGCTAAACACTACATGTCTTCCAATGTAAGCGAAGATCAAGTCAATTTCGTTGTCAGGGAAAAAAAAAACCAGAAACAATAAAAAATCCAAACTTCACCAAGCAAGCCATAATCCAAAGGTCCAAGCAACTGGAATGTGCAAAATTCTTTTATCACTGGGAAAATCCATAAAACAATAATTAGGTTGAGCCAAAAACCTGCAAACATGCTTTTTTTAAAAAAAAAAAACAATTGCAAAAAGTTAACACTCATCGTCATTATTTAAAAAAAGTTACATCCATAATTCATAACAAAAATATAAATGAAATTATTGTACATCTCTAATAAAGGTAGGGCCCTTGATGCAAAATTGAACGTTTAGTGTCCTGATTGTTACAAACCCAAATTCCAGAAGTCCTCATGAAATATTTCATGACCTGTCATGAATGGCACAACGTAGGAACGGATCTTGATGGTACTACACCCTCACTGGAACAAGTTATCAATAACTATTCATTTAGCCAGGGGTACACCTTTGGCGATGAAGGCAACCTTGTGGTAAGAACTTCTACTCCAGTTTCTGTCACCTGCATAACAATATAATCAGCAAAAACATAAATATGCGATGCTAGGATGATTATACATGAAGTTGTCATTATCAAGTAAGGAGAAATTGAAGCGTGAGAAATCACTGCAGCGTGAAGAAATTCCCAGATATGGTACCCAGATGCAATTAAGATGCAGGGCCACTTGTCTAAATCGACCGCGATAATTATTCAAGGCAGAAGTAAATGGGCGAGTCATGACAATAAAGCCAAAAGGTCAGTTACCAGAAGGGTGTGCTCAAACTGAGCACTGCGTTTGCCATCTGCAGTGACAGCAGTCCATCCATCGGGCCACATCCGATCACGCCAAACCCCTACTCGGGAAATCATTTGAGTTAGAAGCTACAGGCAATGAAAGCTTTGAGAGAAATTCCATCAATTATAGAGCCTTGTAAATTTACCTGCATTAATCATGGGTTCAATAGTGAAGATCTGTCCAGCCTTCATTACACCCACTGCTTTATTTCCTGCTCTGGTTTAAGGCAAACAATGCGCACAAACTAAAAAAAGGCTTAATCTATTAGGTTATATAGTACTGAAGGGGCAGTTCAACATCCTTTTGCATTTTCAAAGCCTCAAACATTGGTTTACTTTCTTTACTAAATACTGGATAAAAAAAGCTGGATTTACTGAGGATACTTCCATAATGTGGAATATTTGGAGCACAGTGAAAAAGCTCTCCAATACCATGACCACAGTATGATTTCACCTGTTTTGACAAAAAAAACAAGGGAAATTATTAACATGGTCAACAGTACTATGAAGATTCCATCCAATGACAGTGCTGAAGTACTTTACCACAGACAACCCCGACATTGTAGCATGACGATTAATTACTTCTCCAATTTCACGAAATCGTACACCAGGTTTCACTAAAAGTAAAAGGGCGCAAAACTCAGAAATGAGAACTCGGAATTTAGATGGGATGATCTAACAAGATAATTGGACCCAAAAAAAACACCGCAAATCCATATCAAAGTCAAACAGGTAGAACTTGTTAAACATCTGACCCTTTCAGTTACTACATTCTAAATTAGCTATTATTCTTAAAATTAAAAATTGAGAAGTTTCCTGGGTGAAAACTTATACAAGCAAAGCATGACATCAGCCAGAGTGTGATAGCACATGGAGAATTCAAACATAAGTTCAACAGATCGTACAACCAGAACAAAAAAATGGCACATACCAATTGATATTGCTTTCTCCAAGCACTCATAAGTACATTGGACTAATTGTTGAGATGCTTCATCAACATTTCCCACAAAGTATGTTTCATTAAGATCACCTGCACAATGAATCAACCACTAGATCAAGAACTATCTTCATCACACTTGATTTGCTCACAAACGAGTCAAAAAAAATTCTTACCATGGACACCTTTATAATACACAGTCACGTCAACATTTACTATATCACCATCCTCTAATTTCCTGAAGCAATAAAAAGAAAAATAGAAGAAATATCAGGAAGTTATAAGAACTTAAGCAGTCATAGTGGTTGTAAAGTCCACTCATGTTAATGGAGTTTTATTGACTAAATATGATAGCATGCATGGGTAAAATTAAAAGGTATATATTATATGACAAACAAATAGGATAAAACACCATGGTTCCAGAATGTATTAGCGCAAATTCAGTGCATGAGAAAGCAAGATTACAATATTTTACAGGATTGAACTTGATTCATACCTGGCATCAGGAATTCCATGGCATATTACTTCATTGATTGACCTACAACAGACAGTTACACCCTCTTAAATTATGGATCACAAGTGAAGGAAACATATTGAAATGGTACACAATAGGACTACCTACGTGCAGCATGACTTTGGGAAAAAGTGATAATTTAAAGGAGATGGATATCCACCTACAGCACGGTTCAAGAAAAAAAGGTTTAGCAAACGAAAGTGAAGACCGAATAATGACACCTATTCACTAGGAGTTAATGAATTGTGAACAACTCTCAGGCACAGCTAGAAGGATAAATACTGAAATCATTAACATCTAGTTACCAGCTGCAACAGTTGCCTCATGAACAACTCTGTCAATTTCATCTGTTGTCACACCAGGGCAAATGATCCGTGCAGCAGCATCCAGAACCTCCCTTGCTATCTGATATTAACAGATGTTTTAAATTCACACACAAACAAGAAAACAAGGTGAACTAGTGCTGTTACAATTCCAGTTATGGTTACATAATGCAACATTCTTTAAAAACAAAAGAGTCAGAACATGCAAAAAAGCTGATTTCTTCAGAAAATGTTCAATATTATAACTAGGTGGAAGCTGTCTTCAATTGCAATTTCTCAAGAAAAAATATCCCACATCCTCTACTCATTTGCAGTCCATTATTTAGCTTTAAAATGAAGACATTAATGAAGTCTCAATTCCACCAACTTGGAGTCAGCCCCATGGATCTGCTTTCTTCACTCAATTCTTTATAGCCTAAACACTTTGTAAGCTGTTGCAATGCTAAATCAAGATAAGATTACCATATCCTAGATTGATTGCATTAAATATGAAAATAAAAATCACATCCCTGGCTCCTCACCTCAAATGAAAAACCTTCAAAAAAGAAACATGAAAATATATATGTGTGTGTGTGCGAACTACTGTGGAAAGCTACAGAGTTTTGAAGTTACTTGGAAAACAAAACTGTTCCTACATGTGTGGTGTCCATGCAAAAATATATCATCCATTAATTTTCAAATAGGAGTTGGCTTCTCATCCCAGTTGGTCAATTATTTTTATAATCTGCAAGTTAGATTTCCTTGTTCAGGGCATATATTTCTTTGTGCTCTTGTTTTTCACCTAATAAAGGAAGCAACAGATAGAGCAATGGTCGATGATGCTGGTAAGGTGCTTGTTGATTGGGTATGAAGCAGATCCTACTTAATTATCTTTATAGAAACAGCATGGAAGATCCTAAATATAATTTCTTACACTAATGATTCATCAGATATTAATCCCATTATAGAGAATTTTGACATTACTATTATCCACAAATACAATCATAGCTTAAGAATACAGTCACGAAATTGGCATGAAGGTGAAAAGACAAGAATGAAGCAAGACAGGTTCACTTTTGAATATACTTAAAAGAGTTGGGAGGCAGGGCAGCAACTTACTCGACAAGTTTCTCGCATTCTCTCAATTTGCTCAGGATTTTTGATCTATGACATAGGTAAGTAGATTTAGAAGAGGAACATAGAACAAAGAAAATAAAGTCCAGCATGACTACACGTCAAACAATGAAATAATAACCATGTAGAAGGTTAAGAATACGGTTTACCTCCACAACATGCTGGAAATCACTGCTGGGTTCAATCTTAGGGATTCCCTACGAATTATTGTCAAAGAAGAAAGGTGTATCAGTACTACATTATGCCCGTGAAACAAAAATAGAGGTTCAATGGAAACAAGCATTCATTGGCTATGTAACATGATAAAAACAAATGAGAAGGTTCAATGGAAACAAGCATTCATTGGCTATGTAACATGATAAAAACAAATGAGAAATAAAGAGTCAATGGACAATACACGGATCAAAAGTGGTCAACACCCTGGAAAATTTATGATCAAGTTTCGCTAAAATCAACAATAAGTTAAAGCCACTACTGTACATTAAAAAAAAAACCCTTACATCAACTGCCCAATCAGGTCGATCAATGTGAGGAGGAACAACACGGTAGGGGGATATTGGATACGGTCTTAACCCCCTGCACAAAAACGAAACTCGTTCTTATTTCACAACCAATAGAACTAAAATTCGGCTAACAGAAAGGGTTTGGATACATGCAATCCAATCGAAAACAACAAAAATCGTAGAGAAATACCCAGTCCAATCAAAATGTGGAAGTTTCGGAGTTCGAGCCTGTCCTCTCCTCACACAATATAGCCAACCTTCACTGCTTCCATCCCTATTTTCTTCCTCCTTGGCCTTCGTATGAACTGATTTATGAGAGCTCCAAGACGCCTTAAAACAATCCTGCGAACTAATTCAAAAAAACAGACAAACGAAAACTTGATTTATCTATTTAATTTATAAAAAAAAATCATAGAATTATTGATTACCAGAAAGCGGCAGGTTCACGAGGAAGCTTTAATTCCATGCATTTTGGACACCTAAAATTAATTAAATAAATAAATATTTATATAAACAATCACACAATAATAATAATTCAGGTTTAGAGAGATATTTTTGAAAGAATTAAATACTGGAGATGCGCAGGTTTGCCACATCGAGCGCACGATAAGGTAATAGTAGCTGTAGTATCAGTCGCATCAGAGCCACCGGCCATGAAACCTATCAGTTCTGTTTCTTGCTTTTACTGCTTCGGTGGGATTGGTGATGGAGGCTAGGGTTTTGAAAGAAGGAAAACGGAGGAGACGTAGATGAACCGGTGAAATTTGAAGGTGTCTATGAGTCAAAGCTTTAACCAAAGTCAACCGAGACACCTGGTGGGTTTTTATTGAGCCGCATACTGCAACAAGAAAAGAAGGTAGAATATATAATGTTGACCTTAAGATTCATCAATATTTCATTTATGCCCTTTAAGTTGTTACATTTCCATTATAACCCCAACAGTTTTTAAGAAGTTTCAATTTTACCTTTTACTGTTAAATATCTAACAAAAACTTGCCCCATTCATACTTTTTCTTACTTTTCTCTTGTTTTTTAACCTAAAATCCCCAAACATGTTATAATATCTCACAGAAACCGTCACAAACCTTTAAAAAAGTAAATCCAAAAGGTATAGGTGGTGGCGAGGATAATAATTTCCGACTTTCTTAATGTTATTGTATCATTTATTTAAATGTATGTCTAGTTATTAATTCACATGCCCATTGTTTTAATACACACAAAAAAAATTCTTTCTAGTCCATATTAAAAATAAATTATTTTAAAAATAAAAATTATTTTAATAAATTTCCAAACAAAATAAATTTTAAAAAATAATCATTACCATAATATTAATTAAAACAATCCACAACAATATAACCTAATTCATTACTGGCCATGAAAAAGTCCAAGAGATTTATTGAAGTTTTTCACCAAATTCATCACACATAATTAACTCTTCATTTATGGATTTGTCTTTTAAATGGTTACAACTTTCCCTGTCTTCTGTCACAGATTCTTTCTTATCATTATTTTTATTCTATAAATGAGAAATTCCATTCATCAAGAGAATTAAGTTAAAAATAGATAAGCATAGAATATTAAATCTTAGTGATTAACTATTCAGTAAGTATGAAAATAAGCTACGGTAACGATTGCCTATGATAATTAGCTAATTTTTTATGTTTCATATATCAAATTCAAGTTTTGAAATCAATTTCTTACAAAGATGATGTCCATGTCCGTTGATATATCCATGTATGATTAGTTTCATTTATAAATTTCGATTTTATTGATACAGCTACACTGGAGTCCCTCCAAATATATAATATAAAATACTCGATACTCCTTACTAGGGGTATCAAGTATCAACCTCGAATTACTTAGATTATGTATAAACTAGCAAATTATCTTATCGTGGGTTGGAGTAAAAAATAATTTAAGTGCAAAAACAATTTCTAGACGTTGATGATGTATCTCCTAAAAATTTAATCTTTAACCATAATTGAATAATGTTTTTATTTAATTTAATATTAAAATAGAAACATATTAAATCTATCTGAAATAACCTGCAAAACTTGTTAGTATAATTTTTAAAAAAAATTAAAAAGCTCAATGTAAATGTAAAAGGACTAGCCTTATATGAACCTACTCAATGTAAAAGGATTAGAGTATGTTGAAGTTTAATATCAACTAAGATTTAGACTAATATAATTTAGAGTTTATAAGAGTTTTAATATTATCTAAAAAATAAATTTTAGTTAATATAGGAATCCTTGATGAAAAAATATTTATAATAAACTAATTTATTAGAATCCTTATTTAATTAAAATAATATATTTTTTATTAGATTAGGATTTTTTTTAAATAGTTTAATTCATTAATTATTTAGGATTTATAAGTTTATAAATAGACTTGTAATTTTAAATATTATACATAAATATAGAAAGATATAGAAAAAAACGGTGTATCTTTTGAAAAACCTCTTAGTAAAATTTCATTCATTTTATTTTTATTCTTATTCTTTACCTTGCATTGTTATTATAAATTAATTACCACACTTTATCCTTCTTTTTCAACAAGGGGGCTCTTAAGCACATGAAAGCCAGGCCGTTTTACCCTTCTAGCGGTAGATGCACCAAAACTTGTATTTTGGTACTCTGCAAAAAATAAAGTCGGAAGAGCATAATTGTCTTTCCATTCTCTCCACCCTTTTTGGATCGATTAAACCATCAAGATCTAACTGCAAAATTATTGTCCTTGAGTACTTCTTCCATGTCCTGCCTAATTAAGTCCTAAACGAACTTTTGACAGCAGCAAATTCCTGTGATCTCCTAACTCGACATCCTTGCGTAGAAATTCCTGTATTTTCATTAGCATTGTCTCTTCCTTGTGCGGTTATCATGTTGTCTTGGTGATTAATTGGCCTCTTACAAA
Source organism: Populus alba x Populus glandulosa (assembly GCA_033617975.1). NCBI lineage: Eukaryota > Viridiplantae > Streptophyta > Magnoliopsida > Malpighiales > Salicaceae > Populus > Populus alba x Populus glandulosa. The sequence continues at coordinate 4,400,657 of CM066156.1, read as the reverse complement.
TATGTCATAATTTTGGAAGACCACTGATGCATCACCAAATATGAAATCAATAGTGCCATCTATGTGACAATACCGATAAAATTGCCTTGGGGATTGCACAAAGAGCGTGACAGGGACTGATATGGGAGTAATAGAAAAATTAGAGGGCATGCTGTAATTTGATAGGGGCAAAATTGAAAAAAAAGTAAAGGAAAATGATTAAAAAACAATTATCCAAACAAGTGAAGAACACCAAGTAAAAAACTGGGAAGCTAAGAGGTCTTTTGATGGTGGAATTGGATTTCATAACATACAAGAATCTCTTTTAATCAAATGTCAAATAACATTCGATATTTGATTATCCAAACCAGATGCTTCATTATCCCATGAAAGTCAATTATCCGGCGGAAAAAAAAACACGGGGCCATCTCCACATTGCATTCAATAGACTTCTTCATGGTCAAAAGAACTCAGAAGCCAGAACTCATGCTCTTCCACATAAGTTAATCTCCATGAACCCACATTGGACCACAAACAAAACCTAAGTGAAATGATGCGTTTTGCTTAAATTAGAGAAGAACAAGTTTATTAAAGATGAGAAGGAAACAACGTAGTTTATTCATAATATTTGCAGATTTCTAGCAGAAAAAGGACGGAAGAAATGATTGTATCTTATACAACTTTAGGGAATAATCTTGGTCCTAATTGAATCCCTTGGGGGTACAGAAACAAAAAGCACTTGTCTTCTAACATGTTAGCTACAATGTTAGCGCAAGAAATCAAGGTTTAACTCCTAAGATACACTATATATTCTGAGTCAAACACACCTCCTCAACCAGCCAACCCAAACGTTCCATTCTGATGGAAGATTCAACTTTCAAATTTTGATCCTCTCTCCACAAATCAAGATATTGATGGCCAGCATTTAATTTCCAGGAATTTATTTCATTTCAAGAAAGAATTCTTACTCACTTACAAAAAGATAGCAACAATTCCAAGCAAACGGGGGACAGAGACAGAGACATACACGCAAGAAAAGGAAGAAGAGGCAGAATTCTAAACATCATACAGTGGGGTAGAGGCAATTACAGTATTGAATCCAATACATCCAGTTCATCCTAGGAGTAATATCCTTACTAAATTAGGTTCAAATCTTTGTATACTGATGTTGAATCATACTTTCTGCAATATATCCTCAAGTAAAGCTTGTTTGAACCATTAAGTTTCAATTTGTTCTCATTGTATGAATGTGCGTATGAATGCTGGACATCATGAATCATCAACTTTTGCTATTTGAATTTCCAGACAATCTGTGTTTGATACCTTGTTCCAGTTATGAATCATGACTAATGAAGATTCGTTTCCCATCTAAAAGTCGTTTTTGTGGCACCTGTAATTTATAGAATATAATGAACATGAATGCTAGTCAATGATTTTAAGCCAGATGAACACGGGTAGTTTCAGCTTTTATTGTTACAAAAAAGTATCAAACAAGGGTCAGTAGTAATGAGATTTGCAATTTAGGCAGTAGAAAAGGCTTAAGCTCATTTTCCTATTTTTTTTTCGTTGCTGTTATGGTCTTTGCTGAATCAGTACCTACTCTTCCCCCCCCCCCCCCCCCCCCGGCTCTAACTAGCTAGCATGCCCACGTGACCTGCAAAAGAAAATAAAAGAACGCAATGGATGCTGGGCAAGTTCTTAGTGATTAATTAGTTTGATCTTCAAAACGTGAAAATGGGTTCCTATACAATGTTTACTGGGCTTGTTGAGTCCGTCTTTTGTTGTTCTGTATTCCGATTGTGGGCCTTTTTCGTGTAATTGGGCGACAACTTTGTTTTGGTTTGGACTTCTAGTTTTGTTTAGGTATAAATGTTTCTTGTGGACTCACAAATGCTCTGTGTGGATTTGCATGGCTAATGAGTTGATTTATTTCGTTTAAATTAGCGTGAATTCAGACTAAATAGTAGATTAATTCATATATATATATATATATATATATATCACTTAAGTTTTTTCGCCAATATTTTAAGCAAATGGGAATTTGATTTTTATTTTTATTTTTCTGGCATCAGTTTGCTAATAATTTTTTAATCTTAATTTATTCTTTTTTTCTTCTTATAAGTCTCTTTTAGGACCTACATCAAAGGGCTATTTTCATCATTTTTAAGATTGATTCTAAATTTTAATAATAAAATGAACGAGTCTTTTATTTTTTTAGGACCGTTAAAACTTTTTTATTTTATATAATAAAAAATAAAGTAAAATATTAGGATAATTAATAAAAATTAAAAAATATCTAAAAGAAAAAACACATAATTAAAATAAGTTTTAATAAGAAAGGATCTAATGGGAGTGACATCGTTATTGTCTCAGACATAATTAATTTTTTATCTTAATCTCTAAAACCAATGCTGTTTTTTTAGAATTTTTAATTTTATTTTAATTATTAAATAACAACTTTAATTCTTCTCCATGTGTATTTGATCCTTGCCAAGATGTACACGCAGATGCTACAATAGTCATAAGATTTTGTTTAATCATCAATATGAGATGAATAAAAACACTAAAAGACTCTCACACTGGTGCTGGCTTTGAGCTTTTTGGACGGAAGTAGATTTTGTAACGGTAACAACGTTTTTGCTAGAGATTGTGTGGAAATGTGTTTGTAATTATATTGTTTTAGAAAAAGATTTTATATATATATATATATATATATATATATAAAAAAAAAATCTTTTTCTAAAACAATATTCAATAAATTAATATTAAAAATAATTTTAATAAATTTCTCACCATTATTTTAAAAAGAAGCGCTAATACACTTTTTAAAAAATATTTAATAAAAGTGAGATAGCGGTGATGTGGCAAGGTGGTTGATTGGGTACCAGGCAAGGTGGTAGATTGGGTACGTACCAGTATACGTGTTGATCTTGTCTTATGAGACAACGTACTTATTAGCAGTACTGTCCTTGATAATTGATTTGCAATTTTGCATCTTGTTTTATTTCGTCTGCCACACGCATATATATGATGGAAGAGATTATTATTATTATTATTATTATTATTATTATTATTATTATTATTATTATACAATACAATGAGAATTATTTCACTTCAAACCAAATCTTAAGTAAATGAAAATGATATGAGCCAACCTTAGAGTAGCTCATCGACTATCTACCAATTCTCATATACCTACTAAATTATGATTTTTTTTCAATTTGTTTTTCTCAAAGGTGTTAGACATTTTTCAATTCAGTCCACCTATCCATGTCTGCTGAGGTTTTCCGTCTAAATGACATGCATTATGTAATACAGTGATGCCCAATTGAAAAATGTGTGATACTTTTATAGTAATGTTTATTTCGATTATTTGTTTTTGCGTTTCAAAAATAATTTTATAAAAATAAAAATAAAAATTATTTTTTTTCTTTAAATATATTTTTTATTGATTTATATTGTTTTAATGTGTTAATAATAAAAATAAATTTTAAAAAAATATATTATTTTAATATATTTTTAAATAAAAATTATTTTAAAATACAACTATTATCGTAATAACATATGTTGATCAATTTCTAACTTCTAAAATGAAGGAAAACATTTGTGAGAAGAACGTACTTTTTGAACAATAACTTTTTGGTCAAAGGGTTTAGCTAGCAATTCAATATGAAATTGATATACTGAATTGATATACCAACCATGGTTTTGTGGTACTGCCGTGTTTTGAATGATGAACCCAAGCGGTCTGTGGACAAGGAGGAAGTCAAAATATTCCATTAATGATTGTGTGCGTGTGTGGGGTGTAAAGCCTAACCATTGCAGATTTAATAATTTTATCTACCAAAATTTCTGTAAGTATTTATATTTATAATTTATTGGTAAATATTTTATCAATAGTTCACAAATAGAAATAATTCAGAAAAAACTCTTATTAATAATTTTGGTCTATTAATAATAAATTTATTGAGGAATTTATAGATAGACAAAGCGTATAAAAAAACATTTACCCGTATTATTTTATTGGTTTTTTTTTTGGGAAGTTTGCTATATCACCGACGGAATATCATATGTAATTTCATTAATATTTTTATTTATTTGTCAGCATATATTAATAAATATAACATACCACTAATAAAAAATCATATATAATTCCGTTAAAAGAGTTAACATATAATATAAATTACTCCTCTTCCCCCTTCTTATCATATAACAGAAACTACTCTATATTGGTTGTGTTTGACAGAGTTCAATCCAAATATGGAGTCCCCATTACTAAAATATTCCATGCTCGACGTACCCGGCCCCCTCTTTCATGGCATCAGATAGTTGTACAAAATTGCATTGTTTCAATATTGTATCCATCTTGACAATTGTAGCTAATGAAGAGACGGTTTGTAGCATTGCTTTTTCATATAGTGGTTTCGGGTCGCGGAGAGAGAAGCATATCTATATCATTTTTCTAAAAAAAGATGCAAGAATGTCGTCCTAGTCTTTCTTTCAAGAATATATAAATGCAAGGAGAATGATTCACGTATATATCCTCACCAACAGCCAAATTATCTCATTGTTCCATGATTGTTAATAAATATCCATACATTAAGCTAACCGGAAGGCATAATCCTGCTTGTCAGATAAGAGCAGGATAGCTGTACAATAATATTTTTTTAAAAAATGTACTTAATTTCTATTGCTGACTTTGCATATGGAAAATAAAAATAAAAATTATGATGAAGCTCACAGTGCATGCATAAATCCCTTGAAAACAAGAGATTGCTACTTAAATGTACAAATGATTGACAATTTGGCTTATTTTGGTGAAGGCTTTCAAACAAAACTAAAATATTTCAAATTGCAAATAGAAAATTTCTTATACTAATGTGACTAATTATCAACCTAATAAGTATTGCGTGAAGCATCCACATTGGTGCACCGTGCACATAATCGTATACCATTCATGTTTTACCATAAAAACAATGTATATATTTTTTTTCTCAAGAAGAGGAAAAATAAATAAAAAATGCATACATAAATTAACTAGTTAAAGTTGGTAGGCCTGCATTTTCAGTAGATGTTAACTGGAGAAGGCAGATTCGAAATGGTCATTGACCTCAGGATAAACTATATGTATGCAGTATGTCAAAGCATAAATCTGTTTAAATTAATTTCTCACCAAAGAAATTCTTTCGGTTATTTCTATGTGCTTTCCAGATACTAGCTAGAAGGGACTCAAATCACTTGGTATTATATAAACACAAAGACAAAGTGTAGCTTTTGCCGGCTATGCGCTAGCAGAAGTTTACCTTTGATCAAGTCTTCATAGTTATTGTCAATAAAAACTTATATATTTTATGGACACTTGAGATCAAACCCCTCACCCAAAATAAAATGAAGGTGTTTATTTCACCAAATAGAGAAACTTGATTTACCATGCATATATATTTTATCCGCACAACTATATATTGTTTATAGTATTTTTGTATGGAAATGTGGTAATTTTTATTTTTAAGTATTTTTAAAAAATATGTTTATCTTAAAAAAACATAAAATTAACTTTTTAATGTTTTTCGGTGATTTTGATATATTAATATCAATAATAACAAAATATAAACAAAAATTATTTTGATATCTTTTTAATAGAAAAAAAAAACTTGAAAAAACGTACTTTAAATATTACACCACAAATATCATGATATAATGGAAACGGAATATGCAAAACAGGTTAACCATGAGTGTCCAACTAATTGTTTTAAATTCCTTGTCCAGTTTGACATTAGCTACTCTAATTCTTTTAATTATTTTCAAGGAAAATTGATAGCTGTGTATTTCTGTAAATGAAAACCGCCAATAGATTTCATGTCCCCCAAATGCTTAAGCCAGCCTTCACCTGAAAGAACACGAAGATTTTGGCCATTATTTAATGAATATAGAATCAATGCTTCATAGCTTGCCTACCGTTCCTCTAGATATGCATGAATTTGACAAACCTAATGCATTTCGTTACGTAAAATAATGGACATATTTATATATACAATTCTTTTTGCCAAAAAGAAAAGGAAAGGAAAGGCCTTTTTAAAAAAATTCATCCTAAAAAAAAAAAGATAATTGAGACGAAGTCCTAGTTTGACATTGTGACGTGATACCTTATAATTTTTTAAAATATTTTTTAAATTATTGTTCATTAAAAAATATATTAAAATAATAATTTTTAATAATTTTTATACGTTAATATTAAAATTATAAAAACATTCTAAAAATTTGTTATTTTTAATTATTATTAAAAAAAAAAAAAACAGCACCATACAATACTAAAATCTCAACTAACATCTCAATAGAGTTGCGTTGAACAAATGAACTCAGCTTGGCAGTCAAAATTACATGCTTTCCTTCTTAACTTTTTTAAAAAATTAGATAAAAATATACCTGTCTAACTGTTATTTACTAGTTCCAGCTTTCATGATTTTTCAATTATTTGATGTCGTAGCTAGTGACAAAAGTCGTAGCTCGCAAGTAGAAATAAAGTCTCCAGGCCATCATCTACAGTCTCTATCCATCTAGGATTCAAATTAAAAGCCGAATAATAATAATAATAATAATAATAAAAACGGAACGGAACTACATGAATTTGTGGTCCCCCCAAAAAACAAAATTGGCTTTTCAAGTGATGTTCTTCAATTAGCCTACGGACTTTATGCATCTCCCATTAAAAAAAAAAGTTATTTTGAAAAGTTATATTAATAAAATAGTATTTTAAATAATATAAATATAAGTTTTTTTTCTTTTATTATATGTACTCTAATGAAAAAAAATTATTTAAAAAGCCAATTATATTAAAGTTTATATTGGAGTGGAAAAAACGAGTATTTTCTTTTTTCTTAATAAGTTCAATGTTATTATTTTGTATATGGTTATATTTAATTGGTTTAATTTTTTACTGGTCTTACTTTGTTGGTTTTGACTTTTTAAAAGATATATATGAATAATATTTGTGAGAGAGAAAATATATTTTAGTATTTTGTTTAATACATCCTTTGAAATGTGTAAATTAAACATAAAAAACCTAAAATAATATTTTTTTAATATTTAGACATTCATTTAGTACACCTGTTAGAGATACTCTTAAAAGAAAAAACTTAAAAATATGAATATAAAAAAATTTTTAATTTGAAGATGTCACTAAAGTTGTGAACATTTAATTTATAAAAATATACTCTCGATGGATGATTATTATAAAAAAAGAGATTGGTGACATTTTCTAAACTTTTTATAGCAATCATATTATCTATTATTTTATTTAACATAAGATATGTTTTTAAATACTCTTTTCACTTGTGATTTATTTTTCCTTGATTTAATCTTAGGATTTTTTTATTGATCTGTTACAACTTTTAAAATACATGATAATAGTATATCTATATAAATTCTAAATTCAACTTTTTTTTTTACTATGATGTGTTAAATATATAATAATATAAAATTATTATTGATTCTTTACCTTATAATTGTAAATTAAATGATTATTTGACTATATTTAACTACATAATAAAAGGTCATAATTAATATAAGGTCCCTCGCATAATTGTCAACTTTCATTTAATCACAAAAAGTAAACGTGTCTAATACTGTTATTCAACTTGCAGCTTCGGCCCTTTTTCCCTGGTGGAAAGCAGTTAGTTAAAATCAAGTCACCTAACAAGCCACCGTTTCGATGTTTAACTTAGCCATCCATATAAATAATTAGTATCAACGGATGAGCAAAATGGTTGACTAGTAATGAATAACACGATCTGCCTTTCCGCGAAGGAGCTGGGTGTTCTTCTCTTTCCCCCCCGTCAATTCATCCAAGTGTTTTCTTAATTGAGCCTTAATTCCTTGTTCTAGTAATTAATAACTCTTAATGGCATGCTGCATGCATAAGAAATTTTAACTGTCGCGTTTCGTGCCTCTTCCAGTTTTAAGTCTTAACATAAATTATCATTACACGGGAGTCTTAACATGAGACAAAATTTCCTCCGTGCTTCTTTCTTGAATAATTTCAAATTTTAACTCTAAAATTAATAGATTTTAATTCTTTTCTAAATATTTAACCCCTAAAACTAATATCCTGACCCCCGCCTGATTTTATTCTAATTCATGACTTAATCTTGCTTCCCAACATCTACAATTTTTCCTCATCCAAAACTAGCCCGGTTGGTGCCTAAGCGAATTGTCAAATCAAATAACGCTGAATCAAGAAAGAAGGTTGTGCAAGCATATTGTAACCCATTGTTTATTACAACCAACTCACTACTCAGCTGCTATATAAGGCGATCGATTTATAACACGAATCCACACAAACTGGTCATAAACCCTAATCAGCTTTCTATAAGTCATATCCATTTCTTCGAAATCCATTTTTCACTTGCCATCGTGTACCTTCGATAAGCCAATATCCATGGCTATTCGAATTATGCTGACATTTCTACTCGTGTCTTTCCTTCTCTCCTCGACCATTTTGGGGTACAATCACGATGAGGTAAATTCTTGGTGTAGCAAAACACCTAATCCACAACCATGTGAGTATTTTTTAAGCCATGACCCAAAAAATATCCCCATTCAACATGAGTCCGATTTTCTAAAAATTTCTATTGAACTAGCCTTGGAACGTGCCATGCATGGTAGAGACAATACGTACTCCCTAGGCTCAAAATGTAGAAATGGGCTTGAAAAAGCTGCATGGGAAGATTGCCTTGAGCTCTATCAAGAGATCGTTCTTTGGCTCAACAAAACTACTGGCAGCGAGTGCACAAAATATGATGCACAAACATGGCTCAGCACGGCTCTAACCAACCTAGAAACGTGCCGAACCGGGTTCGCTGAATTCGGGATGACTGACTATATTTTGCCTTTGATGAGTAATAATGTGTCCGAGTTAATCAGCAATACTTTGGCTATTAACAAGGCACCATATAGCGAACCTAGTTTCAATGGTGGGTTCCCTTCATGGGTCAGACCTGGCGACCGGAAACTCTTGCAATCATCTTCACCAGCTTCTCAGGCAAACATTGTGGTGGCACAAGATGGGTCAGGGAACGTCAAGACCATTAAGGAGGCCATAGATGCGGCATCGAAAAGATCAGGGTCAGGGAGGTATGTGATATATGTGAAGGCAGGGACATACAACGAAAACGTTGAGGTAGGACAAAAGGTGAAGAATGTTATGGTGGTAGGTGATGGTATAGGGAAGACAATTGTCACCGGTAGCAAAAGCGTCGGAGGAGGCTCTACAACTTTCAAGTCAGCCACTTTTGGTGAGTATCCCCAATCAATTCATAAACATTTAATTTCAATCAATTTGTCTTCATAACCTAATGAATATTTTTGACCTTGTTGAGAATTAATTGTATATTGCTGGAAAGTTTTGATACATGGATATTGCTTTTTAGTTAAGGTGACACGGTCACGTCAAACAAAAAAAAAAAGTCCCATCAAAGTTTTGATAGTTTGCTGCATTAATTTTTGGTATTGTAATTATAATTATTTTTTGAAATATTTTTTATTTGAAAATATATTTAAATAATATAATTTATATTTTTTAAAAATTTATTTTAATATTAGCATATTAAAATAATCTAAAATTATATAAAAAAATTAAATAAAAAAATTAAATATTTATCAAAGCTGATTTAGATGATATGTAGAAACACTAACTAAATATGTTATTGGATTAAAAAAATAAGAAACTATAGAAAGATATAGTTAGATTTGTAATTTTATTTTACTAATTTACAAATGAAAGAATTTGCGAAGTTCCAACATCAAGAAAATGTAAATCACGAGGGTCCTTAATTAGTTTTGCATATCATCTTGAAAGAGACAAAACTGATATAATTAGAAATTTAAATCTTTTGGAACCCGTCTCTCATATTAATTAGGGACCACACAGTATCTACATAGGTTTGGATGGTCCTTTATGCTAAAAGGTAGCGGATAGGTTCTTGATTGCGTTGAGAGGAAGGAACTACATTATTTTTAGCAATTACTACCTAGAAGTCTAAGCTAGGGGGTTCCCCACTCGGAAAGTCTTATAGGCTAGCCTAGGATTAATTAATTTAGTACAAGCATTGTCTTTGTGCCACCAATCATTATATTCTAAAATTGTTTATTATCTATTATTTATTAATTTACTTTGCTTCATCAGACTGATATCGATACAGAATGCTAATCATTTTTTTTAATTAATTAACATCGCAACTTTCTTTGAAGAGTATAAATATTAACATAATCTATATTGTCAAGAAAACTCGGTTCATGATATATACTTTAATCATTAAGATATAACTCCATCAATGATTAGACATGTATTTTATATAATTATCCTGAGTTTTATACTCCGGTCTGAAGGTATTAATTAGTTAATTTCGATATTTGCTATTTTGCAACAAGTTTATTCATCTTTTATGCACATACCAATATTATAATCGCGATGATTTATGAAAATAATTACTGAAATCTAATATCGTTTTGAATATCTTCAGCCGTGGTTGGAGATAATTTTATTGCTCGAGACATGACATTTAGAAACACAGCCGGCGCTAATAATCATCAGGCAGTTGCCTTACGTTCCGGTTCCGATTTATCGGTGTTCTACAAGTGCAGCTTCGAAGGATACCAAGACACTCTCTATGTCCATTCTCAGAGACAGTTCTACAGAGAATGTGACATTTATGGCACTGTTGACTTCATATTTGGCAACGCTGCCGTTGTTTTTCAAAACTGCAACATCTATGCACGAAACCCTCCTAACAAGACCAACACCGTTACCGCTCAGGGGAGGACAGACCCCAACCAAAACACCGGAATTTCAATTCACAATTGTAAGGTAACTGCTGCTTCCGACTTAAAGTCAGTCCAAAGCTCCGTTAAAACATACCTCGGCAGGCCATGGCAAAAATACTCAAGGACTGTTTTCATGAAAACAAACCTTGATAGCTTGATTGACTCAGCTGGTTGGATGCCATGGAATGGTAATTTTGCTCTCGATACTTTATATTATGGAGAATACGGGAATACTGGCCCTGGATCCTCTACTGCCAATAGAGTTAACTGGAAAGGCTACCACGTCATCACTAGTGCATCCGTGGCATCACAATTCACTGTGGCCAGCTTCATTTCGGGAAATAATTGGTTGCCGGCCACCAACGTGCCATTCACCGCCGGCCTTTAATTATTCGTTCCGATTATGTAGATGATTGATTAAGGGGCTGTTATTTACATATATTTAATGTTCTTAATTTCTGGGGTGTACTAAATTTAGTTTCTTTTGGAAAAAAAAATATTATTAAATATTCATTTGCAGAAAAAGGGAAGAACAAGGTGTTTATCATGTATATTCCAGCAAGTATAGTTTTCTTTCTTTGTAATTTTCAGTATAAGAAATAATTGTGATTTTTCATTCATGTCAATGTAATCGCCATTTGTAATAGCAATTGTATTAATGATTTACTTGGAAAAAATATATTTTATTATTTTGATGAAGAGCGTTCTGATTTAATTTATCTTGTAATGATTTTTTTTTCTAGTCAAAGCGGGAAGATTAATTATGCTCAAACCCAAAGACTTATCTTATTTTTTACTGTGTTTAGCGAGTATTTCAGGATAAAAAAATAGATACAAAAAATAATGATAAAAAAAATATAAACATAAAATAAATCGGTATCTATAAAATTTAAAATGATCACTTTTTATTATTTTTTATTTTAGAATTGTAATCAAATACCATATTAAATATTATACAAAGTCATAGATAACATCATGGATTTAGTGTGCTTTTGGCACTACGTTTCAAAAATATTTTAAAAAAAAATTAAATTTTTTTTTATTTTAAATTAATATGTTTTTAATATTTTCAAATTATTTTAACATACTAATTTTAAAAATAATTTTTTAAAAATAAAAAAATATTACTTTAAAAAATAATCACAATTATATCTCACGCTTTTAATATATATTTCTGATCTGACTAGGGGTTATATATATATATATATATATATATATATATATAGTTAACATACGTGTTCAATTTGGTCAAGCTAAAGACTAGAAGAAATAAAAACCCAAACTCATGTAAATCAACCGACAAAATTGCGTACTTTGTTCATAAATGTTGACTTTTGTACACCTTGATGCTGAAGAAAGTGAGCAAGTTGATTCGAGACTGGAAAACTTTTATTCCCTTTAAGTTTAGAAGTACTCTACGAGGTACAATATGCCACATACGAAAGAAAAAAACAAAAACAAAAATAAAAAGCAAAAGGAAAGGAAAGGAACATACTTTCGCAATTGGAGGATGTTTCTCTCACGGATACGCGTTCTTAACAAGGTTTTTTTAGTAAAATAAATAAATAATATAAAATTTAATTTGATATAACCTGATTAATTTTAATGGATTAAAAAAATAATTTAAATAACTGATTAAAATATAATTTGATTAAAATTTTTTTAAAAATTTTATTATTATTATTATTGAAATAACAATATATTATATCAATTCAATCAACCTATTAAATTTGCAATTTGGATTATGAGATAATGATAACTTTATAAAAAAAATAAAAAAATTATGAAACTTAATTTCTAATTAACCTAATATTTGAAATTAAAATTAAAAAAAATCAATTAACAAAAAAGACCTAAAAAGTTACCTGAAACAATCTGAATTAACTCTTCAAATCTGTAACTCAAATTATAAGATTATTATAACCTTATAAAATTAAAATTAAATCAAATTATAAACTTCAATTCTTAATTTTTTTTAAAAAAAAATCAATTAAAAACAACCTCAAATATTTCCACAAACCAAATATTTTTTTCTCCCTTCATGCCCAACCAAGTCCTAATTAATACTCGATAACTTAATTATGAACTTCAAAACATCGGGTTGTGGGCCAATGAAATTTACTTTTTTAAAACTTTTAAAATTTAATTTTTAAAAATAATATAATAGATGTTTTTTTTTCAACATATCAGTCTGATATGAAAGTGCATCCATCAAACCAAAAAATAATAATAATTAATTACGATAATTCATAATGGGAATATTGAAAAATAAGAATCACAAAACCACATGGTGCATACGAAATACACTAAAATGAAATATTTTAACAGTCTTGAGTATAAAATGTTCTGTGATGCGTCTAAGATAAAAATATTTTAACAACCGGAGAATTTATTTTCCTTTAGGCCCAAGCCCAACCCACACCTCAATGTTCTATAAAACAAGGAATACACAAAAACTGGAAATCTTTTTTGTTTTATAGTTAAGGGTTATTAAGTTCAATTTTTATCCCATAAAAAAATATTCTTCATATAATTAAAAGATTTATAATTTTTTTACTTCTCTTTGTATTCCTGATCATAAGGCATTAAAAAACAGGGTGTCAATATTGGGCCTATTGTTGGAGTGGTACAGCAGCAGAAAACTGATAAATCATCCAAGATTTTTAACAAAAGGCCATGCATGGAATTGGGTTCTGGCTCAAGAGGAAGAATACTAAAAAAGGATTGAATTTAAGATTCTTAATTTAATTGTCGAGACCTCATAGATATTGAAGAGAGCTCATTGACCTGTAGGTGATAGTGATCACAAATTCCATCAAAACCTAAAGAAAAACCGTTTCCTGATCGAAAAAACCAGAGATTTTTTCAAAAATTGAAGAAATGGAAAGTGAATAGTCAGAAAAATTCCATTTTAGTCTTGAACAGTCAGTTAACACATTTCTAGAGCTGCTGACAGAAAACTGAATTACCCCACGACAATGCAAGGTGGTAATAGGCTGATAGCTAACATAATTATTTAATCCAAGGCCAAATAGCAAAAGAACTCCCAACTCAAGATGCAGCATCGGAGTTGGAGATAATCATATTTTTGAATAAGTTTCCACTTTAACATCATCTTCTAGACTTGATCTCGAAATGTATAGCCTTGTAAATAAGGTTTCCTTTATTTATGCGTAGCGGTCCGGTAAATTTAAAATTATTTGATTAATTATCATAATTTTATATGAATTCTACTAAAAATCATTTTAGCTTTTTTAAAACCTGTATTTTCAAATTAAAAAAGCTTATCATCAAACACACACCTAGCAAAGATAAAATAAAATAATATGCTAAAGAATTGAAGAGAAGGGAATCAGCAGCTCTTTTAAAGTTGATTGAGGTTAGTGTTACTTTATACCAGAGGATAACACCAACTTTTTCTGTGTCAAAATTCATTACATTTGAAAATTGAAAGGACAAAAGTAAAAAACGGATCTCTCACAAAAATATTAAAAAAAAACGATATAGGGACCTAGCTTCCACATGACTACCCTTCAATAATTTGCGAGATGTCTGTGCTTTACTCTGCATTAAAGAAGCTATCATTCAATAACCTATATCATAAATAATTAAAATGAGACTAAAAGTAACATAAATTTGCAGAAAAATTCCTACCCATAGCTCTTCTGCAAAACGAGAGGAAAACGATGAGGATGGATAGACCTGCTAGCACACCAACAATAATGGCTACTGTTTTTCCCACATCGTCCTCGCTGGAGGAATCTATACGAACACCAAAAGCAGCAGAAGCAGTAGAATAATTAGTCTTCTGCAATTGGCTTGAAAAGAGACTAAACAAAGCTGCCACTAGCACATAACGTTGTTCCTTTTAAAGCATTTATCCTCAACCTTGGCTTGAAAAGAGACTAAACAAAGCTGCCACTAGCACATAACGTTGTTCCTTTTAAAGCATTTATCCTCAACCTTTCAATTCTACTATGTTATTAATAGATTCTACATAAACAAGTACTGTGGCAAATAATTTAGTGAAAAGGAGATTTTCGCACTTGGAAAAGTTCAGACATTTTTGTTCTTTAAGTCCATTGAATTGTAACAAGACAAAGGAATTTAGGATCATAATCATTCAACTAATTGGGGTATAAAATCATTGTTCTAAGATTCCATCTTGCTCTTCTTTTCGTGCATCCAACCAGTCATCAAGTGGAACTTTGAGGGAAATCATGGCACCTAATTGTGCCATCTGCATAGTAGATGTGTGCAAGTGACCTGATCACTGAAAAATAATGGAAGTCGACACTTTCTCTATCCACCAGACTATTTAACCACGCCTCATACAAAAAAGAAATCTTTTTTTGAGTAATTAAAAAAGAAGAAGACGGGGGAAAAGCTAGATAGAATAGAGAGGAATGCATTAAGAAATGAAAGTGCCTAAAAGAAAGCGACCAAAGTGCCCATATCCCTTGATGCTTTACTTTATTAAAGAAATATTTGTTGACTTCTTGTTTGGGAAGAAAATTCAAATGGTCTCCTACCGCCCTTCTCACTGCTTAGAAAAAAAAAAAAACTAAAGTGGTCACTTTCGTTTTCTTGACTTAATACAAACAATGATTAGTGGATGCACAAAATGACAAAGGATGGAATGTCATACATTGTCACTGCGGGCAAACTCTACTGTGCTTTTAGAGCAATCCATGGAGGCATGGCGACACAGTTGCATATAACAACAACAACCAAGGCTAGATTTCCAACTAGCTAGTTAGGATGGGTTATATGAATCAATTTGTGACATTCGATAGGATCATAATGTAATCCAAATTTAAAGATTTTAAACAGATATTAATATCTACGAAACTTCTACAAAAATCTTGCTCTGGTTTTCAAAACCATTGCAATGTGTTTTAAGCCCCTTTTGTAACAAAGGGATCATGTGTTTGTTTGCAGCCTACCTCTATAATTGGTGAACAGAAAAAACATAAGCTTTTGTTTTTTGGTTTTTTTGTTTTTTCACTAAACCCATTATTAATTTGCTCGCGTTTTTACTAATTTATCAAGAAAAATCCCTCGATTAATTTTGATTATTTTATCCAATTGAATACAATTTGCTAACTTAAAAGGGATATGAAAGAAAAATTGATGATAATAACTCAAAGGTGTAAAAAAAATCAATTGGCTAGATAAATATTTAATTTTGACAGATAGTATTTAATTTTTTGAAAAAAAAATATTGTGGTTCATTTGAAAAAAATCGATAATTATGGAGCTCTTTTGATGAATTTATGAAAACAAAGGATGCAACTAATAGATTTTACCTTTGTGTTTAGTGAAAAAATTAGGGCACCTTTCTACTTTTAGAATCACATGAAGAAGGGAGGAAGCGTGGAGCAAACCTGAAGAGCGATCATAGTAACCAGATGCCCAGTAACGAGCATAGCACTGACCCAGGTACACATCAGCTGCAGCAGCTGATCCACATAGATTCTTCAACTGCGCAACAGCAGCCACGAGGCAAGCAGAACAATCACTTGAGCTCAAATCCCCTAAACACTGTGCATAACCTTCTACTGAACCTGAACTACTAACTTTAAATCCCATAGCTGTTGACAAGTCAGCAAGAACATCATCTCTACGCTTAAAGAACTCAACATCATTGTTTACACTTCTACTGCACTTCTTGTATCTCAGGCTCGTATCAAGCCTTCCCAAGAAATCAACATGCTCATATCTTACATAGCAACCTTCAAGTTGCAAAGCAGCACCATAAGAGTATGGACAAACCAAACTTATCTGGTTAACAGCACTTTCAATGCATCTTGAACAATCAATAGTCCTCAAATCACCCCTGCACTGGTACAAGCCATAGCAAATTCCTTCGGGGGGTGTTGAGCTTCCATTTCCAATGGCAAAGCTATGATAAGAAGCTTCAGAAGATGAGCTAAAAACTGAAGACAGAATCGAGTTGTGGTTTCCTTCAAATGGAGAGTTGGGATCATACTTTTCTTGAGAGCAGCCTGCATAGATGAAAACATAAGCTTTGACTAATTTGCCATAGTTACTGAGAGAAAGGAGGAGAAAGAAGAGTGCAGTGAGTCTCAGAGCTGGGATTGTTTTGTGAGTGGAGTGCAACTGAAGCCTTCTCAACATTTCTTTTCCCTTGTTTTTTTTTCTAGCTTGGCCTTCCTTTCTTTTGTTTTTGTTTTGTGCTTTGCTCTGATGGTGAGAGAGTGGGAATGTGGTTGCTTTTTGGATTTCTATTTGGATAATTTTTCCCCACCAAGAAAAGGGCCCATTTAGTCTTTATGGCCTTTTTTTTTTTTTTGCTGACATTTCAACTTTTTACTTCAACCTCGATGAAGATTAGCATATACCATTGCTTTTAATTCTAGCCAAGACCTAAAAAGCAGTTACAAATCAGTATTATTCCGATTTGATAGTGAGAAAATTGTTGCCACAGCCAATCAGATTGTAACGATGCCTTCTTACATATTTGCGACATGATATATAACACTCTGCTTAGGTAACTAAGCTATTAACAAGTAGTCTAAAACATGAACAGATGATCAGTTCCGCAAGAATCAAAAACCAGATCAGGGAATGCTATGCCGGAACTGCTTCTTCTTCTTTTTATCGCGAAAAGAAAGCGTAGTTTATTTGCCTGTTACATTTATCTTGTTCTTGTGTTTGCCTAATTACTTCCGACGTACAATGTTCGCCAGAGTAGATCCATTCCATCTGTCTCGACCATTGTTTTTTTGGTACGGTAATCGGAAGTTTCTGAAGATTAAACTCCTCTACAGTGAACGCTGCGGGCACATAGGAAACCTTAAAACATTCATCGTTAATAATTAATCTTTCAAAGAAGGAGGCAAGCAGCAGAAGAAAGTCTTGCCACTGTTCCTATACTCAAATTTTCAGTTTGATTCCCGCGTCCTAACACTATCACAAGAGAAGAAAATACATATTGATTCTGCGTGTCGCACCCAAAAAATCAACAAATAAAATTTGGTTTATTTTAAAATTTGTTTTGCGACATTCGACTGTCGATTTTCGTTTTGTTTTATTTTGCTGATTTGGTTTTTTGAGAGTCGCCACCTAGTATTTTGGTCACTAGGAACCCTAACTGGTCTTTCAGAGATTCTAAGGCAAGGGACTGGTTGCGTAAAGGGAAGGTATTAGTACCCCTAGTGCGCCCTACCTAAGGTAAGCTGCTTGGTGTTTGGTTTGCTCTATAATTGCTATGGTGTTGGTATTTTCTAGACTCGTCAATTGATTTTGGATAGAAATCTAAGGAGATTCCATGTGCTTTGAAAGCTCATTTTTCCCTTAGTATTTCAAAAGTTTGTAACTCATAAATCGTGAAATAAAAAAAAAATTAAATTTTGAAATGTCCTCGATTATAATCAAGGTTTCTTTCAAGAATGTGTGCGGATTTATTACTCCCGATAATATTTTGAATATTCATCCTTTTAAGGATTTCTTTATCCAAACATTAGCGGTGAATAATAAATAAATTCCCTTTCCAAAAATAAGATTTTTATAGTTTTTGGAATATTGGCCAATACCCTTTGGAGTTTTACAAACATGTTGTAAAATCCAGAAATGCAAGAAAATAATTTGTGTTTAAGAAATCTATGCGAAAACACACTTTCGAAGCTTCCAATATATTGTTTTTATAAAAAGAACATTCAAAACATGTTAGAGTATTGGCCGTATGCAACACGCAAGAAAAAAAAAATTTAAACAATTTTTTTTTTTTGACGAAATCGGGTATTTTTAATACTGAATTTGTATCTCCATAACATAAAAAAATACAAACTAATGTTAAGTCATAAAAAAAAATATGCGGAAAAAAATCAACAATATTTTTAAGGAATTTTAGAAATTTTTGAAAGCAAAAAGAAATAAATTTATCTTTGAAAATTTCGGGTGTCTCGACGAAAATCAGATATTTTAAATACTGAATTTATACCTCCACATGTATAAAAAAAATACAAACCCCCTTAAAAAATATATATATATGAAAGGAAAATAACAACATTTTTTTTAGATTTTTTTTTTAAAACAATATTTTTTTTTGACGAAATCGGGTATTTTTAATACTGAATTTGTATCTCCACAACATAAAAAAATACAAACTAATGTTAAGTCATAAAAACAAATATGCGGAAAAAAATCAACAATATTTTTAAGGAATTTTAGAAATTTTTGAAAGCAAAAAATAAATTTATCTTTGAAAATTTCGGGTGTCTCGACGAAAATCAGATATTTTAAATACTGAATTTATACCTCCACATGTATAAAAAAAAATACAAACCCCCTTAAAAAAAATATATATATATATATATATATGAAAGGAAAATAACAACATTTTTTTTTAGATTTTTTTAGATTTTATATATATATATATATAACATATACACACATATTTATTATAATTTATAATAATATATAATATATTATAGGGCTGGGCCGGCCTAAATGAATGGGCCAGGCTCAGCCCCAGAAAAAAAGAGACGGGCCGACCTCTGCTCGAATGACATTGGGCCGACCTCGGCCCGAGAAACAAAAGTGGGCCGATCTCGACCCGAAAAACTCAAGTGGGCCGATCTCGGCCCGAAAAACTCCAGTGGGCCGATCTCGGCCCGATAAAATCCTACGGTCTGGGCCATGACCGGCCCAGACTTGCAAGGCTGGGCCAGCATCGGGCTGGCCTAGCAGCCCCAGGCCCAGCGGGGGGGGAGAATTAATTTTCTCCCCCCCCGCCTCCTGCATGCAGAATGCATGCAGGAGGCAAATACCTGCAGAAAACAAAGAAAACAGGGGGGGGAGAAGAAAACGTACCTGGCGTGGAGGAGGCGGTCGCTGGCGGTGGTGTGGCTCGTGCGCGGAGGCTCCGGGCGGCGGCGTTGCGGCTGTTCGGTTCGCTCTCTCTCTTCGGTCTCCTCTCTCTCCCGGTCCTCTCTCGGTTTTTTTCTTCTCTTTTTTTCTTCGGTTTTCTTCTCTATTTATAGGGGCAGAACATGTGGGGGACCATGATTAGTGCGCCTTCAATCACGCATGGCTGGTCGGCTCTTTCGGTGGTTTGGTGGGGGCGAGGAGAAGCGGGAAGTTTTTTTGAATAAAAACGCCTCCTGTTGCTGCTAAACCGGGGGGAAGGAAGAAGATGAACAGTGTCGTTCAAAACGACACTGTTCTGGTCTTCCTTTTTTTTTCTTTTCTTTTTTTTTGTTTTTATATATGAAACGGCGTCGTTTTGGATAAAACGCGTCGTTTCATTTAAATGGCCAAACTTCAAATCAGCCCTCCAAATTCGATCCCCGCCCCTCTTGTTGGCCGCCTTTTTCACTTTGGTCCTTGGCCTCTAATTTATGCAATTGAGCCCTCAATTGATTAATAAACTTTCAATTTCTTCAATTAGGCTCCTGAACCGAATAATTGCAGCCCCTCCATTTACGCGCCTCTTCTAATTTGGTCCCTGGTTTCGGATTTTCTTAATTAAATCCCTAATTGGCCCTTAAACTTCAATATTTATGCAATTAAGCCCCTGATTTGACCCAATAAATTCCTAAAAAATATATTTTGGCCCCAGAACTTAAATTTCTTCAAATTAAAGCCCAAATTGACTTAAAAATCAATTTTTCTTGCAATCAAGTCTTCTATAAATTCAAATAAAAATCCAATTAAGTCCATAAACATCCAAATTTTGGCTTTTCTCCTTAAAATTCAAATTTTCCTTCTCAATAGGGCTTTCATCCTTTAAGAATATTTGTCAAAAATTCAATCCTTGTATTTTTAAAATTCCTTGATTAATTTTCTGACTGTTTCCTGAGCGTTTCTGCCTCCTGTTATTTTTTCTAAACTCTTTTGACTATTTATTTTATTTTTCATAGGGATCCAAAAATAGGTTACAACACTGCGAATTGTGTCCCTTCGTAGTTCGTGGCAATTTTCTTTACCAAGCGGTGTATATGTGCCTCTTGACTCAATAAGGATACAGAAGATGACCTGTCCTATCTCAAGTTGTTGCATTACTCATTCTGTACCTCGTCATCATCAATTCTATTGTGTGAAATGTGAATACTGCAATGTGGATCCTATTCGTTGTTCGTGTGTCGTGGAGAGGGAGGTATAAAATTACTTCTATAGAAAAATTTATTAAAAAAGATAAGTTAGATTAAAGATTATTGAGGTTGAAATTATTTAAATTAATTTTATGGAGTAATTAGTAGCCGAGGCTACTACAGACTAATTATTTTACTCTATTTTGACAATCGAATACGTTAACCGAGGCTACTACAGTCTAATTCTTAAATGATTTAAATTCAGAAAAGGTTTGGCTATATATATACGTTTCTAAGGACCGATGAAAGCTCTTTGTTATTAGTGTTTTGTGGCACGAGGCATTGAGGCTCTCCCAAGAATGTAATTCATTGTAAGAGACAAGTAGAAACAATATTGAATGCCAAGTTGCTAATTAAACAAGTAAAAACACTCTAAACAATCTTATCTTTTCCATTACTGACAACAGAGTGGCCATTGGCTAAGGGTTTTGCAGTCAGTTAAATTGTCGGATTAACATAAAAACTTGCTTTACCACTTCTGCAACTAGGAACAAGGGTAGAGATAGAGTTCTAAAGGTTGACGCAAACATCATTCACTATCAGATGTAATAGTTTTATTATCTACATTAATTCTGTTGGTGTTTACAGCGTAAATCTTTCACCACTTATATTAAGCTAACTCAAAAAGGCAATGATGTCAGTTCGATTACGGGAGAGGGGTGAAAGGTCCCTTAGTATATTGGCAGAAGTCAACAGGCATCATGCAGCGCTGACTAAAATTCTTTCCTCTAATTTGATGAATAGAAAAGGAAAACTAAACTTCATCAAGATGTAATTGGCGTAGCATCACACAGAGCTTCTATAGGAATCATTATGCATGCATGGTATGTAAGTTAGTTTGGTGCAGCACAAAGGCACGTGAATGATTGAAGCAAGGAATAAATGATTTACAAAGACAAAAAAATAAGAGCTAATGGTTTACTCGTAAGTAAATCATACTAATTTTAAATCTTTCATACAAACTAATATCAACACTAGTTTCAAAAAAAATATAATTGGCGTTGATCACTTTCTCCCTCTCTCCCCTGCTCTCGCTTTGGCTCCCAAATGTTGGGAGCGTTATGCTTTGAAGAGTCGTTGTTCCTGCTTCAGAATTATTGTTTCATTGCAAAACGACGTCGCACTTGTTAATAAATTTTCACTGCTAGAACGGCGACGTATTTGTTGGGGCCTCGCAAATCGGGCTTGGTCCATTGGACCACTTCAGCTACTTGACCAAGTGGCCTTTACGTTGGTCACCCTCGCATCAGCCGCTTGCTTAATTTTTGGCAGAAACTTCATTGGAATGGACAGATTGACCAATTCCTGGATTGACACGCATAACATAGCCTTCTGCCATTATCTACAAGAAAAGAATGAACCTTTCCAAGCTTTGGCATCCCTGCCTTTAAAAACTCAATTCAGATTGGACCACAAAATGGGTTTTATTTCTATTGGTCCAAATCCAGTGCAAATTGGCAAATCTTGAACATGGCAACAAAATTTTGTGATTTTCTTTTCCGCTTCACGTGAATAATAGACACCGGATTAAAGATATTCCTTGCGTAAGGAATGACTCAAGTGCCGGGAGCTGAATGTTCTAGTTTGTCCATTGACCTTGACAATTATGAGCCTAGATGTTGCCTTTCTTGACCTTATTGAACCATCCACACTTCGACTGAAAGCTACACCGGCTAAAACCAAACCACAAGGATGTTTACTGGCCATTATAGATATTTTCTTCGGAATATTGCCAAAAGCCTAGAGCAAAATCTTCCAATGCAGTCATTTTTTGGTCCCCTGGTATTATTATTTGTCAAAAGTATCATTATTAACGTGAATGTTTAAATTAATTTGTGTATATATTAATTAATTTTATGAATTTTTAAGTTAACGACCATATAAATTTTCTGAAAATCTGAAAGAACTCCAAGTGCCAAAGTACTTCTTCATCTGTATACTTGTTGCTGCTCCTTGCAATCGATTGTTACATGAACCCAACAACCAATCCCAGCTTCCTTTTCCAGATTCTGCAAGATTGATATCATCCTGGAGAGTGGAAACATGATACACTACCTTGCCAATTGATAATTTTTCCCGGAAGGGTCGCTCACATCCACCCACCAAGCTTCAAAATACAGCAATACACCGTTTGATCCGGAGACCTCGACACAATCAAATGACTGGTATTTGCCCCCATCAAGTTGTGGTTGGTATGCGTAATATTAAAGTTGATTCCGGTCATAAGATGCTCCACTACTGCTGATAAGGACACCAATGGTGATTAAAGAAGGGACGGCAAATTATCTTGTTATCCCTTTTAATCAAAACTAAAGTTTTAGGTGAAATTGAAAAAAAAACAAATTCCTCAATCGCTGTCCAATCGTGTAGCATTTAGGCGCTTCATTCTTACCTAAAATCTTACCCGAAAAGATTCTTTGAAAACTCTGTATAACAGAAGAATCCCTTGCATTCTTTAGCCTCCCAAACTGTAAAAAAGTATGCTATCTATGGCTGCAAAATTCACTGAAAATCAGACGATTTTTCTAAGCAATAGCAAGATTTAACTTCAATGGTAGGAACCAGAACTTCACATCTATAGACGTAAGTGAACCCATCATGCCCACCCAAGTCAAGCACGTATCACTTCATGGAGCTTTCATGCCACCCACGTGAGAACCGTAACTTCAATGCACTGTGCCATTCTTATCCGAAGGAGAGAAGCCAAGATCTAACCTTAATAAACTATGAATAATTATTTTCCGTACAACAAAAAGTACTGAAAACACAGAACATCTAAATTCAAGTCTCCATTATTTTATAACTTTAACATGCTATGGTTTTGGTGGCAATTGGCTGGCGGCACCCATTAATTTTCACTAGGTTTCGTGTTAGAATCTCTTCCTTAAACGTGTTGTAAATAAAAGTCACTAATCATCAATAAAAGAAAAATGTTAGGTGATTGCAATTATAAGGATTGGAATCCGTAATAATAAGGTCTTTCAATATTCTTAATTTGATGAGATTATATTATATGGTAGTATTAATAACTAATCAACTAAAATGGCAAGCATCATTCTACTATCAACATCTCTACTATTATTATTATCTTCATCATCAAGTCACCTCTAACAATTTACACCTGCAAATCCATCACTAAAGAAGAAAAGAAAGAGAAAGAAAGACAAATGTAAAGCTTTGAAAAGTAAAATCTGACAAAGAAAAAGAAAGTAAACCACTACCTAAATAAAAATTCCATACATAATCATCATCTAAACAGCATTATCGTCGTCGTCGTCATCACTAGGGGAAAAAACCCCACTTCCTCAATAGTGGTTACGTTTCCACGTCGGCTTCCTTCCAGACCCAGCTTGAATACGGGTTTGGACACTCTCAAACTCCGAGAATCGGCAAGGAATGGTAATCCCACCTTGTTGATTAAACCCATATTCCTCTTCGGCTTCTCTTAATAACTCACCAAACAAAGGATGATTAAAATAAATCACAGGCACCAAAACTCTATGAAAGTCGCCGTCTTTTTTACCAACGTAAACAGCCAAATGCCCTTTTGGTACAGAAACCGGTTTATCGCAAACCAGTTCATGACCCATGGGTATGTAACCCGACCCTGGTTTTGCACCGCAAAGTGATTTAGCTCCTTTCGTTAAACGACGACCCCAGTTGATGATTTTCGATATGGGCTTTGGCTTGGACCTGCATGTTGATTCTGATTGGCCTAAAAGGTTGTAACCCGGTGGGTGGATCCGGGTCCGACGGAAGATCCATGTGGAGATCCGGACTAACCGTTTGCCAATCTTGAAACCTCTTATCTTTCTCATAATTTGTTATATTAACAATACGAGAAAACAAAAACAGGGGTGCTTTTTGAGGTTGTAAGAGGTAGAGGGGAGCTTACTTAGAGTGTGACGAGGTTCAAGAAAAGGGCCATGGGTCTGCTACGGACATGGTTAAACGAGAGAGAGTAAGACATACTTCAGAAAGAGAAGTTGGTATGTTGGACATCTCAGCTTATGCTGCAAAATGAGATTCTCATTCCAGAAAGTATCAAGATGTGTCTATCTAAACGTTTCTTCAAGGCCCCGAGTATGAGTTCTTGCTTTACGATGCCAAGCTTGGTGGTGGTGGTGGTGGTGGTGGTTATTCTTGTGTGGTGGTGGAGATGAGGAATAGAGCTTTTGGGGATATAAAGAGAAGAGGTATATAAAGGGATGCTAAAGAAGAATCTACCACTAGCAGCGGGGGGGAAAGCAATTGCTATGGGAATTTTTATTTTTGGGTAACTACAAATCTGTCCCCGCTCTTATAAAATATAACGTATCGGTCACCGACCTTCCCCTGATCTTGCCCTGGTTTAACAAGATCACCCTCCTTGTTAGTTCTATAAGGAAGTGTTGAAAGAGACACGTAAGTTTATAAACACATATTTTGATTATTTATATAGGAAATCACCGAGCAGTTTCACCAGATCAAGTGATAAGAAATATTTTTCTATTCATATTTTTTTAAAATAAACTTTATTATAGTTTAATTAAGGTTTTTAGTTGAAGTAAAAGGAAACAAAAAAAAATAATCAAAACCTCATACTTCATAGACAATATAAAAATTATATGACAAACAAAATCTTAAAATAAAAATCTATGTAGTAATGAATTTTAAAAATAAAAGCTTATTTTATTAAATGTCTATTTTTTCTAGTCAAGTTTTAGCCCTTTACCGAGCACATTCTACAAGTTCTGTAACGGTTTCCATTAGGGAAAAAAATTAACAGTACGGACGAGTTTTAAATCAAGAAATGCAGGTGAAAATTAGCAAAGTCTTAACATTGAGGACTACTTTGTTACTAAATTATACAGCAGGGACTGGTTCATTGTTATAGCTTTTCCTTCAGTTAAGTTAATTGTATGGGAATTTTAACGGGTCAAAAGGGAAGGAAAGAAGAAAGAAAAGTGGCGAGAGTTGATATTGTCGGCCACGCGATTCTGATTTCCTGGAAGATATGAAAAAATGTGTTGAAATTTAGAGAGAAGAAGTCAAAGGTCGGATAAATGAACGGTCGGATGAGTATGGTTGCGGCGAGATTTACCCGAAAGTCGTTAGAAACATAAGGAAGAAAATTGTTGATTTGTTCTAGCAAAGTCATTTTAAGCCGTTTGATTGATCTGCGATTCCAGATTGTTTTTTTTTTTTTTTATCAAATATTAGAATCGATACCAGATTTTGACCGGGGTTTTTGTTGCTTCCTAGAAATTGTTGGAATCTGCCACTTGCACTGTTGGGAATACAAGAATTAAGAGAAGCAGGTGAGAGAAAATTTATTGTACGGGTGGTTATGGGACCACGCGGCCCTTGATTTTAATGCTACTCAAGTTCACGTCCAACACGCAGCAAACTCCTATGTGAATTAAATTAGATTATGCGTTTTATGTAGTATATGATATTTTTAAAAATATTTTTTACTTATAAATATATTAAAATATTTTTTTATTTTTTATATCAGCATATTAAGATTATTACAAATACTAAAAAATATTAATTTAATTTTTTTAAAGATAAATATACTTTCAAAAAGCACCCAAATGTATACTATATAGGCACAAATTATTGATTGAAAAAAATAGATTTATTCTTGCGAATAATATAACAACTATATTAATTTGATTTATTTAGTTGAGCAAAATTAATACATATATATATATAATAATTATTCTTTGAAAGCATTATTGAAAATATCACCAAGTCTTGGAGACATATAAATAAGCTCGTCATTAATTCGTCTCTTTAAATCCTTTTCAACTTTTGTATTGGGGTAATTTCATTTCGAGTTGTCTAGCATGACAGTCAAATAATATTAACAATTAATTAGCTTATTTATTTTTCTCGTTTGGGTTCTCTACTTTTCTTTTCGTATGAGAAAAGATTACCGAGTCCAAAAATAAATGAAGAGTATGGAAATTAAGAGGTTAGAGTAACAATATTCCTATTTCGAGGGAGCCATTATATACCGTATGTAATGTTCTAACATTTTTAATTTTCCCTCTCTCTCAGCAGCAATAAATAGAACTCATTTCTTGGATTAAACCTAATTACACCGTTCAGTCTCGTTCATACCCATCATCTATCTCCCTTTCTTAAAATGGTAATATTTATTGGTTGGGAATGTAACAAGGGAATGTAAGAACAAAAGCTAATGCTGATGAGATATTTGAGAGTAAGATAGTTAGTGGTTGTTTTTTAAAATATTAATTTTTCATTTAAAAATACATAAAAAAATAAAATTTTACATTAATATGTTAAAACAATAAAAAAAACATAAAACAATAAAAAAATATATATTTTTAAAAAATTATTGCTTGGAACATAATTCCAAACTACAATCTTGCTTTGAACATGGAAAATTAAGAAGCAAAATCATGAAAGGAATCTATTACTTATATATATTATTTGATTTGTATATGAATTTAATTTGTCAATCAAGTCATCATCATCATCTAAGAATGTCACATGGTTGGTGTACAAAGAAGATAAAACATGAATGGTGTGTGGGTTGAAAATGGGCAAATGGTAGCCCGAGGATATTTCCAAGCCACAACCTAGTTTTAAGACAACAATATTGTTGAGCTACATGTAAAGGTAAGGTTGTAAAGGCACGCAAAATAATAATAATGTTTTCTTTATGATTTGTTTTGTGTGTTTTGTGAAGCAATTGTAAACACCAAAGTTAAATTCTTTATTACCATATTTTAAACACATGTTATCTATATTTGCATAAATTTTTTTTATATATATAAAAACCCTGATCCATCATTTTTTGAATAAAAATCAAATAAATCACAAAATATTTATTTTGTATTGATACTAATTGCAACAAAGCAAGTAAATCTTATTGGAGAGGGCCAAAAAAAGGAAAATACCATTCATTCCCAACTCAAAACTTCAGCACACACAGAGGGGGGAAAAAAAAGAAAGTAAAGTCTCCTTCGTTAATTTGAATCTTTCCTTGGGTGCATCATGCTCACACTCTAAGATTTGCCCATTTGAGAAAAAAAAAAAAAAAAAAAAAAAAAAAAAAGAGCTTGCAGGGCAGTTGCGATAGGTTTGAAGCAAGAAAGGTCCAAAACTCCGTAGACCGTACACTGTATTGTACTTATATTTTACCTTACACAGCAAAAATTGCTGATGGTGATGTGGGCCATTAGCCATGGAATCTAGTGCCATGAAAAATCCAAAATGGTGGGCTCATCTGGCTGCTGGCTGCGTTTTCTGTTTAAGATTGTTTTTGAAGTTATTTTTTAAAGTAATATTTTATTGAAATAATATTAAGATAATATTTTTTATTTTTATAATATTAGTATATTAAAATAATTTTAGAACATAAAAAAATAATTAAAAATTAAGATTTTTTAAAAACACAATTCAAACGTAAAAACAACCACAGCTTATCTGGACACATATGGCGTAGGTTGGTTTTAAAAAATGGTGGGGACTTGGCTGTCAGAAAATGAGACCCGAAACTCCCAGGTCTCTTTCCATCCCCAACCAGGCTTGTT
This sequence comes from Populus alba x Populus glandulosa, assembly GCA_033617975.1. Taxonomy (NCBI): domain Eukaryota; kingdom Viridiplantae; phylum Streptophyta; class Magnoliopsida; order Malpighiales; family Salicaceae; genus Populus; species Populus alba x Populus glandulosa. The sequence continues at coordinate 4,372,195 of CM066156.1, read as the reverse complement.
TTTTTCCAAACAATTTATGATACAAGACAAAACAGGAAAGTGCAGTTGAAAATCTAAACTGTTTTATCTCTCAAAAAGCTGGCAACGTTTTTCAAGGGCAGTCATCTTTCCAGATTTCGTTTCCCACATGAGATCTAATATGAAGTGATGTCTATCCATAAACTGTTCCAGGTACTACTTCGCTTTAATCAAGTAAATTAATCGCTAGTTTGGATATTTAAATTTTAAAGTTTTTTTATTTAAAAATATATATTTTAAAATTTATTTTTTATATAAATATATTAAAATGATATTTAAAATGTTGAATAAAATTTGAAACAAAGAAATTTTTTATATATTTTTAAATGCAAAAACAAATAAGCTTTAATATTCTCTTTTAAATAAAATTTTCTCTTAAATAAAATTGAGTTTATTATCATACATATACAGTACCTGTTGGGCTCATGGCAGGCTGTTACACTCAAGTTAAAGAGTATATTTGAGATTGTTATTATGGTTATTTTTTGAAATATTTTTATTTAAAAATATATTAAAATAATATTTTTTTTATTTTTTTAAAAATTATTTTTGATATCAACACATCAAAATGATATGAAAACACTAGAAAAATATTAATTTAAAAAAATATATTAATTTTTAAAAAAAATATTTTTAAAATATAAAACTCCTCTTAAATTGAGTTTTACACATGATATTTACCTCCTCAACTCATAGGAGTATCCAAATATCAGACCATGTTACAAGAAGTACAATTATCATCATCTTTCTTTGACAAGCAAATAAACTTTTGTTTTGTAAATAGTCCCGGTCATTCTTAACAACCTTTATTTTATCAAAGCTAATTATTACTTCCTTGGTTTATTGTTTCTTTTGCTCTAAATGATGCGTGTTCTTCTACTGCCTCCATCCTCTCATCAACGTGGGCACTTGAAATTAAAGTTCTAGTCTCCTTTCTCTAAACGCTGCCTTGGAGTAACTCTAGTTTGAAAAACTTGATATTAATGTGAATAATGTGCAAATTAAATTGAGTACGTACGGAAACATGATCCCAAACTTTGAATAAGTGAAGTATTTCAACGGCGTGTGATATGGAAATTGACTAGTCAAGTTAATTTGAACAATACTGATATATATTAGAGTAGAAAGTTCTCAACTTCTAATTTAGGCGTTGAAAATGTGAAGCCGCTGAAAGCATAGTATTAACTTCTAATTTGATTTCAATAATATTTATATACACGTGAGGACGATATAGTTAGATCAAATTAAGAAGAAACACATATAATACGACCTCAAAATGATGCACAAAGCATTTTGGAACATCCAAGCTTTCTAGCCTTCCTCTTCTCCTCTTGATGGTCTCTGAATTTTCCCCTCATATGTTACTTGTGTATACTAGAGGTGGGATATGTACATTCTTTTTAATGTTTTTTTCTTAACAATTCACGGACTTAATTTTATATAAAAGATCACAAAGTGCGTGGTTTACAATTTTTCTACTCAGATCTCCTTGTGGTGTGGTTTGAATTTTGAAAAAAATACATGTAATAAAAAATATTTAGGTAATAGAAAATTATTTAGTATTTTTATTAAATTCATCTTGATGAGTCAAATTTAAAGAATTTTGATTTTACTTTTTACTTAGCTCAAGTTTAACATTAAACCGCGTAAGAATTGTTCTAACATGATTTAATTCATTTAACCTATTGTATATTATTTAACTAATAATAAAATTAATATAAAAAAACTTTTCAAATTGAATTGACTCGATGTGATCATCTTAATCGATTCAAAAGCAACTTGGATGATTGTTTTTTAAAAAATAAGAATGAAATTAAAAATAAAAAAATAAAATTGAAGAACAAAAGAAGGAATGGAAAAAAAAAACAGGGAGGGGTAATTGAAAAGAGAAAAATAAAAATGAGCTTCACTGAAGCTTCATATTAATTCTCAATCTTTTTAGTAGAGAAGAAGTAATTCTTTTTTCCACCCAACATAGACAAGATCAAAATTGAACAATTCTACACTTGAACAATTCTACGCTTGTGTTATTTCTCTCTACAAACGTCATCACTTGTATGTGCGTGTTTATGCTGGAACTGGCAATAAATAATGAAAAAAATCACGAGCATATGATCAAGATGTAATTTCTCAAGGTTTTAAGAAGACAAAAAGTCTTGGGATCACCAGCCAAATCACCATCCGTACAGCCACAGACATTCCGAGCTGATTCTCAAGGTACAATAAATTAATGAACTTAGCTTTATGTTCCAAAATTGCTAATAGAAAAGTTTGTTTGATAATATAATTATAATTATTTTTAAAATAATTTTTAATGTTAAAATATATGTTAATGATATTTTTTATTTTTTAAAAATTATTTTTGATATCATCATATCTAAATGATTTGAAAACACTAAAAATATATTAATTTAAAGTTAATAAAAAAATAAAAAAATAAAAATTTTTAAAATACATAAATAAACATTCCTCCTAGTTGGGGTGTGAAAATGAACTGAAACGTGTAGATAAACATTGCAGCGTCAGCCAATATGATCCCATTTTCCTAGTCAACTTGCTCGGAAAAGTCAGCCTCAAACTTCAACGTTGGTTGCGGACATTGAAAGCCACGTCTCACCGGTGCCGTGGGATACTAAAATAAATTCATTGACTATTCCAATAACGATAATAAATATTTGATTAATTAATTGCTAAAAATATTGCTTTAATAAATGTAACTTTCCTAGCCTTTTCGGCTTACATGGAGTCTTTGATTTTATTTGTACGAACACGTGCACCGTACCCGCCGTTGGAGGCCTACTTGTTTTCTTTCTTTCTTTTCTTTTTTTCGAAAAAAAATGCTTAATTAATTGCATAACCTAGCGTTATTTAGTTTTTTTCTTGGATCATCAGCCACTGTCTGCAAATTTTATTAAGCTTCCAGTAGCTGAAGCAATATAAAATTTGAAGTTGTTGTGTGGCATGGAGCACGAGAGGAAGCATCTAGTCAACCCGAAAACCCATCATTTAGAGGTAAAAGTCATTAATTATTTTTTATGAAAGCAATAATCAGAAGTAAATGGCCAATCTATGATTTAGACGGTAAAAAATTAACTCCAACGTTATATAAACAAACTGATACGAGAATATTTTAACTATTCCAATAGTTTTCTTACTAGAATATGTGTGTCATTGTTGCATTGCTAAGAAGCATTGTTTAAAAAAATTGGAGGAGGATCATTATATTTACTTACACAATCCAAATTATTTTTATCCCATTTGCTTCAAGATTTTATTTTATTTTATTTTAATCAAAATACGTGTAGCTGTTTGCTTCTTCCGCCGTGAGAGATGGAAACATCACTATTCTATATTGTTAAATGAAATCATATATATTATTAATGATAACCCGTTAGCTAATTAACACATGGTTTACCATGTCCTTGCCTCTTGTTTTGATATTAAAGTAAGGAGCATCCCATATTTTTTTCCCCATGCATTAACCACAGTTTGGGTCTTGCTGTGGAAGTTCTTCAGCCACAGTTTGGATCGTTGGCTTGAGATTCTTACCGAATCAAGCACCCTAGCTAAAAGATAAAGGTTCTATTTAAAAATGTGATTGCGATTACAGTCTTGTTAAATTTTATTCCACTTCGTTTGATTGACTATTAAGGTATATAAATATTTACTAGTTTTGTTTCCTGCGCTTTGAATACATATTTCAAGATATCATTAATATATTTGTTAGTATTTTCTAAAATAACTTAAGTAAATTTATACCATATCAAGTTACATGGTTGAAACTCCATTCGACAAAAAAAAAAAAAAAACCATAAAATGATACTATCCTAACTCTATTTTTAAAACCAATGTTTTCTTGAACTTTTTTAAAAAAAATGGCCCGCGGAGAACTTTTTGATAATATCACTAAACTTGACTAGCAAGTCAACTTAAAACCTCCCAACTTGATTGTTTATCCAGCCCAAGCTTCAAATTAAAGTATGTTGGAGTTGTTATAACGTAACCTAGTTAATTTAACAGATTCAAAAATAGCTTAGACAATCGATCAAATTGTTGAGTGATTTTAAAAAATATCAGAATGATTTTTTTTGTATTATTTAATATAAAAAAGGAGACATATTGGATTATATCCGGTCAACTTGAGCCAACCATTAAATTCAAGACTTGAGGAATGGATATGATCAGAATATGCTAAGCTAGACACGTAGTTATCTCTTTCTTCTCCCTTATCTATTTGGATCTTCTTTGAACTTTGGGTCGATGAATTTTGATACTAAATTGAAGAGTTATTGGAGATTAATAGGCGGGATTTAAAAGAGATGGTATGGGATCGGGTGGGATAAGATTAATGATTCAATTGAAAATTATTATAAAACCAGAGACTAAATTAAATGAAGGAAGCAATAAAAGTTTGGTGTGTGCAGTGTAAGCATTAACATAGGAGTCGAGTTGCCGAGTTTAAGTGGTGTGTATGGCATCCAACAACATTAAACAACGTCATCCTTGGTGTGACTGAAATCTTCTTGATTAATTAGGCCTTCCTCCCAAGGTGGAGCATGGTTGCTAACTCATCGGTGGAGCATGGTTGCTAACTCATCGCAATGTGGCTTCAATAACTATTTTTTTCTCTTTCTCCTTCCATTGGATTCAACACAATATAATAAAATAAAATAGAATACATGGACAAACAAAAAAATGATTTTTTTTAGCACATCGTGAATCCACGATGCTAATTGGTGTGCATATACCGTTGATGTAATAGTAAATTAGCTAGGCACTTTAGTTTTCTTAATAATAATAGTGTGCTATATAATCAAGTAGAATATGATTAAATGATAAATTTTCAAGCTAGTGTATACATTGGCTCTCTACAGAATGAGCCATTTTGATTTATACTCCGTGGACTTTAAAGTGAATTAATGAAACTTAATAAAAGGGTTGTAAATCCAATAGTTCAGTTATTGAAATCAAAAAAAAAAAAAAAGAGTTATCAAAATTATTCATATTCCAAGAGGTCTTGTGTGAACTAGCTAAAAATTTATTTACATTGCGTTTAGCACACTAGATTAGTGTTTGTAGCCCAATCAATTTTTTTTTAATATAAAACAATATTTAGATATTGCTAACATGTTTTTTAATATAAATTTTTTAAAATTGTGTAAGGGTTGATTTGACGTAATCCGGTCAATTTGACAAGTACAAAAACAACATGGATGACTGATAAAAACTCAATTTGAATAAAAAAATAATCAAGAATATATTTGTTTTTTAAATATTAAGATGATAGTACATTGAATTAATTCGAGTTAACTTGAGTTAATCTGTCAATTTCATAACCCATATTATAAAATAAGGATATCCCTATATATAGAAAGCAAATTAAATCAAATTATGAACCTTAATTATCAATCAACACAATATTTAAGGATGAAATTAAAAAAACAAATCAATTAAAAAAGATATAAAAATAACCTGAGTCAACCCGTCAAACGCATGACCTTAGTCATCAAACAAGAATAACCTTATAAAAAGTAAAACAAAATAAATTAAGAAGTATAATTCTCAATGAACCTAATGTTGAATGATGAAATTGAAAAACAAATGTTAAATTAAAAAAGGAACCAAAAAAATAATATGGGTCAACCGGGTTAATCTGTCAAGTCCGTGACCGGGTCATGAAACTTGGATAACCCTATAGAAAGTAAATCAAAGTAATTATGTACCCTAATTCCAAATCAATACAATATTTAAGGATGAAATTAAAAAAAATTAATTAAAAAAATATGATTCAACTTGAGTAATCGGCCAAACTCGTGACCCGTGTTATTAGATTAGAATAATCTCATAAAAAAATAAACTGAAATAAATTATAAAGCCTAATTTCCAATTAAAACAATGTTAAATAAATGGAATTAAAAAAATAATTAAAAAAACAACCCGAGTCAACCAGGTTAACCCACCAAATCTACAATCCGGGTCATGAGACTGGAGTAATCTCATAGAAAACAAACCAAATAAATTATGAAATTTAATTTCCAATCAATAAAATATTGAAAGATAAAATTTTAAAAAAAAAACTCAATTAAAAAAAAAAAACTCGAGTTAATCTAGAGTTGTGATACTGAGATAACTTAATAAAAATCATATAAAAAAATTATAAAATTTAATCCCCGGTGAACTATTATTAAAAAATATATATTGAAAACTAAAAAATAAAACATTAAACTAAAAAAAACGAGGAAAACAAAATCAATGCTGCCATGTTTCCCTCTTGAATTAGTGCTTGTTATAATATCGTTATTTTTTGGGTTTATGTAGTCTTCTCTCGCATTAAATATTTGATATAATGTTGATAATGTTACTTAATCCTTAATGTTTTACTGTGGGCATGTGCTAGAAAGATTGTCGGCTTATGCTAAATTGTCACAAGTGCTGAGCAGGTTTTCCTGAGTTCTGCCTAACATTTTGGGTCAAGCTTTATTGCTTTCATTGTGGTTTTCAATTGAATATGTTTTGCCCCTGAAAACAAGAAGGTTAGTACATTGATTTGATGATTGATATCTATGCAATTAACCTTTTTTTAATGAATGCATATATGATTAATCTTCTTGTTTGGATATTTTTTGCCCGCCACGAACATATTAAACAAATAAATGTATTAGAAAATACAAGTTTTTTGCCCACCACGAATATATTAACCTAATTAAATTGTACGATTACTTCAAGCACATTTTGTGAGAAAACGAGAGTTTTTCCCGCATAAAAAAGAGGAAGTTTCAGTCGGTAAAGACAGCAAAGGAAAATGAAGGAAGGACTAATTCAACTTTTACTCGAAACATGTCGTTTTGCATAGAAATTAAATTCATGCATTACAATCTTCTAGCTATAGTGTATGAAAAACTATTGTACAATCAACTTGAATAACCTTAACATGCTCAACAGTGCATTTTAATTTAAATATAAGGAATAATCAAATTATCTCTAGAATTGTTTGTTGTCCAAAATTCAAAAGTAAAGATTAAGCAAGAAGAATATTTACTTTATAATTATGCAAACATATAAAATATGGTAATTATTTCAAAAATCTAGCATGTGTATTAAGTAAATATATAAACTTACAAAAAATATAGGAAAAATAATTCTATCATGCAAACTAATCAATTATTGAAATTATCCTTACACAAAACTAGTTTAGAGTACTTTCTTGTTGAAATTATTAGAAGATATCAAATCTGGAATAATAATACTTATCTCTAAACAGACTGAACCTAAACTCTGAAATAGAAAAATAATTTTGAATAACAAGTCTTTTAAAAAATCAACAACATGAAGAGAAAAACAAACCTAAGCAAATTCTTCAATTATTTATCACCCATCCAAAACATCTATTTGTAGGACTTGGAAACCAAAATAGTAACACTCATATTTCATAAATCTAAGAATTCATGAATGTTTATAGTTTATGATTTACTCCTAATAAAATTCATTCTCATTATGCAATTAATATATTGGTTCATGTACTAAAATATTTTATGGACTAATAAATTTCACAATCAAACATGAACTTAATATAAAATGTTTTTTTTATTAACAAGCTTAAACCCAAACAAGTGAGCCCATAGACTTATTATCCAATTCACAAAGCTATTTTAGGTTTGAAATTTTATTATCCAAAAGTTCTTCCATTCATCTTTAATTAGATTTTTAAATAATATTAATATTTCATGTTAAACTCATGTTTGATAACAAAATTCATTATGATTTTAACCTTAAATGTGAGTAAACCTCACATATAATTTAACTTTAAAATATCCACTATATATTTTATAAACCAATTCTAATATTATTTCACAAAGTTATAATTTCATAATTTCTTCTTAATCAAAATTGAAGTTAAATAAACAGTTAAAAGTTGAGGTTGTGAAATTACTTAGTAAGTAGTGTGGATATGGTTTTTGATTTTTGATCCACTTATATTATGTGTGGTTAGAAAAACAATTAGGAAAAAATTAGTCATGGAGGAAAGTAGTAGGAATCAAAAGGCTAGAAATTTCTTATTACGGATGAAAATAGATACTAAAAGGTTAAGTCCTGTATTATTCATGTCCGAATTCAAATAATTACCCAAATTCAATTCAAACATATATGAATTTTTGAAAATTAAATCTAATCTTATCAGGTTTCATAGAATATTCATAACTTGAATCTAACTCAAATCTGAAACTTTAATGCTATAATTTATAACTATTCATTATGAAATTAGTTTGATATACATAAAATATTTTTCAAAATTATTTATTTATTTTAATTTGAATTTGAATTCAAATCGGGTTTCGTGCTGACTTTTTGCCTTCAAATAAACTGAAACTTGATCGGGTGTCCATGTGAAATCGCCACCCCAATTTCTCATTCATAATTGAGAGATGCGATTGCTAGGTCGAGCTTAGAGGGAGGGATCCTTCAAGGGCAGGCTTTCTCCGAGCTGGTTCAGTGAATTATTGGCCACTATGTATTGGCCCAATTATTTCAAGCCTATCAAAACCTTAAGCTTTCCTTCGAGGTCTGGCTTTCTCCAATCTGGCTCAGTGAATTAAAAGGCATTATTTGTGGGGCCTATAATTGCAAGCCCATAAAAACTTTACATTAAGCCCCAGTAAGAAATTGACATTATGATCTCCTTTCCCTCTGCGAGTGCCAGTGGGGATGATAAAAGCTTACAGAAGGAGAAAAAAATAAATAGACCGCTACCAATCAAATCAAACAAGAGACTGTAAATAACTTTCGTATCGTTAGCTCACGAAACAAAAGAAATAGCAAGTATTAGGATCTAGATCCAAAATGACGGATACAAATCTGGAGTTACAAGAATCCGGTTGGGAGGAACTAAGAAGAGAAGCAAGAAAGATCGAAGGAGATCTCGATGTTAAACTCTCTTCTTATGCTAAACTTGGCTCTCGATTCACTCAAGGGGGAGGAGGAGGTTTGGATTCACTTTTAATTTGTTTTTTTTCCTTCTTAATTTCCAAGTGTAATAATGTGGTAATTGTTTCTTGGAAATTCAATAATTTTTAGTCATTAGTGGATTATCGGTGTTGATTGTTATGGAGTGTGATTTAGGTTATGTCGATACTGGTTCGCCAACAGTTGGATCCAGTAGGTCATGGAAATCAATGGAAATGGAAATTCAATCGTCACTTGAGAAGTTACTTGATATAAATGATGCTATGAGTAGATGTGCTGCGTCTGCAGCACCAGCCACTTCAGTTAATCAAAAGCTAGCAAGGCATAGAGATATCCTTCATGATTTTACGCAGGTTTGATTTTTGTTTTGGTAAAATTGATAATGAAGTGCTTAGGAAAGTTTTGTTGTATCGTATGTGATGCGTGTATTGGCAGCAATGCGGATGGGAAATCTGATAGTGGATTTTTGTTTTTAGATTAATGTGGCTTCGTTCCAATTTGAAAAATTAGGAAATGTGGCTTTATTAATATAGGAGGAGTATAGAGTGGAGAAAAAAAATACACATTACAAACTGAGTATAAGAACCTTATCCGGAATGTGGAAATGTTGGTGTCGACATTTTAATCTTTTGTCGTGGGAAGACAGTTGATTTGATTGTTAATGTCATTGTGTTTAATTTCCATCATATTGTCGTGATTGCGGGCATAATTGGTTTCAGTTCTTTCCTTCTTTCTTTGTTTTTTGCGTTTTTTTATTGGTTGATTATATGATTCACACTCTGTTTTTCTTTTCTTTAATTTTTTGTTGCATTTTTTTATTGGTTGATTATATGATTCATGCTCTGTTTTTGGGACTCAATTGCTAGTTCCGCACCTTAAACAGTGTGAGAAAATGCATCAGTAACAAGTTAGTTTTTCTTGTGGTGCTCAATCAAATTTTCAAAGGGTAATTTGAATTCAGCAGTATGCATCTGATCTCATAGAAAGTTTCTTCTATGAGATGTCAAGAACCCAGCTGGTTTTTTTCAAAATCATCAAATTCCAAAAGATTTTCTTGCATCTGCAAGTGGAATCTCATTTTGAGTCTGATGTCATTTTAAAATTAAGTGTGTTCCATTTAAAAATATTCATGCTTGAGTGCTGCTTGTCTTGAGCAATGAAGTAAGCGAGAGAAGGTTTAGCAGCCTAACTTATATACATGTGATACTGATGCACACAATCACTGTTTTCAGTAAGTTCCATCTTCTCTGGTCTCATTCCCATTGGCGTCTAAGTTCAACTCAAGTTCTTATTCAAAATTTCTCTTTCTAGTCGGCAGTGGCAGCATTATTTTTGCAGCTTCTCGGTTTATGATTGATAGCAAAGCCCATGATAGCGCTTCAAAGATTAGTGGAGAGGGGAGAAGAAAAAGGAAAAAATTATATACAGAATTGGTCCTAAATTAATTTTTTTCATATCATTGTATATGTTCCGCTAAACAAATTAGCAGATTAGTTAGATGCTAAAACTATAGCATATTAGGAATTTTCATACAGCTTTTATTTCAAACAGTTTCCCCCCTTTAGGACTGCATCTCATTGTATTATATTCCTAATCATTTGATTTCATTGTGGACATGACATCTATTCTCTTGAGCTAAGAAATCGTATTTTATTGGTTTCTGTCTCATTGATCAAATAAAATTTGTTACTTTAGGAGTTTAGACGAATCAAGGGAAACATAAACTCTATGAGGGAACATTCAGAGCTTCTGAGTTCTGTCAGAGACGATATTAGTGAGTACAAGGTGGGTATCATTTGAACTCTTAAAACTTCTGTATGTTCTCATGTTTTTGTTTCTCAAAATTGAGGTTTGTTTTCTGTGTACTTATAGGCATCTGGTAGTATGTCCCCGAGAGTGCAGTTACTACGAGAAAGAGCTGCCATCCATGGAAGCATATCTCATGTAAGACTTTCTCGCTTTCTTTTGGCCATATCCATGTTAGATTCTTTAGATTAATATTTCTCCTTGCACATTTCTTGCCATGCATGTTGATGGAAAAATAAATAAGGATGCTGGGATGGACTACTGGCAATACTGAACTGGATGGAGTTAAATAATAAGTTTTATTAGATAAGAGGTAGAGACTGAAGAAAATATGGATGGGATGAATAAAAATCATTGACTACTTCCGGTAGCGAAAAATGGCAGAAAATGAATGTAATTGGGTGTAAATAGAGGGAGTGTTTTTTTTCCCCTGATGCACACCAGTTTTACTTATCTGTCACTAGACCCATAAGTCTAACCACCACCACCTCCACTGTTCCACCTTTAATTGGGTTTGAACCTTGAACCTCTACAGCTTTACTCACTTGCACTCTGTGAAGTGGGAGGTACATCACCCAGCTAAAAAGCTTGGTTTATGAACAGTGTAAGTTTAATGCATTTAGATTTCTAGTTTACCATCAATGTGTCGGGCAAGGGTGGATTTTTGGGGGATTGAAAATAGGTGGAAGGGAAATATGCTGAGGAATTTGGTTTTCCACCCTATGGATCACCAGCAGAACAAGGAACTAAGGAATGGAATGTGGAAAGAAATTTTCTTTCCATGCCTACCACTTTCAATCTCTCTTATTTGGAGAGAAAGACTTAACATTAAACATACTTGAATACTTTCCCTTCATTAGCTAGTGTTTCTCTATCCCTACACAATCCAACTTCTAATTCTACAAGCCACCTGTCCATCCTCTCCTTCAGTTTATCTCTTCAAATTCCTCTTCTTTGATATGTGGTATTGTCATAACTTTGTTATATACACATGTTGGCCTACTGTCCAACATCATAGAAATGGATATTGATGTATTAAATCTATCTTTACATTCCTGTAGAACTTTGCGATATCAAATGACAAAGATGCTGTGTCCAAACTATGGTTTATTTGATTAGCAAATCTTATGTCCAAATAAATGGAGACAAAAGTGGAAGGGAAGTTGATTACTAGTTAGAAGGTAAACTTCAATAAATAAGGCGATGAGCATAATTGCAACGTTGCATTCATAATTTTCATTCCACCTCTTGTTTATGTTTTCAAATAAAACAAAAACTTCCATTTTCATTCCTCTCCTTTTTCACGTTTCCCAAACATATGGACTGAATATAATATTCCCTTGTACTTTCATTCCTCCCATGGTCCCATTTTCTTTTCTCACAACTTTTTAGTCCCAAACATAGCATCAGTTACCCACTAAAGAGCAGATGTCAATATTATGTTCATAGTATCTATTTTCTGATGCCTGCTTCCTAAACAAAGGGCTCGATGTCATGGAACAATTTAATTAAATGTTGACTTAACATGGTTTAGAAAGATAAGTTGCGTTTGTACATTTTACATTTGGCTGTGAACTAGGTGTGTGGCCTCCTTCCATCCCTTTCACTGATCTCAATTAGTAGGCATAAAGATAGCTACAATCATTAGTGACTTTACCAGATATTTATTTAAAAGCACTGCACCGAATTTTCTGGTTATTTACCACTGAAAAACTTTCTACCGGAAATAGCTGTTTTTGTACTTTTTAGGTTTCCACTTGTCTGAATTATCAGTTGTCATACAACGCATTGTGCTGATCAGGAAATCCATGTTCTTTTCCTTGTGTCGTATATAGAATCAAGTTGCAATGACACAGAGCTACCTCAAGTGGTCCTTATAGAGAACCCTGTTATATTGGCTAATTAAAAGTGAAGTCATACAGCCTATAAATGTTGCACGTGATGAGTTGACTGACTTTGCCCTATGCAAAAGTGGTAATCTTGAAACACCAAGTTGTATCTGTAGTTTATCTCACATGATTTACTTTTGAATTCTGAAGCCCCCCTCAGTAACCATTCAATTAATGGCATTATGGTATAAGCTGTGGACTTCCTTTGTCAGCAATTGCTTCTCTGATCTTTAGTCAATTGACAATGCTGGTTCACGTCTGTGCAGATTGATGATGTCATAAATCAAGCTCAAACAACCAGGGCCGTTTTGGGTTCTCAAAGGGCTTTTTTCGGAGATGTTCAGGGGAAAGTGAAGCTTCTAGGCGACAAATTTCCAATTATCCGTGGCCTTCTTGGTACCATACAATAGCCATTTGTATTATAAACACTTATTTTCTGATATTCAGCAACATTCTTCAGTTGCATAACCATTTATTTTTTCTTCTGTTTTCTAAGGTTCTATCAGGAGGAGACGATCAAGAGACACTCTCATTCTGTCCGCTGTTATTGCTGCTTGTACGTTGTTTCTTATTATCTACTGGCTCTCAAAATAACAGATGCTATTTATTGTTACAAAATTTACAAAACGATGATGCTCTTCCAAAGCAATTTTGCTTCTGTAATATGTTGTTAGGATGGATGAAGTTTTGTATGCATCCATGTGGTGCCATTACGCCAGAAGTATATCATTTTGTTTTATATGGGATTTGCTATTCCAAATACATGGCTGGATGTACCACTGTACAGATGAACAGCCACACAAGGATCTAGATATCAACAAAAGAAAGAAAACGAAGGTCTCAACATGTCTCGTTGCTGCATAGGAACTACCTGTCAGCTTGATGACTCCTTTTCATGCCTTAAAGCATCAATGTCTCTTCTGGTGCAGCTTTTAGCCTTGTTTGGATTACCTCAAACCTTTGCTGCACGGAGTGTTTGCATGTGCAATGACACTGTTTTTCCAACTCATCAACCTCACATTGAATGCACATAAATTTAGCCCGAGGGCGCATGTGAGTGCCAGACACTTCTCTTGTTGTCTTCATTTCTTGATATGGAATTGTCCATCATGTCCTTGTTTGCTCAAGTCTCAATGTAGGAATGACCATGGAGGCAGAAGATGTATCCTTCATCTTCGCTTTCACGAGGCTTCTTAACTTCCATACCTGCCTTTATTTTATCCAAGTTAATTTTTACCCTCCAAAGATCAAAGCGAACACCTGAAAAAATAAAAACTCAAAAAATCCTGAGTTAAACGGATAAAGTACTGAAAAAAAAAACAAAAAAAAAACTGAAACAAACCAAGCAATATGAAACCCAAAACATACTAGATTTAGTTGACACAAAGACACAAATATTGAAAATCATGATCAATAATCTAGTATCAATTTACTTCAATTATCACTTAAACATTATGATTTTATCAAAAAGGGTTTCGGTTTAAAACTGAAATCTTAAGATTAAAAATTATTTATACACGTTATTAATGAGAATAAACACTAGATTATTGATTGATTATATATAAAAAAGGATTTTGTGCAAAGAAATAAACCGAAATTGATTCAAACCTAGGGGTTAAGGCAATGTTCTTTTAAAAAACATGAATAACATTACCTAGAAATCCAGAAAAATGCCCAACCAAGGCAGCTATTGCCAAGCCCAAAAATGGATATTTTTGGCTTCTAAAACATGCTCTTTTTATCCCAACAAGTCACAATATCATACACAAATATGTTGGAACCAAAAACTAAAAAAAAAAAAAACATCAAAGCATCAAAATCAAGTATGAGGTACTAAATATAAAAAACTATCAACTTAAAACAACCTATATATTCAGACAACATGGATTTAAGATTGGTTCTCTGAATCCATTTTGTTCATGAACAGGTCCAATAAACCCAAGGTAAACACTCTTACTTTAACATGCATAGCTCAAGCTAAACAAAACTTCAAACAACATTGTATATAAAAAACATACTTAAAAAACAATTTTAGTGTGTCAAAAACATCAACAAAACTTCAAAACAACCTCATTAAATAAAAAAAATACAGCAACAAAGAGGTGAGTGCAACATCATTTGTTAAACATTCTAAATCTCTTTTCTATGATTATAAACATAAATATAAAATAAAACAAATAAACAACAACAAAAATAGGCTATAAAGGATCTACTTTTAGATCAACAAGGTATACTTAGAATAACTATTCTCTCTTGGTTTTTCTTTGAAAATTTTTACCTCTCATAAATTTACAAAGCTTAAGAAAACTTTTGTATTGGTTTTTGGACCTCTACACTTATGTTTTTTTTATTGATATTTCTCTTTTTTTTAGCCTTTTTTTTTTTGAAGGGGGTATTTATAAGGGGTTTAGAGGTCTTGAATCTATTTCTCAGCTCTTGATCTTGAGGGAAGTGTT
Source organism: Populus alba x Populus glandulosa (assembly GCA_033617975.1). NCBI lineage: Eukaryota > Viridiplantae > Streptophyta > Magnoliopsida > Malpighiales > Salicaceae > Populus > Populus alba x Populus glandulosa. The sequence continues at coordinate 4,357,065 of CM066156.1, read as the reverse complement.
GTAAACCCTTGATAAAAACTCATTGAGAAACTTTTATGTGTGAACACACGAAAAACAGATCTGTTTTTGAATGATGGTTGCACTGTCGAAGCTGACAGAACTGCCTACTTTCGAGGTTTCGTTGAAACAATTATGAGATCATCATCATCTCCTGAAACCACACGAAGTTGGTAGAGGGGGTGCACACCTTTAATTTAGATATAACTTTGATCAATTTGGAGGTTAGTAGCTCCACATTCATTTGTTTGAAGTTATTAACTCGATCATAAAAATGTCAAAACAGAGATGCAAGTTGGCGAATGCCATGTCATTCACTTTCTTTTCGTTAAGTCTGAACTGCACGTCGTTTAGGGTTCTTAATTTGAAATTTAAAAATTTTCAATTGAGTCCCCGTTCTTCCAATTGCTTTTAATTATACTTGTAATTACCTCCAGACTTTTAATTTTATACAATTTCATCATTGCCAAACTCAATTATCAGCTTCAGAGTTTACCACTATTTTTATTTTCATCATTGGTTTTGAATTTGCGCTTTTCGACCCTTAATTGACCAACAAACTTCTATTTTTTTCAATTTAGCCACTGATTTGGTCAAACTTAGCCTTTACATTCACATGCCTTTTTCAATTTAGTCCTTGGTTTTGGATTTCTTCAATCAAGTCCTTAATTGCCCGTAAAACTTCAATATTTATGCGATTAAGTCCATGATTTGATCAAATTAACTCTTAAAAAATTGCAATTAGACCCTATACTTTAATTTCTTCTAATTAAAGCCAAAATTGACTTCAAAAATCAATATTTCTTGCAATTAAACCCTCAATAAATTCAATTAAACCTTGAAAATTTTCAATTGAGTCCTTAAATATCTAATTTTGAATTTTTCTCCTTAAATTGAATTTTCTTTATCAATAAGGCCTTTATCAATCAAAAATACATTGTCAAATTTTTTAATTTTGTATATTTTGATCTTCCTCAACCAATCTTTAAAAATTTCTTGGACTTTCTGGTATATTCTCTTTACTTATATATATATATATATATATATATATATATTTTCTTCCAATTTTTTTTTTTGTGTTTTCTCTTTTCTTTTTCCTGATTTTTTTTTGTTTATGTAGGGCCTTAAAATATATGTAACAAGAAGATTAACGAGCATGTGAATAGCATTTCGGGATGCATATCTTGTCCTTTATTTTCTTGCAAAAGCTACCAACAAATGGCCGATCGAGACTCTCAATAGCCATGTGAATTTGAAGCACCACTGAAAAATTGTATGCAAAAGCTTTCGACCGTTGAGTTGCTGTCATAACATATATAAAACAACTATGGTCCATCAGTGAATCCAACGTGATTTGGCAGTTAGAAAGGGGTCATATATGGTACCACTGGCAACAAATGGTGTATACGTATAGTGATTCATGAAAAAAGAACAACAAATTTAGAGTATCGAAGGCGATTTGGACTCCTTTTAAGATTGGTGATGTACATGTAATATTAAGATATAAATATGTAATAATAAACTTGCATGGCGTGCACTATACCCACCTGAAATTTCAAACAAAAGGTTCAATATGGCTTCCAACACATGTAATTTTCTAAAGCCAAGGACAGTACTACAAGTGAGATGGCCACATGCCTTTAATTAGACATACGTACATGCATGCTTCATAATTAATTAAGTTCACGGGATCATTTATAAGCAAGGTTTCTTCACACACACACACACACACACAAATATATATCAAAGATATTTCATTGTTGTATGTTTTGCTACATAATGCAATCAAGGCATCCGCTGCAACACATTAGAGGAAAGAAGTTTTAAAATCTAACTGGTATCTTTCTTGTAGCTAGGTTGGATTTTGGCAGAAATTGAACACCGTAAACTGGGCGAGACAGTGAACGTGAGGTGATTTACAAAAACAAACAAGAAATGGATCTCATTTTCATGTCTTTTGCAACAAGCCTCGAGGTTTACAGCTTGAGATGGCTGTGTAACAGAGGCTTGGCTACCTCCCTAACTCAGCGATACAGTGGCAGTACTTTTTTGTCACGGTAAATTTGTACATCCACACACCACCCTATTACTCAGAGCTTGAGATGCCAAAAGAAACAGCACAGGCCTATTATCATCATCATCTTTATTGGATTTCTACCCTATCCGTATTCTTTCAGGCTTTTTACACTGAAGGCTTGTTTTTAACTTTTGTGCATGTATATATGCTATGCTTGTTCATAATGGTAGACGAGATTGTTGTTGTTGTTGTCTCATTCTTATTATTATTCTTATTATTCTTATTATTATTATTAGTATTATTTGTGTGTGATTATATAATTGTTATATGAAGTATGATGTGAATAATTGTTAGAAATTTGATGCATTGATGAGATAAACAAATACTACTACTAATTTTTCCCTCTACCTCTAAATTAAATATATAGTTGAAATCTGATATATATTTCATTTTATTTGAAGATCTCAGATTTAAATCCTGAAATTTGTATAGGATGACGAATTAGGAAGGGAAGTGAGCATATATATATATATATATATACATACATATTGGTGTGATTATAAATGTCTTCAAAATGTTCTCTAACTATAAGAGGGATGTTGGTAGTGTTCCCAAACAGATGATGCCAGAGATTTAGCTGGTGATTGCTTGTCAATAGTGTGATAATTCTAAAAACCGGGTTCAATTTGGACATGGCACCTGCAAACAGTGCTTGATATTTTGTCTTAATTAAAACCTTTTCAGCCATAAAACAACTCCCTTACCCAAAAAAAGAGAGAACATTGAAAAGTTACAACAAACTGTGCTTGATGCTGTAGTACTTAATTTACTAAAATTTTCAAAGGATTATTTCCAAGTATGTGGAGCACGTAAAAGAAACAAAAACAGCTGGTCCTTTTACGAGGCTTGTGAGCCTTTATCTGTATATTATATATTATGCTAATAATTATATTCTATTTATACATATATAAAAAAGAAAAGGATATTGTCAAGGGTTTAATTTCTTGTCTTAGCAATCACATTTTATGTGGACGCTACAGAAATAACTTTCCAATCATAAGGCATCTTTATACATATTTGGGAAGGCAAGACAGGTCCCATGTTCTCTGTACATAGTCTATGATTTTTTAAAAAAGTGCTAAATAATCTAATGAGAGTTATTGGTTGATGGAGGTTCCAGCTACATATGCAAATTGTTTAATAAGATGTAACATTAGCTAGAAATGGCCATTAGATCTGGCAAAGTAGAAGTAAAATAAATTATGAGGGTACGTACTTCCAATAACGACAGCAATTTTAGACAGCTAAATTCGATCTGCCGTGGAAGGTCTCAGCGTGATAAGATCAATTGTATGTCGGATTCTGATATCCATGTAATGTGTCCCACAATGAATATTTACAGTGTTACTATGTGCCAAAGAAGCTGATATGTCGAGACCTACTTATCAACTATCACACGTACGTACAACTTGATTACTATGAACATCTTCTGTCTCCTTAATTTATTATCCCTGTTCAGATTAAATAAGATCTTCCCATCTGTAAATTATCATGTAAATAAGATAAGTTGAATTATAGGTGCACGAATTAATCCTATTATATATATATATTGATCATATCGGTGCAGTAAACTCAAAAAAATTGTGATTGGTATGATTCAATGAACCCTTTATGAAAAATCTTCCTTCCACCATATTTATCGTATCAATCATTAATTATTTAATTACTAGCTGGATCAGGTTGAATATGTATTGCTTATATTATTTATTATTGTAATTATCATAAAAGCTTTATTGTTAAACCCTAGACTTAATCATAACCAGTTTAATTTGTTTTGCAGTATTTTCTATGGATTAAAAAAAAACATGATTAATGATGACCACAATTTTTTAACACGAGGAACCAAACAAATCCTTGAAGTAATGAGTTTTGTAGTCCCTATACTACTCAATATTTGCTAGTAAGGTAACTCTTTTTATAGGCACGGTTTATTCGGTGCTCGGATATTGGGAACTGGAGAGTAAACCAGTAGACAGCAAGCATCCGCTTCAACGCCGTTTCCTAAGGCACCGAATCCTCAATGCTGAAAACAAAACATAAATAAACCTGTGCTCGAATCCTCATAGAAATCTCTAAATAAATGCTGCAGATGCCGTTTTCTATTTAACGAGGAACCAAACAAAATCCTCAAGTCCAAGGAGGGCAGCCATGAATGCTGTTAATTAATTCTATATATATATATATATATATAAGAAACTTAATTTAGAATGACAAGTCAGGACTCTCTGTCATTTCTAACCGCGTGACTGAAAAATCTTCCCTTTAAAAGCAATTTTAGGGAAGAGAAAGCCACCATTTGCACACATGAGCTAGGATGGAAGGATGGTGATGCTTTTCAAAAAACTCAGAGAAACATTTTAGCAATCCTGGGGTGTTGCAAGAGAAAGTAAAACCTATATATAGGTGATACAGTGTAGGCCTTGGTGGACTAACTAAACGAGCTAAAACCTGTCCCAAAGATAGAGAAATCTATGCAAGGACAAAGAAAGTAAATTCAAATAACAAAGTATCTCTGGTTTCCTGGTGCCCCTGACAACTACGTATCTCTGTGCATACATGTGTGTGTGCGAGGGCGAGAGGGGGAGATACCTGAGTGGTCAAATCGGTAAAGATATAAAAGCTTTAATGTTTCCTAACTTTATATGCTATTTAATTTTTCGTTATTTATACTATACAGAAGTATAATAATATGGTGATGAATTCCCTCTTATAATTATTACTGCAATAATTTGGTTGGTTTCTTTTCAGGTGCTTTTACCGGATGTTTGTAGTTTCGTTCAACGAGGTCTGAGTTTTTGAAAGGCACCGAAGAATTTACTAAAATCTGGTATTTAAGTTGAGGGCTGTAAACATTTCTGCAACAAGTCTATTTTCGTTGCCATGCTTGGGATCACCACATTAAGCATGTATCATACAACTTTATGATCCTTTAATTAGCTAGTGGCCATAGCCAACCATTTGGCACTATTCTCCCTTGTTTCTAACTTCTTTTTTCTCATAGGATGAACCCTAACACTTATTGGCGGTGGCAAAAAAATTTTTTCTTAACAAGTTGTTGGGCATTTTGTATGTGATATAACTTCAACAAATCACTTGAGCTAATCCCAAACTAGCAGTAAAAGATATGGAAAGTATCTTCTTTTGAGCGGCTTTAAAACTACAATAATAATAGATTTGATTGTTGAACCGGGTTTAAATTTTTGTAAATAATTTTACAATCAATGTTCTTATGAGCAATCATAAAGTCACTAGTTAAACCATCTATCTTCCATAATAAAGTTTCAAGCTTGAGTGAGCTAATTTTGTTATTTTACCTTTGTTTTTTTTATTGGATTCTATGTTTTTTTCAAACTTTTTTTATTTACTTTATGTTTTCAGATTTCTAATTGTTTTCTTATAGATGTAGGGTTTTCTAATATATTTAAAGATCTTGTAAATCTTTTAAGGAGACAACCATTAAATATTTTGTTTTAGATAATAAGATTGTGAATTCAGAGTTCATACCTGCAACTCTCTTTGCTTATGAAACCTTAAGTGTTTTTACATTGTTGTTGTTCTATCAAGCTTTCTCCTTCATGTAGATTGGGAAAGAAACTTACTTGTGAAAATTTACTTTTTTATTCCTGGATCAATTACTTTAGTGTCATTTCAATTACTAGAATCAAGGTGATATTTCACAGTACGAACATCTTTGTAAATCTTGTCAAGTTAATACAGGGAGTCAAGATAGAAAAAAAGAAAGAGATAACTATGCTCTTTCAATAATAATAACTTACATCTTCATATGAGTTATGTTCCTATTTATATAAGTATAGGAAGCAATTACTTTCTTTATTAACTCCTCTGAATACTTGAACCAGGCCCATCCATCATGGGTGGATCATGTTTAACCCAATAACCAACACTTTATAAAATGTAGTATCCTTAAAATATACACATATAAACCCCCGCTACTAGAAAAAAAAAATGTATATATACATATATACTTACAAGCAATTTTCAAAAGAAATTTCGACAAGAAAAAATAAAAAGAACACAACATGACCTAAAATAATTTAATGATTAACAATCCATGTGATATACAAATCTCTAATGCACATAAAGAGCGGCACCAAACATCTGAAATTGTCATAAATGATTAGGAAAAAATGATTGATTAATATAGAATGAAAATAGAGAGAGAGAGAGAGGAAGAAATTATTTTGTAGGATTAGCCAGAGTCCAAATGATTTTTACACTACCAGAATTCTTATATTTATTGATGGAATTTTCCGTCGGTATTTATACTATCATTCCATTGGTAATTAATTTACCAACGGGATCATAGACGAAAATGCTCCATTGGTGAATCATTTATCGGTAATTTTTTATTTGTCAGTAATAAAAAAATATTATTAACGATAACTTTACTAACGGGAAAAGTTAGCTAAAAAAAATGATCCACTTTATTGGTATTTCCCTCAGAAAGCTTGTCATACAACCGACAAAAAAACCATATGCAATTCCGTCGGTGATTATTTAAAAATATATTTTAAAAAAATCTATTTAACAAAACAAGAAAAGTAATTAAAAAATATATAAAAATTCTATAAATAAATCAACTAAAAATTTCTCTTACGTGAAAAAAAAATCATACAACAACATTCATACAATTATTAAGAACATAAAAATTTAAAAATATAATGAAAAAAACAAATATAATGAAAAAAAACACAAAAAAAAGAGAAAAAAAAAATCTTATCTTAATGTAGTTGCGAATAAAGCCAAGAAAAGAGAAAAAAAATAAATTCATAAAATATATTAATTAAATAAACTGAGAAAAGAAAAGAAGACATACCTGAGAGTGGAGAAAAGGAGGAGTTGAGGAGAGAATAGAAGAGAACATAAATGGATGTTGATGTTTTTTACACAAGGGAAAGAAGAAGAAGAGGTTTGTCTGTTGTGAAATGAGGGATTCTAATATTTTTATTGGGTTGTTTTACCGACAGATAATTAAATATTACTATTTTTAATCATTATGTCAGTGATTCTATTTGTAATATTTAATTAAAATTTTAATTTAATAAATTTTTTTCAGAAACCACCGAATATCACCGATGACTTTTTAATTTGTCAGTGATTTCGTTTGTAGTATTTAATTTAAATATTCAATTTAATAAATTTTTTTAAAAAACCGCTAAATAAAACCGATAACTTTTTAATCCGTCGGTAATTTTATCTGTAAAGAACAATAATTAACAATGCAATTGAGAAGTGAACAGTTTTAGAGTTCTCTGAAAAATATTGACAAAAAATTCTGTCATTAATTCCGTTGGCAAGTGACATGATGAACAGTGGCAAGGAAATGTGAATAATTTTCCAACGAGTGCATTGATGGATTTTACCGAAGGTATCAAAACCATCAGTAATTTCGTTGGTACAAATAACACGTTATTATTATTATTATTATTATTTTCTCACTATAATTCTCTTGGTATATATACGAAAGAGAATATTTTCATTAATAAAATTTTCAAAAATTTATCAACAAAAATTTTTATTTAATATTTATATTTATATTTATATTTATTAGTTTTCTAGTCGTGTTATAGCTAGATTTAATTTTAGATTGAGGCAGGCCTCTAGCGTTTTTTTCAAATTGCGCCAAACACCTCAGAATTAGGAACGGATGGTTAATTAATTATGAAAAATAAGTAGATGAATATCATCAGTTAGACAAGAGTTATGAAACCAAAACAGAATGAAAAGACAAACTGGGATTGAGGCAGGGCTTATAATTAGAAGTCAAGTAAATAACCAAAGTGTAGGAAGACTTATTTACTAATTGAGTCAAAACGAGGGTGTAAGAGCATCAGTTTTTTTTTCCCTCCTTGTGGCCTTATCGAGGGCACCATGGAATTGTAGTGAACCAAGAAAATGGAGGTTTTCCCTTCCTTCTCACCCATCTTAACTATGAAAACAACTGGTGAATGAGCCAAAGCCCATGCAAACGTCCTTTTCTCGCTCCCCCACCTCTGCCGCCTCTGCGCTCTCTCTCTCTCTCTCTCTCTCTCTCTCTCTCTCTCGCACACACATCCATTTCCTTTTTGGAATGCCAACCATTCATTTGCTTTCTCTTTAACCTTCTCCCTCCCTCACTCTATTCTGTGCACTATTTATGATACATCAACAACTTCACATACAACAAAAAAACATGTAAAAACGTTTAAAAATAAAAAAATAAAGAAAAAATTATAATGTCAAGAAACACGGAGAGAGAAAGTGAATACTTTCTGGTTCTGCTCTATCTCCTAGTATATTAGTAGTAGCAGGTTCCTCTCTTTCCACATCTCTCTCTTCTCTTTTGCTATAGTAACAAGTCAACAATCAAGACGATTAGATCCGAGGAAGAGGATTATTATCTGTTCTTTCAAAATATCCACCGATCAGTCAATCCATCAATCAAATCAACAAAATCTCTAAAGAAGCATAAAAAAATGGCATCCTCTTCAGCTGCCTTTTCACCGGATCACCTCTCTTCATCAGACCAGCTTTGTTATGTCCAATGCAACTTCTGTGACACTGTCCTCGCGGTATCATTTTCTCCCCATTTTTTCTTATCCCTAATTTTCTGTTCCATTAGTGAAGGCTTGAACCTGAATCCGAGCCAATCGAGCGAACCCTCATTGGCTTCTTCTTTTTCTTATTCTTCAATGAATTTCTTAAGGATGGTTTGAGTCACATCTCTTGTTGGTGTTATAGGTGAGTGTACCTTGCTCTAGCTTGTTCAAGACTGTTACGGTTCGATGTGGTCACTGCACCAACCTATTTTCTGTGAACATGCGTAGCCTACTTCCTGCAGCTAATCAATTTTACCTTGGTCATGGTTTCTTCAATCCTCAGCTTAATATCCTGGTATATCAAGATATTTTAGGGTTTCAAACATATCAATGGTTTCTCTTTTTACTCATTCTTTTTGTGGTTTTAATTATACCCTTTATACATTAGGGTTTGGAGCACTAAAACAGTTAAAAAGACTAAATTTCCTTTGATTTCTCTTTCATGATTCCTTAATTATATAGATAAGCATATAAATAAATCTAAACTTGGAATTTAATTCTTGGCTTTCCATGGTTACTGGCGTAATTCTAGGAGGGAATGAGGAGTACTGGAGCACCGCCAAGTTTGATGATCAATCAGCCAAACCCAAATGAATCTGTTATGCCAATTCGAGGTGTTGAGGAGATCCCTAAACCACCAGTGGTTAATAGACGTGAGATTCTTCACACTTACCTCATTTCTTTGACATATCAATGGCCTTTTCACTGGTCTATATATGAGCAGCAGCACTACAACAAATTTTGAGTCATTATTAAGTGACTTCACCAGTCCCCTTTAACTTTCTTTAAAGTTTTTTGCATTTCTTACACATAGTAGCTATAGTCTTAGGTGATCAAGAAAAGGTATGTAAGAAACAACAGTGCCCTAGATATCTTGGTTTTGCTTGATGTACCAAAGCATCTTTTGGACAATCTTATCATGTCTAGCCTTCTTGATGCTATTCACATTTATTTAGTGCTACCAAAAGGGATACTGTAGATTTGCACCTAGTAGGTCAATTGCATTTCTTTGAGGCTTTCGTAGCTATCCCATCTGTGTCGGTACTTCTCCCTTTAATTTTCTTCTCTAGAAGAATTTAACTAACATGCCCAAATTTTACCATCATCAAACAGATGTTAATTACCTTTGCTCAAATGGGTCATTGAATTTCTTTCAGTTTCTTTCAATGCATGTACTATCTCATTATGAACCCAGAAATGTATAATGTAGCTTACCTTTATAGAATTTCTACTACACATGAATAGGAGAGAGAGTCTTCAGTTTTCTCCCCCGGAAATATAGATACAGAATCCATGGATATTAGACTGATTAGATCCTAGATGATGATGATGAAGTAATGATGATGAGAGAGAGAGAGAGAGAGAGATAATAAAAGTAGAAATGTTACACAAAGTCAGCGAAGTGATTTCAAAGATCTGTCTGTTTCTTTGTCGTTGTTATGTCTCTGTTTTACATGTTCAGCTCCAGAAAAGAGACAAAGAGTCCCATCTGCCTACAACCGCTTTATCAAGTAAGTAAAATTCTTGCTGTAAACTTTACATTTTTAATGTGATGAAAATCAAGATTTAAAACTTGAGTTTGGTGTTAATTTTTTTTATATAAAAAAAATCTCTATATGAATTGCAATTGTCAGAAATTTGTATTTTTCTATGAAGCACATGCATGATCTTGACATTATTATGTACCAATTTGCAGGGACGAGATCCAACGTATCAAAGCAGGAAACCCTGATATAAGTCACAGAGAAGCATTTAGCGCAGCTGCAAAGAATGTGAGATCCATGAAAACTCAAAATGTTATTAATGTTTACACATGGTTTCATGATGCAGCCAATGCTACATTAGCTATGATTAGCTGTGTAATTAGCTAGTAATTTTCTTAATTTGTTGTTTGTTTGTTTGTTTCAGTGGGCCCATTTTCCACATATCCATTTCGGACTTATGCCTGATCAACCCGTGAAGAAAACTAACGTGCGCCAACAGGTACTTTTGATTGAAACCCTAAGAAATCTAACACTTCTTTTAACATTTTGTAGTCATACAAACTATTTAGAATTGGAGCACGTAGTAAGCCTATTGACAAGGGCATTTTAGTTTTTAAATATTTTTTATTTTTTTGCAGGAAGGAGAGGACGTGCTCATGAAAGATGGGTTTTTCGCTCCTGCAAATGTGGGTGTCACTCCCTACTGAGAAGTGGAGCTATTAGGGTTTTCTTTGTTCCTTCCCTCTCTACATAGCCATGTCTTTTCTTTGACTGTCGTTAGGGTCCTTGCTTTAAGCTTTCTTTTTAGAAAACCCCTAAGATAGGGGCTGCTGTTGGCCTTTTTTGGTAATGTTTTGGGAGAGGGTTTTGAATTCTACAATGTATGTGAAGCCTAGCTGCTAAAGCTCCTCAAAAGCATCCTATCTATGATGTTGATACTTGCTAGTTCTCAAAACGTTAGCGCTGCAAACTAGTAATTATCGACAATCCTACGATTTTATCCAACAGTTTTATAGAACTATAGGAGTGTTAAGTAGTTTGAAAATTCAAGCTACAGAAGCACATGCACATATATAGCACACCGAGTATGGAACGTATATCTTATTGTTTCGATTAAAAACAATTGCATTTACAAGCCATTATGTATTAATTTCTCCAAGTTCATAAAAAGAGAATTTTACAGGCAACATAATTTTAGCAAACGAATGCCTCATAAAATATCAGACAAAAAGCTTTCACAATTTTGTTCTTAGCATAATAGATTCAAATTAAGTTCACATATAATCACATTCACTGAACATCTGCAGAGTATTCTGCTAATTAATTACATTAGAGGATTGTACTAATTTACCATTCAATAAAATCCCTTTTCACTTATCCAATCATCTTCTTTATTTTCTATATTCCATATATAGTACAAAACATACTACCAGAGTTTGTTCCAAGACATTCAATGATTAATGGCCCGGTTGTCTGTTTGTTTTAGCTAGATATATCTTCAAGTGAAATTTTCTTAACCTTATTGTGGGAGTAGCACAAAATAGGAAGGTGCATATGCTTTCACGAAGTGCAAGACAGTATTGCCTCTGTTAATATTCAGGACAAATGTCATTGAATGGGAGGGATTTCATGCACCATTAATTGGGTCCGGCTGGTTGTTTATTATCACTTGGTCCTGGATCAACAATAGTACAGTAACCAGCGACAGCTGCAATTAATCTGGTTCCAGTAGTTGGCATGAAGGTGAGGGTGAGGATGATGAAACTGCGGCATTAATTGAACATTTGGCATTAATTTTGAGTAAAGTTTATAGAACAATTTTAGTACATTGTCGCGTGCGAATTGAACAATCATATATCGAAGAAAACTGTAATTGATAATGGTTTTCAAAGTGAATGGAGTATGAAATAAATGGGCCGGGTTTAGGAAGAGACATATGAGCACATCATAGAAATCCAAAGAAATTCATTATCTATACAAACAACAAATTCTGAGACTAACAAACTCCACAACTAACACATCTGTTAACGTGAGGTATTTGTATGGTTTGTTCGTTTGTAAATTGTTTTTCCTCAGTTAAAATGAAGTGATGGCGATCCTCAATCACTGGCACAGACTTTATGAGCCTGCACAATAGCAAATACATATATCTGATATCTCGGACTGGTGTGCGCGCGTAATCAATTGCTGCACAAATAGCTTTCTTGAATGGGTCAATAAACTATTCCTGCATATGAAATGCAACTCCAATAGTGCTACTACTTATCATTCTAAATGAAGGGACTTGGTGATTATACTGAAGATGATATATATCTTCATGAAGCAACAATACCTTAACTGGATAAGATATCTCCGGTTCGTCAATTAAGTTTTCCTCCAGTACGTAGCTAGTACGAGGTGAAGGTAAACTACGATCTTCCGCTCCACCAGAGCTCAGCTCTAGAATACTGAAAAGCCAAGCAAAGGTGGTTCAGAAAAGCTTAACTCCAGAAAAACCAAGGAGTTTAATCTGAAACTTGAGAGAGGGAGAACTTGTAAAAAGAAATCTTTAACAGCCAGAAAAAATAGAGCACCAAATTAACCTGTGATAAATATATATTTGATTGAATACATTAGTTGAAAAAGAGAGGATGAAATAGTATGGATGGGTGAATTTATCCCAAGAAAAGGAGGCAAGTAATGAGTGATTCGTGTTCATCTTGTTTATTACTAATAGTGTAAACTTTGGAGCAAGTTGAGTCAGGGATACGTAATGATCTGTGTGTGTGCTTATTTGAAGGAAATTATAAAAGGTGGTGATCATTGTTTCAAGAGCATTACCCGTTGAGTAGTATTATCAATACCAAGCCAAAATTAACATCTTCTCTTTTTTTCCCTTTCAAGTCAAGGATTCATTAAACTCCTGGAGGGAAAGAAACCCAGCTTGGGGAGGAAAAAAAAGCAATACAAGAACATAATCAGCAGAAAATTGCTGTTTAAAGGGAAAAAACTATGACTAGGAAAGTAACGTTCTGGTTTGATCAGTTGAAAGTGGAACTGATAGATTATGAAGAAGAAGAAGAAGAAGAAGATTAATTACTTGGATTAATACCAAACGAGGCTGAGTATAGTGTTCCTTTGTAGGCAATGATTTCCCCTTTTTAATTAGTTCTTGTTAATAAGAATATTCGTGAAATAGATTATTAAAAAGAGGAAGCAAATGTGCATGCTACTCTCCCCTATTGATGCATGAAAGTCACTTTCCGCTTCTATTTTGTGTGTTGTCTACCCATCAATGTCCTGTTTCACAAGCATTGCCTTAGATGTCCTAATTGAACGAGTTAGAATCGAATCACGGTTTAATTTTTATCAATATTGTGCCAGGATTAGGGTCATGATTTTTTATTTTTAAATTAATTATTTTTATAGATCTAATTGTACAAAATATTATACCTAATAAAGCATAAAAAAATCAACTATCTGTATAAAAATGATAAAGATAGATAATATTTCCCTGGTTATTAGAAGGGCTAGGGCAAACCATGTTGAATCAATAAAACTACACCAAAGAAGACGAAGGGCTAGGGCAAGTCAGGTTACAATTTAAAGGTCCACACTCCACATACGCCTCCACGAATCAAGGGGGCATGCAGTAGGGCCATGGGAGCCTAGGGATAAAAACTTTGCCCCCCACCACTTAAAATATATTCAATTTGGTCCACCTTTGTTAACATTTTCAGCTTGATCCCAGATAATTAAAACTTGATTCTGATTTTTTGTCCCCCTAAATGGTGTTTTCTCAACGCTTTACTCCCATGATAATGAAATATTTCGTCTTTTCCCCTAAAAACAACAGCGTATTTGGTATTTTATTTTCTCATAATATTGTTGAGGTTTAGATCAGAAGAATCTTCCCGTGGTTCTAGATCGGACTAATTACTCAAACACAGATACATCCTCTAGAAGCATTTATAGGAATTATATTCATTGTTAGTAGAATTTGATCGTTCACATTTTCTTAGAAATTTTTTATTATCAATTTTGATTACCTAGGCGAGGGCCTTGCCTAGAAATCAGAGCCTTGACGTGGGACGAGTTTGGGGCTGTCTTTTTCTTTAAAGCACTGATTGGGCTGGGGCTTGGCCTGGCAAATTAGGGCCTTCTGTGGAACAGGTTGGGCCAACACTATACATTTACAACGTTCTGTACCGTTTAAATCCTATTTATTTAAAAATATTTTTAAAAAAAATTAAATTTTTTTTATTTTTTTATTTTTCTAAATTAATATTTTCTATGTTTTTATATCATTTTAATGCAATGCACTATATAAAAATCATTTTAATGAAGGAGAGATTTGTTTCATGTGAAAAATGAAAGTGTTTTTCAAGAATAAAAAGTAAAAAATATTTTTCCGATGTTAAAGTTAACATTTTCTTTTGATTAGAATTTGATTTTTTTTTACCATGTATTTGTCAAATATAAAAAAATATAAAAAATAATTTTCAAAAAAATAAATTCATAGAAACAAACAGCCCAAATATTCTAGCCACAATTAAGAGGTGCAAATAGTTTCGTTGATAAAAATAATTTCACTAGCTGTCAGGTTCAGGTTTTTATTCAACGGGTTAGCAAGTTGACTTGAAAACCGATTCTTATGAAAAGGCTAATAAAGACCACCTTTTTATTAATAATTAAACTCACATGAAGGCTGGACCAATAAAAAGGTGACCGATAAGGAGAATCTCTGTTTCAGAAACGAACAAAAACAGAGATGGTGGTTTGCAGAAACTGATGTTAAAAAAGCAAATATTGATTGTTCCCAGAAGATATCCAGATCCCTTTAGCAGTAATAGATAAAATCATTGTTGTTTATCATTCCAGAAGAACCCCAACACATTGCATTCATTAGAGAAACCCAATTGATAACACATAAAAAAAAATAAAAAAATAAAATTCAGGACCATACGGCTGTCACAAAGGATTTTTTCCAGCCATTTGGGCTGGACTGGAATTTTAACCTGATACACACAACCCTGGTCTGTCAAAATCCTGATAAACTACATCAGCATTCCATAAACAAAAAGGTTTTGAAAAACTATAGGTGGAGATGTGTGAATCCTTCTTCCGTACGAAATAAGACATGTTTATGGCACATGATCCACACAGGTGAGCTTTATTTTAGTGAAAACAATTTGTACTTCGTTGCTTGTCCTTGTTGCTGATACAGATTTCATAACTGGATTTCTAAAATGAAGCATCCATAGCAAGTAGAACAGGATCAAGGAGCGAAAAAAGGAGTGATTAAATAGGGCACAATCTAAGCATGTAACAAAAACCAAACCAGGTTTTCAGTTAATTGTGTCTGGTGTCAACTATATAATGAATACTGGTTAATTTTCCCAGTTTAAACGTGCACTAAAAGTGGACAACCAACAACTAAAACATTACAGGTTACTGGGAGTATATCTGTGCAACCAGCTGTATAAAAACAGTAACCTGAACTAATGTTCAAAGAGAAAGGATGCCCAGAGAACTACGCTCCTCATGGGGTGCCTGGGATAGTTAAGTATTAACCAACAGACATTTATGGTACATTATGTTCAACCCTAGTGGAACTGCAGAACCATGGATGTGTAAACCTAGATATTCCACAATGATTTATTAGCTACTATTTTACAGAAACATAAACCCTGCTCCTAATCCATTCGAACAAACAACAATATAGGAATAGTTACGAAACAAGAACAGGTGGAGAAACAGCATAAAACAGGTGCTAAACTTGTGCATGTAAGCAAACAAAACAGATAAGCATTTACTGATAGTTTGAGTAATAAATCATTGAATGAATAATTGATTGACCTAATTAGGAGGCCTAAGCACCACTGTTCATTTCAATACAAAAGACTAGAAAAAAAAGACACGATGGGTATGTTTTTATAACATTCAATAGTGAAGAACCCATCACAAAACCAACTTTACAGAGATGAGAAAAACAAACTTGAGCACTGATACAAACTTGTGCATATAAGCAACAAAACAGAGTAAACAAATGCTGACAGCTCCCACATTCCTGATGCCTTTATCAGTAATGAGATAATTCATTGAACAATGCAATTGCCTAACTGGAAGTCTATACTCCCTTGTCATTTAAAGACCAATGGTCCCAAAAAAGACCATCATTAACACATTATTCAGCAGAGAAGAACTCATAATTTCGGCCATCACCCAATATGGCAACATAAAAACCCAATAGATGTAGTATATTAACAAGCTAGCCAAGGAACAGCTAAATCAGTGCAGCAACTAATAAGAAGCCAACTCTGTAAGATACTCTATCTAAAACATTCTTCTTGGCATACAACGTGGAGTTAAGAGGGACAAATCTTCAAGTTCAGACACATCAAACTAAGCATAAAATCAAACAACCAAAGCATTAACAAAAGCTAAAATGCAATTGGTCAAGTCAGAAGACGTGCTACGGACAGATGGATTCTCAATCTAATTGCTTCACATAATATATAATGCAGATATTCTAAACAGCCAAAAGGAAGACGAAATGGATGAAAGTTATCCATCCAAAACCTTAAAGAACTCAAAAGTACTTGGATAAAAAGGAAATGGAATATTGCCCACTCCATTGGTTTAATATCCAAGTACACTCTCAGGCACTTAACAAACATAGCTTCAACACACAATTTATGATGAACAGAACCATGTTATTGCTCAACTTTCCATTCCAAGTAAATTTGTATGTATCTAAAGAGGCTAAGGTCAAATGCACTATGTGTAGTGTGAGTTTGAAGCGAGCTTGCAATCAATACCAAAACAGAGAAGTTAAAAACATACATTTACAGCCATTTTTACACGGGACTTGGAGCAAGGAAAGAAAGATGAAAGGAGGTGTGTGTAAATTCACAACCTAACTGTAAGTATAATCCTATAACTGCACATCAAAAGATAGCCAAGAGCTGCATGCCATAGTTGCTCTTAATGCCATAGTTGCTGGTTTGTCTGAGCATATATATTTCCAATTCCTCCTTGAGCATATTTAACTGGTGTATGCATTAAAACCCTGACCTGTTACCTTCGGATTCTTGTGCCACTGTAGTTTGGCCACAGTCCAAACCCTTGATGTTCAAATTTAGTGCAGAGATTCCAAGCAAAACATAAAATGCTTTGCTTTGGCAGAAAACATAAACAATTATTCTGTACATGTTGAGCCACATAAATAAACCTGAGATTGGATAGCTGTTCTTCCGATTTTAAATCCTGGAACCACTGTGAACCCAACCTTCAGCCTGGTTTTACCTGGCATGGTGCATCTCCCCGTGACATCTTCCATATACACCATTGAAAAATCAACCCCTCTTTCCACTTGAAAAATATCAACCACGGGATCAAAAGAAAACGCCAGCTTATGAAGTGTCCAAACAGAACTAGCCATGTTAACAAATGACTCGTAGAACATACCAAGTGACCTCCATGAATTCAACACAAATTCATTTTGATCGAAATTGCTGAAAATCGAGGATTCCATTGTTGGGTGTATAAGCTCTTGATACTTCTTTTCACAAAATCTCAAAAATTCACACGTAGGATTCCTACTTAGCAACTCCATAGGATTGCTAGATACATGCTCAAGCAACTGCTTCAACGCACTATTACTCTTAACCGAAACAGAGTCATGCCCGTTGCATAAAATCTCGCCGTCACTCTCCAAACCAAACCCTTCTAAATCAAAACCTTTAAACATCCCCAAACAAACATAAGACAAAAATGCGTAACGATTATGCCCTCTTTTCAAATAACCAACATCAGAATGAACAGAATTGGCCGCCAGATCCAAATCCCACCCAGCTTTTCTCATCAAATCAACCAATATCTTAGTAAACTTATGCGTTGTTCTACAAGCATCATTTAGCACAGAATCAAAAACCTTAACAGTCAACAAGACCTCAGAATTCAAATTCAAACTACTGAGCAACCTCTTAGACAATAAAGAATTGGACTTTTGTACCTCAATCAATTTCTTCTTCGAAGCCGAAACCTCGCAATCTTTTTTATCAATCTCTGCTTGTAAACTATTAGAAACAGTCCCCAAAATTCTCAACTTGCTTTGATTCTCTTCTACTTGAGCTTCCAAGCAAGATCCAATTGGCAAATCATCATCAGAATCAGGATTCTTACACATATCCCTATAAACTTGCTTCAAATCAGACAACCTTTGAAGAACTGAAACTGAAGCCTTATCAGCTACTTTAATGTTCTCTTCATTAAAAGGAACGTGTGCAATTTGTAACTGCAAATAAGAAGCTTCAAATGAAGAAACTTTAGCAAAAACTGAAGAAATCAAAGTATTAGCCAGCTGGATATTTAAATGCTTGATCTGGGTCTCACTCTTTTTCACTGTCAACTCTTGCTGTGCCAAAAGTTCTTGATTTTGATTCAAGGGTCGGTCAGGTTTCAAGATTATGACTTTCTGGTCAGGGATAAAATCCTCGGCAGAGTCAAGGAGGGAGAAGCCTTCGTCGGCGTCAGAAATTTCATCGGCGAAGAATTCGAAAGTTTTGGTCTTGAAAGCAAGTGCAAATTTTGAAAACATTTCAGAAATTTGTGGTTGTTTTGGTGTTGTTGAGGTTGTAGTGTCCATGGTTTCAGTCATGACAAAATGGGAAAATTGTAAACAATAGAATTGAATTATTTCTTTCTTTTGTTTATGGATTTGTTAGTAAGAAGGGAATGGAATTGAATTCCCTTCTTCTAACTTTCTCGAGGAAAGAAAACGGCGAGGAAAAGATGGAAAATTCTGAGGTGTACTAATGGTAATACGGCTATTTTAGTGCTTTTGTTTCCTTGGGAGGAAGGTATTGTGTGGGTGTGGAGTAAGGTAATGGCTGAGTTTGGTTTGCTGCACTTTTCTGCTGTTTTCACTTGCTTTTTTTTTTTATATATACTACTCTTACGGAGGATGAATTTTCTCTACTCTTTGATTGCTTAGCTTTTTGGACTCCTGTGTGCTTCAACGGTAACAAGAGAAAGCTAGGGCAACATGAGACTGCCAATGGTTAAACGGGAATGGAGCACGGGATGGGCCACGGTCGGGAGGACCTAGGGTTCAGGCTGAAGTTGGATGCCCTGGCCATAGAGGGTGTGAGAGTCAAACCAAGGTCACGATGGGTTCAAATGGGTCGAGTTCAACTTGCTAAATTGTGATCCAAGTGATTCGAGCATTGTCTTTCCATTTTGTTTAAAAGAGATGGTATTAAAAAAATACAGTCACGAATCCATGATGGTGATATAGTCCAAAAAACATGACCCCTTTAAAGTCTTTTCATTACAACGTCAGAGCCGAGACGCATTGGTAGCAAGCACGAAGTATTTATTAGTCAGGTCGATGTTAAGTTAGTATTCGGTGCAGTGATAATAATTGTTTTCTAAATGTTTTTTATATATATTAAAATAATTTTTTTTTATTTTTTTTTAATATAACACATTAAAAAAAGTCTAAAAATACTAAAACATAATTTTAAATAAATAAAAATTTAAACTTTTGGTGTGTTCAATCACGTTGCCATACAAGTTTTTAGAGTGTGTTTGAGAGTGTGGTTGTTGTTGTTTTTTAAAGTGCTTTTCACTTAGAAAAGCATGTCAATAATATTTTTTTTATTTTTTAAAAATCATTTTTAATATTAGCACATCAAAATGATTTGAAAAGATCAAAAACATATTAATTCATAGCAAAAAAAAAAAATTAAAATTTTTTCAAAAATGTTTTTGAATTCCTAAGTACCCTATAAGTTAAGTATCAAAATTTTTCAAGAAGATTGGAAATCAATCAATATTGTTAGGTAGCATGTAATTATTTCAGTGATTGATCTAGAGAAGATGACTCTTCACTTGTGCAGTTATTCTATGTTTAGCATTTGTTTAAATTTGTCAATGCTCGGCGAAGTAGACAATTTAAGACAAATAATACTACCTTTTTTATGGTGTTTGAAAGTTTAATAGTTGTTAGTTTTTAAAATATATTTTATTTTTAAAAAATTATTTTTGATATTAACACATTAAAATAATTTAAAAATATATAAAAATTTAAATTTTAATAAAACATAAAGCATTAAACGCATAAATATAGCAAAAATATGAACATGAATTATTGTGGCACTTTCACTAAGTTAGGGATTGTTTGGTGCAGTGAGAACTATCTTTTTATTATTGTTTTTTAATTTTTTATATATTTTTAGATTGTTTAAATGTGTTAATGTAAAAAAATAAATATTATTTTAATGTATTTCCAAAAAAAAAAACATACTTTGAAAAACAATTTCTACTATTATCTCAAATACCTTTTAATGTGTGCTTGAAATTATGGTGCAGATTGTTTTTTAAAATAACATTTTATTTATAAATATATAAAAATAATTTTTTTATATTTACACATCAAAACAATAAAAAAATACTAATTTAATATTTATTTATACAAAAAATACTTTTAAAAAACATTCATATTTTTTTTCCCCGAAACGCATTCTTAGCACACCTTGAAATTATTAGAAACCTACAGAAAATGTAGTGATGAAAGTAGTAGCAACAGAAGAAATGAAGCTGGATGCCACTTCTTTTTCGCTGATTACTTGGGAGCTATCCAAGCTTCACAAACTTTGATACCGATATGATGTTGTTGTTGTGATATTCACCGCGAGATAAAGATGGATTAATATGTTGTGTTTGTAAATATTTAAAATAGCTAAATGATATTTAATTAGCTCGTTAAATAATGCAATATGGTTAGGTTATTCTTATTTGGTTTTTATTAATCCTTTCTCTTCCCTGACAATAAACTCGTTAGGTTCAGACTGAATAACGCATGTGGTCTCCTTTCTTTAATTTTTTTTTTTTAAATTTCAATAAAGATATCTTCCTTTCCCTTTATTAACATATATAATATATTTAAAAGAATAAGATATCAGGGGTCTCTCCTTTTCCCTTTTCCTTTTCCTTTTTTAAGAATTATTATACTCAAAGGTGATGTGTCTTTTCTTTTGGCGTTTCGGAATGATTAATTTGAGACTTTAATTTTGTATCTCACCGTTGTCTGGTCACTTTACATATATTGCCAACAAGTTCACTGCCACTGATCTTTCTCCATAGAGAATGCTTCCACTCAAAGAGTTCACAGCGGTGTCTTGTTTCTACCGCAATATTGTTTTTCTCATGGGCACAATCATTGCATGAATTAGTCCTATTTCCTGAGATCAGCTGCTGCTGCTGCTGCTGCAATATGTGCTTCAAAGTAACTTTACGACATGTCTTCCAAACTTTCCTAATTCCCACCCAAATTAATTCTTATAAAGTAATCTCCTATGTATCATGCTGCCTTTACGCACCCTTTTAAATTGTTTGTGATGCTTTTAGCCGACACATTTTAGTGGTAAGCCTTCACAAACTGAGAGCCCGTGCCTTCTTTTTAGCCTCTCCAAATAAATCAGAAACTCAATTATTGCACTCGTAAGACTACAAAAATATTACAGGGAAATCTTCGATGCTCTTAAAGAATAAGGGTGAGATGTGAACGATATGATAAATGCAATATTTAGACGTGGCAATCTATATTATAGCTGTAGGGCTAGCACTTCAAAATATAAACGAATCCCATGGGAGTTGGTTGATTATAATTACAAGAACCAACCAAGAAAACACTTTATAGTATTAGCCTAGTAGGTTGTATTCTTTCGGGGTGTTAGTTGGTAAGATTTATTAGGGAGATTATCAATGTGATAGCAATTATTTCTTAAATTAAAAATATATTAAAATGAATATTATTTATCAAAATTATTCAGCTAAAAGATGAATGAACCTTCCACCAAACACCCGTTTTGACTCTGGCTGGTGCGGCAAGTCATGACATGTGTATTGGCCAGACTGGGGCATATTCAACTCCTTGAGAGCAGGTTGCTAGGTTAGAGGTTAGTTAATTTTATGGAGTCAAAAGGAGACCCCAGAAAGAAGTGGAAAAGATCAACATATATTGTGAGTTGTGACAGTTTAAAAGCAAAAAGAATTAAACTATTTTACGACAACGACACCTCTTTTTGCAGTTTCGGCCTAATATATATAAAAAAATGCAGTGAGGTCGTCGTTTTAAATTTGTATGTAATTCTACCTCATTTCTCGCCATCCATTTAGATTAAAAAAAACCATGAAGTGCATCATATAATTTATTCTGTGAGTAAGATGTGGGTTATATGTCATTGTCACCTTGTCTGAATGCGGACCGGACCGTAGCTGACAGTGAGAACACAATAATAACCACTTCTCGTCAATCAATTTTGTCTCTCGAAAACCAAAATCTATTTTTTTTTAATAGGAAAACATCAGCAAGACAACGACGATAGGGAAAACAAAAAAGGCCTAAAAATGTTTCGGCCCAAATAAGTACAATGGGACTACGGGCTTCCGCGTTATTTGTTGCATTGACAGGCTATACGAGGCCTCCAGCCCATCCATTAAATCAATCACTATAATTCTATCAAATCAAATTAGGATCTGGACCGGTCCGAATGATTGAAAAACACACATATTAAGTGATACTTGTATTTTTATATATATTTTTAGATCATTTTAATATAATAACATTAAAAATAATTTTTTAAAAAATTAAAAAAATATTATTTTAATATATTTTTAAATAAAAAATAATTTAAAAAATATCTGCTGCAGCATTTCTATTTTTTTTTATATATATAAAAAAAAAGTTTTGCTACCTATTGAACTAATTAATTAACAATTCAATCTTTTTGTAATTGATTTTTTTCGATATAGATTAGCAAGTGATCCATTGCTACCTGTCATATCGTAGCCAGAATCCGAAAGGGACCCGGTTCATGATCTGATCACAGCCTAAAGGAATGCACTTGATGTTTCAGAAGACACAGACAAAGCATCCTTTGACTTTAACAAGTTATCAGAGGCACTTGGTGTAGCCGAAGAAAAAGGGAGAGTGGAGGAAAAAAGGGGATTATTCTACCAACATTGAAACCAAGGAGCGTGACTCTGCCATTGATTCGGGACAGATTGGCTGTTGAACAGATTGGCAGATTGGCAGAAGATGGTAGCTTTTGGTACTGATCAATTTGTGTTGAATGCTTACCTTATATAGCATGTATTGTATAGTTTTTCAAATAAAAAGCACTGTTTTTTTACTATATTTTGAGCAATCACCATATTTTTGGTTGCTTGCTAGCAAGGTGTCAAGGCTTTGGGATGAAAAGATTCCGAGCTAGATTACCCGGGCCAATAGTTCTAAGGTTGAGTTGTAACAAAGGCAGGATACTAATTAAAACGATGACTGATTATTTCAGAGGGATATTGACTAAATGGTTCTTATGTCTCATCTTATTTGGATTTAATTAAGAGTTCTTGGTTCTTATCATTTTGTAGGCGTGGGATTGTTCTGCTAAATGAAATATGAGATACCATCAATATTGATCTGGAGTTTCTTACAATCACAAGGTACGTAGCTGTTAGCACACAAGCGTGAAGACAAGTTTGAGTGTATCAGAACAGAAATTGATCACTCTTTTATTTAATGGTTACACGGCTTATGCTTTTGGCATTTCTCTTTTGTCACAGTTCTGAATGGAAGATGAAGCCTTGCTCTGAACTCGGAAGTTAGCATGAGGAATATGCTGGAAAAACTACTGCTGTGTTTTTTTTTAAAACTGGAGTTGTTATGGAGTCTCTGGATAGGATTAGGTCCACTTCCATGGAGGCCAAGTCATGATGAGCATTTATTCAGAACCGGGCCCATTACCTAGAGGCAGCTAGATATACAAGGGATTTGTTTTATGAAGTCAAACTAGGGCAAATTCATGTTGGAAATTGTCGATTCGCCTGAACAAATCTTGCTGCAGAGGATGCGTAGTGCATCTCTGGCAGGGAGCAGGACCCAGGATCCCATTGATCATGATTCATAATACTTCCAAAAATTTTAAATATAAATTTCCCACTTCGTTGTTTACTATGTGTTCTTATTGTATATGGGTAATTTCTAATTTGGTAGCTCTCCTATTGATCATTCATTAAACAATAGGGATAGATAGCAAGCCTTGGTGGCCTTGTCTGAACGTAGAGCTGTAGTTGACCTTGTGATTATAATCTCCTTATTTCATTGGAGCATCTTATTTGGACTCAAGTTTTCAGCACCTACATTAAACAAAATGGCCCGAACAACGATAATTAGAGAATGGCCTGGACAGGCATGAGGCTAGGCACGTCTTTTTATTTGTTAAATGGGCTTCCATATTAGGCCCTTAATCATTCCATACCGCACCTGACTTGAAACTCGAGCAAATCCAGCCTCCGGCATGTATGGATGGATTCCGATGATAATTTGGAAGGAATTATATAAACCGACTTCCCGTTAAAAACCAGTCCCTTAGTCCCTGTAAATTAAACAATAGATAGTCGTCCTCCTTGTAAATTAACCGATAAAAATCTAAATAAGCCTAACTTTGCAGTTGCTGCATTCCACAATCTCTTTCTTAGTTTCTCCTTTGCCTAGTTTTCTATAATCTTCGACTTCCGCACAACGAGGCAGTCCTCTTAAGTTTTCTCTTTACCATCCTCTCTTTAGTAACCATTAAAAGAAATGAATGGGTGTTTGTGTGTACACACACATATATTTATGGATCGGGAGGATTATATGTTAATTGGTTTATGCTTGGATTAAAAAAAAATATTTGAAAGAAAAAAAAATTCTATGAAAATTTTTATGATATTCAGGAGAATAACTAATAACATGCTATTAGTTATTTCATAAGCTCAATTTTTTTTAAAAAAAAAGATAAACACAAACAATAAAAAAATGAAATTAATAACTTATAAAAGTTTATAAGAATATTTTTACTTAGAATTTATCTTTTTTAGTTTTATCTTTTTTTTAAGTGAATTTAAAAAATAATTAATATGATGTCATTAGTTATTGTTCAAACACTATAAAATTTCTTAACACCCTTATATGGTTAAAACTTAATATCCCAAAAATTAATGTTAGTCATAATTTACAACTCTTAATCCAATAAGATGAATTGTTCCTTAAGGGAAAAGATAAGAAAAAAGAAATGTTTACACAATGAACTTTACTGGATTCAAAATTCACAGATGATAAATTGGATTTTGCTTCACTTATATTCCATTTGGAATATTTAAATTCATCACTCTCTTTCTCTTTTGTCTTTGATACAATTAAATATTATAATGGATATAAAATCATCCCGCTAACCTGGTGGTTTTTTTCTTTCCCATCTATTTTATAAAAAATAAATTATAAGCTTGAAAAATAAATTGCATTTCAATTCATGAATCATAAAATAGAATATAAAATTTAAACCTATGTTTAAAAATAAAAATCTTCCTAAATTATGTTATGAAAAATCTTAATAAATAATAAAATTTATATATACATCAGAAAATAGAGTTGCAACTAGATGAAATAAAAAAGAAAAAGAAAAAGAAAAAAAAGCTAAGTTGAGAGGCTGGTGAACCCCTCATGTGTAAAGTTCAACGCTAGTTAAATTAAATTGAATTTTACCCATTTTTTTATTTTACTCGAAACAAATCAACTAGAAATCTAATGTAATTGAATCAAATAATTGATTTGAACAGGATGAAATTGCTATAACTCTACCTTGACAGCGTGCATGTCTGGCATAAATCAGAAGTTTTATTGACGGTCTGTTGAAACCGAGGGTGGTGGTGACACGTGGTGAGCTCCAAACAACCGTGTCTTGAGTTAGATAAAAAGACTACACGTGTGAAGCGTCAACGTAAATAATACAAATCCGACATCGCAATTTCCTATAAACCATTTCTCATCCTCATGCCATATGCCACAGGAGATTCTGACGAGGGTGGTCTTGCTTGCAAATTGCATGTAATTTTTATATATATATCAAAACCTCAAAGGTATTTTTATTTTATAAATAAAATAATGTCTTGGATTTAAAATTGAGATTTAATGACTTCTCTTCAAAATCTAATAATTTTTATTTATTTATTTATTTATTTATTTTGTCATTTATAGAGGAGATTCGGGCTCAAATCCAGTGGAACCTCTGTCACGCACCTTCCGATGGTAGAGATATCGTTTGGATTCCAGTCGCACTGCATCCGCCTTTGTTTTCTATCGGCTGCCACAAAAATTTCTGCCTTTAAGGCTCCACGTGCATTAGAGTTCTTTCTTATCTTTCGCACCACAACTGTTTTGAATAGGACAAGCAGCATTTATTCAAAGTTTACACTCGATACTTACTATTAATAGTATTTTCTTCTTCTTCTTTTTTGATAGCGTATGTGGGCGTATATATATAGTTTTTTTTTTATACTAGTTTTTACAATTTTTCAATTTTATATAAAAAAACTATTTCATGATAAGATTAAGGAATTAAAAAATATATATATTTTTTCTATTGATGATTCACATCTAAAAAGATTTGAAAGCTGCCATTTTTTTGGTCTCTCCCTCCTCTTAGTCTCTCTCCTCTACCTAACTCCGTGTATTCTTGGGTAGATTGAACCTTAACTTAAACCTATGTGAAGATAGGAAAGACCAGAGGAGTGAAAAGATTATCCTACAAACAAATCCTTGCACCTGGGTAACCTTATTGTTAATAAACAACCTCTTTTAAATAAATAAGTTTTTTAAAATTATCTCACTCAATTCTTTTTATTAATAGTCATTTTAGTCTGACTTAGTAAAAACTCTCTCATCTTAGCTCCGTGTATTCTTAGCACCTAATAATTATCTCTAAGTTTGGCTCCGCATCAATTTTCATAGCCTGACTAACATTTCTATTAACAATTTATTCTCAAACATCAACCGACTAATATCAAGAGTGATGAACTAACCAATAACTCAACTTTCTTATAAATTAAATATTTTTAATTAGCTTATATGATTCATGGTATTTATAAATACTAAAAGTCATCCAGTTAATAAATATAATTCAAACAAACTTACTCAAGCATCCATAACACTATTATCACTCTTGTTATTCCTCACAAACACTCTCTTCACATACATTTCTTTTTTAACACACATATTTTTTCTCTATTTATTAGCTTAAATATTAGAAAGTTTTCTATCCTAATAAAAAACTTGTTTTGCAAACCAGTCATCGCCAATGATTAAGTAAAAAAATCAAAATCTGTTTGGAATTTCTTAGACATCATCACCTATAATTGTTATAATTGCTTTACCTGGTAATGGTCTTTTCTCTTTCAGTATGTATTTGATTGTAAAGGTTAGACAAAACTCAACTTCCAAATTAGCTAGTATATCCTTTAATTACTTGGTTTGAGACATTTTTAATTACCTTTTAATTTTTTTGTAGTATTGACTTCAATTATGATAAAATTTATTTATTATAACAAAATTAATTAATTAGGTTTTAACTAGTTTATAGGTACACACTACATTGCAAATCACATAAAAAATTTTCAAGATTGTAAATAATTATTTGACATTATTATTAAACTCGGTCCAATAAGTAAATCTTGAAACTTTCCAATTCGACTCCTTACTTAGTCTAGGTTTAAAATTAAAACCATGTGGAAGTTGCTTTGATATGATTTAGTCAACTTAGTCAGTTCAAAAGCGACTCAACTGATTTATATATAAAAAATGAGAATGAAATTAAAAAAAAGAAGATGAAATTAACAAAAAAAAAAAACCTCTTGGCCTTTCTTGTCTATCTTATTTTTTAAATTAAACCGTGTAAAAATTATCTTAACATTATTCGATTAACTTGACCAATTTGAAAGATAGCTCGAATGTCTGGTAAAGAAAGTTTGAGAAAAAAATTGATAAAAAAAATGATGAATTTGATAGAAAAAAACCTCTTAACTCAACTCTTTACCTAACCTGGATTTAAAATTAGATCAAGTAGTAATTTTTTATTATGATTTAGTTAGTTTGACAGATTTAAAAATAACTCATACAACTATTAAAAAAAAATTAAATGAAATTAAAAGAAAAATAATATGATTAGAGAGAGAGACACGAATGGAAAGGGAAAAAAGTAAAAGAGTTTTCACTATTAGTACTAATAATTGAAAAAAGTTTTTGTTTTTTTTTTTAATTTTTTGAATTCAAATATTACAATTAGTATGTAGATCGAAATTTATTTTCTTAAATTTATCAAACCAATTAAAAACATATCCTTAAAATCATTTTTTTAAAAAATAATCTTAATTGATTCATAAATTATTCTAAAAACATTTGTTATTATTGGATTACATGTACACACGCACGCGTATGAGTGCGTGTGATCATGATAGATTTTGTATTACTAGTATTTTTTGCTATACTCTTATCATTGAGAAATTATCTTGGGTGGCTGTTTCGAATAGACATAGCGCTGTCAATTATTTAATGCTTAATCCATGATTACTCATGGGAAAATAAGAGAAAAGGCTCTCTCTCTCTTTTTTTGGTCGAATTTTCAATTTTACCACACATATTGGACTAGAATAAATTCTTCTCTCTCTCAAAATGTTCCGATATATCACAGCCATAAAAAGAGCGCAAATCTACACATCAGCCATGACAACAACAACTCCATTCCCATAGCCATATGAACCACCAGTATCCCTCTCAAAAACACACGAAAGTCGTCTGCAGAATCTATTCAAAGAAAAAGATAACTCACTTTTTTTCAAGTTCATATCCTACAAGAAAACTTTCTCGAAATGAGTCATCAGTGCGTTCCCAGCTGGGAAGTTGATGACAATCGCACCGCAGCTCCCAAACTTTCCCTTCGCTTCCACTCCAATTCCAGCGCACCAGACGTGCCCATGTACTCTCTCCTTCTCGTAGATGCATATAAGATTGCCAGATCATGTCAATACATATCTATATGCGTGTCTGTGTGTGTTGAAAGATATGTACAGTGATGACATAGGGTGTTTCCTGGTGCAGGTTAGACTACGAAGTAGCAGAGCTAACATGGGAGAACGGCCAGATAGCCATGCACGGCCTAGGACCACCGCGCGTGCCAGCCAAACCAATAGCCTCCACTTCACCCTCTAAGTACACATGGGACAAGCCACGCGCCAGTGGCACCCTTGAATCCATTGTCAATCAAGCTACATGTGTCCCCCAATGCAATAAAGCAACTTTTGACAACAGTACTGGTTCGGACCATGACCTCATCCCCTGGTTTAACCACCATAAAGCCTCAGCCTCCGCCACAATGACCATGGACGCTTTAGTTCCTTGCTCGAACCGGTCTGATCAAGGCCGGACCACGCACGTGATAGACTCCGGCCCAGCGGGATTAGGAACGTGTGTGGTGGGTTGCTCCACTCGTGTGGGGTCTTGCAGTGCCCCAGCTGCCACGCAAGACGAAGATGGTCTCCTCACTGGGAAACGTGCGAGGGTGGCGCGTGTCCCAGTACCACCCGAGTGGAGCAGAGACCAAAGCGTCAACCATAGTGCCACTTTTGGCAAGAAGGACAGCCAGCAGATGACGGTGGACAGCTGCGAGAGAGAGTGCGGTGTTGGGTTTACCTCCACTTCTTTTGGGTCGCAAGAAAACACCAGCTCAGGCACCAACCCATGTACTAAGACCCTTACTGCTGACGAGAATGACTCAGTTTGTCACAGCAGACCACAGGCAAGTTAATTTATTTTGGATATTATGTTTATCAATTTATAGTATCGGAGTAGTTTTGTTTTTTGTTATTATTTTAATTCTTTGGGTTTGTTTTGGTTTTAAAAGAGGGAGGCAGGCAAGGAAGATGACAAGAAGAAAGGAAATGGGAAGTCCTCAGTTTCCACCAAAAGAAGCAGGGCTGCTGCTATCCATAACCAATCTGAACGAGTATGTTCCCTCTCCTGGAAAACGCCTTACAGCACGAAATAAATTCATAGAATATTAAAAGAAGTTTGTTTCGCTTTAAGTTAATGATAGGTTCCATAATTGGAGAAAATCATGGTGTTGGAACAGAAGATTTAATTGAGCAAATAATTGGATTAACACGGGAGATCTCATGAGAATTTAATTATCAAGTGTTTACGACTTTAAAGCTTTATAATAAGGCTTCAGTTTAAACCAGGTCCTTTTGTGGACTTTTTGCAATTGACCCATCAGAGGTCTTTATTTATTTATTTATTATTATTATTAAAATAACTTAAATATCTAATTACAACTCAACCTTTTTAACGCTATATATATATATTTCAAGTATCATATTATGTACCATCATTGCTGGTACCGAATCCTTTTGGTTTTTGTTCAATGTTGCTTTCGATTTTATTGGCAGAAAAGGAGAGATAAGATAAACCAGAGAATGAAGACACTACAGAAATTGGTCCCCAGTTCCAGTAAGGTACGAAAAGTTTCTTCGGTAGCTGTTCAGTGTATTACAAAGAAGCTCTTTAAATTTTACCCATGCGCGTTTATGGCACTTCACCATTACATATTGTGCACCTACCAATCTTGTTTAATAATTAACATGCATCCCCTAGCTCGTCAAAAGTGGAAATAGTCACCAATTATTGCTGCCCGTCTTAGGGTTTTTTTTTTTTCTTAAAATAATAATGGTAAGGTTATTCCCCAGCCAAGCCAGTATCATACACCGAGACCATGTCACTTCTAGATCATTGCAAAATAAGAGGGTTAAGATTGGATGACTTGCTGAGAAAAGGAAAAAAATTATATAATTTCTAGGCCTACCCTAGTATGGCATGTTTTATGATCGCATTTATGCAAGCACAGTTCTCTCTCGAACTGGAAAAGTTTACTCACCATTTGAGTGATATTGAATTCCATGGGAAACTACTTAATTGCCAGTCAAAACCATGGGATGGAATTCAAAGAATCCATCCTCCGAATTCAGGTTTTTTATACTTTTTTTTAGCAATTGTTTGTGGAGCTGATCATAATGTCTTTTGCTGTAATCAAATATATACTGGTTTTGTTTTTCTTGTGTTATGCACTTTCTTTCTTTATTTTTATTTTTTCCCGTATTGCTGTGAATTTTTCCTTGAAATAATGGAATTTCCTCTTCACCTTTATGTTGAAGCAATAAATCAATCATATCACAGTTTTTCTCATCATTTAATTAGGCAGATTAATGATTGGCACCGTAGTTTTTGTGAGTTTTAATCCTGCCAAACTGCAAAAAAAGAAAAGAAAAGAATCTCATTCCATTTATGTAGGTGTTTCCATTTGAAGAATATATGGTTAATTATTCCATGAAAATATATCAAAAAGAAGGAGAAGCTATACACTAACTCTTTAACTTCCATCTCAAGGTGGTCCGTGCTGAAATTCCCAACTAGTTACTTCAAAGTATATATGATAAGCAAAAGGAAAAAAGAAAAAGAAACCCCAGTAAAGTGGCTGCTATCACAAAAGTAGTTCCTACTTTGCTATCATTTATTCTAAAGAGCTAGCCTCACATATCCTTGAGCATAGTCATGGCTACCTTTATGATCTTGGATCTAGTTTGGAAATGTCTATATCCTTCATAAAAATCATGGTCACTTGGTATAGAGTGTCGGCATCGCATTTCAAACTTTTAGGTACTCTTGTTATTCCCACTATAGGGGACAACTTGGTGACAGAAAAGCCTGCCCGAGTTGTAACTCAATAATGCGAGCTTGCTTCAGATTGTTTTTTTTTTTCTAAAAAGCCGAAAATCTCACGTTCAAAACGTAATTAAGAATTACTAGCCATAAGTTCGAAGGTTCAGGTCTTACCCTTACGGATCCATCCAATAATGTGTTTCTACATTTAGATTCATGTCGTGTAATGCAGCTGCAGTAATAGCTTCAATAATAAATAATCAGAACGGACAAACACGTCATGATGGTATAAATGTGGTCCATCTCATCCTTTTTTGCATTCAAATGGCTTAGAGTATCTTGGGACAGATCAAGTGATCCTAGTCCACATACCCAAATCGACATGGGGACAGCATGACAGAAGATTGTTTGGTACCAAGAAAACTACCTGCTATCCCACATAAATCCTTCTACTTATGCATGCCCTGATGCCTGCCCTCGTGTTTATGCAATGATTTCAATTAAAATCCTTGCACGAGATGATTTCTTTAAATGAAAGAAAACATTATTGACTGTTATATATACTATCAGCTATGATTCCTTGATATACATATATGTTCTCTTTGTTTGTATTAGACGGACAAAGCCTCGATGCTTGATGAAGTGATCGAATATTTGAAACAATTGCAAGCACAAGTACAAATGATGAGCAGAATGAATATGCAACCAATGATGCTGCCATTGGCTTTGCAACAGCAACTCCAAATGTCAATGATGGCCCCAATGAGCATGGGAATGGCCGGCATGGGGATGGGAATGGGTGTCATGGACATGAACACAATCGCAGCTCGTTCCAACATGACAGGAATTCCTCCAGCACTTCACCCCACCGCTTTCATTCCTCTGACTACATGGGATGGCTCAGGTGGTCATGACCGGTTACAAGCCACGGCTGCAGACCCGATGTCTGCGTTCCTTGCCTGCCAAACACAGGTAATTATAAGCAGCTTAAACTCTTGAGTCGGACGGCTTTGCAATCTCATATTGAAGAATTCTACAAGTGCTGTTTGGATTTAATTTTAAGATTATTATGCCTTCAGACATCTCTCATTGTAAGCGTGGAATTGGGACACAGCAGGATATATGATATCCCATGATTTCGAATTAACTCAATGTACTGACTAAACCTTTTTGATGCAGCCAATGACAATGGATGCTTACAGCAGGATGGCAGCCATGTACCAGCAGCTACACCAGCAACCTCCTGCTTCTAATTCTAAGGGCTAATTAAGGGTTGTATATGCGCTCACTCGTGGCTTTTTTAGAAAATACTCTTTGCCGGCCACAGACAAAAGGCAAAAAGGTCTGCTTTTGGATGTGATTGTATTTTTGCTAGCAATGGTTATATAGATGTACGAGGCATGCAGATGTTATTATTTAAGCTGCACAGATTAGCCAGGAAGCAAGGCTGATGCTCCCTAATTAATTATTTTCCTTTTTTTCTCTCTAAGTTTTCATTTATTGATTTCCAACTTAAAATTTGTAATACTTTTGGATTTCTGATCTACCTTGCAAGGACAAGGCGTAATGATTTACCACTTTGTGCATACTTTTTTTGGGATTCTCTACATTAATCAGTCTAAATTAAGAAGGAATTCAAATTCGTTAATAACCATGTGTAGAACATATATTTCCATTTATCCAGACCAACCCAAGGCTGTCAAACAAATCAGAGAGTTATCATGCTTTATGGTATACAAATTTAAGCACCATTTCGATCTGGACTGCAAACAAATAGTGTTTAATTTGTATACAGGCTTTTGGTGAATATTCTAGGTACCCTCTTTAAAAAGAAATTACAGTATCTAACTTTAAGAATCCGAGCTCTAACCTTTTACAGTTAACTGTTCAGGGTCAAATCCATAGTTATTAAATTAGGCCTCGTCTAGTATGTTGACATGGATATTGGATCAAGTTTTATTTTTAACCATTTTAAATTTTGACTGTGTTAAACTTGAGAGCAATCGATGCATTAATTCAACCAAACTCAGGTAAGACCTGATAAGGTTAAATTCATGAAATTTATTTTTGTCTAAAAGGTTGTTTCATAATTTTTTTTTTAATTTTGAGTTGTGACAAAACTAAATGTTATACCTAGTGCAAGTTGTCTGATAAAAAAAAAATCTAGAACCGAAATGGAAGAGCAAATTCTGGGTTGTTAGCACAAAAAATTATAAATTTTAGTGAAATAGTACAATTTAAGATTTTTGTTATTCCAAAACATGACATATAAATAAGTTACAATCAGAAAACACAATATTAAGTAAATATCGCTTTCAGAACTATAATATCTAAAAAAATCACAATTAAAAATTGCATGATCAAGTAAATGTCATATTTTATCATGTTTTGAAATCACCATAGCTAGCTAATGAAATGGCTGAGAATTCCAGTAGACAAATTGTCACAGGCAACAAAATTCCAATAACCAAATCCCCCTCCACACTCTACATATTTGAAGGCTTATTGTAGGATTTATGGTGAATCACATTGTATGAATTTAGGATGAATTGCATAATAAATTACACCCATTTATCACACACACAATACAAAGTTTTCATTACATACATGTCCATCTTATAAGAGACTTTTTTTCATTGCTTGCAGCAATTACGGAAGTGGCTGCAGCAATTGCGATAGTGGCGGCAGTGGCAAACAATAATTTTTTACGAGTTTTTATTGTTTGAGAACAGCATTCTTATTTGTGAGGTTTTTTAGAGAGAGAGGGGTTGTCCGCACATAAGCATAAAGAGAGGGGGTGGGGTTGTGTGTGTATCATGTGATACAAGGAAAAAAATAAATTTTATGATATATCATAATTCTAAATCGTGATATGTTAAGTTATTATTATTTTAAATTGAAAAAGGATGTTATCGTGGTTAGAAATATCAATATTTATTAAATTTTACCAATATTTTTTAAACTATATTATTCCACCCAGATTTTTGTTTTGCTGTGCTAACTTGAAAAAAAAAAAAACAATGGAAGAGGTAGTAACTTTAACACAAGGAAGGGGGCAGCGCTTGTAAATGAAACCTGTCGTCATCAGGATAAAAGTTCCTCTCCACTTATTTGACCAATTAATCATTAATTTTGACAGTGTCCTGCACGTTGCTGCTACAGAGAGACACCTAACATGAAGTGTTTGCAAAAAGACGAACATATAAATGATTGGATGCTCGCTTGTCAACTCTACACGCCGGTCTAATAACTCAAATCATCATGCAAAATAATACTTTTGAATCCTTCGTGGCCTTCCAGGCCTTATCGTAAGAAAAGCCAATTTCCAAAGCACCTTCTCGCTCAGTTTTGATTAAAGTTCAATTTACAAGTTACAATGCCAATCAACATGCATGGCCGGATTTGTAAGGTTCAATATCACATGTTCCCGATTATATGATTAATTAGTATATAATTTGATCATGCCCGGATCAAAACAATACGCTTGCGATTATTGCAAGATCTTAAACTGTACCCTCACCTTATATTATATGTTTTTTTTTCATTTTTAACCTGTGTAGTTCGTCATGTTAATTAGGTCTAAGTGACAAAGAAAGGTCAAATTTTAGTTATTTTTCGTGGGGCACATGGATATCTGCTCAAGTCTTAACACATGCAAATAACGAAGGTCATTTGAAAGTAATTACGTAGGCCATCTTCTATACATGCAGATTAATGAGACCACGGAGAGTCCGGCCTAGCTTCAAGTTCTTATCTGCTGTGACAAGACTAGCGTGCAAGAGGCACCACAATTGCTTCTGTCTGTAGCGGTAAAAGATGCACAGAAGTATCCTAATTGCGTGGATGCTGCTAGCAAGGTTGATGTAATAGACTGCCTTTTTGCATCTTTCCTTTCCTTCATTGCTTTTCTTGAAACGGGTCCCCAGCCGACAATATGCTAATCTTTTTGTGTAATTCAGTGTTTGGATGTGAACGTGGTGGTTATCCACTTGTGTGTTTTGTTTAACAATATTACTTAGATATGAGAAGAAGTAATGATTATGCAAGGGACGCTTGGACTTTGAGATCACCACATGCTTCATGTTGAAAATCTAGCCCTTTTGGTTTCTGTGCCTCCTGGAAAAATTTGTCTTTTAGGCTAATTTCACTTTCATGACACGACGTTACGTTTTCTCAGAGATCTGTTGCTCCTTTTAAATTATTGCTAAGCCTAGTAGATAATTTATTAGCCTATCCGCTCCAAAAAATATTCACTTCACTCCTTCGATCTAATATTTTTCTGTTAGTATTTATATTCATATTTATCGATTTTTCCATTGATAAATTTAATATATTATCAATAAAAAAACTTTATATGATACATTTAATATTTTTATTTGTCCATCGATATATATAACATATCACCAATAAAATATCACCTATAATTTCTTTGGTGACTTAACAATAACAATGATATTTCTAGTAATTTATTTTCAACTTTCTATGCAATATGCTGACGAAAATGTTTAGTTTGTAACCCCATCAATAATATTTTTTAAAAAAATATTGAATAGAAGTAGAAAATTATTAAAATAATATAAAAATCAAATATTTACTACAAATTTAAACATTTATACATTCAAACACAATAAATCTAAAATAAGGGTGACGCTGGAAGAGGAGGTTAGTTGTCTTCACGATCGTTGGGCCAATTATGGGATACACATGTATTACTTATTTGCGATCTCATCTCCAATACCAACCGGTAGAGTTATTCATAATCATCAGTGAGCCGGTCAAAATTTTTATTAAAAGGGGTTGCCTGAGCCTTTTCTTATTGGTTTAACATTGTCATGAACTCCGGAGTTTGAGTGCTCAAAATCTATTGTGAGCATCCAACTACCGAAAACACTACAGGTTGTTTGTAAGTTCTCGGTCGTAGTGTACTCGATTTCTATCAGGTCCAACAGACGATTCTGCCTCCAACCACAAATCCAGATGGATCAAAAGATTGTCCTTGTATCTCTCCTTCAACTGACTATTATATTTATCCTGAAAAGAAAAAATAAATGCATCAAATTCAATGAAATGGTAACTTAAGATAAAAATAGTTGAAAACCAACATACCACAATGTATTGAGCTCGACTATCAATGAAGTATTGCACTCCTTTTTAATGGTTATCACTCCGCACGTGCGTTTCAATAAAAAGCTCCATCGGGCTTGGCTCGTGTCTAAAAATCATAACCTAAAAGATAAATATACACACACAAAGCTAATAAAAAAAATGAATTTATATATATATATATGGATTTAATAAAAAAATCCTACTATTTATTTCGCATGCGAAATAAATAAAATAGATTTATTAGTGGACATGGTAACGGAATCATATGTACACCATTTTTTATTTTCCGCTTCGGATTGTGATAAAAGAATTTGTCAGTATAGAACATTGCAATATATTGATAAAAAAAAAATTATCAAATTTTTAGTACTGTTTTCAGATATTGGCTAAATGTCAGTAACTGAGTCCCAAACTGTTTCAAAAACAAATCTTTTAATTTTCTTTCCTGACCCTTTAGACGGTGCAGCCGTGTAGGATTAAAAGAAAAATATTCATAACTGTGACCAGAAGAAAAATATTTATTGGAAGTGACATAATCTGTATCCCTAGCTATATCATAAAAGGCTAGCCTTCTACAAAAAGTTTAAATAAAAACTTATTGGCCTAGAAATTGAGCCGTGTCAATGATCTCCGCATATACATGATCGAAAATAGATAGACATCATTGGTTAATATTATATTTAACAGTACACTAAAAAATGCCGAGTTTTTATATTCGTAAATTTCATTATGTATTTTCTTACAAATTACTATAATTAAAATAGTCAATATTTTTTTTAAAAAATAAACGTGAAAATATCAAAACACGTCCTTAACAATTACCAAAAAAAATTCATATAAAAATTCAAAAGTACCCCAAAATATGCAAACCTTATTTTTTGTTTTTTCTAGGGATAATAACATATTTTAACTATATACAAAGAGGGGGAAAATTGAAAAAACTCATGGCTAACAGCCCATTATTGTTG
Organism: Populus alba x Populus glandulosa; assembly: GCA_033617975.1. Taxonomy (NCBI): domain Eukaryota; kingdom Viridiplantae; phylum Streptophyta; class Magnoliopsida; order Malpighiales; family Salicaceae; genus Populus; species Populus alba x Populus glandulosa. Next base: position 4,319,263 of record CM066156.1, on the reverse strand, counting down.
TGATCATAAGAGTAAATATATATTTTACTGTTTAAGAGCCTATGAAAAATCGAGAAAACTGATCTTAGTTAATAGGTATATTTTTACTGTAAAAAAATCATGAAAAAAACTAACATATATCCCAATAATCTTATAATAACCGATCAGCCAATAAAAAGTTCCAAGGTTCTCCTACCTTCAAGACTTTTTTTTTTTTTTTTACATCCAATAGCAAAACGTACGATAATTTCCCTACAGTACTAGAAAGAATAAATTGTATCTAATGCTAAACACACGCCCTATATATGTCTAGTAAATATCAACATTGGCTCCGTACGGCGGGTTGTAGATTTTGCATGTCTTGCAAAATGAAAGTTAGATATTGGGCATCTCCTTCGTCATGAAGATATTTTCATGAAATTAATGAACGGTAAGATATTTTGTGGATTGTGGATGATATGAGTCTGGTGTACCAAAACACAAGCTGGCCCAGATAGATATTCAGCCCTCTCAATTAAAACTGTTTTTCTATTGGGCCTATCAATTTTTTTAGCGGGCCAGACAGCCTATTTGTATTTGGGTGGTATATTTTTTTGGTGGGCCTTCCTCTAAATTAAATGCACATGTTTGACTAATCTCCATTGTCCATTATCAAAGAAATTAAAATCTCTCTATTGTCCACAATAAGCACTTGTCGATTCTTTGGAGAAAACAAATCGAGGAAAAATGGAAAAGATTAGAGGGAAAAAAAATGGCAACAAACTCACCCTGATAATATGTTTTTTATTTTGTTTTACATCTAATGCCTATCTATGTATCTACTCCTAAAATTTTTTTAGCTTAAAATCATTTTTTTATATTTTTTAATCAATTTACTGATATTAAAAATAAACTTTTAAAAATAAAAAAAATATTAATTTGATGTATTTTCAAGCATAAAACATTTTGAAATGCAATATCCACCATACTCACAAACAGCCATCAAATGTGTGTTTAATATTATGGTACATGATATTTTTTAAAAGGATTTTTGTTTAAAAATATATTAAAATAATTTTTTAAGTTTTTTTATTTTTTATATTAATATATTAAAAATATTAAAAAATATATCAATTTAAATTTTTTTTTTAATTCCTCTCAAAAACAAACAATACCCTAAATACATAGGGAATTGAAAATAAACTATTTATTCCGAAACTAGCATTTTATTATTTATAACCTATCAGGAGATTACCTTGTTGACGTTGTTATAAAAACTAAAATGAAATAACTATTAAAACTCCGGAATTATTTTGAACTCTGGAGGGGGCTGTGGCTCCGCCTGCACCTTATGAATTCTGCCCGTTGCTGAAAGAAGAAGAAGCTCTCTAAACCATTAGTTCAACTCTCTCAATTCTTGGGCGTCTGCACTAATAGACTGGCGGATGCGTAGTGTAACTGTGACTACGCATTCCATGTAATTGGAAGTGTGAATTGGATCTGCAGATGCATAAATTAACCCATTTATTCGTTGCATATAAGATCTCAAAGTGGCATGAAAGGATGGAATCACCTAGCATGAATGTGTCCGCCCATATAATGATCAATAAAGAACAGAGGTGTAACCGGAAATAGATGCAGAGAAGAATCATGATTTTGTTAAATAACAGCGTCAGACACAAGGATAGTTTGAACAGGGGCAGTATCGACAAGTGACTTACAGTGCCAAGAGTCAAGAGATAAGGTTTTTGCCCGTGAAAGCACAATAGGCACCCACTGATCATTGATCATCGTGATAAGTCGCCCAATCAGAATCGAAAAATGCTTGAAGATTGCATGATGAAGATGGCTGAAGATACAAACCAGTTGAGATGGTATGCTTTAGATACCATAAAGTCCTCTCAACAGCCTGCCAGTGAGTGTCCAAAGGATTGTGCGTGAACTTGCTGACTTTGTGAACAGAGAAAGAAAGGTCAGGTCTTGTGAAGGACAAGTACAGTAAGCTGCCAACATGTCTGTACATATATGGATCAGAATACGTAACCACATCAGTCGCGGACAATCTGCAAGTGGTTGAAACTGCTCAGACAACGAATTCTGAAGGCAAATCCCGAATAAAATGATTTATGACGGAGGCAGAAGAACCGGTTTCGAGGATATCGTCAACATAGATTAGAAGCACAGTAAGAACACCATCCTTTCTCCTAACTTTACTATCAGTAAAACCAAAATCATGTAATTTGTTACTCAGACAAGAGAACCAGGCCCGTGGAGCCTACTTGAGACCATACAAAAATCTATGTAATCTGCAAAGATGATGAGAGTATTGAGGGTGAACAAAGCCCTACGGTGGAGACATGTATACTACCTCCTCCAACCTGACATGGAGGAAAGCATTCTGTATATCTTTTTGCTTAATTGACCATTGCATTGAAACGAAACGTGTTTGACCTCGTCTTAAGTTTTAATAATACGAGCAATTCGACCAAACCCAGATTCCAAACTCTAGGGTTTAAGTGTAAAAACAATGTCTAGATCTGGTAGAAAAAATAAAATAAAATCAAAGATAAAACCCAAATTGACAACAAACAAAACAAAGAAAATCAAGCAAAATAAAATAAAATCAGAGAGAGGTTTAATGACGAGGCTCAAATTAGATGTTTTTTCAATCTGACAAGAAAAGAAAATCCCTTACTGGCTGCAACTACGAGTAACATGCAAAATGCAAAATGATAGAAAATTCCCTCAATTTCACAGCAGCCCTACAAAATTGCCTTGCCAGTGTGGAAAGTTGTTCCTCTTCTTGTCGGATATTTCCACGATGAAGGTATTAATGAGATGTTTCAATATATTTTTCAAAATAGTATTTTATTTAAAAACATATAAGATAATTTTACTTTATTCAACTATATAATAAAAAAAGACAATCACAAGTAATAAACCAAAGTCTTAAATATAAATCATGATGAAGTACACCAAAAAGCACGTGACAATATTTTGAAAATATTTTTATAACCTAATTTATAACAAAATAAAAGTTAAATGAAATTTAATAAAATAACTTCAAAAATATATTTTTATTAATCCAATAAAATAAAAAATATATATTAATAAAAACAATGTCAAGCTAGAATCCTCAATTTTAAAATAAAACAATTGAAAAATAACCTGAATTAACTCGAATTAATTCATCAAACACTCAATCAAAATCATAAGATCATGTTATCTCTATAGAAAATAAATAAATAAAATTATAAAGTTTAATTTTCAGCCAATCCTATCATTTAAATGAAGAAATTAAAAAAAATAAAAAATTGAACTCTTCAGACTATGACTAGCCTTTCAAATTCACGAGCAGCTTGTTTTACTTGGATTACCCCAACAAAAAAAAAATTTAAAAGGACTATGATCCCAAATATCAACCAATACAAAATGATGATATTAAAAAAAAATCAATAAATAAAAAGAAAAAATAAATAAAATAACAAATATGTCTTCTTAACCTTGGACAGTCTCTGGAGGAAAATAGCTTCACAAATACTGCAGTTCATGCTCCGGGCAAGATGGCTAACTCCGGTTACTGCACTCTTGCCAATATCTACCTAAAATTCTTGATACGAATATAAACATAAAATCTATATAAAAGGGCACTCCAATCCCTTTGAATATCTGCTAGGGAAGTGCCTAAAAGACACCTGCTACATATGATACAAGGATATATTTATAGAAAAAAAATTAAAAAATTAATTATTGCTGAATATTGTTGCTGGAACATATTAATTAAAAGAATTAAAATCAAATTTGATATTATAACAAATTGAATCCTTACTTTGTTTTTTAAGATAGAACAAGACACAAAAACTGAGAAATGAGAGATTAAAAAGAAAGGAAAAGAAAGAGAAAAAAAATTGCTCACCAGTGACTCCCTATTGACAACGCTGGCAATGGAAAAAGGTTTTGCCGAGACGATTCGAATGGTATCAAAGAAGGGCATCTTCAAAGGTGATGGTCATCATGCACATCTCTGATGTGTCGTGGAATCTCTCATATGTTGATGTATGTGTTCATCATCTTTTTCAATTTTTGCTCACATCAATTTGAGATTTTTTTTATTTCAAATTGTCCTTAAAGATTTAATTATTTTAAATTTTATATATATATATATATATATTATCAAATCAATCATTAATTGAGTGTCGGTTTTTTTTCTCAACATTGTTAGAACCATCAAGTTTAATTTGAAATTAACCTAATTTAAAATGATAAATTTTAAAATAAAAACTTGATTGACAAAAAAAAGACTCGTGACAATATTAAAGTTCACAATAATTATATTTCTTTTTCTCAAATAAATCCCAAAGATCTTTTAGTTTCTTTGAAATATACTGACAGTGAAACCATAATTATCTTTAAACTGGTAAAGTTATTAAAATCAAATCAAGTGTGTGTGTATATATAATCTACTAAAAGAACATTAACAAATTCGTGAATATTTTTTTTAACTTTCAAAAAACAAAATTAATGCAGTCCGTTACGCGACGATGACTAGTTCCCTTACTATTCCAAGCCCGCTGTCGGTGAGCTCAACAGATGGACAGATTTGTAAGTAATAATACACCATCATTTTTGTCTGTACTTTTGCTTTATAAATAGGAGGCAGTAAAATCTTTTAATAGATAATTATGATACTTTCCTTCCATACACCTTCCAAATGGCCCAAACTCCATGTCATTTCTCCTTTTCTTTATTCATTGTCGCACCTCATGCATCTATCAATATATAGTGTTATAATTTAAAGTATATTTCATCTAAAAATATATAAAAATATTAATTTTAAATAAAAAATTTATTTTAAAAAAAATCACATTCCAAAATAGTCCCTTCCCTACCAAGTCACTGTTGTCCCGAGTTTTGCTAAGCTAGTTGAATTTTCTAATTTAACACATGATTGTGTTGAAAAATCCAATATGATACAGGGAAAAAATTATTATTCATAAGAAAATATAAGTTTTTTTTTGTTAGAATAAAAAAGAAAAGGCGAGAAATTAATTGAATCTTTTAATAACCAGCTTTCCTGTTGTTTGGACTTTCCAATTTAACTTACGGAGCCAGCAACAACTTAAAGACTTTCCTGTTGTCCCATGGAAAGATAAAAAATAAAAAAGTTAAAAGGAGGTTTTGTTTTCCTTTTTTGTAAGGGCACTTACTCCCTCCATCTACAACCTTGTCTTTTTCGAGTGCCGACTAATGTTTAGAAATGCAATAATAATAATTTTTTAAAATATATTTTATTTTAAAATATATTAAAATAATATTTTTTATTTTAAAAAAATTATTTTTAATATATTCCCCCTTAATAATTTAAAAATATTAAAAATATATTAATTAAAAAATATATTTATAATTAAAAAAAAAAAAACACTTTTCCGATAGCATTGCCGCATATTAATTACATACCCTCACGAGACCGATACCTTTTCTCCCTCACCGTCTCTCTCTCACAAGCCGACAGTACCGAACTTTAAATCTGTCTTTCTGGTATAAAATCCCTTTCAAGACCCTTCATTTTCCACAACAAGAAGTCAGAACTTCCATCGTTTTTATTTCTCTGCCTCTTGAAGACTAGCCAGAGTCTCTAATGGCTACATCTTCTCTTGCAATTTCCCCAAGAAAACTCCGATCTGATCTGTATTCCTATTCCTACCAAAATGACTCAAACACCCCACTAGTCATTGCTGTTCTTGCTTCTCTTATTGAGAGAACCATGGCAAGGAATGAAAGAATTGTCAAGAACTGCACTTGGGCTTTATCTAAAGATACCAGAACTCGAGTCTTTGATTGCCACGAGACACCAGACTTGACAATTCAATCGTATCTTGAGAGAATTTTTCGATACACTCGTGCAGGACCTTCAGTTTATGTTGTTGCCTATGCTTACATTGATCGGTTTTGTCAGGCTAATCCAGAGTTTAGAATCGACGCAAGAAATGTACACAGGCTTCTTATTACTACTATCATGGTGGCTTCTAAATACGTTGAGGACATGTGAGATCTCTATCTTTGTCTTTCCTTTTCTCCTCCTTGTTTTCTGAACTTCTTTCCTGTTTTTGTGATGATTTTTGGAAATGATTCGGATTGTAAGCAAACAGCTTTCCAAACATTGAGGTCCTTCTTGGATTTAGTGTTCTAATATAAACGAATCTATTATTTCTCAGGAATTACAGGAATTCTTATTTTGCAAGAGTTGGGGGATTGACAGCAAATGTAATGAACAAGCTGGAGCTTGAATTCTTGTTCTTGATGGGTTTCAAATTGCATGTGAATGTAAGTGTTTTTGAGAGCTATTGCTGTCATTTAGAAAGGGAAGTAAGCATCGGAGGTGGATACCATATAGAGAAGACTCTGAGATGTGCAGAAGAAATCAAATCAAGGCAACAAGAAGAGAAAGGATATAATCAGATTGCTCGAATTATGTTGTAGAGTAATTTTGCTCTTGCGATTTTGCCTGCCATGATGGTTACGGGGTAGAGTATTTCTTGTTTGTACATACTGATGTGTAAAATATGTCATGATTTCTTGGCATCCTGGGTTTCCTTTTAAAGTAAATACAGATTGCAGAGTGATGTAGCATTATAATTTGGATTTTGAAAGAGAAAAATAACTATCGATTTGCTCAATTTTGTTCAATAAAAAAGAATTTTGAATATCAAATTCATGTTATAGTTAAGAACCAGAAATAGTGGGGCATTGACCGGCAGAAAGTCGCACAATCACTTGATTTCAGCAGCCGTGTAACATGACTTGAAAATTTCAACCCGAGTCATACTTCCCAGTTCCCTGTTCTGTTGTGCACGGAAGAGAGCAAGTAACTAGGTTCTTTTTAATGAGATTAACATAAAAGTCCACGAAAAACTAAATCAAACCTGCATTTATTAGCTGTCTTGTTTTTAAAGAAAAACCTTCTCAGCTGCCATTTCACTGTCATCTACCAGTTTGTCAATTGCGTAACCAGCTCGAGGATTAGAAAAGGAGCATATCTCTGTAATTATATAATTATTTAAAGAATAGATGTTTTTCAAATAATTTTTTATTTGAAAATTTATAAAAATAATATTTTTATTATTTTTAAAGTTTTAATATTAATATGTTAAAATTAATTAAAAATATCAAAATAATAATAATAATTTTAATTTAAAAAACACAGTACAACCATGTAATCAATCACCGTCTTAATTGTTTTTGTCTTTACAGTAATTAGGAAGGAAGAAAAAAAAGACATAATTAAAGAACGGCTAACTAATTAGACAACGATGGTAATATGCAGCAATTAAGGAAGAGCACTTCATGTAGAAACATCGCCAAGGGCAGGCTACGGCACCCGTACCAATCTATAAGCTAAAATAGCACTATGAGATTAACGTGATAGTTAAGTAGATATGCTTAATTTTTAGCTATTAAGATTTAAAAATCTTTAAAAAATAAATCATGTGAATCCCTTTATCCTATGTAGATTATTTATTTATCTTTGACCGGATCAGAAATATAAACCTTATTGTGATGGATCGTTAAACTTGATGTGATAGAGAAAAATATTGGCCAAGCAAGAAGTAGCAGCAATAACATAAATTAATTGGACAAATTCTAAATTTATTTTTAGAAAATTATTAATTTGAATTTTATAAATATCATAGCTACTAAAAATTTATATAGTCATTAATTTCAAGACTTATAAAATTAATCGAGATACACAGAAGCTGACCCGAATAACCACGTTATTAAATAAAAATAAAGTGAAAATCTCAAAACTAGAGCTCTTCTCGTTCGTAAATTCTTCTGCATTGATCATGGATAATATAAAGTAAGGCAATTGTTTTTGTTCCCTTGATTTTTCTAACAATATATGCAGGGATCATTACCAACAAAGCTAGTTCAACAGTAACAGTATTTTATGAGAAAACAGTCAGAAGATACATTAAACTAAACTATAGTGTATTGCCAGCAGAAGACAGGCGGGAAAGAGGAAGGGAGGAGGGCACTGAAGCAACCAAAAACAAATACTAGATAAATCACAGAAGCGTCTCCTGCTTTTGGTAATTAATCAATTTGGCACCGAATTGATCTTTTATAATGTTGTAGCAGCATGTCCTGTTCTAGTGCATCGAGAAACATAATGCTATGTTTGTTTGTGTCTGATTAAAAGAAGTGCCTCCATCACCTATATACCGACGAGCTGACTGTATATTTCATGCTTCCTAGTTTAATCCAAGTCCAATGGAAAGTGTAATACCATGTTCACAAATATAGATTTGTATATTTTGGTCCAATTATTGGTCAAGATTTAGAGCTACCTTTGCAATTTCTAGATACTGAAATTTAGTTTTTTTCACTCTGCTATAAAGGTTGCATCCGAAAAAATATATATTCTTGATGTATAAGTAAGTTTAGGTATATTCCCCCCTTAATAAAAAAAAAACATCAAATCATCGATTAAACTATTTATTTATTCCAATATCAATTAGTCAAAAACCTTTTTTATTTTATCAATTTTCTCAAATATAATCAACATTAAACGACCTATCATCCCTTCATTCGTCCGTTGTTAATGGTAGTTAAAGCATTTCAACAAATTTGTACGTTATTTGGATGTGATGTATAAGTTTTTCTACAAATGGAGCCATACTTATCCCCAATGTGTTCTAAATGACAATTTTAACATCAAATCATAGTAAAATTCTCCACTTTAATAATAATTTTAATCCTAAAACTGTTCTTTATGAGAAATTGGGACTTATTTTGGCACTTTGAATTGAAGAACAAAACGAGCACATGCAAATTAGATGGGAATTATTAATTACCAATGTATAAATACCAACAATAGTTGATGAACAGAGGGGTTTATATTGCACTTGGAGTAAGATTGGTAAAATCAAGATCTAGGACTCAAATGATAACACACTAGGAGTTACATTGAGATTTCCCCCTTAATTTAGCTGTAATAATTATGACAAATTCACTAATTGTTTGATTGGCTGCCCATCGATCCTTTCCATCTATGTATTAAAGAATATAAACGAGAAAAGGAAATTAGATCGGGTTTTAGAGTTTGTTTTACATGATTTTTTGACTTCCAGGGAGACTCATATAGTTCAAAAATTATTTTCTATAAATAACTTATAATTAATAAGATAAACTAAAATGACTTTAACTTAAAAATATGTTTAGTAAAAATAGCTCTAAATAATTTTTTTAAAATTTGGTATAAGTTATAAATGATAAATTTTAATTAAATCAGAATTTTGACTGATTGAATAATAAAATTTTAATTTAAATAAAAAGTATTTATAATCAAACAAATTTATAATTTCTTTGAGTTAAAAATAAAAAATAATTTAAATCAATTTACAAAAATAATCAATCGCTCAAGTGGGCGAAAGGGGCGAGGTCCCATGAGGGATCTAATCAAACACTTGCATCTTTTGCTTATCAAATAACACTGTGCGCATTATTTTGGGGCTAAAAGCAACTACTTTTTTCTTAACTACAAGGAGCTGGTTGGCGTAAAGGGCACCTCTCTCTAACCTCTGTTGATGATTTCGATGTACGGATTGCCCATAAATTAAAAAGGGACATGGTTGGTGGATCCTATAATTTGAGGCATCCCATCGATTTGTTGTTGAATGAAATCGAACAATTTTCACAGTCCCGATGCATGATTAATAAAGTATTGAGTGGCAATATTTCTGGGGAAAAAAATATAGGGCAGGAGAAAGAGGAAAGAAACATGGGTTTTGTGCTGTGCATTGCATATAATTTTCAAGGTACACTAAATTTAGTATATTTGTTTTTTTGTTTTAAAAATATTTATAAAAGATTTAAATTTTATTTTATTATTTTTACTTTAATTTTTTTTCATACTTTTAGATCATTTTAATTGATATATTGATATAAAAAAATTAAAATATATATATATATTATTTTAATACTCTTTTCGAGTAAAATATATTTTGAAAACCAACCATTACCGTACTCTAAAACACCTTTTTAATAGCGTATTAAGTTATTGCTTTTTAAAATATTTTTTTGACTAAAAATATATGAAAATAATATATATTTTTTATTTTTTAAATTTTATTTTTAATATTAACATGTTAAAGTAATCTAAAAATTAAAAAAATAATTTAAAAGAAATAAAATAAATAATTCTAATTAAAAAAATATATTTTTAAAACGAAAAATAAACATGTTATATGCTATCATTGTTTACGAACACTTTCTACATGGAATCACATTTTCAACTCTAAACCTCTTTACTTTAATGATAACACAGCTAAGATTGTCTCCTGTCAACAGTCAACATACCTTTATTTCATAATTAGTAATCTCTAATGATGTTCTGTGACTCGAGCTCCTTTCCCAAGCTCCCGCTCCACCCATCTCAACCTCAGCTCACTTGAGTTGAACCCAGCTTGTCTGCCTTACGACGAGTGCTTTTTTCTGACGCGGAATTCCTTTGTGTGTGATAACTTGAGATTATCACATTTCACTTTATGTCGACTTCATATGATAATCTTTTTTTTTACTACATACTGAAAAAATTGAAGATAGTATTTAAGGCAAGAAAAAATCATGCACGGTCCTTCTGTGTTTACGACGTGATTGGAGAAAGATTCTGATTTGTCTTTAGTTAGAAGTAGAGGATGTTAGAAACAGAAATGCAGAGAGTTTGGTTTTCAACAGTTTTGCAGTAATTAGTTTGATAAATATTCAAAGAACATAATAGCTTTTTAAAGGCTTTACAAGGTAACTAAAATGGAAACTGAACCACGATTTTACAGCACCTACAATCGTGGGAATTAACTATCCTGAACGTGCAACATTACTGCCTTGAGAACAGGAACCGTTATGTAGAAGAAACAATAAACAAAGAAAAAACTGAAATAAGAGGAAATCCTAACAACTGGAAGTAAAACGTCAATTTTAACATCCTCCCTTAGACTAAATACCATCAACATTTAGTCTACTGCTGGATAAGAACAAACACCCAACATATGTCGCAGCTTTAAGAAAACATCAAGTTTCAGAGGCTTTGTAAAAATGTCTGCAATTTGCTCATGAGTTGAACACTGAACCAACTCCACAATTCCTTCCCTTGTAAGATCACGGAGAAAGTGAAAGTGAATATCAATGTGCTTACTTCGACCATGCAGAACTGGATTTTTTGAGAGCTTAATGGCTGATACATTGTCACAATATACCACTGTAGACTTGCGTTGATCATGACACAGTTCTTTTAGAATTCTCCTTAACCAGACAGCTTGGCAGACACTATATGCTACAGAAATAAACTCTGCCTCAGTGGTGGAAAGGGTAACCACTGGCTGTTTTTTCGAAGACCAGGACACAACACCGGAGCTCATTAGAAATACATACCCTGAAGTGCTCTTTCTGTCATTTTGATCCCCTGCGTAATCACTATCAGTGTATCCCAACAGCTCCTGATTTCCTTCTTTCTTGTAGAACACCCCAAGGCTACTGGTTCCCTTTACATATCACAGGACTCTCTTTGCTGCCTGTAAGTGCATTTCAGTGGGATGCTCCATGTATCTACTGATCAGACTCACAACAAATGTTATATCAGGACGTGTGGCTGTCAGATACATAAGGCTGCCAACAATTTGTTTGTAGAGTGTACTGTCAATCCTTACTCCATCTTCATCCTTGCTGAGTTTATGCCCAGGAACGACTGGATTATTCACTGGATTGCATTGATCCATTTTGAACCTGTCAAGCACCTCCTGTGCGTATTTTCGTTGTCCAATGAATACACCATCTGGTTGTTGCAACACCTCAATGCCAAGAAAATACTTCATCTTTCCAAGACCAGTCATCTCAAATTCATTCATCATGGACTGCTTAAAATCTTTGAACATTGCTGCATCATTTCCAGTAAATATAAGATCATCAACGTAAAGACAAACAAATAATGTTGCACCTCCATCCGTTGTTTTGATGAACAAAGTGTGTTCATAGGGGCATTTTTTGAAACCTGTACTTAAGAAATAAGTCTCTATACGGCTATACCAAGCTCTAGGAGCTTGTTTAAGGCCATACAAGGCTTTCTTGAGTTTGTACACCTTGTATTCATGGCCTGTTTTCTTATAGCCAGGAGGTTGGGTGACAAACACTTCTTCATTCAGTTCCCCATTTAGAAAAGCAGACTTGACGTCTAGTTGATAGATAATCCAACCTTTCTGAGCAGCAAGCGAAATCACAATTCGAATGGTGTCTAGCCTAGCAACCAGTGCAAATACCTCAGCATAATCTACTCCATACTGTTGGCTGTAACCTTTTGCAACGAGTCGTGCCTTGTACTTATCTACTTCCCCTTTCTCATTGAGTTTTGTCTTGTACACCTACTTTACACCGATAACTCTGCTCCCAATTGGTAACTCTGTTAGTTGCCAAGTATTATTTCTTTCTATGGCTTCAATTTCTGAGTTCATGGCCTGCCTCCATTTCACGTTCTTTACTGCATCTTCAAATGAAATTGGATCGCTGTCAACAGACAATGCTAAATAAGCAATGTTAGAGACTTCTCCCTCAGAGAGACCTTGTCCACTTTCATAGTCTTGCATCCATGCTGGTGGTCTTCGTTGTCTGACAACATGAGGTGAGTTCTCATTAGTTTCCTCCTGTGATGAGTCATTTTGAGCAGCAGCAGCACCGTGATCAACATGATCCATTTCTTCGTTGTGAACTGCAATACCATGATCAGTTGCTTCACTGTCCTCACTTTCTTCATTGATGTTGTTATCGGCAGATTCCTCTTCATTAGCACCATTACCTGTGATCTCTTCTTCATCTTGTTCCCACACAAGATCAGTTACAATTTATGTTATAGAACAGACCTCCCAATCCCAACATTGATCTTCTTGAAACACAAAATCTCTGCTTACAATTATTTTATGAGAAATAGGGTCAAATAATCTGTAAGCTTTTAACTCATCACTTACCCCAAAGAAAATGCATTTTCGGCTCTTGTTGTCAAGTTTCACTTTTCTGCTATCAGGTATATGAATATGAGATATACATCCAAAAACTCTGAAATGACTTACTGATGGTTTGTTGCCGCTCCAGGCCTCTTCTGGGGTCTTATTCTTCACAGCAAATGTAGGACTTCTATTGAGAATGTGCATAGTCCAGTTAACGGCTTCAGGCCAAAATGTATTTGAAACCTGCTTCCCAGAAAGCATGCAACGTACCATATTCATAATTGTTTGATTCTTCCTTTCGGCCACGCCGTTCTGCTAGGGTGTGTATGCAGTTGTTAGCTATCTTCGAATCCCATTCACACCACAAAAATTAGTGAAGTCTTGTGATGTGAATTCTCCTCCACGATCGGTACGTAGTGCTTTTATGCATGCATCTGTTTCTTTTTCAACCTTAGCTTTATAGTGTTTAAAAACAGCAAAGGCTTCACTTTTTTCAACCAGAAAATACACCCAAGTTTTCCGACTGAAATCATCTATGAAAGTGAGAAGGTACCTCTTTTTGCTGTTTGAAATTGGATTGATTGGCCCGCAGATATCAGCATGTACCAGCTGAAGAATACCTGATGCCCTCCATGTGCTGACCTTTGGAAATGAATCTCTTCGTTGTTTGCCCACTAAGCAATCTTCACAGACTTTAGACGGGATGTTAAACTGTTGTGCCATGCCTTCTACCATCCTTTTCTGTTGAAGAACTTTGAGACCTGTCCAGCCTAGATGCCCATATCGACAGTGCCAAAGATGAGATTGGTCTGTGATAAGGGAGACAAGACACCTTTGTTCCTTTGACTCATATTTAGCAATGAGAATAAACATTCTGTTGTGTGACATGGTAGTTTCGATGATTAAGCCCCTACTTGGATGAAAAATCTTACAGGTGCCATGTTGCATGAGAACTGCAAGACCTTTCTCTTGTAGCTGGCCAATGCTCAGTAAATTGTTCGTCAGGTCTGGCACATAAAACACCTCAGTAATCACATGTATAATCCCATCTATCTCCATTCGAATACTGCCTTTTCCTTGTACTTGTAAGCTTGCATCATTTCCCAGCTTAACTGAATCTTTGAATTCTTCATTGAAAACATTAAACAAATCCTTTTTACCACACATATGATTGCTACACCCTGAATCCAGAAACCATATGCATTCACTTCTAACTTGTTTATCATCCACGTATGCCATGAGTAACATTTCTTCACTGGTCTCAGCAAAATGTGCCTGCTTCTCCTTCTTAGTACATTCCCATTGAAAATAGCCAAGTCCATGACAATTGTAACATTCAATCATGGATTTGTCAAAAAAAGACCGGCCTCGTCCTCTGCCTCTTCCTCTTCCACGACTCCAATTTCTTCCTCCTGGTTGAACTCCTCCTGGTTGGACTGCATTTGTAACTTGTAGTGCCTGTTCATCCAACGTATGTCTGCTCATCCGTTGCTCATGAATGAGCAAACTGCTTTGAAGCTCGTCAATGGACAAAACATCAATATCATTTGATTCCTCAATTGAGCACACAACATAATCAAATTTTTGAGTCATGGATCTTAAGATCTTCTCAATAACTACCACATCATTCATCTGTTCTCCATGAATTCTCATCTTGTTAATGATGGTGAGAGTTCGTGCAAAATAATCATTCACTGATTCTTCCATTTTCATGTGAAGTCCCTCAAACTCTTTGTGAAGAGCTTGCAGCTGGGCACGTTTGACTCTGGCTGTGCCTTGATACTTCGTAAAATTTTTATCAAACCCCGTGTGGAGGCTCTGATACCATATGTTAGAAACAGAAATGCAGAGAGTTTGGTTTTCAACAGTATTGCAGTAATTAGTTTGATAAATATTCAAAGAACATAATAGCCTTTTAAAGGCTTTACAAGGTAACTGAAATGGAAACTGAACCACGATTTTACAGCACCTACAATCGTGGGAATTAACTATCCTGAACGTGCAACATTACTGCCTTAAGAACAGGAACCGTTATGCAGAAGAAACAATAAACAAAGAAAAAACTGAAATAAGAGGAAATCCTAACAACCGGAAGTAAAACGTCAATTTTAACAGAGGAGTTGATTTAATCCGGTTTAAATTAAGTATTTATTTGATCAAATGTTGAAAGAAGAAGGGTCAAGCTGCCTTTTGGCAAATACATAAGCCCATTGTATTTGAACGAGCCACGAACGAAAATTTGCTGAATGGGCACTGGATAAGTTGAACGAGCTCCTGGCATCAGATAAGTTTAATTTTAGAAATATATCATTTGATTTTGTTGTCGTGTACATACATGGAATAAGCTAAACTTTAGGGGGCACATTTGTAGTTCATCGATTAAACACGTACTTTATAACTATTTTACATGCACTTCCGATTAATTTTGCACTTAACACCAAAAAATAAATATGATAGCATTTTTACGTGTTTTTGGACATAAAAATATTTTAGTTATAAAATTAGAAATTTATGTATATACTTAATTAAATAAATTAAAAATTATTTATGTAGCCGAAACAAGTTATAAAGCCAAATCCCTAGTCATTTGAAGTTAACCTGTTAAATGCATAACTAGAGTCATAGACTCAATTGTGTTCAATAATTTATTTTTATAATTTTTAGTTTGACAATATAAAAAAAAAAACGCTTATAAAATCGAGAATCAAATAAATATTAGAGTATTTGAAATCATGATAAATCTACAAATATTAAACTAAAACAAATCATGTTGTTTAATTAAAAATTACTAAAATATTAATCGATCAAATCTTTAAAAAAAATAAAGTAAGAAAGATTAATAAAGATCTGTGGATGATCAAATTAGAAAAAGAAAAATCAAAAAGTACTTTTTAATCAAATTTCAAAATGATAATCTATTTTCAATGTTTTTTTCTTTCTAGTCCTCCTCCTTTAATTCTGGTCATTGGTTAACAATTTTGAAACAATTGGACTTTAAATTGGACCTATAATGATGCAATCACCTAAACAAAGGTAGAAGGGCCAAAATAAAAAAATAATATTGAAGTGAGTCCACTGTAAAATATGAGATGGTGAATAATATACTTGGTTACAGTGAAACTCGTACATAGTTTAAAGTTTTTTTTTTTTAATTTTAATGCCAGGCGTCCATGACTCTCGAAACTTCAACCAATATTATATTCCTTTTTTATAGTTATAAAACTTGGTCTAGACTACATACCAAATGATTTATCAATTTTAAATTTGATTTGGATTAAGTTTTATTAAAGAGTGAATTGTTTTTACCTAAATTTTGTTTGAGAAAAAAACTGAAACAAAATCATTTTATTAAAAAAAAAATTCAAAATAACATAGTTTTAGATTTTAAAAAAGAAGAAGAGAGGGTTAACTTGCGGATTGATAAAACGAACCCACAACCTCACTATACCCATATATCTATGCAAATACTATATATTTCTTGCCATAAAAAAAATAAGAAAAAAGAACAGGAAAAAAAAAAAAAACCTTAATACAGATGCATCATGAATTATGTCCACCCTGATTTTTCTCATATAAATTGTTTGATGAGGTCATAAAAAATACCTACTCAGAAGCTTTGGGAGGTATTAAATCTGATCAATCATGTACTAGCTCTTGGAATGCTGTTCGCAGGGATATTTCGTTCATCCTTCAGAGATCCAGCTGGGTCTGTATATCTAATCCTGCATGTCCTCAGAGAAGGGAATTCTAGCGCAGACTTTCTTGCCAAGGCGGGGTTCTCCAATCTCTACCGTTCGTGCACTGACCTTACTTTGTTAGCAGATGCTCTTGGTGCGGCCTTAGTTGGTACTGTACCAAGAAAATGAAGATTGCAGCCGTCCCCAAAACAAATCTAAAAAGGAAAAAAAAAAGACAAAACATTTGGGTCATACTAAAAATGAGGTCCAGGAAAAGCCCAGGTAGACGCAGCTGGATTGGACCCAGTCGAACGATTTACCAAACCGATATTCAAGCCCAATACAAATCCCATTGAACGTCGTCGTTGTTTATATCCTGGGCCATTTGGCTCTGCCGAGAACGGAGTATACTCTTCGTTACCAAGAAAAAACAACTAACATTCTAATGTTTTCTTTTTAATTTCTGGTCACGCAGGAAAGATTAGAATCTGAAGTAATTTGAAGAGAGGGAGAAGTGGATGCCTGCTGCGCTATGGATTCAACGGGGGCGGTGGCCTTTTCTAACTTGCTATGCTTTCTGAGACCATTGGAGTTCATTGTATATATTATTTTAATAACGGGCCTGCCTTGTCCCTTCCGTTTACCATGCGAACGATAAGCTCTAGCAGGAAGGGTTCAAAACTAGTGAGAGAGAGAGAGCAGAAGTCCGACTACAAATAGAAGACGGAGCATTATGTTTGCCATCCACAAAACAGAATCTAATCTAAATTAAATGATCACTACCAACATAGTTATAAAATCTAGTTGAGATCCTTAAATGTTGATTTATCAACTCAAATCATAGTTTTATTTAGGACTTTACTTTTGTTATTAAAATGATATTTAATTTTATTTTTTAAAATTATAATTTAAGTTAGTTGATTGATTTATTGCTCAACTTTAATCTAGGTATTGAACCGACTCGAATTCTAGTTGGAATATCCTATAACTAATTATCAAAAACAAAGAACTAAAGAAATAAAATAAAATAAACAACCCTTGAATACCTCAACTGTTAGGCTTTCGAATAGCTAGTTAGCTGAGTTAAATTAGCTGATTCGGAACCAATTAGTACAAGTAGACTGTACACCTATCAAAATTTTATAGGTCTGTACTTTTGTTAGGATTGTAGACCTATCAACTCGAATCATAGTTTTATTTAGGACTGTACTTTTGTGTATTAAAATGATATTTAATTTTATTTTAAAAAATTATAATTTAAGTTAATTAATTGATTTATTGATCAACTTGTAATCAGTATTGAACCGACTCGACTTAGATCTTACAATTAATTATGACCATCATATTTATAATTCGTAAAACCCACTTCGTCTAGGTTTTTAGAATTTTAACATTAACTTACATGTTTTCTATTTTTACTTCCAATTTTTTTCAAAAAAAAAAAGAATTAAAGAAAAAAAATAAAATAAACAACCCTTAAATACCTCAACTGTTAGGCTTTCGAATAGCTAGTTAGCTGCGTTAAGTTAGTTAATTTGGAACCAATTAGTACAAGCAGACTGTAGACCTATCAAAATTTTCTTTTGGAGGAAAGAAAAACATGTTCGTAGTTTGAAGGAGCATGTCTTATTCATGGAAAACATTTACAAAAGACAAACCATCAACAATTTTTCTCCGTGACTTCGGAACTCGGACCATATTTTTTACATTTTCAACATCCATGTACAAAATGCATCGTGTTATTCAAATTCTAAAGAATGAAGAACCAATCGCTCCGTTGATGAATGTCTTGCATGTTTCTAATCTTTGAAATAATTTAGGCTGCAATTACTGAAAGACAGAGAATATTGTAAGGATAATTTGAAAGTTTAGGTTACTTTCACATGGAAACTTGTTTTATAAGATAAAGTTTGTGATTTTACCATGTCTTGAGTTGTTGCCTTAGCTCTTAATAATTTTATATTGTATTTTAATATATTTTTTTGAATAAATATTTTTAAAATTAAACAGATCTGTCACAATCTTATATTTAATTTTAGAACAGAAAGTGAAGCCGAAAGATTTGAATTCACTAATGTTCGGTCACAAAAGCTCTATTATTAGGTTAGAAAACAATCTTAATGTAAAAATATAAACTATTGCAAAAAACCTCATTAATGATTTAAAATTACTCGGTACCATTTTTTCATTATACAAATCATAGTAAAAAAAAAGAGAGAAAAGAAAGAGAGATTGAACTGGTTCAGTAGTGTTCATTTTCAATATTTGAGAAGGAAACCATCGATCGTGCATGGGGCGTGAATACTTTCCTCTTGGCCTCCATGTCTTTCAAAACCTATCTCAGGATGTCTTCTTTGCTGCTTTCTTAATTCTAACTGGAATTATCCCACGTTGAAGCTATTTTGGGCTTCTGTCCCGTCCATAATAATAAAAAATGTTGAATGCCTATATATCTCAAAATATTCATTTATGTGCATTTTCTGACTTTCCATATGTCACCAGGCCCAGAAATATCATTTTTGGTGATTGTAGAAGTTCCTTGCCTCAAAGTATATCTCCATTCACAGTCACCTCCTGATCGCGTTTCTTCTCCTCTGGAAATTATTTGAGTTACTTTCTGTTTCATCCATTAAAAGTTTGCCAATAGGGTTTTGATGCAAGTGTTAAACGCTTGCATGTGCATTTTTTTGGAGATCCATTTTCTGTTTCGCCTACCAGCAATTTGTCCGTGAGGATATTTCGTCGCCACTTTGGAAGCCCTGTCTAATTCTTCCTCAAGTGAAAACGATGGCCATGTGCAGCTTCTATTTCCCTTTGTTGAATAAAAAAGAAAATTATATTTTAATTCTCCTTCAAGTCTAATCTTGACAATGATAGCCATGTGTGGGTCTTGCTTGATTCATGCTAGAATTAGTCAAGACAAAAACCCCATTAATTTATTGCAGAAACCACGATCAAATCACTGTTGTCAATGTAATTGATCTTATATACTAGCTCCTATTTACAAAAAAAAAAAAAAAAAAACAGCTTTAGTATGCTAATCTCATTCAAGTTAATTAGTTAAAAGTGAACATTGATAATTCTATACATTATAGGTTTAACAATACCAATGCAAGGTTTGCTCAAATTGTATGGTTGAGTCACTTGATGGATGTTAACTAGCTAGCTTGGTTGCCCAATATAATCTTGGAAAAATATTGGATTTGATATGAAATGCAACTAGTATTTTTTAAAAAAAATAAAACTACCCATCCACTTAATTTAAAATATATGCACTGATTAATTAACAAGCACATATTAAAGTTGATATAATTTTCATTACTATTTTCATTTTGTTAAATGGCTTAAATAACATTAACTTTATTATAATTGTCAATCATTCATTATGTTTTGATGGAATACAGAATGAACTTCTTGATGAAATAATTACAAAAAAAAAAAAAACAATGTCAAGATAGCATCATCGACGTGAATAATAAGTGTAATCACAAGTAAACACAATTAAATAGATAATAAACCCCCCCCCCCCCCAATCCCCGCCAAATATTACGTGCTGTTATTTTCGAATGATGTGGATGCTCACGTGGAAAGTAGGTGGGTTCATCTCGACCATTCGATCAGGATTGAGGTATGTTTTTCAACGGCCTAGAACCCCCATTAACGGCAAAATCAAAGAACAATTTTCGCTTTCAAATTACAACCGCAAAATCTTTACGAGGAAGAACCGCATCCCCTTGAAGACGGAACCTTGTCACATTGGAAGAAAACGTAGGAAACGTACACAAAACATGTAGGACCCACTAATAAACGGGTCCATGATAACGGCCTGGTGGGCCCCATTGCATAGAATAACCGTCTCAACTAGCAACCGTCATGGTTTATCAAGTTGTCGTTGATTAAATTATTACAGTAAAGAGACCCAATAAGAAAAGATTACGAGTCAAATTAAGAAGCCATTAAGAGATATGACAGTGCTGAGAGTTAGTTGAGGTTTCAGTGTTATTTTAATAATTTCTTAAATGTAGGCAATGAGCGTTTATTAAATTCGCGTGAAAGAATAAAAAATGAATTAAAATGTTCAATTGCAAGGAATATTTTCATATGAATGCATCCATTTAGGATTTTTTAAAAATTTGATTAGATAGATAGTTAGATAGATATTTAGTATTAATGTGTAAAAAATAGTTCCAAGATTTTTTTATTAAAAAAAAATGATAAAATTTTAAACTTTTATAAAAATACGGTGTTTGAAAATATAATAGTAGTTATTTTTTAAAATATTTTTTATTAATAAATACATAAAAATAATATATATATATTAAAATAATTTTAAAATATAAAAAATAATAATTTAAATATAAAAAATTGGATTTTGACCAACTTTCATTTAAACCGCAATCTTAAACGAGGCTAAACCATTAATATAACAACGGCATGAATTTTTTTAAAATTCTTTTTATTAAAAAATAAAATTAAAAAAAAAGGATTAACTAACATATTTTAAAAATAAAAATTTAAAATAATTCTCTTCATCCGTCTCATTACTTCTAATGATGTGCAATAGTACTAGAGCTATCTTTAGCATTATTATAAATTTAAGATGTTTTATTAAAAAAAAAAAAAGCAAGAAAGAAAATGGAAAGGAAAACTGCCTGCGAAAATAATCAGAAAGGTCCTTTTAAATTTACATTAATGAAAGATTGAGAAAATTAAACTCCGTTAAATTAGAAGACTTGCCCTGTATGGAAATTTAATTAGCACTGTGTCTCTGATAAACAATAAAGTAAATATAATTCATGTTGAATATTACGTAATTAACAAACTTGAAAAATGAAACGAATTAATTTTTATAATATCATCAGAAGAAGGAATTAAAGGGCATTATATTTCAAAGTTAACTCTCTGTTTTTTTTTTTTGTTCATTCTCAAATTTAATTTCAAATATATAGCCTGCTAATGCATTGAAACAATTTAAGTAAAAACCAGCTAATTAAAGCTTAATCCCAAAAAATTGGAAAAATTAAAACCCTTAAATTCAGGTATCATTTTCACAATTTACCCATACTTAATTTTAGGTGGCATTTGACTCTAATAAGTTTCAAATATTAGGCCCCTTTTCATTGAAAAAGAAATTGACCCATGCTGCGTTTTACTATTTTAATTTTTAATTCAAGACACATAGAAATTACTACACTCACGACATAATATTTAATTCGTCTTGAACAAACTGATAATTGAAATCTGTCAAGGAAATCTTATATATATATACGTATAATATTGGTCCTTCTTAAGAGCGTGCACTTTACGTGTCTTCCAACTTGTCTTGTACCTTGAAAAAATGGAACTCAATCTCATTATGCCACGTGCCCACTCATGCTTGTACTCATTTGGAACCATGCAGAGCTCTCTTTCTATAAATACGAGTCTATTTTTCCATTTAGACCCATCATCAAAACAACAACATTGCTATTGATTACAGTAGCAGTTCCTTGATACATCAATAAATTCACTATGGCTATAATTTCCTTTCAAAATCCATTTCTTCTCCCCATTATTCTAGCTTTCTTTTTGGTGAACTCCTGCCACTGCTTCCATCCCAAGCTCTTCAATGTCTCAAAGATACAATCTAATTCTGATTGGTCGCCTGCTGGAGCTACTTGGTATGGCAGTCCCACTGGTGCTGGAAGTGATGGTAATTGAAATAGAGACTGAAACATCATGAATGAATGAATCCTTGCCGCCTTTTTTCCAATTTAGAAAGAGAGTACTGTGTTAGGTTTTTCATATTTTGTGTGTGCATGTGTAGGTGGAGCTTGTGGCTATGGGAATGCTGTGGAGCAAGCACCATTCTCTTCACTTATATCAGCTGGAGGCGATTCTATATACAAATCAGGCCAGGGGTGTGGAGCTTGTTATCAGGTGAACCGTGTTTGCTAATAACTTGCTAGTTTAATTTCTATATATGTATACCAAATACTTTTTAAACAAGTAGATGAATGAAGATTGAATCGTTAATTGTTAGCAATAAATATTATCTTTAACCAGTGCCTTATCTAATATGCTGGTCCAATTTTAATTAATTAGGTGAAATGCACGTCGAGTTCGAATGCTGCATGCTCAGGGAACCCAGTTACTGTGGTTATCACAGATCAGTGTCCTGGAGGCCCCTGTGCCCAGGAATCTTTTCATTTTGATTTAAGTGGCACTGCTTTTGGGGCCATGGCAATATCTGGCAAGGAAGATCAACTTCGTAATGCTGGAGTCTTGCAAATTGAACATCAAAGGTACTTCAATTTGTGAGAGAAATGGGGGAGGAGATAAGAAGGGTGGGGTATTCCTACGCACAATATTTAGTCAATTTTTATAATTATTATAGTAACCAAAGTCTTCTGTTTAGTTTATTCAAGCATACATCCAGTCAAGCATATTTAACTTGAGTTTTTTATTACCATACTTTGCGGGCATGGACTTTTCATTATGATTACTAATCACAGATAAATTTAAAAATATTTTAATCACCATCTCTATTAGAATATTATCAGAATGGATCGATTTGTTTCAAGTATCAATTTTGGTCTAATAATGCATCGTCATTGGCTTGCAGGGTCCCATGCAACTGGCCTGGCAAGACGGTGACCTTCCATGTTGATTCTGGATCAAACCCTTACTACTTTGCAACTTTAGTTGAATACGAAGATGGAGATGGTGACCTCAAATCCGTGGAATTAAAACAGGCATTGAATTCAGATTCATGGGTTCCCATGCAAAAATCATGGGGTGCTGTTTGGAAGCTCGACGCAGGCTCGTTGTTACGTGCCCCGCTTTCTATTAAGCTAACATCTCTCGAGTCCGGCAAGACCATTGTAGCTAGCGGTGTAATTCCGGCAGGATGGGCACCCGGACAAACTTATAGATCACTGGTTAATTTTAATTAGTGGTTAATTGCTACATGAAAGCTACAGTTCCATATGGAGCAGATCGTATGCATGTGCGTATGTATGTATGTTCCAAGGAACATGGAATCTTATTATAAAGGATGAATGATTAGCTTTACCACGTGGGCATTTCTTTTATCGCTTTTTACCTTGTCTTTAAACTGAGAGGTACACAAGTAACTTGTCATCACGTCATGGCACTTTTTACTTTGTCTTTAAACGGAGAGGTATATAAGTAACTTGTCATCACGCCATGGTACCTTTTATCTTGTCTGTTTGTTTGGTAATATGGTATATAATATTTTTAAAATTTAAAAATACTATTTTTAAAACCGAGAGGTAATATGGTACCTTTTAGCTAAACTTATTTTTAAAATACATCTAAATATATTTCCAAACATAAAATTAAATAGTGCAGAAAGCTTGTATAACACATTAGACTTTAATGGAAGATAATGTGCATTAAACTCTCTATTTTATGGGCTAATACGCAAGTAAGGTTTGACAATCACATAAACTTGATTTTATTATGAAGGGTTTGGAAAATACTATTTTCTCTTTATTTTTTCTTTCAATTAGACTGGTCAACTTTTATTTTTATTCATGTGTCATGAAAATCGCAATGTGTTTGTACTCTTATTTTGAGTATTAATAAAAATAATTTTTTTAATAAAAAATAGTGTTAATCTCGATGTTTTTCCTGGGAGGAAGTAGTGTTGAATGGAGGTTTGTTCGTATATATAGAGGAATCGATATTCAATTTTCATGTGATGTCTATGATCCCTTGTATTTTTATCCCACACAATAATCCAAGAAAAATATCAAGAGTAAAGTAAAGAAACAAAATAAACACAAACTGAAAATTATCAATTTGTCCTTAATTAATTTCTGATACTATATATATCCTGCTTAGTAAATATTATATCATTGCTTTTTACCTCACACTTTCAGAATATTTGGATCTAATTGCGGCTTGTAGCTTTATAGATCATAAAATATTTTTGTTTTTATTACTCTTAAAAAAAGTTTGGGCAGAAACTCGGGTTGCCAGAATATGGGTCGCGTCTGAATTATGAGCCCATATAATGGTTGGCTGGTCCACGAAGTCGCGGCCTTGTTTTAAGCGGCAAAGCCTGACAAAAAACTCTTCGTCCAGGCAATCACGCCACTGCTTATACAACCTAGCCCGACCATTTCACAAAAAAAAAATTAAAAAAAAATTGTAAATGTGTCGATTCCAAAGGACCCTCTCCCAAATTCAGTCCTTTTCTTCGTGCACATGGGAGAGACGACAGGTAGTTTTCACTTGTCAATTCAATAACACCGTGAGATAATAAGAAACAAGAGTCAAGACACTGGATATATCAACTGGATTTTTAGTAGATAATGATATTTTGTCGCATCAAGAGTAAAATTAATAGTAAAAATCAATTAGTGGAAAACAAGTAAAAAATGAGGACTATGAGTAAGATTTTGGGTATGGAGAAAAATAAAAGGTAAAATCAATTATTAAAAAAATCCATTCATCATAACTTTTATTTAATTTATTACACAGTAAAAACATACACTAATAAACAACTAGGAAGAAGTATTTCTTTTTAAAATAGATTATTTTTTTTATTTTTTTTATAAACTATATCAATAATCTTCCATTAATTTGCGATGAATATTTTTTTACTTAATATATAGAAATATACTTATAAGAAAATATTTTACTATTTAAACTACTTTGGAACCAAAACCAAGAAAAAGTTGGACTACTTTGTAGGGTTTGGCTTGCAGCGATGAGGACTGATAATAATAATAATAATAATAAAATAAAATAAAATAAACATTGGCTAATTCACACTCTTTGGCGTAGTGGTTGGTAGTGCTAGTTCATCGCCCAATTTAACTTCTTCAGTGAGAGGTCTCGATCATCTAGGACTGTAAAGTGGACTGGTTGCTTCAAGGCCTACACTAACCAAGTAAGCTTCTTTACTTATCACCATCACTACTTAAGTAACCAAGTTATGGATGCTTTAAATCGAAGCAAAATTAATTACTGTAATTGATGGGTTACGGACTAAACTCACTTCGCTCATGGAAGCAATTAATAGCTTTGCTTAGTCAACAGTTCATTGACTAATTGAAATTGCCACGGCAACTTTTCTGACTATTTACATGCGTTAATCCATGCCCATACCTGACGTCTAAATTATTTCTAGTTTCCCTTTAACATATGTTTTAATAATCTGTATGCCTAAACTGTCCTTTACAACTCGTCTCTGTTTCTTCTACAGAGATTACAAACAAAACCGCCCATGTTTTTGCTGGATAAAATGAAGAAGAAGAGCAGCAGCAACAGCCATTGTGACAAAATCACCAAGAAAAGGTGAACAAATATTTGAATTACAATGTAAGAGAGGGTAAGAATCAATACAGTTCAGAAAGAGATAAACACCATTGCATCAATCCCAACAATGGCAAGTCTGAGCCTTCATTCGATTCCAACACGCTAACTTCCCATCAATGTCGTGAAATAGTAAAATTGGTGGTGTTGGTGGCGGGTGAAGGAGATAGAGGGGGGGGGGTATGAGTGGTGACCGGATGGAAGAGAAATTGGATTTTTAAGGTTATCATTTATAGAGGGTGTTTTCGTCTTTTAATAATTCTATCAACATAAATTAAGAAAACAAATCTAGTTGCTGTGGTAGTCGTTTATTTACAAGATTTTTTATTTGATTAGGAGGGTAATTATTTACTAACGGGACTATTTATTTGATTTATTTAATTATAAAGGTAATCGTCTTTTTACGAGACTGTTAATTTGATTACATAATTTTAATAAGTGATAGTGAGACAGTGAGGAATGGAAGGTAATATGGAAAGCGAGATCCGGGCCTACTCTATACTTGTTTATATATATATATATATATATATATATATATAATTATGAGTATTTGAATTAAATTATATATATTTCAATTAATTTTTTAAAATCTAAAATTAATAATAATATAAGTCTTTATGATTATAAGATTTATGATATTCAAACTGATAATTTTTAAGGAGTAAACTCAAAATCTAATATTAAAATTTAATTACATGAGTTATATTTTTTTAAGATTGATTTATTTTTAATATAGGGTGTTCTATAGTCTGATTTTGAGATTAAAATTCCAACCAAACTGATAATTACAGTTTTCTAAAAAAGTAACTCAAAATCAGTTTTTGTAGTTGAAACTTTAAAATATATTACTGGTCTATTTTGAAGAGTGATGAGCGATATCTTTATGTAAAAAAAAAGTCAACTTTCTTCTTCTACCCATTTCGAAGCGTTCTATTAAACAACCCGTGGAAGCAGATCAATAATAAGAATTCAAATCATGGCTAAGCTATTGATTTTTTCTTTTATTTTACACAAATGCTAATGAAGATTTAATTATCTGTATCTCTATCAGATAAATAAGATTATTATCTTTATCAAATAAGTAGAGAGAGTGCAATGGAAGACGAGGAGACAGAGAGATGGCACATGATGTATTATGTAAGAACCTCTCAGGTTTCAACAGGAGAGAACATAACGATAAAAACTACTTGGAGAGATATAAAAAAATAACCCTAACAAAATAACAAAAAAATAAAAATTAAGTGATTTAATCATACTGAAAAGAATTGAATGATTAATAGATCGCCAATATTGAGTGTTTTTAAAAAGGGGGAAATCATAATTATAATATTATAGTGAAAAGTGAATTATATATGTGTACAGTGAAAACCCCTTCAGCTTTACTCTTTTTGTTATGACCTAATGGAGACACAAGTGCTTCCAAGTAAGAGGTTAATGACTCGACGGTTAACACCATGATGCATTTTTCAATTATTTTCCCTTAAAGTAAATGACATGTCTACTTGGGGGATGACTTGTCACTTATGTTTAAAAAAGTTAACGACACATCTTTGGTAGGGCTGGCTCGTCCGTTATGTTAGGTTGGTTAAAACTGATTAGATCATCGGTTCAAGTTGGTTTTATAAGATTTGATTAACCGATTTCTTAAAAGACCCGAGTTGAGAACCAAACCCAGGTCCATTGCGTAAACAACTCAAATTGGGAACCAAACCAACTTGGCAGTTTAATTTACTGATTCACCAATGAGATAAATGATATGTCTAGTTCTGATAATATCTCTCATGCTCATAGAGATAACCAACCTCCTGAAGCAGAAACCACCAACCCAAACATATACGAAAGAATCACAGTATAGCAGCAATATAGCTTAGAGATATCTAGTTTATATGCTAGCATTATGTTGCGGTCATATAAAAAAATTAATTGAACACAACAAGAACAATATATTTTGATCTTTGTGAACCATTTGGAATTGTTATAAACTTGGCTTAGCGAGTCAATCTTGAAAATTTTCAATTCAATTTCTTGATTTACTCGAGTTTAAAATTAAATTATTTAGGAGTTGTTCTAATATGACTCAATCACCTTGGTCAGTTCAAAAACAACATACCCAACTGATAAACAACGATGGTGATGAAATTAAAAAAAAAATTGATAGAAAAAAATTTCAAAACTTCTTACCTAACCTGGGTTTAAAATTAAATTATGTGGAAGTTGTCTTAATATGACCCAATCAACTTGACCAATCTAAAAACAACCATTTTGACAGGTAAAAAAAGTTTGAATTCATAATTTAGAAAATAAAATGATGGAATTGAAAGAAAAAAAAAACCTCTTAATTTAACTTTTTATTTAACCCGAGTTTAAAATTAAATTATGTTAGAGATGTTATAATATAATCTAGTTGACTTGGTTAATTAGTTCAGGAACAACCTGGATGACTATTAAAAAAAATATACAATGATGAAATTGAGAAAATAAAGGGTGAAATTGAAATAAAAATGAGGGAAAAGGAAAAAAAAAAGAAGGTTGAATTGAAAAAAAAAAAAAAAAAAAAGAGCCTAATTTGATCAAATTAGATTGTAAAAGGATATAATAGGAAGAAAAACAGTTTAGAAATTAAAAAACAAAATTGAGTTCATATATCAAATTAGGTTAAATTCGGTTATGAAGGGTCTAATTGAAAGAGAGAGAGAGAAAATCTACAAAGTAAAAAATAAATAAAGAAAAAAGATTGATGTTATTTATTATCCATATATAAACAGTGAAGCACCATAATGTTTTCTAAATATTTTAGATGTCTTAGGTAATTATAGCATCACTGTATGAAGCTCCAATATAAACACCGACATGCATAGGAACAACAATGCCCAAATCTTCTGCTGAACCAGTAAAATAGCGCAAAATGATTCTCGATGACTACCCGACTGAATACTATAAATGGATTGATGTGCAAATTCAACCGAGCGAGAGCGAAGTAACGCTACACAGAAATAATATTTTTTTCCGTTTTTTGTTTATTGAATTAATCCGTTCATCAATCTTTTCAATTTATTGCATAAATTAAATGGGGTAATTTTCAAATTCTCTTAATCATCCTTTTCATTCCAAGCTTCAGCGATTTCTGATACGTACAAACGATCGCTTGGGAAAGTCGCAAGTTCTTTTAATTTATTTATTTTTCTTTGGAATGTTTATTGGGGTCTAGGCAAAATAAAATAGGAATAGCCCTTCCTTTTCTTCTTTCATGAGATATTTCCGTCTCTAATATGAGTAAAATCTTATCAAAACATTACCTAATATGACACTTTTTTTTCTATACAATTAGTGGTAGTTTGCTCTCAATTTGAGATACAGATATCTTTTATGGAAATCTCAAACTTTATAGAAAGAGACATCCCACACGCATTTTTTATATATAAAAATAATTTAAATTTAAGAAATGTGTGTTTTATGTTTATGAGAAATAACACAACTTTTTAGGGAAAATGTGTTTAAATCATAGGAACGAAGATCACACTGAATTAGCTAGCTTCTCACACACTGCCCTCGGTGGACTGAGATCAAGCAGACCCTAAAACTTATCCAGATTGATCCGCATTGTACTCGGAGATTTCATGAGTTGTTTGGAAACTAAAAAAGTGGACACAAACACACATATGTTTTTATTAGACAAATGACATAATATTTGTGTGGAAAGGCAGCTTGAACCAACCGACAAACAGGGAGAAGCATGAGTTTCTAGTTTTCTTGGCTTGGAATTGAAGGGATATGAATAGGTATGGCAGTTAGAACCACTACTCTCTTCCCCTTTCACTCCCTCACTCACCACTCTCTCTCTCCCACCGACGTACGGACCTAAGCTCCTTTGGTTTGTTTGACCGGTGGCGCCACCACCACAATGTTATAGAAAAAGTCTCTAGCCCTCTTAACCTCCCACCACTTGGCACCATATCCTCAACTATTATTTACTCTTATCTCTCTCTAAACCATGGCTATATCTAGAAGCTAGGTCTGGTTAGCACTCCTCTTAACCCTACAGCAAGTTGCGCTACGAGAACAAACTTCGCCCCATTCGATCTCTTACATCATTAGTTAACCTCACTTCATTGATTAATATTCATTAATTCTTTCTCTCTTAGTTTTTCATTTCTTTCGTTTATTGTTTTTTTTTTCCACTTTATATGGCTTTGCTTGTGGATCGACAACCAAACTTCAAGCACTTCTGTAAAATATGCAAGAAAGGATTTATGTGTGGAAGAGCACTAGGAGGGCACATGAGAGCACACGGAATAGGTGATGAGAATGTCAACATGGAAGATGAAGATCCTGCTAGTGACTGGGAAGATAAATTGGGAGCCACCGTGCCCCCTGGAACCAGGCGTATGTATGCGTTAAGAACGAATCCAAATCGATTAAAGAGCTGTCGGGTTTGTGAAAATTGTGGCAAAGAATTCTTGTCATGGAAGTCTTTTCTTGAACATGGAAGATGCACGTCCGAGGATGCAGATCAATTGCTTGTTTCCTCTCCAGGATCGGACGAGGAGGGTGGAACTCCAAGAAGGGGCTGCTGTTGGTCTAAAAGAAAACGATCATTGAGAGCTAAAATTGGCAATTTTAACTCCAGTTGCCCGTCAAGCGAAGAGGAAGATCTTGCTAATTGCCTCATGATGCTATCTAATGCAACAGTTGATCCCTTAGAAGCCGAGCCTGAGGAGTCTTGTGCATCTGCTAGTAAAGAAGAAGAGCGAAGAAATCCGTTGAATTTCATGGCTCATGTGGAATACAAGCCACCATTAGACAAGGCCAAGGGGATTGCTAAAGGAATGTTCGAATGCAAAGCATGCAAGAAAGTTTTCAATTCACATCAAGCATTGGGTGGACATAGAGCTAGCCACAAGAAGGTTAAAGGATGCTATGCAGCCCGGCTTGATCAGGGCATGGAAGATAGCCTAGCTGATCATGATGAAGATTTCATCACAAATGATGAATTCTTTTCAACTAAATCGACATCGACTTTGCAATTCGATCATGGTTCATCCCCTCCATTCGCTTCCGCTTCGAAAAGGAAATCCAAAGTGCACGAATGTTCCATATGCCATCGTGTATTTTCATCCGGACAAGCATTAGGTGGCCATAAAAGGTGTCATTGGCTCACTTCAAATTCTCCAGACACTTCATCTTTCCCCAAGTTCCATCAATTTCAGGATCACCTGGACCAAATTCAACGACGACCGAAGTTTATCAACAATTCTGAGCCATTAGATCTCACACTTGATCTCAATCTTCCTGCTCATCCACCTGTTGCAAACCCTTCAAATATTGAGGTTTCTACTGAGATCTACCTACAGCCTTGGACGAGAGTTGATGCAAAAGTAAATGACAACAATCATCAGCACCAAAATGAAAAGGATCATCGTGACATCAAAGACAACAATAACGATGATAATAATAAAAATTATAGTTCAGTCCAGAATGTGAATGATGAAGCAGATAGTAAGGTGAAGTTAGCAAAACTCATTGAATTAAAAGGCATGAGCACTAGTGGAAGTTCATCTCCATGGTTGCAGGTGGGAATTGGTTCAACTACTGATGTGAGAGCTGACCAGTTATAAAATCTTGAGACCCAACACGGGCCGGGTTTCAAGTTTTTCTTTTCCTCTTTTTTCATTTGTCCAATTTTGTATTTAAAAACTGTAATTACAAGAAAATTTTGTAACGATAACTGTTACACCAATCACTGCAATTATGTGTTCATTGGGCTGTAATGTGCGCCCTTCAAATAATTTTTGCCTTTTGATGGTACATCGATGAATAGATGTGGAAATGAATTAAATTAACAATTTTAATTGTTTTTCCTTTACAAGAATCATTCTTTGCTCCAGTTAATTTCATGGCAGACCCTTTGTATTTCTTAGTTTTCTGTCTTGTGTTGATTCTAGCTGCAACTGCCCATAATCTTCGATCCAATGAAGAAGGATATATACATCTCTCTAGTATTATCCAGCAAAGGAGTTGACTTTGCTGAAGATGTACTGATGAACAAGGCAGTATCCACCATAATCCCACTTCAACTACCTGATATTAAAAAGTCTGTCAAAATCCCACTGATTGGCAAAGAACATTTTTAGCTTCGATATTTCTTCTTCAAATGTTGAAACTAGAAATCTGGGTTTTGTCCTTGTTGCTTGACGTGCTACTGCCAACTTGAGCATGAAATGGGCTTACTCTTATGGCACCTGGTTGATTGTCATTTCAGACAGCAGAGATGCTTTAGTTCAGCCACGTATATATGGCACAGAAGTTTATTTATTTACGTCTTTTTTCCCATTGCATTTTTTTTTTTTCAAGTCAACACGAGTTCTTGGATTCGGTAAAATGGTAAAGAGAAGTTATAGGGGTTTTGACAGAAAAGAAAAGGGTATTTTTAGAATTTTTTATTTGAAATTACCGTGATAAATTAGAGCATCTTCTTTCTTATTTGCCTTTACTATTTTTTATTATTTATTTGAAGTTCAAATTAATATCTCCAAAAGAATTTTAAACACGGAAATGGGTTCAAACAGCTTATACAAGCAGCAATTGTTATAGAGCCACATGCTATAATATTATTTATCATTTGTATGATACTTTTTATGCCATCCAAACTTGTTTGAAAAACAAAATTAGACAAATGCATGTTAGACAAATGCATGTTAAACAAAATTAGACAAATTTGTAAAAATTAAAAATATATCATATGATTATAAAAAAAAATCAAAGAAAGAAGAAACCTCAATTTAATCTTAAACTTATATATTTATTTTTTTATTGAGTCCTAAACTTATAAATTTTATCACTTAAGTCTTGAATGATTTTTTTAAAAAAAAATCAAAAAGTCTTTTTATTATTTTTTAAATTTTCTTCAAATTAATATCAATTTAGTGCAATATCAACCTTTAAATGAAATAACTAGTATAATCCTATTAATTATTCTTAATTCACTTTGAAAAAATAGAAAGATAGATGTATGATAAAAAAAAAATTAAATAAAGATATGAGTTGAAAAGAAAAATAGTAATAATTTTTTTTCTCTCAAACAATTGTGTCTCTTTCTTTGAAAAAATAGAGAGATATGAGTTGAAAAGAAAAATATTAAGTGGAGATATTCTTGTTATTTTTGTGAATCATGAATTATATTCTCTCGTACTCTTTTTAAAAATGGGTTTTAAAAAGTAATTAATAAGATATTACTAGTTATAGTTATTTAATGTGTAATATAAAGTTTTTTAAAATGTGAACGTTCATGAACTTTTTTATCAAATTTTCTTTAAATCAATGTCATTTTTAGAACATAAAATGTGCACATTAGACTAATTATTTGAAGAATTGGTGAATGCCAGAGTTGATACATGTGGGAAATATTGGAGATTTAATCTATAAAATTTATAAATTTGAGAAAACATATAAATCTGGGATTACACTGAGTTCATTTTCCAAAGCTAAAAGAAATCATTAGAATTAAGTTCATTTCCCTATACGGTCAAAAGAAACCACCCTATTAGATCTAGCATATTCTTGAGAATTGTTCGAAACGTAAATAAAAAAAAAATAGCTCTTGTTAAAATTGATTTGTTGCTGGGATCAGAACATGATGGAAGGTATATCAATCTTGAGGGTTGGTGAGTCCTAATTAAATCAAATTTCTTAATCAATTTTTTAAGAACTGCCCTATTAAAAATAAAATAAAACTAAAAATAGCAAGAAAGAAGACCTTAATTGCTTATATATATATATATATATAAGAAGACGAAGAAGAAGACCTGCAAATGAACGATGGAATCGTGTATAAAGACACAAATTAATTATTCCACTGCGCAACTTGTCCACCATCATATAATTTGAAGATATGCCGTGCTTAAAAATTATTAGAATATATGATCATAAAGATTTGCACAATATATCTTGACATAACAATCAAGATTATTTGCCAAGAATAAGAGTACATGGTATCTCTGACCTGGTAACAAGTTTAATTGAGGAAAACATGCTAGAACTCACTACGAACAGCCACCACTCCTCCACCTCAGGAGTAATCAATCTGTTTCCGCCTATGGAATCGAATACTTTGTTATATAAATGCTCTCTGCTAAGTTAACCGACATTTCAATCACTTAAAGTTCTTTAACGGTGCTTGAAAGTGCAGTGGTAAGTAGTTATTTTTAAAAGTTTTTTTTAAAAAAAATATATTAAAATAAATTTATTTTAAAAAAAATATTTTTGACATCAAAACTCTAAAACAATAAAAATTTATATAAAAAATAAAATTTAAACAAAAATAAAATTCAAAATTTAAATATTCCAAAAAAATACTTATATAATGACTTGTGAGGAAGGATATTTAAGATTCGGTTTGGATCAAAAAAATCTAACCAAATTAAAAAATGTTATTTCTTGAGAATATAACTTGAATCTAACCGAGCACTTATTTAATGTTATAAAAATTGGTTTTTTAGAGTAAAAAATTGTCGGTAATAAAAAAATATTCTCAAAGAACACTCATTCTCAAAGGGTGAATCTTATTGTAAAATCAGGAAAACTGATTTGAAGTCTAGAACAATACAAGATTAATGGATTCTTCGTGCCTTCTCAACTCGTAGCCCTCCTTATCTTGGAGTTCGAATCTTCCAATAAAGTACATGCCACTAAAAACTTTGGCTATAAATACTCCATTGTGTTTCCAGCACTTGCAACCATGTCTTGGCATGTTGATTGGGCACCCTACCCTAGCTAGCCAGCTAGCTAGCTCTTCCTTCAACTATGCAGGGATCAGCTATTAAGATGTACCAAATAAAAATAAGGTATTTCTTTACTTAACAATTGATGCTCTTGATAGCAATAAAGTGTAGCCGTTTTGTTAGACTTGGGGAGCAGTGAATGATTCTCGATTTTGCTGTAGTAGGATTTGGCAACATTTTAGAGTTGATGCATAGGATTTCCATCAGTTCAAATATCCTTGTAAATTGTAACCACGTATGTCAATTTATGGTAGGCGTGTTGAAAAAATTAACTTATATGTAGTACTTGCCCTCTCGGATACAACTCGACCCGTTAAAAATTGGACAATTTAGATATAGCATATAATAATAGGTTAAAAACTCTAAAAAATGGATATCACAAATAAGATTTCGGGTCAATATTTTAGAAATTTGGTAAGCCTATCATAGCACAATTTGTTAGCATTTGAGTCAAAACCACGAGGTCGCGGGTTCAATTGCACTAGCACTGTTATTTTTAGATAGACGACTTGTCATTTCAGGATTTTTTTTTCCAAAAAATAAGTCGCGCATCCCCTTAATAAAAATATAAAGCAACGCTGCATGCGAGCGCGGCCTCCGAGCCTCCTATTGCTAGGCTAAGTGTCAGGCTTGGCCCTTTTCTTTTCTTTTTTCCTTTTTTTTTTTATCGATTTTAGCACTTCAAAAAACATTTATAAGATTTGCCTACTCTAAACTGACATGATTATTAAATATTATTATAATTTTTTATTTACATTTTAAAAAAAAATTTAATTATTATTTTTCTAATATAAAAATAATAATACTAATAATAAATTATTCATGAAGATTAGACTCAAATTATTTTGTATTCTTAAAGTTTTAGATACGTTTTGAACATGCTTTATGATTTTTCTTAGCTTTTAATTACACATGAAATATAGATATACCATTTTAATTTTTTTTGTTAGCTTGCTTTGAAAATCATAAAATAATTGGGTTTTAGGAGAAACAATGATTTTATGTAAAAACATTATACTTGCTAAGATAAATAAAAGATATGTTAATAGAAAAATTTATTTTGATGGAAGAAAAAATTGAATTGACTATATTTTTTCATATATTAATAGTGCCAAAGAATTTTATGAGACCTGAATATTATTTTATATTAAAATTTTTTTTTTCAATAATCTAATACCTTAGTGATAATTTGGGGATGTGTTTGCACTTTAGTGAATTTCGATTTTTTAAAAATTTAATTTTTTTATTTTAAAATAATTCTAATATATTGATATAAAAAGGAATGTTTTTTAAAATTAATATATTTTTAAATAAAAAATATTTTAAAAAACAATAACATAAACACTCATGAAGGCTTTAGATGGGTGGACGTCTTGGTCATCTCACTCCAGCAGATTTCTCAAATATTTGTTGGCCTTCTCATCAAGCAACAGTTGAAACTTGAAATTATGAATGACGCGGAACTCAAAACTATGGTGCAAGGATACTATTTCCTGTTTAGCGAGGGCCCATCAATCCAATCACAGCCCCAGTCCATCATAACTAGCTTTTAAGCTCTCTAATTGCTTAAATTTTTTTTTACACCAAGCTTAAATCAAATCCGATTTGTGGATACATAATTTGATTTAAATCCTAGAAGGTTAGTGTTATTACTTTAATTTAAGAATGTATACTCTCTCCTTTGTTATTGAAATTCAAATTTAAAATGTGCAAAGTAATTTTTTTATAAATTTTGAATCCAATACAAATATAAATACCATAGATTTTATTTTTTTCTAGATTGAAGAAATAAATTTAGAGTTTGTTTGGGAATATAAGAAATATTGTGTTTGAAAATAATTTTTTACTTGTTTTAAAATAATATTTTTATTTTATTTTTATAAATTTATTTTTAACAC
The DNA here is from genome assembly GCA_033617975.1 of Populus alba x Populus glandulosa. Lineage (NCBI taxonomy): Eukaryota > Viridiplantae > Streptophyta > Magnoliopsida > Malpighiales > Salicaceae > Populus > Populus alba x Populus glandulosa. The sequence goes on along the minus strand of CM066156.1, from coordinate 4,282,634 downwards.
TAAAATATAAAAAAAATTAAAAACTAAAAACTAAAAAAAATCAAAAACACAATTGAACTAGAATATCAGACATGGCTAATTTGAAAATAAGTTTTGAAAAGTGCTTTCCGTTTCATGGCGGCAAGAGCATGGCTCGCTTTTCGCAGTTTGCGTACCATTGCCACCGATAAAAAAGAAAAGCAAGACCAAATCCCCGGGTATAGTTAACTTTACAACCTTTATCTCATTCAGTCCCCCCACTCTTTAAATTCTCTCAATATGGTTGTTCTAGTTTTATTTTTATTATTTTCATCCCTGTACTTTTGGTCTGTTGAAATGTAGTCCCTCTGTCACTAATATTGTTATATTACATTAATTCAAGCCAAATTCTCTTATTTTAATGTCGAATTAACTGGAAAGGAAAGGCATTAGAGGTGGAGGGAGCACATGCTCGACAGGCCAGGAGTAGAAGGACATGTTCAAGCAAAATTTAATAGCAGAATAGACGATTTACTCATTGACCCGTTCTAATTGTATTTTTGTTTTATCGGATTTACCTGTCGTGGAATAATCTTTCAAGACAATAATCATGAAAGAAGTTTTTTTTTTTTTCGTAGAAGGACCCATGTTTTTTAATGCTTCATTGACTCCTGAAGTCTAATATCATATTAATTATTTTGTTAATTTAATAAGATTATAGTTAAACCCCGTTTGGAATCATGGTGGTTGAGCATAATTTTCTTTTTAAAAAAATAAGGGCCAATTAATAGGAGGTTACCTAACCGATCCTCCAAATATATTTTTATTACTTATTACTTTTTACGTTTCAAAAATGTTTTTAAAAAAATTAAAATTTTTTAATTTTAAATTAATATATTTTTGGTATTTTTATATTATTTTGATACATTGATATCAAAAATTATTTTTAAAAAATAAAAAAAATATTATTTTAATATATTTCTAAATAAAAAATACTTTAAAAAACAATTAAAACTATACTCCAAAACAATTAATTAAAAATTTAAATAAATGAGTCTATCCCAAACAGTTGACCACAGACTCTTCTCTTGAAATTAATAAAAAAAAAAAACTTTTTGGCATTGGACTAGAGAGTAGACTTTCTTCAGAGTAATTATGAGGCCTTCTACATCATGTATGTTTAAATTGTACCTAATTAATCCCTCAACAAAAGAGGGACCTCACATGATCACAATGAGATTTCGGAGATCTAAGTTGTTAGTGTGCTACGTAAAGTGTTCAAGGTTCCTTGCAATGAAGAAAATATCGTATTTATTTTCTGTTTAGAATTCTTTTTTCTTTTTCTTTTTCTTTTTTTATCATGTGTTTAATTTTGATGGATTGCCATGGAAACTGGACCCAAAATGGGGTCCGAAAATCCATCCCAGGTGATAACGTCAATTATCCATGGTGAAATTGTTTTTTAAAAAATAAAAAATAACATCAAGACCTATAACAGGTTCAAAATTAGTCTTTTTAACAATTTGTGGTATCTAAATCGGCTCCGGTTAGGATGGATTCGATAATATTTTTCTCCCAAGAAAATGCAAATTCCATAAAATATTAATATATGTATACATGCAATTTCAAAGAATAAGTCTAGTGGTAAAAAAAATAATGTTCATTTTCTTTTTTTCTAGATTCAAATTTTAAATTTATTTTTTAAATTTATTAATCAGAACAAAAACTAAAATTGTTTAAAAATAAAATTTTATCATAATTAATGCATACATTGCTAATAAAAACAAGAACTAGTATATATCATAGGTATATAAGCATGGCATTGTACACTTGCAATTTCACGAGAAAAAAACAAATAGATGTCTTTTGTTTTTTTGTTTTTATTAATATGAGTATCTGAGTTAGTTTGTATGTATCTCGACTAATCTTACATATTCTAAAATTAATAACCATATAAGTCTCTAATGACCTTAAAACTTATAAAACTAGAACCAATAACCTATAAAAAATAAATTTAAAATTTAATTAATTAAATTACACCCTTATCCCCACTTTATTTTTACTCAGTTATCAATATCTCCACAGTCGAAATAATTCGAATGCCCAATCATTTGGAAATCCCGAAAGGTCACCCTGACCTCGACTTATAATCAAATTTAGAGTCTTAACAAGTGATCATAATATGTGATTAGACCAGCTCTGCTTGCTTAACCTTAGCTAGTGAAGGTGAAGGTTTGATGGGATTATCTCACCAGTTGGTGGGTCCTTCCTCCTTAAAGCACCCACCGTGTCCTTGTTAGATAGAAGCTCCAGTGATAAATTACTGCTTCTGAAAATATTTTTTATCCGGTAAAATATTAAAAAAATTAATTTAAAATTAATTTTTTTTAAAAAAAAGATTATCATCTAACCGCATGTACATGGTCAGTTCATGCTGTGCCAAATCAACATGGTTCTATATATATGGTCTCTGCTCATGTTAAGCCAAATAACCATGATGGATATGTACAACAGAGATCCCTTTTGTACTTGAAAGCTTACTCAATCTGTCTCTACTGCTAACGTGCACTGTGGTGAGCTTCAGTTCACTCGAAATTGAGTGGCTGTGCAGAACAATTGGTACTAGACCTTTTTTTTACTGTATTTCCATCAAACTCCAGCAGTGGTTGGTTCGTAATTTTACGAGAATATATCAATAAAATATAGGGTAATTTAAATTAATTCTTTTATTTTTTCCATTGTTTATTTTATGGAAATTAAGAATGTATTTGTGCTCGAGGGTAGTTGAAAGTTAAGTTTTTAGTGTGTGTTATCCCTAAAAGTAAAATACACAGCAGCAAAAACATGATTTCTATATTTTTTATCTGTTAAAGTTGTGGAGTTTTGAAATGGTAAGAGAAAAAAAAAACTATTTGGTTGAATATATATATATATATATATATATATATATATATTTGAGAAAATATTATTTTGCTATTTTTTAATTACATACTTCTCGTATATCAATATATGTGAAGAGTTAAAATTGTAGGTTATTAAACGTAAAAACAAAGCTTTTCTCCTTTATATTACGGGGGCTTTTCTGTGCCCCCACGCTGAAATTTTACATAAGTAGAATTCAACGTTGGCATTGATGTAAAAGCCCCAAATTCTATCCCAAACGCGGTCCCCACATAGTAAAGTCTAATTCTATCCCAAATTCTTTTTCTTTTTTTGTAATTATAATTACAAGATTTATTATAAAAAAAACTTTCCACAACTTGGTTTGGAATTTGAATATTGATAATTAAAAAAAGAAAGAAAGAATGTGTATCCTTGACCATTAGATCCAACAGGATTCACAAAGTGGCTAATGAACAATTATTTCTTGTGATATATTCCATGGCAATCTTTAAAGGACCTGTTTTGCAACACGAGAATTGAATTTTATTTTATTTTTTAAATAAATCCAGGGTCTTGGTGGAGTTGACTCGGTGTGTTTTAGCATTGCGTGTTATTACAGCAGTCTTTTTGTAATTATAGAATTGCTCGCTTTTACTATTAATAATAATAAAAACAATTTCTCGACTTTGTAAAAAAATTAATCAGAAGCATTGATTTGGTGTTTTCGATTAAAATACGTTATGAATTTATCTGCCAATTAAACCATGCATTGGCCCCATATTATTTATGGTTTTCGGCCTCGCAAAGCTGTTACATCATATACATATACAGACAAAATCTTTAATTCAGAACCATATATGTATATATAGTCAGCCACTAAATTCAAATAATCTGTAAAGTAACCCCCTTTAAATAATTAAAAGGTTAATATTGTTTATTATTTTATAAGATTAAATAGTAATATTTTAAACTATATCTTATACATACGAGATATTGAGTCAAGAATTATTCAAATTAATCTATGAAAATCATAGATATTTTCAAATATCTTGATAAATTTATTTGTTTGGTTAAGAAGAGCCCATTAATTTTGCATTTTAAAATTTTTTATATATATATTTTAAATTAATTTTTTTATGTTTTAATATGTTAATTTTAAAAAATAAAAAATATCTTACTATATTTTTAAATAAAAAATATTATAAAAAACAAAGATTTGTTGAATTGAACCTATAAATCTCTAATATTTTCAGTGCTACCTAAAGAAAAAAAAAACTTTTTTTTTTCAGTTTGGCCTATGGTCCCTCAATACATGGACATTGGACAAGTCAATTTATCAACATCAATGAGTTTGTTTATATACTAATCAACATATTAATTAATATATACACTGATATCATAGTCGTATTAATGTATCCATATACACAACAAGTAATATATTTATACTATGGTTGTCCCTTTAATAAAATTATTAATATGGATATGCTAACATGTCCCGGTCTTGGACTCTCGTAATAATGACATAGTTAAGCATTGAGCTGGTATTTCAATTTGTGATTAAATTCATAATTATGTTTTACTAATTAATTAATCCTTCTTTACGGCGTTGAATAAAGTAAAGAATCCTCTCCTCTGTGCTTTCCTGTTAGAATTTCTTGCTGGTTCAATGTGATCTCGAGCAAAAGTAAAAATCAAAGGCATTGACGATGCTCCAATATATAAAAATTTATTACTTTGGATCATTCATATCTCGTGTGATATATTTATTTCAGTTGCTTCTTCCACTACAACAGCTATTGTTATGGACTGCATTGTACAGTGCAATCTTTAAAATTTCAATTCGGTCCCTTATGTTTTCAAAATAATTCAATTCAATCACTAAAACTTTTAGATTTCTTATTTTTCATCCTTGTAGTTTTAAACAATTACATTTCGGTCCTGAAGCTACACAAAAGTGCAACCCCTAGAAGTTTAACATGATCTCTAAAGTCTACAAAAATTAATCCAATTTGGTCTCTTGAATTTTTAAGTTCTATATTTCCATCCTTGTAATTATAGGTATTTATATTGTGGTCCTAAAACTTTATTTTTCATGTTTCTTATGTGGATGTTGAAAAAAGATCAACCGGGTCCTTGAAGTTTTGCAAGAATTTAATTTAATTTCATTCCTTTTTTATTTTTACAATAATTTGGTTCCTGTAATTTAGTGTTCATAATCTGATCTTGATCTTCTTCTTTTAAAAAAAAAACATTTCCATGATATTTTTTAAAAGTTCAATTTAGCCCTTAAACTTTTAGAATTGTGCATTTTCTTTCCTATGATACTAGGTATTTATGTTTCAGTCATGAAACTTACTTTTGCTTGTAATAATTAAGCCACTGGATGTCGAGAGAATTCAATTTAGTATTTGAAGCTCTCATAAAAGTTCAATTTAGTATTTGAAGCTCTCACAAAAGTTCAATTTCATTCCTAAAGTTATATATTTCTATACTTTTCATCCTTGTAGTTTTAGGTTTTATTTTTTGATCACAAAACCTCATTTCTCTCGCGGTTCATACTCTGGTCCTTGAATGTTGACAAAGAAGATAGGAATTCATCATAAATTGAAGGGGAAAGTTCTTAATTTGTTCATCGCGTTTCAACCATAAAAAAGGTTGACATTGATACCAATTGGTTCATCTTGTACATGAGAGTTAGTAACTGTGGCCTTGTCTTTTAACCATGTTAGAAAAAGAAGATCAAGGATTATAAAGTAATGTTTTTCTATTTTTTATTTTTAGACTAATTAAATATCATTTTTTGGGTTATAAATGAGGTTTCTTAAAAAAATTTGGAATTCTTTTTTTGGTTAAAACAAGTTGAAATTTAGGTTTTGGACATTCAAAAAATCATGTTGTTAGCAAAAAATAAGAAAAAGAAAAAAAAAGGATGTTTTGTCAAAATTGAAAAAAAATGCATAAATGAAAAAAATGAAGATTTTGACTAAATAAATACATATTTTCTATGATTTTAATGTTTCAATCTCTCTGGAATATTTATTTTAATCGCTATAGAATTAAATAAAAATAGGATTTGAAAGTGATCCCACTATATTCTGTATTTCAAAGTTTATTATGCATGTATTATCATTAATTAGCATGACTTTTTATAACCAACATTTATAAAATAAGTACATACACATATATAGTTTGTTTCTTAGTAAAAAGATCAACTTTCAAGCTTTAGCCTTTAATTATTATTCATAATTCATGATTTATCAATTTGAATGTTTTTTGAATTTATTTTATTAAGTGCATGCTTCGTCTTTTCATTCATTAAATAATAAATTTTATGAAAAAATGCTTTTATAACATCAACATCTTCTTTTTCCATGCTAGAAATTAACTCTGAATCCCAATAGCAGTGCTGCATGCATGCAATAACAACTGCTGCAAGTTTGTTTGGGTCCAACCGCACTTTTCACAAGGTTTGAATTTTATTTTGTTCTAAAATTGTTTATATTATTTTAATATGTTAATATTAAAAATAAATTTTAAAAATGATAATATAATTTAAAATAAAAAAATATTAAAAAAAATAAACATCACTGCACTAAGCAATCACCGCCTCAATGTACTATACGAAGAGACACCTTTTTCTCTTACAGAAAGAACGTATAAATTGGAAGGAATCTACATGGACCGCGTTTTGTTAGAATAAACGGGTGGTGCCAAGGGTTAGAAGGACCGGGTCTACCAACCCCTAACAAAACGGCATTTACTACTCTCCCATGGAAAACTCCTTTCTCAAAGGAAGGGACGGAGTATTTTTCCCATCAAGACGTTTCAACAAAAGATCCAAATTTAAAGGAAACTTTCCTAAGAAAAGCTAAAACCCGATTTGAATCAACACACACATATATTACCCATTTAATTCATTTACTTCAGGAAAATCAATTCAATAATAATAATAATAATAATAATAATAATAGGAGGGAGCTAATAAGGAATGAAACGTAATTTCCAATTCAGTATTAATTGAATTTAATTTCCAAAATCAGTGATAAATAATAACACTACTATTTGGATTATTAAATATGAGATTTGATTGGATCTTATTTGCTTGTTACATCCTAAATATCACAGCTTGAGGATGTTAAGAGAGTGGAGTCGTATAGCATGTCTCATCGTTACAACAAACCCATCAGTTTTCTTTACTGGTACAAGTAAGCAACCGGTTATTTTGGTAACCTCCTTCTTCTTTTTTTAATCTTAAATTGCCTTTATTTTTTTCTAAATTAAATCACGGGATTTCATTTTTCACACTTGAAAGTAACAAGATTAAAATCAAATACATAAATTCTTAAACAATACAAATATTCCGGACGATTTTTTTTCACGTTGAATTTAAATTCTTAAATAATTCATTAAACTAAATTATTTTTCATGATATTCTGGACAAACTATACTCTGCTTTTTATATCCCTGAAACCCACATTGAAATATTTTAAATCTTAAACCACTTCAATGAAAATGCGAAGATGTTTTTTTTTGTGTAAGCAAACGATTGATTTTAGAGATAAAGGTAGAAAAATTGAAGTTCGAGACTGGCAAATACTCTATGAAAATATATTTTTTTTCGTTCATTCCAATTGTAGGTAGTAACGTACTGTTTTTTTTTTTTTTTTTGAATACCACCAGGTAGAAAGGGCAAGTTGGGAAACAAAAGAGAGGCAAAGGTTGAAAGAAAGAATGGTTGGGAATAAATTCAGAAACGGGCAAGCCTGGCATGTTACATGTCCCTCTTTCTCCCTTCATGCAAGAGCTTTAATTAAATTTTATTTAATGTCTTAATATATACCGTTTTAGAGAAAATCAATTAATCCTCTCAAAAAATAAAAATCAAAGCTATTTTTTTTAAAAAAATATTTATTTATTTATTTTGTATCTTTGTATACATCTCTCTTGGTGGAGGAATGCTTGTCACCTACTCCTTTTAGTTTCCACTCTTTTCCTCAACTTCTTTACACTCTTTCCAGTTTCCCCTATAGAAAAAGAAAAATCCACAAGTCACAATCTTTTTTCACAAAGAAGGAAAAATCTCTCTGTTTCTTTTGCTCTGTTTTCAAGTTGATGGAGAAGCACAAGTGCAAATTGTGCTTCAAAAGTTTCTCTAATGGTAGAGCTTTAGGTGGTCACATGAGGTCTCATTTGTTGAAGCTTCCAGTTCCTCCAAAACTAGAAGATCAATTCCCACAAATTGAAGTTAGTGAAGACACTGAATCAATCTCATCTTCAGAGGAAGAAGCAGAAGAAGAAGCAGAAGAAGGACAAGGTGTGGAAGAAGAGGAGGAGGAGGAGGGAGACGAGGAAGAAGAAAAGGGTGTTTTTTATGGGCTCAGAGAGAACCCCAAAAGAAGTATTCGATTGGTTGATCCTGAGTTCTGTTTTGCTGCGGCTGATGCTGGTTCTGTTGTTCTTCAAGATAGAGAAAGTGAGACCGAGTCATCAAAGAACCCAACAAGAAGACGATCCAAGAGAACTAAGAGATTGTTAGAGAATCATCACCATCAATATCATCTGCAAAGACCAAGGCAAGAGCAAGAGAACAACAACATAGTAAAGAAGCTTGAACTCAACAAAATGGGTACTATTAAGGCAGCAGCTGAGTCATCATCGGGTCAAGAACCTGAACCGGTGAGTTCAATTTCTGACACTACAACAGAAGAAGATGTCGCTTTCTGTCTTATGATGCTTTCAAGAGACAGATGGAAGAGAAAAGAACAAGAGAATCAAGAAGAAGATCGGGAACTTGAAGAGGAAGTAGAAACTGAAACAGATGATTCTGGTGAGTTCAAATCTTGCAAGATAAAAGTAAGAGGGAAGTACAAATGTGAAACATGCAACAAAGTGTTTAAATCTTATCAAGCTTTAGGTGGGCATAGAGCAAGTCACAAGAAACTCAAAGTTTATACACCAAGTAATGAACCAAACTTGGAGCCAACAGAAAATGCAGGTGCTTCTACTTCTCTGCCAGAGAAGAAAATCCATGGATGTCCATTTTGTTTTAGAGTGTTTTCATCTGGGCAAGCTCTTGGTGGCCACAAAAGATCTCATGTAATTGGTGTAGCAGCTTCTTCAAGCACTCCTGCAAGAAGTTCCACAAAATTTGGAGACAATAACTTGGGTTTGATAGATCTTAATCTTCCTGCTCCAGTTGATGATGATGATATTAGCCAAGCTGATAAGCTCTCTGCTGTGTCTGATGCAGAATTTGTTAGCTACATCAAACGGTGAATATTTTGCTTAATTTTAGTATGCTCTACACGAGTAACGGGTTTGATCCATAAAGTAAGAAATTTTCGACTACTTTTGCGTTTTTGCAGGATCTAAAACTATGCAAGTTTGTTTTGGTCAACTGAGTTACATGCTTCTTATTTATCTCATCACTATTTCCTAGTTCAAAATTTCTAACTGCAATTCATTTCTTTTAGTACTGTTTCCTGTTCTGTTTATGTAACAAACTGATGATGAGTTAGATCAGCATCCATGAATGGAGGAAACTTAATAATTTTTACTTCAATTATTCCTTTTTTACATATATCTTAGCGCTATAAATTCTGGGTTTTGTTTATTTTTAGTGATTAATTTTTGTTGATCAAGTGGTAAGCATTGCTGTAACTACTAATGGCTGTTTCTGTTCAAAGTTCCAGTTGTCCCAACTCCCACGGGTCATTTTCTTAAAAATAGTTATTTTCTAATTAAGTTTGATCAAAGACCTGTTAATCTTCTTCTCCTTTTATTAATGGAAAAGTAACTTCCACCAACTGTCAATGCTGCCATTGTACAGTTCACGAGAGAGGGAGAAGCTTAGCCTGAGCCCTGAGGGAAGCCAACTAGGCTTAAATTCTGCCTCATGGAACTGTTTCATTTCATGATAAATTGATAAAATAGTATCTTGTTCCTTTCTTTTCTCTCTCTCTCAGCATTTTCTTGCCGCTTCTCTGTCTCTGTCTGTCTGTCTGAAACAGTTTCAACCTTTTTTACTTAACAGATCTGCTAAGCTATTCCAGAGAGGGTGGGACTAAGGAGGGAGATAGCACCTAGTTAATGACTTGAATAGCCTTGAAGCTGCATCTGATTTACATTTAATAACTCTCCTAAGTCCTAACGCTGGTACTTGGAAATCTGAAAAGCTGATTGAGAAAAAAAAAAAAAAGTTAAAAAATCCCTCTGTTTTTTTTCCTTTTCTGACGCAAGGAATAAATAACTTGTTTTGTTTAGGGCCGGCCTGGCCACAGCGTCGAGCCGGCTCACGAATATGGAAACTTAAATCTCATTCATTGAATTTGTAATAAATGAAAAATTAAGTATAATATTTATTCTTTTTAGTTTTTTTTCCTGCCAGTTATCATAAGTTATTTTTAACTGTCAGGTTGTCCCAGTGGGTTTTAGGGAGATCACCTGTCTCCAAACCAGTACATTAAAAAAGAAGAAGGAATTATTTAAGAATCCATTTTAGATTTAAATTAAAAAAGATAAAATTCGGAGAACAAAACCAGAGAGCCAGCAGTGCAAGTGTTTTTATCTAGAGATTGAAACTTGACCCATCTAGTTAGGGTCAAAAAGTTGAAAGGAGAGGAGATAATTTGGGGCGTGGGGGGGATATATTTTTCAACTTGCAAAAAAGAGGTGACGTAATTAAGCTAATGGAGCATGAAAACAGGTGTTTAGCCATGAATGGCTAAATAGCCAACCAGCCTTCGGAAGTGGCAGGGAGCATTTAGAATGAGTCCATGACCATGAGACAGGGTCGTGTTCTGACAAGGGACTGCTAAACCAAGGGTCATAAATCCTGCCAAAAAGCATGCACTCGGGCCCGATCACTTGACACATACCAAGTGAATGGCTGTACTTTCCTTGTAAGTTACATAATCCATGATTCAGTTCAGTAGGCACTGTCGTTTCTTCTGGATGCTAAACTAATCTGTCATCTTGTCTAAGGGTTGGTATGAGATTTCAGTTAAAACCGAGTTTGGTTAATATAAAAATTTATAATTTTTATTTTATTTTTATTGTTTTGTTATGTTGGTATTAAAAATAAATTTTAAGTAATAATAATAAAATATTATTTTGATATATTTTCAAGAAAAAATACTTTTAAAAACAATTGCTACAAGATTCCAAAACATTCCATTAATTTAATGGTTACTTAAAGTTTTTTTATTTTTTGTATTAGTTTTATTTTGGGATTTTGAATTCATTTTTGAAAACGATTTATTTTTCTTTTTAAAGAAGATTGCTTTTCCTAATCAATATTAATGGAGAGAATCACATTGATTTGCCAATATATGATGATTCAATGAGAAACAAGATGTCGGGGACAATGTGGATTTGGAGTTAAAAGCTAAGTTTATGTTTAATATTGTGTTAGAAATTGTTTTTTAAAATATATTTAAATATTTTTTAAAAAAATACATAAAAAAACTTTTAAAAAATCAAGTATTAATTTGATGTTTTTTTTTAAATGAAATGTAAAACCTACTTAAAAATAAAAGTTATCACACTCCTAAGCATTCACTAAATTACTATTAAAATTTTTAACGTAATCTTTTCTTTTTTTAAATTAACGGAATTGGTGCATGATAAATTTCTTAAGCAGGTTATCAAGAATTGGTAGATGAGAAGTTTTTGTCCTTGTAAACTTTCCAATACAATACACACACTCACATGCCCACAACTCAAGATTAGGTCTAATGTTTTATTTCTTCGACGGGAAGTGCCAAGATTGGCTAAGCAGACATGTTGGTTATATGGCTAATCACTCTTGACATATTAATTTAATTTTAAATTCTATTATCATTTCAAGTTACTCGTCATAATTAATATTTTGTTTTCAAGTGATTTGATTTCCTAGCTAGGCAAGCAAGCCCCGATCCCAAGGCAAACCAGGCGGGAGTGTATTTTAGAATTCCATCGCATGGCTTCATATGCACGGGTCCTACTCGGCCCTCGAAGTCGAGAACTTGGGTGGAGCGTAGAATGTCGTCGCTAAAATTTAGATATTGGTCAAATGGCTATAAGTATCTAGATAATGTTTGATTAATATTTTGTAACAGAACAAACAAAAATAATTGAGATAGAGATAACATATTTATAAACATATATTTTATGTAAATTTATTTTATATCTTTATTTTTATCTCTACAACTAAAAACATTCATATCATTTTCATATTTATTTATTATGTTTTAGGGACAATAATCAAATATAATTTAATATTTTAGTACTGCCCCTCGAAATGCTGTGTTGGTGATATGCCAAATTTTTCTTTCTAATTTCATAAAATTTAGAGTGGTGTTTATATATATATATATAAAACTCTAGTTTGTATAACAGTTTTTAATGTTTTATGATGAAGTAAAACTTAATGTAACCCCTGTCTTTGAGTGTCCCATTCAAACTTGACTCAAACAAAATTATTTATAATTAAGCTACGCTTTGCAATCTTAACAAGAATTAGCTTTCATGATTTTATTTTTTCTCTGCAGAACTAGATTCTTTTGGTATTGCTTATTTTATGTTTTAAAAATATTTTTGAAAAAATTTAAATTTTTTTATTTTTTATTTTTTTTTAATTAATATTTTTTAGTGTTTTCAAATAATTTTGATGTGCTGATATCAAATATAATTTTTAAAAATACAAAATATTATTTTAATATATTTTTAAATAATTTTTTTTTTAAATTTTAAATATTTTTTCAAACATGCTATTAATTATTTTTTTGGATACTTGTTGGAACACGTCGTCGATGTACTTGCTTATCCAAAAAAAAGAAGTTGATGTCCTTGATTTAGAGACGGGGGATATTACTATTATTTTTTAAAAGTTATTAACACAATTTTCACACCCTGTCAAGCACTAATAGCACGATTAGAGTTCATTTTATTTCCGTACTTTGTATGTTGATGCATTTATTTATTATCTAGCCACCATCGATCACATTACCAATCCCTATTCAAATATGTCTAATATCATTAATTACCCTAAAAAAATACAAAAATCATCACCAACAGAATTATACGTTCATGTTAATGAATTAGTCACTTCACAGAGGTTGAGTTTAAGGAGGGTAATAGATGACTTGTTTAAAATTATGGTAATAATGATGGTTTAAAAAATAATTATTTAAAAATATATTAAAAAATATATATTTTTATTTTTTACAAATTATTTTTTATATTAATACATTAAAATAATTTTAAAAAATATATAAAACATTCATTTTAAATAAAAAAAATTAAATTTTTTTAAAAACATGGTTTGCAATGCATTTCTAAATATAAGTTTAAAAATATTCAAAATCTCCCTTAATTTTGCAAGAGTTTTTAAATTAACTGTACGAAATGACCCTTTCTAGATTTCAAAAAAAATATATATATACACAATCTTACCCCCAAAATACCACATCTTGGTTTCGTGCCTAACCTTCGCATGGTAAACATAAGTTTTGGAGATGAAACAGGGTGCGTGGAATCAGTGGCCTGAAAAAAGGCTCTCATTGTGGAGTGCGTGCACATAGGAATTTTATCATGTATCACATGTCATTGTGTATTGTTTACTTCTAATTAAAAAAAAAACGTAAAAAATAATGGTGCGTATCAGGGAATGAACTGGGTATATACTGTTGCGTACATCTTGAAAGGCATGTATTCTGCTTCTTTGTATCTCCACAGTTTAGCTAGGAATTTTTGGTGGATTAGGTCAACATTATCAGACTAATATCCTTGGTATGACGCTTTAAAAATATTCTCGTATATATACCTTTACCATAGTCCTCCCACTTCCCAAAAAGGAAAAACAAAAACAAAGTATGCTCTTAATTAATTAACATCGTGAGAAAAAGGCCCATGGCCTAGAATTCAACTGATATTCTTCCCTTTTTTTAAAAGAAAAAAGGGGATGAATTAGGTAAATTGAAGGATGGATGGCGGAGAATTAGGTAAATAACTATCATTCTACTAGTTAATTGACTATGCAAGAATTAAGAAGGGTGGGAATCAATCCATCCAAATTGAAAACATTATAAAATTATATAAAAAATAAAAGGATATGAGACAATCCACAGGTTGAAATGATAAATGAGAAAGTATTGGATGGATAAGGGGAGAATTAGGTAAATAACTATCATTCTACTAGTTAATTGACTATGCAAGACTTAAGAAGGGTGGGAATCAATCCATCCAAATTGAAAACATTATAAAATTATAAAGAAATAAAAGGATACGAGACAATCCACAGGTTGAAATGATAAATGAGAAAGTATTGAATGGATAGGGGGAGAATTAGATTGAAATACAAAAACAAACAGTAAAGAATAATAATCAATTCATATAAATTGAAAACATTAAAAATTATAAAGAAATAGAAGGATATGAGACAATCCACGGGTTGAAATGATAAATGAGAAAGTATTGGAGGGATCTCTACAATCTCTCATTGAATCCTCATTCAATCAAACACGTAGCAAGAAAAATAAGGATTCAATGAGGGATTGAAGGGATCCCTCCAATGTGTAGCAAGAAGAATAAAAAATATTTATCAAATCTCTTCGTTGAATCCTTATTTTTCTTTCAAGAGATAGAGGGATACGAGTCAGTATCCACTCAAATTTGTGTACAACTATAAATACTTTATTTAATTACCCCTCATTTTTATACAACAATTTCTTTCAAAACTTATCTCTAGTTCCAGAAAAACGATTTCGGTGTAGAGAAATACGAGAGAGAATAAAAACATATTTGTGTTTCTTATTTTAATTAAACAGTAATGTTTTCTCGATTCTTATCTTTAATTCCAGCCAACAAAATATTTGTGTGCAGAGAAACATGGGAGAGAATTGCTTAGAGAAAGATAGATTTAACTAGTTATTTAACCCTCTTAGCAAGCACCCTTCGTTGTGGATTGAATAATTTTTTTAATAAAAAAATAATAATTATACAAGCTTTTCAAATATATTTTCTTTAATTTAATTATAAATTAAAAAATCTATACATTCATTTAATTAAATACATGAAAAATTATATGTATCAATAAATATAAAAAAACAAAGTGTTCACGTGTTTGTTCAACTCGTCTCACTGTAAATTGAATAATTATTTTTTCTAACATAAAAGAATTAATGTATATGTGTTATTGAAGTGTTTTTTTTTTATATTAAGTAAAAATTATAACCGTGAATAAACATTTGATAATATAACTGTGAATAAAAAAATCAAAGCTTAAATATAATTAAATATACTAAAAATCATATGTTTTAATAAAAACATGTAAAATCTCAAGCTAATTTTAACATGGCAAAAAAATAAAACAATGTAACAATTGTTACAATGAAATACTATTTTCTCAGTCTTTGTATACTAATTTCTCATAAAAAAATACAAAAAAAAAAACACAAAAAAATAAAGCTAAAAATGAAAAGAAAGGTATAAATAGGCCAGTGATAATTATTCAAAATATTTAAAATAATTTTTTTAAAAAAAAAGTGTAAAGAAAAAAAAAGTAAAATACTATTACAAAAAGAAAAAAGATAATAAAAAAATGGTAATAAATAAATTAAGTGTAAAATGATAAAAAATATCAAGTATAAAGAAGAAATATAATAAAAACTTGTTTTTTATATAAAAAAAATTATAATTTTGTTATAGCTACAATAAAAAAATCAGCAAAATTTATAATTATATAATTTCTATATGAAAACATTATTTACGTTTAGTGTATATATATATAAGGAGAAAAGAAAAACATGAAAGAGAATTAAAAAAAAATATTCGCATTTAAGTTGTAACTACACAGACATAATAAAGAAAGAAAAACACTAGTAATAATTAAAACAATATTTGTGTGTCCAGTGAAGATATTCTTGCCTCTTTTAATTGTTCTATATATATATATATATAAGAGTCTTTCTTCAAAATAAGCTTATTAAATAAATATTGATATTTACTAATTGGTTATTTTAAAATCTCAAGTTGAAGTAACCTTGAATCCCCCACCTATTAGGATATGTCCACGTCAAGTGTAACTTTTCACCAGGGCTTTCCATAGCCATTCCTGGGAAAAGGAAGGAGTTCCCATGTCGCATGACGTCCCTTTCTTCTTCATTTCACTATTTCACGATGCTTCTTATCTCTAATGCTGATCTCATTAGCCAAACTATTTCAGCACTGTAGGCATTACAATGGCCAAGATAGACTGGGTTGGCTGGCTAGCTTTTATTGTTGAGAAAATGAGATGGCCATATGAGTGATTGGGTCAGTCATTTTGGCTCCATCTGAATTTGTTTTAGAAAAAAGGAACCAAAAAGGCTAGCAGAAGAAGGTAAAAAGGTTGAAGATTATATGAATGAGTGCCACTTTATGTTAACTTCCACTCTCTTTTTTAGTGGCGGGGATTGTAGAAGTTTGAGCAATGGGATGGAGAAGAAAAACAAACAAGATCCCCTTAATTTGCCGGCTTATGGCCTCCAAAAAAGACGAGTCAAACACTGTGATCTTTTTTCTTATTTTTCTTTATTTCTTCGAAGTTGCAACAAACACTACACCATCATCATCGTCATCATGAACATTGTTGAAAAAGGACTCTCCCCTCCAACTCAATTCGCTTTTTAGTAATTACAGTGAGTAATTTCTTGTTGTGTGTTCATGGCAGAAAGCTAGCCCATTTGACGCGGCATGGTGGAACAGTCTAACTTCCAAGCCACTAGCTAGATAAAGCATTTGTGATAGGACTTGGCATGACTGTCTCCTTGTGCATCTGTTGGTATTCTATGGCGTACCCATATTTGACATTCTACCATGTTGTGAAGCTTGCTTCAGTATACCATGTGCTACTTTTCTAGGTTATGGCATTTATTGATGCAGCAGCCAGTCAGATGCAATCCCGGTTAATGCAATATTTGGACTAAATTAAGTATAGTTATTGTAGCAAAATACCAAAAATCAAAATTCTAGAAATACATATGTCAATCTTATACTTCTAATTATGTTAGCGTTTAATTATTATTTTGAGACAAAAACAACAAAATAAAAAAAATATGACTTGTTACAAACACGATGGCCGCGCTGTTCGCCGAGTTATATTGCTCGGCTAGCCTGAGGAGCGCTTTTCCCGACCAATTATGATGAGAGAGTGGATGCGACATATCTTTCTTGTACTTCTTTTAAAAATACAAAAATTGATTAAAAAGTTATCCTGTATATTTATTTTATATTTTTTTTCTTTGTTTCTTCAATCAAATGTTTTTATTTTTTTTGTCTTCACAATCTCTATTTCTTATTGTCGCACCCCAAAAAAATAAAAATTTTCAATTGCGGGTTCGACTGGCGAAATTTTTTTTATTTTTATTTGATTTGGTTCTTTGGAGTCGCCACCTAGTATTTTGGTCACTAGGAACCCTAACTGGTCTCAGAGATCGGGTACGGAGACTGGTTGCGTAAAGGGAAGGTATTAGCACCCCAAATACGCCTTACCTAAGGTAAGCTGCATTGTTTTATTGTCTGATAGAAATAAAAATAAAAAAACTAAAGTGTTATTGTGTTTTCCTAGTTGTTGGTCTGTCTATGGTTCAAGAAAAATCCCCCTCAGTAAGGAGGTCTTTATCTTATCGGGTAAAAATCCTAACCGTTCTAACGTCCATACCAAAATTTTATTAATAATATTTAGGAATACGTTTTACGTATAAATTCGTAATCCCAAATATTAAAAGAAAACAAAAAAATTTATTTAGAATTTTTGAAATATTGGCCTAGTTCTCATGGCTTGAATAAACTGGTTATTAAAGCCAAAATGCATGTTAATACATATATTGTTTTGAAAATTTTCTTTGTTGTGTGAAAATATGATGTTATAATATTTATGTATATATATTGGAGAGACTAGGCCGTATTTTAAAACAAAAACAATTTTTAGAAAATATTATTTTTTATGCTTTGACGAAAATCGGGTATTTTAATACTGAGCTTGTATCCTTACGGTATAAAAATACAACCCAATATTAATCCACTTTTAAAACAAATATGCAAAAAAAATCAATAACATTTTTTAGGGAATTTTTAGAAATTTTTTGAAAGCAAAAACATTTTTTATTCTGAAAATCTTTGATATTTTGACGAAAACCGGGTATTTATAACACTGGTTTTGTATCTTTACAGTATAAAAATACAAACCAGAATTAAAACATTTTTTGACAAAAAAAATATGCAGAAAAAAAATCACAATATTTTTAAAGATTTTTTTTTTTTATATTTTTTATATAAATATATTTTATATATATATATAACATATATACACACATATATATATATATTATAATAATATTTAATATATTATAGGGCTGGGCCGGCCCAAATAAATGGGCCAGGCTCAGCCCAAAAAATAATAATAATAAAAGGGGGCGGGCCGGTCTCGGCCCGCAATGATATTGGGCCGATCTCGGCCCGTAACTAATGTGGGCCGGTCTCGGCCCGTAACTAACGTGGGCCGGACTCGGCCCGTAACTAACGTGGGCCGGACTCGGCCCGTAACTAACGTGGGCCGGACTCGGCCCGTAACTAACGTGGGCCGGTCTCGGCCCGTAACTTCTACAGTCTGGGCCAAGACCGGCCCAGACTTACAAGGCTGGGCCAGCATTGGGCTGGCCCAGCGCCTTAAAACCCAGCGGGGGGGGGGAGAATTATTTTTCTCCCCCCCCGCCTCCTGCATGCAACATGCAGGAGGCCAGGCGAAAACAAAAGAAAAAAGTGCAAAGGGGGAGGGGATGTGCACCTGGCGTGGAGGCGACCGTTGGTGGAGCTGCGGTGTCGTGGCCTCGAGGACGGCGGCTCTGTGGTGTTGCTGCGGCGGAGAGAGCAGATTTCCTTCCTCTTCCCCTCTTCCTTTCCTTCCTTTCTCTTTGTTTTTCTGTTTTCTTTTCTTTTTGTTTTTCGTTTTATTCTTTTCTCTTCCCCTCTATCTCACTGGTTCTATCTCTCTCTTCGGTCTCGTCCCTCTCTCTTTTTTTTTCTCTTCTCTCTCTTCGGTCCCCTCTCTCTCCTCTCGGCCTCTCTCTATTTATAAGCAAAAAGAAAACGGTTAGTGCGCCTTCAATCACGCAACGGCTGGTCGGCCACTCTTGCTTTCGGTGGTGGTGGTGGGGACGAGGAGAGAGAAGCGGGAAGTTTTGAAACTTTTCTTTTTTTTTTTTTCGTTTCTGTTCTGTTATAAACGGGGGGGAAGGAGACGATGAACAGTGTCGTTCAAAACGACACCGTTCTGCCTTCCCTTTTTTTTTTTTTTTTTTTTTTTTTTTTTTTTTATATATATGAAACGGCGTCGTTTTGAATAAAACGCGCCGTTTCATTTAAATGGCCAAACTTCAAATCAGTCCTCCAAATCGGTCCCTGCCCCTCTTGTTGGCCGCCTTTTTCATTTTGGCCCTTGGCATCTGATTTATGCAATTTAGCCCTCAATTGATTAATAAACTTTCAATTTCTTCAATTAGGCCCCTGAACCGAGAAAATAGCAGCCCCTCCATTTACGCGCCTCTTCCAATTTGGTCCCTGGTTTCGGATTTTCTTAATTAAATCCCTAATTGGCCCTTAAACTTCAATTTTTATGCAATTGAGCCCCTGATTTGACCCAATAAATTCCTAAAAAATATATTTTGGCCCCAGAACTTAAATTTCTTCAAATTAAAGCCCAAATTGACTTAAAAATTAATTTTTCTTGCAATCAAATCCTTCATAAATTCAAATAAAAATCCAATTAAGTCCCAAAAAATCCAATTAAGTCCATAAAAATCCAATTAAGTCCATAAACATCCAAATTTGGGCTTTTCTCCTCAAAATTAAAATTTTCCTTCTCAATAGGGCTTTCATCTTTCAAGAATATACTGTCAAAAATTTAATCCTTGTATTTTTGAATTTCTTGACCAATTTTCTGACTGTTTCCTGAGCGCTTCTGCCTTCTGTTATTTTTTCTAAACTCTTTTGGCTGTTTATTTTATTTTTTCATGGGGACCCAAAAATGGGTTACAACAGATGCCCCCTCTTTATAATACTTACGGAGCATGGGTTTTGCGCAGTAAGTGTTATAAAGATAAACCCAAAACGGAACTCCCGAAACTGATCTGGTCGAAGCTTGATTGATCTGAAACTTTGTCCTTTATAACAATCCTCCTTAGCCCCAAAAACCATGATCGAAACTTAGTCACCTCGAGATCCTTATCCAGCGATCCTCTAAATTCTTATTTTAGTTTGATCAACATGGAAATCCATCCGAGATCCCATATGGTGATCTTCTTTAACCTGGAATCCCATCTGGCGATTCCTTTACCCATAACCGATACAAAAATGTGTGCGTGGTCTCATTATGATGGGTGACCTGCCCAAGTGAAAAAGAGAAAGAGTGGTCTCATTCTTTGGGTGACCTACCCAGGGGAAAGGATGGCCTCATTATTATGGGTGACCTACCCAGGTAAAAAAAATGGAGAATGGTCTCATTCTTATGGGTGACCTACCCAGAAAATATGGTCTCATTGTGATGGGTGACCTGCCCAGAAAATATGGTCTCATTGTGATGGGTGACCTACCCAGAAAAAGGAAGAGTGGTCTCATTCTTTGGGTGACCTACCCAGGGGAAGGAATGGCCTCATTCTTATGGGTGACCTACCCAGATAAACAAAAAATGGAGAATGGTCTCATTCTTATGGGTGACCTACCCAGAGAAGTATGGTCTCATTGTGATGGGTGACCTGCCCAGAAAATATGGTCTCATTGTGATGGGTGACCTACCCAGAAAAAGGAAGAGTGGTCTCATTCTTTGGGTGACCTACCCAGGGGGAGAAAATGTGATGAAGTGGTCTCGTTGTGATGGGCGACCTTCCCAAATAGAAAGAATATGAAGTGCGGTCTCATTGTAATGGGTGACCTACCCAAATAAAAAATATGGAGAAAATGGTCACGTTGTAATGGGTGACCTACCCAAAAAAATGTTGGTGAGGGCTCAAAGGCGCACTCGAAAAGAGGTAGGGTTAGAAAACGCACTACCTGAGAAATGGTGATGAAATCCCGATCTGACAAATGTTGAAAGCAATATATTATGGTTAATATGCATGTATGTTTTTGTTACCTATCTTGGAAACATAGGTCCCCCTTTCGTCGAAAACCTCTTCGCCCTTGTTTCAAGCTTTTCTCATGAAACGAAATATCCTTCATATCCTTAGTGAAGAGATCTCTAATTCCTTATGGGGCCCTTTCTTGCTCCATTGAGTTTTGCGCCAAAGGCAAAAATTGGTTTTGTTCATGAAAACTGAAACTTTTGATGCAATTAGCAAATTTTATAAAAGATGCTCTCTTTTTTTTTTTTTATGATATTTTTTATTTTTTTTTTTTTATTTTTTTTTTATGATATCCCTTTTTGGACTTGGGTTTACTATGAACCCCTATGTGCATTTTGTGCACCTTTTGCCTCCTAGTGTGATGTGCAACTATATGTCAAGTAGATTTGATTTAGTTCACCAATTGATGGGGTCATCCTCTTAGTCATGCCAAAAAAAAGTTCTTTTGAGAAAAAATGCTATGAGATCATGTGTTATATAAAATGACTCTTTACAAAGAGAATTCATGGCCAAAATTTATTTTTATTGACTGGGAAATTATGAAATACATCAAGCGTAGTATTTCTTTACAGAGTCGGAATTCACAGGCCTAGCTAGATCTTCTCCATCCATTCTAGACAGTAACAAAGCTCCTCCTGAGAATGCTTTCCTCACCACGTACGGCCCCTCGTAGTTAGGTGCCCATTTACTCTGATCTTCTCCAGGTAAAGGTAATATTTTCTTTAGTACAAGATCTCCTTCGTGGAATCCTCGAGGTCGAACCTTCTTGTCATAGGATTTAGCCATCCTTCTTTGGTAGAGTTGATGATGACAGATCGCAGCTATCCTCTTTTCACTGATCAGATTCAACTGTTCATATCTAACCTTTGCCCATTCTACCTCTTCCAGCTCAGAGTCTAACAACACTCTTAATGATGGGATTTCCACTTCTAAAGGCATCACCGCCTCCATTCCATATACCAACATGTACGGGGTGGCTCCTGTTGAGGTTCGAACTGCAGTGCGATATGCATGAAGGGCAAATGGCAACATCTCATGCCAATCCTTATAGGTGACTACCATCTTCTGAATAATCTTTTTGACATTCTTGTTAGCAGCTTCTACCGCACCATTCATCTTTGGTCTATATGGCGAAGAATTGGAATGCTTGATTTTCCATTTAGTGCAGAGCTCTATTATCATCTTGCCGTTGAAATTCTGGGCGTTATCAGTTATAATCTTTTCTGGTGGACCATACCGACATATCAAATCTCTCTCAATAAATTTCTTCACCACTTTTTGCGTCACATGGGCAAATGACCCAGCTTCTACCCATTTTGTGAAGTAGTCGATAGCCACGAGAATAAACCTATGACCATTGCTGGCTTTTGGGTTTACTGGTCCAATTACATCAATTCCCCACATCGCGAAGGGCCATGGAGATGTTAAATTAAACAGAGGAGCCGGAGGAGCATTGATTTTGTCACTGTATACTTGGCACTTATGACATTTCCGGACATAATCGATACAATCCTTCTCTAACGTCATCCAGAAGTACCCGGCTCTTTGTATCTTCCTGGCCATCACATGTCCACTAGCATGAGTTGAGCAAATCCCTTCATGGACTTCCCGTACTGTGCTTTTTGCCTCAAATTCATCCAAACATCTCAACAAAGTCCCGTCAGATGATTTCTTATACAAAATCTCCCCATCAAGATAAAAATCCATTGCCAATCTTCTCAAGGTCTTTTTGTCGATTTTGGATGCCCCCATGGGATATGCCTGATTTTGGATGAAATTCTTGATATCATAGTACCATGGGTTTCCATCCACTTCTCTTTCGACTGAGCAACAATGAGCAGGGTTATTTCTGATATTGATGTGTACTGGCTGTACCTTGTGCCCAAAGTCTATCTTGGCCATAGATGCTAGTGTGGCCAAAGCATCTGCAAACTGGTTCCCTTCTCTTCCTAGATGGGTGAATTCTATTTCCTCAAATTCTTTAGCTAGCTGAGACAGGTATTCTTGGTAAGGCCTTAACTTCTCTTCTTTGGTTTGCCATTCTCCTTTTACTTGGCAAATGATCAACATTGAGTCTCCATACACATCTATCTTTTTGATGTTCATCTCTAATGCAGCCTCTAAACCAAGAATGCAAGCTTCATACTCAGCCGTGTTGTTGGTGCACCCGAACTGCAGCTTAACTGAAACCGGATACTGCTTCTTATCAGGAGAGATTATCACTGCCCCCGCTCCGTTACCACATACATTTACAGCACCATCAAAGTACATAACCCACCAATCTGACTTCTCTTCTTCAATTGCAAACACATCTTCATCGGGAAAGTCAAAGTTTAACGGCTCATAATCCTCCATAGCATGGTCAGCCAGGTGATCGGCAATAACACTCCCTTTCACGGCTTTCCTTGTCATATACACTATGTCATACTCAGCCAAAAGAACTTGCCATCTTGCAATTCGGCTAGATAGATAAGGCTTTTCACAAATGTACCTTAACGGGTCTAACTTGGAAATTAACCATGTAGTGTGATACAACATATACTGACGTAATCTCTTTGTAGCCCATGCTAGTGCGCAGCACAACTTCTCAATCACAGTATACCTAGACTCATATTCCGTGAACTTCTTGCTTAGGTAATAAATTGCCCTTTCCTTCCTTCCGGTTTCATCATGTTGCCCAAGCACACATCCCATTGCTGTTCCGGTTACTGTTAGGTATAAAATCAATGGCCTTTCTGGTACGGGAGGAACAAGCAGAGGTGGATTTAGCAAGTACTGCTTGATTTTCTCAAAAGCTTTATCACACTCTTCATTCCATATTCCAGGGTTCTTCTTCCTCAATAAACGAAAGATCGGGTCACAAGTCGCGGTTAAATGAGATATAAACCGAGCGATGTAATTCAACCTTCCTAAGAACCCTCTCACCTCCTTCTCAGTCTTGGGGGGGGGCATAGATTGAATAGCTTTTACTTTTTCAGGATCCACTTCTATCCCTTTGTCACTCACCACAAATCCCAACAGCTTACCGGATTTCACCCCGAATGAACACTTTGCTGGGTTAAGCCTCAACTTATATTTCCTTAATCTTTCAAATAATTTCTTCAATACTTGGACATGATTCTCTCCCTCTTTAGATTTAGCAACCATGTCATCCACGTATACTTCAATCTCTTTGTGCATCATGTCGTGAAACAAAGTCACCATATCCCTTTGGTAAGTGGCCCCGGCATTCTTTAAACCAAATGGCATGACTTTGTAGCAAAAGGTTCCCCATGGTGTTATAAAGGTTGTCTTCTCCCTATCCTCTGGCGCCATTCTTATCTGATTGTAGCCTGAAAACCCATCCATGAAGGAATATGTGGAACTACGTGCTGCATTATCAACTAACATATCTATGTGTGGTAAAGGGAAGTTATCTTTAGGGCTAGCCCGATTTAAGTCCCTAAAGTCCACGCAAACTCTGATTTTACCTTCCTTTTTGGGTACCACCACTATGTTTGACACCCATTGTGGATACTTCACTACTTCCAAAAAACCAGCGTCCCATTGTTTTTCAATTTCCGCCTTTACTTTGATTAAGACCTCCGGATGAGTTCTCCTTAATTTCTGCTTAATCGGCTTGCATCCTCCCATCAGTGGTATTCTATGTACTACAATGTCCGTATCCAGGCCAGGCATATCCTCGTAGGACCAGGCAAAGACATCCACATAATCCTTGAGCAGTGCAATCAACTCTTGCTTTGCTTCGGGGGTGATCAAAGTCCCTATCTTCAGCTCTCGCTTGATTTCTTCATTGCCCACATTTATGGTTTCAAGTTCCTCTTTAGCGGGCCTCCAAGCCTGTTCGTGTTGTTCTATTAATTTTGTGAATTCCCATATGTTTTCCTCCTCCCATTCCTCATCTTCTACAGCCACTATGTATTCTTTAAATTTTGGCCATTCATTCTCAATGTGAAATGCAGGTGTTGTTGTGGAGGATCCGCTTTCAGAGTTCCTGAAAGCGGAAAGTGATGTGTAAATGCATAGTAAGACATCAAGATGAATTTTGAAGATGCATGATCTCATTGAAAATAAAAGATTGGCTCACAAAAAAATAAAATCCCATTGACATCTTGAGCCTCGATTGTCAATGAATAAAAAAAAAAACAGAACAGAACAGAAAAGAAAGGCAAACAACATAGATAAAAATATAATCCAACCATCATTGTTGATTACATTTTAAAAACCAATGGAGCTTCTTGGGTCTCCCAATTCTGGAACTTTTCCCCTTCGGCTAGCTTCCGGACAAAAGTCTTGACGGTGACTTCTTCCAAAGTGTGGATGGTCAATTGTGGCATCTCTTCAATCCTCCTTTCGGACTCGATTTTCTCCGCAATGTCCTTGACTTGATTTTCCTCCAGAGTGTTTATGTTCATTGAAGAAAGATTTTGAAAGAGGTCTCCATGTCCCCCATCAGGTTGTATCACATATGCGGCCTTTGGAAATGAAAACCTGATTGGAGGGATGGCTAAGTTTTCTTCTACAGGCTTCCTTCCTTCCATCCTAGCCATTCTCTTCTCCCTTCTTGCACCAGCAGCTCGTTTGTAATCCTCTTTCTTGGGCTTATATCCAAGCCCAAACCTCTGTTCTGCAGCTTTCAATTTGATTATACCCCTCCATTCCGGCCTTCTTTGCCCCATATCGTATGGGAAAGGAATCTTGTTTTTCAAACAGATTTTAGCGGCCATTTTAGTGGCTTCAGAGATTTCTGGCTTCCTCAACACAGTGTTCTCGGGCACCCACTCGGTATTCACAATCTCAAATGCATGAAGGTTTCCATCCCTACAATCTTCTGCTTCAATGAATGGAACCGCCACATTTCTTACCATCGATATAGTCTCCTCAGCCTTAACAGTAACCAGGACACCGTTGGCAATGTACTTTAAACATTGATGTAGCGAAGAGGTGACAGCTCCCGCAGAATGTATCCATGGCCTTCCTAACAACATGCTATAGGAAGGGTGGATATCCATTACTTGAAGGGTTACTAGAAAGACTTGTGGACCCACAGCTAGTTCCACATCAATTGACCCTACAACTGGCCTTGATGAGCCATCATATGCTCTTGCCGTTATCACACTAGGTTGCATATGTGAGGGATCTATCGGCATTTCATCTAGCACATGCCTTGGTAGCACATTCAGGGCCGAGCCGTTATCAATGAGAACTTTGCCGACGAGACAATCCTTGCATCGGACCGTGACATACAAGGGCTTGTTATGTCCAATTCCTTCAGCGTCAAGTTCATCTTCCGTGAAATACAAGTAATTGGCGGCATGAATCCTCCCTACTAAATGTTCCATAGTCTTTTGCTCGATATCTTGGGGCACATAGGCCTCATTCAATACTTTTTGCAAAGCATTACGATGTGGCTCCGAGTTGAGTATTAAAGACATGATGGAGATCTTAGCAGGGGTTTTCTTCAACTGATCCACTATACTGTACTCACTATGCTTCATCAGTTTCAAGAACTCATTGGTTTCTTCCTCAGTCACAGGTTTATTTACCTCAAACTCTTTATCGAGGTCCAGCACCTCCTTGCCTTTAGCCTTTCTTTGTCTTTCTAGCTCTTCAGGTGTGTAACAACGACCACTCCGAGTTAGCCCACTTATCTCCGTTCGGAACAGCGGCAAAGGAGCTTCAACATTCGAGGTATAACCATAATCTCCAGGCATCGCTCCATAGTTTACTTTGCTTGCATAGGAGGGCCTAGTTAATACCAGTTTTGAGCGACCATTAGCTGTTGATTGGATTCTACATTTCTCTATCATCCCTACCTCTTCATTGTCACTTACGTCCTCAATCCTCAACTCTCCTAGAGCCAGCATTCTTGCAACTTTTTGATGAAATTCACTGCATTCATCAATGTGATGCCCTTCCTTTTTATGGAAAGGGCAAAAGTTACTTTCCCATGTGCAGTACTCAGTCGTTTCTTCCAAATGTCCAGACTGTACCAACATCGAGTATAGCTTGGCCATGGTCACTTTCAACACCCTCTTTTTGCTACCAATCTCCATGGTATTCACTCCTCCCCTACCATCAACATGCTTAGGTAAAGGGTTGGAATTCTGATTTGGCGAATCCTCAAAAGTGACCCATCCCACTTTGATTAGTTGCAACACCTTTCTTTTAAAAGCGAAGCAAGACTCAATGCTATGGCCTGCGTGACCAGCATGGTATTCACAAGTTACCTCGGGGTTGTACCAGGCAGGGAAAGGTGGTTGCATAGGTGGTATGGGTAGGGGAGCTATCTGCCCAATACTCAACAGCTTGGCATACAACTCTTTTAAGGTTATGGGTAGAGGAGGTAGTTGTTCTTCTGACGGTTGCTTATCTCTCCTTTGGTAATTGTTGTGGTTATTTGCAGGGAATTTTATTTGATTGGGTTGGTTTGGAGTGGGGGGTTTGGAAAAGTTAATACTAGTGACTCGGGGGGTAGGTATTTGGTAGTTCTTGCTTCTTCTTTCTAGGTTGTTCACCTCAATTTCTTTCTTCCTTCCAATGAAACCTCTCTTCTCTAGAGGTTCTGCTATTCTTCCGCTTCGGATCCCTTGTTCAATCCTCTCGGCGATCCGCACGACATCATAGAAATGTTGTGCTGAACTACCCATAAGGTGTTCATAGTATGGAGCCTTGAA
The DNA here is from genome assembly GCA_033617975.1 of Populus alba x Populus glandulosa. Classification (NCBI taxonomy): domain Eukaryota; kingdom Viridiplantae; phylum Streptophyta; class Magnoliopsida; order Malpighiales; family Salicaceae; genus Populus; species Populus alba x Populus glandulosa. The sequence continues at coordinate 4,254,979 of CM066156.1, read as the reverse complement.
AGTATTGGCAAACAAAGTCACCATTTCTGTCTCTATCAGCGGAGGTTGCACATTGATAGCTTGGTCTCGCCACCTTTGAGCATAAGCCCTCACGGACTCTTGACTTCCTTTCTCCATGTTGATCAGACTGGTCCTATCAGGAGCAATCTCTAGATTAAACTTGTATTGCTTCAAGAAAGCGTCCGCCAAGTCTGTCCACTTCCTGATCCTAATATTGTCTAACCTCATATACCAACTGAGGGCCGATCCGGTCAGACTATCCTGGAAGAAGTATATTAACATTTTGTCGTCGTGGATAACCTCTGCCATTTTGTTATAGTAGGAGCGGAGATGGGTCTTCGGGCATTCCATCCCAGTATACTTAACAAACTCCGGCACCCTAAACTTCTTTGGAATGACAATGTTAGGTACTAAACATACCTCAGCGGCCCTAATTGGGTCAAACAAATCATTTCCTTCAATTGCCCTTAGCCTCTCTTCTAGGGCAGTCCACTTATCATCTCCTTCATGATTAGAGAATTTAAAGTCATGTGGATCTTCGTTTGTTAAATCCATTGTAATAGGGATTTGGATGGGCCGAGCAGGACTCTGCTTAGTTGGTGTATTTGCCCCTATATTTATAGGTGCGACAGGAATTTGAGATGCTGCTGGTGCTTCATTAGGTTGAGTAGATGTTCCCGCTCCATCTCTGGCTCTTAATAATTGCTCTAACATACTGGTTAAGTGTGCCACATCATTCCGAACTCCTTCAAGTTCTCTTTGGTACTGAGATTCCGGTTGTGACCTTCCTTCGTTTTCCATTCTTGCTCTTTGCCGAGTGTAGTGGACTTTGGAAGGGGGACCTATGTTTCACGATCTGGAATGCGTATGATAAATTAAAAACAAAAAATACGTGATGCGAATGTGATGCATATGAAATGTGTATATATGCATATTTTACGAGCTGATTCATGACTTTCGTAACCTTTAAGCAAGATTTCTGAGTTGACCTGATTACCATAAAGGAGGGTTTGCCAAGTTCTTATCATAGTGGCTTACCAAACTCATCAAGAAAGGAAATACGTCATGGACTTCTTATAAATAACAAAAATTGCTCATACAAAACAAATAATGGGAAAGAGAGTCCTATACATTGCTACCTCTAAAAAGCATTTCCTCTATTAGCTAAATCCCCAATAAAACCGGCCATGGCCCCCATGTATTCTCGATACTTTGAAGCATCATTTCCAACTTGGGTGGCTTGTTGTTGCAACCTTTCTGCGTAACGGGCTACTTGCTCAACCTGTTTTTCCATGTGTCTTATTTTGGCATGGAATACGGTGTTATCTTCGATTATTGCTTCGTTGCTGGCTCCTAAAGCTTCGTTGCTTCTTTCCAATACTCGCACCATACCCTCTGATTGTGCCAACTTATCTCTTGTCCTTTGTAGCTCTTCCTTGGCGATATCCAGCTCCGCTATTTTGGAATTGATCTGAACTGCAAAGCTGTCCATGTAGTCTTGGCATTCTTGACGCTCTTGCTTAGCCTTACTCATATCTTCTTCCATCTCGCAGTAGTGGCTTCTCAACTCCCTTAACTCCTCTTCTCGTACCTCGCTCTCCGCTTGTAAAGCCCTCATCCTTCCTTTTGAAGACTCAGCTCTCTTCTGGTAATCTCTCATGTCAGACTCAGCGGCCATTCTCGCATTTCTTTCTTCCTCTATCTGCACCATGTATTGAGCTCTAACCTTCCTTTCTTCTTCTATGTCGAGGTTGGCTAGACGATTCTTCTCCTTCTCAACTTCTATTTTCTTTAAAAGAAGTTTCCTTCCCTTCTTCAAATCCATCGTCTCCTTATCATCATTCATGCCTTTTGTTGCCCTCTTAACCTTAGCCAATTCTTTTTCTGCTATCCCATTCTTCTTGACCAACTCATCATAATCGGCTATTCGATTCCTTAACTCAGCCTGGACCCCCGTTGTTATGTCTTCAGCTACCTCAGCCCTTTTCTGCCATTCCTTTAGAGACATTAGCTGCTTCTCTTGTTTTTCTAACCGCTGATTCAAAAAAACCCTCATCGTATTTTCCTCCTCTAGCTGGTTCTCTAACAATTGTTGTCGCCCCTTACTTTTGCTGAGTTCTATTACACACTGATCTAGCTGCTTTCTTAGATCTTCTTCGTCATCCTTTCTTTTCCTTTTCTGTGTTTCTATCGCTGCATCTGACTGTTCTTGTGTAGAGAGACCCTTTAATTCAGAAAAATCCTCATTCCTCCAAACTGTATAATTATGGCTGAATGAGGTTTCAAAACTGCTTCCTTCTTCTCTTTTCACCTTCACGGGCCTTTCCCAATCCTGTCGGATAAGCTCCATTTCTTTGATGAACGGTTGGTGCTTGAATAAACCAATGAAATCAGCTAAACCCAAGGTTCTTGGCGTATATTGCATTCCGCCTAACTGCCTTGTTACGAGGGCGGGCGCATAACTGATGTAACCAGTTACACCAATTAAAGGAACCCATATCTTGCTTCCGCAGCTCATTGTGCAAATAGCGTTGTTCATCCACGGTGCTTTCCATTTGAAGTTGCTACTTGGCAATGCTGCATACTTATCCCTCCATGCCTTCTCATCCCAATTCTTCCAAGTCTCATCTATGGTAATCTTTAACGGTCGCAAGTCAAACCACCAAAAGTTGTTAAAGATGTCTCTTGGTGCTTCGATATGACTGATTATCCATAAGTACAACATAGGGACGCAGCACCTCATAGCTCCTTTTCCATGTGTTCGGCAGTGATTAAGAGATAACATGATTTCCCCCAAGATGGCTGAGGAAGGATTGATCCGGTCATGCTCATATTCGATGAAGACACTTGCTGCTTCTAAACTGATGACCCCAATTTCAGAAGGGAACAACACTAGCCCAAAAATGGCGAAGGCCACCAACCTATATCGTTCGTCTCCCAACTTGCCTTCTTCGGCGTTTTTCTTCATTCGAGCTTCAATGATCTTCCATTTAAAACCCCCTTCAGCAACTCTACACTGGCTGATCTTTCCTAAGCCTAATAAACTGACTACTTCCGAAGCTGTATCTTCAAATCTGCGACGGCGGTAGATTCGGCAGTTGTCATTTGGAAAATCCAGGATTCTCTCATATTCTTCCAAGGTGGGTGTCATATCGATGTTTCCAAAGGTAAAGCAACGATAACTGGGATCCCAAAAATTCAGAAGGGCTTTGATCGCCGCTGCTTGTACAGGCAACTTCATTATATGTGCAATCCTCCCATATCGCCTTTCAAACAGGGTCTCGTCAACATATTCCATGATAGGCAATAACTTTCCTAAATCGTTTACCATGTGATTTACCTTGGTAATGCATGGTAACCCACTAGCATCGATTCTTGGACATTTTCCTTCGGCGATCTGAGCCAACTCAGACTCTTGCCCATATTCTTGGAAAGAGAGATACTTAGTCATGATTTCAGCTCAAAACCTGAGTTGATGAAATTAACAATTAATCGTGATGCAAATGAAAATAAGATTCATAACCTAAAGACAAGCTCTATTTATTAAGTGAGAGAGGGTAGTTTTTTCTATCTGGTCTCGAAGGGTCTCATATCTGCCCAGTGACATTCTTCGTAAAGAAGTATGGGGGCGTTGCAAGGAACAGTTAAGACACGTATGCCCACTATTACCAAGCAGGCACTCAGATATAAGTTGGGTGTTTCACGCATTTAAACCCTGACCAATAGTCTTAGGGTAAATCGCTAATTCCCCACTTAACTTAAAGTTTGTGTGTGCTTTTCAAAATTAAGGCAAGTGATGCATGAAACAATTATATACAATGCATGAATAATATGCGTGTAAAATAAAAACAAATACGCAAATAAATAACATGAAAGGAATATATTAAAAATAAGCACAGGAAAACACAAATAAAACAGACAAAACAAAGCTTAGTCTACAACGTCCCCAGCGGAGTCGCCATTCTGTCGCACCCCAAAAAAATAAAAATTTTCAATTGCGGGTTCGACTGGCGAAATTTTTTTTATTTTTATTTGATTTGGTTCTTTGGAGTCGCCACCTAGTATTTTGGTCACTAGGAACCCTAACTGGTCTCAGAGATCGGGTACGGAGACTGGTTGCGTAAAGGGAAGGTATTAGCACCCCAAATACGCCTTACCTAAGGTAAGCTGCATTGTTTTATTGTCTGATAGAAATAAAAATAAAAAAACTAAAGTGTTATTGTGTTTTCCTAGTTGTTGGTCTGTCTATGGTTCAAGAAAAATCCCCCTCAGTAAGGAGGTCTTTATCTTATCGGGTAAAAATCCTAACCGTTCTAACGTCCATACCAAAATTTTATTAATAATATTTAGGAATACGTTTTACGTATAAATTCGTAATCCCAAATATTAAAAGAAAACAAAAAAATTTATTTAGAATTTTTGAAATATTGGCCTAGTTCTCATGGCTTGAATAAACTGGTTATTAAAGCCAAAATGCATGTTAATACATATATTGTTTTGAAAATTTTCTTTGTTGTGTGAAAATATGATGTTATAATATTTATGTATATATATTGGAGAGACTAGGCCGTATTTTAAAACAAAAACAATTTTTAGAAAATATTATTTTTTATGCTTTGACGAAAATCGGGTATTTTAATACTGAGCTTGTATCCTTACGGTATAAAAATACAACCCAATATTAATCCACTTTTAAAACAAATATGCAAAAAAAATCAATAACATTTTTTAGGGAATTTTTAGAAATTTTTTGAAAGCAAAAACATTTTTTATTCTGAAAATCTTTGATATTTTGACGAAAACCGGGTATTTATAACACTGGTTTTGTATCTTTACAGTATAAAAATACAAACCAGAATTAAAACATTTTTTGACAAAAAAAATATGCAGAAAAAAAATCACAATATTTTTAAAGATTTTTTTTTTTATATTTTTTATATAAATATATTTTATATATATATATAACATATATACACACATATATATATATATATTATAATAATATTTAATATATTATAGGGCTGGGCCGGCCCAAATAAATGGGCCAGGCTCAGCCCAAAAAATAATAATAATAAAAGGGGGCGGGCCGGTCTCGGCCCGCAATGATATTGGGCCGATCTCGGCCCGTAACTAATGTGGGCCGGTCTCGGCCCGTAACTAACGTGGGCCGGTCTCGGCCCGTAACTAACGTGGGCCGGTCTCGGCCCGTAACTAACGTGGGCCGGTCTCGGCCCGTAACTTCTACAGTCTGGGCCAAGACCGGCCCAGACTTACAAGGCTGGGCCAGCATTGGGCTGGCCCAGCGCCTTAAAACCCAGCGGGGGGGGGGAGAATTATTTTTCTCCCCCCCCGCCTCCTGCATGCAACATGCAGGAGGCCAGGCGAAAACAAAAGAAAAAAGTGCAAAGGGGGAGGGGATGTGCACCTGGCGTGGAGGCGACCGTTGGTGGAGCTGCGGTGTCGTGGCCTCGAGGACGGCGGCTCTGTGGTGTTGCTGCGGCGGAGAGAGCAGATTTCCTTCCTCTTCCCCTCTTCCTTTCCTTCCTTTCTCTTTGTTTTTCTGTTTTCTTTTCTTTTTGTTTTTCGTTTTATTCTTTTCTCTTCCCCTCTATCTCACTGGTTCTATCTCTCTCTTCGGTCTCGTCCCTCTCTCTTTTTTTTTCTCTTCTCTCTCTTCGGTCCCCTCTCTCTCCTCTCGGCCTCTCTCTATTTATAAGCAAAAAGAAAACGGTTAGTGCGCCTTCAATCACGCAACGGCTGGTCGGCCACTCTTGCTTTCGGTGGTGGTGGTGGGGACGAGGAGAGAGAAGCGGGAAGTTTTGAAACTTTTCTTTTTTTTTTTTCGTTTCTGTTCTGTTATAAACGGGGGGGAAGGAGACGATGAACAGTGTCGTTCAAAACGACACCGTTCTGCCTTCCCCTTTTTTTTTTTTTTTTTTTTTTTTTTTTTTTATATATATATATGAAACGGCGTCGTTTTGAATAAAACGCGCCGTTTCATTTAAATGGCCAAACTTCAAATCAGTCCTCCAAATCGGTCCCTGCCCCTCTTGTTGGCCGCCTTTTTCATTTTGGCCCTTGGCATCTGATTTATGCAATTTAGCCCTCAATTGATTAATAAACTTTCAATTTCTTCAATTAGGCCCCTGAACCGAGAAAATAGCAGCCCCTCCATTTACGCGCCTCTTCCAATTTGGTCCCTGGTTTCGGATTTTCTTAATTAAATCCCTAATTGGCCCTTAAACTTCAATTTTTATGCAATTGAGCCCCTGATTTGACCCAATAAATTCCTAAAAAATATATTTTGGCCCCAGAACTTAAATTTCTTCAAATTAAAGCCCAAATTGACTTAAAAATTAATTTTTCTTGCAATCAAATCCTTCATAAATTCAAATAAAAATCCAATTAAGTCCCAAAAAATCCAATTAAGTCCATAAAAATCCAATTAAGTCCATAAACATCCAAATTTGGGCTTTTCTCCTCAAAATTAAAATTTTCCTTCTCAATAGGGCTTTCATCTTTCAAGAATATACTGTCAAAAATTTAATCCTTGTATTTTTGAATTTCTTGACCAATTTTCTGACTGTTTCCTGAGCGCTTCTGCCTTCTGTTATTTTTTCTAAACTCTTTTGGCTGTTTATTTTATTTTTTCATGGGGACCCAAAAATGGGTTACAACACTTATGTTGTCAAACAGTAACTAAACACTGCCTTAACAGCAATGATTTTTTTTATATATAGTTTTCTACAATGCCATACATGAAAACGAACATTGTTCAGGAAAAATACATGAAACAAACTGAGAAGATAAAAAGATTAAATCAAAGGTAGTAATTCCTTGGTAACATGTGGCAATAATTAACAATATTGAGCTTGACAAACAAGTAGCGCAAAATCTAGGAATGATCATGGTGTCCAATTCCTGGCCACTACCGATCGAAGTGCACGACAAGGCAAGAAAAAAGTCAAGCAGGTTTCACTTACATTTGTGGTGGTGTATGCTACCTCACACCCTAAGAAGCACTAAATTACAACCTAATTGCCATTAAGCCGAGAGAAGAGACCTTGCATGAATTTATGACACCATGATTTCCATTACCTAACATGTGGTTGAGCAAGTCCCCAACTGCCGAGCCTTAGAAAATTGACACAACCTTGCAACCTCGACTTGGATCTATCCCAAGTTGAGTGCCATAAGAGGACAATGTCCATAAATATATGACAAGAAGAGGTATCTAAATTTTCACCTAAATTCCTTGTTTAATTATCAGCTAGCAAGCAAACAAAGGATTCTAACTTAAAGACTAGGTTAGTGCTTAATCATAAAAATGACTCTTTAACCACCTGTGAAATTATTGAATGTATTGGACGTTATAAATCCTTTCCTTTTGGGTTGCGTTTTTTCTTCCACGCATTTCTTTTAGCCCCTTTCCTTCCTTTTGGGCTCTTTGTCTGTGAAACTTTTTTTTTTTTTTTTTGGCATTGGCATCCTTCGTTATGCATGCTGTACGTAACATTGCCTTTGATTCACGCCATGAACTTTTTTTATTGCATTAGCATCCTTCTTTATGCATGCATGCTCTATGTATGTATGTAACATTGCCTTTGGTTCACGCCACAAACACCATGATTCCATGCCCCTCCCTCAAGTCATACACACAAATGCCTCCCACACTACCAAGTACTGCTGTTGTGTCACACATCTTTGTAAACCATGGTGACTGCAACAACCCATGTAACTAACGGTAAATGGCCCTATATAATTAATTACATAAGTTTTTAATGTATTTTTAATAGAACAACTCATGCACATTCAACTCATACACAGGATAATTAATATTTTTCAATTAAATGGAAAAGAACGTATCGATTCATATGATTGTAACCGCACTGAACCATTTAATTATTTATAGGCACGATAAACCGTGTTTTACAATGGAAAGACCTAAATCCTTGATAGAGGAAGTATGGAATGCCTATGCTTTGAACATTAATGTAATGTTAGAGTTTTTTTAAAATAATTTATTGAATTTAAATAAAAAAGCAAACCAATCAATTTGATGTAACACGTTAAAATTAAAAAAAGAAATATTGATACAAATTCTAAATTAAAAATATAGAAATAAATCTAGGAACAACAAAACACCAAATAATGGATCCATGGTATTAGTGATACTGTTGAAGTCAAAATGATCATTCTATATATAACGTAATTTATAATTATTATAGTTCTGAATTCGATTTTTGATGAGGACAACATAACTTAAACGCGAGCAAGTTTGCTCAATGATAATTACTTCAACATACAAAAAAAAAAAAATGTACTCCTCTCTCCCTCTCCCTTGAAAATATAGAATTCATAAATTATTTTTAAAATAGTTTTATATTTTTATGACATAAGATAGTATATATCTAATAATTTTTCGGTTGCTTTAATTCTTTGTTGGGATGTCGGCCGCAGCTACCAAGGATTGGACATTTGACTTCTTGTTCAAAATGATCATCCTACGAAGAAGAAAAACTCATTGGCAGGTGACTTTCAATTCCTTGCTGCTACTCATTGGCAAGTAAATTATGTCTTAGCTTTGGATTTTTACCCACTTACAACCTAGTCCTTCATGTTTAAAAATTTATAGCTTGAATTACAAACTCTTGTTCCTCGTGCCTTATCCATTATCAAATTATACATATTTTGTAAGATATAATTTTAAAATAATAAAAATATTAAGGTGTAGATTATCATAATTCATAATTTTATATATTTTTAAATTCGTAAAATTAGTCTGATTTTTTTTATTTTACCCAGTGTAATTAATTTTTAACTTTTAATTTAATTTGACATGTTAAATAATATTACTTGAAAAATTATAAAATTTAAAAAGTCAACTCATTTTTTTTTTCGACATTAATTCTGTTTTTGTTTTTTGCTTGTGAGAGTGCACGTTTATGGTTATACTAATGCTAGAGAATGGATCCGCGCAATTCTTCGCCGGTGGATGATTCACCCCCTGTTTTTATTGATTTATTTATTAATGTTTATCTCTCCTTTTGAGTTTCATGATTATGGACGCTTATTTTCAACATGAAGGGACCTTTTAATATAACAATGATCAGGTGAAGTATATATTTGTTCTTGTAGTTGTTAAATTCGATCGGTGTCAACACTGCAATATATCAATTTAAACTTGCCTTGAGCCATTTTTTTTAAAAAAATAATTTTGAACATTAACCTATTAAATCTAAATACCTCATATTGTTAATCTATGACTTCACAAGTCAATTTACAAGTTAATATAATTGGATCAACTCCAATAATTTTTTTAAAATTTTTTTTTATTCAAAACCAAATTATTATTATTATTATTATTATTATTATTATTATTATTTTCAAAAATAATATTTTAAAAAATTCACGAAAACAACATCAATTTATGATTCATCCACAACCAAAGCTCTGTGTGTTTGAGATTGTAGTTGCGATTGCTTTTAAAATTGCTTTTTATTTAGATATGAATCAAAATAATATATTTTTTTTATTTTTTTAAAATTACTTTTAATATCAGTACATCAAAATAATATAAAAACACCAAAAAATATTAATTTCAAGTAAAGAATTGTTTTTTTTTTAAAAATACTTTTGAAACACAAAAACAAATATATTTATTAATAACTAACAAGATTCAACAGAAATTTCACCCTTTTTTTTATCTTGTTCTTTATATTTTCTTAATTTTATCATCGTTTTCTCTTAAATTCAGCATGTGATCATATGTACAAGAATCTGAAAAAAAATTAAAAAATAAATAAATAAAAGAAAGGCCTTGCCTTTTGGAAGAATTTTAATAATCTAATAGCAAGGATTTGAGTCAAGATGCGAGAAAAATCAGGGCAATATAATCAATCCAAATTTCGCAAGATTGAAAAGAATGTGCTCATCAAATATAAATAATGTACATTTACTTTCGTTCAAGTTTCATTCAGTTAATCTTCACCATGGAAATTCTCGGTCCAACGTAATCTCCTCCTCCATTGATTTATATTATTGTATTAGCACAGAGAAAGTTACAGAAACAAGATTAAAACTCCATTATATCTTCATGCTTCCACGATAATTCAAAGTATATCGTCTCTAACAATGAACAGTTGTGGACTACTTTTGTTACAATTAATGATTTTTGAATCAGAAATGGTCAATTTGGGAGGCATTGCTCAGCATTGTAGGTAAAGGTGCATTGCACACAGTGTAAGTGCTTCAGTTTTTATCTCGTCTCAACTTTACAAGAGCATGCCGTGAAGAAAGGGGTGAAGATTCCAAGATAAACATCTATCTTTATGCACGATTGGTCGTGAAGTTAGGCGTACTTGCCTGAAATTATCATAAGTTCTCTCCTCTGTTAGTGCCACTAATCTGCTCCCCCGTCAAAATTTCAACTAGTCAATTGACCATAAATGTACAAGGCACCGCTCATTGTGTTTAACTAATGATTAAAGATTTTGAGGAATGTTTATGAACTTTCTTAGATAACAGTGCTACTTGAGCACTGATAATTCTATAATACTTTGGAGGGGTCTAATTTGCAACTCGCCTGTAAAGAAGGATTTCCCAACGCCACCGGACTTGCCTTTTTGGTGCTGTGTTTTTCAAACTGTGTTTGGAAGTGCTTTAAAAATGTATTATATGTCTTAAACCAGTGGTGAAACTAGGGTTTGGCTAGGGTATGGCCTCCCAAAGTTCAAGAAGGTCCCTAAGTTTAATAATGTTTTAAGTTTTGTTAATATTTAATATAAAATGACCCTTCAAAATGAATGAAGTTACTGAGCAGTCCCTCGTAGGCTATTTCTAAATCCATCCTTTATACGTATGAATGACCTCTTCATCCTGGTAGATTTATCCCACCTCCACCATGAAATCCCTAACTCTTCCACAGATCCAGATCTTTAGTCAAGCGAAACACGCTAAATTTAATCTATTTTTATTCTGGAGATGGTGGTGTTTATGATTTTAATTTTACAATTTCAGATAACAGCAGCAAAGTGCAAGATAAATAGTAAAGTGTATAATGTATGTTGTCAATATCTAAGAATCTAAATATATGTATAATTGAAGCTTTTTTTTGTTGTCTTGTTGGGAAAAAGTTATGGGTACGTGCTTGAATACAATTCCCTAACAGTGTAATTGATTCAGAGCGACAAAATGTATGGCAATCAAAGAAATTTACTCGACAACACCCGTGCAGAATCTATGCCTCAAGAACATGGCTAGCTTCAATGCACGCTGGAATAGATCAATTGCCAATATTTCACCTTGATCTTTGAATATTGTTATTGGCTTCAACTTAGCAAGCATGTATCCTTTATCCAGAGAATTTTGTATACTCCTGAAATGCAACCAGCTGTTTCATTTGTTTTTTCCTCGGGAAAGTATGTGAGGCTGCCATTGTTTGTCAACAACTGCTTAAGTTTTAGTGGCATTTTCTGCTGAATTTTCAAACGTCTTGGTGTGGGATTTTGCTCAAAGACTTTATGCTCAATTCCCAATCCTGCTACCAGATGGAGCTCGGAGAAGGGCAACTGAGCATTGAATTTGAAGAGGACTTGCCTCCAAATTTCCAGTGTCTTTAAGTCTTGTATGGTTGTCAGTTTGTAGACTTAAATTAAAGTGAAACCACAAGTAGGGATGTCACTTGCTAGGCAGACACTGGACCAAGAAGTGACATCCCCGAGCAATAAAAGCAAAGAAACAATTTAAAATGGTGAGCTTTTAAATATCGGGCCTCCTACGGAATTTCTAGCCCGCAAGGGGTTTGTTCACGGGCCTAAACCCTGGCCTGTACATCAAGGCACGTGAAATGAAATAAAGATGTGTTTAAAATTATAGTAGCAGTAACAATTTAAAATATTTTTTATATAAAAATATATGAAAATATTTTTTTTATTTTTAAAAAATAATTTTAATATTATAAAATAAAAATAATCTAAAAAAATAAAAAATTATTTTAAACAAAATTAATTTTTAAAATTTAAGAGAAAGCGTTCACAAATATACCCTATAAAAGTGGAGCAACCCCCGTTGAAACCACCTTGGCCGAAGGGGGAATTTGCTGTTTCTGACAGGCTTCTTAATTTTCGTAGTTTCATGTTACTAAATTTCTTCTACACGAGTAGTATTTGATTATTCATTTATGTTTGGAGGAGGGAGGTGGGTTGTTTTCCTTCTTTAGATTTTACTTTGAATCTGAATTAGGGTAAGAGGGGATGGTTTCACTTGTATTTGTTGGAAGAATTAAGTTCGGCCCACTTGAGTTGAAAGGGAGGCCCATCAACCAGTCTTGAGGATAGATAAGGTATAGACATGCTCCCTATACCGATATGAGAAAACATTTGGGCTCAAAGGCCTACACCTCACCGAAGAGGTAAGTTTTTGGGTATGGAAACATGGACCTACACCTCGGCCCATATTTTGTTAGCCTAACGGACTACAGGGTATAGCTAGGGGGCCAGTGGCTTTTGCCGTGGGTGTCCATGAAAACATTTTGATGCGAAACCAGCAACTAGGTTAGAGTTTAGGACCATGGTAGGTAGTGTCCACCTAAAGCTCAAAAGTCAACACTATAAAGATTTTATTTTAATATCAATTCATTTAAATAATAAAAAAAATTAATCCAAAAAAATTCAAATACTATAAAAAACCACAGCCCAACCACGAAAACAAACCATTACTAAATATAGCATGACAGTGATTGAGTTTCTAATTAAATTAGATTTTTAATGAATCAATCAAACTCACTAATTCCATTCAAATTGAACCCGAGAATAAAAAAAAAAGAACAAAATGTTGATATTTAAATAAAAGCAATTTACATGAATTAATTTAATAATCCAGGAGTTGAAGCAATAATGAAATAACCACCTCATCAAGAGTGACAACCATGATGTTATACACAGTCAATTAATTACTCAGACAAGCACCAACAATTTCTCAACGAGCCAATCGCGTAGAAGGATGTTAGGCCTTGGAAGGTAGATTTTGGCGCTTATCACTCACTTGTCATGCTTCCTTTTCAAACTTCTCTCCACATCATCATCTCCTTCTCCCTTCCTCTTTTCTCTCCCTCCCTCCCTCCCTCCCATTTTCATGCTCCTTGCTCCCTGCAACAAAAATGTCCGTACCAAACCCCAATAATAATTTTTCAAAGCACCAAAAAAACCCTAACGCGCTCATGACTCAGAACCACCTTATTGGCTCACTCACTTCTCACATCTCTCTCTACCACTCCCAATCCAACCCCCCCTCCTCTCCAAACCCTAACCCTAGATCGTCAATCTTGAAATGGTTTAAATCTCTCTCCGTTCATCAACGCCAATCCCACTTAACTACCGTTGATTTCAAATTCACTCAAATCCTCCTTCAAATGCTAGCCAAATTACACTCTCACGGTCACTGCCGTTTTATTATCCTCCCCGATCTCCTCTCACACGACCTCCCTAGCCTCTGCTTTAAGAAATCACGTGGGCTGCTGTCCAGAGTCGCTGAGTCTAACGAGTCGGAACGACTGATTTTTGAGTCGACTCGATTGTTTAGTTCTAGAGAAGGGGAGAAAGTGGACGATTGTAGGAGTGGAGCTGAGGGTCTGGATTCGGTTACGGTTAGCGAGGATTTAATTGAAAATGTTGAAAAGTTTGTGGAGTTGATGGATGACATTTCGAATGGGGGGTTTTTGAGAGGGGAAGAGAGCGATGTAGGGACGGATTGGGTGGAATTGGAGTGGTTAAAAGCGAGAGGTTATTATTGTATCGAGGCGTTTTTAGCGAACAAGCTAGAAGTGGCTTTGAGGCTGGCGTGGTTGAATTGTGGGAATGGGAAGAAAAGAGGGGTGAAGTTGAAAGAGAAATTGAGTGCCGCAGGTGTGGCAGCTAATGTGTTTTGGAGGAGGAAAGGGTGTGTTGATTGGTGGAGGAATTTGGATGCGGAAGTAAGGAGGAAGGTTTTAAATTTTGCGCTTGGGAAGGCGGCAAAATCATTGGTACGTTTACTCTTGCAAATTTTATTGTTTTGTTTCATTGTCAAAATATACTAGTGGTATTTAATTCTTTGAATTTGATTGACAAAGTAGTGACTGTTTCAAGTGAGTGACTGATTACGCTCTTGTACATTAGTTCAATGCTGTAGTAAATTGCATAACGTAGTTATATGGGACATAGGGATTTGCCCATTGTGTACTGCTTTTACTCAATATGTGAATCCCATTAATAAAAAGCTTGCCTTGGAAACTTTGTGAGTTGCTACAACTCTCCAAGATTGTGGAAATGCAATATTTGAGAATGAAATTAATGTTTTGATGACATTTTGCCTTTTGAGCTCTTTCCATAAAGTAATATATATTGTGGCCTAATTTTTGGTCATTACAAGTTCTCAGACTCATGAAATTCTGAAGGATGTGAGTGGTGTATCGGGGGGTGAGCTGTCACTGTTTAGAGCAGGAGTGCAGCGACCTTGGAGGGACTTGCATGCTGAATCACGGCAAAGGATTTTCCTAAAACTTCCAGCTGATGCGGAATTTGGTTTGGCCCCAAAGCCTTCTTTTTCTGGGAAAGATGCTTCTTTTGCAAATATATTTAATAGTTTATTCGTGCTTCAGGATATTGTTAGTTTGGTGTTGCCAGATCAGGGTAGTGAGTATGATACATCACATATATTTTTTAGCATGCTGGGTTCTCTTGGCACCCTTTCTGATTGTATATTAAGAAAACTACGAGGACTTGTGATGTTTATTTCACTTGATTGCACAAGGCTTGAACTTCTCGGAGAGGAAACATCAAACTCTTCAGCCAATAAACCTAGCGAAAAGCTCGGTGCAGGTAGTCGTAGAAAAAAGGGGAAGACTCACAATATGAAAAAGCTGATGAACCCCACACCAGTGAAAAGTGTTGACGAGTCTTCCTTTAAGAAACTTGCTGAGGTATCATTTCCCCTACTGTTAAGTTTCTAGAAGTACTTTTGCTTTTAAACATATGCGTTAAGATCAGTTAGTTATGAATGGTACGGATATTTCTTAGGATATCAAATGTGTGCCGGCCTGTATTAAGAAGACAGAGTTGATGGAGTCCAATGAGATGCCTGGCATTCCTCATGAGAATGAAAATCACAGAGACATACCATCTCCAACAGTTGAAATGGTTACATATCTTTTCATTTGGGTAATCTTTCTATTTCATCATTTGAATGGTTTATAACTGGTGGCCTATCCTCAGGAACACACACAAGGATTGGTTCACGAAAAAAAACGAACTGCTGGAAGGAAGAACAGGAAAGGAAGAAACAAAAAGAAAAAATCTAGCTTTAGCAATCCGGTTGAAGTAAGAAAACCTGAAATTGCCGTTTCAGAGGCTCCCTCCTTTTCTGTTTACTCATCAGACGAGGAAGCAAAGCTTTGTGGGTTATCTGATAATTTGACTACACAGAAAGCATCAAATGATAGTTTAATTGATCCTTCAATTAATGAGCCCATCAGGAAGGATATAGATGCCCTTGACATTCCAGAAGATCATGCTGTTGGTTGCACTGAAGGCATCTCTGATGCAGGTCTGGTGCATCACCGATCTTCAAATGGTTTTGTTGACAATAAAAGTATGTCATCCAGAAGAGAGACATGTTGTGGGGTAGGCCAGAATATAATATATCAAGTTGCAACCACAAAGGAGCTAATAACAGTTTCTAGCAATGAAGGCACCAGCTTTTTGAACAAAAAAACTGAGGTTAAATTAGATGTTGGTAAAAAATTAGTCAGAACCCTTGAAGTGAAAGAGGCACCCACCTTAAATCGGGGAGAAGAGAGTGAAAATTTTCATGAAAGTGGATCCAAAGGCCTTTCAGATTGCCTTTCATATGAGTGTCCTAGTTTAGGCCCCGTCTACTTGCCATCTATAAATTCACATCTTCCACCTGCTACATATAGATTACATCTGGATGTTGGTCACAACTGGCATAATCACATTCATCAACCTTTTTTACCTGCTGTGCATCAGGCTAGAAATTCTCCTATTGAAGGTGGATCCAGTAGGATGTTGTCTCAACCATTGCCAATGAGTTTAGATTGGCCTCCAATGGTTAGGAGCAATTGTGGATTAGCTCCGACTATGACATGCAATTATGATTCAGGATTTATCTCGAGGCGGCAATCTACTTTTCAGAAAAGTTACACCGCTAAGAACATGCAGTACATCTCAAAAACCTTTGATGACGAGAGGAGGTGTTCTGGGGATGCAATTGACTTTACTGAAGCAACAAGTTCACAGGAACTAATGGATGAATACGAAAACCATTGGATATCAGAGGAAGAATATGAGGTGCATGCAGTTTCTGGGATAGACTATAATCAGCACTTCGGTGGCGGTGTGATGTACTGGGATCCTTCTGATCATCCAGGTACTGGTTTCTCTCGACCACCTTCCCTTAGTTCTGATGATAGCGGATGGCCTTGGCATGAAGCAGAGCTGAATAGGGCAGTTGATGATATGGTTGCCTTCTCATCTTCTTATAGTACAACTGGATTGACTTCCCCAACTGCTGCTTCATTCTGTTCTGCTTTTGATCCTTTGGTCCCTGGACACCAGGCACTTGGTTATGTTATGTCAGGAAATGAAGTACCTGGTAAAGCTATGCTTTCATCAACCGTGACAGATGCTGCTGCAGAGGAGGATGTCTCTGGATCTTTGGCCAGTTTATCTAGTGATGTTGAAGGCAAGGCAGGAGATTCACTTCCTTACCCAATTTTGCGGCCTATTATCATTCCAAATATCTCAAGGGAAAGATCAAGATCTGATTTCAGGCGTAGTCTTGATCACAAAAGCCCTTGTGTTCCTCCTACTAGACGGGAACATCCCCGGATAAAGCGGCCACCATCACCTGTAGTGCTTTGTGTTCCACGGGCTCCCCGTCCTCCACCACCCTCTCCTGTGAGTGACTCTAGAAAGCACAGGGGTTTTCCAACTGTTAGGTCTGGTAGCTCCAGCCCAAGACATTGGGGTGTGAGAGGTTGGTACCATGATGGAACTAATTTGGAGGAAGCTTGTGGACGTATGGATGGTGCTGAAGTTGTTTGGCCTTCTTGGAGAAATAAAAAACTTTCAACTCATCCAATGGTGCAGCCACTCCCTGGGGCTTTGCTGCAAGATCGTCTAATTGCAATGTCCCACCTAGCCCGTGATCAGGATCATGTGAGTGTGCTTCTGTACTGTGCTATTGTAAGTGTATCACTAGATGTGTTTTGAGTTGATTGTTTGATACAATTTTGATGCAGCCAGATGTTTTGTTTCCTCTTCAACGAGCTGAGATACAGAATTGCCCTACACGAAAGGCTTCTCTTTGCCTAGTACAGAGCCTTCTTCATGATGAAATTGACTCTTTTTGTAAGCAGGTATCGGGCTTAAATTTGTTCATGTTTTTCCTGGAATTACCTTAACTTTTTCATAGAATTTTGTAGTATCATGTTTTGAGCTTTTATTTCCTTTCATTAATGGTATGCCACTGTCATTGATTACTTGTTTGGCATGATGGTACCCAAGGTTGCTGCAGCAAATATGGCTAGGAAACCTTTCATTAATTGGGCTGTCAAGCGGGTTACTAGGTCTCTCCAAGTTCTATGGCCTAGGTCCAGGATAAATATCTTTGGATCAAGTGCAACTGGTTTGGCCCTTCCAACAAGTGATGTGGATCTTGTGGTTTGCCTCCCTCCAGTGAGGAACTTGGTAATAACTTTCTTTATGTTTTTATTTTATCACTTAGACTTGTTATGCTTGTACTTTTAAGAGGAGAAACTTATTACAGAGCTTTTTCTAGGAACCTATCAAGGAAGCTGGGATTTTAGAGGGTCGTAATGGTATTAAAGAAACTTGTCTTCAGGTATGTTGATGGCCTTCTAAATTGATACTGCAGTAGATGAGGCAATTGTGTTATGGATCGCCGGTGATATTTGCATCTCTAACTTTTACTTCGATTTCCAAAAAAATCTTGATCTCTGGTTAGGCTTTTTTGTTGAGATGGAACTTGGGAATACACTTTTTTTTTTTTTTTTTTTAAGCTTTTAACTAATCATTAGACAAAACTTTTAACTTTTATCTTTCCCATAGCCTTTTGTAGAATTAAATTCTCCATTAATTTTCCAGCATGCAGCTCGGTATCTTGCCAATCAGGAGTGGGTAAAAAATGATTCACTGAAGACTGTGGAGAATACAGCTGTAATGTCTTGTATCTTAGAACTGTTTGAGCTTTCCTTGCCTTTTTATCTTATTCTTTTTCTTCTATGTTTCCTCTCTTACCGTACCTCCTTTTCTTGCAGATACCTGTTATTATGCTTGTAGTGGAGGTTCCCACTGATCTGATCACCTCTGCTGCTTCTAATGTACAATCACCAAAGGAGGAGCCAATTCAGTTGACTGGTGAACATGACATCCAAGTCCAGTCCAATATGGTTGTTTTAGAGGACTCAATTTCACCTAAGTGCACACAACTTAATTGTGATAGCAAAAGGGATGTGAAATCAATTCGTCTTGATATCAGTTTCAAGTCTCCATCTCATACAGGGCTCCAAACAACTCAACTGGTATACTACGTTAAGAACGAACTGCTTCATAAATTCAAATTTTAATGATGGCTATAAATTATATGTGATTTTCCTCTAAATTCTGTCAAAAGAGTTTAACTAGTCTAGGCATATTTGGAGGCTATTATCTCTTACTGCCTGTTCCATTTAGCAATGGTAGCATGACAGAGGCTTCTCAGAATTCTACATCATTTTTTATTCCAAACTTTAGCCTCTTTCTTGACAGGGTGAAGGGCAATTTAGGTAGATTATTGTCTAAAAAGGACTAATGCACAAATTGAATTCTTTGTTTGTGCATCTTGGATTGGGAATTTATGAGAGGCATGTTACAAGTATAATTTCTTTTAACCCTAGGTGAATGTTGCTAAGATAGATTAAGCATTCGATACTGGAGATCAATGAAAGGTTGATATTCTGCTTAAATGCTTAGATGCATACCGATTTTTGATCTTGGATATCAGATTATCAGCACGCTAAAACTTAAGTGCACCCTGACATTTGTGCTTTCCACAAGGAATTTGATGTTCTACTCAAATCTATGTGTGTCAACACATCTTATGTCCTGGTTATTAGATCAGCTTTGTCAAAATTGAATGGCATGTTTGGTGAAACATAATGCAGTGCAATGGAAAGAAGAAATGAATCATTTTCTTTTTCTGTTATTTTAAATTCTGTTACGGTCGACTGATGAATGTATTGTGAATGAAGCCCATGCTTCCTCATAAATTTTCTCAGAACTCTTAGATGATGGATGAAACCAAAAACCTTATTGAACCCTAAAATAGTTATGGCTTGTCCTTCAAAACTGTATAATTCTCAACTAGTTTCTGAGCATGGGAGGTTTATTAGTGATTTTTCCTATTGAGGCTAATTCTACTACATTAGAAATTGAGTCTTATTTGTGATTCATTTATTTTGAATTTTGATACAATTTTTCTTTTAAAGTTTTTATGATGGTTTTTAACTACATTTACATTGAAACTCATGGTGATATTATTCTCTTGTCTATAAATAATCTTTGTGCAGGTTAAAGATCTCACGGAACAATTTCCAGCTGCAACACCTCTTGCTTTGGTACTGAAGCAGTTCTTGGCAGATCGTAGCCTTGACCAGTCCTATTCTGGAGGTTTAAGTTCCTATTGCTTGGTAATTTACACTGCATGCCATTCTAATATCTTTACAACTTTTCAAGTACACATGCAGCTCAATTACTGTGTAGTTAGTGTTTCCTTCGTATTCTTATTGAGCTAATAGGTGATGCTATTATCAGACTGAACTCGTACATGCGTGCTTGCATGTGCATATACACACTTTGCAAACTAAAAGAGGGCACCCTCTCGTTTTGTTTTTGCTAATGATTGCAATGCAATCTTGGATCATGCTAGAGGCTGTGCCCAGGTTTTATGTTGTTTATTTGTACAGTTTATTTCTGATAGCTTTTGAATAATCTTTTAAGTTTTCTGTCTATTCAAAATGCTGAACTGTTGTTATCCCTTGTTTTTTTTTATATATAGTCATATTGTTTAAATCTTGTATTTTCTTTCATCATACCTTGTAAATTGAAATGAACATAAGTCAACTGATCACATCTGTTGGACTACAAAGTTTCTCTCTTTGCTTTAGCAGGGCTGGATATCCAAGCACTTGTTCAGAATTTGTGGTTGGGTGAAACTGGATGCTCTCTTGTGGTTGTTCTTGACTTGATGTGAGTGGATATCTTCAGTTCTGCATTTCTTACCTTGCTGTCCGCTCCTTTGCAGGTGTTGCTAATTATACGTTTTCTACAGCATGAGCATCATCTTGGCCGGCCTATCAATCAAGTAATGTGTTTTGTACTCTAGACGGGACATTTTACATGTTTTCTATGATGCCTGTCTCCTCATAGACACACACAAACATAAGTCTCTTCATTCTTTGTTTAGTAGTACTATTAAAGTGACAGTTATATCAGTGGCTGGTGTTAAGTCATTTGATGGCTACTAGAAGTAGTATATTCTTGATTCATCTTTTTTTTAAAATTGACTTATGGTGTATTAGTAGATATTTTTTATGGATTAGAGTTGACCATTCACTTAAATTGCTATTTTAGTAACTGGCTTTAAACTTCAAATTAATTTGATAGTGCTCATTGCTCAAGACCTCTGAATGTTTTGGTAAAATTTACCCAAGGCATGCACATGCATGGTGTAACCACCTTGTGTGAACTTTGGTTTTTTGTGGATTTTATTGCCTTTTATGGTGTTTCATGTGTTCCTTTGCTCATGAATGCCACTTATGCTTATTAAGAATTTATAGTAACTGTTAACTGATTACAAGTTAGGCCTTGAGTCTCTTAACAGCTTCTGTCTCCACTTATGCTTATTAAGAATTTATAGTAACTGTTAACTGATTACAAGTTAGGCCTTGAGTCTCTTAACAGCTTCTGTCTCCACTTCTTGGCTAGCTTGCAAGCCTCGAATTACAACCCAGCCTTTATTAGAGTAGTAGAGAAACAAAGTTATGTATACGTATTTCACAAAAGATATCTTAGTTAGACGCTGTAAGATGTGTGCAGAATTTGATTTTAAAATTCCTGTCTTTTCAACCATTCTCTGTTGGAATTTTATACACGAGTGCTTTTACCTGACTTGCCATTTTGGGTGTCCTTTCAGAATGTCGGAAGCCTTCTAATGGATCTTCTTTACTTCTTCGGGTGAGTTAAATATTGTTTTTCTTTCATTTCATGGTTGAATTGTTTATCCTTGCTGACTTAGTGTTGTAATTATAAATTGATTTATTCACATTTAATATACTTTCACTAATTTCTTGTCTTGTGAATACAGGAATGTGTTTGATCCTCGCCAAATGCGTATCTCAGTGCAGGGAAGTGGAGTATATATAAACAGGGAAAGAGGTTATAGGTAAGCATTGCACTAGCTCTATTGTTGTTTTTTCACAAATGACAGGGCATTGTTCGTTCTTTCTTTTCTATGTATTGATTGATCTACCACTTGATGCTGTAGTATTGATCCAATACACATTGATGACCCTCTTTTCCCAACAAATAATGTGGGGAGAAATTGCTTTCGAATACATCAATGCATCAAGGTCAGCCTCCACATAATCTTTGTTGCATTTACTATTATGATAACACAACACTCAATTATATGCAAATATATAGATTTTTCTCAATATTCAAGCAGATATTTTAGGCTTACCTTTTTGTTGAGGATGTGAAACTTGCAACATTTTACCTTTCTTCTTATCTTACAAAATATTCTTCAACAAGAGAAATGTGACAGATTTTTCTGCCAGTTAATGACTGATGCTTCGTGTGCTATGTTTGTGACAGATTTTTCTTTTTTCTTTTATTTTTTATTTTTGCTCTAAACAGCACCGCTATTTTTTATTTTTTATTTTTCCTGTGTTTGCAATCACCTTCTTGCAATAGTCTTTGCTTCAGTCCACTGGTTGTCACAACAGTGGACCCAATTAAACTGCTGTGATTAAGGGCATAGCTCCTTGAACTGGAATGTTGCTGGTTTTATTTTAAACCCAAGAAAATGGAGAAATGGGTAATTAAAGCTACAAATGCTCACCTAGTTAAGCCTTTTAACTGAGATGTATAATAACAGCTCACTAAAAATCCTTGAACAGAATGATTTGAGATTCCAGTTGGCATTTTTTGAGGCTGATCTTATCTTTTTGAGAACTGTTAATACCTGTGGTTCTTATATACACAAAATGTTATCTGTTGCAGGCTTTTTCAGAAGCTTATTCTGTTTTGGAGAAGGAGCTGGCATGCCTTCCTGATGAAGGTGATACATGTTCAAGGCCAGCACACATATTACTTCCAAAAATTATCCCAAGTATTGATAGTACGGGGAGTTTAATTATCTGAAGAAATTATATTCTTCGAAGGTATTCATATAGCACTTGTAATATTGCTCACAAATGTGTTAGCATGCTAAATTCTGGCTCAAAGAAAGCATTTTGCTCCCTACGTCCCAAAGCCAATGGCCACTACAAATTACAGGGAAATTTTTTAATTTATTTCTAATTGATTTTCAGATTAGGAAGTAAAAGGAAAATAATGCTCAGCTTGTAGAAGATTAAAATAATCAATAATTTGAATAAAGAGTATCGTGGTTTGTAATTTCAAAAAATGAATTAGGAAATAATGAAACCTTACCATAAAATCTTAGTGGCATTATGTTTGGTAAAAGGGATTAGGTTAAGTTGAACTGTTCTGTCTCTGGTTGTGGAAGGTTTTCTTTATAGCATAAAATAGCTTACTCTTTTTTGAGATCATGCTTTAGTCAGCTATCGAGAGGGGAATACTTGAAGAGAAATCTATCGAGTTTTATGTTTTGAATGAATGCTCTCTATAGACTCTGCCTTTTCTTAGCTGATCTCCTTCTTTCTTCTCAAGGGTGATGAGCTATTATATTTGTTTTTGCTCTCTATAGACCATGCATAAAATGTTGGCTTGATTTTTTTATATTTTCTGTTTAAATCTGCTGTTGTTGAAGTCCTGCCTGCAGTTTTGGCAATGTCATGTTGATTCTGGATTAAGACAGTGTAAAGATTTGAGCTGGCTGCTTTGTTGATTCCAGTTTCACTCTTTCATTCTCTTGGGAAAAGCTTGGACGTTGTCATAATTCTTTCATTAAGGAATCTGCATCTATGATTTGTTTCTTGAATAAAATCTTGTTGAATTTAATGAAAAGAAATCCAGTTTTGATGCAAGTTAAATTTCACTTGGTTCTACATAAGAAATTAATCATGTGAAAAATGTGATGAAACTAATTCATTTTCTTTTCTCGGGAAATTATTTCTAGGGACTGTTTCCATGACGTTGATTTCCATATCAGATGTGGAAGATACCTGTCAATGGCTGGTGCTTCCATATTTCTGTTTGGCCTGTCAGACTTGGGGTGTCCTGCATTTTCCAGGAAGTTCAGCTTGAGTTGACATGTCAGCTGGTAATTTAAACTTAGCCAATTAAACACTTCTCCCTTTTCTAAATGCAAATACTTGTGCCAGCAGATGAACTTCGTTGTATTATTGCTTCCTTAAATTCCCAAGCCCAATGCTTTGTTATTTTTTTCTTGCAATTTGTTTTACATATTGAATGACACGGTAGCTGCCTGTCTGGAGCATTCTGGTCACTGCTTTGAAATTCTGAATGAACTATTCTACAATAGGTATATAGCAACTCGTGTCTGCATGTCTTTGTGTTGATTGATGTGTTATATTGTATTATTGTCTGTAATCTTTAATTTCATGTTGTGTCCAATATTGGGACACCTTCCTGTCTTTTCTATTCTAGAAAAGCTAGTTGTTTGGCCAATTTCAGGTTGGTTACTTTCATATCATATTGATTTCAGGTTTCACTCAGTAATGTGTATGGCAATGGAATTTATTGCACACGTTTTCTTAGTCATAATTGTTTTGATTTGGAGTGTTTTGTTTGTTTCTTAGCTAGTTTATTTAGAATTTTAGAACTTTTGTATTCATTTAATTTCTGGGAATTCATGATGTTTTTCAGGTGTTTGACTACTAAATTGGGTTGAAAATGAGATCATGTGAAGAGGCAGAGGCAGACTATGGGCTGAGTTTAGAGTTCAAATCTTAGTTGGTCTGTTCTAATCAAGCCAGGATGCTGATTGGTTTTCGGGTTATAACTGGAAATATAAAACTTGGTTTCATGTGCTCTTTACCTTTTTGAAAAGGTGAGACCTATTGTATGATAGCGTAGAACCCAGTTTTCCTGTTTTCAAGCCCAAAAGGTGAGCTGAAATACAGTCTGAATCAATCCAGAGTCTGCAAGCTGACACAGTCTCAGTTTTCAGCCCATATCTGAAGTTGTAAAAGCCAGGAAAATGCAAGACCAGATGCGTTGGAAAGATGATTTGAAGGGATACAATTGTTCTGGAAATGGAAAATTTGTAATTCACACGTGTGCTTCCTCAAAATCAGCCCGCAACCTAAGCAAAAATGTCTGGCAGATAAGGAAAACGAGTTCCCTGTCTTGGGAGGATACGACCAAGATATATAACCTCCTCATAACAACTGCTGGAGATGGAGAACAGAAGGACACGCTAGACACAATACAATAGAGAGGAGGCAGCATTTGGAGGAAAAAAGAAGACCAGGATGATTGACGCAAGATACGGCTATCCTTCCAGAAGTCAATTTCTTCAACTCTAGAGATGTTTATCATCGTATCACATATAATTTCTTTTAATTTGACTATGGAATAATTTCTTTATTCTGGGATTTTTGATATAGCCTAACTATGATTATGGGAATATCTTTTTTGATTGAATCAATTCAGGATTTGTGGAGTATTTCATTATGAACTTAATGCTTGTATATGTTTGAACATTATTTGCATGATTTGGGATTATTCAAATTGTTTTGGTCTTTTTTGGAAATAATATAAGAAATCTATAGGACAGATATCTATGAACTTGTGTGATCTCTAGAGATTTTATTGTTTTTAAAGAATTTTAACAATTTATAGAGAATTTTGACAAGTTAATTTATAGACATGTAGGAAATTTGCTTGTTAAAATAATTTATTGATGCATGAGAGAGAAATTGATAATTAAATTAGCTGGACTTGATTATTAACAATAATTTTTTTATCTATAGGATTAATTCAATTAAGATGTCGATTTTGTTTAATTTTGATTTCAATTACTTCTTTAATTGTTTGGTTTTTTTTAACTTGGAAAATTTTCATATTATATTTGATTTGTCAAATAGATTTTGATTCAATAAATTTTAGTATTTATTGATAATTTTTCAATTTCACAATACTTTTTACTTATTTATTTTATTACTTGTTTTACCTGTTATGATTCGCGCTTCAACCAACAGTTTTCGATTCTGTTTGTGTCTAATATTGCTGCACTTTCTTGTCCTATCTGATCTAGAAAGCTTATGTCTATGGAATGTCTTCTGTCAATTTGATTTTTCTGCCTGGCCTGCTCTTGTAGGAAGTTGGATTGTCATCTGATAGGAATGTCATCTGCCAATTTAAGATAGATAATGTTCTTCAAGCAAAACTTGGTGTACCCACTGCGGTGGAATTTGATTCTGAAGTTGTTTTTCTCCGCATCACGCTTTCTTGGGGCATGAGGTGAACCTAGCAGCGGTGGCCGTATTCCAGTCAAGCATGACTCTGCTGAATTGGCCCACGGACGACTGCTCATGCTTTCGGATGCAAAATATGATATTGGTGGTCTCAACCCCTTCGTGCTACCCGTTCGATTGCTCTATGTTTTATAAGAACGGTTTTTGCACTCATTCAAGACTATTAGAGATGCAAAATATGATATGGTATTGTAAAAGGCTATTAGAGTTCTGTGATTTTGAACAACATCATTGAGAAAATAGTTTATTGCAATGTCCAGAGCTCTACTTTCTATGGTACTTTCGTCACATCTATTATATCATAAAATTATTTGCCTTGTTTGTTAGCATTAGATTGACCAACACTGCAATTATGATTCATTCTTGCATTTCACTGCACTGAATTTCTCAAGCTTCTGTTCTTAGGACAGTGAATCACACAGCAGTAATTTTCAGCTCTTCCCAATTTCTTTGCTCCCCTTCGACTTGAGCTTGAGCTGATTATAGCACTGCTCCAGCTAGCAGTGCCTAAGTGAGGGCATGTAGCTCTTCTCTCTCTCCAGGGTTTCAGGCCCATGATAGAAGAGAGAGGAAAGAGAATGAGCAGGTGCAGAAAACTAGGTCCAGCCAAATGTGAAATGCAAGTTTAGTTGCTGCATCTTGTTCTGTTGCACGTCTTTGTTGCTGCTACTGAGGTACTGTATCCTGCACTATCAGATTTTAGTGTATTTTTGCTCATAATCTTGCCTCACCGATCTTTATATTCATGCATTCAGTTACAGGATAGGTACTATAATCAGAGATGGACGGGTTGAGCATAGATCATTGAGGGGGTTAATCTTCTGTCGATGCGAGTGCAATTGTACTGATGGAAGAACAAGTTCGAAATGAAGTTGGATCAACCACTGGAAGCTTTAGTTTAGGAGTTTAACGTGGCATTGACTTCAAACTCCCTCATGCTCAGGATGAGCTGGAAAACAGCGTTACCTGATTTGCACATTTGCCTGGAGAGGATCGGGACTCTGGCACTCCAAGGAGAAATGTACCAGCCATTGGTAAATGTTTTGCCAAGTTCCTCCATTTATCTGTAAGCTCATACCAGGAGAAATGTATGATTAGCATTATACAAGTCTTATGGTATTCGATCGTGGTTGGCTAGCATAAGAGATACTAACTAGATCATGAGATAGCAAAATATTGTTGTTGTGTTGAAGTTAAGCCTTAACAATTATTTTGTTCATTGTTTCCAGACTATCTTCATTCTTTAAATCATGTTCCAGATAGCTTTGGTATTCTTTATTAGTTATCTTTTTTCTTCTTTTTCTTTATTTTTTTCCTCTTCTTTTTGAAGAGCCGGATAGGGACTGCAGTGTAGAGGTTTTAGTTGAATGTAAATTCCAAGTGATTTTATAGTTATATTCTTGTTTTGGTTTGGTGTATTCAGACAGTTTATTAAATTTTTCCGACTGTTATTGGAGAAAAGTATATTTAAAAGTTCCAATCAACATATAAATTAGTCCCAACATATCTTTACCATAAGAAAATATATATTTATATTAAAATGTGAACTGAACAGGTCAATCGACGGAGCAAAGACTAAAGATAAAGACCCTAGAAGCTGGGCGTAATTCAATCTTTTGACACAGATCATTAGTTATTAAAAAGTTAATCGAAGATAAATGTATCTTTTCTAATTTTTTTAAGCAGAGTAAAGATAACTAAAATGCTCTTTAAAAACAATTTTTAAAGTTAACATACAAGGGTTTTTTCATCTTTTATTTTTAAAAAATATAATAAAATGACAACTTTATTTTAAAAAGTAAAAATTTTAAAGATTGTATTCAAGGGCTTTTTAATATTTTCACTTGGTTTTTTTTTTTTTTGTTATTATTAAGTAGAGCAAATACAATTTGCGTTCAAGGGTTTTTAATTTTTTTAATCTTTTCATTCTTGGCTTTTTGTTATTATCAAGTAGAGCAAAGATAATTTGATATTTTGATATACATCCAATATTATTTAAATTGAAAAAGCTATTAACGTGTGGAAGTTACTCATACTATTCAAGCAAAGGGTATGGCGCCACCCGATAACTAAAAATATCCCTTTTTCATGTTGCTGGAATCACAGTTCTGTTCTTTTCCATTTTAGCTGGGGTGTGTAGGCGTTGGTAGAGTTGATTGTCCTCAACATAATTTTATATTAGGTTATTATAATTGGATTTGAATTTAATAAGTTGAGTTAAGTTGTTATCACTCAGATTACATGTTTATTATATAAACTCAAATTAACTCAAATTATTTTTATTTTTTTCATAAATTAAACTATGTTAGTTTCTATGTTAAAAAAGCTTTTTTTCCGATTGTTATAACTGTTTTCTAATCTTGATTAATAATTGTTTATTTTTATTATTATTTAATTAAAATAAAATTAATTAATTTAAATAATCAATATATAATTCTAGTCTAGATTTTTTATTAAATAATTTTGAGCATGTTTGCTATTCTTAAATATATCTTTTTTATAAAAAAAAATTAAAAAATATAACTCAGATTTTATATTTATTTTTATTTTTAAAAAAATTATCAATTAAAATCTCATAAATTTTAAAACCAGTAAAAGTTTCTGTATCATTAATTTCAGACAGTAAAATTATGTATAGTCTGAAGGGGCATTTTGCAATCATCGTGTGGCATATAATTGATTTAGCAAGTGAAAATGAAGTCAATCTCAAAAGGATTGGGTGCTGCCCTCTGCTTATCAGCACGGCGACGCATCCCTTCTCTATGAAAAAACCAAAACAAAACAAAAAAAGGTGGTTCTCTACTCTGTATCCCATGGCATACACAGTAGTTTTCAATATATTTTTTTCATAGGTGGTTCTCGAGCTTTTTAAAAAAACATGCCCTCATTTTTTAACAAGGCACTAGTTAACTAAATTATTATCTAGTTTTTCTTTTCTCAAAAAAACATTAAAAACACAGAACAGATATGATACTCTGCCCCCAAGGTGGGGTACGAAGCACCAGAAGGAAACTGTAGCAAGGGCGCTGGCAAAGAGGCAAAAGCCTCTGGTAAACTAATTCCTGGCTCCGCGGTATCGCCTCGGCCACCGATGTTGTGGCGTTTATAAATAGAGCGGCCAAAAATGCTGGCATGACCCTCTTGTGAGTATCGCATGGAGAAGTAGGCATTGATTGGTATTTCACTTGGATTTGTTTATTTAATGTGTCCACGAGCAGAGCGAAGACTCCATGGTGCACAACGATGCTGTCACCATTAACAAAATTAAAATTGCTTCAGCAAGGTCGTTTTACAAAACAGTGTATATATATAACTTTTGTTCTATTGTCGAGGAAGTTAATTGGTAAGAAGAGGAAGTTAATTGGTAAGAAAAGGAAATTAGTACTAACCTGATTAAATAATTTAAGTCAAAGAAAAGAAGATGAAGAAGAAAGCAAAGAGATTTATAAGAACCTGTCTCTCTCGAGACCAAGATTTGGCCTATGTTATGCAGCCATTTTCTTCTGCTTTCTTTTGCTTCGGAGATGCTGTCGAGATCGAGGAAGTTCCTGGATGGGGGAGGAGGGGCAGGGCCTCGTCCTTTTTTACAGGCGAGTCACAGCTGGAGCTTTCTAGGCCAGGAAAATAAAAGTCAAGTCCAGTGGGTCCTCGAAACGTCTTAGTTTTGTCTAGGACGTTTTTTATTTTTATTAATATCGATGTTTGAATAATTTACATGTATCTTTATTTTTAGAGTAAAAGATGTATATTTAGTTAAAATTCTCTACTTTTCTTTATGCATTTCCATTTTTATATGACAAGGCCATTACTTTTTTTTATCAGCACATAATATTTTAAATAAAAGATTAAAAGTATTGGGTTATGTGAATATTTTATAAGCACGTAATATTTTAATCTCGTTGAATATTCATATGTTGTATTTTAGAATATTATAGTAGTTTCATATACGATTATAAAAAAGATATAAATATAACCATTAAAAAATATATAACATAATTGATTGATTTTTGAAACAACATTCTAATTATTTATTTAAAAAGAATTTTATTTTAAAATTTTCCTTTAAAAAAAAAAAGAGTCTAGAGAGACTGTGCGCATGAGCCTAGATTGCTAGGCTCCCGTCCCTCATCTGTAGAAAACTCTGACGTACAGGGGCCTAAAAAGTCAACCGTCTAGCTTCCTTTAAAAAAAATCAAATGAACATGTCATTTGTCTAGCCAAATTATCAACGTCTCGTTGTTTGATAAATTAAGGTAATGAATGGGAGTGTAGTTGTTGTTTATATTTTTATTTAAAAATATATTAAAATAATATTTATATATTTTTTTTATAAAAAATTAAATTAAATCATCAAAATAATTTAAAAATATTAAAAAAATATTAATTTAAAATATAAAAAAAAAATAAATTTTTTTAAAAATATTTTTAAAACGAAAAAATAAACATGACTTCATCCTAGATAAACAAAAAAAAATCAGGTTCTAGGTATTTTTATCTTTAAAGACCCCAAACTTTCTTTCATTTTCATCTAAAATTCAAAAACACTCCATTCTAAAAACTAAAACTAAAAATCAAAATAAATCAAAAAAATCTTCCCAGAATATAATCTATTTTTTTATATTATTAGAAATCCAAATAATCCCTGTTGAATATCTCTTTTCCAGATAAACCCACCGGGCTTTTAAAAACTTCATCTCCACTGTCCTTTCCACCAAGACTCAACTTAGAGAAGACTTATCACATTCATTACAAGCAATAGTTTATAAAAATTAGTTGAAGAAAAAAAAGTGAAGGGTCACCTTTTTTATGTTTCCAATTTTCTCTGAAATTTTCTTTAAAAAAAAATCCTGTTTGTTTACTAAAAAATATTTTTTAAAAAAAATAAAATAAATTTTAGAAAAGTAAATTCTAAAAAAATAAATTATTTTTCAATATTTGGTAATGTAATGAAAAATAAATTAAAAACACTTTCTAGTTTTTGGATATGTCATGAAAAATAAACCGGAAAAAAATTTATTACATTAATTATATTTTTTATTTTATATATTTTCTTGCATTTATCATCAAGATTTAGTTTGATTGTTAAGTGTATATGATTCTCCGTTTTATATATGCATAATAAAAACATGAGTAATTTATTTAAAATTTCATAAGAAAACAAATTAAAAGATAAATTATAATAACTTGTTCTTAATATTATAAAATTGTAAAAATACTTTTTAAAAGTATAATTCCTGAAAAAATAATAATTAAACAAAACAATTTCAAAGAAATGAGGGAGAAGATATTGGTTAAAAAAATAAAATAAAAGATTAAACCAAAAACAAAAATAGCATTGTGGTTCTAGAACGCACCTAGCCTAAGAGAGAAAAAGCCCAAGGCCTAAGGCCACTTGCTTGGATTTGCTTTTGTGTTTTTTTTATGTTGCCTACCCGGATCTCTTTGGGTTTTTTTTCTTCGTTTATATAGATAGAGACTTTTATAATTTAAAATTTTATTTTACAAAATCAATTTTTATTTCAACATCAAAATAATATATGACATTGAATAAACAAGATCATGTAAATAAAAAATGATACCAACACATAATGCATGGGAGTAATGTTGAGATTATGAGCTAGAAATACAATTAATTGGATGCTGTATTAACAGTAAACAAACCTGCCAGTCCTATTTAAATACAAAAAAACAAAAAATCTTATTTCATTACATTTTTTACATGCCAAGTAAATTCCTCGAGATCAACCTCTTCTCAAATCTTCCTCTTCAAACATACAGAGATTTTTTTAAAAGAAAAGAAAAGAAAAAACAGAGAGGGCGGGGAGGAGAACAACCAGAAATAGTCCCAAACAATCCTATGCCAATTACTGTATCTAAATTCTGAGGACATGTAGTGAGCTAGACACGTGGCTGATTTAGTTCCTCCTCGTGTCTCCTCACGCGTGCAATTAGCTTGGTAAACATGTCAAGTAACTTATTGGTTAACTGGCTTAAAATGTTGAAAAACTCTCTCCTTGATTCATATGCGACTCCCAGAAATAAACAGGCCCATACGACGGAAATAACGCACCCCAGAATTGGAGCCAGAATAGCTAGAAGCAATATCGCAGCAAGGGCACTGGCAAAGAGTCGGAGATTGCCAACCAGTGTGTAGTAAGTTGATTCTCGAGCTCGGAGCATCACTTCGGCCACCGATGCGGTGGCATATATAAACAGAGCAACAAGGAAAACTGACATAATAACGTCGTGGCTGTCGAATGGAGAGCCTTTAATTGACTGGTACTTCACTTGGATTTGATTGTTTAGCGTCCCAACCAGGAGGGCAAATACGCCATGTTGCATAATAATGCTGTCATCACATCAACAATTAAAATCGCTAAGTACGCAAAAATTAAAGACAATTTAAGAGGCTAATTCCTTGACTGAAAAAATAGAGATTAAAGTGAATGAAGCATTAATACAAGAAAGAGGAAGTGATGGACTTTGAAAAAAAAAACAAGAAGGGAAACAAAGCAAAGAAATTTAATTTAGACTAACCTTTCCTTTTCGAAAGCAGGATTTTCCCTGGGGTTTACAGCCATTTTGCTCTGCTCTATCTCTCTTCTCTACACAGATAGTCAGATACTGTCTTTGTACTTGAGGAGGCTTGAATGGGTTTTCAAGTGTTTATGATGAATTTGCTGGTGGAGATGGAGGGAGGGGCTTTTTTTATAAGTTGAGGGGCGAAGATTGCAGGCTGGTATTTTTTTGATTGGTGGAACTTTGTGTGGGGCCTTTCTTGGAAGCTTGAATTACCAATAAAATGTCGGGAAGTCAAAATACGTCTTCAATTTTGTACAGAGACGCAATTTCAGAACCCTGTGTCTCAATAGAAGATCCATATCAGTCCCTGGAGTGATAAAACTTGCAATCATTCATCGAAATATCAGCAGGCCAATCAAAGTCTTCTACCACAGAATTACAAGAACAATACGAAAGTTCGTGTGAAGAAATGTGTTTATGTAAACAGTCAGCTTCTGACATGTTTTGGTTATAATACTTTGAAGGCCTCCTTTTTTCAAGAAAAAAGAAAAATTGAGAGAAAAAATAAAATTAATTTCTACTCAGCTTGCGATCAAAACCATACAGTTATATGATTTTAATGTAGATTCTTCTTCTATTATATATTCAAACACCGTTTCTCCTTCTTTCTTCTTTCTGTTTTTTCCTTCATTTTTCAATGCAACAAGCCCACAATCTCTCTAAAAAACATGTAAAAATATTGGGTAGGGAAATACAAGTTTTGCAATTGTGGTGTTCCAAGAAAAAATAAGGGTGAAATTTCTGGTAAAAAAATATTTGGGTTGTTTGAAAAGTAGATTTGATATTGGATTGATTAAGAATTGTATTTTATATTATTTTTTCTATTTTATTTTTATAGAATTATTCAGGCCTCCTTATCTA
This sequence comes from Populus alba x Populus glandulosa, assembly GCA_033617975.1. Lineage (NCBI taxonomy): Eukaryota > Viridiplantae > Streptophyta > Magnoliopsida > Malpighiales > Salicaceae > Populus > Populus alba x Populus glandulosa. The sequence goes on along the minus strand of CM066156.1, from coordinate 4,221,792 downwards.
CGTTTAAGAGTTTAACCTGAGTTAACTTAAATCATTGTTTTTGTCTTCTTTTATTTGATCTTATTTTCAATTTATTCCTTCAACATTGGATTTATTAGGAATTGAGATTCATAATTTATTTTTAATTTTATTTTATGGGGTTATCACGGTCTTATAACCCGGGTTACGGGTTAAGTTGGTTGATTTAAGTTTCTTTTGTTTTTTTTTAATTGATTTTGTTTTCAATCTCATCTTTCAATATTGAGTTGATTAAGAATTAGATTTTATAATTTATTTTAGTTTGTGTTTTATAAGGTTATCATGGTCTCATGATTTGGATCCCGAGTTTATTCGGTTGATTTAGGTGTTTTTTATGTTATTTTTTAAATTAATATATTTTAACTTTATCCTTTAACATCGAGTTGCTTGTAAATTGAGCTTCATAATTTGTTGTAATTTGCTTTTTATAGAGTTATCACAGTCTGATAATTTAGGTTTGGCAGGTTGACTCCGCTTGTTTTTTTAATTGAATTTTGTTTTTAATTTTATTTTTCAACACTAAGTTGATTGAGAATCAGGTTTAATATATATTTTTTATTTGTTTTCTAAAGAGTTATTAGAGTTTCATGTCCTGAGTAGTAAATTTACAGTTTAGTCCGAATTAATCTAATGAGTTAAACTTATTGTTATTGGTTATTAAGTTTCTTTTACGTGCTAAGTTAATTATGTGGAATCGAATTAATTTATAAATATATATATATATATATATATTATTAAAATTATATTAATAATATCTATATATTTTTTTATATTTTAAAAAATAATAATTTAATCCATAACATAGCGTTAGTTATTATTAGAATTATTTATAGGCCTTTTAGCAATCTTCACTTGGCGTATAACCGGCTTCGCAAGTGAAAATGAAGTCAAAAGGATTTGGTGCTGCCCTCTGCTTATCACTAGGTCGACGTGTCTTTTTTATTTGGATAAATAAAGGGGGGAAAAGAGAAGTGGTGAAGTATGATATCTCTCTAGTTAGTCTCTAGAAAATTAAAAGGAAATCGTATAACATTTTTTTTCAATCATCCTATTTTATACAACAGCTCTGAATGAGCCTTTCAACTAGCATCTTATGTGAATAAGTTGTCTTGTTAAGAAAAAGCTAACTAGTTTTCTTGGATTAAATATGCTAGTTTAATTGAAAAATTGAAAAATCAATTATTAAACCAGATTGATATTTGACTTAGATTGTGCATGAATATGAATCAATAAGAACACCATTTCTCCTTTATTATGAAAAACAAACTCTAGCCTTCTAATGTGGATATCTTTCTATGTCTTAACAGTAAGCATGGCACCAAGGTGGGATGTTTGGTCCACCAGGAGGTCCATGCCCCATCATGCAACTCAACCTAAATTATATTGTTCACAGGCTGAGCCTGAGGTTCATTTAAAAGTTTGTTTAAATCAAAATATAAGCCCGGCCCATAAGTAGAACATCTCTCTCACGCAACCACTAAAGGAGAGAAACGTCCAGGACTCCTAGTCTTGCCATTTGCTAACGTTGCATTTTGAAGGATGAGGAATGTTTTAGGTTGGGGCTCAAGCACAAACTTCATTACTAGCTCCTCTCTATAAGCTTGCTGACCATCAAAGCTTTTGGTAGCGATGAGCATGTTAACCATGGCTAATAAATCTAGCTAAGAACACTTTGCTAGTCCCATAGATGCAAAAAGAATACACGAAAAAGTGACCTCTTCTCTATTCAATTCTCTTGTACAACAACAAATACAACATATCTTGACAATCTAACAATACAATCCTAATCCGTCTCGAGACTTTGTAAAGAGCTGCACTTTCTGCTGACTAGCTTGGGTCTTCTTCACGGCTCCTCTCACCATCAAATAGCTTTTCCAACATGTCAGTATATGCCTGGCTTAGCAATTGGTACAATTGTTGACATGATTCATATGCTAGTGACACCAATAAACAAATCCACAGAATAGAGATGATAGAGTACCCCCAAGGTGGGGTTAGAAGCACCAGGAGGAAAGCTGTAGCAAGGGCGCTGGCAAAGAGGCGGATGCTGCCGAAAAGCCTCTGGTAAACTGATTCCTGCCTCCGCGGTATCGCCTCGGCCACCGATGCTGTGGCGTATATAAATAGAGCGGCCAAAAACGCTGACATGACCCTCTTGTGAGTATCGTATGGAGAAATAGACATTGATTGGTATTTCACTTGGATTTGTTTATTTAATGTGTCCACGAGCAGAGCGAAGACTCCATGATGCACAACGATGCTGTCACCATTAACAAAATTAAAATAGCTTCAGCAAGGTCGTTTTACAAAACAGTGTATATATATAACTTCTGTTCTGATGTCGAGGAAGTTAATGGGTAAGAAAAGGAAATTAGTACTGACTTGATTAAATAATTAAGTAAAAGAAAAGAAGATGAAGAAGAAAGCAAAGAGATTTATAAGAACCTGTCTCTCTCGAAACCAAGATCTGGCCTATGGTTTGCAGCCATTTTCTTCTGCTTTCCTTTTCTATGGAGATGTCTTCGAAGTTGAGTTGGTTCCCCGGATGTTCGAAGAGGATCAGGGCCCCCTCAATTTATATGCGAAACAGAGCTGGAGCTTCCTAGTCGAGGAAAATAAAGGTAAGTTGAGTGTGGGTCCTCGAGACGTCTTTAGTCCTTAGGACGTTTTTGTCGAAACCCGGCGTCTCGAGCTAAATAAAAATTAAAGAATCCTCGCGTTCGCTAAAATATTAACTTCGTCTACTTGTTAAAAAAAAACGGCACTCGTCACAAAACTTGACTGGAGTGCGTGAATGATTAGAAATTCACTCGGGTTTTAATTTTCAAGTGACATCGGATAATTTTTAAAATCAATTAATATTTAATTTCACAGTGATTAAAAAATTACTTAAAAGAATTTCAAATAATTTAATTTTTAGAGAAAAAAGATGTATTTTTTTAGTAAAAATTCTCTATTTTCCTTTATTTCTATTTTGATATGACAAAGCCATTAATTTTTTTATCAACAACATAATTTTTTGAATAAGAAATTAAAAGTATTAAAATAAAAAATTATAGTGGTTTAAATTATTTAAACTTAGGATGAAAAAATTATTTATTTAATCGGTCTTTTCTCTTAGTTATTCATTTATTTCTTTCTATTTTGATAAAATAAAATTATAAAAAATCTGTTTTTTTATACAAATATTTATCACAATCTGTTAACCAATTATTTTTAGGTGGCTATATGAAAAATAAAATGAGTAAACAACATAAAGAATTGAAAGTAAAAACAAAAACAATATATATATATATATATATATTATTCTTATTGAATATTCAAGTGCTTTGTTTAAAAATATTATGCATAGTAGTTTCATATATATGATTATAAAAAAATATAAATATAACCGTAAATTGTGTTCATAAGAAATACAAGTTTATTACAAGAGAAGTAGAAACAGTTCTAGTTTTATGATAAGTTTCCACCTTCTTTTCTAAGATAATGTGCCTGTTTTTTTTAAAAAAATATTTATCGAAATATTTTTAAATATTGGACCACAAGCTATCTACATAAAAAGCACATTAACAGGATCAAATTAAACGGAGCCTGTACATTCAATTATTCTTGATTTTTTACTCTTCCAAATTTCAAAACACGTGAGTATAAAGGTAAATGAAAAGGGTAAGAATTAATATACGATCAGATTCCAAAGTTAGATTGACAATAGCTAAGAATTACTCTATTATTTTTAAATTCTATGATTGACCAGATTAATTAATTAATATTTCAATTATAACATCTTCAAGTTATAAATCATGAGGTATATTTTTTTGTGCTATGAAAACTTATCTTATCAGTTCGTGTTGCATTAATTGTTAATGATACATGATAATTATACGAATCAAAGAGTCCATTTAACCTTAAAAGTAAGAGTGTCCTCGGGTTCATAATGAGTCACTTAAGTATGTCTTTTCACTTAAGTAATTAATTATATCTATTCAGATTTATCCATAATTTTGCAATTGAGCTAATTGTTCTATAATTATGATAGCTGTGAAAGGTCAAGTACAATTTCATCAAAAACAAAACCTGTTATTTTCAAAGAGAAAAAATACCTCTTTTTTTTGTAGAAAGCCATTTTTGGAGTAATAAATACTTGAAATTAATTCGTCGTCGTCTTATTTTAATATTTCTTATATTTAAAGGCATTATAGTCATAATATTTTCAAGTTATCGTAATGTTTTGAGTACTAGAAGAATATATATATATATATATATATATATATATATAGAGAGAGAGAGAGAGAGAGAGAGAGAGAGAGAGAGACATGGGTGTCGGACCAAAGAGGTGTCTTTGTATTGGGCTACTGGTGGAGGGGTTAAAAAAAGATGGAAAAACGCTTGAGAGTCTCAGACGTCTGTACTGTTTATACTTTATAGTCAAAGACAAATACTCCTCCACTTCACATCAGCACGGTTCACATTATCCACGCGTTAGAGAGGTGGGAATCCGTCCATGGCATTGATGGCTTGGTGACAGCCACGTGGACCCGGTAAGATTTTTAAAGCCCAGGGCTCTCTGCTGTCTAACAGAGATCGAAACCAAGTGAGAGAATGGGCCAAATAATATCAGCAAGTTGCACCTCCCCGTTTTGGATAAGACATCCACCAAATGTCTTGGTCCCTGAAAGCACATCTTGAACCGAAGATCCACCATGGGTTGACTTGTAGAATTGCTTTAGAAAGATTTTATAAGATTGTTTTTTAAAATATTTTTTATATTAAAATAATTTTTTTTAAAAAAAATTATTTTTAAAATCAACGTATCACAACGATTCTAAAAATATATAAAAAAATTAATTTTTAATAAAATAAATTAATTTTTTTAAAAATACGGATTGACCCGCGTTTCCAAACGGAATCTACATGCTAAAGTTATTAAACAGGTTTGATTGAGTATTTGATTTGGATAATGTTCTGAGTTAGATTTATTTTTAAATTAAATCTTGATGACTAAATCAAATACAATTATGTGAATTTATAATTTGATTGATTTGATTAAATCTAAATAAATCTTGATTAGGTTATTTTTAATAATTTTTTTATTTGAAATAACATCCTTTAAGTTAGTTAAGACATTATTATTTTAAAACTGATGGATAAATCCATGAACCAAGATTTGAATCATATTTGATAACTATAATCTAAATATATATAGGTGATTAATAAATAAATAAATAGAAAGAGGTTGGGCGGGGAGGTCAAAAAAGGGTTTTCGTTTTCTTCGAGGTGTATTTTTAGATCCTGTCGTTTCCTTTTATAATAGATGTATAGTCTACACTTTGTAGATAGGCTGACCACGGGTTAATCAGGTCTTCTAACAAAGAATAGTCTTCCAAAAGTTTTGGTTAAATCACTTTGAAGTACTCATTTGAATAGAAATGAAAAAAAAAAAATTACCTTCCACCACTTGGAAACAGAACTATGTAAGAAGAATATATGTCATTTACGGAGATCTCTTATTCCTCTTCGATTATAAATTCAAACAATGTTTTTTTTAAAAAAAAGTATATAAAAAAATCATATTAAGACTTTTATATACAAGAAAAGAAGAACAAGAAGTTGATTTGCTAATTACCAAGCACAATTCTACTCCGTTGTTTTTTTTAAAAAAAATCATGAGTATTCAGACCAATTTATATACACCTTGAATAATTCTTCGAAATACTAGAGTTAACGACTAGGTAAGCCTCTAGTGATCCTTAGGTTTGCAAGACTCGAACTAGTAATATTTGAAAAGCAAACTCAGAATCTATAACCAGTTGAACTACATCTCTCAATGTTAATAACAATAACTAGCCATAAAAAAATGTAACTAGAAAAATCAAGAGATGGAGGTTAATCAAGATATTTGATCTTGTAACATAAATCATTTACCCGGTTATATTAAATAACTCTGCTTATTAAAATTAATTTTTTATTTAATCAAATGATAGTAAAAATAGATATACACATGAAATTGATTGAATAAAATTAAAGGTAGAAAAATATCAAGCAAGGATACCCTTATTGGAAATAATATTAAAAAATGAATATTTTTTTATTTTTAAAAATAAATTTTATTTTTATAAAACATAAAAAATATTATACACGAATTAAAATAAACTCTTCATAAATTAAATATGTATAACATAATTAAAAGCAACTATTATTTAAAAATGACTAGATAAAAAGATTTAAAAAAAAAAGATAGAAAAGGTGTTAAATTAAATATAAACTAAATTCACCTCATGAAACGAAACTTGTTAACATTAAAATCGATTATTTTAGTTAGTGAAATTAGTGTTAATGTTGATTTTTTCTCTCTATTATCTGAATACAACGAGAACTTTATCTTCTATGTCAAACCAAAGATTAAAAAATGATTTTTATACCAGCTGGAAAAAATAAATAAAGAACCATGTAAATATAATTTGAAAAATAAAAGAACTAAATTGAAACTTTACAAGAACTCGCCGACCACCAACTAAATCTAGCTCAGACAACTCAAGTCTCATTCCTCATACAAACAAAAGGAAGAAAAGGCTCATAAAAAGTGAAGGGGTTTATTTTAGCATTTGAATAAGTCCATTGAAGTTCCTGGTCTTCAGGAAGACATTCATGGTCAAGCACTAGTTAAGGATTTCAATTATTTATTTTTAGCTAATGTACATGCGACGTTACTATAAACGTGTGCTATTTCTAATTGATTTGTTATCCATGTAAGGCTATTTATTAGCCACTTTCATTCAATAATAATTCATTCATTCGATTCAATATTCTTTGCTCATTGTTTTATTCTCTACAATTGGTATCAGAACCATTATATTGGCCTGTGGAAAATACAAACAAAAGAGAAACATATTTTGTCTTGAATGATATCAGAGAGTGAAGTGAGTTCAAACACAGAGTGAAAAGTGCGTATTTGAGTGACTTTAAATATTAAGTGATAAGTGAGTGTGTGAGAATAAACACTGAGTGATAAGTGAGTTTGTGAGAATCAGAAATGGCAGAATCCAGCAACTTTGCAGCTCCAAGCATTCCGAAATTTGATGGTGATTATGAGCATTGGAACATGCTCATGGAAAATCTCTTACGCTCCAAAGAGTATTGGAGTGTTATTGAGACCGGGTTCGTTGAACCTGCATTTGGCGAAGTTTTAAATAACGCACAGAAGAAAGCACTAGAGGAAACAAAGCTGAAAGACTTAAAGGTAAAGAATTACCTCTTTCAGTCCATTGACAAGTCCATTCTGAAGACAATTACTCAGAAGAACATAGCAAAGAAGCTATGGGACTCCATGAAGATCAAATATCAAGGCAACGCAAGGGTCAAGCGAGCTCAACTTCAAATTTTTCGCAGAAATTTTGAAGTACTGGAAATGAAATCAGGGGAATCTGTCACATATTATTTTGGAAGATTAATGCTAGTAGCAAATGACATGCGCAATTTGGGAGAAAACATACCAGATGAAAAGATTGTGGAGAAGATTCTGCGCACACTTACTGAAAAATACAACTACATCGTTTGTTCAATTGAGGAGTCAAAAGATATCAGCCATCTTTCAGTTGATGAATTGCAGAGTTCACTACTTGTTCATGAACAAAAGTTCAAACGAAATGACACTGATGATCATGCACTGAGAATCTATGATGATAGATTCAGTGGCAGAGGCCGTGGCAAAAACAATTATAGAGGAAGGGGCCGAGGTGGAAGAGGATCATCATTCAACAGAGACATTGTGGAATGTTTCAAGTGTCACAAACTTGGACACTTTCAGTATGAGTGTCCAACCATGAACAAAGCAACACATTATGCAGAGCTAAACGAAGAAGATGAGATGCTGCTAATGTCATATGTTGATTGTCAACATGAATATCCAACTTTACAAAAGGCAGTGGAGCTACATAAAGAGGATGAGATGTTACTAATGGCCTATGTCGAGTTACATAAAACAACTCGCAATGATGCATGGTTCCTGGATTCAGGATGTTCTAATCATATGTGCGGCTACAGAGGTATGTTCTCCTATTTGGATGATAATTTTACACATTCAGTCAAACTTGGAAATAATAGCAGAATGGATGTTATAGGCAAGGGTACAGTGAAGCTATTGCTAAATGGTATTAGACATATTGTCAATGATGTATACTATGTTCCTGAGCTTAAAATTAATCTTTTAAGCTTAGGTCAACTTCAAGAGAGGGGTTTAGCAATATTAATTAAAGATGGGGTTTGTAAAATTTACCATCCTGAAAAGGGCCTGATCATTCAAACCCAGATGAGTGCAAACATGATGTTCATCCTTCTGGCACAACCACAAGATCCATTACCTGTACAAATTAAGAATCATCAGAATCAAGATCACTGTCTCAACACTACTACCTAGAATCCATCATACCTTTGGCACAAACGATTTGGGCATTTAAGCTATAAAGGTTTACAAACTTTGTAGTGGAAAAAAATGGTGCATGGACTGCCCAATTTTTCTGCCCCAACCGTGACCTGTACCGATTGCCTCAATGGCAAGCAACACAGAGAGATTATGTCAAAAATCAGCAATTGGAGAGCAACTGTGCAATTATAACTCGTTCATGCTGATATTTGCGGTCCTATCAATCCTATGTCTAACAGTGGTAAAAGATATATTCTGTGTTTTATTGATGATTTCAGTCGCAAATCATGGGTGTTTCTTTTGACAGCAAAATCAGAGGCATTTAATTATTTCAAGCAGTTCAAAATTATGGTTGAAAAAGAAATTTCGAAATGTATTAAATGCCTAAGAACTGACAGGGGAGGGGAGTTTACCTCTAATGAATTTTTTGATTTCTGTCGCGATGAAGGAATAAAACGCCAGCTCACTACAGCCTTCACCCCACAGCAAAATGGGGTTGCAGAGAGGAAAAATCGAACCGTGATGAACATGGTCCGATCAATCCTCTCTGCCAAAGGGATGCCGAAGACCTTCTGGCCCGAAGCTGTGAATTGGGCCATCTATGTGCTCAATCGATGTCCTACCTTTGCCTTGACAGATTTGATTCCTCAGGAAGCATGGAGTGGAGTCAAACCCTATATGGATCATTTTTGGGTTTTCGGATGTTTGGCTCATGTACACATACCCGATGTCAAGAGAACAAAGCTTGACAACAAAAGCTTTCCTTGTGTTTTGTTGGGCATGAGCGAAGAATCGAAAGGGTACAGGTTATTTGACCCTGTCAAAAATAGGGTTGTGGTCAGCAGGGACGTAATTTTTGAAGAAGATAAACAGTGGGATTGGGTTGTTTCATATGCTGATCAATTATCTTTTGATTTAGTCTGGGGTGACTCTGACAATGGTGACCTTGGTGTAAGGGAAGGTAACGATGAAGAAAGAAGAGAACTTGGTGATGACAGTGTGGAAACTTTTGAAGAAGAAGCAGAATAAATTGTCTCTGTGGCAGAAAGGCATGATGTTGAAAATCACGAGAGAGAGGAAAATGCAACGGGCAGAAGTGCACAATCTGGCAGCCACTATGCTCATCCACCGGCTGCTGAGTCGCCAGCTGGTCGTGTAGGTGAGAATCCATCTCATCCAATGGCCCGCGTGTTGCCAGATAGTGGGATGGACGACAGAGGGGATCTAACGGCAAGCAGTGGACATGGTGGCAGTGCCAGTGGCAATCCAACGGCGCGCAGACATACTAATGACAGCACTGGTGACAGAGGAGCGTACTTTAATCCAACGGCTGATTTTTGGGCAAGTGAAAACCGAGTGCTGACATGTGGCAGAAGAGAGAGGGTTCCCCCAAATTGGATGCAAGATTATGTTACTGGAGAAGAATTATCTTATCCTGAGTCGAATATGGCATTTATTATGTCATCTGATCCGTTTTATTTTGAAGATGCTGTGAAGATTACTCACTGGAGACTTGCTATGGATAGTGAAATAAATGCTATTGAGAAAAATAATACATGGACGCTCACCGAGTTGCCGGAGGGAGCTAAAAAAATTGAGGTTAACTGGGTCTACAAAACAAAATATAACGAGCATGGAGATGTTGACAAATACAAGGCGAGGCTAGTTGCGAAGGGGTACTCACAACAACACGGCATTGACTACACTGAAGTTTTTGCACCAGTGGCAAGAATGGACACAGTACAGATGATTATTTCTTTAGCGGCTCAGAAAAACTGGACTATTTACCAGTTGGATGTCAAATCAGCGTTCCTGCATGGAGAGTTGCAGGAAGATGTTTATGTTGCCCAACCAAAAGGGTATGAAAAGAAGGGAAGAGAACATCAGGTTTACAAGCTACACAAAGCATTATACGGGCTAAAACAAGCTCCACGAGCCTGGTTCAGCCGTATCGAAACTCATTTCATCAATGAAGGCTTTTTCAGGTGTGAAAGTGAGCAGACGTTATTTACCAAGAGAAGCAGGGAAGGAAAGATCATCATTGTAAGTGTGTACGTTGATGATTTAATTTTACTGGAGATGATGCAAATATGCTATTTGATTTTAAAAAATCCATGATGAGAGAATTTGACATGTCCGACTTGGGGAAAATGAGGTATTTTCTTGGAATTGAAGTATTACAGAATTCGGGCGGCATCTACATATGTCAAAAGAAATATGCACTAGAAGTGTTGAAGAGGTTTGGTATGATGGAGTGCAACGCAGTGAAAAATCCAATAGTTCACGGATGCAAAGTCAACAAAGATGAAGATGGAGTTAAAGTAGATGAAACATATTATAAGCAGTTAGTGGGCAACCTAATGTATCTCACAGCAACAAGACCAAACATGATGTTTGTGACTTGTCTCATCAGCAGATATATGGCTAAACCTACGGAACTTCATCTACAAATAGCAAAAAGGGCACTTAGATATCTGAGAAGGACGGTAAATTTTGGAATTCAGTACAAGAAAGGGGGAAGTAATGAGCTACTCGCATTTACGGATAGTGATTATGCCGGAGATATGGAGGACAAAAAAAGTACAAGTGGATATGTTTTTGTGCTAAGCTTAGGAGCAGTCTCATGGAGTTCAAAGAAACAACCAATAGTGACTCTTTCAACAACTGAAGCAGAATTTGTAGCAGCTGCGATGTGTGTATGTCAAGCTCTTTGGATAAAAAGAGTCTTGAAGGAAATAGGATATTCCAATGAATATTGCATACAAGTGAAATGTGACAACAACTCAACTATTAAATTGTCTAAAAATTCGGTGATGCATGGACGCAGTAAGCATATTGATGTGAGATATCATTTTCTGAGAAATCTCACTAAAGAAGGTACAATTGCATTAGTTCATTGTGGAAGTCAGGATCAGGTGGCAGATTTAATGACCAAGCCTTTAAAGCTTGATGCATTTCTGAAACTAAGAACACTGTTGGGAGTTCAAGAAATCATTGATGTAAACTAACTGCATACTGCAGTAAGTTTAAGGGAAGGAATGAAGGGGTTTATTTTAGCATTTGAATAAGTCCATTGAAGTCCCTGGTCTTCATAAGTTTAAGGGAAGGAATGAAGGGGTTTATTTTAGCATTTGAATAAGTCCATTGAAGTCGCTGGTCTTCAGGAAGACATTCATGGTCAAGCACTAGTTAAGGATTTCAGTTATTTATTTTTAGCTAATGTACATGCGACGTTACTATAAACGTGTGCTATTTCCAGTTGATTTGTTATCCATGTAAGGCTATTTATTAGCCACTTTCATTAAATAATAATTCATTCATTCGATTCAATATTCTTTCCTCATTGTTTTATTCTCTACAAAAAGTGTGTCATATCTTTCAATTTTCATAAGCCAAGGACATCCAATCCTTTATCTAATTCTCTTATGCGTTTAAAAAACAATATATCTTCACAATATAAATTACAAAAAGCAGCCAGTAGCAGCAAGTCAATGATTTAACACTATCCTAATCTGTCTCGGGACTTGTAAGGACCTGCACATTCGGCTGGTTTGGTTTCTCTTCGGGGCTCCTCACATTTGCAATTAGCTTTTTCAACATGTCCAGTGCCTCATAAGTGGTTTGGCTTAGCAACTGGCAGAGATCCTGACATGATTCATATGCTAACTTCACAAATAAACAAGTCCACAGGACAGAAATGATGCAGGACACAATCAGGGAAAGAGTCACCAGCAGCAGAATCGTAGCAAGGGCGCTAGCAAAGAGGCGAATGTTGCCGACAAGTCTTTGGTGGACTGATTTCTGCGTCCGGAGTATAACCTCGGCAACTGATGTTGTGGCGTATATAAACATAGCAGCATTAAATGCTAACATGACCCTCTCGTGGGTGTCAAATGGAGAAACTGGCATTGCCTGGTTTTTCACTTGGATTTGGTTGCTTAATGTGTCCACGAGCAGGGCAAAAATGGCATGCTGCGCTACGATGCTGTCATCATAACAAAATTAAAATTACTTAAACACAAGAATTGAAGACGGTGAAATGAAGAGAAAAGGGAATTTAATTTGAATCCCTCTGAACTTTATGAAAAGAAAATAAAGGCAAGACGATCTAGAGTAACCTGTCTCCTTTGAAACCATGATTAGGCGGGTGGTTTTCTGCCATTTTCTGCAGCCTTCTTTTGCTAGAGAGATGTTGTCTTTGGAATTGGGGGGTTTGGAGCTCTGGACAAATGGGCGAGGTGTCGTTGCTTCATTGAGGGGGGGCTTTTATAGGCGAGGAAAAGGGTTAAAGTCTCGAATCATGGTCACCCCACAAATGGGTGGGGTCTTCAAAAGACGTCTTCCGTTTTGCCAAAGGCGTATTCTTCAAAAGCCGGCGTCCTGGGATTGCTATAAATTAATTAATCCTAGCTTCCCGCTAAAATATCAACTTCGTAGCGAAAGCTAATTTCAAAAGAGAAAAAAAAAAACATTGCAATTGTCACGAAATATGTATATAAAAAAACCATCTCTTACAAACTTGTACTCTTATCTTATTAATATTAAATATAAAAAGCAATACAATTATAATGCCTTCAACGAATTATAGCAAAAACTATATATATAAAGCACCAACTTCCTTAAAACTTGTGATTGATTATTGTATTATTGATAAAATACTAATAACTAAATTATATCCAGTCTCTTATTAATAAACCTATCAATTATTAGTTTATGAGAGATAATACAATTCATGTTTCTAATATTAATTCACTCGAGTTAAAGAAATATTTTATAAGATTCAGATTTTAAAGAGGTTAATTTTATTATAATTATCAAGATTTTATGAAATTATTTAAAAATAAAATAAGTTTATTTAATAAACATTAATTTTTTATTCATTTATAAATCTCTAACAATCTATTAGAAAATAGAAAAAAAAATCATAGATTAATTAAATAATACAAATTTGAAGTACCTGTCAAGAAACTAGTAATTAAAGATAACAAATAGATTTATGCTAATAGTACGATTAATGGATATTTTCAGAAAACCTTTTAATAATCATTTAACATTGTTAATCAATCATGGTATTTTTTAATTTATTGTAAATATTTAAAAATATTACATGCAAAACAGCGAATATTTGACATTTTTAATGAATAATATTTTTTATATTTTTTTAAACACAAATCAAGAATACATAAAATTTCAAAAATAGACAAACAATTTTAATGGATATGCTACAGAGGGAAGTTGTTTTTTTTAAGCAACACGAAAGGATGAAAATGATTGCTAATATACGGAAGAGGTTTTTCTCTCTTTAAAACAGTTAAGAAAGCAAACGGACGAGACGTCCTCGAGCGTGTTGACACCGAGACAAAAATAAATGTCAGTCCTATAATAAAATACAGAAAAAAAAAGAGAAGAAGATAAAAGATAAATTATAATAATTAGTTTTTGGTATTATGAAATTGTAAAAATTCTTTTTAAAAGGCTAATTCCTGCAAAAATAATAATTAAACAAAACAATTTCAAAGAAACGAGGGGGAAGATATTAGTTAAAAAATAAAATAAAAGATTAAACCAAAACTAGAACGCACCTTTCCTAACTCCTAAGAGGGAAAAAAAAAGCCCAAGGCCACTCGCTTGGTTTTGTTTTATATTTTTTTTTAATGTTGTATACCTTGATCTCTTTGGTTTTTTTTTTTTTTATCTAAATAAGAGACTTGTTGTCTAGCATTACTGTTTTTAATCACCTTAAATAATAAATAAATAAAAACAAGGTTCAAGTTTTGGGTCCCTTAATTTTTAACAGTATGAAACCTTAAAATAAATCCAAAAAATAAAAATGAAACTAAATAAAATATATTTATGTGGTCTAATCTATTTCTTTTATGCATAAACATCATCTATATCAAATTTTTATCATAAAAAAAAATTCATTGAAACCAAGATCATTTTTTTATAATCAGAATGCGGTCTACTGGATATTTTCTCTTGTGTCTTCATTCCATGACGATTTTCTCTGGCATCTATGAAAATTCAAGGATTGAAATGCAATAAAATAAAGTTTAGAATCAAAGTATAAATAAATAAAAGAACAAGGTCCGAAAAGGCAAAAAAAAAGAAGCAAAACTTGGAGGGCCAAATTGAAGTTTGCCATGCTTTAAATGAAAAAAAGACTCTTTCATCTTTCAATTTTTTAGCAATAATTTAAAATTCTATTTTGTAGAATAAATTTTTATTTCAACATCAAAAAAATAATATATGGCATTGGATAAACAAGATCATGTAAATAAAAAACGATACCAACACATAATGCGTGGGAGTAATGTTGAGATTATGAGCTAGAAATACAATTAATTGGATGCTGTATTAACAGTAAACAAACCTGCCAGACCTATTTTAAATACAAAAAATCTTATTTCACTACATTTTTTACATGCCAAGTAAATTCCTCGTAATCAACCTCTTCTCAAATCTTCCTCTTCAAACATACAGAGATTTTTTAAAAAGAAAAAAAAAAACAGAGAGGGCGGGGAGGAGAACAACCAGAAAGAGTCCCAAACAAATATTTTCCTATGCCAATTACTGTATCTAAATTCTGAGGACACGTAGTGAGCTAGACACGTGGCTGATCTGGTTCCTCCTCGTGTCCCCTCACGCGAGCAATTAACCTGGTCAACATGTCAAGCACCTTATTGGTGGTTAACTGGCTTAAAATGTTGGACAACTCTCGGCTTGATTCATATGCGACTCCGATAAATAAACAGGCCCATACGACCGAAATAACGCACCCCAGAATTGGAGCCAGAATAGCTAGAAGCAATATCGCAGCAAGGGCACTAGCAAAGAGTCGGAGATTGCCAACCAGTGTGTAGTAAGTTGATTCTCGAGCTCGGAGCATAACTTCGGCCACCGATGCCGTGGCATATATAAACAGGCTAGCAAGGAAAACTGACATAATAACGTCGTGACTGTCGAATGGAGAGCCTTTAATTGACTGGTACTTCACTTGGATTTGATTGTTTAGCGTCCCAACCAGGAGGGCAAATACTCCATGTTGCATAATAATGCTGTAATCACATCAACAATTAAAATCGCTAAGTACGCAAAAATTAAAGACAATTTAAGAGGCTAATTCCTTGCCTGGAAAAATAGAGATTAAAGTGAAGGAAGCATTAATACAAGAAAGAGGAATTGATGGACTTTGAAAAAAAAAAAAAGGGAAACAAAGCAAAGAAATTTAATTTAGACTAACCTTTCTTTTTCGAAAGCAGGATTTGGCCTGGGGTTTTCTGCCATTATGCTCTGCTTTATTTCTCTGCACAGATAATGAAGCTCAAATGGGTTTAAGTGTTTTTGCTGAATTTGTTGCTAGAGATGGAGAGGCATTTTATAGAAGTTGAGGAGAGGGAATTTCAGGCTGACCTTTTGGTATTTTCTGATTGGTGGAACTTTGTGTGGGGCCTTTCTTGGAAGCTTGGATAACCAATAAAATGTCGGGAAGTCAAAATACGTCTTCAATTTTGTACAGAGACGCAATTTCAGATCCCTGTGTCTCACTATAAGATCCATAGCAGTCCCTGGAGTAAGAAAACTCGCAATCATTCGTCAAAATACCAGCAGGCCACTCAAAGTCTTCTACCACATAATTACAAGAACAGTAAGAAAGTTCGTGTGAAGAAATGTGTTTATGTAAACAGTCAGCTCGTGACATGTTTTGGCTATAATACTTTGAAGGCCTCCTTTTTGAAGAAAAACAAAATTCCTTTTTACTCTGCTTGCGATCAACTATATGATTTTAATGAAGATTTCTCACTATTCTTCTATATATATATTCAAGCATCGTTTCTCCTTCTTTCTTCTTTCTTTTTTTCCCTTCATTTTTCAATGCAACAAGCCCACAATCACTCTAAAAAAACCAAAAATGACTGTGTGTTAACATCATTCCACTCCATCCCAATTATGAGCTTGACCTCGCTAACAATCTTTCTTTTAAAGTAATGACTGTGTGTTTGAGAAACTATAGAGTGACCAAAAATAAGAAAGATAGTGGTTTGTGTGCAAGGGGTGAGCAGTGCAATGCACATATCTTTCAAGTTTATTTCTCATCCTTCTTTCTTTTATGAAAAGGAGATTGAAAGAATTAGCCTTCATATATCTGGAAAAATATTTTACCGTTAAATATTTTTCATTTTTGTGCTTGGCTCCCTTTAAAAAATTTAGTCAACAATAAAAGAATATTTAATGAGCAAAGAAATGATTAGCTTAGAAGTTCGTTGAATCTTTATCGTCCTTGGAAAAAATTGAAAAAATATAGATAAGTTCATTTTTTAAAGATAATTGACCAATAAGTTTAGTTATTAAGTTTTTCTTTCTAATAAGTCCGTGTCTTGTTATATTTTCCTAAATCGATTCTAAAATAAGTTTAAAATTTTGTCATTTATCCTTTTTATTACCAAAATACTTTATAATAAGTTTTGTTACGTTACTTTTAAAATATTACATTTTTTGCCTATTGTTTTTAGATTTTTTTTTTAAATCGAAGATTGGTTATCGTCCACATTTATTCTTGTTAATTTTTATGGCTCTAAAAAATATTTCCAAGACACACATTAATTACGCTAATGAACATTAAATTTTATATTTCTAAAAAATATGATTTACAAGTATGAAGAATACTTTGCTCTATTTTACTATCATAATTTGTTTTTGATATAATCAAGTTTCAAAAATAATGATAATATAAAAAATATTATAGCTATAAACTATTTCACAAGTGGAGAAATATGATATTAAAAAAAATATTATTACAGTAAGGTCATCTTACAAAACAGTGTATATATATAACTTTTGTTCTATTGTTGAGGAAGTTAATTGATAAGAAAAGGAAATTAGTACGAACTTGGTTAAATAATTAAGTAAAAGAAAAAAAGATGAAGAACTAAGCAAAGAGATTTATAATAACCTGTCTCTCTCGAATCCAAGATTTGGCCTCTGGTTTGCAGTCATTTTCTTCTTCTTCTTTTTTTGTTTTTTTTTTTTTTTGCTACGGAGATGCTGTCGAGGTCGAGGGTCCAAGATGGGCGAAGAGGGGCAAGGCTTCCTTTATTTTAGGCGGCGAATCACAGCTGGAGGTGCCTGGTAAAGTCGAGTGGGGTCCTCAAGACGTCTTTACTCCTTAGTTATGTCTAAAGACTCTAAACTCTAAAGACGTATTTTCGAAACCCGTCTTGAGCTAAATAAAAATTAAAGAATCCTAGCGTTCGCTAAAATTCTAAAGTCGTCTTCTTGTTAAAAAAGCGGTAGTCGGCACCAAACTTGACCGGACGACAAGAATTATTAGAAATCCACTCGGGTTTTAATTTTCAAGCGACATCGGGTAATTTTTAAAATCAATAAATATTTAATTTCATATTGATTATAAAATTACTTAAAAGAATCTCAAATAATGTAATTTTTAGAAAAAAAGATGTGTATTTTAGTTAAAATTCTCTATTTTCCTTTATGCATTTCTATTTTTATATGACAATTTTTTATAAATAACATAATTTTATGAATAACAAATTATAGTGATTTAAATTATTTAAACTTAAGATGAAAAAATTGTTTATTTAGCCTGTCCTTTCTCTTCGTTATTCATTTATTTATTTTTATTTTTATAAAAAATATTATTTGAAGTTTGTTTTTTTATATAAAAATTTATCATGATCTCTTGACCAGTAATTTTTATGTGATTATATGAAAAAAAAATTGAAAATAATAATAATAATAAAATATATTTTATTCTCATTGAATATTCATGTGCTTTGTTTAAAAATATTATGCATAGTAGTTTCATATATGATTCTAAAAAAATATAAATATAACCATAAAAATTTATAATTTATTTTTTATAAATAATATAATTGAGTGATTTTTAAAATATTACTGTAATTATTTAATTAAAAATAATTTTATTTTTTTATTTTTATTTAAAAAAAGAGAGAGAGAGAAGACGCTAGAAAAGCTAGGTGCCCATATTGCTAGGCTATGTGCCTTATCAATACAAAACTTCAACATGCATGGGACTTGAAGGTCAGGCTAGCGTGTTTATTTTCCTTTCAAAAAAACTCATATGAACGGCATGTTATTTGTGAAATTTCATCCACATTAACAAATTTCAAACATCTTTGACGAGTGAAAAGTCATTATCTAATAGATTTTTACCAAAAAAAAAGTCTAAACTTCACCTCATTTTCATCTAAAATTCAAAAACACTTTTTTATTAGTCTAAAAACTAAAAATTAAATTGAATAAAAAAATTCTTTTCGAGCGATAATTAAAAATTTAAATTATCGATATTTAATATTTCTTTTCAAGATAAACATATCTTCATTAAAATTTATATTTTGTATCACTGGAATGTAACTCATAAAAACTTTGTCTCCACCGTTCTTTTCACTTAGAATCAACTTAGAAAATATTTTATTACATCACTTATCATTTATAAAATGAGAAAAAAAAAAGTGAAGGGTTACCTTTTCTATGTTTCCAATTTGAATCGTTTACAATTGTTTTGTTTTCTATGGAAAAGCCTTTTCTATTAGTTATAGGTTTGCTTGGCGCGTTCATAAGAAATACAAGTTTATTACAAGAGAAATAGGAAACCAGTAAGTTTTCACCTTCTTTTCTTAGATACCGTGCCTATTTTTTTCATTAAATTCTGAATATAAGCTGTTTAGTTAAAAAAACAAAAAAATAAATTTGAGTTTTATAAATTTTAAAATCATTAAAATTTATATAATAATTATTTTTAAAATTCATAAAATTAATTAAGATATATAAAAATTGATCTAAATATCCACTTTAATTTTTATTTTTTTAAAGCACAATAGGATCAAATCAAGTAGAACCTGTATATTCAATTATTCTTGATTTTTTTTCACCTCCAAATTTCAACGCGCGAGTATAAAAGTAAAGGGAAAAGGATAAGAATATAGGAGCAGATTCCAAAGCTAGATTGACAATAGCTAATAGTTATTCTATTATTTTTAAATTTTATATTTGACCAAATTAATATTTTAATTATAACATCTTCAAATTATAAATTATGAAGTATAATTTTTTTTTTGTGTTGTACTAACCTAGCTATTTTATTGGTTCGTGCTGCATTAATATGAACAGTAGGATAATTATATGAATCAGATCTATTTAACCTTATAATTTGACTGGTTAAATTAAAATTTAATTTGATATTTTTTTAAAAGTGTTAAATAATATTATTTTTATTATTTAAAAAAAATAGATTATTCACTGATGATGGATTTATTAAAACAAAACTCCTAGATATGTGTGTGTGTGTGTGTAGAGAGAGAGAGAGAGAGAGAGAGATGTGTAGGAGACGTGGGTGTGAGACCAAAGAGGTGTCTTTGTATTGGTTTCTAGGGGCAGGGGAAAAAAGAAAGCAAAACGCTTGGGACGTCCTCTTGGATATGAGCGCACGGACGTATTGCACTGTTTATAGTCAAGGACGAATACTCCCCAACTTTTCACATCACCACGTTTCAAAGTCGATGCTCCGTAGACATTATCCACGCGTCAGGTTTTTTTTAATCTAATTAAATCTAATAAATTAATTGAGATAGTTTTAATATTTTTTTTTATCTAAAATAATATTATTTGAGTTAATTAAAACATTATTATTTTGTAATTGATCCGATAATCCATGAACTGAGATTTCAATCATACGATAACTGTTATCTAAATATATATAGGTGATTAATAAAATTAAAAGAAAAAAAAGTTGGGTGGGGAGGTCAAAATACGGTTTTCATTCTGTTCAAGATGTAATTTAGCCTATCATTTCCCTTCATAGTAGATTGAGTTAGAGTTAAAAAAAAAAAAAACTTGCAATCATTCATCAAACTATTTAGCCCCTCCATGAGCTTGCCGACCACCAAATAAATCCAGCTCAGATAACTTTGCAAGTCTCATTCCTCGTACAAACAAAAAGAAGAAAAGGCCCATAAAAAGAGTGTCATATCCTTCAATTATCTAATTCTCTAGCGAGTTAGAAAAACAATATCACAACGTAAATCACAAAAAGAGGCTAGGAGCAACAAGTCCATGATTTAACACTACCCTACTCTGCCCCGGGACTTGTAAGGACCTATACATTCGGCTGGTTTGGTTTCTCTTCGGGGCTCCTCACAGTTGCAATTAGCTTTTTCAACATGCGCAGTACGTCATCAGTTGTTTGGCTTAGCAACTGGCAGAGATCTTGACATGATTCATATGCTAACTTCATGAATAAACAGGCCCACAGGACAGAAATGATGCAGGACACAATCAGGGAAAGAGTCACCAGCAGCAGAATTGTAGCGAGGGCGCTAGCAAAGAGGCGAATGTTGCCGACAAGTCTTTGATGGACTGATTTCCGCGTCCGGAGTATAACCTCGGCAACTGATGTTGTGGCGTATAGAAACAGAGCAGCAAAAAATGTTGACATGACCCTCTGGTGGGTGTCAAATGGAGAAACTGGCATTGACTGGTATTTCACTTGGATTTGGTTGCTTAATGTGTCCACGAGCAGGGCAAAAATGGCATGCTGCGCTATGATGCTGTCATCATAACAAAATTAAAATTACTTAAACACAAGAATTGAAGACGGTGAAATAAAGCGAAAAGGGAATTTAATTTGAATCCCTGTGAACTTGATGCAAAAAAAAAATTAAAGGCAAGAGGATTTAGAGCAACCTGTCTCCTTTGAAACCATCATTGGGCGGGTGGTTCTCTGCCATTTTCTGCAGCCTTCTTTTGCTAGAGAGATGTTGTCTTTGGGGTTTGGAGCTCTAGACAAATGGGTGAGGTGTCGTTACTTCATTGATGGGGGGCTTTTATAAGGCAAGTAAAAGGGTTAAAGTCTCGAATCATAGTTGACCCCACAAATGAGCGGGGTCTTCAACAGACGTCTTTCGTTTTGTCAATTTTGTCAAAGACGTATTTGTCAAAAGCCGGCGTCCTGGGAAATTAATTAATCCTAGCTTCTCGCTAAAATATCAACTTCGTAGCTAAAGCTAATTTCAAAAGAGAAAAAAGAATCATTGCAATTGTCGCTATATATATAAATTCATCTCTTACAGGCTTGTACTCTTGTCTCATTAATATTACATATAAAAAGCAATACAATTATAATGCCTTCGACGAATTATAGCAAAGACTATAATTCTAGTTTTATTTTATAATAATTTAAAATTAGAAGAGTAAGAGTCCTTTTTTCTTTGCAAGTGAGGAAAATCGGCATATATTTTTCCTGAACCCGCAAATTAAATGAAAATCTTATTTTTAATATTATAGTTGGGAGATCCTATAAGAGTTGCATGTGAGAAAAAATGAAAGGAAAAACATATCAACTCCCTTTCTAACTCTATTCTCTTTGATATCTACACAAGAAGTCATTTTAAGCCACCATAATTAGTTTTTTTAGACTGAAATACTAAATTTTTTTCAATTTTTCCCACTATTATTCTATTAATAAATAAAGAAATCAATTAATAAAATAGTAGAATTAACACTATAGTATATCTCCAATACTAATAACTAAATTCTATCCAGTATCTTATTAATAAACCTCTCAATATTGCTACTATTATTTTAAAACATTATTGATTCCCGAGCAATAGGATTTTTTTAAAATGAATCCTGAAACATAGGTTAATTATGTTGCTTTATGTTATCTTAACACCATGTAAAATTCTAAATAACATAAAATAAATTATTCTTAAACTGTACAGTGCTAGATCGATACTTTAATTTATTATGATATCTTTAAAAAGGCTTAGAAATAATCTAATAAGAAATATGAAGTATAAAAATTTGAAAATATTTAAATTACATCAAATTGTTAAATTGAATTCTTAGTTAATTTTTTTATACATTGCTTCTGGTTTTCTGGACAAATGCTAACAGTATAAAAAATCAATATTTTATTAATACTTGATTAATTAAGATATTTATTCATGTATTCAATGCCAATTTATTTTTTAATAGTACGATTAATGGATATTTTCCAAAAAAAACTGTTAATAATCGTTTAACATTCTTAATCATGTTATATTGAGAAAATATAAGTTGATGCACTTAGAACACTGGGAGTAATTTCTCTATTTATTCAATAGAAACAGTGGCTATAAATAGCCTTACAATGCAGAATAAAATCAAATAACAACCCACGAAGTTCATGCCCTAAGATCGTGGTGAATGACTAAGTCTTGTAACAGAAAATGTGATCTTCTCCCTAATAACCAGGAGACTTATTTGCAATGCTATGGCTAAGTCAACATCTAATTTTATCATCCTCCCTTAAACTGCATGTGCAAGCAGTTTATTCGGTGTATTCACAAACACCCATTAAGTCTCGTAATTTCAAAAAAGCTTCAATCTTCAAAGGCTTAGTCATGATATCTGCAATTTGATCATGAGTAGAACAATATGTTATTTCTATAACTTCATCCTTGACCAGATCACGGAGAAAATGAAAACGAATGTCGATGTGCTTGCTACGTCCATGCATAACTGGATTTTTCGAAAGTTTGATGGCCGAGATATTATCGCAATATACAATCGTCGGTCCGGACTGTGTATAATTTAGACTTTTTAAAATTCTCCTCAGCCAGATGACTTGGCAAGCGCTAGATGCTGCAGCAATAAATTCAGCTTCTGTAGTAGAAAGGGTAAATACTGGTTGTTTCTTTGAAGACCAGGATACGTGTGAAAACCCACTAAATTATAATATGAGTAAAATAAATAAAGTATTGAATAAATTAAATAAAAAGATTTTAAGTATTGTAATTGGATACAATAGAACAAAATATAAGATGTTATGGTGTGAATTAAGTAAAAGAAGAGTTGAGTGACAAAAATAGAAATAAGAAGAAATGAGGGCCAATGTGTAAATTGGAAAAACTTAGACTATAAATGCTTCATCTTCTCCTCTTTTAGCCGTGAGTTTGAAACAAAGAGAGGGGGAAGAATTGTGTGATTTTCTACTTAAATGCTCATTGATTTCACTAATTAAAGTGAGTAATTAGAGTGATTAACTTAATTAAACATCAAGAGGGGGTTGATTATAAGGTGGTGAGTGCATTGAAGGAAGGATTTCAAGCTAGGGTTTGAAGAGGGAGGAGAAGAAAACTTGTTCTTTCTTGCATTCTTTCCTTAAATCCTTATCAAAGTGAGGTAAATAACATGTTCTAAATGATTAATTCCTTTAATTTTATGTTTGATGAAGGATTATGCAAAATGATGATTATGTGAAGTTGTGGATTTATGTTATAATTTATAGGAAAATGCAAATTATGTTTGAACCATGTTAGAAAGCATGAATTATGATTGGGTAAGTGTTTAATTTTAAATAAAAGAAACAAAAATTAATTTTCCCCATTTTAATTGAATATTTGGCCAAGAGAGGAATAATTTAGGGGATTTGAGGTTTAATACAATTGTTTGGAATATATGGGAAGATGAAAGTTTATAAGTATTGTTATATGAATGGAGTAGGAATTTTTCAAGGAGAAAAGAAATATATTCACTTCCCTCCTTAGGTTGTTTTTGGCTAAATGGAGAAGAAAATTAGAGAATGGAGTTTAAATGATATTATTGAGGAGTTTTTGGCTAAATGGAGAAGAAAAATTAGAGAATGGAGTTTAAATAATATTATTGAGGAACCTTACTAAATTTAAGACAATTGATGTTGATAGGTTAAATTGAATAGAGACTTTTGTGGAAATAATAATAATAATAAGAAGAAAATGTTTCAAAAAGGGGGGGGGGTTATCCCCTTTGAATTAAAAGTCAATTAAACTTAATTAAGGGTATTGGATTTAATCAAAGAATATGTCATGGGTATTAGAATTTTACCGGTTCAAATGAATGAACAAATGACAAAGTAATTTTGTTGGTGCAGAGGAGGCCGCAGGACCTGATCAGCAACAAGGGACCTCTTCACGCGCACATACACCAGGTAGGTGTTCAACACCTTTGCGTAATTAATCAGTTTATATTTTTATGGTACAAGGAACTTTATAGATTATAAATATTAGTGTTGGTTACTAGAAACCATGCCCTGGTGAATGGGCAAGCCTTGAAAAAATTATTTCCTGATTTCTGGAAATAATGCCCTGGTGAATGGGCAAGCCTTGTAAAAAAATTATTTCCTGGTTACTGGAAACAATGCCCTGGTTAATGGGTGGTTACTGGAAATAATGTCCTGGTGAATGGACAGGCCTTGAAAAATTATTTCCTGGTTACTGGAAATAATACCCTGGTGAATGGGTAGTTACTGGAAATAATACCCTGGTGAATGGGTAATTACTGGAAATAATGCCCTGGTGAATGGGCGAGCCTTGAAGATCATTTCCTGATTATTGAAATTTATGCCTGGTAGAATGACCATGTTAAGAAAAATTAATTTGTCAAATTAATGGGATAATCACTCGATGTAAAATAAATAATAGAACTTTGAAGTTAAATATGTTGGGTTGTGGGAGACACTCTTGATATTTTTTATTTTAGTAGATCTATCCCTGTCTAGAAGAGAATTTATGAAATTAAAAATTTCAAAAAGAAAATAAGACAATCAATTCTATGATATGAAAATCACCTTAATGTATATAAATAATTAGTCCTTAATCAGTTACTTATTGAATGGTGCAATTGTTTTAATCATGTTTAATGCAATTATGTTTTTAGGTACATCGCACCCTCGATCTGGGAAGTAGATGCTCGGATAAATAATTTTGTTATGTGATTAATGTACTTGGAAGAACTAATATTTTGTTGTAATATGCTTCCATATCTAAAATTGTAATGTTTAACTTATTATCTTGTGTATGATGTAATTTGTAAGGTTATTATTATTAAGTTGAATTATGGTTGGTTGTATATATATAAGTATATATAAAAAGAGACGATGCATGTTAAGAATTTATTAGTTTTATTGTAGTGTTCTATAGAAAATAGAATTGAGATATCAAAATATGCTTGAGTTTTTTGATGTCCAAATGATGGGACGAATATTGTGATTGATGTTACAGGTTGGGAAATGATTGAGTCGATAACTTGGTACCTAAAGAATACAAAGGAAACTCTGCCGAAATTTCGAGAATATATATATATATATATATATATATATATATATATATATATATAAATTTGGTAACTACGAATATATATAATATATTTTTGAGTTTACGAATTGAGACTGTTACAGTTGGTATCAGAGCCCTGGCTTGGGTTCAGGAGTGGAAAAATATTTTATATATATATAATAAAGGGTTTAATAAATTTTTGACTTGTGCCAGGATGGTTCGTACAAGGAAGGGTACAATGATTGGAGAAGGGTTTGAGGAGAGACAAGGAGAGGATCCATTAGAGGATACTGCCTCTCATATGCCCTTAGAGCCCCAGCAGTCAAGACTGGGAGAGTCGACTGGACTCATTCGTGACACTGACTTGAGGCAAACTAAGGGGTTACAACTTGAGGGTTCAGACCAGCAAAGGCAGGAAGTTGTGCCTCCAGTTATGGCTCCAGCTACGACTCCAGCACCTACAGCAGTTCCTACACTACATGTCGACCCTTCGTTCATAGCTCAGATAGTGAGAGCAGTGATTGAGGCAATGCCTGGTGCCTCGGCCCCGACAATCCCAATAGCTCCGGCAGTACAAACAGCTCCAGCGGCTATGACAAAAGCTGATAATGTGGTCACATTAGTGCGGATTGTAAAAAGCATGAGAGAACTTGGGTGTGAGCCCTTTTTAGGAGAACCAGACGCCGATATAGCGGGAAGATGGCTTCGCACAATTGAGGATACTCTGGATCAGATGCAGGTAACAGAGGGCTTGCGAGTGAACTGTGCTGCTTATTTGCTTTCTGATAGGGCACGGTCTTGGTGGGATACAGTGAGATCAAGGAGACCCGTAGGATCCTGGACTTGGGCTGAGTTTAAAATGCAGTTTGAACATCAGTTTTACTCCTTCTATCATCAAAAAATTAAGGAGCAAGAGTTTCTGGCCCTGAGGCAAGGAGACATGTCAGTACTTGATTATGAGAGGAGGTTTCATGACCTCTCCATGTTTGCTTCGCATTATGTCCCCGGTGAGCAACATAGGGTGGAAAGGTTGAGGGATGGATTGCATCAAGAGTTGAGACAAGGGTTGATTGCATTTAAGTTTGAGACCACAAGAGATCTTGTTGAAGCAGCAGAGGTTCTAGAAGCTTGTATGAAAGAGGGACAACAAGGCCAGCATGGCCTAGGTAAACGAAAGGATACAGAGTACACCCATAACAGACCCCCTTTCTCAAAAAAGGGGAAAGGACAGTACAACCAGTTTAAAAGGGTGGGAGGTACATCAGTTGCATCAGTTCAGACTACTGAGGTGGGGTCGACAGGAGGACAGCCAAATCTCAGGGGTAATTTTTCTAGAGGAGTGTCAGAGCAGAGAACGATCACTTATCCGTTATGTGTTCAATGTGGGCAAAGGCATCCAGGGGACTGTTCTGCAACACCAGGGCGGTGTTACATATGCAGAGGGGAGCACATGTGGAGGGACTGCCCGCACTTAGGCCGAGGCTGCTATTATTGCGGGGGTCAAGGGCACTTCCGAAGAGATTGTCCTCGTAGGACTAAAATCACCAAAAATCAACAGCAAGCTCAGAGTCAGCAGCAGTCTGCTACCGTGAATAGACCAGCCAGACAGGTTTTGTCAGGGGCCAGTGGTAGTAGAAGCCGAACTCATGCCCAGGGTGACAGAATACGGGGGGGTCGAACCCAAGGTAGAGTATACTACATGACCTAGGAGGAGACCAGAGCCGCTTCTGACGTAGTTGCAGGTACATTGCAACTAAATTCTCTATCTGTTCATGTACTGTTTGATTCGGGTGCCACACACTCATTTGTTGCAAATAAACTTGTGAGGGAATTAGGGAGAAATCCTTGTAGAATAGAAAATGGGTTTATTATAAGCACTCCATTAAGTGAAAATGTGAATGCTGATCATATGTATAAGGGGGTCCAGATTAATATAGGTGGTCATGAGTTAAAAGTAGATTTATTACCACTAGAATTACATGATTTTGATGTCATCTTGGGAATGGATTGGCTAAGTATAAATAAAGCTCAAATGGACTGTTTCACAAAAACAGTAACTCTTCAAGGGCCTAATGGTAAAAAGATAGTGTTTAGGGGGGAGAGAAATGTCATCCCAAATTGTATTATTTCAGCTATGGCCGCTAGAAAAATGATAAAAAAGGGATGTGAGGCTTACCTTGCCTATGTCTTAGAAACCAAAATGGGAGATAGTCAAGTGTCAAATGTTCCAATAGTAAGGGAGTTTCCTGATGTATTTCCGGATGAACTGCCGGGAGTCCCCCCGGAGAGAGAAGTAGAGGTCACTATTGATGTATTGCCTGGTACATCTCCAATAGCCCAATCACCGTATAGGATGGCACCAGCTGAGTTGGCCGAACTGAAGATCCAACTTCAAGAATTACTAAATAAAGGGTTTATTCGTCCGAGTAATTCACCATGGGGAGCTCCTGTGCTATTTGTGAAGAAAAAGGACGGAACCCTTCGGCTTTGTATAGATTACAGGCAGTTGAACAGAGTAACAATAAAGAACAAATATCCGCTCCCACGGATAGATGATTTGTTTGATCAGCTGAAGGGGGCGAGAGTGTTTTCGAAAATAGATCTTAGGTCGGGATACTATCAGTTGAGGATTAAGGAACTAGATGTAGCAAAAACCGCATTTAGAACTCGGTATGGACATTACGAGTTCTTAGTAATGCCGTTTGGGCTAACAAATGCACCAGCTGTGTTCATGGATTTGATGAACAGGGTCTTCCGACCATACTTAGACAAGATTGTGGTGGTATTCATAGACGACATCTTAATTTATTCAAAGTCATATTTGGAGCATGAACAACATCTGAGGCAGGTATTGATGACCTTAAAGGAGCATCGACTATATGCCAAACTTAGTAAGTGTGAATTCTGGCTGAAGGAAGTGATTTTTCTAGGACATATTATATCGGCTGAAGGAATATCGGTGGATCCTAGAAAAGTTGAAGCAGTATTGAAATGGGAAAGACATACAAATATCACTGAAATTCGTAGTTTTCTTGGATTAGCAGGGTACTATCGAAGATTTATCGAGGGCTTTTCTACCATAGCTATTCCCATGACTCGGTTGACTCGAAAAGAGACAAAGTGGGAGTGGACTCAAGAATGCGAAGAAAGCTTCCAAGAACTGAAAAAAAGACTCACTACTGCACCAGTGTTAACACTCCCATTAGGAACTGAAGGATTAGTAGTCTATAGTGATGCATCGAAGAAAGGACTAGGATGTGTATTAATGCAACATGGTAAAGTAATTGCGTATGCCTCAAGACAGTTAAAGGCTCACGAGATCAATTACCCGGTGCATGATTTAGAATTAGCCGCTGTGGTGTTTGCCTTAAGAGTATGGAGGCACTATTTATATGGGTCTCGGGTTCAGATATTTACGGATCATAAGAGTTTGAGGTATCTAATGACGCAGAAGGAATTGAATATGCGGCAAAGACGCTGGGTGGAATTGATAAAGGATTATGATTGTGTAATCGATTATCATTCGGGGAGAGCAAATGTAGTTGCAGATGCTCTTAGTCGCAAGGTCAAGACAATGGATGCTCAATTGGAGGATTGGGATGAAAAAGAATTACTGGAATTGAGAAAGATCGATGCTCAAATAGAGGCGGGACCGGATGAGTCTTTAGTGCCCCAATTAAGAGTAAGGTCAACACTCCGGGACAGGGTACTAGAGGCTCAGCAAGAAGATCTAGAAGTTTGTAAGATAAGAGAAAAGGTGAGGTCAGGAATCGAGACGTCATTTCAAATTCAGAAAGATGGAATGGTGGTCCTTGGAAGACGAATGTACTTACTAGATGATCAATTGCTAAAAAGGGAAGTTTTACAGGAGGCTCACGAGTCTAGATTTGCAACACACCCTGGAAGTACTAAAATGTATCGAGATTTAAAAGATTTTTATTGGTGGCCGAATATGAAGAAAGAAGTGGCTGAATATGTGGCAAAGTGTGGGATTTGCCAACAAGTAAAGGTGGAACATCAAAAGCCAGCTGGGTTTTTACAACCATTATTGATACCTGAGTGGAAGTGGGAAAATATCACGATGGATTTTGTATCTGGACTACCGAGAGGAAAAAGAGGAAACGATGCTATTTGGGTCATTGTGGACCGATTGACTAAATCTGCACTCTTTTTAGCAATGAAAATGACAGACTCAGTAGAGAAATTGGCAAAATTATACGTGGATGAAGTTGTAAGGTTACACGGTGTGCTAGTGTCAATAGTTTCAGATCGAGATCCAAGGTTTACCTCTCGATTATGGCCAAGTGTTCAACAGGCTCTCGGAACGAAGTTGAATTTAAGCACAGCTTTTCATCCTCAAACTGATGGTCAATCTGAGAGGACTATTCAAATATTAGAGGATTTACTAAGAGCCTGTATATTAGAGTTTGGAGGGAACTGGGAAGATCATCTACCGTTAGTAGAATTCACATACAACAACAGCTACCAGGCTACAATAGGAATGGCTCCCTATGAAGCCTTATACGGTAGAAGATGTCGGACGCCAGTATGCTGGGAAGAAGTAGGGGATAGACAACTAATTGGACCAGAGCTGGTACAGATTACCTCTAAGAAGATAAAGATCATAAGGAATAGAATGAAAGCAGCCCAGGATAGACAGAAGAGTTATGCTGATAATAGGAGAAGACCCCTAGAGTTTGAAATTGGTGACAAAGTATTTTTGAAAGTGGCCCCGTGGAAACAAGTATTAAGATTCGGTCTGAAAGGGAAATTGGCGCCGAGGTACGTAGGGCCTTTTGAGGTCACTAAAAGGATTGGGCCTGTGACTTACAGATTGGCTCTACCTCCACATCTGGCCAAAATCCATGATGTGTTTCATGTCTCTCTGTTAAGAAAGGCCGAAGTGGATCCATCCCGGGTCTTGCCTCAAAATCCTCTGGAAATTGATGAGAATTTAACATTGGAAATGAAGCCAGTGAAAGTCTTAGATTACAGTGTGAAGGAATTGAGAAATAAAAAGATTCCAATTATCAAGATATTGTGGAGGAATTCCCAAATCGAGGAGGTGACTTGGGAAAGAGAATCTCAAATGAGACAAAAACACCCCGAATTATTTCTAGATTTAGGTACGAGGTTCAATTTTGAGGACAAAATTCTTTTTAGGGGAGGATAATGTGAAAACCCACTAAATTATAATATGAGTAAAATAAATAAAGTATTGAATAAATTAAATAAAAAGATTTTAAGTATTGTAATTGGATACAATAGAACAAAATATAAGATGTTATGGTGTGAATTAAGTAAAAGAAGAGTTGAGTGACAAAAATAGAAATAAGAAGAAATGAGGGCCAATGTGTAAATTGGAAAAACTTAGACTATAAATGCTTCATCTTCTCCTCTTTTAGCCGTGAGTTTGAAACAAAGAGAGGGGGAAGAATTGTGTGATTTTCTACTTAAATGCTCATTGATTTCACTAATTAAAATGAGTAATTAGAGTGATTAACTTAATTAAACATCAAGAGGGGGTTGATTTTAAGGTGGTGAGTGCATTGAAGGAAGGATTTCAAGCTAGGGTTTGAAGAGGGAGGAGAAGAAAACTTGTTCTTTCTTGCATTCTTTCCTTAAATCCTTATCAAAGTGAGGTAAATAACATGTTGTAAATGATTAATTCCTTTAATTTTATGTTTGATGAAGGATTATGCAAAATGATGATTATGTGAAGTTGTGGATTTATGTTATAATTTATAGGAAAATGCAAATTATGTTTGAACCATGTTAGAAAGCATGAATTATGATTGGGTAAGTGTTTAATTTTAAATAAAAGAAACAAAAATTAATTTTCCCCATTTTAATTGAATATTTGGCCAAGAGAGGAATAATTTAGGGGATTTGAGGTTTAATACAATTGTTTGGAATATATGGGAAGATGAAAGTTTATAAGTATTGTTATATGAATGGAGTAGGAATTTTTCAAGGAGAAAAGAAATATATTCACTTCCCTCCCTAGGTTGTTTTTGGCTAAATGGAGAAGAAAATTAGAGAATGGAGTTTAAATGATATTATTGAGGAGTTTTTGGCTAAATGGAGAAGAAAAATTAGAGAATGGAGTTTAAATAATATTATTGAGGAACCTTACTAAATTTAAGACAATTGATGTTGATAGGTTAAATTGAATAGAGACTTTTGTGGAAATAATAATAATAATAATAAGAAAATGTTTCAAAAAGGGGGGGGTTATCCCCTTTGAATTAAAAGTCAATTAAACTTAATTAAGGGTATTGGATTTAATCAAAGAATATGTCATGGGTATTAGAATTTTACCGGTTCAAATGAATGAACAAATGACAAAGTAATTTTGTTGGTGCAGAGGAGGCCGCAGGACCTGATCAGCAACAAGAGACCTCTTCACGCGCACATACACCAGGTAGGTGTTCAACACCTTTGCGTAATTAATCAGTTTATATTTTTATGGTACAAGGAACTTTATAGATTATAAATATTAGTGTTGGTTACTAGAAACCATGCCCTGGTGAATGGGCAAGCCTTGAAAAAATTATTTCCTGATTTCTGGAAATAATGCCCTGGTGAATGGGCAAGCCTTGTAAAAAAATTATTTCCTGGTTACTGGAAACAATGCCCTGGTTAATGGGTGGTTACTGGAAATAATGCCCTGGTGAATGGGCAGGCCTTGAAAAATTATTTCCTGGTTACTGGAAATAATACCCTGGTGAATGGGTAGTTACTGGAAATAATACCCTGGTGAATGGGTAGTTACTGAAAATAATGCCCTGGTGAATGGGCGAGCCTTGAAGATCATTTCCTGATTATTGAAATTTATGCCTGGTAGAATGACCATGTTAAGAAAAATTAATTTGTCAAATTAATGGGATAATCACTCGATGTAAAATAAATAATAGAACTTTGAAGTTAAATATGTTGGGTTGTGGGAGACACTCTTGATATTTTTTATTTTAGTAGATCTATCCCTGTCTAGAAGAGAATTTATGAAATTAAAAATTTCAAAAAGAAAATAAGACAATCAATTCTATGATATGAAAATCACCTTAATGTATATAAATAATTAGTCCTTAATCAGTTACTTATTGAATGGTGCAATTGTTTTAATCATGTTTAATGCAATTATGTTTTTAGGTACATCGCACCCTCGATCTGGGAAGTAGATGCTCGGATAAATAATTTTGTTATGTGATTAATGTACTTGGAAGAACTAATATTTTGTTGTAATATGCTTCCATATCTAAAATTGGAATGTTTAACTTATTATCTTGTGTATGATGTAATTTGTAAGGTTATTATTATTAAGTTGAATTATGGTTGGTTGTATATATATAAGTATATATAAAAAGAGACGATGCATGTTAAGAATTTATTAGTTTTATTGTAGTGTTCTATAGAAAATAGAATTGAGATATCAAAATATGCTTGAGTTTTTTGATGTCCAAATGATGGGACGAATATTGTGATTGATGTTACAGGTTGGGAAATGATTGAGTCGATAACTTGGTACCTAAAGAATACAAAGGAAACTCTGCCGAAATTTCGAGAATATATATATATATATATATATATATCTATACATATATATATATATATATATATAAATTGGTAACTACGAATATATATAATATAGTTTTGAGTTTACGAATTGAGACTGTTACAATACGGCAGTTGAATTCATCATAAAAACATAACCAGAAGTACTTTTTCTATCATTTTGATCTCCCGCGTAATCACTGTCCGTGTAACCGAACAATTCAGCAACTCCTCCCTTCTTATAGAACATCCCAAAACTGGTTGTGCCTTTTATGTACCTTAGAATCCTCTTTGCCGCCATAAAATGAGATTCTGTGGGGTGCTCCATGTACCTGCTAATCAGACTCACAGCAAACATCAAATCAGGACGTGTGGCAGTAAGGTACATAAGACTCCCCACCATTTGCTTGTAAAGGGTGCTATCGACTTGAACTCCTCCTTCATCTCTTGTTAGTTTAAATCCAGGAATAATTGGATTTTTCACTGAGTTGCACTGACCCATATGAAATCT
The DNA here is from genome assembly GCA_033617975.1 of Populus alba x Populus glandulosa. NCBI lineage: Eukaryota > Viridiplantae > Streptophyta > Magnoliopsida > Malpighiales > Salicaceae > Populus > Populus alba x Populus glandulosa. The sequence continues at coordinate 4,188,176 of CM066156.1, read as the reverse complement.
CTCAAGAATTTCATGAGCATATTTGCGTTGACAAATAAATATGCCATCATCCTTCTGCAATACCTCGATGCCTAGAAAATATCTCATTTTTCCAAGATCAGTCATGTCGAATTCAGTCATCATGGATTTCTTGAATTTATTGAACATACCTTCATCATTCCCAGTAAATATGAGATCATCAACATAAAGACAACTGATCAAAATTTTACCTCCATCTCTAATTTTAATGAACAAGGTATGTTCATGTGGACATTTGTTGAAGCCTTCTTGCACAAAGTATGACTCTATGCGACTATACCAAGCGCGGGGAGCTTGTTTTAGTCCATACAATGCTTTCTTTAGACGATAAACTTTTGATTCATGCCCCTTTTTTTCATAGCCTAGAGGTTGATCTACAAACACCTCTTCATTAATTTCGCCATGCAAGAAAGCGGATTTGACATCAAGCTGAAAAATGTCCCAACCTTTATGCGCTGCAAGAGAGATTACTATGCGAATTGTATCTAGCCGTGCCACGGGTGCAAAGACTTCAGCGTAATCAATCCCATATTGTTGACTATACCCCTTAGCAACTAGACGTGCTTTATATTTATCAACCTCCCCGAGCTCATTGAATTTTGTTTTAAAAATCCATTTGACTCCTACAGTTTTAGCCCCTGATGGCAGATCAGTTAATTCCCACGTCTGGTTTCTCTCTATTGCACAGATTTTAGCATTCATAGCCACCCTCCACTTGTCATCTTTCACGGCATCATCAAAGGATGATGGGTCATTGTCGGTGAACAATGCCAGATTTCCAAAGTGCAAATCGACTGCCACGTTGTCTGCTCTCCCCAAATGAACATCTTGTGCCACGTCGTCTGCTCTCCCCAAATGAACATCATGTGCCACGTCGTCTGCTCTCCCCAAGTGAACGTCGTCTGCCACGTCGTCTGCATCACCAAAATCACTTCCCATTTCATATTCTCTCATCCATCGGGGCTGTCTTCTTCTTCGTCCTCGAGATAAAATCAAATTCTCAGAATTTTCAGAATTTTCCCCCAGCTCAGCTTGGTCTTCCACCAGCTCCTCCAGTTCGACTTAACCATCATCTTGCTCAGCACACCCTTCGTTATTATCAAACTCATTCCCTTCTGTTTCCGCAACTGCAAACCCATTTCCTTCCTGTTCTGGGAATGGCTCCCACTCGTCTCCAATTCTCGGTCTGCCATGATCTCCCCACTGGAAATCTGCCTCCTTTTCTTGCCCATGATCTCCCCAATTCCACTGTTTTTCTTCCTCAAAAACCACATCCCTGCTAATGATAATTTTTTTTGAAATTGGATCAAACATACGGTAGGCCTTAGAATTTTTGCTTACCCCCAGAAAAACACACTTGATGCTTTTTGTATCAAGTTTAATTCTTCTTTGAGTTGGAACATGTACATGCCCCAAACAACCGATGGTTTAACACCATCCCATGCCTCCTGTGGTGTTTTATTTTTCACAGCAAAAGTGGGGCTGCGATTCAACACATGCACCGCCCAATTAACGGCTTCGGGCCAAAAGGTTTTGGGAATTTGCTTCTCCAGCAGCAAGCTCCTCACCATATTCAAGATTGTCCTGTTTTTCCTCTCGGCGACGCCATTTTGTTGGGGCGAGTATGGGGCTGTCAATTGCTTGTGAATGCCATTATCATTGCAGAAGGCTGTAAATTCGGTTGAGGTGAATTCACCCCCTCGGTCTGATCTGAGGTTTTGAATAAAAGTTCCAGTGGCTTTTTCGACTCGAGCCTTAAATTGCTTGAAGGCTGAAAAAGCTTCTGATTTGTCTGCCAAAAGATAAACCCAGATTTTCCTGCTATAATCGTCAATAAACGTTATGATATACCTTCTATTGCTGTTTGAGCTTGGATTAATTGGACCGCAGAGATCAGTGTGCACCAATTGGAGAATTGCAGTGGCCCTCCACACGCTTTCTTGAGGAAATGGGTCTCGGTGTTGTCTGCCGATCAAGCATCCTGTGCATACTTGTTGAGTTGCTTTGAATGGTGGTAGCCCATTTACCATCTTCTTCTGTTGTAATGTTTTGATGCCATTCCAGCTGAGATGTCCATAACGGTGGTGCCAAAGGGTGGCCTGATCAGTGTTGATGGTTGCAAAATAAGCTTGATCTTGTGTGGACTTGCAGTGACCAATGATAGTAAACAGCCGATTGTGGGTCATTGCAGTTTCAATAATTAAACCTTTCACAGGATGAAAGATCTTACATTTGCCCTGCTGTATTGTCACAGCAAGTCCCTTCTCCATTAATTGACCAATGCTTAGAAGACTGTTCTTCAATTCTGGAACAAAGAAGACATCTGTGATGACATGGTAAATTCCATTCACTTCTATTCGAATACGTCCTCTGCCATGCACATTAAGACTAGAATTGTTCCCCATTTTCACTGATTCTTTAAAATTGCAGTCAAAGTCGAAAAATATATCCCTCCTTCCACACATATGGTTATTGCACCCGGAATCAAGGAACCATATGTGTTTCGCAGCATCATCCTGAGAAGAAATGTGTGCCATTAGCAACATTTCTTCTCTTGTCTCTACATAGTGTGCCTTCTGATCACCTGGTGCCTTGGAACATTCCCATTGGTAATGTCCGAAGTCACCACAATTGTAGCATTCTATTGTTGATTTGTCAAAGACAAACCTGCCTCTGCCTCTGCCTCCTCTTCCTCTTCCTCTGCCACGATAGGGATTTCGTCCTCCATCACGACCTCCTTGTTGACCTCCATAACTGACCTGCAATGCTTGCTCTTCCATTATGACATGACGACTGATTCGTTGTTCATGAACCAGCAAGCTACTCTGTAGTTCGTCAATGGACAGATTGTCCAGGTCATTGGACTCCTCGATTGAACATACGACATAGTCATATTTCGGAGTCATGGACCTTAGGATTTTCTCAATAATCACCACATCTTTCATGTGTTCCCCATGAATTCTCATTTTGTTAGCAATAATAAGAGTTTTTGCAAAATAATCACTGACTGAATCACCAGATTTCATATGCAGTACCTCAAATTCCTTCCGCAAAGCCTGCAATTGAGCACGTTTCACACGTGCAGTTCCTTGGTATTTCTGTTTCAAATAATCCCAGATGTCCTTTGCTGTGTCCTTCTTCAGTATGGTTTCCAAGATCGATCGGTCGAGAGCTTGAAACAGGTAATTCTTGCATTTCAGGTCCTTCAATTTCTGTTCTTCATGCAATTTCTTCTGCGCCTCTGTTGGTTCATCTCCTTCTGCTGCTGCAGTGATCCCCATCTCCACAAGGCTCCAGTATTCTTTGGAGCGTAAGAAATTCTCCATCAACATACTCCAGTGATCATAGTGACCATCAAGCTTTGGGATGGCAGACTGAACAAAACTACTTTCCGATGACATGATTTTAGTGTTTGGCAGGTTGTTGTGTTTAGTTCTTTTGTGCTCTGATACCAAATGTTATATTTGAGAAAATATAAGTTGATGCACTTAGAACATTGGGAGTAATTTCTCTGTTTATTCAATAGAAACAGTGGCTATAAATAGCATTACAATGCAGAATAAAATCAAATAACAACCCACGAAGTTCATGCCCTAAGATCGTGGTGAATGACTAAGTCTTGTAACAGAAAATGTGATCTTCTCCCTAATAACCAGGAGACTTATTTGCAATGCTATGGCTAAGTCAACATCTAATTTTATCAAATCAATCATAGTATTTAATTTATTGTAAATATTTAAAAATATCAACATGCAAAACAGCGCTTATTTGATATTTTTAATGAATAATTTTTTTATATTTTTTTAACACAAATCAACAATAAATTAAATTTCATGAATAGACGCGTACAATCTTTAATGGATATGCTAAAGAGGGAAAGCAACACAAAAGGATGAAAAGATTGCGTATGACTAGAGGCTTCTAGAATGGCAAACGGGCGAGACGTCCTCGAGGTGTACTGAACTGTTAATAAGCAAACAAAATGAATGGAGGTGCAAGGGTGATTGAATCGACGGTTTAGGGATTGACACGTTGAGTTCTGTAAGGTTTTAATCTTCAATTCAAACATTCGGGGATAGTGGGCCACTGACACCCTCCAAACAATATTTTTTTTTAGGGTGGGGGGTTGTTAATTTTATTTTTGTATTTAATAACAATATTAAATAATTTTTTAAAACTTAAAAAAAAATTATGTTTAAAAAAACGATGGTCTTAATAGCATATAACTTGAATATACAAACCAGTCTAATCTATACGCATTACACTCTAATGTAATTCAAATTCATTTTTATTATGATAGAAAATAGTCTTTATATGTCAGTATGTTTTATAATATTGTAAAAATTTTTACCTAAATAATGGAAAAACAATATATGTGTCCGATGCAATTGATTAAAAAATATATTAAATGGTAAATTAATTTTTCTTTGCAAATGTTAATTAAAAACTAAAACAAAACGTCATAGAGTAAGTAAAAAGAAACATATAACAATACAAATATTTTACATGAACTATCTCTTTTATTTTATATATTCTCTAGTATTTATCGTCAGGATTTATTTTAATTGTCATGTAAATATGATTTTCGGTATTATAAATGCATAATACATATACAAATAATTTATTTAAAATTGTATGAGTAAAACAATTAAAAGATAAATTATAATAATTTGTTTTTTATTATGAAATTGTAAAAACCCCTTTTAAAATATTAATTCCTTCAAGAATAATATTAAACAAAAAAAAACATGGAGAGGATATTAATTAAAAAATAAAATAAAATAATCAAACCACCACATAAAAACATGTTCACTTAACTTATTTTATAATGATGAAATTATAAATAAATAAAGTTTAATGATAAAAAAAACTTAAATGACCTGAAATAATAAAAAAAAAGTCTATGAATACAGGGGTGAGCTGTGAAATAAGTGTGGATGCACAGTAAACAACCAGCTTATTTAGTTATATTTTGTGATTTGCCAATATTTCATATTCAACCACCATACGAATACAATCCCAATACTTACCTAGATATTAATTTCTTCTCCAACTGCATCCGATTTTCTTTGTAGTGAGGGTATTTTGTTTTTCCTTGTAGGAGATCCATGGATCACGTGCCAAGTATTAGATTCGTCCACGTGGTGGCTCAAGTCTAGCTTCCAAAGAGATTATAATCGGTTACTGTATCAACAGTAAACAAAGCTAATATATTTTTTAAATCATTGGAGTAATGTTGAGAATATGAGTTTGAAACTTTGGCTGCACAATATTTAACTAAATGACAAGTGGCTTATCTCTCGTCAACTCGTCTAAGTCTTTTTAATAGGCCCAACCTAGCTCATGCAAGAATGGGTTTTTTTGTTTTTTTATTTTTTATTTTTAATTGATTTTTTTATTATATTATAAAATAAAAATAAATCAGTTGAACCTATTCGATTGTCAGTTTTTTTGTTTTTTTTTTTAATTTTTTTTTACAATTTCGTTATTTAATGTTATTTTTTAATTAATTTTATTATTTAATATTAAATTAATTATAAATCAATTTTTTGCTTTTCTTTATAAAATTATAAAATAAAAAATTTAGTTTATTTGAATAAAATTTATAACCTGGTTTGTTAATTTGGCGGTTGATCAGAGCGAACATGGTTTATTTTTGTTTTTTAAATTTAATCAATAAATAAGGTGGAATAATTTTTGTAAGATTTAATTTAAAATTTAATATAAAAAAATAATTTAAAGTTTAACTGTTATACCAACTTTAATTACAATCACACAATTTTTTCAATGCTTGAAATATTAACTTTTTACATAAAAATAAAATAAAATCGAGCACAACCTCTAACAAAAGCGCGTTAGATAAACTAAATGTTCTGACGTGTACCGTGCTGGGTGAAGAATATTTCAACCGAATGTGTATTTAGCCCCTAACCAAGCTTGAAGACACAAACATTTTTGCTAGCATGTTGACCATAAGTCGAGATAAAAATAAAAATCTGCCAGTCCTATAATAAAATACAAAAAAAAGAAAAAGAGAGAGAAAATTCTTGTTTCATTACATTTTTTACAAACGTCCAATGCTTTTTTTACAAAAAGAAAAAAAGGGGCGGGCAGGAGGTGAACAACAGCAAACAAGTATTTGCCCGTGCCAATTACTCTATATAATTTCCAAGGACATGTAGTGACCTAGACAAGTGACTGATTTGGTTCCTCCTTGCGGCTCCTCACGCGTGCAATTAGCCTGGTCAACATGTCAAGTAACTTATTAGTTATCTGGCTTAAAATGGTGTACAGCTCTCGGCTTGATTCATATGCGGCTCCTCACGAGTGCAATTAGCCTGGTCAACATGTCAAGTAACTTATTAGTTATCTGGCTTAAAATGGTGTACAGCTCTCGGCTTGATTCATATGCGACTCCCATAAATATAGAGGCCCAGACGACTGAAATAATGCACCCCAGAACTGGAGCAAGAGTTGCTAGAAGCAATATTGCAGCAAGGGCACTGGCAAAGAGTCGGAGCTTGCCAGCCAGTGTGTAATAAGTTGATTCTCGAGCTCGGAGCATGACTTCGGCCACCGAGACCGTTGCATATATAAACAGAGTTACGAGGAAAACTGACATAACAACGTCGTGACTGTCAAATGGGTTTGATTGGTGATTCATTTGGATTTGATTGTTTAGCGTCCCAATCAAGAGGGCAAATACTCCATGTTGCATAATAATGCTGCCATCACAACAAAAATCAAAATCACTAAGTACGCAAAAATCAAGGACAGTTTAAGAGGCTAATCCCTTGAGTGAAGCTTCAACAGTAAAAAAAGAAAATATTGAAGTGAAGGAAGCATCAGTCCAAGAAAGAGAAGTGATGGGCTTAGGAAAAAGAAGGAATGGAAACAAAGCCAAGAAATTTATTTTAGACTGACCTTTCTTTTTCGAAGGCAGGATTTCCCCCAAGGTGCTCAGCCATTCTGCTCTGTTTTATTTCTTTACACAGATACTGAAGCTCGAATGGTTTTCCAGTTTTTGGCGGGGAGGGCATTTTATACACGTTGAGGACAGGGAGGTTCTGGCTGGCCTTTTCGGTATTTTCTAACTGGTGGGACTTTGTGTGGGGCCTTTCTTGGATAGCCAACAAAATGTCCCCACGTCAAAATTCGTCTTCAAAAACGTCTCAGAATTACAAGAGCAATAAGAAGGTTCGTGTGAAGAAATGTGTTTATGTAAAGTGTAAACAGTCAGCTCGTGACATGTTTTGGTTATAATACTTTGAAGGCCTCATCATTCCACTCCGAGACCAAGACGAAAAACATTTTATATGATTCAGATTTTAAAGAGATTAATTTAATTACAATTATCAAGATTTTATGAAATTATTTAAAAATAAAATATATTTATTTCATAAACATTAAAGTCTTGTTCATTTATAAATGTTCAACAGTCTATTAGAAAATAGAAAAAAAACAATATAGATTAATTAGATAATACAGGTTTAAAGTACCTGTCAAGAAACTAGTGTGTGTAATTAAAGACGGTTAATAGATTTATGCTAATAGTACGATTAATGGATGTTTTCAAAAAACCTGTTAATAATCATTTAACATTCTTAATCAATCATAGTTTTTTTTAATTTATTGTAAATATTTAAAATTATCGACATGCAAACCAGTGCTTATCTGATATTTTTAATGAATAATATTTTTTATATTTTTTAACACAAATCAACAATAAATGAAATTTCATAAATAAAAGGATGAAAATGATTGCATATGACTGGAGACTTCTGGAATGGCAGTGTATGCGGAAGAGGTTTTTTTCTCTCTTGTAAACAATTAAGAAAGCAAACGGGCGAGACGTCTCGAGCTAAACGTCCTCCATCCCGATTAGCATCATCCCACTCCAAGACCAAGACGAAAAAGTAAAAAAAAAAAAAAAAAAACCAAGACGAAAGAAGATTTGGTCAGTACTAGTTAGCAATTTAGCATCATTCCGCTCCATCCCAGGAATACATTTAAAATTTTATCATTTATCTTTTTTATTACAAAATACTTTGTAGTAAGTTTTGTTCCGTAATCTTTTTAATATTATATTTTTTGCCTATTTGTTTTTAGATTTTTTAAAATCAAAGATTTGTTATCGTCCAGATTTATTCTTGTTAATTGTTATGATTCTTAAAAAGATTTCCAAGACGCACATTAATTATGCTGATGAACATTAAATTTTATAATTTTAAAAAATATGATTTGCAAATATGGAGAATACTTTTCTCTTTTTTACTATCATAATTTGATTTTGATATAATCAAGATTAGAAAAAATAATGACAATATAAAAAATAATATAGCTATAAACTATTTCAAGAGTGGAGACATATGATACTACAAAAAATTATTATTACAGTACTTTTAAAAAAAGATAAAAAAAAATCAATTAATGGATTAATTTTTTTAAGTATATGAAGTGGACAATATGTGTCGCACAGTTAAAAAATGATTTTTTGAAAAAGATAAAATATTAAGTTAAACTTATTAGTTTTAAAAGATTAGAATAAAATTATTGATAGTTTATTTCTTTAAAAAAATTAAACTTGTATGCATTTTTTCAAAAAAAAATAAAATTACACAACAAGTGAGACTTTTTTCTTCTAAAAAGTTGGTAACAACTTTTTAACTTAAAATGATTAATATGCCCTGTGAATTTAGCACCGCCCTTCCTTAAAAAGTGGCTTAAAAAATAGCTTTTCCTAGTGTTTTTTATTATGCAATTATTTTTTAAAATATTTTTTTATTTAAAAATAAATTATAATAATATTTTTAAAAAAAAATATTTTTGATATTAATATATAAAAATTATAAAAAAATATTTTTAAACAAGAAAATTATTTTAAATTTTCAATGATAATTTTAACGTTTGAGTCACATATCCAAATGCTATCTTTATTTGAGAGTATTTTATGATTTTTTTTTACATAATAAACTTACAGAATCAACTTACCTTACCGAGTGACATGGCTCATGACCTGTCAAAGCCACCTCCACGTCTCGTTACAACTAATTCATGTTTTAATGTTAGTGCTACATAAAAAAATTTCCACAAAATTATCATTGAAAACGGAAAAGTCACCAAAATATCTTCATGGAGAGTCACAAGTAAAAAAGGTGGCTAATTCATCCGTTTCCTCTAACACTTTGGTTAACCTTGTCTGAATAAAATCAGTAAAGTAAGTTTTGCCACTTTTAATGTTGTTTGAACAAGAAGACACTGTAATTAATTTAATTAAGGGTGTGATTGTTTGTCTTGTTCAAAAATTATTTTTTATTTAAAATATATCAAAATAGTTTCTATAGATATTTATCACAGTTTTGATATTTTAATTTAAAAAATAAAAAATATTATTTTAATTTATTTTTAATTAAAAATATTTTTACAAAAGTATGTAACTAATTAGTTATAACAATACATAAAAGTAATTTTTCCGTATTAACTCCATCACTTAATAATACAGGTTTGTTATAGATTTTTGAGCCAAGTTCGACAAGCATTTGCATATGTAAAAAGACAGCATTAGAATAAAAAGATAAACAAATAAGTTGCCCTTGAGAGCTGAGAGTGTCCCTTTTAGAGCTCAGACGTCCGTCTACAGACAAACGAGGCGTTTTTTAAAAAGACATTTAAGAAAAACAGAAAAAGACAAAAAAAAATTAAAATACGAGAGAGACGTCCTTGCTCGTGAAGCGCACGGACGTACAGCAGTCTGCATCGTTAATCATAATTTTAAAATCCCAAACTAAATGGTGGGTTGATCCGGAATTTAGCTGAATTAAGAGTGGCACTGGATTAGGTTTATAAAAAGTTAGAGGTAATTAAAAATTTGGGGATTTGACGATTTGATCATCCGGTTAATTTGTAAAACTTGGTTAAAAATTAAATTGTAATTTATTAAATATTTTTTATTAAAATAATATCATTTGAATTTATTAAAAAATTAAAATTAATTCAATCAAAACTCGTGATCCAAACCTTATACTTATTTAAAAACACTATTTTTAATGTTAAAAAAGAAAATAAAAATGAGGCACTTCCCCTCAATTGCCGCGTTTTTTATTAACAAGGGACGTAAATGGATTCATACATGATCTCAAAGGGTCAATCTATTTTTTACAAGTAATGTTTTATTATTAAATTGGTATATGTGAAATGATAGAGGAATTTACCTTTGGTGAGCGAAAAAACTCATATCAACAACATGTCATTTGTGAAATTTCATCCACTTTAACAAACTTTGGTGAGCGAAAAAACATGTTTTAAAAGACTTTTACCAAAAAACCTCCAAACTTCAACTCGTTTTCATTTAAAATTTAAAAACATTTTTTTATTAGCCTAAAAACTAAAAGTCAAATTGAATAAAAAAAAATCTTTTGAGCTTATATTTAGAGATCCAAATCATTAGAAAAACAATATCACAACGTAAAAGCGGCTAGGAACAAGTCCATGATTTAAAACTGTCCTAATCTGCCCCGGGACTTGTAAGGACCTATACATTCGACTGGTTTGGTTTCTCTTCGGGGCTCCTCACAGTTGCAATTAGCTTTTTCAACATGCGCAGTACGTCATCAGTTGTTTGGCTTAGCAACTGGCAGAGATCTTGACATGATTCATATGCTAACTTCACAAATAAACAGGACCACAGGACAGAAATGATGCACGACACAATCAGGGAAAGAGTCACCAGCAGCAGAATTGTAGCAAGGGCGCTAGCAAAGAGGCGAATGTTGCCGACAAGTCTTTGATGGACTGATTTCCGCGTCCGGAGTATAACCTCGGCAACTGATGTTGTGGCGTATAGAAACAGAGCAGCAAAAAATGTTGACATGACCCTCTGGTGGGTGTCAAATGGAGAAACTGGCATTGACTGGTATTTCACTTGGATTTGGTTGCTTAATGTGTCCACGAGCAGGGCAAAAATGGCATGCTGCGCTATGATGCTGTCATCATAACAAAATTAAAATTACTTAAACACAAGAATTGAAGACGGTGAAATAAAGAGAAAAGGGAATTTAATTTGAATCCCTCTGAACTTGATGGAAAAAAAAATTAAAGGCAAGAGGATTTAGAGTAACCTGTCTCCTTTGAAACCATGATTGGGCGGGTGGTTTTCTGCCATTTTCTGCAGCCTTCTTTTGCTAGAGAGATGTTGTCTTTGGGGTTTGGAGCTCTAGACAAATGGGTGAGGTGTCGTTACTTCGTTCGTGGGGAGCTTTTATAGGTGAGGAAAGGGGTTAAGGTCTCGAATCATAGTTGACCCCACAAATGGGCGGGGTCTTCAAAAGACGTCTTTCGTTTTGTCAATTTTGTCAAAGACGTATTTTTTAAAAGCCGGCGTCCTGGGAAATTAATTAATCCTAGCTTCTCGCTAAAATATCAACTTCGTAGCTAAAGCTAATTTCAAAAGAGAAAAAAGAATCATTGCAATTGTCGCTATATATATAAATTCATCTCTTACAGACTTGTACTCTTATCTCATTAATATTAAATATAAAAAGCAATACAATTATAATGCCTTCGACGAATTATAGCAAAGACTATAATTCTAGTTTTATTTTATAATAATTTAAAATTAGAAGAATAAGAGTCCTTTTTTCTTTGCAAGTGAGGAAAATCGGCATATAGTTTTCCTTAACCCGCAAATTAAATGAAAATCTTATTTTTAATATTATAGTTGGGAGATACTATAAGAGTTGCATATGAGAAAAAATAAAAGGAAAAACATATCAACTCCCTTTCTAACTCTCTTCTCTTTGATATCTATACATGAAGTCATTTTAAACCACCATAATTAGTTTTTTTAGACTGAAATACTAAAAAATTATCAATTTTTCCCACTATTATTCTATCAATAAATAAAGAAATCAATTAATAAAATAGTAGAATTAACATTATAGTATATCTCCAACACTGATAACTAAATTCTATCCAGTATCTTATTAATAAACCTGTCAATATTGCTACTATTATTTTAAAACATTATTGATTCCCGAGCAATAGGATTTTTTTTTAAATGAATCCTAGAACATAGGTTAATTATGTTGCTTTATGTTATCTTAACACCATGTAAAATTCTAAATAACATAAAATAAATTATTCTTAAACTGTACAGTGCTACATCGATACTTTAATTTTATTATGATATCTTTAAAAAGGCTTAGAAATAATCTAATAAGAAATATGAAGTTTAAAAATTTGAAAATAGTTAAATTACATCAAATTGTTAAATTGAATTCTTAGTTAATTTTTTTATACATTGCTTCTGGTTTTCTGGACAAATGCTAACAGTATAAAAAATCAATATTTTCTTAATACTTGATTAATTAAGATTTTTATTCATGTATTCAATGGTAATTTATATTCAATTTTACATGACTAAAAAGAATAAAATAAACAAGGTTCATAGTTGTTGTAACCCATTTTTGGGTCCCCATGAAAAATAAAATAAATAGCCAAAAGAGGTTAGAAAAAATAACAGGAGGCAGAAGCGCTCAGAAAACAGTCAGAAATTGGTCAAGGAATTTTAAAAATACAAGGATTGAATTTTTGACAAATATTCTTAAAGGATGAAAGCCCTATTGAGAAGGAAAATTTGAATTTTGAAGAGAAAAGCCCAAATTTGGATGTTTATGGACTTAATTGGATTTTTATTTGAATTTATAGAAGACTTGATTGCAAGAAAAATTGATTTTTAAGTCAATTTGGGCTTTAATTTGAAGAAATTTAAGTTCTGGGGCCAAAATATATTTTTTAGGAATTTATTAGGCCAAATCAGGGGCTTAATTGAATAAATATTGAAGTTTAATGGCCAATTAGGGGTTTAATTGTGAAAAACCGAAACCAGGGACCAATTTGGAAAAATCGGGTAAATAGAGGGGGCTGTTTTGCTTTGGATCAGGGGCCTAATTGAAGAAATTGAAAGTTTATTGATCAATTGAGGGCTTAATTGCATAAATCAGAGGCCAAGGACCAAAGTGAAAAACGCGGCCAACAAGAGGGACGGGGACCGAATTGGAAGGGACGCAATTGAAATGATTAAAGATGATTAAGGACTGATTTGCAAAAGCATATTCTGGCGCCTTTTTTTTAAATGAAACGGCGCGTTTTATCTAAAACGACGCCGTTTCATACATTAAAAAAAAAAAAAGGGACCGAACGGTGCTGTTTTGAATGGCACTGTTCCTCCTTCGTCTTCCTCTCTGCACTCGTTGCAGGGGAGAAGAAAAATGGTTTTTTCTTCAAAATCTTCCCACCTCTCTCTCCCCTGCATCCTTGCGCCCACCAACACGATGCCCCCACGACTTGGAGCACCGAAACAAAGCTATTGGCCGACCGGTCGAAAGCAGGGGAGCGGTGCCTTGCTGTCGTGGGTGGTGGCCGACCAGCCACCCACGAAACCCGCTCCCCAGGCGCACTAATGAAGGGCCCATCACACTTTCTCCCTATAAATAGAGAAGAAAACCGAAGAAAAAAAAAACCAAAGGGAGGAGAGAGAGAGGAGGCCGAAGAGAGAGAGAGAACCGAACACCGAAGAGAGAAGGAGCCGCAGCGCCCCCGCCTGGAGCCTCCGTGCACGAGCCACACCACCGCCTCCTCGCGCTAGGTAACGCCCTCTCCCCCCTGTATTTGTTTTTGCAGCGTCTTCCTCCTGCATGCATAATTCTGTTGCATGCAGGAGGACGGGAGGGGAAAATTAATTCCCCTCCCCGTTTCTTTTTTTTCTCTCCTGGGCCAGACCGGTTCTGGCCCAGCCTTTAGATCTGGGCCGGGTCTGGCCCGGACCAGAAGATGCACGAGGCCTGTTGGGCCGAGACCGGCCCAACCCAGTCTGGGCCTAGTTCGGCCCAACCTTTCCTTGTTGGGCTGAGTCCGGCCCGTTTATTTGGGCCGGCCCAACCCAAATTCTTTTTATATTATATATTATAATATGTTATAATATATGTGTGTGTGTGTGTGTGTGTGTGTATATATATATATATATATAATATAATAATAAAAAAAAATTGAAAACACCCTAAAAATATTGTTGATTTTTCTGCATATTTTTATCAAAGTGGTTTAATTTTGGTTTGTATTTTTATACCGTAAAGATACAAAACCAGTATTATAAATACCCGGTTTTCGTCAAAACATCAAAGATTTTCAGAATAAAAAATGTTTTTGCTTTCAAAAAAAAATTCTAAAAATTCCCTAAAAATGTTGTTGATTTTTCTGCATATTTTTTATCAAAGTGGATTAATATTGGGTTGTATTTTTATACCGTAAGGATACAAGCTCAGTATTAAAATACCCGATTTTTGTCAAAGCATAAAAAAAAAATTCCAAAAATTGTTTTTGTTTTAAAATACGGCCTAGTCTCTCCAATATATATATATGAATATTATAACATCATATTTTTATACAACAAAGAAAATTTTTAAAACAACATATGTATTAACATGCATTTTGGCTTTAATAACCAGTTTATTCAAGCCATGAGAACTAGGCCAATATTTCAAAAATTCTAAAAAAATCTTTTTGTTTTCTTTTAGTATTTGGGATTTCGAATTTATACGTAAAACATATTCCTAAATATTATTAATAAAATATTGGTATGGACGTTAGAACGGTTAGGATTTTTACCCGATAAGATAAAGACCTCCTTACCGAGGAGGATTTTTCTTGAACCATAGACATACCAACAACTAGGAAAACACAATAACACCTTAGTTTTTTTATCAGACAATAAAACAATGCAGCTTACCTTAGGTAAGGCGTATTTGGGGTGCTAATACCTTCCCTTTACGCAACCAGTTTCCGTACCCGATCTCTGAGACCAGTTAGGGTTTCTAGTGACCAAAATACTAGGTGGCGACTCCAAAGAACCAAATCAAACTAAAATAAAAAAATTCGCCAGTCGAACCCGCAATTGAAATTTGATGTTTTTTTTGGGTGTGACAATAGTCAAGGGAAAATTGTTAAGTAATTTTTATTTTTAAGGATTATATATATCTAACCTAACTATTAATTATTAATTCCTGAGACATAATTCAATTTATGTTTCTAATATTAATATACTCAAGTTAAGAAATATTTTATATGATTCAGATTTAAAATAGATTAATTTAATTATAATTATCAAGATTTTATGAAATATCAGCATGCAGAACAGCGCTTATTTGATATTTTTAATGAATAATATTTTTTATATTTTTTTAACACAAATTAAGAATAAATGAAATTTCATAAATAGACGCGTACAATCTTTAATGGATATGCTAAAGAGGGAACTTAAAAAAAAAAAAAAAAAGCAACACAAAAGGATGAAATGATTGCGTATGACTGGAGGCTTCTAGAATGGCAAACGGGCGAGACGTCCTCAAGCTGGATTGAATTGTTAATAGGCAAACAAAATGAGTGGAGGTGCAAGGGTGATTGAATCAACGGTCTAGGGATTGACACGTAGAGTTCTGTAAGGTCTTAATCACCAATTCAAACATGCTGGGATAGTCGGCCAATGACACCCTCCATCCACTTAAATATTTTTTTACGTTTAAAAAAATTATGGTCTTTATAGCATATAGCGTGAATATATAAACCAGTTTAATCTATACGCATTACACTCTAATATAATTCAGATTAATTTTTAATATAATAGAAAACAGTCTTTATATTGTCAATATGTTTTATAATATTGTAAAATTTGTTATCTAAAGAATGGAAAAACAATATACGTGTCCGATGCAATTGATTAAAAAATATATTAAATGGTAAATTAATTTTTCTTTGCAAGTGTTAATTAAAAACTAAAATAAACCGTCATAGCAGTAAGTAGAAAGAAACATATAACAATACAAATATTTTACATGAATTATCTCTTTTATTTTATATATTTTCTAGTAAAAAGAAACATATAACAATCACTTGCACTTCAAATCTGACACAACTCTTAAATACTATTTTTATTTTTATTTAAATATTTTTTTTAAATTAGCATGTATATGATATGAAAATAATAATAATAATAATAAATTATTCATGAAAGATTGATGCATATTGGTTTTTTTTTAAAAAAAATCTTTTATATAGATTTTGAATATGATTTTATCACATTTAATATTGTTTTATCTTTAAATGACACATAAAATATAAAGATATTATTTTTATATTTTTATCAACATATTTAATGATCATAAATAATTTTTTTAACTGAAACAATAATTCCAGTTAAAAGCTTTGTATTTACTAAGATAAACAAGAGATGCGTTAATAAAAAAATATCTTAATGAAAAACAAATACAAAATAATTATATTTTTGGATTTAATAGCAATATTAAATAATTTTCTAAGATGTAGATTTTTTACTTATATTTTAAAAAATTATATACAAACTAGTCCAGTCTATTCACACTGCACTCTGATAGAATTCAAGTTAATTTTTAAAACAATAGAAAATAGTCTTTATATTATCAATATGTTTTATAGTATTATAAAACTTATTAGCTAAAAAATGAAAAAATAATGTGTCCGATACAATTAATTAAAAAAATTATTAAATGGTAAATTAAAAAAATTGAAAATGTTAATTAAAAACTAGTCCAATCTATTACGCATGTCTAATATACCCGTTCATTAAATATATATGTTAACATGTTATTTTTCTTGCATTTGTTTACTGGAATAGTAAAACAATTAACAATTAATAGTAAAATAACAACGCAAAACTACTATTTTTTGTGTATTTATATAATGATAGTAAAGTTTACTGAAAACAAGGGTCATATTCAGAGTGGATATTGATTAATTTTTCTTAAAAAACATGATTATAAAATCATACCTGAAGTTAAAATTTCCTTTGTCAAACATACTTATTTTTAAAATCATAAATGAATATTAATTTTAATTCAATGTGATATATTATTAAATCTTATTTCACCGGTTTAAAAAAACCAATTTGAAATTGTCTAGTCAACCTATGATTTGATTGGTTAGATTAAAATTTAATTTGATTTAAATAATATTTTTTTATTTAAAAACTATTCACTAACGATGGATTTATTCGAAAAGAAATCTTATATATATATATATATTAACAGATGTCTCTGTACTAGTTTATTACTGGTGCCGGGGAAAAAAAGATAGAAAAACGCTTGAGACGTCCGCAACTGCACTGTTTATAGTCAAAGACGAACACTCCCCAACTTGACATCACCACGTTCCAAAGTCGATGCTCCGTAGACATTATCTATCCACGCGTGAGAGAAAGGTGGGGAATCCGTTTAAGGCATCAATGGCTTGGTGACAGCCACGTGGACCCGGTTAGATTTTTAAAGCGGAGGGCTCTCTTCTGTCTAACAGCGATCGAAACCTAGTGAGAGAATGGGCCAAATATTATCAGCAAGTTGCACCTCCCCACTTTGGATAAGACATCCACCAAATGTCTTGGTCCCTGAAAGCCCATCTTGAACCGAAGATCCGCCACCGGTCGACCCGTGGAATTGCTTTCCGAAACATTACAGATAACAACTTAAAAACAGCAGTGTTTATCTTCTAGATTCTAATTGAGCAGACTGAAGCATATATACTTTGCAACAACTGTTCTTTATCTTGTTTAAACAGATTTTCTGGGCAGAAGAAATCGTTGAATATTACTGCTGCACTAAACTAGTATATTAAAGATAAAAATTCCTCCACCAACGGCCGCCAGAAGTTAAAATTATTTCTAGATAACCATTAATCAGGTGTAAAGATATCAAATTTCATATTAATTAATAGCAAACTATTTGTGAATTCATCCATATAACTTCTTAAAATCTTTGTTTTGCCTGATAATACTGCGGTATTCTTTTTTCTAATGAAAATAAGAATTTATTGCAATGTGCTAGATTCGGCCCACTTTTACTTGATTTGATTTTCTAATGGATCCCACTTTTACTTGCCTGCTAATTTGGGCAAATTAATCTTCATTTGATTAGACTACGAATTAATCTTTATTTTTAATCAATTCTTATTAATTTGATTAGACTTTGGACAATCATTTAAAAGAAATATTCCTGGCACTTGCATAGCGTGATACAACCCGCGTCTCCAAATATAAAAGGCATAAAAAATCTTGCTGCTTCTAAGTTTTTTTATTAGGAATATAGCATTCCCAAATGGTCTATAAAAATTTATTAATGACACCGGTCTATTGTCAAAAAGTAGACCGGACCAAATTGTCTCCGTGAGGAATGTTTTGTCTAACTGGAAATCCATGCCCTATGCAATGAACTAATAGTTTCTTTTATATTTTCTGAAGTTTTTTTTTTGTTTGCAGTACAGATGAAGCCCATTCAAAGCTTGACAAAATCAAAAATGATAGCCCAGCCCATAAAGATTAGTATCTCATTATCGTCACGAGAGCCAATTAGCTTTTTCAACATGTCCGGTACCTCATCAGTTGTTTGGCTTAGCAACAGGCATAGATCCTGACATGATTCATGTCCTAATTTCACAAGTAAACAGGTCCACAAGACAGAAATGACGCAGGACACAATCAGGGAAAGAGTCACTAGAAGCAGAATTGTAGCAAGGGCGCTGGCAAAGAGGCGAATATTGCCGACAAGTCTCTGGTGGAATGATTTCTGCGTCCGGAGTATAACCTCGGCAACTGATGTTGTGGCGTCTATAAACAGAGCAACAAAAACTGCTGACATGACCCTCATGTGGATGTCAAATGGAGAAACTGGTATTTCTCTTGGATTTGGTTGCTTGACTTGTCCGCAAGCAGGGCAAAAATGGCATGACGCGCTTCGATGCTGTCATCGTAACAAAATTAAAATTACTTAAACACAAGAATTGAAGACGGTGAAATAAAGGGAAAACGGAATTTAATTTGAATCCCTCTGAACTTGATGAAAAAGAGAATTAAAGGCAAGAGGATTTAGAGTAACCTGTCTACTTGGAAACCAAGATTGAGCGGGTGCTTTTCTGCCATTTTCTGCAGCTTTCTTTAGCTAGAGAGATGTTGTCTTTAGGGTTTGGAGCTCTAGACCAATGGGTGAGGTGTCGTTACTTCATTGATAGGGCCTTTTATAGGTGAGGAAAAGGGTTAGTCTCGAACGGGTGGGGTCTTCAAAAGACGTCTTTCGTTTTGTCAATTTGGTCAAAGACGTATTCTTCAAAAGCCGGCGTCCTGGGAAATTAATTAATCCTCGCTTCACGCTAAAACATCAACTTCGTAGCTAAAGCTAATTTAAAAAGAGAAAAAAGAATCATTGCAATTGTCACGAAATATATATATATATATAAAATCATCTCTTACAAACTTGTACTCTTATCTCATTAATATTAAATATAAAAAGCAATACAATTAAAATGCCTTCAACGAATTATAGCAAAAAAACAATCAACATACCGAGTTCCAAAAAACTGTTAATAATCATTTAATATTCTTAATCAATCACAGTATTTAATTTATTGTAAATATTTAAAAATATCAACACTTCAAACTTATATATATTTAACCTAACTATTAATTATTAATTTCTGAGAGATAATTCAATTTATGTTTATAATATTAATTCAATATTTTATACGATTGAGGTTTTAAATAGATTAATTTAATTATAATTATTAAGGTTTTATGAAATTATTTCAAAATAAATATGTTTATTTAATAAACAGTAAAGTTTTATTCATTGGTGGATTAATAGTTTATTGCAGTTATCTTAATTACTTAAAGGGCCTGTCTGTTTCTGTGTTTCAAAAGCGTTTTTAAAAAAATTTGAAAATTTTTTATTTTTTTATTAACTTCAAATTAATATGTTTTTAGTGTTTTTAAATCATTTTGATGTGCTGATGTCAAAAATAATTTTTAAAAAATCAAAAAATATCATTGGCATGTATTTTGACACGAAAAGTTATTTGAAAAGTAACCGCAACCACACTGCCAAACAAGCTCAAAATAAAACTAAACTATTAAACTTATTAAACTACAAAATCCTGGGATGCTTATAGTGATTTATTATTTGTATAAATATTAATCAAATTAATTTATTTGTTTAACACATGTAATAACAATTTTTTATCATAATTTAATTAGTTAGTACACGAGATTGAAGCAAGAAATCATGAGTTTAAGTGTTAAGACATATATTATTTTTATTTAGGATAAGTAAATTAACTGCATTTTTAAATTTAACAGCAATGTTAAATAATTCCCTAAAACTTGGATATATTTTCATGTTTTACAAAATTATAGTCTCCATAGCATAGCACGAGCATGCAAATCAATCTAATCTATCCCCGTTATACTCTAACATGATTCAAATTAATTTTTATTGTAATATAAAATAGTTTTTATATTATCAATATGTTTATAGTATTATAAAATTTGTTATCTAAAAAATGGAAAAAACAATATATTTGTCCTATACAATTGTTTAAAAATATATTAGATGGTAAATTAATTTTTCAAGAAATGAGGGAGAAGATATTAGTTAAAAAATAAAATAAAAGATAAAACCAAATATATAAAAAAGTTAGGCATGGTGAACGCACATAGAGGTGAGTAAAAAAACTGAGAAATAAAAAAAATAAAAAAAATAACTGAAAAAACTAAACAATGAAAAAAACCGATTAAACTGATTAAAATTTTAAAAAAACCAACAGGTTCATTATCAGTTTTATAAGCCTAAAACTGAAAAAACCAAACCGAAAAAAACTAGAAAAAATCGAGCCAAACCGGAAAAATTGAGCCAAACCCGAAAAAACCAAGCCAAACCGGTTTGAACCGGTATTTTCTCTAAAAAACCAAACCGAATCGAAACCGGCCGGTTTAAACTGGTTTTGGTTTTTTTAAAAAAAATTTCAGTTTAATTATTTTTTTTTAATAAAAACTAAATCAAACCGAACCAAAAATGATCACCCCTAAACACACCTGGCCTAAAAAAAAAAAAAAAAAAAAGCTTGAGGCCAATTCCTTGGTTTTGCTTTATATTTTTCTTATGCCACCACCTCAGATCTTTCTGGGTTTTTTTTTTTTATTATTAAACTGGATGACACATTGTTTGTCTTGATCGGATATTTGTTGTCTATCATTATTGTTTTCAATTATCTTCGTGACCAAAAAAAAGCAAGGTTCAAGTTTTGGTTCTCTTATTTTATAACACTAAAACATTTTAAAATATAAAAATTAAATTAAATAAAAAATATTTAGGTGCTCTGTCTATTTTTTTATGCATAAAAACAATCAACATTAAACTCTCGTTGTAAAAAATAATTAATTTACACCACGATCTTCTTTTTATAGTCAGAATATGATCTATCAAATATTTTTTCTATCATCTCCATTTCATGATGTCTTTCTCTAGCATATATAAAAGTGCAGGGATTAAAATGCAAAAAAAATAAAGTTTAAAGTCAAAATATAAATAACTAAAAGATCAAGGACTGAAAAAGAAAAAAGAAAAACTTGGATGTCCAAATTGAAGTTTGCCATGCTTTAAGTGAAAGAATAGTATTGTTATTTAAATTCGTCCTTCATCTTTCAATCTTTTAGAAATATTCTAAAACTCTATCTCGTGAAATCAATTTTTATTTCAGCATTAAATTAATAACAACTTTATATCATAATTTAGTTAATTAGCGCATGGAATTGAAGCAAGAGCTCAGCGGTTTGAGCGCTGAGACATGTAATATTTTCATTAAGGATGAGATGTCACCCGCCTTCTAATAAAATATTAAAGCAAGGCTAGGTGCACGAGTTAGTATATTTGTTATAGTTGGGCAGACGCTAGACCTGATCCTTTTTAAAAAAAAAACTCCATGAAAAATTCACCATAATCACTTGCACTTTAATTTTGACATAACTGATGCAGATTGTTTTTTTGTTAAAAAAATTATATAAATTTTGAACATAATTTTATTACATTTAAGATTTCTTTCATCCTTAAACCACACGTAAATACTGTTTTTTATTTTTTGTTAACTTGCTTTAATGATGATTAATAGTTTTTTTTAATTGGAATAATAATTCTAATTAAAAACTTTGTATTTACTAAAATAAATAAAAAATACGTTAATAAAAAAAATTATCCTCGTAATTTTTTTTTAAATAATCATATTTTTTTATTTAATAATAATGTTAAATAATTTTTCGAGACTTATATTTTTTTTTACGTTTTAAAAAATCATGCTCCTCATAGCATACCACAAGCATACAATCTAGTCTAATCTATTTGCGCTGTACTCTGACAGGGTTTCAATTAATTCTTAAAATAATAGAAAATAATCTTTATCTTATCTTGTCAATATGTTTTATAGTATTATAAAACTTGTTAGCTAAAAAATGAAAAACATAATACATGTGTCTGATAAGATTAATTAAAAAAATTATTAAATGATAAATTAAAAAAAATGCAGATGTTAATTAAAAACTAAAACAAAAGGTTGATATTCATAGCAATAAGTAAATAACGTAGAAAAATACAAATACTTTACATCAATTTTTATTTTATTTTATATATTTTCTTGTATTTATCATCAAGTTTAACCTGTAAAAACATGCTCACGGCCTGTAATGATGAACTGTAAATAAACAAAGTTCAGCGATCACAAAAAAAAAAAAAAAAAGAGTCCATGCACAGCAACACACTGTCTTATTTAGTTATATTGTGTAATTTGCAACCACCATAGGAAAATAATCCCAATACTTACCTAAATATTAATTTCTTCTCCAACTGCATCTGATTTTCTTTGTAGTGAGGGTATTTTGTCTTTCCTTGCAGTAGATCCATGGATCACGTGCCAAGTATTAGATTCATCCACATGGTGGCTCAAGTCTAGCTTCCATAGAGATTATAATCGATCACTGTATCAACAGTAAACAAAGTTAATATATCTTTTAAATCATTTGATTAATAGTTTAGTGTTGTAGCTCAACAGTTAATACGCGGGAGTAATGCTGTGTTTTTAAATTAATTTTATTATTCAGTATTGAATTCATTACAAGTTAATTTTTATATTTTTTTATAAAATTATAAAATTTAAAAATTAGATCAGCCCAATGAAATATATAACCTAATTTACTAGTTTTGTAGTTGACAAGGGTGAACATGTTTTTTCTTTCTTTAGATCTAACCAGTGAGTAAGGTCATGTTGCAGCAATTTTTATATAATTTAATTTAAAATTTGATTTAAAAAATTAGTTTGGCATTATACCAAATTTAATTATATATATATATATAATGCTTTAGATATTATTTTTTTACTTTTCAAAAACTTTGAGTACTATCTCTAACAAAAGTGCGTTAGATAATCCACTAAGAGTTATGAGGTTTCTGAGAATATGATTGTAATTGTTTTTAAAAGTATTTTTTGTTTAAAAATTATTAAAATAATATTTTTTATTTTTTAAAAATTATTTTTGATATTAATTCATTAAAATAATCTGAAAACACAAAAAATATATTAATTTAAAATAAAAAATAAAATAAAAATTATTTTTTTAAAAAAATACTTTTGAAAAATAAAAATAAATATAGCCTTAACTAAATGTTCTGACGTGTACCGTGCCGGGTGAAGAATATTTTAACCAAATGTGTATTAGCCCCTAACCAAGCTTGAAGACACAAACCTTTTTGTTAGCGTGTTGACAATAAGTCGAGAGAAAAAAAAAATGTTAGTACTATTTAATAAAATAAAAAAAGAAAAAAATTTATTTCATCACATTTTTTACATGCCAAGTAAATTCCTCGTAATCAACATCTTCTCAAATCTTCCTCTTCAAACATACAAACATTTCTTTAAAAGGTAAAAAAAAACAGAGAGGGTGGGGAGGAGAACAACCAGAACAAGTCCCAAACACGTATAAATTTACTCTGTCAATTACTCTATCTAAATTCTAAGGACATGTAGTGAGCTAGACACGTGGCTGATTCGGTTCCTCTTCCTCCTTGCGGCTCCTCACGCGAGCAATAAGCCTGGTCAACATGTCAAGTAACTTATTGGTGGTTAACTGGCTTAAAATGTTGGACATCTCTTGGCTTGATTCATATGCGACTCTTAAAAATAAACAGGCCCATATGGCCGAAATAATGCACCCCAGAATTGGAGCAAGAATAGCTAGAAGCAATATCGCAGCAAGGGCACTAGCAAAGAGTCGGAGATTGCCAACCAGTGTGTGGTAAGTTGATTTTCGAGCTCGGAGCATAACTTCGGCCACCGATGCCGTGGCATAAATAAACAGAGCAACAAGGAAAACTGACATAATAACGTCGTGGCTGTCGAATGGAGAGCCTTTAATTGACTGGTACTTCACTTGGATTTGATTGTTTAGCGTCCCAACCAAGAGGGCAAATATTCCATGTTGCATAGTAATGCTGTTATCACATCAACAATTAAAATCGCTAAGTACGCAAAAATTAAGGACAATTTAAGAGGCTAATTCCTTGACCGGAAAAATAGAGATTA
Source organism: Populus alba x Populus glandulosa (assembly GCA_033617975.1). Lineage (NCBI taxonomy): Eukaryota > Viridiplantae > Streptophyta > Magnoliopsida > Malpighiales > Salicaceae > Populus > Populus alba x Populus glandulosa. Next base: position 4,163,684 of record CM066156.1, on the reverse strand, counting down.
AAGTGAAGGAAGCATTAATAGTTTAATACAAGAAAGAGAAAGTGACGGGCTTATAAAAACATAAAGGAAACAAAGCAAAAGAAATTTAATTTAGACCAACCTTTCTTTTTCGAAAGCAGGATTTTCCCTGAGGTTTTCAGCCATTCTGCTCTACACAGATACTGTCTTTGTAGTTTGTACTGGAGGAGGCTCAAATGGGTTTCAAGTGTTTATGCTGGATTTGCTGGTAGAGATGGAGGGAGGGGTTTTTTTTTATATACGGTGAGGAGAGGGAATATCAGGCTGACCTTTTCGGTATTTTCTGATTGGTGGAACTTTGTGTGGGGCCTTCCTTGGAAGCTTGGGTAACTAATAAAATGTCCAAAAAGTATTAAAACGTCTTCAATTTTGTCAAGAGACGCAATTTCTGATCCCTGTGTCTCACTAGAAGATCCTAATCAGTCCCTGGAGTAAGAAAACTTGCAATCATTCATCAACATATTAGCAGGTCAATCAAAGTCTTCTAACACAGAATTACAAGAACAATAAGAAAGTTCGTCTGAAAAAATGTGCTTATGTAAACAGTCAGCTTGTGACATGTTTTAGTTATAATACTTTGAAGGCAACAAAATTACTTTCTACTCTCCTTGCGATCAAAACCATACAACTAATTTTAATGAAGATTTCTCATTCTTCTTCTATATATATATATATATTCAAGCATCGTTTCTCCTTCTTTCTTTTTTTCACTTCATTTTTCAATGCAACAAGCCCACAATCACAATCTCAATCTCTCTAAAAAACCAAGACGAAAGAAGATTTGGTAAGTACTTTTTAGCATCATTCCACTCCATCCCAAGTATGAGCTTGACCTCGCTATAAAATCCCTCTTTTAAAGCATTGACTGTATGTTTGAGAAACTACAGAGACGCGAAAAATAAGAAAGATAGTGGCTTGTGTGCAGGGGTGAGCAGTGCAATGCACATATCTTTCATGTTTATTTCTCATCCTTCTTTCGTTTCTTTTAAGAAAAGGTGATTGAAGGAATTAGCCTTCACTTATCTGGAGAAAAATATTTTACAATTAAATATTTTTCATTTTTTGGGTTTGGCTCACTTTAAAAAATTTAGTCAATAATAAAAGAATATTTTATGATCAAAGAAATAATTAGCTTATAAGTTAATAGAACCTTTACCGTCCTTGGAAAAAATTAAAAAAATATAGATAAGATCCGTTTTTAAAGATAATTGACCGATAAGTTTTATTAAACCAATAAATTTAGTTATTAAGTTTTTCTTTCTAATAAGTTTAATGTCTTGTTATATTTTCCTAAACGATTCTAAAATACATTTAAAATTTTGTCATTTATCTTTTTTATTACAAAATACTTTATAATAAGTTTTGTTACGTAACCTTTTTAATATATATTATATTTTTTGCCTATTGTTTATATTTTTTTAAATAAAAGATTTGTTATCGTCCAGATTTATTCTTGTTAATTGTTATGATTCTTAAGAAGCTTTCCAAGACACGCATTAATTATGCTAATGAACATTAAATTTTATATTTTTAAAAAATATGATTTAATTACAAATATGAAGAATACTTTTCTCTATTTTACTATCATAACTTGACTTTGATATAATCAAGATTCACAAATAATGATAATATAAAAAATACTATATCTATAAACTATTTCACAGGTGGAGAAATATGATATTAAAAAAATTATTATTAAAGTATTTAAAAAAAAAGATAAAAAAACCAATTAATGGATTATTTTTTTAAGTATATGAAGTGGAAAATATGTGTCACACAGTTAAAAATGATTTTTTAAAAAAGATAAAATATTAAGTTAAACTTATTAGTTTTAAAAGATTAGAATAAAAGTATTGATGCTTATATGAACTTTTTCAAAAAAATAAAAAATAAAATTACACGACAAGTGAGTTTTTTCTCTTCTTCTAAAAGTAGATGCTACAGTAAGAACTTTATAATTCTGTTTAACTTCTTAAAATGATTGATATGCCCTGTGAATTTAGCACAGCCCTTCCTAAAAAATAGCTTTTCATCTGTTTATAATTTTCGTGTTTGATATTATTATAATGATTATTTTTAAAATATATATTAAAATAATATTTTTTAAAATTTATTTTTGACACCAATATATAAAAACAATATAAAAATATAAAAATAATTTTAAATAATGTTTTTAAAAATTTTTCACCTAACAACATTTGTGCTGCATTTCCTAATGCTACCACTATCTGAGAGTATTTTATGATTTATTTTATTTATTCTTTTTTTTTTTTTACATAATAAACTTTCAGAATCAACTTACCTTACCGAGTGACATAGCTCATGACCTGTCAAAGCCACCTCTACGTTTCGTTACAACTAATTCCTGTTTTAATTTTAGTGCTACATAAAAAAATATTCACAAAATTATCATTGAAAACGAAAAAGTCACCAAAATATCTTCATGGTGAGTCACAAGAAAAAATGGTGGCTAATTCATCCGTTTCTTCCAACACTTTGTATAACCTCGTCTGAATAAAATCAGTAAAGTAAGTTTTACCTCTTTAATTTGTTTGCTAAAATACCAACACTCTGCTGTGCTTCCTCGCCACGAGTAGATCCTAGGAGAAGAACCACGATCTTATTTCGCAACTCAGCATCAACTTGATGAGTTCCTTATTGGTGACTCGATGATTAAGGAGGATCAGTGAGTGTGAGCTCGTGTGATAATTGAAGATGAAAGTGAAGATGTTTTCGGCTGTTCTAATGTTGTTTGAACAATAAGACACTGTAATTGATTTAATTAAGGGTGAGCTTATTATTCAATCTATTTTTTAAAGTTTTTTTAAAATTATTTTTTTTATTTTAAAAAATATTAAATTAATTTTTGTAGATATTTCTTGATTATTTTGATATTTCAATATAAAAATATAAAAAAACATCATTTAATTTATTTTTAATTAAAAATACTCTTACAAAAATATTATATTGCTTGTAAAACACCCACTAAAATTGAGTAGTTATAACAATAAATAAAAATAATCTATCCGTATTAACTCCCTATATATGTTATAAAATTTTCAGCCAGGTTCGACAAGTAAATGCAGATGTAAAAAGACAACATTAGAATGAAAAGATAAACAAATAAGTTGCCCATGAGAGGGTCCCTTCAGAGCTCAGAAGTCTGTCTTCAGACAAACCGCCTTTTTTTTTTTTTTTTTTAATTTAAGAAAAACAGAAAAAGGAAAAAAATTAAAATACGACGGAGACGTCTTACTCGTGAAGCGCACGGACGTACTGCAGTCTGCATCGTTACTGTTAAAAAATAAAATAAAAATAAGGCACTTCCCCTTCATTGCCGGGTTTTTCTTAACGGCAAATCTAGTTATCTGTCTGTTTGTTTTGTATACTTAATTGCCCACTCTGTTAAATCACTCGTAGACTATATAAATACATCAACAAGTAACGTAAGAATTTATTTTTTACATGTAATGTTTGATCATTCAATTGGTTTATGTGAAATGATAGAGGAATTTACCTTATAATTTTTCTCTCTCCTTTTTTACTGCTTGATAATGCCACACTTTTTTTTTTTCGTTCAAAAAATAAATCTCTATGCGAATATGATTGGAGTTCTTAGATAATATCTTATGATCGTTTATATATCTAATGAAATCTAAAAGTATAATTATAGATATATTTAATAATTCCTCCTGTAATATAAGATTTAGGGTTGGCTGTGAATTTAGTTCTTAAGCTATCATCTATCATTTATGGATCAAATCTTAAAGAAGGTCATGAGAAAAAATCTGATTAATATATGCTAGTTTAGAGTGAATGTTTTGTTCAGAACTCAATAAAAAAAATTAATTCAATGTGCAGAAGTGAGAGAAAAAAAAATTACAGTTAAAATAAAAACAATTACTATAACAGCGAGAAACCAAATCCACTAACTTTCATTTTTATTTTTCAAAGGAAAATCCATTGATTGTTTGAAAGAAAAATACCGAGTCTCAGAAGTTGACTGGAGAGAGTTATATATATATATATATTAAAAAAAAACTGTGTGGGTGCTAGAAATCGAGAAAATGGTAAAAGTCAAGGAAACCCAACATAGAAAAGGAGCTAGCCCATTTAAGGTATGCACTGTACAATGATCATTTCAACATCTAAGACTGGAGAGTATGGGCTAATGGCTTGTCATCCCGGAATATCTTCATTAATAGCCTGGAAGCCCATCCATTATAGCATGTAAATATCTGTCATATGAGCTGTTTTACAGATTAGAGCATAACATAATTCATGTAATTATTTATAATAAGTTGTTTGAGGCAGTAGAAACTAGTATATGATCATGACGAGCCCAGGGATATAAATTTGGCTCTTCAACAGACAAAAAAAATACCTGTTTCGAAATTCTTGTTGATGGCATATTATTTTATGCTTAACTGTAGCAAATTCCCTAAATATTAAAAAAATGACATCAATTGTCGGATCATAACAGGTATTAATGTGACCTTAATCGAATGGTCTGCTCAGAGACGTGACGTGGTTGAGGCCCAATACAACAAAAAGGAGCAGAGGATTTTCTAGTTCGAAGATCAAATATTCGCTCGTTTGCTCACCGCCAAAAACATGTCCGAAGTCACGTTTATGTACAATCTCCGTTCCAGCAGGAGATTCTGTGGAGATTCTGTGGAATTTCTAGCTCGAATCATCCTCTCTCCATATCCTCTCCTATAACTACAATATTATAGTAACTGGCAGTCACTCACCCACTCCTCAAAACACCAATAGATAGGATGTAGGACCCGCTTCAGGATTTGTACGGACACCAATTCAAATGGTGTATAACCCCACAGGGATGTGAAACTAGACAGCCCGAAGGTCCATTTACCCCCCTTGCTAATATTTAATGCAAAACTATACCATAAAGTCCTTTTTCATAAATTTGGTCCCCGGCAAGAGAGCAACCGAATATGCTTAGGAATTTTCTTACTTCAACAACTCTCTTGTAGCTTTTCTAACTGCCACTTCATCACGCCAAGCATATGCCCTCTAATATTCTACTAACTTTTTCTTAATAAATCCCCCCATTAATACATTTCTTTCCCACATTACACAATCTTTACAATTCCACTTTTTTTGGCCTTACTTCTTTGTGACTTAGGCAAGAAATTATTAGAGGTTGATTTTTGTCCGAGAAGCATAGTATTCGGACATACCAATGAAGTTCGGTAAGAGATTGAAGCAACAAGTTCAAGAAACCTTGCCAGATTGGCGTGACAAGTTTTTGTGTTACAAGGAATTGAAGAAGCTTGTTCGGCTGATCTCATCTGCTCCACCGTTCTCGTATGGATCAGTTGAGTTTGGAAAGGCAGAGGCTGAGTTTGTGCGTCTGCTGAACAGTGAAATCGACAAGTTCAATACTTTTTTCATGGAACAAGAAGAGGATTTCATTATTCGTCATGAGGTATGCTTTTATTTTTCTCGCAGTTTTTCCTCCTTTTTGCCTGTTTGATCAAGCTAGTTTTGGTGGGTAATTAATGGAGGCAAATCAATTTGAGTCAAAAGCTAGCATACTGGTTTGACTTGTCGGGTTAAATAATCAAATTGGTAATCAACTATGGTTCTAAAATGGGGTCAAAAGGGGGAGAAAAAAATGCTCACTCTACTTGCTTGACACAATGGACTATGTGCTGAGTCGATCAAACTCAGGAATAATAGCTTCACAAGCAATGCTAGTGAAAATGTGGTCTTATATTATAAACTTCATGTAATTTTTATAAGTAATTATCAGATCTCATTCGCACAAGATTGGCATGATTTGTACTTCTTCTATATCCGAATCTTAATTATTATTTAGACTCTTACATCTTAAAGAATATATTTGATGACCGAAACCAATCTTGTATGAGGAAATTCAAAATCATTATTACTGTTATTGTTATTATTTATTTTTAACGCCGTATACACGTGTGATAATAATTATTATTATTTTATTTAAGTACTTGACACAAGACTGTGTGTGTGTGTATATATATATATATATATATATAATTCAAAATTATTATTATTATTATTATTATTATTATTTTCTTACTTCAGCACATAAACAAGTGTATGTGTATAATTCAAAATTATTATTATTATTATTATTTTCTTACTTAAGTACTTGGCACAAATGTGTTTATTTGCATATATAATAATTTCATATGTCACATGAGATGATATTATCAGTAATATTTGCGAAACATGAAGCATCTCTTAAATACTCACAAATATAGATTTTGAATTTTAAATCTTCATGCAACCATCACAATCTGATTGAATAATATTTTTATAAAATCATTATAACCATCGTATTCTGATAATTTTTTATTTGGAATCTTAGTGTTTTTTTTTTTTTTAACTTGAACGATATCATTGTTTTTCCGAATCTTACTTGTTATTTTTGAAATTTTATAAGAAAATGAATTTAATATTTATTATGAAACAGAACTAAAAAATTACTTGCTTCAGATATCTTTACATGAAGACACGCGCGAACTAGCATAGTTGGCTTGCATTTTATAGGATGTAATTTATACTGCTACTTTGTTCTCTCACATCTTATTTCTCCTTTAAAATATAGATGGAAGAGAGAAATTACAGATATGAAAAAACTAATGTAAGGTACTGTAATAACATAAATTAGTCTCGAATATATACTCGATGACAAAGAAGGTAACCCTGAAGTAGCAAAGCTGATGCGCGATTTGACCATGTCCTTAAAACTAGCTAACAAAGAAGGTATGTATATACGCAGGAACTAAAGCAGAGGATCCAGAAAGTGATTGATACTTGGGGGCCAAGTGGAAGTCAGCCTTCTGAGGCAGTATACAAAGAGCAGATGAGAAAGATTAGAAAAAACATTGTCAATTTCCACGGTGAAATGGTGCTTATGGAGAATTACAGCAACATCAATTACACAGGTACTTGATTAGCCTGACAAAGCTACGCAGTGATCACCCCCCCACTTTTGAAAGATCGACTATATTCTTGCAAACAGCCTGATAACATATCATTTAATGATCAATTGTGATAAATCAATCATACCAACAGAATCCGTTCTTGTAAGCTAATGTCGAAGGGGCTGCTCAGCTTTATCCTTACGATCTCTTAATCAATGAGCCTGTGGCTCAGAGTTACTCTTACGTATGTAGAATGCGTGAGATTTCAGTTTCGAGTCTCACTTCTATGTAAGAAGAAAACCCTAACAAAACTTGTCCAAAAGAAAGAAAGAAAAAACTGAGAGAGGGAGAGAAGAAACTTTACCGTCCCCCTTGTCCCTGTGCGGCTTAGCCCCTTTAGGCATTAAGGATTGAAATGTTGTTCGTGTGTTAATTATGGAATATGATTAAAATTGAAATCAAATTTTAATGTAGGATTGGCCAAGATATTGAAGAAGTATGACAAGAGAACAGGTGGGTTATTGCGCCTTCCATTCATTCAAAAGGTGTTGGAGCAACCCTTTTTTATTACCGATCTAGTATCAAAGCTTGTCAAGCAATGCGAATACATGATAGATACAGTATTCCCTGTAGAGGAAGAAGAGAGAGTGAAAGAAGGAAGAGAAGCAATAACGGTTGCGGGAGAAGGGATTTTCAGGAACACAATTGCAGCTCTGATGACCATGCAAGAAATTAGAAGAGGCAGCTCTACTTACAGCCATTTCTCTCTGCCTCCTCTGAATTTGCCAGATTCTGATCTTATTCAGTCACTCCAGCTCAATTCTCCTATACCCATTGTCTAATAAGATTAGATTTTATGAATTACTTGATACTGTCGTAGTTACACAACAATATGATAGTTGCTTAATAATTTATTTCTCTCTCTTTTTTTTATATTTTATTCAGGAAATATGTTTTGTTATAAGAATTTGTACTGCAAATAGACGATAAACTTCATTTCTTCCCCTAAAGATTCATCAATGTTTAACTTCTATCCTTCAAGTTTAGAATTTATCAAAATCACCCTTCTAGTTTTAAAAAAAGTAATAACTTACTCCCGATCATTGAATAAGCTACCATTTGGATTTGTTTTCTTGAATTCTTTGAAGTTTTTTCCAGGATATTATAACATGTATGGAGATTTGAGAGGAGTGAGAAAAAATTAAAATATGAAAAAGCTAACTTTTTATTTGATAGTATGAACAAAATTGAAGCTTTTTTAAACAACTTGTTGGAGTAATGTCCGAAAGTAGAGCTTCTACCGTGGAACACAATTAATTGGAAATAATAATCTCCACGGGGCATTCTGGTTGTTCCTCAACCGATATGTCATCCAGGAACCGATACCAAAAGCCAAGTATTTTGAATATTAACGTCATGATCCTTTGGTAGATCCACAGGCATATGAATTGGACGCAGTTACGAGCAACCACGATAGGCAAAATAATCGACACAGCAAAAACAAGACGCCCTAGCAGGGCTGGGAGCAGGACCGATACCAATGAGATCGATGAAAAAGACCCTGCGAAGAAAGCAACATGGCCTGAAAATCGAGAGTACCTAGTGCACTTAAATTTCATGGTGGCAGCAACTGCAAAGCAATAGATGATTGTTGCCAGCAGAAAAGCCCACATGCTTGGTAAGTTTGTTCGAAATGGAGACCGATTTGTGCCTTGGAACTTAACTTGAATGACAGCAATTAGCAAGGGATTGAGAAAGGCAAAGACAGCATGGCATGGTGCTGAGAAAATAAACCCTTGCAAACTGCAAAACAGAGTAACATCAACATATTGCCTTATGAAGCGAAAAAAGTGGATGAAAGATCAGTAAAGATGTATATAACCTTTCCTCGCAGCGGCAAAGATTAGCATCACAGTGACAGCAGAAGTTCTTCGGGAGGATTTGCCAAGCCTTCGAACTGGATAGCCATAGCCCCGCTGTTTCCTCATCTCAATGTAGTATGCCTTAATGAAGGATTTGCCAAGCCTTCTCCACGATTGTAAATCATGTTTCCACTTGACTATATATAGAAGTGCGAAAGGTAAAGTACTAATATACCCTCTCTCTGGTTACCCATTAGAGTATTAGACATGAGGCCGCAACCAATATTAAGCTCTCAATGACATTTCTCCCGTGCGAATCCAGTTTGACGTTTCTCACATAGTTTTGAGAGCCAGCCAAGTATTTCGTGGTGGCTTCCTAGAATCTTAGCTGACTCATCAAATTTTTTTTCTTTTATCATTTTAATAAATATTTTTTTAAAGATTTTTACTCTTTTAAAGATTTATAACTTTTCTATTATTTTCTATTACTAGATAGGACAAAAAGCTTGTATCTTTATATAATTTGGGGTGTTTGAAAAACTGTAAGTGTGCTGAGTATGATAATTATAATCTTGTAAATGGTTATAAATATTCAATTAGCATAATTTTAGAGCATATTAGGATTGATGATTTTTAGTTAGTTTTACTCTTGAAATGGTCTAATTATATATTATATGTTCAAAATCCTCTTTTATTCTTGTAAAAACAAAAGCTATTTATAAGTTTTCAAAAGAAATTAGTTGTTAGAACACGACAACTCAAACAGTTGATCGGTTCAGATTGGTCAAGATAATCATTCGATCGATTTCTAAAAATTCCTAGGATTTTATCCTTAATAAACAAGTAGTTGACCAGGTTCACTTGGTATAGTCAAGTGGTCGACCAGTTCAGCTTAAAATCTAAATTTGATAGTTTTTACATGGTAAATCTTGAACCGTTTAAATACATATCAATCATATAATACATGTAATATAAAGTGTGAGTTCATTTTAATTTGTGCTATCAAGTAGCATATGTAGATTTATATAATTAGCACTAAAAAAAATACTAAAAAACTAAGTCTTCACTTACTTTGTATTTGTTGATAAATTTTTTTTGTTTAATTCTTCATGTTTGTTAATGTGGACTTCATATGATATTTATTTAAACTTATTCTCAACTAAGTATATCATTAGTTCACTTTTATTTATTTGTTATCATTTATATATATATATATATATATATATATAATTCAAAGATCAACAATTAATAACTCTATTTTTGGTGCATATAAATTCATGTTTAAGAAAGAAATTTAATGGAGGTGTTTCCACCTTTAATAATATTGTAGGAGGAGATCAAGGCTTGAAAAAATATACATTTAATTTGATTTTTAATTTTTAGCCAAGTTAAAATATGTTTTATGGATGGAAATGAAATTTCAATGATTCATATGATTTTTTCATGTGAAAAAAAAAAAGATTTAAATTTTGATTTTTCAAGTAAAAATATATTTTTTCGAGGTCATAAAAGCCATCCTAATGATTAAGAATTATTACTATTATTTTTATATAAAAAAATTATAGATTGTTTGAGAATATCGTAGTAATTATTTTTTAAAATGTTTTTTATTTTAAAATACATTAAAATAGTATTATTAATATAAAAAAACTTGCTAGCAGGAAATAGTTTCGCTGACCACGAGAAAGCTGAATTCAAGCAATATATCATTTTTGGATTTTCTTTTTCTGCTGATGATTTTACGGATTTGTTGTCTTTGGTTTGCCACCAGCAGTAACGCGTCTAGTCACTGAAGCGCATGGTCACAAATTCCACAGCAGAAGAAGGGTGTATTCCCACCAGTGGGAAACAAACGAAAAAACCCCCTCAGTAATACACAATCGAATAAATTGATGATTTTATAGCTGATTTTGATTTTAATGTAAATGTTTTACGCATCCAGGGGCCGTATTGGAAAATCATAGAAGTTTGAGGGTTTATTTAATTTCAGTCAAGGACTCAAATGAAAGAGTTTATTAATTTGGCTTCGATATTGCACCCTTTGGATAATTAAAACTTCAGGTCAGGAAGATTAAAAATGAAAAAGCGCTGACAGTCAAGGACCAACTTGAACTTTGTCAGTGCCAAATGATGTCGTTTGAAGCCTTGATATACAACCTCTGTCTTCTTCTTCTTCTTCAGGGACCAAACAGAAACTCCACCTACCAGCCCCAAGGAAAGATGTGATAAAAGGTAGAAACTAAAAAGACAAATTTTTTCATGTATAAAGTTCTTTACGGTAAGCATGTGTTCAGCTGGTGACGTGGCAAACGATAACTGGCCGTCCTAGGTGTCAAATGTTCCAGGGTGAAGGTACTTTCGTGATGACTTCCACCTGTTCTGGTTAGTTGTTATATCCCGGATTATCCTTTCCTGAATCTTTTTGTTACGAGGACAGATAGGTGTGTGCAGGGGTATTTAAGTAACCATGACAAAACAGGTTCTTCTCGCACGGATTTCTTACTTTGTTTACGTGGGAAATGTAGTGGCTTTTCTTCATTAAAAAAATATTTTAAGGAGGTTTTTTTTTTTTTTTAAGATTAGTGTAGTTGTTCGGGTCAGCTTGCGCGTACCTCGACTAATCCCACGGGTCTTCAAGTTAACGACCATGTAAGTCTTCAGTGGCCATCATATAAGTAATCTAGAATTCGAATCTAAGATCACAAAGAAAACAAATATCTTAAACTTTTATTATTTGACCACCCCTTAAATGCTTAGGAGGTGTGGTTTTTTACTTTATAGAGTTGTGTAGTGTATACTTTAAAAGGATTATACCTTATAAAAAAGTACCACACTTTATGGAGTTGTGTAGTGTATACTTTAAAAGGATTATACCTTATAAAAAAGTACCACACCCCACCCAAACACGCCCTTAAAAACATTGTTTGCAATAGGATAATCCTCTTGCCCTTTATTAATTTATTTGATAGTATGTAAGAAAATAGAAGCTTTTTAAAAAACTTGCTGGAGTAATAATTAATTGGAAATAATAATCTCCACACGGTATTCTGGTTGTTCCTCAACCAAGATCTCATCCAGGAACCGATACCAAAAGCCAAGTATTTTGAATATTAACGTCATGATCCTTTGGTAGATCCACAGGCATATGAATTGGACGAAGTCACGAGCAACCATGATTGGCAAAAAAATCGACACAGCAAAAATAAGACGGCCTAGCAGGGCTGGGAGCAGGACCGATACCAACGAGATCGATGAAACAGATCCTGCGAAGAAAGCAACATGACCTGAAAGTCGAGAGTACCTAGTGCACTTAAATCTCATGGTGGCAGCAACTGCAAAGCAATAGATGATTGTTGCCAGCAGAAAAGCCCACATGCTTGGTGAGCTTGTTTGAAATGGAGACTGATCTTGATCTGTGCCTTGGAACTTAACTTGAATGACACCAATTAGCAAGGGATTGAGAAAGGCAAAGACAGCATGGCATGGTGTTGAGAAAATAAACCCTTGCAAACTGCAAAACAAAGTAACCTCATCAAAATGTCTTGCAATCCTAATGAAGCGATAAAAGTGGATGAAAGATTAGTAAAGATGTATATAACCTTTCTTCACAGCGGCAAAGATTAGCATCACGGTGACAGCCGAAGTCTTGCTTGCGTTGTCCTTTTCTTTTATGAGTTCTTCGGGAGGATTTGCCAAGCCTTCCAACTGGATAGCCAGAGCCCCGCTGTTTCATCATCTCAGTGTATGATGCCTCTTCTCCACCGCTGTAAATCACGTTTATATATAGGATGAAGGGTGATATATAGCTTATACAGGTAAAGGGCTGGTAAAGTACTAATATACCCTCTCTCAGGTTACACCTATATATAAACTAAAAGAATAGGTAGTAATTTAGGTACTGATCCCATCGTAAATTACTAATATACCATCTATAAGAACATCCAGTCGGATAAGCAACGTTAAAAATTTCTCTAGGTACTTTCGTGGTGACCACGTGTACATCTTGCTGTTTTTGTTTGACTCCACTTCTACCATGCGATAATGCTTGTGTTGAAACTCCACTAATAACCCTAGTTCAGATTGATGAGGTCAATTGATTAAATAATTTCTAAAAATTTCCAGAATTTTATTTTTAATAAACAAGCAGTTGTTATTATTATTATTATTATTTTCTTACTTCAGTACATAAACAAGTGAGTGCGTATATGATTCAAAAATTACTTGTCCAAAAATGGGTGAGATTTCAAGCAGTTGTGTATATAATTCAGTGTTACTCATACATATGTAAAATGGGTGAGATTTCAGTTTCGACTCTCACTTATATGTAAAAAGAAAACCCTAACAAAACTTGTCCAAAAAAAAAAACAGAGAGAGTGAGAAGAAACTATATCGTCCCTAAGCGGCTTAGCCCCTTTAGGCATTAAGTATTGAAATGTTCATGTGTTAATTATGGAATATGATTGAAATTGAAATCCAATTTTAATGTAGGATTGGCCAAGATATTGAAGAAGTACGACAAGAGAACAGGTGGGTTATTGCGCCTTCCATTCATTCAAAAGGTGCTGGAGCAACCCTTTTTTATTACCGATCTAGTATCAAAGCTTGTCAAGCAATGCGAATACATGATAGATATATTATTCCCTGTAGAGGAAGAAGAGAGAGTGAAAGAAGGAAGAGAAGCAATAACGGTTGCAGGAGAAGGGATTTTCAGGAACACAATTGCAGCTCTAATGACCATGCAAGAAATTAGAAGAGGCAGCTCTACTTACAGCCATTTCTCTCTGCCTCCTCTGAACTTGCCAGATTCTGATCTTATTCGGTCACTACATGTCAATTCTTCTATATCCATTGTCTAATAAGATTAGATTTTATGAAATACTTCACACTGTCGTAGTCACACACCAATATGATAGTTGCTTAATAATTTATTTCTCTCTTTTTTTGTATACAATAGTGTCAATGCAGTTCCTAGTGATGATTAAAGAATTCAGATTCAATTACGAGTCTGTTGGTACATTAAGTTGAGGAGGTTTGGGCCATATGCTTATTTTATTCAGGAAATATATTTTGTTATAAGAATTTGTACTGCAAATAGACTACGATAAAGTGAGCTATCTTGACAATCCTACTTAATAAATGACCGAAGAAAGTTCCTGTGACTATGGCTTATGTGAAAACCTTGTCTCGATGTGCTGCTTTAACATGTTTCTTAGTTTTTTCCGGTTTGTCCAAAACTCTGAACTATTGGAGCTTTGTCAAGTCCTGGGCTCCACAATAAGGAGAAGCTTGCTAGCAATTAGCTAACTTTATCAGCCCAGCACTCAGAGAAATGGCATCAATACAGTTCCATTCCTCGCCCTTTTTCATTAGATGGACATTTGGGAAAAAAATGGTTTTAATATAGGATTGTTTGCAATAGGATAATCCTCTTGCCATTTATTAATTTAAGTTTATGCATAGCTGCAAAGGGTTATTATGCACGGGAATTCTTAAAGGGAAGCTTGCGGATGAGTTATCCACAAGGGAATTTTATAATTTGATTATTGGGTAAACTTCATTTCTTCCCCTAAAGATTCATCAATGTTTAACTTCTATCCTTCAAGTTTAGAATTTCTCAAAATCACCCATATAGTTTAAAAAATGTAATTTTATTATAGGATTTGTTTTCTTGAATTCTTTGAAGTTTTTGCCTGGATATCATAACATGTATGGAGATTTGAGAGGAGTGAGAAAAAATAAAATATGAAAAAGCTAACTTTTTATTTGATAGTATGAACAAAATTGAAGCTTTTTAAGAAACCAGTTGCGGTAATATCCGAAAGCAGAGCTTCTACCTTGGAACACAATTAATTGGCAATAATAATCTCCAAAGGGTATTCTGGTTGTTCCTCAACCAACATGTCATCCAGGAACCCACACCAGAAGCCCAGTATTTTGAATATTAACGTCATGATCCTTTGGTAGATCCACAGACATATGAATTGGATGAAGTTACGAGCAACCATGATAGGCAAAATAATCCACACAGCAAAAAGAAGACGCCCTAGCAGGGCGGGGAGCAGGACCGATACCAATGGGATCGATGAAAAAGATCCCGCGAAGAAAGCAACATGGCCTGAAAGTCGAGAGTACCTAGCGCACTTAAATCTCATGTTGGCAGCAAATGCAAAGCAACAGATGATTGTTGCCAGCAGAAAAGCCCCCATGCTTGGTAAGCTTGTTTGAAATGGAGACTGAGCTGTGCCTTGGAATTTAAGTTGAATGACACCAATTAGCAAGGGATTGAGAAAGGCAAAGACAGCATGGCATGGTGCTGAGAAAATAAACCCTTGCAAACTGCAAAACAAAGCAACCTCATCTAAATGTCTTGCAATCCTAATGCACATCAACATATTAACTTATGAAGCGATCGACAAAAGTGGATGAAAGGTTGGTAAAGATGTATATAACCTTTCCTCACAGCGGCAAAGATTAGCATCACAGTGACAGCTGAAGTTTTGCTTGCCTTGTCCTTTTCTTTTATGAATTCTTTGGGAGGATTTGCCAAGTCTTCCAACTGGATAGCCAGAGCCCCGCTGTTTCCCCATCACAGTGTATTATGCCTCTTCTCCACGATTGTAATTTACGTTTCGAGACCACCTATAAAAAAGAGGACGGGTTTTCACGCTTTTTATAGGCCGCACCATCCCTAGTCGCCAAATATTTTATTGGCCTTCACTGGCCAAATATTTCGTGGTGGCTTCCTATAATCTCAGCCGACTCATAATTTTTTTTTCTTTTATCATTTTAATAAAAAAAAATTGAAGATTTTTACTCTTGTGAAGATTTATAACTTTTCTATTACCAGATAGGACAAAAAGCTTATATCTTTATACAATTTGGGGTGTTTGAAAAAGTGTAAGTGTGCTGAGTGTGATAATTATAATCCTATAATTGATTACAGCATATTAAAATTGATGATTTCTAGTTAGTTTTGCTCTTGAAATGGTCTTTATGTATTATATGTTCAGAATCCCCTTTTATTCTTGTAAAAACAAAAGTTATTTATAAGTTTTTTAAAAAAATTAGTTGTTGGAACCCTACTGACAACTCAAATAGTTAATCGGTTTAGATTGGTCAAGCAAATCAATCGATCGATTCCTAGAGATTTCTAGGATTTTATCCTTAATGAATAAGCAGTTAACTAGGTTTACTTGGTATAGCCAAGTGGTTGACCAGTTCAGCTTAAGACTTAAATTTAATAGTTTTAAACTTGGTGAATCTTGGATTGTTTAAATACATATCAATCATATAATACATGCAATGTAAAGTGTGAGTTCATTTTAATTTGTGCTATCAAGTAGGATTTGTAGATTTATATAATTAGCACTAAAAAAAATACTAAAAAACTAAGTCTTCACTTGCTTTGCATCTTGGATTTGTTGATAAATTTTTTTGTTTAATTTTTCATGTTTGTTAATGTGGACTTCATATGAAACCTATTTAAACTTATTCTCAACTAATTGTATCATTAGTTCACTTTATTTATTTTTTTTCATCAATATATATATATCAACAATTAATAACTCTATTTTTGGTGCATATAAATTCATGTTCAAGAAAGAAACTTAATGAAGGTGTTTCCACCTTTAATAATATTGTATGAGTAGATAGAGGCTTGCATTTAATTTGATTTAAATTTTTTAGCCAAGTTAAAATATGTTTTATGGGTGGAAATGAAATTTCAATGATCCATGTGATATTTTCATGATAAAAAAGAAAGATTTAAATTTTGATTTTCAAGTAAAAATAAACTTATTCGAGATCATCAAAGCCATCCCAATGATTGAGAATTATTACTATTATTTTTATATAAAAAAATTATAAAGTGTTTAAGAGTGTCGTAGCGATTGTTTTTTAAAGTATTTTTCATTCCAAAACACATCAAAATAATATATTTTTTTTAAAAAAATATTTTTGATATCAGTATATCAAAATAATCTGAAAACATCAAAAAATATTAATTTGAAGCAAAATAAAAATAAAAAATTTTCAAATTTTTTCAAAAATATTTTCAAAACGCAATATCAAACACACCCTTAAGCCTAATGGCATCTATTTGAAGCAGGTGCACTTGTGCTATTATTTTAGAGTCTCGCATCTTAAAATAAAAACTTGTTTAAATAATTAATAACAATGATTTTTTAAAACTTTAGTATTGTTTGTACTAGGATGATCCTCTTGCCCTTTATTAATTTATTTGATAGTATGGAACAAAATAGAAACTTTTTAAAAAACTTGTTGGAGTAATATCGGAAAGTAGATCTTCTACCTTGGAACACAATTAATTGGCAATAATAATCTCCAGATTCTCCACAGGGTATTCTGCTTGTTCCTCAACCGACATGTCATCCAGGAACCAATACCAAAAGCCAAGTATTTTGAATATTAGCGTCATGATCCTTTGGTAGATACACTTACAAATGAATTGGACGAAGTTACGAGCAACTGACATGTTATCGCACGTATGCGGCGTCGCGGCGAAAAACTAAGTTTTCCATTTTAAAACCACAATGTAATATATATATGGGGATACGAGAAAATATTATTTTTTCTGGTAAAAATGGAATGGGAGTCGCCACCTAGTATTTTGGTCACTAGGAACCCTAACTGGTCTTAGAGATTGGGTACGGGGACTGGTTGCGTAAAGGAAAGGTATTAGCACTCCAAATACGCCTTACCTAAGGTAAGCTGCATTGTTCTATTGTCTGATAAAAACTATGGTGTTTATTGTCCTTCTAGTCGCTGGTCTGTCTATGGTTCAAGAAAAATCCTCCTCAGTAAGAAGGTCTTTTATCTTATCGGGTAAAAACTTAACCGTTCTAACGTCTATACCAAAAAGATAATATTTAGGAATACATTTTACATATAAATTCGTAATCCCAAATACTAAAAGAAAACAAAAAGATTTTTTAGAATTTTTGAAATCTTGGCCTAGTTCTCATGGCTTAAATAAACTGGTTATTCAAGCCAAAATGCATGCTAATACATATATTGTTTTGAAAATTTTCTTTGTTGTGTAAAAAATGATGTTATAATATTTATATCTATATATATTGGAGAGACTAAGCCGTATTTTAAAAACAAAAACAATTTTTGAAAATATTATTATTATTAATTCCTTTTTTTTTTGCTTTTTTGACGTAAATCGGGTATTTAAATACTGAGCTTGTATCCTTACGGTATAAAAATACAACCCAATATTATTCCACCTTAATAAAAAAATGCAGAAAAATCAACAACATTTTTAGGTATTTTTTAGAAAGTTTTTTGAAAAGCAAAAACATTTTTTATTCGGAAAATCTTTGATATTTTTACGAAAACCGGGTATTTTTAACACTGGTTTGATATCTTTACAGTATAAAAATACCAACCAACATTAACCCATTTTGACAAAAATATTCAGGGAAATCAACAATATTTTTTAAGATTTTTCGAAATATTTTTTTTTTTAAAAAATATATACACAATATACACACATATATATATTAATATACTATAATTAATAATATATTTATAATAAAAAATCGGGTTGGGCCGGCCCAAATGAATGGGCCGAACCCAACCCAGCCGGAATCGGGCCGATCTCGGCCCGCAAGGTGGATGGGCCGATCTCGGCCCGCAAAAAAAACTTCTCTTCGGATTGGGCCAGACTCGGTCTGGCCCAAAAAAAACTAATAACAAAACTGGGCCGGAAACCCGACCCAGTATAAGAACCCAACGGGGAAGGGAATTATTTTCCCTTCCCCTAACTCCTGCATGCAGAACGATTCTGCATGCAGGAGGTAAAAAAAACAATAAGGGGCCAAAATGAAAGGTGCAGGGGGAGAAGAATACCTGGCGGAGGCGATGCTGTTGGTCGAGCGTCCGTGTTGGTGGTGCTGCAGCGGAGGTTGGTGGTTCAAAGCGACGGTTCCCAACAGTCCGGTGCCTCTCGGGTTGTGCTTGGTTTTTCCTGTCCACTAAGCTTTCCCAACGGCTTCAGTCTTCTGCCCCCTTCTCTCAGTTTCGTTTCCTTGAGTATTAGGTGTTTATTGCCTTAGGTCCCATGTTTCTCTCTCCTTCAGTCTCTCTCTCTCTTGGTCTTCGGTTTTTTCTTCCTCTCTCCTTCCCTCCCGTGCTTACAATCTCCATCTTTCTTTTATAGGCAAGCAGGGGCTGCATGGGCAGCGTGGGGAGCAGAATGGCGTGGGCTGAGCTGGGCGACGTGGGGAGCAGCACAGCGCCGGTCGGCTGGTCGGTGAGCGTGGTCGATCACGGCGTGGCCCTCCTGGCTTCGCGTCGTCCGAGGTGCATGGGCCTGGTCTGTCAGTGCACGCGAGGAGAGAGGGGCACCGGTTGATTAAACAACGTTTTTCGCCCATGCTGCTGCACGTTAGGGGAGGAAGAAGAAAGGGGAACAGTGCCGTTCAAAACGGCACCGTTCGGTCCTCTTTTTTTTTTTTTTTTTTAATATATGAAACGGCGTCGTTTTGGGGAAAACGCGTCGTTTCATTTAAAAAAAAAAGCGCCAGAATACGCAAAATTTCAACTCAGCCCTCAATTATCCTTTGATTCTTTCAATTACGTCCCTGTCAATTTTGGTCCTCGCCCCCATAGTTGGCCGCGTTTTTCATCTTGGTCCTTGGCCTCTGATTTGTGCAATTAAGCCCTCAATTGATCAATAAACTTTCAATTTCTTCAATTACGCCCCTGGATCAAATCAAGACAGCCCCCTTTATTTACCCGCGTGTTCCAAATTGGTCCCTGGTTTCGGATTTTCACAATTAAGCCCCTAATTGGCCATTAAACTTCAATATTTATGCAATTAAGCCCCTGATTTGGCCTAATAAATTCCAAAAAAATATATTTTGGCCCCAGAACTTAAATTTCTCCCAATTAAAACCCAAATTGACCTAAAAATAAATTTTTCTTGCACTCCAATCCTCTATAAATTCAAATAAAATCCAATTAAGTCCATAAACATCCAAATTTGGGCTTTTCTCCTAAAAAATTCAAATTTTCCTTCTCAACAGGGCTCTCATCCTTCAAGAAAATACTGCCAAAAATCCAATCTCTGTATTTTTTAACCTCCTTGACCAATCTTTCGACCATTTTCTGAGCGCTTATGCCTCCTGTTATTTTCTAACCTTCTTCGGCTATTTATTTATTATCCTTTTTATTTTTTGTGGGGACCCAAAAATGGGTTACAACACATGTCATCCAGGAACCCACACCAGAAGCCCATTATTTTGAATATTAACATCATGATCCTTTAGTAGATCCACAGACATATGAATTGGATGAAGTTACGAGCAACCATAATTGGCAAAATAATCCACGCGGGAAAAATAAGACGCCCTGGCAGGGCTGGGAGCAATACCCATAAAATGCATCTTTGCAAAGACTAGATCATCATACTGGATGAGGCCAAAGTTTATTGATCTTAACTGCTTGTGCTTGAAATGAGGAAATGTCATCTTTGTTATTCCTTTCACTTTCTGAAATAAATACATCCTTTGTGATCCCTTTTTAAGCCTGAATAATTTTTTTTTTCATGAAAAAAATCATGACTAGGATCATACCCCGCACTGAGAGGCAAGAGAAAATTTAAAAGAGAAAAGAGAAAAGTCGCGAGAAAGCCAAAAAGGCATAAAAGCTCAAGAAACTCAAATGCTAGGGGGCATGCCCAAATCATTAGAAAACGTGACATCCAAGATTAAAGTGAGTATGTCTTAGAAAAGCAATAAGAAAAAGAAAAGAAGCAGCAAATCAAAGAAGAGCGGTTAAAGAAAATCTGAATGACGTCAAGAGTCAAACTGTTGATAGTGATCCTTGGTCTTTGAGACCCTGAAACACTCTTTGAGCCTTATGAATCCTTTTCTTTCATAGCCAAAAACCACAGCCTACATTACGTACCTGTAGAAGTCCTTTCTAATCAAGCAAGTAAGTGACCTAGAACAATAAACAATGCTCTCAAAATGTAAAAAATACTTTTTTATAAGATTCATCACATCAAGAATAAACTACTCATTATTATTCATACTGATAAAAATGAATGTTCAAAAAGAGATAAATATTTCTCAAACAAAACCTCGAGCTTTTTCTCGAGCCCTTCACTTTGAAACAAAAGGTCATCTCATGATGTATTTTCATCGAAGATCTCATTGCCAAACACAAGAGCAAATAATCTCTTTTTCAAGAAAGAAAATAACCAAGGAGTTGCAAGATTTCAAAAGCAAATTATTTTAGACTCGCATCAAAATAATTTTTGTTTTCAAAATGCAAGATCAAGATTTCAAGATTTATTCTGACCCATATTCCTTCACCAAAATGAACAAAAAGAGAAATGAGAGAATGGTCTTTTAAAACCATTATTTGTCTAAGTCACTGACAGAGCACACTTAGGGGTCATGACCAATACAAGGGGGTAACATTGTATTTAGAAGGAAAAATTCTAGAAAAGGATATGGAACATTTCCTACAACAAGATAAGGGGGCATTTTGGTTTATGAAAGACAGTTTGATCCTTTCAGCAAGTGACACCGAATGTTTTTAGTAGTGAGATGAGGAGCAATGAATGATCCTCTCAAATTATTTAACGAGATAGAAAATCTCTAGTAAGCAAGTGGGTTACGATGGGCATCACAAAGGCTGAGTTATGCAAACAAATATGAAAATAGACTTACATGGGCCAACTCGAGTGGGCTAGAAGCCAAATGACAAAGATGATCCAAATAAGAGGTAGCAAGTCCTCATCAATCAAGCAACAAGAAGAATAAGAAGAAATGAGGGCCTATATTTCAAATCAGGTAAAGATACATGCATATCATCTAAACTTTAAGACATTGGACAATGAGTTTTGCAAATTTCATTAGAGAAAATTCCAATGGAATCCATCAAGTGGAAGGCCAACTTGAAATGGCCAGGATTGAAATTGCTTTTAAAAATTTTTCAACTTGGGCAAACCGCCCACGAGAATTAGGCCCTTTGAAAAATCTCTATGTTTTTCCACCTCCTTCGAATGCGCTTTTAAGCCTTTGATCATCATTTTTAGAGCACTTTGAAGCCGTTATTTCCTCTTCAAGCGCCTTTGAGCCCTCGCTTTTCTCTTCGAGTGCCTTTAAGCCCTCACTTTCCTCTTCGAGTGCCTTTAAGCACTCACTTTCCTCTTTGAGTGCCTTTGAGTCTTTGCTTCTCTTGGAGTACCTTTGAGCCCTCGCTTCTCTTCAAGCGCCTTTGAGCCCTCGCTTCCTTTTTGAGTGCCTTTGAGCACTTGCTTTTTTCTTGGAGCTCCTTTGAGCCCTCGCTTTCCTCTTCGAGTGCCTTTGAGCACTCGCTTTCCTCTTCAAGTGCCTTTGAGCACTCGCTTTTCTCTTGGAGCGCCTTTGAGCCCTTACTTCCTCTTTGAGCACTCGCTTTCCTCTTCAAGTGCCTTTGAGCACTCCCTTTCCTCTTAGAGCGCCTTTGAGCCCTCCATTTCCTCTTCGAGTGCCTTTGAGCACTCATTTTCCTTTTTGAGTGCCTTTGAGCACTCGATTTCCTCTTGGAGCGCCTTTGAGCACTCGCTTTCCTCTTCAAGTGCATTTGAGCACTTGCTTTCTTCTTGGAGCGCCTTTGAGCCCTCACTTTCCTCTTCAAGCGCCTTTGAGCCCTTGCTTCCTTTTCAAGTACCTTTGAGCACTCGCTTTCATCTTGGAGCGCCTTTGAGCCCTCCTTTTCTCTTCGAGTGCCTTTGAGCCCTCCTTTCCTCTTCGAGCGCCTTTGAGCACTCGCTTTCCTCTTTGAGTGCCTTTGAGCACTCGCTTTCCTCTTTGAGTGATTTTGAGCCCTCGCTTTCTTTTCGAGTGCCTTTGAGCACTCGGTTTCCTCTTCGAGCGCCTTTGAGCCCTCGCTTCTCTTCGAGCGCCTTTGAGCACTCGCTTTCCTCTTCGAGCGCCTTTGAGCCCTCACATTCTTTTGAGTGCACCTTCGGGCTTTCATTTTTTTTACTTAGGTAGGTCACCCATCACAATGAGACCACTTCTAAAAAAGTAAAAAACAAAGTGGGTCGTCTTCCAAATGACTTGTTTCTTGATTTCTACATCTCTCTGTAAAGGTCGTGTGTCCATCTACTGTTTTCAAAGTTTTCAAGACAAAAGAAAAGTGGATCATCTTCCAAATGACTTGTTTCTTGATTTCTACATCTCTCTGTAAAGGTAATGTGCCAATCTATTGTTTTCAAAGTTTTCAAGACTAAAAAAAAAAAAAAGGTTCTTTCTATATCTACTTTTCCTTACAAATTTACTACACAAAGCTAAAAGAAAATGAAACTTTCCAATATCTTTGCATAATAAATATTATAAAGAGGGGGCAACTGTCATAACCTAATTTTTGACCATTTTATTTTAATTATTATTATTATTTTATTTACTGAAAAGAAAAAAAATTGATGAAACAAAATAATAATGATGGAAAAAACAAGTAAAATGAAATAAATGAAGAATGAATTAAAATTTGGGTTAAGGGCAACATGATTGGAAGTTTTGGGGTTTAATTAAACTTTGGTATTAATCTAATTAAGCTTGGAATTAATTTAATTAATCCAATTAAGGGTTTAATTAGAGAATTGATAAGTTTTGAGACTTAATTGAGCTTGGAATTAATTTAATTAATCCAATTAAGGGTTTAATTGGAGAATTGATAAGTTTTGAGACTTAATTGAGCTTGGAATTAATTTAATTAATCCAATCAGGGGCTTAATTAGAGAATTGATAAGTTTTAGATGTAATTGGACTTTGGATTTAATTAAATTAATGAAATCAGGGACTCAATTGAAGAAATAGTAAAGTTTGGGGTTAATTGGAGGTTCAAAATATGAAATTAAAATCCAAGGACTACGTTGAAAAAGGCGAGCAAATGCAGGGGGCCAATTACAGTTTAAACTAGGGGCTTAATTACAAAAGTTTCAAAACGTTACGGGTTAAAACGAAATAGCCGCCTCATATCCCGAAACGGCGTCGTTTGAAAGAACATTGTTCATCTTCTTCTTCTGAAAACAGAGATCGTTTCCAGCAGTAATGATGAGTCACCTCAGTTATGGACGTTTTAATGTTTTCCTCCCTTTGCATGCCGTCCGTGACCACTGATCGGACTCTATAAAACAGAGGAAAGACGAAGAAAATGGGGCGCGAGAAAAACCCAGGAGAGGGGGGAAAAGGAGAACGAGAAGAAACCCAAGTGAACAGAAAAAAAAAAACCCAGAAAAACAGAAAAGATAGCACACAGAGGAGAAAAAGAGCAAACACAGTAGAGAGGAAAAGGAAAAAACCGGGGAGAAGAAAAAGCCACGAACAAGAACGAGCAAAAACCCAGGAGGTAGAAAAAAAAAGAGAAGACGCAGGAGGGGGAATCACAGAAACAAAAGGGGGGTAAAAAGAAAAAGACCCAAGGGGGAGAATCTCAGAACCGGGAGACTAGAATAAAAAGGACTTTCGTTCCTCTGTTTCTTCTCAAAGAAACAGAGGAGGCTAAAGAAGAAAGCCACGAACTAGGAGGAGAGAGTGAAGGCAGAAGACGAAATAGAGAGCACGAACCAAACCAAGAAAAACACAGAAGGAGAAGAAAAGGCCAAGAACGAGAGAGGAAACGAACAAGACAGAGGAGAACAAACTTTCTGCCCCTGTTTCTTCTCAATAAAAAAGAGGTGTTCGTGCCTCACGATCGTGAGGCACGAACACGTGAAGAAAGGCCATTCTCTGGCCACAGCAGGGGAATCACGAAACCAAGGGCATACAAAGAGAGAGAGACCGTGAAAGACAGGGGACAACACAACAAAACAAGGAAAGGGATGCAGAAAGGAGGACAGGGAAACAAGAAACCCACAGACAAACGCCCCAGCATCACAATCGGCTTCTTCTTCTCCAGCGCCGGCTTCCAAAACCAGAGGAAGAAGCTTAAAAAACGAAGAGAGGAACAGCACGCCATCACCTCCATCTTGCTCCCAGGTAAGTGTCTCCAGTTTTGCAGAATAATTCTCCAACACTGTGCATTAGAAATATAATTACATGCTAACTGTTGCCAGCGTACGTGAACAATTCACGCACGTTGGCGGGTAAAAGCCGCCTGGTCGCTGGCTTGAGCCAGGGACTAGGCTGGGCCGGCTGGGTCTAGCCCAGCCCATATGGGCTGAGTTGGACCTAGCCCAAAAAATAAAAAATAAAAAATAAAAAATATGTATGCATGAATAAAAATAATGTAAATTTATTGGTTTATTCACTGACACCAGAGTCAGGAATAAAAATATCGGTTTAACTTTATATTATTTTTATTCGTTGTATTTTTATTTTGTTTAACTAGAAAAATAAAAAAAAATATGTGCATGCGTAAAAATAAATTTATTTTTATTTATTTATTCACTGGCGCTAGAGTAGGGAATAAAAAAATATTGATCTAATTTTTTTCATAGCTACGATTTTTTACCAGAACTAGAGTTGGAATTATTCGAGCTCGAATATTCATTTGCCCTAGAGTCAGGAATATTATAAACAAATCATCATAGTATAAACTAATAAACATTTAGCAATTTAAGACAAAACCAGCAATTCAGTTTGTCTTAGACAGAACATTTAAGGGGTGATAATATATTTCCTTTTACGTAACCAATCCCAAACTATAGAATCTCTGTTGACCAGTTAGGGTCCCTAATGACCATAATACTAAGTGACAACTCCTTAAATAAGATATTTTTCTCTAAAATAACTAGATGCCAAAAATCTATTTTTTTTTAATTATTAAAAAATTATTTTTAGAGCTGTCATGATGTCGGTTGCAACATTCTCTATTATTCTATATTTAAACATTAAAAATATAAAACTTTAAAATATTTTACCGGGCCCGGGCCGCTGTCCACCTCCCCCTCGTTATGCCGATGTAGTTGATGATTTGCCGACGTCATGTTGAAGTATCCCGAAGAGCCCAAGACACTTTTGTTTTTGCAAAGAGAAACCTCTATCTTCCGTTAGACATTGCCGAGGCCGTCACAAATTCACAATAATGCCATTCTCATTACACGACACGATGCACTTTGTTTGGGTTGGTATGCCGAAGAATCTTATCAATTAATTTAACAAATGTGACCAAGTAATTTGATAATTATACTCCTCCTCGTAAAACATTATTTATTCCATAATTTATACTTTTCCTTTTCCTCCCACTAAAACACTATTCATTTCATAATTCATTATAAAATACATATCCTAAGGTCGTTCGTGATGACTTCCTAACCTCTTCCTTTTTGGTTTTGACTAAGGATCCTCACAAATGACTTCCTGAACCTCTTGACGACCTCCACTACTGCCAAGTTTCTTTAAAACGTCATGAATCCCCCACCAACAGAACTCTAAAACGTGGGAGGAAAATGCTGGAGGAAAGTAATGTAGCTTTTTTTCTTTTTTGTTTTTATTTTTTTTACATGTTGTTTTTTTTTTATCTTTTTTTTTTAATATTTTTACTAATTTTTTAAAATATTAAATTGGTCGAAAATTTAGTTATATAGTTTTTTTTCTTTAAAACATTGTGGATTGTTACAATATTTTTCTACATGTTTTTTTTTTCAAACTGATCTTTGTTGATTTTATTTTTTTTCATATTAAGCTGATTGAGAATTTAGTTTCGTAGTTTAAAAAAACACATTGTGAATTGCTACAATGTTTCCCCCACATGGTTTTTGTTTTGATGCAGTGTTTTTCCAAGTGTTTTTTTTTTAAATTATCTTTGTTTCCTTAAAAACATTGTGGATGGCAACAATTATTCTCATATAATTTTTTTTATGATTTTTTTCACAAACTCACGATAATGTACAAACATGCCACAAGTCCACAGCATGCCACAAGCAATTCTTTTAATAATTCAAATCAATTTCCACCAAAAAAATTTTACCATTTAAAGAAAAACTTTTTTTAAGATTTTTTTATCTTGGTAATGTACCTCGCCAATAACCAAGAATTTATCTCATAAACTCTTGAAGATTTATAATTGTTTGAATGTAATAACAATCTTTTTATGGTCAAATATCTTTATAACTTGCTCAATAGAATTTAGAATGTTTGAAAGAGTATAAATGTAGTGAGTATAATAATTATAATCTTATGTTTGGTTATGAAAGTTCAAGTTAGCACGATTTTAGAATATGTTAGGATGGATGATTTCTAGTTAGTTTTGCTTTTGAAATAGTCTTTATATATTATATGTTTAAAATCATCTTACATTTTTGTAAAAATAAAAGCTATTTATAACTTTTCAAAAGAAATTAGTTGTTTGAACCTCACTGATGACTTAAACAGTTGATCGGTTTAAATTGATCGAGCCAATCGATTGATCGATTCTTGAAGATTTTCAAGAGTTCATCTTTGATGACTAAACGGTTGACTAGGTTCACTTAGTATAGCCAAGTGATCGACCAGTTCAATTTAAGACCTAAAATTAATAGTTTTAATCTTAGTGAATCTTGAATCATCTAAATGCATATCAATCCTATAATACATGCAATGTGTGGTATATGAGTTCATTTTAATTTGTACTATCAAGTAAGATATATAGAATTACATAATTAGCACCATAATGAATATTAAAAAAAAAAGTCTTCACTTACCTTGTAACTTAGATTTGTAGATAGATTTTTTCATTCAATTCTTCATCCTTATTAATATGCACTTCATATAAAACCTATTTAAATTTATTCTCAAATAAGCATATTATTAATTTATTTTTCATTTAATTGTTATCATCAAACTATATATAAATATTAATATGTGATTCAAAGATGAACTATTAATAACTTTATTTTTAGTGTATATGAATTCATGTTTAAGAAAGAAATTAAATGAGAGTGTTTCCACATTTAATCATACTGAATGAGTAGATCGAAGCTTGAAAAAATATATATTTAATTTGATTTTGATTTTTTATTCCAATTAAAATGTATTTTATGGGTGGAAATGCCATTTCAATGATCCATATGATTTTTTCATGCGAAAAAAAAAAAGTTGAAATTTTAATTTTTAAAGTAAAAAAAAATTTGAAATAATTGAGAACCACTACAGTTATTTTATTTTTATTATTTTTTAAAAAAATGATCTTGTGCTCTAAAACCTGGGCACATGGACCCAGATTTCAAGCCTAAAGGAATCTATTTGCCGGGTTGGGTATTTGCAACTTTCAAAATGTTTTTGAAAATGTTCCAGCGATGTCAAGCAGGCATGCTGATTAGAACTAAAATGACCCATACAGCAAGAGAAGCTTCTTGGCCAATGATTCATAGAATAGAACATTAAAAAAAAAAAAGGAAAGAAAGAAAAGAATGGCGATCACTGCTCATATGAACAGGGTGTTAAATAATATATATGTTGTCTTATTTATTAAGGGTAGAATAGTACTTTCAGTTTAACCTATATATACTTTATTTGTAATTAGGTTAAGACTAAGCATTCATAATATACAGTTTATTCAGAATTGTAGCCTCCTTTTTGTGTTTGATCTCAATTAGTTTAATATGGTATCAGAGCGTTGTTGGTTGTCGTTGGGTGTATAAGATCAAGACTAATTCTGATGGGTCTATTGAGCGATATAAAGCTAGGTTGGTTGCAAAAGGATACTCTCAACAGTATGGTATGGACTATGAGGAGACATTTGCTCCGGTTGCAAAAATGACTACTATTCGTACTCTTATTGCCGTAGCTTCGATTCGTCAATGGCATATTTCTCAACTTGATGTTAAAAATGCCTTCTTGAATGGAGATCTTCAAGTAGAAGTTTATATGGCACCCCCTCCTGGTATTTCACATGACTCTGGATATGTTTGTAAGCTTAAGAAAGCATTATATGGTCTCAAACAAGCACCCCGTGCTTGGTTTGAGAAATTCTCTATTGTGATCTCGTCACTTGGCTTTGTTTCTAGCAGTCATGATTCTGCTCTTTTTATTAAGTGCACTGATGCAGGTCGTATCATTCTGTCTTTATATGTTGATGACATGATTATTACTGGTGATGACATTGATGGTATTTCAGTTTTGAAGACAGAGTTGGCTAGACGATTTGAGATGAAGGATTTGGGTTATCTTCGATATTTCCTGGGTATTGAGGTAGCATACTCACCTAGAGGTTACCTTCTTTCTTAGTCGAAATATGTTGCAGATATTCTTGAGCGGGCTAGACTTACTGATAACAAGACTGTGGATACTCCTATTGAGGTTAACGCAAGGTACTCTTCTTCTGATGGTTTACCTTTGATAGATCCTATTTTATACCGCACTATTGTTAGGAGTTTGGTATATCTCACCATTACTCGTCCAGATATTGCATATGTTGTTCATGTTATTAGTCAGTTTGTTGCTTCTCCTACTACTATTCATTAGGCAGCTGTTCTTCGTATTTTGCGATATCTTCGGGGTATAATTTTTCAAAGTCTTTTACTTTCATCCACCTCTTCCTTGGAGTTGCGTGCATACTCTAATGCTGATCATGGTAGTGATCCCACAGATCGCAAGTCTGTTACCGGGTTTTGTATCTTTTTAGGTGATTCTCTTATTTCTTGGAAGAGCAAGAAACAATCTATTGTTTTTCAATCATCCACCGAAGCAGAATACCGTGCCATGGCATCTACTACCAAAGAGATTATTTGGTTACGTTGGCTACTTGCTGATATGGGAGTTTCCTTTTCCCATCCTACTCCTATGTATTGTGACAACCAGAGTTCTATTCAGATTGCTCACAACTCGGTTTTTCATGAGCGGACTAAGCACATTGAAATCGATTGTCATCTTACTCGTCATCATCTCAAGCATGGAACCATTACTTTGCCTTTTGTTCCTTCTTCATTGCAGATTGCAGATTTCTTTACCAAGGCGCATTCCATATCTCGTTTTCGTTTTCTAGTTGGCAAACTCTCGATGCTTGTAGCTGCCGCATCGTGAGTTTGAGGGGAGATGTTAAATAATATCTATGTTGTCTTATTTATTAAGGGTAGAATAGTACTTTCAGTTTAACCTATATATACTTTATTTGTAATTAGGTTAAGACTAAGCATTTATAATATACAATTTATTCAGAATTGTAGCCTTCTTTTTGTGTTTGATCTCAATTAGTTTAATACAGGGAACCACTAGTCCAGTGTCAACGTGTTATGCCTTCCTCAGCCAAACCAGCAGCACAATGTTAGGAAGTTAGCCCTTTTCAGCTTCGTTTTAGCCATCATCCTAGTGTCACTGGATTACGCATTTTTCAGCACGATTGTGGGCTACAGGTCAACCCATGAAAATGGTCTTTGGTTCATTTTTGATAGCCTAGTAAATTGTTTATGTTTAGAAGTGTTGTGTAGTTTTCAACAAAAAAAAAAAAAAAAGTGTTGTGTAGCCTTTCTAGATCTCATTTGGAAAAGAAAGATTCAATATTTTCCTCCTCTCGATTCTTTTCATTCCCGCGCTAGGGGGGTCACTGTGACGAAGCTTTTACGAATTACGGCCATTGATTATCACAGTGGGTGGAATTGGGCATTCGCTTTCTTAATCTGATTTCTTATTGTGATAATTGGCAAGTGTTAGTGAGTGACGCTGAGACTCATTCAGTGGCGGGGCAAGCTGTCATCAAGGTGGTTGGCTATGTTCGTTGGAGGAAGAAAGGAGGAGAGGATGGTGGTCAATATTAGTGCCGCTACTCCCAAGCAATTAATGAGGCTATTGGTTTGGCGGTCGATCTTGGAGGCTGTGGTTCCATTCGTTATAGGAATTGGTGCTCCACGTGGGTTCTTTTACGAACTCGTTGATGATAATTACTTCCACTTTTATGTTCATTTACAAGTCACGTGATTTTAAAATAATAAATAATTACAAAAAAAAAGAAAGGAATTAACGAAAAGTTATAGTTGTGTAATTAGAGGGGTCAATTTGCATTTTATCAAAGAAAGGAGGATGTAATTGGCTTCATGAAAAGAAAACCATAGAAATTTGTTCATCCGAATAACTTACAGTACAGGGGTATATCCCATATACGGATATGGTGCATTACGTTCCCATACGCTCAATTTTAGTCCTCTTGTTATCGTAATCCAAAATAGTCCATCTACTTTCTAATCATTATTCTTTAAATCCCACGTGTTTTAAGGAATATGGTGCCCTTTGACTGGGGGATTTGACACTGTCGGTAATGTAAAAAAAGAAGAAGGGGGGGAGGGGATAATAAAAATGAGTTGTGAAATGGAAGGTGACGGACCAGATACATCATTAATTCCAAACATATATATATTCTTGGAAGCCCATGGCCAACACATCACCAGCCCCTAAGACACCAATCTCTTTTTTGGTATATAATATGAATACCATTAATTAATTATAGAAAACATTGTGCTGTGTAGCGTAAAATGCAGGGTTTTTTTTTATAAAAAAAATAGAACATATATTTGAAAGTTTTGGCATAATAATATTATTTTTAAAAAATTGATAAAATAACATAATTCTACATTATTGCTTTAAAAAATGTAATATTTACTGAATATCATTATTCATAGACAAAAATAATTATCACACTTCAAAATAATAACAATATAATACATAACCTTATTAATCCAGTTATATGAAACTCCGTGGGTGTTAGAAATCGAGAAAGTAGAAACAGCCCATTTAAGTTATGCACGACCATTGAATTTCAACATCTAAGAGTGGGGAGATTATGGGCTAATGGCTTGTCATCCCAGAATATCTTCATTAATAGACTGGAAGCCCATCCATTATAACATGTAAATATCTGTCAAATGTAATTATGTATAATAAGTTGTTAAAGACAGTAGAAACTAGTATATGATCATGATGAGCCCAGGGATAAAGATTTGGTTCTTAAACAGACAAAAAAATAACTGTTTCGAAATTCAGTTATTTTTGAATTTGTACTGCAAATAGACGATAAACTAAGTCATCTTGACAGTCCTACTTAATAAATGACCGAAGAAAGCTCCTGTGACTGGGGATTACGTGAAAACCTTGTATCGGTGTGCTACTTTTGGCATATGTGCTGCTTTAACAAACATGTTTCTTAGTTTTTCCGGTTTGTCCAAAACTTGAACCCATCGGAGGTTTGTCAAGTCCCGGGCTCCACAATAAGCAGAAGCTTGTTAGCAATTGGCTAACTTTGTCAGCCCAACACTCAGAGAAATGGCATCCATACAGTTCCATTCCTCACCCTTTTTCATTAGATCTACATTTGGGAAAAAATTGTATTAATATAGTATTGTTTGTACTAGGATAATCCTCTTGCCCTTTATTAATTTATTTGATAGTATGGAACAAAATAGAAACTTTTTAAAAAACTTGTTGGAGTAATATCGGAAAGTAGAGCTTCTACCTTGGAACACAATTAATTGGCAACAATAATCTCCAGATTCTCCACAGGGTATTCTGCTTGTTCCTCAACCGACATGTTATCCAGGAACCAATACCAAAAGCCAAGTATTTTGAATATTAACGTCATGATCCTTTGGTAGATCCACAGACATATGAATTGGACGAAGTTACGAGCAACCATGATTGGCAAAATAATCCACGCAGCAAAAATAAGACGCCCTAGCAGGGCTGGGAGCAGGACCGATATCAACGAGATCGATGAAAAAGATCCTGCGAAGAAAGCAACATGACCTGAAAGTCGAGAGTACCAAGTGCACTTAAATCTCATGTTGGCAGCAAATGCAAAGCAATAGATGATTGTTGCCAACAGAAAAGCCCACATGCTTGGTGAGCTTGTTTGAAAAGGAGACTGAGCTGTGCCTTGGAATTTAACTTGAATGACAGCAATTAGCAAGGGATTGAGAAAGGCAAAGACAGCATGGCATGGTGTTGAGAACATAAACCCTTGCAAACTGCAAAACAGAGTAACCTCATCAAAATGTCTTACAATCTTAATGCACATCAACATCTTGCCTTAGGAAGCCATAAAAGTGGATGAAAGATTAGTAAATATGTATATAACCTTTCCTCACAGCGGCAAAGATTAGCATCGTAGTGACAGCCGAAGTTCTGCTTGCCTTGTTCTTTTCTTTTACGAGTTCTTTGGGAGGATTTGCCAAGCCTTCCAACTGGATAGCCAGAGACCCTCTGTTTCCTCATCTCAGTGTAGTATGCCTCTTCTCCACGATTGTAAATCATGTTTCGAGACCCAGTGTTTATATAATTACTTTTTGCAAAGAGGACTTGGTTTGATGGGGACATCAATTGGAATTTGATGGGGTCATCAATTGGATGTTGACGGGCACAAGAACTTTTGCAGAGAGGGGGCATTAAATTTTTTTTTTTTGTTTTTGCATTAATTTTTGGAAAGAGGACTTGGGGACACTTTCATAATGATTTCCCCTATTTCTTATTACACGTCACGATGAACTTTTTTGGGCCAAAGAATCTTATCTATCAAACTATGTGCAGTGATTTGATTCTTTTATTTTGTTTTTTTTTTTATTTATCATCTTTAAACAACCCATTTTTTTTAAAAAAATTCTTCATTCTTGTTTGAAAATCAAACCATGTATTTTTTTAATTTGTTCTGCATGGGACTATAAATTTTTTTTCAATCTTTAACATTGATTCGATAAAATTAAATTTTATAATTTTTTTTGATATATTTTTTATGGAGTTATATCGATTTTAGGAGTCAATTCTTCAGTTTGATAGGTTAATTTAACTCGGTTCGAGTAATTTTTATTCTTTTTTTTAATTGATATTTTTTTAATTTTTTATTTAACTTTGAGTTGGTTCAGATTAGACTTTGTATTTTTTATTTTTATTTTGTATAAGCTATCCTAATCTCATGACTTTAGTGACAAGTGTGGCAATAGAACTTTAGTTATTTTTTTGTTCTATATTTAATTATAATTTTTTCAATTTCATTCTTCAAAATTAAACTACTTCATAATTTATTTCAATTTATTTTTTATGAAGTTATTACAATCTCTTGATTTAGATCATAAATTTAACCAGTTAAATCTGAGTCGGACCATTATATCATTACCTCAATATTTATTTTAAAAAGATACTCGCTAATATATTATGGTCTCAATATTTGACCAGTTGACCTTGAGTCGGACCAATATATTATTCTTAAAAAAAAAAAACATTGTCTAATATGCATAGATTTTGAGTTCATGATTATTATTATTTTTACTAAAAATCATGGTAGCAATATTTGAATAATTTTTTTACCTTACCTTCAAAAAATTTATTTGATTTAACATGCAGTAACACTAGCTAATGATCTAGTACTTTATACTAAAAACAATAGATGATAGTTGCCAACAGAGAAGCCCACATGCTTGGTGAGCTTGTTTGAAATGGAGACTGAACTGTGACTTGGAATTTAACTTGAATGACACCAATTAGCAAGGGATTCAGAAAGGCAAAGACATCATGGTTGCAAACTGCAAAACAGAGTAACCTCATCAAAATGTCTTACAATCTTAATGCACATCAACATATTGCCTTAGGAAGCGATAAAAGTGGATGAAAGATTGGTAAAGATGTATATAACCTTTTCTCCCAGCGACAAAGATTAGCATCACAGTGACAGCCGAAGTTCTGCTTGCCTTGTCTTTTCTTTTATGAGTTCTTTGGGAGGATTAGCCAAGCCTTCCAACTGGATAGCCAGAGCCCCGCTGTTTCCTCATCTCAGTGTATAATGCCTCTTCTCCACATTGTAAATCACGTTTCGAGAGCAAATTAACTATGAACTAAAAGAGGAATGGATACTTAAAAGCACTACCACTTTAAAGAGGAAGGGGATATTTTATATTTATACTCCTCCTCTAAAACATGTGAGGAAAGTACTACAGTTTGTTCAATATATATATTTTTTTTGTATGTTTTTTTATTTTTAATTTTTTTTTAAAATTATTTTTGTTAATTTTATTTTTTTAATATTTAACTAGTTGAAAATTTAGCTTTGTATTTTTTTTTTGAAACATTATGAATTGCTAAAGTGTTTCCCCGTATAATTTTTGTTTTGCTATAATATTTTTTCATATATTTTTTTAAATTATCTTTGTTGAGTTTTTTTTTTAATATTGAGCTGGTTAAGAATTTAGTTTTGTAGTTTTTTAAAAAAACACTGTGAATTGCTACAGTGTTTTCTCATATGTTTTTTTATGATTTTTTTATAAATTATCTTTATCAATTTTATTTTTTTAATATTAAGCTAGTGGAGAATTTAGTTTTTTTAAAAAAAACATAGTGAATTGCTACAGTCATTCCCCACATGATTTTTTTTGTTATATATTTTTTTAAAATTATCTGTTAATTTTATTTTTTAATATTAAGTTGGTTGAAATTTATAACTGTATATTTCTTCATAAAACATTATAGATTGCTATAGTATTTCTTTATATTATTTTTTTATGATTTTTTTTTTAAATTTTCTTTGCTAATTTTATTTTTTTAATATTGAATTGATTAAGAATTTAGCGCTGTAATTTAAAAAAAATTATAAATTACAACAATTTTTTTATATATAATTTTTTCATTTTATGAATTTTTTCATAAATCTATATAATACATATAAGGCCACGGTAGCAGGCGGATATGACATCTAAGTAAAGCAGTACCACTTGTAAAGCACCGCTCATTTCTCATAGAACTCTACTCCCTTTTCTTTTCATAAAACACTATTCATCCATCAGCCGACAAAAATCCAACTTCTCATCCCACGGTTGGCAAAATTCCAAGTTCTCAGAGGTCCTTTCGTGATGACTTCCTTTCCTTTTCGGTTTGGCATTGCTGACTTCCAATAATGCCAAGTTTCTTTAAAACGTCATGAATCCTCACCAATATTGTATTCTTTTAAAAATTTTAAAAAATTATTATAACGTTTTTGATGAATTCTTACAACTATTTTTATTATTATATAAGAAAATACTTTTTTTTTTAATTTTTTAATTTTAATATTTTACATCACCAATAACAAAAATTTATCTTATAAATTTTTGAAAGTTTACAATTATTTAAAAAGAAATTTTTTTTTTTATAAAGATAGATAATACAATTAAAATCTATATCTTTATAACTTGTGTCAATAGAACTAATGATGTTTAAAAAAGTATAAATTTACTCAGTGTGATAATTATAATCTTGTGATTAATTATAAAAATTCAATTTATCACAATCTTAGAGCATACAAGGATTGATAATTTCTATCCTAATAAGTTTTTACTTATACTTAGATTGGTTCTAGACCTGGGTTAGCCGGGTCCTGAGTTGAACTGTCGGACCAGTTTGGGTTTCAAATCTATAATTCTGACTGACCCAAAGGCTTCTGCTGGACCCCTGAGAAAATGGGTCATGTCAACCCAAAGAAGAGGGGTCCTGGCCAGCCCAAAGGCTTCTGGCCCAAGGCTGGACCAAGGAGAAAATGAGTCCTGCCAAACCGAGTCTTGGCTCCTCCAAAGGTAGCAGGGCCATGTCCGGACTCAAGAAAAGATGGATCTTGCCAGCGCCAAAGAAAAGGGATCTGGACCAGCCCCAAAGGCAGCTAGAGGGAGAGGGGGCCGAGTGATGACCCATGAGAAAATGGGTCAAGACCGACCCCAAGGTTAAATGTGTCGTGACCCGCCCCCAAAACAGTTGGGTTGCAACCCGCCCCCATATAAAACAGGTCGAGGGTGACACAAATTGGGGTTAATTAATAGCGCTGCATGCAGAACGAACCAACGACTTGCACGCAGCAAACTCTGCAAACATTCCCGCTAGGTTTTTTTTTTATTCTCTCGTCTTTGCATCCTCTGACCAGCTTGGTAAAGATGTATGTAACCTTTCCTCACAGCGGCAAAGATTAGCATCACAGTGACAGCCGAAGTTTTGCTTGCCTTGTCCTTTTCTTTTATGAATTCTTTGGGAGGATTTGCCAAGTCTTCCCAATGGATAGCCAGAGTCCCGCTGTTTCCTCATCTCAGTGTATTATGCCTCTTCTCCACCTCATCTCACTGTATACGCTCTGATCCCATCGTAAAGTACTAATATACCTTCTATCCGGGTACACCTTCAGGTGCCAGGTGTCCAGTTTGAAAGGTACTTTCGTGATGACTTCGTGAACCTATGGCATTTTTGTTTGACATTTCTCACATGCGATAATGCCAAGAATCCACGCCCCTGTAGTGTTGAATTCTTTTAATAATTCATATCAATTATTATAATATTCTTGATAAATTCTTGCCATTTTTTTTTTCATTTGAAGAAATATTTTCTTCAAAAAATTTTATCTTGGGGATGCACCTCATCAATAACAAAAAATTTATCTCATAAATTCTTGAAGATTTATAATTATTTAAAATAAAACAATACTTTTTTTTATAACTAAATAATACAACTGAAACTTATATATTTATAACTATCAATAAAACTTAAGATGTTTGAAAGAATATATGTTTAGTGAGTGTGATAATTATTGTCGCACCCCCAAAAAAATAAATTTCAATTTCATCAATTGCGGGTTCGACTGGCGAATTTTTTTTATTTTTGGTTCTTTGGAGTCGCCACCTAGTATTTTGGTCACTAGGAACCTAACTGGTCTCAGAGATCGGGTACGGAGACTGGTTGCGTAAAGGGAAGGTATTAGCACCCCAAATACGCCGTACCTAAAGTAAGCTGCATTGTTTTATTGTCTGATAAAAAACTAAAGTGTTGTTGTGTTTTCCTAGTCGTTGATCTGTCTATGGTTCAAGAAAAATCCTCCTCAGTAAGAAGATCTTTTATCTTATCGGGTAAAAATCCTAACCGTTCTAACGTCCATACCAAAATTTTATTAATAATACTTAGGAATACGTTTTACGTATAAATTCGTAATCCCAAATACTAAAATAAAACAAAAAGATTTTTTAAATTTTTTTGAAATATTGGCCTAGTTCTCATGGCTTGAATAAACTGGTTATTAAAGCCAAAATGCATGTTAATACATATATTGTTTTGAAAATTTTCTTTGTTGTGTGAAAATATGATGTTATAATATTTATGTATATATATTGGAGAGACTAGGCCGTATTTTAAAACAAAAACAATTTTTTGAAAATATTATTTTTTTTTACGCTTTGGCGAAAATCAGGTATTTTAATACTGAGCTTGTATCCTTACGGTATAAAAATACAACCCAATATTAATCCATTTTGATAAAAATATGCAGAAAAATCAACAACATTTTTAGGGACTTTTTAGAATTTTTTTGAAAGCAAAAACATTTTTTATTCTGAAAATCTTTGATGTTTTGACGAAAACCGGGTATTTTAATACTGGTTTTGTATCTTTACAGTATAAAAATACAAACCAGAATTAAAACATTTTTGACAAAAATATGCAGAAAAAATCAACAATATTTTTTTTAGATTTTTTTCGAAATATTTTTTTTTTATATATATAAATACATTTTTTATATATATAACATATATACACATATATAATAATAATAATAATAATAATATAATTTAATTATAATATATTTATATATTAAAAGGGTTGGGCCGGCCCAAACTAAACTGGGCCGGACCCAGCCCAACAGTCGTTGGGCCGATCTCGGCCCAACAGGTACTGGCCGACCTCGGCCCAAAAGGTACTGGGCCGAACTCGGCCCAAAAAATAATTAACCTCGGTCTGGGCCGGACCCGGCCTAGACCGCCGGACTGGGCCAGATCTCTCTGGCCCGGTCCACATAGCTCTGGGCCAGACAACGTCTGGCCCAGAGGAAATAAAAAAACGCAAGGGGGGGGGGATTATTTCCCCCCCGTCCCCTGCATGCAGAACGCCTCTGCATGCAGGAGACAAATTTAAGAAACAAAAAGAAAAAAAAAATGTGCAGGGGGGAGGGCAGCGTACCTGGCACAGCGGAGACGACGGCTTGCTGGCGGTGCTGCTGCGGAGACGGTGGCAGCTTGGCTTACGGACGGCGGGTCAGGCGGTTTTCTCTCTCTCTCCTCCCTTCGGGTCTCTCTCTCTCTATTCCTCTCGGGGTCTCTTCCCTCTTTTTCTTTTCGGTTTTCTTCCCTATTTATAGGGGCAGAACCGTGGGGGACCATGGGGTGTAACGGCTGGTCGACCAATATCTAAAGGTGGTGGGGGCGAGGAGAGAGAGAGGCGCGGGAAGATTTTCGAATTTTTCTCTTCTTCTGTTCTGTTAAACGGGGGGAAGGAGGAAGATGAACAGTGTCGTTCAAAACGACACCGTTCTGATCTTCCTCTTTTTTTCTTTTTTCTTTTTTTATATATATATGAAACGGCGTCGTTTTGGGTAAAACGCGCCGTTTCATTTAAATGGCTAAACTTCAAATCAGTCCCCCAAATTCGGTCCCCGCCCCTCTTGTTGGCCGCCTTTTTCACTTTGGTCCTTGGCCTCTGATTCATGCAATTGAGCCCCTAATTGATCAATAAACTTTCAATTTCTTCAATTAAGCCCCTGAACCGAAAAATTGCAGCCCCTCCATTTACGCGCCTCTTCCAATTTGGTCCCTGGTTTCGGATTTTCTTAATTAAATCCCTAATTGGCCCTTAAACTTCAATATTTATGCAATTAAGCCCCTGATTTGACCCAATAAATTCCTAAAAAATATATTTTGGCCCCAGAACTTAAATTTCTTCAAATTAAAGCCCAAATTGACTTAAAAATTAATTTTTCTTGCAATCAAATCCTTCATAAATTCAAATAAAAATCCAATTAAGTCCCAAAAAATCCAATTAAGTCCATAAAAATTCAATTAAGTCCATAAACATCCAAATTTGGGCTTTTCTCCTCAAAATTCAAATTTTCCTTCTCAATAGGGCTTTCATCCTTCAAGAATATACTGTCAAAAATTTAATCCTTGTATTTTTGAATTTCTTGACCAATTTTCTGACTGTTTCCTGAGCGCTTCTGCCTTCTGTTATTTTTTCTAAACTCTTTTGGCTATTTATTTTATTTTTTCATGGGGACCCAAAAATGGGTTACAACAATTATAATTTTATACTTAATTATAAAAATTCAATTTAGCACAATCTTATAACATATTATTATTAATGATTTCTAGTTAGTTTTGCTCTTGAAATGGTTTTTATATATTATATTTTCAAAATCCTTTACTATTTTTGTAAAAATAAGAAAAGAAATTAGTTGTTAGAACCCCACTAACAACTCAAACAGTTGATTGATTCAAATTGATCAAGCCAATCGATCAACCAATTTCTAAAAATTTCAAGAATTTCATCTCTAATGAACAAATGGTTGACCGGGTTTACTTGGTATAGCTTTTAGAGCCTTGCATCTTAAAATAAAATGTTGTTTAAATAATTAATAATAGTGATTTTTAAAAAACTTATTCAATTTTACATGGTTTTTAAATAATATTTGATGCTTTTCATCCCAATACTCGTTTTTATTTATTATCATATATGAAACAAATGTGTACTTTTTAAAAACATATCTTATAAATATTCAACGAAACTAAAATATATATTTTGTTGTTTTCATATTATTTTCTTTAAGTGATTATTTTGTTATTTTTTTTATATAAGTGTATAAAAATAATTAAAAATTTGTTTTTGTTTCTTGTTTTTAAAGGCTTTACAACTCATGATGTGTTTTTTTATTGAATAACCATGTTTATGATAGAAATTTCTTTTTCCATAAAATTAAAAAAAGAACTTAATAAATAAAGAAAATGAAGTTTTTGCTAAATAAGTACATTTTTTCCTACTTAATGTAAATTATTTGAGTTTTCAAGGGTATTTATTTAAAAAAAATAATAAGTTTTTGTTCAAATTGTTAAATAATATTTATCTAGTCTTATTTATTAAGGATAGAATTGTATTTTTAGTTTAACCTTTATATAATCTCTTTGTATTTAGGTTAACAGAATGCACTCATAATAAACATATTATTGAGAATTCTAGCCTCATTTGGTGTTTGATCTGATTTATTTTAACATGGTATCATAGTTGGTTTTATGGAACAAGGCTTAATCTCAAACACAGCTTTCGCGGATACAACTTTTTCTTTTAGTGATATTTTGTCTCTCGCTTCTGCAAAATTTGGTATTTCATCTTTCCTTCAGCTTCTGCAATTTGATATTTGCATTTAGTTTATGTAAATTTGTTTTGTATTTTGGAGCAATCGTATAACTTCGAGAAGATATTTGTTTAGTTTCTACTATTGCGGGGGGCGCGAGCGCCGGCGCGACATCGTCTAGTGACGATGGAGGCTCTTGTCGTGATTTCTGTATGAGGTGTGGTGTGTTGGGAAGGTTTTCTTGATTTAATCATAAAATTATGATTAATGTTTAAGAATCACCACCTAGTATTATGGTCACTAGGAACCTATGGTATGCGAGAGTCTGGGTAAGG
Source organism: Populus alba x Populus glandulosa (assembly GCA_033617975.1). NCBI lineage: Eukaryota > Viridiplantae > Streptophyta > Magnoliopsida > Malpighiales > Salicaceae > Populus > Populus alba x Populus glandulosa. Next base: position 4,122,497 of record CM066156.1, on the reverse strand, counting down.
GACTAGCTGTGCAAGGGGAAGACGCATCACCCCCAGTGCACCTTACCTAAGGTAAGCTGCATTGTTGTTTGATTGTTTTTTCTAAGTCGGGTTTCTATTCGTTGGTCTTTTTTAAGGCTCAAGGTAAATTTCTCTTTATGAGAAAGTCTCTACCTTATTGGGTTAAATCCTAATTGCTTCAAAATCTGAATTTTAAAATCGCAATTTTACACCTTATATCTTTAATACATGAGGGTGTATTTTATCGTGTAATTTCACACCCCATAAATATTAAAGTCTACATCTTGATCCTAAAAAGATTGGAATTTTTTTTTTGATATTTTGGACAAACTCTAATGGATGATCATAAGCTGGTTATGATATTTATTTTTTTTCCATAAAATTAAAAAGAACTTAATGAATAAAGAAAATGAAGTTTTTGCTTAATAATTACATTTTTTCCTACCCATTGTAAATTGTTTGAGTTTTCAAGGGTATTTATTTTAATTTTTTTCTAAGTTTTTGCTCAAATAACCATACTTTCAATTCAAAAAATCATTCTTCTACCAAAATTAGAGAAGAAAATGACGAAAAAATAAAAAGATTTTGATAGGATAAATACGTTTCTATATATAATTTATATCATTAGAGTTCTTAAAAATATTTATTTAATCACTTTAACAAAAAAAAAATGTTTTTTTGGAAAGGGTCCGGCGATGTCAAGCGGGCATTATGCCTGATTAGAACTAAAATGACCCAAACTAATAAAAAAAAAAAGAAAAAAAAAGAATGGCGGTCACTGCTTATATGAACAGTGAACCGCCAGTCCAGTGTCAACATGTGATGCCTTCCTCGGCTAAACGAGCAGCGCAATGTCTGGAAGTTAGCCCTTTTCAGCTTAGTTTTAGCCATCGTCCTGGTGTCAATAAATTACGCTTCTTTCAGCTCAATTGTGGGCTATAGGTTAGCCCATGAAAATGGTCTTTGGATCATTTTTGTTAGCCCAGTAAACTGTCTCTGTTTAGAAGTGTTGTGTTGTAATTTTAAGCCTTTCTGGACCTCATTTGGCAAAGAAAGATTCAATATTTTCCTCCCCAATTCTTTACATTCCCGCGCTAGGTGGGTCCCTGTGACGATGCTTTTATGGCCATTGATTATCATCCAAGTATAATATTTTAAATGATAGGTCTGGGCAGAGCGGGTGGAATTGGGTATTTGCTATCTTAATCTGATTTCTTATTGTGATAATTGGCAAGTGTTGTGATGAGGTGTTAGTGAGTGAAGGTGAGACTGATTTAATGGCGGGGCGAGTTGTCATCGAGGTGGTTGGCTATGTTCGTTGGAGGAAGAAAAGAGGAGAGGATGGTGGTCAATATTACTGCCGCCACTGCCAAGCAATTAATGAGGCTGTTGGTTTGGTTGCCGATCTTGGAGGCTGTGGTTTCATTCGCAATAGGAATTGTTGCTCACCCTTTTTCATTAGATCGAAATTTGGGGAAAAAATGGTATTAATATAGGATTGTTAGCAAGAGGATAATTCTCTTGCCCTTTATTAATTTATTTGATAGTATGGACCAAAATAGAAGCTTTTTAAAAAACTTATTGGAGTAATATCGGAAAGGAGAGCTTCTACCTTGGAACACAATTAATTGGCAATAATTATCTCCAGATTCTCCACAGGGTATTCTGCTTGTTCCTCAACCGACATGTCATCCAGGAACCAATACCAAAAGCCAAGTATTTTGATATTAACGTCATGATCCTTTAGTAGATCCACAGACATCTGAATTGGACGAAGTTACGAGCAACCATGATTGGCAAAATAATCTACGCGGCAAAAAGAAGACGCCCTAGCAGGGCTGGGAGCAGGACCGATACCAATGAGATCGATGAAAAAGATCCTGCGAAGAAAGCAACATGACCTGAAAGTAGAGAGTACCAAGTGCACTTAAAGCTCATGTTGGCAGCAAATGCAAAGCAATAGATGATTGTTGCCAGCAGAAAAGCCCATATGCTTGGTAAGCTTGTTTGAAATGGAGACTGAGCTGTGACTTGGAATTTAAGTTGAATGACACCAATTAGCAAGGGATCGAGAAAGGCAAAGACAGCATGGCATGGTGCTGAGAAAATAAACCCTTGCAAACTGCAAAACAGAGTAACCTCATCAAAATGTCTTACAATCTTAATGCACATCAGCATCTTGCCTTGTGAAGCGATAAAAGTGGAAGAAAGATCGGTAAAGATGTATATAACCTTTCCTCCCAGCGGCAAAGATTAGCGTCGTAGTGACAGCCGAAATTTTGCTTGCCTTGTTCTTTTCTTTTATGAGTTCTTTGGGAGGGATTTGCCAAGTCTTCCAACCGGATAGCCAGAGGCCCGCTGTTTCCTCATCTCAAAGTAGTGTGCCTCTTCTCCACGATTGTAAATTATGTTCCGAGAGCAAATTAACTAAAAGAGGGGTACTTGTACTCCTTCTAAATCAAAATTCCTCCTTTTAAAGCATTATTCAATCAACAGTATCATCCCCCGTTGACTATATTCCAAATTCCAAGTCTCAGGTACTTTCGTGATGACTTCCTCCCGTTTTTGTTACTTCGCTGCCAATTCCAATCGGTGCCATGCTGCTTGAAAGGTCATCAATCCTCAAATCTTCACCAATATTGTACTGAGTATTCTATTCTTTTAATAATTCAAATTAATTATTATAATATTCTTGATGAATCAATCTTTTGAAAACTCGTATACACTCATTTTTTCTCCTTGCAAGGAAACCATAGAAAATGTAGCTCAATACGTGTTCCTAAGGTCACCCCCAACGGCACAAGATGCGACTGACCTGTTTCTAACTCCTCTAACAGATCCAGCTAAGGTGTAGCTCTCCTCCCTTCCCTAGATCTCCAAACACTAGATTGTGAGATCTTTCAATGGAGAATTGATAAGGTTGAACGTGTCAGGATCATTTGAAAAAATACTTTCTTTAAGATTTATTATCTTAATGATATACCCCACCAATGATCAAGAGTTCATTTTATAAATTTTTGAAGATTTACAATTATTTCAAATAAAATAATATTATTTATTTATTTATATCTTTATAACTCACTCAATGGAACTTAGGATGTTTGAAAGATTATAAATATAATGACTATGATAATTATAATCTTGTGCTTGGTTATGAAAGCTCAATTTAGCATAATTTCAAAGCATATTAGGATTAATGATTTCTAGTTAGTTTTGCTCTTAAAATGATCTTTATATATTATATGTGCAAATCCCTCTTTTATTTTTGCAAAAATAAGAGTTATTATAAATTTTCAAAAACAAATTAGTTGTTGAAACCCCATACTGATGACTCAAATGGTTAATTAATTCAGATTGATTAAGCTAATTGATTAATCGATTCCTAGAGATTTCAATTTTATTTTTAATGAACAAACGGTTAACTAGATCTACTTGATATAACCAAGTGATTGACTAGTTTAACTTATACTCAAATTTGATCAATTTAAATTTAATGAATCTCGAACCATTTAAATGTATATCGATCTTATAATGCATGCAATGTGATGTGTGTTCGTTCATTTTAATTCATGCTATCAAATAAGACATGTAAATTGCATAATTAGCACTAAAATAAATACTTAAAAACTAAGTTTTTATTTTCTTTTCATCTTGAATTTGTTGATAAATTTTTTTATTCAATTCTTTATACTTGTTAAAGATTACTATGTTGTGTATCAGACTCTTAGATCTCTCAAGATTATAACGCCGCTGCTGCCATTGTTACTGCTACTAATATGTTGCAAGACTGAAGGCTTTTTAAATTTTCAAAATACATTAATGATTGTGAGAACCTTTCAGTGAACCCTATGGACACGTTTGATTGGTCTACAAAAAAAAAAAAAAAAGGGAAGGAAATTGGATTTTAAAGGTTAACTTGCATTTTAAAATAAAATGTTGTTTAAATAATTAATAATAATAATATTTTAAAAAATTATTCAATTATTACATGGTTTTTAAATAATATTTGATGTTTTTCATCCTAATACTTGTTTTTATTTATTATTATATATGAAACAAATGTGTACTTGTTCTTGAAATCATATCTCATGAATATTCAATGAAATTAAAATATATATTTTGTTGTATTTCATATTATTTTCTTTGTTGGCTCAGTGTAAGTGGCAGTAAAGCCAAATGAAGATAGGATTAAGTATCTCCAGGAGAAAATGTTATTTTAAAGAGTAAATTATTTTAAATAGTATAAAAAATTATTTAAAAAACTAATTATATTAGGGTGGAAAAAACAAGTGTTTTATTTTTTTAATAAGTTTAATGTTTTTTTTTTCCACATATTTATATTTAATTGTTTTATTTTTTTTTGGTGACTCTACTTTATTGATTTTGACTTTTAAAAAAATGTATAAGAATAATATTTATGGAAGAAAAAAAGTATTTTAATATTTTATTTAGTACTTTATTTGAGAAGTGCAAAGTAAATGTGAAAGAGTCAAAATAATATCTTTTAATATTTAACTTTTTATTTAGCACGTTCGTTGTAGATGCTTGTTGTGGATGCTCTGAGGGAAGTTCTGAACGAAAGAGAAAATCAAGGTAAAGTTACATGAATTGAAATCCGACCCTTATAAATTCGAAAGCTCCTTGAGAAGTTGCCAACTGGTCGGCCTGAGCTAATCACTTAGTTGTCATATGCTCGTTTGATCTCCTCTTCGAAGTTTTTCTATTCTGCTAAATCCTTAGATACCTTTTCAAATGCGCTTTCTTTGTCCTTCCTTCAACCTCAACGAAGTGATTATTTTATTATTTTTTATATAGGTGCATAAAAATAATTGAAAATTTAATTTTGTTTCTTGTTTTTAAATTGCTTTACAACTCATGATATGTTTTTTTTTTATTGAATAACCATGTTTCTGATAGAAATTTCTTTTCCATAAAATTGAAAAGAACTTAATGAATAAAGAAAATGAAGTTTTTGCTGAATAATTACATTTATTGTAAATTGTTTGAGTTTTCAAGGGTATTTATTTTAATTTTTTTTCTAAGTTTTTGCTCAAATAACCATACTTTCAATTTAAAAAATCATTCTTCTACCAAAATTAAAAAAGAAAATGATGAAAAAATAAAAAAATTTGATAAGATAAATACGTTTCTATAGACAATTTAAATCATTAGAGTTCTTAAGAATATTTATTTAATTACTTTAACAAAAAAAATGTTTTTTGGAAAGGGTCCAGCAATGTCAAGTGGACATTATGCCTGATTAGAACTAAAATGATCCAAACTAATAATAATACAAAAAAGAATGGCGGTCACTGCTTATATGAACAGTGAACCGCTAGTCCAGTGTCAACATGTTATGCCTTCATATTTGGCCACCAATAAAATTCTTTTAAATCCCGGTACATTTTAGTACTTCCAAGGTGTGTTGCAAGTCTCGACTCGCGAGCCTTCTGTAAAACTTTCCTTTTCAATGTTTGATCACCTGGTAAGTACATTCGTCTTCCAATGACTATCATACCATCTTTTTAGATCTGGAACGACGTTTTGATTCCTGACTTCACCTTTTCCTTTATCTTACAAACTTCCAAATCCTTTTGCTGAGCTTCTAGTACTCTTTCTCTGAAGGTTGACCTCACTCTTAACTGAGCCACTAATGACTCATTCAATCCCGTCTTTATCTAAGCATCAATCTTTCTTAACTCCAACAATTCTTTTTCATCCCAATCCTCCCACTGAGCATTTGTTGTCTTTACCTTACGACTAAGAGCATCTGCAACTACATTTGCTCTCCCTGGATGGTAATCAATTACACAATCATAATCCTTTATCAATTCCACCCAGCGTCTTTGCCGCATATTTAATTCCTTTTACGTCATCAAATACCTCAAACTCTTATGATCCGTGAATATCTACACTTGAGACCCATATAAATAATGCCTCCAAACTCTTAAGGCAAACACTATAGCTGCTAATTCTAAATCATGCACAGGGCAATTGATCTCGTGAGTCTTTAACTGTCTTGAGGCATACGCAATTACTTTACCGTGTTGCATCAACACACACCCCGGTCCCTTCTTCGATGCATCACTATAAACCACCAATCCTTCTGTTCCTGATGGAAGTGTTAACATTGGCGCAATAGTGAGTTTCTTCTTCAATTCTTGAGAATTTTCTTCACATTCCTTAGTCCACTCACACTTTGTCTCTTTTCGAGTCAACCGAGTCATGGGAATAACTATTGTATAAAATCCCTCGATAAATCTCCGATAGTACCCTGCTAACCCAAGAAAACTATGAATTTCAGTAATATTGGTAGGTCTTTTCCATTTCAATACTGCTTCAACTTTTCTAGGATCCACCGATATTCCTTCAGCCGATATAATATGTCCTAGAAAAATCACTTCCTTCAACCAGAACTCGCACTTGCTAAGTTTGGCATACAGTTGATGCTCCTTTAAGGTCATTAATACTTGCCTCAAATGTTGTTCATGCTCCAAGTATGACTTTAAATAGACTAGGATGTCATCTATGAATACCACCACAAACTTGTCTAGGTATGGTTGAAAAACCCTATTCATTAAGTCCATAAATACTGCTAGTGCATTTGTTAGCCCAAACGGCATTACTAAGAACTCGCAATGTCCGTACCGAGTTCTAAATGCAATTTTTGCTACATATATTTGAAAATTTTGGCATAATAATATTATTTTTAAAAAATTGATAAAATAACATAATTTTACATTATTGCTTTCAAAAATGTAATATTTACTGAATATCATTATTCATAAATAAAAATAATTATCACACTTCAAAATAATAACAATATAATACATAATCTTATTAATCCAGTTATATGAAACTCCGTGGGTGCTAGAAATCGAGAAAGTAGAAATGGAGCCAGCCCATTTAAGTTATGCACGATCATTGAATTTCAGCATCTAAGAGTGTGGAGATTATGGGCTAATGGCCTGTCATCCCAGAATATCTTCATTAATAGCCTGGAAGCCCATCCATTATAACATGTAAATATCTGTCATATGAGCTGTTTTACAGATTAGAACACAACATAATTCATGTAATTATGTATAATAAGTTGTTAAAGACAGTAGAAACTAGTATATGATCATGATGAGCCCAAGGATATAGATTTGGTTCTTAAACAGACAAAAAAAATAACTGTTTCGAAATTCAGTTATTTTTGAATTTGTACTGCAAATAAACGATAAACTGAGTCATCTTGACAGTCCTACTTAATAAATGACCGAAGAAAGCTCCTGTGACTGGGGCTTACGTGAAAACCTTGAATCGGTGTGCTACTTTTGGCATATGTGCTGCTTTAACATGTTTCTTGGTTTTTCCGGTTTGTCCAAAACTTGAACTCATCGGAGGTTTGTCAAGTCCCGGGCTCCACAATAAGCAGAAGCTTGTTAGCAATTAGCTAACTTTGTCAGCCCAACACTCAGAGAAAGGACATCCATACAGTTCCATTCCTCACCCTTTTTCATTAGATCGACATTTGGGAAAAAAATTGTATTAATATAGGATTGTTTGTAATAGGATAATCCTCTTGCCCTTTATTAATTTATTTGATAGTATGGAACAAAATAGAAGCTTTTTAAAAAACTTGTTGGAGTAATATCGGAAAGTAGAGCTTCTACCTTGGAACACAACTAATTGGTAATAATAATCTCCAGATTCTCCACAGGGTATTCTGCTTGTTCCTCAACCGACATGTCATCCAGGAACCGATACCAAAAGCCAAGTATTTTGAATATTAACGTCATGATCCTTTGGTAGATCCACAGACATATGAATTGGACGAAGTTACGAGCAAACACGATAGGCAAAATAATCCACGCAGCAAAAATAAGACGTCCTAGCAGGGCTGGGAGCAGGACCGATAACAATGAGATCGATGAAAAAGATCCTGCGAAGAAAGCAACGTGACCTGAAAGTCGAGAGTACCAAGTGCTCTTAAATCTCTTGTTGGCAGCAAATGCAAAGCAATAGATGATTGTTGCCAGCAGAAAAGCCCACATGCTTGGTAAGCTTGTTCGAAATGGAGACTGAGCTGTGCCTTGGAATTTAACTTGAATGACAGCAATTAGCAAGGGATTGAGAAAGGCAAAGACAGCATGGCACGGTGTTGAGAAAATAAACCCTTGCAAACTGCAAAACAGAGTAAGCTCATCAAAATGTCTTACAATCTTAATGCACATCAACATATTAACTTATGAAGCGATAAAAGTGGATGAAAGATTAGTAAGGATGTATATAACCTTTCCTCGCAGCGGCAAAGATTAGCATCACAGTGACAGCCGAAGTTCTGCTCGCCTTGTTCTTTTCTTTTATGAGTTCTTTGGGAGGATTTGCCAAGCCTTCCAACGGGATAGCCAGAGCCCCGCTGTTTCCTCATCTCAGTGTATTATGCCTCTTCCAAAAATTAATTATAAACTGGGCTTCTTATACCTTATCTCAGTTCATTTGGGAGTCTTTTTGAAAAGTACTCCAAAGCTGCTCAGCCTTACGTAATACTGCTCAGCCTTACGTAATAGAGAGTTTGTTCCCCGGGAGTATTTAAAGATATATATTTTCAACTTTAAAAATGGGTGGCTGTGATCTTACATTCACTTCTTTGTTCCTTTTACTTTTTCCTCAATAGGACAAGACAGAAGAAAAATCAGTTTTAGGGTTATGAGTTTCGATGTTTTCATGGCCTCAAAGGTACTTTCGTGATGACTTCCTACCTCTTCCTTCTCGTTTCATATTGCTGACTTCGGCTGGTTTTAACAGTGACTGATAATATAATATAATATTTAAATTAAATAGATAAAAAAAATTATAAGCTTGATTTTTAATGTGATTTAGTAAGTCTACATTAACATTTTAGATATCAACTATACTTGAGTATTGTATTTTTTTTAATCATTCAAATCACATTAAAAAAGGTATTAAAGAAGGTATATATATACGCAGGAACTAAAGCAGAGGATCCAGAAAGTGATTGATACTTGGGGGCCAAGTGGAAGTCAGCCTTCAGAGGCAGAGTACAAAGAGCAGATGAGAAAGATTAGGAAAAACATTGTCAATTTCCACGGTGAAATGGTGCTTATGGAGAATTACAGCAACATCAATTACACAGGTACTTGATTAGCCTGACAAAGCTACGCAGTGATCAGCCCCCACTTTTGAAAGATCGACTATATTCCTGCAAACAGCCTGATAACATATGATTTAATCAACAATTGTGATAAATTAATTATACCAACAGAATCCGTTCTTGTGCTCCTGTGACTAGGGCTTACGTGAAAACCTTGCCTCGATGTGCTGCTTTAACATGTTTCTTAGTTTTTCCGGTTTGTCCAAAACTCTGAACTATTGGAGGTTTGTCAAGTCCTGGGCTCCACAATAAGGAGAAGCTTGTTAGCAATTAGCTAACTTTATCAGCCCAGCACTCAGAGAAATGGCATCAGTACAGTTCCATTCCTCGCCTTTTTTCATTTGGGAAAAAAAATGGTTTTAATATAGGATTGTTTGCAATAGGATAATCCTCTTGCCATTGATTAATTTAAGTTTATGCATAGCTGCAAAGGGTTATGCACAGGGATTCTTAAAGGGAAGCTTGCGGATGAGAATCCACAAGGGAATTGTATAATTTGATTATTGGGTAAACTTCATTTCTTCCCCTAAAGATTCATCAATGTTTAACTTCTATCCTTCAAGTTTAGAATTTCTCAAAATCACCCTTCTAGTTTTAAAAAAGTAATTTGATTATAGGATTTGTTTTCTTGAATTCTTTGAAGTTTTTGCCTGGATATCATAACATGTATGGAGATTTGAGAGGAGTGAGAAAAAATGAAATATGAAAAAGCTAACTTTTTATTTGATAGTATGAACAAAATTGAAGCTTTTTAAGAAACCAGCTGCGGTAATATCCGAAAGTAGAGCTTTTACCTTGGTCAATTAATTGGAAATAATAATCTCCGCAGGGTATTCTGGTTGTTCCTCAGCCGAATCATCCAGGAACCGATACCAAAAGCCAAGTATTTTGAATATTAACGTCATGATCCTTTGGTAGATCCACAGACATATGAATTGGACGCAGTTACTAAGGAGTTTGAGAATTGTATATTTTTGTATTGTATATTCTGAAGATGTGAAGCAGTAATATGTACAGGAACAGAGTTACTACAAATCTGCTATTCAAGGAAAGTAAATCATACAATAAAGCTGATTATATTTATATCCTATAATCTCGTTCAATCAATCAGAAAGATTTGATTTCCTTCTTCATTCACTGTCCTGTAACAGATTCGCTTTCCTTTAACACTCCTCCTCAAGTTGGAGCATGTATATCAATAGTGCCCAACTTGCTCAGATGTGTATGGAAATTAGGTGCACGTAGTGGCTTAGTAAATAAATCTGCTACTTGCTCTCCTGTTCTGACATATGAGGTTTTGATCTCTCCCCTTTGAATTCTTTCACGGACAGTGTGACAATCAATTTCAATATGTTTTGTATGTTCATGATACACGGGATTTGCGGCTATATATAGAGCAGCTTGGTTATCACAGAATAATCCTGCTGGTTGGGGATGTTCAACATATAAGTCTCTTAATAAAAATCGTAGCCAACTCAACTCACAAGTAGCTGCAGCCATAGACCGATATTCTGCCTCTGCGGATGACCGGGCAACTGTAATCTGCTTCTTGCTTTTCCATGACACCAATGATTTTCCAAGAAAGATACAATAACCAGATACTGAGCGACGTGTTGTGGGGCACCACGCCCAATCTGCATCACAGTAACTAGTCAAATGGAGCTCATTGTGGGAAGGAAACATCAAACCTTGTCCAGGAGCCCCTTTGAGATATCGAAGAAGTCGATATGCTGCATCAAGATGGTGTCGCTGTGGAGCTTGCATGAACTGGCTTAATGTGTTGACAGTGTATGCGATTTCTGGTCTTGTGATGGTCAAGTAAATTAATTTTCCAACTAGGCGTCTATATCTTGCTGGCTCATGTAGTGGGCTGCTACCTGCAGGTGTTAATACCAAATCTGCCTCCATTGGTATCTTTGCAGGTTTAGCACCAAGTAAGCCAGCCTCCTACAGTATGTCCAGTGTATATTTACGTTGGCAAATGGTGATTCCAGCTTGTGACCGTGCGACCTCAACCCCAAGGAAATATTTCAAGAGTCCGAGATCTTTAATTCGGAATTTGCTACTGAGGAAACCTTTTAGGTTCTTAATTTCTGCTTCACTGTTGCCTGTGATCACCATGTCATCAACATATAACAGCACAATAGTAAGTGAAGTCCCCTTAACTTGAGTGAATAAAGAGTAGTCTGCCTTGGATTGACAGAAACCGATGGTCTGTATTGCTGAAGAAAGTTCTCTAAACCAGCTTCTGGATGCCTGCTTAAGCCCATATAAAGATTTGTGGAGTCGACAAACAATGTTCTCCCCCTGTCGATGACAACCGGGAGGAGGCAACATGTAAACTTCCTCTTGGAGTTCTCCATGAAGAAAAGCATTTTGAACATCCATTTGGTGTAACGACCAATTGCGAACAGCAGCCACAGCTAAGAGGCAACGAACAATAAGGAGTTTGGCTACTGGGGCGAAGGTCTCTTTGTAGTCAATGCCTTCGCGTTGGGTGAAACCCTTTGCAACAAGGCGAGCTTTGTGGCGTCCAAGAGTCCCATCAGATTTGTATTTAAGCTTGAACACCCATTTGCAGCCGATAGGTCGCTGTCCATGTGGGAGAGGAACAAAACTCCAGGTATAGGTCGTTATCATATGTTTCTTTATTGCCCCCTAGCTTGATCATGCCCCCAAGTATTCAAATCAAGTTTGGGGATGAGGCTATGTGAATGTAGGTTTGACAAGGAGGTGTTTTCATGCAGAATTTTTGGAATTTCAAAGCTATTCCAGACACAAAAATCATTTTGACATCGATTCAAAGCAAACTCAATCTAAAAAAATTCAAGTGATTCCTATGGAGAGGTTATCAGAAGTGATGAAAACTTTTTGTTTTGGCTTTTGGTAAAAAATATGAAATGACCTCTGGTTTGTCAGAAAAGGTTTAAATTTCAATTTGAGGGTTATTGAGAACCGAGGTTCAAAGCAATTATTTTATTTGCATGAATAATGATTTGGTTCACATGAGAAAGCATTGCCTACCGATCCAGATTGCTTGCCTTTGATCAGAAAGGGCTTGATTAGGCACGTAATGTAGGCTTGGGCTCTTGGTTATGAAGAAAATGATATTTGTAGGCTCAAAAGGTGTTTAAGGGATTTGAAAACTAAGGATCACTTGTGCTTGTTTCTTGACCTTTTGTCATTTGACTGTCTTTCGAAAATTGTCTATCGTGCCCCCTTGTGTTGGGCTTGGGCTTGTTCTCTTTGTTTTTGTTTTCTTCAAATGGTTTTGAGCATCATAATATTGTTTGTTTTTTTTTTTTTTTATGCTCAAAACTCTTGATCCTTTGGATTTTTCTTCATGTCCCTCTAGATTTGTTCGGGCACTTTTGATGATTGAGAATTTTCTTTTATGCCCCCTAGTATTGCTTGGGCACTTTCGATCATTGAGGTTTTCTCTATGTCATCGCACTTGCCCCCAGTGTGGGGTGTGATCCTAGCCAAGGTTATTTATCTCAAGAAAAGCAATAAGGCTCAAAAGGGGACTGCAAATGATATATTTTAGCCTTGTGAAAAGATTATCAAAGATGGCCTTTCTTCATTTCAAACTCATGCATTTAGGATCGGTAAGCCTTACTTTCATGCGAGTATGTAATGTGATTTCTCATTATTCATTCAAATAAAACTCAGCTTTTGAAGTCACTTCATGGGTTCTTGCTGTTTTTTTTTGTCTTTTTTTTTTTTGTTTTTCTAGGTGTATGGTTACCTTTATAAGGAATCACCTGAATTTCCAGAACTCGTTTGTTTTGCACAAACATCAACATGATTTCAGTTTCTGTACTAAACTTTGAATTCCCAAAAATCCTTGTGAACATGTGCGATTATGCATAGTTTTGAAAGAAAGGAAAACACACCCAAAGATTCTTGGTGTGATGGTTTCATGCTTAAAGGTTATGCTCAATATGTTCTTTGTATGAAACAACAATAAAAATAAAGGTATATTATGAACACAGGAAAACACATGATCTTATTAGCAAGAAAAGGCTCATTTGACAGGGAAAGTTTTTTTTTTTTTTTTTTAGAGCCAAATTACCAACAAAACTGGAACAGGTTGAAACAAAATTTTCTAGGCATGATCAAACTGAGGTAGTTTTTTTTTTTTTTTGCAGCACAAGAATGGGCTCCATTATGCACCAGTGGTGCAATTCCCTTCGATCAGCCTTCCCACCAAAGCTTTTTGCAGAAAATACATGATTGCACCGAGGCTCTTGACAAATTTTGCCCCCAATTTCTTCGGGCTGAGCCATTGTTGGGTTTTGAACAAAGATGCTAGGTCGGCTGGAAGGAACTTTCCTAGAGTTATTTTTCAGTCTCTACTCGAGTAAGCTAGAAGCAAGTCACACATGTCTTCAAAAATTATGACGAGCATACTCTTCATCTTCCGTGTTTTTCTTCATTCAAAGTCGGGTGTTGTAGACTCGTAGGGGACCTACTTTTCATTCTAGTGCATGTATGACAAATGTATGAACATGTAATCTATATGATGAACTCACCCTTCGAGAGGTGACAATATGGTCGTAACTCTTGTATGATGGACAAGAATCGTGATTTTTGCCCAAACTCTACAATGAAAATTTTCGGAGCAACGGCCAATGTGTCACCCATAAGTCTTGAGTTCAAGATGCTTCAAGAAGAGTTTGCCCTTATGCAAAAAACGATAGCACATACAACCTAAGGACATGTTCTATTCATTATGTGAACATGGGTAGGTTTTCTATCTGGTCTCAAAAGGGTCTCATATCTGCCCAGTGACGTTCTTCGTAAAGACAGTATGGGGGCGTTGCAAGGAATGGTTAAGGCACGTATACCCACCATTCCCAAGCAGGCACTCAGATATGAGTTGGGTGTTTCACGCATCTGAACCCTGACCAATAGTCTTAGGGCAGATCGCTAGTTCCCCACCTAACCTAGAAGCTTGTGTGTGCTTTTAAAAATAAATACAGGTGATGCATGAAACAATTCTATAAAATGCAAGGAAAAAAATATTAACAAAAAGATAAAAATGCAAAAAACTTAAACACATCAAATACACAAAGCTTAGTCCAATAATGTCAGAAACAATACCTTCCCCAGTGGAGTCGCCATTCTGTCGCACCCCAAAAAAAATCAGCGTGCGGCATCGGCTGGCGATTTATATCTCGTTGCGTTACGTTTGCTTGAATCGATTCGTTGGAGTCGCCACCTAGTAATTCATTGAAGGCTACTAGGAAACCGGATGTACTGGTCTTGTCAGAGATTCGCGGGTAAGGGACTGGTTGTGGTTAGGGAAGGTATTAACGCCCCTAACGCACCCTACCTGAGGTAAGCTGCTTCGCGAATTTGATGTGTTAAAGAAGTTTTAATAATTGTTTTTTCATCGGAAATTAGAAATATCACTTACGTATAAGTTAATAATTCTTAACCGTGATCCAATCAAAATATTAAATTCTTCTTTAATATCTGCAATTTTATCATTAAAAAAATAAAATATAAAAAAAATAAAACACTTACAAACACCCACATTCACTTGTACTATTTTTTGTTTCTTTTCTTTTCTTTTCTTTTTTTCTTTTTGGTATTTCCACATTTACAACATACAAATAAAAATTCAAATTAAATAAATATTACATCAAACAAATAAAAAAATACAAAATAAACCCTAAAAAATCTTAAAGCTTCTAGAACATGCAGGAACAGTGCACGAGAACAGTGCTGGGAAGGCTTCTGGTGGCAGAAAATAGTGGCAGCGCGTCTTCCCACGCGCCCCCGCCACTGGCGGCGCGTGGGTTCACGCGCCGCTTCAAGAAAAACACAGCAGCAGGGGGGCTGGATCGACTTCTTCCCCTCATCCCTTCGTCGCCGACGGTGACCTGCAAAGCAAACCCCAAACACAGCAAGCAGTTGATTTAGTTTTTTTTTGTTTTAGATCTGCTTTTAATTTATTTATTTTTTTCTGTCCGTGGTTCCTTTCTTCTTCTCCGGCGATGGTTCTGCTTCTTCTCGGTTTCGCCTTCTTCTCTGCTTCCGGTGGTGGCGAGGCCAAGGGGGGAACGACTGTGTGTGGGCTGCGGTGGAGAGGGGATGGTTGTCCGATCTTCACTTCTCTTGGCAGATCTGATGGGTGTTGGTGTTGGTGGCCGCTGGAGGCTATTCGACCGGTTGATGGAGGTCGACTGAGAGAGGGCTGCTGGTTTCTTTGCCTCCGAGAAGGGAAGGACCGTCGCTGTCTGGCTGGAAGAGAGAGCCGAGACGAGGAGGTGCTCCCCGATTGGTTTCTTTTCAGCGGTTTGGGGCGGCGACTCCTCGTTGGTTTTGGGTGACCGCTGCAGAGAAGATTTGTAAGGGGGTAATGGTTTCTTTGTGGCTTTGGGCCGGCTGAGGAAAAGGGGAGAGTCCGGCTGAGGGAGAGGAGGGGAGAACCGGCTGTGGTGGCTGGAAAAGGTGAAAAATATAGGGGAACAGCGTGGGTAGAGGCTGAGGGAAGGGTTGTTTGGCTTTGGTTTGTGGCCGGCGGCTGTAGAAAAAAAAAATAAAACCAGGGGGGAAGGGGGGTTGCAGGCTTGGTAGAGATAGGTTTAGGGCTAGGTTATTTTTTTGTATTTTCTGATATTTCAAAATTGCCCCCCCCCATCTTTGTGTGAGTTAAAGACCAGTATTTATAGGAAAAAATGTTGCCAAGTTTTTCAACTTGGTCCCTCAACTTCTTTCTTTTTGTAAATTTTGATTTTTCTTATTTTTTTGTATTTTTTGAAAACGAGCAATATCAACGTCAACTCAACGAGGAAAATCAATTTTTTTTAAAATGACGCATGAAAAGTCGAACGCGTTTGAAAATCTTTTAAAAATTTAAATTCTTTTTTTTAGACGACGTTGAAAATGCTAAAAGGACGAAAATATATTAAAAAAACATATTTTTTGGATTTTCATTGTTTTTCTCTATTTTTGGATTTTTTGAAAATATATCAACAACATGAGTCAAAAATTGGGTAGCAACAAATAGGAAACATACCGATGGAGAGGATGTCGTGTGCTGAACATGGACTGCGAGGATGTTGCCTTGGATGGAAGCAAAGTGGAATGATGGGCCACGTAATCTTTGAAATGAGCTGGTGGTTTGGAAGAACGGGTGGATTGTCGTAGTGTAGCTTGGTGGGGGGGCGGTCAATAAAGACAGGGTCTGGTGAGGGTGTGATGATGGTAGGTGGGAAGGTAGTTTCGGGTGTGGTGTCAGGTATAGTAGTGTCTGGGGTGGTTGTCATGAGTGGAAGGGAAATGGGATCAGAAGGATCGGTGTTGTGTGGGGAGGAAAAGTCTGTGAGAAAAGGATCCAGAGTGGAAGTGGTAGAGGGATAAATAAGTGGCAGGACAGGTTGGGTGGCTTGTGTGGGGGAGGTGTAGGGAAAAATATGCTCATGGAAAATGACATCTCGTGAGATTAAAAATTTATGTGTGGTGAGATCATATAACTTATAACCCTTTTGGCCAATAGGATAACCAAGAAAAACACAACGACGTGCACGCACATCAAACTTATTGACAGGTGTGAGGTTGGTAACATAACTAAGACATCCAAAGACACGTAAGTGTGTATATATTGGTGGTGTGGTGTGTAAAAGCTCGTATGGTGATTTATGAGAAAGCAATGGTGTGGGAAGACGATTTATGAAGTAACATGCAGTTTGGATACTTTCCCCCCAAAAGTTTAAAGGCAAATTGGCCTGAAATTGAAGAGCACGACCAATATTTAAAAGATGTCTATGTTTACGTTCCACAACCCCATTTTGTTGTGGTGTGTAAGGACAAGAATGTTGAAAAGAAGTCCCACATGAGTCTAAATAAGAATGCATAGAAAGAAATTCACTACCATTATCTGCACGAAGAATTTTAATGTCTTTTTGAAATTGTGTTTTGACCCAAGAGAAAAAGGATTTCAAAATTGATTGCGTGTCGGATTTGAATTTCATAAAATGCACCCAAGTAAAACGAGTATAATCGTCTACAATAGTAAGAAAGTATTGTGCCTCAAAATGTGTTGGATGTTTATGAGGTCCCCAAATATCACAATGGATTAAATCAAAAGGTGCGGACGTTTTTATTTCACTACGACCAAAAGATAAACGAGTTTGCTTTGCCAAAGGATAAATATCGCAAATATGTGTGGAATCAAATATGATTTCAGCATTGTTTTTTGCTAATGAAAGTAAAGGTGCAGACGATGGGTGCCCTAAACGTCGATGCCATAAGTTATTGGTATGGTGAATGTGGTTGGCGAGATGGGGGTTTTGTCCTGGTGTAAGGTAGTAGAGACCATCAAAATGCTTGCCCAGGCCAATCATCCTCTTCGTGTCCATGTACTGCACAATACAAAAATCCGGATAAAATGTTACCATACAATGTAAAGCTCTTGTTAATTTACTGACAGACAATAAATTGACACGAAATGTTGGTACATAGAGAACTTTATCAAGAGATAGCTCATGTGATAATTTGATAGAACCAATGTTTCTTATTTTCGTCTGTCCCCCATTTGGTAAACCAACAGATGCATGCTGAGCATTAATAATGTTGTGCGTTGGTGATGAATGTGATATATGATCAGTTGCTCCACTATCAATAATCCAACAGAGAGTTGAATGTGAACCTGTTTGTGCTATATTGCACTTTGGCGAGATACCTGTTGCATTTATAGATGGTTGTCCATTACCATTACGGAGCATGGCTATGATCTGATTATACTCCTCGGTAGTGAATGTAGGGCCATCTGTAACTGGAGTGTTGTGCTTGGAATTTGTGGTAGTCTGAACAGCCCTTGTAGCAAAGTTAACAACCTCAGTATTATTGGCCATTGATCTCTTATTTCTCAGCTTTATATTCTTGCCATGCCATCTATGTCCTTCTGGAAACCCAATAATATAATAACAATGGTCTACCAAGTGTCCATCTCCATCACAGTAGTTGCATTTGAGTGGTTTGCGTGAAGATGTGTTGGTGGTCTGTTTGTTAAATGACTGGAATGTTGAGTTTCGCCTTACCTGCATTGCATGAGAATTCATCCCTATATCTCGACGACTTGCTACATCCATCTGCCGTTTATGTTGGAGAATAAGACCATGAACTCGTCGTGTGTCAGGGAGTGGATTCATCATCAGGATCGACCCTCGTATTGTGGAGTAAGATTCATTCAATCCCATTAGGAATTGCATAACTCTTTCTTTCTCTTCCCGTTCAGTAAGTCCCTTTAAACCTGCACAAGTGCAAACAAGTGGATCATGGCAGGATGCTAACTCATCCCATAAGGCTTTCATCTTGGTATAATAAGAGGAAACCGAGAGTTGCCCTTGACGATTTTCAACAATCTCTTGTCGAATCTGATAGATTCTTGAGTCACTATTCTGTGAAAACCTTTCTTTGAGATCGTTCCAAATTGCAGCAGCAGATTCTGTGTACATGATGCTGTTGGAAATGTCTGGGTGGACAGAATTCACGATCCACAGTGTTACTATATCATTGCATCTTTTCCAAGATGCATAATTTTCATTCAGGGGTGACGGAGCTGTAATGGTTCCATCAATGAACCCTGTTTTGTTCTTTGCGCTGAGACCCATGCACATGGCACGACTCCATTGCCCATAATTGTTTCCATCAAGTGGCTTGGAAGCAAGAATAATTCCAGTATGGTCTGTATGGTGTATCGCATACGGGTCTGATAACTCCATGGAATGCTTGTCTGTCTTCATACTTGCTTCTGTCATGGTGTTTGTGGGAGATTTGTGATTACTGTGATGGAGGTTGTGTTTGTTATGGTGGTGGAAGCGTGATAGGTTACCAAAGAAGATTCTCTATACCATAAGAAGTTTGAGAATTGTATATTTTTGTATTGTATATTCTGAAGATGTGAAGCAGTAATATATACAGGAGCAGAGTTACTACAAATCTGCTATTCAAGGAAAGTAAATCATACAATAAAGCTGATTATATTTATATCCTATAATCTCGTTCAATCAATCAGAGAGATTTGATTTTCTTCTTCATTCACTGTCCTGTAACAGATTCGCTTTCCTTTAACAGTTACGAGCAACCACGATAGGCAAAATAATCCACACAGCAAAAATAAGACGCCCGAGCAGGGCGGGGAGCAGGACCGATACCAATGAGATCGATGAAAAAGATCCTGCGAAGAAAGCAACACGGCCTGAAAGTCGAGAGTACCAAGTGCACTTAAATGTCATGGTAGCAGCAACTGCAAAGCAATAGATGATTGTTGCCAGCAGAAAAGCCCACATGCTTGGTAAGCTTGTTTGAAATGGAGACTGATTAGTGCCTTGGAACTTAACTTGAATGACAGCAATTAGCAAGGGATTGAGAAAGGCAAAGACAGCATGGCATGGTGCTGAGAAAATAAACCCTTGCAAACTGCAAAACAAAGTAACCTCATCAAAATGTCTTGCAATCCTAATGAAGCGATAAAAGTGGATGAAAGATTAGTAAAGATGTATATAACCTTTCCTCACAGCGGCAAAGATTAGCGTCGTAGTGACAGCCGAAGTTTTGCTTGCCTTGTCCTTTTCTTGAATGAATTCTTTGGGAGGATTTGCCAAGTCTTCCCACTGGATAGCCAGAGGCCTGCTGTTTCCTCATCTCAGTGTATTGTGCCTCTTCTCCACCGCTGTAAATCACTTCTCGACCAAACTATATATAAGGCAGAAGAGTGAAAGGTAAAGTACTAATATACCCTCTCTCAGGTTGCACATCCAGAATCCAGGTGTTCATATCCAGTTGGATAAGCGACATAAAAAATCTCTTCCTCCAAGATCTCCAAAGTACTTCGTGGTTTCGTGATGACTTCGTGAACCTCTTGCTTTTTTTGTTTGACAATTCTCACATGCGATAATGCCAAATAAGTGTTGAATTCTTTTAATAATTCAAATCAATTATTATAATATTCTTGATAAATTCTCAGCAATTTTTTTTTTACCATTTAAAGATGTATTTTATTAAGATTTTTTTATCTTAATGATGTGATGTGACTCATCAATAACTAAAAATTTATATCATAAATTCTTAAAGGCTTATAATTATTTAAAATAAAACAATACATTTTTTTATTACTAGATAATACAATTAAAACTTATATCTTTATAACTCTCAATAGAACTTAAGATTTTTGAAAAAATATGTGTAAATATGTGTAGTGAGTGTGATAATTTTAATTTTATGCTTGATTATGAAAGTTCAATTTAGCACAGTTTTATAATATATTATTATTGATGATTTCTAGTTAATTTTACTGGTGAAATGGTTTTTATATATTATATTTTCAAAATCCTCTTTTATTTTTGTAAAAATAAGAGCTATTTATAAGTTTTTAAAAGAAATTAGTTGTTGGAACTCCACTAATAACTCAAGCAGTTGATTAGTTTAGAGTGATCAAACCAATTGATCGACTAATTTTTAAAAATTTTAAAAATTTTATTTTTAATAAACAAGCGGTTAACCTGGTTTACTTGATATAGCCTTAGGCCTTGTATCTTAAAATCAAAATGTTGTTTAAATAATTAATAACAGTGATTTTAAAAAAACTTATTCAATTTTACATGATTTTTAAATAATATTTGATGTTTTTCATCCTAATACTCGTCTTTAATTATTATCATATATGAAACAAATGTGTACTTGTTCTTAAAAACATATCTTATAAATATCCAACGAAACTAAAATATATTTTTTTTGTTTTTCATATTATTTTCTTTAAGTGATTATTTTGTTATTTTTTTATATAGGTGTATAAAAATAATTAAAAATTTATTTTCGTTCCTTGTTTTTAAATTGCTTTACAACTCATGATATTTTTTTTTTATCGAATAACCATGTTTCTTATAGAAATTTCTTTTTCCATAAAATTAAAAAAAGAACTTAATGAATAAATAAAATGAAGTTTTTGCTAAATAAGTACATTTTTTCCTACCTAATGTAAATTATTTGAGTTTTCAAGGGCATTTTTTTGAAAAAACTTAAGTTTTTGTTCAAATAACCATACTTTCAATAATAATAATAATAAAAAAAACATTCTTCTACCAAAATTAAAAAAGAAAATGATGAAAAAGTAAAAAGAATTTGATAGGATAAATATGTTTCTATATATAATTTAAATCATTAGAGTTCTTAAGAATATTTATTTAACTTTAAGAAAAAAAATGTTTTTTGAAAATGGTCCAGCGATGTCAAGCGGGCATTATGGCTGATTATAACTAAAATGACCAACACTACATAAGCAAAGAGAGAAGCCTCTTGGCAAATGATTCATAGAACATAAATTGATAAAAAAAAAAGGGAAAGGAAGAAAAGAATGGCGGCAACTATTCATACTAAAAAATAATATAAATTATATCCTGAGACCTTTTTAAATTGAGATAATTTTTTGACATGATATCAAAGTTTTATGACTAAACGGTCATGAGTTCGAATCTCATCATTTCTATTTATTTGATAAAAAAATTAAGCATATGATAATGTGAATCTGTGTAAGTTTCAAACCTTAAAAATTTTTACTTAAAAGGATGTGTTAGAAAATAATATAAATCATATATTAAAACTTTACTTAAAAATTTAAACTTTTAGACTAAGATGATTTTTTGACCAAAGTAAACCACCAGCAGAGTGTCAACTTGTTATGCCTTCCTCAGCTAAACCAGCAGCGCAATGTCATCACGAAACCATACAAATTTGTCATCCGAATAACTTACAGTACAGGGGTATATCCATGTACGGATATGGTGCTGTACGGATATAGTGCATTACGTTCCCATGCTCTCAATTTGTTATAACTTAGTCCTCTGGTTATCATAATCCAAAATCATCCCTCTACTTTCTAATCATTTTTCTTTAAATCCCACGGGTTTTAAAGAATGCGGTGCTTTTAGACTGGGGGATTTAGCACTGTCAATAATTTTTTTTAAAACGGATAAAAACTGAGTGTAGTAGGATAATAAAAATTGAATTGTGAGGTGGGATTCGTAAAAAATTGAGAGGGGATGGGAGGTGAGGGACCAAATACATCATTAATAATTTAATACAAATAAAAAAACTATTCTTTGAAGCTCATGGCCAACACATTACCAACCACTAAGACACTAGCTTATTTTTTAGTATATAACTAGATGGCATATCCGCATGATGCCGTGGGCTTGTGACATGCTTATACATTGTCATGGGTTTATGGAAAAAATAAAACAAATATACATGGAAAAAAATTGTTATAATCCACAATGTTTTCAAGGAAAAAACTATAAAGTTAAATTCTTAACCACCTTAATATTAAAAAAATAAATTCAACAAAGAAAATTTTAGAAAAAATCATAACAAAAAAAAATGAAACGAAAAAAAAATCAGGAAACAATGTAGCAATCTATAGTATTTAATAAGGAAATTCATAATTGTAATTCTTAACCAGCTCAATATTAAAAATAATAAAATCGATAAAGATAATTTTGAAAAAAAATCATGTGAGGGAATACTGTAGCAATCCACGGTATTTTAAATAAAAAAAACTACAAAGCTAAATTCTCAACCAGCTTAATATGAAAAAAATAAAATTGACAAAGATAATTTTGAAAAAAAAACAAATAAAAAATCATAAAAAGAAAAAAAAAACATGTGAGGAAACACTGTAGCAATCTATAATGTTTTAAAAAAAAAAAACTACAAAGTTAAATTCTCAACCAGCTCTATATTAAAAAAATAAAATCAACAAAAACAATTCTGAAAAAAAAAACACAAAAAAGAAAAAGAAAAAAAGAAGAAGAAGACAATTTTGGAAAAAAATGAATAAAAATTAAAAAAATAGAAAAAAAAATTTGGGGAAATTTAAAGATAAATTCTCAACCAGCTCAATATTATATAAAAAAAATTCAACAAAGATAATTTAAAAAAAAACATGTAACAATCCACAGTATTTTAAAGAAAAAAAATACGAAGTAAAATTCTCAACCAGCTCAATATAAAAAAAACTAAAATCGACAAAGACCATTTAAAAAAAAAGGAAAAAAAATCATAAAAAAACATGTAGAGAAACATTGTAGTAATCCATAATGTTTTAAAGAAAAAAACTACAGAACTAAATTTTCAACTATTTCAATATTAAAAAAAATTGATAAAGATAATTTTGAAAAAAAACACAAAAACAAAAAAGAAAATAAAAGAAGAAGAAGAAGACAATCTTGGGACAAAAAGGAAAAAAACCATGTAAAACCCAAAAAAAGGAGGGAAACGAAAAAAAAATGTGGGAAAAAAAAAGAAGACAAAACACCAAAAAAAAAACTAAACTAAATGAAAAAACAAAGAAAAAAAACATGTGGGGAAAGCTACATTATTTCCCCCATGTGTTTTAGAGTATTAGTTAGTAAGAATACAATTTATTAATTATAGAAAACATTATGTTGTGCGGTGTAAAAAGTAGGGTTTTTAAAAAAATTAAAAAAAAATTAGCAAATATATTTGAAAGTTTTGGCAGAATAATACTATTAAATTTTTTTCAGTGAAACAACACCCTTTCATATTGTTGCCCTTCAAAAATACGATACTCATTAAATGTCAGGGTTATTATAACACGTGATTCTATATAGTTAGGTGTGAGTCTGACATAATTAGATGATGATATATCATTGAAAAATTATTGAATAGGCTCCCAAATACATTTACAAACTAGTGGGATGGGGCTAGACACAAGTGGAGGTTTGATCGTGCTATATCATAATAATTACTTAAAAAGAACTATAACTTTTGATTGGACAATTGAATCACACCTAGATTTTTATAGGAGTTTCTGAAGGTTATTTTTCTTGAAGTAATAATGAAATCACTACTCCAACTATCGAATCTTTAGATTTTAAAAATATCACACTGGGACCCTGATTTTGACAGTTTTGTGAATTTCCTTGTTATTTTTTAAATCGGTTGACCAATTTAATTGATCAGTATGAACCGATCAACAAATTAGTCTTTGATTTAATTGATGTCTAGGTTCAGAACCGCGACATCCATACATATACTATTTTGCTAAAACTTTTTGTTACTATGTTTATTCACCATTTGTTTTTATTTTGTATGTTGATTGCCCGATTTATCTGCAAAAAGTAGTATGGACTATTATAGAAAACATAAAGTTGTGAGGTGTAAAAAGTAATGTGGACTAGGATACGTGGCATTATGGATTGTTACAGTGCTATTCCTTTTTCATCCCAATCTTTTATTTTTAAATTTGTCTTTATAGGACAAAATTAAAAGCAAAATTAAATGAATTTGTTGGGAAATGAAAAGATTGAATGACAAATTATCAAAGTAAAAATATACTAAAGGAAATGGGTGGTGTTTTTAAAATTGGAGAGAAAAATTCACTTTTATTCTTTTGTTTTTTAGGTTATAAACTTATTCACTTCCTTGAATCTTTAAAAATTTAGTTATGACCCAAATCTTTATTTGTCTTATTTTTAGGTTTATGGTTTAAGAGAGAAGAGATAGAGAGTTTTTAAATTTGATAATAGGAAGAGAAAGTCTTGATCAACATCACTTTTATCAATGAATAATTTTGATTTTTGTGTCGATTAATTCTATTTGACAAAAAAAGTTTCATCTAGATCTTTTTTTTTTTTTTTTTTTTGGCTTGAGATGGTAGATTTGAGTTCAGATAGTTTTTGAAATTCAGTTTCATTTTAGATTTTTAAATTGAGTTTTGAGTTGTTTGATGTTATAAATAGATTTACATGGTGTGTCCAATGTTTTCCAAGTATTTTGGCAAAAAAAGGGTTGAGAATTGATTTTTGAACATCAAATACCCTTGCTATGATTTTTCAGCGACCTTCTAGTTGCCATAAACTTGGTTTACAAAAGATGTGTTGTACCCAATCATTTTAAAAAAAAAAAATTAGGGAGGAGAAAAAATTAAAATGAACCGCTTCACAACTTTGCCTTTTATTCTAGACCCAATAACAAACCAACAGGTACGAGCTCCTAGCTCTGTCTTAAAAAGGCTTTCCTTTATTTTGTATTTTAAAAAATTTATTTAAATAAAATCAAAGAATGTATTTTTTTAGAAAATTATAGATCAATGAAATTATGTTGGGATACAATTTCTTTATTTCATCACTTAACTTTATTTAATAAAAAGCTTTTTTTTCTTCAGTTTACCTTGAAATTATCACAATTTTATAATACAGGTTGCGAGTTTGACGGATTCATTGAGATTTACTGAATTTTTCTAGGTATTTTTTTTAATTGTTTTTTTTTAATTTTATTTTTTAGTATCTGGTTGATTGAGATTAACTTTTTCAATTTGTTTTGATTTATATTTTACGGGATTATTATAATCTTATTATTCGAGTAGCAGGTTTTATATTTTAACCAAGATAGTATCAATAAATTTTTTAAACATATCATCAAATACATGACATTCTCAATGTTTTAAAGTGTGTTGCTTATTATGCGTAAAATTTTGGGCTTTCCAGTGTCATTACATTTTTTATGGTTATAAAAAAATTATCCGACTCGCAATAGTAGATGCTGAATTTTATTTGAGATTATTTAAAATAAATAAATTTGAATTTATAATATAAAAAAGCTTTGTAATCACTTGCATGTTCATTTTTCCCATTAAAAAAATCTTAGACCCGATCACAGTGAAGTGCGGGCCAATTAACTAGCTGTGTATAAATTTCATGAAATAAACCAAAGCGATGTAATTAAAGTCGGCTTATCAAATACAGGGATGAAAGTGAAAAAGGGTGAACTTAATTTTTTTTTTTTTTCAATATAAATATTTATCAATATTCCCCTTCTATCTTATAGTTCAGAATTTCTTGACGTTATCATCCCTTAAATTCAAAAAGTACAGATATGATCGCCAAGCATTACATAGCAATATTTTTTCAAAAACTTCTACATGAATGCTATATTTATTCAAAATAGAAGCAAAACATGGTATAACTCAGTGAAACCACTGTTATAAAACTCAATCCACGAACTATCCCGATTCAAGATTTGGGTCGCAAGTCAAGTGGGCTGACCCAAACTAACTTCTTCTTTTTTTTGTTTTAAAAAATCTGAAATTACATGGGAAACAAAATCGGATTTTTTCATCAACCCTGTCTCGGCCAAGTTTAATTTCACGAATTAGTCAGGCCGGAAACTCGGTCCTTCAGAGATTTGAGCTCATAAAAAAGAAAAACAAAAAAACTCTACTGCACATTTCTTTACATAATCAGCACAGCAAGGTTTCTCTTCCTTTCTCTCAGAAGGTAAACCTCAATTTCAAGTTTCTTTTCTTTTTCTTTATCTTGATTACTTGTTTTTACTTTTTAGATGTCTCTTTTTTCAACGATTGCTTATTATTCGATAAAATCTGTTTCTTTCTAGTTTTTGGAGCGCTTATGGTAATTGTATTGTAGAGTGTAGTTGAAGTTGGTGAGTTGAGATATGGAAGCTGTTTTCTTATTGGGCTTTCAATTCTCTAACTTTTATGGTGGATATTGTTTAATTTGTCATTAATTTCTGATTTCGAAGTTTAATAGCTCAAGTTGTGATGAGCTTGATGGTGCTACTGTTTTGTAATTTTTGGCAATGTTTTATTTTCAAATGATTCTATATCAACTCACCGTAATCTGTTATTGTCATGTAAAATTATCGAGAGTCAATTGTTGTGGTGTCTGGAGTTTATGGTTGCTGTGTGATTCAGCTGCTTGGAGATGTTAAAATAATTTGTTAGCCGGAAGAAATTATGGTGGTTGCATGGGAAATTTTTTTAAAACAAATATGCAACTTTAAACTTTAAACCATAGAGAATTCACTGGTTTGTGAATTGTGATCCTCTTTGATTTGGCAAATGTTCTTATGGCCTTTGTTTCCGTGTTTCAGAGATTGAGAACATATCGTATATGCAAACTTGGTAAAGCTTCGATTGCAAATCAAGCGATGGCATCACTAGTTAAAGCCCCCCCTACAATGTCTACTATTAATGCTCACCAAGTCCATCTCAGGAAGCTAAAAGTGCTAAGCAACCTAAACATGCATCATGGTCTCAGATTTCCTAGAATTCATGTTAATCACACCACTGTTTGCTGCACTAAATTGACCCCATGGGAACCTTCACCTGTCACATATGCTCCTACCATTGATGCTTCTGGTAACTTATTGAAGAAAACTAGCAACATATTTGAAACCTTGAAGTCTGAAGACACAGCTGAAGCACCAGCAACCAACAGTGAAGAGCTTACAGATACAAAGAATCAGTCATTGGTGCAATTTCAGTTTCTTAAATGGCCGATGTGGCTTCTGGGCCCTTCTCTTCTCCTGACTACAGGCATGGTACCAACATTATGGCTGCCTCTATCTTCTGTATTCCTTGGTCCTAATATAGCCAGCCTTCTTTCCTTGATTGGACTGGATTGCATCTTCAATCTTGGTGCTACCCTTTTTCTTCTAATGGCTGATTCTTGTTCTCGGTCCAAAAACCAGGCACAAACCTGCAATAGCAAGCCTCCTTTGAGTTACAAATTTTGGAACATGGTTGCAACTGTATCTGGTTTTGTGATTCCCTTGATGGCGTTATTGGGATCTCAAAAGGGCACCCTCCAACCCCAGCTGCCTTTTATCCCATTTGCAGTTCTTTTGGGTCCTTACATGCTGCTTTTATCTGTACAAATTCTGACTGAGCTGCTGACCTGGCACTGGCAGTCACCAGTATGGTTGGTAACCCCAGTTGTGTATGAGTCTTATCGGCTGCTACAGCTGATGAGGGGGTTGAAGCTCGGGGCTGAGCTCAGTGCTCCAACATGGATGTTGCATATGATTAGGGGGCTGGTATCTTGGTGGATTCTAATCCTTGGTGTTCAGCTCATGAGTGTTGCTTGGTTTGCCGGTTTCGCTGCTCGATCTCAGCAGCAACACTCTCCTGCTGCTTCTGGTGGTTAATATCACTCACTGCCACCGAAGACTCCATTAAGAGTTGTAGCTTCAAATACGTATTTGGGCGATACATGACCAAACAATTCCTGGTAAATGGCACCGTTTTCTTCTCTGTTCACAGTAAATGCGTGTTCTTATCTGTAGCGAGCTATGTACATTTGAGCTCCTAGCTCTGGCAGCTTAATATGGGCTGCTAATTTTACACTCAACTTTTAACTGTTTGCCAAATATGTGAATACATTAGTTGTAAGATGTCAATCGTTCAGAACTAAATAAATACAGAGGATATCTATGTAGGCGATGTTCCACTTTCTAGATGCTTGACATGATTAGTAATTAGATATTTGACATGGATAGGGAGATTTGAATATTTGGAGTAATGGACTCGGGACAAACAAGTACAGCTGTAAATAGGAATTCTAGATTTTGGAGCAGTGAACTTGGGATAGGACAAGCAATTCTCAGCAGGACATTGTTTCCACCTCCACTCGTGCCAGAGATACCCAACAGTTCTTGCTATTCATTCCATGTTCATATGTGCACTGTGCATGAAAACATTCTGGCTCGCTAAAGATGCTCCATGTTGTTTTTCCTTGAGCCCGAGTTTCTAGGATTCTTATGCTTGTTGGCATTATCAGGACATGTTTGATTTGTATTTTAAAAATATTTTTGAAAAAAATTAATTTTTTAGTGTTTTTAGATTTTGATTGTTAATTGTAAAAAAATATATTTTTTAAAAAATATTATTTTAATATAATTTTAAATAAAAATACTTTAAAAAATAACAAAAATTAACCGTTATTAAAATGCTTGCTGGCTCATCGCTAACTAAGCATTAGATGGTGTAACTTTTATATAACTGGTCAACATCTTTCAAGAATATAGCCGCGTTTTCCTCCTAAATGTAGGGGACTTAATTTCAATTGTAGTTTTCTACTCGAGTCAAATTCATAATTTCTATTTTTCTCTTACAGGAAGGGTTTATGAAAAAATTATAGATAATTTCCCAAGTTAATTTTATTTTTTTATATAAAAATATTATCAGACAATTTTAAAAGCCGATGCCTCCACATTAACATTATATATATGTTGGGAAAATAAAGGTATTAAAGCACCTAAAAAAATTAAAATTTTTAGGTGAGGTCCAGCTAAAACTCTAAGGTTCCTTCGTCGCGTTGGTTTGAGAATTAACTCAAATTTATGAAACTATAGTACAAGGCTATAAGATATATGCGTGTGGGTCCTCTGTACTCGCCGGATTCACATGCTTGTATTATTGGTGCATGTGGTAGAGATAAAAATTGTATTTTAAAAATGTTTTTTATTTAAAAATATATTAAAATAATTTAATTTATTTTTTTAAAATTTATTTTTAATATAATATTAAAACAATAATAAAAAATTCAAAATTTTATAAAACTTGGGCGCTATCCGGAACACACACGCTAACGCCATCATCCCTGAGCAATGATTCTCAACATTTATTTATTTTTTAATTGTGATGATTCCTTTTTATTTTCACTGTGTTGATAGAGATGATTTTCAACTTTATATTATTGTCTTTATTGTTCCAGTTTCCGGAATAAAAATAAAATAAAACGGGGAAGGCAACGAGGCCTGTATTATTAAAAACATACCATTCTTTTAGGTCCACATCCCGCAATCAACTTAAAGACTAGCTAGAGGGTAGGACCAAAACGACGCTTTCTTCAAGGCAATAAAACTAAATTTACCTATCCTCTGGTGTCATTTATTTATTTCAAATATTATTAAAAAATATTTATTTATAATCCTGTATTTTTTAACTTGACTAATTTATTGATACAAGAATCAACTAGGTAAATTAAAAAAAAAAACATAAAAATTAATTGATCAAATTAAAAATACAAGAATAAAAATAACAAGGATGGAATTTTGAAAACAGAATATTTTGCCTCCAAGTTTAGAATACTCCTCAAAGTAGGTTTGCTCAAATTCACTTCAAAACTGAGGATATTTGTCCAGGAAGGCTGGTTAGATACGGGTGTTCTATCATCCTCAGCTGAATCGAAGAACTAGAGAGGCTCTTGAGCTTGTTTTACTATTTCACCAACCATTCTCCTTCATCGATAAGAAAAACTTCTCCCAAGGCTTTTTGAATCTTTTTTATAAAGGAACCTTTTGGTTATGCATTATCTTGTTTTTTATATATTAAAAAAAATATTTCTGGAATGAAAGATATTAAATTGATATTATTTTGGGTTTTATTTTATGGTTTTTACGTCTTGATGTAAAAATAATATATATATATATATATATTTAAAAATAATATTTTAATATATTTTCAATCAAAAATATATTTTTAAAAAGTATAATGCATCCAAATACCAAGCAAACACAAATAATTTTATTAAAAAACCATAATATTATTTTTCAATTATAAATAACCTATTAAATTACATTTTACTTGAATATACAACATAAGTGTTAAACATGACTTGGTTTTATCAACTTATTTAAATAGAGTTTTTAGTTGGATTTTATAAAATATTAATTTGATAAATTTTAATTAAATTTTTAGTAATTTAGTTGACTCTACCAAACTCAATTCCAACCTAATTAAGCCAACATTAAAAAAAAATTAAAATAATACTATTTTTAAAAAATAATTAACATGATATATACAAGTTAGTTGATCCATAATTCATACCCTTTTCAGGATGAATATCCGAATCCCGCCATTACAATAATGATATACAAAGCAGAATGGCAGACGCGTTGGAGTTGGATCCATCGTTAGCAATAACCTAACAAAAATTAAGGTAACGTTGGTTTGGTGTAACGGCAAATGTTTTTGAAAGTGCATGCAAGTTAAAAAAAAAAACACCAAATTTATGTATTTCCGAGGAAAATTACATCCATTTGGCGTTACCAAACACCCACCGGCTGTGAGCAACAGGGAAAGTAAAAAAACGCTGTCACTTTACTATTTCTACTTCTCGTCAACTAATCTCTTTCTCGCTCTCATTTGCTCCTCTCTCTCTCTCTCTCTAACCGCAAAACCAAACTATCCCGAGTCCCTTGTCACGGTAAACCACTAACTCTCGCTTCTATCTCCGGTGACTCTGTCGCCGATCCCATCAAAATGATTGCCGACGAACTTCTCAGCATCGAGCCTCAAGAGCTCCAATTCCCTTGTACGAACCGTCTTGTAAAGAAATTATATTTCTTTCCTTTTCTTTGAAGATCTTTTTTTTTCTTTTAACTTTTTTATGATTTTTGTAGTTGAATTAAAGAAGCAGATCTCGTGTTCTCTACAGTTGCGAAATAAAAGTGACAATTATGTTGCTTTTAAGGTAATGATTAGTTAATCTCATTTTTTTTTTTTTTATAATAACTGGGTTTGTATAATAAAATTGATTTGCATGTTTAATTATTATAGGTCAAGACAACAAATCCAAAGAAGTATTGTGTTAGGCCTAACACAGGAGTTGTGTTGCCAAGGCTTTCCTGTGATGTTATAGGTCTCTCTCTCTTTCTCTTTTCAATTCTTGTGCTTTAATTATTATTAATTTCGCTTTTCGTATCTCGCTAAATTTGTGTTTATTTAATGACGGGCTGTTTGTTCATGTTAGTCACAATGCAAGCACAAAAGGAGATGCCACTTGATATGCAATGCAAGGACAAGTTTTTACTTCAGAGTGTAATTACAAGTCCTGGAGCTACAGCCAAGGATATTACTCCAGAGATGGTAGTGATATAATTTTGCTGAGTATTTCTGTTTCTGGTTTAATTTTATGGGTTATGCAAATGGGTTTTCAATGTATTGTGTTTTGCAGTTTAATAAGGAGGCGGGGCATGAAGTTGAAGAGTGCAAATTGAGGGTTGTTTATGTTGCTCCACCTGGACCACCGTCACCGGTGCGTGAAGAATCAGAGGAAGGTTCTTCTCCTAGAGCTTCCGTGTCAGATAATGGGAATTTTAGCACTTCCGAACAGTCAGCTGTGAGTGTCTGATGCCCTGGTCCTTGAATTGAATTATGTTCAGGTTTTGTCTTTATGTTTGCGCTCATAGGTTTAATAGATTGTTTCTCTATCATGTGATCATTTTTGTAGGTTTCAAGGTCTTATGTCCAGAGACCACAGCCTGAAGATAACTCACCTGAGGTATGTCATTCTTTTTCTTCTGTCAATAAATTTTGAACCCAAATTGTTGGAAAAACTTAGTGATGAATGGTTGGTTGGACATGCTAAATGTGCAATCCCTGGTTTCATTTGTTTATCAAGTACTGTTAGACTAATAAGGTCAGTTTTCTTATTTTTCTGTTTGACGAGTGTCATTGTATTTTAAAAATAGATTCCTTTATTTATGAAGCAGCTATTTTTGGCAGCATTCCTACCCTGTAGGTGTCTTGGTAAACTGTTGTTTTCCTATTTAATCCCAATTCTTGAATTTTTCTTTGTTTTGTTTTTCAATTGCATCAACTTTCAAGTATCTCCTGACCGGGGGCGAATGTGTTAGGATGAAATTTTTTTGCTGTTATTAGAAGGGGGGACTCTACTTCCTTTTGATAGGGGGAGAGAATCCTCTTATTTTGGCTGATTGGTGAATCCCTATGAATGATGGAGCCACACAGATTCCCCATCTATTCTGTAGTTTGAACCAGTTTTGATAAATAGGTAGTCCTGCCTCATTAGATTTTAAAAGCACGACATTAGATGTTCAGCCAAGCCAGTTCGAAATAATAATTACATAGTCCTGCCTCGAATTAGATTCTAAAACACCTCGCCATCAGATGTTCAGCCAAGCCATTTATGAAAGCCAACTTCTCAGCTGCTTATGTTCCCCACTCATTGACAATTATGTAACTAGGATTTGGCCACTATTCTTGATTTCTTACACAACCTCTGGATGATTTTGGTGAGTTTGCACACTTAAGACTCACCACATCATGGGATATATCACAGAGACACCCTCTTCTTGGGTGTTATCTCAGCATCACATGCACAGAAATCAAAATTTTATATAAGCTTGTAATTTTGTTTCCTTGATACTGACTAGACTTTAGAGTTTCTTGTTAAGATATTTGATTGGGAAACTTGGTCATATTCTTGAAATGATAATTCTGATTTCAGGCAAAGGCTCTCATTTCCAAGCTGACTGAGGAGAAAAATTCCGCTGTTCAGCAAAATAAGCAACTTCAGAAAGAACTGGTAAGGCATTCAGTATGTGAATATAGCATGTTAGTGTGTGTGCTGAAATGCTTTTAGAGCTACCCTTTACTTTTAGATCAGCTCTCACTGCAAGAAATATTAGGTGCTGAGAAAAAATATACTAAGAAATCCATGTTCTTAGATGAATGCAGTCAAGGAAAGTAAGAGGAAACATATCTGGCAAATGCTACATATTATACAATAATAAAAAGTATTTTCATGACCTTTATCACTTGATTACCTGAGCTGCTATTTGCTAGGTAAATTTCATTTAAAAGGAGACGGTGAATATAGTGTTCAATCATGCCTGGCTATTAATGCCAATAAATTCAGTACATGCGAATAAATGAGTTTTTTTAAGTGGTTATGCTTGATCTTGTTGCTTTTCATGCACTTTTCTCATTATGTAAACAATTTCGCACTTAAGTATGATACCTCGTAATTTCTTGTGTGAGGAAATATCTGCATAATCCAACACTTTTTATTCTATCTCACATTCACCTGTGAAATGTTATATGAAAGACAACAAACATGATAAAGTTTGTATTTTCCTGTTTATCATCATTATATCTACCCCCCCCCCCCCCAACCCAATATAGAAATAAAAGAACTAAAACAAACAAAATCACAGGCAATAGTTTCTGTTATAGAAAATAGAATATCTTGCAGGATGACATTAGTAGCGGTATCAGTGGAGCCCGTGTTAAAAATGAATATGTGTGCAATTGTATGCAGGAGCTGTTGAGGCATAGTTCCAGCAGAAGTCGAGGAGGTATCCCTTTCATATACACCATTCTTGCTGCCTTGGTAGGCATCATTTTGGGGTACCTCATGAAAAGGACATGACCAGTGGATCTGCCTGTCAATCCTTCCGCCTCGCGTACCTGGGTTGAAATGTAGAATACTGAAGACATTAGATGTGTGATTGATAGGATGTTACTCCCTTTTATTTTATTGGTTGTATCAAACCCTAGGGAGCACTTGTCAAATGTGACTGGTGAGAGGGAGCTGCTGTTCCTTTCATTACCCTCACCAGAAATTGACATTAAGGAATTGATTGTAATTGCCGACTCCTAGATTGCTCGATTGTGTGACCTGCTTCTGTCTCGAGGAACCTCATGGGAAACTCTCTCCCATACCACAATCATCGGTGCATAAAAACACAAAGTATTGCAGGTAAATGCTTAGGGTTTTAAACATGAGTAAAGCCGAGATAATATTGATCCTGGACTTTTCAGACTGCTCCAAAACAGTTTGGCCACAGATGAGCCAGCTCCATGGACGCACCATCTCGTGATCTCAGCGACCACTGCTTGTCGTGGGTGAAACCATTTTAAAAGTGTGGTGGTTATTATTATTATTATTATTATTTTCATCTAGTATTAAAATAATATTATTTTAAAAAATTAAATTAATTTTTTTTTTTAATTTAAGAAACGTGATTTTGTCTGTGTTTAATTAAGTTTTTTTTGTTTTTAAAAAATTATTTTTAACACGAAAACCAAAAAAAAAAATATTTTAAATAAATTTTTTTTAATTTTTTTTTTTTTTAAAGAAGTAAGTTCTCAAACACAATAAATGTAAGAGCTCGTAGAGAATTAAAGCTGAACTAGTTATAACTGTTTTTTCACATGCCCTTGATAGGTCGAAAATGTCCAGAAAGAAATGAAGTTGGGAAACGTCTTTTTGCCATTATATACCATGCATAAACTCGTTATATGCTCAAGAACATGCGATTACCATCTACATGTTATATGCAATTTGGAATCATAAATCATACAAGGAGAAAGGTTTACTCGAACACAAGGAGAAAGGCAAACTGAAGAGCTCCCTGCACAAAATTGGCAAAATGTGAAAGAAGAAAACCAGATGATGTTTCTTCAGGTCACTTGTGGTACGTAAAACTGTTGCGTACACAGAAATTAAAGTTTACTCGAACACAACTTCACTACCTTAGCATCAAGGATCACCAATCACAACCTTCCAAAGAAACATCTGTGCAATTGTCCTAGCATTACAATCCCGTCTTCTGCTGTCTGTCTTAGCTTTGAAATCAATTTATGGTCACTTGTCTCTGACAGAGAAATTGGGGTTCAGAGACATTTCAATCTCTTCAAGAGAGCGTCCTTTAGTTTCAACTAAGAAATACTTGGCATATATTGCTGCTAACAAGGACACACTGCCAAAGCCGGTATAAACAGGTGCAACTCCAAAAATCTCCACCAAGTCAAGAAATAATAGACCCACCAGGAAATTGCAAACCTGAAAGAAAGTACATCAAATGACCAAGGTGAATTCACAAGGGGCGTAAAGAAGCTGAAATTACATGATTCGAAGATCAAAATATATAAGAATGGAAACAGCAATGGTGCTATATCTTTCCCATTTTCTCTTCCAAATCCAATTAGAAACATGGGAAATGGCCAGACAGTATAAATGCTAGATATTTCACCTAAACATCAACAAGACTTGGCAGAACTTGCCTTTTCCTTTCTC
This sequence comes from Populus alba x Populus glandulosa, assembly GCA_033617975.1. Lineage (NCBI taxonomy): Eukaryota > Viridiplantae > Streptophyta > Magnoliopsida > Malpighiales > Salicaceae > Populus > Populus alba x Populus glandulosa. Next base: position 4,086,674 of record CM066156.1, on the reverse strand, counting down.
TGGGGAATAAATTAAGGAAAATGATTTGAGTACCTACCCAATGAACAGAAAAACTGAACCCCATAATCTTCCCACGCATCTTGGCGCTGCTCAGTTCTGGTATGATGAGACCAGTTACAGGGCCAGCTCCAATGGCAAATGTGAAAATGTACCTATATGCAAGAGCCAAAAGAGTTATCAATGAAGATCTCATTAATGCATAATACTCCTATATTCCAGATTAGTAGGGAAGGATTTTGGACACCTTAAAACACCCTAGTGTCTAGCAATATCAGGATGGTGCTATATGTCATGCTTTGACATAGTGGCGTAGCGATTCATTTCTAATTCTCAAGAGAAAAGGGCAGTACATGTTCAAAAGCAATCAATGCAAGATTCATTTCAAGTTTTCACTCACTATTGCAAAAATCCACCTAGAAATGAATGCAGCAAACCCTGAAGGTGGAGTTGTATTCTGCAGGACAACAGATTCACTTGGGATGTCTGTTAAAAGGGAATACAAGTAGATATTTTATGTATGAATTACTACATATGCATATCCATACTATATGATGCTATGAAGCAAAGCATCCAGAACAATTGCACATCGAAAAAAGATACTGCATGTACTGGAAAAGGTTATAACATGTTCCAAATGCGTTTATGTATGGATAACTGGATAAGATAACCATGACATGGCCTTATTAATATAACATTCACTTGTTGATAGGTTGATAGTGATGCAAGCAATATATGGCTGTTCAGCATAGTTCTATATGTCTCACTTGTAACTCAGCTTTTATTTGGACCACAATATCATGCTGAACAGGCATGCAAACAAAATGCAGGGTTTCAAATATGCAGTGGGTTTTTTCATAGTTTCATTAAGGTAGAATGATGAGCTTTTGAAATAAGAAAATTGCTAAATAAAAGTCACACTGAATAACCAGCAATCAGGTGGAAATCTTTTTCTCTCATCAGGTCATATCTGTAAGCCACAAAAGTGCCTTTTCTTGAGTCATATCAATCTAGCATTGCTGGTCATAGGTGGCCCAAGTTCACTTCATATGCCAAACTTATTAACTAATTTAGAAAGTGACAAATAAACCAAGCAAAGGCTAAATCTTCAATTAATTGGGTAGTACTAAGTACTAAATGCAATGGCTTTCAAAACTCACAGCCTGTTGACCAACAAGATGAAACTGCTAAATATGGAGAGGCAACAAAAGTAAACAGCGAGGAAGCTCTCTATGTTGCTCCGTTCAAAGAATTGGAGTCGGTTAAATGGAACAGTTTTCTCCTTGCAAAACTACCATGGGCTAAACCTTTGTCTAATCTCTTCCCAGATTTTAAAATCATGTGGGTATTCTAGGGAAAAGTTACTTACATCAGAGTTCCTAGTATTGACAAATTGTGACTGAGTTCTTCATCTACTGGAAAACCGATAGCACAAGCAATAAGAAACATTGAAACTGCCTGCATAAAGAAAAATAATTCATAACTTAGATAATCCATGCTGCTATCTTTTTTTTGTAAGTTTTGGTGCATCAGTGGACCAACAAACTAATAATACCATAATATAGCCGAAATTTCAAACCTCAAAAGAAGATAAAGAACAATGATCATGATGATATTATTTTTTCCAGTCACTAGCTTTTGTACAGGCATATATCATCCACACTCACCATTCCCAAGTAACTGCCAATCAGGAGCTTTTGTCTCCCTTCCTTATCCATTAGGTATACAGCACAAAGTGCACCTGAAGATGACCACCAACTCAAAAACTTCAGACTCAAATGAGAAACATGTCTCAATATACAAAAGACAGACAAATAGCCTTAGATTTCAAACCTGCAAAGTTGGCAAGTCCAACAAATAAGCTTGCTAAACTGCTACTTGTTATACCGGCATCTTTAAAAGTCAACGATGAAAAATAAAGGACTCCATTTATCCCAGCAAACTGTTGCAGTACAAAAAGGGCACCTCCAATAAATGCAACTGCAACAACACAACTACATCAATGTCTACAGACTGAATTTTGTGTGTCACAGACTCGCAATTGAAATATGAAATGATCTAGCTATTTAATAATGTGGAAGAGAAAATGCATGAATTACAAATGTTATTGAAATGTTTCTAGAGAAAGTATATCACACAAACTGTAACACTAACACAACAAGTCCTACGACCCATATTGTATTTCACTATAAATATAACTGAATGAGATATCCAAGAACAACCTTCATAGTCATACAACCTCTAGAATGTGGTTCCTTCAGGAGTTCCAACCATCTACTACCCACATTAACACCATTATTCTTGATGACTGATTGGAAATCTTGGATTGCTGTTTCAACTTCAGATGATCCCCAAATATTACAAATAACTGTTTTAGCATCATCTAGCCTCCCTGCCTACACAAACAAATCATAAAAGCTTCAGGAATGAAATGCCAAGAAGCAACATCTAAAGATGTTTGCACAAAAAAGAAAGAGACCCCTACTTTACATAGCCAGCGGGGGCTTTCCACAGCAAACTGCATACCGATTGCAAGAATAAATCCAGGAGCACTTGCAATGTAGAGTATTGTCCTCCACCTGAAAAAAAGATATTTTGTTAAGCAAGAAAGATCAAAGCCTCCTCCATATCAAGTAAAAGAATAATAATGCCTCCTTTGAAAATCTATGAGACAAGCAGATGCCTATGAATGCAAGGCTAAAAAGCAAACTGCAGATGCCAAGTCCTGCTAAATCATGCAAAACTGACTTCCATTGGCTTCCTACTTTATATCATGAAACTTAATTCTAGAGAATGACATCCGCTAAAAGAAAACCTGCACAAGAAATTAAGAGCGAGAGCAAGCATATGAAAGTAGATCATCAATCAAACCCAGGCTGGGAACCAACAAGGACCAAAGAGGAAAAGAACCTCACCAGTGTGGATCAGTTTCAGAAGGAATATCAAGGAACAATGATGCAATGATTCCAAGACATGTCCCAATCTGACACAAGGTTCCCAATGAACCTCTGTATTTTGTTGGCGCAACCTATAGCATATATAATGAGGAGTTAGATGAGCAAAAATGATTGGGAGTTACTGTCAACACCAATAACATATCTTCTTGCCACATCCTACAAACCATAATAGAAAAATTCAATATATTACAAGCTTCAATGAATGAATAAATAAATTTGAAAGAACATTGTTCTCATATTCTCAAGATTGGATAAAGAGAGAAATCCCAAGTCTTTCCTCTCACTTCTTCGACACCTTTGAATTGACCAACTCTTGTAACTAGCATAAAAAACTGGGAGTTTAACAAATGAAATCAGTAAATGTAGCGCATTGAAAGTAAAGTACCTCCGAAATATAGATTGGAACAAGAACAGTGTTCACACCAATCCCAAGCCCAACAAGAAATCTTCCCCAGAGTATTTCATCCAAAGAGTGCGCTTGCGCACTGTCACATCATGCAAAGTGTCATAGATTAGACTAAGTTTCAGAATCAAGTACATTGTAAGATAAGAAAATCTACAACCTTCGAGCATGACACAATCTGCAAATGGTAGGCATAACTTCATCATCAAATTATTTGCACATACAAATCATTACCTTACAAGTGCACCCAGAATTAATGGTATTGTGTCAAGCTGAAACGTGCGACGACATCCAAGTTTATCAACTAGTGAACCTGATGCCACGCTTCCAAGAAATGCACCAGCAATAAAAATGCTAACCACAAGACCCTCAAGAGTTGAATTTCCTTCAAAACCCAACTCTTTTGCAACAGAAACAATAGGACCATTCATTACCCTGCATATAATCAACAACAATCAAGACCGTTGATCATATAAAATGCAAATCATCACAAAACGCGAGATTAAGATAACATTTGGCACACGGGACTAGACTGGAACAATTTCGTTCTTTGTGTTGGTGTTTGGTGTGTACATTGGATAGAACCACTGTCCTAACTCTCCTATCCTATCCTGTCCCGTCTTGTCCAATCTTCAGTCACCTCTTGATCAACAAGACGATTAGGCACAAGGAACTGGACATGAACGGACAAGCAAATTTCATTTGTACTAGTGTTTGGTTGCAAATGGAACAGAACAACTGCCCCGTCTCTTGTGCTGTCTCATCCAGTCTAGTCCCATCATCAAGATAATTTGAGCATAAATATTGTAAAACATGATAAGAGAGAGATACAAACCCTATATGATAACCAAATAGAAAATTTGACATAGAGGCAATCAAGACGTGAGGAAAAGCAGGGAGCCATCCTAAATCAGAACTACTTGGGTGTTTTTTATCAGCCTTCGGCTCGGGAAGCTGCTGCTGCTGCTTTGTTGCTGAAACTTTAAGGTTTAAAGGTCGATACGAGAACCGGAAATGAAAAGAATTTTGCTTCGGGTTTCTTGAAGAAGTGAGAACGGAAAGAACCGGAGGAACCGGTTTAGGAAGCACCGTAGCCACCCACATAGGTAAGGAAGCACCGTAGCCACCCACATAGGATTAGAGAGTGAGTGTGAGGACGGGGTTCCTCCTCTTGATTTCAGATTATTATTATTTTTTAAAATCTCTGTGGCTTTTTTTGGATGAAAAGTTGAAATGTGTGCCAATTTTGTAGCTTTCAAGATACTCATTCATCTATCATAAATATCCTAATAAAAAATTAATTTCTCAATAATATCTTGGTCGTTGTAGTAAACTGTAAATCATCGCCAACCACCAACTAGTTGAATATTATGGAATTATTATTATTATTATTATTATTATTATGCATTTAATAATCTAATGCCATTGCTAGTTACTGGAGCTATGAACGAGTGGCTGTGATTAAGAATATACTTATTTTTTAAAGTATTTTTTATTTAAAAATATATTAAAATAATATTTTTTATTTTTTAAAAATTAGTTCTAATATCAATACATTTAAAAAAATTAATAAAAAAATTAATTTAAAATTAAAAAATTCAAATTTTTTCAAAAATATTTTGATAACACAAAAACAAAAAACCTAAAAAACCAATAAGCTTAGGCACTATATTCTGAAAGGGCCACGCACAGCGTGCAGATTGTCAAGGATCAGCTTTGTATTAGAGGTTCGCAGCTGACGCTGTTGTGTACAGAAGGAGAATGCTTGCACTCTTAGCTGCCAAAAGTCAGGCTACCAAAACGCTAAAAGGCCTACCGAACTGGAAGACTCACTCCATCTACTTTGCTTACAGAGAAAATTGAAAATATAAACAACGTGCTTTTAGAGAAAATTTATACCATCATATATATACAACATTGCGGGAAGCTACGGTAATTCTTCACATTTTAATACATAGCCCAGATGCAGATTGTATCTGCATAAGGCCAATCAGAACAGATTCTTAAAGTAGCCATCACTTACAAAGACAAAAAAGAAAACAGAAAGTACCTTAGAAACACAATAAAGAACTCAGAAAGTTATGAAGAGTCAGAGGTGCACTTCCTCACATATCTCCACAATGAATGTGATGCCAATATTGTATCCATCATTGATTTTCAGAACTCTGAATCATGTTGCATCGACCAGCAATCTTACGAAAATCATCAAGAGTTAGCTGCAATGGAGCCAGTTAACAATAGATAAGCATCCTGCTATTCGTTTGGAAATCTTCAAACAACATCGATTAGCACGAGAACATTACAACAAGTAAATATGGAAAGTTTAACATATGAATTGAGACCTCATTCACCAATGTATTGAGCAGTTTTGATGAAACGATGATAAGAAGCCATGACAGCGAAGTATAATTCACTTTGAAGCAAGTGTTGAACAGATGGAGAATGAAGCTCTGGAAATAGTCGCATGCAAAATGCAATCTTGGAATGTGTAGAAAGTTATCAAGTGATTCGCTAGGCCTAGATAATGTAATTAACAAATAAGGGAAAGAAGTTCTTTGATCATTGATAAAAGATTAAAGTGAGCGGCATAAGAGCACTCTTAAAGAGCAACAGATCAGCAAACTGTTCAAAGTTCCAAACTAAAACACTCAGAAAGTGCCAGGGAATTTGGAAAGAGTCCTTGTGCCTGCCCACAACCACATACTTTTATGCCCCTTTTCACAACAAAAAGAATGAAGACTGCAAGAACTGACCTTCCCATCTCCATCACCATCAAAGCAAAGTATCATATCAGCCAATTCCTTGTCTGTCCATGTAAAATCATGAGCAATTGCTACTCTTCGGAGATCTCTCATCGTTATGGCTCCTTTTCCTGCCTCTGCAAGATAACATTATCCACCTAAATCACTCCAAGACTCTTTCAGAATATCAATAAATAATACAGACAGAATATTGCTTTCAAAACATTAAAGTGATATAGCTTTAAAGTTTAATCAAGGGTGGCCTGATAAAAGATTTAAGGTCCAGAAGCTTAGTCATCTTACAAGGAGTGAGGCATCTTTGTAAAATCAAGCCTTCTGGAGTGATGATAATGTAAACACTTGCTAAACCAGATTGTTCCTCTCTATCTCAATCCCCTTTCTCCAAAGCTAATGTCAAAACTCACAAAGAAATAAAATTCCCAATTTTCAGTTTATCCCTCTCCCTTCCCCTACAATTCATACACACAGAGGACAGGTTTGCAAAATTACCATCAAACTGAAAGAAATGCAAGATAAGGTCATCCTCAGTCATCTGCACCCGACTACTGAACTGCTGACACAAAAGAGAAACAAAGAAGAAACATAAGAGGAAAGAGAAATAAGTAAAAAATAAATAAAAAAATCTGCTCATCATAAACACCGATCCGAGTGAAAACAAACCGATTTTTTCCTTTTCCTCCTTCCTGCATCTTCTTGAACCTGAGCATCTACCTTTCTTTCTTTAGGAGTTGCATCATTTACAGAATCATGCAATGACAGAGCAATTGCCTGTATAAAAGCACTGAAGAGTTAATTTACCACCATCTCTACAATAATGTGGAGCAGAAATAGTATAAAATGGCAATAAAAGCCCACCATACTCATCAAAATTTACCTGCATTAATTCATCATCATCCCCATAAATGTAATCTGCACCACTAACATGCTTCTGAACAGGAATTTTTTTAGGTTTTGAACTTTTCCTCTTATCCTGAATAAAAAAGATAAGCAAATAGAGTTCCCAACATATCAATCAAAGTATTTCAAGGGAAAGCTCAAAGGTCATGGTCTTGCATATCTAAACCTGAAAAAACAAGCTAGACAACACAATAAAATATTTTCTGACAAGGGTGAAAAATGAAATGTATGCAGGTTCTTTTATGTATATTAGGGTGAGGTACCGTGGTAGAATGGTGCACAAACGACTCTCAGATAGAGATGCAGATAGATTAGTGCGAGGAGTGAGATGAGAAGTGGCCAATCTTAATTGTTATTGGGATTGGATGTACATAGAATGGGAAGGACAAAGCGCATGGATGGGTGTAAGCAAATAAATTTTGAAATGATCGATCTTGGGAGTAAGAAAACAAACAAATAAATGTAGGATGTTGTGACATCAAAACTATTTTGATATGAAGAGAGAGTTAGATGCAAGACCATTTCATTTTAACTTATAGATTATTATTGTATGGAAAGAGGGAGGTTACATGTGGGAACAAAGATACACACCATGTTTACTAGAGGAGGAGTGCATATCATCTGTCTGAAGAAAAGCCTCCAAAGGTAAGTGTAGGTAGTAGCAGTATTTAGAAATAAATATACTTAAGACAAATGAAGTGAGGCACACACCGAAAGCATAAAGAGATGCCTGCATAATAAGACCTACCACTGCTCATCTCAAGTTGAGAAGTTCATACCTCAAAATGAGACATGTGGGTGCATGTCTCACGAAGTGATGTGCTCTTCATTTCTTAAATGAGATATGTAAGCTGTGTTTTTTCAAGAGTGTATTAGAACATTCTTAAATTCGTAGATTTTCTCTTCCAAGCGTGTACAATCAAAAAATGAAAATAGAGGGTGACATCACACTAGCCTTGTTAATAAAAGGAGGCAAAAATGGATCCACTTCATACAATATTAACGTACTGCTAAGAATGCATAAGAAATAGAATCTTTCACTTGTAAGACACCAATGTATTGCCTGCATGTCCCAAACAAAAAATAGATTGTTCCACAAACATGCACAGATTAAACAAAATTACAAGATGGTTTAACGTATGATGATCCATCCAATTTATTGGAACTCATTGAGCACCAAGGCATCTCATCACTGCACAGAGTATGCATAAGCCCAATCATGCATTCCCGGAGCCTCTTTTCACAAGTGCCACACATGTCTATGATTCCCTCGTACCTAATAATTCAACACGCACTTGATATGCCACCACGTGACTAATCTTGTGTTAGTCCCCCCTTCCCTTTTTTTGGTCTCTCACCCTCCATCACTTTAAAAGACGAGTGATAATAAGATATTGACCTGTTTACTCTTGCCAGTCAGTTGTAGGTCTCATTATTCAATCTCTGCATCAAATCAATTTCCTTGTAGAATAATTTTTTTTACTCTAAATTTTGTACCATATTCACCCATTTTTTTCAAGACTTTTCTCAAACAAGTAGTGTGCATTCCTCTTCTACTCGAGTTGGTGTTCACCTTTCTTCCCACCTCCAATTTCTATCCCCGGTCATGTTATATGGCACATTTTGCATTTCTCTAACTATCAATGAGAAAAAGGAAAAAGCCCACATTTTCACCCTCCACGGTCCCAATATCATACATTAACATTAAAACCAAGAAAATGTGAATAAAAACTTGCAACGTTTCTTATCAAGAAAAATTCATAATACCTTACTTCTCCGAGACTTCGAAGAAGATTGACCTCCCACAAAATCTTCATCATCAAAATCATCGTTATCTTCATCACTAGCAGTCTCATCAATGGGCCTATATTCCTCGTCATCAACAAATTTTTGTTTCCCTTTTCGCTGCCTTGACTTCTGAACCGAACCCATCAAAGAAGTTGCCATTTTATTAAGACCCAGAGCCTCCATTCTAGCTTTATTCTCTGCGATTCTCGATAGTCTCTGTTTCTCATACTCCGTTATCCCCTTCAGCTTCCCCACTTCTTCTCCTTCTTCTTCCGAACTTGAATTCTCGCTTTCATCGGGCTCCGAACCCGTCAAATCTCGCTTCGCCATTCTGATTTTCAACTCTCTGATAAAGATCTCAGCCACAGGCGTTGCGAGGGTTTATTTGGGGTGCACTGCTGAAGTTTTTATCCCATTGACAAAAATTGCCCTAAAAAAACCGCCGTTTTGGCAACTGGTTAACGGTATTTTCGAACTTGCCGCGAGGCAAAGCTTAAACAAGTCCCCCAATTATAGAAAAAGTCGCTTAAGTTCCTAAAAGGATTTTTAGTCTCTCAAAAGGTTTTTGTAAATGCTTAGTTGAGTCTCCCATTCAATCCTGCTAAAGAACATAAATCAATCCAATTTAACGACATGTTTTTTGGGAAACTTGAGGTTATCTCTTACGAAATTGTGAAGAGTAGAGACGGAAAACTCAAAACTCATGATGTCTGAATAGCTTGGGAACTCAATTGAAAGAAATAATCATCTGAAGACTCAGTTAATACCATTTCTATAGTTGGGGGGTTCTTGTTTAGGTTTGCCCAAGAACTAAACTGTGGATTTTACTCGGCACGCGGGCACGGAAAGCATTTTCGACCCGCCATCTCTACCAAACACTCCAGTCCCGAAAAAGATCTCCATCTGCTATCATTCTCTCTCAAAAAAATTCCAAAAATATCAGCATTCTTCTAAATTTTTTACCTGATTCTTTTATTCTTGTTCATCATGACTTAGCATTGCAATGAAAAAGTATGATTTAATCCTCAAGCTCAGTTTATCCCAATGTGTTAACTTGATAATTTCAAGATTCGAGTTCTAATCCAAGATAAAAATTTAATTAAATCAATTGAAATATTAATCTAATTAAAATCTCCATCCAATTAATTTGATTAAACTCAGATGATGATGTATTGGAATTAATAAGAAACTAGTGAAGTCAGAATTTCAAGGTACTTGAAAGTAAATTTGCAAATCTACCCTTATTTATCTTGTTCTTATTTTGCTTGTATGTGAGAGGTGACATGGAATTGTTGAAATGGTTATGTTGTGGGGAATCAAGAAAAGTTATTACATTTCAATTGGAAAAAAGGTTTCTGTTCCCCAGATCACAGCTTCAGCAGAGAGCAAGTTAATTGAGGAAAAGAGTCATTTTTGGACTCGGGAATTTATTTCTTTTCATGCAAGGCCCATGTCAGGCCTTACTAGTGTTGCTTTGCAACGATGAAGTTCATAGTCCAATCAATCTTGTAGGCCCAACACCATTGCCATTTGACATGATGCTACGTTGAATCATGCTGCATTTTCAAATTATCAACATTCCCATTCATACTCTTATGAACAGTGAACTCATCTGCTGATTGATTTTAATTTGATGTTCTTTATAATAATGAACTGGAAGCCTGCAAAATGGTGTCCGTTTCTGAACTCAAGGGGATATTCCAGCTGAAAAATCGAATTTCAATTCTCTTGTTCATTACTCCTGCACTAGTTTACCAGGAGCTTAGAAATTATGTCATATGAAATACATTAATTAATCCAAATGATAATCAATAAAAATTCGGATAAGGTAATATGTTGAATTCGAGTAATTATTGTGAAGATGATATACTCACTTCTCTATATCGCGGGATGGTCCAACCCATTACTAGAAAATACTGATGGAATATCTCATTGGCAAGTAAACATCATTACATTGATAATATAAATTTATTGATGGAAACATGTCGTCAAACAAGATTTTATTCAGGATTTATTGTCTATAGATATTTTTATTTTCATTGGTAATTAATAATGTGGGTATAAACGTTAATGGAATATCAAATCTAAAAAAAATAAAATACACCTACTAGTTTTCATTTGTAAATAAATTGCGTTGTCGTTCTTTGAATTTAAACATTTCACTCTCACGGGTCTAATTATTTCAATCCATACCTAACTAGTACTTATTTCTACCTTTGACATGCAAAAGTATGGTGTAATCACTTCTCACTTCTCTTATGTCCGACGTCCGTTTGTTTTAGGATTCAAACCTAAAAGAGATGGTAAAAAACAAATCCTCATAAATACAGCTATATAAATGATTAAAGCTCGCTGTGATGGAATTTAATATTAACGTGAGAAAACTGGTCTAAGAATACATTGGGCATGCTCCAAACCCTAAAAGTATGGTCTTATGTAACTATCTTATACCTATTATAGTAATAATAATTATGGTTTAATGCATATATCTCTTTCTTATCTGGATGGTTTTGATAATGACTTTGACAAAACAGAACAAGGCAATGGCGTCCACTCGACTATGGCGTCGGTCCCATCCTCAATTACACCAGTTATATCACACTGTCACTCACCTTCGAGTTGTGGCCATCAAATTTTTGTTATCCTGTACATTTCTCTTTTAAAGAATATGGCCCCAACAACGCCAAACTTAACTAGTCCAGGAAGAAATTAACGAGGCCCAGGAACGACAAACGCAAAAAGAAATTAAACCCACCAACCAGTACTTGTTTAGTGGTTTTCAGTGGCAAAATGCAGTCAAAATCATTGCTTCTTCAACCTTTTAGTGCCGTCGGAATTATCATAAAAGTGAGGGAAACCAAGTCATGATGACTTGATCTCTTATCCCATAGCCGAAAGAGTTCAAATTGTATAATAATCCATAGTTAACCAGTTATTTCTCAAGGCAACCACCACATAAAGACATGGTCCAAAGAGGTTTGAGAGTACTTGCAAGTTCTTGTGATTTCATGTGGACTTGTTGTGTAATTTCTCCTTCTTGGCCTTTTGTATGCTTCTGCTTTTAATCTTCTATCCAATAATACATAACACACGGCATGCCTGGAATGTCTAACCCACGGTATGTTCGTCTGCATCCTTTTATTTCCTTTCTCTTTCTCTTTTTTAACTTTTAAAACTTGGCCACAAAATAAAAGACTTCCAAAACCCAGTGGTTCATTCATCATTGCACTAGTTGGCTTACGCTCCTGTTAGCTTTTTATGGACTCAATTTATCAACTCTTTTGAGATATTGGAAGAACTGTCACACGTATATGTTTTACTGAATCCTCACGATACTTTTTTTTTTTCTTTGTATGTTCTCAATTTTTTCTTTCTTTTTATTAAAATAGACCTGACAAGATTTGATATAGTGGGCGTGGCAAATTGCATTGATTTAAGGGATTGACATATATCTAACTAATTTCCAAAGCTCCAATCATGTATTTGAAAAGAAAAAAAATGTGCATTCACTTCACAAAAATAAAGAATAAAAAAGAAATCCCGGAAGCAAGCTTACGAATCGCAATGGACAAAAGTTTTGTTTGGATGCATGCAGATGACCTCGTCAATATTTAAAACATACATTTCCCTTTGATTTTATTAAGGCATTGACAAAAACAAGGAAGAAACAATTAGAACGAACCATACTTGACCAAGTTTTATTTTTTAGGAGAAATTAAGAATGACAAACAGCAAGGTGGAGGAGAAAAAAAGAAAGAAATTATGAAAAAGACACGAGAAGTGATGTTGAGTTGACCTTGATGAGACAACCATAAATCAAAAGGACGGCCACAAGAGAAGAAGATAGGGATAGAAAGAAAAACTAAAACCCTTGGTTTTGAAACTAGCCAACAAATCCATGCAAAAGTCCCCGTGGAGCCAAATCTCCACCAAATATATGAGACAGAGAGTCTTGAGCATGAAGAGAGGTGGGAGACCAATAATATCATTTGGGTTTCTGTTATTGGAGGGCCTACCAAGTATGAGTGCTTGCTTTAGGGTTTTGGATAGAAAAAGAAAAAGAAAATATAACAAGAAATTGTGTGGGATTCAAAGAATGCGTTGTTTCTAAGCTGCACAAAGAAAAGGATAGAAAGAGTGAAAATAAAAACAGCGAAGGAAACTTAAAGGAGAGCTTGGGAAGATATGGTTGGCAAGCATCTATAAAAGTATAGAAAGAGATCAAAGACAAGGAAAAAATGCATGAACTTTTCTTGCACACGCACACCCATACGCACCTCAAGACTCGTAATTAATTAAAATGGAGAAATTCTATAGAGGTCTTGGATTTATCCAACGATTTTAATTCGAGTTATAAAGTCCAATTAATTGAATATGTGTGTGAGAGAGAAAAGAAAATCTACGTTACGTTGGTGGTTAAAAAACATTTAATTTATACATTTCTTATTCTCGCAAATAAAATCACGTACGTTCTCCTATAAATAAAGAGTTAGTCTCCTTGTTGCCGCGTGATTGATGAGATTTTCAGCTATAACATGATTTATCATGCTATTCATTTTGGGGAGCTCAATCCCAACATAGCTACACTAGCTGGCAAGGGATAAAACTAGTATAGGCCGAATGGATTTTGAATTCGACTAGAGGGAAAGGATGTGATTGAACATTTCTCGTGAATATATATCCTTATTTAAACGCAAATGATTGTTTGAAAATTGTCTCGGAAATACACTGATGATTGTAACAAATAGCATTACTAGCTAGATATATGAATAAAGGCTGCAATTATTATGCCCAATAAGGAATATATGACAACGAATTCCTTTGTGAAATTATTTAAGCTAGAAATATTAATATTATGCATTCTGTGTATATACAGTTCATCAGTCGATAAACGTTTGGGATGCAAAACGGAACAATCTAGTGGTACCATTAACAGATACTCATCAGCACTCCCAAGAAAATAATGATAATAAGTTCTCGATCAATTAGATAGGGAGAAGGACAAGATTCAGGTAGTGCAGCTCTAGCTCAAGGAACCTCTGTGAAAAAAAGAGGTCAAGAAAGTAAAGATCATAATCGTAACTTTGATTCTAGAGGGAAAAATAAATTTAGGAAATTTTAGAGCCTTCACTAGCTAATTATGTATAAATACCCAAAAAATCTACAAGAGATGAGAATGCATTTCTAAAGGGTTAGATCTATGAATAATTATAATTATGAATTGTGAATTATGAATAATTATAATTATGAATTGTGTTTTTTTTTTGTGATTTATGTTGGGCATAAAGGGTTATGCCTGATTGTGCTTTTAGATGATTCAAAAATAGATGTCCAATGAGGGTTTGGTTAATGACCCACCAAACAATTTTTTAGGAGAGGAAAAGTTGTTTATGTTTGTGTCTTTAGCATATTGTTGTTCTTCAAATTTATGAGCTGATCATTCTATCACCTCCGAGGATGCTTCTTGAAGACAAAAGTGCTCACCTCAATTCCTTAATGAAAAGTTGTTTATCATTACAGGAAGGGTGTTTTTCTTCTCTCTCCTTTTTTATTTAGAACTTCGAAAAAGCCTGCTGCTTTTTTAGGCTTCCATATCTAAAAGATGCTCTCATGGTGCTCTCTCCCTTGGCCTCCGAATCTGCTTTCAGCTCTTGAAGTGACCCGAGACACAACACTGCTTAAGAGGTCCATGCAAGGGGACTCTGAATTTGGTTTTGTGAGAGAATGACAAGTGCAAAGCCTTTTTTATAGACGTTTTCCCATGTTCTCCCCCCTTCTGCTCTTGAATGGGCCACGTACGCCTCCAAAAAACAATGCATAAAGCTCATGCTGCACCTTTCTAACTAATTAATCAACGTTTTTTATTTAATTTTTTTGTTAGAAACGTAATTAATCAATGTTTAATCGGACAAGATGGACAAGTTCTTGTCTTTGCTTTGCGTATGATCAAACTCTACTAGTTAGGATCAAAATTCGTGTGGGATGCGCAAGAATTGTGCGGAGGGAGATGGTTCCTGCTGTTTCGAGCACTCTATTTGAAGGCATTATTTAATCTGATAATGACTCTAAAATCTTTTTCTTTTTGGGAAGAGGTCGAACTCTAAAATCTACATTGCCTTTTAAACGCCTGCTGATATATAGTTATCGGGAATATGATTCCCTTTGTTGCTAGCTACGGCCATAAACAATTATTCCCCAAATTAATTAACATAATTTGTCTTGGTTTTAATTTCTGATAGAATTAACTTGGATAATTATGAGATACCACACACATATATCCTTATGATCATCCCTCGAATTTATGTTTGTGGGAAATCATCAATACAAATAAATCTCGTTCGTATGTGATCGGAAGAGTATACACATAGGTATTGAAATTAATTAAGTAATATATGTCTGTCATCGAATATTGATCATGAGTCATAAAACCAAATAAAATATTACTTAATTAAACTAGAATTATTTTTCAATTATTATAGAATTAGCATTCCCTTTCTCACTTGAGTATGCCATCCATCAAATAACTATGTATTTATCCCCACCTGTTTGTAAGAAAGGGACTTACTATATAACTTAATTTTAAAGCATTTAATATATAATTGCTAAGAAATAAGAACTAAAACAAAAATATCATCATATACATTTGTGATGTCATCACCAACCCCCTAGTCAACTAATTAACTAGTCACATTAGAAAATTAAAATAATTTAAACGAGAAAAATGATAGCCATCTTCTTCAGCATTTGCTTGGACTTCTGGGAATAGCCAGTAGAAATAAACTGGGACCGGACCGAGCAGAATTGATGAAAGAAGAAATGTCAAAAGAAAAATCATCACATGCACCAAATAGCCAAACCCGCTCCTTTAAAGTTTTTCCAAGTATAGAAATTGGAATCTCTAAAAGAGAACGTTGCTAGAAAACACCACCTAGTTTAACATAATCAATATCAAATACATGAAGAAAGCTAAAAAAAAAATTCAAAAACTTAAATTTAGTAAGAAATAGTACACCACATAAACATAGATAAACCAAACTCATTTTTTTTTAGATTAATACGAGTTATTGGATTAACTTGTATGTATTTTGATTAATTTTATAAATTTTAAAATTAAAAATTATATAAATTTTTAATAGTTATAAAATTTATAAAATTTAAAACGGTAACGTGATATGAAAAAAATGAAAAATAAAAAGACAACAAATCTGTGTTCAATTGCAAATCAGCCGCTAACTATGCGGGGGTTGCATTCGGGTGGCTAGATTCTTAACATAAAACAACAAATTAGGCAGTGATAACTACAAACTAATCGGGATTTTATTAGAATTAGAAGAATAAATTATTAGATACTCTGCAAGTTGTCCTTCCATTCTAACATAAATTGAAACCTGATATAATAAATATCGAGAATAAGATTTTAGAATAACGAAAAAAATACTCTTAGAATGAGTTCGTTGCTTTAATTATAATTGTATATTTTGGAAGAAAATAAAGTTATAATTCTTTTTTTATTATTATTTCTTGAACCATCTTGTATATGTCAATTCATACTAAAATATCTTTTTTTAACAAAAATATATTTCAAATCGGTATGACATACTTAGAAGAATAAATTGTTTTAAATCTTGATTTTTATTTTTAGATTATCAAACTTATAAAATATAATTTTTTTAACTATTCAGTACACTGTTTATTCGCTGGGATTAAAGTAATTCTTAAACTGTTGGATATATAAAATAATAGTAATCATTAAGATGATCATTTTCGATTTGATTTTTTAGAATAAAAACTTGTTCAAATTGATTTGGCTCGGTTTTTTTGGTTTGACTTAGTTTTTTTAATTTGGTTTGTTTTTTTCAGTTTCAGGCTTATAAAATCGAACCGATCGGTTTTTCAAAATTTTAATCGGTTTTTTTCATGATTTGGTTTTTTCAATTATTTTTTTTTATTTTTCTTAGTTTAATCAGATTTTTTGTTTTTTTCTCACCCCTAATAGGCACTCATTATTTCTCCATGTAGACTATTAACTAATTCTAGTTATTTTAATCAAATGTGTCAATTTTGAAATTAATAACCAACTTTAATCAAGGAATAAACTTGTGATTAAAAAAAAATATAGAATGACTGACTTAAGAAATCATAAAAAAAAACATAAGGAATAAATTATGTAATTTACTATTTTTTTAATAACTCTTCTCTTTTCTTTCATCCTAATTAAGCATTATGTATATTTCTAAAAAAAACAATTATACAATATATATGTTCTTAACTAATTTCTTTCTTGCCGTCGCCATGAAGTTCGAAGCAATACGCGGACTATTTAAAGTCATCTTAAACAGGTTCTGTGTGAAATTGCAAGTATTTCAAATTTTATTTATAGTTAGAAAATAAATTTCGAGTCTTACAACTTGGCTTTCTTTGTGGTGACCACATGTTAATTTTTATTAAACATTTAGGAATGTAGTAAAGTTTAAATTTTATTTTTAGATGATTATTATTTTGTTTTTGTTTCGTTATTCAAAACTAGTTTATTTTTAGATCTGAGTTGAAAATTATATATCTTCAAATATTATTTTAAATTATTTTCTTATACGTTATATACAAGAACTAGCTCGAAACAAAACATCAAGACGCCCTGGCAACGAACAGAAATTAGAATGGTATCCGAAATGGGATTGAAAATCATAGTTTTAACAGATGGGAGCAGGGAGGTTCTGGTCCAAAATTTATTTATAGCATTTATCATAACTCCTTTTTTTTTCTTTTTTTTTTAAAAAATCCTTCAAAAACCATCCCAGAGCAGCAGAGATCATTTGGTCAGGATCACTTGATCGTGACCTTTCACCATGGAGGGGTAAAGCTGTAGTCGGACAGCAAAATGAACATGGATCCATCTTCAATCTGCTATGGCGGACAGGCACATGGGGGAAGCCACAATCTGTTCCTTTTTTTTTTTTTTCTCCGTAGATTTTGGATTTTAATGATCAAAGCATATGTACTCTTCACCGTACACGTGGCACCCTTAGGATTGTGACCATTCGTTCTTCTTTTTCCGGGTCCCGATTTGCTCAACGAAGGAGGTGTCTTTCCCACTTGTCATTTTTCAATGTCATTGTCCCCTAGCAGTGGCAGTGCATGAGACAACGAGTCACAATCGTTGGATCCATGTTCGGTACTCTCGAAGGACTATGGTCATTTTCTTTTAATTATACGAGATCTAGATGGTGGTGGTGGTGGATTTCTTTTCCTTTTCACCCCATCAATGATTAATTTTATTCAGAAAATTAATTCGTAGACAAGTACTATTTTTTTTTAGATTTTATTTTGCTACAAGTTTGCCATGTAAGGATGATGGTTGTTAGGAGAGGCTTGTGTTGTTTGCAAATCACATGCTAGCCGAGCCCGTTGGAGACACCCCCTCGACAATTCCAGCTATTTCAGGTACTTTTTTTTAGCCAAAAAAGAAGAAGGAAGACTCTGAAGTTCTTGGCAATGGAAGCATTGTTAGTGGTGGAGAATGGAGACAGCCACCTTGGAGACTCTAAAATTGTTGGCTGATGGCTATGCTTAATTCATGATTGGAACAGGAAAAACCCTTTTTTTATAGGGCGGCGATGTGAGCTCAAAGCGGGCCCTAAATTGCTAGATGCAGCCTGCATGGAAGGTAACTTGGCAGCCTTTGCGACGCAAGGAATAAATTTATGTAAAGCCATTCGTTTGGCTCAGTTTACTCTTGAAGGCAAGTATACTAATATTTTTGGAATTTAACTGTCCTTTTGAATTCTCCATTTACTCATTTCAATTTATAACGTAACAAAAATTATAGTTTCCCATCAACTGAAAGGTTGGATGAAAGGAAATACGTATACATTATAGCATTTGATTAAAAAAAAAACGACATTTAATATTGTATATATTGCTCCACAAATTATAGTATCGTTTCTGGTTTTTTTAAAGAAATGAAAAGGAATTGTTTTTTGTCCAGAGCAATTGTGTAGTTATCATGCCACACATAACAGCTAATAACATGGATAAACAACAGTCTCCATCATTTTCATAATTAATAAAGACAACAGAACTTGTATGGATGTTCTCTTGTATATTTGCAAATTGCAATTATATCGATTTTTCTGGCTACCCCATAACTTTTTTAATAATAGGGTGCCCTCTTGTTATGGTGAAATGGTAGTAATGCTTTCGCTCTTTCCTCATACATTGGACCAAAGTGCACTATTAAAATGGTGTTTGGAAGAGTGAAGACTTATGTGTTTTCTACCACCTATAATTTATCATTGTTTGGTTACAACTTGAATCACAGGTTTAACGAGTAGTGTCAAAGAATTAATTCAACTTAAAAGTTTAAGTTGTTAAGTGATGTCTTAATATATGATTTATATTATTCTCTAACACACCCCCTCAAGTGAAAGTCTTTTAGGCTTGAAACTTGCACATACTCACACTACCTTATGCTTGATTTTTATCAAATAAATAGGGATGGTGAGATTCGAACCCGTGACTACTTGGTTGTTAAAGCTCTGATACCATGTCAAAGAATCAATTCAATCCAAAAGTTTAAGCTGTTAAGTGAGGTTATAAAATATGATTTATATTATTTTCTAACAAATAGACCTCATGATTAAAGTAAGGTCTAGTCTACGTTAATAAGAAGCATCTTTGAGTTGCTTTTCAAACTGAAAAAATGGTGAACCGTGAACTTAATCAAACAATGAAATTAGTGGTTGCTTATTACTGTTGACAAAGTTGGACAAAATTGGTCTCCCCATCCTAAAAGAAGATCGAAACACTACAACTTATCTGTCCTAAGATGTTTTTTGCTACATCGTCTCCTCCAACCTTGCTTCGTGGTCCCCTCCCTACAAATCTGTCTTTCTTGTTTGAAGATTAACAAACTCATCAAAATTTCATAACAAAAGGTGGGAGAATCTGGTTGAGCCATCATTGTCCCAAACCCACTCTATAGTTCGCTATATTTTTGGCAATCCTATTTTGATTTAGTTATTTTTTAGAACTAAGGTTTCTTTTTTCTGGGTTTTTAACAAGAAAGATAGATTTGTATTTGTAATCAAGTGTTAAAGATTAATACCAACTAATTTTTGGGTAGTAGTTTAAGAGATTTCTAGGTTTCAGTTTTGCTTTATATTTTGTATAGTACTTGTTCTGCATTTGTAATCAATTGTTAAAGACTGATACCAACCAATTTTGATTTTGTGGGCACAACCTCTACATCAAAGCTGGAATGCCTTTAATCTATAGTTCTTTTTTTTTTTTTTTTTTACTTTTATTACTTGCTAATGTGGATCTTTTTTTTGTATGCTTGCAAAAAAGGTTGTAAATGGTTGTCATTTCTTCTTTGTATGTTGCAAAACTCTAAGAAATTAATTATAAATTGAGATTTCTTTCATGTGTGCTTATGTGTATTTCTATTAGAACTACAATTCAATTTATACATTTTATTCATATTGCATAATTTAGGTTATAAAGTTGTATCTAGGAATGGGTGGGCTTTTCTAACTATTTTGACAATAAAGAAGAAAAATTATTTTGAGATTTTTCCATGGATCTTAGTATCTTACTTACCGTTTAATATCTCTTATAATTGTGAAGACCTTGTTAATGACCATCAAAACCGATGGATCCCTTGTTTATATTGGATCACTTACGTTCCCAAATGCTAGGTTTCTAGTTTCTTCTTTCTTTTGGCTATCAAAACCAACCTTGATTGCCTCATTCTATGGTTTCACATAATAAGGACATTATTTAAATTGGTTATAGATAATAACATATGTTTGTTTTGGTCATCTTGATCATATTTAATTTTATGGATAGTTATACCAAAATCAGATTTATGTTATGATCATGGTTACATATCCGGTTGCATAATAACCAAATGTAAAGCATAAGGTTGTTCAAAAACCAATTAGGGATATAGATGGTACCAATACAATAACATGATTTTCATTTGGTTATATTAACTAGTATCAATCTTTTGATGTGTATTGTGCACATCTTTAATATTTATTGTTACTCTTAAATGTTCATGTGCCTCTTTGTGGTTGATGAATAAGGATAGGAAACAAAGCAATGAAAGGTCCTGAAAGCTCGGATAAAGCACCTTAGACTAAAGACATTTTGTATATATTTTCTGATATTTGTATCGTAGCTATTGATAAAGGAAGGAGACCAAACACTTATTTTGATAAATTTGTTTGAAATTTTGTTATGGTTGCCTTGAAAGATAAAACCGTCCATGTCTTCACTCAGACTTAACTTAAAAATAAATAGGATGGTGATAAAAAGAACTTGAGGATTTGAAGGGGGGGAATGATTTCTGAAACTAGTGTAAGGTGGAATAGTGAACTGGAAACTATTTATCCTAGTGATGAATGGTGGAAAAACAAAAAGTTCGTGTTAGTTATTGAGAAATTGTTTGTTTGAAATCCTAATTGTCTTGTCTAGGTTCTTTAAAGATTGAGCATGTTCCATATGATATCTTTATTTGATATTTACTATTTCTTTTATGTAGGGAATGAGAGGGTCCAAAAAGTTTAGGCGTGCTAGCATCAAACCATCACTTTGTATTAAATTTGAAAGAATACTCAGCGATTCAGTGGCCACTAGATAGTACATCTAGACTCCATCTTTAAAAGTGTTATTCAATGATGATACTGGGGTTCATGACACTTAAGATGGTAATGTTGATGATGAAAATTTGGAGGAAAAAAGTGGTGATACAGAGGAGGATGATATTACTAATTATACATAGGATGTTTGTAACTTGGTTGTTGAAGTTAATATGTCAAACAATAGTACCATACATAGTAGTGAAAAGAGAAAAACAATTAAGAGAACAATGTGATGGGATAGGTAGAAAGAAAAGAAAAAAACCCTTCTAGATTTGGAGCTCAATTACTTTCATGTTAGGATCAACTAGTTGATAATATTTTTACCATGAGCGATTTCACCTCTAGTAGTAAAGATAAGAAAGGGTGTAGCATTTGTTAGATGATGGAGGAGTTACATTCCATGGCTAGAATTATTTTTTGTGATGACTTATTGTTTTGCTACTAAATACTTGTCTTTGAGGAGTAAGAGAGATGTGGGCATCAATTGAAGATATTGATAGGAAGTTTCTTTGGCTTCAAAGAATGTAAAACAAAGTCAAAAACCTTAGATGGAAAGGTTCATATTGTTTTATTGATTCTTCTAATAATAGTTATGTTTAAAACATTTATTTCGTGGTTTATCTAAATTTTTACTGATCTTTTATATATATATATATATATATTTGCCTTAACAAATGAATGTTATAGGTGTGTTGTGGTGGTGCCAAATAGAGTACTTGTTTGGACTGATTAGACACCAACTCTTGAGGTAGAGGTTTTAAAGTACAAAAACCAATGTTATTGCAAATAAAAAAAAGGTTTGATGACTATGTTTGTGTTTGATACTAATTAACTTTCTTGAAAATAGGAAAATCTACATACTATCTTACTAGAACCATTGTTGTAGCTATATGAACCATTAATTTTCTTTTGCTAGTTCAAGATGACATCCAATTACACAAACAAATAAAAATGACCATTAATTGAATTATAGTTCATTGGCTGGAAACCTTTATTTTTGGGTCATGACAACAATAATAAAAGAATAAAAAAATTGATAATGCATTCCTTATAACCCCATCAAAGCATCAAAATAAGGTGATTATACATAACTAAATTTCAAAGCAAAACTTGTACACACACGGGAAGAGTAGCCATAAAATAATATACTAAGTGCATGAAAAGATGACCAAAAACATATATATATATATATATATATGCATTATTGTTGTCGCACCCCAAAAACAACAATTTTCAATTGCGGGTTCGACTGGCGAAATTTTTTTTATTTTTGGTTCTTTGGAGTCGCCACCTTGTATTTTGGTCACTAGGAACCTAACTGGTCTCAGAGATCGGGTACGGAGACTGGTTGCGTAAAGGGAAGGTATTAGCACCCCAAATACACCTTACCTAAGGTAAGCTGCATTGTTTTATTGTCTGATAAAAATAATAAAAAAAAAACTAAGGTGTTATTGTGTTTTCCTAGTTGTTGGTCTGTCTATGGTTCAAGAAAAATCCTCCTCGGTAAGGAGATCTTTATCTTATCGGGTAAAAAAAAAATCATAACCGTTCTAACGTCCATACCAAAATTTTATTAATAATATTTGGGAATACGTTTTACGTATAAATTCGTAATCCCAAATACTAAAATAAAACAAAAAAAGATTTTTAGAATTTTTGAAATATTGGCCTAGTTCTCATGGCTTGAATAAACTGGTTATTAAAGCCGAAATGCATGTTAATACATATATTGTTTTGAAAATTTCTTTGTTGTGTGAAAATATGATGTTATAATATTTATATATATATTGGAGAGACTAGGCCGTATTTTAAAACAAAAAAAAAATTTTGGAAAATATTATTTTTTTTATGCTTTGACGAAAATCGGGTATTTTAATACTGAGCTTGTATCCTTACGGTATAAAAATACAACCCAATATTAATCCACTTTGATAAAAATATGCAGAAAAATCAACAACATTTTTTAGGGACTTTTTTAGAATTTTTTTTTTAAAAGCAAAAACATTTTTTATTCTGAAAATCTTTGATATTTTGACGAAAACCGGGTATTTTTAACACTGGTTTTGTATCTTTACAGTATAAAAATACAAAAACCAAATGTATAAAACAAACAATATATTTATATGAAAAGAAAATAACAACCAGATTTTTTTAGATTTTTTTTTCAAAGAAAAAAAACGTATATATGTATATACACATATAATAATAATAATATAATATAATTATAATATATTTATATATTAAAAAGGGGTTGGGCCGGCCCAAACCAAACTGGGCCGGACCCAGCCCTAACAGTCGTTGGGCCGAACTCGGCCCAACAGGTACTGGGCCGAACTCGACCCAGAAACTAATTAACCTCGGTCTGGGCCGGACCCGGCCCAGATCGCCGGACTGGGCCAGATCCCTCTAGCTCGTCCCACATAACTCTGGGCCAGACACAATCTGGCCCAGAGAAAAAATAAAAAAAAACACGGGGGGGGAATTAATTTTCCCCCCCGCCTCCTGCATGCAGAACGATTCTGCATGCAGGAGGCAAAACATATATATATTAACAAAAAAAATGCAGGGGGAGGAAAGGAGGCGTACCTGGTGCGGTGGAGGAGGTGGTTTGCTGGCGGGGCTGCGGTGGTGGTGGTGGTGTCCTAGCTTCACGGACGGCGGCTTCTCTCTCCTCTGTTACAGTGTTTCTCTCTCTTCCTCTCTCTCTTCGTTTTTTTTCTTTGTTTCGGGGTTCCTCTCTTTTTCTGTTCTCCCTTGCAGTCCTCTATTTATAGAACCATGGCGCGTCTTCGACGTGGACCCAGGAGCGGGTTGAGGAGCGGCTGTCGGGGAGCGGCGGGCCTCCCTCGGCTTCGGCCACGAGGAGGGTTGTCGGCCATTGTTTCTGTCGGTGGCCCACCGGCATGGGGCCTCTGTCGGTTGGTGAGAGGGACCTGCAAAAAGAATAAAAAAATACAAAGTTTTTCTTCTTCCCCGCTGTAATGTTCGGGGGGAAGAAGACAGTGAACAGTGCCGTTCAAAACGGCACCGTTCGGTTTCCCTCTTTTTTTTTTTTTTTTTATTTATGCATGAAACGGCGTCGTTTTGGACAAAACGCGCCGTTTCATTTTAAAATAAAGGCGCCAGAAACTTTGTTTTTAAATCAGTCCCTAATTTGTCATTTGTTCTATTAAGTCCTTCAATCGAGTCCTTCAATCAAGAATAAACTTCAATTGCGTCCCTGCCAAATTCGGTCCTTACCCCTATAGTTGGCCGCGTTTTTCACTTTGGTCCTTGGTCTCGGATTTATGCAATTTAGCCCTCAATTGATTAATAAACTTCCAATTTCTTCAATTAGGCCCTTGAACCGAAAAATTGCAGCCCCTCCATTTACGCGCCTCTTCCAATTTGGTCCCTGGTTTCGGATTTTCTTAATTAAATCCCTAATTGGCCCTTAAACTTCAATATTTATGCAATCAAGCCCCTGATTTGACCCAATAAATTCCTAAAAAATATATTTTGACCCCAGAACTTAAATTTCTTCAAATTAAAGCCCAAATTGACTTAAAAATCAATTTTTCTTGCAATCAAATCTTCTATAAATTCAAATAAAAATCCAATTAAGTCCATAAAAATCCAATTTTGGGCTTTTCTCCTCAAAATTCAAATTTTCCTTCTCAATAGGGCTTTCATCCTTCAAGAATATACTGTAAAAAAATCAATCCTTGTATTTTTAAATTCCTTGACCAATTTTCTGACTGTTTCCTGAGCGCTTCTGCCTCCTGTTATTTTTTCTACACTCTTTTGGCTATTTATTTTATTTTTATGGGGACCCAAAAATGGGTTACAACAATTGTCAAGGTAGTTCCATAATGGAGCTTGCATATGGTACGGGTATCTTGTCATTTATGAAAAATATTTTCACGCTAAGTGTTGGCAGGCTTTAATTCATGTCATTTGTTTGATTATAATAATTTGCCAAAACTTGCATATACCACTTTTTTTGTAATATTATTATTTGTAAATTCCTATACAACACATGTTGTAACTCTAATATAACAATCACTTTAAAGAACGTCTCCATAAACTATTACATGCAAAATTTACACTTGGGAGCTCCAATATATATATATATATATATATTGTTACTTTTTTCTTCTTATAATAATTATTTAAACAAGTTATTATTATATACAATCTTTGTTGTGGTCAACTGTAAGGTTTTTTTATTAGCAACATCATAGTAGATTATATATTTTTTAATTGAATTTCTATATGTAGATACAAAAAATGAATGAGTTAATGCTATGTTAGGTGGAAATTGTTTAGAATTGTAATGTCGTATTGAATCGTGTTGTTGATCATATTAATTATGATGGTACTGGTAGTAATGGTGGAGATGGCAGTGTTGGTGATGATGTAGATGGTGCTAATGGAAATTATGATAATGATAGAAATGATGATGATAATAATGACTAGTGATGATGATGTTGATTCATCTTGGTAATGAGAGTTTGATTGTAAAAAACTATTTGTAAGCATAGTTGGAGCTTTACACGTTTATTATGTTAGTTATATGCATAAGAAAACTTGTATAGTTTCTTATAACACATGAATGAGATGGTTGATTGAAAGGAGGATATTAGAAATGATGTCTTGACATGTTTAGGATGAATGCATCAACATTACAAAACCTATATTATGATTTAGAAAGGCAATATGGGTTGAAAGCATAAAAAAGATGAATGTTATTGAAAATGTGTCCAATTAGGTGCTTCAAATAAGCAAGTTCATGAAAAGTTTTAACATTTCAGTGAAAATGTTAGTAGATCTTTAAATGAAGTGTTGAAGACGATTTGTTCGTTTGCGGTGGATATTATTGAGTTAGAAGACCTTAAGTTTATAAACATTCTATAAGAAATATCAATAAATCCAAGATATATACCTTATTTTAAAGTCAACAAATTAATGTTTTCAGTCATTAGTGACAAATAAAAATTATTTTGAAAATTTGATGTCTTATTTATGATCTGTTGCTTATTGTTTTGTCAAGTAAAGTTTTGTTGGTGCAATTGATGACACATTCATGAGTGCTTGTGTATCTCAAGAAAAAAAAATTGCCAATAAAAAAGATGTACCAACATAGAATGTAATGGTTGCACATAACTTTAACATGCAATTCAAGTTTGTTTAGGTAGGATGGGAAGATAGTTCATGATACTCATATTTTTATGGAACCTATTGACATATAAGATTTTCAAAACCACCTAAAGGTAAATAAATGACACTAATTAAGAGTTATTTTAACTTAAATTAAGTTTATTCAAAATTTCTTACAATATTCTTACTTGTTATCGAAGGGAAATAGTATTTGGTTAATGTTGGATACCTGAATGAGTATGAATATCTAGGTCCATATAAAGATGAGGGATATCATTTACAAGATTTTCAATCTACAAGTAAGGAAGAAGAACAATTCAATCATGCACACTTGTCACTATGCAATGTAATTGAATGTGCAAACAAAAATGAAGAATTTTATAGAACATGCTTGCATATCCTTACAAATCACAAATTCAGATTGTAATGGCATTAATTATAAAATACAACTATATTAGAAGGAAATTGCAAGAAGATGTGACATTTATAAAATAGAATTGCAATCCTAATTTTATTTCCAGTGAAGCAAGAAAATTAGAGGCCTTGAATGGATTATATATGTGATAAGATTGTAAGTAATTTAAATTAATGATAGAAGTACATTAATGATGTCACTTTTTTTTTAATGCACACTAATATCATTCTCAACTACAAAATTCAATGTAACATACCAAATTAATAATGGGTCCAACCATCTCCCTCACTCCTTTTCAAATGCAACATGCAATGTGATTGGTGTTCCAACTAAAAGTGTGGTTAATGACTTGCGTGAAGATGACGAAAAAGAAACGGACTTAAAATAATCAAGCAATGGTCCAATGGTACAAGACCCATGTGACTTCATGAGGGGTGGGAATAAAAAACCAAAGGCAAATTCAGTGTATAATAACAAGTGTTGGGATGATTACATAAATATCATGATAAAAAATAAAAATAATAGCCCTTAATACTAAATTAAGTATGGATTGCACCGTCACAACAGATATTTGGTGAATAATATAATACTCGTTGATAAAGTTGGGTTAAGCATCCATTAGAGAGGATTTAGGCCACCATCCAACCTCTGTGGCCTTCAATGACACAAATCTATGAACCTGGAACACTGTAATTTTATCAACTAAATATCATATTGGTAAGCTGTATAAACACACATGGAAACTAATTCACATGCACATCCGCTTTGCATTAAATTATAAGAAGGCTAAGATTACCATTAACCACAACATGAAAAGATGTCCGGTCCAGTAAAATCTCTAATCAAAAGTGGAGATTTGAAGCATACCATATGAAGAAAAAAAAACATTCAGATTCTGATAACATTAACTAAAGAACATGGAAGATTCTATAGCATTAACCAAAGATTCTGGTGGTAGTTTGAGAGCAGAGCTGATTATTATGTGGCATAGTACTACAACGTAAATGAAGTGTATAAGCTATAGAGATCAAGAATCGGTCTCTCAACTCTCAATGCTTCCTCAAAATCAGGCATGTAAGAATATAATAATTATGAACATCAGAAACAAGAGTAGCTGCAAGTAGAACTGCTTGTATCAGGAAACTTGGGACAAATTGTTAAAACTAACGAGGAAAAAAACTAACGCCAGCAAATTAGCCCAGAGGCTTGATTTGAAAAGGGTTAATCATGTCTTCCACATCTTGTTTTGCATTGTTGTGAGGTGTGAAACAAACAATTACCACCTTAAAACCAGCTATCAGCAATAACTAAAGTGACAGAAAATAAGAACTGTACACCCATCCGGTTACAAGAATGTTCAGTTTCTTGAGTGGAAATAATAAACCTAGAGCACATAGACAATTAGCGAAAGAGAACCTGAGCCAATACAGAAGTCAAAAAGATCAGAAACTAAACCCGGTGCTAGGAGCATGGCGCACCTTATCCAAAATGTTAGTTCTCGTTTCTTAACACCTCCAAGCAGAAGCTGCTATGAGCTCCTTCCGTTGCCAGCAAAGAACAAGCGAAGATTGCCTCTTTTCGACATGGAAACCCCTAACTGGAGCACGTTGAACCAAA
The DNA here is from genome assembly GCA_033617975.1 of Populus alba x Populus glandulosa. Taxonomy (NCBI): domain Eukaryota; kingdom Viridiplantae; phylum Streptophyta; class Magnoliopsida; order Malpighiales; family Salicaceae; genus Populus; species Populus alba x Populus glandulosa. The sequence continues at coordinate 4,058,055 of CM066156.1, read as the reverse complement.
TACTCGGCTTGTGACTCGGTAAAGTTACTGAAAGGCAATGGAGTGAAACCAGACTGCAAAAAGAGACTCCTCCAAGGAGAAGTCCTATCAGGGCAACGATGACGACCCAATACAATTTTCTCAATACATGGCTGCACCAAAAAACTCTCAATCTTTTGCAATGCATCTAGGTTCACATTCACGGCATCCAGTGATTCCAGCAGGGTTGAATAAGATTGAATGGCATGATTTACATGGTGCGCAAATGGGAGGTCGCTTCGGTCACAGCCTCTGTCCAAAGAGACCACGACTTTGGGTGAGAGATGCTTTACAAAGCGAAGCGCCAAAGGAAGAGTTGCTGTGTCATTTGAAAAGGAGCCAATTGGAAGATTCACAGCAGTTACTTCCTTTTCCGGCATGCGAGGAGGCATTGGCCAAGAACCAGAACCCACGGATTCAAGGCTTAAAATTTCAAGCTCGAATGGCATGTTGATTTCACTTGCAAAGATTCTTAAATTTTCTCGAGTGAAACCAAGCTCGAGCTCATCATGTGAGGAAGGAGAAGCAAAAGCTGTGATTTTAAGAGAAGGGGCACCTCCAGTCCTCAAAGCAAGTTCTTGCATAAGAGAAGCCCATTGTCCACCATATCCAATATCAAAATCAACAATATGAATTCTCTCAAACCCCTCAGAAGCCTCGAGAAGAACTTGGTTGCAAGTAAAATTCGCAAACTGAAGGATTGGTGAGATCTCAGAGAAAGATTTATAAGCACCGATCTTGAAAATCAGGTTGCAAGCAGTATCAATTGAGTTGTTGTTGCTCGTATGGAGAAGCAACTGCAAGGCATCCTTGAAGTAAAAAGCTGTCCTTTGGTAAGGCTTACCGATTGGAAGAGAGAGCTGGTGATTGAGCCGCGCCAATATCCCTTGCGCAAGTACCGGATTCCCAGTTTCGATCAGCTCTGCTGCTTGACATATCGGGTTTATTATTTCCTGTTGAAGCTGCTGCTGGTTTGTTAATTCATCGCTTGCAATTTTCTGATTCGTGATCATTCCCTGCCTCTGCTGCAGCTGCTGCAACATTCGAAACTGATGATTCTGCTGCTGCTGCTGCAGCTGCTGTTGATGTTGTCGTGGAAGAAACAACTCTGGAGGCCTCGAATCAAAGACTTTTGGCACATAATTGACTCCAACAGGCCCAGAATTAAGCCTTTTCGACGGTGGTAGTGATAAGAAATGCTGGTTATTATGATGCTCTTGTAATTGCGAATATGAGAATGGAAAAGGCGCAGATGGATTTTGCATAAACTGATGTTGGTTTTGGTTGCTTATCATTACTGGATTCAAAATCTGCGGCTTCTCATCTTGATCAAATGCTGCCTGCTGCTGTTGCTGAAACAACCCTGGTAAAAGATTGATCCCTGAATTTTACAAAACAGGATTTGGTTCAGTGCCCATATTAGAAATTCTAGTAACATTGTGGTTAACAAGAGGGAAATCAGGCTAAATACCATGGATTGAAGAAGGATCAATGCTGTTGTTGGCAACCAAGTTGGCACTTGCAGAATTCATACTGGATACATCAAAGCCAAAAACTTGATCTACAACACCAAAACCCGACGCATGCTCCATATCCTCAGACCTACTTCCACTTTGTAATAGTTTGTTAAGTCCCATGGATGGGTCCTCAATATCACCCATAATTAGCCTTAAAATTGACTGCTCTTGACTAGGAGAACCTGGCAACACACCCTCCCAATCCTCCATTCCAAGTTGCTGTCCACATTTTTCATCTACACAAGGATTGCTTCCACCAGCTGCTGCCACACCGGTGGTGGTGTCGGTGGAGGCTCCTCCGCCGCCACCACCTCCGCCTTGAGAAGAAGACAGTGTTGAGGACGATGTTGGTGGGCTTTGTCTGCTTACTGTGTCAAGCACAGATGTGGGCTCAGTACTGCCCAAAAAAAAACCACAACTTTCTTTGCTGTTGTTGTTCTGCCACTTCTGGTGGTATTGATGCAGTGAATCTGGAGAGGAAGTAGTAGACGAAGAGAAATCTAACACCCCCTTCCCTTGAAAGTTCTCGAAGGGTAGGGGCATGGCCTTCATTTAACAAAATCAAGAAACTAAGAATTCAAGAAACCCGAATATCTCTAGTTGATTTTAAAGAAAATCAAGAAACCACCTCCACCACTACCCCCGTCAAGGTTTAATGCTTTGCAGAAGCAAGTAACTGAAAGACAAAATATTTACGGGGTTAGTTTGAATATATAAAAAAAACAAAAAAACAAAAAAACAAGAAGTTGGCCCTGCCAACAAGAGACAAAAAAAAAACCCTTCCAAAATCAAAATCAATTTTATTTTCAGAGGGAGACAAGTTGATAAATGCACAAGGAGAGAGGTCTGGCAAAAAGAAAAAAAATCCCATTTTAGAACGCACAGAAAGCTTATAAAAGAGCTCTTCTTCTTCTTCTTGGGTACTCATCTAGCTAGCTACCTCGTTTTTTGTACCATCTTTTATCTCCATGGTTCTTCCAAGCTAGTTAACTTCGTTCATTTTTTTTTTTTTGTGTTTTCTCTCTCTCAGCGTCTTCTCTTCTTCTTCTACTCTTGCCTTCTTATTGTGGCTTTGCAGTCCCCTGTCCTCCTCCTATGTGTCTGCTGTAGATGCGTGCAGAATGTAAAAGTGGCGAAGTTCTCTTCAATCCTCTCTCTCGTCTTGCTGTCTCTCTTTCTCTCTCCCCACTTTTTTTCTCTCTATAGTTTCTTTTTTGTTTCAATTTTATAATTGTATTTTTTTTTATGTGGCTTTTGTCTGTAGACGGAGTTATCTCTCTTGGAGGGTTTTCTTTTGTTGATTGCTATCCCACTCTCACTTCCATGGCGGGTGTAAGAGAATAATGTTAGTTTTCCAAAAACAAAAATATGAATATATGACTGCATGGAAAAAAACTAGTACCGGTTTGGTTGCCACGTGATACAATCTATTCTATTTTCTAAATATTAAGAATTTATTTTTGACATAGTTGAATTTATATTCTATTAAACGAATTAAATCTTAAATAATAGTTTCAACTTTCATGATACATGTTTTTTTATTTTTTTTTATTTCAATAATCTTGAATTTATTTTATTATTATACGTTATGCTAGTTCCATCCATATAATAATAGATATAAATTTTTATTATAGATATAAAAAAATATATATATCATCTATTTTATATTGAGTTGTCCTTGAACACTGAGGTCTTTTGTTTTTATTATAATCTTGTATTTTTTAAAAATATTTTTATATTTTTATATTTCAAAAGTATTTTTGAAAAAAAATTAAAATATATTATTTTTTATTTATTTTAAATTAATATATTTTTAATGTTTTCAAATTATTTTGATACGTCAAAAGTAATTTCTAAAACATAAAAAAAAAATATTATTTTGATGTATTTCAACACGAAAAACATTTTAAAAAATAATTGCAGCCATATTCACAAACAAACTTTTAAATACATGATTAATCAGGTATTCAAATCAAAAAAAAGTTTTGGGGAAAATTATGTCACACTGGGTGATATATAGCTTTGTTTCTTCTGACAATAAAATACAATAACGAAGCTTATTTCTTCATTGACTTGTGGTAACATGTTATAGTTCTCAATAAAGGGAATTTAAATGTTTTAGAATATATAAAGTGAAGAAATATTTGATATTTGGAAGGCTATTTATAATTGTCAAAGTCTTTTTTTCTTTCAATTGGGCTCAATTTTCATTATTGTTTCGTATAGCATGAAAATTGTGATGTTGTTTCACTCTTTCTTACGCATCAATGAAGTTATATTTTTTAATAAAAAAAACATAGAATAAAACAAAGACTATAATCTTGTATATATCTCAAAGATTATAAAATAATTATTTTTAGCACCTGTTTAAGTGTAGGAAGATAAGTTTATTTTATTTGTTTCTAGAAAAAATTATCTAGTTTCTTATAGCAATGATAAAACAGCTTAAATCTTTTAAAATGTGTAACATTATATGGATAGCTAAAAGAAAACACATTTTCACCGTAGAAACAACACAATTAAAAAAAAAATTCAATTCAAATCTTTCAAAATTTTTTTACTGAGTCTGTACTACATATAGTGGTGACAAATTTCTAATTTGTTTTTTTATCAAAAATAAAATTTTTATATTTTTTTTATACTTTATATTTTTATCATTTTATGTTTAACTTATTTATTACTATTTTTTTCTATCTTTATTTTTTTAATTTATTTCTTTTTTTTATTTGTATTTTTAAAAAAATATATATATTATTTTGTATTCTTTACACTTGAAATATTTATTATTATACATTTGACCTATTTATATTATTCTTTTTTTTCTTTTTGCCATTCTTTTTTAAAAAATTTCTTTACACTTTTTATTATATCTAAATATCGTTATTGTTATTTACAGTTGTATTTTTTTTATTCACCCTCAAAAAATATATTAATAATATCTATAAATTAATTCATTCATATTAAAAAAAATTACTAGATTTGCAATTAAATAAGTCAAATAAATATATTATTATTATTATTATTATTATATTATCCGATTCGCAGTAAAATACCAGCTAAATAACTAATCAATCCCTAAAAGATTTATTCATTAGCTAAAAGAAAAACCACGGTAATGAATGCAAAAAAAAAAAATGGATACATGTTATTATAATTACTATCTTTGTAACATTTTGATTATTCATGATCTTGCATTCAAAATAACAACATGAATGTTAAAAAATGATTCAATAACCCATGTTGTTGATATATTTATATAACTAAATAAATTCCTGATATATTTAAGTTTATTTCTTAGTTTTAATATATTTTGCTGCAGTATGTACTTCTATCTTTTATTTTTAACATATTTATTTGGGTGATAAACGCAACACATTATTATTATAGATTTAAATATATGGGAAAATGAAAAAAAAATCTTATAAATAGAATAATTTAATGTAAACAACACGGCTAAAATTTTAACGAAGAACTCACGGTAATGATTTAAATTTACTTTCTAGTTTTAATATATCTTGGTTTAAATTTCTTATGTATGAAAATTACAAGAGAACAATAGATTGACAGTTAAATTAATTTTTTTCTACTGATATTGGCAGTAGGTAGTACATGTTTATACGCTCAATGGAAGCGCGTGAGATTCTCATTCTGAGTGCTCCTTCGTTAACAATTTCCTTTTACAGCGACCAGTGAGATAGAGAAAGGTAATCTAGCTCAGATTGTTTCTGTAATTTATTGTAGTTCCAATAGTACCCTTTCCTGAATCTTTTTGTTACGAGGACAGATAGGCGAGTGCAGGGGTATTTAAGTAACCATGACAAAACAGGTTCTTCTGGCCAGGATTTCTTAAACTGAATCTGACGTCGCGAGATAATGAGTGAAGGCTTTGTGTGGGGTTTTGAAGATATCGAGACAAACTCAACGGTCATGATCTTTTGTCGGAATTAAAAATGGGTGGCTGTGATCTTACTTTCTGTTCTTTTTTCTTTTTGCTTGTTTTTTGCTCCAATAGGAACAAGACAGAAGAAAACTCAGTTTTTGAGTTCCAAGTCTTCGGTTCTGAGTTTTGGGATTTTTTTTAAAGTGTTTAAAATATTTTTTAAAAAAAATACATTAAAATATATTTTTTATATTAACATATTAAAACAATAAAAAATATAACAAATTTAAATTTAAATTTTTTCAAAAAAAATTTAAAAATGTAGAAAAATGCAGTCCCAGCACACTGAGTTGATTTAGCAATGGCTTCTTGATGGACTGTCCCTTTCTGGTTGCTGGTAAAAATGTTAAAAAAAGCTTGGTACTACGCAGGAAAAATATTATGTCTGGTCAATTCAACAAATGATTTTTCATATCCCAGAAACAAAATGGCTTTTCTAACAACGCAATCAAGTCCATAGAAACCACTCTGTGAAATGATTGGCAATTGGCGAATCATGACTTGAGCTCGGTGGGAGGGCTTCTCTAATGGTTAAAGCTCTTAAAAAGAGTATACTGTTTTCTGTTTGTTTTTTCTTTTTTTAAAAAAAATCATGATTTCTCTACTTCTTTATCAATAGTTTATTTATAACTGGACTGGAAATACATACAAGAGTTGACATGAAAATAACTATATTGTTTTAAATATCAAAACTACGTACATGTAGCTTGAACCTTGCGTGATCCGCTTCAGGAATGTGGGTTAACCCAGGCCAAGCAACATCGAGGAAAAATGAAAAGAACCTCCCTAGTGTGGATCAGCTACAGATGAGGAACTCTGATGCAATGCATGACTCCGAGACATGTCCCAATCTGACACAAGGTCTCCGATGAACCTCTGTAATTTGCTGGTTCAACGCATAAAACATATGATGAGCGAGCGTTGGTCACAAGGGGATTGTATATATAGTTGTATCCAACACGGTGGAGATCTTGTTTCTCTTTCCTCTCTCCCTCCTTAAGTGAAGCGATTCTGAGGGCTGATGGACAAGGAAGACGGATACCAGATAAAAGAATGCTGGGATGGTTGAAGAAGACCGACAGGCCTGGATTGCGACGAACTCGTTATGTTAATATCAGTACAGGTTCGTATCTCGTTTTCAACTTTTTATCGAGTTTTTAGGATTTAGATGAGAGTTTAAGCATTATGAAATTGTATTTTATTCAATTTATTTGAGCCTAAATGCTTCATTCTTGTTTATTTATTCATTTAAATAACAGCTTCGTTGCATAAAGCAAAGAAAAAACCAAAGCGCGCGTTCCCTCCCCGCTTCATTAACAGCTTCGTACTAATTAATAAATGTATGTTTTTTTATATATTTTTAATATAATTTTTTTGAATACGTGTTTCCCTTTTAACTTTTTTTTCACTTTCTCTAGTATGTGCTTTTTGTGGAGTTTTTTTTTTTTCCCCTTTTCTTATTATACTAATTTTTCTATCTTTTTCCTTTTTTCTGATTCAACACTCAAAATTGTGCTTTCTATATAGTATATTAAACACGCGTTTTCCTATCTAACTTTATATATATATATATAAACTCCTTTTTTTTTTTTTTCTTTCAAACATCACTATAGAAGAACATTTGATTTTAAATGTACACCAAAACATCATTAAAAAAAATTCATAAAATTTATAAATTATTATTTTTAATTTTTTATAGTCAATTCAATAAATATAAAAATAGGATTGTGTCAAAAAACCAGCTCAATCCAATAACTTAAATTATTAAATTGAGATGATATTTTTGATATGATATCAGAGCCTTGATGATAAAGCAGTCACGGATTCGAATATCATCATTTCTATTTATTTGATAAAAACTAAGTATAAGGTAATGTGGATCTTTGCAAGTTTCAAATCCAAATAACTTTTACTTGAAGAAGTGTTTTAGAAAATAATATAAATAATTTATTGAGACCTCACCTAACAGCTTAAGCTATTAGGTTGGGATAGTTCTTTGACAAATTGCACTACTCAATAATTTCTTTATATTTATATTTTATAATTTCATGATATTATTTAGCTATTGTAAATAAAAACTTTCATTGTTTTATTTTTTTAAAAATCCTAAATCTAAAACGTTGATGTTATGTTTTTTTTAATATAATTTATAAATATAAAGCATTAATATAATAATTTTTTTAACAAAACTCAAATAATTTTATGTGTTTCAGGATGAGATGTGGGACGGCATCCAAGTTTAGCTCCCTAAGCAACCTCATGCCGTGCTTCCAAGAAACACACCAGCAATAAATATGCTAACTACAAGAATATGAGTTCCCTCCAAGACAGACGCTGCATATAATAAACAATTAATAATCAAGATATATAGTTGATCGCACAGAATACAAATTATCATAAAAAAGAGACACTAAGATAACATTTGATACGCTGGATTAGAACAATTTCCTTTATATTGATGTTCAGTACGTTGTATATCGGATAGAATCATTATCACAGCTCTTATCTTTCTAGTCTAATTGATTCTTCATTCACCTCTTAATCAGCAAGATATATATTGCAAATTATTTATATATAAAAAAAAGTAATATTAAAATAGCATTAAAAGAGTATTTGTTTATGAGTTACGCCACAGAAATTATATAATACATGTTTTTTCAAATATTTATTAGAAAAACACAGTCCTAATATAAGAAATTGGACATGATTGAATGATACAATTTCTTTTGCATTAGTGATTGGTGCATGGATGGGACAAATCAACTATCTCATATCTTATCTCGCCTGTCTAATACTATGTAAAATATCCAGATTAATTAGTCAATTAGATAAAGCAAATCTGGGTAAAAACGAAGAAGATAAGGTCGGGTAATGATTATTTTTTTATATAATTTAAAGTAATTATCCGTATGATTACCCCCACAGTCCCTTATAGTGCAATTCTTTGACAAACCACACATAATTAATTAAACCTCATTTATGTAATAACCAGATGGTTTTTCTTGTGCTTAGAATAATAATTAGGTGAACTTGACAGTCGACATATTCATTTGATGCACTCATCAAATATGTCTATGTTTAAATTCTTTGTTTGCAGACAATTCAATGAAGCCCTCCTCATCGGAGACACGACTACAAGGCCGTTAAAAATAGGGTTCAATAAGCAAACAAGTAACGGTATGGCTACGAAATCAGGTTACCAGTTGGGGCTAGCAAAGATGGCCGATTTGCAGTCGTTTCAGAGGTCCTCTATAACAGAGCCTCAAGGTTGTGGGCCTGTGGTTTAAAGGCCTGGAAGAAAACGAGGCAGAAATTTTTGCATCTTTCTTGGACAGCAGATGACATAAAAAGAAATGATATTGAAAAACAAAATGTGACTGAAATTTGGGTTGCTTTAAATAATATAACAAGTGTTACCTAGAGTGTTACAAAAATTGGACCAACTATAAAAAAAAATATTAACTGAAAATATGGGAGAAAGAAATAAAAAAAAGATTTAAAAATCAAAATTATCCAGATTCCATTTCAGAAAACTAAAACTGATTATACTGAATTTAAATGAAGTCAAAAACATATATAAATAGAACCATAATTTAACCCTAAAACATGTTTAATATAATATCTGTCTCTCTTGTGATTCACGGCTAACATAATTATTTCATGTAATTTTTCTCTCTTAATAGTTGTCATGACTCGTTTCTCTCCTCACTCTTCCCCTTTGTAGTCTAAATTTGCTCTCTTGCAAAGTCAAAAGGTGGATTTAACCTTTTGTTTTAATAACAAAACGAGTTTAGGATTTCAAAGTAAGAAATCATTTGTTGTTTTGGTCTTTGTTTTGGATGTTTTTCGTTGAATTTTTAGGTGTTTTCGGATTTTCCCCGCTTTGTAAAAATGTTTTTGTTTCTTAAAATGTTTAAATGAATACCAAATTCTAATGACTCGCTTGTAATTATTTAATATCTAGTGTTGATTTTTGAGTTTCTGTTTCTATCAATAGCGAGAACTTCCGGGTAATCCAAAGCCTGGTGCCGGTGTTTATTCGATTTGCTCAACCAGACCAAGTTATCCGCAATTTTTGTTTTCTTGTTGCTATCTTTTCTCCCTGCATCTATTCCTTATAATGGACCAAGTTATCTTCCCTCTCTATTGGTGTAATTTTATTGGAGTTATTGGTTTTTTGATTTTCAAAGTAAAAAAACAACCCAAATTAAACCAAACTATTTCAGTTTGAAATAATTTTCAGTTTAATTATTATTAAATTTTTAGAAATTACAACTCTCAGTTTAGTTAGATTTATAGACCCAAATTGAACCAGACAGTGAACACTGTAGTGGTACCAAAGGAGAAGCTAATTCAAATTTGTCAGAAGAGGAGAAGTTTATTACATCTCGACAGCAAGCAACAGAATTAATGCCGATTGCAGCGCGCGGGGTACGATGAAGGTGGCTCTATTGTCTCAAGATTAGACTTGAACCTCCAGAATCCCTACGGATCCTTCCAAGTTGAGTGCAGCCAATATGGTTTTTAGAAGTTCAACAGATCATCAGGAAAGAGAGACTGGACTTTTATTGGGCTCCAATAGTCAACATTTTGCAATGGTTGCTGCTATGATCAAGTTTAAGCAGGACTCCTCTTTGCCCAAATTAAAGATGAATGAATAAAACATGGGTTATTAATTTTCATTACCACGCCCCTGAATGTGACGAGTCATTTTTTACTTGATATTATATTAATTTCAAAACTTATTTTTCATCATATTTTATGATAATAAAATAAATTAGGAGGATATATGTTGGCAAAACCTAACTCAAGCAACCCTTTTTCTATATGTATAAAAGGAAGGTAGTTTTTTTTTTTTTTTGATATCTAGTGTTAGGAGTATCATTTAATTTGATCAGCTTGTATGTTAATTAAATTCTTTAATGCATTTTTAAAAATAAATTCTCTCGAATATTGATCTCAAGATTTAAATTAGATTTAAAAAGGTAAAACAAGCAATGAATCTTCTTTACAGCCAAACCTATCTCATAAAGTTTTTTTTTTTAAAAAAAAAAACAGAGAGAGAGAGAATATAAGTTATAATGAGAAATTTAAAGGTTAAAGACTTTAATTTTTTCATTAAAGCAAAATTCTAACACAAATTTGTAACAATTTTTTTATGAGAGTAGAATTTATTTAACTAAACAGATTTATAATTTTTTCTTTCACTAAAAACAAATCAAATCAATTTGTCAAAAACCTGACAACCCAAACCTTAATCAAGTTGTTGTTGGTGTATATTATGTTGTTTCGGCATGTTATTGTATGTCTTATTTTTTCTGTTCTATATAAACAGCCAATGATCTGCCTCAATCAATCAGCAACAACTTATATATCATCAACGTATAATTAATCACATAATAAGATTCTTCGAGGAACATTTTCATGCATGTAATTAAACTACATCGAGCGTCAATTACAGAAAGAAAAGATGCATTGAAAAACTATAGAGCTTCGATATTATGAGGGAGGTTTATTGGAAGAACTACTTGATATATATGCGTTAAGAGATTCACGTGGCTTTTATAATTAATAAACGGCAACCCTCCATTTTTCTTATTAATCCCTTCCATCTTTAGTTAATTTCAAATCTCTTTGTATCGGCCAAAACTCACTTGCCCATTTTATTGATATATATGTGGACAGATTTAATCAAGATTATCTTTGACTTCCATTGAAATGGATAGAAGGATCACGTCACAAAAAAATCATGAAATTAATACGAGGGTTGCATTTAACATATTAAATTGATGAGGGGCTGGATCAACAAAAATACGATCCCAGAGGGACCGATTAGGATACTTTTTAACCATTTTGAAATGAGGGTCGCCCTTTCCATCTTAAACTAAAAATCAAAGAAAACCGAGCCTTGCATGGCTGTCAATTGGGAAGTGGGAACTAGTTGGAGTGCAATTCCATCCCTTCGATTGCATGCGAAAATGTTTCATTCGCCGGCACATTGCTCATGCTAAAGTTTCAACTATGGGATGTTTGTTGTTTCCATTACAGCAAGAAAATTTATGTTGTTTTTCTAGATCTTCTTTATTGGGATTTTAAAGCAAAGTTCAAATTGCTAGTGTGGAGTCTATTTCTTTTGGGAACAATCTAGGAATTGATGCATCTTATGTCTCTTGTTAGGTCCCGAGCCTGCCTGCCTCCGTACGTGAACCCGCCTACATTTAGTTGTTGCTAATAAATTAACCCAAATCTATCTGCTAGGAAGGAATTCAGTTTGGGATAGTTTCTCGTAAAGAACATGAAAATGGGAATGAAGATCATCCCTAATGGCTTTGCTTTGACATGAATGTCAAAATTACTCTAAGAACAAGAAACAACTTGGTCAACCATCTATAAAGACATGATTAAATAAATAAACGAAATTTAGTTCATGTATTTTGACTGTATCTTCTTTTGCCTGTGGGAGTTTTCTGAGTTTGAATCCAAGTTTTAAGGGCAGTGAATTCTTTTTGGTAACGAGTGATGAGCATAAATTAATTCTTCACCATATATATGAGAAATATTTTCACGAAACAAATTCATATCCGTGTCCATACGAATTAAATTGCTGTGTAAAAAGAAAACAAGTGAGGGGACTAGCCAAGGTTGGTTTAATGGATCGATTAAAGAAGTCAATTTAACTTCGCAGGACTTGCCAAGGTTTCCATTAATTAAGTAGTCAAGTTATACAAAAACATTAAATCCCCTCATTCATTGCGAAGATAAAGAAATGCGTTTGCTTGCGACCAAAATACCAAATACCATGTGAGGGGAGAATTTCAAACATTGATTGTAACTGTAGCGACCGGAGATAAACCAGCCGCCCCTCATTTATGAAGAGATCAACTACCATTCCTCACAGATATGATACCTCGTCTGGTTACTTACCCTTGTATCAATGGTTCGTTTAAAACCCTTGAACTTGTAAATTCATATGCATAGAAATTGACTTGGATAAAAATGAACAAGAAATCATATCTCTGTCCAATATATTCTAGCTATATCTCGCTACTATCTAAACAAACACACTGCATTTACAATTAGCTACAGATGCATGTTTTGATTGCATGCGATGAATCGTGACAGTCGCCGAATTAGGATCTTGGTGTGAAATTAGAGATGAACAATTTTGATGTTTGTGCTCCCTGGTGATCATATGAATCTCTGATCATAAAATTTGTTGCACATATTAATAATTATATATCAAGCTACTACACCAAACCAATGAAACCTCAGTGATTGCGTGCATAAATTAAGAAGAAGACATTAATTGATCAATGGCAAAGTAAATATATGTTGTAGAGAATTACTGATAATCAATCACCTAGATATATAATTGGCATATATGAATTAATTAGACACTTAAATTACAACACCAAACTAATCTAACTTAGCTGACCAAATAAGTCGGTGCAATAATTACCCCGCGCGCGCAGGAGAGATGCTATCATGAAAATGATAAAAAGATATAAAAAAAAAAAAAAAACATGTCAAATATAAGAAGAGATGGTCAGCCATGATCATGACATTGTAAGTTAGTGAAGCAAATTTACATTTTGATATTGTACATCAGCTACAAAGATAGAGAGAGGCTCTTGCCAGTACAGTAAATCTAGCAGCCTGTGCCATGTGATATAATATATGACTTTATAGCTATGCAAAATGCAGCGATTGTTAGAACCCCAGGGTTCTGATAGTCATGAACACTCCATCTGACTTCATATTCTTCATTGCTCTATATATGGCAATTAAATTATTTTTTTGGTTGAAGCCCTCAAGGGTTAGAGAAACTAGAAGAGAAACAGGTTCACAAGATAACCTAGAAAAAGGTTAAGTTTTCAGTTATGGGAAGGAGGGTGTGTCTTTGGTGGAGAATAATCCAAGTTGAAACCAGGATGTGTTTCGCCACGTTTCTTTTGAGGCACAGGCCAAGAAACTGAAACAAGAGACTCTTTGCGAGCAGCACCTGAATCTTTTACTTTCTCGTCACTCATTAACTTCTGTTTGGCTTTCGAGTCCTTCAGCTTTTGAGCATTATCATCCAACTGATCAGTCTTTGCAATGCTCTCTTCTTTTGCCGCTCCAAATTCATTTGACGAAGAGGAATCCGCTTTTATGGTAACTGAAATCTCCTTCTGATCACTAGTCTGTGCAAAACCCAGGAAACATGTTATTAAAAATATCTACCATGTTATACCAAGCAAATGGAATTTAAAAATACAAGAAAAACTAGCAACTGGGTGCACCAACCTGATTAGAAATTATCTGAAATTTCTTCTCAAGCTTCTTATCAATATCAGCAAGTGGCCTGGCATTGCATGCATGCAAGGAAATGCATAAAATTGAAAGCAGAAAATAGCAAGAATATGTGATCACTGACATATTAAGGAAGACAAGCTTTAGCTAGCTAGAAAGAGTGTTTTAAGGTTTCAAAAATAACAACAACAAAAAAAAGCTTCCTTGGAGATTTGGAGAGTACTAGCGTGGTAGTGGTTAGGGCAGTAGCAATGGTGTTATTTGTAGGAAGAGCATTAAATGCAAGTATAAAGTCTTCGTATTGCAGAACATGCAAGTGTATGGGTGGGGATAAGAAAGGGGAAAGTGAAAAGAAATGGTTTGTTTTTTTGTCCCTTCTCTTTCACAATTCAATCGATTGGATGACACAGCCCTCGCCAGGGAAAGAGAAGAAGCTTAGAACTCTTCCTGTAGATATAATGGGGGAGAGAAGAAGAGAGAGAGTCCAAAAGAGAGATTTTCCTTAAAATATATCACAATATATAATTACGAAGCAAATGGAAGCAGGGGTGCTGGAATTAATATGCAACGTTAAATTAACATTAAACAAATTCGAGAAAGTGCGCGCACCCCTCATTGTTTCTACCGAAGAACTCCATTCTTTGTCTGTGTGAAATCTTCACTTGTGTGTCAAGTGAGGAAAAACTCAACGAATAAGTCATATATTATTGCATAGTTTCTGCTTCCTTGTTTCTTGCCCCTGGGCCTTCCCTGCCTTTTTTTCACCTTGAAAAACTAGTTACGAATATTTTATGAGTCATATATTATTGAAAGTAGGTTACCTTTTTAGCTTGTGTTTCTTATATTTTCTCTCCTTGTTTGTCAATCTGTGTATTATACTTTATATTACCTTAATAGGAAAAAAAAAAAAAAAGAAGAAGGCAGAAGCACATGCATGCCATTGTTTGATGCGCGCACCTTTTTTTGAAGAACCAAGAATCAATAAAATTTGAAGAACCGTGAAATATCAGTCCTCGAAAGTCTTGGTAAATGCAATGTGCCTTTATCAACATGTCTTTTCGGTAGTTTTCCGATGAGAAATAGGGCACCGGGATGGGAATATTCCAGTCATATTTCTTCACAGGTCTTACGAAGTGGGTGAAAAATCTCAATGGCTGCTAATAATGGATGGGGTTGTCCTAACGAGAGTTGTGATGGTGGATCATCTGCAAAATAATTCTCAGTTTTTAAGTTTTTATTATTGAAGGGAAAAGCTAGTACCAAATTATTTTAGTTGGTGAAATAGATTATTATTTTTTTAATGTGTGGTCCAGAAATGAGAGTCTTTACTCTTTACCGCTTGATAGTGATTAAGTCTAGTAAAAGACTTTAACTTTTCCAAGACGAAGGTCAGATTTAGAGGCGTGAAGGCTATTTATAGCTTACCCAGCAAAGTGATTTTTGCTAAACAAATCCTTACCTTGTGAAATAAAAAATGCTTGATTGGCGGGTTATTCGTCCATTCAAAAGTATTCAAAAGTATAGGTTTAAATATTTTATATATTGAATTGTATAATTAAATTTATTGTGTGTAAAGAGTACTTCAAAAGATATAATATTGTGCTTGACCAAGCGAGATAGGCTTGTTTCTGACGTAACTTTTATATTTAATTTTAGGTGTTTTTAGTTTAAAAAAATAATAAATTGATATTTTTTTAATAATTTTGATATGCTAATATTAAAAATATAAAAAAATTTAAATACATTTTATTATATTTTTAAATAAAAATTATTTTAAAAAATACTATATACCACGATTTCAATCAAATATTATACCAGCAAAGTTTTTTATTGAAAAATCAAAATGTTCCCAATATATTCTGATTAATGATAATAATTATAATAAGTAACACTTGAATTAAATGAAACACCTAAAAGTTTCAAATTCAAATAAAGAACTAAACAGATCAGTGTAAATATGTGTTTATTAATAAAATAAATTATTTTCCAAAATAATATAAAAATATTTTTAAATCCAATGTGAATACTCTTCTAAATGAAAAAAGTAATAAAGTTAGATTTTGATTTGCAATCTAATTTTTATCAGAATTATAAAAACTATTTTATTTATTTTTTTAGAATTAAATTCTATTTGATTATAGAGAACTATAATTATATATTGTGTGCATTTTTATTGAGAAATTCAATTTTAAAAAAAATATTTCGTGAATCTTTTTTTAAAATTGAAATCAGAAAATTCATGTGAGTTTTTTGGATCTTGATGTTGTATACGTTGCAGACGAAGAATTGATTTTCTCTCCATGAAATCTTAAACACACGAAAAAGTCCTAAAACAGTTTAATCGGCTGATCAACGATCGTTGACTAGTAGCCACATGATCAGCCAAACATAGGTGGGCCCTGTGAAAAGCAGGGACACGAAGGAGAGAGCGACAGGAGGGGACACTGGTGCATGAACTCGCCCCTTCTCTGTACCTTTCACGAGGAACAGGTAAGAGTGTCCTAACCGTCAACACCGGCCATACAGGACACGTGGAGAACACCCATGTGATTCATTCAACTGCCACGTGGAAAATGCACCTGTATCCCAACATGGTAATTAAACCCGGGTTCACCAATAAAAGAGAAGGAAAATCTTCGGCACACCAGCTGCTGCTCCAAGGCATAAAACCAAGAATTACCCGCATATCAGAGCTCTTTTTTGTGTGTCCATTTCATCGCTTCTTCTTTTCAATTCAATTCATGGGTAGTATTCTTCTTAATTACTCCTTTTGCTCTTGTTTGTTTTAAGAAGTAGATCTAGATGCAAAGATGTATCTTTATCATCAAAAAACCTTGCTAGAAATAGACATATATATATTCAAAGATACCAAAACCTAAAAATATTACTGAAAATGAGAAGACACGAGCTGACGTGAAAGTTACTGGAAAAAAAACACAAGTTACCGAGAAAAAAATTAAATAAATAGGATTATTTAGGTTAGGTAATCACTCAAGTTTCAGATTGAATAATCTAATTATAAATTTAGTTTTTTAATATCTAAAATCCAGCTAAAATCTTAATTTATTTGGTTTCAAGTCAACCCGGAAGTCAGGTGAGGTTTACAACCATGCCCGCCCAAGGCTTGCCCATATTGGTGCCCCCAGTGGTCCGAGAAAAACACACCATAGGTCAGGTGCGGGCATCGTGATCGCCAAGGCCCAGGATGACCGTTGATGGTGATCCAATCTGACGGCAAAATATAGAAATGGGAGAGATTTTGAATGAAGGAATTGATTTGGACTCTCTAAATGGTTTGTAGCCTTTTTCTTCCCTTCTTTTAAATTAGTTCTTAGCACACACTAAAATGTTTGTCAAAGTACCGATTTTTAAATCACTAAAGTCCATGAAGTTTATGTGACAGTTCGTATATTTGATTCTGGACTACATGTAATGATTTTAATGAATTGAGAATTGAAAAAAATTGACTAAATGTAACAGTTCTGATTGATTCTGGACTAATTGTAATAATTTCTTCATGGTCTCTTGAACCAATAATTTTAGGCTATGGATTACGATCATCCAACCGTTTATACGATAATCAAGAGATTGTACAAGATGTACTTGGGACCAAATGTTTGTCTTGGATTTAATTCCTATTTCTATCCAATTTAAATTTATTTAATATGTATAGGTTATGGGACATGATGCTTTTGATGTATTTTTAAAATCTGGTAAAATTTATTAAAAGATTTTTCACTTGTATTTTTAAATTTTAATTTTAATAAAGATTTTCCTTAAGCAATTATAATATATAAAAATTGATTCGGAAATATATGCTTTTTCTTAAAAAATGTATATATTAAATTGAAATGGGAAGAAGATCACAAGCACGAGCTCGACTCTCCTGTTTGTTTGTATGTTGGTTTGGCGAGTTGTAGATTCCCCGTGTAAATTTGTAGGCGTTGATGGCCTCCTCACGTGGAGTGTTTATGTTGGATATGATCGACGGCGCGACAGGCTCGGCTATCAAAAATGGCTAGGGATTCGGGCTTGGCGTTGACAGCCAGCTCAACTGGTTGTGTCCTGTAAAAGCAGAGCAGTCTCGGTCGGCTCGCTCAGTTGTCCCCACGGCATCCTCGCTTAATCTGCGCATCATCGGCTTATCGAAGTGAAGGCGGTCCAATATCTACGAGAATTAATAATGTCAGAGTAAGTTCGGTAAGACCATGTCGGTCGGTTGTAGAAGTTAAGAGTGAAAGCTAGTAATGGTTTGTATGTTGAGACTTCCAACATAAACAGTCCAGTTTGACTCCTTCTCTGTATCTGAGATCAAATGCCCCATCATTCCCGTGTCAATGCCACTTAATTATACAGTTAATCCTGAATCCATCCAGTTTAAAAAAAAACAAAAAAACAAAATCTTGCTTAATTTTATTAAAAATTCAGGTTGATTGAGTCTAATTTGATCAGCATCCAGCTTTTATTGTTGACTTTTTTAAAAAAATATATTTATTAAAACAATGTTGTTTTTATTATTTTTAGAAAAATTTAAAGCCATAACCTGGTTTTATTCCAAGTCGATTTCTTTTGGATTTTACAGCTAAGATGTTAAATGAATTCATATTCGAGAATGAAAAATTATTCACACAAAAAAAAAGGTATAAAATGGCTGTATATTTTGAACTAATGTCACTTTCTTTTATCTTAAAGGGGCTTTTGTATAGAAAAAGATAAAGCTTGTGTGAAATAATTATTAAATTCTATAGACCATTTCGAACTGTAGAGGGCCGAGGCTTAGGTGGTTCGATGGTGAAATTTGAAATTTCATATCTGTAAAGTTTTAGATTCAACATTTTTCAACACCTTATAATAGCCTTTACATGTAATCAAAGAGATGCCTTTTCGATATATGGAATGTGAAGTGTGAAACGTATCCAATAAAAATAATTTTGAGGTTTAAATTGATTTCTCAAAACATCACCCCTGGAAAGTCAAGAGCCTTGATAAAATAATATTTAGAAGTTGTTTAATGATAAAAATTTGGGACTAATAAGTTTGTTTTTATGTAGTTTTAAATTTGAATCTTGTAGTTGTTAATATTAATAACCATTGAAAATTTATCTGTAATTTTTAAGAGGCTCGTAAAAATTAGTTGGATTACGTATAAAATGATATAAACAACTTTGAACAAATAAATAAAGCCTTATAGAGATTTCATGGGGTTGGCTTGACTGTCTAATGTTCTGATTGAGCAATCACCTCGTAAAAAATGTTTTTCTTTTAATATAAACTATGGATTGATTTTACCATCCCCGTGTGGCGTAGATGCAGTTTTTCTTTCAAAGCTGCTTCTCTAAACCACGTGCATCATTTATATTTAACAATCATAAGTTACAAATTAAAATTTATTATTTTTTCATTACACTTTAGCTTAAAAAGAGAGTAAAAGAGATAAAATAATTTGATTCTTTAAAAAATGTTCAATTAGGAAAACCACAAAGGATAGAGTTTTAAGAACATCTAAGTCTTACAAAAAAAAAAATTATATTGATATATGCACATAATAATCAAATAATAAACTATTTTTAAGACTACCTCTTCAGTCAAACTCAAACATGATAATGAAGATTAATAGAAGCAAAGCCCAAATAATTTATCTCCCAATCCAAGCAATTAATTAGCAGCAACAACAACAATTTATTTAAAATCTTGAATTTTTTAAAAATAAAATCTAAACTTTTTTTTACTTCAAAATAAAATTTTTTTATTTTAATATACTAATATCAAAAATAAATTTTAAAAAATATTTTTTTAAAAAAAACTTTAAAATAAATCCTCTTCCATCCTATCAAATCAAACCCATCTAGACTACACGGATCACATATCAAATCCGCGATCCCATATCAAAGGGTTTTGAGAAAAAATTAAACATGTACACATACCAAAGGATTTCAAATCCGTTGATACCACTTCGATGGATCTCCCTCTTCTCCTCTTTTCCTTTACTACTGACAGCTTCTCACTTTCCAAACCTGAGATGTGCGGTGTCCCACATTGGGAGCCAATTCAACATTTTCTCCAGATATACCCAATCCTCACTCTCTCCCATTTTGTTACCACTGCATTCACTTTACAGTAATATTTCTAGGCAAGCTTCAAGATTTACTCCAAAGTAAACCAAGACGCCTGCTCCGCATTTATGTGGAGGCAAAAACTAGAAACCAATTAATAGACAAGTAGTGAGCGAGGAAAAGAAAACATGTTTCCAAATTTTTATTTCCTTTCAGTAGCTGACACCATTTCAATTTCCGAAGAGCTGTACACATGTACAAGAAAGACAACAAGGCCATAAATCACAGGGCATAATATCAGGACTGTTCAAGTCCTAGGAAACGAGAGATAGATTTTAACTTGTAATGACAAAGAATGGAAGACACTGAAAGAACTTGGCTATGGCAACATCTGGCACCCAAATGTGTTTTCCCCACTGTACGTGACATAGAGAAATGCATCCTCATCCTTCTTTTCATTATAGATTGAGGACATTATTGCTCCTGCGATATGTTTGAATTTACATAAATTATTACTCCCAGGTTTCTGAAAAATGTTAAAACACTTTTGCCTGCTATTAAAAAACTATCCACAATTTTAAAGGAAACACGCCAGTTATACAAGCAAACACAGAGACTAAATACACACCAGTTGCCCTGCATATGAACTAATTTGTGCTAAACAAAGTTTAGATTTCTACAGAAATTAATGTTCGTGCATCTTCATGAACGTGCATCTTCAATGAGCAACTTAACAATTTCAGTAAACAAAATGATCATTAGATGCTTTAATTGATAATTTAGTTTCGGTTGAAAAAACATTTCCTTGACCCATTTAATTTGCGATGGACTAGTTCAATTGGTTAGTTTTAAGGGAAAAGTTATTCCATGCAGTAGAGATTCATTGTCAAAAAATCAGTTTAATAGCAGTATCTAAAAACCATTTCACACCCACAGCCATTATTATATATAAAAAATAAATATACATATCTGTATCAGTGAACCTGACTAGTTTGAGATTCAAGCTATTTTTGATAAGTTCATAGATGTATTATGCACATTTCATTAGGAGGGGGGAGAGAGAAAGTGATTGATACCAGTTGGTGGGAGGACATTGTCCACAAATATAAAAATTGCCTTTTCTGCGCTCAGTTTAATTCTCTTCCGGATCACATAAACAAATTGACCGACTGTCAGGTCAGCCGGGACTAGGTACCTGTAAAACTCAAACCAAATAGATATTATCTTTTGCACTTCAAAATGTATAAAAAAACAGAAGTACGGGACATAAACAACCATATGGTGCAATTTGAATTGTAAGGGAAAAAACCCATCAACTGAATTTTTGGAGGACAAGAAAGATGCATTCTCTAACTAACAATACTCCAAAGGAAGACCCGAACCATATCATGAACGAAACAAAGGGAGAAAACATTTGCAGTATGAAAGCGAATCTTACTTTATCTTGTCAATGTTGGGAATATCGCTTCTCTCAGCCTTCTCCACAATTACCTAGTTGGCAAGTAATAGAGGCTAACTGGGATGAGAAAGGTGCCAAAAGACTTTACTCCTTATTGAAATTAGGCTATCCATTGTAGAACATATATAACTTAAACAGAAACAAAATTCAAGGAAATAATATCATTCAACGAGCAAATGGAGTACCATGCATCAATCCTCAACACATGTAATTGAAATTGAATGCGTAAATGATGTGATGAGCACAGATTTCAGCCCAATGCAACAAGCAAGCTCGCATACTTAAAGCACCATAAAACCCACATTGAAACAGATATAATATGTACAAAATTAAAGCATGTTCTACCACCTAAATTGTTTCAAAATTCAAAAGGCTTCTTTCAACAAGAGAAATAAAAGGCAAGCAAGATCTTGTGTTCTGCTTTCCAGAAGGAACAGCAAAATTTTAGGAAGTTCAATCAGATGAATAAATCGACCTAGCCCACATTTATTACCAACAGTCACAGAGTAGAGATAGAGGCTTCAATCAATCGCTAAATGCAAAAACAGCCATCATAAATCATCATGTCTAAGTAGCGAGAACAATTCAAGCCCCATTGACAACAATACCAATATTCATCAAAAAAAAATTCAGCACCAGCAAAAAATAACTCTAGCCCGAACTCCGTCAACTAATGAGCTACAATTAAAAAAACATCCTTACCGGAATCCTGTCCGGGTATTTCTCCCTGATTCTCGCAGCTTCAGCCCTCCTCTTCTCTAAAGAAAAAGAAAACGAAAATTAGGGTTTCGTAATAACACAGAATCAGGCATGATTAAACAAAAACAAGAAAAATACCGAAATCATGCTCTTGCTTGAAACGGCTCCTAGTCATAATTTTTATCAGAAATTCTGCAAACACAAGATTATCCGCTGATAACGAAACTAAAATCGATCAATTGAATCAAAAGGACGAGAATATCAAAATCCAAGAAGTAATTAAATTTCCTCGGCAACCAAACAGAAGTTAACGAAGACTTACACAAACAGATTTTTTTGTTTGGAGTTCGAAGTGATGATTTTATTTAATCTCGGTTCCTCTCCGATTAATTTGTGTCAGGCATGCCAATGAGTGATTGCCACGTGAATAAAGTGGAGGGGGGAGTAGAGTTTTGGATACGTGGTATTGTGTGTTTGGTTGAGTGAAGGAAAGGTATGCCGATGAGTGATTGCCACGTAAATAAGATGGAGGGGGAAGTAGAGTTTTGGATACGTGGTCTTGTGTGTTTGGTTGAGTGAAGGAACTTGAGAGCCAATCACCGTAGAGAGGGATTTAGGGGTAGAATAATGTGGCCAGCTGTTTTCTTCCTGAAGTATCAAGGGAGTGTTTGTTTTATGGTTAAATATGTTTTTTTTAAGTATTATGATTCAAAAGGTACTAGATTGATAATTGTGCTGCATGTTTTCTGAACATGGCATTAAGGGGTTGTTTTAATTTATTGTCTGTTCCATTATTAATACGTTATAAATATAATAATATGGTATTAAGGTTTTAATTTTTTTTTTATTAATGTTATTATTCAAGTCAATTTACATGTATTTTAATTAATTATATATGTTTATAAATCTTCAATAATCATTATATTAACAATCATAAAGCTTGAACTTGAAACTACATGGAATTTTATTATTTTATTAAACTAAATGCAACTATTATCAACATAATTCATCTAAAAAGAATTTTAGTATTGATGGCTTTATAAACGTGAAACGAAATTTGTTAAAAAATTATTAAGAGCAAAATAATCGTGGTGAATTTTGTTTTGTGTTTTACAATTTATCTAGCTCGAGTGTTATACTACTTTCTCATTTATGTAACAATTATAGAGAGAAAAAATGTGATTTTTGTTTCGTAAAGTTTCAATAATTAAAAAAATAAAAAAGATAAAAAAGCTAACACGTGAACCTCATAGTAAAAAGATGGTATTCAATATTTTTTGTGAACCTCATGTTGGAACTCATTTATCGACGGGTTCCATTGACTCTGCCAAAACTGTGATGCATTCAAAACATTAAATTCACTATAAAAATAAATATGTTTTAAATATTTTTTTATATATAAAATAATTTAAAAAATAAAAGCTATCACAACATAAAATAAAAAAGAAAAAAAGTGCAGACTTTTTATGTTCTCATCACATGTAGCATTTTTAACAAAAGATGAAGAAGAAGAAAGATATCTATCCTTGAACCGCGCCAGATCTCTATCCTTGAATTGCGGCAATGTTCCTTTCCAGCCATCTCCAGTGTTGCCGATCGCTGTTTCTATTCAATATTTTGAAGCTCGACTTTGATAACAAATTAGTCAAGCTATTAAATCACCGAATTAAATAATTGGATTGGTTATATATATATATATATATGCATTACAAAATATATAATATAAATTAATAAGAAGTGGTGAAGTGATAAGTATATATTTTTAAAAATGGAGGTATCGAGTTCAAACCTAGCAAGGCATCACCTTTTTTTCCCCGAACCAGGTCATATGGGTTCCAGTATTTAGTGTCAACCTAGATTGGTTGGATGGCTAGGCCATCGAACCTACAATCAGACCGACCAGTCCAGTTCATGTTTAATAACAATGCTTTTGTTAGAACCCTAATAAATCACCCTATCTTTTTAGGTGTATAATTTTTCTTTTCCCTGGATTAGTGCTTGAAGTTGTAGGCTAAAAATCATGAAGCTATTAAAGCGTTAAGCGTTCAAGATTGTTTACTTTAAGAATTTGAGTCTCTCTTTGTATCCGCGTAACATCCAAAGAAGCGAGTATTTGTTTCTATGTTTTTTTTTTAAAACAAACATCAAAATTAATTGTTTTAGATGATTTTCACGTGTTGATATTATAAATAAAAAAATATGATATATCACATTTCTAAATACACGTATAATCTTTAATCATTTATGGGCGATGTCATTATCCAGGAAGAGGTTGAAATAGTGTCATTTTCAACATAAGAATTGGAAGTTTAATGGAATTATGTCACGTCAATCTCGTAATAAAATAAAAATCAAACTGTTGAAAACAGCTGGAAATTAAATGTATAGCTAAAAACACAGCAATCTTTTTTATTATTAAGATAAGACATAAGTGTTTTATTTAACTTCTACCTATTTTAATTAATCTTATAAATTTTAAAATTAATAACTATATAAATTTTTAATAATTTTAAAATTTATAAAACTCAAATTAATTTAAAACCTAACCGGCTATAAAAGAGGACTGCACTCTTACTTGTATTCACTGTAACGTTGTACATGGGATTAAACTCACAAAATTAAATTACTTGGACCTTGTACAACGTTCCAAAATTTTAATCTCTTTTTCCACCTCACTGGTTGTCTTGGAATCCAAAACAAATCAGGCCATGCATTGTGAGTTTACACTCAATCTTGCAGGCTGCCCATGTATTATGAACCCAGGCCTACAGTTTCTAGTAAAAGGGCTAATTAAGTCTAGCCCATCAGCTTGGCACGTGCCCGACCAGATTGAGCGCCAAACTGGGCTTTGAAAGACCATCAATAAGCAAAAATGACTGTCGGTTTTTTTTTTTCACTCCATAAAATTATTAAACTTAGGTTGTATCATGATCTGGTTTCATATTTGAATTATGAGTTGGGGTGAGTTAATTAAGTTTGTCGGTACCATTCAAAACAAAACAATGTCATTCAAAGATTTATTTAAAAATTAAAATAATATTATTTTTACTTTTATTCTTAAAAATCAAACTAAATTTCCATCCAACTATTCAAGTTTAATTGAATAACTCTAATATTTTAGATTCAATCTTGGCTCGATGGAGTTTTGAAATTGACCCATCAAGCTAGGTCAAATTTATTAACATTGATTTTATGGATTTTTATTATTACTACTAGTTAGATATGATCAAGGGTGAAATGATTTTAAAGCTCATTAAAATCATTATTGAAATTTGAACCTGCAATCAAAGATAAAACCGAATACTTCCAGCAACTAGCTATATAGCTGGGCTACATTTTCTCGCCGTCCTGAACTCTACTTGCTTAATATTTTAATTGAGCAAAAACACGAAGACATGGAGGCCTCAAGTTTAATTTTCTTTAATAGGAACTATCACACACAAAAAAAAAATAATGCAGAGCACCGTTTACCAGTATAGAATATATACAAACAGCTGCTGATAAAAGACTTTGTCCATAATAAGAGTAATGGAGAAATAGAAGTCAAAAGACAACGCACATCTAATAATATATATATATATATATATATATATATATATATATATATATTTGCATTTGCAAATGCATGCATGCATTCTGTATATGGTTCAATTCCTATTTTATTGAGCAGTTACACTTAATCGATCTCGTGGCCTATGAGTGCCGCCGGCCATCTAAATTTTGTTCTCTAATCATGGGCTGCCAACTATAGAATTAAAAATTGGTAAAAAAAAAAAAAAAAAAAAAACATTGGTATTAGTGTTAAATAAGGTAAATGATATTCTTGGGTGCTCCTACCTGAAATAAATCTTGTTTGAACTGAGGAGGCATTCATTTACAGTGCCCTCTACGGCTCAAATTCTGAGATTTATGGGGTTTTTTAGATTGAAATATGAAAGTTATACCATTTGCACTGCTAGCTAATTCTCTTCATTTAAATTTAAAAAAAAAACATCTTGCCAATTTGATCTTGGTTTTTCTCTTGTTTGATAAGATAGCGAGGTATTGATTTTAATCCACCACGCCAGAGGAGACTGGAACAATAAGGCCCTCGTACCCGGTCAGGACCACTGTGCCCAACCCTTGCGTGTTGATCCAGGCTGGTTAGAGGTTAGAACAACTTCAAGCAATCTGATCGACCAAGCATGTGGCTAGCCTAACAAATACGTTTGTTACATACATATGATTTTAGCATGACGACGACGAGGAGCCTTCGATGAAACAATAGTAACAAGTTCTTAATATTGCTCAATGAAAAAGTATCGGGCTTTAAACTTTAAAGTGCTCTTTTAGCTCTGCTATATGTGGTGGATTAGGGCAAGCAAATATTCTTGTGTGTTTTCGCTTGCTTGAGGCGTGGGGTAGTGTCCTGACAAGAGAGAGAACTTGCGACCACCTTCCTTTTTGGCAAGCAAAGAAACAAAATTTGTAGAGAAAGATAAAGAGAGGGATATAAAAAATTTAAAATTTCGAATAGAAAACTAGGACGAGGGAAGAGAGAGGCAAGCAAAGTGAGTTGAGGGGTCACTTTACACTTCATAACAGGAAGAAGAGAGGTTGTTGTTGAGCCTTCACATGGGATGGAAAGGATAAACTAAGCCTTCTTCCTGACATGTCCAAATCATGGTTGCCCTAAACAATTATTGACAAACCTAAGCATGCCCCTCTCTATCTTCCCAGTTCGTCACCAAAAACTGCAATCTTCTCCAGACAATAGAACTACTCCCTTCTTCGAAGTCCTTTAACGTCCACAGTACTGGTTCCTATTATTGTCTGAGCGTGATCATCATGGCGCCCTCCTGCATGTTCATGATCTGTAAGCGTGTGGAGTTAAGTACATGGGTGGATGAGGAAAGTGACACTATATTGATTGAACGTGCCCCGTTTTTACAAATTTGGACCAGACCTCTTCTGAATTCTGGAGGGGGTGGAAATGAGTAAACATAGAAAATTGAAAGCAACGCTGAGATGAAAAATCAACATGTTGATGAGGCTAGCTATAATGTGTCGAAGCATGGTTCCAGAAAACATTCAAAGTCTACCTGTGCTCTGAATTATGTCCCACCCTATAAAAGGACTGTTTCTTCATTATATTATTTGACCCACATGGTGACCACTGCACTGCCTATTCACAGGGTCACGTATTAATTTGCCCCTTTGAGTACTAGCGAGGGTTGGGTCTAGCAGCAACTGCCTGGTTCTTCTCGTCAAACGAACGCGGTTTTAATTCTTGCTAGCAGTGAAATTTGCTCGAAGGTGGGATTCGTTTTCTAGTCTGGAATTTTGCCTCTTAGAGTACTCTAAAACGAGAACTCAAAACCTTTGCTTTGAACTTATACGATATGCCCGGAGGAGCAACTATATTGTTTTTTTATACACTCTTTGCTTGGTGAATGAAAAAACTAAATAATGGTAATCCAGAACAATAATTATCACAATTTATATATTAAGATTGTGCACTGTTCTTCTTTTTTTACATGTACGTTATTATGTTTTTTTTAATTAATAATATTTTTTTAGATTAATGTGGGTGTCCGGACCAGTTTGCGCGCACCTCGATTAATTCCACGAGCCCTGAAGTTAATGACCATGTAAGCATGGAATGACTCTCAGGTTTATAAAACTTAAACTAATAATTTTTATAAAATAAATTTAATTAGAGCATAACTAATTAAGCAAACTCAGAAATAATATAAAGATGTGTGTTCTGCAGGGACATGATTTATTCAACATGAATTAAGTTTTCTACATGTTGGTTTCGAAAACTGGGAATTCATTTAAGAAAGTAAACTTTTTAAATTACCAAGTCAAATTCGTGAGATCTATATATGCGGTATACCTTTTTGATTAACTATAGAGGTAGACTTGGTTTTAAAGTGTAAGAACTAGTATTTCAAAAGGATCACTTAATTGTTAAACAGGAATAAATAAATAAATAAATGCAATTAACATCTGTTAATTACGGATGACTCGAAGAAAAAAGAAAAAAAAACATTTCGAACTAAAATATCTCAAAACACAAAAGGCAATAAAGTTCCATCAATATTCCACTCTTGTAATTCGGTGCCTATACTAGCTAGTATCATTTTTTTTTATCTTCCAAAATAGAAAAACAACCTCATCTGTGTTTACATAGTTTCATCGAAGCGGCTTCCTGGGTACTTGGGCAACGGGAAATTGTATGCCAGAATTTTTATTTTTTTTAATTAATGAGATCAATATAATATTAATAATTAGCTAGGAAAGAGTGCAGGCAAAGGAGCAATGTTATCTTTCATCACTTTGCGGCCATTAGCTTATGTTCTTTAATTAATGCGTCGGCTCAGTGTCTTTCTCTACTTTGTTGTTGCTGTCTTTTAAAATAGTTTTTATTTAAAAGTATATTAAAATAATATTTTTTTATTTTTTAAAATTTATTTTTAATATAAATGCATCAAAACAATAAAATAAAATAAAAAATTTTAAAACACCCATTTTTACTCTAAAAACAAATATGCACTAGGACGGTGAGCAGATGGCTGCTGATATATTATTTCAGAAATTTTAAAGTAGTGTTGTCGATGTACATTTTTCTCTGCATTTCGAAAAGATATTGTCGAGGCCCTGCTTCTTCTTTTTTGTGTGTAGTCACTATTCATCTATTTCTTGTTGCCGAGCATTATTGTTTGTTTCCATTGATCCGTGCCAGTGTCCTGATAACTTTATCAACTAGGTTTTAGTTCATCTTCTCTTTTAATCCTAGCTGGTTTGCAAGCTGGTGTTATGCTACAAATCAAATCAAATCAAGGTTTCTTTTTTACACAATAAAAATATATAATTGTTAAAAAGTATCTGATATTATTGTTAAATTCTGCTTAACGGATAAACTTTGAAACCTTCAAAGTCTGAATCCTTCTCCATAATAAATTTAAAATTAAATTATATAAAAATTGATTCAATATTATTCTTTTTATGCAATAAAAAATATATAAATTGTGAAAAATTATCTTATATTATTATTAAACTCAGTTTAATGGATAAATTTTGAAATCTTCATTATCTGATTTCTCTAAGTTTAAAATTAAATTATATAGAAATTGATTCAATATGATCCAATTGACTTTACAAATTAAAAAAAACACCTCAAGTAACTGGTTAAAAAAATTCAATGATAAAATTAAAAAAAAAAATATTTGCTCAATTTTTTTATCTAGCCTGTATTTAAAATTAAAATATGTGTGAATTATTCCAATGTGATTTAGATGACTTGTCTGATCTAAAGAAAATTCAAATGACTATTAAAAAAAATTAATGACAAAATTTTTAAAAAAAAAGCTGAATTAAGAAAAAAAAAGTAGCTTATTTCACATTAACAATGAAACTCAAGAAATAAAACGTTTATTCTTAATACATAAAGGTAATTAACAATACAGGTTCAGCTCTTTTTTATATTTCATTTTAAGGTGAATAACAACTGTTTTTTTTTTTTCAATTAGGCACTTACGCTCTTATTCTTCTAATAACATCACTGATATTTTCAAATTAAGTCGATGAGCTGGTTTGCTTTCTCCCTTAATTTTCCGAGTTCGAACTTTAAAACCAGTATTCAAGAGATATTATTTTTTAATACACTAAACAATGTGAGATGGTATATTTATAAAATTCATTAAAAAATAATATTGATTTATATATAGATCTGCTCAAGGATGATCATAACCCGTTGAGTAATAAAAACTAGAGATTAACTACCTGTGATTTGTGGTTAATTTTAGTTAAACCCTTGAAGTTTTGGGTCATATACAATTAAATCCTTTATGATTTGGGTTAGTTTGACGATTGGTGTGAGAAATAGATACTTTATCACCGAGATTTTACAAGTGACGACCCGGTTCTTTCAAGTGACTCGGTTTTAAAAAAATAACTTATTTTTTTGGCTCTTAAAGATTCATCAATACTTCATTTCTATTCCCTTACTTTGAAAATCTCTCAATTTCACCCTATAATACCTCTTAAGGTGTTTGGATTTCACCTTTCAACTAACAAAAAATTTAAATATCTTACAAAAACACTTCAAAATAAAAATAAAAAACGAAATTCATAAGGCAGATTGATTAGTCTATCAAAGCGTGAAGTGGCTACCTGATTTTTCAAAATTGCCGTGTTAGATGACTAGCAATACACAGTTTACTGCAATAACCGACTACCCTAATCATGCACCTTTGACTAACTAGCTAGTAATGAGTCGCATCCTACTTTCATTTTATTTTTGCATTTAAAATTATAGATAATTGTGTTTTCAAGATATATTTAATTTGATGGAACTTATTTTTAGTGTTTTTTAAATACTTGATATAAAATATATTTTAATATATTAAAAAAAAACACGTGAAACACATTACCTACAATTATTTAGAATTTGTTTCGTTATTTTTTAAAGTTTTTTTTATTTAAAAATACATCAAAATAATGTTTTTTTATTTTTAAAAAGTTATTTTTAATATCAGCATATTAAAATAATTTAAAAATAAAAAAAAATTAATTTGAAATAGAGAAAAAAATAAAAATATTTAAAAAAATAGTATTTTTTTTACTTTTTAAAAATTATTTTTAATATTAATATATTAAAATATTTTTAAAATACAAAATAAATATTTTTAAAATATAAAAACAAACAAAAACAAAAATTACAGTTCAATCAAACATTGATGGGTACTGGAACACACGTGAAAAGTATAAAAAGCTACTATTCTGGGTAGAAAAATGCTGGTGGACAGATTGACATTTTATCGTTGCTTGTCAATTACGTGAAGGTCACAAGGTGCACTACAGATAATCAGCGATTATAACATTCCTTTTCCTGTCAATTGATGCAATTTTATCATTCATTTGTCCTTATTCAATGAACACTAAATCCAACAATAATTCTACGAATGCATCCTCTCACGAGTCTTGACTTTTGCATCGACCTCAGTTTTAATTTCCAAGACAACCTTAAAAGTCATTACACTCAGTTCCGTACCCGAGTTATGAGTTGGTTGGATCAATAGAAACAAAGTTGATTCAATTTCGAGGAAATTAAAATGACCTTTCTTACCAATACTCGTATTTAAGATTCTTTCAGAATGCTGTAGGGTTTGAATCTTTGTGTGTCGAGATCAATCACATTTCAAGTCCGATAAAAAATAACTAGCTGGATCCACAAAACAATTTTATTTTATGAATTCTAGTCGTATAAAAAAAGCATGTCCTTTTTTTCCACAATAAAAAACATCCCTTTTGAGTTTTGAGAGTTTGTTGATTTATATTTTTTAAAATATATTTTACTTGGAAAATATTAAATTGATATTTTTTAATATTTTTATAACATCTTGGTACGAAACTTGATAAAATTATTTTTATGTGTTTTTAAATATAAATTACTTTTAAAAATCATTAGATTTTTGATGAAGTAGCACACTTTCATCTTGTTACATTTAAATGTGATATTTACTAAATATTGTTATTTCTAAACGTAATATGATAATTGTCGCGTTTTAAAATAGTGATATTTAGTAAAAATCGCGTTTTTAAAGCACGACAAGATGAAACTCATTATTTAACTCAATCGGTTGACCGGATAATCTAGTTGTATGAAACAATCAACATATCCACATAAAAACCATAATTTTATGAACTTTTTTATTCCATATATGTTTTGTGAGTGAAGATACACGTCTTTGTCTAACGTGTAGAATAAAAAACAGGCTCCAGTTAAAATCTAAAAAAGTCATTGTTCACCTAGTAGCTGTCATCTGTTTTTCAATGTTAATGATTTAGCTGAGCTTACGATAGTGTGTGATTATGAGTAGTTAGATGTGGGCTTGTTATGGTTAGATGAGGATCTGCTTCATACATATTACGTGAGATGACATAACATGCGTATTCATAAACTAGTGGTATAGGTCCATTCCTAAGAGGTAGGGGTAAATAAAAAAACCGATTAAACCGAGAAAACCGGGAAAAAAAAATTGAAAAAACCGAATTGTTAAAAAATTTGATTAAACCGATTAAAATTTTGAAAAAATCAACCGGTTCGGTTCGGTTTTATAAGCTTAAAACAAAAAAAAACCGAAACCTAAAAAAAGGAAAAAACGAGCCAAACTAGGGGAAAATTGAAAAAACCGAGCCAAACTGGTTTGAACTGTTTTTGTCTTAAAAAAATCAAATCGGACCAAAAACCAATTGGTTTGAACCGATTTTAGTTTTTTTAAAAAAAAATTGGTTGGGTTACTTTTTTTTTTTTTAAAAAAAACCAAAGCGAACCTAAAATGATCACCCCTACTAAGGAACCGTTTGGAAACGCGGTTGAAACCACGGTCCCAAAAAATTCAATTTTTTTCTGCTAAAATTTAATACGGTTTGCATGTTTTGGATCATTTTGATGTGCTGATGTCAAAAATAATTATTTAAAAAATGAAAAAAATCATTAGTATACATTTCGGCACGAAAAATTATTTGAAAAACAACCGCTACCACACTGCTAAACATACTCTAAGAGGAGGTCTGACCATACCAAATTAAAATAATAATTCAAAAGGACAATAACTTCTGATTTAACTGTTGAATTGCACTTAGATTTTCACATAAATTTTTAAAAAGTATTTTTCTTATAGTATCTATTGAATTGCTACGCTATTCGTCGAATCTTCAAGTTTCTAAAATTTTATATCGGGATCCTGATTTTGATAATTTTATGATTTTCATAATGAAATAGTTGATCAGTTTAACCAAACAACTAACTAGTTAATTTTAAATTTAAATAAATATTATAGTTATGAATTACATTATTATTATTATTTTTTTTTACAGTTTACAACCATGAAATAAAAAAGATACGCTATTTGATAAAACCTTTTGCTTCCGTATTATTTCATTATTTCTTTGGATTTCACATGCTAATTGCACAATTTATCTTGTGTGGATGGACTTCCTCGCTATATTAGAAAAGCCATTTTGTTTCCTGGACAGGAAAAATCATTTCTTTTTAATTTAATAGTAAGGAAAAATCATCCTGTTGAATTGACTAGACATGTAATTTACTATACTTTTTTTTACTTTTTACCAGCAACTAGAAAGTGACAATCCATCAAACGACCACAAATCCATTGGTTAATCACAGCTCCAACTACGGGATTTGGACCCCAAGAACTGATTTTTCTTTGTTTTTCTATTTGAGCCAAAAACAACAAGAAAAGAAAGAAAGAAAGAAAGAAAACAGCCACACATATTTGACTATAACAAAAGATCATGACCGTTGAATTAGTCTCGATATTTTCAAAACCCCACAAATGCCTTCACTCATTGTCTCGTGCCCGTCAGATTTAGTTTCGAAATCCTGGCCAGCAGAACCTGTTTTCTCATAATTATTTAAATGACCCTATGTTCAGCTATCCGTCCTGTAACCACTCGGGAATGGCAGGGGTGTTATGGGTAATATGATAAATTACAAAAACTATCTGAGCTAGATCACCTTTTCCCTGTCTCATTGATCTCTGTAAGAGAAAATCATCAACAAAAGACGACGCAGAATGAGAAGCTCACGCGCTTTCATTCGAGTGTATAAACGTGCATTACCTACTATTAAAAAAACTGAAATGATAAAAAAAGAAATAAGTACAAAATATTTAAACTAACTGTTAAAATATTTTCATGTTTAAAGTTTACTTTACCCCCCCTTTTTTGTTGCATCAATGTGTTCTCGCTAGTTTTTTTTTTCTTTCACAAACACATATTAATTTTTTATTTGAATTTTAAACAGATTATTAAAAGAAAATATCAAACACGAATAAAATATAATTTTTGTTTTGATAGTACTTTTATTTAGTATTGAATTAAAAAGTAGAAGTACATATTATATATATATATATAAATTAAAAATATAACAAATTGTCTATTTAAATGAAGATATCATTAATAATATAATGAATTTTCAATTAACTCGTATGACCATAAGATGATAATGGAAAAATAAAATTTATCTATTTATGTGAAAATATCAATAATGATATGAAGATCTCTAGCTCACTATCAAACATATGTGATTGTTTAGGAAAGTAAGATTATGAAAAAACTCTTCACTGTTTTTTTTTCTTTTCAAATTACCTTTCTTCTTTCACACGAGCCATGGAAGGGAGAGTGGAGTGACAATCAATTAAAGAAAACCCTACGAGAGAGATAACCACATCTACAGACAAAAGCCACATGAAAAATTACAAATTAAAAATTGAAAAAAAAAAAAACTATAGACTATAGACTATAGAGAGAGGAAAGGAGGAGAGAGACAATAAGAAGAGAGAGGGGGGTTGAAGGGCACTTTACCACTTTTACATGCTACGCGCATCTACAGCAGAAAATAGAAGGAAGACAGAGTACTGCAAAGCCACAACAAGAAGGCAAGAGAAGAAGAGAAGAAGCTGAGAGGGGGGAGAGAGAGAAACACAAAAAAACTGAACGAAGTTAACTAGCTTGGAAGAACCATGGAGATAAAAGATGGTACAAAAAACGAGGTAGCTAGCTAGATGAGTACCCAAGAAGAAGAACTCTTTTACAAGCTTTCTGTGTGTTCTAAAATGGGATTTTTTGCTTTTCTTTTTGCCAGACCTCTCTTTGTGCATTTAACAGCTTGTCGCCTCTGAAAAAAAATTGATTTTGATTCTGGAAGTTTTTTTTTGTCTCTTGTTGCAAGGTCCAACTTCTTGTTTTGTTATATACAAACTAATCCCATAAATATTTTGCCTTTCAGTTACTTGCTTCTGCAAAGCTTTAAACCCTGAAGGGGGTAGTGGTGGGGGTGGTTTCTTGATTTTCGTGAAACTAAACTGGATATATTCGGGTTTCTTGAATTCTTAGTTTCTTGATTTTGTTAAATGAAGGCCATGCCCCTACCCTCTGAGGACTGTCAAGGGAAGGGGGTGTTAGATTTCTCTTCGTCTACTACTTCCTCTCCAGATTCACTGTATCAATACCACCACAAGTGGCAGAACAACAACAGCAAAGAAAGTTGTGGTTTTTTTGTGGGCGGTGCTGAGCCCACATCTGTGCTTGACACAATAAGCAGACGAAGCCCACCAACATCGTCCTCAACACTGTCTTCTTCTCAAGGCGGTGGAGGTGGCGGCGGAGGAGCCTCCACCGACACCACCAACGACGTGGCAGCAGCTGGTGGAAGCATCCCTTGTGTAGATGAAGAATGTGGACAGCAACTTGGAATGGAGGATTGGGAGAGCGTGTTGCCAGGTTCTCCTAGTCAAGAGCAGTCAATTTTAAGGCTAATTATGGGTGACATTGAGGACCCATCCGGGGGACTTAACAAGCTGTTACAAGGTGGAAGTAGGTCTCTAGATATGGAGCATGCATCGGGTTTTGGTGTTGTAGATCAAGTTTTTGGCTTTGATATATCCAATATGAGTTCTGCTAGTGCCAACTTCGTTGCCAACAACAACAACATTGATCCTTCTTCAATCCATGGTATTTAGCCTGATTTCCCTCATGATAACCGCAATGTTACTAGAATTTCTAATATGGGTATTGAACCAAATCCTGTTTTGTTTAATTCAGAGATCAATCTTTTGCCAGGTTTGTTTACGCAACAACAGCAGCAGGCAGCATTTAATCAAGATGAGAAGCCGCAGATTTTTAATCCAGGGATGATGAGCAACCAGAACCAACATCAGTCTGTGCAAAATCCAGCTATGTTTTTGCCATTCCCATATTCACAATTAGAAGAGCATCATAATAACCAGCATTTCTTATCACCACCGCCGGCGAAAAGGCTTAATTCTGGGCTTGGAGTCAATTATGTGCCAAAATTCTTTGATTCGAGGCCTCCAGAGTTGTTTCATCCACGACAAAATCAACAGCAGCAGCAGAATCATCAGTTTCAAATGTTGCAGCAGCAGAGGCAGGGAGCGATCACGAATCAGAAAATTGCAAGCGATGAATTGGCAAACCAGCAACAGCTTCAACAGGCAATAATAAACACGATATGTCAAGCAGCAGAGCTGATCGAAAAAGGGAATCCGGTACTTGCGCAAGGGATATTGGCGCGGCTCAATCACCAGCTCTCTCTTCCTATCGGTAAGCCTTACCAAAGGACTGCTTTTTACTTCAAGGATGCCTTGCAGTTACTTCTCCACACGAGCAGCAACAACCCAATTGATACTGCTTGTAACCTGATCTTCAAGATCGGTGCTTATAAATCTTTCTCCGAGATCTCACCAATCCTCCAGTTTGCGAATTTTACTTGCAACCAAGTCCTTCTCGAGGCTTTTGAGGGGTTCGAGAGAATTCATATTGTTGATTTTGATATTGGATATGGTGGACAATGGGCTTCTCTTATGCAAGAACTGGCTTTGAAGACTGGAGGTGCCCCTTCTCTTAAAATCACTGCTTTTGCTTCTCCTTCCTCACATGATGAGCTCGAGCTTGGTTTCACTCAAGAAAATTTAAGAATCTTTGCAAGTGAAATCAACATGCCATTCGAGCTTGAAATTCTAAACCTTGAATCCTTGGGTTCTGGTTCTTGGCCACTGCCTCCGCGCACCTCGGAAAAGGAAGTAACTGCTGTGAATCTTCCAATTGGCTCCTTTTCAAATGACCCATCAACTCTTCCTCTGGCTCTTCGCTTTGTAAAGCAACTGTCACCCAAAGTTGTGGTCTCTTTGGACAGAGGCTGTGACCGAAGCGACCTCCCATTTGCGCACCATATCAACCATGCCATTCAATCTTATTCAACCCTGCTGGAATCACTGGATGTTGTGAATGTGAACTTGGATACATTACAAAAGATTGAGAGGTTTTTGGTCCAACCAGGCATTGAGAAAATTGTTCTGGGTCGTCATCGTCGCCCTGATAGGACTCCTTCTTGGAGGAATCTCTTTTTGCAGTCTGGTTTCACTCCAGTGACTTTCAGTAACTTCACCGAGTCACAAGCCGAGTATTTGGTGCAACGCACTCCAGTTAGGGGTTTCCATGTTGAAACGAGACAGTCTTCTCTTGTTCTTTGCTGGCAACGGAAGGACCTGATATCGGCTTCTGCTTGGAGGTGTTAAGAAAAAAAAAAATAGCATTTTGGATATTGTTTCTATGGTGCGGAGCTCGTAATCCCCGGTTTAATTTCTGATCTTTTTTGAATCTTGTTGTCCCTGGTACTCATTCGCTTATTGTCTATGTGCTCTAGGTCTCCTATTATTTCCAATTAAGAACATGAACATTTGACTAACTGGATGGGTGTACAGTTCTTATTTTCTGTCACTTCAGTTATTGCTTATAGCTGGATATGGTGCTTTTCTTGTTTTAAGTTGGTAATTGTTTGTTGCACACTTGACAAGAAGGCAAAACCCAAATGTGGAAGACATAATCAACCCTTTTCAAATCATTCTTTGCCCGATCTGCTGAGTAATTTTTTCCTTGATTGTCTCTCATGTTCACAGTAATCATATCCTTTGTTGCCATGGTTCAAGAAAAGCATCAAGACAATGATTCTTAATCTCCACATCTCATCTGCTCCAATCACGTAGCATGCCCACATAGTACTTAGAATCTCTGGTTAATGCTATCAGAATCTGAATGCTACCCCTTTTGTATGCTTCAATCCCCACTTTGGATTAAATTTTTGACTGTGCCGGACATCTTTTTCCGTCCCGGTAATAATCTCACCCTTCTCTTATTTTTTTGGTTTTGGGTTTTGAAAGAATTTTTTAAAAAAATTAAAATTTTTTGTTTTTTATTTCATTTTAAATTAATATATTTTTTTTGATATTTTTTGATCATTTTAATATATAAATGTTAAAAATAAAATTTAGAAAATAAAAAAAATAATATTTTAATATATTTTTAAATAAAAAACACTTTAAAAAATAATTATAAATTACAGTCATTTTAAATTTATCTGAATATCATAAGATTACAGTTTATCCCAATATCATAAGATTACAGTGTACTAGGTTCAAGGATTTTCGCCATTGAAGACCACAAGGATGGCAACAAATTGATGCTTGATACAACTTTATCGGAGAGTATTATTATATTATTCACCAGATGTCTGTTACGGGGGTGCAATCGATGCTTAATTTAGTATTGAGGGCTATTTTTTATCATGATATTTATGTATTCATCCTAGCACTTGTATTATTTTACACTGAATTTGCTATTGGTTTTTTATTCCCACCCCTCATGAAGTCACATGGGTCTCGTACCATTGGACCGTTGCGTGATTATTCTAAGTCCGTTTCTTTTTCATCATCTTCGTTAGTATGAGTTATTAATACACTTTAGTTGAGCTCCAATCACCTTATTATATGATAAATTCCATGTTGCATTTGAAAAGGAGCGAGGGGTATGGTTCGGACCCATTATTAATATTACGTCTGAAAAAAAGATTGCTAGGAAAAGCGAAAATCGTCGGCTCTGTGGACTCCATGTTAACAACCCTGCAAATTAACAACCCATGATTGTTAATATTATTGTGCTAATATTAACAATAAAGTAGTGTTCTTAATTGCGGTCCAATGTTGGAGAAAAAGCGGTGGTCCAATTGGGAAAGCATTGCTACCATTTCACCATAGCTAGAGGGCACCCCATTATCAATAAAGGTAGGGGCTAGCTAGAAAAAATTGACACAATTGCAGACATGCAGCAGACAACCGTGGCATAACCGTGTTTTTATAAATTTTAATTATTTGTTTTAGTGGTTTTAAATTGTTTTGATGTATTTATATTAAAAATAAAATTTTTTAAAAATATTATTTTGTTATATTTTTAAATAAAAATATTTTGTAAAGCAATTTTTAATGTATTTTCATACTTATTTAGTGTTTTTTTTATATAATTTTATTGTGTTAATATTAAAAAATTAAAAAAATTATTTTAATATATTTTTAAATAAAAAATTCTTTAAAAAACATAAAGAGTACATCCATGCAAGTTGTCTTTATTAATTATGAAAATGATGGAGACTGTTGTTTATCCATGTTATTAGCTGTTATGTGTGGCATGATAACTACACAATTGCTCTGGACAGAAGGCAATTCCTTTAAACAAAAACATAAATAATACTATATAATTTGCAGAGCAATAAAATATCAAATGTCAATTCTTTTTTTTTTATATAATCAAATTCCATAAAGTATACGTATCTCGTTTCATCCAACCTTACAGGTCAAGGGAGATTATAATTTTTGTAATGTTATAAATTAAAATAAGTAAATAGAGAATTCAAATGTACAGTTAAATCCCAAAAATATTAGTATACTTGCCTTCAAGAGTAAACTGAGCCAAATGAATGGCTTTAGATAAATTTATTCCTTGCGTAGCTATGGCTGCCAAGTTACCTTACCTTCCGTGCCACTAGCAAAATAGGGCTTGCGTTTAGCCAGCGTCACCGCCCCATAAACAAAAGGGCTTTTCCCTTTTCAATCATCGAGTGATTGATTGCGTGTAGCCATAAATTAGCCAGCAGTTTTACAGCTTCCAAGCTGGCTGTCTCCAGGACTCTCCATCTCCAACATTAGTGTTGTTGCTAGCTGACAATTCTTCCATTTCAAAGAACTTCGAAGTTTTTTTTTTCTCCAAAAAGTATTTGAAATTGTTGGAATGGTCAACGGGGTGTCTCCAACAAGTTGTGCTAACATGGAAAACTTAAGAAAAGAAAAACCTTTTAATTTTTTTTTATAATTAATCCACATACTCTCACTTTCATTTTTTTTTAACTTTCTGGTAGTTTCATATATTTTAAATCAATCTTTTTTTTTTTAAATCGTGGCTCTCTCTATCTTACATGTAAAATTATGGAATAACTTAAATGTCCTTGAAATCAATAATCTTCGACCTGGTTGATTATTTATTCACTATAGTTATTTTTAAATATTTAAAATAAATAAATAGATTTAATATTTAATTTTAATTATCTATTCAAAAAATTTAATTTTATCTTCTTTTTTTTTGTAAAATCCAGTAGCCTAGATACTCTTTCTTGTTCATCTTAAAAAAAAACCCAGTATCCTCAAAATCTCTTCTTTGTTTTTTTAAATTTAAAATCAATCTTTCTACAGGTAGAACTAAAATTATGATATTGAATTTATTTTTAAAATTTAATTCAAATACATTAAAAAGTCTACAGAAATCTAATTCTCAAACATTTAATTCAAGTATATTAAAAAAAGAAAAACTAATTCAAATGTTCTAAAAAATAAGAATAAAATTAAGAGCACAGGAATCTAATTCTCAAACATTTAAGTTTTTAGCAATTTAACTTTTTTTTTTTTTTTTAAATCACCATAGTCCAGTGAGTGTACCGAACATGGATCCAACGATTGTGACCTATTGTCTCATGCGTCGCCACTGCTAGGGGACAGTGACACTGAAAGATGACAAGTGGGATAGATACATATCCTTCCCTCTTTCATCAAGCAAATTGGGACCCAGAAAAGAAGAATGAATGGTCATAATCCCACGTCGGGCCACGTGTACGGTCAAGAGTACCTATACTTTGATCACTAAAATCCAAAATCTACGGATAAAAAAAAATGGGAACAGATTGTGGCTCCCACATCTGCCTGTCCACCATGTTAAAATGAGGACGGATACATTTACATTTACCGTCTGATTAGATATATCACACCTACAT
This sequence comes from Populus alba x Populus glandulosa, assembly GCA_033617975.1. NCBI lineage: Eukaryota > Viridiplantae > Streptophyta > Magnoliopsida > Malpighiales > Salicaceae > Populus > Populus alba x Populus glandulosa. Next base: position 4,017,395 of record CM066156.1, on the reverse strand, counting down.
GGTGAAACGTCATATGATCAAGTGATCTGACCGCACGTGCTGCTTTAAGATAACTTATATGAGGGATTTTTCAAAAAAGTGATTTATATGATTATTTTCTAAATATAACTTTTGAATTATAACTCCCCGGGAAGTTTCATGATGCTATATGAACAATAATTAGTGATATATTACTAGTTATTTTTTAGATTTACATTTTAAAAAATACAAATAGAATTGAGAAATTCTAAATAAAAATATTCCTATCATTTTTATTGAGTTATATATTTTATTTATTTATTTATTTTCATGATGTACTTTTAAAAAATAACCTATTAATTATTTCTTAATCACCATGAAGTTTTCCTAACTTCTCGACTAAAATGAATTAAAAGTCTCTTGTGAAGAAATTATGAGTGTTTAATACGTGGGTCCAAAGCCAAAGATTTCATTGTATTATACAACGATTCCTCTAAGATTTTCCTAGAATATATAAATAACATCGAACTTAATTATTCGAAGAGCAATTATTAACTATTCTCTTATTGCACTCTCTTCTCTAGTATGAAAATAGATTTTGACGAGGGCAAACTATATTTTTTTCCCTTATAAATTCACCAATGTTTCAACTTTATCTCTTATAATTTGAAAATCTTCAAGTTTACTCCTTTGTATTTTTTTTAAAATCAAATCTACCCTTCACTGCTAAATAGCTAAGAATAAAACCAATTTTTTATATTGTTATTTTACTCACTTTTCTAACATTTTTTTCTTTAAAGTCCAAATATATGATATAATATTTACAAACATTTAGAAAGCTAAAATGACTCAAAAACCTAATTCAGAAAGTAGGTTATTTAATCATTAGAGGTAACATTAAAACTTTTTGAAAAATAGAAGGGTAAAACCGAAAAACATTAAATTATATTTCTATATGTTTTTTTTTGGGTTGTTTTCTATAGAAGGGTAGAATATTATTGAATTAATCTATAGAGGTAAGATTAAACCCATTCATTGACGATATTTATGAGAAGGGAAGTATGAAATGCACAGTATCTAATATTAATTTCTCTTAATTCTATTCATATTTTGATTGGTGGTAGCTATGACCACCAAATTTGTTTCGAGAAAATGTTTGATGAGGTGAATCTAGCCATTGAAAACGAAGGATTAATAGAATAGCTGATTTGCAAATAGACACGATTTTTTATATATTTCATTGGCTATATAATCAAGGATTATGAGAGCTGGAGGGGGGTCCAAATTGAAAATCACTCAATTAATTTTAAGTGATAATAATAGACATATATAATCCACTATGTTTAAGTCTATAATGATGTTTATTTTGCCCTTTAGAATTGGAAGGCAAGTCCTTCAGGAAAGGATAATGGCCCTGACAACTTGATTTTCTTTCTCTCGTCCTCTTCATATATACCCCCCCATATGAACAAGAATGAGTTGGTTTTCTCTATGTTTCTGTGGAAAACTATTTCCTACAAAATTCAAGTTTGTGGGGTTCCCTTTGTTCCTTCATGTCTTTGCTCTTGTTTGAGCTAAACTAGGTCGTGTTTTCTTGCAGTGTTCTCTTTTCAGAGATTCTAATTTCTGTACGTGGAAGAATTTAAAGGAGTGGCAATCTGGTGCATGTGATGATTTTTCTTTTGGCTCTTCTTCTTCTTCATCAAATCTGCTCGGTCCCCATTTCAATTTATTTGTACTGGCTTATCCAAATTCCAAACAAGCATCGAAGAAGAAAAGAACAGCAATCATTTTTTCTCATTCTGTTTAGATTATTTTATTTTGAGTGAGATTATTTTTTAATATAATATTATAGTTTTGTTAATTTAAGTTAGTGTTTAATGTTATGATAATGATTTTTTAAAAAAAAAATTTTCTTGAAAATATATCAATTTTAATATTTGCCAAACAGTATTTAAACTATATTTTCAAACACTATCTAAATATTTAAATTTTTAAACAGAGATAATTATTTGATTTATAAGCCTTCAACTTTGATGTATATGCCTTCAACTCACAACTTAATTATATATATTAATGATTTTTAATTCTTTACCGACACACGAGTACATGTGTGTGTGATATCATAATTATTATCCAGGAGGATAACCGGATAAGTTTCAGAAAAACGTTGAACAACTGTTCATGGCCGTCCAGCAACATGGGGAATAATTATCCTGATATATGCAAGCAGGCTTTTCAAAAACAGCAATGTAGATTGTAGAGTCATTATCAGTTTAAGGAATTTTTACTAAATGTAGCGCATTTGATTCGTATACAAGCATAACTTGACCATCGATCTCTGTCCAATAAACAATAATGAAGTTCAAGTAGAAGCAAAAAACAAATAATAAATTAAAATATGAATATAGTAACTAAAATGAGGAATCAAGGGTTAGATAAAAAAGAAGAAGACATACATTGAATTTGCTTCTTATGTTTGGGTTAATTTCTTCTTATGCAAGTCTTTACATACAGTAGGTGACGTCCCAATTCTCAATATTTGACAATATATCATCAAATTAAATTTCAATTCTTATTTCTACAAACCAACTTCAAATCTAATTTTTCTAGCCACTTTGAAGCTCGATCCTAGACACCTCCAATCGAGTCGGGAGGCCAAGATTTATCAAATGGAGGCTACACCGACCTCAATAGATGTCGAAAACTGGCTTTTCAGCTAGCTTTTATCTCCTTGTTCGTTTTTCTGACAGGGAACCTCTCGCTCCAACCAGAGATATGTTCATACACCGGCTAATTCATGTAAAAGAATCAAAAGTGGCTGTACTAAAAAGAAAGACGAAGGAGAAAATTCAACTAAAACAACATCGTGCTTTTGTGTGAGGGTTACTGTTAAAAAATGAACATTAAAGGGGAGAATTTACTGCGGGTTGGAATAGTAGCTTCAAACCAAAGAACATGAGCAAATGTGGTAAAAAAAGAGGCTTTTCCCTATCCTATCATTCTCTCACAAGACCGAATTCAAAGCCCCTTTGCATGAACCTCCGAAGCAATGTTGCCTCGGGTCACTTCAAGAGCTGAAAAGCAGATTCGGAGGGGAAGCGAGAGGGGAGAGAGAGAGAGAGAGAGAGAGAGCACCATGCAAGCATCTTTCAGATGTGGAAGCCTAAAAAAGCACAAGGCTTTTCTGAAGCTGTAAATAAAAAGGATGGAAAAGTATAATGATACACAACTTTCCATTAAGAAATTGAGGGAAGCACTTTTGTCTTCAAGAAGCCTCCTAGGAGTTAGGGATTTTATCAGCTAATAAATAAACTTGAAGGGCAAAAGGTGGCTCTTACAATGTCCCTAGCTAGTTCCCTTTTAATATTGTTGTTGGATGAGAATCATTCGATTTTATCTTTTAAAACAAGAGAACCACTAACCCCATGTATAACCATTCGCTTCCTTTTCCCAAAAATTCAAAATAATAATAATAATATATTTTTTCATAATTTAAAAAAAAAGTATTTAATTTTAAGTATTCAATTGGGACTGAAAATACAACAAATTTGTTTACCAATAATAATTGAACACGCATCCACCTCTTTGAAATGGTCCAAGGTTCGAACCTCTCCTTCTTTTTACTATTTTTTTATGATAAAAATGTCATGGTTTATTAATTATTTGACTATAAATAATACACATATTTTACTGTGTAACGTGATTTTTTTAGTTTTTTTTTTAATTTAACATTCTACTTTATTATAGATATTTATATGATGTATTCATTTGGTCATAAATATTTAATATTCTACTTTATTATAAATATTTAGCATCGCAATACGCGTTATGAACAACAAGTGGGATTGTAAGGTCACGGTACTGTAGAATTAGCCGAATAAAAATATGCTATATATATATAGGCAGCTTTGTTATCTCCAAGAACTGTTTGGTCGGTCATTAACTAAACCCTAATTGGTCATCCATTTCTGGTTCATCTAAAAACAAGTTATTCTACTGGATAACCAATGGGATCCCCACCATACTTAGATTTTAGAAACTTATAGCCAATTATTTCTTCATTTTTTTTTCAAAAAATAAGTTTCCTATATATTTTTCTCTTTCCACCTAGCTAATTTATAACATTGTCCACTGCTTTTCTAAAACCCTTTTAAATCGATGGGTTCGAATCCAAGTCTTTTTAAGAGTATATTGTCAGAAGTATTGCTTTCAATCAAAAACCGAAAGAATTTGATTTCTTTGTTGAAAGACAAGTCATAATTAATTAGATATTTACCCTTTAAAATATGGTGCGATTTGATATATAGGTGCTTCTATAGATATTTACTCATGCCATTGCGTGTTAAGACTCTAAAATTAAAGAACGAATATTTTCTACATTCGACGCGTTTTCTCTAGAATCGAAGTGCAGTATTTATAATTTCTAATTCTATTACTTTTTTATATACAACAGTGTTACTCGGATTTATGCTACCTGTATCGTATCCTTTTGGCACCCTTAGTTTTTACCTTTGAAATTGTGTTTTAAATATACTTTTGGTTTAAAAATTATTAAATTAATATTTTTTTAATATACTAATGTTAAATTTTTTAAAAACAAATCAAAAATATTTTAAAAAAACAACCTGCACTATAATTAATACCAAACTCACTCCATATCTAGATGGAGAACTCTATCTCTCTCTCTCTCTTTAATGATAACGTCTCTTTGTATTTTGTAATTGTACAAGTACTAGATTAAAAAATAAAAAACAGATTCTTCCATCTTGCATTTCAAACGTTCATGTTGCACTGATGAATGATGGCGGAATGCATGATATTCTAGCTTTAATAATTTCACAATGGAATTCCTCGTCATATATATGTATACGTGTGTGTGTGTGTGGCTGGGCACAATAGTTGAAGCCTTTATTTAATATTTATACAGGATAGTTTTTTTTTTTTTTTAAGACCACGATATTTCCCATAGTCATTAATTCACACTCAAACCAGTAAATCATTCACACTCATATATACCAGTATATTTACTGAGAAATTCTCTTATCACATCCTCTCATAATCTCATTGAATTCGAAATTCATAGTGCGTTAATAGTAAAAAGAAAGATCAAAACACAATGTATAAGGCGAAACGCCAAAAACATTTGAATGGGAGAGAGGTACTGAAAAGAAAAGCAAGATGAGATATGGTGTGCGGGTGCAACAAAAATTCATGCAATCTTTTCCTTGTCTAATTTGATCTCTTTCTACGCATACTTTTATAGATGCTTGCCAACCATATCTTCCCAAACTCTTCTTTAAGTTTCCTTCATTGTTTTTATTATTTTCACTCTTCCTATCCTTTTCCTTCTTCAATTTCTTTATGCAGCTTAGAAACAACGCATTCTTTGAATCCCACATATTTTGTTGTCACGACTTTTTTCTCTCCAAAAACGCAAAAGTAAGCACTCATGCTTGCCTTTTTTTGGGTAAATAAGCACCCATGCTTGTCAAGAGCCACTTCGGTAGGCCCTCCAATAAGAAAAACCTAAATGATCTTATTGGTCTCCCACCTCTCTTCATGCTCAAGACTCCCTGTCTCATATATTTGGTGGAGATTTGGCTCCACAGGGACTTTTGCATGGATTTGCTGGCTAGTTTCCAAACCAAGGGTTTTGATTTTTCTTTCTATCCCCATCTTCTTGTCTTATCCCCGTCCTTTTGTTTTATGGTTATCTCATCGTGGTCAACCCAACATTCATTTCCCATGTCTCTTTCATGTTTTCTTTCTTTTTTATCCCTCCCTCCTTAATTATTTGTCATTCTTTCTCGTGAAAAAATCAGACTTGGTCAAGCCTGGTTAATTCTAACTGTTTCTGTCAATTCCTTAATAAGATTAAATTAAGGGAAATGTATGTTTTAAATATTGATGATGAGATCATCGTGCATCGAACAAAGTCAGGGAAAAAAAGTATAATCCAGTCTCGTTAATTACTAGGTGAAGCTACAAAAAATATATCAGGGAAAACCCATTAAAAAAAAGAAGAAGAAGGGGGGAGCAAGACGAGTATATATTACACTTGTTTCCCACCTTACTCGGATTTTCTTTCCCAGCTGGGTACCCTGGATGTGAGTTACCGATGTATATTACGATTCGTAAGCTTCCAGGGATTTTTTTTATTGAGAAGTGTTTGCAAAATTGTTTTTCTGTTCTAGTTTTATGATTAGCAGCCTTGGTGCTTCAGAAACTTGCAGTGTGAATCCCTGAAATACATGCAACTTGCCACGCCCACGGCGCTATCAAAATTTGATAGGTCAATGTATAAATATAATGCGAATTCAGTACTAAAACATGCATGTGTGACAATTCTTCCAGTATCTCAAAAGAGTTGATAATTAAATTGAGTCCGTAAAACCTAACAGGAGCGCGCGTAAGCCAGCTAGTGCAATGAACCACTGGCCAGGTTTTGGAAGTCTTTTGTTTTGTGGCCAAGTTTTAAAAGTAAAAAGAGAAAGAGAAAGGAAATAAGAGGATGCAGACGAACATACTGTGGGTTAGACATTCCAGGCATGCCATGTGTTATCTATTATTGGATAGAAGATTAAAAGCAGAAGCATACAAAAGGCCAAGAGGGAGAAATTAAACAAGCAAGTCCACATGAAATTACAAGAACTTGCAACTCTCAAACCTCTTTGGACCATGTCTTTATGTGGTGGTTGCCTTGAGAAATAATTGGGTGGCAATGGATTATAATAGTAGAAGAACTCTTTCGGCTATGGGATAAGAGATGTAGTCATCATGACTTGATTTTCCTCGCTTTTATGATAATTCCGACGGCACTAAAAGGTTGAAGAAGCAGTGATATACTGATATTGACTTCATTTTGCCTCTGCAAACAAGAATAGGTTGGTGGGATTTCTTTTAGGGTTGTCCCTTGTGGGCCTCTTCAATTTCTTTCGGGATTGATGAGGTTGACATGGTTGAAGCCATTTTTCTTTCAATGAGGAAAGTGATGGTATAAACGAAAATCTGATGGTCAACAATTTGAAGCTGAGTGACAACGTGACCTAAGTGGTGTCATGGCGACGGGGCCGATGTCATGTCGTTTTTAGCGTTGGAATGGACGGCATGGCCTTGTTGTGTTCTTTCAAAGTCATTATCGCAACCACCAGGATTAATTATTATTATTATTATTACTACCATGATAAGCATTGGAATCGTTTTGTGGTTATATTTTTTGGATTCGTATTGTCAGGGCATCACAGTCCAGTTTCAATCATTCGGAGAGCATGATAACTTCTTATTTTACAAATAACTTATTTATTTTAGATTTAAATTAAGAATGTATTTTGGAAACCGTACAAAACAGAGTTATAATTGAAATTACCATGTTAATTATCTAATCCAGGTGGGTTATAAATAAATACAAGAACAAGAAAAACCCAAATGAGATTATTATTTTTTGTATATTTTAATTTTTAACATCAGATGATATCTGTGGTATCCATTGAAATAATTACCCCGTGAGAGTGCAATGTCTAAATCCAAAGAATAAAATGCATTCTATTGGACCTTCACGCATACAGAAGCGACCAGGTCAACTGAATCTCGTCCCGCAATTATTACTTGAAATCGACGTATTACCAATTAAAATTTTATTGATTACCATCTGGATTAATTAATTGATGTATTTAATATGACCAGTAATTTCCACGCTGCCGGAAAACCAGTGCAAGAGTGGTGAACAGGAGGATAAACATGTATGAAATTCTATTTTTTCCAGCAGAAAGATCCCTGGGTTCAGGGGGCAAAAACTGGATGATCTCAGTCAGGGTCACCTGCGGGCTTTGTAATGGGAATACAACAGGATACAAAATCTAGTTATAACTCAACTGCATCCATGGCTAACAAAGTCCTCAAAGCTCCATGATTTGCAACAGTCCTACCTGGTCTGATGGAGAGAAATTCTATAATGATGGCTAGCTTAGGCTCTGTGATCAATGACAATTTAGTAGAGTTCACTGTTCATATGAATAAAATGGGAATTTTGATGATTTGGAAATGCAGTGTAACTTGATGTATCACGTTCGAAATGGAAATAGTATTGGACCTAAGAGAATGAATGAACTATGAACTTCATGAAATCAATGGGGAATGTAATTCCCAGAGGAAGGCAGCTCTATCCTAGAGATCAACATAAATCCATGGTAATGCATAGGTACGCAATGTATGAATAAACAGTGAAGTGCAGGGAAAATTGAAACATTAGTATATAAGAAAAGCATTCTCTTGCAAGGGTTTCCAGGGAGAAATGTTGAAGAGACCTGGTAGAGTTGCAAGTTCAAGCCTCATCATCCTTCTCTGAGGTTTTCAGAACAAAAATTATTTTCATCTGCCCCGCACAAATTCCTACCTTCATGTATCGGCTTCTTCAGGCTCATGGATTTCTGGAGTTAAGAAAACCTAAAAAGCTTTGGCTCTGTTCTCTTCTCTTGTGTTGATAAAAAATTTATATCTCAAACTCCATAAAGTGGCAGGAAGGTTTTAACGAAGGAGTACGCAAGCGCACCAGTGAAAATGTAACTGTCTGATCTGTCCAGTATCCCACCTGCGGGCAGTATCAGATGTTAGGCAATCATTTGAAAAAAGGGGGGAAGCAATATATAACTTGAGTTACAATCAAGATCGAAAGAAGAACTCAATAAACAAAAAGCATCAGTTCAGAATCTCTATGTCCAGGGATAAGATTAATGGTGCAAAATTAGATAATGAGAAATGGTTTAAATGATGTATGCTGAGTGGAATTTTTGTTGTAAATTTAAATAAGTTAAAAAATGAATGGGCAAGATCTGCTTGGGCAGCTGCCATGAAGATAATGACCATTATAGAAATGAATCACCAACATAAGAGGGTTCGATGTATAGGAAAACTGAAACCCTGTAAAACAATGCTGATATATGATGGTAATGACCAATTTTTAAACCATATTACAAATTACTTGAAAGAGTTGACAGATGAAAAACTTGAGGATAGGATAAAAGGATTGGGAAATAGTGCCCAAGGGAAATTCTAGAAACAGCCAGGCACGCACAAGCTGAAAGAATGATAGCTATTGAAAGAACAAAAAAAACCCTCACAAAGTTGCACCAATCATCTAAATAACTCAAACAAAAGGGGTACCACAACAAAATGCAGCCACGTAGGTTCTGCACGTCAATAAAGAGTGAAGAAAATGAATTGGTGTCTTATCAGATAACACAAGCATGAGCAAAAACATATTACCATGTCCAGGTATTAATGAGCCAGAGTCCTTGACTCCTGCATCACGTTTGATCATTGATTCCGTGAGATCACCAAAAATAGATCCGAAGAAATTTAGAAACCCAAGAGCAATTGCACTGAAAGCCAATCAAGAGAAAGTCAGTTTCACATTAACAAATTCTAAAATTACCAATGATGCATATTCACATAAAAACAATATGTACAGCAAAAAGTAGTACATATTTCACCTATCCTTTATGTTGATTCAAGCTGTTCTAACGAAAGACATAACAAAAAATTTAGATATTATTTTCCAAGAACAAAGAAGAAGCCACAGTTTATCTTATTGACCTCTCAAGATGAGCGAATGAGATGCATATGCCAGTCAGTCATAGATAACCTCATTACATTTTCAATCTATTTAAAGATGTGCAAATGGGCTGCACATTCTAGTCAGTTGACAGATAATCTCATTACAATTAAGCTGCATGTCGTTTTGTTCGTTGCCAAAAGCCATCTATATCTACCATTAAATGTTGTAAGAGAGAAGAGAATTGAACTGCCAAGACACTTTTTCTGAAACAGCAACCCACCCGAACTATATGGAGGGACATAAGAAAAACATAAAATAAAGTAATAACTCATAACAAAAACAAAGCCTTGCAATACTAAATTAAAATGAGAATACATGTCTCACTCCCAAGTAACAAGAACAGTTTATTTAAGAAAGTCCACCCAACATTCCTCTAGTTCATTTGCATTGTTCATAATTTTATTTTGTGATGGTTAGAGATTAGAAAAAATTGGGATTCCAAATAATAAATCCATGAACCTTGTTTATACACTAATATCAATCAGTGAGAAATCCATGAATAGTTATCCTGGTTAAGGTGATCCAACATTTCTGCTACATAATTGATAATTTTTATTAGCCTCCAATTCTATGTAGTTGAGACACATGAATAATGGACTGAAAAGTATAAACATGAGAGAACGTACTGGTCCTGCTTTTGATCAAAGGCTAGTGAATACCTTAGCAAGGATGTTGGCCAGCAAAAAAACTTTGATAGTACCACCGAAGTGGCTATACAGCCACCCAAGCCTATAATTGTTCCTTCCCATGTCTTCTTTGGACTAATTCTAGTTAGGAGTGTCCTGCCAAATGCCTGTATCGGATTAGCAAAACTATCTCATGCTGCTTTGTTGATAGGACAAGGGAGAATTTGAAAACAAATAACATTGCTAGAAACTCAGGTTCTTGAGAAAGCTCATCACATTCTTGTATCCAGCAACCTTATTAATGGAATATCAACATCTTTCTACAAAACTCAAAGAAGGAGAGTAAATTCTGTGAGGATGTATGAAACATTGAAACTGACTTGCTTATTTATATTCTGGAAAGAAGCATCACATCTTGATACTACAGTATGTATTTATGTCTAAAAACCACTGCAAGATTTTTCTTTTCTTTTCTTTTCTAATTTTTTAATGATTTACAAACTCAGTAATTCCTTGAAAACTGACTGCTTAAATCCAGAAAACAAAACGATTCATAATTGCTAAAAGCTCAGAACTGCAGGAGCCACAACTTCAGCAAATTATGACAGAATGGCTGACTCACGAGTTTATGTTACAAGATATCCAACACACACATGCATATAACACTTCCGTGCTTAGGTTGATTTTTAGTTATTTGAAGCATATGTACCAATATGGAAACTATAAATCAAAAGCAATCTATGCATAATGCCTTTCGAAATAGAAACTTGCATATAACACCAAATGTATTAACTGTTAAACAATACTTGTCCATTAACATTCTAATAGAAAATAGAACTCGGCTGAACAGAAATCCAGTACCTTGCCACCTATAAAAGCATATGTATCGGCTGCAATGATACTGCTCATAGAAATCAAGGTTGCTACAAGACCCACAGTCCAATGAGCTTGTCCTCCAAGAAGAACAGGCCATGTTGTTCCTATTCCTGCCAAATAAAAAAGGTACAAAATCACTTTGCTAAAAGCACCAAGTCCTAGATCAGGCCTCACATATGCATATAGGAGAACTGGGCTCACAAGATAGGAATAGGTTGATTTTACGTAAAATATAGCTAGTGCTTGAGGATACTCCTACAAAACTCAAACGTAGATGGAGAAGTCCATGCATTTTCCTAAGCCATATCATGTTCCCTTTACAACAGGTGAAGACTCTTTGTCAATTTACACTTGGATGCAGGCCCACAGAACCTAAAAGTCGTAAATGAAAGAGTGAACAGACATAAACTAGTCTGACATGGGAGTCCATGAACTAAAGTCTAATGCCATACTAGCACAAAAATCTAAAATCTCAAGTTGGATGCGAACATCTCCATATTTAGATTGCTCCATATGTTGTTTCAGTCATTATCCTTCTATCCGGAGACTTACATTTAATGCAAGATACCATATTCATTTTCATGTGTCACAAATATCAGTAAAATAAATGGATAGTCCTTAATTCATCAGCGTAGCATGTCATATGACATCTCAATTTGACAATATGGCATACACGTTCATTATTTGATAAGCTTCCTAAAATCTAACATTATCATTACATAAGCATAACAGTGCAGCTTCTTACTTGTGTTCAAGGCAGGGGCTGCTAAACCACATCGAAGCTTCACCCAGAAACAAGGAAGATATCCACAATAAAATAGCCCAAATATAGTACTACTAAGCTGAGAAAAACGAGGATTCCCTCTCTGTAGAAGCAATGACATTGCCACAACAAAAGCAGCAAATGTCACTGGAATATCAATCTGACCAAAATACCTGACCAAATTTTAGAAATACTAATTAGCAACTGAACAAAAAAAATTTAATACTTGCAAGAATCATTCGAGTATCACAAGTTAAATGCATGTTTGAAATATAAATAAAGATACATCACGATCTTTACAAGGTAAGAACAGGCATGAAAGCACAAATAACAGAGCAAACTCGTGACACATATCGAGGAGGTGGAGTCATTCCTGCAGTGATTCCACGACTTCTAACCAATTCAAAGTACTCACGCGCACCAACAAATACAACAGCTGCTAAAGCTACAGTGAAAACCCATCCTCCAGCTAATACTATGCCTCCAGCAGAAATCCCAATCCCAAGTCCAAAAATGATTCTTTTCTTCAGTTGACTTGCTTTTTGTTGAAGTTGTGAAACAGAATCCTCCTTTGCAGGTGAAATATGATCTTTCTCAACTTCCTATAACACAAATATTTCAACAGTTCCATTTAACCTCGCAAACAAGCAATATAAGAACAAAATAAATAAATAACATGTACACAAAAGGCACTAAATTTACTTTTAAGCATCCTGAAATCCCAAATTTGCTAGTTTCTTTGTACCTCAGCATTTTTAACATGTGTTTCTTGTAAATTGCATATTACTCTTACTTTGGATGGTGGAAGATGTGGCAAATTATGACACTTATGGAAATAGAAAACTCTTTTGTACCCAATCAATGTCCTTTTCCAATTTGAAAATTAGCACACTTGTATCTGCGAGTGATTTTGTTAATGACAGAGATGATTTTAGCAATTCCAGAAACTAGAGATTAACACCCAGGCCCCTTTATCAAGTTTATTTTTGCCTTTTTGCAGAGGCACCTCTTAGTAAAATCGTTGGGATCCTGACAAGGATTCTAAAATGATTTTACAGCAGGAAAGACATGTATGAGGTGTGCAAGACCATTACTATCCAAAAAATAAATTTGCAACACAGATTGCATTTATTAAAGCACTTACAATCACATGGGCAGACAGAAAATCTCATAAAACTACCAGGTCAATAAAACAGAATGCCATATATGTTACCATCCTAGAGAAATACTAGTGATAACAAACACAACCAAAACCCTTTCAATACTTTTCCATCAAAACTCAGAGTCATAGGAATTAGCAGAGTCTGTCACCACGTAATACTCTCCATCAGGAATAATACAGAAGTGAAAAGAATTAGGAGTAATAACTACTAGCAAACTCTTAGCACTTCCAGGTCATAAGGAAGGAGGGTATTCTTTATGTGGCATAGAATAGCAATTCCTTGATTAATCCGCGTGCTAACTTTAGATGTAGAAATATGAAAAAGGGTCATTTGCTGCATTTTGTTTTATTGACTTAGCAACTAGGTAGGAAGCGCGTGTGTTCTTGTCGGTACAAGAAATTCCTTGATTCATAGCAATTCATTGATTCATAGCAATTCCTTGATTCATCCGCATGCTAATTTTATTGACTTGAAATTCCTGTTTCATAGCTTAACTATATTATTGCCTTGGCACCGGGCAATAGTGATGATAAGTGATTTCAGGCTCAGCTTTACTTTACATAGCAATTTTTTCCATCAAAAAACACAATACCTCACCCATTCACACTCGTCTTCCTCGACATAACACTATTAAAGTCTAACAATTGCTAGAATAAACTTAATTACGGAATTCCCAGTTATCAATGAACGTCAGTTATAGGAACATTTTTATTACCTCTTTGCCGCTGTCTTCGTCGACGCTATCAGCCTCAGCTCTGGCCACGGACGTAATTAACCACCGCTTCGCCGTCGCCCTCTTAGCGTGAACCGGAACTGCGGTTTTGGATCCATTTAAGAGGAGATCGAAATTGAGTTTCTTTCGATTGAGAATTAGGGAATTTTTAGATAATAGAGGGCGGTGGCATGGGCAAGTTACTGACAGTACTGGTATCAAATGGAACCGCTCAATTTCTACAAACGAGGAGGACGCCATGGAAATTGGAATAATTAAAATTTTAAAGCAGAGAAAATTAAATTAGGTCAAAATTTTGTAAGCATGCTGATTTTTTTATTTTTTTTAATATTATATGAGGGGATATTTTGATAGAGAATAGAGATAGTGAGGTTGGCAATGTATTGGACGCGTTGTGTACTGCGCGTCGCATAGTGAAATCCTAATTTGTGTAAACCTCGTAAAGATCGCCGCAGCGGGATGGTCTCTTCTGAAAGTGAAGAATTATTTCTTAATTCTATGTCCCCAGGGCCCAGAGTACTGAGTTGCTGTGCAGTAACAAAAAAAAAAAACAATTTTTCTTTTTTATTTTCAGTTTTCTTCTTTTTTTCTAGTCTTTCTTCTTTAATAAAAAATTATATTGTTTTCCATTTAGGGAAAAAAATAAAATAGAAATCCTGTTCTTAATATATTTTTTACATTTTAACATACACAAATATTTTATTATTATTTTAAAAAATATTTTTCACTTATTAAATTAAATAAAAACAAGAATAAACATAACAATATAATATTTTCATTGTTAAAGTGTATTGATACTAAATTTTACATGAATAAAATTAATTAAGATAAAATAAATTTTTAATAATTATTATAATTATTCCATAATTGATATACAATGGCTTCCTTAACAAAACAAATTTATTATTGTTGAGATATATTTTTTAAAGAGTTTGGTGATAATTGTTTTTTTTTAATTTATTTATAAATATATAAAAATAATATTTAAAAATATATAAATACGATTTAAAAATATAAAAAATTTAATATTTTAAAAAATATCGTTTAAAACGCAAATCAAACGATGTTCATTTAGAAATTCCAATCCCTCCCTACGATCAGTTATATCTTCCATCCTGGACCACGAAACATGTTCACGAAGGTTTTTTTGTTAGGACAAGAGATTGAGTCAGAAATCCGGCATGGTTTCTCCTGCTCTCCGGTGCTTCAAGATCCAGAAAACCACACATACTAAATACTCTTTTCGACATTCCTTAAACATGTCTAGTAAACGTATCCGTGTCTGGTTAAGTGTTGGCTTACCTCTTTACATGTTACCTTTACTTGAACATGCAAGGATGTCAGCCATTTCTTCTGTGGGGATTGCATCATCTAAGCCTTGTTCAAGATCCTAATTTCACTAGAAGAAGTTAGAAATACTGATAAAACACTATTACAGTAAAGAGTGATTAGTTGTCTCATGATTGGTTGCTCCAACTATTCAATTAACTTGTGAGAAATGCGATGCTAAAAATGCAAAGATTGTAAAAAGCTGAAAAACTTCACTGCTAGGCTGATGAATGGATGCAATGACAGTTCTTCCAAGTCCATCGTTGTGATCTAACCTTGCAATCCCTCTCATGACATAATATGATGCTTCTCTATAAAATAAAATAAAAAAAAAACTAGTCAGCATTTGATTGGTGAGATCCTAACTCATAATTGCCATGAAACTCTAAAATTGAGATAATTAATAAACAAGTCATGAACCCGTATTTTTATTTTTCTTGAGACGATAAAAGTATGTTGTTTTTTAATATTTTTATTCGATTATGATCAAGGAATTCTCTATATGAGTGTTAAACCATGTCATCAAATACATTAGCAAAAACAATAAAAGAGTATATATTTTGTAATTCCATCAAAGGGCATTTAGCACTAACTCACTGTCATCATGGGATATCAACTTCCAGGCTTAATCTTGCAAACAAGTGCTTTAAGTAAATTAGATTGCAGTACAACCTATTGATTCTGCTTTCTTTTGTTATTTATCATGCATAGACAACACACCAAGAGAGCAAATTATCCGGAACAACACGTACACATATACATTAATTCTTAAGGCCTTTTTTATTCAATTTTTCAATTTTTATTTGTTATTTAGCATTAAGGTACATAACTTGAGTCACTTGTTTAAAACCAAAAAACAAAAACTTTGGCAGTACTTTAACATTATTTTTTAAATTAAATTGACTAACTCAAGTTTTTTTTTTTTAATTTTATCATTTAATATTTGATTAATTAAAAATTAAACTTCATGATTTGTTTTAATTTTTTTTTATAAGGTTATTTTCGTCTCATAACTTAGATCATGAATTTTACGGATTAACCCGAATTGACTCGAGTTATTTTTTTAGTCATTTTTTTAAAAATATTTTTTAATTTTATTTTTCGACACTAAGTTGACTGAGAATTGAATTTTAAAGTTTATTTTAATAATTATATAAAAAAAAACTAAAAAGAGTAAGGGTTTCAATGTGCCTATAATCACAAAATACTATTCATTATAACATTGTTTTTTCTTTTTATTTTTTTTTCAATTTTAATTACATTTTTTATCATTAGATTTATCGGAGATCGAGGTTCACTTTTTATTTTTATTATTTTTTATGATGTTATCTTAGTTTTATGATCCAAATCGCAAGTTTAGCGAGCTAACTCATGTTGTTTTTTCCCATTTCTTAATTTTTATTCTTAATTTTATATTTCAACATTGCATTATTTAGAAATTAGGTTTCATGATTTATTTTAATTTATTTTTTACGAGGTTACCTCGCTAACCTAGACCTTCTTTTATTATTTTTTCTTTCATAAGAGGCAGGCAACCCTTATTTTTTTAAAACAAAAAAAGCACTTGACATGTTACCTGTTATAACACATGATACATCATCTGCTTCCCAGAACTTGACTATTATTATGGTGGTCAGAAAATACAAGTTTGTTTTTTATCTAAAAAATTATTTTCAGCTCAATTTTTTTTTTTAAAAAAAACCACCTAGTAATATTCTTAAAACCACCCAAGACCAATTTATTAAGAAACAAGAAACTAAAAGCAGTAACAAAAATACAAAATCAGGAATCTGTTTTTGGATTTTAATGAATAACTGTTCTTCATATGTTATATTATTCAATTATCATATCAAAAAGTTTTTTTTACCTCTCAAGGCCGATCGAGTTTTTCAAGCTTGGTGAAGGTCAAAAATCACTATGTCTAATTCCTCTTATTAAATAAAGCTTTTTGATACCAAACTTGTTTATTTTGATTGTCGCAAACATGATAATCTTTTCTTTTTCATTGTCTATCTTGTAATAAATTTTTTTCCTTTTTAAAACTTATAATTAAAAAATAAAATTTTTTGAATTAAAATAAAATTGTCATGAATATAAAGGAAGTAATGTATTTTCCTTATGTTTTACTTTTCAGTACTCTATTTTTTTAATTTGGTATTTGTTTTTCATAATTTTAAGCCTAATTTTATCTAATTAGGCTATATAAAAATTCTATTGAAAGAAGAAAATATAAAAGAAAAGCTTTGCTGTTTATACGAATAGGAAAACATCATCAGAAACCCTATATCCTAGATAATTGCTCGTGAATAAAGATCGAGCAAGACTACAAGCTTAGGCTCGTTACACAAAAGTACAGAGTATGAACAAACGTTTGCTTAGCTCGTGAGGTTGATGACCAAAATGTTGTTTTGATGTTTATATTCAATTCATATAGTCTTAAGGGTCTTGCATATGTCTAGGATGATTTCTGTTGAAAAAATTAGATTTATTTAAATTATTGTAACTAATTTAGATAATAATTTTTTTCAAACTTTATGAAAAACAAACGACTTGGGTAATTATTTGATTTTTTAATTGTTTTTTTTGTTTTTTTTTTTTTAAAAACTATGAGTTTGTAATTTTTCTTGGATAGAATCCATTTCCATCAAAGTCTAACATTCAAGTTTTACTAGATCAGTCCGCATATCAACAAAGCTCAAGCTTATCCATTTCCAAAATCAAATATAGTCCTCAAACCTTAAGTTTATTTTTATATTTGTCCCTCGAAAATGATTATTTGCTCCCTCCACAAATTTTCAAATATTTAATAATATTTCTCAAGTATAATGATAATTCTAACTTCCTCCGCCCAAACATTTGGTCCAATAAGAAAATTTTTCATTAATTCAATACTACTGGACTGAGTCGGAAATTTTAATTTTATTTTGGTATTGTTTACCTGAAGAAACCCCATATTTATAAGGAGAAAAAAAACATAACTAATTTTCATAAAACGGCATCCTTGACTGCGTTTATCCCAAAATTTTTGAAAACAAAACATCCAGTTCCCACCAAAATCATTTTTATGAAATCCTAGAAATACAAATCCAAATACTAGAGAGAGAAACTGCAAAATTATTGAAAGAAAACCTAATCCTGTAGAGAGAAATGGATGTGAAGCAAGCTGGCTCATCACTCGATTCACTGATTTCTTCATTCAATACTCGAATCGCTGAGTTACAAGAACTCGTTATTGCCCGAAACAGTGAGTCACCGAACTCGATATAAAATTCTCCTGTGACATTTTGTGTTTCATTTTCTCATACACGGAACTGAAATTTTTTGTTCTTGCAGTGTATCCAGCGAGCAGCGTCACCGATTTGAAGGCGGTGGACGCAGCATTGAAGGCGATGGAGCTGCAAGTGCAAGCTATCAAAGACCGCTTGCGTGAGGAGACCTTGGCGATCCCTAAAGCTAAAGTACTACACCTTTGCTCTGAATTCCCTGTCTTTGTTTTTTCAGTCAGAGATTTGTTTTGTTGATTGTAAAATTGAATAACCGAAATCGAGTTTCATCTTATAATTAGGGCTAATCATTTAGGTTAAGTTGAATTATGAAAAAGAAAAGGAAATAATATGTTTTTTGTTTTTTTGAAATTGATTTTGCTGGAAGTCATATACGGTTTAAAGAATTAAAAAAAAATAATAATTAATTAGGCTCAATACAATCATTGTGGTTTATTTAAGTGGAACACAACATTATCTCGAAGAAAAAAACTTGAATAAAACAGAATATTATTGTCTCTAGGGTTATAAAATAGAGGGGGAGCTGTTTTAGTTATGTTAATTAAGCATGCGCATTTATATTTTGTGGTTGTAATTGTTTTTTGTTTTGTTTTGTTTTATGGATTCAGAAACTAATTGAAGCATCACTAAGGCAGCAGAAAAAATTGCAAAGTATGTCTGTACATGTGCCAGAAAGAACAACCTTCTCGAATTCGGAAATTAATAATAGAAGGTACTGGTGTTTTTATGCGTATATTACAAGTCTGCGAGTCTAAGGTTTTGAGCTGCAAATATGGTTATTTTATTATGTATTGTCAGCATTCTGCCAGAAGCATCTAATCAACTTCCTGGTTTTGGTCCATTGAAACCTGAGGAGCCTGTAGCAACACACAAGGTATGTGATTGTAATGGAAAATTTACGTTTTAATTTCAATCCGTAAATCTATGGGGATACGGATTGTTGACGTTTTGTATGGCTCAGACCAATAAATTCACTTTCATTCTCATTTTGAATTTAATGAACCCGGAAAAACTAGATGGATAATGAATAACTGAAATAAGGGGAAAATAGTTTGCAAATGTTCAGTTGCTATAATTTTCATAAAGTTTTGCTGTAGCTTGAATGCGAGGGAACTATTTAAATCACTGATCAAGATTTTGTTGAATTTCAGGAGAAAAAGGGTCGTAGCCCTCCACCATTGTGGTATATAACTGCTGCTGAGCTGGATTCCCTATCTTCGTAAGTTAATTTATCTTTTCTTTCTAATTATGTGGTTTTTATTTGAAGAATCCAATTCCATTCATAGACTACTTACATGTCACTCAGTGCCATTCCTTGATATGTCACTCCGAGCAAGGTCTCTGTTTTGCGTCTTTTGACACGGCCCTAGCTTTCCAATGACACATCAAATTTCACACAAAACAGTATGTATTTCTGCAAGTATAGGACTAGTGTTTACACTTATGTCTCAACTGAGTTTGAGGCGTGGCACAATCTTGGTCTGAGTACTTTTGCACAGATACTGAAACCGATGCTAGTATATGAGGTTTCATAACATAGATTAGCGGGGAAATGTTGGGAATGAAGAGTCCCGTCTAGCATTCATATTATAAAGCTCCGGACCAACTCCAGTGCTATTGCTGATTGCAGATACATGAGAGGAAGGCTCACCCTAGATAAGGTCAATGCAGCTATTAATGACATGGCAGCATATGCTGATTCAAATTTTCAGCTTATTACAGCCCCAAAGAAGAAGGTCTCAATTCAGTACTTTTTTCTGACTTCCATAAGTACATGCTTAATTTTTCAACTATTCTGATTTTTTTCAACTTTCCGTTGTGAAGCTGGCAGAGAATCTCTGGGAAAAAGCATTGGTAAGTGAACTTTACTGTTGGGTAGTATAGCCTAAAATTTCTTTATCTATGTTCCCCTTTGAAGGTTAAATAGTTCTTTGAATAGCAGTTCCCTCCTGAGTTGTTGCACGATAAGGTTTTCCTAAACTAGGAAGTGCTTAAGTGAAAAATTATGCGGAGTCAAAATTACACGATGCGTCTGTGATTTATTTCAAATAGTTGGCATTTAGCATTGTTTTGTATTCATAGGCAAACTGACTGTTATATGCAGTTGATTTTAGTGTCTCCTTGACTACAGGAACTAAGGGATATTGCGATGACAGAATCAATAAAGGGAAAACACTTTTTTCTTGAAACTGACATAAAAGGACCTAGCTTGAAGCTTGACAATACAGGAAAAGTGATTTTGACTGTAAGTTGTTCCTCTTTTCTTTTTCACCTTTTGCTAGATAAATTTTCTACCCATAATCAAATCATGGAATACAATGACTAGTTGCATGATTAAGAAACTCAAATTAAAGTAACTGCAGTTCCTGTTCTATATTAACTGTAAATTTGTCGTACATGGCATGAACTTTGACACAAGGTTTACTTGGCATTAGGGAAATAGATCCAAAATTCTTGGAAACTTGTTATGCTGTTATTTTGACAGCATAAAATGGTAAACACTGTTCAGTAGATTCATATCTGTTCAGTTCGTTTACTTGGTGAAATGTCATACCCATGCATTCTGGTCTTTTACAGGTTCTTCGCCACCTTGGTCGCATCAGTGAGACTCGAATTGGGCATCATCGTGTTATCATTCTTTCAAAGCCTCAAACTTGATGACATCTAAAGTATGAAACACATCATGAATATAACTTCAAGGAATGTAAGTGTGTTTCATATGTGAAAAAATACAGAACCGTGTTCAAGGCAGGCTATGCACCCTCTATGAATAACATCTTCAGTTCCCTGCTTCTGTTGCTCATCATATTTTACAATTTCTTGAGTCTCTGGCTTCAAGAACTCTCTTGCTCGTTTCCTCTATTTTATCATTGTCTTCTTCGTTTTCATAAGCAGTTCGTGGCATGTATAGTTATAGACCCTGCTCCAGCCTCAGATCCCTACTGGCTTCCAATAGTAGATGTCCCTTTATCGATCCTGCGAGGCTACTGCACTTCCTGAAGCCACCTGCAATCCTTTTCCATTTCCTTCAATGGAGAGGCCTCTATCCCATTACTGCAACTGATTGCAGCATTGCATTTGCTCGTGACTATTCATAATATAATTTATATAATTTTTTAAGATGTTTTTTCAAGTAAAATTTGGGTTTCAAACTTACATAGGTTTGTATTAAATTATGTTTAATTTTTATTAAATAAAATGAGGATGATGTGATTCGAATTCGTGACTATTTAATCATTAATGATATTATATCAAAAAATTATCTTGAATTTAAGCTTTTGAATGGGATAATTCTTTAACATTTTCACCCACACTTGCCGAGTCTAATGCAGGTTTTGGTCGCTTTGCAGGCAGTGGAATCAGTGAAGTTATTGAATCATGTCCTTATGTACCCGAGTTGCTAGTATCTGAATCGGCTGTATCATCGCTGGCTTTGCAATTAAATTTTTTAACTATAAACGATTTTGTATTGGCGTGACTTGAAACCATGCTGTGCCTGATGGAAAACGCGTCTCTATGTTCATCAATGCTATGCAAAACATCAAAAAAGTAAAAACCCTTACTGCCTGAACTAACCCTCTCTCTCAACTGTGCGGCTATCATCAACGTTCCAGCTGGGCTAGAGTCCGCATACTTGATCTACTGGCTAGCCACACCTGCTGCAGACTTGAACTCGGTTATCAAGTGTGAATTAAATGCTAACAAATCCTGTAGACCCAACTTGGTTCGAACCGCGTTTCAGTTGCCTTGTGATGCCATCATGGTACCAGCGGCCAGGTTGAAGTTTACCAAAAAACACTTCGCCTGTCCTCGTATTTGCTTCATTTATTCATACCAAATCCAAAAATGGATTCCTGTCCAATGGATAATTTCCTTACTTTGTTACTTTATTTATTATTTTTTCCCGTTCTTTCTTTTCTATAAAACTATCTTCTTCTTTGCACAATCATTTAAGTATCAGCTAATCTTCTCTTACGTGCGCTCTTGTATTGGTTTGTCTGGTGAGAGAAGTGGGAGCCGATAGCAACAAAAGGGTTTGCTTAGTGTGTTTGGCGGATTTTAGGAGTCGCTTGAACCATCAAGTTCTGCAGAGCTAAAACGCATTCTTCCCAATTGCATGGTTACAGAAGCATGACCTTTTATGGAGGAAAATGGGGTTGCTATTATTTCATAGAAGCTTGGTGATTTGATAAATGGATTGGGCGAGGAACTTTTTCAAGGAGCAAAGGTGAGAACTTTGTTTTTTTTTGTATTTTAAAAATAATTTTTACAAATTTTAAAATTTATTTTATTTCTTATTTAAAATTAATATTTTTTTATGCTTTCATATTATTTTGATGTGTTAATATTAAAAATAATTTTTAAAAAATATATAAAAAATATATTATTTTAATATATTTACAAATAAAAAATACTTTGAAAAGCAACATCTACACTTTCCAACATCAATGGGACCAGAAGTGCTCAAGTTTGGGTGGCCATGGCTTCGGTTTTACGGATTGGGTTTTGGGTGGGGAAGTGTGAGGTTGAGATCACACAGAGATAAGGCCAGAAATGGAACCTTTGGTTGAGTGCTTCTCTCTGGAATTGCACTAGCCACAAAAGACACTGACGTTTGTAATCAAGTTCTGTCATTGAAAGGTGCATTTTGGTGCTTTATGGGTTCTTCGTCACCGTTGAGACTGCAATGGGACATTATCATACTGTAATCATTCTGTTGTTTACATTGAAGAGAAAACAAAACTTTATTATTGTAGATGCTGCAGAACACATTCTTTATTTATTGAATCTTAACACGTTCATTTATCCAATAATAATAAAAAAAGAATTGTAAGTTATTATCCAAGTATATCTGATATTCTATTACATAGAATAAAAGATGGTCATTAGAATAGCAACCGTAAACAAATTCTAATACTATAAATAAACTCTAATTCTGTATAGATTTTATTTTGCTTCTAAAGTATCAACACATTCTTTAAGCCCCAAACTTAAAAACATGTCAAGTTGTACATTATCATACACAATTATCATTTCAAAAACATGCTTTCGATTGGAGAAAGCCATGCTACAAAAATCCGTTTGCACAATTGAGTCAAAGCTTCAAACCTTACCTGCTGCACTGGAAAAGGAGTGCTCCTTTGGTGATTCAACGGGCTATGATTGCCTCTCCTTTGTTTTTTTTTTTTTATAAATAAATTATTATTATAAAACAGGGTAGATGATGAGGATTCTACTGATTCTCCTGCGCACCATTACACGTTTAAAGTGAATGAATTAACCAAAATGCCTTGCAGCTCTTAAGCTGTAATCTAGCTTCGACATGTTTTCGCATTTTGCCATTATTTGTCTCAACTCTCTAGAACAGATGCAAAGCAAAAGGAAGACACTCAAAACACATTTTATTGAGAGGCATTCAGCTTCGCTTCTTACAGGAAAGCGAGTTTTACAAGAGCAAACAAGTTTCAAACGTGAAAAAAACATCAATGAACAGGAACAAAGGAGTTCTAAGCGCATTTAAAGCCTTCAGGAACTTTCTTTCCACAAGCACTTAGGAGCAAGCTAACTGCAACGGGAACTTTGAGCTTGACAACTCCCAAGACATTGGCCTTAATAGCTGTGCATAAACACAATGCTGCTTCAAGATCAGCAAGACCCTTGATAAGGGTACAGCATTCCTCGCTTGGAGGGGTCCCAAGAACCTCGTGAACCAGCCCTAACCAGTTGCCACAAACACCAAATTTGAGGGTATCTTTAGGGCATTTGGCTGGCTTCTTCGGGGCTGGGGGAGCTTTTGGAGGACAGGCCGGTACGTTATGAGATGAGACACAAGTGAAAAAAACGACATTGAGCAGAACAAAAATAGCTGCTGCCTTAGAACCCTTGAAGGCCATTTCTTTCAGGCAGCACACACGTTATGGAACTTTCAGTGCTCCAAAAGAAGCTTTATATAGAGAAATACAAATGCATAGACAATTAAATACTGAAAATAACAGGCAGCCACTACAGGAGCAGTGGCCAATGTTAAGCCATGAATGCTGTGTACTTGAAGGTGGATTTTTATTCAATTCTGTGAATGGCGTTACTCAAAGAAGCAAAATCTTTGGCCCATCGCCATGTGCAGTAATTGTGTGGCCGAGATCACTTCTTGCTTGTCATTTTGCATTCTATTTGGTGTTTACATTCGTCCTCTTTGTTCTGTCCTAGCAGAAATTAACATTCCAGGGATCTCAAGGTCCCAGTCTTGATTATCGAGAATTTTATTACTAAAAAAACCACCAGGTAGGTGCTCGCCCTCCTACAAGAGCTTAAAAACAGGATACTATCCTGGGAAATTGAAGCATACACGACGGAAGACTAAGTCCATTTTACAGACTCTGATCGAGAAAATTATCAGGAAAATCCCAGGGATTATATATAACAAATCATATCTGTGATCACTGTTCATAGCATGTCTCAGCAGCGTTGTCTTACGTAATCTGTACTGAACAGATTGGATAATTTGCCTTGGCAAAGTAGAGGAATCCGAAGCAACATTCTCACGCGCTTTCTTATCTCTCTCTTGCCAAACAGAAAAGATATAGCTGGCACCAAACTCCTTTCACCTCAGAACAGCTAAAGAAAACAGGGTCCCTATCTTCTGATTTGTCGCACCTTCATGGTCGTCAGCTAATTTAGGGTAGATTTTAATCTCCAGGTTCATGTATTTTTTCAGTTTCATCTAAAACTTTTGATTTGTTTCGATTAGACTTACAATCTTTATTTCTGTTCCGCTATGTGTAAATCTTAATTTCATCTCCAAAGTTTATGGGATATCTCAATGTAAATCAAAAGGTAAGAACGAAAAAAAAAAACTGAAATTGAAAAATAATTAAAGAAATACATCTTCTTTCAATTAAACAATAACGATAATTTTTTTTGCATCAACACTATCTACCAGTTATTTGACAATACAAGAATACAATTAAGACAAAAACATATTTTTTAATAGAAAGTATCAAGCATCACTGTCCCTATCTCTCATACACTCTCTCACTAGCATATTATATCTACATTTTTAATCCAATTCATCAAGTTCTTCACAAAAGAATCTGAGAAAAATAAATAAAACCCCATATGAATGGATGATAGTTTAAGAACATAATAAGTTTATCATCACCTAAAGCATGATCATTTACACATCAAAGATACGATTTAAGGACAAAATAAAAAAAAGTTTATTTTCTTTTCCTTTATTGATTCATTCTTTATTTTATTTTCGAGGAAGTCCCATTAATGAGAGCAAATTCATTGATTGTTAGGGGCTGGTTTAGACCAGAAATGCTGACTGACCCAGTCAAATTTGCACCTTATCCACCAAGTATGGATACCGCCATCTAGAATAAAATATTTAACACGGCAAGACAGCGGGGTTGACCCTTGTAGTAGAGGCTAGCTTTATTTAGTGAAGTCATTTGCAAAGACAACTTGGGCATCAAGTTGTCTTCTAAAGACAAAACTTTTATAAATCCCACCAGCTCAATCGCCTAGTTCCCAACACCATATCTAGTCTTGCTCTTGCTTTTACACAATATCTAGAGTAGAGTTTATAAACAAACAACAAGGGAGATGAGGCCTGTTTTTGCCTTTTTTATGGGAACTGTGTTTGGAGCCTTCGTTACGAGAGGAGCACAACGTTGGGAAAATCCTGAAGCTCACCGGAAACGGAGTTGTCCTCGTCAAGCACGCAGGGCTGCAAGCCCAGGAACTGAACAGGCAACAACCTCGGACATGCCACTTGCTAGTAATTGAAAGAATAATTAGAGCGCTAATGAAGATTTATGTTGTGTTACTTACTTGTAAGAATCCTGTGTTGTTGTTTGGAGGTCAGTGTTGCTTATAAATAGTTTGATGATGTACTGTGTTAATTTGATTTACTATGGTTTTTAATTAAATGAATAGTTACTTTATTTTTTTTTTAATTGTTGTTCTACTTTCAGATCTTGGCATGTAGATTACGAATCACATCATTTGAAAATCTTACTGCACCATCATCTTGAAATATAATAGCTGGATTGAGGATGTAACTGATAAAAGATTTTATAAAAAGAAACAAAATGGAAAGTATAAAAATATTATTATGAGTGGAGTTATTAAACCCAATCTCAAGGACTAACATATAATTTTTACCAAGACCTCGGGAATTGGAAAATAAATATCTGATTTCTTTGAAAACCCTATAAAACTATAGTTTTAAAACCCAGCTCAACAAGTTAGCTCAAGACCCGGTTGACCCGAGGCTGGAACCGGGCCGGTGTTATGAAAAAATAGAGGCAGTTAAAAACCAAGCTGACCCGGTGGGTTGACTTGATAAAACCCGATCAAAAATCAAGTTGTAACCTGTTAACTATTTTTTTTTTTACCAAAACAACGTCGTTTGATTTATAAACAAAATGGAGTTTACCTGGTCAAAACCCGTGACCAGGGCCTTGGGTCGGCCACTAGATTGGGTTTAAAAACACTGGATAAAACAGATGATATATTTAGTGGTGGAATCCTTAGGGATGAATAATATTTTTATTTGTATTAGGATATTTATCTTATTGTATTTTCAATAAATAATATCAATTTCATTTTAGTTAAATAATAAATTTTAATTATATTTTAAAAAGAGATATGATTTTTCATGATGGAGATTTATGTTTGGCAGTGCAACAATGCACATAATTTTCAAGAAAAAAAATACTTTGAATATTTGACATTAACTAAAGCTAATGTCATTATAATATTAGATCCAATAGACATGATTAAAGGCTCAAGAAGAGCTAATATTTTATTACCAAATAAAACAAAATTGGGCAGCAAAAATTTATTATATTCACCCGAGTCCTGAAGAAATTTATTTAGTTTTAAAGATATACGTACTAATGGTTATCATATTGAAACAATAGATGAAAACAAAAAAAAAATATCTTTATATTTTTTCATGTATTTCAGGCTAGAAGCTTGTACTTGAAAAATTATCCGCCTTCTCTTCTAGAATTTATTACACGATATGAAATATATTGAAATAAATGTTGTGACACACCAGAAATGTTCTAACACAAAAATATTTATGCTTTGACATGATCGATTTGAACATCTAGGATCAATAATGATGCGTTGAATTATTGAAAATTCATATGATCATCCTTTAAAGAATCTGAATATTCTTTTACCAGATAAAAATTCATGCGCTCATGTTCTAAAGGTAAATTAATTACCAAACAATCTCCATAAAAGGTTGTTATAGAATCATCATCTTTTCTCAAAAGAATTCAAGGAGATATATGTGGACCTATTCATCTAACATACAAACCTTTTAGATATTTTATGGTATTAATTGATGTATCAAGTAAATGGTTATATGTTTGTTAACTTTCTAGTCAAAATATTATATTTGCTAGATTAATAACTCATATTATCATACCACGAACGCAATTTCCTGATTATCCAATCAAAAAAATTTGATTGGATAATGCTAGTGAGTTTGATAATCTTTGTATACTCAAGCATTTGATAATTTTTGCACTTCTATTGGATTTGATGTTAAACATCCTATTGCTCATGTACATAATCAAAATGGTCTAACAGAATCATTTATAAACGCATTCAATTAATTGCTAGGCCATTATTTTTGAAATAAAAATTGCCTACATCTGTTTGTAGACATGCTATATTACATGTTGCGTTATTGGTTAGAATTAAACCAAGTTCATTTGTAACTTGTTTTTTGTATACCACCAAATATATTTCATTTTCAAGCTTTTGGTTGCGTTGTATATGCGCCAATAGTGCCCCTACAAACAACTAAAATGGCTCAATAATGTAGAATATGAATTTATATTGGTTTTGATTCTCCATCTATTATTAGATTTCTTGAACCTTTAACCGATGATGTTTTTAAGACACGTTTTGAACATTACCATTTTGATGAAAATATTTCCTATCATCAGGGAAAAAAAAGTTACTGCCTAAAGCACGACAAGAAATTACTTGGAATAACCCGAAGCTATCTGATTTTGATAAGGGACAAATTAATGTGAACTTGAAGTATCTATATAAAATCTTCTATTGAATTCTGAAGTATTCAGAAATCACATAAGAATGTTGTACTCTTTTTTCTTCGCTCAAGTTTTTCTTCCCATTGGGTTTTTCTTTACAAGGTTTTAATGAGACACATTTTTAATACATAATCATTCAAGAGAAAGTGTTATAAAATCTATAATTATACATATTGAAAGCTCATTAAAATCTCTTAGACTTCTTGATCCTTAAGTTTAGTCTCTTGATTTTTCATGACAGTTGAGTTTTCTAGTGTCCATTAATTCTATCATTTTCTTTTTTTATAAATAGATTTTTTGTCTTGTATTCTAAACATTCAAAAAAATATAAAAGAAAATATACGGATTTCTCTTTTATTCTTTATTTTTTTGAACAATTATTAAGTTTTTTTAATATTCAATAGTAACTTTTAAAAAGTCGAGGACTAACATATAATTTCACCAAGATCTGGGACTGAAAAATAAATATTCAAACCCTTGGAGGAGTCACTCTGGTTTTCTTCATGTCTTGAGAAATACGTCAGGACCGCCCACAAGTTGTATAAATCCTCTGCTAAACAACCTTGCCTTCTCCAAGCTACCGAATTAGTTCCTGCTTCAGTAGTGCCTAATTTTCTTTTTCTCTAGCTAGCTCAGTCAAGTGAAGCATCGTTCCTTGAAGAAAAGAGGCAGCCATGGGTCTGATAAGGAGAAGCTTCTCATTCATGTTGGGGACACTGGCTGGGATCTACATATCGCAGAACTACAACGTGCCAGACGTCAAAAAACTTGCCGAGACAGGCCTTTCTTTGGCTAGACAAATTGAAAGAACCCATCGCAAACCCAGAAACCAGAAAGAGAGCGATGACGTTTCTGAATGATTTAACTCATCACAATTAGTAATAGGACGACTCCTGCTCTATGTAATGTCATATATACTTGCTAATAAAATTATGTGCATCTGCAAGAAAGACAGCGATGGAGTTTAATTTGTTTCTGTTTACTCCAATCTTTACTTCTTTTTTCTAATTAAGTGGATCAAATCTCTTTTGAGATTTAAGTTATTTGAAAACTAGTTCATCATTTAAGAAGTTGATATTGACCTCTAGCAACTTTGATTCGTTTGAAATTGAGTACTTCAAGTTAGATTTTGTAGGTTTCACGTTAATTAATGTTTAAAGGTCACAAATTGAACTCTCCACAAGCATTTTGATCGTATTGAACCCTTTACTTCTATTTTTATTCTTTATTTTTTACTTTAAACCTCCCCTCCATTTTATTTTTTCTGTTAAATTGATTGTGAGGTAGAATAAAAAATTTAGCAATAAATCTAATTACAGAAAAAATAAAAAGTCCAAAGATGAAAATTGAGATCCCCCCCCCCCGAATTTGATGAGATTTTCGATGTTGTTTTTTATTTTTCATGGATATTTTTTCCTATTTATGGATATTTTTGTATCATTTTTAAAAATATATTTTTATTTTTTTTATTTAAAAGTCAAATTCATCTAAAGGCTAAGAAACAAGTCAATAAATCAAGGGGTTTGGATCAATTTGTACATAAATCATATGACTTCACATACAAAAATAGATGGGAGGTTTAAAATAACCAAAAACTAGAAGTAAAGGGTACACCATGCTCAAATTATTTACAGAGATGACTTTTAAACGTTAATTAATAGGAAAAAAAAACCCTACAAAATTTTACAAATGGATCCAATTTTAAATGAGCGAAATTGCAGGAGGTCAATTTTAACCTTTTTAGTTGATGCATCAATTCTCAAATAAATTAAAATTCAGGAAATAAGTGACCTATTTAACAGATTGGTTCTTTGTCTCCTACTATTATTGATTTCTTGGGCCGTGTTTGCTCAACGACAATAATTTCTCTAATCACATTTTATCCTCAAATAGTTTTGCAATTAATGAGATTTGAAGTCTTAAATCTTATGTGACTTCGAGGGATTCATTTTAGAATTTTATAAAGTTAGGGACTAACATCTAATTTTACCATATCCTCAAGAACTTGAAAATAGATATTCAATACCATTTTTCTCTTTTCGTCTATCTATGTAATAATTAAAAGAAATTAAAATCAAAGCACTAATTAAAAGAAATTAAAATTAAAGCAAAAAATTTCCGGTAATGTAGTAAAAATAAAAAAATAATTTTTATTTAAAAATATATTAAAATATTTTTTTTAAAATTTATGTATGATATTAACATATTAAAACGATACAAAAATATTAATAAAAATTTATTTTTTCATTTCTAGTTCAGCAAACACTAAGGATAAATAGTTTTACATAATCTATTTTAAACAAGATAAATTGAGAATTTTTTTTGAAACAAAGTAAAAGTAACGCTATGTTGTCTTCTATCTTTTAAATTGTCGCTATCCTTTGAAAAAAATTGTTGCTTAGCCAAGAAGGGTTGACCCTTGGAGGAGGAGTCACCATGTACACAAAAGGAGGGCTCATTTCGAGTCTTGGGAACTACGACATCACGGCCTTACGAATCCCCTTCACACCCATCTTTGATTTCTCAAGACCGTCAAATTCCTGATTCACATCTCTCAGATCAAGCCAAGTCTCTTTCTCATAGCTCTACACAGCTAGCTGCACACTAAAGAGTTCTTGGGAGCCAAATGGGTTTAATAAGGAGCTCCTTCTCGTTCATGTTCGGGACACTGTCTGGGATCTACATAGCCCAGAACTACAACGTGCCTAACATAAAAAAACTTGTTGAATTTGGCCTTTCCATGGCCAAACAGATGGAAGAAACACATCGCAAACCCAGCAACAAGAAAGACAGAGATGATGTTTCAGAATGATTGATCGATCCATCACCATGACAGGGTTCGGCACCTATATTATGATCCCATCTTCAGTAACTCTAGTCTTATTCATATGAAGATCTATCTGAATTATTTGCAAAATCGGGGAGCTTAGGTTTCCATGTATTAGCCTACAGTTTTTTTGCCCCCCTTTCCCATCTTTATGAGTGATTGTCTTACTTTTGTGCTTGGGGTTAGTGCCTTGGTGGAAACGGTCTATCGGTTTTCATTTGATAAAGCAACATGTACCCTTACTCTATTACTAAAACTAAAGATTGCTTAGGCTGAAAATTTATCATTCAATAACTAGCGTCCAATATAGCTCAATCTGTTATTTTCTAGACTGCAGCAATTTCATAATCTCACATTGCCTAGCAGAGCATTTCTTTCAAGTCTCAGGATTAGTCTCAATGATTTATGAAAACCCACGGCTTTTGAAGCATTCAGAATTCTACCAAGGGATTGATAATAAATTGCATGGGCA
The DNA here is from genome assembly GCA_033617975.1 of Populus alba x Populus glandulosa. Classification (NCBI taxonomy): domain Eukaryota; kingdom Viridiplantae; phylum Streptophyta; class Magnoliopsida; order Malpighiales; family Salicaceae; genus Populus; species Populus alba x Populus glandulosa. The sequence goes on along the minus strand of CM066156.1, from coordinate 3,985,666 downwards.
CGTTGAAAAAACCACAGATATACAGGCAAAGAATCAGAGATGGAAAGCAAAAAATTGTTCATTTTGGGGTTTAGGAAGAAGACTAGTGAGCAGTAATTAGTAGGTTCAGCTTCAGTAAGAGAAATCAATCTATTCATAGCAAGAGAAATGGCAGTCACTAGCTTACAAATCAATCCATTCACAAGAGATCTTAAGTTTAACAGGCTATTAGCCAGTCTAACTACCATCCAAACCGACCTAGTTCTTGCTCAAACATCTAACAAATCAATAATCAAAAGTGCCAACAATGCATCTGACTATAATTTTACAAACTACGTGAGGAAGTCCTAAAAAGTTTCAGAACCTCTGGGAAGGCTGCACACTCTGTCAACTCAAACTATAATCTCAGTCACTTGGATATTCACTTCAAGATATAGCCAACCAGGATGCCAAACAAACCAAACCAGAAAAACAACCAATAAAGAGACACCCCCAACATGTTTTTTGCTAATCTGTTTTCTCATCAGTTCCTGTTGCAGGAAAAAGCACACAATAGCCAGATCGGTGAGCACTAACAGTGACAAAACATCATTAAAGCACCGTTTGGGAAATTCAATTTTTTTTTTTTTGCTAAATATATTTTTTTTTTGTATGTTTTGGATATTTTAATATGTTGATGTCAAAATAATTTTTTAAAAATAAAAAAAAACATCATTTTAATGCATTTTAGCATGTAAAACACTTTGAAAAGCAACTCCGATCTCAATTCTATATAGATTATTATAACTAATGCGTTTCACTGACAAGAAACTTGAGAATGCATCACTAGAAGGAATTCATGTAGGCAAAAGCGGATTCAACAACACAACTATCCTTCCTACTTTCACCATACGGTATCTCATCGACAGAAGATAAAAATATTTCACATGAGAGAAGTATGCTGTGTATTTTAATGCAAAACCAATCTCAGAAAAGCATAGCACAATCATTCGAGAATCAAACCAACATAAGATATAGGAAAAGGAAAACAGTACTTTGCCAAACTTTCATAAACCAATTATCTAGACTAAAACAATGACATTAACATTCAATTCATACCAGTTCATGCCGAAGCTTCTGATTTTGCTGCAGGCATGGCAGGAGTTTCTCCTCAGTCAACCTTGAAATCACAGACCATGTCTGATATACAAACATGGGTCAGAAAATTGACCCAAAATTGCAAAAACAAAGGTGTTCCATAAAGCAAAATACTTTCAAGAGTAAATAGGCAACATTTAGCTTTAAAATGTTTATTTATGGAAGCTCTAATTGGTGATTAATCCTACAGGTACATGGCTGGATATTTCAAATGCCACACATGTACCCTGTAAATCGCCCTCAGAGCAATGCTTTTCCCGCCAAGAACAAAAACCAAAAGAATGAAAAGGCACATAGCTTCACAGTCCCAACATATCCTTCTATTTAAATTGCAGCAACACATTAAATTCCTAAATATCCAGTATACCGGAGCATTCCCAATATACTTGCATATTCTAAATTTCATCAGAGGAATTTCCAAATACAAACAGAACAACAAACACAATATTAAAGCTGTCATCAGTTTTTTGCAAGAAATAACACTTGAGCTGAGCATCTTATGTCAATGGCTATAGTTTATAGAATCATTATGGACCTGTGTATTTCAGATTTCATGTAATGAAGTTCAAGAACTCATTTCGAAAACAACATATTTGTCATTGAGTAAATTAGGAACGTCAGATTTAAGTAAATTTTCACGATCGAAGTCACAGAATTTTAAGGAATACAGGGCAAAAAGATGGTTTACCTCAGAAGATTTTTCTTTAGGCTCCTCTAAAGATCTTGATACCTGAAAAACGATCCCAAATAAATGAAAAATACCATAGCTACCTGGACCCCAATAAGCATATATGCGTACAATAAAAGCAAAAGGGAGGAAAAAAGATCTCAAAACAGAAACAAGATGGAACGCTTACAGCATCAAGCAATGAAGTATCCTGATTACCGTTCTCAAACACAGAAGGCCTAGAAGGAGAAGATCCTTCATCAGATTCTTCTGCAACAGGAGAGGGAAGATTTGCAATGGATGTATAAAACCGTCAATTTGAAATCCTCCACAACCCTACCAGGCGACCATCCTCCTTATTAAACTGCAAAACCAATCACTCCCATCTTTAATTCTATATTGAGCAAACATAACCGTCAATCTTTAAACAGGAATAAACAATAATTCTATATTGAGAAAACATAACCGTGAATCTTTAAACAGGAATAATCAAAGGAAGATACAAAGAAGCCACCCCACCATATCAGAATTTATGTCTTTGGTAGTTGTACCATCAGGTGCAACAACACTCTGAAGCAGGAGCTTGTCCTTGCATTGCATATCTGGCGGTGACTCCTTTTGGCCTTGCATTGTAACTAACACAATCCAATCAAGAACAAGTAGAAAGCTCATAAAACCATTATATGCCCAAACATACATGTCTACAATGCGTCATTAAAGCAAAACAAATTTAACAAAATGAAACGAAAAGCCATCCACTTAAGGAAAACAACCATAATTTACACGAGTCGCTATCATCACATATAACATTAGAAGCCAAAATGCATTACCAGCTACGGATTTGAAATTCACAAATCCCAACAACAAACAATTTGGCTACTAGTTAGAGCCGCTCTCGCGTAATTTCGACACAAAATCAATAAATTTAGATATTTTCTTTTGTTACCATTTTCTCGGAAAGCAAACAGGAAAAAGAAAAGGAGAGATAGAGAGCAAGAAAGGAACTTAGATGGAAATTTGAGCTCTATTGAGTGGATATTAAGATCTCCAGCACTCATGATTGCTAATTTATTTCAGTGCGAAGTAGAAATTTAATTTGTGAAAATCAAAAAAATTGTACCAAAATTAGGGCTTTTTATTTTGTTCTTTAAGAGAACAAATATATATATATATATATATTTTTTTTTTTTTTAATGTGATATAGGAGAAAGGAAAGTAAAACAGTGGGAGGGAGGAGGGAAAAAAATAAATTATTTTTTATGTTTGAGATTTGGGTAGAGAGTAAAATCACGATGATGGTGATTTGGGTGACTAACGTTAACCGTTTGATTTTAAGAAACGTTGTGATAGTATTGGGTTCAGTGGGGTTGTTATGTGTGAAGGGTCAACGATTGGTGAGGTTAAGGTGGGAGTTTTAATTTCTTGATTTGTTAGGCTTTTCCATTATTTTGGAAGGTTTAACTTTCTTACGAGGGATCACCAACCTAATGACCAGAATACCCTTGGGATCCTGAGTTTATTTTCCGAGATGCTAACAGAGGTTGATGGAGACTTACCATGTATATTTTATCTCTACCTTAATTTGTCATCATAGAAATCTCTTGTTATTGATGACTTCGTTTTTATTATTAAAGGCAATCTTTTCATGCTCTGCTCCACCGACCTTAAAATTGAGGTAAAGATTGTAATTTAACTCTTGTTTATGTGGTTATTTATATAATTATTAATTTTAAAATACATAGAATTAATTAAAATATGTGTAAATTAATCTAAATATCTATAATAATAAATAAATAAATAAGATTGTAATTTAACATTGTTTATGAGCGAGTTTTTTTAAATAATTATTTTATTTTATAAATAATAGATATAGTATAAATATTATCTTCAATTAATATTTTTAAATTATTTTAATATACTATATAAAATTAATCTGTATCGATCCTTTTTACACAATGGTTTATGTGGGTAGCTGGTGGAGGACATGTACATCAAGAACGTAAGACAGAAGCTAAACGCGGCGAGAACATGATCATATACATGGAGAGCGTCAGACACAAGAGCTAAACTGGGCAAGAACATGATAATAAAGGAGTCAGTAGTTTTCACGGAATAAAGGCGAATCTGAATAGTACCCTGTGGAGAGGATACTAGTACCTGAGGCTGAGCCTATGCTAGCTGATGGATTATAATTTTCTGGGGGCAAGGGCTGCTGGAGTCAGATAGCTGTCCTACCATTTTCAATGAAACAGCTGCTGCATGCATTGCTTTGCTGTTTCATATTCGTACCCTTTTAGATGCCAATTCCTCTCTTCCCTCCTTGTCTGCGTCTTCCGGTACACCTCTCTCTTTCACATTTTAATTTCTTCTGTCATCTCCTCCGACCTACCCCCCCCCCCCTCTCTCTCTCTCTCTCTCGGGCCCATTCCTCTATCACCCTTTGCACTGCTTGTAATCCATGCTCCTCGGAGCACGTAATTAACAACGAACCTCGGCTGCCTAATCAGTATCGACACCTTGTGATTATTTTTTGTAGGCAGTTATATTTTCTTGGAATCGTATAATTGCAAGTGCTATGTCTTGATTCGGGGAAACTTTATTGACTGCTCTAGCATGAAAAAGCTCGTTGTGTCCAGAATTTACGTGCGTTCGTGCCTTTCTTTTCTATAAGCCCAGAATTTACTGTCCGATTTGCTGATTATTAGCATCTAGCAAGGGAGCTTCTACATGATCAAGAACTAGACAAGATGACTGATTGCCAGCTGCGCTTGGTTTTGTGTTTTCCAAACCGGTCTCTAACATGGACTCAACTCAAGTGAGCCTATTAATAGCTGCTCAGTTTTCCATGTTGCTTTCGCTGCATCAAGATATACGAATTATTGACATGGAACATAAACGCATCACCTAAAATCATTATTGCAGCTGTGAAAAGCATACAAAATTACGTGGTCCTGTTGGTACAAAATTCAAACCGGTAGATCATTCATGGTTTCAGCTGTAGTCCTGTTAGCATCCTTTCTAAATTGAAGAGCCCAGTTACTGCTATTTCATGTTCATGAAGCACCCTTAAATAACCGCACCTCCATGTTGATGATGTTTCATATCATGCAAGCTGCCTGCCTGCATGACATGTGCAAACTTACATGGTAAATAACTAGGTAATTTTGACTGGAAAAACAAAAAGGCCAGATAGTTAATCCACCTTGTCATGAGAGCTTAATTTGATCCCAAATATAGTAGCTGTTAGTTAGTATGGTATTATTATCTCCTCGTTCAATTATCATTAATATTACTCATGAGAGCTTAATTCACCGAATGGAGCCAGGCCTAACTATTATGATTCTCGCAGCAGTATTATGCCAAGCTTTTTCTTTTCTTTTCCTTCTCCTTTTACTACTAGCAATACTAGCAGCAATGTTTTCCCAGTCTCTCTCTTTATTCAGAAGGATGGATTTCACCAAGACGACCTCAAATCAGGGCAATTACTGATTAGCAGCTTTACATATAGCTGGGGTGGTGGTGGTGGTGGTGGTTGTGGTGGTTTCATTACCCAGGTAGAAGGACAGACTCCCAATCCCTCTTTAGTTGCTCAATCTGCTATGCTACTGGCCCTTCTCCCCAAACGGCAAACAAGAAAACATAGAAAAGAAGAAGGACAATCTCTAGTCTCCTTGACAATTGGATCTATCTTCCAAGACACCTTGAGACTAAATTTGAGTAACGAAAATGTAAAATATGGAGATCCTTTCGAATAATTGAAACTGTGATGGACATGATATATCTTGCGAGGAAGTTGGATGGTCTATTAGTCTCCCATTTTCTCATTTTATGGAGAGAAAGAAGAAGATACTGTTCATGTAGACCGCCATCTGAACACCTGTTCGTATCTACAACCAAGTTACTCTGAGAATTTGTGCATGTCTCGTAAAATACTGTATAAAACTTAGTAATTCTAAGTTTCTAACCATAGAGATACAAATGGTGACCTATGTGAAGATCTTATTAGGGCCACTTGCGATTCCTTTTTACCGTTTCCACCGAGAACTGAGAAAAGCCGCTGTTTCTAGTCTTGTCATTTAGCACTTAGCACAGTGCAGAGAAAAACAAAAAGAAAAAAAGGAAAAGAGTAGGCACCTGTAGCCAGGCCAAACCACCCATTTACAAAGGAACAGATGGTTAGAGGTTTTTTGGGTTATGAGCTAGAAAGGAAAGTTTTAGATTTTGATTTGAGTTCCCTTAATTTTTTATCCTTTCTTTTATCATCTCCTACAAAAATTTTGTCCTCCCTTTTGTGCTCTCACTTTCCAAACCCCGCTTGCACTGGCCTAGTGTATAATATACTACCACTAGCTAGGTATAGTGTATTTTATTTTAAAAAAAGAAAAGGATAGTGTATTTCTCTTGTCCAAAACAAAACACAATAATAGGACACACCCCTTTAGATGTGGCCGCCCTCCCCCCCTCTCTCTGACTGTTCTCTCATTGGTAACAGTAACACACTGCACCAGTACCATTACCAATTTACCAGGCGCCGTTTCTCTCTCTGTGTGCAGTAATAGTGAGTCCACCACTATCTTCACAAGCCCTGAACACAAACTCTCTCTCATCAAAATTCAAAATGGTGTGTTTTGTTTCATGGGTGTCTTGTTTTTCTTTTTTCTTGAATCAGTGGTAGTGGTAGTATTACTAATTTTCATGCTTTTGTTTACAGTTGATTTCTTCAAATCTATTACTACCTCCTTGGCTTCAAGCTCTTCTCGCAGAAAAATTCTTCGATGCTTGTTTAACTCACAAAGGCGCAAGAAAGAATGAAAAGAACATATTTTGCTTGGACTGCTGCATCAGTATTTGCCCTCACTGCCTGTCTCCCCACAACTCCCACCGTCTCCTGCAGGTCCCTCCAAAATTTACCTGCCAAAGATCAGGTTCTGCTCTTACATGTTTTTCATGTGTTTCACTAAGTTTTGACAATCTCTTCTTTGTGTGTTTCAGATAAGAAGATACGTATATAATGATGTTTTAAGGCTAGATGATGCTCAGAAATTATTCGACTGTGCTTTTGTTCAAGTAAGTATGATTTTGATGAGATTATGATGAAATTCAAGAAACACAAGAGTTAAAACATATGGATACGCAACCTTCTTGTTATAGTTCTTTGCTAGTTCTGTTCGTACACACATTCATTGCTGTTTATATAGATTCTTTCTTGTCTTCACAGACAGAATATTTAGCTACATTTTTTATGCCTCCCTTTTTTTGAAAAGAAAATTGCACCCATTATTTTGTCCCTAACCAATTTCAATTCTGTGTGTTTGCAGTCCTATACTACAAACAGTGCAAAGGTGATATTTTTAAATCACAGGCCACAAACAAGGATAGTGAATATCAGAGGCAACAATTGTAGCACCTGTGACAGAGGTCTACAGTATCCTTATCTCTTTTGCTCCATTTCTTGCAAGGTAGCTATAGTAATTACCATGTTCAAAACTTCACTCTTTCACAATCCTGCCTCTAAAGTCTAACCCGTTTCACAACATTTCCTCATCCGGGCTTCCTTCACTTCTCTCTTCTTTACAGGTGGATCATATTTTGACTACAAAGGGTGTTGGTGGGCTTTCGAGTTTCTTTTGTGATTGCAAGTTCTTACCTTTGTCTGAACCGGGTTCAGATGACGGTTTAATGACCCCTGACTCGGTTCTTGAACCTACCGGTTCGACCAAGACGAGCTCTAGTTCTGGTGGGTATGGTGGGGTTGATTGTAAGACACTTGCTTGTACTGCCACAACAGAGATTGTGAGAAAGAAAAGGAGCAGCTTAACAAATTCATGCCGGACGATTTTTCCAAGAATTACCGAAATATCGTCTAATTTAATGAACCGGAGAAAGAAGGCACCGTGCCGGGCTCCTCTTTATTAAACCATCTACGGCCTGCTGCTCCTGCTACACGGGGAGTGAAGAAGATGGCAAGGGGCCGGATGTTTGCCTTAGAATTTGGTAATTTGTTGTTTATTGAAGGGTAAATTTGGGGCTAGGAAAATGGGAAATGAAAATGAAATTCTCCCAATTTTGTTGAGGGCTCTATCAGTGCTGCGTTTCTTGTATCCCTCCCTTTACTATAGAGTTACTACAGTAAGTAATAGTGACAAGAGGACTCTGTTTTTATCGCCTTTTCTCCTGACTGATGGGGTAATTGTCATTCACACATTGCCAATTATCAGTTCCTTTTTATATAGCTATCAAAGGTCCTCCTTTCAAATGCCAATTATTAGTTTCATATCATTGCATGTCACGGATGGTTTTACACTTTTATTTGACACGACGAAGCTACCCAGTCTTGGTTTGAGAATGTAGTGTGCCTGGTGTTTTTGATTCAAGAACAGATTGAACAATTTCTGGGAGGATATTTTAATTTTCGAACAATTGTTGTGAAGATATTTGGATATGCTAAACTAGAGGGGGTAAAGGGCATGTAAAAACTAGTCGGTAAATTGATTTTCATGTTGGATTTATACGAGTACACTCGCAAACGAACGTTCCAAAAGTTTTTCGTAAGAAAGAAAAGAATGTGACAAAAGTAGAGCATTACTAGACTGGTAAACTAATCTAGAAAAAGACTAGAGTAACAAATAAAATGTATTTATGGGTGTGACCTGAGAGGTCCTAGAACTGCAGGCCCTCCCTCCACTACATGCTGTCTCTTTCTCGTTAATTATTTCCCTCGTCCTCGTTCTTTTCTTCTTCCCATGGAGACAAGATCGATGGGCTGTGTTAATCGATAATTTATGCTAGCTTGTTCCCCTCCCAATGCTCTTGATCATTATTTACTCTCAATTTCTATAAAATATTCTATCCTTTAATAAAAAGGGGCTGTTATATCCATATAAATAAACAAATAAATGTTAAAAGACTTGATTCTTGACATGGTAATACGTAAGGCATAAGTTTCAACTGAACTCGTTTAATTTGTTTCAATTTTGGTAGAACCTCACATGTCTCTTCATGCACGTCAAGTTCCAAAGCAGCGAGAAACAAGATTAATTTTTCCACTGCCCCTGGTCTGCAGGCAAACCTCGGTACTGTGTTCTTATCAAGCAGTAGAAGGAACGAGCTCTCTCATGAATTTTGGATACAACAACGGTTAAATAAACATCGTCTTTCCAGTTTCCACGTCCATTATAGGAACAGTTTATTTTTTTGGAGAAAATCAAACAAGCTGTCGAATTATGCATGACATTTCTCCTGCTGTGATATACCCCACCAGGAAGAATTTATGTCAATAATTTTTCGCCAAAAAGTACGTTCACAGGTAGGACTAATAAATGGCTTGGGAAGGCCATTGATTATTTGGAGTGGGGAGGGGTGGCTAGCATTGAAGCCTTATCCATAGGCAAAATCTTTCGGAAGATTTGCAGCATGTTCCCACTCTACCCTCTAATATTTTCTTGCCTCGAGTTTCTTCACTCGGCTTGCCTGCCTGCATATCAAATCGAGACTAAAAACCTCTTCCTAATCAGATAATTTGCATCCAAACCGATGCATTTACATCACCGAATTCTTATTTCATTACCCTTGAAGACCACCTTCCTCGAATCATGACAGCAAATGAAAAGACACTCGATGGCTGACGGAATTGTTCGACTATACACCGGCTGTCGTAACAAATTTCCCAGCTGAGGGAGCAGCCGTGGGGGAGTCCACTTGTGATGGTGCAATCACACATTTAAGACTCTTGTAGCCATCATATATCTGACATAAAGACAAGTGTTTGGCAGGTATATGTGGATCACCGAACCCTGCTGATGCATCATGAAGCAGAGGCATTATTATGTAGTTACATTTTTGGCTTTTGTTGTGTCTACACATGGCCCATAGGACATGTCTTTGTACCCTTCCGAGGGCAGCTTCTAAGCATACCGACGTTGTGCATTTAAAGGATAATCAAGAAACTATAGTCAGTTCTAGTTGGCATTGGTCTCTCTCTTACAGCTATTTTTTTTGCACCAAGGGACCACAAAACCCCATGGTGATGGTCAGTATATGGTTTAGATATTCCTCATCGTTCGTTTTTAATTTAATTTTTTCACAAACATTAAAGAGATGAAAATTCAAACCATGACAGTGAAATCATTGGAGACGGAAGCTGATGGTTTTTCAAGCTAGGCGACGTAGACACATGAATCTCCTCTGGCTGAGGACTGTAAAGTGAGGTTGCATTCTCATACGCTGGCTCGTACTCTCTCATGTTGGGATTATAACCCATGGACCATTTCGAATCCAGGTTTCTGGGCCTTCTTCCGAGACCAGCATTGTCAATTGTGATGATGACCCAACATAATTTTAAAACTCATTCCGAGAGCTTACCCCGAATAAATCCCTTCTTTTGGGTTAGATTTTTTTTACTGCCGGGTTGTTTTTAAGTTTTAAAATTAATTTTAAAAGAAATTTTTTTATTATTTTTATTTTATATTAATATTTTTATAAAATTTTTAAATTATTTTAATGTGTTGATATCAAAAATAATATATTTTTTTAAATATATATTATTTTAATATATTTCTAAATAAAAAATATATTAAAAAATAATTTCAACCATTCTCTCAAACATTCAAATAATATATTTTTTATTTTATAAAAAAAATATAAAATAATATAATTTTAATAATAAAAATTGTTCAGTACTGTTTTCTCTGGGTGTCATCTTTTGTTAATATCAATATTATTAAATATGGACCGGGCTTAAACGAAATTCATGATTGTTGAATCATTGATTCAATCAATTAATTCTCTGGGCCGAAATAAAATTATTTGTTTGTTTCATTGTGTAACAATTAAATTGCTGTATGCTATCTTCTTCGGAAGTCAGAACATTTCAACGATCCAAACCAATTTCGTACGCTAATTGTACCCCACCACTGTAATGCCATGCAGCCAAACACCTACCGAGATATCCCCACCATTTTGTCCCTCCTCAAGCACAAATCTTGTAACAGTGCACCCCAAAATCGATATATAATGATAGTTTATGGAAACTTAAAAAAATGATGGCTATGAAATTCAATCGGGTTGAATTTTAATTTAAATTAATTTTAACATTAATCTAGATATATTCATATGACTTTATAGATAAATTATGACCGAATTAACCTGATAAATTAATTCAAAAAACCTATAATTTAAAATTTAACTCGAGCTGGGTTATTATTTGAATTAGTTTTAACAATAACTTGGTCAAACATAAAAGACTCTACATGTTAACTAATGAAGTGGTTGAGTTAAGTTAGTTGGGTTAAAAATAATAAATTAAAAATAATTAAAACAAATATGGTTTTGAACAAAAATTATAAATCCAAGTTAATTGGATGTGCTGTTAATTAATGATCCGAGTTTTTTTTTAATGGAATAGTCCTGAGTCTCCTGACAATCGAAATAAAAGGTTATTTTTAGTTAGCCATGGAGTGCAGTCCATGCGACAACATTGAACAAAAAAACTCAAAGCTAATGTCAGCAGCCCATTTCTATCAAATAAATATATCTTTAAACACGTAAACCTAAACCCCATCTCTAATGGTGGAACATGAAGCCTTTATTTGTTCATTGATTTTTAAAATCCTGACAGTACGGAAAGACCATCATCCTCTGTTCAATCCCCGATGTCTAATAACAGGGAGAGAAAAAATCTCTTCTTTTCGAACCCAGTGTTTCACAAAGAGAGCGTCGTCTCCTTTCTCTCATTTGCCTCATCCCTCCGTTATTTTCCCTTCACTAAGCAGCCCATCTTGATGTTTCTAGCCTCTCTTTTTCCTCCTTTTTCCTTCTCCTTTTCAGCTACGTACACGTTAACTGCCTCTGATGCCATGCTCGAACCAAAACAAGATTTATTATTAGCTTTTAATTAAAGTGCTTCACCAAGTGCCTAAGCTCCATGAGCAGTCCGGTTTGGTTTTTACCATGTACAGGCAGGCACCCAGAAAATGTTTGCTACAGCCTGTAGCGAGCCTAGCAGCTATGGACTCGAATAATGGCCATTACCATTGCGCGAGACTTGACCATTAATACCAAAGACTTCCCCAAAACTTAGCAATCTGGCTAGCTGCCTTGCTCCATTCTTTGATGTTTTGATTTGTTTCTGCCCAAGAGTCGATTTAATTACAACTTCATAGAATGAATCCAGCCTCTAGAGAGTTTATGGTAATTTGCAAGAATCAACCAGTTAATGGGACTCAGTGCTAGTAGACGTAGAACTATTATCGTGATTGTCAGATATAATTAAATGCATATGCAGTGCATGCGATCTTAGACAAGATGACTGAAAACTGAGCACTCTTCATTAATCACAAGATTTAAAGTAAAAGATAATGCCACCATTTATAGCAATCCTGCCAAATATCCACTACCACATCAACCTACTTAAGAAATATCATCCCATGCTTCCTCTACAGTGTTCTCTGTTCTGCAAAATCCACGCACAAACCAATGTGCAACCCTCCCTCTCCTCGTACCACTCACGGTAAAGAGAGGAATGGGTAAAAAACTCCTCCCTCCATGCACTCTCCCACCAGCCATCTCTCTCGTGCTCCATGTTTCACAAATATACCGTTGTCTCCTTGCTCTCATTTGCCTCGTCTTCACTTCTTCCTGTGACCGGGCAATTGATCTCAGGACTTCCAGCCTTTTTATCTCCCTTCTATTCCCCTCTTTAGCTACATTATTAAGTGCCTCTGATAAATTGCTCAAGTCAAAAGAAGATTTATCTTTGTCTTTGTTTTTATTTACACGTTCTTGATCATCAAGGGCCTGTGAAAGAGCTGTTAAATCGTAACATGAAGGTGAAGGAGTACTGCCTACTGATTTGTTGGTGCTTTTATTGCGGTTTTTCTTGGACTCTGGCTTCATCGTGACAGCTAGCTAGCGATGAACTTGCGAATCTGTATCACATATATAAAATCAATTAGAAAAATCAAAGAGTAATGCAAATTTATGGAAAGATTCTTGAAAGAACCTCCGGAATTTACCCTCAATAGGCACTGGGTACGCTTGATGAATATTTTTAGGGAGTCTTTTGCCAGATGACACAGATACATGAGCAGCTGATTAAGGGATTTTCCCCAAATAACTAGTTATTGTAGGGAGAGAACAAAAACTATCTATGGAATGAGTTATCGGTATTACTTGTGGGTCAATTCACACAAAAGATTTTTTAAGTAAAATTAGATATTGCTACTTCAAAGTTCAAATAAACAGATCACTAAAAACAAAATTTGGCGAAAAACCCTAAATTGCATTAGGATTTTTACTTTATATATATATATATATATATATATATATATATATATATATATATATATATATATATATATTCACATACATAATCCTTTCTTTTCATGGAAACTAAAAAGAGAGGGGATTAGAGAGAAAGCTAGGGAGAAGGCCTGTGTTGTGTACCTGAGCAGTGCGGAAATCGAAGATTAGAGAGGTAAAAACATAGGCAAAGGACAAACTGAAAACGAGAAGATTGTGGAATACTGCTGTCATTTATAGAGGGTTAGGGACTGGTTTAAGTCGGTTTATATAATTCCTTCCGAATTATCATCTGAATCTAACTATACACTTGTGTTTGAGATTGGATTTCCTCAAGTTTCAAGTCAGCTTCGGCCTGGAATGATTAGGGGCCTGGTTTCTAAGCCCATTTAACAAATAAAAAGATGTGCCTAGCTCATGTTTGTTTGGGCCTTTTTCAAATTATCGTTGTATGGGCCTTGATGTGCTCTTCTCGAAAAACGTTTTCAAGATTCCAGTTTTTGTTTTAATGGAGTTGTCCGGACAGTATTATGAATCATGGTCATTGTGATTCTGAGTCTTGCTCCACGACAAACGATCCTTCTTCCTTTCAAGAGATCTACCTTCTTTTTATTTTCAACATGTAGGAAATATAAGATCGCCTCAAAAATGCCTTTGACATTTAGGGGTTGTGGACCGACTATAAAACCCTATTTAATAAGTAGAATATATTAATTATCCGTTTTGAGGTTGGGTAGTGAGATCGGAGAAGGGCAATCATTTATTTTTAAAATTAAATAGAGAGGGGGGGAACTCTCCGTTCCTAGATTTCCTGTAGTTGGATCCTTCAAAACCACAACAATACTTAATTAGAATGGGATTTCAACTCAACACCTCTTGAGATTTTGAGAAGAGTTGTTCTTTGAAGAGAGCACAATGCCATGAAATTTGTAAGCTATGTTTGGTGGGGGAGTCATTGTCTATTGTAGACCTCTATGGTAGAATCAGTCGGGGGTCTGAGAGGTGGTGGTTTACCCTGTGATGACAGAAAATTTATTGCGGCATATCCTTTGTGATGGTATACACTACATATCCTTTGCAGCAACTAAAAATATGATGATTACTCAAAATATAGTTAAAAATGCCTTTTTTGTGTAAGGGTATTGGATAAGCCATTCATGTATATTTATGATGCATTCATATAAAAAAAATCTATTACATGTGTTTTTGAATTAAAATCCAAGATAATAATATGAAAAAACAAACACACATGTAATATCTTGAGAATAAGAACTGCTATTAATTAGTTTGGGACTGCTCCAGAATAAAATGGCTTTATATTCTCTTCGGTGATTAATTATTTATTCACAGTTTAGTTTTTTTGGTATTTTCTTCATGTATATTTTTTTAAAAAAAACTACTTTAAAATAAATTTATTGCCAGATTTATACGTTGAACATTTATATTCAACCACGTATGATAGTTATGGTAAAAATTAGCAATTACATGGACATAATATTTATTTTTTTCACTGGGTATTAACTGTCAAATAATGACTATGTATATTAAAAAAAACATTTTTTTTTATTAATGTAGCTCAACTAGCAATAAAGTAAAAATGTAATTTCCTGTAAGAAACTTGAAAGACTAACAGTAATTTCCTGTAACAATGTAAAAGACAGTGAAATAACTCCTGATCTGGCCACTCTGTTTTCTGTTCTGAAGAGTTGAAATGGCGACCAGATTCCAAATCTCTCCTGTCAGCAGGTCTTGCAGGGACTGGAATGGGAAATAAAGGTGGGAGATTTTTCAAGGGATTGAAAGTCTGACTGGACCATTTGATATATTGGTTTCAATTTGAAGTGATTTCTTGGCAGCTACAAACTAATTTGACGATGAAGTGTACTATGTAGATTGTAGTAATTTTCATATCTAATTTAGACGATTTAGCACAGCGGTAGCAGAGGAGGACTTGTCAGTGTATTTCTCAAGGAGCCTGCTAAAGTGGAGCTTATGAGAAGCATTCCAATACCCTAGAACCCCCTTTGATTTATGGGGGTGAAATCTATGTCAAATTGAATTTCTTTTGTCAGTTTATAACTGGAGAAGTTTTCTCCAACGTTCAAATAGGCCAGATATTCTAACTCAGCTAGTTAGTTGCTAGGAATTAGAACAAGTGCAAGATTGATGGGCCTGCTTATACAATAATTTTTTATGCTTCTTTTATTTTTGTGGATCTCTATGCATGATTCATGAAGTGCTTAATCATTATACAGATTATTGGCGATGCTACAGCTTCAATATAGGTCCAAGGAGCTTTTTATCATATCTTATTATCGAAAACATTTTGAAGGTAATGTTTACTGTTTTAATACTAAATTGTCACTCAATACAGGATCCTTCCAGCCCGTGTTTGTTTTTTTTTGGGTCTCTTTGTTTTCTTTATCTTGCAGAAATGACCAACATCATTAAGAAATGACAAGAGGTATCTATTAGATGTCTTCCCTCTCAGAAAAACTTTCAGAAGTTTCAGTTCTGCAGTGACAGGACCAGGGGTACAAATTGTTTGCCGCCTGTCTGCAGATTTCATGTTGCTTATTTGTCAATCGGATCAAGGTATCAGTCTTAACCTAGTACTTGATTATTGTCTAATGCATGCTAGATATGTTGAAGGACAATGATGGAGTGAAAACTAATGGACAGGCTGATGTTGCAGTGGGCTATTGGCAGCTAGATAGGAGAAAAAGAAGGTCCAATAACTTATCATCACAGTGTATGAACTCGAATCACGGACCATAGAAGAACTGATTAAGCAGAGGGCAGAACGCGATTGTGAGAACTCCTTGATGTACATTGCTGGTGAAACCTTGATTTCAGAAGACTGGATAAATACAGTTTCTAAGACAAATCTTCATTGATTTACACAGAAAGGAGCTTGGAGAGGTCTGCCAAAGAAAATTGTAGCAAGACGGGTGAAGTGAAAAGTGCAAGATATTGTTTCACTGTAGAAGATATTAAATCAGGGAAAACTGTTGTAAGATGGATAATGCTAGATCATTGTTTATAGTAACAGGCAACAGCCTGCTGTGCAATATGCAGTGGCTATAGACCATAGTTGAGAACCCTAATAATGGCTTGATGAATTGACTGTGTGAAGCTGCAAATATGGAGACACAAGCTGGAATTTTTAGAGCTGTACAGATTTTTTTGTTTTTTTTTGTGGGATGGGATTGTAACTTTGGCAAGGATACATCATGTTCGCAGGCTAGGATTTCTTCTCAAATAAAATACTATTATTAACGCAAATTATTTAATCATCTACTAACCAACATCTTCATGAGTTGATTTCAGATCAAGTGGTTGAATTGGCCTCAAACGATAATGTCATCATGCTCTACGAATACGAAAATAATTAAATCTTGTGTTATTAACGGCTGCTAATGATGGTTAGTCTTTTGTATTTTGGGCCTACTGGATGGGCCCTTCTTGTAACCAGAGAGACGAAAGAAAAAAAAAAGAGAGAGAGGCCCGATTTCCAAGAAACTGACCAAACTAATTGGGCAAACCTCGGATTAGTCTGCAAACTATTTAGTAATTCTCAAATTAGTCTCAAACTATCGATTTTCTCAATTTGATTCTAAAGTATCAGACGCTTCTCAATCGTGTCGTCCTGTTCATATCTTTAATATTTCCGTCTATATATTATTATATCCTAGATGGAAACAACGTGTTTTGAGAAAATGTCAACATTTTCGGTCAAAAAAGGGGAAGATTCTAAACAGGGAACCCAATTGAGAAATATATGATAGATTGGGGATCATATTAAGAATTCATTTATGATTAGGGGACTAATGTGAGGTTTTCCCAAACTTATTTCCAAGGCATCCAAGTAGTAAACGAACGGCGAATTTGACATCTAAATTGTCTGAATCTGATGTGGCTAAACACGATTGGGTACCCATGCGTGGAAGTGCATGTGTTTAAACACGTAACCCCGTGTATAAAAACCTAGATTTTTACACCCTAGAAACCGCAAAAAGTAAAGAGAAGAGAAGAAAAGAAGAAGGCCAAATTCCAGTTAAAATCCCCCCACCGATCTCTCTCTTCTTCGAATCAATTAAGGTTTCGATTTGCATTTAATTTCTTGAATATCCTTTATAGATCTGTGCTTGTCTTTGCATCGAATTGTTTAGATTTGTTTGCTACTTTTGTTTTGGATTAATTTTTTATTTGAGTAAAAAACAATTAGGTTTTTTATCCTTATTATTTTTATCTTGTAGATCTTAGGCTTCTGCCTCATGACTGGATCTATTTTTTTTTCTCTTGATAATCAAGATCTCAATTTTGCAAAAAGACTCAATGTATTATATGTCACAAGTAATTTGTTAGTGTCAGTATTGGTATCTGGATAAATGCTTGTATTCGTGGTTTATTTGATGGTTTTAGTGTATGATGATATGGGGAAGAAAATACTGAAAATTGGTCTTTGCAGGGCTAATTTGTTGGGTAGTAAAAATGAAACAAAAAATTGATTGATAGCCTTGAATTTTAGATGGATTTGTTTGAGGTTTTCTGGGTTTTTATGAATTTTGATAGTAGCCATGCTTTGTGTGCTTCTTTTGTTTACGCCTTTGATGTATAGTAGTTTTGTTAATGAGTGATATATTAGTTCTTGATATCGCTGATTTGTGTGTTTAAAGTAGTACTAATTTGGGCTGAAAAAGTGAGATAATTAACCGGGTTGTCATTCAAGGGGCTGAAATAGTTTGTTTGTTTGGTGGGTTTCTTACAGAAATGGCGGTAGGTGGAACTGCTCCCCCTAGAGGAAGTGCAGCAGCAGCTGCAAGCATGCGAAGGAGGAGGACAACAAGTGGTGGAGCTTCAGGAGGAGCAGCTGGGACTATGCTTCAGTTCTATACTGATGATGCTCCTGGACTCAAGATCTCTCCAAATGTCGTGCTTGTTATGAGCATTGGTTTCATTGCTTTTGTTGCCATTCTCCATGTTGTCGGAAAGCTGTACCTTGTTCGTAGGGATGCTTAATTGGTATACGAAACTCAGTTTGGCATCTTGAATTTTGGATATTGAATCAATAGACCAATGTCTTAAGCAATGGATGTCTGTTTTGAATCAATAGGCTAATCGTTGTTGCAATTATCACATTCTTTGTTTACTACACTTAGAGAACCTAAGTTTTTTATTTTCTTATTTATGGTGGTTTAATGACGATTATGATATATCATCTTTTGACATAATTTCACAGCACATGATTGTTCTAATTGCTACAAGTCATTGGTGATTTCACTTTTTTGTTAAATTAATTTTGTATATGTAATCCAGTTACAGAAAAAAAATTAAACAAGCCATTCTAAGTTAATCGTCTTGGAAGAAAAACCCTCTATGCTGGTAGTGACTGAGCCAGATTAACTATCCTTCTATTGTGAGGAAGCAAAAAGAAACTTTGATGAGGCTATAATGGTCTGAGGACTCTGGAAACTGTCTGAGGTTATATGATCTTTACTGTTTTAGGAATTTTCTAACCAAATTCAAATGATGATAGAATCATTCTTTGAACCTGAATGACAGTATTCCAATACAGTTATGCGACTGAATATTGGAGTTAATTCTTGTGATGCAGTTTTGGACAATGATAGTATATCACACAGCTGAAAAAACAAAGAGTTGCACCAAGTATAGCTTCAAACTAGATTGGTGGTGTCACGGGCAGGTCATTTTTTTTTAATATAAAAAAAGAATGTTTATGTGATGGTAGTTTTTTTAAAAAAGAAATAAGATTAATTTTCTTAATATATTCCAAACAATTGTTCAAGTGATGGTAGCTTTTTTAAAAGAAGTAAAAAAAACCATAAGACTCGGGTTATTTGATAATAATTAACTAAAAAAAAAAATATTAATATCATACTTGAAAATAAAAGAAAAAAAAATTTATATGAGATTTTATCATTCCCCTACGAATATAGCTCCGCCATCAAAAAAGTTCAATTTTTTTTAGTATATAAAAAAAATGTTTATGTGATGGTAGTTTTTTTAAAAAAGAAATAAGATTAATTTTCTTAATATATTCCGAACAATTGTTCAAGTGATGGTAGCTTTTTTAAAAGAAGTAAAAAAAACCATAAGACTCGGGTTATTTGACAATAATTTACTAGAAAAAATAAAATGTTAAAAACATACTTGAAAAGAAAAGAAAAAAAAGTTTATAGGAGACTTTATCATTCCCCTACGAATATCGCTTCACCACCAGAAAAGTTTATTGGGATGATTCAAATGCTACTAGAAACTATTACATGACGATACTAATAAAAAATCACACACGTTGCTAGAACAACGACCTGAAAAGCAAAGGAAACAAATCATTATGAAATGAGCATCTCATGGCTACATTCAATCAATTAATTACATTTAATTTAACAAAGAACAATAAAAAAAATATATGAGATAACCCACTTAAACAAAAAGAAGAAGGATAAAACAAAGGATCTAGAAAGCATATAAATAAATAATTTAACCCATTCCCCAATTAAATAAATATTTAATGATGAAATTAAAATAATACAAGCTTATAAAAAACCAAAGCAAACTCTGGTGAAATCTCCTAAAGTTGGGTTAATTTCCTCAAGCCTGCAACCCAGTGAAATCCAAGCTCAATGAAAGCAAAATTTCAAACCAATTTACTATTGAAAGATAAAATTAAAAAAAATATAATTTTCAAAATAATCCAAAGGAAAAAAAATTGCAATCGAAAAAATAAAAATAAAATCTGATAGGAAAAAAAAATCAATTTTAGAAATTATCTCAAATTAGACAAATATAAATTAAATGAATGAAGATCAAATCTGAAAAAAAATAAAATTGAATAAGGATGAAAATGAAAAGGAATCTTAAATTTATAGATGATTTAAAATAAAATAAATGGTAATCAAAAGATCATGTATTGAACCCTAAGAAAAAAAAAAATTGAAGGGCGACATGAAAATCCAGGGGAAGAGAGAAGAAAGAAAAAAGAGTTGTCGGCGCCACACCGAAGATATGTATGTGTCACACACAACTCAGGGATTGAGCGAAGGTGGAGAAGAATCAAACGCTACACTGGATTCCTATTTTCACTATTAGAAACAACCAAATGTGCTATCCAAAAATAATAGAGTAGCTGAGGCGTACATTACACATGTTTGTCATTTTAAAAAAAAAATATTTTATATATATTAAACTACAAAATTATCCATAACCCCAACTGATAACAACAAAAAAATCAATCATGCAATTACAAAATTACCCTCATTCACAAAACTTGCAAATTTTAATTATAATGGTAATTAGATCTTTGCATTGCGCATTTAATAGTAAAAAGACAATAAAGCCCACATAGCCATTTATTTATTTATTAATTCAAGGGAAAATGTGTTGTATATTAAAATGTAAAATCTCAAAAACATCCTTTTATTTAAGCTTTATAATTTTTCACTTTTAACATTATTGTTGTAATTTTACTGTTAAAAAAAAGTCCTAAGTTATCTATGATCAACTTTAAAATGCCTAAATTGTCCCGTTCATTTCACCCTCAAGTATTAGATATGAGTTTTTTTGCAAGGGTAAAATGGTGAAAACACTATTCCCACCTACAATACAAGTCTTTTGTATTTGTAACACGATTTAATAACAGTTTTGAAAAAATGACATATGCTGGAAAAGTATTTGGAAAATAACACAGTTTGAATACAACCGCTATTAGCAATAGTGATTGTTTCAAAAGTCATTTTCAATCAAATTAATTGACAAGAACAAAAGTTAATTTAAATTTTTATGAAGATTCAGTAGCCAAGAAATAAAATTCAAGATCTAATGACCAAGAAAGAAGGGGTTATCGGGAACTTACCAGAGCTCTATTTTTTACGCATCCAATATTGTTAGAAAAATCTCAATAAAATAATTATAACCACACCATGAAAGACCATAAAAAATGGTCGTAATTTGTTAAGGGTTTTGTTTGGGATTAATTTAGGGTAAATTAAGACCTTGTTTAGTGGTCTTTCAATGTGTAGTTAAAATCATCTCGTCGAAATCTTTTTAACGGAACCGAGTGTGTCTAAAACAAATCCCTAGTGTGCTCCCGGTAACCTATTTTTTCTTTTCATTTTTTCCTTTATTTCTCTCTCCTGCCATATCACCTCATCTTCTTAGCCATTGAATCTTGAATCTTATATTTTTATCATTGAATCTTCATAAAATTTTGGGTTAACTTTTGATAAAGTTAATTATTTTGCCAAAAAACATCAATATATAACTGATATTCTTAATAGTGGTTGTGTATAAAATTGATATTAAAAAATAAAATTGTGTTCAACTGTTATTTCTAATAGTAGCTGTGTATAAAATTAATATTGAAAAATGTGATTGTATTCAAGGTGTGTATTTTCAAATATTTTTCCAACTTATATTATTCTCTCAAATTTTTTACCAAACTATGTAATTTTTCAAAAACAATTCCCCAAAATGCGTTGTATTTAAGGTTACAATGTTTTGAACAGAGTTTTATGCCATACACAATATTTAGTATGTTTGAGATAACTGTGGAGAAATCAGATCATATATAATGAAGGACATGATGCAGTCATGTATTGAAATGACAGGTCATGCCGTTTCTCATCGCATTTCAATCTTCTCCTATGCTTTAGGAATCTATATGTCCGGTAAACAAAATAAATAAAATTTAAACTGTTTATGCTTTCCTTCCTTCTCTCTGTCGTTCAATCAAGAAACCCATTAAGAACTCCAAGAAGACAAAAGATAACGAGAGCAACAGCATGCAAAAACATCTCTCAGTACAACACCACCACCCATAGAGCAAAACCCACCATCAATCCTTTGTCCATCGCCAAGAACAAGGCTTCTCGGTGCTATTTTCCTCTGCAACAGCACCTGGAAACCCGTGGCCTATAGGGGCCGCTGCACTGATCATGACAGTACTATTTCTGTTGATCGCCTAGTATGGAGCTTCGGTCCTCTATCAGCAGCTTTGCCAGAATCCCCACCACCCATTTGCAGTGACTGCTCTAGCCCCCCTCGTAGTTCTGCCACAATATTCTATTCTTTGGCTCCTACTGTGCTCTCCATTTCAAGATTCCAGGTTTTCCTTCTAGAAACTGGTTTCTCATTTCATGAATAGCATAAACTCTTGCTTTCTTGAATATTTATTCAAGGGATTATCTGTTACCTTGATTTGAAATGATAGCCTTGCTTGTGTTCTACAAAGTTTTGATCATCTTATTTCTAATGCATGTCGTCTTTGATTTAAAGAAGGTTCTTTTTGCCCTAGTCAACTGTATTCTTTCCTTGATGAATTTACTAATTCATAAAGAGAAGTCCTGTTGTTCTAGCTTAAATTATTTTGTTTAAATTGTCAGAGTGCCAGGTCCAACTTTAGTAAACCACCCGTATCAAGCAATATCGAAATAGAGGAATGGGTTCAGAGTGGCAAGAACTTGAATGGCTTCCATCGTCACACAGGTCCCTCTTCCTGCATGTGACTCTTTGTGTGTCTATGCAAATTCTGTGTTCTAGTTTTCATTTCTATGTTTCATTAGACGATGGAATCGCAACGCAAAATTGCCACTCAAAATACCGCTCGAGGCAATCTGCGGTGGCAGATGCAGAAGTTCATAGCAGGACATTATCTTCTTTTCTTGATGACGACAACGAGAAGAAGCATGATGATTCCGACCCAAAATGCAACTACAACATAAACAGCTCGGATGCTGACAGCGTGGATTGTGGAAACCACAAACTGATGACTCGACCAAAACATTACAGTGATTTCTTAGATGAAATCAAGGCCCAGGAGCTTGAAGCTCAGATGGGTGCATGGAAGAAGGCTAAACATAGGGAACTGATGAGCAAGTGAGAAGCAGCTTGCCAGTACTTCATGTTCATCAATCTAAAAAACTCTTTTGTACACCAATTTTCTATCTTCCCGTGCATTCTTGTGCAGGTTGAGAAGAAACGAAGCTGTTATTCGTGATTGGGAGTATAAACAGACACAAAAGGCATTGAAGGACATGAGGAAAGTAGAGGTATGTGCAATGTCCTTGCACCAAGATTACTTATTCATGCCCTAAATGGTCCAATGTGTCTGCTTCATAAAACCTCAGAGTAATGGATGAGTAATAATTACTAATGAAATTGGTTTTTATCAAAATAAAACTACTCCTGCTCGTTCACTGCACACAAAATCTGCAATGACGAGTCACAACTGTCAAAATCTACAGTGCAAACATTGCAACTAATGCTGATACTCTGATTTAGTACTATATCATAGTTTACTGAGGCATCTGTTTTTGTTATGGGCGCAGAACAAACTGGAAAGGAAGCGGGCTGAGGCACTAGAGAGAGCACAGAAGAGAATAAACAAAGCAAGGAAGGAGGCAAATAAGGCGGCGGGCAAGGTAATTGAATCAGCAATGAAGAAGAGATCAAAAATTGCAAAAGAATCTGAAATCCCAAGGCACCAAAAACCCAATTTGGCGGAGGCTTATGGACTTGTGTCCCTGATATTAGAAATCACTTTGTTTCCTGTAGCCTCTCCTTTTTATGAAACTGACCTGTTCTATTCTCGTGTCCACCACCAGATATGAATACAAGCTTTCCTTGCACTGAACAATGTGACGTCTTTTTTGTATTAAAGTATTAAACACAAAAGGCATTGATTAATTGACCATCAGGATTCACTTTTGATTGGAGGCATAAATCAGGATTCCTGTCCATTTTCCTGTATACCGTCGTCTAGACAGTGGATGTGACGACAAACAGCATCACCTTTCAGAATCTAGGAGATAGATGACATGGTTGCAAACGTGAAAAATCAAAATTCAAGAAAATATCAACTATTACAAAAGAGTACCTAGCACATCCAGGGTAAGATAAATAAATTTTGGCACAGGCCAATATTTACAACTTGCTATTATGCCATCCATTTGTACAGTATATTACACGTCAACATGATGTGAGAGAGAGCTCTGACCGCAGTGCCTTGGAGCATTACCAAGGGGAATTGATCGATGATGAAATAGTACATGTACAAAAGGGGAATTTTGAGACCTCTAAATATGTTTACAAAATGATTTTAGTCGCGAACTAATTTGCAATTTGAAAAGTTCAAGGAGGCATAATGCATAATCATTACACTTCAATGTGCGCTCTCAGAAACCCAACTGGAGACCATACTGTCATCCATGGGCTTCAAGCCCCCGCATGATCTTGCAACCGATTCAAAAAGTTTCTCTATCTCCGGTGCGCACCTTATGAATGATCGATTCCAAAAGTTGTACCTAGGATTCTGCAAAATACAGGCATCAATCTACAGAAGAAACGTGCAGTCAATTCAGATCACAAAAGGCAATATTCTGAAGTGTGGTTCACCTTGATGAGCTCGATGAAAGTAATCAGAAGGCCCCATGGATGTGGTCGATTAACAATTAGGCGTTCCAAAAGCACTCTTGTAATCTGCTCTTGGATAATTTCCTGCCAACGGAAAAAACACAAGTATCAAATACATGCATTTCATGCTCACCGAAATAACTAAATAAACCACTTAATTCTTCATGTACTGAAAAGCCTATTTCACATGTCTGAAATCTGGAAAAGAG
Source organism: Populus alba x Populus glandulosa (assembly GCA_033617975.1). Lineage (NCBI taxonomy): Eukaryota > Viridiplantae > Streptophyta > Magnoliopsida > Malpighiales > Salicaceae > Populus > Populus alba x Populus glandulosa. Next base: position 3,960,943 of record CM066156.1, on the reverse strand, counting down.
GTCTTTCAAGTGCTGTTGTCATACATGTTACCAAAGACATTCTCATTGAGCACTCTCCTTGATAAATTTATAAAACCTAAGCAAGTCCTGCAGTCAAATGCATCCCTTGCAAAAAAACAAATTCATCTTCTTTGGCATTGAAGATCTAGAATGGACACTGATTCATATTTATGTGCCATTTATAAAGTTATCCAGCAAGATTCAGAGTGATTTACAAGTGTATGTGACAGGACAAAATAGAAGGCACATTGACCATCAAACAAAACCATGTTTTACCTGGTTTGATTCAGCAAACAAGTAAAGCAAGACAAAAGAGAAGTAATGTGTATGGTTGTTCGGATAGCGTAGTTGATTGGCAACGGCATTTAGAAAGAGGTATCGGCCTTCAGTGTCTAGGTCCAGTATTAGCGTCTGGTAAATATCTAAAGCAGCGTCCACCAAAAATACAGCTAAAGGAACAGTATTTCCCGCTGATTGTCCATGAGGTGTTCTTGCCTGAAGCTGCTGGATGGCCTGTATAATAATTCCAAATTTAAAAAAAAAATCATTTAATTGTTTCCTGACCCTTTATTATACCATCCCATCTAACCAAACAATCAAGCACAACTTCTGAATCTAAACAGAACTAAAATGTCAACAAGGGACATCAGAGGAAAAAAGAAATGCAAGCATTCTTAAGGTATTATATTATTTTCTTAGTATGGTATTGTCCTGTGCATTAGGAAAATTCACGTATATTTCTCTCAAGGCAAGAAAAACTAATATTATCAATCCTCATATAAACATCTAAAGACAAAATACACCATACTATATGCATAGATAACAGCAGATAGTCTGTGAGACGACAAGAAGAAAATACAAGAAAATGGCCAACAGAACAGAGGATTACCTGCATTCCAGCATAAAGCACAAGGGAGTTGATCAACGGTACATTATAGCGGGTTCCAGCAGACACAGCGTCACTGGGTATAAGGAGCAATCTCTGCTTCAATTCAGTCAGGAATGAAGAACCCTGTTGCCTCGTCTGCAAAGAGCTCCAAATTAAATAGCTGAGAAGATAATACTAACAAGGGCGACATCAAAACAATATACTGCAGATCAGAATGCGAATACTTAGAAGGGTATGTAGTGTGAAGAATAGAACAGAAATGCCTGGTTACAAGTGATTCCAGCGAGTAAAAATAGTAATAGATGTAAATGAAGATGCATCAAAGGTGTTACGCAATTCATGAACCAAGACTCAAAGCACAGAAACAAGAGAAATTATAAAATACCTTGAGATACTCATCTACATCAGCTTTCATCTGCTTTGCTTTAAGAGCTGCATCAACCTCAGAGAAAATGCGAGGAGGTTCCATAATTTCCGGTAGCAAATCAATCTGAAAAAAAAATTAAACAAAGAACCAAACCCTCTGGCATCAATTTTCACAACCATTAGACTCAAGATGGGATCTGTTAGATGAGTAATTGATTATTGACAAAGAATATAATTAATAGACCTTTAAGTTGGGAGTAGATGGATCCGGCAGCCTCATATTGAGAGGGAAAGCACTGAGAATAATATTACGCATTTGTATGCAGCTTGGAGGAATCACATCACAGAAAGTGAAATGGTAATCACAAAGGAACTCTGGGAAATCATGCAGCAGCACCAAAAGCACCCTAAGCGTACCTTTATAAAGCAAGTGAACCTACAAAGAACTAGATCAGACACATCATCTTAAGCTTATAATGAGCTGCAAACAAGTAAAAAGAAGTGGCATACTGGCACTGATAGCTCGGCATTCCTCAAATATGGCTCCAGGAACTGGAACAAGTCCACCAGCAACCGCTGGACATAAGGCCAGCCCTTCTGTGCATTTCCTGTGAGCAATCTTGGCATGAAACTCCTATGACTCACTAATGAGAGCCACACATAGCTGCAGAAGCATTTTAATCAGATAAGCAATGCACAAAGAGCAGGGGGGAAATAACTTTCTAAAAATAAATTTCCCATTCAGAAATGCTAATGTCCTAGGCATAGCAACTACAAGTAGGACAGTTAAAAAACTAGATCTCTTTGCTCATAAGTTTCAAGAATGTTTAGGGTTTAGGTTTTAGAATTTCTAATATTGATGGTAGTTAATCCTGCATATCATCTTGAAGTTATGAGAAATTCAGAAAGCAATTTCTGTGCTTTGTATTTTTAGGTGGTTATCGTCATTCTTGAAAACATTGTTTTACAACTCATGGTGTTAAATGGAATTTTTCCCTAGGGTCAATTTTGAGCTCTATTCGCCCCCTTCATCTTCTTTTTGTTTCTGTTTGGAAGGAGTAGGAAGGGAAGGGATAGTCTTGTAAGATTAAAAATTGGAAGGATCATTGGCTAAGGCCAAACACTGATAGTCTAGATGCAAACAAAGAAATTTACTATTCATGGAACAAACCTAAGGTTCAGAAGCAGAACAGTTTTGCACAAAAACCTTCCCAGTATGTTGAAGGTGTAACTGAAAGTTCTTAAAGAGGTGTCTTGCAAGTTAGAGCAATTTTATCCTAGTATCCTAACTTTAGCCACCGTATCCAATCCATATTTTCAGATAAGCCAGAAACTTGAATATATGTTCAGGATATTAACGCATTGTCGAAGAGCTTATCATTAGCATTAGCTATTAGCTGCACAGTTCATAATACTGACCTGAAACCAGGAACTTTCAGAGGCTGCAGATTATGGAATACACCAGCAAAGGCTGTCAAGATCTGTAGCACATGCAATCAACATCACTGAGCAAATACTTTTTGAACAGACAAAATGATGTCTAAATGAATCCAAATAAGCAATACCTGGAAGTTTACACCATCAATAACAGGCTCTGGGGAAAGGAGGTCTTGAAGCCAGCTTATAAACAATCTGAAATATGGTCTTGCATTAAAAGAATTTTTCCTCTCCTCTGAATCCTTTTGTACGAGTTTCATAGCGACACTCAAAATCTGTTGAAATACCATAAATATCATATAAAACATACAAGGCTAAGAAGAAACAAAGAGCAACAGTAGTGATTTTTCCCAAAGAGAAAATTCTTATGGTCTATGTGTAACTCAAAAATACAAGCCCCTGTGGATAAGATTTACCTTTGACAAAAGAAAAAGTTTACTTGATCCCTGCTCCACCTGACAGAAAGAAGTATAAATTGAAAGATGTTACAGCATCATAAACTAAATACAAGATCAAGGGGAAAACTCTGAAAATGCTGTTAATTAGCAGAAAAGTTTACCTTCAGGATTGAAACGACCAATTTTGCATAAATATCAATAGCAAGGAAGGAGAGACTCTGCACTTGCTGAGGTGATTGCAGTGCACTGGAATTGATCACCTCAGAGGACAAGCAGTGCGCAACAGAAAGCTCCTGAAATATTTTGTAGAAATTATAAATGAGCATATTCAACATTATTCCTGCAATATAAGTTCAAAGGAAAGAGAAAGTACCGTGAGTACACGGAAAAAGCGATCTGTCATCTCATCCCCCTTCAATAATCCATTATGATGCAGCTGAAAGATGTATTGGGTAGAAGCTGCATCATTTGCACCAGGAAGTTCACATATCCGGTACCATTCCGCAAAAAACATGGAAACCTACATTACATAAGAACAATATAAGCATTTGAAAAATATCAGAAAAGTAATAGGAATTTTCTTATACACCCTCCCCAGCTATAAACGTAAACAGAAGATGACAAAACAAGGAAGATAGAAATCATCAGTATGTGAGGAATGGGTTGCATAAAAAAGGGAGAGAGAGACAAATGTAATCTTTAAATTCCTCTACTCTCAGGAAGATCGCATGGTCCCTTAAAATTTCAATGATCTTCCAAGAAATCCTAAGAGAAGTTTGCAACTTTGATCAATCTCAGAAAACAAGTGGCCTTGCATTGAACTCTATTAGAGACCAACATGTGAAGTTTCTCAGAATTACAGCAAGCTAACAAGCAAACTCTTGAAGTGTTAATAAAAAAAAAACTTGCACATGCCAGTTGGAGAAAAATCTTAAGAGTCCACAACTTCTCATAAAACTACTTTAGCTCAGGATACCTGCTCACGAAAACCTTCTGGTTCCACAGATTCGATGTTGCCATAGTCTTCCCTGTTAGCTATCAGCTGACTGATAGGCTGTTTCAACAAAAATATTACGTTTTAGAATCAGACCAAGCAAACAAGGGAGTGAGTTATAAACCATTGCATCTTCACTGACCTTCTTGTCTCTAGACTGTCTTGCCTTGTCCTCCTTTCCAAGAGTTAAACTAGTTAGAGAAGCCACATTGGCACCAGGATTCCTGACAATCTCAATCAGCTGTTGTAATGACTCGGCAGATCCAGATTTTGCGGCAAGCTGCAAATCAGAATCAATAAGAAAAGTCAAACAAAACAGTATGTAATGAACTCTAACATAAAGATGTAAAAATATGACCTTGGCCAGTGCATCAACAAGATTGTGGAGTTCAGAGATGACATTGGATTCTTCAACAACCAAAGCTTGGACAAGGGAAATGGCAAAGTCCGTAGCAGCTTCTGTACAATTTATGGAATTAGTAATCAAATCAAGTGCAAGAATGCCTACTCTATACAAGAAGAATTTCTTGGACGTACTATTCCTTCCCCCATCAATAAGTTTTGCCATATGAACATTGTACTCTGCAAGATTGAGCAATTCACTGCTTATCAGGCCAAGAGTAATATCTTTATTGAACTTTCGCTCCTCATCTGAATAAATCACCTGTAAGAAAAGGTTGAAAACTGATTAAGTAACATGCACAAATGCAAATAGAAGAACAGTTAAACAGTATCAAGACAAGAAAATCTTGTTATTATCCGAAATAACCAAGAATACAAGTTAATGCATCAGGACATTGAGCTCATTCTGCTACCCAAGTTCATGACTACCATACAACAGAGCCAGAGAATGTTATGCATAACCTAAAATTATGTAAAAATTCACAAAGGCATACCCAACTAGTGAGTTCTTTAACCACAAGCTTGCACACATCACGAATAGCAGCCAGAATTGCAAGGCAAGCATTAACGTGAAAACTGTTTGATGCATTCTCATATAGACCCTTGAATACCTGTATGATAATTAGAAAAATTCAAATTTGTGAAAAACAATGAAAAAACTGAGCAATTGTTCATTTCAATGGGTATTAAGTAGCAGCAAACTGAAATCAATAGATAACAAGCAACAAAGATGGCCTGACAATAAACCATCACATAACTAGTCATCAAAGGAAGCACACCTTTTGTGCCACAGCCAGTGCAGCCTCATCTCGACTGACACATCTGAGTATGATTTCAGGAACCTCTGTAACTACCCCCTGAACACCAAAAGGACAGTTATCCATTAGATAACAAAAACTCAAACAGGAAAATTCACATAAAACAATATCACCACAGTGGAAAAGGATAAAAACTTAGGTGAAGCTCAAGAACGTGTAATTTGGTGGCAATACATACCAACAGGAAGGGAAAAAACAGTACCTGGATTTCAGCTTCTCTAGAATCACTAGCCACTAAAGTCTCCAACTGAAACCATTTAAGACAGGATTTCAGCAGAAGAATATAACCACTTTTAATGCAACAACTCAAAATACGAGAAAAAAAGAGAGAAGAAACATATTTGCAGCATTCACATCACCGAGGCTTCTGGTTACAATTACATTCCCTGTCCCTTAACCTAATTGGAAGGACAAAGTATGTGTATATATATATATATATACACTCTCCCAAACGCAAGTCCAAAAGAAAGGACAAACGCATCTAACATAAAAATGAACATGCATACTATGCATTCAATTATCCCCTTGCTCAGACATAAGAATTAATAGAATGGATGTCGCAAATGAGACACAAGCAAAAGGATTCAAACCAACCTTCTGCGCAATAATCTGGTACTTGTCCAATGCATCCCTAGTGCTCAGAGAAGCATCTGCAACGCTACTCCCAGCACGCTCAGAAGCAGCTGAAGATGGCTCAGAAGAAACTCCCGATTCCTTCAAACAAAAAGAGAGCCACAAATTCAAAAAAAAAAATGACCGACCCCAAGCACATAAAAACAGAAGCAGCAGAAATTCTTCCAACCTTTACATCTGAGGATTCCACTGGGTGAAGTTCAGAGGAAGCAGCAGTAGCAGAGAATGAAGAACTGATTGAATTGTTTTCAGAACTTTGTGGGATAACACCATCAGCTGCTGCACTATGAATTGAAGAAGCACTGAAAAAGAACATGCAGAAATTCAAAACTTCAGCAATTCAAAATTTTGAAAATAGAAAATATCAAGCACCAATCAATAGCAATAGAGCACCTAAGAAGTGCAGCTGAATTAGATTCAATAGCTTCAGAAGCCACATCTGATGAAACTGAACCATATGCACTAGCAAGACCAGAAGCACCAGAAGAAGCAGAACCCGCAGGAATGACAGGTGAGCTATGGCTAGATTGGTTTTGCCATGGAAGACGAACAAAATCCTGAATACAAGAACGCCGGGGGGTGTTAAGGAGATAAAGAACTTTTTGAAGTGCTTTCTTTCTCAGAACCAAATGTACCACATGGAGAAGATCAACAGGTATATACCTCGTAAACTCGCTGTTGAGAAACAGACAAGTGACCAGGCTTGGGGCGAAGGGCATCAGGTACAACACCCATAGAACTTTGGGTGTACATGTTTGCGTCAAAAAATGCTTGACCAACACCATCTCTATGCTTCCTTCTTACTAGTTGTTGAGCTATTTCAGTGTCAATGGTTTGTATGGCCTGCATGAAATACTGTTCCATTAAAAACCAGTGACAAGAGGACAGAATTAATCTACCACATTTCTGATCAAATAGTGGAAGCCATTTAGTAGTGCTATTTTTCATATTATTTCTTAAAAATAAGTCTAATCAAATAATGATTCCTTGCATACCAAGTTTGGTTATTTCTAAAAACAATAAAGTACATTACTAGAATGAAAAGTAACCTTCAAGTCAAGGACCGAGAACAGAGAACACTACCCAATAACAAGCAACATCAAAGCAAAACCATTACAAAATGGAACTTAAATTCTGCAAACTCCTGAAAGTGTTGTTGAAGCAAAGTTCCACATGGAAGCCAAAAAGACTACTGAATACCACAGTTGCCTCAAATGTGACTAATTTTTAAGATTCCGGAATTTCATTCCATCAAGCAAACTGTTTAGTGCTCCTAAGAAATCAAGCAGCTAAACATATCCTACTCTCCTGGAGTAACTTCATATACAGCCATGCTATGTTGCTCAGGCTCACCACTTTGTCCAGTAATACATGTGTCAACAAGGCACGAGTGACTTTGGACACTGACAACTCGCTTATCAATTGGCATAGACTCAATAAAACACTTTAGGCATTGAGCATGAGCGTGAGTATGGGAGAGGGGCAAGATACTCAATGACAAATAGGGCCAATGGTAAAAAGTGTAAATAAAATAGCAGCATTTAAACCAACTATTTGGATGACAAAGCTCAGCTGTTTTGTGATCTAAAATGGCCCAGGAATCGAGTTTAGTATCATAAAGAAGGAAGCACAACACTTTTGGACCACCCTAACTAAAACAGCCCAAGTGTTAGAAAAGCCCAATTCAAAACGAGTTTTTTTCCCCACAAGTACAAAATCCAATATTTTAAAGAAAGATCTATATATGAATACTTATCGTAAACATATTCCCTTACTCGTGTTTAAATCACCATATCCTAAAATTTAAAATTTGACAGTTCTGACACTTGGACCACAGTCTGACACCAGACACACATACCCAAGTCCAAGCAACATAGCCAAGGATACATGTCAGACTGTTCATCAAACACAAAACAAAAGGTATTACCAAGGAACAACCTAACAAACCCTCGCCTACTCTAAGCTACTTCTGGGATCTGACATGAGCACTGGAAATAGGAGAGAGCCAGAGCAGACATGAGATATAATTTACACACATTGCACATCACTCAAGACTACAAACACCCCCAAAAGAAGGAAGAGGATAGTGCAATAGGTATATATCAAAGCTAAAAATGGAACCTTATCTGTGGCAGCCTGTTCAATCACTGCACACCCAAGATCAAGGTTATCATTGGTAACAAGCTGCACAGCATGCTCCAGAATTTCACTTGTTAAAGAGAAACTCTGAACTGAATTCCTTAGCTGACTTGATATTGAACTACGTAATGGCTCCTGGCAAACAGACAGAACACCAGTTTACTAAACTGAGAAGAATGAAAAGTTCAGTAAATCAGATAAATGATTTCAAGTTCCAAACAAATAAAGACAAGAGAAGCTAAAAAGTTCTGTGACAGAAAAAACCTTGCATGTTACATGAGCTAAGCTTCCAGCCAAACTGGCAACCATTAAGTGTGCGGCATTATATATTCTTGTTTCATCAGATTCCATGGCATAATCCTATAATTGAGTGCAATATGAAGGGAAGGTATCAGAAATGTCTGGGAAATAAGACTGGTAAAAGTATCTATAAGATGTGGAGATATATGATTTAAACAAACAATACTATGATTAGAGACAAAATATGTATGATTTAGCAAGCAAAGACAACAAGGCATTAACTAAAAGAAGAAGTGCCTATAGAGCTTGCTGCCAAGGTAGATGCAGCAAGCCCCAATACAAGGGACCAAATGCTTTGTTTATTTCAGCATCCAGACCTTCAGAACAAGCTCTTTTGTTGTCTGTGTTGCAATAGAAACACTTCGTTGAACAATACCAGAAACGATATCTTTGATAGCTCTATCCATTACAGCAGGAACCAGTCTGTCAATTGTTAATAGGATATAGATCATCAGAGAAACACAAACCAATGTAACTACAAGGCATCATAAGAGTAATGTAGAAACAGTTTGAACCTTTGAAAATGCACATTTAAGCCCCAAGAATTTAGTTTCTGATTGATAATAACATGAGTTCCGATGTTGGGTATTGCTGTGGGAAGCTGCCAACAACAGAGAACTTGCAAATTAGAGAACAAAGAAGTCAGTCTATTGTTCAACTATGAGCATGTGGTATTAAATCACACCTGACTAGCAGAAAACGTTGACTGGGATGGAGTCGCTTGGAATAGACCTTGAGCAGAAGGGAGCTGATCAGACAAGCCTAATGCAGCTAGTTTGTCATCCTCCATCAATGCATGAACAGGAGAGGCATACTGAAGACACCAAGCAGATTAACTTCAGATGTATAAATATATATATCAACAACTGCTAGACAAAAAATAGAAAACAAAATGCACACAAACCTGAGATAACAAATGAGAATGACCACCAGAATTAGGTGGGCTTGCAACCTCAAGCGGTAGCTCAACATGATTTAGTGGAGATATAATTCCAGATTTAACTTCAGGAACCAGCTGTGGTTGGGATGCTCCAACATCTTTGTTGGAAAAATCAGGATTCCCTTCAATTTCCCTTTTCCGATCCTTCAGGAGAGAAGTTGGTGCAATGTCCTTCATATCCACACCAAGGTTCTTGAACAAGACCTGAAGTGCCACAAGAAAATTATTGATAATCAACCAAATACAGCCTATGTTAGTAAGGCTTTCATAGCAGAAAAAAGTCCACGCACTTGTGCAAGTCAGTGCTAATGGTATCCCTTTACCTCTATGTCAAATTTGAGGTTCATTTTCAAGTTTGGCATTGAGTAGATCTCAGCCAGCAATCCAAGAATGCCCATAGTCCAAGGATTAGGAGGTTGGTATGCTAGACTGCTTTGACATGGCTCCAGAACCTAAAGCAAGTTAAAAAAAAAATATAAGAATTACATGACAATTAAATTCAGAGACATCTAATTGTCAACATGTGTACCTTGGATGTAAATGGTATAACTGCAATCATCAATCCCTTCTCATATGCCTGCCCAATTACAAGATTAACTCAAGTGAACTTATGATTCTCAAATGACAAAAAACAATGATGAAAAAGAAAGATCTAATGAGACTTGTTAACATTGAAGCACACATTGTCTCCATGTATAAGAATTACCTCTATGATCAAAGATTTAGGATCTATTTCACGTGCCCTCAGAACTTGGTTCCTTCCAATAGTTAATTTTCCAAGCCAGCTTCCCAAATTTTTTAGCAATGAACGTTCTTCAGAACTAGATTTTATGAGCTCTGATCCCAAAAGAACCTGAAACAGAACAAAAAGTAATACTGATCTATTCTACTTTTAAACTGAAAAGGACATATCTATGCCACTTGATTTTCTGAAAAGGATGTTGCTCAACAATGTCCAATGCACAAAGATACATGTGATGACACAAACCTTGCAGTTCTCATATGAGGCTTGGACAATCTCCTTACTTAAAGCTTTTGAATAAACTTTATCAAGGAACTTCAAGTACAAATCGTGAAAATTGGGTTCAATGCTTGCTCTGTACAAAGACAATAACAAAGACCAACAAGGAAGGGCAACAGCACAAAGAATTAATATATTACATAGACATAAATATGCTTAGAAACATTTACACACACTAAAGAATTGGGAAAGGTAATTTAAAAAGGCTTCTCACCTTTTCATGACCATGTACTGGGCAAACCAGGGATAGTGCTGCTCCTTTAGTATTTCAGTGAATTCTTTTGCTTTAGCTTCAACATTTGCAACTGAAATGTTATTAATTATGAACGATATTTTGTCCTGAATCTCTGATCCTGGAGCCTGGAAACAGAAAGTGAAACTGGATAAGCACACAAGAAAAATGAATCCATCCATCGAGCCTCACTACTTTTTATCTTTGAATAATATATTATTAGAAAGAGAAGTTACAAATTAAAGGCTAAGCAATCCTTCATATCAGGAACAAATAAGAAAACAAAACAATATCAGTTGAAAATAATAAGAAAAAGAACTTTGCAATGTTAAAGGCTATCACTGGAAAAGTTCCAGGAAGCAGAACCCCATTAGAAGGCTGAACTTGGAAAATATCCCATAACAGCTTCTTTAAGAGCAATTCATTGAAAAGTCTCTATTTTCACCTGAAGAAATATCCCAGATTTAAGAAGTATTTTCTTTCTTAAAGCCCACTAATGCACGGGATAAAAAATCCTATACCCGCTAGAGAACACCCACCTATTTATCCAAGGTAAGAGCTACCTATGCAATAACCTTATAATCCAACCATACAGGAAGGCCACCCAAACAATACATAAAGATGACATTTATCATTACACAACATGCAGTGCACCACATATTTCACAATTGCTAGACCACCAATAATCATGGCCCGCTGAAAAATAAGATTCAGGGACTCTCACCGCTAACAATTAAATAGATTGCTCAAAGCACAACCCCTTATAGACTTTGAAGACTTCAAATAACCACCACTTTTGAATAACAAATAACTCCATTCAAAGTTTGATGCTTAAATGGCCAAGAAATTTTTTCCTTCCCAGATAAGTTATCAGCAATAATAAGGTATGAGGATAGTAGTTGCTTGTAAAATAACATCTCTTGATAGCTAAAATTAATAAGGATAAACCAGGCAGTAGTGGATGAGTCGAGTTTTATACTCATAGAGGCTTCTATACATCTCTATAGAAACAAATGAAAGCTACCAAAGACCCCACACATCTTATGTAAAAAATGCTACCACTTAAGTGATTTTAAAATAAAACATTGTACCTCTATTTGTGTTTCTCTTCTCTCAGCAGCAGCTACAAGTGTTTCGATGTTCAATGCAGAGCCAAACCCTGTATTAAATAATGATTCGTATGTAATGCTGATAAAGGCATTTTTAAAATAATTCAAGGCATGTCAGCTTAAAGTAAACAAGAAAAAATTAGGATCATTAATGAGCTTACTGGTAGAGGTAACTGCACGGGAAGGACGGACAAAACCAGGTGAAGAAGACAACAAAGATGAAGAAGTAACTGTATTCTGCAATCACAACTTACAAAAAAGTGAAGAACCACGGGAATGAAATTCAAATATTGACATCAAAAGAATCAGTTGTGAAAGCTACCTTATGAATGCTAGAAGCATCACTTGAAGCAGCTGAAGATTGCCCACCGGAAGATAGAAATGGTTTAGTGTCATTAAATGGAGCTGCAGATGCTTTCAGACGGTCATCAAGAGAACTTTCATGTCTCTGTTGACTGTGAAGTGTAGATGAAAGTTGCTGCCCAAACTGTGGAATGTTAATGCTATTTGACTGCAATAATGGCACAAGGTTAGAAAAACAAAGGCTGTTGAGACTACTGCTTAGTTTAACCAACTAGTTTGGCCCCTAATCAAAGTTACAATGTCATAGGACAAAACTATGATATAACAATGTCATATAGCTACCAGTCCACATATATTTGCAATAAAAGCAGTGATGTGTTGAAAGATCAGTGCAGTAGTGTTAGAGAGCTGGAGGTGCAATGGTCCCAGTGAGAAGCAGATGCAGAGATGATGGGGCCAAGTGTGTCCGTAACATGCAAATTAGAAGTTTTTACCTGATCATCGCAAACCAGCTCAAGATGTCCTCAATCACCTTAATTTTATTTCTTTAAGAGGATAGTTGAAATACAGGATATTAGTTGAAGCACTAAACATCCTGGACGAATGTTATGAAAGGTCTGGTGCAACTAGTAGATTCACATTAGACAGTAGAAAATGCAGGGATTGATCATGGCTGCAATCAATGGTTGAAAATAAAATGGAAAGGAGAATCAGATGCGCAATTATTTATATCCCTGACACTATTGCACTGACTTACCACCAAATCGCTGCTTCTATTGCAAAAATGTTTGTGTATTGAAAATAAAAGGTTTATGCCAGAATTTAATAGACTCCACCACATTCAACAAACTAAGTTTATGTGAATTTTTTTTCTGAATATCTCATATTGAACCCTTGCCAAACATTCATCATTCATGTATCTGGTTTCCATCATTTTCAACAAAGTTTGATGTCAAATATCTTCTGAACATCTCAGATGGTAGCCTTGTCAAACATTCATGGATGTAGTTAAAAATATGGATGCACAAGACAGGAGGAGAGGGCACAAAAGTACCATAAGAAAAAACAATTTCTTACCTCTCCATTTACTGAGGCAGCCTGTAACAAACCATGGTGATGAGCAGCAGAAGCATTGTTAGTTCCATCTGATTCCAAATGCCCTGATGAAATCCTGGCAAGTGCTCGTTCAATGAAAGCAACAAGCTCAGTATGAGTACCACGCAGATGAGATATTTGTAAGATATGATTGCAATACTGTGGCCATTCAATCAAACGATCCACAAACTGCTCCAAAGACTTGGTACCAAACACAAACATCTGCAAAGAGCAGTCATTGGAAACATTATATACACACATATATACATATAAAGTTTGAAGGTCGCTTAGGGATGGTACAGACTTTGGAATCTGGAGGTTTACGAAGTGCATCTAAAACACCACGCAAAGCAATCCCAAGAGTGAGATGAGTAACAAGCTGGTGCTTGATAACAGAACCTGAAATACAATTCACAAACAGATGAGCTTCCACACTTAAGCTCTAAAGCATAATTGTTAAGACCAGAGCCAATCAAGGTAACTTGATATCAAGCATTGGACTAGAAGGCTGGAAAAATACGCCATGCTATTAACTTTAATCTCTGTAATAAATCTCACCAAAAAGAAGAGCAGCAATTTTTAGTTGCCTTTCTGGATACTTAGGGAAGAATCTATATTCTTCAAATAGATTGCCAATCATGCACTCGAAAATCAATTGTTCCCTGTCAGTGATTTCAACAAGAGATTAGTCTTACACTGAAATCCAAACTCTCTGATGGGTCCACCAACAAAGTAAAATATTAAACACCCAAACTCTCAAATGAATATCACATAAAATCATCTAAAACTAAGATGGTACTGGTCTGAAAAGTATCATTGGCTTTCACATCCATGCAAGGTCGAGACTATTGCCCATACTTGTCTGTCAAAAAACACTAATAAAATAACTACAATCATTCCAATTGCTTGGAGGAGATACAGACAACGTAAAATATTCTATTCAGGATATACGAATAAAATATGGAGCATAAATAAAAAGTATTTAACTCTTCCCCGAAAATTATTCCAGGTAGAATAATTCAAAGCTAACTTCCAACACTATAAAGGCTCTGTTATTATAATTATCATCAGACAAACCCTAGGACATAGTTCAGTAATTTAGACTACTAATGAACAAGGCATAGGAAGATACCCAAAAAAGTAAGCACTTTTAAAGATTAACATTATACCTTTTCACTGAAGATTCCTTGAATCTAGCAAGCATTTGAACCATTGCATCAATTGTCAGCTGACCAGAAAACATTTGATGGAAATAAGAGTTTGCCTCTGCCTCAACATCATCTGAAAACCCATCAGGGGTAGATGAATCTGCTGAGCTACCATTTTGCAGCCTTGGATTGGAGTCCATTACTGCCACATGCAACCTTTCCATTTCCTCAGAAAGTTGGGTAGAGATAATTAAGCTGGTGTGAGCTTGAAGGACCTGCAACATATGCAGAGAATTAGAAAATCACTATGCAATTGTATGGAGAAGACCAGAATAAATGAATTGTTGAAGTTGGAACCTTCAGGAAGGATGAACTAGTTTCTGAATAATGATTCGCAATATTGTTTTGATGATGAAAAGGTTTCGCAGAAAAATCCTGTGATCCACCGAGCTGAATCTCCTTCAGAAACCTGAGACATTCCTGCAGATTTGAAAATACACACCAACATGTCATGTCTCACCATGTCCATAACTAAGCTGTAATTTTACTATGTCATAGTAACAAAAATCCCAAGATACGATTTGACACGGCCACTGAGTATTGGCACCTTAATGAAGAGTTTGGAAGGGCAGCTGAACATTACCTCGAAGAATGAATCCTTGTATGTAATTAAATTATTACTCAGCCACTTTTCAAGGTCTATAAGCTCTTTTCTTGAAGCAAGGGCTGCCAATCGGATACCAGAAGTAAAGGGAATCATGTCTAATACTGATGGCAAAATCTGCATGAAGGAACCAGAAATTTGAGCTCAAAATGAAATACACCAAAACAAGCAACAAAGAAACATAACTAAAAGATGAATCCAAGGATGATCAGATCAGTACAAAGACTGCAAGGTTATGGTAAAAGTTCCAACAAAATGGCAGCTTTAAAATTTTGGAGGAGATGATGGAACATATGCATTGTTATTAAAGCAAAACACTGCACAAGGGATGTTAGAACAAAAATCAAGTCACAAATTCTCTCCTTTTACCTTTAGCTCTTGACATACATCCAATATCTTGGTCATGATGTTTGATTCAACATTGCCAGCCTCTACAAATCCCCGCAACACAAGATTAGGGTTCAGATGCCAAAGGTAAAGCATCATACCAACACAAGCAGGGCTTTTGAGTATGAGGGGGAAAACCCTAAAAGACACTTCGTATTGGAGGAGGCTGTAGGCAGTCTGCAAGAAGGGAGGTAAAATTGATCAGCCAAATAAACATGTAGGGTATAATTCCACAAATCATGAATGAAGATTGAGAAGTACATTGATATTGAACATCCCAAGAAGCAACAATTCTGGACAGTGTTTGAGAGGATACTCGAGAATTGATCGAACAGAACTAGCATGACCTGTCTCAGCAAGTTGACAAAGCACATCCAAAAGGTCAAGACACAGCCATGCATGATTAGCATGCCCAACTTGGAATTTATGGCCATGCACAGCATCCATATAGTTCTGCAACAATAGCAGATAACCAGTCATAATCAGAACAGGGGGTTGCCTCAAAATGGAAGTGAAAAACCGATAGAAAAGCACCATACCAGCTGCCTTCCAGAATGAGCAAAGGTGAACACTTCTGGAGGTGCAAGTACTGCATGTTTCAGAAAAGATAGTTGACCTTCAGTATTCTTCCAAAGAGACCCACAGATTGCATGGAGAGGGAAAGGATTCTGCAAAGATCAAAGATACAAATTCGGAAAAAGCAAACAAAGATATTGAAACTTATCTAACAGTGCATGTATTTCACATATTATGAAGATATACCTGGCATGCCTGTCTATATGCAGACATCAGAAAGGAGAATGCCTCCTCATTAGGTATGTAAAATCCTTCATGATCCAGATTTTCAATAACTTGAATCCAGTTAGTACCAGGAGCCTGTAAAAAACATCCATATGCAATAAATCAAGGAATTTTTTATTTTAAATACTAGCAATTTTCACATTTAAAATAAAAAAAACTAGGATGATAAGAACAGAATTGGACTCACAAGTTGCTTGATTGTTTTTACAAGGATGTCAACGTCCCAGGAGCTTAACTGTTGAAGATCAGTTGTAATGTCACAACCAAGAGCCAAGCCAAACGTTGAAAATGTGCTCTGGTTGTCCTCAAGCCCGGTAAGGTTGCGGGCAATTGTTCCAAGTATCTTAGAGACTGTAACTTCTGACAGTGGCAGAAAAGGAGATAATATTTCTTTGCAGTGCAAGGCGTCAAATGTGCATCCATAGCCTAACTCTTTCACAATATCTCCCAAGCTCATCTCCTTTTCCATTTCAGCTAAAATAGCATCAAATTCACTCTCTGTACTTCCATGGAAGAGATCCATATTCCTGCAATACAAAATAAAAATAAAAATTAGCACGTTGCATGTGTTACAGACCACAGAGCTTTACCCTCATTCAATTACAAAGCCAGGAAAGAGAGGAGATCACCTCCAAAAATTGGCCTCGCGCAGTTCATCAGAAATCAGTGGAGTTAAAACAAATGGGGTAACATCTTTTGACTGCATTAACGACAACATCTGCATAAAGTTATCAACATGCTTGGATAGCCCCTCCGACCGCTGGAGGAACATAACAATATTCTGAACTTGATCAACTGAACTTATCGGAACAGGATTCGCACAAAATTCCTCAATTTGAGCCATACAAAACTTCTTTGCTGGAAAAACAACAAACCCATCAACAAATGCAGTCCAGGCTTCCAAGCCAGTAAAGGGGCAAAAAAGGAGGAATAAACAAACAGCTCACCGAACATCCTGGTATCAGCGTTCTCCGCATCGGTGAGCGCGAGACCAATGCCGATTTTCTCGGCCACAGATAGCTTCGGCGAATTAGACAACTTCTCTAAGAAATCTTCAGTGATCTCCAAACTTCTTAAAGACTGACAAAACACAGTAGTGGAATTCGGTTTGTCCAAAACAAACTTGAAAACCGAAACAAGTACGGGTTCCAACTGCATGTTTTTCAAGTCAGTCTTCAAATATTCCAAACATGTTTGGAGCGTCAGAACACTTCCTTCAATTCCATACTCCATGAACTGCAATACATCAACAACACACACCCAAACAACGCATCGACCTTTGAGTCACCAACAAACAATAAATTTTTTTTAAAAAAACCTCAATTTGAACCCAGTAATAACTAAATTAAAATTGCAAAACATAAAATATTTTTTTCATTTTAATCCAAATATAATCCGGTCAAGCAAAGAGTGGAATGTTAAGGTTTTTTTGAAAAAATAAAAGATGAGAGGGATAGATAATAAACGATCGATTGCAAAATTAGGGGAAATGAAGTAATGTAAAGAGAGTACCTGACAGAGGTCGCGAAACACGGAGTCGACGTTGGCTTCGTTCAAGGTGTGAAGAAGGAACCGAATCTGACTCGGTATTGTTGAAGATAGCTCGATCATGGCGAGTGACTCGGTGAGTGAAAGATAAATTAGGGTTTTATTTAGTTCTTTTGGTTTTGCAGTAAGAGAGAAAGCAGGATGTCGGTGATTTTGAAGATTTACACTGAGAATTTATGAGGGAAAGGGGGTTTTTTTTGGTGTCGAGCGGAATATTTTAGAGTGAGAGGCAAGTGTGGTGTTTGTCTGGGTTACGCGCTGGTCACCGTTGGGTGTAGGTAGGGGTGAATATGTCGAGTTGTTTACATGCCACGTCGCAAATAAATATGATTGGGGTTTCTCTCTTTCTTTTATAGGAGGGGCTACGTTGATATAATTTTTGTCTCAGAAAATATAAAAAATCGAATTGGTGAGATTTTCAAAACTTTAAAAAATGGGTTTTAAAAAAAATTTGTGAGCCTTGGTTGGTGTTTACTTTTTATGTTAAGAAAAATCTAAAAGCAGTATTTTTTGTCTGAAGATAAAAATTAATAGAAAAAATATACAAGGTATGAGTTTTTTTATTGTAGTACTACAAATTTTTCATTGTGAATTGTTATGATGAAATTAATATTATTTTTTTATAAAAAAAATAAATGTTTTGGTGGTGAGTGTATTTTGATTTTTTTCAGGAATTCATGTGACCAAACATTCTTTTTCACAATGTTTTTAAAAGTGTTATCTTATTTTTTTTAATGTTGTAGCTTGTTAGGGTGAATAATGAATGGTTTGTCATCGATTATTAATTTTTTCCTTCTTTTAATTCTTTTCCAAGGAATGATCCCGTCTCTTCTTGATTTTTAGCTTTTTAATTTTAATCCTTGTATTTTTTATTATTTGTTTTTATTTTTTGATTCTTTTAATAAAATTTTTCATGCATTATTATTTTTAATTTTGTCATTGTTCCTTAGATTTGTGTTTTATTTTTTGTTTTTTTGTTAAAATTTTATTGGTTTTTAATTTTATCATTGATCAAAGTTTATATTATTTTACTTTTTTTAATTTAGCCCTTGTTTTTTTCCTTTTTATTAAAGTTTTATTAGTTTTTAGTTTCATCATTCAATCAAAGTTTATGTTGGGTTTTTTTTTTAATTTAACTCTTAAATTTAAATATTTTCAATGTTCTGTAATCTATTTTTTAGTTTGATTTTCATCCATGTTCTGTTTTTAATTGATTTGTTTTTCAATTTCATTCATAGATATTGAGTTGGATGAAAATTAAACTTCATAAATTATTCTGCATATACTCTATACAATGCTATCATTATTTTATGATATATATTGTGAATTTGATAAATTAACTGAAATTGACCCGGGTTAATCAAATATGTTACTATCTTTATATTAAAAAAACAAGAATAGCATATTAATTTTTTTAAGTCAAATTATATTTTTATTAATTGTTTAATTTGTATTTAAACCCATCAAGTCAATTAATTATATTAAACCTACCCTTACCTGGTTTAATTTTTATTATTATTAGAAAATATATTAGGAATGTTTGAATTTTTTTTTACATACATATATATATATATATATATATATATATATATATATATAAATTGATCCTGATCCACGGTGTAGTACAGGTGAATCTATGAAAAAAATCTGAATTTTAGTCTGGTCCGTGCAGATGAGCAAAAAATGGTCGTTCACGGGCTCACGAACTAATTTACGGCCCAACATATCATCCAGACCCGAATAAAAATGAGGGCGGGTCATCCAGGCCCAAATCACCACTAACGCTAGCGAATCGATAATATAAACTCAGAACATCGTGTTTGATCGAAGCCAACCATAGCTCCCAAAATGGCGATAGACGTAGAATCACCATCACCGCAGGAGAAGCCTAGCACCCAGCGGCCACCACCTCCACCACTACCAGCAGAAACTTACTTGACTTCGATAATAAAATCGAAGCCAGCAGAAGAAACCGCGCCATGGATCGATAACGCAATGCAACAAGCTCTTATTTACCAAAAAAACATCCAAGACTCCCTTGACACTGCCATCGAAGCTTCAAAATCTCGCTTTTCTGAAATCACATCGACTTCTCAAGCTCATTTCAGCCAAACGATTGTAAGCTCATTATTTCATTCATAAAATTTGCACTCATAAATGTACATTATATATAAAAATTTATACGCATTTTTTACTTGATTGTGAATTAATTGTATGATTCCTTGCAACATGTTAAGTCAGAGATTGGTGTTTACGAGGGTAAATTATTTGGCAAGGTTAAAGGTATGAAAGAATTCACCGTTCACGTTGTAATTGGAGTTCAGGATTTTTATTTATTTACTGAGGCTTTAAAGTTTGGTGAATTTTTTTTTTGGTAGAGGGGATTAATGTTGCAGCTTCGCATCCGTTGATTACGAGCGCTGTTGCTGTTGGATTGGGACTTGTGGCTCTTAAAAGTATGATCCTCAAATTATTTGCTCAATGAGTCAGAGAGATATCTGCCATAGAATGCAATGAGTTTTTAATTTCTTGTGTAAGGAGCTGGAACAAAGCTGACTAAGATTGAATGTGAAATGTACTGAAACTTTGAAGTTAGATAATGTTTCTGATTTGTAATTTAGTGTCAAAGCATGATTAGGTTCAAGAACATATAAGAAGCAGTCTGTTTTTTTCTCTGATTGTCTCCGAAACTTGCTGGTTCTCTCACTCTGATGGTTATTGCTACAATTCATGCCATGCAGGACCAAGACAAATTTTGTACTACAAGACCTTGCGTCTTTTTACGAGTGAAGAGGTAAGCATAAGACCCCTCGCCTTTTTTTTCTTTTTTCTGTCCCTGTAAGTAGGCATGTAACAAAAAAGGCAACCAATTAGGCTCTAAATAGCTTAATTAACTACCATCGTGCTCCTTCAATAAGAACTTCTTTGTTTAGTAACCTGTTGTAATGGGGTTTCTCTGCACCCCTTCACTGGCAGATGGCAAACCTGCTAACGTGAGGACTTAAACTCTAAAGGTTGCTAAGATGGTCACGAGTCACCTGGATCTCAGTTCCTCCATTGTGAACTTGTAACTCTTGAACATGTACATGCACACTTGTATAGGATATGTGTCAGTAGGATATGTAAGGCTCCATGTAAAGGATACTAGGCTTGAGTAGACATCTCCCTGCAAATGTAACTAAAACTACCAATGTTTGTATTATGTGAACCATTAATGCTATGCTACAAAATGGAGTTCACTGCATCTTACACAATGTTTTTCAAATTCCCTTATTGATGATGGGACATGTAGTTTGGGTGACTTTATCACTCCAGTCAATACTGATTACTATTCTGATATACCTTCGATCCAATAATTCAACTTGCTATCCATTATGTTTACAACTCTACAAGTGCAGAAGCACCATCCTAATGTGTAAGCAGTTGTGGTGAGTGCAGTAAACATGTCTGTACTGAACAGAACTTTACTTGCAACCCTATTTCTTGCTGCAGGCCTTACTTTCCCAAGCTGATGCTAAAGTAAAGGAATTGCAACAGTCGATTAGCCTCCTGAAGGCTGAAAGTGAGAATTTGAAGGTAATCTTTCCCTCACCTATCAATTTTTCATGATATGTTATCAATTTTGTGTTCAAAGTGCCTTTTTTTTTCTTTTAATCTTTTTGGTTCCATCGTGTCTGAACTCTAAAAGCAGATAGCTGTTTCCTGTGAGATTTTTCCTTAGTTCAAAATAATCTCCCTCTCAACATTCTTTTCATTTTAATTTTTAAGAACAAACAATGGATGGTGACATCAACTATGCACTCGTACATTTATTTAGTGGCTATTCATGCAAGTGAGGGCTCCACTTATGAACTATAATTACATGTAACATGAAGCCTGCAAGTTAACATGCCAGGACATGGGATGGGATTTAATGGAGAAAATGGAATTTACATTCCATCGCATCATGAATTTGTGATGCATTGTATGCCTCAGTGAAAATTTGACAGGAGCCAAATATACGTATTTTTATCTGTTGCAACCTCCCCACTTCAATAAGAAAAGACGAATGAAGAACACATTTTGACAGAAAAACAAACTGCTGAAGAAGTTTTATATACCAACAGATCTGTCATTAATCTGTATGGAAGATGTCATTAGACCAAATACATGTGCATACATTAAGATAATGCATTAGTATTTGCAATCATGTCAAAATATCAGCAGGAATGGAAAGATGCTCCATCTCAACAGCGTTCCTGCGATTTAAACAGATTTGAGGGAAATTCTTTGCCCTGCCAGGAGAGATAGAGGACAAGATTACTCCTGATAGGGTTTGGTGTTGGGAATGGGCTCTGATGGGATACAGCACATAGGGGAAAATTAACGTGGTCTCTCTTTGGGGGTGCTAGTTGACAGTTGAAGTTTTAAGAATTAATTAGTTATTAGATTTATGTTGGTGAGGAATTCCAGTCTTTGCCCTGTCCCTGCTGGGGACAAAGTACAGGATGAGGATGGGAAAAGAGTTGAGAATAGGGGTGGGGACAGATAATGCATTCCTCATCTCAATCTGTCTGCTGCTATTCCAAGTTATCCTCTTCAACTAGTATCTTGTGACATACAGTTACTGATTTTCAGAGGAGGGCATCGTTAGCTGAAGAAGAATTGATTAGGGGAAGGACAAAGCTCAGGTTTGTGATTACAGAGAAAGGGTTTCTGATGTTCACTTTTGAAAAGTGTGGAAGGGAAATTTTCCATCTGGCTGATCTATCCTGTGGAAACTTTGTTCTTTATTGTTACAGGCAAGCAGGGAAGCAGATCCAAGGTGTAATTTGCTCAGCTTACAAGATTGAAAGACAAGCTACGGGTATGTAAATGCCACAGCCCCCATAGTGCTGTCATTAAGCAAAAAAGCTGGACGGATAAAACACTTGTTAATTCAAATATGCTTGTTGCATCAGGTTTGAGGGATATTCTTGGGGAGTTGCCTAGAGCCGATGCATCTAGATTTCAGTCACAAGTAAGTATTTCAGATAATAACCATAGACATGCTTTCCACATGTATATATATATTCTATCAAGATTTGAAAAGGGTATACAAAACTCATGCTTGGTGTTCTGTTGTTGCTGCTATGGGAAAAAGAGCCTTTCATAGAGGTCTTACCTCCAGAAATGGTCTCCCTCTTGTTGCTGTTGGCTTGCATACATAATAGGGGAGGGGGTTGTGCGTTTGTAATTTATCATGGTTTATATCTTAATTTGATTGAAAAAGAAAACAATCTTGCTGAACTCATATTCTTATACGCTGCAGTGAAGTTAAAATGCAAGAAAAATCTGTTACCTATGCATTTGCACATAAATATGTTATAACATCATGGGATAAGTGACGATGCATTTATGTGCAAATGCATTACCCTAAGTTTCCCGTCTATACAGATTTTTCTTACATATTACTCCATTGCAGTACCGCTAGCAGGCAAGATTTTAGAATTCCAGGTAAAACCTATTTGGGCCTTAAGGAGTAGATCTAATTTAAATACTCTAATAGAATAAATGCCATCTTGAAAACAAACTACTAAATGAAAACGTTGGTTTTGTTTTGGCTCCAGCAGTTGTTAAATCCTACTCCATACTTTTATGGAATGACTAATTAGTAATTACCCTTCATTTTAACTAACTTTTTTTTAAAAAAAATTATCAACTTGCAATCTTTAACTACAGTTAAGATTTTATTCATATCAAACTCTAAATGTATAGGCCCAACATAAATTTAGTAATATGCGCAGTTTAGTAAATGATATTTAATGTGATGTTTTAATTAGTCAAGTTATTTGTGAAAATTATTATACTAGATTTTAAAATTTTCGTAATTTACAAGTGCATAAATAGTTTAAAGCTCATAAAAAATATACAAGATCGTTCATCATAAAAACATTTGATGTATATATTTTTTTAATATAATTTTGTATTGTGATAGTATTTTTTTTTTATTCAACAACACTATAGCTTCTCAAGCTGGTATAAATAAAACTGCAAGTTGATTTGGCTTACACTTTTCTTTTCCTTTTTACTTATTTATTTTTAAATCTAAGCTATTAAATTTGTTTTTAATGGATGATCTGGCTTGCAGGTTTCCAGCTTAGCTTCTGAGGCAAAGCAAGAAAGGAATGCTTTGTCCAAGATGATCACAAAAATCAGTAACTATAGAATCTCAGTTTGAGAATGCTATTTGCTCGCTGTCTTTGTTTGCAATGTATTGGAGTTTTAACATCACAATTCACAATCACGTATTTCTTCCATGCATCACTTCTTGAGATTTTTGAGTTTTGATTCTGCTTTTTGTTAGAAGCAAAAGCACTGTCGATGGCACATCTTTCATCGGCCGGGAATTATTTCAGCACATACATTGAATGAACACAGACGTGAAAGAATTCCATTGCGAATGGATATATTACAGGAGTACAGCGTAGTCTGGCTTTCCCAAATTGTATTTTAGCGTTCGTACCTGAACATTCCGGTGGATGTTTCAACCTGCTACCGGTCCAATAATATCAGGTGCGATGCTTCGGCAGGCTTTCTTACCAGGCTTCAATATTTATGTTAGTGTATTTTGTAGTCTGAAAACCCAGATCTGTTATAAAAATTATATTTTTATGTGGGAGAAAAAGTGTATAAAACATCTCAGACATGGTAGGCAAGATGGAATACCATGCGTGTGGAAGAAATCTGTCAGCAAGATGGTTAAAAAAGTTTTAATCAACCTGCCACTTTCATTTTTTTTAAAGAAAATTCTCATAAATAAAATCATGTTTTTTTATATTAAATAATCATATTACGGCATGAATGATGTTTCAAGCATGTATTAATACAGAAAAATAATCAATTTCATGTCTTTGTTTTTAGACATGTTCTTGTTCTTTGTAATTCATATTTCTGGTTGGAGAGCTTCTTAAGGTTGCCTATCCTAAAGGGCATGGGAAATTTGGAATTTCTGTCCTCCAGAATCAAAATATTTGCATCACACTATTACTGTTATTGAAAAACATGGACAGGCATAAATGAGATGCAGTTGTTGTTAATTAACTCATGCAAGCATATTTCCCTTCTACCCTCTGACAGCCACCCTCTCAAAACAGGTTTCCTACTCTTATGTAAGACACATGTTGGTTTTGGTCTATTTTGACTGTTCATATACTAGCTGAGATCTTATATAGAAAGACTAAGAAATTATTTATTTTTGTGTTTGGAGTGTTTTTTTTTAATGATTTTTTTAAGAATTATATTATTTTAAATTAATTTTTTATATTATAAAATTATTTTGATAGGCTGATATCAAAATTAATTTTTTAAAAATAAAAAAAATATTATTTTAATGTATTAAAAAAAACACTTTGAAAAACAACTATTAACACACTAAATTTTAGATAAGCTACTATACTAGATGAGATCTTATAAACCAACTAAACTTTAAAAAAGTTAATATACCTGAGAATAAAAACTACACTCAAATGTATTGGCGAGAGTGTTTGGTTTAGTTTTTTTTTTTTGTGAGATCTACACATAAAAAACATATATTTTTAGTTTTTTAAGGTGTGATTTGTATTTCAAAAAGGTTATATCTTTCAAAAAAAAAACCCATCATACCTCCTACCCTAACATATTATGCTTCATAATCAAACTTGATCTACTCGCCTAATAATTATAAAGAGAAAAACCTATAACTAAAGCAACTTGTAATGGCTTGATGTCACTATATACTCTTGTTTTAAAATAGTTAAAAACTAGAAATGAAAAACTATTGATTATTGACATGAATTAAAAGCTACATAGATAGCAATAATCTAATGTAAGTGATATTATTCTCTTGAAAATATTATTTTATTTTTCCTCCTCAAACCTAAAATTTTTAAGTAATTATTAGGGTCTGTTTGAGATTATAGTAATAGTAACTCTTCAAAGTGTTTTTTACTTGAAAATATATTAAAATGATATATTTTTTTAATTTTTTAAAATTATTTTTAGCGATATGAAAATATATAAAAAAATTATTTTTAATAAAAAAAAATTATTTTTTGAAATTTAAAGAAATACGATTTTAACTTAAACATAACGCTAATATATATACTTACAAGACTTTCATTTAGTCATGAGCATATCCTTAACCCTTCTAGCTGATTTACTCTGTAGGTGTTTCAATTGTTAAAGTTCAGCTCTTGACACTTTCCAACTCGTAGCAACTTAAGAAAAAAAAAAAAAAGAATCAAAGAGTAACAACTCCATCAATTTCTATACCAACTTTCTTTATTGTGACTGTTAACGTTGTTGTATTGGAATCGATCACTTGCAGAGCAAATCCATTTCCGTCCGAGTAGGGCTCTGCCATCATAAATAACAGTTGAAACTTTAAAACCAAAATTATGTTAGAAATAATTAAGTTCAAGATTCAATTACTAACTACTAACAACACTAGAGTATTTTCTTTTTTAATTCTTTTAACAATAAAAAGGAGCTTGATAAATTAACCAGCAGTTACTGCCCTACAGATTTCAAGCCACTGAGATCATGACACGTTAGCAAACTTCATAGCCTTGGTAACCGTGCTGCTGCTGCCGCCTCACCGTCATCTCTTTCTGTCTTCGGAGCTCCAAAACTTTACGGTGCGAGTTCGAATGCCGAGTCAACACAAAAGTCGGACTCGCTGCGGGTCGGTATTCTGGTACAAGCCGACCCGACTTATACCTGACTCCACAGGCATTGCATAGCGTTTTTGGACCCTGCGGACCCGTCCTCCACTGAGGAGTCTTCTCCGACGCGCAGTGCGTGCACCTCCGCACTGTCCCCTCCTCCGCCGGAGAATGCGGGGCTCCGTTGTTTTCCTTCTTCAATCTCGATTTTCCGGTCACCGCAGTTTCGAGCTCCGGAGAGGAGGAAGTCGCAGTGGTGGTGGCTCGTGAGCGTTTGCTGCGAGATTTGTTGCAAAACGACGTGTCGGTTGGGATATTAATGATGCTCGGAAAGTCGGAGAACGAGTCCTCCACGAATTGCGATAGCCACTCTAGCTCTGCCACGTCATCGGTCTGCGCAAAAAAAAAAACAGAGATAATTATAAAGACATTTCAGTAAAATTATACTGTTACATATAGTTTAATAAAAAAAGTGACGAGGAGTGGCCTACTGGGACAGAGAGATGGTCAGTGAAGTCAGTGGAGAGAGAAGAAGGGTTATTAATATAGGTGGAGGAGGGGAAGTGGTGGTGATGAATGGAGGAGGTTTCGGGTGGAGGAAGGTGGTGGTGGTCGATGGAGGAGGAGGGTGAGGAGAGGAGGTCGTCATTAGAGAAGTCTAAAAGGTCATCAATGTGGAAATAATCAGCTGCAGTAGTGGTAGACAATCCTCCATGTACATCCATTTTTGGTGTTTCTATTGACGCGGGCTTAATTTTCTCTCCCTCTAGCTCTTTCCTTTCGGAGAAGAAAGACAAGCGAGGAAGAGAGAAACCCAGAAGAGAGATTAGCCAGAGAAAACTGAAGATGGCCTGCTCTCTCTCTCTCTCTCTCTCTCTCTCTGAGGGGTGCAAGATGGCAGAGAGAGTGGAGGAATTTTAAAGGGTGAGGTAAGAGTGGAGTTTTTCGTGCAACGATGGACACATGGAGACACATGCTGGCTTGACTAATGTGAAGGTACGGAGGTTAATGCATTTATGCTGCCTAGAGGCAGGCTTTTTAATTATTTTAGTTCATGAGCTGACTTGGTTATGGTGTAATGCCAGTTATGGGTGGCATTAGTTTCTGTGATTATATAATTAATTAGTTACTTAAATATAAGCACTGAAAACAATGGTTGCTGATTGGCTATAAGTAGTGCTGCCATTGAGGGTTAGGCTGTAGTTTTTGCTCAAAATATGGTGGCCTGTACATTTTCAACTGCCAATGCCAGTCTATGAGCTGACTTAATTATGGTTTAGTGGTGTTTTCGAGTTAATTTTTATGCAGGATTAAAATATACAGTAGCATTGTAGGTGAGATTTTATTTTATTACAAGCTTAAATAATACTATTTAATGGAGTGGTATTGCCATCACCTTGCTTGAGATTAGAGGGTTCATGAAAATTTTAATCTCCGCTTGTGTTAGCATTAAATAAACATATTGGAGCAGACATGAAACGCATCGTTTTAATCATATTGATGCCTACCCTCTCCAGTTTAAAAGGATACTTATCAATTGAGAAACGGGGAATGGATCTAAGTGCACCTACAAGAAGTGTCCACGAAAATAAAGAAACTAGCGAGTTCTTTTCGTTTTTATATTGTGACGTAGAATATTTTTTTAAAAATATTTTTTATTTAAAAATATATTAAATTAATTTATTTTAATATTTAATATTAATACATCAAAATTATTATTAAATACTAGAATAGGTTTTTTTTTTTTTTAAAAAAAAAAAGGTAAGATCACCAAATCAATTCTCGATTCACACCCGAGCCTTGAATTGAACGAGCATCAAATTATATCATATAAAAATGGTGGAAATAGATAAACTCTCCGCCCCCTTTACGAGGTACGCAGGCATTAAAACTTTATCGTGGCAGTTATATATTTTTGCTGCGTCCACTCCATCTACCTTGTTGCTTATCTTATTATTAATCACCCGTTATTCATATACCTTTCTTGCGTCGGCTATAGAATTTACGAGGCCATATTACTAGTACAACAACGTACGTATGTGTAATTTTACTTCACATTTACTGTCGGGGATTTAGAAGTACTCATATACAACGACAGTAACAAGTTATTTTATAATTGGGGTTGTTTGCAAACGTGATTTAACCGTGTTTTTTAATTTTTAATTGTTAGTAAATAGTCCTAATGTGCTGTTTGAAAGATGAATTTTTAAATAAAAAATATACTTTTAATGTATTTTTAAATAAAAAATATTTTTAAAAATAAATCTTACTCTCTGTCCAAAACAGACCCTTAATTATCTCCTTTCTTCTAAGAAGCAAATACAATTTAATTAGAAATCATTCGCTACTAACCACTGCATGATCATAGATATATAATCTGTAACAGCTAATTAAGCAAAAAACCTCAGAACCATCCTCTTTTTTGAAGCAATGTCTCGTGAACAATCTCAGGAATTTGAAGTCTGCAACAAATGTTGGACATTGCAGCAACATGCATTACGTTCTCCATGTTATGTTAACGATTATGTTACACTCCTCCTGCATAAATTCGACTACATTTTCAGTGCTCTCAAAAATCTGTCACGGCCCCAGAGTAGCAGAGTTGACTGGACTCACCAGATGAAACGAGAGGAAGGAACCCTGCCTGCGCTTCGAATTGAATAGGAGCTCCTAACGAAGCAAACGAGCCGGTGTCCATTGCCGTTGTGTTCAGCTTTATGGATGCCTACGCCGTCATGCCAGTCCCGTCTTTCCCAACTACGTACATTTTCATCAAAATAGTTTGACCGATGCTCCCTTTTGATCTTTATATTCCAGTTTCGATCCTTGTCTTCCGTTGGCCCCAGCTGGTTCTTTAAAAGGAGGATCCACTTTTTAAATTATGTTCTGAATTTTCCTTGAGCTACTAGTTTTCGGATAGAATTACATGAGTGGGGAGCTAACTACGAGGCAAACCAATGTGGATTTCATCTATACCGGAGAAGTTTAGCTCCTAAATATTTATTCATTAGAAAATGGAGAAAAAGAGAGGATAATCTATTAAGTGTTTGATGGGAAGGAGTCATTGGAAGTTTCTGGAATTAGCATGGGAAATTTAAAATATACCAACAAAGTGAAGTATTGAGGTTTTATCTGGATAAAAAAAGGTTTGTAAAACCTCTAATTTAACACCCCTCTTTTTTCTTTTTTTTATAATAGTCACTACATCCTTGTACGAACCATCAAATATTTAGTTATAAAAAATTTCACTATCCTTATGATTTTGCTAGTTTCAAGATTTTTTTTGTTATTTTTAAAACTAATTAATTAATTAAAACAAAAATAATACAGTTTGATCACTTCGCTTTTCAAAAACATAATATTATAAAAGTACTATTCTATTTCACAGAAAATTTTTACTTCTATATTAATTCACCAATATTTTTAATTTTATATGCTAATTGCCAAATTTATGGAACTAGGATCAATATCCTTACAACTGCAACCAGCTAGCACTGTCTTTGTCTAGAATTTGAAGTGGGGGTGATGTGTTATGAGAATTGTTCGATTTTGAAATTGTTGACTTCTTTGAACGACTTTGGTATTCTAGTTAGTATAAAAAAATAAAAGTGCATACGTGTAAGAATAAATTACATATGCGCAGTACCAGCACTAATCCAGCCTTGCCATGAGCAAGATTATTGATTGGCACTCAACTTAAAGATTATTTCTCGAGTTCTATCGAGTCCCTCGAGCTTATTAGGTTTCGATAAAATACCGAGTGTTCGTCTGTCTGCGTGTAGATGCTAGAAGACTTTGCAGCTAACTTTGGATTTGTTTTAGAGCTCAGACATGCACGCGAGTCAAGTCTTGTCCCCTTCCAAGCAGAAGTGATCGCAGAAATTTTTTGCAAGTTGTTACATGATGGCAACAGAACAACGACATGCACAATTCTTTAAACTCTAATTTGAAAAAAAACTAATAATTGTAGTTTCAGCTGCTTTCTCTTTTCTTAATTTGGCATAGAACCGGCCTGACATTGATGTAGATTTGAGCTCCTTGCATGGATTCTTTCTACCTTTCTTAACCTCCACACAAAATTTGCTAGCCCCATTTCCTACGACTAATGTTTGGCTGCCTCCATGGAACCTTAATTTTGAGTTTTCAATATCAAGTAAGAGATTCCTTGAATTTTTATTTTTTTGACGATAATGCAAGCCAACTTTAAAACAATCAAGAGACAATCTAGCCCTGAATTACAACTCTTCTTGCATAAATTGTCTCTTTGTCTATTAGCACTGCCACACAGAACCAGTAATTCGAGATCCATGCTTATCGTATAGAAAAAGTCAGAATAAGAAATACTTAATAAGGTTTTGGCATTGATGGGAGAAGACCTTGAATCACGTGACATGATAAGGTGCGTTGATCCCACAGCGAAGGCAAATGCACGTGGATGATCATGTGCCTCTGTATATAATATAAATTCATCATGGTTTGTATAAGGCAATCCCTAACTTGTAATCTGACAATGTCGAGTGTGATAGATAAATCAATAATTTATCTTTAATTTACATAATAAATATAATTACTATTAAACTTGACTTAACATGTCAATCCTAAAAATAATCAACTAGAAATTGATTTAGTTTAACTCGGTTAATTAATATGTCAACTTATAATCCAGTTTAATCCTAGATTGACAATTAAAAAATTATATATTTATCAGTTAAAATTAACCAACTAGAATCATAACCTTGATTATGCCCTGAATCAATTAGGGTAAATAAATCTAGATAAATATAATATGAATATCATTCTAGCTTGAATTTTATGAAGAATGCAAGTGTATTCTCACTTCACAAATGCATCTATTTTCAAATATTGGCCATAACGGATAACAGGTTACTAAACACCATGCAATGGCAAAGTGTATACAAGAGGTCTGTTACAAGGAATCAGTTCTTTCTTGATTAATTTTCTGCAATGCAAATACAAAGCTACGTCATGATGTATTTTCAAATACCGATGGCAACCGTTCTAGAAAAAAACATGGAAAACAACGAATTTAGTGCATAAAATCTTTACATGTAGCATAACACAGCAATTTATAACAACGCAGTGGAGAATTTTTCAATTTTGTATCTTATTCGAAATTAGCTGTCCAGATCCCAAAGGAAAATTGCTGCAAGAAAGGGACACCATGTGTGGCTTCACTTGTAGTATATTGATGAACTCACATGAACCATGTTCAATGGTTTTGTCGGTGGATATGGGCCGTGACTTCCTTAAATAAATAAAATATAGGAAGCATGATACATAAACTTCATTCGAAAACAACTCAAAAAAAAAAAAAGTTATTTATTAAAATAATGTTATTTTCTCCTCTTTTTTTTTTTACCTGATGCTACCCAATTGAGTTTATCATGTCAAATAGGTTATTATCAACTGAATTTTAATGGATAAATATCTCATCTAATTTAATTAAACATGTAGCTAGGATTAAACTCCAGATTAAAGATCAACCTATCCCTCCAAATTACGTTTAAAATTTCTTTTCAACGAACGGATGATTCCCTTGACAGAAACGTGATCAGATGGCAATATTTTTTGCTAACGAACAGCTGGACACGAGAATCTAGCGACTATCTTAATCACCTTTATTTGGTGCTGGGGTTCTTAGTTCAAATAAAAGAAAGTGCTGCTGGTAAGTGTCAGTTATTAACAGGGGTGGTCACGTGAATCAGCGAATTAAGTAGCAAAACAACGCACGTGGAGGCCTTTATTATTTAGACGAGATGGATTCTAAATGATAATGCCGCGCGCTTGGGTGGGTTCTTTCAGTATTACTTGCCGGTGCCGGTCCTTTATTTGAACATTGGTCAGGCCAGTCGTAAGTAAGCTTATTCAAAACCAACATCACATTTCACTCCACTGGCAAGACTTACAAAGGTCTTGGGCTTTAGGATAAAAATACATGGGCCGGAGACCATGTGAACTTGTCTTGTTCAAGAGACAGGCTTCAACATCACATTTCAGTCAAGCTGTGGTGACGAAGAGAAGAGGCATGGTGATTGCCGGTGAAAACAATGAAAGGGGTAAAGAGGCGACCAAAAACAGTTTTGCAGAGGATATGCAGACTTTAAAAATACAATATGCATATTCTAATAGTTGTTGGAAGACCTGCTCAAGGCTTTCTTTTCTTTACTTCTTTTTTCAGACAACAAATCGTCAAGATGCACGAAGTCAGAGACAAGGTAAAAGAGCTCCAGCTTATCATAAGCCACGATCATCAGTCAACACCTTTCAAATACAGAACAGGCTCCAGGGTCCAAAGGACCTTCGGCTACATCTAAGCCTACAGCACTACAGTTTCAGCGTAAGAGTAGAGACTAGGTTGCCACAAAACCAGCACAAATAAATTCAATGGCGATAACAAGGAACCAAATGCAAACAGATCCCTTTCAGTGCCATGCCAATTACAAACAACACAGAACCCATCGCCCACAACCCCCTTATCCTCTCTCCATAGACAGGAAAATTTTAAGAAAATAAAGGAAACCGAGAAAAATGATATGTGGATCTTCAACTAGACTGTCCCTATTGCTCATCATTCTGACTCTCATCTTTGACAAGCTTGATCATGTCATCAATCCGAAGAATAGTTATCGCTGCTTCAGTGGCAAACTAGCAAACAAGAGAAAACCATTAGAATTTTGTGGTGTAGCTTAATGGCAAGACTTCACTTTCAACATATTACTTGCATTTCCACAATTGTTACCTGAATTATCTTCACTTTGCTCATGGCAGGCTCAATTACTCCAGCCTCTAAGTTGTTGCGAACAGTCCCCTTTAAAAGATCTAGGCCCATGCTGCAAAAATGCCATAAAGATTCAGCAAGCAAGCACCCCAAAACTATAAAAAAGCAAAGGTGGAACAAAGGGAAAATAAAACAAAAATCTAACTTTTCTACGGATTTCTTTCTCCATTAATGGAAGAGGACATCATATGCAATTACCTAAGCTGACAATTATGCGATTGTAGATCTAAATTTAACCCCTTACCCATCCCCTCTCCGTGCCTAGAGAAGTGGGCTGAGGATGACGGGAACAAATAAGTGAACCAGAGAATACTGCTCTCAACATTCTCACACTAGAACTTTGCTAGAAAACAGAAAATATATCTGATAGAATAAAACTAAGAGAACCTGGACAAATGCTTTTTATCAGCCTTTGTTTGAGCTGTGTGGTGGTAAGCACGTAGTTTAGCAACTAACTCGGTGGCATCCTTAGCAGCATTGACAGCAAGCACCTGTACTAACACAAGTCAGCATTTCTACAGAAGAAGTTCCACAGTGGAGGCGTTAGGAAATTGATTTTCATATAGTAGCAATAATCAATGCCACACCTTTGGTATAATTAATAAAGATTCAGCAAACTCAGCAATTGCCAACTGTTCTCGTGATCCCAGAGTTGTAGCAAGGTACTCCAAATACACAGATAAGGCAGACTCAACCGCCCCTCCTCCTGCTACTACCTGCAATGGCAATGCCAGGGCAAGGCTTTCATTTTTCAAGCACCTAGCTTTTATGACTCCTAAGCAGAATTCAAAGATGTGATTAGAAAGAATCCAAATTTACCGTATTAGATTCAAGTGTCCTCTTAACAATAGATAAGGCATCATGAAGTGCCCTCTCCATCTCATCAAGCATATAATCATTTGCACCTCGGAGAACCAAGGAGACCTAGGTAAAAATAATAAACCAATAAATCAGACAGCTTGTTAAAGAGGATCACGTTTTCCATTTCCCGTGTAAAACAATCCATGTTAATCATAGCTCCAAGGATTTAGTATAGGCCATGCATAAATAACTGTTCAAGTTCATAAGGCTTAAGTAAGTGGAATCACATACTGCACTTGTATTTTTTGTCCCCTTAATCATAATGACATCATCATCAGCAATTCGCTCCTCTACAACTTCATCAGCATATCCCAGAAATGATGGCTCAAATGTTTCCTCCCCTTCCATATCAGCAAATGTTGAAACCTATGGACCAACCAACCAGTGAGAGCCCAGGGTCAACAAGATAATATTGGTATTAAACAGCATACTCGGAGTGGCTGAATGATCTTTCTTTGAAGGACAAACAGTCAATAACTATATATGTAAGATATTGACTGGAATGATTACTGAAAGAGCAGAAGAACATACCAAGGTTGCACCAGTTGCCTTGGCAACATGGCGCATATCCTCCTTCCGAACACGTCTCACAGCAATAGCCCCAGCCTCCACAAAATACTGAAATAAATAGTAGTGAAATTACATTAACAAACAAAAAGGTAAATAATTACCAGATGGGAGTAGCACACAGATTTACAAGCATATAAATCTAGGTAGTGAATATCTGCTGAGCCCATTATGGGCAAATTAATCTATCAGACAGCATACAACTCCCAGAAACTTGACAATATCAGAATAAAGTAAAGCACAACACGGTGATTAGATAACAGTTGTAATAATGCTGACTGCATTGGGAAGCACAATTCACAAATGCTTACCTTAAGGGCCATGTCATCAATTCCTTTTGTAGTTAATACAACATTTGCTCCAGCTTTCAAGAGTTTCTCAATGCGTTCCTTTGTCATATCAGCTTCTCTGTGAAGAAAAGGGTAACATCAAGTCCATGTTAATACAAAAATAAACAAATAAATACATGACATGATCATTATCATTATTATTTTGATTGCTAACAACAAACAGCAGGGTTAAAAAATCAATTACACAACTCCATTGATCAATTACCAAAGCAAACTGGATATTGTAGTACATCTATTAACAAAGCAGCTGAAGTCTATAATCTAATTACCTTTGACGAATTTTATCAAGCTCCCTAGGATCAGTGACCAAGACTTGTACACCCAATTGCATCTTTGTCTTCTGAAGATTGAAGTCAAGGCACGCAACTCTTGCAGGTGCGACTTTCATAAGCATTCCTTGAGCAGCACGGCCGGAATTTAGAGCATATCCATTCAAAAGGTAGCTATCCTTCACACTCTTGCCGTGAGCTTTCAAAATATTGATGCCCTAATAAATCAAAACAAGCAACTGGACATTACAATCATCACTAAGCAATGCAGATTGGCTTAGTGGGAGGAACATAAAAATCAACCGGTTTCATAAAACAATGTACAAACAGGAAGCTCAATGTAAAGATTAGCAATATCACATATTGTCTGCATACATTATAAGAGCCAATTACAAGATATAAAGAGTCCTGCACAACCAACTTATAGTACAATAAAAACTACTGACCTTGATGGGGTATCTGACTTCCCCTCTTACATTGGTCATCTTTATTGATTGTACAGCGTCAACAACCTATAACAAAATGCAATTTATATATATGTCAATGTAACGACATTAATTTAGCAGGCCTTTTATCTTGTCTAAGCCAGCATAACATTGAAAACAAAGTGTTCTGTCAGTAGTCCTTTCCATAAAGTACTATACAAAGCAAGGCCAAAACTAAAAAAATCTATGAGCAGGCATTTCAAAATCAACCATGAACAACTAGACAAATTAAATTGCAAAGAAATTTAACATAATAACAAGTGGGAGTTTTTTCACATGCTTCCACCCAAAAACAAGAAAAAAAGGAAGAAAAAAATTACTAAAGGAAGGACCAGCAAACAAAAAAGACAGCAAAGTACAATGCCCAAAGTAGGAAAGTAGGTGTCAACAAAAACACATTAGCTGCAACAGAAGGTCTCCAATTAACTTTTAACCCCGAGTGTTAATCCATGCTACGGCACTATGGATTTTGGACATACAAAAGCCCAGCACATCCAACTAGTTTCGGGAGATCAAACCATACAAGTCTTTAATATAGAATATAAATTCATTAACAAGTATCAGTTTTGACCAAATGTATAATTCTCAGGAGAGCTAAAAAAATCAAGCATACCAAATTAGCAAAGAAGTCACTGTCACCGCCTATCAGCTTTGAGGACATACTTGTCTTGGCACAGTTTACCAGAGAGTCTTTTCCAAGCTTTTCAACCTGATAAAATCACAGAACCATGTAATTACGAACATGACATAGTGGACAGATTGCCAGTGCATGCTGTACCGGTTGGAATATAATGCATCAAATTCCATAACCAACAAGTGAAAAAATAATTGCAGAAATTCTATTCAATGTTCACATGTTAAGAATGAACAGTGTTTCATCTATTCCATATTGTGTGGTAAGTGTAACACAGCTTATATTGCCGATGGATCAATATTCAAATCAACACTATTTGTGCAATTCTCACTACTCTTTAGTTAAAAAAAAAAATAACAATATTGAAGGGAAAGCATTACCTTCACTGCCAATTTTTCTTCAACATATTTGCATGCTTCCCTCATAGCAAGCTGTCCAGATTAGATACAAACAAATACAGGTGCAATGTCAGTAATAGACACAAGCAGAGATAAGATATAGTAGCTTTTGGTGTTTGCACAAATAGATAGACTTTAAGAATGCTATTCATGCCGGAAAAAATTCACTTACTCTATATCCACTGATTATAGAAGTAGGATGAATCCCATTCCTCACTAGATCATTTGCTCTCTGCAAAAGAATATCATCCAATCATATACTTCAACAACATCATCCTTTTACATTATAACACCCAGGAATAACTTCATTGGAAAAAAAATGAAAGGGTCTGCTAGCTGCAATTACCTTAAGCAACTCTGAAGCTACAATAACAACTGAAGTTGTCCCATCTCCAACTTCTCGGTCTTGAAGCTCAGCCAACTCCACAAGCACCTGACAAGCTCAAAATTGTAAATGTTAAACATAATAAGGGTCATTAAACAGAGCAGTAACTTCATACACGTTAAGATATAAAAAAGAGCAGAATGTGGACTATATCCATCCACCTTAGCAGCCGGGTGCTCTACTTCTAACATCTTAAGAATAGTCGCACCATCATTGGTAATCGTTACATCTCCAATATCATCCACCAGCATCTGCAATGGCCCAATCATAAAAAATTAAAACACCAAATAAGTATTCCATCCCCTAAAAACTGTATAGAATAAAAACACAACAGCAAATTTATTCATTGGTGCAACTTTTTCCAGTGACTTCAACAGCTTATTTATTTCATAAAATTGGAGTGTCATTTTTTACAGTTCACTTCAAAGAAGTTGAATAGCATCCATCAGCAATGAATAAATGCAGGGAAGATGAGAAAACTTTATTTTACATAAAACTAAAAATTGTTAGAAATGCTGTTGTAAAATTAGACTAAAAATAATCTATTTTATATACTTCTCTACCGAATTCGATGTCAGTTTCAATTTCAATAATAGAAAAACAAACAAATTATATTTTTAGGTTTACAAAAATAGCAGCAGAGGAAACAGCAGAAGTGAAAAGCCAAAAACACAATAAAGTAATAGAAATGAAGAGGAATGCGATCATACCTTGTCGAGCCCAACAGGGCCGAGGGAGGATTTAACAATATTGGCGACTGCTTGACAAGCCATCACTGTAAATCGCCAAAAAAATTAAAAATCGTCAGTGGAGTGGAGTTTAGTGACGAATAATATAGTGGTAGTTAGCTAAAGAGAGAGAAAGAGAGTACCATTTTGAGTGCGAACGTCCTGGCCGGACTGTCTATCGCCGAGTATATCAAGTGTCTGGGCGGCGATTGACATATTGGTGGAAAAAATGAAACCCTAGATCGGATCTGTTAGTGAGTAGGGAAAAGAGAAAGTTTGTGGTGTGATTTTTAGCAAGTGAAGAAGAAGCACGAAGTTCTCTTCTATAACTCTACTGGAAAGGAGGAGAAGAGACGGCTCTATAGAAAGGAGAGTGCGAACTTATTTTAAGAGTTTGCACGGTGTCGTTTTACAGTGAGCTGTTGAGTAGCGTTCGAAGTTTTAACCCTAAAATAAAAGGACGGAGGGGTTTCTCAGGACGGTTTCTTGAGCTTTTATTTAAAATTGTCCTTTTGAAATTCTAGGCTTCCCTCCAAGGCCCAAGCCCATTCATCCACGACAAGTGTGTATGCTTTTTTCTTTATAAAACAAATATTTCATTAAATATAAATGATAATTCTTCATACCTTTTATTTAAATAAATATAGAAATAGGTTGGTCATATTTCATTAAAAAGTGGTTTTCCTTATTTTTTAGAACATAGATAATATCAATTTCATTATTTAATTTCAATCATGTCATTACGAGTTTTTTTTAATATTATTTCTTCAATTATTAAAATTTTATTTTAATCCACCTATTTTTTTATAGATAATAATTATGGATATTTTGGAAATAAAGGAGTTATTTGCCGAAAGACGGGCTCTATTTCGAAAGGTTATTGTAAGGTGACTTGAATTTCATGAATGTCAGTGGGCCCTACTGGGTATGTTTGGGCCTTGAACCAGCTGATCCATTAATGAACAAAATATCGTTTTTTTTCTGGTATGGATTCAACCGCCATTTTCACTTCATAGCGCTCAACGGCTCAAGTCTAAACCACTCTCCCCTTGTAGCTGTACCCCTTTCTCCATGGCCACATGTCATTGCCTCCTCCTCCCAGCTCCCTTCAAACCTACCATTATCCCTCCTAAACCCACCTCCAAAATCACCTGCTCGTCAATCACAACCCAGTCACAATCAGCCAAGCAACACCTCCTTACTCTAATCTCCGATCAACACCGTGGCCTCAAAACCCAAAATGATCCCATTAAAAGATCCTCAATTATCCAAGCCATTGATGCAATGGCTGATCTAGGAAAAGATACAGTCACCACTGATGACTCACTTTCTGCCACTTGGCGGTTGCTTTGGACCACAGAGAAAGAGCAACTTTTTATCATAGAGAAAGCTCCATTGTTTGGTACTCAAGCTGGTGATGTTTTGCAGGTTATAGATGTTGAAAAAAGGACTCTCAATAATGTTATCACTTTTCCACCTGATGGGGTTTTCTTTGTACGCTCAAGTATTGAAGTTTCTTCCTCTCAAAGAGTGAATTTTAGGTACTCTAGCGTTAAAACTTAGTCTTTGTAACTGTTTCAATCTTGATTGATAATTATTTTCTTTTAATTTGTTTTAGATTTACAAGTGCGGTTTTAAGAGGGAAGAATTGGGAGATACCGTTGCCGCCTTTCGGCCAGGGATGGTGAGTGTTCTCCAAAACTGGAATTCTTTTTACTACGTGAATATGAATATTAATATGATGTTTTTTTTTGTTAAGTGGTGTGTATTTGTTTTGTTCTGTAAAGGTTTGAATCGTTGTACATTGATGAGGAGATTAGAGTAGTGAAGGATATCAGGGGAGATTATTTAGTTGTTGACAAAGCTCCTTATGCTTGGAAAGAATGAAAGGTAAAAAAATGGGGTGATTTACTTCAATCTCACTGTCATTAGAATTGCGAATGGCTTTATCTCGTTGATTATTTCCGCAAACAAAACTTTTGTTTTAAGATGGGATTGCAAGCATCTCAGATTAATAAGGTTTTAATCCTCACAGTCCAGCTACTCGAACATTTTTTTGCTATCCAAATAGGCCACTGATTGTTGTGCTCGAATTATGTGGATAATAGAACTCTTAGCTTGTTCATGTTCTTGTCACTTATTTTTTTCGAAATTCGAGTGTGCGCTCATTTGTCATTGAATTTTCAAGAAAAAATTGCGCTTGGAGTGCTTTCTTTTTTCTTTTTTCGTAATTGTTGCGGTGGAATGCATAAATTCTGTGGTAATTTTACTCTTTAATCTCATACTGAATAAGTGATGTAATGTTTGGAAATGGCAATTTATTGTCCTATTGGTGAAGGAGAGCTTGAACATATGTTACCTATAGAATTTTGAGTGAGTTGGGAAGTGGAATGTGCTATGGACTCAGCACATGTAAAATTCAGGAGAAATTGAGAGAGGTATCTTTGGTCTGTGACCTCAGAGTTGAAATAGCAAAGGGATAATATTTTGTAGACGAATGTTGGATGAATGGTAAAAGTTGTCAGGAATTCTTATTCGAGTTTGCTAAAAATGATTGGCAATAGATTTACTAAAAGGGAAAAAAAAAAACAGAAGACTGGTTTCATCAATGGCCAGGAAGGAAAGAATGATGGTTTGTTTTACAGCTTTTCTCTCTCTTTATTTTCCCCTTAATTGTTTCAAGCAATTTTGTTTGTCCATGACTTTCATTTACACTATCTGGTATGGATCTTACTGTCAAAGAGTTCTGAATCTTCTATTTTACCTTTTAGTGCTCCTGCTCACCAAAAGCTGGTATTACTTTCACCCCATGATCCTGAATCAGTGAACAATGGGGTGTGATGATAGGACCCTCCTGAAAATTTATCTCACGTTGAAATTATGCAATGGAAAAAACACATTCTCTAGGATGTTCCTGCCATTTGACCATGCTTCTCCCCATTGCTGTTGTTGTCTCTCTCGAAGCTAGTCTGAAATTTAGAACCTACATTTAATTGCCATTCTGCTGTTTCTTTGTTACTGCTTGTGATGTATGTTTCTGCTCTGCAATTTTGCCTGATGTTGCTTATTGATTAACCACAGTGATGTTTGAGATTGGTTGGAATTCAGGGGGGTTTGAAAGCTAGGATTTTCTAGTTGTATACGACAATTCATATCGGAAGAAGTAATATGTCCTTTGGCTCTAAGGACTGAAGCTTTTAGAATGAAGAATTTTTATTTTCCTAATCATGTTTGTACCTAAACTTGATTTTTTTAGTATGCATTGTGCACGATTTCTTTTCGATCCGTGGCTTTTATTATCAGATACCCATGTGTTAGCAATGTCTATATACTTTTAATGCTTAATACGATTAAATCGAATAGCATCCTATATTTTTTTATCACTGTGTTCCAGGTTATATCTTTCCCTTGCCCTGAAATTTAAAAGAAATTCCCTTAAAAATTGAAAATGCTGAATATTTTCAGGTTCTGATCTGAGTTGTGAAAGGATAATCATGGAAACTATTCAGTTGTGGAAAAGGCTTCTCATAATTGGACAGAGCTGTATTGTATTAATTTGGTAATTTACCACTTCCATGCTGCAGCTATTATCTCTATGAAACTATAAATGTTCTGACATGCATGTACACTCATTTACAAGGCTTGGTTGTTTTATGCCAGTGCTATAATACCTCTATTTAATGCCTTTCTGTTTTTACTGTGCCATTTATTTCTTGTTTATGTGTTTGCAGTGAATGTTCTGGTTCCTTAAATTCCATCTCGCCTCCAGCACCTTCCAAACTTTCTGTCTGAAGATAGATGTAGATGGTTGAAATCAACTTTGGAGACTCCTTGTATCACAATTTCTCTCTTCACTATTCTGTAATCTGATTCTAGAGCCCCTTCAGCCAATAGTCAAATCAAAGCAAGCCATGGATAATTTATTTGCCTTGGACTCTGTACCTGCAGATGCTTTATTCATTACTAGTATGAGTGCATCGTTTCTTTTTTTGTGTGTGTATCAGAAAAGTAGACATTA
Organism: Populus alba x Populus glandulosa; assembly: GCA_033617975.1. Lineage (NCBI taxonomy): Eukaryota > Viridiplantae > Streptophyta > Magnoliopsida > Malpighiales > Salicaceae > Populus > Populus alba x Populus glandulosa. The sequence goes on along the minus strand of CM066156.1, from coordinate 3,919,162 downwards.
TCTTGTAGGATCAGTACAGGTTAAACTTGTTCATATTGGATCTTCTTTTGCATGCAGTCATAATTTCTTATGATGTGTGAATGAAGCGGAAGATGATGTCTCTATCTCTCTTGCTGGTACGTGTGCTTCTCTCCCATGTGACTCTGGTTGTTGCCATCTCATCTGATTCCTTGACAGTTAAACCGAATTTCACAAGTAGTTTTGGGCAGTCTTTTCGAAGATAGTTTTATTTGTGTTTCAAGGCTATTCTTTCTGTTGACAAGATCATAACATTTCCTTATTCTCAGCCTATTTTGTGTCCCACCACCCTTTTCTTCGTTCTAAAATGCGAGCCTCACTGCTCCTGTTGTTCCCATGTGTTTCTCAAGATCATCGAGGAGGAGTTCTGGCTGTGATCTTCCTTCTAGGTTTAATTTCAAATCAATGCAAATTCTTGGTCTTTCCATCTAAATATTGAAAAACTATCAGGAATATGGATGCCCACATGTCCAAATAGGTCCGACCACATGACAGTCCTTTCTGCTTATGGATTGGGTGCTACATAGCTAGGAAACCATTGTCTCGTGAGCTGTTGCCAAGTGCTTAAGAATGATAATCGCTTTTTTGATGACTTTCCTCGCGATGAGTTGCTTGAATTAGTTGAAAGAAGGTTCCTGAGTCGGATGTGAACACAGTCACAGATTGGCACTGCTGTGCTTTAAAGGTTCAGTTCCAAAACTTGATGCAGTACTCTTAAGCAGTTGACCCCACGTAGCTCTTCGGAGATGCATATACCAGGCCCTTGCTGCATTTAATCGCTGTGTCGTTTATCTTGTTTGATCCTAGATAAGTATTTAACTTTCTAGTTCCTAATCCCCTGAAAAAGCACCTTCATAAAGCTTGATGCAGTGAAAGGCTTTCTTTTCACGTGGCTGTTTTTGCTCTCTTTCGGGCTTGGATCGTTCTCCTTGTGCTGGGATTCTCTGTTTATATCCATGAAGTGCTTTCCTATTGAACTTATCCGCATGTACTATCTTTTGCTTTTCGTACCCTTTTATGATTTCTTCACCTCACCTTCTATAATGGGAGCAAATTCCTGTCAATGAAGTTGTAAATGTACGAAAGCTGGAGTTACTTATGTCCAACCAGCGGCCAATCACACAAAACCCAAAGGTAGAACTTGAATGATAGTTGTCTAACCATGTTTTTTTTTTTAATATTTGATTTTTTTATGTTTTTGAATTGTTTTGATATATTGATATTAAAAATAAATTTTAAAAAATTAAAAAAATATTATTTTAATATATTTTAAAAACTGGTTTAGTTAATTTTTTTTTTATCTAAACTAAATTAAGCTAACCTATGCACACTCCTGAAATTATGGATAGCTGGTTAATCGTGGCATGGTTGTAGTACCATGCCTAGTCAAATCTTGATGGATTCGAATAAACTTGGAATCTAAGCATATTTTGAGCATGTCGACTCTCAACTAAAAAATAAAAAGTTTACATTGATTAGAGAATAATTAGTTATTAGTTACATCCTGGATTTATCTTGAAAAAAAAAAACACAGAGAGAAAAAATATAAAACTTATAACCCAAAAAATAATAAAAATATTAATTTCTTATAATTATAGCTATTTTTTAAAAAATAACTAACAGATATGCATAAAATCACTCCCGAGAATATTGAAATTTATATATGGACTCTCAAGAATTCCTTGCAGCTATAATTTGTGGATGCATTGCATTCTGTACGGAGAATCTGGATAGGCCCGAAGCTTTCACGAGGCCGAATCCAGTGGGCCCCGCCACTGATGTATGATTCACATGTAATGCGGGTAGTGGGCCCAGATTGCATGAAACATTTTAGTCAATTCTCCTGGTAGGTAGTGTGGACCCCATGAAGACATAAGAGCTTTATCAATAACTTTGCTCGGGTCGGGTCCCACCATAAGGGGTGCGGGGTATACTTGGAGGGTGTTGGAGTACGGAATAAATCCCGGAAAGGCGAAGCAAAGCGTCCGGCTGTTGGGCTTGTGGGCACATCCATGGCGAGTGATGAGGAAGGAAGGAAAAGTTGTAAATAGAATTTCTGTAAGGGAAGAGGCCAGCAGAGTGGTGGGTGGATGTGGACCTCAAAAAATATGTGTTTTTCTTTTAAAGGATTTTTTGTGGGGCTGACTTGTCTCTTAGCCTCATATATATGTCAGGCCCAAGGACTTAATAGCAGGAATGCACATCTGCCTCTAATTATTTATTTTTTTGCTGTGAAGTTACGTTCTGTCGACAAGTTTGAATTCAGCTGTTCGTTCTTATTTGGACTGCGTGAATAATATTTTATTAGACTATTTAAAAATATAGTTGAAATCATGTTTTTTTTTTTAAATTAATTTTTTATTTAAATTAATTTTTTAATATATTAATGTTAAAATTAATTGTTTTAAAAAAATATTATTTTAATATATTTTCAAGTGAAAAATATTTTAAACCGCAACCACTACCACACTTTCAAACACCTTCTACGATCCACACTATCCTTTTATTTAAAAATTTAATGTCAAATTAAAAATTTTAAAATAACATGTAGTATTGTTATTAAATCAGATCTAGCAAATCAAATTTTAAAAACTTTATATCCTGGTGTGTGCTTTGACAATTTTTTATTCTATAATACATTAAAAAAATATATTTATATTAACTCAAATTAATTTGTTAAATTACTGGTTTAGTAATATTTATTTTATGATGAAAATTGCGCGCCTCATGATTTTTTAATAATTTTAAATCTTATTTTATTAAAATATAATATTCTTAGACATTTTTAAAAACTATAACAAAAAAAAAAGAACTTAAAAAGTGGTCCACGTGGGATGAAAAGAATAAACATTGAAGAAAAAAATGAACAAGTAAAATTTTTAAACAGAGAATGAAAAGAAAGAAAATTGGGTAAACATGGACATCAAGATTCAAACATACTTGGGGAGACGAACACATTTTGAAGTTTATCACTTTAACCGCTTGGATATATGAGCAATTACTGATTCACTCACGCCCTTCTTTTATTTAAACAAAACCATTTAAAAACACACACACACACGTCATATATCTACTTAAATTTTGGCTATTACAAATTTTTTTCTTTCAAACCTCATTTTAAAACCCATTTTACCTATAAAAACCTAATAAAACTCTAAAAACATTAAAAAAAAATCAATTTATAAACCTAAAAAACTGTTTAAAAATACAAAATTAAAATAGTTAAATCTTTTTATCTCAATTTTGATATTTTTTCAAGAAATATTGAGGTTGGAAATAACCATCATTAAAACTTTTTTATCGAATGAATCCTGTATATTGATATCTAAACTAATTTTTTAAGTGGTCGGAATCATTGAAAACCTATGGTTTTCTTGCTAAAATCCAATAACCCTCTCTCAAATCCAAAGACTAAGAAAAAAAAACATTAGATCAAAACTAAATTCACAAAAACTATAGGGACTTTCAAGGAAGAAAAAAAAAACAGGGCAACTAAAATAAACTTACCCCAAAAATTTTAGATTAACTATGAGATTTCTCCTAATGTTAAACTTTGGTCATCCTATTCTTAATTTTTTTCTTCTTGAATAAATTTTAATTAATTGATTGTCAATTTGTGCATAGGAAGATGCAATTGAAAAGCAAACATCCAGTATGAAAAAAAATTGTTTGTGGAGCTACAATGAAATATGTTTTAGTATATTTTGTAATATTTTTTTTTCCGTTTAAATTGCAATTGTTAGAATATTCTTAGCTTTAATAATAAAATAAAAAGACTATCTTTCATTGTGTGCAACTAAAAATACATCTCAATAAAAAAATATTTACAAAACTATACTCGATATTTTTAACTTGATTGAAAATAAATAGATATAAAATTTAAAAGGGTTGATCAGTTGCATGATGATTTTTCAAGACGATTTTAATTATTATAGTACCATGTTGACTTTAAGTTAAATTTTTATTAACATCAAATTAAGTTGACTAGGTTAATTCAATAAACTTAGATGATGGATCTTAGATGATGATGTATCTTAATTGGTGTTTTTTTCCTTAAAAAAATGGTAAATTGTTGCTATCAATCTATTGTCACAGGCAGCTGTAAAATAGCATTTCTGGATTTCTGAACTTCCATTGATTTGTTCTTTTCAATCTGGCCTTATGGGGTCTTTATAAAAGTCATTTGATTTGTGCCATGATCATGACATTGTCTGTACCATAAGTCTGATTTTCAATTAAAAACCGAGACAGTTCCTTCCTTTCATTATTAACTTCAAGACCTGGGATTTTTTTAAAATTAAAAAAAAACCCTACTCCACGATTTTTCTTCATTGGAATTCATTTCTTTGATTTCGTCGATCATCATTTAATTCAAAGAATGGAAATATTATTCATGCATTAAAGTGCAGTACGTCCTTGTTAGACACTAAAGTTTTAAGGTAATGATTCATCATTTGAACAAGACAAAAAATCTGGGATATGGCTTTTCTGCTCAGGTTTGACTTATTGGTTGGAGATGAGATAATAACTAGTAAAATCACAGTTAAAATACTATTTCTGATAAAATGTGTAAAAATCTCTCTCTTCCATTTCTGTGAGCTATCGATTGAGTTCATGAGTTCTGTTCCAAATAAGAATGATAATCTTATTAAGTTAGCTATGATTGTTTGAGACCTATCTATATACTGTGTATACAAAAATGGATCCGAGTTCTCAAGAAAAAAGAAAGAAAGAAACTTTCTTATGTGCTTTCTAGCATAGTTAAGATGATACTCCTGTGTCATAACCTGGTCCAAAGTAAAAGAACATCGTATTATTTTATTTTTAACTAAAATGACCTGTTTTTTTAACATGAAACAAGTTAGTTTGGAAAAAAATACAACACTATTTTCTAGAAAAATTTTTTATTTGAGTTGTTTTATGTTGATTGTTGCTACCCAATTTTTGACCCATGTTTTCGATATATTTTCAAAAATAGAGAAAAACAATGAAAATCCAAAAAATATGTTTTTTTAATATATTTTCGTCATTTTAGCATTTTCAACGTCGCCTAAAAAAAAAAAAAGAATTTGAATTGTTTAAAGATTTTCAAACGCGTTCGACTTTTCACGCGTCATTTTTATAATCATTGATTTTCCGTATTTTGAGTCGACGTTGATATTGCTCGTTTTCAAAAAATACAAAAAAATAATAAGAAAAATCAAAATTTACAAAAAGAAAGAAGTTGAGGGACCAAGTTGAAAAACCTAGCAAAAATTTTGTCTATAAATACTGGTTTCCAACACTTGCATAAGGGGGGGGGGTAATTTTGAGACATCAAAAAAAAATACAAAGAAAAAACCTAAACCCTAAAAATCCAAAGACAGCCGCCCCCCACACTGCCCCTTTTGATTTTTTTCTCTTCTCCTGCAACCGGCCAAATAACAGCCCCCAGCCGGTTTGAATTGTTTTGCTTCCCCAAAGAGCAACTGACCAGCCTTCTCCACGCTCCCCTCTCTCTCAGCCACACACGGGACCCTGCATCCCCTTTTATTTTCTTCTCCACGTTCCACGATTTCCCCTTTTCTTTTGCCAGAAGCAGAGACCATAGAAACAAAGCCTCACAGCCTCCCTCTTGGCCCCTCTCCCTCCGAAACCAAGAACCAACCAACAGCACCCACAGAAACCCAGCCGCTGCTCATCCTCTTCCTCCTTCAGCCGACCAAGACCTTCCCTCCGGACACCGACAGACCACCGTCCAGCGTCTCTTCCTCCGATCTGCCTCTCAACGCCGTGCTCACCGCCACCTGCAGCACACCAGTACTGACCCAGCAGCGGTCACAGGGTCACCGAACAGACCCGTCGGTCACAGATCGACCCGACAGCGCCCACCGCGACGCAACCAACAGCTCTTCACCACCGCCAGACCTGCCACCTGTTGAAGAAGGAAAGAACAGACGCACGAAGAACAAAGAAGACAGAAAAGAATAGATATAAAAAAGGGGAAAATCAGCACAGATCTAGACATAAAATGGAATAAAATCAACTGTTGTGGGTGTTCTCTTTTTCTTGTTTACAGATCACTGCCGGAGAGGAAGAGGAGCGGGGAAGGTAGCCGTTTTAGCCCCCCTGTTGCTGTGTGTTTTCCTGCGGCGGCACGCGCCGCCAGTGATGGTGGCGCGTGGAGGGGACGCGCCGCCACTGTTCACCTGTTCAGAAACCTTCCTCAGCACTGCATGCGGTTCCAAAAAGCTTCCCCGGCACTGTTATTGGATTTTTTTTGTGGAAGGGGTTTTATTTTGAAATTTTTGAATTGTTTAGTATTTTTGAATTGTTTAATGTATTGTTTTTTTATTTATTTTTAATTTTGGTGATTTGTAAGATGTTAATGGTATGTAATTGTGTATATATGTAAAAGAAAAGAAAAGAAAGAAAAGAAAAGAAAAGAAAAAAAAATAGTGAAAGTGGACATGTGTGCTTTTTCGTATTTGTTTTATGAATGTTATTTATTTTTTTATGATAAAATTGCAAAGATTAAAGAAGAATTTAATATTTTGATCGGATCACGGTTAAGAATTATTAACTTATACGTAAGTGATATTTCTAATTTCCGATGAAAAGACAATTATTAAAACTTCTTTAACACGTCAAAGCCACGAAGCAGCTTACCTCAGGTAGGGTGCGTTAGGGGTGCTAATACCTTCCCTAACCACAACTAGTCCCTTACCCGCGAATCTCTGACAAGACCAGTACATCCGGTTTCCTAGTAGCCCGAAATCAATTACTAGGTGGCGACTCCAACGAACCAAATTCAAACAACAACGAGACGAAAAATCGCCAGCCGATGCCGCGCGCTGATTTTTTTTGGGGTGCGACAGAATGGCGACTCCACTGGGGAAGGTATTTTTTCGATTATTGGACTAAGCTTTGTGTATTTGATGTGTTTGAGTTTTTGCATTTTTATCTTTTTGTTAATATTTATTTCCATGCATTTTATAGAATTGTCTCATGCATCACCTGTATTTATTTTTAAAAGCACACACAAGCTTCTAGGTTAGGTGGGGAACTAGCGATCTGCCCTAAGACTATTGGTCAGGGTTCAGATGCGTGAAACACCCAACTCATATCTGAGTGCCTGCTTGGTAATGATGGGTATACGTGCCTTAACCATTCTTTGCAACGCCCCCATACTGTCTTTACGAAGAACGTCACTGGGCAGATATGAGACCCTTTTGAGACCAGATAGAAAACCTACCCATGTTCACATAATGAATAGAACCTGTCCTTAGGTTGTATGTGCTATCGTTTTTTGCATAAGGGCAAACCCTTCTTGAAGCATCTTGAACTCAAGACTTGTGGGTGACACATTGGCCGTTGGTCCGAAAATTTTCATTGTAGAGTTTGGTCAAAAATCACGATTCTTGTCCATCATACAAGAGTTACGACCATATTGTCACCTCTCGAAGGGTGAGTTCATCATATAGATTACATGTTCATACATTTATCATGCATGTACCGGGCTGAAAGGTAGGTCCCTCACACAAGCTGTGCTGCACGTGATTGGAGGTGAAGAAAGGTGTCAGATAAAGGCTCATTATCAGATTAAGGTTGAGAGCATTAAATGTGAAGTAGCCAGACTCAGATCTGCTCGAACAAGTGTTGAGCATCAAATGGAAAGAGAATATCTGCACAGTCTTCTGTGGGAACACTGCTTGTTCGCATCTAATTGAAGCTGTATTTCTCCTTTTTCGTCATGAACAAAAGCAACAACGCCTTCAGTCATCAACTAATGACAACTCTGGTTGCATTGTTAAATGTTCATCGCCTCCACATCATCTAATGGAACCAAACAACTACCGGTCTCCTGTACATGGCGCATTAGTCTTCTTGGAAGCTGCCCTAATTATGAGCTCAATTCCAGTTCAGCAGCACAAGATGTTAGTCTGAAAAAACCATGATCAGACATTGAATTTCAACGCGGTAGAGCTCTCTCTGTAGAGATTTATTTGTGGATCTGTCAATGGCAAATGCAAAATGGAATGTATTAATTTCATATGCTTTGAAACTTTTTCCCACCAGTGGCACCAGCAAAACATTGTAGTAGGCAGAAGAGTCAGACCTGGTCTGATAATATTAGCAGTTGTCAAACTTCAATGTGGCAGAGCTTTCTCTACAAAAATCCATTTATGGCTCTGCAAATTGGGAATGCAAGAGGGGATTTACTAATTGCATATGCTACAAATATTTTTCTCATCAGTTTCAGCACGAAGAAACTATAGCAGGTTGAAGAGCCAGACTTGGCTTGAAAAATATGAGCAGACATCAAACTTCAACGTAGCAGAGCTCTCCTGACAGGAATCTGTTTGTGGATCCGCAAGTGGGAAATCCAAGAAGAAATACAGTAGTTTCAGATTATTTATGATTTTTCTCCAACAGTGTCAGTATTAAAATGCAAAAATAGAGAGAAGATACATGCCTAGACTGAAAAACATGAAGAATACTGAAACTTCAACAGAGCAGGACTTCCTCTATAGGTGTTTGTTTGCTGCACTGTCAGTGACAAATCGAAGAGGGGACAAAGGAGTTTTAGATTCATCAGGTGCTCTTCCAATAGAGACAACGTGTGATTCCGCACGTCGGTAGTGGCGATACTACAAGTTTCTGGGCGCTGCCAAGATTACCAAGTTGTTAGAAAGTTTTCTAACAATCCTCAACCAACCATAGCAACATTGAAAGATTGAAATAATGTTGAGGATTTGCCGAAGAATTGAACAAGCTATGAAAAGAATAAAGATTGAAGGATCTGCCATGGATTCTAGAACAATGATGAGAGGTGAATCAGGAGATGACTTTGACGGTGTGAGCCCTTAATTATGTGGTATAGCCAGGTCTCACGGTAGCATCAATTGCTCAAATATCTTTGCCAAGATGGGACATTCCTCTGCCATTTAAGTTGTCGACCAGCATCCGCAAGATTCCAGAATATTGCTTGACTCCGACAAATTCCCATGCAACCACCAATTTCTCAGTGGTATAATCCAGATAAGAGATGTGATGTCATGGTGGGGTCCTCAACCATTTCAAGTGAACAGTTTCAAGAATTGCAAGAATGGAGTCTGAAAGTTGGTGAGCAAGAGACAGGTGGAGTCGTTGAAGAAGGGTGTCACTGGCTATATTGCCCCCCGAACATCTTCAGGATCACATGTGATCGAAAATGCTTTGCAAAACACAGATATTGCCAGAAAAGCTGATTCGAGAATGGTGATGAACAATCAATCATATTATTATGGAATTCTGCATTTTGTTTTGGGATCACATCTCATCCTTCAACGAAACATGCTTTGCTTTTGTCTCTTTTTTGTGTTGAAATCAACAGATGTTTAGCATTTTATTCTGACAAAATATTTTGATCAAACTCCAACATGCGATAAAGGTTAATCAATCCGGAAGATTAGAAGTGTTTTGATTACAGAAATGACTCTATGCTTGAAAATGACATGAGGTGACCAAACAATTTTGAACTCATACCTTTTGAAACTGAACCACACATCATATAGCTAAGTTTTAACAGTATGCATAGTGACATGTAGTGGATTCGGTAGTTATGGACTCGTGAATCATGATTCTTACAAGTCCCAATCATTACACTGGATGAGGTCAAAATTTATCGGTTTTAACCGACCTTGCTTGAAATGAGAAAAGGCCATCTTTGATATCCCTTCACTTTCTAAAGATTATATCCCTTACAGTCCTATTTTGAGCCTGGTAAAATATTTTCTTTCAAAAAAGGAAACCCTGACTAGGATCACACCCCACATTGGGGGCAAATGAGAGATATTTTGGAGACATTGATATAATTAATGGATAAAGGGGAAGGCTTAGAACAAAGGTCCAATGATTGAGAGAAAGCTAAAAGAAAACACATAGACATGGGGGCATATCAGAAAATTTTGAGGAAGGCTATGAAAAAAAGAAAAAAGAAAAAAAAAGGAAGTTGAAATTGCCCTCACTTAAGGAAAAGTCAAAGATAAAGGAAGGAGAACGCCTATCAAGTCTATGAAGAGCAAAAGAAATGTCAATCGAGGAAAGGCACAACAAAAGTCAATACCAGAAAAAGACTAAGCTATAAGCGTTGACTTTTGGTATCCATTATAAAGCCTACGATGTTATCAGATGATTAAGGTTATATGTCACTCTCGCTACAATGACAACAAGAGAAAGAGAATCGATGAATAGTTAATGTTGGTCCTAGGTTTGAAACCCTCAAACACCTTTTGAGCCTTTGAAATTCCTTTCTTTCATAGCCATGAACCATAGCCTACATTACGTGTTTTTAAAAGCCCTTTTTAATCAAGCAAGCAATCTGAACCAATAAATGGCGATCTCAAAACTTGAAGAGTTTTTTTTTCTATAAGGGTCGGGACTTCATGAATTAAGCTACTAGTTATTATGCATGCTGATAAAATAAATGCTAAGAGAAGAAACAACCTTTCTTGATAAAGCCTGAGCATCTTGTTTTTGAAATTTATAAAAAGGTCTCCTCATCGTAGACTATCAAATGATATACCCAATATCAAGGATTCAAATTGATACAAAGAACCATGGAAAAAGCCATTTTTAATCCTACATTGGGTCAATTTCTGTTTTCAAAATGCATGACAATCAAAGGACTATATATTCGAATAACGTGTGTTGGGTCTTTGATCAAAAAGCTTGATTTTCAAAAGATTTTCAAAAAGGACATCTCTGATTTCATTTCAACAAACTAGACTTTGAATAGACATGATTTTTGAAATATGAGAGTTGATTCCAGAACAAGGAAGATTATCAAACACAGAAGAACATTGATTGAGTATGCAAAATCGTTGATAGAAATGACATTGAAGTCCTCGACACTCCTTGAAAAGTTGAGCAGCTGGGGGCAATACAGTAGACCTTGAAAAGGAAAAACAAGCAGTGCTCAGATCAGCTATGAGGCAATGTTTAAATGATGAATCAGTGAACTGAAGACAATGATGTTCAAAGACAGATAATCAATGAACGAGCACACTCGGATCATACTGGGGGCAATGTCATTCCAAAATGGCCCATGCTTTAGTTGAATCCTGTCGGCGATGGAGAAACAAAAACGTACCTGAAGGGCACTTTCCTATCATCATTTTTTGAAACAGGGCTCGCGATCGATGAGGAATACACAGATGAATGTAATTGAATGGAGAAAAGATGCATACCACCAAGACTGACTGTGGAACAATGCTGCACTTAAAGGACAATCTCATATTGTCATTCTTTGAAATATGGTTATAGACAGATGTTATCACACAACTGCATTGAATGAATGTCGGAAAGGCACCCACCTCGAAGACTGATTGTGGGACATCTATTCTGAAGCTCAAATGCGCACTTCACCGCATGAATATGGGTGATAACATGAACATCATTGATGATGCCAAAGCAGGTATTTTCACGATCTGATATGACAAGCTAAGAGGAATCCATAGAGAAATACATCGCGCTTACAATGATGAGTTGTTTACTGCAAAGCATGAGATACATGTCTGGATGACTTGGCAGTTCCATGAAGGCTGGTGACCATACATACTTGAATGGTGTTTCAACCGAAGACAAGTTCATGACTGATTAACAAACGTGATGGGTGTTGGCATGATGCATACAATCAATCAGAGGATAAGTTCTCAGAAGAAGCCAGGAGAGAAAATCCTTCATGATGAATCAAGCAGTACCACACTTGGGGGCAGGGTCAAGCTTGATGAACGATACAAGCAGTAATTGTTAAAGACAGCCTAGGATGGGCACTACATTTACAGTTAAGTGGATGGCTAGCACAGGAATGAGCTAATGCAGCGGAAGAACAAAGAAAGCTTTGGGATACAAACAAGTGCACCCTATGACGATGGAGCATCAAAGAGGGGGGACCTATTATTTCAAATCAGGTAAGGATGCATGCATATCATCTAACCTAAAAAAAAAAAAAAAAAAAACCATTTGCACAGATTTTTGAATTGTTACAGGAAAATCCTTAATGAGGTCCAGCAAGATGGTGGAAAGAGAAAGAAGCATTGTGGTGATGATAATAAAGAATCGGTTTTGATCATGGAATAAAAGGACGATGGGATGAACCCTACCATTAGGAAAATCCCAAACAAATGAATAGATCAACCTTGCAACCGGGAAGCCTCGAGTTTTCAACCCTTGCAGTCAGGAATCATCGAGTTTTCAAACCCCATGATCGGGAATTATCAGGAAGCACCAAGTCTTTCAGCCCTTTCTTCTGTCATCCCTTCAGAACTTCGCCAGGTAAGCCCTATTTTTCACACTTGTCATATCACATTCTTTCCATCTGGGTAGGTCACCCATCATAATGAGACCATTTCTGTTCACATTCTTTCCACCTGGGTTGGTCACCCATGACAATGAGACCGTGTTTTTCACATTTTTTCCATCCGGGTAGGTCACCCATAACAATGAGATCACACTTCATCATATTTTTTCCACCTGGGTTGGTCACCCATGACAATGAGACCGTGTTTTTCATATTTTTTCCATCCGGGTAGGTCACCCATGACAATGAGACCACACTACATCATATTTTTTCCATCTGGGTAGGTCACCCATTACAATGAGACCACACTTCATATTTTTTCTATTTTTTGGGTACGTCACCCATTACAATGAGACCGTACATCACATTCTTTCTATTTGGGTAGGTCGCCCATCGCAACGAGACCCCTTTTCATATTCTTTCCACATGGATAGGTCACCCATTACAATGACCACACTTCTTCACATTTTTTCCATTTTGGGTCGGTCACCCATACAATGAGACCAGCATTTTTCTAGGGTTAGTCACCCGTACAATGAGACCAGCATTTTTCTAGGGTTCGTCACCCGTACAATGAGACCAGCACTAGGGTTCGTCACCCGTATAATGAGACCAGCACTAGGGTTCGTCACCCGTACAATGAGACCAGCAGCACTAGGGTTCGTCACCCGTACAATGAGACCAGCATTTTTTGAGGGTTAGTCACCCGTACAATGAGACCAGAATGAGGTCGCCAGATGGGATCTCATGTAGCTTTGGTTAAAGGGAATCGCCAGATGGGATTTCAGGTTAACCAAGTTACACATATTTCGTTCCAGTTGAATGAGGTCGCCAGATGGGATCTCATGTAACTTTGGTTAAAGGGAGTCGCCAGATGGGATTTCAGGTTAACCGAGTTACACATATTTTCGTTCCAGTTGAATGAGGTCGCCAGATGGGATCTCAGGTAAACCCAATGTGTGGGCAGGTCGCCCGTGAAAATAGACTATTGGGAGAGTGTGGGTCGGTCGCCCGTGAAAATAGACTTGAGTGAGAGTGTGGGTCGGTCGCCCGTGAAAATAGACTAGAGTGAGTATGTGTGGGTAGGTCGCCCGTGAAAATAGATCAGTGTGAGTGTGTGGGCAGGTCGCCCAAGATAATGAAATCATCTTCCTTTTGTTTTCTTTACAAAGCTTACTATGCAAAATTTTGAGGAGTTTTGCTTCGTAAGCATTGTAAAGAGGGGGCATCTGTTGCTACCCAATTTTTGACCCATGTTTTCGATATATTTTCAAAAATAGAGAAAAACAATGAAAATCCAAAAAATATGTTTTTTTAATATATTTTTGTCATTTTAGCATTTTCAACGTCGCCTAAAAAAAAAGAAAAAAAAAGAATTTGAATTGTTTAAAGATTTTCAAACGCGTTCGACTTTTCACGCGCCTTTTTTATAATCATTGATTTTCCGTATTTTGAGTCGACGTTGATATTGCTCGTTTTCAAAAAATACAAAAAAATAATAAGAAAAATCAAAATTTACAAAAAGAAAGAAGTTGAGGGACCAAGTTGAAAAACCTAGCAAAAATTTTATCTATAAATACTGGTTTCCAACACTTGCATAAGGGGGGGTAATTTTGAGACATCAAAAAAAAATACAAAGAAAAAACCTAAACCCTAAAAATCCAAAGACAGCCGCCCCCCACACTGCCCCTTTTGATTTTTTTCTCTTCTCTTGCAACCGGCCAAATAGCAGCCCCCAGCCGGTTTGAATTGTTTTGCTTCCCCAAAGAGCAACTGACCAGCCTTCTCCACGCTCCCCTCTCTCTCAGCCACACACGGGACCCTGCATCCCCTTTTATTTTCTTCTCCACGTTCCACGATTTCCCCTTTTCTTTTGCCAGAAGCAGAGACCATAGAAACAAAGCCTCACAGCCTCCCTCTTGGCCCCTCTCCCTCCGAAACCAAGAACCAACCAACAGCACCCATAGAAACCCAGCCGCTGCTCATCCTCTTCCTCCTTCAGCCGACCAAGACCTTCCCTCCGGACACCGACAGACCACCGTCCAGCGTCTCTTCCTCCGATCTGCCTCTCAACGCCGTGCTCACCGCCACCTGCAGCACACCAGTACTGACCCAGCAGCGGTCACAGGGTCACCGAACAGACCCGTCGGTCACAGATCGACCCGACAGCGCCCACCGCGACGCAACCAACAGCTCTTCACCACCACCAGACCTGCCACCTGTTGAAGAAGGAAAGAACAGACGCACGAAGAACAAAGAAGACAGAAAAGAATAGATATAAAAAAGGGGAAAATCAGCACAGATCTAGACATAAAATGGAATAAAATCAACTGTTGTGGGTGTTCTCTTTTTCTTGTTTACAGATCACTGCCGGAGAGGAAGAGGAGCGGGGAAGGTAGCCGTTTTAGCCCCCCTGTTGCTGTGTGTTTTCCTGCGGCGGCACGCGCCGCCAGTGATGGTGGCGCGTGGAGGGGACGCGCCGCCACTGTTCACCTGTTCAGAAACCTTCCTCAGCACTGCATGCGGTTCCAAAAAGCTTCCCCGGCACTGTTATTGGATTTTTTTTGTGGAAGGGGTTTTATTTTGAAATTTTTGAATTGTTTAGTATTTTTGAATTGTTTAATGTATTGTTTTTTTATTTATTTTTAATTTTGGTGATTTGTAAGATGTTAATGGTATGTAATTGTGTATATATGTAAAAGAAAAGAAAAGAAAGAAAAGAAAAGAAAAGAAAAAAAAATAGTGAAAGTGGACATGTGTGCTTTTTCGTATTTGTTTTATGAATGTTATTTATTTTTTTATGATAAAATTGCAAAGATTAAAGAAGAATTTAATATTTTGATCGGATCACGGTTAAGAATTATTAACTTATACGTAAGTGATATTTCTAATTTCCGATGAAAAGACAATTATTAAAACTTCTTTAACACGTCAAAGCCACGAAGCAGCTTACCTCAGGTAGGGTGCGTTAGGGGTGCTAATACCTTCCCTAACCACAACCAGTCCCTTACCCGCGAATCTCTGACAAGACCAGTACATCCGGTTTCCTAGTAGCCCGAAATCAATTACTAGGTGGCGACTCCAACGAACCAAATTCAAACAACAACGAGATAAAAAATCGCCAGCCGATGCCGCGCGCTGATTTTTTTTGGGGTGCGACATTGATTTAGGTGATTTGAATTTGCTGGGGTTAACAGGTTTTTAAAAAAACTTGGCCACCGGGATGACCTACGCGGGCTGGCTTCAGAACAGTGCTTTCTAGTAAACCATTAGTAGCATCTCGTTTGACACCTTCTGCCTCGTTTAGATGTCTGGAACGACATGAATCGTAAATTGAACGGTAGAGGGCTCTCTGAAGTTACAGATGTGATAAATATATGTGACCGGAGATAGGACAGCAGAGACAAGAGAGAAACATTTGTGGAATTCTGGTGCAGATCCTTGGTGGTCCCACTGATCCATGGCTATGGGGAGTGAAGGAGGATAGATTAAAGGAGTGGTGGGGTTCGTGTTTTTTCTTTAAGGACACCCTTGGCGTGTGGTTGCCGTGTTCTATTGTTTAGTACACATGCATGGTGTCCTTCTGCCAAGTGATTAATTGCCTTCATGTTAAGTTGCCAGCAAGTGCCTGTATTTTGAGGACATGGCGACCTCAAAACCTATTTCTATTTCATAGTCAATTAAACTTAGTGCCCCGAGCTAGTGCCTGTCTCCCTGCTCACATGGCTTCGATTCGATGGAGTCGTGCCCATCTAGCACTTCACTGATGGTATCTATGTCAAAATATATAATCCTATGTGCTCAGAAAAAAAAAATACATTAACTTCGACCTCAACATAATAAAATATATAGTCCATAACCACAATTTTATGATCATCGATTAAGAGTTAAGTTGCAGGGTGCCATTAAACAGTGAAAACTTCGAAGCTATATAACTTGGCAAAAGTAGCTAGCAATGGATTTCAAGTTATAATTGGTATAAAAAAAGGCGCTAAGATCTTGAAAATGAGTCTAATTACCCCATCATCTCATGTAGAGGGCCAGACAAACAGCGACGGCTTATAAATCTTTAATCCCTATATCAGCTTTGATCTCTTCTGTTTCTTCATCCTTGTTTCTGTTTGGTCAACCTTTTCTGTCTCACCCTAGTTAATTAGTAGTTACCTTGCTCGATCCACAGTTTAGTAGATCCTTTATCGATCATAGTTTCAAGTTTTAACTCAAAATTTATCGTCAAAAAATAGACTTGGTGATACAGCCTCTCATAAATCAAAACACAGGGATAAAATGTTAGCTGGTGACTCGGATCCTACCTGTTTATTTGCTTTTTCATGACTATTAAGCTGCTCTTTTTAGCCAATATATCGTTGTGTAACCTTGATCTTCTGTTTCTTGGCATCCATTTTCTTGTAACAAGTTGAAAAAGAAAGAAACGAGAACACATTTAAGTCATGGTCATCTAAGTTCTTGGCACCCATGCGATCTTTTGCATATGCGTGCCTTGTTTCGTCAGCTTCTTGTTGGGACGACTCTGGCGCCATTCAGAGACCAATGGTCCCGTCGCTTCAATTCAAGCATAGTAAATTCTGGCTTGTCTTTTCCTTTCTTTGCTTTCTAATAGAAAGTCCAATGGATCCACCCCTTATTGAAATTACTCCATGATTGAAGAAAAAGAAGCCAATGCTCAAACCTAATTTTATGAAAGCTACCGAAAGCAGAATCTTTAGAATAAATCTTCTTGCGTTGCTTGTGTCATTATAATAAGACAATATTAAACGGTTTATTAAAAGATAATTGTGGCGGTCGTTTCAAGCATGTAACTTATTTAATAATTGGCCCCATTCTATTTTCTATTTGATTTACATCAACCTTTTTGTCTTTTGGTGGTTCTTAATCTATATAATCACACGTCAAGAACTAGTTGTTCCATTTCCGAGAGGGTGTTTTGTTGTAGCCATTAAGAATCGAGGGAGGCTTTAATTATGTTCAAACCATTAAAAAGATAACAGAATTAGGATGATCAATAAACAATCTAATTACAAACCATGGCGACTTCATCAATTGCAGCTCGTTTCTCTTCTTACTTGGGATCTGTGTCTTTCATTCATATCCTATGTGAAACAAATCATATGACTGATAGTCTTGCAAAACAAGATGTGACTAGAAATTATGACTTCATGGCATGACTTTGATTTTTATGTATATTTTCTTGCTAGAATTAATCGATCCATTGATGCTGTCTGTGGAAGATACTTGTACGGTCTTTCATGTTGCCGCCGGTGTGGAGGTTCAAGCATTGAAGAAGTAATGGCATGGTTTTTTGATTTTGTTTTCCATGTGATGTTGTGTTTTCTGGTTGTAAGTCTGCTTGTACATGTCTTCTGTGGGTATCTGCAGATTGATTTGGATTTCTTGTACGCCTATCCCCAGGCGTAATTATGCTTTCTCCTGCTTATAAAATAAAATAATAGTAATAGTAATAATAAAAGAAATGATATACCACTAAGGATAAGGATAAGAAAAATGGTGTATCATTAATTTTAAAAAATATAACTTAACTTTTTAATGTGGGTTTTAAAGGCATATTTATTAATTTATACAGGATATATGATAATCTTTAAAACATGAAAAGGCCAAGCAGGCTAATACAAAAAATAAACAGTTTGAAGTGTGACCCCCCCACCTCCATAAACTTCTCTAAGAGTTTCAGCTGGGGGCTGCCATTTTATTTTATTTTTTTGTTAGAAAAAAATGATTTGATCGACGGCATAGCACAAGTTAAATAACTTGTTTATAAAGCTACAAAATGATAAAAAAAATCTCATCTATCATATTGGAGATCCGATCAGCTCACCAATTCCATTGACTATAGAGTTTCTACGGACTTGACTTTTAAACACCATTTCAAAATTAACTTTGTATATATTTTTTATTTAATATTTTTCTTCATTTATATAATACTTTGTATTGATACTTTCGAACTTGGGTTTATCTGATGATGTGTGATATCTTTTCTGTTCAAAAAAGAAAAGAAAAGAAAAGAAAAGGAGATGCACAGTTTTAGATATGGTAGCTCACATATGCATTATGCTTTTATCACCTGTGAATTCGTTTTCTAATCGCACCTGTGCTCGAGCTGTGGAATTTGACAAGTCTACTATGTATGGAGCCCCATACATGACGTACTCACTGCGTATGCATCGAAGGAGGATGTAAAATATGCTAAAGGCCTCCAACTTCGTATGTTTCTATTGCCACCCTATCTCATTTACTAGAAGAACCTAATTTGTATTGAATATTTTATTTTAGGGGACATTTGTATTTTGATTTCCTAATTTAAGAAGTTTAACATATTTAATTTTAAAAAGAACTCAAATATGACATGTCTAAAAACCTTTTTAAAGTTTAAAAAACTTATGAGCTTGGTCTAGGAGAAGAGTTCAACCCATATCGACTCAGCCTAAAACAAAATCCAATCTTGTAAGCTTAGTCTAAAAAAGAGCTCAATATTATAGACTCAATTTAAAAAGAAAAGTCAATCCTCATGCACTCAACCTTGAAGAAGAGCTCAGTTTTATGGGTTCAACCTTGAAGAAGAACTCATACCTCATGGGTTCAACCTAGAACAGAGCCCAACCTTATAAGCTCAATCAAATGGAAGAGGAAAGAGTTCAACACCTTGAGCCAAGCATAGAGAAAGAACCCAACCTCATGGGATTATTCTTGGAGAAGAGCCCAATGCCATGGACTAAGCTACATTATGGATCTTACTTTCTCAATACCTCTACGTGTATAAAAATCATCTAAGATTATATTATCCTTCATTAATGCTATCAAAATAAAATTATATTTTAACTCTTTATCTTCATAAAAAGACAATATTTATAAACTATAAATTACCCATGAATTCTTTAAACTCTAGATTCACAATTTTTTTATTCTCAACTTTTTAGCATATATATTTTCAGAATTTATATATATCTCTAAAATATTATTTGGGTTTAGCATGGGCCACACCTAATAACACTTGGGTCTAGCTAGCGCCAATCCCAATAAGGCTTTGGTCTGCCAAGCATTAGACCTGTAGCGCGCCTTCATAAGGGAGTGTTTGGTGTTGACGCATACCAATCTAATGCACCCAAAAATATATATAAAAAATATACTTGTATGTATTTTCTTGATTTGATATTTTTTTAAAATATATATATATATATATATATATAATTGGATAGATTCTAATTATTACGTTCTTAACCTTGCAAAACGGATAATTCCGTACTTGTTAAATTAAATTAGAAATATTAACAAATTCAGAGAGAAAAAAAATTAAAACTTTAAACGTTTGAAGATACACATATAGGTACGTTAATTAGAATATGGGATAAGAATCTAAGATTTTAAAATACTAATGAGAACATAAAGTACTTAGTCCATCCAATTTCTATCATATATTAACTATTTTCAATTTTTATTGCCCTCTTTTACTGTACTATTACTGGATAATATGTAATAATTAACACATATATTAGCTTGATGACTGTGCTTTTGAGTAAAGTCCGAAAATCCCAGGGACTTCAATACGATTGACCGCGAGTCTCTATGCTCACTAACGGCTTTAGCAGTTCTACCAATTCCAAATACACCCATATCTATAGGTAGGTGTGGCTAAAGCAAATGCATATATACTCTATATTATCTTTTTATGATTTCGGGGAGGGTTAGATAGAATATAATCCTGCTTGTCTCGATCAAGGTCGGGGTGCCTGAGCTGTATATTTCCCTGTCATAATAAATATGCCACATGAAAGTTACTGAAAAAGGAAAAATGCTGTATCTTCAATCGGGGGCAAAGATGGGTAATTAAGAACCTGCTTTCAATATACAGCATATGCCAATAAGTTATATATAATTGAAAAACAGCTCCTAAGTGCCAAGCCCTCTTGGCGAGAACAGAACAAAGCCAACAAGAGGGCCACAAAGGAAGACGACATGAAAAGAAAGGAGAAAAGAACACTCTTAGCAGGGACCAGCAACTTGAGAAGGAGCCTCAGCTGCCACGCAACAGAACGAGAGGCCAGAAGACAATGAGTCGAACCAAGAATCCAGAAAAGAGTTATGATCTGCAACATAATTGGCAGTAGTTTATCTTCTTGTTCCTTTTCTTTTCTGATGAAGATCCCTGCGCCAGACGCCAGTACTGGTCTGTTTTGCCTGCAGAATGCATGGTTGGTGCATGTTCCCTATCCGTGTGTCTTCTACCTTCTGGGTTGCCCTCTTGAAGTGCTTCAATAATTCTTCCATTTTATGTATAATTCTTTCTTTTCCTATGATTATGAATGGTTTTCTTACAATTGTAGACGAATAGATATACGTGATTGCCTTGATGATGGCAAGCTGCAAAATCTTAGGAAGATTAACCGTGTTAGCTTTTGGCTATGAAATGTAAAAAATAAGTTAATTTTTCTTGTCATCAATCGCCAGAATCCCTCGTAACCGCTAAAAGCAGATGTTAGCTTTGCCAAATCCACCTAGCTAAGCCTTTTTTCAGCCTCCGTCACAATCGCACCATCGGTGTCCATCGGCCCCACTTGCATCTGCCCATTTTCATCAATGTCCTCCTCGCATCTACAGAACCTGATACAATGCCTTGACTGGCTAACAAATAATCAAATAATAAATGTGATCCTCTTCCATTTACCCAACTTGTCACCACGTTTTTTTCCTTTCAATATCTTGGTATAAATTTCTAAAATTACACTCTTTTTTGTTTTTGTTTTTATCTGAGGATGCACTAATTTCTTACACATATAAATATGTGTTAGTTAATGACGTGAAGAAAATATTACTGTTCATGCAATAGCGTGCACCTCTAATTAATAAGACTAAAATAATAAGACAAATTAACCCCCGTTTGAAATGAGATTTTTATTTATAATTATAATCATAATTGATCTTAGCCTCATCTGAGAAACTTCAAAATATTTTGGGAGTAACTAGCAATGAAATGTTAAAATTGAGTGCTTGGAAAAATCTCTCTTTTGCCAAATTTATTAGGCTTTTCTTTTTCTAGAAGAACGATAATTCTAGCCTAGCTGCCAAAGTGTGTGTCTATATATATATATATATATATATATATGGTATGTATTTTCCAACCCAATCCAACCCAAGCCTAGCTAGCTATGCTAGGCTAGGCAACACATGACCGAGGGTGGCAACTTATTTGATGCTGCTCATCAATACGATTAACAAGAAGCAATATATCAGGGAATTCCTTTAGCATTTGATCAACTAGACAGGAGATAGCCGTTTCGATGAGGACTAAAAGTTACAAGGATTTGACAATTTCTTGGAAAAAGACTGGCCATAAAGAGAAATGAAGACAAACTACAATTGTTCAATAAAAGAGAGCAAGCATGGCTACAACCATGGCTTCACAAAAGCATATATGACACGTGAAGTTGGATATCTTTCAACTTCATTCTTCGTCAGCTGGTGGCCATGGTTTAATAACCATTATCACTTCTGATCTTTCACAATATTAAAATTTTAACAAAGGCCGCATTCGCTAGCTACATGCTCTTAAGTGCTATCAAAAGGGAGGAGTAAAGACATAATCTATTTATAAAAAGGCTTTGAATGCCAAAAAGACGTTAAAGAGATTGCACAACATGTTCAAGAAATGTGATGGGGTTTAATATGCACAAGTATTTTCATCATTTAAATATTTTTTAATTAATATGTTATAATAAAAAAGACGGGGATGATGGAGATGCATGGAGGGGGCATGCCTCTCCTATATATATTTTTCTATTTTAGAAAGATAAATTTTTGTTTTTAAGTAATAACCAAACTCTACGTGAAGATTGAAGACGAGGGAGAATAAGATGAGCTTGGCCTACTATATAATATAGAAAAAATTAATTAAATTTTCACATTCTTAAGATGATCAACCTGATTTTACATAATAATAATTTATTTAAATTTAATTTCTAAAAAATTCTAAATGGATTTTATTGGTGAATCTTATGGATTCAATAAATTCAGTAAGAGAAACTCTTGGTGAAGTTAGTATACTACTCTTTCAAGATACTCACAATTAAATAAAGATATAATTAATTAATGTTTAGAGTTGACTAAGTATGATCATCTCTGCTCAAAGCATCTATTAATTTAATCTTCCCACTTATACCAATTGAGCACAAACAATATAATTAAATTAATACGGGCACCAAAATCTCTTAATTCATGGCTCCCACTAATGCTAATTTGAACAACTTTGGATTTACAAATTTACATTAATTTAATTAAATTCAGTGATTCTGAAATAGAAAATTCTAGAATTCAAGCCATGCCATCAAAATACTTATCAATTAAGTAGCTACTAATTTCTCTGCAGAGTTGGTTAAGAAATCCAATTAATTAAGTTTTTAGTTAGAGGGCAACAGATCGTCCTCTCTCCTCTGTGATGGAAAGAGCCGTGCCCCACGTGCGTGATGCTTATCAGCTTTCACTAACTACGGTGTTCTCTATCACACGGTAGTCCTGTCTCCTAATTAATCTTGACCATTAAATAAGTGGAAGACTCGTTGAATTGTTTTTTAGCACAGGTGGGCAGCCTCTTCGAGAGTTTGGATGCTTGTAACCTCACCTTTTCTCGGCTTCAATAGCTGCTATGATCCCCCGATCTCCGCGAGTTTTCAGTTTTAGATTCTTTTAAAATATATAATAATTTATTTTAATTGACTTGTTCAACCTAACTAATTTATAGCTTTAGGTTTAAATTAAATCAGTATTTAATAACTTTATTTTTCAGTCTTAGTAACAAGATTAGACATTGTACAATAATATTAGTAAAATATAAATATCTGTTTGGAATTATGAGGCATATTGTTTTTGAAAAATATTTTTATTTGAAAATATATTTTAATAAATTTTTTATATTTTTTTAATATTAATATATCAAAATCAGGAAAATACTAAAAATAAATAATTTTAATTTTTTAAATTAAATATATTTTTAAAATACATTTTTAAACACAAAAACTACCTCAGCATAAAACTTCAACAATTGAAGCGTGCATTATGCAGGTGCGAAGCATAGTAACAAAACTATTTGAGCAGCCTTTTCAATTGTTTTATGATAATGGCTATGGAGTTATAGACTTCTCGTTCAAAGGTATTTGATATAATGACAACTATATCCCATCCTTTGTTACATGCTACAACAGTACGACGTTGACCAATTATCTTTTTTTTTTTTCAAGACTTCTCTACCTTCCATTTTTACCTTCTGAGAAACACAAATCCCACTCTCCCTGGATGGCACGTGTATCCACTCTACTTCTTTCAGACTATTCTATAATCATACATTTTTTTTTCTTTTTTTAAATAAAGCATGTAAACAAAAATAGTTTTTCTTCTTATCCTTGATAATCTTATTTACTCGGGGCTGCAAATTTCTGTACACTTGAATTTGAATATTTCTTATAACAAAAATAATTATAAGAATACGTCTAATAGATAAAACAAAATACTATAAATTAATAACCATTTCAATATTGGAAAATCGGATGGTTGTTAGTAAACATAATTGAATTTTAAATGCCTCTCAAAAATATATATAATCTTTTCTGGGTGAAAATTAATAGTTTAATTACTCATGTTAAATAAAATAAATAGTGTAAAATTTATTTGAGAAGTATGTAAAAATAAAAGAGGAGTAAATATTATGCAAAATTATTAATCTCAGATTGTGATCATGGGTTGACTTATTTAATTTAAGATAATTAAATTAATTTAAATTTTATTTTTAAAAAATTAAAATAATATTATTTATTAAAAACATTAAAAAGTCAAATTAAATTTTGATCGAATCCATCAAGTTAAGAATTAACTAACAAGTTTTTAAAATTTAATTAGACCAACTTTTATTGATGTATTATTTGAGAATATAGGTGAATTCGTGTTTTTTTAGAAATTTGATTTTTTTATTTAAAATTAATTTTTTATATTTTTAAATTATTTTAATCTGTTGATATAAATTTTTAAAAAATTAAAAAAAATACTATATCAATATATTTTATAAATAAAAAATATTTTAAAAAATAATAATTATTATATTTTTAAACACTCCTTCAAACCTTGTTAAAATCAAATCGTGAATCGTCCAGGTTTAACATCGTGACCATGAGGGAAAGCGCGTGATACAAATTATAACTGCTAATGATAAAAGGCAGAAGCATGAACCAGAACCAAACAGAAGAAAGGAAAAAAGAATTCAGGTAAGAAATAAAATTAAAGCAAGCAAATTCAGTAGGGGACACAATTGTCATTTTTCCCTCTTAAAATTTAAGGTTCACATCTCTCTCTCACTCTCTTTCTCCTAACTGAAAACGACTGCAAGCAACCTGTGGTCTACCTGTGTATATATTTCTCTTCTTTGATCTCTCTTCTACAATTATTTATCAATTATTTTCCTTCTGTGGGATTCCCACACCGACTCAAAACCCAGTGTTCTTGCCCCCCTCCCTCTCTCCCACCTTCTTTCTGTTTATATACGTGTAACTTCTTGTTGTTGTTGTTCTTCTTCTTCTTCCAGTTCAAAATCTCTCTCATTTTTTTCCCTGGGGTTCTCTTTATATTTCCAGTTTTATCGAATAAAGCTAAGCTTTGATCAAATGGTTGATATTCAAACAGTATGTTGCATGTGCGGCGACGTCGGTTTCCCTGACAAACTCTTCCGTTGCAACAAATGTCGCAACCGTTTTCAACACTTGTAATGCTTTCTTTCTTTTCTTCCCTTTTCTAGCTACCTTGCTAGCTCCTCACCCACTATCATGGCATCATACACAATTATATATGATCATACATGTCCATTTATGGAAACATATCTCAATCTTTGCATCATCATCATCATCACCATCAACTTAGTTTGATAGCTGCCCATAACTGGATTAATCTCTTTTTCACCCAAAGATAGATTTCCCCCGGCAAGTTTTC
This sequence comes from Populus alba x Populus glandulosa, assembly GCA_033617975.1. NCBI lineage: Eukaryota > Viridiplantae > Streptophyta > Magnoliopsida > Malpighiales > Salicaceae > Populus > Populus alba x Populus glandulosa. The sequence goes on along the minus strand of CM066156.1, from coordinate 3,893,823 downwards.
TTCGGTTTTAAAGTACTGGGTTGTTCTTCCTGGGTTTAATCACTGAGGTTAAGTTATCTTTCCTATCCTACTGTAAATTGGGAAAAGAAAAATGGATTTCCACGCCACACCCACCAAGCACCAACTACCAAGACTACCACCTAATCATCATAATCATGGGCATACTTACCATCTCATCATATGATCACATGTTGAAATTTTGATTTTTTCTTCTCTCTTAAAATATAGGTATTGTAGCAATTACTACGGCGAATTTTCAGAGCCAATTGAACAGTGTGATTGGTGTCAAAGTGAAGAGAGAAATGCAAGACATGGAAACTCTTCAAAGAAATCAGGAGCTGAACATGATAGCGGAACACTAGTGATCACAAAACGATCAGAGTATTCAGGTGATCATAAAATCAAGCAAAATGATCGCGAAGAGAATAGCACTACCAGTAGTGATCAGAAGGGAAAGAACCCAAGTGGGATTCCTTCTCCAAGGCCTACTACACGCAGGTACAAGCTTCTCAAGGATGTCATGTGTTAAAAGAAAAGGAGTGTCCACAGGGCTGTTCCGAAAGTACTTCTTTGGTTTTGTGCGTTGATAGAGTGGAAGAAAGCTAATTAATTGTAAGTTGTTCAGCTTTTTTAAGTGTTTTTTTTTCCCATCACGAGTTTTGGTTAATTTGTGCTATGTTTTCTGTAAGCTGTTAATAAAATAATGTAAGACTTTCTCGAATCATCGATGGCTCAAGTTCTTAAGCTCGTTTTCCTCATCTTTTTTTTTTTTTTTTTTTACAATTCCTCCGGTGATAGTGATCTTTATTTGTTTAATTTGATAAATGTAATCAGCTATATTTCTTAATACGTATAAATTATACAACTAATTAAAGTTGATGCATAAGTATGAGGGTATTATTGGATAACTTGTTGGTGTCAATAGTTAAAGAAATATTTACTGATGGGTGTGTTCTGTGAGTGATCTAGCTGGCCGGTTGGGGTTTTTTGGTGATATCGGAGAGTTTTTCTGTAGGGTTTGTCTCTGTCATAGCAGCAGTGCTATCGATCGGGAGGAGTTGCACCTCCTCCTCATTTGCTTTGTCGAGTATTCAATGCATTCGGATGTGTTCCTTTTAGGCCAAATAATTCATATTTCATAGTACCTACTCCCTGCAAGCTTTTACAGATTCATTGAAGGCCTTTAATAGCTAGGCCCTCTATTATTGTTGGCCAAAGCAAGCTTTAAGCGAGAAAAAAAAAACAGAAAAAACAGAAGAAGAAGAAGAAGAAGAAGAAGAAGAAGAAGAAGAAGACGAAGAAGAAGAGACATAGCTCTGAGGGGAAAAAATACAGTTCATGGTTGTAGAAATAAATGAATATCTAATGCTTTCTGAGGAAAAGAAGTTCATACAATACGGGAACAAGAGAAAAGGGAAAGCATAGCTGTTGTGGCCATGATCTATGCCTTTCATTCAAGTCCTGAACTGTTGAAATTTCTTTGCAAGCTTGTACTGTGTTGACCCGTAGTTGTGTGAATTATCTCCAAATTAAAGTACACAAACTGATAGGTTTTCTCTACAGTATCTGTTTTGGCTATTTATGACAAACCACCAAGGCCTCCTTCACACTGGTGATCTTTAATTAATTGACAATGGATCCCATGACCTTTATCTACCAAATTTCTTTCCCTTTCTTCTCCTCTCTCACACTTGTTTAATTTCTATATATTTGCTGGTATATATTCTCTCCTTCTTATCAATATTTCCTCCGTTTCAGTGTGATTGTGCTAGGTAACTCATGCAGCGGCCTGTTAACGTAATCTTCGCCATACGCTGCGTCAATTATATATATTTTCCTAAGTACAGGGTTATAAATCTTCTCTTCTTTCTTCTCCACAAGGCTAGCTTGTCTGACCATGTGACCTCGTTTGAAGACGAAGGAATCTTGCTGTAAATATCCCATCATGACCCAATATATCTGCCCACCTTTTTCTTCAATTCCAAACTATCCTTCGAGAGTCACATGGTTTAACTCCCATACGTACCTTCGTCTATTTCGCATCACTAAAACTTGCAGTTGTTTTGACAAGAACACGAGATCATACATGTTCCCAAGCATAGATTTTATCAAAAGGAACCACATATTTTAGTTTATTTTGTCAACTCAGGCACTCTAATAATTAATATCTTAACTCATATTTTTATCAAAACTTTTTAGCAGCAGTAGATGCATACATAGTTTATAACCCTGTGCTTGGTAGTTGGTATGAAAAAAAGATATCTCAAAGCAAGATTAATACATGTTCTTTGAACAAGGTTGGTTGCACTTTCCTTGAAAACCTTGCTGTGAGATTAATTATTAGTTTTTTTTTTATAATAGTTGAGTAGATAGCAATTAATTATAAGTTTTTTTAGATAATAGTTGAGTAGATAGCAAAGAAAACAGTACAAGATTTATGATCTACAATTAAATCATTTCTGACACCTTGTTCTTGAAAATTAAATCATTTCTAACAAATCATATACTCCAAACGATGCCATAAGATAATATATACCAGGCTTCTTTTTTTTTCCTGAAATTTGCCTCTTGTTAATTAATGGCTGCCGTTGAGTAATAAGCTGATCTAAAATTTATGGTATACACCAATACACTTTCCACCATGATAAGAATCGTGTGCACATTCTCCATGTTTCCCAGCAGTGAATCAACATGTGAGATTATTTAGTGCGGACTTAGGAGAATAATTAAATGAGTCCGGTTAACAGAGAGGTCCTGGAAACACTTGTTAAAAATCATTTAATGATTTAAACTTACCTACATTTCCTTTTTATTTATAGAATTTAGTTTGAACTCCTGAAAATATTAACGTATAAATTAATATTTTATCTGATTTTTTTTTATCACAATCTAATAATAAATGAATCACAATAAATGCATTATTACAGGTGACCTAAATGCATTGTAGCTTTTGCCTAATTAAATCAGCCCATATTAAGAATATCTGTCATCAAGCAAATAATTGACGATTTCTGCTGTTGACATTTGAATAACCAGCTTAATATTTTCTTTTTGTTTAAGCACTGTTTGAAAACCCGGATTAAACATTTTCTATTAAAATTTTAATTTTTTTATTTTTTATTTTTCGATTATTTTAATATGCTAGTGTTAAAAATATTTTTATATATTTTTAAACAAAAAATACTTTAAATTGTAATCATTAACATACTTCCAAACACATACTAAGTCCCCTTAGCTATAATATTCACGTTTTAGCTGAGAAAACTTTCTTTCCCAAAATAATGTACACTCAAATATTTTTTCCATGTAGTTTTAATTTTATTTACCAAGTGAAGTTATGTCATGTAGGCTCCATCATATGTATATGTCAGCATATTATAATATCCTTTTATAGTTCGCAATATTACACTTCTCGGCCTAAAAAAAGAACACGCACACAAGCATTCTCGACCCCTCTTTCTTCCTCATTATTCCTTTAACAAAATCTCCGTTCTTTCTCTTCCAAAGCGCCCACCACCCCAAAGAAAATCTTCAATAGAAAAAGCATCTCTTTATAGAAAATTCTGTCTTGTAAAGTATCTCTTGAAGACATGAAGTTGTTGTGTATTGCGTGTTAACCTTAGCCAAACTTTATGCTAGCTAGATTTCGGGTTTCAAATGGGAATTTTTTTTTTTTTTTGTATTTAAATGTATTCAAATAGCTAAGTAGCTAGCTAACAGATGAGTACTAGCTAACTGCATCAATTAATTCTTATATTGTAATGGATGTGTATAAATCGAATACCATGGCTGTGAATCAAATCCAATAATTAAACTCTTGGTGCTTGGTCTACGGGAATCTGCTAGGATTTTAAAAACAAAATTAAGGTATCCTAATTGTGGCTTTTTTCTTAATAGAATCTAAGAATTCTAGTGTTCGGTTTTCATAAAACTATCAAATTTAATTGTCCCATCAATCACAGCTGATAATATTGGAACAATAACCAGACTACATGCACAAATCAAGAAACGGTGAAAAGATAAAAAAAAAAAAACTATCAAATTAATTTCAAGAATCTAATGTTCTCCAATACCACTATGAAAAGTAGAATTTTATGTAGGAATGTGATTCCTTTCCTTGGAAATTTGAATATTTTTGTAGATAATATTTCGTGGAGTCTTTTATGACAATATCATCCTTTGATATCAAATACCAGAACTTGTTTCAAACTACATGTCTATCTTATAGTATGTTAAATGGTAATTTTATTATTTTAATTCATAATATATTTTGGTCCGTAGTGTTTTTAATATATACATACCATGGGAGAAAATAATTTTAGTACAATAATGGAGGTTTTAAAATTCAAACCCCTTGTTGGTTGTTCATAATAAAATATCTGAGTGCGATTGGTTCTAAGATCATGTAGTCCAAAGTCATGTAAGTTATCCAGGAATAATTGATGCATCTTGAGACTTTGATAAGAAAAGAGGAAAGGGGTGAAGAATGCTTTATCAATGATTGATTGAAGAAAGCTATGGAAAGCGTTAAAAGGTCTGAAAGTTTGTCAATTTCTCTTGCAACAGAATTGAGTGAACGATCGGAAGCTGTCGAAGAAACTATTTCCATTCTAAAATGAGTAGTAACAAACACTCTTATGATATGCAACCTACACATTTATGGCTGATTGATTGGTGAAAGATTTCGGTTTGGGATTGAGCAGTAGCTACATCTCCATGAAGGCAGTCAATTCTAAGGCATAGGAGATTACATGTATGTCCTGTGATGTGCCGATTATGTTGGATCGATGAAGAGGTAAGCAAGATGTGTTGGTTATGAATTTAGATGATTATGATATCATTTTTTGTCTTGATTTCTTAAGAAAAGACAAGATTGTTTTGATTCCATAAATGAATGGAGTTATCATTACAAGTGTGGGTTGCCCATGTTTTGTCCCATATTGCATTATCGCAATGAAAAATGCCATTAAGGGTGGAAAAAGCCTAATCTCAACCATTGTCATTGAAAAGGCATTATAAAAAAAAGGTAGGGTGGTGTTTCTTATAACAATAGTTGATGAGAAATCAAACTGCTGTAATGAATTGTCGAAAGACATTACTAATGTGCTACAACAATTTGAGGATGTGATGACGCCTCAGCTACTAAAAAAACTCTCACAAGGAGGGCTATAGATCATCGCATTGAGTTAGTGCCAAGCCACCATCTCATCCTCCCCACTAAATGTCACCTATGAAGTTGGTAAAGATGAGGAAACAGTTGGGAGAGTTGATTGATTCTAGATCTGTCCATCCTTCAAAGGCTCCTTACGGTGCTCCATTTTTGTTTCAAAAAAAGGGTGGATGAGAGGCTTCGCATGTGTGTAGACTATCAAACACTATACAAAGTGGAAATTAAAAATAAATATCTTATTCCTTTAATTCAAGACTTATCGGACATATTATGTAGGGCTTCTATCTTTACGAAGCAAGACTTGCGATCTAGGTGTTGGCAAGTCAAAATTGCTGAAGAGGATGAACATAAAATGACGTGTGTAATGAGGTATTGTGCATGTGAATTCTTGGTTATGTTGTTTGGTTTAACAAATGCTCCAGCAATATTTTGTAATCTTATGGGTGATGTCTTATATGATTTTCTAAACAGCTTTGTTGTTGTCTATTTAGATGATTTTATAATATATAGTAAAGGGATGAGAGATCATGCAATTCATCTTTTGAAAGTCTTGAATAGATTGAAGGAACATGAATTGTTTGTAAAGAGAGAAAAATATGAGTTTACAAAGTCTAATATTATGTTTCTAGGCCACTTAATTGGGGAGGGACATGTGAAGATGGATCTATAGAAGATTTAAGTCATTGTTGAATGGTTTGTACCGAAGACAATCCCGAAGTTAAGATCTTTTTTTAGGCTTATAAACTATTACAGATGATTCATTGAGGGCTATAGCAAGAAAATAGTTCCTCTTTCATATCCTCTAAAGAATAATCAGTTGATTACTATCAAACCTTTGAGAAGTTAAAGACAACAGTAACATTAGCTCTAGTCTTAAGGCTGTCTGATTTTGAGAAGCCATCCAAAGTGCATATCGATGTTTCGATTAGGGCTATTGGGGGAGTGTTAGTACAAGAGGGACATCTGATTACTTTTGAGAGTCAGACGTTGAATGATGTTGAACAAAAATACTCAATCCATAAGAAAGAAATGACGACAACAATGTACTGCCTTGGTGTATGGAAAGTATACCTATTAGGATCGAGATTCATTATTAAGACCGACAACATTGTTAACACCTTCTTCAAGATATAAAAGAAGTTGTCGCAGTGGCAAGCTCGGTGTCAAGAACTCTTAGCCGAATATGACTTTGTATAAGAGCATAACTAGGGAGGTATAATCAAATTGTGGATGCACTCAACATATATGAAGTAATTGCTACCAATTGTACTATTATTTAGGTGGAGTTAGATACGTTGGATCGACTTCGTCAAGCTATTGGGGAAGATGCAACGTACAATAAGCTAATTGATCTTGTATAAGAAGGGATAATACAAGAAGCTAATCGATGAAAAAAATGGTTGGATCTTTGTTCCAAGAGGAGAGCTACAAAAGTATTTGATAACGAAGACTCATAACTTGTAGTAGGCTGGACTTCCAGGTAGAGAAAGGATGCATGTTTTTTTTGTTCCAGACTTATTATTAGCCAAAGATGGATGGAGACGTATAACTTTACATCAAAACTTGTATAATGTGTCAGCAAAACAAGACCTTATGATAATGAGAGGCAGGGTTGTTCCAACTGCTATCGATTCGAGAAAAGCCCTGGGTGTCAGTTTCGATAGACTTCATTATTGGGTTTCTAAAGGTGGATGGCGTAAACATGGTAATGATATCGTAGATAGATTCATCAAGTATGCATTATTTATTATTTCCCTGATAATGTGTATAGATGAGATTGTCATTGGGTTATTCTATCGAAATGTGGTAAAGTATTTTGGAGTGGCTTCTAATATTGTAAGTCATCATGATACGCAATTCACGAGCAGATTATGAAGAGTGTTGTTTAATAAAATGAGGACAAGACTGAAGTTTTTCACAACCAACCATCCACAAATCGATGGGAAGTTTGAAAGGATAAATGCCTTTTTTGAGGAATATTAGAGATTCTACATGACAACAATGCAACGAAATTGGTTGGAATTGTTGGATAGTACACAGTTTTGCAATAATCTTTAAAAGCCCTTGGCAATGGAAGTAAGCCCATTTAAATTGGTTTTGGGACACAACCCCAAACTTCTACTAAGATTGTTGTGCAAAAATCAGGTGGTAAAAGTCCAAGTGCATATAGGTTTGCGATGGAAAGACAATAATTGTTTAAGCAAGTCCAAGATAGCTTGTGTATATAAAGCTAGAAAAATGATGTTGAAGTATGCTAACCAGAAACAAAGACTGTTGAAATCCAATGAAGGCGACAAGGTGTTGCTCAAATTAACTCCACAAATCAAGAAGAAAATTTTGGAAAGTCAAAGCATCAAGGGTTTGTGCCAAGATATGATAGACCTTTCAAAATCATGGGAAAAATAAGGGTTATTGCCTATAGATTGAAATTTCTAGAACAACTAAAGCTTCATCCAACTGTTCATGTAATCCATTTAAGACCTTTCCATGAAGATCAAGAGGATCTAAAATGAAGTATGTCATAAAAATCTCCTTCGACGATTCACAAACAGTGTGACAATGGTACTGTCAAGATCATTGTCAACTTGGTCAGCAGAGAAAAAATCAAATAACTGAGTTTCTAGTTAAATGAGAGAAAAACTTGGAGGTTTTATGGGAAAAATACACGGATTTATGGGAATTCGAAGACAAAGTACAAGAATACATCACCTTTATTCCGATGAGCAGGGGCGGAGCAAGAAAAAAAGTTAGGGGGGCTAAATTATAAATTAGAGGGGCCAAGAAATATTATAAATATACAAGGGAGGGGCATTTCCTTGCAGGGGTCGGGGCCCCTGTCAGCCCCCCTCCCTCCACCACTACCGATGAGGACATCAGACTCTTCTAATGAGGTTGGTATGTTAGAGTTATAGGCATGAGGATGTGCTAACAAATGCATGTTACCTCAAATTTGACAGCAAAGGATGGTGGCAACATATATTGGGTAGTGGTGAATTTGGCAAACAACGTATGTATTGGTTTTGTGTGAGTCATAGATTCTTGACTTGACATGAAACTGGACTTGGATGTTAGACTTTTAAAGGTAACAAAAACATAGTTGGAATGTCAGTAAAGGGCTAGCATTTAAATAAACAGATTGTGGGTTATATATAATTACAGCAATGTGATGGGTAGTTATAACGGTTATGATCATGACATCATGGGAAAAATGGATGTACAAATCATAGGGACATAACTGCTGAACATGGGGGCATGACTGTGATTGCTTCTCAAAATATTAAGTTCATAAAATCATGAATTAAAACCAACCATTAAATTCATGGGAACATGGGGAAGAAGATCAGTAGATGTCAAGTACTACCAACCCTAAGACGAGGTACTTGCACCTCAAAAAAAAAAAAGATACAATTAATTAAAAAACACCAAATATTCATGCAAAAATAGCATAAAAAATATTTGGGTGTGGCAAAATGGAGTGTAGTTTTTATTCTAAAAAATATCAGTTCTTTTTGTCATCATTCATGTATGTCGACAATGCTTGCAACAGGTAACCGGCATATCCTTCTCGAGTGGTTTTCCGTGGATTGTGGAATGGTGATCGATGAAAACATACAATAATTGTAGGAAGAATTTCTTCACAAAATCTTCTACGATGATTCTGCATATGATTGCTTGTTTGTCTTGCAGGAAAAGGTTGAAATTGCTACGATTAATCTTTTCACTTCCATCTTCTTTTCGTAATTATGAAAAATTGATGATCTCTTGAATCCAATAGAAACAATCCCCTTCAGTTGCACAAGAAAAATCCAAACCGTAGTGCAGCCAGGCATCGTAGGATGTGGGGTACTACTACATATCTTCAGTCACGATGTAATCAAAATGTCGGTTATCGTCATCAGTTCACTTGCTGGACTAATAAATTAGCCACAAACATGTTCGTGGCTCCTGACTTGAAGTGATTCTGGATTAAAAATTTGCTGGCGAGGAGTACACATGGATCTTCTCTTCTACCAACACATGGATTCCATTAGCGTAGAAATGTCAACTCTCAGCATCCGCCATTTTTTAGTATAGTGTCCACTCAATTATACAGACGAAGCGTTGGGAAAAGATGATCCTTTTTTCCGATATGAAATTAGACATGATCACAGCCATTGTCATAGCTACATGCCTTAGTCAACCTCTGCTAAATTATTGTTTTTCTGTCATTAACAGCATGGTACCGCTAAAAGCAGATTAGTGGGTTTTGAGTGGGTTAATTGCTGCTTCTTGCTCTTTCATTTAGGTTTAGAATATTGATTTAGATTTTAGAAAGAAAGAATCATGAAAGAGAAAACATTTCTATGAATTTTCTGATTATGAAGAGGATATTTTGATTTATGTGTATTTGATAACGTAATATAGATATTTTAATAAAAGTATGTTTGGGCTGAAAGGGTTATAAAAATGACGAATTTTGCATGCTTTTCAATGATCATGGCAAATATGTATTAATTAAGATTATTTTAAATAAATCAATTTTATGTGTTTTTATTTTGATATTAAATTATTATTTTTAATAGTTCATTTCTCTTGTAGAGAACCTCTCACCATGGCAGCCTGATGCATGTGTTTCGCATAAAAGAACATAGAAAGTTAGGGGCCGTTCGCCCAAAAAGAAAGCTGGGAATCCAGTGAAGAAAGCATGTGATGCTTTTATGTATGAACTCGAAATGAAATGACATATATGGGCCGGACAGCATCAGGCTGGACATAAAGTTTGACAATTTGTGTTTTTTTTTTTTTAAATAATAATAATAAATTTAATGAGGACTTTGGTTCTGACGTTAGTCATGAGAGATTTTTGTTCTTTTTTTTTGCTCAACGTTCATGGGTGTAATTTTGACTCAATTTATGCGAGAGTAAATCACTTTTATATATGCGATGCATTTAGGATAATAAAACTTTTCTATTTATCCTAATTCTGATTTCAAAAAATTAGAAAAATAATAAATTTTCTTAATCACTATACTCATCATTTAAAGTTATTAGAGGGTTATTTTTCAAAATAACATATCACGAATATTTAAGTTAAGTGTGAGAATTATCCAATTAGATGATATATAAGATGCTATGACGACTTTCACTTTAAGCTGAAGATTTGATAGATATCTTGTTTTTCATTCCATATTAAAAGGTTAATTAAATTTTTGGATTTTAGATGAGAAAATAAAGGATTTTATCTCTTAGTTTTAAGAATATAAACATGGTTTCAATATATAGATATTTTGTTCTAAGATTGTGATCTCAAAATTTTTCTTAAATAATATTTTTGTATTATCAATATACATATAGCTTCTTCTTCTTCTTCTTCTTCGTGGTGTGCAAATATGCTACAGTACTTCGGAGCTCATTTCTGAAGCTAATGGCCGGCATGACCTCCAAGTCAAGGCCGCCCATTGATCACATACACAAAATTAATTGGATAATGTCCGGTGAAGACTCATCTCTGACCCTTTTTTTATCTTTATTTTGAGAATGACTCATGTCTGACTTCGACATTGACTTATGTATATGTTACTTTGGAGAGTCATTGTGCCCCATATATATTAATTATATGTTAATTAATAATATAAATATTAGAAAAATCCAATATGAATTATGGTTTGTTACCAATACGGATGGTGGAATTGAACAGTGAATTCCCCCCTCGGTCGCTAGTTTGGTGATCCAATCATCATTTCGACAACTTGAAGGAGACGTTTGCTCGCTTTTGCTTTTTCAGGATGGTTTTCTTTCATTATTCGTGGGTTAGTTGGCATAACAAAAATGATTTATTAATAAGTAAAATTTTTTAAAGTTAATGAGAAATTTACTAAAAGAGATCATGAAAGCTAAATTAATATGAGACGGGGTAAGGTATTTTAAATTGTTCTTTAATATTTTAATATAATAAATAGCAAGGTGAAATGCATTCTCTCAAATAAAAAAATTTTAAACTTGAAACTAGCATGACCTAGAATTAGATTTATGTTACTTTGTGCTATTAATTAATTTTAATTAGAAGAGAAAATGATAATGGTGAGATTTGAACTCATGACCATTTAGTCATCAAGACTCTAATACTATGTTAAAAAATAATTTTAATTTAAAAATTTAAACTGTTGTATAAGACTTCAATATATAATTTATATTATTTTCTAATATCTTTAATCTTTACTTTTTATAACATTTATTAAATCCAAACTAGTCTTTTAATTTGATCTAGTACCTAATCAATTTGTCCATAGCTTAAGTTGAGTGTCCAATAAAAATCAACTTCAAAATTAATCTAATTTAATAATTTAGTCAACTTTTGACTCAATTAAAATTAATTTTTTTTATAATTTATTTTTATAAAAACTAGATTCTAACTTAAAAAATTAAATTCAAATTGTTTCATTTAACTCAAATAAACCGCCAAACCAATAATACACAGCCCTTGAACAGGTCGATTTTCATTACCATGCTTCCTACTCTCTTACAATGTGGTAGCTATTTTTTTTTTTTTTACCAAACTTGATGAAACTAATATATTGTTTTTTTTATAAAGAAAAAAGAAAAAAGAAAAAAGAAAAAAGAAAAAAGAAAAGGCGAAGTTGTTTAGGTGGGATCAATTCAAACAGATATACTGATATGATTGGACAGATTAAATTGCATCTAATCAACAAAAGCCTTGAGAGCCAGTTGATTCCTTACTATACAAACAAATTAATGGCTTATTGTCTGAGCGTACCCAACTTTCCTTTTCCAAATCTCCACGAATATGCATATATTCCTAGTACAATAAGGGGCACTAGCAAGTTAGTTTAGTTGATAAAATCATTTGATATAATGATAAATTAATAATAGTGGATCATTTTTTTATGGAAATTCCATAAGCTGGATACAACTATTCTCACGAGCTTCTAAATGAGCAAAAAGGAGAAATTTCTTGTGCAATTAATTGCCAGTCTTAAACTAATGTATTAATATTTAAAAATTCTGACAAAAATAAAACATGAAATATACAAGCTGTGCGTACGCAGAAAGCAATTTGTTCGTTAGTATTACATCAAATGTATCTGCAATCAAGGCACTGTGTATGGTCCCAAAGAATAGTTGAAGGCTAATGTATGTATATATTGTGTTAATGTTGTGTGTGAAAGGACTATAATGCTCCTACCAGTACATATAATGATGATGATCATGACAATAAAAATCATGCAAAACTTAGCATCAGTGCCATAATCAGAGTGACCCACCACTGGGATAATCTGATTCTAATTAAATCAGCAGCCTCATTTGTTGAAATATCGGACTCTAACAAGGACCCAAGTGTGAAATTAGGGTTGGATCCATAAAGAGCTTGCACTCCTTGTATATCATCAACGCTCAAATCCAACTTCTTTTTTCTAGGTTTCAAACTAGGGTACATGACAGCCTTTTCATCAGAAGAGTGGCCCAATCCTAACAGATGACCAATCTCGTGGACAGCCACTGATTCCAAATGAACAGCGACCTTTGACTTCTCCAAATCAAAATCAATGGCCCATGTTTCCCTTGCATCAAGATGAAATCTCCCGCTTTCAGGTGAGAATGAATGAGCCAAAACTCCTAAAACCCCATCGAATGGTTCTCCATCGCCATGATCTCCGCTATAAAACCCTATTTTAATATCGGCGAAAGCATAATCATCTGTCTCCACAAAACTCACTGGTATAACTGAACCCCATTTTGCAAAAGCACCTTTAAACACTTCTTCGATGTCTGACAAACTCAAAGAGCTGATCAAATTCTCTTTAGAAAACGAGTACGTCAAAGTCATTGGTATGGAACGCGTCCACCGAGGTTTTCCAGGAAAATAAAAGTAATGTCTAGATGCGTGCAATTTGTGAGACATTGTATCATCAGGCACGCCACACCTTGGTGCCATGATTTGATTTAGCGTATCGAGATCGAGCTTACCAGTAGTTTGAAGGCCGAGTTTAGCTTGATATCGAACAATCGCTGTTTCGAACCGGTCATCGAATATATCTGTTATGCTCTTCAAATCTTGTGATGGGAGATAACCAAAATGGTGGAAGTATCTCTTGAGCTCCGACATTCCATTGACATGACTGCCTTTGCCCGCATCGAGGAAGCTCCCAAAATTCTGCCATGTGTAGTTGGAATCTTTGACCGTTACAACTTCTGCTGCCGGCGTGGTGGTTAATGTAGGTGTTGGCCTAGCGGCAGAGCATGGTGTCTTGTAGTGGAGAAAGAGGATAGAGAAAATGTAATATAGAAGCATGGTAAGGTGATCAATTGATGTTGTGGACTTTGGATATTGCAGGTAAGGAGGGAAGCTTTAATGGAAAGGAAGGGGGCGAGATTGGTAAATTATGGCATGAGCGTTGGGTTTTTGTTGATGATTAAGAGGTTGAAATATACTATAGGAACATAATTAGAGTAAGACTTGTGATAGAGAATTGAAATAATGTGAAGTCGGAAAGCAACCTTTCATATTAATTTGAATGACTTGATGTTAATTAGCAAACAACATTTAGTGTCGTTTTCTCTATGTTACGTACTAATTAAGACATCCGACCATATATTTATGATTTTACTTGTATCCTTTTCGAAAGTTCATGTTGGGATAGAGATTAAAGAGGGGATATAAATATCAGCGCCAATTTCTTCATTGGGAATCAGATTTGCAAGAACATGCATGATCAACTGTTATCTACTTTGTTGGTGTACAAGTAGGACCAGATTTGTTCACCTAGCAATATCGATATCATCACGCTATCGCTTCAATTCTAAAGGCTAATTAATTCACTTGCAAGATTTCTTGAGCTTTAGTTTTGTATGTTCATGATCAAATGCCCACCCAGGAACATTCACGTATTGCAGTCTACTTGATACTGTTTTGTACTTTTGAGTTCATCATTTGTGCATGAAACCCATGGAATGTGCAATAACAAAGTTTAGATCGTGTTTTCTTAAATTTTAAATTTTTATTTTATATTTTAATATTATTTTAATATGTTGATATTAAAAATAATTTTAAAAAAATATTATTTTAATATATTTTAAAAAATATATATTTTGTATTGTAACTGCTATTATACTTTTAAATACCTTCTTAGAAAAAAAGATTTTGCTTAAAGATAAAAATCAAACATGAGCCTTTTATTATGCAAATTTAGTCAAATCAAATTAGCTTTATGCTTTATATTATTGGATAAAATTAAATCCTCAATTTAATTCCAATTAAAGATAATTTAAGGCGAAATTAGAGCTCAAATTAATCATTTTTAATTAAAAGTAGAGGGATTGATTTAATCCGATTAAAGTAAAAAATCCGAATGATCAAATGCAAGAGATGAAGGTAACATGTGTCGTGGTAATTTTCAGCCATGTGACTCGATGGTACTACAAATTAAGGACTTGAAATTAAGACAAGTTTAAGAAAGTAAGTAAACTACTTGTGACAGACAAATGCCTAAAAAAAACAAAAAAACATGTGGCAGAATCATGTATTATTTCTTGAATATCAAAAGAAAGTAGGGAATTGGCGTGTGTGTTTCTATTAGGACATTTGGATGCTAGCTAGAAGATAAAAGTCCATGTTTCAGGTCTAACTAACTCTCTTCGAGTTGGTTTGATGCCTCAATGCTAACAATTTGAAGCAACTAGTCGTCAGTGGTCGTTAGAGTGCATGATTGTTGCTGTTGTTAGGGGCCTCCGTCTGCCTCTCTCTGTCAGGCGTGTGGATGACTCAACATCCAAACTCTGAGGAAGTCACCAACAGCGCTAGCGAGCTACTGCATGTTTCTTTGAAGCATCAATGTTCAATCCCTTTTAGACCGCACCAGTCCCAGATTGGGTACAGTTTCTAGGAGACAAATTCGATGGGATCCGAATTGAATTTCTCAACTTATCCTTGGCTTTGGAGTCCTTTTCGTTCTATTTTTTTTTTTTGTCAAGAATGCTATCTAGCAATATTTTTCAAATAAAAATATGAAATTATTTTACTTTATTTCGGGGAACCAGTATTCAAAACTATTAATTTGTATAGCCAATTAGTGAACTTTTATGAAAAAGAAAAATGGATGCTTACTAAAGAAAAATTGGTGAGAGAGAAATAAGAAAGAGAAATGCGAGAGAAAAATTGGCCCTTTTTCTTTGCAAGTGTTCATTTTTAAGGTAGCTTTGAAGTTAAAAGCTTATCATCATCCATTATTACTAAGTCCTCCTGCCTGGCAGGAATGTAGAGCAAACAAATTATTGCTGGACCAATAATTCTGGTTTACCTAGCTAGACGTGCTTAACACCAGAACCAAATAGCAAATAGTAAGTTCTTTTACATTTTATTTTATTTTTTCTGAGCAATAAACACAAAGATGCTTAAGCAGAACAGATGCTACAGAAGGGAGTAGCAGAAAAAAACAGAACAGTAGATTCAATTTATTAACCAAACAGAACAGATAGTTGTTGGTATGAACTGGCACTAATATCCCCACCTTAAAATCAAAATCCAGAGTAATAATCTGATTCTGAAACTTGCTTTTTCAGAAATAAATCTCGACGCTGCTTTCTCTTGCGAAACAGTAAAGGGGAACCAAACCAAGGGAGGGACCTCCTCATTGCCTTACGGATGCCCTTCGTGGTATGCATGAATGCAGCATAGAAACGGAACTGCATCATTGCAAACACGGAGACGGGAAAAAACGCGGCAATAGAAATCAAACCTGCTGTCAATTGTTTCCCTGAGTGAACGATGAGCAAAATGGTGGCAGCGAAAGCAAGCATGGTCGCCATCACGGAGAAGAAGAGTAAAGTGAATCCAAAAGTCAGTTTTCTAGGGATCGAGTAACGAAAATCTTCGTAATCAAAAGAAGAAGTGAGGATAGAGAGGAACATCACAACTGAGGTCAAGGAGCTTGCTAAGGCGATAACATCCATGATGGTGAAAAACAAGAAAAAGTTTTCGTGGAGGAAAATTGGAACGCCCTTATCATTTGAACCACCAGGTACAGTGTAGGCAGCAGCAAAGACAATGGTGGCAACAAGAACAGCTACAGCTGAGCATGACTGAGCAGTTTCCTTGGCCCATTGTTGTGCGGCCAGGAGTTGCTTTTTGTGCATATCATTGAAGAGCTCCTCTGCAGTCATTTCATGTTTCAAGTCGCGGAGCTTGGCATAATAAGAAGGGATGAGCTTCTCGACACGCTGCATACAAAAGGAGAACATGACAGCAAACTCCTCAAAATGAAAAGTTATACGAAATTGGGATTCATTTCTAAATCACCTAGGATGATTCCAATTTATCTTGGTAGGTTAAAATAATATAATACAGTGATCTAAAGATACTGGTACGAAAGGGGCTTACTGTGAACCATTTTAACTCTTCGTGTAATTGTAGTGCAGGACCATGCTTGCTTCCTAAAGAGTAATGCTCGTTGTCTGCTACTTGGTGCAACAATGTGTAGCCATCTTTGCCAATTCCAAAGCTCATCCTGTTCGATATTATCCGGTTACTCTTTATAAGATGGAAAATATCCTTGCGTCTGTACTTTATAGCTACATGCAATATGTTCTTCTCTTCTTCGTCAAGAAGATCAAGAAAATGAGGCTGCTCTATGAGCATTTCATAAACAACCTCTAGTATTCCTGTTTTTGTTGCTGTAAACAAAGGATGCGAAGGACCAGAGACAGGGGATCCAGTGCTAGCTCCATGCAGGCCCTGTACAGCAATATCTTGATCCCACGGAACATCACTCTCTATTAGCATTTTTGCCAGTCGTAAGGAAAATTTATGCTTCCTCTTATTTTCCCAGATTCTTTCCACCATCGGCCACCCTATTCATTAGACAAGAGAGAAAGATGAGAGGTGATCAGCATTTTGAGTTTGGTTGGGATTTCGGGTGGGGAGAAATACCTTTGAAGGAGAATCTGCGGATTGATCCGTTGATCCATTCTAACACTGCAAATGAACAGCCAATAGTAGTCAAATATACGAAGGAATGAAATACCAGACTAGATATATTCTGATTAGTTATATTCTTCCCAGTTGCATTTCCAGGGGAAGACTTCATTCTACCCATAACGTTACTGTAGCTTAAATTCTTCAATCACTAGATAGTCCATAAGAGGTTAAACTAGGTTTGCTATTCCTGTACCTCCGTGGACATGGCAGCTAAATCGACTATTCCTTTTCCACCTTTGGCCACTCTCCATAGCTTCCCAAACTCTTGAGGTATCTTCATTGATTGCCCCATCACACTCATCTTCAGCCGGAAGACCTTTAAAAAACTCGCATGCAAGTCAATCAAATCTTCAAAAGGTTTAAAATAAGAAGAGAATTTTTTATTTTAAATCTTAAATCTTCACAAGGTTTAAAATATCGATGACACTGGTGACAGCCTGAAATTCTAACATTAGAAGAAATTCAGGTAAAACACCTTGCTTCCAGGAAAAATATACTGTTAAATAAATGTCCAATAATATTAACATCTAACAGAAAATAACCCCTAAAAGCATTAGATTCATGTTTTTCTAAAAGATTAAAACAAGCAGGCATGTAGTTTAGAGCATACACATGTAAAGGAATCGGCTGAATATACTCATAGAGTGTCCACTCTTGAAAGAAGAAGGTATCTCAGTCAATAAACCAAGACAAGTTCCCCCCCCCCCCCCCCCCCCCCCCCGCTGCCTGTCAACTTGCTAAGTGATTTATCAAGTTTTAACAGCAGCACAGCAGTTTCTGCAATGAAAAGCAAAATTATTTTTATTTTTTTTTGTGATTTTTAGCATGAATATATCTTAGCATTTAATTTGAAACAGAGAAGAGAGGAGACCAAAATTCTCCCCAAGGACTGCAACATGAAGAATAGATTGTCCATCATTCCTTTGGCGATGAACTAATAAAAGCTCATCATTGACTATGTGTGCAGGTTGACGAGTCAAATACTTGACTATTTCAGTCTGACCAAACGCAGCAGCGCTAAACAATGGGGTCTCGCCGAGCTTGTTTTTCATCATCATTATATCTGTTCTCTCATTTTCTGATTCTCCCACAAGGATTTTCTGTGATTCCTCCACCAAGAGCTTTACTGCCTCATAGTTTCCTCTGCTGGCTGCTAAATGAAGTGGTGTGTGTCCATAAACAGTTGTAATATTAATGGGATGTTTATGATCCTGGGACGTAGGCAGATACCGTGCGGAATCAAGTAGACACTTGAGCAATTTCGCATCCTTACAGTAGACAGCCATATGAAATGCAGTATCTTTGGTGAATGGCATTGGAGTCAACAGGCGATCTTTATGTTTCTCGTAGAATTCAGCCAGGCTCTTCCAGTCTTCTTCCAAGGTTGCGATGTAGGCTGGCTTCATTTCTGATGGAGTTCCCATCTTGCTCTCTCTGTCGAATTGGTTTTCTGCCTGAATTCTTACCAGAGGAAACAGTTATGAAACCATATCAATTAATCCAAAAAGAAAAGGAAGAAAAGCACCTAACAATGCATAGATATTCTACAGGTATTCCAGCGAATCACATCTATGCACTGACTCGGAAGTTACAAATTCAGTGTGGGAAAATTCAAATATCCTAACATCAAATTCATAGAATAAATGAATAATTAACCAACAAATGGCAAGGGAACAAGAGCCAGCGCAGACAAACCGTTTTGCTAGTTTATGATGTTGAATGACACCGAATTTCAGAAAAAATAGACTGGTCTCCTTTAAAGCCAAGTAAAAACGGTGTCCCAACGCACTCAATAAATGAAGAACCAGAGAAGGGCATCTGCACTTCGCGTGCTTAGCTTGTAGAGCTACAACACCATTAAAATCTTCAGTTAAAAGTTAGAATGGTTATGTTAAGCAATGCTCTATGTCTTATGATGTAAGCTCCAAATCATCATCAGATCTTCCTCTTTCCTTTATTTATTCCTGCTAGATAATGTGATGAACAAGATCATTTAAAGACGACTGTGATGCTTTGCTTGGTAATTATGTTTTGTATCCCATGGAGATTATGCTCTTCCTTCCATGTCCATTCCTCACCGTGGCTATTCAACCATTGGCAGGAGTAAAGCACAACGTGTAAAATGACCATCTGGAGCTAGAGGAAGTCAAGAAAGAAACAGATAGAATCGAATTCTGTACCAAATTGGGCGGGACTAAAACAAGTGTCAGATCCACCTAAAATGCACATTTTGGCCCTGAAAATGGGAAAGCATCTATGGGCAGGTTGGGCTTTCAAATTTACCATGTCTGTGTCAAAGAACCATTTCAATTCAATAGCTTAAGTTGTTAGGTGAGGTTCCAGTATATGATTTATATTATTTTCTAACACATCCCCTCAAGTGAAAGCTCTTTGGGCTTCAAATTTGCACAGACTCCCATTACCTTATGCTTAATTTTTATCAAATAAATAGGGATGGTGAGATTCGAACTCGTGACCGCTTGATCATCAAGGCTTTGATACCCTGTCAAATAATCATCTCAACTCAATAACTTAAGCTATTAGGTGAGGTCTCAGGATATAATTTATATTATTTTTTAACACCTGAAAAGGACCGGCAGTTATTTCAGTCCTAGATTTAAAAAAATAAAAAAATGGATCAAAGAAGGAACCACAATTCAACCAATAATTTAGGTTTAAAGTTTTATTGTTTTTTAAAATATTTTTTAATTTAAAATATAATATAACAATATTTTTTAAAAATATATTTTAAAAATAAAAAATTAAAATACCTGAAAAATAACAAAATTAATAAATTTTAAATAAAAAAATAAACGCAAAAACAAACTCTCGTAACCCAATCCTATCTTTATTTTTTTAGGCATGTGGATGACTCAATATCCAAACTCCGAGGAAGTCACCAACAGCGCTAGCTAGCTACTGCATGTTTCTTTGAAGCATTAATTGGACGTGCGTAAGACTCAATGTTAGATCCCTTTTTTGGTCCAGAATGCTATCTAGCAATATTTTTCAAATGAAAATATGAAATTATTTTATTTTATTTCGGGGAACCAGTATTCAAAACTATTAATTTGTATAGCCAATTAGTGAAATTTTATGAAGAAAGAAAAATGGATGATAACTAAATTGGGATGAGAGAGAAATAAGAAAGAGAAATAGGAGAGAAAAATTACATTTTTTCCACCAAAAAGCAATAAGAATTTGAAGAAATTTTAGAATATGAACTAGAAATATTTACCTGTATGAGGAGAAAGAAACGTAAGAGAGAATAAAAAATATATTTTTAAGTTTATGTAAAATAAATATTAGATGTTATTAAGTATTTTAATAATAGTTTTTTTAAAAATATTTTTTGTTTGAAAATATATTAAAATAATATTTTTTTTAATTTTTAAAATTTATTTTTGATATTTCTATATTAAAACAATTTAAAAATATTAAAAAAATTAATTGAAGCAAAACAATTCAAATTCTTACATAAATAAAATTAATTTATTTCTTATTTTTCCCCAAAAACAAAACAAGCCCATCAAGCCTAATCTAGAACCAACTTCCGCAACTTCTTCAAGAAATAGTTCAGGAGAATCTACCGGGCTTGGCCCTTTTTCTTTGCAAGTGTTCGTTTTCAAGATAGCTTTGAAGTTTAAAGCATATCATCATCCATTATTACCGAGTCCTGCAGTAAGATTCCTGACATGAATGTAGAGCAAACAAATTATTGCTGGAACAATAATTCTGGTTTACCTAGCCAGACGTGCTTAACACCAGAACCAAATAGCAAATAGCAAGTTCTTTTACATTTTATTTTATTTTTTCAGAGCAATAAACACAAAGATGCTTAAGCAGAACAGATGCTACAGAAGGGAGTAGCAGAAAAAAACAGAACAGTAGATTCAATTTATTAACCAAACAGAACAGATAGTTGTTGGTATGAACTGGCACTAATATCCCCACCTTAAAATCAAAATCCAGAGTAATAATCTGATTCTGAAACTTACTTTTTCTGAAATAAATCTCGACGCTGCGTTCTCTTGGGAAACATTGAAGGGGCACCAAACCAAGGGAGGGACCTACTCATTGCCTTACGGATGCCCTTCGTGGAATGCATGAATGCAGCATACAAACGGAACTGCATCAATGCAAACACGGAGACGGGGAAAAACGCGGCAATTGAAATCAAACCTGCTGTCACTTGTTTCTCTGATTGAACGATGAGCAAAATGGTGGCAGCGAAAGCAAGCATGGTCGCCATCACGGAGAAGAAGAGTAAAGTGAATCCCAAAGTCAGTTTTCGAGGGATGGAGTTACGAAAATCTTTGTAATCAAAAGGAGAAGTGAGGATGGAGAGGAACATCACAACTGAGGTCAAGGAGCTTGCTAAGGCGATAACATCCATGATGGTGAAAAACAAGAAAAAGTTTTTGTGGAGGAAAATTGGAATGCCCTTATCATTTGAACCACCAGGTACAGTGTAGGCAGCAGCAAAGACAATGGTGGCAACAAGAACAGCTACAGCTGAGCATGACTGAGCAGTTTCCTTGACCCATTGCTGTGCGGCCAGGAGTTGTTCTTTGTGCATATTATTGAAGAGCTCCTCTGCAGTCATTTTATGCTTAAAGTCGCGGAGCTTGGCATAATAAGAAGGGATGACCTTCTCGACACGCTGCATACAAAAGGAGAACATGACAGCAAACTCCTCAAAATGAAAAGTTATACGAAATTGGGATTCAATTCTAAATCACCTAGGATGATTCCAATTTACTTTGGTAGGTTAAAATAATATAAACTTTTTCTGATACAATGATCTAAAGATACTGGTACGAAAGGGGCTTACTGTGAACCATTTTAACTCTTCGTGTAATTGCAGTGCAGGACCATGCTTGCTTCCTACAGAGTAATACGTGTTGTCCGCTACTTGGTGCAACAATGTGTAGCCATCTTTGTCAATTCCAAAGCTCATCCTGTTCGATATTATCCTGTTACTCTTTATAAATTTGAAAATATCCTTGCGTCTGTACATTATAGCTACATGCAACACGTTCTGCCCTTTTTTGTTAAGAAGATCAACAGACTGAGGATACTCTCTGAGCATTTCATAAACAACCTCTAGTATTCCTGTTTTTGTTGCTGTAAGCAAAGGATGCCAAAGATCCAACCCCTTGTCTTCTACTTTTCGTCCTCTTGTCGCTGGACCAGAGACAGGGGATCCAATTGTAGCTCCATACAGGCCCTGTACAGTAATATCTTGATCCCACGAAACATCACTCCTTATTAGCATTTTTGCCAGTTGCAAGGCAAATTTATGCTTCCTCTTATTTTCCCAGATTCTTTCCACCATCGGCCACCCTATTCATCAGACAAGAGAGAAAAATGAGAGGTGAGCATCTTGAGTTTGGTTGGGATTTCGGGTGGGGAGAAATACCTTTGAAGGAGAATCTGCAGATTGATCCGTTGATCCATTCTAACACTGCAAATGAACAGCCAATAGTAGTCAAATATACGAAGGAATGATTATTTATATTCTTCCCAGTTGCATTTCCTAGGGAAGACTTCATTCTACCAATAATGTTACTGTAACTTAAACTCTTCAATCATTAGATAGTCCATAAGAGGTTAAACTAGGTTTGCTTTTCCTGTACCTCCGTGGACATGGTAGCTAAATCGACTATTCCTTTTCCTCCTTCGGCCACTCTCCATAGCTTCCCAAACTCTTGAGGTATCTTCATTGATGGCCTCATCACACTCATCTTCAACCGGAAGACCTTTAAAATACTCGCATAAAAGTCAATCAAATCTTCACAAGGTTTAAAATAAGAAGAAAATTTTGGAGTTTTAAAATATCGATAACACTAGTGACAGAGCCTGAAATTTTAACATTAAAAGAAATTCAGGTAGAACACCTTGTTTCCAGGAAAAATATACTGTTAAATAAATGTCCAATAATATTAATATCTAGCAGCAAATAATCCCTAAAAGCATTAGATTCATGTTTTTCTAACAAATTAAAACAAGCAGGCATTTAGTTTAGAACATACACATGTAAACGTATCGGCTGAATATACTCATAGAGTGTCCACTCTTGAAAGCGGAAGGTATCTCGGCCAATAAACCAAGACAAGATTTCCCCCTGCTGTCTGTCAACTTGCTAAGTGATTTATCAAGTTCTAACAGCAGCACAGCAGTTTCTGCAATGAAAAGCAAAATTATTATTATTTTTTTTTTTTTGTGATTTTTAGCATGAATATATCTTAGCATTTAATTTGAAACAGAGAAGAGAGGAGACCAAAATTCTCCCCTAGGACTGCAACATGAAGAATTGATTGTTCATCATTCCTTTGGCGATGAACTAATAAAAGCTCATCATTGACTATTTGTGCAGGTTGATCAGTCAAATACTTGACTATTTTAGTCCGACCAAACGCAGCAGCTCTAAACAATGGGGTCTCGCCGAACTTGTTTTTCATCAACATTGTATCTTTTTTCTCATTTTCTGATTCACCCACGAGGACTTTCTGTGATTCTTCCACCAAGAGCTTTACTGCCTCATAGTTTCCTCTGCTGGCTGCTAAATGAAGTGGAGTGTTTCCATAAACATTTATAATATTAATGGGATGCTCATGAACCAGGGACGTAGGCAAATACTGTGCAGAAGCAAGTAGATCCTTGAGCAATTTCTCATCTTCACTGTAGACAGCCATATGAAATGCAGTATCTTTGGAGACTCGCATTGGAGTCAACAGGCGATCTTTATGTTTCTCATAGAATTCAGCCAGGCTCTTCCAGTCTTCCCTCAAGGTTGCGAAGTAGACTTCGTTCATTTCTGAAGGAGTTCCCATCATGCTCTCTCTGTCGAGTTGGTTTTCTGCCTGAATTCTTACCAGAGGAAACCGTTACGAAACCATATTAATTAATCCAAAAAAAAAAAGAAGAAAAGTACCTAACAATGCATAGATATTCTACAGGTATTCCAGTGAATTACATCCATGCACTGACTCGGAAGTTACAAATTCAGTGTGGGAAAATTCAAATATCCTAACATCAAATTCATAGAATAAATGAAAAATTAACCAACAAATGGAAAGGGAACAAGACCAGGTGCATACAAACCTTTTTGCTAGTTTATGCTGTTGAATGACACCGAATTTCAGAAAAAATGGACTGGTCTCCTTTAAAGCCAAGTAAAAACGTTGTCCCAACGCACTCAATAAATAAAGAACAAAAGAAGGGCATCTGCACTTCGCATGCTTAGGTTGTAGAGCTACAACATCATTAAAATATTCAGTTAAAAAGTTAGAATGATTATGTTAAGCAATGCTCTATGATGTAAGCTCCATATCATCATCAGATATTCCTCTTTCCTTTATTTATTCCTGCTAGATAATGCGATGAACACGATCATTTAAAGACGATTATGATGCTTTGCTTGTTAATTATGTTTTGTATCCCGTGGAGATTATGCTCTTCCTTCCATGTCCATTCCTCACCGCGTCTATTCAACCATTGGCAGGAGTAAAGCACAACATGTAAAACGACCATCTGGAGCAAGAGGAAGTCAGAAAGAAACAGATAGAATGGAATCCTGTACCAAATATGAGTGAACTAAAACAAGCATCAGATCCCCCCCCCCCCCACCACCACCACCACCCATGAGGCATAATCACCAAAACCAGTGTTTTTCCACCATTCACCCTCCACTCTAAAATGCACATTTTGGGCCTGAAAATGGGAAAGCATCTTTGGGGCAGGCTGGGCTTTCAAATTTAGGATGCCTGGAAAGAAGACCACACCAGTCCCAGATTGGGTACAGTTTCTTGGAGACAAATTCGATGGGATCCGAATTGCATTTCTCAATTTATCCGAATTGCCCTCATGAACTCAGTTTTGATGAGGAACCACAACCATGAACTTGGGTTAGGGACAAGTCAACTCTCATGTGCTTTGTTTCGAGGAAGAACTTAAAGTCACGGGCTTATCATAGGAGAAAAGCTCAACCCTCACAAGCTGAGTCTTGCAAAAGAATTCAATGTCATAGGCTTAGCTTAAGTGAAAAACTCATTTCTCATAGGATCAGTCTAAGAAAAGAGCTTAATCGGCTAAATTACATTTTTTATTATATTTTCTCTGCATTTTTAAGTGTATAAAATTTTTTAAAGAGTCTATCCTATTTTCATCAATATTAATACTGTGTAGGGAATAATATATAAAAATTCTCTAAAAACCTATAATATTTTTATAAATATTAATATTGTATAAGGAATAGTATATAAAAATTCTCTAAAAGCCTGTTACATAATCATCGATATTAATGTTTGTGTAAACATTATTTATCCTTCATCAATGTATATGTTAAGAATGTTTTTACTTTTTAAAACTATTAGTATAAAATTATATTTAGCCCCTTCTCTCTATAAAGAGAAAAAACTTATAGATTATAAATACATTATGAATCATTCAAATACGAGGTTCACAATCTCTTCATTTTTTATGTTTTTAACATATATATTTTTAAATTTTATATCTTTAAAATATCATTGTATCTTTTCTTTTTAAAAAAATACTTATCCAAGTATTAAATAGTCCCCAAACCTACAAAACATGATATTTTTTCAGGTATCTTCCAGAAACCACTTTTACCCACCACGCATCGGGTATTGGCTAAAAAGAGAAGAATAAGTTGGTTAAATCAAGAGATTAATCAATTGTACACCACAATATTCTTGTCCAATCTTACCAAATCCAGAGTTTTTCTTTCAATGACCCTCCACTCTAAAATGCACATTTGGGCCTGAAAATGTGAAAGCATGATTTGGGCCATCGTGGGCTTGCAAAATTAGCATGCCTGTAAAGGGCTGGCCGTTGTTTCAGTACCGGGTTTTAAGGAGTTAAAAAATGATCAGGGAAGAAACCTCAATTCAATAAATAATTTAGGCTTAACCCAATCTCATTTTTTTTTTCCAGAGAAGCTAATTTTAATCATAAAATTGAACGGGCCCAACTAATGGATCTCACACCCAGCAGTTAAAATTGCTGGTAAAGTAATTTTGGAAAGAACTTGGATAAAATAGCATTTCTTCTTTTCTATTAACGGTCAAGATGTGTATTAGTTATAGCTGAATCGAACACCTTTCCAATTAAATTAAGCCAAGGCCATGGACGTGTTGGAAATACATTACTTGCTACAAAAATCTCTTAAAATCTGGAATCCTGTGAGCTTCAACGTTCCTAACACAATTGGTTTTGACCTAATTTCGTGTTTTTTATAAAAACAAAATAAAGCATCAATCTTAATACCTGTACGTAGGTTTTTTTTCCAATTATAGTAATATAACAGTAAAATATTATTTATATCTCAAAAATCTTGTTTTATTTTTTTAATTGTAAAAAAAATATATTTTAAAATAGACTCGAGCAAACCAACTAATCTAGAAATTACTTAACCCACTAAACTTATAAATCAAGCTGAATCTAACAATTATGCTGATGAGAAATCTATGAGCCGAGTTTTGCAAGTTTATTGTGTTGGTTATTTATTTATTATATTATGAAGAAAATTGGGAATCCCTCGCAACACATCGCATCCTTTATTTCTGTCCTTGGTCGATATTATGTACGCTACAAAAATATACGAGTAACGGTATGCAAAAATAGAGTGAGTACACGTGGTACAAAGTGTTGTCGTTTTTGCTGAAAATCTGACGAAATCCAAGCAATCCTGACCATACAATTCACTAATTGACGTCAATAGAAGACTCTGGCATCCAACCATGCACCAGAATCCACGAGGCAACGATATTTTTCGCTTAGCCTTCATACAAGGGAAGGAAGCAGTGAGGCACCAGCCTTGAGACATGATTGAGGCAAATTTCATTGATGGTGATAATAGTGTTAGAAGAAGATGGGGCCAATGTGAAGTCCAGATCCATTTGTACACAGATAAATCAAGACACAGGTTGTTTTCCTTGTGAGTTCACTGATCAATGCAACGAAAAGAGGCAGGCCCCATCCTGACTCAGCTTGATGGAACTCCTTGGGCACTTCTCTTCTTTTCCAGCAAGCAACAGTGCTGATAAGAATATTCTCACGACTTTTCTTTTGCTTCCATGGTTCTTTTTCATTGCTCAACTCCCTGTAATTATCAATTCTCTTTTTATTCGAGCTTCCACTGCATCCGGCCATCAAGATTTATTATCTTTGTTGTTTCTGGCAATATAATGGTTAATTATTGTTCGAGAATTAGTATAAAATTCAGCATTTCTTTAATCAAACCGAGCCTATGAAATCTTGCAATGGCTGAGCTTTCATTTTGTGTAAATGGACCCGGGAGTGCTCAATTCCTGGCTTGCAGGAAAGAAAAGTCTCTCAGAGTCTGGTGTTTTACTGTATAGTTTATATCCTATCGTGTCTTCACAAGTCTCTCAGGAACTCTGATTGCTGGATGGATCAGATGCATTGAATGATACTGTCACAAGTACCATAATTATATATTGAATTTAGTGCTCAACAAATTCCTGCCATGAGAAAACCTAATTTCACCTTCCTTCGATGGGCACGCACTAAAATTCCCATGATACATGATGTGTACACACATACGCACGATGGTAGATGGGATCAGACTGGGAGCCTGTATTTGTAAATGCTCTGAATTCGCAATATGATTATTCTTTATTAATGGTCCCCTCTAACGTAGAAGAAAGATTCAGAGATGAAAGATGGTCCCCTCTTTTCATTTCCTTTCTTTCCCATGGCAATCTATTTTGTTGCTGTTTCATCAAAAGGAACAGCGTGGTCTCAAAACCTGGTGTGTCCCGCTGTTGCCCAGCTTCTGTTTGACGAGTTCGTACAGAGATGGAGAATTTGGGAATCAGCTTTGCTGAGCTACACGTGTCAAACACCCACTTAGCCAAGTACACAGTAAGAATTATATCATGGGAACCTGCTACTAGCTTTCTAATGTTTTTCCTTGTTGTCGACAGGTGGCCACTCCATTCTTACATCAAGCTGGACGCGGACCAGATGGATCCCACAGCATTGGATACCCGATGCCACAGGATGTCTCTCCAAAGCCCTAACCTCTCCGTTTTGGATATATTATGGTAAATCGGTCACCTTTTAATTAATGAACACAGTTTATGCCCTAACCTACAACCTTAGGATGGATTGAAACACTGCCCCCCACGATAAACCCTAAAAATCCGATCCTTCAGAGAATTGAAGTTAAAGACAAGCTACGATTATTACTTGTAGGTTGTGTGTTTTGTTTTTTGGTGCTAAACATGAGATTTGTGATCATGAGAGTAATTTAAACATAACCCAGTTGTACATCTTGTTAAAAAAAGAATCCAGTGAGTTTTTTGTTTATTGAAACAAAATATTTCATCCGTCAGATTTTGGATAAATTATCTTGAAGAAATTACCACGTACTTGAGAGCTTACGTGATATAAACTCAGCACACTTAAAATTAGTAAATTTACTATGTATGAGGCATGTTTCTGATATTGACGAGTGTCCATCAATGGCAGGGAGTCTCTGTTTGCTTTTTATTTAAAGCTAAGAAAAACTGCTGTAAAGGGCAAACAGCCAACAGTGTTATGGACAAAATATAGCAGACTGTGTTATCCATCTTGCAGAAGAAGCTTGGGGTTCTAATTTCACTGACATTTTTGCATTTTCATGTAACTTTCCTTTTCACCATTTCACTTGAGAGCAAAAGAGAGGGTAAATCATGATCAGGGCATCACTTTTTCTCTAATTGCAACCTGTTCTTTGCCCGGTGCCTTTTTTGCCTAAAAAGAGCAGTCCCGATACCTAAGAATTTAAAATTTTAAGCACGTCACTCTGCAGTATTGATGCTCCCATCCACATTTTGTTAATTGGGCTCTTTCTTGTTTTGGGAACCGTATAGAACTGTAGATCTGCAGGCAGAAAAATAATTTAAAAGATATTTTGTGAATGCAATGTTAAACAAGCTTGAAGAGAAATTCAAGTGTTGATTTGAGGTGTGCTAATTGTAATCAATTTCAAGTATTTATGAAATTCTCGGAGCTTGAAAAATATTTTATTTTAGTAGGAGGTCACTTTAATCTTTTGATTTTATGATGTTGCCAGATTTAATAATTACTTAAAGTTAATCCCAAATTTTCAAATAAAAGTTTAATTTCAGAACCATTCTGTCAAAAAAAACAAAACAAAAAAAACTTATACTTAGAAATTCGATGATTTTTTAAAATGTTTTTCATTTAAAAATATATCAATATAATATTTTTATTATTTTTTAAAATTAATGCATCAAAATAATTTAAAAATACTAAAAAAATTATTAATTTAAAAAAAAAATTAATATTTTTAAAAATATTTTTAAAACATAAAAATAAATATAACCTTTGTATAAAAAATTATCCCACCAAGCCCTGTATAAGAAATTCCTCAAGTCTTTCCATCTATGACAATCTGTACTTTTTTATATGATTTTAACATATATAATTTAATAGAGTTGGAGTTTACTTTTTTACAGAAATTATGATGATTTTTAAATAAAAAAACAACTTAGAATTGTCAAACAAATCAGGCCAGTTCAAAATGAACAGAAAAGTGTGGTCACCATCAAGCCTATCTGGTCAATCTTAGCGTTCTAACGAAGGAGATCTTTAGGTGGAACCCACTTTGCGACACGTGTATGGCCTTCTTCAATCCACCACTGCACCAAAACTTTACAGACTGTGTTGCATTCAACAGGCCTCGGCATAGGTCCAAAGACAGATTTCTCCGATAAATAAAGCCGGTTAAGGATGCAAATTCACTATCTTCAGTTTTCTTTATATGGAAAAACCAAAAAAATAATTATGATGTTTAGATACTGAATAGCGATATTTTATTAGTTTTTTATTAAATAAACAAATAAGAAAGAGAGAAAATCAAACTTATAGCTTATAAAAAATAATAATAATATCTTGAGGCATTTTCTCTCACACACGCATCTGTTTTTTTTTTTAAAAAATAAACTAAGAAAATAATTATTAGAATGTTCAATGAGTACATAAAATTACCCGGAAAAACTATCACAGCATGAAATATATATGGCAAAGGAGAAAACTGTAATTTAAATGTTTAATTTTTAATTTTATCTATTTGAATGTTGTCTGGTTGTTATTTTATCTATAGTTATCAAACCCAATTCAATATATATATAGAGTTAGTTGGTCTTGAATTTTTTTTTAAAATTAATGTTGAGATGAACGAATTTAGACTATATCACTAAAAACCTAATTGAATGAATTAATTTTTAAATTAAATGAAAACCTAACTTGAATTAAGTTTCTAGAGGTTTAAATTTCTCAGATCAATTCAACAGTCTAAATTGTGGTTATAAGCTATGGTTTTTTGCTTTTATCGAGCAGCCGTCTTGGTTGGAAAGGAGAGTGAGATGATCAACCATTGATCTAGAGGGCGGCAGTTAGCTTTTTGAAGATTTTTTGCTCCTTCTGTGTGGATGCCTCCCTCTGTAAAAAAAAAAAAAATCCCCTTTACCTTGTCGTTATCCAAAGGTGCCCTCAGAGGACATTGAATCTGGACGGAGACGGTTCCTTACAAGTTGTTGGGTTAGGGTTTTTACTAGCTATGGACCTGCGCTAAGATGTAGGCTTGTTTTTGTTTTCTGCATAAAAATTAATGAAGCTTAGATTTTGAAATTGAATCCGGCACCAAACATGTACTAAGATGTACTTTAATTTTCTTTGAATATAAAATGAGAAAATTTAAAATAAAAAATTCTAGAATAATTTAAGTGAGTTATCATAACAAGCCTATAATATCAATAATTAAAATCGAATCAACACAGGGTATTTAGCCAAACTTATGGTCTAAATAATAAAATCGAGATAATTTTATAGAAAAACAAATCATAAAAATCACAAAGCCCATTTTAGAGGAAAAAAAAATTCAATATATGTTAACTTTTTAAATTTGTAATCTGGATTATTAGATTGAAAACATTATATTTAAAAACAAAAACATGAAATTCAATCTCTATTCTATTAAATGTTAAATGATTAAATTGAAAAGAGAATTTTAATAATACAAAAAAATTTAAAAAATAGCAATTAAAAGAATTATGATGAAATTGAAATACAAAATAAATTTGATCTTTGATTAAATGGTGAAATTAAAATAAGAATAATCGAATTCAACAAAAGGTCAAGAAAAACAAAATTAAAATAAGAATAATCGAATTAAAAAAATAATATATAACATATTGGGATTGAAAGATAAAATTTCTATAAAAGAGTTAAAAATTAAAAATTAAAATTAAAATAATTAAAATTAATATTAAAAAGGATCAAGTTGTATTTTTAAAGGAGAATAAAAAAATAAAAAAAAATTAAAAAGGAAAAACTACACCAACAAAAAATTATCCCACCACCGTTTACACGCCTTACACTTAGAGTGTGTTTTTTTTTGCTGTAATTGTTGTGGTTGCGATTGAAAAAAAGCATTTTTTTGAAAAATCACTTTTCCTGTGGTTTGTTTAAAATATTTGAGTGTTTGGTTAAAAGTGTGGTTTGATTTTTTATGGTAAAAAACATGTTTGGTTAAAACTGTGGTTGCGGTTGCTTTTGTACCAAAAATGACTAAATAAAATAAAATAAAAAGGACATTAATAAAATAATTCATTGTGTTAAGAGGAAATAAAACATTTTTTCCACATAAATACCGACAATAATAAAAGCGAGCTTTGTTATTATAATTAAACATTATTGTCCCATCAAACTATTTGCAATGCCATCACGAATATAATCCATACGCGACGCCCTCTGGTGTCCACTTGTCTGTGATTGTGGAGCGACATCGGGAAAAATATCTTCAGGAACGAAATCAGGATGGCTATCAAACTTGTTGAATGCAACATCTTGGCCCGACTTTCGTCGAATATAGTTGTGTAGCGCCATTGATGTGACAACAATTTTAACCTGTGATTTGTATGGAAACTCAGGCATGGTTTGCAAGATTCGCCATCTTTTCTTCCAAATTCCAAATGTACGTTCGATTACACATCGTAATGATGAATGGACTTGGTTAAATAGTTCCTCCCGACTCCGTGGTTGTCCTCGTCGACAAAATTCTGGAAGATGATATCTTTCCCCTCTATATGGACCCAAGTAACCGTACTCATTCGGATATCCCGAATCAATGAGATAATACTTCCCTGCATAAATGTTAGAATTGATTAACGCTTACAAAATACTTCATATTAAAACAAATTAGACCAGCTGAACAACAAGCACAACTTATTTTTTATATACCTTCTGGTGGCCGTGGAAATTGTATGTTTGTATTTCCAATCGCCTCATAAAAAACTCTTGTATTGTGAGCACTACCTTCCCACCCAGCCTAAACAAATATAAATTGCATGTCAAAGTTATAGGCTGCCATATATTTTGCATCGGTATACCTTTCCTACCAATAAAAGGTATTTGATTTTCTTGTGAAACACATGCACGTACATGTGTTCCATCAATCGCTCCAATACAATTCTACATACAAAAAAATATTTTTTTCGAATTAATTTAATTGCACGTAAATATTTGATTGTAACCTTTTGAAATATTTAACAACTTTTACTAAGTATTGCTTACCTTGAAATAGGGCATGTATCTGGGATTCATTTCAATTTCCAATGGTGTTGTCGTGAATTCTGGATCTACTGGTCTGATTAAATCAGCTGCTAGCAAGCACACAGAACGAAGGACCTCGTTGAAATTTCTAGAAACAATTTCACCTGAATGCTGAAAACGCTCCTGCATTTCCTTATTCGACGCACCGAGAGCTAAAGTGTAGAGAAACATGCCTACTTTCTCAATAACACTCATCCGTCTAGACGGTTTCAACCCGTACATCGTGTCCAACTCAAAAGCCAAACTCTTCAATGTCTCAGCATCCATACGAAACATGTTCACACAACGAATCCAATGGCCATTTAAAATTTCAATCAACCAGCGCATGCCAGTGTTGTATGAATCCATATATGGCTCTTTATAAATATACGTATTGTAATACATCGCCAGTGCTCCAGCCGTGCATATGAATAATTTTTTGCAATTATACTCTCTATGCCAAAATAAATCTCCAACGGCATCGTCATCCTGTTGATTTAGGTCGTCGTGCTGAGCCTCACTATTATAATTTACATAACGATCATCAAAACTACCTCCAAAACCACTTACAGAACTTGTACCAGCAAACCCATCAGACACATATCGACCAACATTATTCATAACATTTTCATAATGCTCATAAAAAAGCGCATCAAACCAATTCGCGTCCATATCTTTGTACGTAAATTTAATATCAATTTCCAACCTGCATAGTATTGGTACAAAAAACATGTTCATTGAACGATTTATTTTTAAAATATCTGTCGCTCATGCCGGTCTTAACACATGCAATATTTTTCAACACAACAATAATTATAATTTTCAACCTGCAACATTACGGTAACATGAAAGTTTTGTCTGTATAATTTGTTTGCAATATTTAAAACAGTACTGGTGACATTAACTTATCCCCCAACATATATATTTTAGGAATCCAAGATAAGGGAACGTATTTACAGCGTCATTAACTTAAGAAAAAAATATATAATTTCAAACGAACCCTACGAAACGAAAAAATTTTACTTAGAAGTTTCGCATTAAATATTATACAACAAAAACATACATGCAACAACACAAAACAATGTTCATACATTGGCATGCTTTAAATTAATTGGTGTCATCCATGTTGTAACCCATTTTTGGGTCCCCATGAAAAATAAAATAAATAGCCAAAAGAGTTTAGAAAAAATAACAGAAGGCAGAAGCGCTCAGGAAACAGTCAGAAAATTGGTCAAGGGTTTTAAAAATACAAGGATTGAATTTTTGACAGTATATTCTCGAAGGATGAAAGCCCTATTGAGAAGGAAAATTTGAATTTTGAGGAGAAAAGCCCAAATTTGGATGTTTATGTACTTAATTGGATTTTTATTTGAATTTATAGAAAATTTGATTGCAAGAAAAATTGATTTTTAAGTCAATTTGGGCTTTAATTAGAAGAAATTTAAGTTCTGGGGCCAAAATATATTTTTTAGGAATTTATTGGGTCAAATTAGGGGCTTAATTGCATAAATATTGAAGTTTAAGGGCCAATTAGGGACTTAATTAAGAAAATCCGAAACCAGGGACCAAATTGGAAGAGGCGCGTAAATGGAGGGGCTGCAATTATTCGGTTCAGGGGCTTAATTGAAGAAATTGGAAGTCGTGGTGCATACACCATTTCCTTGCATTTCACTGTTCAAGTGAAATATAATTCACGTAAACAGTGAAATGCTAATTCACTGCTCACATCAGATATAATTAACATGAACAGTGAAATGTTAATCCACTGCTCACATCAAATATAATTCACGTGAACAGTGAAATGCTATTCACTATTCACATCAGACATATTCACTGTTCACATGAGCCTCTCCCCCGACAGCCGCTCCCCGACAACCGCTCCCCGACCCGCTCCTCGGCTCCACGGTGAAGCCACGCCCACTGGCTCTATAAATAGCGCCCAACCCAGCACACAGAAAAAAAAAAGAGAGAGAGCTGAAGAGGAACGCAGAGAAGAAGAAGAAGAAAAGGTAGCTGCTGTCATCGAGCTTCCCAACCACTGCCACCGTCAGAACCACCGTGAGCCCCCATTAGCTTCCTGTCCACCGCCACCAGCATCACTGGGAGTGTTCGCCATCGACTTCAGCATCGTTTCTACCACCAGGTTTGCACCCCGTTCGTCGCTGTGCATGCACTGCATTTTTACTGTTCAAGTGAAATATAATTCACTTGAACAGTGAAATGCTGATCACGGTTCGCATCAAAATATAATTCACGTGAACAGTGAAATGCTACTTCATATTAAATATAATTCACGTGAACAGTGAAATTCTATTCACTGTTCACATCAGACATATTCACTGTTCACATGAGGCCTGCTGGGCTCAGCCCAGCCACGTGGGCCCCGCCCTAAAAAAAATATATAAAAAATAAAAAAAATTTCAAAAAATTATTTGAAAGAATTTATGATTTTTCTGTAATTTTAATACTGTATTTTGGTCAATATCGGTTTGTATTTTTATACTGTAAAGATACAAATCCAGTATTAAAATACCCGGTTTTCGTCAAAACATCAAAGATTTTCAGAATAAAAAATGTTTTTGCTTTCAAAAAAATTCTAAAAAGTCCCTAAAAAATGTTTTTGATTTTTCTGCATATTTTTATCAAAGTGGATTAATATTTGGTTGTATTTTTATACCGTAAGGATACAAACCCAGTATTAAAATACCCAATTTTCGTCAAAACATCAAAGATTTTCAGAATAAAAAATGTTTTTGCTTTCAAAAAAAATTCTAAAAAGTCCCTAAAAAATGTTTTTGATTTTTCTGCATATTTTTATCAAAGTGGATTAATATTGGGTTGTATTTTTATACCGTAAGGATACAAACCCAGTATTAAAATACCCAATTTTCGTCAAAACATCAAAGATTTTCAGAATAAAAAATGTTTTTGCTTTCAAAAAAAATTCTAAAAAGTCCCTAAAAAATGTTTTTGATTTTTCTGCATATTTTTATCAAAGTGGATTAATATTGGGTTGTATTTTTATACCGTAAGGATACAAACCCAGTATTAAAATACCCAATTTTCGTCAAAGCATAAAAAATAATATTTTCCAAAAAAATTGTTTTTGTTTTAAAATACGGCCTAGTCTCTCCAATATATATATATAAATATTATAACATCATATTTTCACACAACAAAGAAAGTTTTCAAAACAATATATGTATTAACATGCATTTTGGCTTTAATAATCAGTTTATTCAAGCCATGAGAACTAGGCCAATATTTCAAAAAATTCTAAAAAAATCTTTTTGTTTTCTTTTAGTATTTGGGATTACGAATTTATACGTAAAACGTATTCCTAAATATTATTAATAAAATTTTGGTATGGACGTTAGAACGGTTAGGATTTTTTACCCGATAAGATAAAGATCTCCTTACCGAGGAGGATTTTTCTTGAACCATAGACATACCAACCACTAGGAAAACACAATAACACTTTAGTTTTTTATCAGACAATAAAACAATGCAGCTTACCTTAGGTAGGGCGTATTTGGGGTGCTAATACCTTCCTTTTACGCAACCAGTCTCCGTACCCGATCTCTGAGACCAGTTAGGTTCCTAATGACCAAAATACTAGGTGGCGACTCCAAAGAACCAGAATAAAAAAAAATTCGCCAGTCGAACCCGCAATTGGAATTTGTTGTTTTTGGGGTGCGACAATCCACTTAAGGTTTCTTAAGAAAACTAAGTACTGAGAAGGGATAGATATATAAATACCAGAAAAAAGCATACATTCACTTCTTAAATACACAATAACAGCAGCCCTAACAACATTTATAGGTGCAAATTCGGTAACAAAACAACAATAGAAAGCTTTATGACCTAAAAAGCATCCCTAAAATCAACTAACCTTGTAATGGCAATGAACTTCAAGTTGCAGTATACAAACAGGAAAAAAAAAACCTGCAATTATAGCCCTCACTTCCGTGGGAAGGGTTACAAATTTTATGCCCAGCCAATCACACCTCTTTGCAAACAGGGTTACAAATTTTATGCCCAGCCAATCACACCTCTTTGCAAACATATTGCTTCTTAAATACAAACACACACACAACGCAAACAAGCTGTATTTAATGCCATACACATCAGCAACCCATAAATTGTACAATTACCAACCATTCAACCCAGCAACTCCCATTCAACATAATCTAAGCAGTAACTTCACCTAATCAGTAGTCAATTATCAAACATGTAAGTAACTTCACAATAATTCACAGCAGTAGCTGCCATTCCAGTCAACATAAATTCACCTAATCAGTAGCCATTCAAGTCAACATAATCTCAGCCAATCATCCATTCAACTCATAACAAACATGCAATTCGTTAGGTTAAAATCTGAAATACAAGGCTGAAAAAGCAGCCTGAAGACAATAATTGTTCAAATCATCTCAAAACATAACTAATCAGGCAACAAATACAAATACAAAGGCAGAATCCATAAATATGAAACGTTGCAAGGTAATAAACCTGAAAAAAACAGCAAATTCATAACCGTTTGCATCAACCATTATGCAATTCTACAGCCGCAAGAAGACTTTATCATCCTCACCCTTTTATGGACTGGTAACTGTGAAAAAAACAGGTAAAATACAATATGTTAACAGCTCATTGGAATACAAAACATTAAAAAACAACCGTTTGAATTTTGGACGTTAGGGCTAATTAATTTTTTTGGTAAAGTTATTAATGCGTTTTCTCTAAACAGCAGCCACGGAAAAAGCATCTGCCAGTTGCTTTTGATAAACCTGCGTTTGGAACGTAATTACAGTGGGCCCCATGTCATTTGAAAACATCGGTTGTTGTTAATCAAATAGCTTGACAAAATGAAACGCTTGAAACATAGACGTAACCATGTAACCAAACGGGTTCTTACAATAAAGGACACGCTCGAGCTTCTAAAATCAACATACTAGTCATCTTCATGCATGCTGTCGCACGTGTGCGGCGTCGCGGCGAAAATCATACATGTGTTTTTCCATTTTCTTAATCTATAATGTAAATCTATCTATATCTATGGGGATACAACAAAAATATTGTCTTTTATTGGTAGAAAATGGAATGGGAGTCGCCACCTAGTATTTTGGTCACTAGGAACCCTAACTGGTCTCAGAGATCGGGTACGGGGACTGGTTGCGTAAAGGGAAGGTATTAGCACCCCAAATACGCCCTACCTAAGGTAAGCTGCATTGTTTTATTGTCTGATAAAAACTAAGGTATTTTCGTGTTTTCCTAGTTGTTGGTCTGTCTACGGTTCAAGAAAAATCCTCCTCGGTAAGAAAGGCTTTATCTTATCGGGTAAAATCCTAACCGTTCTAACGTCCATACCAAAATTTCATTAATAATATTTAGGAATACGTTTTACGTATAAATTCGTAATCCCAAATACTAAAAGAAAACAAAAAAAAGATTTTTTGAATTTTTGAAATATTGGCCTAGTTCTCATGGCTTAAATAAACTGGTTATTAAAGCCAAAATGCATGCTAATACATATATTGTTTTGAAAATTTTCTTTGTTGTGTGAAAATATGATGTTATAATAGTTATATATATATATTGGAGAGACTAGGCCGTATGCATGAAAACAAAACCTTTTTTGGAAAATATTTATTTTTTGATGTTTTAACAAAAATCGGGTATTTTAATACTGGGTTTGTATTCTTACGGTATAAAAATACAACCCAATATTAATCCACTTTGATAAAAATATGCAGAAAAATCAACAACATTTTTAGGGACTTTTTAGAAATTTTTTGAAAGCAAAAACATTTTTTATTCTGAAAATCTTTGATATTTTGACGAAAACCGGGTATTTTTAACACTGGTTTTGTATCTTTACGGTATAAAAATACAAACCAACATTAAACCACTTTGACAAAAACATGCAGAAAAATCAACAATATTTTTTAAGATTTTTCAAAATATATTTTTTTAAAGAAAAAATATACATATATATATATATATATACACATATATAATATAATATATTATAATATATAATATAATAATACACACACACATATATACATATATTCACGTCCTGCGTGAACAGTAGGACGTGAATTATATTTCACGCCTACTGTTCATGTAGTGAACAGTAGACAGGGAGGAAGAAGAAGAAGAAAAAGGAGGAAAGGAAAAGGAAGGAGGAGGAAAGGAAGAGGGGCTCACTTGGCCGAAGAGGTTGTGGCTGCTGCGATGAGGTGGTTCAGCCGGTGGTTGCAGCGGTGGAGTTGGAGGAAGACGGCGTCGGTTTCCTGTTGCAGAGGAAGAAAGAAGAAGAAGAAAAATCTGCAGAAATTGGGCGAAAATGCTGGTTTTTTGGCTGACTTTGGACCTGAATTTTTCAACCCTCAGATCATAAAAACCAACTCTATTTATAGGATGTGGAAGAGGGCAATCTTGTCTATGTTGGGGAAAACTTGCAGCCCTTGATTCAGTTGGGAAGCATCTCAACCGTTGGCTCAAAGTGTGCACCTCGAGCTGCCAAATTTGGCAGCTCCAGGCTGTGAACTGCCCGAGGTGGCCACTTTGAGCCACTCACCGGAGCCGTTTATGACTTTTTCGACCCGACCTGATCATTATCCGGGATAAAGGGGTTGCATGTGGACATGTTGGTGTATGTTGTGTCGGATTTGGAGGCCACACGAGCCGGAAAACGCGCCTGGAAAGTAGCCACTCAGGCAGTTTTTTCGAGGAAGAAGATGAACAGTAACCAGCCGATTTTTTTTTTTTTTAAAAAAAAAAAATTGATTTATTATTTTTGTGGGGACCCAAAAATGGGTTACAACACATGCTACGCAGGATTTTACTGGGCCAGTTGATGAGAGACAATCTTGACCTTCATCGATCTTGAGGAGAGTTTAAACACCATAGAACCTCCAGCGAATCCAATTTTCATCAATGTTAAAGCTCTACTAATTAACCTTCCACTCTCTTCAGTGAAAGATGATACTTGCAAGTAATTAAATAATTACTATAGACTATGCTAGCAGTTCAATATATGAGCATTCATATCATTTTTTCAAGAAGAATATCGCTCTCTTCTTGAATACTATCGAAGCACATAATTATGTTGCAAGTTAGTATCGGTTTAACTTGATCCATTCTAAAAACTTTTACATTATATTTATCAATACGTAAAAAGATGCGAAGATTACGAAGTTTGAAAATTCAATTTCAAACGCGAATAAAACTTCTTCGAGTTGGAAAAACAAAAGGCTTGATGGAGGCAATGCAGGTGAAAGCAAAAAAAAAAAAAACAACAATACAGAAGATTCAAGAATTTTACACATTGAAAAGAGTTACATATTTGAACTTTAAATTTGTTATTTTATTTTGTAAAATTTAAGTACATGATGGTTGTCTCATCAATAGATTTGCAAGGTCTTTAAATAAATCGGAAAAATCTGCCTCGACTAAGAAACAATCTCAAATTAAAAAAAATATATAATTAAAATATAACTATAGATAAAAATAATAAAATTGACTCAAATAATAATTTATAAATCTAATTTTAAAAAATTCAAAAATTTATTAAGCAACAAATCCATAAAAGTATTTATCAAAACATTTACGTAGTCCATTTACAATATTCATATCATCACTTAAATATTCAAAACATTATCATATATGTGCACATTTATTATCGTCAGCAATAGCTCATGTGCACGCACGCGTTGGTCCCTAGAGTTGGAAAAAGATGTCTCCTTATGCAACAGAGTAAAAAAGTCTTGAGTGATAATTCATAATTATCATTGGTTTCGGATAGCTACATTAATCATCAAGTGAAAACGTGTGGAATTCTGGAAAATTGTCCGATTTTCTGATTTTGATGGAAGGCAAGCACTAGTTCGTACTGGTAATTAGATCTCCCAAGGCAAATTAAATTTCAACACGAGGGTCTAGCATTCTCCGGCTCCAAAATAGGATTTTCTGTGCCGAGCAAAATTAATTATAGCAGTTTGAAAAATTGACAAGCAATTGAAAGCCATCAAAATAAAATAAAATAAAAAATAAAAACTCTAATTCTGTAATTCCTAGCAGAATTTATCTCTCCTTTCTTTAAAAAGTGCAACGAACCATGTTGGGCGTCATCGATTGTTACGAGTGCGTTTGAAAACGTGGATGATATCATATTTTTATAAAATTTATTTTTTTTAATTTTTATTAAAATTTAATACAATTTATATATTTTGAATCGTTTTGATATGCTGATATCAAAAATAAATTTAAAAAAATAAAAAAATATTATTATCATGTATTTCAGCACAAAAAATTATTTAAAAAGCAATCACTAATACACTATCAAACATGTTCTAAGCTAGATTAATTTTAAAAATAATTTAAGTAGTTAGTTTTTAAGTTTATTTTTAATAATTATAAATTTAAGTTTTTTTAAAGACTATTAAAAACTTATAAACTTAATTAAGATTCACATAAATTCATTTAATTATTTATATTAATAAAAAAAAATTAAACCAGGCTATGGTGAGAGAGGGGACAATCTCCCCCATGCTTTTCCTTTTTGCCCATGCAATGTGATGATACTCTTCTCCCATCCCTGATTCTCTATCTTCCTTCTGTGCCACGATTTCTTTCTTTTTTTCGTTCCTTCACTGCCACAAATCGTAAAATTCGATCTTATAAAAGAAATGAAACATTCAACGATGCAAGTTTATCACGCTGACTTGATGGGCCCAGAGATTTTGACTTTTCTATCAAATCGAGCAGAGATCCTCGAGAACGATTTCAAGAGCCACTGAAATACGCATGTGAGGAGATTTGAAACCAGACACACTAGAAGTTGCAAGTTCTTGGCTGGCCAGGTGATTCCATTACGATTTAGGACAAGAATAAATAACTAAAAAACATTGACACTCACAGTCCATTCAAAATCGTGGAATACACGGTCAGATTCGTATCATATAACTTGAGATACTTCATCTTGAAACACGACCAGTTAAGACTCGACTAGAATTAACTTGAGATTATTAGATTGTAAATAAATTATTTACGTGAAAAATGCATGCAATTTTATAAAAAGCAGGACACTGTTACTCGAACCTTTTGACTGCGTGTGTGGTAGTGAGTACACTAAATCATATTCCATCTATACTAAGACTAATCCTAATAATTTTTGTTTTAATTATCATAA
Source organism: Populus alba x Populus glandulosa (assembly GCA_033617975.1). Lineage (NCBI taxonomy): Eukaryota > Viridiplantae > Streptophyta > Magnoliopsida > Malpighiales > Salicaceae > Populus > Populus alba x Populus glandulosa. The sequence continues at coordinate 3,851,838 of CM066156.1, read as the reverse complement.
TCCTCTAAAAAAAATTATAAAACTTTTTTCTTAATTAATTTATTATCAAAATATAAAAATTAAAAAAATAAACTTTAAAAACAAAAATTAAAATTAAACTCGTGAATAGGCTCATAAACTTTCTAAAATTTAAAAATATATTCTTTTTTTTCAAAACTATTTTTTTTACTATATGATAAAAAAATAAACAATTACATAATCAAGTTCAATTAAAAAAAATAGAAAAACACCTTGCTATACTTATGAACCGGAACAACCATGGTTACTTCACCAAACTTGCAAAGCAGGCTATTGATTTCACAAAATTTAATAATTTATTTTTTTTTCAAATTTATTTTTTATTTAACTATATATATATTTTTTAAAATAGACCATACCATAATACTGAGATATTTTTTTAATATTAACTCGATGCTGTGATATTTTTTTGATACCGCGATATTTATATAAAATATAAATTAAAATAGATTATCAACTCTAAATTTCTATAAATATAAGTACATTATATAAGAATTAAATAAAAATCAACAACTAAATGAAGAAAAAAAATCAAAATGAAAAAAAAAAGACCACCACAACACTGTAAATTACTATTAATAGGTGCGGGGAAATAGTGTTTCTCCCTGCCTTTTAGCATTATACTTGCTTCTTCCTCTTGCAAAAATGGAATAATCAAGGAAAGGAGGCGACCTCCCCTCCCTCCCCCCGTACCGATGACATCTGATCTTTTTCTGAGTGCTGTTTCTGATCGCTCATAGCACCATGCATGGATCCCTCTGCTGCCCTGAAAGGAACAGCTGGAGCTGTAACACAAAAAAATAAAATAAAAACATGAGTGGTTGGAGTTTATGGATGAATCGAATAGAAAACTGAATTTTCTAACTGTTATATTTAAATCATTGGTACTGTATAAGAGCTTGTTTAAGTGAGTGTTTATTTTTACAACAGAATCATTGGTACTACTATAAAAAATATATTTTATTATATTTATAGTTAAAAAAAATTAAAAAAAAATTTACAACACAGCATTAAATATAAATACTCAGTAACAGAAAATTCATATTCTTAACCTAAAAGTATCACAAATAATTGTACATGTGTTTAATGACCTGAGAAGTAAGAAGAGATGATGATGAAGAAGATTTTCATTTATTCATTAGTCAAGGTAATGATTAACTAAATTTCTGGAATAATAACTCAAGTTTTTTTTTTAATATTTTTATTTAAAAATATATTAAAGTAATATATTTTTTATTTTTTAAAAAAATTACTTTAATATCAATATATCAAAACAATAAAAATATCAAATAAATTAATTTTAAACAAAAAAAATAAAACAGAAATTCAACCACTAAAACAAACATTACCTAAACTTTTATTGAAAAAATAAATAATTTTAATACATTTTTAATCATTAAAAACAAACATACCCAAAAAAATCTTTAAATTGCCAAACTATCTTTATTGCTCATTCTTATTTTTTGACAGAATAATTGTGGCTGCTTTTCAAATAATTTTTCGTGCTAAAATAGATGCCAATAATTTTTTTTATTTTTAAAAAATTATTTTTAACATCATCACACCAAAATGATTTAAAAACACTAAAAACATATTAAATTGAAGTAAATAAAAAAATTAAAAAAAAATTAAATTTTTTTAAAAGTGCTTTTAAAACACATAAACAAACAGGTATGCTTGGGAGTATGATTATGATTGTTTTTTTTAAAATGTTTTTTATTTAGAAATATATTAAAATAATTTTTTTTATATTAACATATCAAAATGATCTAAAAATATAAAAATATTAATTTAAAATAAAAAAAATTAATTTTTAAAAAAAACTCATGCAAAAACAAACAGACTAAACTTTTTATTTTATGAGGAAGTGCCATGTATATTCAATTTATTATATATTAAATTTTATTTATAACACTTAGTTAGGAGATGGTTATTTTTTAAAATTATTGAGTTAGAACATCAAAATTAATATTTATAAAAATATATTTATTTTTAACACATAAAACATACATCAATAAAATTGTCTGTAAATAATATTAGTTTAGTCCTGGTAATGAAGAAACCGATTCAATTCTTAACTATCGAATAAAAAAACAGAAATTAGTAGCGATCTGTTAAATAACAATGGACAAGAAATGTTTTGTCCTGTGGTTTTGGACTGAATTAAACAATCACTGTACTATAACCTAATTGTTGGGTTAATATAGAAGCTGATGGTGAAGAAGAACCAGAACCGATTCTTTCTCTTCAATCAAATCACTTCAATCCACTGGGGCAGTTCCCCCTTGAATCTTTCCACGTGTACCACATCTCCTACACATGCCACATGCCACATCCCTCCTCTCCCTCCCTCTCTCTCTCTCTCTCTCCTTGTCTTTTACTTTCTGTGATATCACAGCTTTTTAATTCAAAGCTGATGATCTCTCTTATCACTCATCGAGGACAACAGGCACCTTCATTCAACCAAAGTTCTGTCTCTCTCAATACTTTCTTCTTTCATAATAGAAGCAAACCTCAACCAAATCTCTCTCTACCCATTTGCATTCTTCCTTGCATCTTTCTCATACTCAAAAACAGCGAAGTCCCTTACATACAACTGTACTGTCCCGGACACAGAGAGAGAAGGAGGACCAGAAACAAGAAGCAGTACAAATTAATCTTGTTAAAGAACGGAAGATGGAAAATGGCGGGAACAAAGGTCAAGAGAATGATCATGCAAATCTTCCCTGGGATATATGGGAGCTTAATACTTCAAGATTTGACTTGGTTAATAGTAGTAATAACACTGCTGCTGCTACCGACACATTCTTCACCACCTCCGCCACTAGTGTGGTGGAGAGCGGCAGCTCCTGCACCCACCCAGAAGGCACTTCTGCACATGGGTTCTTGTTTCCTTACCAAAACAGTTGGCTTTACCACCACAGCAACAATAACAGTTATCAGCAACTCTCTCTTTATGCTGGGGATGGGTCCAGCTTGCCTCCGGACCCGCACCTAATGTGCTTGAAGCTAGGCAAGCGACACTACTTTGAAAACAGTACTAGTAATAACAATCACAACAACCACCCTGTGAGTGACCGACACGAGGTTGGTGGGTTTTCTATAGGCAAAAGAGGCAAACCCTACTACAGCGTCGGTGGCGGTGGTGGTGCTCACGACGGACCCTCCTCTTCCACGTCAGTGAATGTGCCGAGGTGTCAGGTGGAGGGGTGCCATGTGGCGTTGTTGAATGCTAAAGATTATCACAGGAGGCATAAGGTTTGTGAGATGCACTCCAAGGCTCCTAAAGTAATTGTGCTAGGTTTGGAGCAGCGGTTCTGTCAGCAGTGTAGCAGGTAACACTGGCGTTCCTCACCGTCTCTCAATTACAGCCAGCTTATTTGATCTCGCCTATAGTAACTGTTCCTGGATTTTTGGGATTTTCCTCAGTGGTCTTGTTTTCTCTCGCTCTCTCTCCTTCTCTTTGTAATAGTCGTAGTTTTCTCAGTTGTCTTGTCCTAGCAAAAAATCTGGTGTGAAGTCGTAATTGCCAAATAGGCTTGTTGATGAGATTAAAAGTGGGCTTAGCTTGTTATTTGTGTAGGTTTCATGTAGTGTCAGAGTTTGATGATGCAAAGAGGAGTTGTAGGAGGAGATTGGCAGGGCACAATGAAAGAAGAAGAAAGAGCTCTCAGGATCCTGTTTCAAGGAATTCCTCTCAAGGTATGTATGTAATGATCTTGTAATTGAGTTGGTTATCCATTCAATTTCCATTGTTGGAATTAGATAATGATGTCTAGCTTTTGTTCTAAAGATTTGTCAGGAATAAGACATTTTGTTGTTTGATCGGGAAAACGGAAGGGCCCTATTTTCTAGCTTCTACTTTTCAAACCATGTTTTGATTTTTGTGACTTTTTTAGCAAAAATAAATTTTAAAAAATAATTTTCAAATGAAAAACACTTTAAACAAACATTATTTTTCCTTTTCCCCCAAAATAATTGCAATCACGAAGCAGAAATTCGAAATAACGAAGTATTAATTAGCTGGATCAGATTTTGAATTAAAGGGCCTGCAAGACTGCTTTTGTAAGGGCTTGCTGGTAATAAGAAAAACGTGCTCCTGTCTGAAATTTTATTAGGTGCTTGTGTACTTGAGACTGCTCCTGTGGATGCCCAACACAAGAAAAAGATGAGCAAGTAAAATAAATTTTATGTTACTGAAGGAGGACTTGCTAACTAAACTATCAGTTGAATCGGACGCCTTTGGTTATGACTAGGCTGGCTGGATAGTCTCCCGATATGGTATCAATGCATTTATTACTACTTGTAGATAGGTTTAGTCGACCTGATATCAGTTAACCTTGGTTAAGTTCTGTTCATGCTAGGAAGGGAAGAGTTTTAGAGGAGAAAATTATCCTTTCTGGGTAGCTCAACGAGGCATTCAGTTAAGGAGAAAAGCAATCAGTACTATTGTAACTACATAATCTAGGGTTTGCTAGAACTTTCATTAATATTTATGTTGCATCATGAAGATTTATTTTTTAGATTTGAATTATTGATCTTCAATTTACTCTCTCTAATGTAAAAAGATTTTTCATGATTGATATACCATATCACCATTATTTATTCATGCTTTTCAAAAATCCCACCTTTTTCGACTGGAGACTTCATGAACTTTAATTAGAAGTGAAGTAGGAGAGATGTTTGGACTAAACAGACAGAAAACCTGTTTGGGATGAGAGGAGTGTTATGAACTCGTGGCCCTTACCTCTCGGAGAAGGTGGAGATTGCTTGGCAAACATTATTACAGATGCGTTACGATAATCAACTTAAGTATATTCCTTTGAGGAAGATGGCAAGTGATTTTGGTTCTAATAGAATAATCTTTATGCTTTATTTGCTATCATTAATTATCGGTGAATTGCAAACGCAGTTGAAAATTTATGAACATGAAAGAAACTGAATGGACAATTTTCTCCTCGACAGAAAAATTGATGGCTGGGAGATTTCCATACATAGCGTCGCAGACAGGATGTGCTCTCTCTCTTCTGTCATCCAAAGCTGATTCCTTGGTTTCTCCATCTGATATCTCCTCAAGATCAAGTGCCGCGCTCCGTGAATTGATTGCAGAACACCGCGCAGCCATCCTAGCTAGACAGCTTATTCTTGAAAAACACATGCACCACCATGCCATGGAAGACCTTGGTGAGTCCCAACCTAGCTCCAATTTTCTTATAACCCATCAGCAACAAGTGCTGTCCGAGCCGCGCGATTGGGACCGGTTAAACGACACCAGCACGCATGTGACCTTGGACCTCATGCAGGCTCCAAGTTCAGCATTCGGATTCTTGTCTCCCAGAGGGAAAAATAAAGAAGAGGAAGAAGAGTGTTCTGAGTTATGGAACACCTTGGAAGGAGCCCATGTAGTTTAAAATTAATCTACAACACCTTCTTTATTCTTTTGCATTTGGTGTTAATTGTTTGGTCAGTGAGGCTTTTGGATCGTTCAACTTGCTGTATAATTCTTTCTTGTTTGATTGGAAACTTTTATTTTGTTTTCGGTCTCTAATTTTTACCATAATTTTCATAGTTCAATTCAATTGTGTACAGTGACTGGAATAATTAATGCACTTGGAGCAATTTGCAAATTGAATCACTGTATTTCTTTCAAGTTTTAAGTTGCAGTGGTTGAAAGTTGATCTCACTTCGAAACTAATTCTAAGGATAGCTGATTGTATATGTAAGTTTATAGAGGAGCATGCACCATTTTCTTTTTCATTTTTTTTACTGGGTCTTAATTCATTTACAATAATGATATTTCCGAGTTGGTATTTTTACATGATTTTATCCTCACCTTCATTCGGCTTATCATTGGCAGTTTACCTAGGGTTCCTAACTCAATAATGGCAACTAATTAAACACGAGGATTGTGCTCATTACCGGTTTTAACCCAACACCTTACGGCACGAGTTAATAACAACCATGCACCACTTGTGACTGTGTTCTTGAAGGCACCCCCCTCTCAAGAGAATTTGTTCTCTCAAGAGGATTAAGTCCTGATAAGGTTTTTCACTTTGCACCATCGTTTGTGTGGGCCTCCCTCAATTTTTTTTAATATGTTATAGAATAATATAAATATATATTAAAATTTTATTTAATGACTAAATAATCATGAATTTAAATTTTACTAAATTCGTTCTTTTTTCTAATTAAAAATCTAATTAATAGCAAAAGATAATGTAAACTTGTGTAAGTTTCAAATTTAAAGGGCTTTCATATTTAATTAATAGCACAATGTAGTGTGATTTATGTAAATTTCAAGTCCAAAGAGCTTTCATTTGAGGTGGTATATTAGAGAATAATATAAATCATATAGTAAAGCCTCGCCTAGCAACTTAAGTATTTAAATTGAGAAAATTCTTTGACAAAATAAAATATCTACAAGAATTTATATATTTATAAAAAATATATTTTTTAAACCTTCTTTTAGGATTGAACCCTAGCTAGATTGTTTTAGATTAGATTATGGAGACTAACTATGTTTATTTACTAGAAAGTATTTTTATAAAATGTGAATTTTTGGAAAATAGATACATTTTTTATGTTTGATAGAGTTATAAAAAATAAGCTGAAAAACAGTTTTTAGTGTTTAGTTATATTAGAGAAAATAAAATGAAAATAACTTATTAATGTTTTATTTTTTTTAGGATTATTAAAAAATAAGGAACAAATATGATATATACAAAAATTGAAATAGAATGAAATTAAAAAAAAAATAATTTTATAAAATATTTCAAAAAAAATAAAAATAAAAACCAAATATAACACGTAATAAAATTAAAAAATAATTTGAAAAATAATGTTTTTCTATCTATAATTCGTCACATCTTTCAAGATTAGAAAGAAATCAAAATCTTAAGGTGTCATGGTTGTGGGACTCTCTCCCGTATGAAATTAATTGATATGAAAGGCTTGTTTATATATACAAAACATGCCTCTAGCTTTCCATTGTGCCACGAAAAATGCAACATCAAACCGGTGCTCTACTTTTGGGGGGAAAATGTCAGGGAAAGCATATGCTAGAACAAAAGTTCCTTTAGTTAAATTAAAACCCGAAGTAAAGTCGGACTGCCTGCCATAAAGAACATATTGGAAAACCTTTCTGATCTTCCAAGATAAAAAAGAAAAGAAGAAGAGGGCCCTTCTCCTTCTTTTATCTAGGCAACTTCACAACTTTCAAGTTGTTCATCGTAAGCAAAGACAACATGCGAGAAAGATACCAAGAGATAAAAGCATAATTATGAAATTTATTCCACCCAATAATTTGTCCGACCCAAAACAAACTGGACTTGGATTTTATTTAGTAAAAATCATCATTTCATTTTAGAAACTCTCAAAATAGAATAAAAAAAACTAGTTGAAATCATCAGTTGACTGTATTAACTACGATATAACTTTCAGATCAAATCAATTGCGATCCGGTTCTTGGATTGAACGAGTATTTTTGTGTTATAAATTATTTTTTAAAATTATTTTTCTTTTGAGAAAACATTAAACTGGTGTTTTTGAAAGATTTTAATATATTGATGTTAAATTAAAAAAAATCTAAAAAAATTATTTTCATTTATTTTTAATTAAATAATACTTTTAAAGATTTTTATGCATCACAACACCAAAACACAATAAACAAACAATATTCCAAGTGATATAACTATGAACAAAAGCTAGCATCCAATGTGCGTACACTCGAAAGACACTTCCAACACCACACATTGGAAAGAAATAAAAGCAAATTTTCTCATAATCTTCGAAAGTTGATTGAAGCCAATCAAGCTTCTTTCTCAAAGTGCACGCCTGCAATTCCAAAGTCGAGAAAGCGTCCTTCGCAATCAAAAATAGTATGAGATTCCACGAGTGGTCTATTGATAGTTACAAGACTAGTTGTTTTCAAGTTTTGATGAGAGTTGCTTGGTGTTGAAGGCTTATTAAAGTATCACCATGCCTCCAAACAACTATTATGTGGCCACGCACCATGCACTGTTGATCTCTGTCGTGGCACTAGCAGCATGCACTCCTCCTTTTTATCAATTTCCAGTGTATATGTGTGCGTGGATCACCATCTTACATTTCTCAGCACAAAAACGATCCCTATACATGAATTTTGAAAGCGGAAATTGCCTAAATTTTGATTTTATTTAGATTCAAGAAAATTTCACCTCCCAGAAAATATATTTTATAAATTCAAATGAGCGAGTAAAAACTCAAGCTAGCAATTATAAAACTCTTAAAAGACTTGTTTAATTTCCAAGACCTCATGCACCAAGGGCTTTAAATGTTTTAGAAGACCTCAATCGAGTCCCGAACTTGTATACTTGTTATTTTTAACTGAGTCCCAAACATGTAAAGTTTATCAACTATGTCCCAAGAGTTTCCTGAAATTCTTAACCAGGCTTTATTGTTAATGTTCATTAATGTTTTTATCAAGTATTTCTCAAATTAATGTCATTTTAGTGTATGAATATTCATATTAGACCGAAATTGCTAAAATCCATTAACTTTTATGTCAACTAGGCATATTAAAAGAATTCAATATGTTGATTCAACTAAGTTCTAGTACTGTATATCCAAAAACAAAGAGACTTCTGGTTTTCTTGACTATTCCAACCAAGCCAGTTTTTTCCCCCTTCAATAACTGGTGATGGGCTGCAGTGCTAGAGGCTAAATATCAAACCTATTTCTGTAGAGGTAAAGAAAGTCTTGTCATAACTTCAACAAAACCTAATCACCAATGCTAGCTCCTGGACATCTTCAGAATCCAAACAAGATTTGTTTTTTTTTTGCTAATTTAGATAAACTTCATATAATATTATTTCAGCTATACATAAGTCTCCAAGGAAGGAGTTTTAATCTTATATTTAAAAACTAATCTAAAAACACCCCAACTGCCAATTAAACAATTAAAATGGCCATCGCTCTGCTAATAAATAAAATTAAAAGAATTAGGCATGAAAATAGACCGATCTGTCTCTTCCTTTGTTTTTATCCGAAGAGTAACCGGGGTATAATGACCTCTCACAAACCACCACATTTCTGTCCAGCTGTGGATGAAGTCCCACCACCGCAAAGGAGGCAAAGGACAATCACTGAATACTGATCACGTGCAGTGCACGTGAATCTGCATAAACACATATCACCCAAAAATCAGTTGCAGCCCCACAGTAGACCTACTAACCCTAAAGAAAAGTCTCTGCGTACAGAGGGTTTGAAAAGTATTCCCCTCCTCCTCCATGAGCAGTAGCAATGGAGTGAGCAGTTGCCTTTATTAATGGGCTCCACATCCTCATCACAAAGTTTATGATGATCAGAGCAGAGGGCCCGACTGCATTGATGAAAGATGAAAGATGAAAGATGATCGATGTGTGGTGGGGGCGAGCATAAAAACTGGGGATTGGGGAGCTAATGCAAACGCTGCACTTGTTCCATGAGGCAAGCGTCAATGTACCTTCCATAGTTCCATGCCTCTGTATAACACAGAGGTTAGATCAATTTCTTAGTCACCAAAATCATGGACCACTGTTTTTTTAAAAAAAGAAACCAGTTCCTCCATGACTTGATGATTATGATAGCTAAGGGAGGATTTGTAACTTGCTATGTTAATTGTAGCTAAGAGAATTGTTTTCAGTTGTGCTGTTTAAAAAAAAATCTGTAAAAAATTATAGTTTTTTAACTGAGATTTTAAAAGATTTTTTAATGGGATGTATGTAAAATTATGATACATGTTAATTAACTAAGTATTTTTAAAATTATAAACGGAGTTAAAAATAGTTTCAGCACGCTGTATTTTTAAACTAACCCTAAATTTCAGATAATTTATTTATTTAATTACTTTATTTTGCATTGACTCGAATGCTTAGCAATCAAATTTAATTGTTCCGCTGACTTTTTTACTTGCTCCTTTTCTCTTTTGACCATTTCGTTTCGTTTACTTTTGGGTTAATGAATAGTGGTTTCCTCAGGCCAATTTTGGGCTTCTAGGTCACTACTGCACTTTGTGTTTGGAAGGGTGGAAAACGAGGAAAGTAATTTTGGGACATAAGAAAATATGAGAGGAGAGTATATGGTCTCCAAGCTAGGAGAAGAAGAGAAAATGAAGAGAGAGGTACGAATTATCTTGCAAGGGGCTCCTAAATGTGGTCTCAGGTTGAAGAGATGATGGAATTTATTTTTTATAAATTTACAAATTTGTTCTCAATAATCAATATGAAAACAGGATTTAATCTTTTGCCAAAGGCAAAAGAGTTATAATTATAATTTTCAGCTAATGTTTCCGCTTTTCCCTTTAATCCTAAATTCTAAACACTAAATCTTAAACTTTTAATTTAAATCTAGACTAAATGAATTATTTTTTGAGAATAGAATGAGAACTCTTTGAATTGCAGTTAAACTACCTTCTTAATTTTTCATCTTAACTAGTCTAGATTGATTAAGGGATAAGAGATCCAACCCCCCCAAGAGCAGAGCAAGGGACTAGGGGACAAAAAAATGAGGTGAAAGGTGCGAGAAAGAGACCTTTCTCCAGATTCTTAGAGATACGATACATGATATTAGATTTTTGTTGGTACACTTTAAGTTAATATGAAATTTATTGGCTGATGAGGGAGGCTAGAAGTGATCAATAATTGATAATTTTCATTGAATTTCTGCCGTTGACACCAAGGTTTCTTTGGTGGCCCAAAGGAAAGTCACCAGCAGGATTCACAGTACAAGTAGATAAGTACTATAGGCCCTTAATTTAGAGGCAGCAGCAAAAGCTTAGGAAGTCCCTAAGATCTTGAATTAGGTGGCCTACGAGATTAAGACGTACGTTAATAAACAACTCATCACATAGGTTCAATCTCTTGATCCTCGTGGATGAATAGTTTGCTTTTGATTAAATCATATATTTAGTTAATTTCAGCGTATAATTGTTGGTTTAAGAGTACCCATAAATAAATCACACACATATGATAGGAAAATTTGGCTACTTAACTAGACATATATGACGCACACATGACAACAAACCCTCGTAAATATTTCGCCAAGGGCTCCATTGCTAGGGATTTTGGCACCGTCATGTCACAAGAATTTAATTTCGATCCCGCGAATTCAGAGAAGGAAATTTCCTGGAATTTGATTCAATAGGATCATCAAGAGTGAGACAAACTCATGCAGAAGTTTCTTGCCAGTGTCCGATGGTGGACGATCCCATCATCATATATTAAATTCCCTTTGATAATTATTAGATCTTAGATAAGGACTGGAGGCAGCAGCAGCAGCAAATAGAATGATGTTTAAGGTTGTCTTTTTCTCTCTACCCTCCACAAACTGGATTATTGTAGAAATAACACGAATATATATATATATATATATATATATATATATTAATTTTGCGAGAGGACATTGAATTTGCTTCTCGGTTTGAAATCCTTGAAGTTTTTTTTTTTTCTCATGGCTTGACTAGATATTTAAACATTCCTTCTGTTTTCTACTAAAATTGTATGTGCAATAACCATGCCATAGATGGGAATAACATTGGGCATCCAAAATTATCATTAGAAGCCAAAATGCATGGATCGAGAAAGGGAAATATTATATACTTCGATCGAATATAGCCATCCGAAACTTTGACAGAAGCTAGCTTTTTGTTGTATGACATTTTCGGTGTTAGTGTCGGGCCCCAAATCAAGCTTCAAATCAATTTCTTGTAATTGACTCATAAAGATAAGGGTATTTAATTTATCGTTACATATAACCAAGGGTGTTAGAGATAATGATTTGATTTGAAATCTTGTTAATTTTCTTGTCTTCTCTTTTGGGACCAAATAAATTAGCAAAATATGGTTCGGAGAAAGCACAATAAACAAATATTAAACAAGTACAAAACAGATGAGCCGTGGACCCACGATTAAATTTCGTCGAAGGTGCAAAGAGGCTTCAAGATCATTAAAAAGGTGTCCCAACATAACATGTAGCTAGGAGAGATTATACATGATGGTTTCCTGTGAAAACTTTAGCCCGCAATCAATTGGATGCATGGACGAATCCAGCATGTGGGAAATGTGGTCGCTTGCCGAAAGTGCAAATAATAATAATAATAATAATAATAATCAATTGAAGTATATATGATGCGGAATTCCATAACGAGAGTTTTGATGGATAGAACAATTAATTAGAAGAAATTTAAAATTAAATGTGTTTTGGGAATGAGAAAATAATTTCAAAAAATAAAAATGATAAATAAAAGTTAAGAAAGAATTGTGTGAAATTTTTTTTGATATGAACCCCGATTAAAAATCGATAACGTTACTATAAAACTTAAATAAGTCTGTAAATAAAAAAATGATGAAAAGAAAAAATAAATATAGTATGGAATATGAAAATGATCTCAAGGACATATTAAAAAACTTGATATAATTCTAGCAATGATTGAATAAGAAAATTCAGATTTTAACGTAAAACTATATATATTGATCGATTTTACGCTATCAAGCATAACTTTCAATTCAAATGTCGGATTGAGATGAAATTTTATAAGGATCCTCCTGAAACATTTCTCCATCTTGGGTTAAAATTTTAGGGTAATCCAAGTTTGAAAAGGTCATACGATAATATCAATAGTCTGGCAAAAAATTAACATGTAGACACATTAATGGCATTTTCTTAAATAAGTTAGAAAAACTGAAAATTCAGCTTCTTCTTCCCCTTTAAACTGCCTATCGGTGCTGAAAAAAATTGAGAGTTTTCTCACTAGAACATTGGATAGAAAACAAGATTTAAAACAAGATAGATAAGGTAAAGAGTTTTGAACATATTTAACTCAAGAATTAAAGAGAAAATTAGGTGAGGGAAAGAGAGTAGAGAGGAAACTCATGGTATTAAAATGAAAAAAAGAGGACGAGCACAAAACTCTAACCGGTTAACATTCGAAGTTCATATCATTATCAGACAAGATGTTATAAACTCGATTGTACAAGTTTAAGTAAAGATTAACAATGTTTATACACAACTCTTAAGTTTTGAATTAGGGTTCTTTAATGTTAAATTGAGAAAAAATGAAATTATAAAAATGTGATTTTCTTAGGTTGGAATATGATGTAAATGACTTTAAATATAATATAATTGAAGAAGAAAAATTGGGTGTTAATGTTGAAAGTAGGGCTGATCGTTTTAAAACGGGGAATGCGAACTTTTGAAACCAAAGTAAATGTTTGTTTGTTATGTGTATTAGTATGTGTTGTTGTGTTGATAAGGATTGAAATGGATTTAATTATGTTGTTTAGTTGTAGTTGAATTTTTAATGTAACTTGAAAAAATACCATGCAAATTGATGAAATAAATAATTTATGGTTAGGTATGATTGGTTGAATGATTATTTAATTATTTATATTGAAAAAAAGATATTTGAAAGTTTTGATAGCGAGAAGATTCTATAATGTTTTCAATAAAAAAAGTCTTGTAAGAAGAAATTGTAAATTATAATAAAAAAAATAGAATTTTATGGAGCGTATTTTAATACATATAAAGTTTTTAGTTTTATATTAAAAATTTATAATTTTTAGACATTTTGATCTTAATTAATTTAGTTATATACTTATATTATTTTACCCCTACTGAAATTTGATGGGAATCCGTCCCTGATTGTATACTATATAATAAAAACTAACGTGAGATTTCAGCATCATCTTTTATAATATATAATCTATGATCCACTGCCATGTAACGTTATTATATGATGCCGCAGGATAATTAAGTCCATTAATTATCAGTCAGAATCACACATGAGAGCAATGCACGTTGTCCCAGGAGAAGTCAATTAATGATACCTAGTTCTTAATGGCAATTAATTAGGAGAGGTCACTATTGGAACACCATTTCTTTTGTAAGAATTATTTCTTAGAAAAGGAATATACATGTAAAGAGGGAAATGAGAAAGAAAATTAAAAAAATATATTTATATGATTAGACAGAAATATTTAAATCATTTTTTAAAAGATTCATTGTGATATTGTATTTGACTCCTCTATTTTTTTTTCCTTAAAATGAAATCATAAAATAGTTATTAATTAATAATTACTTGCTAATAGTTTTTTTTTTCAATTATATACCATATCATGTTTATATGTTTACCCTGAATATTCACTGGGCCAAATGCCTGCGAAAGTCTTTACCGGAATAAAAATAAGTAAGGTTACTGAAAATAATTTGCAGTTTCTTCTGCAGTGCAGTAAATTTCATATAATTATCAGATGGTTTTTATTAATTCTCTTGTAATTGTTCCTTGCTACTGGCCAAAGGCTCAACGCACCAATTAAACTTCACATGAAATGCTATCTCAAAGACAAGAAAAGTGCGATAGAAGCAGGCTAAACCTCTTGTTCACACGAGCTCCCAAGACCTTCACCACCTGGCCTGGTAGGTGCGGCTAGAGGTAATGTGGCTTATGGGCGGTCTTTATATTTTCACAGCTGCAACACTCCCTTCATGAGAGAGAGGGGAAGAAAACACTTACAGAGACTGAAAGGATCATAGGGAAAGAGAGATAAGCTCATCTGAGCTAAGTTCTAAATAGCTAACTATCCATGCTTAGTGCAGCTTCTCATCAGTGCTAGCAGACAACTTGATCTCCTTCCTATAAATTTCTTTAAAGATTATTGATAATATCCCATGCATGTTCATTTTCTTGTTTTTATGCATGTTTGATTTACAGCCTTTTTCCTGGTAAGGATCCGACAAAGGGATAATAATGGAATGCCCTAAATGATAATAATCCTGCATCCCCGTGCCTATCTAACCATTTCTGAAACCAAACAGATACTTCTGTTAGAAATGTCCTCCTGCAAGTGATTACTTTTTCCATTTTTGGATACATCTTCCGGTGAATACAGAAAAATATATGAAAGGCTACCACATCAACAGGTATTAAATCGCTTGAAGAGAGAAATATATTAGCAGAGCAGATACTCCATTTTTTACTAACACAATCAAGAGTGAGCATTAATCAACAATAATTAAAGAGAGAGTAAATTAAGAGGGAAAAATAAATAAAACACTGGAGTAACACTATGTTACTGCTTAGTTAATATTAAATCCTCCTTGATGATCAGGTCATTGACATTTTTTACCCACTTGAGAAAAACAGTGAGCTTGAAGAAGTAGAAGAAGAAGCAGTGGCTTGATACGATCTTTGCTTGAAACAATCCAGAGACATTCGAGGAGGGGACATCGCCACCGTCACAGATGAAGTAGGATGAGCTACAGAGTCCGGTGGAGACCCTATATAAATTCCCATAAGAAAATACCATGCAAGTTAAATTGATTTCCTACATATCTTGCTCATACATGCATATACTTCTTAAGCCAAAAAAAAACAAGTGAAAAAAATTTAAATTTATTAATGTATATAAAAAATAATGGTATGCAGGATAAACCATTTATAAATTAAAATGTTGATCCATATCGATTCAACATGACATTAATTATATGAACATGGAAACCGGAGCTTACTTGTGAGAATCTCAGATGAGGAAATGGCGGCGTTTTCTAGATGCGATTTCTGATTTTCTTGATTAATTTGGTGTGATTTTCGCCTACGACGATTGTGATCAGCTAATCTCTTTCTGCAACTACGCTTTCCATTATCAAATTCTGAGAGAAGATGAAACCTGTAGAAAAATTCAACGTAACCAATCACTGTCAATTACTCCAAAACCATGCTCAGTGCTGCTAATTAATTACGTGCTGTCTAAATATGTGAAGAAGAAAAAATCAGTACGTAATGAGTATAGATACGGACACAAATGCCCTAGGGATTTCCACATGTACGGCCCAACCAATCATTGGTCGCCAAGCACAACCCCAGGGGTATTGTCGTCAGGCGA
Organism: Populus alba x Populus glandulosa; assembly: GCA_033617975.1. Lineage (NCBI taxonomy): Eukaryota > Viridiplantae > Streptophyta > Magnoliopsida > Malpighiales > Salicaceae > Populus > Populus alba x Populus glandulosa. Next base: position 3,835,924 of record CM066156.1, on the reverse strand, counting down.
GTGTTCTCTGACCGTGTCCGGATATCAAAGGCAGAGAAGGAACCATTGAAAAGAAGAAAGAATATTGAGGTAGTTTTTGTAATTTCAAATCCTAAGCTTATATTATTTTTTAAATTAAACTAATTCAAGTACGTAATGCTGCCTTGATATAAGAACAGAAGAAATGGTACGTAAAACGGAAGGTATATTTTACGGACTCAAATGCCCTCGGGATTAACCCATGTACGGGCAACCAATCATTGGGCATCATCATGACGAGAAAAAAATCACAGGGGTAATAGAGTAATTTGGGATCGCATCTCCGTAGTCGGTTAATCACTATCATACAACCATCTACAAAACGTTGGATAAAATGGAGAAAGTGCATGGGAAGGGCAATAATGTAATTTAAAAAACCTGCTACACTGCTGGCAGAATCGCTGAGTCAACCCGGCGGCAATGACAGTCGAAGCTTTAGAGTGAAACTCACAGACTTTATGGCGTCTATGGTAGTGTTTAGCATGAGTAAGATCAGCATTGCACCCTTCAGCTTGGCATCTTGGAGCATTAGATGAAGAACCGGGATCGAGCGGTCTAGACCGGCGGTAAAGCCGGTTCACAAAATCATCCTCAGCCGAAGAAAAATAAGTTCTTCCTCCCAAATTCAGTCCTATCCTTGAAGTGATCATATCGGAATTAGAACGAGGAATTTCCTCACTTTTTGGGATAAGGAAATAAGAGGTTGCAGTTGCGACTGATGTGACTGTTGGGATTGGATCAAGGGAAAGGAGGGAAGGATGATGAGTGGTGGGAAAAGAGGAGGCGCCGGCGCCGGCGTAAGCACGAGGGTCGAAAAAAGAGTTGATATTGTGATGTGTAGCGTTGGTGGTGGTGGGGTGGTTCTGAAACATTAAGGTTGGAGAGTTATGTTGAGGAATGAGGTTGTTGTCGTTGAAAGATTGAGTGGTGTAGTGATCGAAAATGCTAGCTTGGCGATTTTGATCTTGTACTTCGTGGTTGCTTCCAGCTTGTTGATCATCTCCACCTGATAACATTATTGTTGACGGGTTTCCCCATTCGTACTCCAACATTTTGTTCTTCCTTCTCTAGACAATATGAAAATCTTAATCAATCTACCTAGCTTAATTTACCTGTAAAAGAAACAAAGGAAGGAAGAGGTTATGATCATCAAGAGAAGGAGCTGGTTCTATACATAGATGAATACAAAAGAGAAGATAAAAGGTAGTGGCTGGGAAAGATTCGATCTTTCTTAATTTTTTTTTGCTTCGCTTTGATTTATGCTGAGTGGTTTTGTTGAAGTGGGGTTTTTGCTTTTTGAGAGGTAAGACTGTCTTGAGGAGACATGTCGGTGTTAAGGTGGGCTTTGATGGGATATTACAAACAGTTTACAAGTTGAAAAAACACTCTCTCTCACCTATGGAAATTAAACCGAGTCAGTGAACTGAAAGAGAAGGAGAGGATGCGAATTTCAAAAACACTAAAATTGGCCATTTGCAGAGTTTCAATTGCTGCTTTCTTTTCTCTCTAACGGGGGTGTTGCCCATTTAAACTCTCAAAAGCCTCCCCCTTCTAGCTCCCCTCTCTCTCTTCTTTATTTAGCTCTCTGTCTACGACTTTTTAAAGCCACAAAACGAGTCTCTCTCCCCCCCTCTCTCTCTCTAGGTTGCTAGGTGAGAGTCTCCGAGAGAGAGAAACTGATTTATGAGGCGGCTTGCGCAGAGGTAATTGGGTGCTGTGTGTGTAAACCCGAAAACTACCATTTTACCCACTTGATGGTCACTTATTTGTAGATAGAGCCACTGCAATGGAATTCTGTGTTAAAAAAGTTAAAATACATGGCTGGGGGCGTGGTTCCCCGACTAGTCGGGGTTCGTAGAAAAGCTGTGGCCTACCTCGTAGTAAATGTTGGCTGGCAACAGTAATAACGGTGCTGTTGTTTTTGGTAAAGAGGTTAAAATGCCACGCGGTTTCTCCCTCAAGAACTTGGGACCTACCCACTCGCTGCTTTGCCCTTGCTAATTTTGATCAATTTGCACAGAAGGGCCACTGTGACTGTCTATGTTGAAGTTTCTGCTTCACTTTTTTTTTCAAGTTCCTATTTTCGCGATGTGATTTCGGAAATTCAAGGCAACTTCGTCTATTTTGAAAGGGACTGGACTTGGATATGTAATGATGATGTGTTTTTCGCCTCATCCCTTGATAATTATGCAATGTGTTTGATAGAGCCATGATGTGCATGTACACAGGAAATGAACTCATGTTCTGGTCATGAAAAGAAATTAAAATTGAGATGATTGTAAGATGGGTTTGTCCCTTCTTGCATTTATTAATTAATATATATATATATATATATATATATATATATATATATATATATATTCCCATTGCTTTTTTTGTACTGGAAACCAAACCAATTGTCATTAATTTGTGAATATAAGTTGTTCCATGAAGAGAAAATCTGCCCCTGCCTTTAATTTTACATTAGCCTAGTAGTTTATTATCACCAGTAAAGGATTTATTGCGTGTGTGTTTCATAAGATATACCTTCCAGTATAAAAATCGTATTTAAAATAATTTAAGTTAGCATGAGAAAAAATTATCTTGAGCAATTTCTCATATTTGATATTCCCAATATAATATATGTTATTTCATGTACAATCATACTTAGAGCTTGTTTGGCAATATAGTTACGGTTGCTTTTCAAATAACTTTTCGTACCAAAATACATATCAATGATGTTTTTTTAATTTTTTAAAAATTATTTTTGATATCAGCACATCAAAATGATTTGAAAACACTAAATATATATATTTAAAGTTAATAAAAAAATAAAAAAAATTCAATTTTTTTAAAAAACACTTTTGAAACGTAGAAACAAACAAGTCTTTAATTTAGTAGAATCAGGGGTGGAGATAAGAGGGCTAGCATAAACCCCGATGCCTGCAAGAAAAATTTTTTTTCAGCCATAGGGCAAATAATATTTATAGTTTTAATATAAGTAATAAAACATCTAAAATCTAAACTCCTCTTAATTTTATTTTTTAGTTCTGTCCCTAAGTAGAATTACATAATCTTAAATGAAACCTTAACTAAATTTGCAGTGAAGTGTTATTTTTTAGTTTTGTCATGTTATTAATAATTTGATTATTTTTAAATAATATAACTGATAAAATAATTCATGAAGAGAAAGTCCTTAAATAACAAGGTATGATGAATGTAGATTCAAACAACACATTTATGTCATGTTTTATATTTATCTTTGATCATATAAATACACCAACGAAACACACGACTTTAATTTTAAAAAATGTTAGATGATCTTTTTGTATCAGCTTGACCTGCGTACGTGATTAGGGAAAACTAACGTGCTTGCTTTAACGTAACAAGCAAGTATAGGTTTTAATTTCTTGGTCTTCGAGCACTTTTCAACGAATCCGGCTTGGGATGTATGATTTTCTTCTTTTGATCATGAGCGGCATACTCTTCTAAATGCATGTCAATCAAATCGATCTTCTTGGAGTCATGGGTCTCCTATATTTACCAAAAATATATATGGCATGGAGAAAATAATGTAATACAATAAATAATTTAATTGTAATAATAAAATGATGTTTTTTTATTGTTCCTCAAAACAAGTTAGAATATTAAGTTTGCAGTAAAATGATTTTTTTCATGTCATCTATTTATCATTTTTATTTTTAGTGGGGATACATATATATTTTTATTTCTTTTAGTGAAAAATCTTCACTGCCCTTGAAAGAGTCTTTTTTTAAGAATTCATGTCTTTTTGCATGATTTAATTACTTCCTTATCTTTTATGTCATTGTTTATTGATACTTGCTTATGGGGGTATTTGTTTATTTTCATTATTCTTAGCATAGTGAAATCATGAAATTAACCTTTATCTCGGTTGCGTGTTTTCAAGTTGATTTTTAGTTATAAGTTGGTTAGTTGAGAGGTAGATTGATTTTTTGAAGTAATGTTTTTAAACAAAGGTTATCAGGCGTGTGGTAGAGGTTATCGCTCTTTGATGGTGTGTGCGCCTTCATACGACGGTCAAGGTATTCCTTTCATCATGTCATTGGAATCCTCGCGACATCCTCTTCCACCTCAGGCGGTGTGTGTTGCTTTTTGATGGATGAATTGTCACCAAAGAAGTTTTTTTTTGTTTTTTTCTCTTTTCTCTCTCTTACCTTGAGATTCGCATCTGACATTTAAAATTTCTGGGTAGTCCTCTTGGTTAGGTATATTTGCGTATCATTCCTCGTTCTTTGGATTTTTCAATTTTTATCCATGGCTATTCGGTAAGTTTTTTTTTTCAATTGCATCCATCAATCTAGAGTTTTCATTTTTTAGCTTTTCAAAATTGATCATGGTTATTTTTTTTCTTCACTTTTTCCTTGTTTTTTTTTGTAAACTTTCAATTGTTTTCAATTTCATCCTTGAATCAAGATTTTTTAAATTAATTTTTTTACATTTGGTCCTCATTCTTTTTTGGTTTATTTCGTGGAATTTGTTTTTCTTTTTAATTTAGCACTTCAATCCAAAATTATCCATCCTCTTTTCTTCTTTTTTTTTTCAAATTATATCATTGTTCTTTTATTTTTAATTTTTAATTTTTTTTGTGATTATTTTTTTTCTAATTTTATCCTTTAACAACTGATTTTTAAAAATTTAGAAATTGTGGTTTTTTTTTTTCAGATTTGATGTCTCCAATCAAATGGCTTGGTCACGAGTTTTATAAGGTGGCATGAGTTCCCATTTTTTTTAGACTTTTTTTCTTTTTCGGTCTCATTAATTGAATTTTTTTAAAAAAATATGCTTCATGGTTTTCTTTGTTTATATATATATATATATATATATATATATATATAACTTTTTTTCTTTTTCGGTCTCGTTAATTGAATTTTTTTTAAAATATGCTTCATGGTTTTCTTTGTTTATATATATATATATATATATATATTCTAATCTCATTACCTAACCAATGAGTTTGAAAAGTTAACCTAGGTGGTTCGCACCTATTTTTTTTTCTTTTAATAATTATTTTTTCTTTTGGATCCTTTTGTGTCATTGATTTTATTTTTAATTTTATGTTTCAATATTTAATTTTTTAAAAATTGATCTTCGTGATTTTTTCACATTTGATGCTTTTAATCAAATGTCCAAGAGCACGGTTTATAAGCTAATAAAGGTTGTCATCATTTTTCTTTCGTTGCAGGGTTCTCCTAATCTCAAACCTTACTCATAAGTTTGACAAGTTGATTCAAGTGAGTTTAAGCCTTTTTTTTTTGTTTGCTTAAAATTATTAATTTTATAATCCTTTCCATTGCATAACTCGACATTAAACATTGGTTTTTTTAAAAAAAAAAAATGTAGGTTTCATTATTTTTTTTGTTTTATTTTTTGTTGAGTTATCTCAATTTTATAACCTGGCCTATAGGTTAGGCAGGTTGGTCTAAGTAGCCTCAAGTTTGTTTTTTTTTTTTTTAACTTATAGTTGTTAATTTTTTTCTTTTGTATGCTTTTTTCAATTTAATCTTTTAACATTTGGTTAGTTGAAAATTGAATTTTAAGATTTTTTCAAGTTTATTGCTTGTGATCAAATAACTTGGGTTATGAGCTCAATGAGTTATTATAGATGACATCATTTTTTTTTTCTTGTTTTCCTTTTCATTTCTATTTTCCAACATTGGATCATAGTTTCTGTCTATCCATCCACGGCAGAGTGCATATATATATATATATTCAGAAAGAATACGTATCATTCAAATGGTCACTAGACATAGAACTACTAACAATTAACCTAATTAATTCTAAAAAAAATTAGCAACATCAAGGATTTAATTATTTTCTTTGACAGATAAAGATTTAATATTTAAAAGCTCAGGGTTTGGCAGGGAATGAAGGATTCCAACCGTGAGATTAATTGCTGGCCTTATCGGTATTTCTTGAGAATTTACTTATCATATCGTTCATATTTTTTTTAATTGACGGATTAAATTATTCTTGCCATATTAGACAAAGCTAATAAAAGATGGCAGAAAAGCAATCTCCAACAGAGATACTTTCCACTCTCTCTCCAGGCCATCGCCGACATATTATCACATTGACAAGATTGTCCCTGACCAAAGCTCTTAATTATGTCTTAAATGAGAAATTAACGATGCTTCCTAACCTTTGACACAGACAAGAATCCATTGATTTTTTGTTTCCATAGCAGTAGCCATAGCTACATCTATCCCTAACCTAAGCACACAGAATCTAAATTAGAGAAATGAGCTTTTAGGGTTTGCAAAAGGATGCCTTAAAGAAAGCTATATATCTACTACCATATGACAGCCAGCTGGGAGACAGCAAAAACCTTAATTAGTCCGATGACAAAAATAACTCAATAATAGCAAGCTGCTGCATGTCCTTTTACCCCTGTTTTTACTGGGGCATAAATATATATAAAATTATTTATTTTTTTGTGAAAATGTATATAAAAATACGAAAAAGAAAAATGAAAGAGAGAGCAGGTATGCACAAAGCGTGGAAAATATTTTTCTGCATGTAGATGAATGCGATGGAAACTTCTATTAACATCAAATGTTATATTATGTATTTTATAAGAAAATGTGTTTTTTAAAGTATTTTTTATATTGATTTATATTAAAATAATATTTTTTAAAAATTATTTTTAAAACTATCACATCAAAATAATTTTTAAAATATAAAAATAAATTTAAATTTTTTGAGCACAACGTTGCCGAACGTTCTTAATTATTCTCGTTGAAAATTGAATGTCGAAATACTCTGATTGTAAATGTACTTTAAGAGACCATATCATTCTTTTCAGTGAGCATGTGGTCGGTTTTCCAATGGCTGAGTACTGAGCGACTGATAATTCTACGGCCACCTTCCATTATTCTAAAATTAATATTATGATAATTAAGAGCTGCCTTTTCATGTTTCTCTCGAACCAACACCTTAATTTCCTTGTATACGCACCTCTTCGACGTCTTATTCACCTTTCAATTCTTCGGATGCTCATTAGTAATTAAGCATGTGACTATTTTTTCAAAAATTTTAGATCTTAGATCTGTATATTTATTAATTCATATCTAATATGATAACAACAAGCCCATTTATTGTAAAAACCTCCTCCGTGGACTCATCAAAATTAAACTAGGTTTCCACTGTAATTATAAAACCTAACTCTGTTCATGATATCCGGCTCAAGTTCTAAGTTTGGAAACTGTACAAGTCAATTAGTCGTTTAGTGGGTAAAAGTTTTTAAAAAATTGCTTGGGTGATCTCTTCTAGATTTAATCGAATCAATTGAATTATAACTTGGTTTGTTAAGTTATCAGAATTTGATTATATCAACTTTTTAAATTTTTTAAAATCAAACTTGGTTTTGGCTGGATCGCTAAAGGGGGTATATAAATCAAACCTTTCAATGGGTTTGTTGCCTTTTCCACTCTTCTGTTACACTTTCAGCTCATATGGGTGTGTGTGTCCAAATAAATGCACATCCCCTCCTCCATAAATAATGCACCTAATTAATTCAACAAAAAGGGCTGGTCAAGATCCAAGGAGCAAGGGGAAATTTAGGGTTTGATCAAGAGGGGCATTTTGTGTGAATAACAAGAAAGAAAAGGTCATAGTAGCAAAATCAGAAAAAGACAGGAGAGGAACCGATCGTATCTTAAACGTACGATGTATTGCAAGTAGTTTGTTTGTTTGTATATATCAAGCCAGAACTCTTCATGTAAATATGTATCCGCGCGAGTACACTGAAATCACACTCGCCTGAGAGTTTTCGGCTTTATCAGATTATATTTTTCTTTTTTTACTGGATTAAAGTTAAAAATTATTAAAATTAAATATTTAAATAAAATTCTTAATTAAATATTAAATTGAATTTTTTATATATGATGCTTTTTTTTAACTGGATTAGGCTCGCCTAACAATTTCCATCCGAGCACTTCATATAATTCTAGGATTATTTATTAGATTTTGTTTGATTAGGTATAAGAAAAGTAAAGATTAATTAGATGTATTAAATGATTAAAATTTTATTTTTTAAATAGTGACCTGCAATTAATAATCCATGTACAGACAACTCCACTAGCAGGTGTCATCGATAAAAGGGCGAGTTCAAATTAAGATACACAACATAGCGCGTAAGAAACCTTAAAGTTGAAGTAGCAGAGCCCGAGTTGATAGTTAAAGAGAGAGAGAGAGAGGGAGGACAGGCTGGTAGCATTTGGTAAAAAAAAAAGCTGACACGGACGTTGACTCTCATGTACGGAATGTCTGCCTCTTTTAGGCAGAGACTTATTTATTTTATCAACAAAACAATTCTCCTGCTTTTTTAATAATTGTCTCTCCTTTTGCCCTGAATATTGTTTGATATTTTACTGTTTTTCTTTCTCTCATAGCTGTAGAGTAGAGCCCTAGTAGATAAGAGGGAGAGAGGATTGGAGGTAGAGTGTATAGATTTTGGCATCCTGATCTTTGAAAATTCTCACATTATATTGATGTGTTGTCGTTTAGCAGGCACAAAGATGTCATCCACGATCCCCCCCTCAGCTCCCAATTGCATCGCCCTTTTGGTGTTTCTCGGGGAGCTCTGCCGAGGTCATAGAGCCTAGTAGACTTGCAGGCCTGGTCAATGAAACGCATGCCATGCTGTCCAGGACTTCTGTGTACAATTGCTTCAAACACCTCCAATGGGCTGGGCGGAGGCATGTTAAAGGCTTCGATGAGTTATAATTAAGGTTTTATTAATATTTTTTATTATTAATTTTTTATTAAAAAAATTATAATTCTTCTGAAAATTTACATGAAACCTTCTAATACGATGCTTTAATAAGAGAATAACATTGAGAGAGAATCAAGTGTTGGAAAAAAGAATTAAAAGAAAAATTTAATTATTTTATTTTTCAGTTGATATGAGATTGTTATTTTATGATGGTTGAGGGGTTGTTACAATATCGATTCAGATTCGATTATAGATGAATTATATTCCATAAAACATTGTAGAATATAACTTCAATAGTGAGTTTATTTTTACTTTCACTTTAATTTTATGTACTTTTAAATTTATTTTTTTTAATATTTTAGGTAGTGTATTTGAATTAAAACTTTACTATTAACTTTAAAAATTTATATACATGAATTAATAATTAATCTTTTAAAAAAATTATATATTTATTTAATAGTCCAGGAGAAAAAAAATTCCTAGCTCCGCCCTTGATTACTGGGCATCGCTAATAAATTAAATACAAAAGTCTACAACAACATCACTATATTCAACACAGATATTAAGAAGAGGCTCAATCTTATCTACCTAAACAGACCTCGACCAAGAGAGGGAAAATGTTATTGAACCAGACCAGTGATGAAGTCAAAAATTTTTAAAGGAGTAAATTAATAATAAATACTTCATATTATGCATTATGTAGACATACGTTATATAAAGAAATCAATTTAAAACATTTATATTAACTCATATCAAATGAAATTAATTTAAAAATATTTTTAAAATAAAAAAATCTATATTATAATTATTCTTTTCGAGTTTTTATATTTTGATATCTCTTCATAATGATTTTATTATCAATCTCATCGAAGATATTTTTTTCAAAATAGCCCAAATCATATAAAAAAAACATTGCTGGAAAAACGATTTTGTAGTTTTTTTAATAGAATGCATATAAGAAAATCCAAAAATGAATGATTTTCCACTAAACATGCATTTGCTTTATTTCGACGTAAAGACGGAGTATTCTTTTTCTCTTTTTATTTCCCATATTTTTCTGTAACTTTCCTTCCATTCATGGGACTTTCAACTCATAATTTATGTTTCTGCACATTAACATGCTTATAAAAAGTCAAGGGGCAGTTGCCCCCTGATGCCCCAGTGTGGCTTGCGCCAACCAGCATCATACATGCAGATTGAGATTCTAAGGAAACAAGAACCGTCATGTTTTAAATCTAACCATTGATTTCAATAAATAAAATATAATAATAATAAGTTATTTCTATTCGATAGAAGTTTCAAAATCTCTTCATTTTCAAACAACTTTCTCAGCATGGGTAAGGAGAGCAAGAGGGCTTCGCTGGGGGCCACAGTTACATTCTCTACAAGTTAAATGCAAGCACCATCTATGAGATTACCCGCTATCATGTTTTCCTTTTGACATGGTAATTGCCCATGTCTACCGTATAAGAGTATCCGAATTTCCTATTAAAGGTAACAGAGCATCTTCCTTGCCAGTTAAAAAAATAAAAACAAAAGCATGTGTAAATCTCATGAATGATGAATCTTCCTGCTTTTGGAGTTTCTGGATACTTGGTTTGGCCACTTCATAAATGCTTCCATTAAGTATAAGCATGTATGACAAGTAATGCCAACCTTTCATAAAACGCTACCTTCCACTAGTGAGAGGAATTCACAGCTCATACATGTAAAACAGTGTCATGGCAGAAAAGGTTGCAATAATCACATTACGATAATGGTTGGCCGGAGTGGTGATTTGTTTAACAGAACTTCTATGCATCTGAGACGCTTCTTCTGGCCAGAGTCTTGAGAGGAGAATTCCATGCAGATCTCATTATCTACAACAATAAGAATGAGATTAATATAGTTTCCAAACAATGTTTGTGTAAAGACACGGAGGATCAGAACCATGTGCAGGTGATTCTAATAAGTGATAAAAATCAAAGAGTTATGATCCCACAAATTGATAACCAATATCCAATTATGATCCAAACCAAAATGGAATTATGCGAGGAAAAATTCAGCAATAAAATTACATGGAGCATATGTAATAACTGCTCTCAAGAGGGGAACTACACCTTTGTCATTACAAGTTTAAGGTTTCAAACTGGTTGAATAATTAAGATACATAGGTAGTGGAATCAATTTTCTAAGTTCCAGAATTATCAAAGAGATGATGCATAGATTAATAAAATCACAAATCCAGTACTTGAGCATCTGAAATGCTCTAGAGATAGCAAGGTTTCAGCATCTATAGGCCATTCATGCAAAACACAGAAAGAGATTGGCTGAGTTTGTACAGTACTTCGATCTTGAAAACTCAAGGTCATGTCAGTGTACCCAATGAGAAGAGCGAAAAAAAGAGGAGAAAATAAAAACAAGATGGGATAGAAGAGAAAGAAAAGAGGGTGAATTTTCGTACAGCTATGGAAACCATGTGAAAACTAAGGGTAAAAGGACCACATGAAAAGAAGAAGACAAGGGTCTAACAAAGTATCTTCAACTGTTTGAGCAGTCCCCGGGAAACTTCCACTCTTTTTTGAGTGAGAAAAATAAAGTCAGATGGTCCCCAAACCTGACACCTTTCTCCATCCAATTTGTGTAGAGAAAGTGAATATGGGAAGGATGAAAGGAAGAAGCCATAAGCTTATTATTTGTGGTCACAAGCCCAAGTGAGACTCCAGACGATAATAGCAAGACAAGCAATTAACAAGATATGGTGCCTTCAGAAGGAGAATTAGGAGAGTGTTTTATTCTGCAGTATTTTTTAGCAATTGGCTTGCTTTATATTTAAACCTCACCAATTCTTTTGTCACCGAAACAGGCAAAGACCCTAGATTGATAAAAATGCAAGCATCATCACAACTATTAAGTGTAGATCAACATAAAAGCTATCTGCGTTCATTATCAGAACTACCAAGTATTGTCTTCAGTGACCAAGACAGAAAAAGAGCTCTTCCTAAACTATCATGATGTAATATCTGCACTTCAGAGTGCCAAGTTTTGAGAGAGAGAAAAAGAATCCCAGCATCAGGAAAATACCCATAGTAAAACAAGTTAACCAATTTTTATTTCTCTAACATTCTAAAACCAAAAGGTGGATGCATGCACTTAAGCTTCAAACAGGTATAACAACAGTACACATGCATTTTTTTTTCTGGTAGACCATATGACATAGTTTGGGAAGAGGAAAGCAGTAGAAAACAGAAATTACTGCAGAATACTGGCTAAGAATAGGATAAACTGAAGTTGGAACAGGATAATTAGGGTTTAGGGTTCATAAGAAACATCTAGAATCTGAATAGATTGATAAAATAACAAAAACTACTACAAAAGTAATCCTAGCAGCCTATTTATATTAATTTAAGCATTATATCCTTGTAGGAAAAGGATTCCTGGTCTTAGTCTCCAAGCAAAACTATTTAGCCTATAAAGGAAATACTTTAAAAAGTCACATGCTAATCACATGACCATAGATTAATTAACCCTAATATCAGAAATATAATAAAATAAATCCTAGAGAAGGCTTCGTCACCATATGATGAAGCCTATAATATGTTCATAATTCACTTGAATATGGAAACAAAGAAGAAAAGACATAAGATGAAATGTACAAATGCATATTCACAGATGGACCATCATGATCCAGTCCAATATTAATATGAATGCTGCAATTGGTGGTCCAGCAAGATACAATAGTCAGAAGAAAGCAATTCTAGAAGCCACCATACCATTTAACTGCATCTAAATATGAAGACTCAAAGTAGTGGCACCGAATGAAATAAGGCTCAATCTTCATCTGAGTTGAAACAGAAGATGAAAAAATAAACCAGGGAGATAACGCACAACATATGCAAAAACCATTATTGAACAGGAACACTAATTTCCCAATGCATAACTCACTTTGGTTTGTCTGTTAAGGTTACTGAGGACCTGAGCAAACGCTGGCTAATACTGTCAGCAAGCACACCTTTTTCTGAATTTAGAATGGACTTTTCCTTTACAAAGCTTGGCAGATTTTTTGCTTCATATTCAAGCTGTTCTTGATCATCATCACAGCAAACACGAGATTCAAGGAATTGCCATTGACGCTTGCTGAAAGAAAAAATTAGCAGGCTAAAAGTCTATATTGATGACCAACCATGTTCCAAGCATCATAGTTTCATAGTCTTCATCGACAATAGGTAGCTTTTATATGTCATTTGTGATTTGGCACTTGCAAAGTTTCATGCATTGAGGCTAACCATAACATGTTTTCACTGAAATTTCTCCATGAAGCACAAAAAACTGATAGTAATAGTTTATGGAGGCACCTTGCAACAATTTGCATGCTCTCTGTCCAAAAAATAAGCTACCAATTCACATAATGAATCACACCTTCACAAATTATACATGTCCAAGAACATTAATTGCATTTTGCAAGAACGAGGGAAATTGTATAATATCAGATCAAATGTCTGCATATACAACTTTCTCATGAAGCATTAGTTCCTCTTTGAACTAGGGTTCTAAGTTCTAACACCGAGCTGGGAGTATTGGTGCAATGCAGAAACTCAATCTCAATCTACCATCTCCAGCAACAGAAAAAATCTTTATTTTTTGCTCCATTTGATAAGCTATATCAGTTCTCATTGAGAATTGGCAACATAAGACCTTCAAATACGAGGTTCTCAAAACAATAAAATCTCCCAAGTTTCTCCTATTTCAAGTCTCGAACAACCATATATTCCAAAAATTCCTCATGTTCTGAGCAGAGAAACAGAAACAGAAAACAGTGAAAACCCACTTTATTAATCATATCGGTGCACAAATCTAAAACACTAGACCAACGACAAACATGATAAGACAAGTTTCAAACTTAACTTCCAGAACATATTGCGCTCATTAAACCAACACAATTAGTAATTCGACTATATTGACAAATCATCAAATTAAAACCCATCATAAATATGCAATTCTCTTAAAATGAAAAATCAACATTTCCTGATTAAAATAACTAAAACAAAGGGGGCTTTCTCCAAGATAGTGTGGGCACCATGAAATGAATAGAAGTAAAAACAACACATTATCCAAGTTTTCTCCCTCTCATCATGATTACCACAAGTCCCACAAATGTCTTTCACTAAAGGAGCAGCCCTTGATCTGGACTTTCATTATAGACCCAAACGGAGACTTTATACTAGTTTTTGTAGTCTTAGCTCTCTTCCTTAGTGCAGTCAATGCTTCTCGGTTTCCATTCCTCTCTTTATCATTTTCAACCACCTAGTAAGAAATAAAACAAGTGATTGTGAAGTTCACCTTATTTCGAGCTAATAAGACATGCTCGGCATCATTTTTCGAGCTCGACTAAGCTTTGTTGGAATTGCTGCATTCCTTCATCCATTTTTTTGGCTTATAAGAGAATATGTAAAAGCCCTAGTTTAGGGTTTGAGAATTAACTTGCTAGTGGTTTTGCAGAGTTTGCCAAAGCGGAGAGAGGAGCAGCATCATCAGTGCAAGACAGTTTGTCCGTGGAGGAGACATAAGAAATTAACAAGGGGTTTTGGGCTTTAGATTTATTAGAGCTCTTCGCTGCTATTTTGCTTCCAGAGCCTAATGATTGAAACCAAGAAGGCTCATGGGCTCAATCTTTTAACACAAATTAAGTACCTTCAGGCAGGCTTTTTACATATAGTATCTTTCAAGATCGATATTACACAGGCCCACATCCTAATGCATTCTTGAATTTGTTTCACAATCTTGTCTTGTGGAGAATAATTTTTTTTTTTTGGCTATTTGCTTATCAGAATGAGAGTAAAGCAGGCTAGAAACTTGAGCCTACCGATGATCATCGGCGACAAGTTCTCGGACCAGCTTCTCTGTGCTGTTAGCTGTGACAGTGGCATAATTGGCATCTGAAGGCTGCGTTGAAGAGTGATTTCCCCATTTGCTTACATTCTTCACACCATTGACATGAACATTTAGCCTGTCAGATAAGTAGCTCAGGGCTCTGTTGTGGTCGAGCCTGGTGAGGCATGTGGTGTTTCTTATCCAGGATTGAAGGAGCAGATTCTTTCAAGACGAGCGCCTTAGTGTTTACAGGATTTGCAACCATTAGGATCTGCAATGTACTAGCAACGTAAGGCATCAACTTTGGCGAGAAATAGAATATCAGAAGAGCATTAAAAGGAAATGGTTAATTCCAAAGCTCAACTTATTTTCCCATCTCTTCAATAACAATCAGTTCAAAGAATTTTGAGAAGAAAAAAGGGAAATTTTAAATTTCTTCAGGATTCCTTGGATTCTTGTTATGTTTGGCTATTGAAAATATTATGATTTTGTATCTGTAATTTCTGGAATGTCAATGATCAGACACCCTAAAGTTCTAAATCAAGGTTAAGAACGGATTAAATTCAGGAATTCAATAAAAAAAAGTAAGTTTCATTCTTGCTCTCTACGTTTTTCTCAGCAATCAACCGGGCCATTAAAAACCTGCAATGCATAAAGGAAGCAGAGATTACTAGTAGCTCCAGCTCCAGTGAACAGAATCCTGACTACATCCTGTGTCATTGTTGCAGATCAAATGATAAGCACTGAACCAAACAAAAAGCAAAATAAAACGCTAGAGAGAGACCGGTAGCTAGAGAAAGCTTATATCATCGAATCACAGATCCATTTATGGTTAAAATCTTTAGAACTGCACCATTAACTGTGTGCATGATTTCACTTGTCCTTTTGAAGAAAAACCGGTAGATGATTTCACTTATATCTAAACCGCCGATTTTAGATGGGCTTCTAGCCATTGTTAAAAAAAGGGCTCAGCAAAGAGGGGGGAAAAGAAAAAAGCATACAGTTTCAAAGAAAAAGAGGTGATAAGGAAGGAGGTTGGATTGGAACTGATGAAAAATATAATTTAGTGGTTTGCAGTTGAAAGGAACATGGCACCATGAAACAAATGTTGCTTGCCCCTTCATTTTTTATACGCGATCCCCATGTTTCTTGTGCTGTATCTTGTGGACAGTGGCAACAAAGAAAGTTCAAATTAATTGTATTCTGCATTTTTGCTTTGCTACTCGAAGTTCTTTTTCTTTGAAAAGAATGATAATATTATATTGCGGACACACTCAGGATATCATCCACAAGTGAGTAGCCACTTCTAAAAATCAAATCATAGAAAATATCAAAATAGCTCGTCAACTCAAAATTCTATAACAATCATACACTTGCGTGTACGATAATTCCCAAAAAATTACTCATCCTAGTACTACTTCAGCTCAACTATATTTTAGTTTAGAGTTCTTACAGGATTCGATGTATTATGATAGATTTACAAGTGCAGGTAATATTCTATGAACTCGTGAAGAAGAACGTTGGAATTCTCTCGCTCTGAATTCTGAAAAGGTCCGTAGATGAATTTTAAGGATAGTGCCACGGGCATACGAGTGATAATCAACTTTTTTTCCATCCATTACCTTGATTGTTTTTATATTTAAAAAAAAAATTATTTATTTTAAATTAATATTTTTTAATGTTTTAAAATTATTTTAATGCGCTAATATTAAAAATAATTTTTTAAAATAAAAAAAATATTATTTTAATATATTTTTAAATAAAAATATTTTTTAAAAATAATCACAATTATTTTTCTAAACAAACTCTAAATATTAAAATATATCAAAGAAGACAATGATGTTCACGCCGACATAAACAACTAGAAACACATAAAAAATAAACACCACATAATTCCAAGAGTTAATAATAACTAATTTATACAAAAATAACATGAAATTTTATTACAAAAATATAAATTAGATTACTAATCTATTATCTTGAAAAGAGAAAAAAATCTCAATTAATAACTATTGAGTTATTATAAAGATTTCTAATTAAATAGAAATATAAAATTATCAATCTTATATCTGATTTCCTAAATAAAAATAACTTACACTAAAGATCTCCTATATTAATTATATAGCACGGCACCTAATAAATCTTATATTAATTAAATTAATGGACCAAGGCTTCACAGCATAGGGTAGTTTCTCTTCCACTTAAAAACTCCGCCTCATCCTTTTGCCTCATGATGAAAACACACCATGAGGTTCGAGAATAAATTTGTCCTTTTTTAAAAAAAATGAGTTAATTATAAATTAATTATTAAAACTAATCATCATATTTTATTAAAAATAATTCTTTATCAATATTGACTATGAAGTTAATATTTTTTTTCAAAAAATATTTTTCGTCGTTTTATTTATAATTTATTTCTTCATT
The DNA here is from genome assembly GCA_033617975.1 of Populus alba x Populus glandulosa. Taxonomy (NCBI): domain Eukaryota; kingdom Viridiplantae; phylum Streptophyta; class Magnoliopsida; order Malpighiales; family Salicaceae; genus Populus; species Populus alba x Populus glandulosa. Next base: position 3,818,898 of record CM066156.1, on the reverse strand, counting down.
TCTGTTCATCTTAAAAAACAAAATAAATTAAAAAAAACATAAAATTGACAAAAAAAAAATAGTTTGAAGATAATTTTAGAAAGATTAAATATATATAGTTTCTAATTTATAAGAACTAATTAATTAATTTAGTTAAAATACAGAGATCAAGTTATAATCAACACTCTCTTTGAAAAATAAAAAAATAAAATTAACTTGACAAAAAGCTTAAAATCTTTGTCATAATAAAGCAAAGCCTTTTTTTTTTCCTTAAAAAAAAATAATTCACTCTCTCTCTCTCTCTCTCTCTCTCCGTTTTTAAGGCCCACTAAATAACTGAGCTTGCAGCGAGGAGTGGCATTTCTAATAGAGAGAAAAACAAGAATTGAAACGAAAGGAAGCAAAGCGCTAATGCAGGGTTTGAAATCAGCAGCGGCTCTATTGATTAGAAGCTGCTGTAACAATAATAAATCTAAGTTTTCCCATAGCTTTCTCGCACATTGCCCACAGCACAGCAGAAGCCTCTCTTCTTCTCCCCCAACTGAAGATGATCTTAACAACCAAGTTAGTCTCTCTCTTTTTTCGTTCTTTTGTTTAAAAAGACCAAACCTTTACTGGATTGTTTGTGTTTTTTTTCTTGTCAAGTTTAAGACTCGGGTTCCTTTTGGGGTAGGTACTCGTTGAAGACAAAGCTAATTCAAGAAGTGCCATTCTTAATAGACCTTCAGCTCTTAATGCTCTCAATACTAATATGGTTAGTGTTTTTTTGAACTGGGTTTGATTCAAAATTGTTTCTTTTTAATCGGGTTTGTTTAATTTTGTTTTTTTAGGGTGCTAGATTGTTAAAATTGTATAAAGCTTGGGAGAAAGACTCAAGTGTTGGGTTTGTTACATTAAAGGTAAGATCCCCCCCTATGGTTTCAGCTATGTGTTTCTTCTTCTTCTTTTTTCTTGATTGGTTGTGTTTTAATCTGTGCTAAGGGATACTTGGTGTGTTTGTTTTGAATTTGTGAAGGGCAGTGGCAGGGCATTTTCTGCTGGTGGAGATATTGTTAATCTCTATCACCTAATAAACCAGGGTAAGAGATCAGAGTTTCATACATGCGTATTGAAAATTTTGTTGTGATCTTGCTTATTCGGCTGCTTAATATTTGTTTCAATCAATGCAGGGAAATGGGAAGGGTGTAAGGAATTTTTTGGAACTTTATATACATTCATATACGTGCTAGGTACATATTTGAAGCCACATGTAAGTATTCAAGATTTAAATCGTCAACAGCTTGTATAGATTGCTGGATTTTGAGTCTGGTTTTCTGCATTTCAGTGTCAATTTTTGTAGCTCTGATATTGACATGCATGAATTCCTTGTCGGTGATCAGTATAATTACACTGGTTGATTAATAACTCAAGGAAATGTGGCTGATATCTTATTTATAAGTTTACTTGTGTTAGTAAGTTATCAGCATGGTTACATTGGTGAGTAACAATTTCCTTGTAGGTGGCTATTTTGAATGGCATTACCATGGGTGGTGGGACTGGAATTTCAATCCCGGGAACATTTCGACTTGCAACAGACAAAACTGTATGTAATAGAAAACAAGTATTGATCTTGTAATAATGCTGTTTATTTATCCCCCCTGCTGCCATTTAAATCTATTTAAAGCTAATCGTGTATCCTTGTGTTATGTTCATGGATGTGCATGTCACAATGAAGTTCTTTAATGCCAATAATCATGAAAGTTGGCACTTCAGCCCATTTAGAGCTTTCGGCGTGTCATTTTTTTTTAAAAAAAGTTTTCAGTATGTCCATTGTGTTTTATGGCCATGTAGATTGTTATTTGCTACATGTTTTATTGACAAGGGACCAGCTTGTTTTTGAGTTGCCCATATGAAACCCAAAAATCTTGTATTAAGAAGGAAATCTCATTTAAAAACCTTGTTTCTGTACCCTGGTGGTCATGACATTCAATAAGTGCATATTAATGATGCTTCCTTTCCTATATCCAGTGATGTGAATGTGAAAACAGTGCAGAATCAGTGACTTGTTTAGCATATCTATTTGAATTAATTGTTTACGGCTATATAAATTTTGCAACTCATGTAGGTTTTCGCCACACCTGAAACTCTGATTGGATTCCACCCTGATGCTGGAGCATCCTTCTTCCTCTCACATCTACCTGGTCACTTAGGTACTCTTGCAGTACTCTTTCTTTCTTGTGTAGTATTATTAAATTCTGTTACCTGAACTTTTATTTTAGATTTCATTTCTTCTTCTGATTGCATTTCTTTTCTTCCCTTGTATCCCTTTTTTTATGGGCTTAAATGAAAACATCCTTGTCTGTAGCCTCACTTCATCGATTAGCAACTTAGAGACTGTTTGGTATTGTGGTAGCATTTGCTTTTTACCCAACCACAGAGAAAAAACTGTTTGGTTAGCCAACTAGCTTCTGCCTTTTGCACCGGGCATCATATATAATTGTGTTTCAAACATTGGTTTTGTAGAAAGCTAAAGTAACTTGTTTTTTATTTATTTTGAATGCAAAAATCTATCTCATAGCAATTTTAAGAAAACACATTTTTTAAAACTTATCTTTTTGAAACCACAACTTAAAAGTGTTTTTTCTTAAACCTACTTTAAATACTCTAGTATTAGGATGGCATAAGGTGTATTCTTGTTTGCAGGTGAGTACTTGGCTTTAACCGGAGAAACGCTTAATGGAGCAGAAATGATTGCTTGTGGCCTAGCTACACACTACACAAATAGCGAAGTTAATACTGGTGAAACCTTTTCTTGTTTTGTCTTGATTTATTTCTCTGTCCTGGTTGTATGACATTATCCTATGTTGTTTTGATCCTGTAGAAACTTCGTTTAGTTGAACATCATCTTGGGAAACTGGTCACTGATGATCCTTCTCTCATTGAAACTTCTTTAGAACAATATGGTGACCTTGTCTATCCAGATAAGATGAGTGTACTTCACAGGTAATATATTGTCTTTCATTTTCATTCTGTAGCATGTTCTTGTTTTACTGTAAAATAACATTTGCCTTTCGAAGCATACGCAACAAAACCTAACCCCCCCTCCCACTGAAAAAAAAAGAAGCTACTATAGTTTAACAAAATGATAATCTTTTCAGTTGACCTTATGTTGTATTGTTTGTTTAGGATTGAAATGGTCGACAAATGTTTCAGCCATGACACGGTTGAAGAAATCTTTGATGCTCTGGTAAGATTTTATTCTGATAGTCACATGTTTTCCTTGACCCAGAACAATAAATCCAATCAAATTTCACGTAATAGAATCTTTTTATATAGATCGCTCCCCGAGAACAGTTGGAAGTTTTACGTTTTGCATTCTTTTTCATCATTATCGAAGAAAATAAACCTTGTCCAGTTATCGTTCCTCTGAAATTGGTTTTTCTGGGAGAAAGAATTTGGAGACATAGGACTAAGCAGGCAGATATGACGTGCAAAGGGTGGGTGCATAAAAAGGAAGGAAAGAACTCCTTCACTTATGGGTATAAACTATAAACTGAGTTAAAAACCCTTTGGGGTGGGAAATCTTGAAGATTTTCCAGCAGCCCCTTCTTTGGACTCCTTGTGAAGGTCTGAAAAAAGTGATGGTCCTGTCAGCTTTTATCTTGGAAGAGCCGTTAGCAAAGCTCAAGTACTGCCCATTAAAATGCAGCTTGCTGAACAGATTCCCCTGAAAAGCCATTATTTCCCCCATACCTTCCCCCAACCCCATCCCAGGGGAAGAAATAAACGCTAATTGTTATAAATTATAAATATCGTAGCTACTAAAAGGAAACATGGATCCTACAGTTCCTTCTAGGTGAAAAGGGAAATGAATGCATATAAAGTCCCTAAACGTAGTTTTCTCAGACAATTTAAGTGATTTTTGTCATTTTATTCACTTTGGTCCTTTAATTTAGGCAATATCATCCCTAAATCTAAAGTGATCCAGGCTTTTAGCTTAAAGAATACAGGTCAAATCCTTGCATTTTTCCCAAAAAAACTTATGTGGTTTTTGTAATTAAATTCACATTAATCCTTAAAATTTTAATACGTGTGATTTGGTCCCTTCATATACAATTATATGTCAGGTATTTTTACGTTCATTTTTATTTCAGTCCACTGACTTTAAATTTATTCAATATATTCCCTACATGTTAAGGCTTTTTTAGTTTAAATTTTTCATTTTAGTTTACAAACTCCAAATCCAAAAAAATAGAGTAAATTAATGTGTGGGACGACAAGATTTTTCCATAAAAAATTAAATGAGCTTTTAGTTAAAAAGAAAAAGAAAAAGGGTTGTCGTGGGTTTTTGGTTTTCTTTTAAATACATGTAATAAATAGAAAAATAAAAACAAATCTTGATGCTATAGATTTCGATTCGATATGCTAACTTTTTACTTCATTTGCATATATGAATATTTTTCAAACTTGATTTTAATATATTTGAGCTTTAATTGAATTTATTATAGCAATTTTTCTAAACAGACCCATGGCAACATACTGGCCCTATGCTAATAAATTCTAATTATCTTTTTTCCAGCAAAAATTGCTATCATGATTTTAGATAACCATTTCTCTCAGGAAAGGGAAGCTGCTGAAACAAACGACTCATGGTTCAATTCCACTCTAAGAAGACTTAAAGAAGCGTCACCATTGAGCTTGAAGGTTGCCTTGAGATCTGTGAGTCCTCGAACCATTGTCATCTGGCTGACTTTCTCTTCTACAATCATTTCATTGTTATGATCTAAGCTACAAACATCAACCGGTTCAGATAAAAGAAGGTAGATTTCAGACACTTGATCAGTGCTTGGTCCGTGAATATCGAATGAGCCTACAAGGAATATCCAAGCAAATCTCTGGTGATTTTTGTGAGGTATGAAATGTAATCTATTTTCAATTGAATAATATTTCAGAATCTTTAGCCATCACCATTTAATTTTTTGCTGTGTTTTTATAACCTTGTCAGGGGGTTCGGGCTCGAATGGTGGACAAGGACTCAGCACCAAAGGTATGGATGGAAAGTTTACTTGTATACCAAGATGGAATTTGACAATCCTAATTATTTGCAGAATGTAGCTCTAAGATAATGTACTACACTACTAGAAAGGTTATCTGATGGATTATTGAAATCATTAGTTCGAATATAGCAACCCTAGCACCATTTATTTAAATAATAGGCGTGTTAGCATTAAGTAATTGTATCATCATGCATTTTGAAATATGCAGTGGAATCCTCCAAGCTTGGAACAAGTGTCTGAGGACATGGTGGACCGCTATTTCTCTCCTCTTAGTGAATCCGAACCTGATCTAGACCTTCCAACAAAACAACGGGAAGCTTTTACATAGTTACCACACAAAGGGAATTTTTTTGTTAGGCTTTTTATGTTCTTGAAAGATGAGGAAAGGCAGATGAAATAGGCCTTTTACTGTCAGATTATTGTAAGAACATATGATAGATTCATGTATTCTGGGACTGAGTAGCTTCCAAAATAAGCTCAAGTAACCTTTATTAGCTCGTCATTTTGTAACGTTGTTAAAGCTGTGAATGGTGTTAAAGCTTGTTGATTTCAATTTTATCCTATAAAGTTCGCCAAGGCACAGCATGTGGAGCTTTCGTCATCTATTGTAACATATCTCTTGCATCAGAATTAATATCCTTTCCAGTAGTAGAGGGAGGGGCTCTGATTTAAGTTCTGTACTACGGTTGAAGAGTTCAACGATACCATAGAAATTCACTGAGAGAATATAAATAAATATATATAATGTTGTTTTGTTTTTTAATGGATTTTAATCTCTTTAAATTAGAAATAACATGATCCATGAAGCAACCCCAAACCTAACCTTTGATTAGATTGTATATGTTTCTATTGTTTTTAAAAATTTTATTATTTTTTTAATATTTTAAAATTATTTTAATCGAATGAGATCTGATTCTAATTAAAACCATAATCGAAGAGGCATCATTTCATTCAAAGAACCAGTTATAAAATTGAGATGCAAACCATAATCGAATGAGATGCAAACCATAATCGAATGACATCTGATTCTAATTAAAACCTAAAAATCCCTGGACTATATAGCTATGTTTTTTCCTCTCTAGGCAGGGCATCATTTCATTCAAAGAACCAGTTATAAAATTGATCTCAAAAGCAAATACTCTGCATTTCCTTCAGCTAAGTAAACAAGATACGTCAAAGACGGCGATCCAATCATCCAACAACAAAAATCTAGTGCAATAAAGTCAAGGATATCCAGTCTTACAAGTGAATAAACTTGTATCAAAATAAGGCTACATCCAATGCAGCAAATACTTGTACTAAACAAACGGTAATAAACTATCATAATAATGGAAAAGCCTGCAAGAAAGCACCAAGTCCGCAGAGAAACAAAAGCACCAAATACATGACCGTGCAATCACCGATAGCGACGGAGAGAAAGAGTTTGGTTCCTTTTCCATGTTGCCCTCCTGGAAGGACGTGCCTTGTGGTGCAAGTGTCCCCTTCCTCGGAGACCCCTGTACTTCTTTCCCGCAGATGTGAGACCACGAAGCTCTCTATGTTTGTGGACAGGATTGCAGATCCAGTTGATCCTTGGATCATTGCGAATAGCATTGTGGGCAGCATCGACCAGGATGACCTCAAAATATTTGTAAGTGGAATCCTGAAAAGTGAAAAGTTAATTCAGCTACAGGCAAGTTTTTGAAAGCAACAGCTGACCAATAAAATTGACTAGAACTCAGAAAAATAATTAGCATAATGAATTGAGATATTGAAAACAGCACAACCACATAGATTGCATTCTTCCCAACAAGAAGGTAACAAATTGAAATATATGAAAATTTTGTTTTGAAATTCAATTTAAAACAATACCTATCCTTTGCAAATCAAAACAAATGATTTATTGACATCATTTTATTTTCAATATTTATTTTATTTTTTAAAACAGTTCTCTATCAGAAAACTTTTTCCCAAAAGTTTTTAGTTATCAAAACAAATGATTTTTCAAAGTCATTTTATTCCATTTTTTACATATTTTAAATAATATCATTTTCATTTAAAATCATTTTCAATTTAAATTTCAATAAAATTCCTTTGTTTGTCAAATTGAAATGGACTTAAAATAAAAAATGTTGTTGAAACGCATAAATTTCAATAGGATTTTATCATATACTATTAATTAATTAATTAATTCACCAAGGAATCATATTGAAATTTAAATTGACTACAACTAATTATTTATATTTTAAATCCTTTTAAATTTGACAAACTAAGGAGTTCTATTGAAATTTAAATTGAAAATGATATAAAATGAGAATGATTAGTTATTTTGAATTTAAGAGGACATGTATTATTTAAATCTTTTTTAAAAAAGAGGAATAAAATGACCAATAAATAAGTTGTTGTGATAACTCAAAAATATTATGAAAACAATTCTGATATAGAAATTTCATAATATCTATAAGTGGAATCCTGAAAGGTTAAGGTTAAATTAGCTTTAGAGTACAAGCCAACCCGTATAGAGCCTAAGAAATATGAAAAGGGTTTCGGTAAGTCAGAGAGGCAATACAAGCTAATCATGTTATGACCCCTTATCTCACTTGCCAAGTAAATATCATTGCGACATTCTTAGTTCAATTGAAAATCAAACATGCTTAATAAAAATAGGGTCCTCATCAAGTCATCATAAATCATATTGTAAAGCTATTGCCTCTTAACACAACATGGAAAGTTGAAAGAGCAAGTAAAAATGAACTTATAACTAACCTCATTAATCCAATATGAGTTGAGAACTTTGAGACCACCTAATTTCCTTCCTGCACGCTCCTCGGCAACAGATCTCTTGCTACGCTGGAACTTGAGCTGTGTAACACCCTGATTTGTTGGCTTGCCATAAACAATACCCTTAGGAACAGGCCTCTTCCTACCACCACGTCTCACACGAATGCGATAGACCACATACCCCTGAAAATCCAATGTATATCATCACCAAGTAGACGTGCACTAGATAACGTAATTGCTAACTCAGTCACCAGCACCAAATAAAGTGATTTCTAACTCAATCACCAGCACCATGAATGGCAAACTACATAGATGAAAGTAACTACAAACAAAAGCTTCACCTGCTTTGCCTTGTAACCCAGACGGCGAGCCTTATCAGGACGAGTAGGATGAGTGACACGCACAATTGAAGGATGTTGCCGGTATTCCCAGCACCTCACCCTCTGCAAAAACCTCATAACGTCTGACTGTTTCTTCCTCCATAGCTCCGAAACATACTTATAAGCCCCTAAACATCACCACACTCATTATTAAACCCCAGATACCAGAATTCAAAAATAATAAACACAACCAAAACCCATGTTTCTATTCTAAATCTAGTTGTATTCAAGCAACGACAATACCAAAAGACCAGGAAAGAAACCCGGCTTGATAGGCCTATTTCATAAATCAAGTGGACAAAAAATCAGTGATGAAAGCACTAACCCAGCATAAAACATTCTGTTTTCCACATGATTTAACGAATTATTTAAACCCCATCAGACATCAAGTTCAATAATATCAACAACATCATGTTCATTAAATCATCAGATTGTATGCTAAAAAATCATCAAATCAAGCTCATTTTTAAACCAAATAAATAAATAGATTCATCCAAGAAACTACACAGACAGCGGTTAAAGATTGAAACATGAAAAGAGATCAATAAAGAGCAGAGTCTACGAGTGCTTTCTTACCCATTGTTGTGTGGCAGTGGAAGTCGAAAACGGCCCCCTCTCTTCACCTCCAAGGCTTATTATTGTGAGGCGGGATGCCCTAGTTTTTATTTATGTATCAGAAAGTCAATCCTAGCCGTCAGATCTTATCTGATTTTGGGTCATGTCGGACTCATAATATGTCTGGGCTGGATCTAGCGGCTCTGACTGGTTTTAGTTTAGTTCGGCCCTAAACTTAAGTTGTTGTTAGTCATTTTGCAGGCCCATGTTACAATGTTTTACCTCAAAATTGATCTCCCTGGGGAAGGTAGTTGATAGATATGTTGATGGCAAAATAAAAACGTACGTCTTCCATATCTACAACACAAGAATGTTGTAACACCGCAAGTGTTCAATATCATTACATGTTTTTTGATGGATCGTATAATTAAAATCTTAGAACAAGCTTGTAGATTAATGATACTCTTGCATGAATACAAGGAGTGAGTTCTCATTCGAGTGATATCTAGTCGCAACTCTGTACAATTAATGTTTGCTCTGCCATGTCGTATTCCTGTACAACTATGGCCGATTAAATAAAATTATCATCATTTGAAATAAATACATTATTGATGATGCTCTCAAATCAAAAAAATTATTTTTCACCATGTTTGGATGATAGATAATTATGTGTTCATGCTAGTCGTTCATTTTGTACAACTGAGAACTCCAGAAGTTTGTAATATATATTGCAAAACAATATATTTTTAAGGATTTTTGGAATCCTACGATAATTAAATCAATAATTTTATAATAAAAAATTACAGTAAATAAATATTAAATTTTAATGACAAGAAAGTTTATTCTTAATTTATATATAATAAATACTGAAAATAAGTTATAAGAAAATGAATATTATAAACATTCTATCTAGATTGTTCAAAGTGTATTTATAACTTTAAACTTTTTATTTTTTTTTGCATAAAAAGGCATATATCTTTTCATTCTTTATATTCAAGTATGAGAAAGACCCTTCATGTTAATTGTAAGTGTCTTCTTTAACGACACTTAGATTGATGTAAGTATTATATGTTGCGATCTTACATCAATATGCCTAGGTCCAACGTATAACAAACTCAAAGGAGATTGGATATGGAATCTTGTCAGACTTGTAGACATTTAAACTTGGCATGTAATTGAACTTAAAAAAAGATTGGATTTGATATTTTACCATTCATAGACATATGGATTTGATGCTCAACTAAACCCGAAAAGAGATCAAGTCTCGCATCTTGTCAAATTCAAAAACACTTAAATCTAGCATGTAGCCATAACCAAGAGGGTTGAATTTGATATTTTGTCAAACCCTCTTGTTATGGTGTGGTCTTTTCTCTTCATTTATATATATATATATATATATATATATATATATATAAATTAGTATGAAATAGGTTTATCCATCAATTATTAATTATTATATATCATTACTCATGGTAGTTTTCATTATATGTAAATATATTTTTTAAAAAAATTATAAATGATAAAAAAAAAAATCTAAACCGACCCCAGACACAATCCACCCCCTCAAAACAGAACAGAGCCCACTGATCCATTGCTTTCCCACAGTAAAGTATGGGCAAATTTGTACTTGAGATGTTATGAAAATAACGTTACAAATACACAGTTATATATGCATATGTATAATTACAAATAAATAAGTTATAAATAAGTTAAAATTTCCATCTAATTTTTTTTAAGAGGTCAATAAATAAAACTCTAACCTGCCCAAGGACCTAAGATTTTTTTAAAATATTCTATAAAGATTAACTAAAATTTACCTGCACATAAAATTAGTGAATTATTTTCACCTACCAATCAAACCGAATGTATCTGTTGAATTTGACAGTAAGAGACCTTTTTTTTATCTGAATTAATGAAATAATCTAAACTAGGCAGATGATTTGTTAAATGGTTAGAAATGAAGCAACATGTATTTTGTAGTTGAGATACATTGCCAAAAAAATCTGCCCAAGGTCCTGTTCTCCTATCTTCCTATCCTCCACTCCTTTACAGCGAAAGGAGTAAGCAGATAAAAAAAAATTAAAAAAAAAAAAAAAAAAAACATGGGAGGAGGAGCCATGCATATGGACTTAATTCCTATTATTCAATTCAAACCTTCCACTTCTGCCATCCCTTCTTTGCCTTCTACTTCTACTAGTCTCAATTTTCCTGTATCAGTTAGTGAAACTGTTGCATCTCCTGGACAGTCTTGTACTGCTTCTTCTTGTTATTGTCAAAGGGGAACTTGTCCAAGAATGTTACAGTCTGCTGTAATACATGGAAAAGATCATGATACAAGGACGAATGGGGTGTCTCCATATAATGTTGTTCTAGGCACTGTGCCATCACAATTGGAAGTTGAAAGCGCCATAGCTTCCCTTCAAAAGTGAGTGATGTTTCCTTCTTGTTTTCTCTAGAAAGTTTGCATGAATTATTCTGATAAATTGTTATGTTGACAGTTTTTTGAGTGAGGTTTCTTCATCTGGGCAGATGTTGTTGGACTGTTGTGGTGTTAGAACATTGCTGTCTCTTGGTTATGGAAGAGTTCGTGATGCTTTTAGCTTGCTGCAAACTGATACATCTATTAAGGTGCCTCTTCTTGTTCTGGTTGTTGCATATTTCATAATTCAGTAACTATGATAGATGCGAAGAATGAAATTTAATATTACTTTCTACTTGTATCACATTAATTTTCTGAGTTGTCACTTATGGAGTCTAACATGAAAGTAGAGACTGGTGATTTCTCTAGCATCTGATAAGGCTGTCTGGGATGCTGTTATGAGCAATGAGGCAGTGAGGAAGCTGCAAGGGTATTGCTACCCAGGTTTGTATTCTTAAACTACTGTCATGACATGTATTGGATAGGCATATTAGAAACCAATTTGCATCGATTCTAGGCATGGTTTAAACTGGCTCATGAGTTTGTGCTCTCCATTATCGAGAAAATCAATAGGTCTAGCCCTTTGGTTAACAGAAATGGGGCATTTGGTTCTTTCATTGCAACAATTCTAAGCATTAAAATTGTAGTAATGTCATGGGGGGTTGGAAAAAGATGATTGGATTGACCCGTGGAAGGAGAAGGAAACCTTGCAGTTCAGAAGGAACTGATTTGCACAGTCAAGTGCTAGTTTTCCAGGCTTACATTTGCTTAAAACTTGATAATTAAATTGCCTTCAATTTTTACTACAGTGTTATTAATTTGTGCAGCTGAAGATTGTAGGAAAGAAAGCTGCGAGGAAGAATCGGACATAGCTGCTCGCGTTTTGAGGTGGATCATGGACATCACTAAAGCCAAAATTATTGAACTCCTTGATAAATTCACACTATTAATGAATGAGGTTTTTCAACCAATTGAGAAGGAAAAACCCGGAGAAGAAACCAATCATAACGTGGATGACAAAGTTAGATCATCACTGCTTCTCTCCATTGTGATCCTCTTGATTGTAGTTGTGGCAAGGACTCGCGGAGCTTAACTGCCTAGCTAGTTGATGGTTGCCCTAAACTATTAACTTGTATACCCTTATCTGTTTATATTCATAGATGAAACAATTTTGTTTTATAAATAATCTCAATTGCTTGAAGTCCAAATCTCGCTCTCTTGCAATCAGAATGGAGAATTTTGCACAGAATGGAGGGATCGGATCTTAATGTCTAGCAAGCTGATAAAGATACTTCTGAGTTCTGAAGCTATTGTATTCAGGCAAAAAGCAAATCAAACAGATGGCTACAATGGCTCCCGATCAACAGTACAGTTCCAATGCTGAACAGACCAGCAAAACAGGACATAAACTCCCATCATGCAATTAGATTTGTATGCTCCACAATTCTGCATCTGCTTTATAAAACAAAATAAGATTAAGGGAAAAATGATCTGATTAAGCCTTCTCAATCATACTTAACAGGGCAGAAACCAAGCCCTAAGTGGGTGCAGGATGTTCCTTGTTAGGAGAGCAGGAACTGGTGCTTGTAATTGGAGTGAGTGAACCTACAAATCCAGGAGTCTATTTAAACTCTTGTTATTAAGGACAATGTGTGCTTTAAAGTCCTTAGTAGAGCTTGAAGTCATACAAATATAAATTTATTTTTCTAGGAAAGTATGGGTGTTTTGAGTTGCCTGCCAATGTTCTTAATTTCTGCAGGTCCTGTGATCCTATCAAGTTTTATTTTTCTATACTTGATGAGTTTGTTCTCTTTTAATGGTGAAATTACCAAGAACAACATAGAAAACCCATGTCTGACAGGGTAAAAGAAACAGAGAAAAGGAGACCAATTAAGAGATAACAGTTGACTGAGAGCTAGCTTCCATACAAAGTAATCAACGAAGGGCAAAGGACAGCCAAGCCCATCGAATGCCTCATCCACCCCATACATGCCTTGCTTATGTTCCGGTTAGAGCTTAAAGTAACCTCCTTGATTATTATAACATGATTATTGGATTTCATTTTCTAAAAATTTCACTTGAATGGGGAGTTGAATGGGGAGTTGGAACTAACAGAACCTTCTATCAAGAAAAGTGGACCTGAAAACAAGCTCATAACCTTAAGGGTTAGCTTAAATTTCTGTAGTTTTCCTAAAAAGAGAGCAGCAAGGGATCCAAGAGCTTATATCATTTAAATTAATTCAGAGATCAAGAAAGTTGTGTAAGTGAAATAATTAAATTCTAATCTAAAAACAAGCTCCATAGAAAAATCTGACTTGGTATCTCTCGTTAGAATTCTGATTTAAACAGAGGAGGATCACATGTCATATGAAGGAAATTAGACAACTTGTTATGGAAAGGTTGGGTCTTTGGCTAAATCTTCAAAGTTCTATCGCTTGTACATGGAGTGAATAAAATGTTGAGTTGTAGGGGATTCTGTAGCCAAGTGGTACAATTTCTGTTTCCAGATAGGTAGCAGAATCTGACAGATAAAAGAGAGTATTAACTTTTGGAATACTGCAGAGACGATGAACATGCTAGTTGCAGATATGGACCCTATGGTCATGATGCTAAAAGACCTTGGTATTTGATTGCTACATTCATGCCTTATCCTACTCGGGAAAAAGAAATGTACTTAGAAGTGTGCATTCAACTGTTTAATTTATTTACTGGGTTGTCGGTGCTGAACAAAGAATCTGACACCACAAGTATCAGGAAATCAACTCTCGTCATGGAATTACATTTGTACGCGCAATAAAATGAAGGGGAAAATGTTCTTGAGAAGCCTTTTCAACCACATTGAACTCAACAAGGCAGAATTAGAATCCAACTTTGAGAAGAGAATGCCACTCCAGTTTCACAAAGTAGATCAATGAACTTCAAATGAAAAAAAAATCATAATAACTGGGGATGGCAATGGTGATAACATGCAGCAAGTATTTCCTTCCATTAATTAATGAACATGATGCAATGCTTGTCTGTACACTTTGTATAAAGCAGAAAATTTGAATACTAACATTATTGTACTTGATTGATCATGCTGGCTTTCACCAACTGCTCCACTAATTTGATTGTAGATTGCAGACTCATTGAATGATTCCTCTAGAATCATATCTCCTGGTTTCAGAGTATCTTTCCATTAGCGCACTTGATTTTAAAACTTGTTCACTTTGATTGTAGATTGTAAATTGTAGATTGCAGACTCATTGAATGATTCCTCCAGAATCATTTCTCCTAGTTTCAGAGTATCTTTCGATTAGCGCACTTGATTTTAAAACTTGTTCTTCACTTTGCAAAATAAAGAAATTAGGATGCTAACATTGTTGAACCTGATTGATGTTGAGTTATGGTTAAATGTCTTCTTAGAGTATACCTTACAACCAAAAACAAGTCAACAACCAACTCTGATAAACCAAAATGGAACTACTCAAATGGAGTTGTTAATCTTCCATCACTAATCTCAAAAAAACATGTAGCCATCTGCTTAGTAATGGATTAGTTCAAAAGGCTAGATATAACACCTTCAATTTAAAGTTTGGCACCAAATATGCAGCAGATCAATGGCAATGAACCTTCATGCTCTGGTTGTTTCTAGGAAAAAGATAAAAGCACACCACCAAATAAATCCTCCGAGTAGACCTGTGAAAACAACAGTCAACCACTATAAGTGTTCATATGGCTCCCTGCATGTTTTGTATATTCATTGTATGAACATTAAATCCATGGCAGTACTATAGACAAAAATATATCTGGGGAGAAAAACAGCCAAGGGTGCAAGATCTTACATTGTAGGAGAAACTGAAGCACTTGACCAAGTCAATACCTCTGCGTCATAAAAGAAACCCATTTTGCCAACTTCACGCCTTAGCTCATGTCAAACCATAATCATTACCTCACTTCCTTTGTCAAGCTACTAGAAGCTGATTGAAACATTAAGGCCTCCAAGAATTGCGTACTTTTAGACCATGGCTAGTATTGTTGCATAAAATTTCTTCACCAACACCAGAGGTCACATTTTAACAGTATCTTCTCTTTTCCCTCTTAGAAATCTTCTTGCCAATAGGATTGACAAATGCTGGAAAACTAAATGATACATTGAGACTGAATTGGCCCTCATGATATAGTAATTTTTGAGACCAAGTCTCTTTGATTGAGAAAGTTGACCCTTCTTCAACCCAAATTGAAGAACTCTTCTCTAGTATGGATGCTCATCCCATGGGGATGAGCATCCATACTAGAGAAGAGTTCTTCAATTTGAGTTGAAGAAGGGTGAAAGTGACTTGGTCTCAAAAGTTACTATATCATGAAGGTCAATTCAGTCTCAATGTACCATTTAGTTTTCCAGCATTTGTCAATCCCATTGGCAAGAAGATTTCTAAGAGGGAAAAGATTCTGTTAAATGTGAATTCTGGTGTTGGTAAAGATCATGGTTGTGGATGCTCTTGGTAGCCAAAGGAGTACAATTTCTGTTTCCAGCTTTGTAGCAGAATTCGACAGATAAAGAGAGTACCTTTATGAATACTGCATAAAAAGTGAGCAGCGATAGACACGCGCGCGCGCATAGTTCCAAAGGGTGGCAGGGGCGGCCCTTGTGGCCATGATGCTGAAATCATGCCACATGCATTTTAACTTATCTTAAGAAAAAAAGAAATGTGCTAAGAAGTTGAAACTTTGCAGGAAAGACTGTGAAAACTAGTACAAGTACAGTGTTCTTTTGAAAAAATTCTCAAATTTGTTTTTAAAGCTGCGTTTTTTGGGGTTAACAACAAAGAATTCTATTAAATTCAGAACAAAAAGTCACCGTTTTAGAGCCAAGTACACAACACGAGATTACAAGCACTAGAACATATATTTCTTAATACACCCTGATCATAATACTAGGGCCTTTGTTTCTTTTTCAAGCACATATTTTTAGCTTTCCTTAATATCAAAATAAATGATCATTAACAAACTTTCTGCAGAAATGCAGGTCAGCTTGTAATAATCCAGACTTCCAGACTAGAAAACTTGCTTTATGAACTTCTTTTTGGTATTTAATGGAAGAGTTTGCTGGTACATTTCAGAATCCACATGAAGTGGGTTTGTCTTCACGTGTCCTCCATAGTAACTTGTTGCATATGAAGATGACTTGTGCTTTATAACTTGTTGCGTTGCAGAGATTTCAGAATTACATCCATATAACCCGTGGGGTTGCATTGCAAGAATAAAGAAAGGATTTTCAGATTTTAACCACTAAAAAGCCTCTGAGGCCCTCCTGCTTTTTGAGTTTTTGCAATCTGAAGTCATTACCTAGTTTTCTACGTCGTGTAAAATATTGAGCTCGATAATGATGATATGGTAAAGGTAAGAGTAGAGGGACAGAGGCTCTGGCCAAATTAAACTCATTTAACACTCAAGCCATGAGCTGAAGTAGACATTCATTTTCTATCAGAGAAAAGCTGACATACTGAGATTGAAGGTTAATGGCCATTATGCTGAAAAATCAAGCAATTCATAGCTAAATGGATTAGCATAAGATAGATAACATATTGCTAAGTAGGGGAAAGTCACATCCGGTCTTGAACTAATTAGAGGGCTGAAAGGTTACTATAACAAACAACAAAGAAATAATTCAAAAAGTGCACTGGACTGAAAACAAGAGACCTTACAACTATAGAACAAAAGTCACAAACCCTATATATACAACAGTCAACAGCCCTAAGGATCCCAACACAGAATCTAAGATAATAAAACATAGTTTAAGCAGATAAAGTAGAGCTCAAGCTATTCAGAATGCAGTAGCATATGTGGAAAATCGAAGGTGAAAGGTGCCTGGTGCAAATAAAATTAACCCTAAGTAATCACCAGGCACAGTAATATAATTTCAGGAGGCAAAGCTTCGAATAGTTTCTTTTTGATCTGGCCGGGAAATTGAAATTTGGAACACCACCTTGTTGTCTTTG
This sequence comes from Populus alba x Populus glandulosa, assembly GCA_033617975.1. Lineage (NCBI taxonomy): Eukaryota > Viridiplantae > Streptophyta > Magnoliopsida > Malpighiales > Salicaceae > Populus > Populus alba x Populus glandulosa. Next base: position 3,801,788 of record CM066156.1, on the reverse strand, counting down.
AGCAAATGAAAGGAAGAGATACCACCAGCTGCCAAGAATCTGCCCCAGCCTTCTTTCATTCTTGCTCCTGATCCCTTGCATGTCTTACAAACATGGTACTTAGCTGGCCAACTTCCCTCATTCAAAACTGTAAGAGTGACATCGCCTTCTTCTTCTGTCAAATATTTTCTCCCAAACCATGAAGGTGTACTCTGCATATAAAATTTAAACCCCAAAAAAGAAAGAAAGATTAGAAAATTTTGATTAATTAAGAAAAGATAAAAAAAACCTTTTTTTGGTCGAACAATGTTTCAATTTGGAGATTACCATGGAGACCGCGGGGGCAGACGAGTTTCTAGCGTTTGGATAGTGAAACAAGGATTATCAGCAGGAACACCATTTCTGTCTAGTGCTTTAACATTTCCATGTTGCCAATGGTTGGTTTCTCAGAAGAACCACACCTTGATGCCTTTTCTTACCAGCTTGCTTTCCTCCAACACCTTCATATTTTCTTCAGGACAAACAGCAAAAACATGAAAACAGCACACGAAGAAATATCAAATTAGATCCTAGTTTTCTTGAAACAAAGAAAAAAAGAGAAGGAAAACATGCAATATATTTGGGTACCTTTAGAAGAAAAACCTAATTTTACCTTTCCCTTGATTAACTATCTATCCATTCTGCTAAACTGAGCTCCATTAGCAGCTTTAGCTGAATTAGTTTCCACTGACTTGCGAGGCTGAAAATCAAGAATCGAGTTGTGTTTCTTATGAATCTGAAGAAACTTCATCAATTAAGTGAAAAGAGCTGTCATCATCGTCATCTGAATCAGTTCCCACAGACTCAAAAACTATAAAATCACCATAGTCAATAAAGTAATAATCTGAAAATCTTTCCCGGCCATCTTGAAAGAAAACCTGACCATTAAAGCTTTGCTAATGCAATGCTTCACCACTTGGAACGTTAAGAAGCACTAATTTTGACAAATCGTTTCCATGTTATCTGTCCCAACCCGAATCCCGAGTCCGTGACCGATAATGCACGAGCAATGCTGAAAGGACACTCCACCTACGCTAAGCCTCAGAACGAACATATCAAAAGAACAATTTATTCAAAAATATGCAGTGTCTTATAATATTAAAAAATATCATATTATTCCAAACTTAATTAAACCAAGGTAACAGTGGAGTGTCTAAGACATCGAATCAAAACTAAAAGGAAAGCCTCGCAAAGCAAGCAAGGCATACCGACCAAAATTGAAGAAGCGAAAACACTCAACAAAGTCCAACTGCTATCAGAAACTAAGAACCTAAAATAATATTAAGAATGAGAGGTGAGTTCAATCAACTTAGTGAGGGAATAACATTTAATATACATTTCAGATATTAATAGTTTACAAGATAATTTATCTTGGTATACATATACATATATATATACTTACTAAACATATTATCATAACTTAGTGGAACACCCTCAGACCGATGGACAATCTAAGAGGACTATATAAATTTTGGAGGATATGTTAAGAGCTTGTGTGATTGACTTTGGTGTCGGATGGAGCAAGTACTTGTCTTTGGTGGAGTTTGCATATAATAATAAGAGAAGTAGAGGAAATAAGTTTAAAAGGTAAGATTTATAGTTTGAAGTGTATAATATGTTATTTAAGCTTTAAATTTCGGTTTTGATTAATTTTAGAGTTTTGAAGTTTGTGTTTTGAGTTTATTGATGAATTAATTTGAAGGTTAGGGGGTTGATTATTGTGGGTAATTGATTATTAAGTTGAATTTGAGATATTGTACATAAAAATGATGATTTTGAGTTATGATTTTGTTTGAATGGTGAATTTGTGTTAGAAATCAAGGGATAACAGTAGATAATCTGTTGAAATTCTGGGTTTGAGGTTGAAGATGACGAAAATTCAGTTTGGTCCCTCAAATAGTAAAAATTACAGTTTGGTCCCCGAACTTTGGAAATATTACAGATTGGTCCCTGGGGCATAAATTGAGGTTCTGAACAGAACTGAGGATGATTTAAAGGCAAAATTCCAGTATAATTAGGAATATATGATATTTTCAGTTTGGTCCTCCAATTTGACAAATTACGATTTGACCCCTAAAATTTTGATAAAATCACATTTTGGACCTTGGGGCATAATTCAAGATTCTAGACAAAGATAAGGACGAATTATGGATAAATTTCAGTATGGTTATGTATTTACAGTTTGGTCCTCCAATTTTGGTAAAATTACATTTTGGTTCATGTTTTGGAAAATTGTCGTTTTAGTCCCTAAACCTAGGAGAATAAGCCTGGTTTCCTTTTATGCATTGGAATCTGTTATTTGTGTTGTTTTGAGTTGCTTTTGAGTATATTTCATATATTTATTGTAGGTTCTCTTAACGATCCTTAATAGGATTTTCGGGTCTTTCGTCTGCCATTCCTTTAGTTCAATATTTTTCGGGTGAATGGAATAATCTTTAATATACATATAATATAAATAAATATGTATGTTGATTATACAATGAGTACAACTAGTAGATCAGATGACACCCGAAGGTGACCAGATGACACCCGTAGGTAATCAACATACATATTAAAGATTTTACCAAAAGTATAATCAACATACATATTTATTTATATTATATGCATATTAAAGATTATTCCACTCACCCAAAAAATATTTAACTAAAGGAATGTCAGACGAAAGACCCGAAAATCCTATTAAAGATCATTAGGAGAATCTACAATAAATATATGAAATATACTCAAAAGCAACTCAAATAAAAGATTCCAATGCATAAAAGGAAACCAGGCTTATTCTCCTAGGTTTAGGGACTAAAACAATAATTTTTCAAAACAAGGACCAAAATGTAATTTTACCCAAATTGGAGGACCAAAATGTAAATACATAACTGTAATATTTTGGTTGGAAAATACAATAAAGCCCTTGGAGGCTTAAAAGAGGGTATAAATGATTGAAGGGTAGTGTGGTAATTGACCAATAGTTGATAAATATATATAAGAAAAAAAAAAAAAAAAAAAAAAAAGAATGATCTGATTTTGAGAGAAAGAGAGTTACGGGAGAAGAGAAGAAAAGAGGAAGAAGAAGAAAAGAAAGGAGAGAAGGAAAGGAAGGAGAAGAGAAGTAAAGGAAATAAGTAAAAAGGTAAGATTTATGGTTTTAAGTGTATAATATGTTAAATTTCGGTTTTTGATTAATTTTAAAGTTTTGAATTTTGAGTTTATTGATGAATTAGTTTGAATTAAGGGGTTGATTGATGTGGGTATTTGATTATTTAGTTGAATTGGAGAGATTGTAGAGAAATATGATGATTTTAAGTTATGGTTGAATTGAATGATGAAGTTGAGGTATAAATCTGGAACTAACAGTAGGTGATCTGTTGAAATTCTGGGTTTGAGGTTGAAGATGACGAAAATTCAGTTTGGTCCCTCAATTTGTGAAAGTTGCAGTTTAGTCCCCGAACTTTGGAAATTTTACAGATTGGTCCCTGGGGCATAAATTGAGGTTCTGAACAGAACTGAGGATGATTTAAGGACAAAATTTCAGTATAATTAATATTTACAATTTGGCCCTCCAAAATTTGGTAAAATTACGTTTTGGTCCCTGTTTTGGAAAATTATCGTTTTAGTCCCTAAACTTGGGAGATTAAGCCCGGTTTATTTTATGCATTGGGATCTTTTGTTTGATCTGTTTTTGAGTAAATTTCATATATTTATTGTAGGTTCTCCTAACGATCCTTAATCGGATTTTCGGGTCTTTTGCCTGACATTCCTTTAGTTCAGTATTTTCCGGGTGAGTGGAATAATCTTTAATATGCATATAATATAAATATATATGTATGTTGATTATACAATGAGTACAACTAGTAAATTTCTTGAATATTTATATATGTTGCTTTATTTTCCAAGTACTCATGTATTCTTGAATTTGCACTCGCAATCTGTCAAAGTAAATTCTATTTGATATGATATACGTTTCTTTGATGATTCTATGAATATCTATTATGCCTTGATATGGGACTTGTCAGTAACTCCATGCTAACGGAGAATAGTTAGCCTGTGTGCACACAGTATTCTGTATACCTAGCTGATGAGAGAGGCATCAGCCTGTGGCGATTGATCATCCCACAGTGGTCACCGACGGGTGTCATCTGGTCACCGACGGGTGTCATCTGGTCACCTTCGGGTGTCATCTGGTCACCTTCGGGTGTCATCTGTTCTCTGACATGTAATCCACTACGTTATGATAATATGCTACGTTATGATAATATGTTTAGTAAGTATATGTATATGTATATCAAGATAAATCATCTTGCAAATAATATCTGAAATATATGAAATGTGTATTAAATGTTATTCCCCTCACTGAGTTGGTTGAACTCACCCCTCATTTTTAATATTATTTCAGGTTCTTAATTTCTGAGACTTTGTTGAGTGTTTCCGCTTCTTCAGTTCTGGTCGGTATGCCTTGCTTGTTCGCGAGGCTTTCCTTTCAGTTTTGATTTGATGTCTTAGACGCTCCACTGTTACCTTGTTTTAATTACGTTTGGTTTTTGACAATGTAATGAGTATTGTGAATTATTATTTTTGTTTTAATAACTATCTTTCGGTTTTATCAGTATTTGAATAATATAATATTTCTGAATATTATGAGCCGCTGCGTATTTTTGAACAAATTGTTCTTTTGATATGTCCGTTCTGAGGCTTAGCGCAGGTGAGGTGTCCTTTCGACACCGCTCCTGCGTTGCCGGTCACGGATCCGGGATTCGGGTCGTGACAATAACCATACTGAAATTTATCCATAATTCATCCTTATCTTTGTCCAGAATCTTGAATTATACCCCAAGGTCCAAAATGTGATTTTATCAAAATTTTAGGGGTCAAATCGTAATGTCAAATTGGAGGACCAAATTGAAAATATCATATATTTCTAATTATACTGGAATTTTGCCTTTAAATCATCCTCGGTTCTGTTCAGAACCTCAATTTATGTCCCAGGGACCAATCTGTAATATTTTCAAAGTTCGGGGACCAAACTATAATTTTTACAATTTGAGGGACCAAACTGAATTTTCGTCATCTTCAACCTCAAACCCAGAATTTCAACAGATTACCTACTGTTATCCCTTGATTTCTAACACAAATTCACAATTCAAACAAAATCATAACTCAAAATCATCATTTTTATCTACAATCTCTCAAATTCAACTTAATAATCAATTACTCACAACAATCAACTCTTAACCTTCAAATTAATTCATCAATAAACTCAAATTACAAACTTTAAAACTCTAAAATTAATTAAAACCGAAATTTAAAGCTTAAATAACATATTATATACTTCAAACCATAAATCTTACCTTTTAAACTTATTTCCTCTACTTCTCTTCTTCTTCTTTTATCCTTCTCTCCTCTTTTCTTCTTCTTCTTCTTCTTTCCCTTTCTCTCCCGCAACTCTCTTTCTCTCAAAATCAGATCCCTCTTTCTTTTTTTTTCTTTTTTTCTTTCTTCTTTTTATATTTATCAAGTTTTATTCAATTACCATAATACCCCTTATTCAATTTTACTCACTCTTTAAGCCACCAAGAGCTTTGTTGCCTTTTCCCGTTCCTTTTTATTTTCAAAACATTACATTTTCTCTCAAACTTCTCGGGAATTGACTGTAAATAACAGAACAGGAAAGGAAAATGTTTCAGATTTTGCTCAAAACTTGAAAAAACAAAAAAGATGTAGAGAACAAGAAACACTGGAAGGGTGCCACACTGAGAATTAAAAGGATACTCGCAAGCTTCTGATTCTTCATTGCATCATTCATAATTATTTTTACAATGTATTGTTTCTTTGGTGTAAACAATGAGAGATTCTTGCCTGTTCTACTAGAAGAAGCCATCTGCAACAGCTCCTAACAAGCAACAATGGTCGCCGCTACTTTAATTGCTAATGAACGTTGCTCAAGTGAGAAGGAAGCATCAAAAGGAGCCAATAATTACAGAGTTTAACGTGTGAATGTTAGGAGTGAATCGGTTTCAACCTTAATCACACCCACAGCATGTGCGCTTCTGTAGCAGGCTTGTAGAATCCCAGACCAAAAGTAGCTCTCCAATCCAATTTTTACGATGTGGAGCTGTCAGTGTGTACTTTGAGAGCTCTGTCAAGGTGCTTTGTAAGAACTTTCTTTTGACTCTCAAGGATTCTCTTTGCTCGTTAATGCATACAGAGCAAGGAACCTCTTTTCAAAAGATATTCTGTGAAACTGGAGTATTTGCTAGAAGGTCCAGTCGATGAAACTCACTTAATTTGCATGAGAGTGCCTCTTTGCTCAAAGCTTAATGATGCATGCTGCATACAGCTAGCTTACATTGCTTGCTACAGCTTTGGATCTTTCGATAATTTAATGCATGGCAGTCGACCACAATTAACATCGAAAATTTCAATCTTCAAAAGCATTGGATACAAGGATTGATTTTAAAATCCCAACAAAAATTGCAATGCCACGAATGCAGTTATAGTAAATGTGAGATCCATTACTATTATTCCCATGAGCTTACACGATAAAGCTTAAATACCATCCAAGAAGATCGAAAGAAGGGTTCTCAAGCTTTTTTGATAATCTAAACTTAACAGTACAAACAAATGCTACCCCAAAAGTAAAATGATATTAATGTGAACGACATTAACCAGCATGTCTGACAATGGAGACATTTGCAGCATTGGTCGCTTGAAATTGGCTCAAACAGAGAAACAGCTCCCACTTCTAGACCATCAAGCCTACAACAAAACTTCGCAAGAATGTCGATAGTCGTGTACCTCTTCAGTCCAGTTTGTTTTGCTTAAGATATGCAGTAATGACCACCTTTGCCAAGCTGCACCAAGTAATTTAAATACTATAAAGTAAAATTTGATCGTTAACAATAACGATGATGACAAGAAACCAAAAGCTTATCACAGCAGTGGAAGCCTTTCCTCAGCTAGCATTTTGATCATGGTACGATAACTAAATATTGAATGCACAGCGACAACAGCATTTATTAAATATGTTAGGAATAAAAGGAGAAAGTAAAACAAGATCAAGATCAATAACTGAAGTCTTAGTTTGAATTAAGAATGCAATTCATCACTTGGATTCCCTGCTTGCAGAATGAGGGACACCAACTCACATGTTCAGTTCGGAGAATAACAACATTCATTCCAAGTTCAGTTGCCTTAATCAGCTCAAACACACAGACATCACCTACTTCCAAATTATTGTCCCGTGCAAACTCCATCCAGTTATAAGAACAGAAGAATGTTTTTTTCAGCTTCCAGCTATAATCAACAGTCCAAAGTCTTCCTTCTGAAACCTGAAGGATAACTTCACCATTCTTCTCCTTAAAATATCTATCAGCAAACTTGAATGGTATATTCTACCATGATTAATTGAAAGAAAGTGAAAGGACATAGAGAAAGATACCGTTATTCCAATAAAAGGAGTGAGAACCAAAAATATACAATCTTGAACAGAAAGGGAGGCAACTCTCCCTTAACTTCTTTCTATATCTATCCAAATTTAAGCAAAAGAAATGAGCGTGTGCAACTTGTGCTGGTTGATGAACTGCTCTGTTTTGAAAGCATACCATATTAGCTCCACTGCAAACATATGCTGGTTGTATGGCTATGACAAAAAAGGGGTTCTCAGATTTGAAAGCATGAGCTCTGCGAAGAGCCTTTTCTTTTTCAATTGCAGAAAGTGGATCCAATCTTTTTGTCTTCAAACCGCTTCCAGCATCTTTTTTTGAATTGTTAACCATCTTGTGAGGCAAGGGGTTCTTAATCTCTTCTCTGGAGGAAGGCTGTCGTCTTCTTCACCCTTGTTCTTTGGTTCCATATTTATGGTGTGAACTTGACGTGCCATCTTCACCATCTCTAGGGAACTCAGGATCAATATCAATCAGCACGCTTCTTTTGGGTTTGACTTGGTTGGCTGCTTCATTATTCAAAAGGGTATAAACATGAAAACATATCTATACATGTTCATGAAGTTTACTAGCAGATCATTACTCACCTACAGCCAAGCGATGACTTTCATCTTTATTTGCTCTGACAATGATTACTTTGAATGACATTTCAATGCATTTAGTCAGTTCAAAGACGCAAACATCACCAACTTCCAAATAATTGTCCCACGTAAATTTGTTCCAGCCACTGCTGATTTGTGTCTTGGCTTTCCCATAACCTGGGTAGACAAAGTACTTAACAGGCCAAGTTCTCCCATCCAAAACACAGAGGACAGCATCACCATGATCATTCTTGAAATATTTCTGAGCAAAGCTTTTTGGTATAGGCTACAGAAAGCACATTGAAGGAAAAGAACTAAAAAAGGACTAATACAAAAAAAATTAAAACACGAAAAATGACTTTCATGGTCTAGAAGAGTTTCAATTGAATGCTTATCAATCTACATCCAGGATAAACATATGATGGCTGCATAGCAACCATGAAAAATGGACTTTCAGGTTTTAAAGCAGCACTGGCTCTTTCAAAAGTAGCAGCTTTTTCATCAGCTGTCAATGATTGTGCCCGGTTAACCCCATTTAACCCTTTTTTTTTTACTACGCAAGACTCTGTTCCCTCTCGTTGCTGCAAGATTAAAACCTCCAGTTGAGAAATACCAGCCATTGTAAGCTATGGACAAGTATAAAACATATGAAGAGAGCACTTTATTTGGTTTTCAAGAAAATATTGTGCAAGTAGAAATTACAGACCTTCACGCTGTCTCAACAAATAGCGTGAATTTACTTTTCCAAAGGAATTATCTTGCTTAGTTGCAACGGATTCAGAACGAATTTGCAACTTTGAAGTCCTCTCAAATTTACTAGCAAAGTTGGTTCTCGTTCTCTTCTGAGGCTCAGGACATGGTGCGGAGGATTTCTCATTTGTTTTGTGGTATGAGGGGAAATCATCCAAGATTTCAACAGAGACATCATCATCAGTTTCTTCTGTCTTAGGCTGTTGAAATTCTCCCTCGAGGTCAGGCTCCTCATCACCATCCGTCAAGCTAAATGAATAATCTATTTCCATGGCAGTCTTGTCCAATATGAGAACATGAAAGTGACAACTATTCTTGTATTCAAAAACCAGCAAGGAGCCGAGGGCTAGGGAGTAATGCTCAGCAAATTCTTTCCAGCCGTTTTGTAACCATATTTTACCATCACTCTTGAACAATTCTACTTCCGAAACTGTACCATTAGGGACCTCAAGGAGTACCTTATTTGACAGACCTTTTCCATACAATCTCACAAACTTCTTTGGAATTCCCTGATAAAAGCTTAAAAAATTAAGTCTAACAACATGAAATACAGAACAAGACCATATCAAATACAGATCCTGAATAGGAAATTACTACACCCAACCAAAATGAAGTAAGGAATTAAACTCAACAAAATTCGGCTATCTTGTCGAGATCTTACTGCTTTTTAATGGTAAATTATGAAAAAAGAAATCATCAAAAAGAAAATGAGTCAAATAGGCCTACATGCATGACATAAATTGCAGCATTTGCATGTCAAATGCCTAAAATTCCTTTCCTTTTCCCCTTTTGCTTTACTCTTTGTCGAAAAATGAAAGGGAAAGAAAGGAACACTTACAAGCTTCCCATCAGCAATAGTTTCTTGGAGAATTATCTTGAAAAAATGGGGTTTGTCTGCATTAAACATGAAGCTTCCATTGCCTCTCTTGAATGGAGAGCCCATCCTTGAGCACCTCTGATATTAACTTCTATTGCTTGCCAAAGGGGGTTTATATGCTAATAAAAACAAAGCTTTTACTTCCTAAGTATCAAGAACATGGTGATGTATTGATTCTTTTTATTTTTTTAAATTTATTTTTAATATTAATACATTAAAACATGAAAATTTAAAATAAATAAATAAATATTGACATAAACATGAAAAAAGACGATTCCTGTGTGTTTAGTGATGCAACGCAGGTGCTTGAATAACATAAGCTTCAGCAGTGACAAACAGCCAGCACTGTGTTCCTTTCAAGAGCTTGGATTTTGTTGGAAATGATTATATATCTGACAGACAGATTAATAAACTCCAGAACTAGAAGCCGATGTCTTCTCAATCTAATCATAGGCATGCCGATGGCAGTTGCATAGTTACTAAATCATTGGTTAATCGAGGAATCTGTTTGGTTTCTATTACAGTTGAGAAGAAACCAACTAGTTACTTGTTCTTGTTTACTTTTTGACTCCAGTCCTTTCCTTTTTTTATCCTTCTTGAAATCATCAAGATTTTACTCGGAACGAAAATCTATTGGTCATGGATAAAAAATATGGAAAAAGTAATCTGCCCCGTGCTCTGATGATTAGTCCCACCTACCAATAAAATTCAACACGAAGCACTCTTGGATGGATTATTGGTGCTTGGGAGATTTTTTATTTATTTTTAGATATTTTTTTAAGAGTATTTTTAATTAAAATAAAATATTAAATTTATAATTTATAATAATTTTAATATGTTGATATTTAAAATAAAAAAAAGTCTAAATAATATATTTTAAAATAAAAAATTATTTTATATCACAATTCTGAACACACATTTAAAAATAATTTGAAAAATTACCCCAAATCTCTATCTCTCGCAAACCAACTAAAGATGCCAGAGAAAACGAGAGAAGTGAAAATAAATTTGGTTCAGGAGGTGGGAGATATTAGTTCTCATTGTTTGTATATAATGATGAAAACGAGTACAAGCAATATTATTCTCTTCTTCTATACTTATAATACTCAGACATGAGATGTGTTGTGGCATGACAAGGCTGGTGTTTAAACCCTGTGTTTCTTCTCTAAAGATATATTGGGAAAAATTGATTTCAACATTTTTTTCATTATTTTCCTCGAAATCTGGGAAAACAAATTTATGTACTGATACGAAAATTTAGAGATTTAACTTATTTTATATTTCCAATTTTAGAATCCCAACAACGGAAGGAGCTCAGATTTCACTCTCATTTCCATTACTTTCCCTCAAAACACGCAGAGTGAAAAAATGCTACAATCACCCATGCACGCACAAACCCTAACAAATAGAGTGAAAGGATCTGAGAGGGAAACCCTAACAAATTGCAGGGGTTAATCTGTTCAATAAGTATCATCTTCCAACCAAAAGGGTTTTTCCACCCAGTATTTATGGGGCTAAAAGCCAAGTCAAGATCCTTTCTGAAGCAGTTGGGTTCAAACAAATGCAGGCTGATAGCTACAATGACATGCAGATCACAAGCACAGTTCCCAAGCTATGCCTTTGCAGGATATCAGAATATATCAATTCTCATCAAGGAATGACATTTGTGCATTTAATTTATGAAGCAAAAGAACGGAAAAGATGACAAAGCCTTTTCATCTACAATGAACTCAACTAGGCAGAAACCAACTTCCGAGTAGACACAGGGCAATACACATCATCCATGGTCAAGACGTCAAAATTTTAAACCCAAAAATTGTCGATCAGCAGCAGAACCTTGGCTAGCAAGCTTTTGAATACGTGAAGAAAACTCTTCTGCCTGTTTAAGATTTTAAGTAGAGATCAGTGTTCTTCCAATAGAAAGTAAAAGGAAACAAAAGATTAATCCACAAACAAATTTATGATTCCTTTCATATCCCAGAGCACAGATGGCAATATCATATAGTAGAGTTCTTTTTTTTGTGTGTGTGGTTCAAAGTTCGGACCAAATTAATTTGTGTGAAAAATCTTCCTCGACACACTTAATTGTGAAACTCAAATTAATAAACATCACATTGTTTTTTAGATAAAAAGGATCAAGGTAAAAGATATTAACCTTCTCATCAATCCACATTAAAGAGCTTAGTTGATTGTTGAGAATTCGGACAACCATGTCCAATGGAGTCATCCCATCAATAGCATCAAGTTCACCGCCCTGAACAAATCATATGGGAAAATCATCTGTTAGAATTTGTTTCAAATAGTTCATTGACAAGTAAACTATAAAAATGAAGGCTGTTACCTGGTTGGCATTGACGGTCTGAATTACTGATTTTATCTGTTCTGTCATCTGTTCCATTTCCCTCTCTATAAATTCAGCCTGCTCATACCTGAAAAAGAAAACCAAAGAAAAAAATAATAATAACAGATGTAGATCAAGGTGGAAGGATACTGGAAACGTAAGTTCTTAAAGCACATTCCAGTGACCTAAATAAAATTTTAAGAAATTCAGTTTTCAAACAAGAAAAATATGGTGTCTTTAACTTTGTTATATCCCACATATTTCACATTTTATTGATTTAATGATTTTTAAGTCAGGTTAATCAGCAATTAGTGAACAAGTCAGAATATGAAGGGTAGATCAGGCCTACAAAAGGCAAACCATGTGAAAGCAAAAGGAAAGCAAAGACCGAGTTCTCACATAGCATCTCTAGTCGATGCAGCTTCATCATCAAGAAGCGATCCACGCTCATCCTTGTAAATACGTTCAGCTTCTACTTCTATACTTTGCAAAGCCTTGTCAACCTGACAATATAGAGAAATGAAGTAAATGGAACCATTCAAAAAAAGATCACGTTCAGATTGATACTTTGCATGCTCTTGTTTGAAACACTTCTAGCAGGGTCAGACAGAAATTGACAGGAGGACCAAACTAGGACTTAGCACACATTTATGCAAGGCCCAAATTTCCACAATACACAAAATAAAGGAATTTTCAAGCCTTTATAGACAGACCTCAATCTTCAATCTTTTCCAAAGTCATTTTTGGTGCACTTAAGGTTGCAGTATGAATCTCTTCAAAAGGGCTTGGTTCAAAGACAGGTAATGCTCATACATATGAAGCATAAGTGACTGGTTGACGAGTCAAGTTGGCTTCCAGATAAACTAGTGAACAGGGAGATGCATCATATTTCAATTAACCTGTTGGGAAGAAAGTCTACTATGGATGGACAAGTTTGGATTTCACATATATAGAAGGATTTTGATGTGAACAAGAGAGGTTGACTTAAACCAAATCCAAGTAGGGATGGGAATGGTGAACACAGATGTCAACAATTTTCCTGTAAATATCATTAAATATAGCTCAAATAGTTTTAATGCATTTTGATTGATCATCAATATCACCAGCCACTCACATAATGTAAAAAAAGCTTAATTTATGTTGTAATTGATTAAAGATGCTAAACTTGCAGCTAGTCAAACACCATATGTTATGTCTCATAAATGCTTGATTACAGCATGTAACAATTTAAACAAAGGCCAAGAGACACCCCAACAGAATGTTTTCATCTGGTATTGGTAGTGATTCAGAGGATGATAGTGGCTGGCTCACTATAGAATTTTTGGATTTTATGTACAGCAAGCTAATGTCTTTCAGAGGATTGAGCAATAATTAGCCAGACGTTCATTGTAGTTATTGGCCACCAGCAAATGCGCACACAAAAGACATCAACAGCTAAGTGAAAAGGTATAATTAGGGGATTTATCTACCACCAAATATTTGATTAAAGAGATGGCCAAATATGGTAAATCTACCATCATCAAGGTAAGTGCTTGCTCATCGACAGCAATCATTTGATGTCCATCACACCATAATTGAAAGAGAAGCCAAGAGGGGATTTTCTCTCATATTGCGAAAGCATACAAACTCTTCATACACAAACCAGAAGGCGAAAAAATATAATTATCAAATACCAAAACATAAGGAGAGTAGTGACAGGAAAAAACAGGAAATGAAGAACTTAATAAAATACTAAAATACCTCCTGTTGATGAGTCTCAATTAACTCCAACTTTCGCTCCAAATTAGCTTGGGTCTCAACCACTTTTGCCACTTCAATCTGAACAAAAAATAATACATAGGTGACACAAGGCCTTAGATGGACGCAAATGGCTGAAATTCATGAAGCCTGGGGCCAATTTCATAAATCAGAAACATCACTCGGTTTAAAACAGTTAATTCAAATGTAAAGAATGATAAAAGTTATTCTTGTATCAAAACAAATAAGATGGTATGACTTTGTCACTTGATAACATCCATAAGGCACATGAGGATACTAAAATTATGTTATCTCATTGAAAAATAGGAATTCTTTTGCCAAGAAATTATAAATACATTTACCTCAAGCCGAAGAAGAACATCACGATTTTGCAAGATCCTTTTATCCCACTCAGCTATGGCAGTAGCTTGCTTCCGAAATTTCCCAGTACGCTCTTGCAGCTCAGCATTCCACTCTTTGATGATCTTCAAAGAAAATAAATTACGTGCATGTTTAGAACAAATTAACAAAGTAACAGAGAACAAAAGGGCCTAAAATGTAAATAGGCCAAATAACAGTACCAAGATAACAAGGTAGTTGGGAAGTGGTGGGATAAACGCAGCAACATTAGATCCTAGAGGCATAAAATTCCCATTCATATCTTTCTCTTCCTTTCATTAAAATACAGAATATGAGAAAAGAAATTCATGAATAAACATGAAACTGGTAAGCAAACTTGTCATATCAATCCTAAATGGAATTGCCTATTTTTGTGGTAGATAAATATTGTCTTTTTCTGCTCTTTCATTCTCCTCTTGCCAGAGGACAGCTAGTGATATATATTTGTCATTGTAAAATAAGGTAGATCGTAAAAACTACATCACAGGATAACAACTCTCCAGTACATGTGCACAGAGAGATCTATAATACACATTTATATCATCCAAGAGACAAAGGTGCAGCGAGAAGAATAGATGAAACATGAAGTACCTCCTCAACAGTCTTCCCTGTAATCTCAGACGGCAATTTTGGTGTAGCGGTTAAGGCATTGCTAACACTTGAACTTGTCCTGTAGGATAAGGGGAAACATGAGAGGACAAATCAATTAATCAGAACATGTTAAATACCTTAGAGAAACTTCATTTTTTTCAATATACTTCAATTATAGAGTTAAAAAGGAAACCAAATGCAGAACTTGAAAAACAGAATGTAATATACAAATCAAAATCTGGAAAATAAAGTGTCTAGCTAAAATTCTTACAGACAAAGATCAGAAATTATATTTTTTACTTTTTAGTAACTATCAACATAAACAATGATAGCTGTTTTAGATACTAGAAAAATGTTGGAGAAAAAAAAATTGCCACCAAGACTAAGCATACAGACCCACTAGTGGAAGCCACACCAAGCAATGATGTCTGAGTAGTAGTGCTGGAAGTTGTTGTAGGTGCAGCAGTTGAAGCAGGGACACCTGCAAAATGAATTCCGTGAGAACCTCACGGTGAATAACGACTACTTGACTAATTGGAGTTCAACGAGGAAGTCGTATTTAACTAGTGGGGGAATAAATCTAGAACATGCATGTCTAAAACACCCAAGAATAAAGATTAACCTGAAAATAAGATGGGAAAAAGAAAGTTTTCTAAAGGTTGAGGGTTGTTTGATGTTCGTTTTGCTAGCATTAAAACAAAGAATGTGATTCAAATTTTTCTGTAGCAACCAAATGTGACAAGAACATCACCTACTTCATTTTGCAATCCAGCATATATACAACTTATCTAACAGAACGCATAAGCAAGCAAAAGGGCACATACATATCAATTCAATTTAAGTAACACCATTACCATCTACTTTGTCCCAAATTCCAATAATAAACAAAAATAGAAAGAATAAATAAAATTAGCACACTCACTGAGTAGAGGCGCAGAACTACTAGCCGATTGAGTTTGTGATTTTGAAGTAGGCGCCGGTGATATGCCGGACAATGAAAATCCAGTAAACGAGCTACCAGTAGTCCCTGATGACGCAGCCACACTAGTTGTAGCAGAAGGAAAACCTGAAAAAGAAAACCCCGCAGAGCCAGAAGAAGCAGCAGCAGCAGCTGTCCCAGCTGTAGTTCCTGAAGTCATACCAAATGCAGGCAAACTCGACCCCGAAGTAGTACTGCTAGTACTAGTAGAAGTAACTTCAGTAGCACCACTAGCTGGAGTAGAAGCAGTTGTAGTAGTAACTGTAGAAAACAACGGCGATACAGTTGTGGATTTCACCGATGACGAAGAGGCTGCGTTGCCAAATAATGAAGGTTGTGAAGGCGCTGATGGCTGCGTCCCAAACGAGAAAGAAGTTGTCGTTGAAGGAGCTGGCGTTGATGCGAAAGCAGCAGTACTAGCAGTAGTCGGTGCTGAAGCTGTAGTGGTTTTTGGGAAAGGAAATCCGGCAGATAAGCTTGGAGCGGAGCTTGCATTAGAGAAAGAAGATGAAGAACCAAACAAATTAGTAGTGGTGCTGGTGGTTGAAGCAGTGGATGATGATGATGATCCAAACAGAGACGGCGCCGAACTTGTGGTGGACAGAGAGTTGCCAAACAAGGATGAACCTGTACTTGATGCTGATGAGGGTGTACCAAATGAGGATGGAGTAGAAGAGGCGCCTGTTCCGAACAGAGGAGAAGCAGAAGCAGAAGCAGTTGTGGAGGAAGTGGATCCAAACAAGGGAGAGGGTGAACGTGTGCCAAACAGAGGCGAAGCGGAAGCAGTTGTGGAGGAAGTTGATCCAGAAAAGGGAGAGGGTGAGCTTGTGCCAAACAGAGGCGAAGCGGAAGTAGTTGTGGAAGTGCCAAACAGAGGCGAAGCGGAGGCAGTTGTGGAGGAAGTTGATCCAGACAAGGGCGAGGGTGAGCTTGTGCCCAACAGAGGCGAAGCAGAAGCAGTTGTGGAGGAAGTTGAGCCAAACAAGGGCGAGGGTGAGCTTGTGCCAAACAGAGGCGAAGCGGAAGTTGCGGAGGAGGAAGTTGAGCCAAACAAGACTGAGGATGACGTTGTTCCGAACAAGGATGAGCCTGTACTTGTTCCAAACAGAGGCGAAGGAGAGGGTGCTGATGATGATGAAGTATTTGTGCCAAAGGAGGTACTTGCGTTTGCCGTAGAAGAAGAAGCGGAGCCAAACAAGGGATTAGGGGGAATGGAGGCGGCAGAGAGAGAGCCAAACAGGGATGTAGTTGTACTTGAGGAGGATGAGGCTGTTGCAAAGGAGAATGGGGAAGAATTTGAAGCTGATGAGCCATACAGGGTGGAAGAGGGAGTGGAGGTGAAGGTATTAGAGGAGGGAAAGGACAAGGAAGGGGCGGAGGTGGTGGAGCCGAAGGAGGGGGGTGTGGGGGTGGTGGAGGGAGCGGAGGAAGATCCGAATGAGAATCCGGTGGCAGGGGCCGAGGAGGTGTTGGAGCCGAAGGAAAGGGGTGCGGTGGTGGTGGAGGGAGCGGAGGAAGATCCGAATGAGAATCCGGTGGCAGGGGCGGAGGCAAGGGAGAAAGGGGAGGATTGTGTAGAGGAAGAGGAGAAGGGGAAACCTGACATTGTTGAGGCTCTCTCTTTCTGTCTCTATGAAATTAATTGTTTAGGGTTTTCAGTTCTGAAATCGGAGGGTTTTTGGTTTTTCGGGGAAGGAAGGAGAAATGGAGGGAGGAGTACTGCCATTCTGGCCACCGGCACTGCGGCATTTATATTAGTGGGCTTTTTTACTTTGAATAATTATAGTGAACGGGCTTCTAGCCTGTTTCGGTTTATTTATCTTTGATGGGCTCAATATCATGTTTTATAATTGGGCCCTGGTGTCATTTATTTTTAGAGGACTGCCCACTTGTCTGCTATCAGCTACTTTATCTTAAATTTTTATTTTTTTAACCCCATCAATTAGGTTCTCGACATCATTTTGTGCAGTGTAGAAAGATTCGATTTCTAATCTGTTTTTGATGAAATTGAATAAATCCATATAGAAATTCCTTTTGAGAGCATTAATTTAAAATTGACTTGATGAAATCAAATTTATCCAATTGATTTGGTTGAATTAGCTCTGGAAAATTTTTTTAAAAATAAAAAATTATTTAAAACAGTGTAGTTTAGGGTTGGCTTTACAAATTCACAAACTCGATATCAATCACTTACATTTAAATTTTAAAATCCAAAAAACACAGATATTTGATGTACTAGCACCTTCTATGATTGATTTCATCTGCATACATAGATATCATTTGCTAAACCAGGAATCTACCAGGTCTGTAGGAATCATTATAACACAGCTATATTGATTAAAATGATGATCTCAGAATATAGCATTTTTAACTGATTGGATTAAAAACTTTTGGCCCAAAAACCATGGAAACCAAGAGGAAAATTTAAATGCCTGGGGACCTCTAATCTTGCTACAAGTGCATCAGCTTTCCCTATCCTCTTCGGATTCAAAATTACAAGATAGCACCTTTGTATTGCAACTGCATACTGCAAAACAGCAAGAATGTGCAGCAAAGTTGCATTAAAACACATGCAAAAATATTGTATTTCAATTTTATTTTAGTTTTACCAGTAATGCTGCGGAAGAACATCGGAAAAAGACTCTTGAGTGCGGATTGATTTCTCACCTCCACTACCAGAAGATATCCATCGTCTTCTTCCCTTCCTTTTGGAACAAACATAGGCTCCCCGATAAATCTCCTCGCACCAACGGTCCATGTATGGATAGATTTGTCTGACAAGTTTAGCTTCACCACCATATCGAAAGGGAAATGCGGCAATGTTTGGCGTGAGCCTGAAGAACTTGCTGCATAAACATATTTGTTTTTATTACCAGAGAAGTCAGGATTTATGACAGGAAAATCTGCTGGCTTGCTCCACTGATTCAAGGGTTCCACGCTGCTTTCTTGACAGGTCCCATAAGCATCCAAATTTATAGAAACCTACATTACATATAAATCAATATCTTAGGTCGAGGATAGCTCCACAATTGTGGTTGATCATAAAAATTTGAAATTCACAATTTTCACCATCTTTGTAGAGAAAAATCATCTTGGCTCTGCATCTTGTTCTTTTTTCCCTCGTGCATGAAACTAAAGCATTTCGATCCCTTACAGATTTATTCACAGAGAGAGAAGAGTACCTGAACAAGATGGGGCAGTAGCTCATCTCCACCTTCCTTCACGTTCATAACAGAAGGGTCTAGCTTAGCATTTTGCCAATTATATCCTGTCCAATTGCAAATATATCATAGTTTCTGTCAAGAGTTGTCTAGATTCTTACTTGAAACATCAAAATGCTTTAACTTCGAAAAACTACGCTGATTTCTCTTTACTTCCGAGATAATCTTAAGTAATAAGTGCTCTAAAACCACCCACCAAATAGTTTTTGGAAATTGAACCATTGGTAGGAGCAAATGCAAGCATGTATTTGAATTTGCAAATTTCCATTGACATCTTTGGCCTCATAAGCATTGCCAACATGTAGTAACCACATTGTTGAAGGTGCTTCCACTGGTACTCTCCAGTTTCTTTTGCTGGGTGATTTCTCAGGAAATCGAGGAAGCAAGTAGATGGGAGAGGTAGACTTGCTAGGATTCACTGACAAAGCTGATATCATCGGCGATAGTCCACAAATAGCAGTCATTGATCCTGCAAATCCAGGTTATGTATTGCTAAGTAATTAATCGTATCTGCCTACAAAATCCATATTTAATGCTACTGTGATCTCTAGTCACTTGTGCCATAGCAATTCTTTAAGACAGCACATGAAAAAAAAAAAACAGCATTAGTTTAACTAAAATGATTGACTTGAAGATCTAACACTATAATATTAATTGTTTCCACTATATAATTTAAGATCAGACAAGATAACATAAATGTTCTTTGCATGCAGATAATTACCGATGACATCAAGCTTAATGCGGTTGGCGAATAATATGTAATGAGTATCTGTAAATGCCCAGTCATGGATCATCAAATGATCGGGAATGTTGAATTCTTGTCTCTGCAACAACTTGAAATTTTCATCATATTCTGGAAAGGACAAACTGTTAATCAACAATCACCAGATGAGATTTTTATTTCTAAGCATAAAATTACTGCCATTCTCAACATTATTTACCATAAAAAGTAAAATTACTGCGGGGCAGTAGCATGTCCTCGGCGTTGCATGAAGCAGTAATCAGTCTGTTCCTTTTAGCATCGAGCTTATAATGGGACAACAATCTCTTTGGTGGCATTTTAAACACTCCTGTGCAAGTAATTTTTCAGAAGAAGAGAAAAACACTCCTATAGTCAGCAAAAACGCAAACATTAACATTTAACCCTCTGCCGTTTCCTTTAATCTATCAATAAAATCTTTACTGGTAGAAAAAATTTAATTTGATGCGAGTAATCTTTAGCCACCCTAATGTACCCTAAAATATTTTTTATTTAGAAAAATATATCAATAATATTTTTTTTATTTTTAAAAAATTATTTTTAAGATTAACACATTAAAATAATTTAAAAACATCAAAAATATTAATTTAAAATAAAAAATAATTAATTTTTTTAAAAACATTTTTCAAACGCAGTGTCAAACGCCCTCATGATGCATCTCAGAGGATCTGTTGAGTTGACAATTATTAAATAAACTATAATTTAATCCATGTGTTTTTTAAAAATAATAAATTACTTATTGTATTTTTAGTGGGTGTTTGAGAGGATGATAATTTTTATTTTCAATTATATATGTTTTAAAAGTGTGTTTTATATTTAAAAATATTAAATTAATTTTTTAAAAAAATTATTTTACCATGTTTAATAATTAATTTATTAACAGATCTATTACCTTTTCAATTATATCCGAAGCGTTAAATCAACATATTCCTAGCAACTAAAAACAAAAGAGGAACTGAGTATTGAAATATAGAGATTAATACGGGGCACCGTTTTTTACCTAATGATTTTGGAAACTATTTTGTCAAGTAGAATTAAGACTATTTCACCAAATCAAGGAAGCTAGTGAGTAAAATAAAATTAAAAACTATGTAGAGTGTTATTATATGTTTGCACCTTTTATAAAAAAAAATGCGATGCGTTTAGAAATAAAATTCTTTTTTTATTATTTTACAATGGATAAGTAGACAAAAAAAATATTAATTAGGATTTTCTTTTCGAGCCATTTTCTTTTTTCTTTTTTTCTTTTTTGTGATGAAAATGATCATTTTACTCTTTCTTTTACATAAAAGAATAATATTGATGGAAACACCTTCTAATTTAGTGTGTAGATGATGATTATTTTCTTTGATCAAAATTAAATATTAATCAACTTGCCGAGAGCAAAAACACATACCATATAAGATTGGCTTCAATAATCCAGCGGCTATATCCCATGTATCACCACCATTACTTCTATTATCCATCGATGAATCACATCCGTCGATCAGATCAAACCTCCCAGTAGTATCCAACGTCCCTAGCTCAATCTCATAAGGATCCCCGCCTTCCCACAAACACAATAGCTTACCACCCCACCTCAACACACTAGTATTTGCCACATTTTTCATCACCTTGGTATTACCAAGTCTCTTGCCTCCTTTTAACACAGAAAACGGACCACGATATGTAAACCGCCACGTGTTAGTTTCTGGATCGTGTTCCTCGACTTGAGCCTCTGTTTTTACGTACCTAGCCATGAACTTGACCTCTCTGTTGACTCCATCAATACTAAATGCCCTAAGATATCCATGACCATCCAAAGGGTGCACCGTGGAGCCATGATCATCTGTAAATAGCCCTGGACCGGTTAAATAATACGTGCCGGAAGGGAAATCAGACGGGACTGCTCCATCGACGACTCGAAGCGTTACTGCCTCGTTTGTCTCTGATCTTTGTGACACGAATAAGAATTGGTAATCCCAAAAGGCAGCCACATGATCATCTATAGTCTCCAGGGATGTACGGCTTGATGCATGATCAGTGGTATCCGGGGTGGAAATGGATATGACTCTAGGTGTTTTAATCTTAGCCGGCGACGGAGTCCGATGAAATCGAGGGAGTTTACTCGGTGAAGGGAAACTCGTGGGAACTATATGGCATGGTCTTGCTTGCATTGTTGTTTCTTTGAGCCAAGGATTTTTGGAAGCGAGTGAGATACGTTTTTTTTTTTTTTTTTTTTCTCGAAGGTGTGTGATAATTAAGGTGTCGCGGGGTTCGAATATATATAGGATTTCCCAGTCATGTAGTTGCATGGTTTAAGGTCGATCTTCCAATATGTTAATGGTGGGGCCATGATGAAGGACATTAAGAAATTTGGACACTGAATGGCAGACACATTGTCTCGTTTAAATAATTTTTTTTGTCTGTTTTTTTAACTTATGCTAAGAGCATCTATCTAGATATAAAAGCCATAATTATGTTATCCTCCACTTTTTTTTTATTTTCCCTTGCTCTGTTTTGATGAGCTTGGAGGGTTATTAATACACTCGTGGGTCACAGGCTCCAAGTTGCTTTTTGGTGCTTGGAATTCCGAAGTGCTTGGGTATGGCAGCAAGTTATTATTGATCATAGCCACTAAGCTGTGCTGGAAAATATGATTATATTTTCTTATTTTGTCTTTTCCACTTCTACCCCCACAATTTTAAACCAGTGTTTCATTTAGTTTTTACGAGTCTCGATTTTTTCTCTTACTACTAAATAACTAATGAAAATATCACCTTTTTCAACCTTTTATTTTATTATACCATTTTTCCTCTTCAATCCCTGTAAATGTTATAATATCTAGTAAAAAAAAAAGTTAAAAAATCAAAAACCAAAAAATGGTTATTTAAAAGAACTTGGTGGGAGGGTTGAAAAATATTAAATTGATATGTTTTTTATGATTTTGATGTACTGATATTAAAAATAAAAATATATTTTCAAGTATTTTTAAGTAAAAATAATGTTAAAAAACATCCATATAAAGTAACACGTTTAGAGATAAAATTAAGATTTTTAAACAAACAATAAGAATGATTTGCAGGGAATTTTAACTATAGGGTTAGAAGTTCAATGTTGATAAATGTATAGTTAACCACATTTTGTATAAGTGAAGCAAGAATGAAGTTTAACCACAGTTTGTATAATTGATACAAACCCTAATTAATATGGTTTGTATCTAATTAATGTAATTTGTATCATCAATGATTCTTTATAATTTTAACTTGATTTATATTTAGTCAAATCTTAATTTCTCATATAAAACCTAGCTCGTCTAATCTATATCTAGTTGATGTAAGTGGTTTCTAACTTATTTAACTTATATTTAATTGATTTAGAGTCCGTTTGGCTTTGTGTTTCAACTTGTGTTTTTTTTTTTTTGCTAAAATTGAGTGCAGTTTATACTTTTTGGATCGTTTTAATGTGATGATATCAAAAATAATTTTTAAAAAATAAAAAAATATCATTGACATGTATTTCGGCACGAAAAACTATTTGAAAAGCAACCACTAGCACACTGCCAAACACACTCTTAAAATCAATCAATTTCTACTTTCACGCGTATTTAATGTTGATAACCACCCTTTACCTAATTGATTTAATCCCTATTAACATAGTTTTTACTGCTTTGATATGATTTGTAGCATTATTAATAATTCTAAGTTTATTTAAATTGTACTTTGTTGACTTAAATTTAACCAAGCCATAATTTCTCACATAAAATTTAATTTGTCTAATTTAAATTTAATTGATGTAATTTATTTCGGAACCGTTGAAGCTTAAGGTTGTTGATTAATTGACGTTGAGGATGATCCCCAAGTCATCCCCAAGTTAAAAAACCAAAAACCAAAAAATGATTATTTAAAAGAACTTGGTGGGAGGGTTGAAAAAATAATAAATTGATGTATTTTTTATAATTTTGATATATTGGTATTAAAAATAAAAATATATTTTCATGTATTTCTAAATAAAAATTATTTTTAAAAAACACTCATATAAGGTAACATGTTTAGAGATAAAATTAAGACTTTTAAACAAACAACAAGGATGGTTTGCGGGGAATTTAAACTATAGGATTAGAAGTTCAATGTTGATAAATGTACAGGAGCAATAATGAAGTTTAACCACATTTTGTATAATTGAAGCAAGAATATTGAAGTTTAACCATAGTTTGTATAATTGATTTAAACCCTAATTGATATGGTTTATATCTAATTAATGTAATTTGTATCATCAATGATTCTTCATAATTTTAACTTGATTTAAATTTAGTCAAGTCCTAATTTCTCATATAAAACTCAGTTCGCCTAATCTATATCTAGCTGATGTAATTGGTTTCTAACTTGTTTATCTTATACTTGATCGATTTAAAATCAATCAATTCCTACGTTAACGTGTATTTAATGTTGATAACTACCTTTTATTAAATTGATTTAATCCTTAACTAATATAGTTTGCACCACTTTCATATGATTTGTAGCATTAATAATAGTTCTAAATTTTTTTGCCTAACTTATTTTGTGGGCTCAGAATCTGCTATGTGAACAAATATTCATCTTCAAGGCAAAGGAAAAACCATGCTAAGCTAGGCCCAGCTAACCCAGTGTATATCGTGGACAAATGAAACGAGATGCAGTATCAAATGTAAAAGCATTAATTCTTGTTGTGCCTGTAATTCTTATAAAATTTGATATAAATCTTATATATATATTAACTTGTACTCTATTGACTTAAATTTAACCAAGCCATAATTTCTCACATAAAATCTAATTTGTCTAATTTAAATTTAATTGATGTAATTTATTTCGGAACCGTTGAAGCTTAAGGTTGCTGGTTAATTGGCGGTTGAGTATGCCAATAGATTAGATCCTAAACGGGTCGGCGAGGGAGGTCAATGATTCTACGATAATGGCAACTATAGTAATTCCGTAGTGGTTTGAGCTCATTTGTGCTAAGAAGAAGATTCGATTAAGGCACTAACAAAGACAATGATTAGGAGTTTGATACTCTCTGGTGTTGTTGGCATGATACTGCCCAAACAACGACAAGAAAGGGTGCATCCTCTGCTTTAGCCGTCTGTTGTGGAATCTGATGAGCACATCTTCAACTTGAGCCCTTGTTGGACACTACCGATTTGCCCATACAACTTGTGCGCTAACATTCAGAATATGTATGTGCATGGGCTTCCGAGCAAACTTTGATTTGAATATTATTCGACCGTGTTTCTGAAGCTGGAGATACTGCACTTTTTTATTGGCCAGACACCAGCGGATTCTCGGCGAGGAATGTTCCGTGCTCTGGATGCAAATGGTAGGAAAATTAGGCTTTTTACTGATCCACTCCTTTCAGAAACATTGGTACCCCTCCACTTTCTCGAAAGGATTGCCCAACTGAACTTGATGGCTATTAGATATAATTCCTCTGTTTTTTTTTTTTTTTTTAATTATAGCCGCAAAGGATCATAAAAAGAGTAATTCGTAATTTTTAGTTTTATACAGGTTTGTTAGCTGGAAAATTATTTTTTCATGAGAGGTGAATTTATGAAAATTAAATTATTTTTTTATGTTTAATAATGTTATAAAAAATAAATTGAAAAATATTTTTCAATATTTAGTTATGTTTTGGAAAATGAATTGAAAAAATAACTTATTAATGTTTTAATTTTTTATCAAGTTTATTAAAAGAATGTTGACTAAATTTAATGGGTAAAAAGATAAAGGGGATGAAATTAAAAAAAAATACAATATCATATATTATTTTAAATAAAATAAATAGCAATCAAATAGATCAAATCAAATAAATAGAAAAAACTGAAAGAAGATGAAATTGAAAAAATAATTAATTTTATAAATTATTTAAAATAAAAAAATAACAACAAAAAATAAGAACCAAATTTAATAGATAAAAAAAATTCAATTGATAAAATAAAATAAATAAATAAATAATAATTAAAAAATAAAAATAAAAATTAATATAAAAATCAATTAAAATAAGTTTTATTTACCTTGCTGGAAATGATCTATTTTATTATTTACATGTACCAAGTAAATTCGACTCAAATTTTACTCAATAAAAAATGGGATAAATTATGACAGAGAGCAAATCCTTTTCCAATCATTTGGAAAAGCATGAAATAGCTTAAAGTTGATAAAATAGCCGATTTGAAAAATAAATATGAACTTGGCTGGTCTTGATAAATTGCTGTTGCCGATTATTTATTAAACTTTAAAATCTATATATTTTGCAGAGTTATTAATATGTTCTGACTTAAAATTCTAATCGAATTGGATACAATATTTATTCGGATTGATCTTGACCCATTTTTTAGTAATTCGGTTATTTAAGCTAAATTTAGATAAGTTAATGTGTGTTTAGTATTTTATTGATTTTTATACATTTTTAAAATATAAATTTAAAAGAATCAATTTTAATTATTGTTTAGTTAGATAAATTACATATTTGGTTAAAATTATTGTTAAGATTGTTATTTATAATAAAATTACTAAAGAAACATGTAGTAATTTAAATTATACAAACTATATTATTATATACATGCGATTATTAATACATATAATAAAGCAACATTAAAATCTTAATTTTATTATCTTATTAAACAAGGTTAGACCTCATTTATTGATTGATGCAGCCCATTTTTTTTTAACACTACCTACATATTATTTATGTGTTTTTCTAAAACATAAAAACTATCTTTTTTATCAAACAGAATCATTATATTTTTAAAAAACATCATTTTCTAATAAAAATAACTGATCAAAATTAACTTAATAATCAAACAATCCACATTTTTTCCAACAAATTTTCAAATCAAAACCTGACAACTGTCATATTTCATTATCCTTTAAACGAAAAATTCACATACTAGTGAAAAGACAAACAAACGTGGAAGTTTCCCCAACGCAGTCAATATTTGGCTTTAGCTTGACACGCGCGCAGACTCACGATCCATATACACGCCGCGCAAAATCCCAAGAATAACCCCACGAACTTAAGCTTGCTCATAAGGCTAGAACCGTCATTACGTAACCAAACCGGCTTTGTTTAATTTCCCTCGCGTCCCCTTCAAGCCAGTCTTCGATATACAACGGCTCTCAAAGAGACCGAGAGGGATGAATTATGAGCAGAGGCTCGCGGCAGCCACAATGATAATCGAATCGAAATCACACGGAGAAAGCGGTTATGCAACTTCTTCTTTTGACGCCACAGAAATCGGCGTCACGGCGACGCTGAAACCTCACCAACTTGAAGGCATCTCGTGGCTTATACAGAGATATCACCTCGGTGTTAATGTTATCCTCGGTAGGATTTTATTTTTTCACTTCTATTTTTTAATCTGATAAAATCGAATTGAAAATCTCAAGAATACAAGAAATCAGGGTTTTCCAGTATTGCTTGGTGTCTGATTTGATAAATTCAATTTTGTGAATTTGAAAAGGAGTCTAGGGTTTCACTTTAATTATATGCTGTTTTATTTTTAACGCGCATTAGAGTGACTCTTGAATTGGTATTGTATTTGCAGGAGATGAGGTACATAGCTTGAGGACTTGAACGGTTTTCAAGCCTTTATATTGAAGGAAACCTGAAATTGTCTTAAATTTATCTTGATACCTGATATTTACTTTTAAACATGTGAAAATCAAGTAATATAGAGATTATTTGTGACCATCATTATTTTTTTCATTTGAGTATGGCCTGGCCCTTTAGGTAATCACACAGACCTGCGAAACTCAAAACTCTTCGAGTAAAAAATCTACCTTTCAATTGTCAATTAAAGCTTCAGATAAATCTCCCTGTAGTTATTCAATGTCCATTTTTTGTTTTTTTGAATTTTTCGAAAGTTTACTAGTGCCAGATCTTAGGGGACTGTATTATTTACTCTTAGAATTTTGCAACTGGCTTGGTATTGGATAATTGATTGTTGCATCTCTTATAACTGAATTTACTCATAACATATTGTAACATCTTGTTGGGTTTGTGAAGTAATTAAATTTACAGCTGAAACCCTGATGGAGTTTTGTCGTTCTCATCACTGACACAATGGTTAAGAAAGTCCTTATTTTTCTCATTACTTTTAGTAATCTTCACGTGCCTCATTATTTAGTCAAGTAGAACAGATGAGCATGATAATAGCAATGGCAGTGTGATTCTGTTCATTATGTTTTGAATTGAAGATATTTGCTGGCAGATGGGATTAGGGAAGACCTTGCAAGCCATCTCTTTCTTAAGTTATTTGAAAGTTCATCAGAAGTCATCTGGACCATATTGTGAGTTAAGAAAGCCTTTCGTTTGACTTTGAAGACTTTAGGGTATCTATTCTGGTAGTGACTTTGATTCACAATTTTGCTTGTTATCCAATTATATGCAGTGGTGCTGTGCCCTTTAAGTGTGACAGATGGATGGGTGTCAGAGATAGACAAATTCACCCCCAAACTAAAAGTCCTTAGGTATGTCGGTGAGAAAGAACACCGGCGTAGTTTGCGCAAGACAATACATGAACATGTGAAAGAGAGTCCTTCATCATCTGACGTGAGTTTGGAATCTTATAATGCATATTTACTAATTGGAATGATATAATTTGTTAGTTTATCCTGTTCCTTATATTTTTTCATGTGTCTGGGTTCTAGTTTGAAGTTCTTTAAAATCTAAATTGATATGTTGGCTGTTTACAGGTATCATTGTTGCCTTTTGACGTGCTATTGACAACATATGACATTGCATTAGTGGATAAAGAATTCTTGTCACAGATTCCATGGCACTATGCTATAGTTGATGAAGCTCAAAGACTTAAAAATCCTAAGAGCGTATGTTCAAGCTATCACATAGTGTCTTCTCGTAAATATGAGCATAAATTCCTATAGTGGTGATGGTTTCAAGCTATTTATGCTACCATGGTGCAATAACAAAAAAAAATGTTTATATTATAAATTGCTTCTGTGCCTCTCCTTTTATACTTCTTGAGCTAGACTTGAAGAGTTTCTTTTTTTTGTTTCAAAAATTCAATAAGGACAGGTTCTTTATAATGTTCTCATAGACCAGTTCCTCATGCCAAGACGGTTGTTGATGACTGGCACACCCATCCAGAATAATCTCACTGAACTCTGGGCTCTGATGCATTTTTGCATGCCTTCAGTGTTTGGAACCCTAGATCAGTTTCTTTCCACGTTTAGGGAAGCTGCTGATGCTTCATCAGGTCATTTATCCTTTTACTTGGTTTAAGTGTGTATTTAAATGTTAACTTTCTCCTGAAACCAGGCTTTATATTCTTGTAATTTTCTATATCCTCATTTTTTCCCCTTGATATTGGTATTCAGCTTAGGAGATCACATGGTTTGATGGCCCCTCAATGTATCATATGACAATTTAGAGTCTTTTGAATAAAATTGTGTATCTTCTTATTGAGAATTGCTCATTATATAGGTAGAATTTACAAGCTAAGAATGAGAATAATATAGGCTGATACAGGAAATAATATAGGCTGATTTTCAGCCTTTAGAAATAGCTAACCTACAACTAATATATCCCAATAAAGGAAAGAATAAATAGACAGAATCTGCTGGCATTAAATGTGTAGGTATAGGTATTTCCTTTGACATCCCCCCTTAAATTGATGCTGGTAAATCGATAAGCATCAATTTGCAAGTAAGGAAATGATGTCGCTGACGAGGCATGGATTTGGTGAAGATATCTGCAATCTGTAGAGTGGTGGAGATATGTGGAAGGGTGATAATTTGATGATCATATGCTTCCCTGATTGAGTGACAGTCAACCTCAATGTGCTTGGTGCGTTCGTGATAGACAAGGTTGGCTACAATTTAGATGGCACTAGTGTTGTCAGCATGAAGTGGAGTAGGATGAACTAGACAGAAATCGAGTTCTGTGAGGAGACCGCGCAGCCAAATGATCTCAGAGCAAGCAGCAGACATGGCTCGATACTTTGCTTCAGTAGATGATTTGGAGACGTGGTCTTGTTTCTTGTATTTCCATGAGATAAGGGCATCACCAAGAAACATACACCAGCCGGTAGTAGATTTCCTAGTGTCAGGGCAACCGGCCCAATCAGCATCACTATAGGCTTGCAGTTGAAGTGAAGAACCTATAGGGAAAAATAAGCCACGACTAGGAGTGCCAAGAATGTAGCGAATTATACGGCGTACAACAAATAGATGGAGATGCCTTGGTGCTTGCATGAATTTGCTGACAATGTGAACAACATAAGAAATGTCTGGTCGAGTAATAGTTAGATAGATAAGACTACCAACTAGCTTCCGATAGGTAGTAGGATTATCAAGAAGCTCCCCTTCGTCACAACAATATTTCACATTAAGTTCCATAGGAGTGTCAACCAAAGTAGTGTTGGTGAGGCTGGCTAACTGAACTAGTTCCTGACTATACTTGTGCTGATGTAGGAAGAGACCGCGAGGTTGATGATGCACTTCCAAGCCCAAAAAATAGGTGAGCTGACCAAGGTCTTTCATGTGGAATGTAGAATGCAACAAAGTCTGAATCGCAGAGATTGCCTCCAAGTTAGAGCCAGTGATGACGATATCATCCACATAAACAAGGAGGAGAACGATACCCATGGATGTCTTTTGTAGAAAGAGAGAGCAGTCATATTGACTTTGAGTGAAGGAGAAACCCATCAACGTGGATCGAAACTTGTCAAACCATACTCTCGGTGCTTGCTTCAAACCATACAAAGAACGTTTCAGTTTGCAAGCATCATTAGATGAGGAAGTGGACATACCAAAAGGAAGTTTCAGGTAAACATCTTCCTTGAGATCACCATGAAGGAAGGTGTTCTTCACATCCATTGATGTAAGGGCTAGGATTGAGATGCAGCAAAGGCGAGTATAGTTCGAACAATGGTCATTTTGGCGACTGGTGCAAAGTTCTCATCATAGTCAAGACCATATTCATGTTTGTTGCCAAGTGCCACTAACCGAGTCTTATAACGGTCGATAGACCTATCAGAATGACGCTTGATAGAAAACACAACAAATGAGGGGCATGGAACAACATCCCAGGTTTGGTTTTCTTCAAGTGCAAGAAGCTCAGTTTCAATGGCTTTTCGCCAACACTCATGCTCCATTGCTTGTTTATAAGATGAAGGAAGAAAAGTAGAAGACAAAGTGGCTGTGAAGGATGAGGGAGGAGAGTACCCATACCTATCAGGGGTCTACGAACCCGAGTACTTTGTCGATGAGAGGAAGTTGAAGTTGCAGTTGCTGGAACAGGAGCAGCAGTTGGAGAAGGAACTTGAGGGGGCTTGGGAGGGTTTGGAGGCTAGTGGGAAGTAGTAGATGAACGTCTTTGATATACTAGGAGAGGCTTAGAAGGGACTGGAGCTGTAGAAGAGTTAATAAACATAGGCAAAATAGAAAATGACATGATCCTGATGCATGGAAAAGAAATATTGGTTTTCTAGAAAGATCACATTTCTAGAAATTCGAACGCGACACAGATTTGGGTCATAGCAAAGAAAACCTTTATGGTGTACTGAATATCCTAGGAAAGCACATTGAATTGATTGAGCCGTGAGTTTTGTGCGTTCATGTGCAGGAAGATGAACATAACAGACACAACCAAAGGTATGGAGGTTGGAATAAGCTGGAGGATGACCAAACAACCTGATGAAAGGAGTGTCGTGGTTCAATGTGAGGGAAGGCAATCTGTTTATGAGGTGGACAGCAGTAGAGAGAGCTTTACACCAAAAACAAGAAGGTGTAGACGACTCTAAGAGGAGAGTACGAACAATATCAAGAAGATGACGATTCTTTCTTTCAGCCACCCCATTTTGTTGAGGTGTTGAAGGGCAAGACCGTTGAGAAATAATGCCATGATGCTGTAAGAAGTCCTGAAACAAACGAGACATATACTCACCCCCATTGTCTGAATGAAGGATTTGATTTGGGCTGAAAATTGGCTCTGGATATGTGCATGAAAAATCTTAAAAACATAAAATACTTCGTCTTTAGAATGAAGGAAATAAATCCATATGAAACGGCTATAGTCGTCAATAAAAGTGACAAAGTATTTGTAATTAGCATGAGAAGTGACTGGTGCCATACCCACACATCACTATATATCAAATTAAAAGGTTGGACTACGTGTGGTGTGTGAATAGGAAAGGGCAGAGTTTTACTTTTGTCAAGCCTGCAAGAATTGCAATCAAACTGAACAGCACTAAGAGATGGTGAATCTTTATTTCCAAGAAAACTAGATTTCAATAAATCATGAAGAACATTAGAGTTTGGATGTTCGAGACGTTTATGCCATGCTCGGTAATCAACATGAGCAAAATTACAAGTGACAAAGGGCAAAGAAAAAGGAGACAAAGGAAATTGAAGAGGAAAAAGACATCCCACTTTAGGCCCCTCGCAATCGTCCTCCCTGACTGTTGATCCTGCACAACACAACTAGATTTGGAAAATTCCAGTTTACAATCATTTTCAACCAACTGACCGACAGACACAAGATTGGTGGTAAGACCAGGTGATACAAAAACATCAGTGAGAGGGAGAAACATCACCAGTGGCTGTGATGGGTAAATGACTGCCATCAGCAGTATGAATTTTGAGATTTCCAAAATATTCGTTGATATTGGTAAGAGAAGCAACATTGTTTGTCGTATGATTGGAAGCCGCGGAATCAAAATACCAAGGAGATGATGTAGAAAGATTTTTACCTGAGAGTCCCAAAGCTGAAAATACAGAAATGATCATTTGTTGAATCATGGCAGGAGTCACGGATTGGACATGAGGAGTACTTTGTGTCAGAAGTGAAGAGCCAACTAAGACAGTATATGCTGTCTCTGTTTTCTTGGGAGGTCGAGTGGGGCATTCTTTGATGATATGACCATCTTTTTTGCAGTAGTTGCAGAATTTTCGAGGACAATTTGCAGCATAATGGCCAAATCCCTTACAACAAAAACACTGAATAGTGCTCATATCCTTGCCTCTTGGCTTACCTTGTGCTACATAGGCCACAAGAATAGATGTAGATCGTCGTTGTTCCATGGTGGTTTGAGGGAGAAGGCGTTGTTCTTCGCGAAGGAGGTCACTGAGGCATGTATCCAAGGAGGGAACAAATTCTCGGTTCATCAGGTTGGATCTAGTGCCTTCAAATTCAGGTCTTAGTTTTATTAGAAACTGATCCCGTTGAGTAGTTTCATGAACAGTTTGAACATAGCTAAGACCTTCAGATGGTAAGCCAGCATAAACTATATAAGTGTATTCAGTCCAAAGATTAGTGAATCTAGAGTAAAAATCTAAGATAGAAAGACTATCCTGTTGAAGAGTTCTCAATTCATGTTCAAGCTGAAACCAACGAGCAGTGTTTTGTTGGCTGTAGATTTTCTTCAGGTAAGTCCACATCTGAGCTGCAGTCTGAGAGGATCGAAAATTCAAGATGATGTTAGGCTCGACAGATCCTAAGATCTAAGCCATAACTTGAGCGTCCTTGACTTCCCACTTGACGTGCTGGTCTATGTCTTTGATTTTGTCAGGAGTTGGGTTAGTTCCATCAACATGTCCCCATAGCTCCTTACCTTTGACAAAACTCCTGAAATGAAACGCCCAAGCAGAGTAGTTCTTGCCATTGAAACGAATCATAGAAATATCAAACTTATTTGAAGACATGAGGTCAAGAGAACTTTGATCAAGAATAACCGAGACTAAGAAACTTGATAGCAAATAATAATTAAAAGTTGTAGCTCTGATACCATGATAATTTAAAGTCTTTTGAATAAAATTGTGTATCTTTTTATTGAGAATTGCTCATTATATAGGTAGAATTTACAAGCTAAGAATGGAAATAATACAACATGAAATAATACAAGCTGATACAGGAAATAATATAGGTTGATTTTCAGCCTTTAGAAATAGCTAACCTACAACTAATATATCCCAATATAGGAAAGAATAAATAGACAAAATCTGCTGGCATTAAATGTGTAGGTATAGGTATTTCGTTTGACATCATAATCTCTCTTCTTATCTTAGTGAATCCCCCCACCCCCCCACTCCCCACCCCAATTGTTTCTAAAATATTACAAAAGGGAGGTCATGGATTGAAAGTTTTTCTTGAAAAGTATATAGTATATGATGCGTGATCAAGTCAATTCATTATTAAAAGGTTAGTGATCAATGTCACATCATCATTCATATAAATAGAACATTGACCCAGATTTTCTAGGGTCCTCTACTTATTGATACACCCAACTCCCAAGTTAATGGTTTTCAAAAGAGAAATTGTTCGAGTTTTGAAACAAAAGGGAGGTCATGGATTGAAAGTTTTTCTTGAAAAGTATATAGTATATGATGCATGGTCAAGTCAGTTCATTATCAAAAGGTTAGTGACTAATGTCACATCATCATTCATATGAATAGAACATTGACCCAGATCTTCTAGGGTCCTCTACTTACTAATACACCCAACTCCCAAGTTAATGGTTTTCAAAAGAGAAATTGTTTGAGTTTTGAAACAAAAGGAAGGTCATGGATTGAAAGTTTTTCTTGAAAAGTATATAGTATATGATGCGTGGTCAAGTCAGTTCATTATCAAAAGGTTAGTGACTAATGTTACATTATCATTCATATGAATAGAACATTGACCCAGATCTTCTAGGGTCCTCTACTTACTGATACGCCCAACTCCCAAGTTAATGGTTTTCAAAAGAGAAATTGTTTGAGTTTTGAAACAAAGTGAGATAATATCTGGACTTGCTGTGGGATCATTCCTCTGTGTTTCTGAAAGTTACATATGCAATATTCTTTCAAGGAACTGTCAATAGTTTATGGCAAATCCTTGCAGCTAAAATCTATATCAGGGATTGGCCTTTGATTCAGAAAAAAAAGCAGAAAAATGATGTGCATGCTTCTGGGTTATTCTCAATTCCTTCAAGGTTTATGAGCTTCAAAATTATTATTTAATTCTTTTTCTCTGCTTCTGCTGTGAATCTTGGGTTGATTCTCTTGAATACAACAAAAGCTGAGGTTTTCCATATTTGCAAGAATGTTAAACCCGTTGCTTTTGAACAGATCATGATGCAACAAAGGTCAAGCGGCAATTCAAGACTTTAAAAAGTGTATTGAAATCCTTCATGCTTCGAAGAACAAAATCTACGCTTATAAAGTGTGGAAACCTAGTGCTGCCATCATTGACTGAGATTACTGTGTAAGTTGTCTTACCTTATGAAGACTGAGCATCTGGTGTTTCATGATGGGAACTCTCCTAAAAAGACTAAAATTTTTATTTGCCTTGATAGGATGGCTCCACTGGTCAGCCTGCAAAAGAAAGTTTATACCTCAATATTGAGGAAGGAGCTTCCAAAACTTCTTGCGCTGTCTTCTTCAGCTTCCAATCATCAATCTCTGCAGAATATGGTATACTAGCTTCTCAATCTTTGACTTGAGCATTGTAGCTAACTTGCCATGCCAAACTACCTTTCTGCTCTAGTTATTGAAATAGAATGATGTTTTTTTCTGACTTGAATATTCTGTTAGTTTCAGCCTTTAATTCCGTCTCTTTGGTCCAGGTAATACAACTAAGAAAAGCATGCAGCCACCCTTACCTCTTTCCTGGTATTGAGCCTGAGCCATACAAAGAGGGTGAACACCTAGTTAAGGTAACCTCTACATCTACTAGTTTTGTGGTATATGAAATGTTAATGAGCACCTGTTTTCATCTCCAAAATAAAAAATGCTAGTCTGAAATGAGTTGTGTGTAGCCATAACTTTGAAAGCAAAGAAACAAACAGAAACAAAAAAACCATGTTCACGTAAACTTTCTGGTATAGAAGAAGCAAACCTTTATACTGAATATCCAATTTTGATAATGAAAAACTCCTTTTCCCCTGATGTCTCGTTGTATTAATTAACTTGAACTTCATGTAGTCTTGGTATCTTGCAACTGTTTGATATATCAAAAGTAATGAAAACCGAGTTTGAATGATTTGTTTTTTGCCATAACTCTAAAAGCAAACAAAGAATTTATATAGCTTTATCTCCGATCTCACTAACGTTTCCATAACTCTATAAGAAAACTAATAATTGTTTAAATCTGAAAGAGGCAAGTACTTGTGCTGTATCTATGATTTCACTATGTTCCCATAACTCTAAAAGCAAACAAAGAATTGCTTAAATTTTCTGCCTTGAAAGATGCAGTCTTTCTGCACGGCATCTCTGATCTCACTATTTGAAACCTGCCTGTTGCTGTCCCTGTTGTCCTCTTGATTTTATGACTTCAGCTTCAGGTATCCTTGCTGTCTAATAATTTTGCAGTGTGTGAAATATTAACGATTGCTTAGTTTGGAGTGGTTGCACATTTATGTAGCTTGAAAAACAAAGAATTGAAGAGGCATAAAGGGGGAAAAAAAAACTAAACTTGCTTAAACTTTCTAATCCAATAGAGGCAAGTTTTGTGCTTCCTCTCTGATTTTGTTAATTCCTTTGGGTCCTGTGCAAACCTCTGATCTTGATCTCTGATTCCACTAATTGAAATCTGCTGTCATCTCTGTATCTTATGACATCATGTTCAGGCCAGTGGGAAACTTACAATTTTGGACCAACTACTTGAGAAGCTACATGATTCTGGACATCGTGTGCTTCTCTTTGCTCAAATGACACACACACTTGACATTTTACAGGTACATGTTTGAATTTGAAGTAATTGCCTCTGCTTGTTTATGCATGTCAGTATATTTTGAACAATTATTAATGACATAATTGGCATGTAATATAGGATTTTCTAGAGCTTCGAAAGTATTCATATGAGCGTCTTGATGGTTCAGTTCGAGCTGAGGAGCGTTTTGCTGCAATAAGAAGTTTTAGCGGACAGTCAGGGAGGTCTGGTTCTGAATCTGATCAAAATAGCTCTTTTGTTTTTATGATATCCACAAGAGCTGGAGGAGTTGGCTTGAATCTCGTGGCTGCAGATACGGTGGGTTATCTCTTGAAGTTTTCAGAAATCACCATCTGGCGTGTGAACTCATTCAAGTTGAGAGAGAGAAAAAAAAGATATTGTACAAAATAAAAGAGAAAGAAGCATAAATGGCTCCAACTTTGTACAGTAAATTTCTGACAAGCCCAACAAAGAAAAAAGTTGGCATCACAATAATAACTACACACTTTATCAGCTAAAAGTTGCTGGCAAGGGAAAATGAAATTAAACCTTACAAATGGTGACACATAAAGTTCCAAAACAAATCAGCAATCTACTTGGAGGCTTTTCCTGCAGTGTTTAAAGACGGATTTTTTCATTGATTCATCTTGCTTGAGAACATGTTTTCTGTTTTTGGTGGGTGGTCTTTTTTCCCTGTAGAGCCGGTTCAGTGTTTTCTGGGACAAATATGCTATGTGTATGTCACTTATATATGATACATATTCAGTTCCGTGCCAGCCATTCTCATATTTGAGATGAATTAATTTGATAGCTTATGTTTTTCACTTCTCTCACTTCTCAGCAATTGCCTGAGTATAAACAGATACAACTTGCAGGACTTGAAGATCTATAGACATTTCTATACCGACCTTGACAAGGAAAATTTATAAATGCAATTTTCTGAGTTGAAGAGAGATAAACTTTGTTCTTTATTTATCCATATACTTTTCCTGGCATGATTTGGCTTTTTGTAACAGTTTAAGCTCCCATTTGTCATTTTCTGTTAATAACTGTATTTCTTTCATGCTTTATGTTGGAACCGTAAGTTTTGTTCTCCATGTAGATGCATCTTTAATTGGAAAGGTTCTTACTGACTTTTAATGTTCTATATGATTCTAATAGCTAATAAATTCAGTGGTCTATATAAGATTATGAAAGAAGTTAAGGTTTTTACAAGACTTGTGGCATCTGCTTCTAATTAAAACAACTTCAATGGAATGGATTGGATATGGTGATATTTATTTCCATCTAAAGAATTTTAAGTATAATATGGTAAAGCTTGAAAGAGTATGATGGGTTGTCCAAGTAGACTCCATTATTTCTCAAAAAATTGGTTGGAGTTATACACGGTGTTCTGAACATTCATAAACTTTCATTCATTAACAGGTTATATTCTATGAGCAAGATTGGAATCCTCAGGTTGACAAACAGGCTTTGCAGCGAGCACACAGGATTGGTCAAATGAACCATGTCCTGTCAATAAACTTAGTTACAAGGCAGACTGTGGAGGAGGTGAGGTTTTATAACTCAAACCTTTAACGTTTAATAATGTCTTTCATATTATCATTTTGAATTTAAAATGTGCAAGTGTAGGTTATTATGCAAAGAGCAAAGAGGAAATTGCAGCTTAGCCATGATGTTGTAGGAGATGATGTCATGGAAGAGGACAGAAAAGAAACAGGAGGAATTGAAACTGGTGATTTGCGATCTATCATATTTGGGTTACATAGGTTTGATCTTTCCGAGGTCAACAGTGAAAAATCAAATGAATTAAATGCCTCAGAATTGAAAGCTTTGGCACAGAAAGTAATTGCTCTGCGATGTGACCAGATATTGGACAAAGATGATAGAAAGTTTGAGGTCAATCCTATTGGTCAAGAAAAAGGACTTGATTTTGTTAGTGGAGGAGATTCTGCTCTTGCAAGCTATGATCCTGGTCTTGATGAGGCATCATATCTATCATGGGTTGAAAAATTCAAGGAAACATCACAATCAAATGAAAATCCGGTTATGGATTTGGGAAATAGAAGGAACCTGCCTGATAATAAGTATCTTAATCTTGAGGCTGCAAAGAAAAAGGCAGAGGAGAAAAAGTTGTCAAAGTGGGAGGCCCTTGGATACCATTCATTATCTGTTGGGGATCCCATCTACCCTGTAGATGGGGATGCATTGTCAGACTCAGGTTTTGTTCATTTTGTTGTTGGGGATTGTACTCATCCAGATAAGCTCTGCTCGTCTGAGCCCAGTGTCATATTCAGGTAATTTCATGGAGACATACTGAATATCCCTCCAGTCTACTTCTTCATTGTTGTGGCATGCAACTTATTGATGATTATGGATACTTTTCTTTTGTTTCTTACTTCTAATGTTGTTCTGAAACTCTTGAAATTGCTTTCTTTGGTTTCCTACTCTGATTTGGTATCTGAAACTCTGAGAATTACAAACATCTATTTTTTGCAATCATTATCAGTTACAAGTAAGGTTTTACCATGAAACCAATCCTTCTGCTCATTCTTTTCAACTTGATAGTAATCTTAACATTAGAACTGATCAATTCGAAGCAGTGTGTGGTTGGTGCAATTACAAATGGGACATTGGCTATGGAAGAGTTGTTTTTATGTGGACTTGTCCAAGCCAAAGAATCAGCTCGCACTCCCTTAGATGGAATTTGAATATGTGTCATTTTTATTTCCATCGAATTTAAATTCAGTCTGCGGTTAGACATCATCTCATTGATGGTTACAACTGTTAATATCCTGTTTTGGTATGTTCTAAGTTGAACTCATCCCTCTACTCCATGGGAAAAGAATGCACTAGTTACAAGGGTGTGAATATTGCTTGGTAATCATCAGTTTTTCTCGTAGCCTGATTCTAGTATTAATTTGGCAGTTGTGTAGATGAGTCAGGAAATTGGGGCCATGGAGGAATGTTCGATGCACTGGCCAAACTGTCTTCAAGCATCCCTGCTGCATATCAACAAGCCTCCGAATTTAGGGACCTTCATCTTGGTGATGTCCATCTTGTAAAAATTATTGGTCAGCTTTCATGTTCTCTCTTCCTGCATTTTTACGTTTTGGCCTTTTCCAATAATTAATGGTGGTTCAAAAATTTTAAGTGATGTGCATAGATACGAAAGGCAGTTATAACCTTCCAGGATCACTGAACATATTCACTACAACATGCATGGTTTTTTTCATTTTCATTTTGTTCTCATACTGCCATCCCAATTGCCACCACACTTTCAGGCCTCGGTTCATGTTCCTTACTGGGGTTGATGTTAATTGTGACCGATATTTTTGTTCCTTGCAGACCAATCCTTCTAGAACTAAAAAGGAAAAGAAAAGGTAGTGAGTGAGCAAAAAGCAAATACGAAGGAAGACTAGATCTGCAATTTCAAACATGAAAATGTAGTAGCCTAACCAAGGAGGGATCTTCTCCATCTCCACTCCCTGTTATAAATATAGTATCCAAGCTGTGCTTATTATGGTGATTAAATTTAATTAATTTTGCTTCTAGCTGTGAGTGGAGTGGTTGAGATTAGTAAATATTTATTAATCATGGAACTGGTAGCTGCTGGCTGGGATGACATATATATAGTTATTAATCAAATAGTTTACCTTGGTGTTCTCAAAGTTCCTTGCTATGATTCTTCCTGATGTGCAAAAGATTGCTTCAAATGGATTATCTTTATAACTTCATGTTTGAACTTAATGACTTGAATTTAATTTTGTAGCTCCCTGTGACTGGTTTTCTTTAATGTTCTGATGAATGATCATGAGCAAAACTTTAGCTAGGTTAATGAGATCACTATTTGGTGTAACTTGTTTTCCTTTCAGAAAGTTCTGATGATTTGTCTGACATACTGATGTGAATGGTTTCTATAATAAACCCCGTGACCCCCCCCTCCTTATCGATGGATAGTTCTTTGAATAAATTCATTTAACCTGTTTGTTGTTGCACAGAGAATACTGATGGGCAGAACATGGAAGGTGATACTCCACGGTGGGTTGCTTTGGCTGTTGTACAATCTTATAATCCTAGGCGCAAAGTGCCTCGTAGTGAGATCTCAATTCTTGACTTGGAGGCTTGCCTGTCCAAAGCGTCTTTTGCTGCAGCTCAAAATTCAGGTATGTTTCTTCTAATGTTTGTTTTGATGCTGTTGTATTCGATCGTAATGGCAAACTTTAAAAAGAACAATGAAAATTGAAATAGTTGGTTTGCTTGCTTGCTATGAAGAGTCGACGCCTAGAGATGCAAGTGATTTTCTTGTTTGGAATTTATTGTAGTCATCCAACAATTGTGAAAATATAGTTAGCGGGCTGGCATGCAACTGTCCATAGAACAACTTCATAGGCAAAGCACAACCAGGACGAACATCAGCAGTAGTGAGCAACAATCAACATGATGAGAGAGGCAGTCCTCTTATTCATAAGAACCTTATTTATTATCATTAAAAATGATTCAAATTTCAGAATTCTCAGATTGTTCACGTTCAGGGACTGCCTTTGGCTGTGTGAACTTAGCTTGTTCTTACTCTTGTTTGTTTCTTTCATATATATTTGAATTATCTGACATATTCTCCTGACTTTTCCATGTAGCCTCAATCCACATGCCTCGTATTGGTTATCAAGATGGAACAGATCGCTCACAGTGGTATACTGTTGAACGTCTTCTACGAAAATATGCTTCTGTTTTTGGAATAAAGATCTACGTGTATGTCCGCTCTCACACAGACCTGTATTCCCCTCACCGTTTGCTGTGTGTTCCAGCAATTTTACGTCATCTGATATCTTTGCAGGTATTATTATCGACGATCATCTTGAGGCTTGTGCTCTGTCCTATGATACCGTGGCCGCTCAGTTGTAGCTCAAAGAACAAGAACAGAGTAGAAAGCGTTATGTTTTTGTATGATTTAGCCTCTTCTGTAAACAGTAAACTTTTTTACAGCTGGGTCATCTGTTGGAAGCAAATGAGTTACGGGTTCACTTGTGTGTGAACCAAATAGAAGTGAGGCTCAGCTAATGTTTTTTTGACAGACTGTTCAGTTCCGTTTCTACCCAGCCGCGGTTAGGAGAGTCATTGAACCCAGGTTAGCAGAGACCTCCACCTTAGTTTTGTAGAAAATTTGATTTTTTATGCGATTTGAGTTTATTTGTCTTACTTTTGACTTCAAGTCATATTTTGGAAGTTGTTTGTTGTGAATAATAAATTTAGTATCATTTAACTGGTTACTATTATATTACTAAATAAAAGGAAATAAAGATTTATAATTTTATATCCCTACAAAGTAGCCAGGAGAAGGGCTATTACTAAATTTATAATTTTTTTATATACATGGAACAATAAAAGTATTTTTTTTATCAAGTTTTAGATAAAAAAAAAAGATGATTAGAACAAGTGTCCCAATCTGAACATAAAACTAATGCTGCAGCAATTCAACTGGAAAGATTGGAGATGACAAAGAACACTAGAATTGCACAAAGCTACAACTGGACATAGGAATTTCATTCCAGCTCAGATATAAGCCACAGGTTCTTCAGAAGCCAACATCAATGCTCTCCAAGGAAATACACAAATGGTTTATTAAATCTCAAATGACAGAGACATCACTCCAGAAAACCAGAAACCAAGACCTGATCTTGTACAATCATTCCCAGCTACACAAATCTCTATGCCTCCCTATCAATTCTTAGTGCTTTTACCTCCTCCACCTCGTGCATTATTCCCTCCAGCCGCTGCCTGCGCAGCCTTTCTCGCTGCCTTTTCCTGTAAAGCCTTCGCGTCTCTGCACACCCGAATCAAGAAAACATAAATTACGAACCAAATTTCTTAAAAGATGTTTAGAGGAATAAGAAAAATATATGAAAAAAAAAAAAACCTTTCGCGGCGTTGTTCAGGTGTTAGTCCATCATCTTTGGAATTCTTTGTTTTATGGCCTGCCCTGGCTTGAGCCCTTTCACGGTCTCTTTCTCTTTGGTTACCGCGTTCGCTTCAGTTAAAGCCAAACAAAAATCATCACAAAACCAAAGGGGGCATAATTTACAAGACACAACAAGTTTTAAATTATTCGAGATCCCAATTATTATAAAGAAAAATAAAGAGATAAGAGAAACACAAAACTGATCGTCAGCAAAGGATATGAGTCATTGTTGATCGATTGGTTGACTGAGTGGGCAGTGGTCAATCAGAATTCCTGAAAATTCAGGCAGAAACCCGGGCTTTACTACGTTATAGTTAACAAAATAAAACTTGGAAGAAATACAGAGACAAGGGCAGCACCTGCACCTACCGGTCGGAGAGGGAGAGGGAGAGAGCGAGTGATCCACAAATTTCGCACCTTTTGAAACGAAATTAGTCTCTGTTTCGGACAAGAAGTTGTGGCAACAAGAAAAAGAGTGGCACTTGATGCTATGGAAGACTCCAGAAGCTGACCTGTCTGAATAAATAAAAAGTAGTGTTGGTATTTTCTAGAATTGAAATAAATAAAAACTGTTGAATTTAATTATTACGTAGTATCTGTAGTTTAAAACAAGTTATTTATTGGTCCTTGTAGAATTAAAAATAATTAAATTGTACCTTAATTAGATTGACGATCCTCGATTTAACAGTTCTTTGCCCCAAAAATGTCATCTTTCATATCCAAATTTCACCAATCAGGTACTTCTCTTCTCTTTGTTTTATTTTTGAAGATAAAATAAATATGAAAACAATATAAAATTAATAAATTTTTATTAGTGAACTATAATATAAAAAATAAAAGATTTTCACTCTAACAATCTACAGTGAAAATCCTATTTTGTTTTTAAAAAATCCTTAAATAAGCTGTTATGTAGAAATATATTTGTCTTTTCGAATAAACACATTTGTCACTAGTAAATATTATGGGATTAGATGGGTATTTTTAAAATGTTCTTGAACAATGTAATGACGTAAATGGGTATTTATTTAATTTTAATTTAATTTTTATTAATAGTTATTTTGATTTTGATTTAATTTTTCTTTAATTTTGTCCACAATCATTTAATTTAATTTTATTTTTATATCAAATATGTTTATCATTTTTTTTCCT
Source organism: Populus alba x Populus glandulosa (assembly GCA_033617975.1). NCBI lineage: Eukaryota > Viridiplantae > Streptophyta > Magnoliopsida > Malpighiales > Salicaceae > Populus > Populus alba x Populus glandulosa. The sequence goes on along the minus strand of CM066156.1, from coordinate 3,758,334 downwards.
TTTACTGGATGATTTTTTTATTCAATCTATTGCATTTGATTTCAATTTATTTTCCCTTCAAATTTAATCCCTATTATTCTTATAACTATTTAGTTTTTTGGTGTCCTTTTTTTTATTGTATTTATTTTCAATTTTATCCTTCGTTATTTTTTTTTCATTGAGGATTTTGCTTTCTTTTCTTTTACCTACTATAGGATTAGTCTTGGTTTCGTAATCACGGTAACGAGCTTCAAATGTTAACATAGGTTAACTTCAGTTTTTTTTTCAGGTTCTTGTACAAAATTGATTTGTTTTCATTTTGATCCTTTAGTATTTTTTTAAAATTGATTTTCATGATTTTTTTTCTATTTTCTTTTCACAAGATTATCCTAGTCCTATATGGTTATCATATTAACCTTGGTTGACTCAAGTATTTTTTTTTTAAATCAATTTCTTTTTTCAGCTCATTGCTTAGTGTTTTTATATTGAGAATTTTAATTCATTGGTTTTTTGGGTCTACCTTTTATGCAGTCAATCTCAATATCATGAACGTGACTATGGATTTTGAAGGTCAGCATGAGTTGAATTTGATATTTTTTATATAATTTTTAAATTTTTATTATTTTTTTAGTTTAATCCTTAACCATTTATTTTTTTAGGAATTAAATATTAATATATTTAATTAGATGTGTATGTAAACATTTCCTTTTATGATTAGGAATATTTTTTTTATAAAAAACCTAATAAAAAAACTTGTATATTCATTTTTTTTAGAAAAAAAGTGACCTGTAACAAAGCGCGGTCACATAGCTAATATATGTGTGTGTTCTTTGAAAATAGGGATATTAAATAGTTAGTTTTGTCAAAGGACATGGACTAAAAAAATAACTTACTCAAAACTATTATAGCCCGACAAAAACGGTAGGAGTATCGCGGCTGGATTTGAGTGGATCTAGATTAACAATACAGTAGTGGTTCCTTAGCTGGATTCCAGCCTTACGGTCTAAAGATTTTGGTTGTTATGGCATGAACGTATTGTCACCTTCCGATTTTTCAAAGTCAACATTTCTGGACCATCCGTTGTTTCTGCTGCTGGAAAAGTGATGGCAGCTGCTACTTTGGACTGGACTGTAACAAGGCAAATAAATGGGCCGAGTTTTGGTGAAACTAAAACATTTACTGTGGATCTTTCCCCAGTCCAGCCCAATATCTTTCTAATGGAACAGGGCCACCATTCTTTTTTTTTTTCAGAATGTAAGATCAGGCCCACCATTTTTGTACTGATCTGAGTGTTATGGCTCCGATTTGAATAGGTGGATGCTAGACATTTGATTTTCTTGATTCATAATCCGGTCTCGAGTTTCATAATTTGAAAAAAAGAAAGTTGCAAATTTCCAAAAATCATAATAAAACGAAACCAGCACTTTCCCAGCGTCCGCTCCACAGATACGAGAAATCCTTTGAAATCATCACCTCCTGCATAACAAATAATTCCCCATGACCCCCATTGCAAATTCTCGGACGCGGGCACTCTTTGGAAGACAATTCTTCTTCAACGTCAACTCTCAAGACCAAGCACAACTCCTCTTAGCTCTCAGGTAACTCAAAATTTCCCACCTCATGCCTCTCCTTTCTTTCTATGATTTCTTAATCTTAACTAAAAAAAGAATCTGTCTTTTTACTCAATTCCAGGCACTACTCATCTTCCAATGGAGAACAACTGGACGCTGATAATGTTAAGGAGCCAAGAAAATCCTCAAACAAATCCAAGACAGCTAAATCAATGGCAAGACTCATTAACTCAAAACCCTGGTCAACTGAACTTGAATCTTCTCTTTTTTCTCTTTCTCCTTCAATTTCTAAAACCACTTTCTTTCAAGTTCTTCGCTTTATTGCTTCCCCACCAAAAGCTTTTGAATTTTTCAACTGGGCTTCAAGAAACGGGTTCACTCATGATAGCCGATCGTATTTTATGATGCTAGAAATCTTGGGTCGTAATGGAAATCTCAATATTGCTCGTAATTTTTTGTTTTCTATTGAGAGAAGGTCCAAGGGGAGTGTTAAGATTGAAGATAGGTTTTGTAACACTTTGTTGAGGAGTTATGGTAATGCTGGGTTGTTTAATGAAGCTATAAAGCTTTTTAGTTTAATGAAGTCAAGTGGGGTGTCACCATCTGTTATTACATTTAATAGTCTTTTGTTAATCTTGCTTAAAAGAGGAAGGACTAATATGGCACATAGCGTGTTTGATGAAATGTGTGGGACTTATGGGGTTGCGCCGGATACATATACTTTTAATATCTTGATTAGAGGCTTTTGTAAGAATTCGATGGTTGATAAAGGGTTTAGGTTTTTCAAGGAAATGTCAAGGTTTAATTGTGAGCCTGATGTGGTTACATACAATACACTTGTTGATGGGTTGTGTAGGGCGGGGAAGGTCAGGATTGCACATAATGTGGTTAAAGGGATGGTTAAGAAAATGAAGGATTTGAGTCCTGATGTTGTTACTTATACTACTTTGGTTAGAGGGTATTGTATGAAACAAGAGATTGATGAGGCTCTGGTTGTTTTTGAAGAGATGGTTAGTAGAGGGTTAAAACCGAATGATATTACCTACAACACCCTTATAAAGGGTCTTTGCGAAGTGCAGAAGTTTGATAAGATCAAAGAGATTTTGGGGGGAGCTGTAGGGGGTAGAGGGTTTGTTCCGGATACTTGTACATATAACACTTTGATGAATGCACAGTGTGACGCAGGGAATTTCGATGAGGCTTTGAAGATGTTTAAGAAGATGAAGGAGTTGAAAGTCCAACCAGACTCAGCTACATATAGTGTTTTGATCAGGAATTTGTGTCAAGGGGGGGATTTTGAGAGAGCAGAGCAATTGTTCGACAAGCTATCTGATGAGGATATTTTGTTACGTGATGATGGCTGTACTCCTCTTGTTGCGGCTTACAATCCAATTTTTGATTTTTTATGTAAAAATGGAAAGACTAGCAAGGCTGAGAGAGTGTTCAGGCAGCTAATGAAAAAGGGAACACAAGATCCTCCTTCATACAAGACCTTGATCATTGGGCACTGTAAGGAAGGTACTTTTGAGGCTGGGTATAAGCTCCTGCTCTTTATGTTGAGAAGAGATTATGTGCCTGATTTTGAAACCTATGTGCTGTTGATTAACGGTTTCTTGCAGAAAGGTGAACCAATTCTGGCCTACAAGACCCTGGAGAGGATGCTAAAAAGTTCCTATCTACCTAAAACTTCTGTTTTCCATTCTATACTCTCAGAACTTCTGAAAAATTATTTTGCCCGTGAATCAGCTAGCTTTGTTGTCTTGATGATAGACAGAAAAATTAGACAAAATATCAATCTCTCAACACATACCTTGAGGTTGCTCTTTGGTAGTGGACTGCGAATTAAAGCATTCCAGATTGTTGAATTACTTTATGATAATGGATATGTGGTTGACATGGAAGAATTGATTGGTTTCATTTGCCAGAATGGGAAGTTACTAGACGCACAAAAGATGTTGTCATTTTGTTTGGAGAAGGGTCACAATGTGGATATTAACGTGTGCAATGTAGTTATTGAAGGTCTGTGTAAAATGAAAAGACCTTTAGAAGCATTTGGGTTGTACTACATCCTAGTGGAGAAAAGTAATCATCAGCAGTTGAGCTGCCTAGAAGGTTTGAGAACTGCCTTGGAGGCTGGGGGAAGATCAGAGGAAGCAAAATTTGTATCTAAGAGGATGCCCGATGAGAGGCAGCCGGCAGATCTCTGAAAATCAGATCTGGCAGCAATCTCAAGGTGTGATAGCTCTGTTCAAGTGAGAAAACTTCTCTGAATTCTCTTTGAAGTGGTTTGACTTATTTTGCGGATTAGCACCCTATACGAACATTTCAACAGGGCACAAACACTTTGACCACGCATATCCTTCTCACTTCAGGTCTAATATAACTAGGCCATTGCTGAGTTCAGTCACTGGACAGTAATGCTACATTCTGTTCAAGCTTTCAGCAAGTTTTACCCTTCGAATAAGTTTGAGATGATTGAACCTTTCAAGTGTATATGGACCAGGGAACTCTAGCTTTAGTGCACTGCTTCACTGCTCAGCAGCAGAACCAGCTGAGCAGTATCAACTGAACCTGTTCACATGGTCAGGTAATCAACCAGGACCTTTCCTTTCTGTCTGTACTTCATTATATTACCACTTTCTTTCTCAAATTAAGCTCGATGCAGCGACATTTTAACTCATTTATTGGTGTGCAGAGGGCTGTCTTGATGGAGCGCGGACATGATTCTTCTGAATTCCTGGCTTTGGCTTATGTAAAATTGTTTGAGCCTAAACATAAAATCTCTCTGCGTCAAGCTGTTGCTCGCTTCTGTACAAGAATTTACTGAACAGTTCCTGGAACTAGAAGGAAATTTCCATAATTAGACCGCATTTCATTTTCAGATGAAGATTTTAATTTTTCCTGCCATCTTTCAAAATGTAATATTTGTTGTGAAAGAACCATCTCAAGTTGTTTAGTGAGACTTTAATATATAATTTTATAATATTATCTAATATATCTTAAAACCTGTATATGTCAATATTAACTTATATTATGTTATTAAGATTTTGATATTATTTAATAGTTTAATTTTTTAAGTAAGATTAAAGATATAATTTTATAATATTTTAAAAAATAATCTCGCGCTCTTGCATGTGTAATCTTGTTTATCATGTTCAGTAGGCAACGAAACAATGTTTTGTTAGATGGGAAAATCTTATTATTATTTACTTTTATTGATGGCTATGGCCCATCGATTCTGTATACACGGTTTAAAATATTTTTTATTTAAAAATATATTAAAAATATATATATTATTTTAAAAATTATTTTTAAACTAAACAAATATTTTTTATTTAGAAATATATTAAAAATATATATATTATTTTAAAAATTATTTTTAAACTAAACATATCAAAACAATTTAAAAATATATAAAATAAATTTAATATTTTTTAAAAAAAATTAAAAAAAACACAGTTTCCAACCAGCTCGAGCGTCTAATTCACTTATTTTGCGTTTCTCATGTACCATGCAAGAGAGAAAAAAATTCTTATACGTATTCACATTAATGCTAGGTGCTGCTTGGTGTGAGTGCAGTTTTATTAGCACACAAGCTTTGCCAACATATTTTTCTCAAATTTTATATGGAGAAAGAAGGTAAGTTTGAATTCGGTTAAAAAACCAACTTGCCACCCCCTTCAAGCCTTCTTGCTTCCAACCAAAAAAACCAGAAACATTACCAGAATTTTATTAAAGTAGACTGTTTTAATTTTTCATGCTTCTCATCTTTGACACCAACCTTTCTCCAAGATCACGTTTAGCTCTCGTTTATATTTCCCTGCTTTTTGATGCTTCATTCATTAAATTCTCTTTGTACCAAACTATCTTCTTCCTAAACCTGTTGAAGATGTCTAAAACGATTGGCAACGGGGTTTCAAAGCACCACGCCACACTCACTAGGCGCGCACCCACTCCAGGCAAGGCAACAATACTTGCAACAGGCAAGGCCTTCCCCAGCCAACTTGTTCCTCAGGAATGCTTGGTGGAGGGTTATATGCGTGACACCAAATGCGATGATGCTTCCATTAAGGAGAAACTGGAGCGACTTTGTAATTCAAATTCCTCCTATTAATACTCTTTTATTCCATTAAATGACAGGTTTCTCTAACTTTGAATTTCATTCTCTTTGGCTAGGTAAATCCACTACTGTGAAGACAAGGTACACAGTCATGTCCAAGGAGATACTAGAAAAATACCCGGAACTTGCAACAGAGGGCTCTCCGACGATCAAGCAAAGACTCGAAATAGCAAACCCGGCAGTTGTTGAGATGGCACTGGAAGCAAGCATTGCTTGCATCAATGAATGGGGTGGGTCGGTAAAAGACATCACCCATGTTGTCTATGTTTCTTCCAGTGAGATACGCTTACCGGGTGGTGATCTCTACCTTGCCAGTCAGCTTGGACTAAGGAATGACGTTGGCCGAGTAATGCTTTACTTCCTGGGCTGTTATGGAGGCGTCACCGGACTTAGAGTTGCCAAGGACATAGCTGAAAACAACCCAGGAAGCCGTATCTTATTAACTACTTCCGAGACGACGATTCTTGGTTTTCGCCCTCCAAACAAGGCACGCCCTTACGACCTCGTGGGGGCCGCACTCTTTGGTGATGGAGCTGCAGCTGTGATCATCGGAGCTGACCCTGTGATAGGTAAAGAGTCTCCTTTCATGGAGCTGAGCTATGCTGTTCAACAATTCTTGCCAGGTACACAGAATGTGATCGATGGACGCCTTTCTGAAGAGGGCATAAACTTCAAGCTTGGGAGGGATCTTCCTCAGAAAATTGAAGACAACATCGAGGAGTTTTGCAGGAAGCTTATGTCAAAGGCTGGTCTAACTGAGTTCAATGATTTGTTCTGGGCAGTCCATCCTGGTGGTCCGGCAATACTTAACAGGCTAGAGAGCAATCTCAAATTAAACACAGAGAAGCTGGAATGCAGCAGGAGGGCTCTAATCAACTACGGGAATGTCAGCAGTAATACCATAGTCTATGTTTTGGAATATATGAAGGAAGAGTTGAAGAGAGAAGGAGGGGAAGAATGGGGACTTGCCTTAGCTTTTGGACCAGGCATTACTTTTGAAGGCATCCTTCTTCGTAGCCTATAATTAAATCCTGCAGCTACATATATGCATTTGGTTTTTATTTTTCATAATGAAGCTACTCATGTTATGCTGTTTCTGAAGTAGTAACTCAAAAGAAATGAAATCTGAGAAATTTCCACAGAACTGAACTTTTTGACTGTCTTTCCATTGCAATTTATCATTACAACCCGAGCTTGGAAATATCAATGCTTATGTAGATCTTTTCTAAAGCGGAAGCCAGCAATTGCAGGGCAATAATGTTGGTGTGTGTCTATATATATATATATATATATATATATATATATATATATTCTTGCTTCCTGACTACAGTTTCTTCCTTTACCTTGAATGGATTGAAGGTCAGACATGTAACAGGCTGCATTTACCTTGATAGAATAGCTCTGCCATTGGATGGAGTAACACCTGTTAATAGGTCTTTAGGTTGAAAATGAGTTTTGGATAAAAAAAATCTTGTTTTTCTTGGACACCTCAATGATCGAATTCTAGGTTTCCAAATAAAATATCATTTACTAATGCAGGTAATGAGTCTTTGTTTTTAATATATACTTGTAGGGGCTGTTATTTTATTAGGACAGGTGCTGGGCTTACTAGGTTCAATAATATTTGGCCTGATTCTTTTATTATTATTATTATTATTGTTATTATTATTTTAATTTTTTTTTAAATAACATGGTATTTGTCTGTATTTTTTTAAAAATAAATTTTAATTAATGGACTAACTTATGATGTCCATGGCCAATTTGTCAATGATGTTAATAATGTTAATAGACATAAACTATTTGGCCCATCAAATTATTGTCAACCCTCAATCAAAAAAACTACTCTGCTCGATTTACTATTGGGATGGGATCCAATTCCGAGATCAATTCGGAAAGGATAAAGTCGGTGGCAATGCACTATATAAAAGAAGCACGTAATAAACCCTATCATATTATTTGCCAGCCCCGAATCAAAGAAACCTACCATTCTCTCACTAATCTTCTTTGTTTCGAGAGCAATCTGTTTATATTCACAATGGCAAAGAGAAAGTCGAGATCAAACAGCCGTCCTGTGAAGAAGCCAAAGCTAAAGCTTGATACAGTCTTTCGGTGCCCTTTCTGCCAACTTGAAAACACTGTTGGGTGCTCCTTCGACAAGGATCTGAACATCGGCGAAATCTCATGCTCCATATGTCATGCTGGCTACGACACCAAACTCACTCCACTGACCGAGCCTATAGACATCTACTGCGAGTGGATCGATGAATGCGAGCGGGTTAACCGAAAATCGTAGCCATATTTTTTTTTTAGTTTTTCTGAGGAAGTTAGCAGTAGTGTTTTATGTAAGGAAATTTAACAAGTAATGAAACGTTTGCAATGTTTATTTTATATGTTTTCAAGTTAGTGTTCTTAGCGTAGTAGACTCTGAACTTGGAAATCTTCCAAAAAAGAGTAAGCTTTATTATATCAATCATATTAATTTTTAAAAACTTCTCGAGATCAAAACAATTTACATCAAATCAATATCCTATTCAATTTATTTAAAAACTTTATTTAATCAAGTTTTAAGACCAGAGTTTCTCTAACTTGAGTTTTTAAAGTTAACTAATCTAATAAATATAATTATTATGTGATTATGGTTTTCTTGTGAATCATGTATTGTATTGTCGTAAATATTAACTTCTAGAGCCCAAAAATAACCTCACCCTAATTTATAAGCATGCTTCATTATTGGGCCATCCAATGGCTAGATAGAAATTACCCTTGTAATAATTAAATATCCCTTGATCAGCACAAATCAATTCAAACAGCGGTGTAAGATTTTTAAGTAATCCAGGCCGAAATCTATAAATACAGGTGTGCACTCTCTTATAATGTATTATAATACATTGTGGATTGAAATAATGTATTTTTTTTTAGGTAATTTTTACTTGGATTTTTAAATTTTTATTTTGCTTGATTTAATCTTTCTTAGCTTAAATTAGCCTATCTATTTTAGAAAAAAAAAATTGAATTGAAAGATAAAGAACTAAAATAAAAATCTCAAGTAACATAGTGGACAAGTTGAAATTTTTGTTAATACATTCATTTTAATCCCCTATTTTTTTTAGATATTAGGTGACAAGTCCCTTTAATTTTTTTTTAAAAATATTTTGATATCTAACTTCATTCTCTCTCTTTTTTTTTTCCAGGTTTTTTTGTTAAAAGAAGAGAGATGGATTTTTCATACGAGCAGCCTTGTATTTTTGTTTAATTAATATTCAATAAATTTTATGTATATATCGATTTCTATTATAAATTTTATGTGTTTTTCTATTATAAATTTATTTTAATAGAGGAATTCATTAAAAATAACCAGATAAATCACCCGTATTGCGATGTTAGATATCTTAATTTTTATTTTTTGCTTGGTTTTTTCAATTTCATTTTTGTTTACTATTGATGAATTTGTTTCTCCTTGCTTTACACGATGGTTGTTGAATTGTTTAATTAGATTTATGCATAAATTTTTCGATTTACATTTATAAGTTTTTTTAGTGAAAAAAAAACACCTTGAAGAATTCTATATATTTATTTATTTTTATTATGTTTTGATGTTTAATCTTATGATTTTTTTCTTTGAATATTTTATAAAAGTTTCATTGGTTTTAGTTTTACCCTTCAATCTAAATTTATAGTGTATTGTTTTTTTTAGTTTTCGTTGTTTTGATTTTTGTCTTCTTGTAATGATTTTATTCTTTTCAATTTAAAATTTATTGTTGTCGTTTGATTTATTATTTGTTTTTTCAATTTTAACACCCATTATTTTTTATTGTATTTTTTTAAATTATTTTGGATTTTTATTTTGTGATTTTAACTCTCATGATTTTTTCACATGTATAGCACTTTCAATCTTTTAACCCGGGTATCAATTTCAAATATTAATAGTAATTAAATTTTTTTGTCTTATTTTTTTTTAAATTCATATATATATATATATATATTTTTTCTTTCCATGTAATTATCCTATTCTCATTTAATTTTTATTTTATTAACAAATAAGATCACAACGATATTTTGAGAATATTGTAAAGATGTATTTCTATAATATTGACAAACGTTTATCTTTTTTATTGAATCGTTTTTTTTTATTTACTGTTGATATCTTATTTTTTAATGATATTATTAAATTAACTGATTTTATTAAACTCATTCGAGCCAATTATTTAAATATTATATTTATATTTTATTTTTTAAAAAATATTTATATATTTTTAATATTTTTTATACGATAAAAAGAAAAAGTTAACCCACGGTGTGATGCAACCTAACTAGTATCAAAACTTAAGATGATATTGATAATTAAACATTCGATTACTCGTTAAACTCTCTTGTATATATTGAAAAAACTACCGCCAACTTCAACAACAAAATAATTGAAAAACAAATCTTAAAAATACATACGATTTAATATAACGACTCCTTGCATCAAAGATTGAGCCATAGACCATTAATCGATTGTTGTCAATGGCGCACATCATTAATCTATTCCTGTGATCACCACTGTACTGTGTGAAGACAAGATGCAGTCATGTTCAAGCAGATAGTAGACAAGTAACCTGAGCTTGCAACCGAGGGCTCTTCAACAATCAAGAGAAGGCTTGAAATAGCTAATCCGTCAGTTGTTTAGAAGGCATTGAAAGCAAGCGTTTCTTGCATCGAGGAACGGGGGAAGGCCCTTCGAAGCTATCACCCACATTCTCCATGTTTCTTCCAGTGAGACCTCGCTAGTAATCTGGGCCTACGCAATGATGTTGGCTGTGTAATGTTTTACTTCCTAGCGAGGCAGTTATGGAGGTGTCAAAGAACTTAAAGTGAGGACATAGCCGAAAACAATCAAAGAACTCCAGTTTCTTTGTCTAATGGACTATGGTAACATCAGCAACAGCACCATGGTCTGTGTGTTTTGGAAGATATGAGGGAAGAGTGGAAGAAAGGAGGGGAAAGGTAGGGACTTTGCCTTAGCATTTGAACCAGGCATTACTTTTGAAGACACCCTTCTTCGTAGCGTATAATCAAATCCTGCAACCACACATGCATCTGGATTTTAATTTTCAGAAGAAGACGAGTGGAAATCAAGTTTATTGGACAACTTCCAGGCATGATTTCAATGTTGATAGAGATCTTGTTCTTGCTTCTTGCCTACACTTTTTCCTTCGACTGGACTAAAAGTGATCAAATTAACATGCAAACATTCTGCATTTTGCCCGGATATCAGCTTGTAAGATTAGGATAATTCATTATAAAAAAAAAAACAAAGAAAAATTATTTGTAATTCGGGGCCCAACCATTCCGAGGCCCGCTCGGAATTTTTCAAGAAGGAGCCGGAGAAAAAATACCCATCTACCATCTAATCCGATGTGGATCAGAACTCCAGGACTCTCGTTATAACAGGATAAAGTCGGTGGCAATGCACTATATAAAAGAAGCACGTAATAAACCCTATCATATTATTTGCCAGCCCCGAATCAAAGACTCCTACCATTCTCTCACTAATCTTCTTTGTTTCGAGAGCAATCTGTTTATATTCACAATGGCAAAGAGAAAGTCGAGATCAAACAGCCGTCCTGTGAAGAAGCCAAAGCTAAAGCTTGATACAGTCTTTCGTTGCCCATTCTGCCAACTTGAAAACACTGTTGGGTGCTCCTTCGACAAGGATCTGAACATCGGAGAAATCTCATGCTCCATATGTCATGCTGGCTACGACACCAAACTCACTCCACTGACCGAGCCTATAGACATCTACTGCGAGTGGATCGACGAGTGCGAGCGGGTTAACCAAAAATCGTAGCCATATTTTTTTTTAGTTTTTCTGAGGAAGTTAGCATTAGTGTTTTATGTAAGGAAGTTTAACAAGTAATCAAACGTTTGCAATGTTTCTTTTCTATGTTTTCAAGTTAGTGTTCTTAGCGTAGTAGACTCTGAACTTGGAAATCATCCAAAAAAGAGTAAGCTTTATTGTATCTTCAAATCAACTCGAGATTCATAGTCATTATTTTTTATTAAAATAGCATTGTCTCATACGTTAATTTTATGTCTTGGTTTTAACCTGCTACTAATAATTTTACTAATCAGGTTTTTAAAAACTTGTGAGATCGAAGGAGTTTTATTAAATCAATATTCTATTCAATTTAACTAAAAACTTCATTCAATCAAGTTTTCAGACCTGAGTTTTTTCAATCTAGTTTCTCATATCAACCGACTGAATTTAACAATTATTGTTATTAAGTGATTACGGTTCCTTCTGGAAAACTTCTAGAGCATAAAAATAACCTAACCCTAGTTTATAATCATGCTTCTTTGTTGGGCCATCCACAGGCCCAAACTAATAATTAAACATCCCTCGATCAGCATAAACCGAACTGCGGTGTAAGATTCTGTAATCCAGGCCCAGATCTATAAATACTGGTCCCGCGCGGTCATCAAACACTAGATCCTACTTATTTATTATCATCCCCTCTTCTACTTTGCCGTTGGATTTCGGATTCCTTGCGTTCATTTGAAGAAATCAAACCAACACCAGAAAGCACGCTTCACTTTCTTCCAATTCCAAGTAATATCCCCAACAAATAATAAATTCTCCTGATAGGTAATTCAATTAATCAATTTTAATCACCGCTGTCATTATCTTGAATTACTTCTCTTTCAATTTCGCTAATTTTTGAAAGATCCTGATGGAGGAGGAACCAGGAAACCCTAGAAGAAGTAGTGAAGAATCAACCACGCCTTTCTTGGTAATTCTTTATTTGTCTTTTTTAATCATGTGGAGTATTTTATTGATTTTTCTTTTTGGTTTTTGCAGTCACTGAATGATGGGCTAATTCCGCAGTTATTCACATCAGTGCCATCCTTAAATGAAGCTGCCTCTTATCTAGCTCAATCTACTTCGTTGTTTACTCGCTGCTTCTCTGATTATTCTGGTATATTAATTTTCAATTATAATACTTGTTTGTTTTAAATACGCGAATTAGGATAATGATAAATGATGATTCTTTTGTTATTATATATAATTTGTCAATACACAGTTCTTTTATGTGTTTATTGGTTTGGAAATACTTACATTTTTAGCAATATAAAAATAGTGAAGTGGAGTTCGCAATTGCCTATTTATTGCTGCCTTTGGAATCTGTTCTGGACCTCCTGTATCCTTATTTACTTAAGGGAACTCATATATTTTTCTTAGGCTTCTCACTCATTAATGTAAATGCTGGTTTTTTTTTTTTAATCTTTGAAATGAGATTCTAGTTGTTACACTTCCCTGTTCGTGCATGTTTCTCGTTTTAGGGAAAATTGCATGATTACCATACTCTTAAGTTTCACCATTTCCTCATGTTTCTTGTTGTTTTGATTTTAAAATGTAGACTCGGTTGAGGGGGAAAGTCAGTATCATCACATCTTTTTATCACTGTTCGTGACTGATTTTTAAATCTTTACCTCCTGTTCATTTATTTGAGTAGCACTACAGATCCAAATCAGCAAATATTGTCCTTCCAAAGACAGTGCCTTTCTGCGATGCCACTATTTGCCATTTATGCATGTAATTTCCAGACCTCTTGTCCATTAAGAGGCCATTTCTCAATTATGATCACACCAAAGTGGGTCTTGGGAGAAAAATTACTGAGACCCTACTTTTTTTGCTTTTTTCCATGAAACGCTGTTCTGAAAATTCAAACATGCTTCCTTAAGCTTGTGAGCTTAAGAATTTTACCATTATGTGATGCAAAGGGCCACGGTTTATGTTGCTAAAAAGAATATTGGATGTGTCACAGTGGAATATCCTTCTTCTGGGGTTTCTGTCACACATGAACAGGAGTTGACAACGTTTTCTTCCACACAAAATGGGGCCTCGCTGGATAGTGATCGCTCATCTTCAAGCAGAAGTCATTCTGCCACCGGTACCCCTCCTATCCATTCTGGAGTAACAATAAACTCTTCTGAAGGACCATCTCAAAATACTAGTGCACTTGTACAATCAAATAACAGTGGTCAAGGCGGACTTTCAATGTTTCAAGGGTATTGGGTTCTTTCTTTCTTACTTTTGCTTCAGTATTTCTTACAGGATAAATTTGCCAGATACAGTATTTTACATGATAAATGGATTGCAAAATGTACAGGATGTTAACATGGTACATAGTGAGCTAGTCATTTAGTATATGTCACTCCCTCTGTCACACAACAAATGATCATCTTTCCTTTTTGGTCAGCCCCAAATATATATATCTATTATTAAAAGTGAAAGTGCCAATTCTTTCATGTTCCTTATCTGCAGTTCATTAAAGAGTGTTAATTATTCTATCTTTTGAAAAGTATTCATGGAAGTGTAATTCCAGAAGGTTAATACTTAAATAAATGAGGCAGGACAATATTTATTAGCCATTCTTAACATGTACGCGTAGGCAAAGCAGACATTGTAAATTTTTGTTTCATATTGTGGGATAGAGTTGGGGTAGATCCTAGGATTAAAAGCACAAGTTTCTGGTTTGATAATGAGATGTTTTCAGTTTCTCGATAGTTTGCTTTGCTATCATTTGCAAGTACATAAACGACAGTGGTTCTTTGTATTTCCTAGCTGACAGAAAATTGTTTATCTCATTTATCAAGATTGAGTTTTTAGTTTTACCCATGTATCAGGAACTAGAAATGAGTGAAACAATTTTTTTATCCATTTCTTGTGATTTTTTCAAGATGTGGGAACAGTATTTGAAGTTTCTCAATCTGTTTTATGTGCCCTTGATGTGTGTATGGGTTTAGCATATGATTCGGTTTTTTACCTGTCCTTTTGAATCATGTGATGATTGCTTGTAGGCTTATTGAGCGTGCACGGAGGACTGTTCGTGGATCCGCTGACGATATAGGGTGGCTGCAACGTGCTTCAGGTATGCCTTCAGTTGAAGATGGAACTGGAAGGTTTATGGAAATTCTTGATAACATAAGGTACATAAAGCTTCTTTGGATCCTTAATATGTCGAACATGGTCATTCAGTTGGTGATTGAGATCTTTTCTCTTTTTACCAGGCATGGTCTGCACAAGTTGCCAAATTCGATAGTTTATCTGTTGGTGCCAGGTAGCAATTTCTATGTAGAATAATGCAAGTTTGTAGCTCTATGAATAAAATATTTAGTCATTGGGTGATCATCACTGAGCATATTGCTTGTTTAACTGAGCATCTTGCATGTTTAAAGTGTTCTAGACTTGATCTCAATGACATGATCGTGTGCAATTGTACTTGTCATATCAGCAAGACCATGTTTAAGTTTTTTGCTTTTCTTCCTGAAGCCCTCTTGAACCATATGAGATTATATTCATACAAGTTCTAGTCACCTTTTAGGTAGGCCTTAGGAGTTAAGGTCAAGGTCTCGAACAGGCATGGTAACTTTTATCCAGCATTGGTGTGTCAAAAGGCATTGAATGTCACAAACTATATGGTAATATGACAGATTGGTTAGTCATTTTTTGGCAAGATTTTCAAGATGAATTCTCAGACTCTGGCAATATAATGATAAATTAATCATCTATGCAAGCTTTTGTGAGGGACTTGACCTCAAAATATGCCCTGTCAAATTGTTATGCCAAAAACCACTCAATTGGATAGAAAGACAGCCCCAATGGCCTAATTTCATTAACATGCAATGTAACACTTTTGGAGGAGTTGATATGATTATCTCTTTTCAAAGGCTAAGGTTATTATTGAATTTTTATATAAAATTTCACCTGACAAATTAAAAGCCAGATTCAGAGGGCATGGTTTGAATTTTTTATTTTATTTTTCATTTTTTCTATTTTGTATCCTGGAATCAATGGGTTGTGCAACTTTGCTGGTTAACTTGTCAGGTCTTTTCAGTAATCATGGACCGCTTTATTTTGTTTCTACAAAAACGAGTTTCTCAAAGATGGGTCTGGCATGTCACATTGCCAAGATTCATAGTGAGGTACTTATTGGGTCGTTCTTCCTTGCGTGATCATGCTGTACATATTCTATACTGAGCTTGTACAATGGCTAACCAGGCTTCAGTTGAGAAAAATGCCAGAGAGATAAAAGAATACATCGAGGAAATTTACTGGGGTTCACAGAAACGCGTCATGCTTCTTGGACATAGCAAAGGGGGAGTAGATGCAGCGGCTGCTTTGTCATTGTATTGGTCAGATTTGAAAGACAAGGTTGTCGGATTAGCATTAGCGCAGAGTCCATATGGTGGTAGTCCGATAGCTTCGGATATTTTACGTGAAGGACAGCTTGGAGATTATGTAAATATACGGCGACTTATGGAGATTATAATCTGTAAAGTGATTAAGGTACTGGGTATTTCCTTTTTTTTTTCCTTTCAATATGACTACACATGCACCTGCATGGACACATAAAGGCATGTGATGCACACACCCGTATGTGTTTTGTTTTGTTTTTTTTACCTATTTAAACGAAGTTGTTAAGAAGCACTTGATTGCAATACTCAATCTATTGGCATTTATTCCTTCTTTGTGGTGGCCATCAAAATGTAAATAAGATATTAGTTAATGGGCTGTTAAGCATTATAATTGTTAGAAAGCAAACAATGTAATTAAATAGAATGCCATCTTTAGATAGATCGAGTTGAGAAAGGATCACCATAGGACTATAACTGTAAGCCAATTCTGGAAATCTAGTTGTACCTACTGCATAATTGCTGATGAAGACACATTGACACAGTTATTGCACCAGTAAGCCGGGAAAAGAGAACCAAACAAGATATGAATTTGTTGATAAAGGCCTTGTGCTGTGTTAAACAGCTATCTATTCCAATCTAAACTGGTATCAGTACCAAGAGAGGGCCAAACAAGATTTGAATGGAAAGTTGAAAAGACATAGCACACTGCTGTGGATATTGCATGCAGAGAAGATCTGGCGGAGTCAAATTAGTTGGGGCATGGCATGATATGTTTATTGAGCTGGAGTTGGATTTTATTTTGTTTCTAAAATAAGTCGGCTTTCAATATTTTTCTAAATAAATTATGTTTTAATGGTCAAGTTTATTTTTCATCTCTAGGAAATCGTTTAACTGACTTGTACTAATTCTTGTGTTATCCACAAACCTTGCAGGGTGACATGCAAGCTTTAGAAGACTTGACTTATGAGAGGAGGAAGGAATTCTTGACGAAACACCAATTGCCAAGCGAGCTTCCTGTTGTATCCTTTCATACTGAAGCGGGCATTACACCTGCTGTTCTAGCCACACTGTCTCATGTTGCTCATGCAGAGTTGCCCTTGATGGCACCTCTATCTGCTGGTGAATCACCAAAACTCCCAGTGGTAATACCCCTCGGTGCTGCAATGGCTGCGTGTGCCCAACTACTACAAATCAGGTATGGAGAGAAGAGTGACGGGCTTGTCACATGCCGGGATGCAGAAGTCCCTGGATCCACAGTAGTGCGACCCAAATGTAAACTGGATCATGCTTGGATGGTCTATTCATCTCTGAACGGCGACCCTTCTGATTGGGATGCTTCTCAAGTGTGTGAAGCTCTGTTAACCTTGCTTGTGGAAGTCGGTCAAAGGAAGAGACATGAATTTGCAATGAAAGATGAATGAGCCCAGTGCGATCTTGCTTTTCGCCTCCTCGTGCTGTTGTTGTGCTTAACAATTTGCTCATTTGGGTATATAGAATCTGAACTCCTTTTCCTTTCCTCCCTTTGGTTTATTAGGGTAAGATATCTGGGTTAGTTTGCATGCCTCTAGACAAGATCCACCCTCCTGCTCTGGTAGAATGAAGGCCATCAACAACCGAGTCTAGCAAGTGTCCTTGTAACTACTAGGAAACTCGCTCTTCGACCACCTGAAACTGATGAACCTCGAGAGCTCGAGCTGGATTAGTTGAGCCAACTCTCGTCGAGTTGCATGCAAATTATATTCAGTGACGATAGGTTTGTTTCCCATCGAAGGAGAACTTTTCCGTTTTTTTATTTTGACTTTTTTTTTGGGATGGAGGGGCTGCTGTAGTGTATCCTCCATTCGGTAACAATACATTTTATTTGAGATGCACGTGTAAAGTCGCCTCGTGAATGTGAGCGTGTGTGCATGCATGCTCGTTGGATCTATCAATTGAACAAAATAAGCTAACTTAGAAATCTATTAATTAATTTGATTTAAAATTAATTTAGTACCGTGAACAATCTATGTGAAGCAAAAACTAAAAGAAGCCCAACATTGCGAGGGCTCAAGATACCCGAGCCTCAAAATTCTTTACCCCTTTCCACCAATCATGTTCCAGCATTCACTTTAAGCTAAAACCCGTTATTTGCGTAGTGTGTTTTCATTAAATTTCAATCAATCAAGTATAACTCACTGAAGTTGAAAAAAAAAAATACCACTCATCGGAGAGTAGAAAGAGTGAAATAAGTGATGAAATTAATAAAAATTAAATTAAATAAAAATGATAATAATAAATCATTGCTATTAAATGGTAAAAATTAGAAAGCAAGCCCGCATTTCAACGAACTTTTGTATATTTTTATTTTATTTATTATTCCTGATATTAAAAATAAATTTTAAAATATAAAAATATATTATTTTAATATATTTTTAAATAAAATAATATTTTTTAAAATAATTAATATACAATCATGTTGCCTCTCTCACCTCGTCGTGGCACTAGCAGACCACAGATTCCTAGCGGTAGCATTTAATTCCCAAAATTACCCTTCTAGGAGTCACGGAATTTCACGCTCTCTCTTCATGCTAAAATATCACTCGCAACAAACAAACCAACTACCGTTTCGTCTCTCTCTCTCTCTCGCTCCCGAGCAGAGACCGAAGAGGAAATGAAAAATAAAGAAAAAGAAAAAGATTCAAACTTCTTTTGTTCTTTTAATTCTCAGTTTGATAAAGGAAATCAAATTTCACAGTAAGTTATATACTCTTTGATTAGGGTTAGGGTTAGGGTTTTTTAGTGAAAAAGAAAACCAAACAGCTTGTTTGGCGGTTTTGAATTAGGGTTTCGAGAAATTTAATTGTTAAATTTAGTGTTTGATATGTTTTGAATTAGGATTTATTGAAATTTGTGCGCGCGCTAATGTGAGTGAAGTTGCTGGGGGAGGGAGTTTTGTTTTGTTGTCGCAATTTTTTTTCAATGGGGAGTACAGGTGAGCCAGACAGAAAACGGCGTCACTTCAGCTCCATATCATCACCAACAGCTGCTATGGCTAAAAAGCAGCCGTTATCGCATCTGTCCGAGGACAAAAAGGTTTGAACTTTTTCGCAATTTGATTGCTTTTTTTTTTTTTTTAATGGTTTTGAGGAATCTTGTGCGGGTTCTGTTTTGTTTTATGAATCTGATGGTCTTGATGCTCTGGGTTTATCGGGTTATCAGTAAAAACATCATATACTTGTAGGGTTATGGGCTGCATCACTTGGATAATTATGTGTGTTTGTTTTGTTAAATCAGATGATGGTGATTAAATGAGAGTTTTGCAGGGATGTGTTCAAATGAGGTCGGATTGTTTTATCAGCTTGAATGTTCTACTCTTATAGCCTATGAATTTTTAAGCTAACGATCTTCAATAAATATTCATACATTGAATTTTTGCATTGCGTAACTTGTCTACAATTTGTCTCTTGTAATTTACTCATCTATCATTGTAACTCAATGAATGGATATCTAAGTCCAATGAGGTTGCTACCTGTCTGTCTCTAAAATCTATTTTTCATGGTAAAAAATAGATTTCCAGGCAATGTGTTCTCTCTCTTTGCTTGTGAATCATTTATACGTGTAATTCTCTAGCTCTGATGCTTGATGGCTGCAACAGTTTAGCTGCTATTTTAGATTTTCTAATACTGGGTAACTTGGTGTTTTAGAAGCTTTATATGGTACTGCACTCAGTAATTTCTATATCTATAAGTACCAGTGCTGTCAAGAGGTGCTGATGCGCCTGCCTAGGCGTTCCAGGCGAGGCGAGGCCCCAGCACTTTTATTAGCCTCAGGCGTTGGATTTCAATGGGGCGCTGCCTAGGCGAGCACCTTGTGAGTGGGTGCAAGGCGCTAAGGCTAGCGCCTGCTTGAAGTTCTTCCTTTTATGTTGGATTTTTTTTAATGGTTTATGTTTTGACCTATTTGTCCATTATTTTAATTCACCACAAGAAACAACTTGGGGGTATTTTTTGTAAAAAAAAAAAAAAGATTAGGGTAAAAAAATCATTAAAGTGGGAGACAAACAGACAATGAAAGACACTTGGAAGAGAAACACCAGCCACACTTTTTTTTTCAACAGTGGGAGTCGAAGAACAGCACATCTGTACAACTAATACTTTAATTTTTTCTAAACAAGTGCAGTATAGTTTGAGAGATGAGGATTTCAATTATAATGATGAAATGGAGGATTCAAGTGAAGGAGAGGAAAGCATGGATGGAGATGTTTTTGAAGATTAATGAATAATGATGATGATATTTAATTTTTCTTTTTAATTTATTTGGCTACTTACTACTTTAAACTATCATATTTTGTTTTAAGGGTGAAAAATATAACTTTATATGACTATTTTATGGTATTTTATATTTTCTTTTGATTTTTCTAATGATCTAATCTTAAGTGGGAAGATATGTATCTTAGATTTATATAATATAATATATATATATATTTTTTTAATTTATAGCTTATCGCCTTGGTTCATTCGGGCGAGCACCTAGCGCCTCAGTCATTTTATAGGCTTGGCGCCTTTTGCCTTTGACAACACTGATAAGTACCAAACTGTAATGTCACCAACGAGTAGCTTGTTTGTTGTGAACTCACATTTTCTTTTGATGATATAGCTTGATACTGCTGTTCTTCAATACCAAAATCAAAAGCTTCAACAGAAGTTAGAGGCTCAGAAGGTTGAGCATTCTGGACTTGAAAACAAGTTCTCTCTACTGAAGGAGAAACAGAAACCATACAATTCCACAGTGAAGGCTGTCAATAAGTCTTGGGAAGTGGTAATTCCTTGGGTTTTTTTGTTCCTCATATTACCTTTCCTTTTATACACTAGTTTAGAGAATTTAAAGCATAAGATATTTATCTGCGTTATCTACACAGTACCTTATTGTAATTGTGGGGATGTTGACTGTTTTAACAATAGCTGGTGACTGACTTGGAAACATGTTCCAACCGCACAAGAGAGTGGATCAATGGGCAAGATGTCAAACATGTACCAATCACGAGAGGTGAGGAAC
The DNA here is from genome assembly GCA_033617975.1 of Populus alba x Populus glandulosa. NCBI lineage: Eukaryota > Viridiplantae > Streptophyta > Magnoliopsida > Malpighiales > Salicaceae > Populus > Populus alba x Populus glandulosa. Next base: position 3,737,448 of record CM066156.1, on the reverse strand, counting down.
CTGTAATGTATTACTTCTCTCTGGTTTTTTAGTTTCCCCCCTTAGCAATTTACTGGTAACACTTGCTTAGATAGCATGAACTCATTGCTATCCATTCCTAACATGTACTTTCTTGTGATAGCAATTTATGACTAATTAATATATATATATATATATATATATATATATATATATATGGGAGAAAACTGTACAAGGCGAATAAGAATCCACCTATTGGCACACAACATGATATAGTTCCTGAAATTTTATCTTGTACAGGCCATACTTGGTGATTCCTGGCTTTGCATGCATGCTTAATTTGCTTGTTTGATTACAGCAAGGAAACTTTTTTGAGTATCTTTACCTCTCCTTTGCAAATTATTATCTTACAACTTTAATGCTTATAACATCCATAAGATGCCAATTGTCTTGGAAGTTGGTTTAAATTTCAAAAATATTTTGGGAAATTCATGTGTTGCGGTTGGTAGGTTGGCGGGTGTGTGGCTTTTGGAACTATGCATGTGTGCGTAGGCTTGCATGATCATTTGTGCGGGTAGGTTTCAGAAACATATGTGTGTGTATTTGGGGGGAGGGTATTTTAGCAATGTGTGCGGCATTTTATGCAGTTCAAAGTGAGCAGCTAGGAAAAAGTTGGCTCCGTTGTTTTTAGATTCGATACATGTGTGCTTGATAACCGGTGTTTTTATGATGATTAAAAATTATCAATAGTTTATATATATATAAAAGCAAGGCCATTTTCTAATAGGGCATTATTAAATTTCCTTTTAGACGGGGGCTCATCTTCTCTCAAGGATGCATTTCTTAGCAGACTTATGGAAACTGGTGCAACTGAAAGTTCCTCTGCAAGTAATGGCCCTGATCAGATGGAAGTGGATAGAGAAACTGCCTTTGAAAAGAATATAAGCATTGTACATAATTTAGTGGCTACAATCAATGACCTTTGGTATCTGAAGGATGGATTACGTGCAGCAGTTTTAAAACAGCTTACAGAAGATGGTAGGAGTATATTGCCACAGGTGTCTGTGTTATATTTGTCTTGGGCTACTTCCTTCAGAGTTTTCTCAGTTCATATGTATGTTTCTCCTTTGCTAGATGCTTGTAGGGAAACGATATCTAATGAATTGGAGACAGAACTTAAGAACTTGAGGTTAGGGCTAAGTGACCTTCATTTGAAGCACAAATCACTGGCAAGGGAATTGCAAAACCGTCGAGACAGTGATGCAAAAAATAAAGCTGAGCTTAAGCATCTAAAAGGTAAGATTTTGAATCCTTTAGTGATCATCTGAGGGCCCCTCCTCCTTTAGTCAAATTAACGTAGCATATCCTGTATGATACATGCATAGGTACATGTCCTTTTTTTTTAAACGGTCTTGTTTAATTGTATATGTTCACTAGCACACTATATCACATTTAAATACACATCACGTGTACTTGGTCTTAAGGTTTGGCATGTTTGGATAGCCGTTCTCACTCTCTACAGTTATTTACTAATTTTGATTTGTTATTGTCACAACAATGGAATGAGTTTTATGCTATTATTCTTTGATAAGATCTTTTCAGCTATTCATCTTGTGTTTGGAAAATCTGGAGAAAATAATTTGGCTTTGCAGGAGCAGGTGTACGACTGAGAAAACTACACACTGCATTATGCTATTCATTCTTTTTGCTTGAAAAATTAATCATCATCGACTGATATGCTTTTGTAAGTGTGACTGTTGCGCATCTGCTTGTTTTCCATAGGTGAATTGGAGACCACAGTTGCAGAATTAAATGACAGCAACTGTAAATTGGCAACACTTAAAGCGGAGAGAAATGCAACTAAAGGGGCATTCTTCCCTGTCTTAAACTTGGGAAGCAAGCATGCTGCTGGTGATCAGGTCAGGGATAAACAAAAGGATCTTCATGAAATGGAGTCTGCTGTCAAAGAGCTTTTAGTGAGTTGTTGACTTTTATTTTATTGGATTCCTTCTTGGGAATTTCTTGAACTGGAAGAGATAGGCATGTTAATTAATTTGAGTTTCACAGGACCAAGCTTCCTCTCGACTACTAGAACTAAAAGATCTTCATGAAGAAAGGTTAATAATATTACAGAAGCTATCCAATTTGCAGGTTAGTAGTTGTTTGTGCTTTTTTTTTTCCTGGGGGGGGGGTCTTAAATGCAGATTCATTTATTCGATATTATAAATAGAATGAAATGCAGCTTTATTTATGTGCTGATAGAAGTGGAATGAAATTATTTTGGTTTACAGCACTCTTTGAAGAATGTGAAGGTTATTTCTTCATCACGAGCCTACCTTTTGCTGAGAGATCAACTAGAGAAATCAAAATCAATGGTTCTCCATTATCGTGCCTTATTTGAGAAACTACAGGTTGTAACTGGTTGGTAGTTTCATTTATGCCTGAGTCTGTAAATGTATTTTGCATGGATTAGTTTCTGATGCTGACAATATTTTGTACCTGGAAATTACAGGTTGAGAAGGATAACCTTGTCTGGAAGGAAAGGGAATTAAATATGAAAAATGATTTAGTTGATGTTTGTCGAAGATCTACTGCCGTTGCGGATTCTAGAGCTGCTGATTTAGGAAAGGAGATACAGAAACAGATTAACGAAAGAAACATGATTGAGACTAATCTGGAAGAGTCATCAAGAGAACCAGGTGCATTACTGCTCGATGCTTTTGTGTGACTTGTAATTCATGCTGCTTCTTCCCTCTAGTTTTGTGCTCAAAGCCTGATAAGTACTCTCTATTTTAGGAAGAAAAGATGTGATTGCTGAATTCAAAGCATTGGTTTCTTCATTTCCTGAGGAAATGGGTTCTATGCAAAGCCAATTAAGTAACTTCAAAGAAGCTTCTTCTGATATTCATTCTTTGCGGGCTGATGTGCAGTCTCTTTCTACTGTTCTGGATAGGATGGTGGGTGCATTCTGGTATATGCATTTATATGTGTTAAATTTAAATCAGTTAAAGGTTACTAAGATTTGTTTTCTGAAGCAGGGAAAACAGTGTGGAAGTTTGTCTTCCAGATCAACGAGCCAAATTGCTGAGATACATAAGTTGCAGTCTGTGGTATTTTTCCTTTCTTCATTTTCTTAGAAATTTTAGGGGCTTGTAAATGACTTCAAAGCCTTTCTTTTTTTCTGCCTAAGGATTGTATAACCTAGGTTAACTTGGAACTTGAATATGGATGGAATGAAAGCTTTCTGCAAGAATTCTTCATGCTGTGTACTGTTGTTGGTCACTCTTAAGGAATTATAGCATTTTAATCCTGCTGTCTGACATTATTTCCTTGACGTGTTTAATATCCTATATTGTTATTATCTTCCAATGAAATGTGGTCATTTTAGGTTTTTAAGTGTGTTATTGTGTCTTAAGCTTCTAATAGGATCTCTGAAATGCCAATTCCAAGTCATGAATTTTTTTTGCCATGAAATGTGTCATGGGTCCTACTTTTCCTCGCCATATCTTTCAAGGACTTGTATTTCAAGACTTCAATGGGTGACTACCTTTTCTTTGGAGTTGAAGAATTCCTGAAATTAACATTTTTTTATTATTTGAAAAACTCATTCATAGTGTTCCCTTATCTAGATGCATAAAATTTTGGCCATGGGAATGTTGTCAAGAAAAGATCCATTTGGTTCCCGTCTTTCTTTTACTTGCTAGCTATTTTTTGAGACCTTTTTTGTTTCGGATGAAAAAATGGGCATCCCTGCAGGGTATGCTTTTGCTGCATTTATAAATTTGTATCTCTTGATGAAGTTTGATTTGAACCCCATACAAGTTTTAAAATTATATAGGTGTCACTTTCATTTACTCTAGCAGAAGAAACTCTAGCCACGTTTGTTGACTACGCCATAAGAACTACAGCCAAATGTTTTATAATATTTGAGAACCCAAATCAGCAAAATGATTGTTGTGGTGTATTCTTAAACAAGAGATGCTTAAAAGATTAGGTACTGGATTATATCCTGTTGAATGCTCATATGTTTCATTTTTTCCAAGAAACCCAAAATATGGTTATAGATGTACCTCAATTATGTTTTTGCTAGTACAAAAACCATGTCTCTCCAAGCATTAAATTCATCATCACATTTGACTTGTTTTTCTGGATCTAGTTTATTTTTCTAGTCCTTGTGAACTTATCTTTTTTTCGGAAATATTAAATTACTGATAAATTAAAATGTAATCTATGCGCTGACAAGTGGTCTGATAACCATTTGCCAAGGTCTGCTGGAACACGGGTTAGAAGAATTTATGATGCCTTGCTTTCTTATTTTAAGGGTATTAAACTGATATGATCTGATTTAGCAATTGAACCCCTTTTTTCCTTGGTTGCAGGTCCAAGATCTGAAGGAAAACATACTGGAGTTGAAACTGATTTTGGACATGTATCAACGTGAATCCACTTATTCAAGGTCAGAGTCATCTATACATTCTGCTTTCCCCATAATAGCTTGAACTTCTACTTGATATTCAACAAACTACAGATAGTTTATTTTGTATAATCACTTAGTATTCTAGTTAGTGTTTGTTGCTTTATCCTGGAAATTGATGTACATTGAATGATTGTGCTTTGTTTAAATTTGGTGTCCAACTTCTTGCACCGATATAAAATCATTATTTTTAAGATACCAGCTAAGTAATGCTAGCTGTGGGTTGCCCTCGCCATCATGGTAAAGTATTTGATTAAATCATTTATTAGCATGATCCAGTTCATACCATTTTCTCGTCATTGGTTCTAGATTATGTGAAATTATGTGGTGGCTTAGAAATTTATTCTGCGCAATTTTAGGGATGTCTTGGAAGCCAGGGATCTGGAATACAAGGCATGGGCTCAAGTTCAAAGTTTTAAATTCTCTCTTGATGAGCAAAACTTGGAATTACGAGTGAAGACAGCAAATGAAGCCGAGGCCATATCCCAGCAAAAGCTAGCTGCTGCAGAAGCCGAGATTGCTGATTTGAGACAGAAACTAGAAGCTTCTAAAATGTAAACCTTTCCATTGAACAATCATCCTTTCATTGTAATTGTTTTTGGTTAATAGGTGGGCCTAATATTTGTTCTCACCTAAATTTTAACATGCTAATTATGGGAGAGCAGTGTGTGAAAATGTTGATTTATTTCCTTTCAGGGATATGTCTAGACTTTCCAATGTCCTAGAATCAAAAAATGAAGAAAATGAGGCCTACTTATCTGAAATAGAGGTCAGTGTTATTTTCATTGCAGGCTTTCTTTAGACTGCAATAATGCATCTGTTTCAAGATTGTTTATTTGGTTTTGCTTCAGACAATTGGTCAAGCATATGATGAAATGCAAACTCAAAATCAACATCTGTTGCAGCAAATAACGGAGAGAGATGATTATAACATTAAGGTTAGCATATTCCATAATCTGTCTTGAGTACTGTTTTTTGTTGCATGCAGGTCTTTCAGCTGTTAGTGCTTAAGCCCTTGGTCTTACTCTGTACGTTCAATGTTTGCTTTACTGTATGATGTGATATTGGTATTTGCATTGCCAACTTGTATTTTGAAACGTTCATATTCATATAAGCTTTGGAGTTCTTAAGACTTGCAATGTGGTTCATTTTTCTATATTTTGCTATATGAACTGTTAAACATGTAATATCTGACCTTACATGTGTCTTAACATTTCCGATTTTGATCCAGCTTTTCTTGATTACTTGGGCATGGAAACATGTTTTACCCTACTGGTTTGTAATATCTATAGAAGGACCAATTATGGACTGATTTGATATCTTAAACTGAAAAGAGATGTATTAATAGTTTGTAGCTGGAGATAGGGTCTTCATTCTGTTACATCCTTGACATCTTGTTTGAGTTTCCCTCATCCTGGAACTTCAAAACATCAACATGTGACCGGCTATCTTTGTATGGTTTTAACAGGCATTACTTGTAAACTGGACATAATTTTACTCTTGCTTATCGTGATGCTGCTCTTCTTGTATTCATGTAAATGAATTCTTTCTTACATTTACTTTTAGATGTGAATGGATTCATCTTAGAGTTCAGGTAAAGATATGAATGCATGTACTCGAGAGTATGATTTAGTGGATCTTGCTATTCTTGTTTTAGCTTGTTTTAGAGGGTGTGAGAGCAAGACAACTGCGGGATTCTCTGCTCATGGACAAACAAACCATGGAAAAGGAGATTCAGCAAGCCAATATTTCCCATGATTTCTTTGATGTGAAAGCTGCAAGAATAGAAGATCAGGTATTTCTAAGTGGTAGTTATTTTGATATATGCAAGAAATAGTTGTTATTTTGACATATGGCTTGCATATAGAGTATTCATGCATATAGTATAAAAATCAGCCTGTGAAATAAAATAAACATTCTTGTATGTGATTAAAAAAGGAAATAAAAGGAGAAAATGTCATTTTTTTTTCAATTGATAAATAACTAATATGTTTTTAATTTGTCTTTTTTTATTTTTTTATTTTTATTTTTCTATTTTAGAAGATGATTATCTTTTAATTAAACCAGTCTTCTTTTTCAACTAAACCCTTGTCTTTTTACTTTCTAAAAAAAATAAACATAGGCGAATATGTTTAAAAAGAACAGGCAAGCCATGCACTATTATTCTATTCTTCTTTCATATCATTTTTTTTTTGTAGATTAAGAATTGAGGAGTATCTTGTTGATGTTTTCACTATGTATATGGTATTGTAGCCTCGGTACTTCACTACTTCTCTTACTATTAGATGAGCATGGGCATGTCTCCAAGTTAGGTAAAGAATTAGTATTATGTTGATGATTTTCCAGGATAAATGTTAGTTTAGATTAATTAATTGATAATAATGGTATTTAGTCTTATTAAATTATTGAAGAGCAAAATAGTACAATTTTTTTTTTATGAGTTCGTACATAGTTGTGGATCATTTTGTAGTAGAGTCAACATTACTGGAACATGTATAATCAGTATTGAATGCCTCTGCCTTGCAGTTAAAAAATTGTTCAGACCAGGTTCATAAACTTGCAGAAGATAAGTTTCAAAGGTCGGTTATGTTGGAAAATACACAAAAGAAATTACTAGATTTGAGAAGATCATCTAATCAAGCAAGAGAGTCATTGGAGGATTCCCAATCTAGAGTTGAAAGAAGTCGAGCTGCTCTTTTGGAGGTGCAGATAGATCTAGAGAAAGAGAGGTAACAAAATAAATCCCATTCCACTTCCTATTTGTATGAAATGTAGACATTCACGTCATTGCTTGTTTATCAGATTTGACAAGAGAAGAATGGAGGAGGAATTGGAAGTTGCAAGGAGAAAGTTTTCTCATCTTCAAGAACATACAGAAGGGTCTTCGATTGTAGAAAAGCTTCAACAGGAACTTAGAGAATACAGGGAAATAGTTAAGTGCAGTATCTGCCTTGACAGACCAAAAGAGGTGATTTGCAATCCTTGTTCTGTTATTTGTGGGATTTAATGTCCTGTTTTGATGAATGAAACCAGCCTTACTAGTTGGATAACTTGATAGTAAAACAGGGCATGCAAAGCATAATCAAACCATTATTTCTAAGATAAGTTTGACATGTACATTATCCAACAAGTAGGTTTCCCATCAAGGGAATTGAATTTTATGAAGTGATGATGTTGAATTATGATTTTCTGGTCGTACTGCTGCTCCAGCTTTTTTCCTAAGGCAACTGGTTTCACGTTTACTAGCAAGATATTATATTTCAGCTTGCTTGTACTCTCAGTGGAACTTTAGTATTAGGTGGCAATAACAGTAGTTTCAATTGAGAACAAACTTGTACTATTCTCAGTAGAAAGGATTGACGAACACTATTCTGTGGTATGCAGTGCTTGGTATTGTGATAGCATGTTTTTTAATAAATCATATAGGCTAGAAAAAGAAATTACTGAACCTGCAGGAAAGTGAACGAGTGTTACCCAGAAAGTGACAAAGTGATTGGCTTGGAGTTTGATTGAAGGAATAGAAAATTAGGCAAAGAATCTCACATTCTGGTGTGGTAAAAATTGGTTGTTATGATAAAGTGTCCTAAAACATTATAGAATGGAGGAAGAGCTTCTTTGAAGCAACCTCAACTAGTTTAGGACAGAGGCTTGTTGAAATTTGACTGGTTGTAATCTCCACCATATTTCCCTAGAGGTTCTAAAAAACTTTTGGTGATTTAGTAAGTGATTTTCTTCATAGTGGGTGCTTGAGTTCCTTTGGGATTCGGGTTGGGTTACTAATAGGTTCAATATTAGAATACTACTGTTGCTGTATTTATTGAAATTGATCAATAATCTCCAAGATTTTATGATATACATACCAGTCAATTATATGACTTAATTTTTGCCACTGTTTATCCAAATATATTGGTTAGGGATTCTAATAATTTTGTTTTCCGATCAGGCTGTCATTACAAAATGCTATCATTTGTTCTGCAATCCCTGCATACAGAGAATTGTTGAAAGTCGTCACCGCAAGTGTCCAGTGTGTAGCATGAGTTTTGGGCATAATGATGTGAAGCCAGTTTACATCTGATGGCTTGGGAATGAGGTGTACCGTGCTGTTTGATGATGAGGCTCGTTTTCAAAGTCAGGTCCCAATGAGGCTTGTCTGCCCTGATAAAACCTTGACCTTTGGATGCCTGCTGGTTCATGCCTATTCTTATGTTAGAGAATTACCAAGAGAATAGTGACAGGAACCAGTGCAATTCCTGTCCATATCATCCCCATGCAGATCATTTTAAATTTGATTCTAGGTTGATTTCATTTGTTGCTCGACTTCCATGTATCTAGGATGTTGGTTCCTTATTAACTGCTAGGAGACACTATAGTGTTTTGATTTGTTGCAGATGATCAGAATCCGACAAAATGACAAAATGCCATTGCTGAACGCCTTGGAGGTTGTACAGATCACCTTGGCACATAGCAATGAGAGTTGGCTCATGCATTTGATGTCAGTTTTCTCCGTCCAGTGAAAATACCTGGAATGGAACTTAATTTTTGACTGTACAGGTTTTAGTGCATACATTAGATTGCAGGAATATCAATCAGTTTACATTTTTTGCTTTTATAAACTAATGACGTTTATAGGAGTTTGTGCTAGATGTGCTCAACATTGCTTCATGTATGTACGAAACTTTTGAAAGTGAATGTTGTAGTGCTCTATTTCATGTATGTTATTTCCACTAGTGGTCATTCTTTCTGAAAATTTTGAGCAATTGCGGGTGTTCAGTAGAGGTATGCCTCTATTCTATGGAAAAGTGAAGCAAAACATGAAAAACGGTGTTTTTATTGAATATAGACCAGTGAGCATTTGTGGTTTTTGTTGGTATGGGAAATAGCAGTGGATTTTGGTTGAAAAGGCGCGATGGTGAGTGAAGCAAGTGGGAGAACCGCATTTCGGTGTAAGAAGTCCCGCCGTCGGTTGAGTTTGGTTTTCAAGCTTACATGAGATGGTTTGCCATGGCTTCTGTTCGAGGGTTTTTAGCTTTTGGAGAAAAGAGGGTATTTTTACAAGGTGGGTTATGTGGATTCGGTTTGAAGTAGATTTCCTGTAGTTTTTCTGCTGATCCTTTAGATTTAAAATTCATTTTTGACCCCACTTGAGTCGGTTTAAACCTGGATTCTCATTTCCTTTTGGGTTTCCTAGCATGAAATGTGTTGGGTTCTTAGAGGTGTGGCTATGAATTTACTAATGAAAATTTAGGTTGAAAACTCGGGTAGAAAATGGGTCAAGCCATATTTCTCTATCAGATGTTAGCACAAGATGCTTGGTGGATATTGACAAGCTTACAGTAAGTTTCAGTTATTCGCAATTTAGTCTCTTAGGTTGAAGATAGATAATGACTAATTCTAACATGTTAAATATGTATAGTTTCGTCTGATATTGCTCGTCACCTATTTTTTATTTTTTACTTTATTTTTTCGACAGTTGATATGCATCAGTATTAGAAAGGAAGGAGAGTCAGGCTTAATAGTGGCCAGAAAGGGGATTAATCTGATTATCATAATAAAGATTAGGGATTAATTTTGACCATTTTTGGATGCAGGATTAAGTAGAAAACTAAAAGGCTTGTGGGTTTTTTCCCTGGTTGAAGGTTGCATTGTTCATCCTCTTACATATTATATGGACTTTGCAATTTTATTTTTTTTAAATTTGATCCTCAAATTTATTTTTTCTTGTTTGATTGCATTTTTTGAGGCCAAATTCAAGGGGATTTGAATAAAATTTGTTGGCTAAGGATAAAATTGAAAGATCAAGGACTAAAATAGAAAAGATATCATAAATTGATGATGGTTTTAAATTTATTACAAAACAATTCAATTTGGTCCCTATACTTTAAAAATTATAAATGCTTCGTACCTTAATATTTTACCAATTATCTTCTGGTGAAAGTTTATTTTTTTTTATTTTTGTTATATATATAAAAGAAAAAAAATATTATTTAACCTGTTTGACTGCATAACTCAAATTATATATTTGACAAATTAAATCATAATGACATGAATGTTATTCTTTTAATTTTGTTTTTTTATTTATACTTTTTTTAATGTCTTTTTTTTTATAAGTTTTAAATTTATATTTCAAATAATATCACTGATTTGTTTTTAATTTTTTTATTTAACACTTTTTAGATATAGATTATTTTTAAATTTATTTTGTATGTGTTTAATTTTTGAAGCAATTTTTTTTATTCATATATAATGTTTTAAATATTTTGAATAGATAAATTTATTTTTTAAAATAAAAAAAAAACAAATTTTTTAGATAATTTTTCTAATATATACAATTTTGCATGATATATATATATTTTTTATTTTTTTCAAACAATTTAACGACCCAGTAAATATTCTAATTTATGAGATCAAATATCTTGATTGATATTTATATCTCGATTTTTTCAGCTTTATTTTTAGTTAGTGTTAAAAATTTTATTTTACTTTATAATCACATAGTTTTTAATTTATTTAATTACATGTATATATAAATTTTTTGATTTATACTCAAAATAGTTTTTTAGCTATAAAAATGTGTCAAAAAAACTAGTATATATAATTTTTTTAATAAAAGATAAAAATATATTACCCACGGCAGGGGCTAAACACAAGCTAATAAGTTAAATAACTAGTGAATTCCTAACATTCGTCACTTCTTGGTAGGTACAAAGAGCCAAAAGGCCCATCAGTGTTTCACCAACTTTCGAATGGCTAAGAACATTATCTATGGAACATGTATGTATCTTTGCTCTGTCTCCTCCCTCTCTGTAAATAGAAATGTGTAACATTCGTATCACTGAACATGGATAAAAAAATTTATGTGCCATATTTAATTATTCTATGAGAAAGCTACTCTGTACTATCGCAAATAATTCCATGGTCTCATAATTTATTTTGTCATGTTCTATTTGGAATCTATTCTTATATCTTTAGTTAAATAAAAAATATTATATATAAAAAATATATATATCTAGAGATAAAAAGAGAATATATTGACCCAATTTCCAATTGCTCTCCATTTGTTTCTAAATATAATATTAAATTTTAATCTGTTTTTCTCGTCTAAATTGATGAAAATACACTCAGGTGTGAAACTCAATCCTAACCTCATTTATTAAAAAAAAGAAAAAATAAACATGAATTTTTTTATAACACCACATGGCAATTTGTTTTTGATCTTTTTAATAAATTAGATAGAGTTTAAGTTTTTCAAGTGAAGGCATTATTATTTGAGAAAACTGCAATTTGAGTGCCCAATTTTATTTTATTTTTTAATGTTTGAGTGAAAAACCTTTTATTCTATTTAACTTTGATTTTTTTTTTTTTTCTATTAGAGTTTCCTCCATCATCTAGCTTTGAAAATGCTGTCATAGCCGGGATGAACGGACACATCACAGAAAAATGGGTCCCGCTCATATTTCTTAAGAAAAATAAAATAAAATACGTACTAGAAATTGGGGGGAAAATGAAAAATATTTTCGTTTTGACTTGTTTTTCTAATTTTTGGCACCTTTTTTCTTTTACGAGTATTTTATTATTATTTTCCACGATAAACATGGGTGGGGTCCATTTTTTCCATGTATTATTGGTTAGAGGCTGTCATATGTCAGCATCTTTACGAGAGGGATTCCAATTGTATATTTTTATGTTTAAAAAGTAGTTTTTTAAAAAGATTATTTATTTATTTTACTTCATATTATTATTTTTTTTGGTATTTTTAGATTATTTTGATGTGTTGCTATTAAAAATAATTTTAAAAAAATAAAAAATATATTATTTTAATATATTTTTAAATAAAAACTACTTTAAAAAATAACTACAATTATATTTCACGTGCTCTAAATATAGAGCACTCATGTAGAAAGGATAAAAGCTTACACATTTAAATAGAATTGGACACTTGAAATTGTATTTCTGTTTTCATTTTTTTGGTTTGAAATTTAATGAAAAATACAAGGATAAATAGAGAGTGATTTTTTTATTATTATTAATGTGAGTGTCCGGGCCAATGAGTCCTGAAGTTAATGATAATATAAGCTTCTAGTAGCCATTATATAAGCAATTACAGGGTTCAAATCTACAATCACAGAAAACATAAATCTTTTAATTACAAACTTTTATCATTAATCACCTCTTATGTGGTTGGATTTACAATTTTAATGATAGGTTGGAGACCGAGTGTAAAATATAAGTACAAATTGAGCTAATTTCTCGAGATATACTACCGGTGGCATGCATATAATTCTAATGATTCGGACAGAGAATACCATGAAGAAGAAATTAAGAGCTCACTTATTCTACGGGGACATATTGTACACTGATAATCTAATAGAAGTTGAACTTAGCAGCCATGTTGGATTTTTGTGTTTCCAACTTGTTTTCCATGTGATATTCTATCAAAGCTCGGAGACAATTCATGCCCCTTTTCCTTGCCTTCCAATAATTCGGTCATATCATGCATGTGATAAACCTTTGCTTCTGTTCAACATTTCCTTCTCCGAAGAACAAGAGCAATTCTTTTTTATCACTTTGTTTCTTTTGTTGAATTAGAAATCTTTTTTCCTCGAAGATAGAATCATGCAGCCCTTAGTTTGGCATCAGCGGTTCGAGAGCTCAGAAAGTCGTCACTCATACTACCATGACAAAGATTATATTGATTATCACTGCAAGATTAAGAAATTACTCTAATCTTTTTTAAACTTTTTCTGAAAGAGAATTATCATTTTTTAATTATTTAAAGATTGTTTGTTTTCACACGTTACAATTTACTTTTTAAAATTAATTTTTATCTGAAAAAACATCAAATGAATATTTTTAAAAAGTTTTGATGTTATAATATTGAAAATAAAAATAATTTTAATATGTTTTTAATTAAAAAGTCACATACTACAATATTAAATAAACAAAATCAAGAAGGCAGCGAAAAGTACCAATCTATTGAGTGAAAAGGGGTGCAAAACCAACCCCATGGGCGATGAAACAGGAGCAACTTTTCAAGAAAAGACATCTTGGATTCACGTACGAGAAACAAACAGGGAGCAGCCACAACATTATTGATATCATCAAAATTGATCATTCAAACAGCTGAATAAGACGTGATTGCCAAAAAAAATAATAAAAAATTATCAGAGAAATCGATTGCAGAGTTCTTTGTACCGTATAAGACATGATCGTGAGAAAATTTAACAGCTCTAAATTAATTCTAAAGGATCTATGATGTTGTTGTTGACAAAAGCGAAGAAAAATATTTCAAAGACTAAAAGTATTAGAAACTTTTATAATGTGGAAGCACGCAAATCACATCAAGTCAATATTTATGGACCATGATTTTTCTGTTTATTTATTCTTTCTTAATTTGGGTCGTTGAGAACTTTATTTGAAGTCATTACCTTTTCTTTTCAAATGGTAATTTCGTTTGATTAAAGTGGCTTTTATTTAAATATATGTATTTAGTAATACGGTTAATTGATATTTTTTCAAAATATTTTTTAATTAAAAATATATTAAAATAATATTTTTTATATATTTTTTAATATTAGCACATTAAAATTATCAAAAAACACCTAAAAACCATTAATTTGAATTTTTTTTTATTTAAAAAAAAAACACTTTAAGAACTAGTTGAACTATATTATTGAACTATATTATCAAATTACCCTAAATATTTTTAATAAACCAGCCTTAGATATATTGTTTACTTTTCTAAAATTATTTATTTGATAAATATTTTTTCCATTATGTGACTGCATGCGTTGAATTTTTAGAAAACAATATATATTTTCCATGGTTGGAGGGCTATGACGATGGTGGAGATAGTAGTATTCATTATATTAGAAGCAATAATAAACGGTAGTAGAACTTAGAGGTAGGAGATGAATATTTGCGAAGAGAGAGAAGTTTCTCATCCCATGTGCCTTTCAATTTTCATGGCCCAAGACCACCAAATCTCTGCCATGTATTTCATTTGGATGAGCCGTGGACTTACGAAAAAATTAAATGTATTTTAATCTTTTATCAAGCCATTTATTTTCAAGATTAATAATTATTGAGTGAAAAAAAAAAGCTCGGACTCCTCCAATGAGATTCGGTTGAAGAATTAAAAAAGAAATTCAAATTTTCACACTATTTATTAATATAAAGTAGTATCTTTTAATTTCACGATAAATAGTTGAGATAGAAAAGCATCTTCAGAAAATAAAATGAATTTATTTTTAAAAATAGATGTTGCAAGCAGAGGCACTTTGCGTCGCAGTAGGCCCGTTTAGAAAAGTTATTATAATACTTTTAACTAAATTTAATGTAAGTTCAAGGATGTCAAAATCAAGTTCGAAAAACATTTATATATAGATGAAGTAAATAGATTATTTATTGAATTGATAAATCACACATTAAAATATATATATATCTATGACATCAAGATTTTATTTTTGACTTTTTTATTTTTATATGTTTTACAAAAACTAAAAAACCCTAGACAGCCTTTAATTTTCTATTTTTTACAGATCATTTAATTTTTATGGTCAAATCACGCCGTCCAACTCATCAAATTGCTGACTATTCTACTAAATATGAACTGAGGCCATGTTACATGGGTTTCGAATGTGTTCCTAAGGTCTCACCGACCAGAGGCATTTTCAGGCCAGGGAGTAAGGGTAAGCTGAGCCCCAAATTTATCGGACTTTTAAGATTCTAAAGAGGGTGGTGTTTATTTTATTTTTAAAGAAAAAGTTATTTCTATTATCTTTTAAAGTATTTTTTATTTTAAAAAATTATTTTTAATATCAGCACATTAAAATAATTTAAAAACATATTAATTTAAAGCAAAAAAATATAAAATTTTAAATTTTTTTAAAAATAATTGAAACACAAATAAATAGGATATCGTCGAAATACAATACATCAACACCCTAATTTTTATAATTTTTTTATGATCCTATTAATTTTTTTACTCAACAAAAAAATTGTTTATATATAGTAATTCTATCATAGCGGAATTTAGTGATAAAAGTATGATTTGATTTATTAATGCTACTATTAATAATCAAGGGATCCGTGCGCATAAAAGGATTAAATCCTTTACCTCAATAAAAAAAATTCAAGGATGATTTGTATTCAAGATTCAATTATATATTAAAAAATTAGATTATGAGATTACAAAATATATATATTTTTTATTGGATCAACACCAACTCTCTTTATAATCTCAAAAAACCTGATAAATTCAAGGTCATTTATTTTTGTGTTTTAAAAGTATTTTTTTTAAAAAATAAATTTTATTTTATTTTTTTACTTAAAATTATTTTTTTTTATATTTTCAAATCATTTTAATATGTTAATATTAATTTTTTTAAAAAAATAAAAAAATATTATTTTAATCTATTTCCAAGCAAAAAACATTTTAAAATCATCACAATTCAAAACACTCTCTATAACATCAACCTGATTCTTGGTTCACTGGCTGATAAATATCCTCATTTCACTATTAAGGATAGCATAGCACTAGTGATTTTTCTTAGCATAAATCAATCGAGTTAAGATCCAGTACTTCAAAAGACATCGGATTCCCCGGCCATTTCTTGTCACTTTCCTCTCAGAACAAAACATACATCCATATATATAGCTCCCCTGCATCTGGAACATGGTTGTCATGTCTTGGCATCTCTGAACAAAGTAACAAAGATATGCGAATGTAGTTTTGGAAAATTACAAGCATGTTAGCCTTTTCTCCCCCTCGTACACTTCATCTTTGAGCACCCAGTTGAGGCACATGCTGTTCTTTTCTTTTTGTTTAACACCCTCTTCTTAAACCAGTTAACGCAGGCTTATAATTAAGGATGCATGGTAAATCACCGAGAATCCATAATTTATATACATTCCAATTTCTGGATTTTTGGAGTTTTTGAGAGCTTATACAGGCACCATGGATGCTAAGACCCGAATGGGATTTGCGATCATCTATCCATACATATTCTTCACTCAATAGGACTTGGTAGCCCTAAAATGCCTCAATTGTTGAGAAAAAATAATCAAATATGGTAAAACAAAAACTTACTCGGAGAATGCTTCTGTAAGTTCATGATAGAACCATCACCATCATCCTATTTGTACTATCTATTTGTCACCCACATATTCTCTTTGGAATTCTCTTCATATAGTTCATACAAGCCACACACAGCTTGGCCCAGCCATTAAATTCAAGGGACAGTAAGGAACTGTTTCTCTTGCTGTCCTTGTGTGTTTGTATTCAAGCTTGATTAAGAAAACTTCCAAACAGTAATACTCTATGCTTTACACTCTTTGATCAACTCTTCTCGGTAATGTTTTCCTTTTATTATTTGAAAATTAAAAATTCGTGTTAAGATCTTGCAACATCTCGACGGCCGAGTTTCTCTAAATTAATCTAAAGTCTAGCTAGCTTGTAAAGGGCAACGGCCAACTACTATCAAACAAGGTCCCACGCTCGTGTCCCAGGCTGCGAATGCATTAATCAGACAAAACTTCGGCTTATAATAACTTAATTATGTTCGCATGTGATGAATTCCATAGATGTCACAGATCTTGATGGTAATCAGCATATAATATAATCTGTACTTTAATCAATGGCAATGATTCAAAGCTCTCCTCTCTCTAAACAGGAAAACAGAAAAAGGAAACATGCATCAAAAGCATACAAGTATCTTATGATGAAGGCCAAAAGCATTTGATGCACCCCTTTCCAACTTAAAAGAACAGACATGGTTTTGATTCTTTGCTCTCTTTTTTTTTCTTTCTCACCGGTAACTTGGCCGTTGGTCCTATTTATGGCTTCGTTCATCGTGACTCATGACCCCCCTCAGATTCAATTCTTAAATATTATATATTACAGCATGTGTTTTGATATATAATTAAAGGGTTTGTATTTTTTAAAATAATTTTATGTTTGAAAATATATTAAAATAATTTTTTTTAATTTTTAATATCAGTATAGTAAAATCATATAAAAACACTAGCTAAAATTACTTTTGACAAGCATGTAAAAGCAGAGAAGCTGTTACCCCCTCAATCATCCGTTAATTATATATAGTACTGCCAACACCCCATCATATTCGAACGAGTGATTCCTGTCATTGTCTCTCATGTTACATGTTTCATTCTCCCACATGCATGGCCCGACAAGATGTCATTTAGTTTCTGATCAGGTTTTCTATGGTGTAATTAAAGAGAACCGTCCAGATTTTATTGTTAATATGCTCAAATAATAGTAATCAGGATGTTAATGCAATTAATTAAGACTCAATTTAACAATCACTTCTTAGAAAGGAGATTCAGGCAATCTGAATTGATTGTTCTTCAAGATATTGTGAAAGATCATCAGCCAATTATTCATTTATCAAAATCTGCCAACAATAATCTAATGCCCCATGCTTCATGATTAATGAGGAAAAACTTGTATATTGTACTTCAAAGCACATCAAGTAGTACTTTAAAGGATTTCAGCAGAGTAAACGAATCAATATCCCTAAAATTCTGTATCTTGAAATTATTGGATACATCTTTCTTAGTCAAAGGCATAATTTAAATGGATTTTCTTTTCATTTATGTTGAATGTTGGTGATATATAAATGCATATATAGCTATGATAAAAAGCTAGATGTCACGAATTCATGGCGTAAATCGATAGAAAAACATATAAATTGATTGCTAATAAATATGGGAAAAAAAAAAACAACCTACCATCGTATTTGTGGTGTTGTTCCTTGTCATGGTGTATTACACTCTTCTCTATGACTAAGTATACATTCACGATCTACATGTTTCAAGAACTTTAATAGCTTGGACCATCGCTAGATCATATCATAGTAATGATGCCCTTTCAAATTAGGCACGAGGTCATAAAAAATCCACCGGAAATTGCAGAGTCAGTGCTATATATGCCTAACATGCTATGTTTTTGCACGCGGTATTCATCAATCTAGGGTTTGCTTCCTCTTTTTTTTTTTTTTTTTTTTGTTTATCCCCGTTTGTTAAATAGTAAACCCTAACACGGCTCTTATAATAACTGGTGTATCTAGAACAGCTGTACTTAGTACTGCCTTAAAGAAACGAAGTTCGAAAGTGACCTTGCATCTCCTTGGATTTGCTAGATGCCAAGCCTGCCATTAAACATACCAAAAAATGTTTCATCTTTCTAGTACAAACATGAAAGACGCTAAAATCATTTGACTATAACTATCTTCTTACATCGACAATTCATTATTCTCTAAAAAAATATCACAAGAATCGGGTAGAAAACAGTTTTTTATTTTATTTTGATAATGAATTCTTACAAATTGATTGATTTAGTGCACTAGTTTTTCATAAACATTAAGCATATCTAGACTGTTATCATTTTTAAATATCATTTTTCTAGTGTCAATATCGGGCCAGCACCACCATTGAATTAGGGTTTGATAATAGTTACAGGGAGAAGCAATGGAACAATAATCAATTAAATTCAAGGCAACAGTCTTGAGTTTTGAGCAAAAATTGTAGGATTAATTCTTGAGAACGATGTATCCCTTTCTGTCTCTTCTTTTGTCACATCCTTCGGCAGGTTGCTTGCATGATTGGTGAAAACCCAGTTGTTAATCACAGCTAATTAGTTCTCGAATCAAAATAATCACGCTAATTAATGATTAGGCGCAAGGAATTAGTTGTTAATCATATGTTCAAGACTTGTTTATTGGCGCAAGATGTTATGTTTTCGTCCGTCCTAAATGTTAAGCCAATAGCTAAACGAAGCGTAGAAAAAAAACATGGAGGAGAAGTAGAAGACGAATTAGAGAGAGAGAGAGAGAGAGAGAGAGAGAGGTAGTTATGGGGCGAGGTCAGTTATCACTAATACAAAGTGGACTCAACAAGTTTAATGGAACGTGAGGGCCCTTTGCTTTTTCTAAATAGAACGGCACTTTCATTAAAGAGAGGAACTTTGAAATGAAAAAGAGAGACTTTACTTGGTGTTGTATGTGATCACAGCTTGGGAATCTATGTACATATATAGGTTCTTTGGCCTCCTAAGTTCGGGAAAAAAGAAAAAAAGAAGAAAGAAAATCTGTTGACACACTCACAGACATACACTGATCATCCTAGATATATAATATAGCACATTGTTTTCTTTTCCTTTTCCTTTTCCTTTTTTTTTTTTAATCTTTATGTATGGAAATGCAATAAAGAAAAAGAAAGAGGGGCCGGTTTCTAAAGAAATAATTGCCATATGATGCAATTCGACCTTTGGACAGTCTCCTACTTCTAAAATATTAATAGAAGAGCGTATCTAGATTTATCATGGTGATTCACTTTTAGGTCAAAATGCTTTAAAGTTTCACTATCTAGATTTGGGTATCTAAATCTAGCAAAGGTTATTTCCTTCCAAGTCAATTGCACTAAACCCACCATAGCCCCTCCCTCCAATCCACAGACACGCACCAAAAAACAATTACAATAAAAAGAATTATATGTATAATTACTGCCCCACTGCTTTATCCAAGGATTAAATTCTCTTGGGTAAAGATCCTAACCGTATGTCTCTTCTTTTGGGAGAAAAAAGAAAGGTCACAATTGCTCAAGTGGCAAAGAGAAAGAACACTACTAGAAGCAAAAGACATGGGGTAAGACAAAGCTTGGAATAATATAACCACGAACCTCTGTCTTATATAAAAGAACAGAACAAATTATAATATTTTTTCTGCTCTCGTATTTTACAGTGCAGACATGTTCAAGTCCCTTGTGTCGAGGGCCATGTAATTAATCTAAGCAAGCAAGACAGGGAAGCAGCTTTCTTTTCAATCTGTGCTCCTCCGTCGCAAACCCAAATATTGGGATGTTGGGATGATGCTAAGCTGAGATTACCTTTGCTCGTACCTCAACTCTATATCCTCGCTTCAAATAGATTTTGGGTTCGAGTCTCTTGACATTAGAGACTCCAATGAGTTTGGTGACAAATGCATTCGATATTGGGAATTTATTTACTTGTTTCCAAAAAAAAAACAAAAAAAACAAAAAAAAAATTCTAGTACTCCCATAAAAATGGCTCTTCAAGCCGGAAGCCAGTATCAGCAGAACATAATTGCCATGGTGGAGAATAATAACAAAATCCATCACTGTGATTGACGCCGTCGATGAAGAGATCAGGAAGGTCAAACAACTTGTCATCAACATCAGTTGAAGGAGAACTGCTTGACTCTTGTGTGTTGTCCATGGCCAAATTATCTGATAAATTCGAAACGTTAAGCTCGGCGTGGCTCAGATCAGCTTCAGCTTCTGCTTCTACTTCACAGTGTCTTGTTTCGGGGAATGAAGCGGCGGCCGCCTTGGCAGCTGCAGCTTGAATGTCCTTAGGAGACTTGCTGAGTGGACGAGGCAGTTCATCAACCAATTCAGGGAAATTGAGGTAGGCTGAGCCGCCTTTAATGGCTAAGGCGGCTACATCATGGGCTCGAGCAGCCATTTCGGCTGTAGGGTATGTTCCAAGCCATATTCTTGACTTCTTCCTTGGCTCTCTGATCTCACACACCCATTTGCCCCAGCTTCTCATTCTTACTCCTCTGTATGTTGGATGCTTCCCATTATTCTCATTTCTGGTAGTCTTTCGCTTTTTATTACCCTCATTGCCACTTTGCAATTCTTGAGATTTTCTCGATCCTTTTGGATCAGCAATAGAATTCTCTTCTTTTTTTGAGATTCGATCAGTGTACGAAATGGTGGTAGAAAAAGAAGAGGAGGAGGAGGAAGAAGTGGTGGCGGCGGAGGAAGTGGAAGATGAAGTAAGGGAATTGTCTTGGGCATCAATCTCAAGGTTGATATGTTTTTCCATGATGGGGAGGTCTCTATAGCAGCTAGCAAGTTGTGTGGAGCTAAAGAGAAATGTTGAGTGATCGATACATATAGTAGCAAGTGTTTGATAGCTTTGTATGATTACTTCTTTCATTTATTTATATTAAAGTGAAACACGAAAAAAAAAATGTAAATATAAAGAAAAAAGAATATAAAGAAAGAAGTTCGTGGGTCCATTACATAAAGGGTCTACAGTTCATCTAATTTGTTGCCCATGTGTAGCAATTCATATAATAATGCATGCTTTCGTGAAGCCCTTCTTGGCTTGTTCTCCATGTCAAATTATACATATAAATAATTTGTTTTTCATGACTCATCCATTTCCATTTCTCTTACAAATGCTTGTGTTTTCTTAATCTTCCCTTCTATTTCTCGAGAAGTTAATGGCAGGTGTCACTTTGCCCTCATATACACGATGAATTTAGCATGAATATTCTTCACCGGACCCCTTAAAGGCCCCTATGTTTTTCACCCTAACTCTGCTTCTTGGCTTTTACGGATTTTTATTTGTGTTTTATAGAAGGTGATATAGCCAGGAAGCAGACAACATGAATATCGAAAAAACAAATCAAACTATGATCTTATGCTTTGTTGATATGTCTGTTTAAACTCGACCCAACTTGGTCTCTACACGGCTGATCTCTGCTAGAACATATATATATATATATATATATATATATATATATATATATATATATATATATATATATATATATATATATATATATATATATACATTTCTTCCAGCAGAAAACCATACGTTAATCGTGGTGTAGTAGTGGGCAAATTGAGAGAAGTTTGACCTCCGAAGATAGAATATTTGGTTAATTGGAGTTGAATTTTAGAAGCAATAATGGGAGTTTCTAGTAGCAAGCTACAGGGAGTGAACAAGTGGGTTCTGCAGGGAGTGGATGAGGACAATCGATGCAGAATACGAACACATGAAATCATGAATTAACAGTAAGAAATCGGTATTTCGAAGATTATTAAATTTTAATCTCCTTGTGGAAACATATGAAAAGAGCTACGAACAAGGATTTCTTGGGTTTTCGACGAATCAAAATGAGCGCAAGTAGTTAAAGAAATACGCATCGCAATCTCACACATGATGGCTCACATGGTAGGGGTCCAACGCCAGATTTCCTAGCCAATGTGATAGACGAACCGTGTAAGGAATTGTTCTTTTCTCTTAACTTTTTTTAAAGGGTTAAATCCTCAAGACAATTTACAACCTGTATGATGAAAGTGATTGGATGGCCTACATCATTCGGTTGTTATTGTATTAATTCACTGTGATGGGTCGTCTTTCCTAGCTTTAAAAAAGGTTTTTTTTTAATTATTAGTAATATAAATATCTAGGTTAGCTTATTTTAACTAATCATAAAAAGAAAAAAAAGTTATCTTTTGCTTTCTTCCCATTTCTTTAGCCCTAGCAGGCTAGCACTTGTTTACTCTAGTTAGCCTGGCTAATTAAAATATTTTATTATATTTATTTATATTTTAAAAGTATATATAAGAACTTATTATAAATTATGTTGTCAAATATAAATTTATACTTATTGGAAAAAATAGTAGAAAACATTAGTAGGGAGAAAACACTTCACACAGTTTAAATATAATCACATTAAATAAAAAAAATTTCTTCTATCAATTCACACAGTTTTTCATGAAAGTCTTCTTCTCTTTTCTTCTTTATATTATTTTCTTCTTTTTTTTCCTGTTTTTTTTTCTCTTTCTTACTTGTCTATGTTAATATACATATTTATTAGAATGAAGAGTTATAGTTTTTTTTTTTATATATATATATATAACTGAAGAGTTACGATCTAAAAAGACATCCTTGCTATATGTGTTTCTAAAAAGTTATGATATATTTGAGTATTTTTTTTTCTTTTTTTTATTAATATAATTAATATTAATATGGGTTGGGTTGACCTATTATTAATGACTCAAATACATTTTTTCCCTTCAATTTTATATTTTTATTTTTGTCCCTTTAATAAAATAAGTTCATGTTTTTGTTATTGACCAACAACAACTCCATAGATTTGTGTCACAGAAATCAATACAGAACGTGTAATCCCCAACCAAGTCAACTTATTTACCTATTTTTTCACAAGTCATCCCAATCCATTGCGTAAATTTGGCAACATGCACGATCGCTAGATTAGCATGATCAAGATATTCTAATATCTTAGCTAGGTTGAAGCTGAGTTCATCTCAATTAAACAGAGCTGCCATTGTTGATGAACAATAAAAACCATGTTTTTTCAATGGAGTTAGCTTTTCACATAAAGTTGAAATAGAAAGAGGCTGGTGCATTCTGATTTTAGTACTAATCTTTAAAAAATTGATGGGCATTTCATGTCGTCTTAAATCAAAGAGCCTATGAATGTGTCATGTCATAGATAATATAGGTACATTGCTTACCCAAATCAAATTTCTATTTTGTTTGATTCCCAGAACTTTCCTTGTCAGTGACTTCTGTCACAACTCAATTCTCGGGCTCATGTTGGGACAGCAAAAATGTAGCATCTGAAGGTGCACTAAGCCTTATAATTTACACATTTAATATTATAAAAATTATAAAATAGCGTGGTATAAAATAAAATATTGAAAATTAAAAAATTTAATAAATAAATTACAATATGATTCTTTCATAAATAATTTAAAATGAATTCAAAATACAATTATTATGTGGAGTATCTATTAATAACAAGTAAAAAATAAATTGATGGCTTTGAGAAACAAAGGAGGTGTGCCGTCTTAAAAAATAGAAAGAACACAAATAAAAGATCTTGCTACTGAAATTGAACTAAGAACTTGAAAAATATGAATGAAGGGGTGAGTCCAAACACTCAATGAGAGGTATTAACTATAATACATGCTAATATATATTTTGAGATAAGTTAATACACTTATATAAATGAAGTACTAAACAAAAAAAGTATATAAAATGTATCATATCAAATGGTATATAAAAGAAGTATGCATGTCATAATTACATATCCTATTATTGATATCCTAGTCGTCAACTAGGGAACATATATATGTATGTGCGCGCGCGTAGAGAGAGAGATAGAGAGAGGCCAATTTACACAATATTGACACCCTACTCGCTAGCTAGGAAACAAGATACAATGTGCATATAAATTAACTACTCTATGTTAACATGGAATAACTAACTACCCCCAATTAGTATGGAGTTTATGACAGCGATCTAAATGGGATAACAAGAATCATGAACTTAAATAAACCAATAGTATTGATATAGGGTTTGTGGTTTATCATTAAGTTTCATAATGCAAGTATGGTCACTTCAAAACAAATATAAATGATATATAGACCATGTTCAACTCAAACAAATATATGATAAGTATTTAAGAAGAAAACATAATAACAATAACTAATCAAGCTTATATAATCAATAATAGCAATGACACATCATCATTTCATACCAATATATATATATATATATAGACACACACACAATGCATCACCTGGAAGAATCAACTCATCGATGATCAATTGGAGCTTTATCAATTGAACTTATATGAAGAAATAAAATATACATTAAAAAACTACTCAAAATTGAATCCTATATACAAAACGAACTGAACATGATAAAAACGAATCTACTATTCCTTAAATGGTCAACCTACTATACACAGTCCAATCAGGCAATTGAAAAAAGCTAGTCGACAAATAATAGAGGAAACGATCGACGACACCAAAAGGGACAACTGGTCGACCTACCAAACACAACCCAACTGGTTGACTACACCTCCTTAATAGGTTGACTGATTGAATAGAACATACCTGCCCCATTACTGTTTCTCTAACCAATTGACTGCCCATACCTCAAATGGTTAACTACAACGTATGTTCAACAACCGGGCAATCTATTCACTTCAATCAGTTGACCGCTTGATCAGTAAACCCAGAATTCCCCACTTACAGTTTCAATCAAATTTTTCCAAAACTCAACAACATACCCAGCAACATCAAAACAATATTTTAATGATTCTAACCATCCAAAAACATATTTTTAACATCCTAAACTCAAATATCCATATTCAATTCCATCATAATCATAAAAAAACCATTAAATTTCTCAATTCAACCTACAAGCCCTAACATGCCTTCTGCTGTTCAAAATCTAAAATTAAATACAAAGTTTAGAATGATCTTACCTTGTTATTAATACTAAACAACCCCACACCAAAATAAAATCCACCAAAGAGTAGAGGACACTTAAGAGATGTTAGTGTGTTCTTATGTTTTGTCTTTTTGAATATAAATTTCTCTCTCTTTTTTTTTTCTTCTAACTAGGAAAACCCTACTTATACCTGGGTTTGGGATTATGACTAAACTTATAGGCTTTAGGGCCAAAACTTGGGCCTTACAACTTCATCCTTGCATAGCACAACCTTGTCATTTCAATTTGAATTTGGTATTGTCATCAAAATTAAATTAGAAAAGGAAAACCAAAATGTTATGTTAAAATGAAAATTATAGGTATTTTGTTTTTTAATTTTCAACTTAATTATGTATGCTCAAATCATTTATAATGTGTGTGTATTAGCGTATCTATAATTGCGGTAAATTCTGCTTTTCAAAGTGTTTTTTGCTTGAAAATCATAGTTATTAAACCCGGCTCGGGGGTTGACCAGGCCAAGGGATTGGGTTTCAAAGGTCAACCCGGATTAACCCGGGAAAATTAAAAAAAATTAAACTTTTAATATTTCATACAAAAAAATCCATGTAAATATAGATTATACATATTATAAATAATAAAGTTTAAAAAAATATTTTAAAAAATTTTAAATCACACATTGAAAAGATACTATGTTATCTTTTTAAGTTGAAGTATTTAAACTAAAAGGTTTTTTATCCCACATTGAAAAAACGTGATTTTTTTTCTTGGGAACATAGAGTATATATACTAATGGGTTTCAAATCTCACATTGAAAAAACATAACTTTTTTCTTGGGAACATAGAGTATATATATGAAAGTGTTTCAAATCCCATATTGAAAAGATACCATGTTATCATTTCAAGTTAAATTATTTAAACTAAAAGGTTTTTTATCCCATATTAAAAAAACATGATTTTTTTTCTTGGGAACATAAAGTATATATACTAATAGGTTTCAAATTCCACATTGAAAAAACATAATTTTTTTCATGGGAACATATAATATATATATATGAAAGTGCTTTAAATCTCACATTGAAAAGATACTATGTTATCATTTTAAGTTAAAGTATTTAAACTAAAAGGTTTTTTTTATCCAACATTGAAAAAACATGATTTTTTTCTTGGGAACATAGAGTATATGTACTAATGGGTTTCAAATCCCACATTAAAAAAACATAACTTTTTTCATGGGAACATAGAGTATATTTATGAAAGTGCTTCAAATCCCATATTGAAAAGATACTATGTTATCCTTTTAAGTTTAAGTATTTAAACCAACATGTTTTTTATTCCACATTGAAAAAACATGACTTTTTTCTTGGAAACATAGAGTATATATACTGATAGGTTTCAAATTCCACGTCTGAAAAAAAAAAAAAACAAAACCGGGTCTCGTCCGGGTTTGCCCGGGTCATCTGGTCCCGGGTCGCCCGGGTTTGGCCGGGCTGTTGCCACAGCCGGTATTTTATTAAACCGAGATCGGTCCAGCCACCGGGTCGACTCGCTGGGCTGAGTTTAATAATTTTATTTAAAATACATCAAAACATTTTACATATATATATATATATAATTTTTTAAAATTTAATTTTGATATTAACACATGATCCAAAAATTCATAAAATTTTGTTATTAATCATAAGCAAACCTACATCTAAATACTTGGATAAATAAAAGTTATCCTCCTTAAACCTAACTTAAATCCCAAGTATTATAAAAAAATCTTTACATTCACAGGTAACTTGAACACACGTTCTAAGCGGAAAACATTGGATTGATTTTTTTGTCACATCTTTACCGAAACAATACTTAAGAGAGGAGCTCTTTGCTCTTTGTATTACTTAACTTTTTTGAAGATCCTTCTTGGAAACTACCACTAGAAGAGTACGGACAATAGGGCCACCATACATATTTACCTTTTACGAAATCATATCCCTTCACCTATTATCATCCAAAATTCTTAAAAAATTCGAAGCCTAACTTTGGGCCATCTCATATCTAATCTACGCAAGTCATTTTGGTCAAAAAAAGCACAAACTTTTTTTCTCAAGTTGATAGCTTTGCACTTTTATTTAAAACGTTTTACAATAAGTCTATGGAAATTTACTTAATTTAATTGGGATGCTTGGTCAAGTTGCATTTATAGTTGAGATCTTAAAGGTCTGCCTACCGAAGGATATATGATTACTATAATCTCTTATAAATATATCAATTTAAATATGCATCTGACAGCTAAGTTTTGATTGAGATTTAGTCCATGAAAGAAATCTTCAGATAAAAAAGTGCTCAAGCAAATATTTAAATAAATAAACACAAAAGGGGAGAAAAACAAGAGAGAATTAAAAAGTTAATTTTAATAATAAAAAAAGAGCGATGGAATAAAATTTTTTTTTTTCTCTCCCGAATCGTATTCAATAATTACAAGTTTGATATCATAAGAATTTTCCAATGTCTTGTCAATATCAATCTGATGACTTTTTGAATGGTCAATTAAGAGGTGCATATTACCTGGATGCGCGTCTTAATAATTAAAAATTGCTACAATGAAGTATGAACTACCCTGTTTTAAAGACGGAATGAATCGAGATAATTAACAACGATTTCTCTCCTTAAGACACCAATTAAGATCATATCTTCTTTTTTGTGAAAATTCCCAATATCATTAGCCCATCAGTATTCAATACACGAGGCTGCCACGGTGCCACCATATATAAGCTTCCAAAATCATTGGAGGAGGAAACTCAATTGATCTGAAGATATATCCCTCACTACCGGGGGAGGAAAAACCTGAGCATACAAGACTGACAAATTCTTGAACAAGAACCATCTTCATCGGAAAATCACGTTCCATTTGCTTGCACTCCAGCAGAACAAGGTACAGTCTGACATAAACAAGTAGCTTGCATGTTAAAATCATCACCCATCATCGTCACCTTACGTCTGCAATTTGCTTTGCCATAAATAAACAATCAAATGCGTCCATGGTTGATGTCAGTGACCAGTACTGGGCTCCATGCACGACCATTTCAGAAATCTCAATTATTGAATTCTTGGTTGCATTCTCATGCTGGAGGTTTTAAAGAACACATGCTTTGGTTAGGGCATTGTACAATATGAACACCAAGAAGATGGAGTACAAGATCTAATAATGTTTAAAACCAACAACTCGATTAATTCATTCAACACGCACACGTATAACAAAACATACCTAACACCAAAAAAATAAAAAATCCCCACTCACCCATAGAAAAAACGTTTTGGCATGGTCGTCTCAAGACTCAAGTTGACTGCTTCCATATGCCTGATGATTGTCTGAACCACCGAACTCAAATCTTGCTGCCGGCTGCAACCGAAGCCCACGATGGAGTGAGCTCGGTTGAGCCAACTTGTACGCTGAGACATAAAATTTATGACCAAACCAAAAGGTTTTTTTTTTTTTTGTGCTTGTTAGGTATGTTTTGATATACGTGTCCGTGTTCATTTATTCGTCAAAGAAAGTTCCAAAGAGATTTTACACAAATGACGGAATTATTTTTTAAAGAAAAGAAATTGATTATGTTTGCTTTAGAAAAAGAGTTGTATACAGGTATGCTGACAATGACGCTGTCTGGATTGCATTTAGGATTGTAAGAGTCGAGAGATATAAGCAGAATGATAGGGACACCGAACCAGAAATACTATTTACGCACGCATATGATCATAGACGATGGAGGATAGCCTAAACCATTGAAAAATTGGGCTTTAACTTATGTTTTTGGGTTTAATTTATATGGATTTTCAGTTGAATTTTATTAATGTAGCTTTATTTGTTGGATATTTTATTTAATGGACCATAAGCCCAATTGCTTATTCAAGTTAGGGTTTTAGTATAAATACCCTACTTTTCTAAATGTTAAGGGACTTTGAATGATTAATGAAAATTTGCAAGTTTTGCATCCCTCCAATTCCCCTCTCTTCCTCTTCTTTAGCTTTTTTCTTTTCTTGCTTTAATTCTTTTTATTTGTTGTCCCGCGTCAAATTTGGTATCAGAGCACGACTTTTAATTGTTCTTACAATTAATCGATCTATGTGTTATGTTTATCCCTAGATTAATCTGAGAGAGAAAAAAAAAGGTCACTGTTCGCCGTGAAAAAAAAAATGTTGTTCTGATTACAAAGAAAGTGTGGACGCCGATACTGTTCATCTCCTCCGCAGCTGCCGAAAAAAATTGTCATTGTTCAACGCCGATTACAGCTTGCATCAACGCCGGTCACACCAAGACCCACGGCGACAGATTCTACTACAGAAGATCGCTCCCTACGCCATCGACAGATTCTACATACACCAAATCGTCTTCAGCGGCGCCTCCACAGAACCACAGCAGACCTGCGGTTTCAGCAGCACAAATCAGAATCACAAACCACACCAGACACCACAAACCACCAGACGCCGCCACCCACAACACCCATCACAGCCATCATCGATTCGGATTTATAGCAGCAAAGGCAGCACCTCAGCCGGTGTTGTCCTCTTCAGCGCCAGCAACCGCCCACAGTACCATCGTCGCGCCCCGCCATTAGCGACCAACAGAGCAGTAGAATCGACCGGCGGCGACCACGATCTGCAACAGACTGCAGTGGTCCTCGCCTTCAGCAGTCATGCGTGCGCCGCCAGCATCAACACCCAAGGAGACGGAGAAGAAAGAAACAGCAGCTTGCAAGGCAAATTAATTAACCTGCCACGTCAGCGCCACATCACCTGCCACATCATCATTCAGAGACAACATCTGGCCACATAATTGACACGTCACCTACCACGTCATCACACCGAGACATCAATTGTGTCAGCAGCCACGTCATCCTCTAAATCCACATCAGCCGCCACATCAGCATAAGCAGCCATGTCACCCCCAATTGCCATGTCATCTGAGGTCCATCTGCTATCGAATTCGACGATGTGAATCTTGGTTGGTAAATTACTCTACTCTTTGGTTTGTTGATTTTTACTTCTTTGGTATTGCACTTAGTATTCGAAATTATCATTAATATTTCTTTTTGTGCCAAAAAAAAAAATCTCACCTAGCATTTTTATTGTTAATTATGTTCATCAACCTCTTTCATTAGTGATAGCTAATATCTTGTTCTATTTGATAATTATAAGTTCTCGCTTGTGACATCGTGTTTGATTAATCATTTACACAAAAAAAAAATCTAGTATTACATGCTTACAATTTTATTAGTGTAATTTGTTCTTGATTAATCTCCACATTTAAAAAAAAAGATAAAAAAAAATTAGCTTTATTTTTGTATTGTGATTTTACATGCAAGAACCATTTGTGATCTCAATTCCATTTATAAGTTAGTATTGTATGCATTTGTGTCACGATCATCTAGTGTCTAAGCTCAAGTTTACACTTACTGTAGACTCAACCTTTAGTGATACCCTGATGATCATTTTAAAGGAACTGCAAACTTAGGTGATCAACATGTTTAGAAGAATTGAGCCCCAAGAGAGTTTTCGAATAAGGTACTCAAAGACCAATAAATATCACAAGAATAATCATTATGGACAAGATCACTCTGAACGACACCAATATGACCATCATTTAGGTTACTCTAAACATGATGACTTTGATGAGCGAGTCTTGAGTCCTAACAAAATAGAAGCCCCCACTTTTGACGGTCGTCATGACCCTTGGATATTTGATATGTGGATTCGTGATATGGATCAATTCTTTGAGTGGCATAACTTGTCTAATAATAGGAAAGTTAGATTTTCTAAGATGAAACTCATTGATGGAGCCAAAATTTATTGGAGAGATGTTGAGGATTGCTTAGAGATGAGAGGTAAACCTCCTATAACTGACTGGATTAAAATGAAACAAAAACTTTAAGAGAAATATGTACCCCAGTCTTATAGGAATAAACTCTTAGACCAATGGAACAATCTAAGACAAGGGAATAAGTCTATCAATGAGTATATAAGGCAGTTTAACGATTACATGATTAGATGTGCCATAAGAGAGAGTGAAGCCATGAATTTGCGTAGATTTTATAGAGGCTTAAATGATGATCTTAGAAGAGAAGTTGTATTTCAAGGTGTATCTACCCTTGACCAAGCTTATACCTTAGTTAAAGACTACAAGTTGGTCACAAAGAATCAGTGGAAGAATCGTCAAGACTCTTATAGTATCCGTACTAGGTCCCAATTCAGAAGTAGTGATTCTTTGTTAGGTGCTTCAACCCACAGACATAATCCTAGTAGCGCCCAACTTTGTAAGAAAGATAAGGGCAAACGAGTTGTCAATGAAGTGTCTAAAGTGAGTTTAATGGTTAAGTGTATTAATTGTCTAGGTTTTGGTCATATCTCTTTAAATTGTACCTATAAACCTTTAGTCATCCAAAAATTTAGGGATATAGATAAAGAGGAATATTGTAGTGTTGAAGTGTATGAGCCTAATCTTGAGGATTTTAGTGACCTAGATGACGAGGATGTGCAAGAAGAGGGACCCAACACAATGAGTCCCAATGAGCTTGAGAATGAGGTTAAGAAAGAGTATGATATGTCTGCTTTAATGGTAGAGGAAGTTTTAGGAAACTCTTCAGTGGAATCACGTATAGAGATAAGTATGGTCTTAGAAGAGTCTCATGATATTAATTCTCCTGAATTATCTGATTCCTCACCCCATATGCTTGGTGTCCAGCACATCATAAGTTTAGAGCAACATGTTGAGCTTTTTGACCCCTTACCACATGCACGTGATGAGGAAGATGAAGATAATCCTAGTTTACTTGATTGTGTCCATACCATATCTACAGAGGTTTCAAATAATGTTTGTCTCATTCCACACCCTTAATCATTTAGTGTTCATAGTTACAAACCTGAGAAGCCTATAGAACACCTTCCCATATCTCCTCATGATAGGATGTCTAAGTCAGCTGAGTCGTTACCATGTAGGGTTCATAATTTGCATATTGAGATCATGAAACAAATTCAAGCAAGTAATGAACAATACAAATTTCGAGCTGATTTACTTAAATATCATAATGCACTTAATGTTGGAGATTATTTCATGATACAGATTAGACATGAACGGTGTCCTTTGGAAACCGATCATAAATTGCAAGTAAGTAGTGCTAGACCATTCAAAGTGTTGCAAATGATTACATCAAATAATTATGTCATTAAATTGCCATTACACTTTGATATTAGTTCTACTTTGAACATGAAAGACCTCAGTATTTATAAAATACAGCCTACCCCTGATGCTCCTTTTGATACCCCTACCTCATTATCCATATCTTTGGCATAAAAGGAACATATTAATGCTACTTTGAATGCACAAGTTGTTTTTACCAGGGATGGTGAACTTCAGCAAATCCCAGTATATGGACTCGACGACCAGATTCATACTATACTTGGATTATTAGAGAGACATCACAACAGTTTGATCCTTATCTTTTAGAGCGTTATCGGAGTTGCCTTAACCTATACTCGACGGGGTCGAGTTCTTCCAACCCCGGGAGAATTGATGGGGACACTGAACCAGAAACACTATTTACGATGGAGGATAGCCCAAACCATTGAGAAATTGGGCTTTAACTTATGTTTTTGGGTTTAATTTATATGGACTTTCAGTTGAGTTTTATTAATGTGGCTTTATTTGTTGGATATTTTATTTAATGGGCCATAAGCCCAATTGCTTATTCAAGTTAGGGTTTTAGTATAAATACCCTACTTTTCTAAATGTTAAGGGAATTTGAATGATTAATGAAAATTTGCAAGTTTTGCATCCCTCCAATCCCCCTCTTCCTCTTCTTTAGTTTCTTTCTTTCTCTAAAACTTCTTTTTTTTTTTACTTTAATTCTTTTTATTTGTTGTCTCGCGTCACAAAAGCATCAAGTGAGACTTGTGTTTTTTAATATGGAAAATTTGATATAAAAAAAATCCTTTTCCTGTTTTCTATAAAATTTAAATTAGAAAAAATGTTTCGAGAAAACAAATCTCATTTTAAACTACTTGATGTTTTCTCTATGATTTTCGATTTCCTAGAAATTTTTTTCTTAAGAACTGAAAGATATTCCACAAGTAAACATGATCTAAATGTTTCTCGCATCCTTCCTGCGAAATATCAGAAAGCAAATACGGGCAACAGAACAACTTGTTAGCTTAGGGCTGTGACTCGAAACTTTACAGCAGTTTATGCCTTCAAAGTAGATGCATATCATGAACAATTGAAGGAAGCAAACATGCCGCGAGATGATGGCAAATCCCTTAGAAGCAGGCTTTAGGCAATTTAAATAAGAGTGAAGATCAGTAAAATATCTTGACAACAGGACCAAAATGACGAAACCAGGGAAACAGATATACGAAAAGAGCAACCAGGAGTGCTCCTCTCTCCGCACTGGCATGCATGCCAAGATTAAATAAACTAAGAAAACAAAATTTAAAGAAGATCCCACCAGTCTTTCGCTAGTTGGTCTCACAAATTCATTTTCAGACATAACAAAAACACGCCAACACTTTATTATTTGAGGGGAAGATATCCAGAACTCGCTCTCTTGATCACAAATGAGTTGCAACTCCGCAACTGCATAGCACATGATTTGATTGGGCAAGATGATGATAATTGTCATGAGCCAAAATTTTGGGATAGTACACGTAATAAATCATCTATGAATCTTTTTATGTCTATTATGAATATTGGTACATCTTAATTTTATTGTCAAAAACTTGCGACTAACCAGAGATAAATGACACACCATAAATACACTATATAAAGTGAGGGTAAAGAGTCTAACTAGAAACACTACAGATTATAAATCGAATATAATTAACTCGAGAAGACGAATATGTAGAACAAATTATGTCTTCACACTACAGGTTATAAATCTATGCTAACCCATCGTTGCAGAATTCAGCTCGACAGAGAAACAGTAATATATGGCTTACGGTTGGGTACACTGCACTCAGGACGTGGATGGTTCTTCATCCTCATCATATGCCTCCTGCTGCTGGTGCTGCCTTTTCTCCTCCTCCATATTGACATCATGCAATTATAATTGTCTCTTCGCACTGCTGAGGGGGGATAGACTCCCAGAGTCAGGGAACTCCACATTAAAACGGATATAAGGCCTGCCCTTCATGAAGGGTCTGAGATAATGTGGCATTCCTTCATATCATTAATTGCTTTGTACTGACCTGAATTCAGAAGGATGTCAAGTGATCAAGAGTGAGGAGCTAAGAATGAAATTTACAAGTAACACCAGGTTTTATGATCTCGCCATGATTTAATTTGATAAGAAGCTGCCGGCCATCAAGATGAGTAAGGGAAAACTGATGCCCACAAAGAGCCTCCGTTAAACTGATAGTGCGTTTCACATAGAGATCATCCAAATTCCGTTCAAAATTGGGGTGCTCTTTCAATTGCAGTACAACAACATCCCCTTGTAATTGAGTCAGGCTGCCAATGACATGATGAAAAATAAGATTTTGTTTAATGCAATTGCATAAGAGAAAATTCTGTTAAACTATAGACATTATTGGAACAACAGAGAACTAAAAATTATATTAAAGTCCAATGGCAAGAATTAAATTGCAGATCAACCCACTATCTTCAAATGCATTCGCAAAATTGATTCTGAAGGGTCGCAACCGCATCAATGTGGGCATTCAGAAAATTGATAATAAAATGTGCCAATTCTTGCACCAGTTAGCCGGAACAGAAAACAAAAACCTCAAGAATGCTGGTTCTTGGAACTCTTAAAAACTGAAATCTTGTCCAAGGTATGGTACCCCCAAAAGAAAAAAAAAAGGCATATCGTTTCTTTCCATCTTTCATATTTAATAAAAATGCAATCTGACTTTACTTACAGCTTCATCAGCTTGACGTTCAAAAACTATTTTCTGGCCATGTTGCATTCCCTTCTCAACATGCACCTCCAGCACCAGCACCATCTTTTCTTGTGTCACCTTGTTCCCTCTGCATAGGGGGCATTTATCCTTCTCACTAATGAGCTCAACTGCAACAATGATAGATGCATTTCAGAATGGAAATAGAGCAAAAATGAAGAAAGGGGAAGAAATCTGATCTGAACCTCTGCATTCAGGACACACATGCTGCTGCATTTGTTGGACCATGCCCAATCCGATCTGTTGAATTGGAACTTTCATTCTGGAATCTTGGCAGCCATGAGATGTACCAGAGGCTCCACTCTTTGAACCTTTCCTGAAATATTAGCTTACGTATAAAAACAAAAGTCCATCCACCTACACACTAGACAAAAAGGTTTAAAACAAACACGTACACACTAGACAACAAGGTTTAAAACAAACCCAGGCTAGTATAAAAAACAAACAAACAGGGTGGTGAGGTATGAAGAAAAATACAGCCAATCTCATCAATGAAACTGCATCTTGCAAACTATTAAAAGAGAACTGGTGAGGGCCATACAGGCAAAAACAACTTTCAAGAGAACTAATAAAGTTAAGGTAAACCCTGAGGGGTGGAGCTCAACTGGTCAGGCCCTAAGTTTGCTCCTTAGAGATCACTAGTTCGAGTCCTACAAACCTCAGGGTCTTTGGATGCTTACATGGTCGTTAACTTCAGGACCCGTAGGATTAGTCAAAGTACACGCAAGCTGGTCCGAACACCCACGTTAATAAAAAAAATAAAAAATAAAGTTAAGGTAAAAGAACATACCCTTTACATTTGGCACACAAAATATTTCTAGAAAAAGAGTTTCATGGATGTTCCATTGTGCAAGTCCTCTAAGGAAACCCTTAGAGAGTGCACTCCATCGCACTCCATCTTCACCTTGCTTCAGCCTTCTTCCTATTGAGCTGCCACCACCTGAAATATACAAATATCCTTAGTGGTGGACTATGACCGCCACCACCTCCTCCCATTCCCTCCTTAAGTGCATCTACACCATATTGATCATAAATTTCTCTTTTATCTGGATCACTAAGGACTTCATAAGCTTGAGATAACTCCTTGAACCGGTAAAAATTGATCAATAGATGAGTGTCAGAAGGCACAGATAAACAGACTAGATCAATCACACTATGCTAATGAACACCTTTACTTTCAGATTTTGCAACAATAGCACTAGAAGTTGATAAATAGATGATTGTAACAAAGCACAAACCATTGCAAACTTGTTAGCACTGTGTTTTTATTCTTGATGATGAAGGAAATTCAACACCCAGAGATCCCTGCATGGTCTTCAACCAAATTTTTGATCTTTACATGTAACATATTTGTTGTACATGGATCGTAGACATTCATACTTTTCTAAAGTGAAATCGATATTTTTGCAACTTAGTTTTAGTTATACTACGAAATAAAAGTTATGACTTCCTAAAAGTAAATAGCATCCACCACCATAGCAAACAAGCACCAGAGGTTTAAAAAGAAAGAACTGAAAAACCATGACAGCAACTATTCATTTAGAATCATCATGATGTGATTGACAAGTCATGACTCCAATGCACCCATGCCTCAGCCAGACGCAGATGTTAGCACCTCTAGCACTTGGCTAACAGGCACAACTCAAATATGGTTCAGAGCCGAATGGGCATCACATACTCCTTACACAACTCAAATAAAGCGGTTTTTAATAAACTACCTTTTCAGGATCTCCACCTTTATCAGGATGATTCTTTATGGCAGCTTTCCTATAAGCCCTCTTCAGTTCATCTTGACTTGCACTTTTTTACACGCCAAGAACCTCATAATACTTGGTGTTTTTACACATCCTTGGAACACTACGCCCATACATGATTACAACACCTCAACAATGCTGTTCCAAAGCTAGGTAAAGTCAGGACATCAAGAATAATTATCCACACGTGAAATCATCGAACTCTAGCCTAACATAAAAAAACTCACGTTTCGAGGGAGAAAAAAAATAAAGGCCAAGCCCTCACCAATTAGCGATACTTAATCGTGCACGCAGAAAAACACGTGTGCGCTATAAACCTTGCACTTGAATCGTACACTCCAATCACTTTCAGTTGCCAATATCTTTTGGACATCTTAACTTAAAGTTCTCTAACTAATACACAAAATTAATAACCCTCAATTAACCAAAACTTAACAAAATTAACAAAAACAAACCCTCTTTTTACCTCGAAATTTGCTGTGCTGCACCCAAAATTGCTGCTTTTGTTACTGAATGCAAACAATCTAGCCTCGGTTAGCCAAAACTTAACAAAATTAACCCCCTTTTTAGCTCGAAATTCATTGTGCTGCATTCAAAATTACTGCTTTTGTTACTGAATGCAAACAATCTAGCCTCGATTAGCCAAAACTAACCATTAACAAAACCTAACAACAACAAAAAAATAACAACTTTTTAACTTTCCAGCATTGGAAATCAGAAATTGAGACACGAAACGACAGAATCGATTATCATAAAACAAATATCCAACTAGAACAGATCAAAAGAAAAGAAAAGAAAAGAAAAGAAAAGAAGATTGTAGATAAATTATAAATTACCAGTTAAACGCAAAAGGACGTTGTCGCTTCGTTTACTTCAGGTAGAGAGAGAAAGTGGAAAGAGTTAAGCGAAAGAGAGGGGAATTTATAAGGTCCCTCGCTAGAGTCGTTGCTACTTCCTCTTCTTCTCTCCTTACGAATCGCAGAGCTTTTTAACTTCTCTCTCCATGCGTTGCTGATGCTGGCTACTACAAGAAAGAACTTGGGAAACCGGAAAGGACTGGGGGCGAGGGAAGTCGTTATAATTAGTGTTTCCTTTCTAGAATAGGATGGCAATGTTGGCACGCGGGAAGATAATTATGAAGAAAGCTAAAACTTTTATCTTTTTATTGTTCACAAAAACTGAGATAATTATTTTGTTGAGATTGTAATTATCTTTTTCATTGGATATATTTTATATTAAAAGAATAATTGAAGATATAATAATTTGTTTGGTTTTTTTGGCGCCGTAGTATATACTTATTAGCTATTTAAGATATAAAATTTTAATCTTTGGATTGAAGGTATTTTTTTTTATCTCATATTTTTATTGAAAAAAATTAAATATAATTTTAAAAATTTGAATGGCCAATTCTGATATTCTTGTCAAACATAATATCCATAAATCTGACATATTAGTTAGACCCGATCGTTGTGGATCTATCAAGCATGTCAGATCTACTTAAATTTGGATCAAACATTTTTAATAATATTATTATTATTAAATTTTAAAAAAAATATTATTATTAATGAAAAGAACTAGAAAAGCATGTCAGACTCACTTAAACTTGGATCGAGCATGCTTAATATTATTATATTTATTATTAATAATAAATTTTTAAAAATAATATTATTATAAAAAAAACATAAATTTAATTTGAAGATTAAAATTATTATTGTTGCTGCTATTAATATTATTAATAAATTAGGGCTAATATACTAATTTTTTTCTATAACAGGATTGCGTTTGTATTTGATCACGTGTGAAATCTCATTATAAGACTTAACTTTCATGGATAGTATAATAAGTATGGTTTTTTAAAGTTATTTTTTAAATATATTAAAATCGTATATATATTTTTTAATTTTTAAAAATTTATTTTTAATATTAAAACATTAAAACAATTCAAAAACATAAAAAAATAATTAATTTAAAGTTATTTAAAAAAAACATGAATAAAAGAAGATCTTAGACTTTACAATCACCTTAGATTAGTGAAAAAATCCGATTATTTTTTTATAAAAATAAAAAATGTGTTTACCTATGCGTTTTTTTTTATGCATTTTAAACTACAATTTAAACTAAAAATATTACTTTAACTGCCTTTTGTTTAAACCATAACTCAAAAAAACTCAAAACGCATAAATAAACATAAACAAACAAGCTATTTGTGTTTTTTTAAATTAAAAACCAGTTCAATTTTCTTGTATCAACCCAACCTCCGATTTAGATTTTGAGTCAAATTAATTTTATATTGAGTTTTATAACTACGATAAAGACAGAGATTCAAGAGTCTGATTAGAGATAGATGTGTGTCATCGCAGCCGTTGGATGGGAAGTATCGGACGGTTTTTGTGTGGAGTGCTTGGATTGGAAGGCTGCTTATAACAAGGGAAAAGTTGAGTTTGTAGATCGTGTCTTAAGGTCGGGAAGCAATGAACGTCATCCATCTTGATTTTCTTTCTATCTTCTTTGAGTTTTGATACATTATGCTTTTTTATTTTATTTATAGAATTAATACCGTAAAATTAATTTCTCCTCAAATGACTCTTCTTTCATTAAAAGTAAAATCTCCAGGCCTTTAAAGTAAGTCTTGGTAGTATTTTAGCTTGAAGATTTTGTTCCAAAGCTGGCTAGATTAATATCCTGTAAAAAAATAAATAAAACACTCTTGTTTTAATAAAAATGTGCAGTTACATAACAACTTACACCCTTCCACAAATCATTTCTCGAACTTGAGGTGATGCCACAATTAATTTTGAGCGGTCGTATAAACATTTGAACTTTTTCCGTCTAATCTTATTTGTTTTTCTTCCAAGTTATTGGTGTGAAACTTAATATTCTATGACATTCATCATCTATCCAATACCTTTTATAACGAAGACCTTAATAAAATTGACTCGCTAGTAATCAAATATAGAATGTATCAACTATTCGAAGAAAATTATACGAACAACAAAAAAAAAGGCAAAATTAAAGAATAAAAAGAATGTTCGAAAGAAATATTTCATTAAGTATTTTTTCTTCTATACATCTTTTCTCTTTCTCTTCATTACACTTTTATTTTATAATTCTGATTACAAGTTAGGTCTAAAATCCAAGACAATTAAAAAATTAAACTAATTAAAAAAAAACCCTATTCTAAATAGAAAAAGTTATTTTATATACTTAATTGGTCGATGTTTTTGAATTGATTGATTGATTTATTTATTTAATTTAAATTAGTTTCCAATTAGTAGAACAGTTTCTTTGATTTAAAAAAAAACAAAAAAT
The DNA here is from genome assembly GCA_033617975.1 of Populus alba x Populus glandulosa. Taxonomy (NCBI): domain Eukaryota; kingdom Viridiplantae; phylum Streptophyta; class Magnoliopsida; order Malpighiales; family Salicaceae; genus Populus; species Populus alba x Populus glandulosa. The sequence continues at coordinate 3,696,977 of CM066156.1, read as the reverse complement.
CATATTTATTTTCAGTATCAACTTGAATATCCCTCACCTAACTCTTCACAACCTCTGTTTAATCCATTATTGTTCATCTACTGTGTGGAACGACTTTCATTTATTTGTGAATGTGATGTCGAAGTTTCCGACTCGTTCATCTTATTCTCTGATTGTCCTATAGCCATGTGAACTTGTCTCAAAGACTTTAAAAAGAATTGTTAATTAATCACGATTAAGTTATGGTCTTTCTTTAACTATCAAAATTTTCAAGTTGATCATTTTTTATGTCTGATGTCTAGACTTGTCTGTTTTTATAAAAGTAAACTCTATGAGGTAATGCAATCACCCATGTGGTTTGCTCATCCTTAGGTTCAGGATCTCTGTCTAATTGATCACTTTGGCCACGAGTCACAGTACGTATTCTACAATGGAGAACAAGAACAAGTTCTGCGATTCTACGAGCTCCAGCGGACTTGGTATGCTTCTTGTTTTTATTTTGGACAAGATTGGACAGTTGATTTTGAGCGGTCGGCTTTCCCTATCTAATCCTTTTTTCTTCTATGTTCTTCGGGTGAAATGCGCCTGGATACTTGCCTGGTGTGAAACTCAATATTCTATGACATTAATCCTCTATTCACTCCCTTATAATCAATCATTGATGAAGAACTTAAACGAATTGACTTGCTAATAATCAACTAGAGAACCTGTCAACAACTTGATCTAATTAAAAAAATTCCTTCCAGCTCTTTTTTTGGATAATAAAAATTCCTTCCAGCTCTTCACAATCTATGTTTAATCGATTTTTGTTCATCTGCTTTGTGAACGAATTTTATTTATTTGTCAATGTTTCAGACCCTTTCATTTTAATCTCTGATTATCCTATAGCCCTGTGAACTTTGGCTTAGGTTGACTTTAAAATTACTTGTTAATTAATCCCTATAGCCATGTGAACTTGTTTCAACTGGACCTTAAAACGACTTGTTAATTAATCAATGTTTAAGCTATGGTCTTTTTTAACTGTCAAAATTTTCAAGTTGATCATTTTATTAGTCTAATGTCTACATCTGTCAATTTCTTTATAAGTAAACTCTATCAGGTAATGCTATCACCAATTTAGTTTGCTCATCCTTAGGTTCAGGCTTTCTGTCTAATTGATCCCTTTGGCCACGAGTCACATTACGTTTTCTGCAAAGGAGAACAAGAAAGAGAAGTGCGATTCAATGAATTCCGGAGGTATGCTTCTTATTCATATTTTGGAACTCTTTTCTTTCAGTCTGCTGTTAGTGATCTGTCATGTATATGATGCTTTTCACTTTTGTATATCATGACCTACGAAAGTTGATCCTATCATACAAGAACTCTGCTTTGCATGCCGCTGGTTTCTCGTTAATCATAGATGAGTTTTCAGCCTCCAAAATGTTTCCTTTTCTTTTTCAGGACTCACAAGATCCAAAAGAGATCTACCTCCAATGCATTACACCCTTAAGATAGAGTCATTCTCCTTACTTCTGAAGACAAAAGTCGAAAAGTATGAATCTGATGTTTTTGAAGCCGGAGGCCACAAATGGTTTGTTGATTCTCACCACCTTCCTTTGACTAATACTTGATTCTATACGTGCAAAATAAATGTTCAGTTAGATGATAATTAGGCTATTCATCAACTGATAATTTTTCTTGTTTCCAGGAGCTTGAGTCTTTACCCAAATGGAAACACAAAAGGAAAAGGGAATGGCTTTGTTTCCCTTTACCTGCAAATAGAAAATAGAAGCAATCTTCCTCATCGGTGGGAGGTCAACGCCGAATTCAAATTGTTTGTGTTTGATCAGATAAATAACAAATATTTGACTGTCCAAGGTAGATTCTTTTACTAATAATATGTGCAACACTGCAAATCTTTTTACTTTCTTGTCTTTATATTCTTGAATTTAAATGGAGAACCACTGTTTTGCAGAATCGGATGCATCAGTAAAACGTTTTAATGAGATGAAGACCGAATGGGGTTTTGATCAATTGCTTTCCCTTGAAACATTCAATGATGCTTCTAATGGATATCTTTTCAACGACGGCTGTGTTTTTGGAGCTGAGATTTTTGTTATCGAACCAACTGGCAAATGGGAATTACTTTCTATGGTTAAGAAACCTGCAAATGGTTCTTTAACATGGAAGATTGAAGATTTCTCTAAATTAGATAAGAGCTCATATTTATCCAAAGCCTTTACTGCCGGAGGCAGAAGTTGGTATGCTGCCTTGTAATCACAAACGTTTCTATTTCAGAACCACTATTGAGTTTTGTCGTTAATTTTGGCTCTTCCCATCGTTTCAGGAGAATACAAGTTTATCCCAAAGGAATCGCTGAAGCAAAGGGAGATTCACTGTCTGTATTCCTGGAACTAGTTGATGGTGGTAAACTTCCACCAAAGAAAACTGTGTGGGCAGAATACAAGCTACGAGTTTTGGACCAACGCCATGACAAACATGTCGAAAAAACAAGTAAACCATCCCATAAGACCAGCTTCTTTATTACTAAACATGTTCTCCCTACTTTAAGAATCCCAATTCAAGAAAGGGCAGAGCGGATAGATGCATATAGGTTTTTTGTTAGATATACTTAAATGCATGAGATTTTTTAAGAAGTAATGTCAAGAACAATATTTTTGGAAAATTAACATTACTACTCATGCTGCCTCCAGTAGTTGTGTTCTCTACGGCTTACAGGCATGAAAAGTTTTCCATCTTTGCCAGTTTTAGTTATTGAACTTCTTATTGACTAAGGTTTCTCACAAATTATTTTCTTGCAGTTTCACGTTGGTTAACCTCCTCCGACCATTCACGTGGTTTCCGCAAGTTCATGCCACTGGGAGATCTCCATGAAGTCTCCAAGGGCTATGTTATGAATGACACTTTAATTGTTGAAGCTGAAATTCTTACCTTGTCCGTGTCCAAGCTTTTCACATGAAAATTGCACCATTTTTCATGGCCACGGTTGTCATCAATCTATATAATTTGTATCAATAAGCTGCCAATCTGTTATCCCTAGTATAATTAATAGAGCATTTGGTGAAAACTCATGAGCTGGTTCCTAACAAGGAACCACCACATTATGTAATGGACGTCGCCCATCTTGATTTTCTATCCGTTATCTTCTTCGAGTTGGATAAATTATGCTTCTTTATGAATTATTTCTATAATACAATAAAACTTCTCTTCAAATGGTTCTCCTTTCATTGGAAGTCAAATCTCCAGGTCTTTTAAGTCTTGGAAGTATTTTAGTTTGAAGATTTTACTCCAGAGAACAGGGCCAATTGTAGACATTAGATAGTCTATTTTTAACGTTTACAAATTTTAATGCCGAAAACGTTTTCCAAAATCACTTCTTTTAAAAGCATAGTTACGAAACTCTATCCTAGTTTAAATCGGGTTGGGTTTATTCTTAAATCATCTTCAAAGTTAATTTGGTCAAATGGATCATATAATAAATCAAACCCTGACCTAAGTGAAATCCAACTCAATATATATATACATGTTCAAAATAATATTATTTCATAAAATGACATATAAAAAAAATACATATCAATCCAGTTGATATACTGCTTCATTAGTTAACTTGGCCAACCTATAATTCAGATCCTGAACCAATCCAGATCTTATAATTATGATTGAAAGATTATAAATATTGGATTTGTAAAATCCATTAACATGATCTAATATTTAATTTAATGAATGAGATATTTTCAAGAAATATTTTTATAAAAAAATAAAATTTCAGTAAAATTATTAATCTTTTTATCCCCACAAGTTTTCCCAGTAAATTTGCTTTCGAGCATAGTATGGGGAAAAAAAATGGCAAACTAGCATGGTTAGAAATTGTTTTAATAAAATAGTATAATTTGGTAATTATCGTAGTTGAGAATGGCAAAATTTTAAATAAATGGTTAAAATGAGCTGTTACAAATTTTAAGAAAGAGAAATAAAAGAGAAAAGAAAGAGAGAAAGATATCTTGGAAGCATACGGGTATATATAAACTTCGTCGAATCAAGAAAAACAAAATACTAATATTTTAATAAAAATAATTAACTTAAGTTGAACTAATAATAAAAAAAAAACTCAATTTTTTTTTCCCAGAAGGAAAGCTGTACCAAAATTATAGTCATTAAAATTTTTATCCACACCCGTACGCCAACCACTATGCCATGCTTGCTGGTTAAGGTTAGATCTTACGGAATTCCTTTTTTATATTCCATGCTTTTAATAACAAGTCTATTTATAGATCTAAAATCCTAGACAATTAAAAAATTAAACTAACAAAAAAACATAATTTAAGCAGGAAAAATAATTTTACAGAATTAACCGGTTAATTGTTTGTGAACTAATTGACCAATTTCTTTAATTTAACTAGTTGATTGGTTCCAGCTAATAAAACAGTTCCTCTGTTTTTCAGAAAAATAAAAAATCATGTTTACATGTTTACTTTCAACATCAACTTGATCAAACAAAATCCCTCACCTAGCTCTTCACAATCTCTGTTTAATCCATCTACTGTGTGGAATGACTTTCATTTTTTTGTGAATGTGATGTTGATGTTTCGGACTCGTTCATCTTATTCTCTTATTGTCCTATAGCCATGTGAACTTGTCTCAAAGACTTTTAAAATGAATTGTTAATTAATCACCATTAAGTTCAGGTCTTTCTTTAACCATCAAAACTTTCAAGTTGATCATTTTATATGTCTGATGTCTAGACTTGTCTGTTTTTATAATAGTAAACTCTATCAGGTAATGCAATCACCCATGTGGTTTGCTCATCCTTGGGTTCAGTTTCCCTGTCTAATTGATCACTTTGGCCACGAGTCACTGTACGTATTCTACAATAGAGAACAAAAACAAGTTCTGCGATTCTATGAGCTCCAGCGGACTTGGGTATGCTTCTTGTTTTTATTTTGGACAAGATTGGACGGTTGATTTTGGGCTGTCGGCTTTCCCTATCTAATCCTTTTTTCTCCTATGTTCTTCGGGTGAAATGCGCCTGGATACTTGCCTGGTGTGACACTCAATATTCTATGACATTAATTGGAATGATCTTGGTAATTTCAATGGAAAAATGCTGGAATTCTTATTATAGCTTTTATTTAACCTGAGCTTACAGGTAAGTGGAAAAATTGAAATAACAAGTTGGAAGGTAAATATCTTAAAGAAACTGAATAGAAAAAACAATGCAAAATTGATAAACCCTAATCTAGATTTCTAGGTAGCTTCGAGGTAGCCCAGGCCTCCTGGGTGAATGAGATTTGCTTCAAAGCAATTTCCTGCCTATTTGCTGCCCCCCCCCCTTCTCCTTTTAATAGGACTGTTGTTCCCCTATTTCTTCTCAAAGAAACAGAGGAACGCGTAAGAACCAGAGAAGACAAGGACGAAAGAGAAAGAAAAAACACGAGGAAAAAGGACTAGGAAGCACATAACAGAGGAAACTAGAGGAGAAAGCAAATAAAAAACATAAAGGAAGAGAAGAGAATCTTCCAAAGCCAGTGTTATAATTCCCAGTCTTTCGCCTCCAGCAACGCCTGCAAATCAGGTAAGTTTTTTGTTCCCTCCTCTTCCATTTTGCATTACAAAGTCACTATGCAGCTTGAATTTAATTAAGCCTTCACTGTGCACACACACATTGCGTGTGCCTCTTGCTGGCCAGCCGGGTCACTGGCTTCAGCCAATGACCCCACTAGGCCTGCTGGGTCCATCCCAGTCACATGGGCTGCGCTGGACCCAACCCAAAAAAGAAAAAAAGAAAAAAAATGTAATATATATATATATATAAGTAAAAAGTATATGCATGTATAAAAATACATCTATTTTATTTTTTCATTGACGCTAGAGAAAGAAATAAAAATACCAAGTTAAATTTATAGCTACGTAATATTTACCAACGCTAGAGTTGGAAGTATCCGTAGTTGAATATCCACTGGTACCAAAGTCAGGAATATTACGAGTAAACCACCAAAATGTTAGCAATTTATGACAAAATCAGCAATGCAACCTGCCTTAAGCAGGACATTTAAAGAGTGATAATATCTTCTCTTTTGCGTAACCAGTCTCGTATCATAAAATCTCTGTTAACCAGTCAGGGTTCCTAGTGACCATAATACTAGGTGACGACTCCTTAAATAAGACCATTCCCCATCAAAGAATAGGATGCCAGAAATCCATTCTTTTCCATGAAAATTTTTAAGGTCGCTGCGATGTTGGGTGTGACACCTATTGAGGAAATATTAAGCAGCACCAGATTTGCACTAGGATGATGTCCATAGCCTCGATGCTGGAGTTGAGGGCAGTGAGGGGATGTATGGCTGAATGTTTGGCACAATCTGTAGCATGGATTCTGCCCTCTACTGCGGTGCCAATTTCCTTGCCAGTTGCCTTACTTGAATCACTATTGAAGGAGCTAGGGAGGTTGCGAAAATCAGGTCTGGATAGAGCAAACATGTGCCCTCTGTTGTTGAAATGGGTGGGGCACCATCCTCCATGTTGTGGCCAAAACTGCCAGGAGACTGGCGGTGAGAAAAGAATACTGTAAAAGGGGTGTTGGGCGTGGGTAGCAGAGGTGTATTGATGACAGCATACCCTATGGATGAAAGGGGCATTTTGTGAAGGAATTCATGTGTTAGAAGATGACTATGAAGATCAGCATACGAGAGAGGCTCTGCTTTGGTCACAAGACTTGTTACTAAGTCTTTAAACTCTCTTTAAAGGCCACGAAACACATATAAGTTGAAATCCTCCAACAATTAACAGCTAATTCATCAAATAAGGCCTTAGCCTTTTGCATAAATTGAGTTACTAACTCATCACCTTGTCGAAAAGCTTAAAGAGAGCCATGAAGTTGCATAATAAGCGAATTGGATGTGGAAGCTAAAGCTTGCTCAAGTGTGCGCCAAACAGAACTTGAAGTTTGGCAATTAACAAGATGGAGAACTTCTATAGATAGAGAAGAAAGTAGAGCACTTAGAATGAGTTGGTCCTGTTGTTTCCAACGAAGAAAGAACTAATTTACTTGAAGAGATGTACCATCAGCAGTGTTGTTACCCATTTTTGGGTTCCCTCACAAAAATGAGCAAATACAAAAAAATAAAAAAAAATATAATAATAATATTCGAAATAAATCCAAAAAATAATAAGAGCGAGAAAAGGATGCTAGAATACTGAAAATGGCCAAAAATTGGTTGGGGAGGTTAAAAAATACAAAAGGTTGAAATTTGATAGTATGTTGTTGATTGATGAGAGTCCTGTTGACAACGAAAATTCAATTTTAAAAAAACTATATTCAAAATCAATTGTTTTGGACTCAATTAAATTTTATCTAAGGTTTAATTGAATTTATGGAGGGTTTGATTGCAAGAAAAATTGATTTAGGTTTTTATTGAAAGTTGGAAGAAATTAAAGTTCTAGGGTCAAATTACAATTTTAAAAGATTTATTTAGTCAAATCAGGGGCTTATTTTGATAATTGTTGAAGTTTGATAGCCAATTAGAAACTTAATTGAAACAATCCGAAACCAAGGACTAAATCGGAAATCAAGGGAGCCAATTACAATTAATCCACGGGCTTGATTACAAAATTGTCAAAACAGCCAAGGACCGAATCTAAAATATCTTCAAAGCAGCCGTTTCAGCAGACAGGAACCGCAAGAAGAAAATGCCGCAGATTGCTTGATTGCTTCAGTTATGGGACCGTTACCGAACGTCTTTAATATAAAAGAAAAAACGCATGCAGTTTTGGCTATAAAAGCAGAGAAAAAGAACGAGGCAGAGGAGAGGAAGAAAGGAGAGAGGAGAGGTGACAGTGAGGAGAAAGAAAATTAGGAGGAACGGGACAACAAAGAAAAAACCAGAGGAAACAACAGGAGGAGAGGAAGCAGTGTTGGTGGAACAGCCCTTGCACACTGTCATCTTCGTCTGCAACCGCGAAGCCGCCACTGTGAACCAACGAGAGCAGCAGCACCACCACGAAGCCAGTGCAGAGAGGGGAGAACGTTGAAGGAGGGAGAAAAATACGACATAGAGATGGAAAGAAAAAAGAACAAGGCAGAAACACAGCAAAAAAAGAAAAAGAACGAGACAGTGAGGAGAACGAGAGAGGAGAAAGAAGAAGAGTAAGGGAGAGCAGGGGCAGAAAGAAAACGGGGAAAATAAGGGAGGAAAGTACGAGACAGAGAGGGGAGAAAAAGAGAGAACGAAGAGAAGATAGATAGAACAGAGAAAACCAAGAGAAGGAAAGAGGAGTAAAACAGAGAGGAACAGATATATAAAAAAGAAAGAAAAGAAACCGAGAGACAGAAGAGAAAGCAGAAGGGAGAGACAAAGGAATAGAGGAGGAGAAAACGAGAGAGAGAGGGCAGAAGGGATAGGAAAGGAAAACAGGGAAACCAGTTGAACCAGAAGCTACAAACGAAAAGAAGAAATAGAGGTCGCATGCTGTTGCCTTCGTTGCTTCCAGGTAAGCTTCTCCAACTTTTCAGATAATGCACAAACACTGTGTACTTGAAGATTAATTACACCATGACTGTAGCTGGGTCCTTGCGGGTACAAACCAGCTGGGTCCAGCCCTGCCACATGGGCCGGGCTGGACGGGAAAAAAAATATTCAAAAATTATTTTAAAAATCTGTGATTTTCCACAATTTTTTACTGCATTTTTTATTAATATTAGTTTGTATTTTTAGACTGTAAAGATACAAATTTGGTATTACAATACCTGGTTTTTGTCAAAACAAAAAAAAATGGAAAAAATATGTTATTATACATACGACCAAGTCTCTTAAAAAAAAATAAAAAATCATATTGTATTTTCATACAATAAATAAAATTTCAAAAAATATGTATTAGCATGCATTTTGGCTTTAATAACCAGTTTATTAAAGTCATGAGAACAAGGCCAATATTTCAAAATTTTCAAAAAAATTTATTTTGTTTTCTTTTAATATCTAGGATTATGAACTTATATGTAAGATGTATTCTGGATATTAAATTTCTTTGTTGAGGTTAAAACGATTAGGTTTTTACCCGATAAGACAAGGACCTCCTTACCGAGGAGAACTTTTCTTAAATCATAAACAAACCAACAACTAGAAAACACGACAAGACCTTAAATTTTATCAGACAATAAAACAATGTAGCCTATCTTAGGTAGGGCGTATTTGGGGTGCTAATACATTCTCTTTACGTAACCAGTCCCCATATTTTTTATTGATAAGAGAAAATAATTCATTGTCTCCTAATATTTTCCAAATAGATAGAAGATAACACATTTTGAGGTTGGATGTTTTCGCCGCGACGCCGCACACGTGAGACAAAATGGCGACTCCGCTGGGGACCTTGTGGACTAAGCTTTGTTTTTGTTTGATAACTGTGTTTTGTTTGGTTTGCGTGTTTTCTGTTAATAAGCTTATTTTATTTATTTATTTATTTTACATGCTTTAATTTCTGTACATTTATGTTCATGCATTGTATAGAACTGCCCCATGCATCACATGCTTTAATTTTTTGGAACGCACACACAAGCTTCTAAGTTAAGTGGAGAATTAATGATCTGCCCTATAACTATTGGTTAGGGTTCAGATGTGTAAAACATCCAACTTATATCCGAGTGCCTGCTTGGTAATAGTGGGCATACGTGCCTTAACTGTTCCTTGCAATGCCCCTACACTGTCTTTATGAAGATTGTCACTAGGCAGATACGAGACCTTTTTTGAGACTAGATAATCAACCTACCATTTGTCTCACTTAATGAATAGAACCTATCCTTAGATAAATAGAACAAAATCAACATCACGTCATGAGCTCATGGTCAGAGCTAGTTCTTCTAGAAGCGATGATGAAGTGTCATTAGATGCCGAACAAGAAAAGACACCTGCAACGACTCACGATGCTACCTCTTCCAGTGCGATTCAACAACGAAGAGGCGGTGTTCCTTCACAATGGGATCAATTCACACGTAAGTACGAGGCACATTGAAAGGAAGGCCTTTCAATGTAAGTTTGTTTCGGAGTTTGTATTGATTTGAGTTTTTTTTTCTTTAAATGTAATTTGTGAATAATTAATTAATATTTTTTTTAATTTTATAGATTTTTATTTTTATAAACATTGAGGCCGCTCTAGTTATAATATCGGCATTTAAATGATTGATGGGATGGAGTGATAATTTTATATGAACGGGAAAATTTCATCGATAAAACTGCAAAATATTATAGTGGTTTGGAAAAATTTATCTTTTTGTGTACTGGCTATCGAAGAAATTGCCCTGCGTTTACTCGGATCGGGAGAAAAAGGGGAAGGAGGTTAGAAATTTATAATCAATGCAACAGTATACTTCAGTTGACTGGAGGTCAATAGCCAATAGTCTAACTTAAGCTTATCTTATAAAAAAAAAAAAGGGAATGCGTGAACAACTAATTAATATTGTTTTAATTTTATTAATTTTTAGATTCATAAATATTGAGGCCGCCTTGATAATAACATCAATGATTAAATTATCTATGGGATGGAGTGATAATTTTAAGTGGACGGCAAAATTTCATTGGTAAAACTGTAGAATAAATTTGTCTTTTTGTGTAGTGGCCGTCGAAGAAATTGCCCTGCGTATGCTTGGATCTGGAGAAAAAAGGGAAGGAGGTTAGAAATTTACAATCGATGCAACAGTATACTTCAGTTGACTGGAGGTCAATAGCCAATAGTCTAATAAGCTTATCTATTAGGTTCTCCAAATGGGTCGGTCTTGGTCTTGGTGCTTGTCTTTTTATATGGTATAAAGTGATTCTTTATTAAAGTGAAATATAAGAAATTTAAAATGACTTGTTAATTAATCCCTGTAGCCATGTGAACTTGTTTATTAATTAATCACGACTAAGTTATGGTCTTTTTTAACTGTCAAAATTTTCAAGATGATCGTTTTATTAGTCTAATGTCTACATCTGTCAATTTCTATATAAGTAAACTCTATCAGCTAATGCTATCACCAATTTAGTTTGCTCATCCTTAGGTTCAGACTCCCTGTCTAATTGACCACTTTGGCCACGAGTCTGCAAAGGAGAACAAGAAAGAGAAGTGCGATTCAATGAATTTCGGAGGTATGCTTCTTATTCATATTTTGGAACTCTTTTCTTTCAGTCTGCTGTTAGTGATCTGTCATGTATATGATGCTTTTCACTTTTGTATTGCATGACCTCCAAAAGTTGATCCTATCATACAAGAATTCTGATATGCATGCCGCTGGTTTCTCGTTAATCATAGATGAGTTTTCAGCCTCCAAAATGTTTCCTTTTCTTTTTCAGGACTGACAAGATCCAAAAGAGATCTACCTCCAATGCATTACACCCTTAAGATAGAGTCATTCTCCTTACTTCTGAAGACAGAAGTCGTAAAGTATGAATCTGATGTTTTTGAGGCCGAAGGCTACACATGGTTTGTTTGATTCTCACCACCTTCCTTTGACTAATACTTGATTCTACAAGTGAAAAATAAATGTCCAGTTAAAAGATAATTAGGCTATTCATCAACTGATAATTAATTTTTCTTGTTTCCAGGAGGTTGTGTCTTTACCCAAATGGAAACACAAAAGGAAAAGGGAAAGGCTTTGTTTCCCTTTACCTGCAAATAGAAAATACAAGCAAACTTGCTCATCGGTGGAAGGTCACCACCGAATTCAAATTGTTTGTGTTTGATCAGATAAATGACAAATATTTGACTGTCCGAGGTGGATTCTTTGACTAATAATATGTGCAACGCTGCAAATGTTTTCACTTTCTTGTCTTTATGTTCTTGAATTTAAATGGAGAACCACTGTTTTGTAGAATCGGATGCATCAGTAAAAAGTTTTCATGAGGAGAAGACCGAATGGGGTTTCGATAAATTGCTTTCCCTTGAAACATTCAATGATGCTTCTAATGGATATCTTTTCAATGACTGCTGTGTTTTTGGAGCTGAGATTTTTGTTATCAAACCAACTGGAAAAGGGGAATTACTTTCTATGGTTAAGAAACCTGCAAATGGTTCTTTAAAATGGAAGATTGAAGATTTCTCTAAATTAGATAAGAGCTCATATTTATCCAAAGCCTTTACATCCGGAGGCAGAAGTTGGTATGCTGCCTTGTAATCACAAACGTTTCTATTTCAGAACCACTATTGAGTTTTGTTTTTAATTTTGGCTCTTCCCATCGTTTCAGGAGAATAAAAGTTTATCCCAAAGGATATGATGATGGAAAGGGAAATTCACTATCTGTATACCTGGAACTAGTTGATGGTGGCAAACTTCCTCGAAAGAAAACTGTGTGGGCAGAATACAAGCTACGAGTTTTGGACCAACGCCATGGCAAACATGTCGAAGAAAAAAGTAATCATATAGGTTTTTTGTTAGATATACTTAAATGCATGAGATTTTTTTATAAGAAGTAATGTCGAGAAAAATATTTTTGGAAAATTAACATTACTCATGCTGCCTACAGTAGTTGTGTTCTCTACGGCTGCTTACAGGCATGAAAAGTTTTCCATCTTTGCCAGTTTTAGTTATTGAACTTCTTATTGACTAAAGTTTCTAATTTTTTTTTTCTTGCAGAGTCACGTTGGTTTACCTCCTCCGAGCATACACGTGGTTTCCCCAAGTTCATGTCACTGGGAGATCTCCGTGAAGTCGCCAAGGGTTATGTTAGGAATGACACTTTAATTGTAGAAGCTGAAATTCTTACCTTGTCTGTGTCCAAGCTTTTCTCATGAAATTGCACGATTTCTCACACTGAAATCGTCACTCTGTTATTCGTATCAATAATTAACCTCTCTGTTTTATTGTTAAGTGGCCTTTCTATGAAAAATCATGCGTTGATTTCTATCAAGGACGCCGCAGAAATGGACATTGTCTATCTTTATCTTTTCTTTTCTTTTTGTTGTAGTAAACGTGCCGTAACCTAAAACTTGGAAAACAACACACCACTACAGGGTAAGGATATCCACACCATATCAGCAAAAATAAAAGAAGAAAATGCCCTCTGGAAAGTTGCTAAAAGGGTGAGCTCCTAGCTCCAAACCGTGACTATAATTAGCTAGCCAATTCGCACAGCAGCTGCCTTCGTGCAGTGAACTTCCCAATCTTTGGATAAAGAACTTTCTTATTTCTTGTAAAATAGGATCCATCTTTGTTTCTTCATTTACGTCCTTTGAGTTAAGGGAATGAACGCAATAAAACATCTATGAATCTTTTTATGTCTATTATGAATATTGGAACATCTTAATTTTATTGTCAAAAACATGAGACTAACCGGAGATAGATAACACAAACCATAAATACCCAACATAAAGTGAGGGCAAATAATCTAACTAGAAACACTACAGATTATAAATCGAATATAATTAACTATAGACATTATTGGAACAACGAAGAACTAAAAATTATATTGAAGTCTAATGGCGAGAATTAAATTGCAGATCAACCCACTATCTTCAAATGCATTCGCAAAATTGATTCTGAAGTGTCGCAACAGCATCAATGTGGGCATTCAGAAAATTGATAATAAAATGTGCCCATTCTTGCACCAGTTAGCAGGAACAGAAAACAAAAACCTCAAGAATGCTGGTTCTTGGAACTCTTAAAAACTAAAATCTTGTCCGAGGGCATCCTATGGTACACACATGCTGCTGCATTTGTTGGACCATGCCCAATCTGATCTTTTGAATTGGAACTTTCATTCCGGAATCTTGGCAGCCATGACATGTCCCAGAGGCTCCGCTCTTTGAACCTTTCCTGAAATATTAGCATACATATAAAAACAAAAGTCCATCCACCTACACACTAGACAAAAAGGTTTAAAACAAACCCAGGCTGGTATAGAAAAAACAGAACAAAAAGCAGGGCGGTGAGGTATGAAGAAAAATACAGCCAATCTCATCAATGAAACTGCAACTTGCAAACTATTAAAAGAGAACTGGTGAGGCAAAAACAACTTTCAAGCGAACTAATAAAGTTAAGGTAAAAGAACATACCCTTTACATTTGGCACACGAAATGTTTCTAGAAAGAGACTTTTATGGAGTACAAGTCCTCTAAGCAAACCCTCAGAGAATGCACTCCATCTTCACCTTGCGTCAGCCTTCTTCCTCTTGAGCTGCCACCACCTGAAAAATACAGATACTTGAGAACCTTTATCTAAGAAAATTAGTCAATAAAAAGAAAAATGCATCAAGGAGTCTCTCAGCCTCACCGCCGAAACCATCTCTGCTAAAAAATGATTTAAAAAGATCAAATGGACTCTGACCACCACCACCTCCTCCCATTCCCTCCTTAAGTGCATCTACACCATATTGATCATAAATTTCTCTTTTATCTGGATCACTAAGGACTTCATAAGCTTGAGATAACTACTTGAACCGGTAAAAAATGATCAATAGATGAGTGTCAGAAGGCACACATAAACAGACTAGATCAATCACACTATCCTAATGAACACCTTTACTTTCAGATTTTGCAACAATAGCACTATAAGTTGATAAATAGATGATTGTAACAAAACACAAACCATTGCAAACTTGTTAGCACTGTGTTTTTATCTTGATGATGAAGGAAATTCAACACCCAGAGATCCCTGCATGGTCTTCAACCAAATTTATAATCTTTACATGTCACATATTTCTTGTACATGGATCGTAGACATTCAGACTTTCCTAAAGTGAAATCGATATTTTTGCAACTTAGTTTTAGTTATACTACGAAATAAAAGTTATGACTTCCTAAAAGTAAATAGCATCCACAACCATAGGAAACAAGCACCGAGAGGTTTTAAAAGAAAGAACTGAAAAGCCATGACAGCAACTATTCATTTCGAGCGCGTTTTTGAGCCCTCGCTTCCTTTTGAGTGCACTTTTGAACCTCGATCCTTTTTTTGAGTGCGCCTTCGAGTCCTTAGTTTCCTTTTTTTTTTTACTTGGATAGGTCACCCATCACAATAAGACCCTTTTTTTGAATATTTTTTTTCACTTGGATAGATCACCTAAAACAATTTGATCCATCTAAAAAAAATAAAAAATAAAAAGTGATTTATCTTTCAAATGACTTGTTTCTTGATTTCTACATCTCCCTGTAAAAGTTATATGTCAATCTACTATTTTTAAAGTTTTCAAGACTCTAAAAAAAAAAACAAAAGGTCTTTATGTGTCAACTTATCTTTATAAATTTAGTACACAAAGCTAAAGAAAAATAAAATTCTCCAATATCTTTGCATCGTAAATATTATAAAGAGCGGGCAATTGTCATAACCCAAATTTTGACCCTTTTATTTTAATTATTATTATTATTTTTATTTACTGAAAATGATAAAAAAAAATGATGAATGATGAAATAAATGAAGAATGAATTAAAATTCGGGTTAAGGGCAAAATGATTGAAAGTTTAAAGATTTAATTAAATTTTTTACAAGTTTAATTAACCAAGTCAAGAGTTTAGTTGGAGAATTGATAAGTTTTGAGACTTGATTAAGCTTGAAATTGATTTAATTAATCCAATCAAGGGTTTAATTGGAGAATTGATAAGTTCGGGACTTAATTGGACTTGGATTTAATTTAATTAATGAAATTAGGGACTTAATTGAAAAAATATCAAAGTTTGGGGCTAATTTGGGGCAAAATTGCAGCAGATTAAAGTCCAACGACTAGCTTGTAAAAGATGCGAAAGTACAGGGGTCCAATTATAAGTTGCCTAGGGACTTGATTGCATGATTTCAGAACTTCAGTGACCAGATTGAAAATGGATATCCCACCACACAAACAACGTCATTTTTTAGAATTTGTTAATCGCCTTCTTCGTCTTCCTCCTCAGGAGCCGTTGCTGGAGTAAATGATGGAAGCCGTTTCAAATGGTTGGTATTCTCTGGCTATAAAGCCAGAGAAGATGAAAGAGCGCAGGGTTTTTGAGGGGGAGAAAAGAAGAGGGCAGAACCGAGAGGGACTGAAGGAAAAGAAAGGCCAGACTTTCGTTCCCCTAGTTTCTTCTCAAAGAAACAGAGGAGATGAAAGAACAGGGGGGGAAACTGAGAGAAGAGGAGACCCAAAACAGAGAACAGAAAAAAAGACACAGAGACGAACAACAACAAGAAAAACACAGGGGAAGAACCCCCATCTCCTAGGTTCAGACCTCCATCACCATCGACCATTGTCTTCTTCTGCGTCTTTGTTTTCCAATAATATCACAGGCAACAACTTAGGAAAGGAAAACTAGGGAAGACTTAGAAAAACAGAAATAGGGGAGCAAGCTTCCATTCAACTAACAACACCTAACATCTTCATCACCATCGTTGATGTCCTGAGCAGAGGAAACACATAAGGAAGACCAAGGAAAGCAGTAGACAAGAGTCACCACCAGCGTCAAAACCGTTTTCGTCGCCTCCAGAAGCAACAACTCTAGAGCTCCATCTTCAGCAGCCACTACACCAGAAACAGGGCACTCCAGGAGAGAAATACAGGGACAAACCGGGGAAGAAAAGGAGGAAGAGAAGGAAGAAGAGAGGAAGAACAAGAGGAGGCAGCATCGTTCGTCCAGCACAGCATCTCCGGCTACGCCTTGCTGAACCAGGTAAGTCGTCCCTCATCTCTACCCTCCTGCATTATAATTCACGCTACACTAACAAGTGAATTATAATTAATTCACTACTCAACCGGGTCATGCACATGTGAATAAGTTCACGCGTGCTTTCAATGGCCAGCCGGGTGAAGCCTGTGACCCGGCTAAGCTTGCTGGGTCCAGCCCAACCACATGGGCTGAGCTGGGCCCAACCCAAAAAAAATAAAAAATAAAAAAGTAGAAAAAAAATAAAAATAAAAATAAAAATAAAAATAAAAAAGTCTCAGGCAGAACGTTTAAGGGGTGATAATATCTTTCCTTTTACGTAACCAATCCCGAGTCATAGAATCTATGTTGACCAGTTAGGGTTCTTAGTGACCATAATACTAGGTGGCGACTCCTTAAACAAGATATTTTCCCCTTAAAAGAACAAGATGCCAAAAATCTATTCTTTTTCTATAATTCGAGAATTATTTTTAGGGCCGCTACGATGTCAGGTGCGACAACTATCTCTATTCTACTTTGTTTAACAATACTAAACAAGAACAATTTCACTAGAGAGAAGTGATGTTGAAGAAGATGAGTGAAAATGATGTAATATGCAAAAAAATGTTAACCAACTAGACATCTTTCACAACACACTAGTTAAATCCAAGATCTAACTTTTATTTACGGGCCCTATCTCACATTACCTATATTTCTCCTCTGAAAAACCACACACATACACCCGGCAAAACAAAAAAACCAAAACCCTAAAAAAACCTTACTACCTAACCAACCAA
The DNA here is from genome assembly GCA_033617975.1 of Populus alba x Populus glandulosa. Taxonomy (NCBI): domain Eukaryota; kingdom Viridiplantae; phylum Streptophyta; class Magnoliopsida; order Malpighiales; family Salicaceae; genus Populus; species Populus alba x Populus glandulosa. The sequence goes on along the minus strand of CM066156.1, from coordinate 3,679,632 downwards.
CAATGGAATCATCACATAACCATAAAGATAAAGAACATTACATTAAGAATTAGAAACATTAGCATGTGATGACAACCATATTTAACAAATTATTTGCAATGGATCTACAAAATTATTCTATAAAATTAGTTAATAAAATAATAAATATTCTCTCTAATTTACAAACTCAATCTCTTGATTATGGGTTTCTGATTATACCTACTATCTTAATTGGTCACACCATATTTGTTCCTTGCAAGATGGAATCCTTGTAAGCCCAAATTCATTAGAGAAGAAGTTAAGAAAGTGACAAATGATGTTTTTGGAAAATGAAACCTTTATATTCATGGAGAAGAATTTGCACAAGTGATAAAGATGAGATTTCTAGAGAAGGAACAAAAAGGGACATATGGGTTAGGTTTAAGCTTACCCAATAGTTTAAGCTTTTAGGTTAAATTGGTTCTTTGACATGGTATCAGAGCCTTAATGACTAAGCAATTACGAGCTCGAATCTCATCATCCCTATTTATTTGATAAAAATTATGTATAAAGTAATGTGGATCTATGTAAGTTTCAAGTCTTTAAGGCTTTTACTTGAGGGGGTGTGTTAGAGAATAATATAAATCATATATTGGGACCTCACCCATCAGTTAACAACTTAAGCTTTTGGGTTGAGATGGTTCTTTAACAAATTCATGCCCAAAGGATTTTCACTTGAAGAAAGGTATTATAAAATAATTAAATCTTAAATCATATCTTGAGACTTTACCTAATAGCTTACACTATATATTGAGTTGAGAAGGTTATTGAACATGGTATCAGAGCATTGATGACTAAGTGGTCATGGGTTCAAATATCACTATTATTCCCATTAATCTTTTGGGTTGAATTGGTTCTTTGATAAAAGGATCAAAAGAGATCCAAAACTCTTTTTTTTTTCAAATGGAAAGCTGTGAAAGACAGTAGAGTTTATACAGAAAAGGAACATAAATGAAGAAAACACAGAATAGAAAAGGAAGAAGAATAGAGATTGATTCTGTTACATAAAGAAGCAGAAGACGAATTCTAGCACTGTTTTATTATTCTTTTTATTAATTGTTAACATAACTAATCCTTTGTTTATATATGCTATATTAGAAAGATAATGCATGGTATCTAGTCTTTCTTTAGGCACTGAAACAATGCTAACAAACTCTCTTAACTAACAAACAATACTAACAACATTCTAACAATATCAGTCTATAATCTTCTAACACTTGGTAGAAGTAGAGCCGTTGTTATCCTTATAAGCTGTACTAAAATTATAGTCATTAAAATTTTTATCCATGCCCGTAAACCACTATGCCAGGCTTGCCGGTTAAGGTTAGATTTTTTGAGGGAAAAGGATTGAGTTGATAGTAATCAACTATAAATCATATCAACTTGATCTTACAAAATTCTTTATCTAACCCGTCGACTAGGTAATGCTATCACCTATTTGCAAAGAAGATTGAGAAGAATTATCTTGTATATTCTAATGTTTCATTGTGCATAAAACTCTGCTTTTATACAAGTTGCAAATAACTGATTCCTAGATTTTAAGAACCAAGATCATCTCATTCATCCATTAATGGAGGGCTACGATTCTTACACATGTAAGAACCGGTTTGTAACAAATTTTTAATAGTAAAACTGATTATAACTACAATAACTATTTTAACTGCTTCTTCAACTATTTTAACAGAATTTCTTCCAGTTTAATTGTAGAGTCTTCTTCTAAGACTTCAAAAACAAGTAACCAGCTTAGCTTTCAACAGCCTCTCCTAAGTTGTTTACTGGTTTAACTCCAAGCTTCAACCTTAGTTGCTTGAATCTATCTTTAGGCAATGCTTTCATGAAGATGTCTGCAAGTTGTTCTTTATTTTTGCAGAATTTCACATTTATTACTCCTTCTTGTAGAGCATCCCTTATGAAATGATACTTCCTATTTATGTGTCTTGTTCTTTGATGAAAAACAGGATTCTTGGCCATTTAAATTGCTGACATGTTATCACAGAACAAAAGTGTTGCTTCAGCTTGCATTTCACCAAAATCATCAAGAACAAATCTTAACCAAATAGCCCGAGTTGTTGCTTCAGATGCTAAGACATACTCAGCTTCTACAGTTGATAATATCATTGTGTTCTGTTTCACAAAGGCCTAGGAGAATGCTCCGCTCCCAAAGCTGAATGCATAGCCAGAAGTGCTCCTGATATCATCTTCACTTCCTGCCCAATCTTCATCATAAAATCCAATAAGAGTTGCTGACTGATCTCTTACGTATTCAATGCCATAGCTGAGAGTTCCTTGCACATATCTTAGGACCCTTTTTACAGCTCTTATATGAATTTTGGTAGGTCCATTCATGAACCATGACAGTAAACTGGTAGCATACATTAGATCAAGTCTTGTTGCTGTCAAATATAGTAAACTTTCTACTATTTTTCTATAGAGTCCTTCATCAACCAACTCACTTCCATCCACCTTTAATTTCTCACCAGTGGCCAAAGGAATGGAGACTGGTTTGCAGTCATCAAGTCCAAACTTACTAAGCAAGGATTTGGCATACTTGCTTTGATGAATGAATACCCCTTGATCAGTTTGCATTATTCCCATGCCAAGAAAATGGTGAAGAAGTCCAATATTAGACATCTCATATATATGCATCATTTCTCTTTTAAATTCACTAAACATCCTTTCACTGCTGCTAGTATATACAATGTCATCAACATAGATTGAAACAATGATCAAGTTACCTTCCCGTTCAGACCTTGTATGCAAAGTAGCTTCACTTGTGCTTCTTTTGAATTTACACATAAACAGGTATGCATCAATCTCATTGTATCAGGCCCTTGGTGCTTGCTTTAATCCATATAAGGCCTTCCTTAGTTTGTAGATTTTGTGTCCTGCATTCTTTACTTCAAACCCTTCAGGCTGCTTAACATACACATCTTCCTTAAGAACACCATTTAGGAATGCTGACTTAACATCCAACTAAAACAACTTCCACCCCTTTTGTGCTACAAGTGCAATAAGAGTCCAAATTGTGTCTAATCTTGCTACTGGTACAAAGGTTTCATTGTAATCAACTCTAGATTTCTATTCATATCCTTTTGCTACAAGGCGAGCCTTGTGTTTTTATATTGTTCCATTAAGATGAAGTTTAGTTTTGTACACCCATTTCAGTCATATAACAGGTTTGTCAATTGGTCTCTCCATCAATTCCCAAGTATTGTTCTTCTTTATCATTTCCAATTCTTCCTTCATAACCTCCTGCCAGGCTTTATCTCCATTAGCTTCTTGATAATTCTCAGGTTCTATGATGCACATGTGACACCTTGCATATATATCTTCCAAGGTTTTTAATTTTACTGGAGCAGAGATAGGTGTAGATTGTTGATTGTTATCATTGCCAATATTCTCAACTAACTCTCCAACTGTAGAATTTTGATGGAAACATTCAACATTATCGGGTTGGATTGTAGTATTGTTTCAGGATTTTCACCTTCAACTTCATCTCATTCAAGGTTAAGAGGCATATGTGTTTGATTCATCATATTTCTTCCCCAATTCCATGACTTATCCTTACTGAAGATCACACTTCTTGAGAGAACAATCTTCTTAGATTTCAGATCATACACTCTATACCCCTTTTCACAACTATCATATCTAACAAAGACTCCCTTTCCAGCTTTGCTATCCCATTTATACCTTAGTGATGATGGGATATATGTGTAGCACAAACAACCAAACACCTTCAGATGCTTGACTCCTAGCTTTCTTCTTATGAAGGCTTCAAATGGAGTTTTTTTCATAACTGATGTTGTATAACATATATTCTAAAGATACACAGTTGTACTCATAGCTTCTGCCCATAAAATCACTGGCATTTCTTTCTCTATCAACATGGACCTTGCCATCTCACAGATTGTTCTATTTCTCCTCTCTGCAACTCTATTTTGTTGAGGAGAGTATGCAACTATCAACTACCTCTCCATTCCTTGTTTTACATAGAATTCTTGAAACTCATTTGAGGTATATTCACCACCTCTATCACTTCTCAACTTCTTCAATTTATACCCATTTTACAGTTCAACAAATGCTTTAAATTTCTTGAACACATTAAGTGTATCAGATTTATTCCTGAGGAAGTATACCTAGCACATTCTTGAATAGTCGTCAATGAACGTAATAAGTATATGTTCCCCCCAACTGATTCATTTTGCATTGGTCCACACAAGTCTGTGTGTATCAACTCTAGTGGATAGCTTGCTCTCCATGTTTGTTCTTTGTCAAATTTCTCCTTGTGGTGTTTTCCTGAAACACAGCCTACACACATTTCTTCCACTTCTGTCAATACAGGAAGTCCACATACCATCTCCTTCTGCTCCATCTTCTTCATGCTAGCAAAGTTCAAGTTTCCCAGTCTTCTATGCCATATCCAGGAATCCTCAATCACTGATGATTTCCTTTCTGCAGGTGTCATAGACTTAAGTGAAAGGGGAAAGCATCGATTTCCTCCTATGATCATTATTGCTACAATATTGTTGAGGCTTTCATAAATATCACCGATTTGTTTCCCCCAAAAGGATATAATAACCATGCTCTATCATCTAGCCTCCACTTAATAGGTTTTCATCTAATCCGGGAACAAGCAGCACCTCTTTTATGTATCTCTTCCCATGCTGAGTCTCCACCACCAGTGTGCCTTTACCAATTGCTTGCACAAGGTCTCTAGAGCCCATCTTTACTTTGTCGGTCACTGTTCTATCGATGTTGATTAGTTCAGATTCTTGAGATGTCATGTGGTTGCTGCAGGCACTGTCCACAAACCATACCTTTCTATTTTACAAGCTTGTAGAATGGAAAGTATAGAACATGGTTCTAGTGGTTACTCTTTCTTCTTTTGCATAATTTGCTAGTTGTTTGTGACTGTGACTTTCACAGTCTTTTGCAATATGGGCAAACTGATTGCATCTTCCACATCTTGGTTTTCCTTTGTGTCTACACAATCCAAAGTGTTGCTTCTGGCAGACTTGACACTGTGGTTTTACACTTGCTTGACTACTTCCCTAAGCAGTGTTGTTCCAACTTGAATTGCTGTAGTTGTTTAAATTTCTGTTTAGAGTCCAATTTGATCCCCTCCTGTCTTGTGATTGCATTTTTTAGTAGATCTGCCTTAGAAACCCTTGTGTGAACTGTAGGCTTGATTGTTTCCAACCTTTAAACTGCTAAAGGCTTTCTTTGTTCCTATTAACTTGTCCCTTTCATCATGTAGGTCCTCCCTCTTATCATAGACTTTGACAGATGTAATGACCTCTTCTGCTCTTAGAACATCAAGGTCTCGTGTCTCTTCAATGATAGACACGATGGACTTATATCTTCTACTTAGACTCATTAGCAGTTTTTGCACAATTCTGGTTTTTAATACATCTTCTCCTAATGATTTCAGGTTATTCACAATTGCAAAGAATTTAGCTAGATATCCATCTAAACTTTCACCTCTGGCATTCTCATGTATTCAAAGTCTACTCTAACTACTTAAAGTTTAACAGCTCTAACCTTTTTATATCCTCTGAATTCTCAGCTCAAAATGTCTCAAGCTCCTTTTGCAGTCTTCTCGTTTCTTATGCGTGGGAAAAAGGTCATTTGTTAATGCTCCTTGTACGAAGCTTAATGCCTTTGCATTCTTAATTTTGTTTTCTTTGGAGGCAGTGGATATTTGCAAAGTAGTTTGCTCAGCTTCACTCTCTTCATCGCCTGATCCATTTACAACCTCAGGTGATTGTTCAGTTTGTATTTCAACTTCTATTACATCCTATAGATCAAATGCTATAAGGACTGTCTCCATTTTTACAGCCCAAAAATCATAATTTGTGCCATTGAACTGTGGAGTTCTTAGATCTCCTCCAGCAGAGCTTGATCCTACCATTTTTGAGTAAGCAATAGTTTAATCAATCTATTTCACAATTTATGCTCCTCTTAAGAATCAGTTTTAGTGCTCTGATACCATGTTTGTTTTCTGGATTAATGAGAAGAAAATTATAAGCAAGTTTGCAGAGAAGATTGAGAATAATTATCTTGTATATTCTACTGTTTTATTAGTGCATAAAACTCTGCTTTTATACTAGTTGCAAATAATTGATTCCTAGATTTTAGGAACCAAGAATTATGTTATGTGCACACGTAGTAATGTGGGCGTGAGTATAGCAATAGAGGTGATTGTGGCAGAAGCAGGGGCACGTTGAGATACATGGACGTGGATCATGCTTATCGCCAAGTTGTTATAGACTAAGTCAAGTCAAGATTGCAGATAATAAGGATTCCTTTCAGGGATCACTTTCCTTCTTTTCAGCATTATTGTTATTCATTCCTGTATATAAAGCCTAAAGGCATTCAATAAAGGATATCGCATAATTATCCAAGCTTTGTCTTCTTCTTCTTCTTTGCTTTTTCTATTTCTTCCTTAAATTATTCACATCAATGGAGCTTTGTCTTTTCTTCTTTGCTTTTTCTATTTCTTCCTTAAATTATTCACATCAAATTATCTGGTATGCTTCTTCTTTTTATCTTGGAACTCTCTTTTTTTCAGTCTGTTGTGAGTCCTGTCCTGTATATGTTGTTTCTCACCTTTGTTTACCGTGACCAACAAAAGTCGATGCTATCGTTAATAGTTATGTGGCTGGATATATACAAGTAATTCTGATATGCAAGTTATAGCTGAATTTTCAGCCTCCAGAATGTCGAATCTATCTATATGATTTGCATAACATCAATAAGCACTGAATCTGGCTAAAAAAAAAGGTTATATAATGATGATGCCCAGCCCAGGCGTATCAATGTTTCTGAAGAAACAGAAAGAAGGAAGTTTCTTATTTCATGTATGTTCTGTTACAGCAGCAGAGGTATATATGCAATGGATACAATGGATATCTGTTACAGCAAAGAAAGATGGCTATTAATTCTCCTACATACATGGTCATATCAGACTCTATAAGATAAATATCAAATATTTGACTGTCCGAGGTGGATTCTTTTATTAATAAAATGGGCAACTCTGCAAATGTTTTTACTTCTAGTCTTTATAGTCTTGAATTTAAATGGAGAACCTGATGGATCAGTAAAACGTTTTCATGAGATGAAGACTGAATGGGGTTTCGATCAATTGCTTTCCCTTGAAAAATTCAATGATGCTTCTAAAGGATACCCTGTCAATGACGGCTGTGCTTTTGGAGCTGAGATTTTTGTTATCAAACCAACTGGAAAAGGGGAATTACTTTCTATGGTTAAAAAACCTGCAAATGGTTCTCTATCATGGAACATTGAAGATTTCTCTAAATTAGATAAGAGCTCATATTTATCCAAAGCCTTTGCTTCCGGAGGGAGAAGTTGGTATGCTGCCTTGTAATCACCAACGTTTCTATTTCAGAACCAATATTTAGTTTTGTTGTTAATTTTGGCTCTTCCCATCGTTTCAGGAGAATAAAAGTTTATCCCAAAGGAAATGGTGATTAAAAGGGAGATTCACTATCTGTATTCCTGAAACTAGTTGATGGTGATAAACTTCCACCAAAGAAAACTGTCTGGACGACTCACGAATGCTACCTCTTCCTGTGTGGTTTTATAATGTAGAGGTGGTGTTTTTTTATAGCGGGATCAATTCACATGTAAATATAAGGTGGATTGGAAGGATGACCTTTCAATATATAAGTTTATTTCGAAGTTTGTATTGATTTGATTTTTTTTTTCTTTTAATGTAATTTGTGAATAAGTAATTAATATTATTTTAATTTTATTGATTTTTAGGTTTATAAAGATTGAGGCCGTTCTAATAATAACATCGTTGATGGAATGGAGTGATAATTTTATGTGGATGGAAAAATTCTGAAGATAAAACTGTTGAATAAATTTGTCTTTTTGTGTACTGGCCGTCGAAGAAATTGCCCTGCGTTTACTTGGATCGGGAGAAAAAAGGGAAGGAGGTTAGAAATTTACAGTCGATGCAACAGTATACTCCAGTTGACTGGAGATCAATAAACAATAGTCTAACTTAAGCTTATCTTTCAAAAAAAAAAAGGAATGCGTGAACTAATTAATATTGTTTTAATTTTATTGATTTTCAAGCTCATAAACATTAAGAATATTTTAATAATAACATTGGTATTTAAATCATTGATGGAATGGAATAATAATTTTAAATGGACGGCAAAATTCCATTGGTAAAACTGTGGAATAAATTTGTCTTTTTGTGTACTGGCCGTCGAAGAAATTGCCCTGCGCTTGCTTGGATCTGGAGAAAAAAGGGAAGGAGGTTAGAAATTTACAATCGATGCAACAGTATACTTCAGTTGACTGGAGGTCAATAGCCAATAGTCTAACTTAAGCTTATCTATTAGGTTCTCCAAATGGGTCGGTCTTGGTTCTGTCGGTGCTTGTCTTTTTATATGGTATAATAAAGTGATTCTTTATTAAAGTGAAATATAAGAAATTTAAAATGACTTGTTAATTAATCCCTGTAGCCACGTGAACTTGTTTATTAATCACGACTAAGTTATGGTCTTTTTTAACTGTCAAAATTTTCAAGTTGATCATTTTATTAGTCTAATGTCTACATCTGTCAATTTTCTATATGAGTAAACTCTATCAGCTAATGCTATCACCAATTTAGCTTGCCCATCCTTAGGTTCAGACTCTCTGTCTAATTGACCACTGTGGCCACGAGTCTGCAAAGGAGAACAAGAAAGAGAAGTGCGATTCAATGAATTCCGGAGGTATGCTTCTTATTCATACTTTGGAACTCTTTTCTTTCAGTCTGCTGTTAGTGATCTGTCATGTATATGATGCTTTTAACTTTTGTATAGCATGACCTCCAAAAGTTGATCCTATCATACAAGAATTCTGCTTTGCATGCCGCTGGTTTCTCGTTAATCATAGATGAGTTTTCAGCCTCCAAAATGTTTCCTTTTCTTTTTCAGGACTCACAAGATCCAAAAGAGATCTACCTCCAATGCATTACACCCTCAAGATAGAGTCATTCTCCTTACTTCGGAAGACAAAAGTCGAAAAGTATGAATCTGATGTTTTTAAGGCCGGAGGCTACACATGGTTTGTTGATCCTCACCACCTTCCTTTGACTAATACTTGATTCTACAAGTGAAAAATAAATGTCCAGTTAAAAGATAATTAGGCTATTCATCAACTGATAATTACTTAATTTTTCTTGTTTCCAGGAGGTTGTGTCTTTACCCAAATGGAAACACTAAAGGAATAGGGAAAGGCTTTGTTTCCCTTTACCTGCAAATAGAAAATACAAGCAAACTTGGTCATCGATGGGAGGTCACCACCGAATTCAAATTGTTTGTGCGTGATCATATAAATGACAAATATTTGACTGTCCGAGGTGGATTCTTTTACTAATAATATGTGCAACGCTGCAAATGTTTTCACTTTCTTGTCTTTATGTTCTTGAATTTAAATGGAGAACCACTGTTTTGCAGAATCGGATGCATCAGTAAAACGTTTTAATGAGTTGAAGACCGAATGGGGTTTCGATCAATTGCTTTCCCTTGAAACATTCAATGATGCTTCTAATGGATATCTTTTCAATGACGGCTGTGTTTTTGGAGCTGAGATTTTTGTTATCAAACCAGCTGGAAAAGGGGAATTACTTTCTATGGTTAAGAAACCTGCAAATGGTTCTTTAACATGGAAGATTGAAGATTTCTCTAAATTGGATAAGAGCTCATATTTATCCAAAGCCTTTACTGCCAGAGGCAGAAGTTGGTATGCTGCCTTGTAATCACAAACGTTTCTATTTCAGAACCACTATTGAGTTTTGTTTTTAATTTTGGCTCTTCCCATCGTTTCAGGAGAATACAAGTTTATCCCAAAGGATATGGTGATGGAAAGGGAAATTCACTATCTGTATACCTGGAACTAGTTGATGGTGGCAAACTTCCTCCAAAAAAAACTGTGTGGGCAGAATACAAGCTACGAGTTTTGGACCAACGCCATGGAAAACATGTCGAAGAAAAAAGTAATCATATAGGTTTTTTGTTAGATATACTTAAATGCATGAGATTTTTTTATAAGAAGTAATGTCGAGAAAAATATTTTTGGAAAATTAACATTACTCATGCTGCCTACAGTAGTTGTGTTCTCTATGGCTGCTTACAGGCATGAAAAGTTTTCCATCTTTGCCAGTTTTAGTTATTGAACTTCTTATTGACTAAAGTTTCTAATTTTTTTTTTCTTGCAGAGTCACGTTGGTTTACCTCCTCCGAGCATACACGTGGTTTCCCCAAGTTCATGTCACTGGGAGATCTCCGTGAAGTCGCCAAGGGTTATGTTAGGAATGACACTTTAATTGTAGAAGCTGAAATTCTTACCTTGTCCGTGTCCAAGCTTTTCTCATGAAATTGCACGATTTCTCACACTGAAATCGTCACTCTGGTATTCGTATCAATAATTAACCTCTCTGTTTTATTGTTAAGTGGCCTTTCTATGAAAAATCATGCGTTGATTTCTATCAAGGACGCCGCAGAAATGGACATTGTCCATCTTTATCTCTTCTTTTCTTTTTGCTGTAGTAAACGTGCCGTAACCTAAAACTTGGAAAACAACACACCACTACAGGGTAAGGATATCCACACCATATCAGCAAAAATCAAAGAAGAAAATGCCCTCTGGAAAGTTGCTAAAAGGGTGAGCTCCTAGCTCCAAACCGTGACTATAATTAGCTAGCCAATTCGCACAGCAGCTGCCTTCGTGCAGTGAACTTCCCAATCTTTGGATGCAAAACTTTATGATTTCTTGTAAAATAGGATCCATCTTTGTTTCTTCATTTACGTCCTTTGAGTTAAGTGAAGGTGGCTGCTATTTGGCTCGTGCGTTGGTGAATCCCATCAGGTAGGCTAGCTAGGCATGGTCTATAAGTAACTTTATTTTATTCAATGTACATATCTTCAAACCATTTTATACGGTTTAGTACATTTAAAGAAATTTTTGAGGTAAAATAATCGAGATAAAGCTTTATTTTTAATAGTTTTTTAGATATATTTTTTATATCAGTCTAGTACATTTTAAAAAATTTAATAAATTTCACTGAGTGCTAGCTCCATAATTTAAGTTTTTTTAAAAAAAGAAAAAGGAAACATATCTGCTTAACCATTATACCAATCTTTTAAAACTAATATAATACTGATATTTTAGTAAGGAACTCATATGAACTTCTAAATTAAATCATCATTATTTTTGTTGGATCTATCAAAAATAATTCTCGTAGTTTTGCTTGTAATATATGCAACTTGAGGAATTAATCTATGTCAGGAGTTTCTCACAATTACATGAGGAATTAATCCAAAATAGGAACTCTTTTTGTTGGATCTATCAAGAATGAATTTTTTCCTTCTTTTTCCCCACAATTGCAATTAGAAGAACTCCGAATCAATTCTCTCCATTTTAACAAAATCTGATCAATATTGCTATTGAATTTGGATATTGCCTCAAAATATACTTCACATATTTACAAAGAAAAAAAAATCATAGTTGTTATAATTGGAACATAATTGAATCGACTGGAGTTGTATTAGATAAATTTTTAACATAATTTCGGTGCAAAGCTATCTCTCAATGCATTCCACACATAATCACAGTAAAAAATTATATATATATTAGAATTGGAATATAATTGAATCGACTCAAGTTGGATTACATATATTTTTACCATAGTTTCGCTCGGACATTGCAAAATGAAATTGAATCCAAATCAGTGCATAAAAAATCAAAAAAACTAAAACTGCCAATTTTCTCTTGATAACTTTCCTTTCATTTCATGCATTTTCGTGGAAACTTAATTAATTTGATATCCGAGGTTTGAATCTTAATCACATCAAGAATTAATTTTGCATGGAAACTCCTTTTCCTTCAATTAGTTTGTGTGGAGGTTTGCATAACTAGACACAGCCATTCGCAGAACATCATCTTATTTTCAAAGCTGGAAACTTTCCTGATGAAACACACCGGCCCGTTCCCTTTTCAGATAAGGGATTTCAATTTCCTTGTAAAGCCATTGTGGACCATCGCAAACCTTCAAAAATCAAAACCTTCCCTGTATTATATAAACCCCCATAACCCCTCTTCATTTCTTTCATCAACACACAGACACAGTTTCTTATCTGTACACAGAACACAGAAACCACAGGGTTACTCTTTATCTTCTATATTCCTATACAGGAAACACAGTCTCCCTCTCTAACCACATGGCTGCATCATCATCATCAGACGAGTCTAGTCAAAGGTCAGTACTGTTCGTTCGGATGATTCATTTTGGAATTGAAGTTGGAGTAGCAATGAAGGCGATGGCATTTTGGATTTGGTTAGAGACACAAGGGTTTCAAGAAATTATGAGAAAGATCTTACTTCATGATGATAGATTCTTGACTCTACTAGCCAAAGAAACTGAGGATATTCTGTCGTTTCTGAAACAACTGTCAAAAAATCCCATATCACCAGATTTGATGCGTTTCACTCCAAAGTTAGCCGAACATTTCTTGTCTCTCAATGTCATCCTTGCTGATAAAGAAAAGGCCTTAAAGGGTATCACAGAGATCTATAATGGAGTCTGTTGTGTGGTCTTGAAGGATATTTTAGAAAGGACGGGAAAGCAAATAACCGAGGGGAATGTTTTTAGTCCCCTGCAAAAAGTTAAGAAATTGGGTTCCGAGAGAGATGGCAGCAGAGCAAAACCAATTGCACCATATGCTGGATCCAGGCTGAACCCTTCAGCCAAAGAGTGGAATCCTGTGACAGAGAGAGCGGCCGAGGAAAATAGATGTTTGTTCTTGACGTTCTCAAATGGATACCCTCTCACTGAAAGTCAAATCTCCAGGTTTTTCACAATGTAAGTATATTAATCGGAGGATTTTGTTACAAATAAATAGAGGCAATTAATGTAGTTGCTACATAGTCTATTTAATGATAACATATTGTAGTGCCCAAAATTTTAGTACTAAATCGTTTCTTAAAAATCATAAATACTGAATTGAAACCACTAATAGGATTCAATTTATTTATTCAATGAATGATTTTTTTTAAAAAAAAGTTAGATTTGGTAAAATTTCTTTTTATGGCAATGAATATTTTAGTTCAATCACCAAACAGGATAATATTTGAAAGACATGGTTGAATTGTGCGTGTTGAGTTTAAAGTTTTACTCGAGGGATTCAGTACATTATATATTTGTTATTATTTATTGATACAATATTAAAATATTTGAAATATTTCCAATTGAGTCATATTATAATTTCAGCTTAATTCAATAATTAGCATGGTATAACTTTATTCGAGTAATGCTATATCACACGAATATAAATAACGAAAAGGTAATGAATGGAGACAAGGAAATAGGTGGTAATTTTAAGCAATATTTTGTCTATTACCAAAGGTCTCTACGCATTACTTTTTAGTTAATTATCCTTTTATTAGTTATACAAATCATTTTCCATTATATATAGATAATTTTTGGTTAATTTCTTTGTGTTTGTTTATTAGTTATGCTAGGAATCATATGATTCTTTACCTTTCTAATTCATAGCCCCTATCAAAAAAATTAGGAAAATCATCACTAGTACAGTCTTAATTATTAATAAAGTAAATTAAATAATTGACGATTGGAAATTGTGTTTTTATAACTTGAGCAGGAATTACGGGTCATGTGTGGAAAGGGTGTACGTGCATTGGCCTGAGCCGAAGGATCAAGGTGCACCACCGCTGTTCGGGAAAGTGATCTTCACGGCGTCTTATATACCAGCCATGATCCTGAATGGAAAAACCGAAGCCAAATTCTGGGTCGATGCTAAACCTCTTTGGGGCAAGAGGTTCAAGCCCAAGAAGAGGAGTGGATACAAATAATTATTCTAGTGTCCAGCACCAAATTTATTATTCAAAAACTTTGTGTTGTGCCCTTATTTAAAATTAATAAGTGTATTTGTTCTTAGTATAATCTGTTGTTTATTTGACGTGACAATGCTATTATGATCAATTTTTTATACAAACAAATGCTATTTGATTGATGTTTTTTAATTTAAAGTTGCAGAACTCAAATAAAAAATCTGTTGAGATAGATGTATATACCAGGATTGTGATTTGTCTCATCTAGAAAATCTTTCGAATGAAACCAAATAGGAATTTTTTTTATTAAGCTTGAACTATTTAAAAGTGCTTCCGAGTAGCATCTTAGGATTAGAATTTTTTTTTATTGTTTCAAAGTCTTGAGCTCATGTATTAAAAGCTTGAACTGATTTTCGGGCGCAATTATCATTATTAATTATTTTTCTAAAAAAAACTTAATTTCTAAATATTTGCAAAGACTTTGTATATATTAAAAAACTATTTTTAATATTATTGTTGTTGATGTTACTCAATTAATATGAATCTGAAGTTTTCGGTGCTACTCATGAAAAAAATAGTTTAGTTGGATTCCCACTCACCTTCCTTTGAATAACCCATTCCCAAGGAGAAAAAAAGGAGGCCCATCATCAAGTGATAAAGCAATTTATTTTTTTTTCTTTTTTGTGCCCAAAGGTGGAGTCTTAGTTGATAGTTGAAATCACCAAAATATAATTCTGACTTAACTATTACAAACAAAATAAATTTATAATATGATCATGAAAACCGGGTCGAATCCAAGAAAATTTTTGTATAATCTTCCTATAACATATTGAAATGAAAAAGAATGGGGGATTTGAAAGAAAAATTCAAGAAACGATAATTCTAAAAATAATAAATTGATCATATATCATTAAATCAGTTTAAGAGTACACACATTCATTTCTATAAATCTGTTGATCATCGAAGTAAAATAAATATTCTTTCACGTCAAGAAAATAAATTCGATATCCCTTAAAGCTGAGAGAAATCGATGAGATTATGAATGCATTAATTAGAAAAAGCTCTCTAATAAATTTCTTACTATCAAGTGAATGTAACATTGAAAGCAATTTTCATTCACTCGGTAGTAGTTTTAGGAATAAATTATATGCATTTATTCTAAGCAAACATTCAAAAACTTGACAATTTTAACTTAGTTTATTCTTCCCTAATAAATCAAGATGAGAGTCGCAACAATCAAATTAATTATCTTGCTTCTCACTCTAGTTTCTAACAATAATTATGAATTGAAAAAAACTAGAAAGCATATATGACATCTCAAAGCAATTAAATAAGTTTGAATAACAATCAATAACATAATTCTGAATAAGAAAAAATAAATACTTGAATCTGAAAGAATTGGAATGATATGTTACTTCTCACAATATGCTAATGGGGGTGGTGTGTATCCATCTTGAACTGAATTTAAGAGTTTAGTTCATGATTACTGGAAAATCGGGTAACAAATAAGTAAATAGGCATTGTTTGGGTTTGTCTCTCAAAGTCTGGTAATGGTTTTTTTAGTTGATAAAAATAGAAAAAAAAGGAATGTTTTTCGAGCCTTGTTTCTACTGTGTTCTGCTCTCTTTATCCTCCTTTCCTGTTGAAATCTTTAGGATTTTTAGGCTAATTAGAAGTCTTCATTATGCTAAATTTGTTCTTTAAATTATATATTTTTTACCGATTATCTAGGTTGTCTTTAGATTTATCAGATTGACTAAGTCATATCAATACATCTCTTACACGGTTTAATTTTGAACTTAAACTTGGATAGGAGTTTTAAGGTTAAGCTATTGAACTATCTTTAAAAACAATGCCAAATAAATTTATATGGCTTGAATATTTTTTAATGTTCAAATTTCTTTTGATTGGAGCCGGTTAAATTCTGTTAACTAATATACACTAGTACTCAATGCCGGCAATGGCATGTGATATTTTACACATGCTTTAATCATTAAATAGGTTCACCCTCCTATTAATGTCTAATTAAAGAAATTATTCGAGCCGGTTAGATAGATATTTTACACAGGTTGAGAGATTTTTCAATGATGGAAAAGTACAGTACACAGGATGGTGGGAAAGAAACAATGAACTTAAAATTCCAAGGCAAAAACTATGGCCGGCTGTTGTCTCGAACTTGTTTTTTTGGATATGGGTCAAGAAGTTGTTAAAGTCGGCAAACTTTGGATATATATGTGTGATATTTAGTGTTTGGTTTATACAAAAAAACATTTCCTATAAAATATGTTATTTTTCGTTATTTTATCATGTCAGTAAAAACTAACTATTTAGAAGTAATCGTTTGGTGTGTATGGAATTAGATGAAGACCCGGTCAAACTAAGAATACTATGGCATGATTTTGTTGATTTTACATAGAAATTATTTGTCTGAAAAACTAAGTTCGGTATGTATGGAACTAGCTCGAGACCCAGTCATCAATTATCTATTACCTACTAGTTTAAGACCGGTGCTTTGTTCATGGCGTCGTATTTTCTCCGGCAAGTCAGTCTTCAACGGCGTCTGTTTATACCAGCCATGATTTTGTCAACTGCTAGGAAAGTTCTTGTTGGGTTGGGTGGGTAGTGGAGACAATTAATATTATCGAGCACAAATATCAATTATTTACCGTGCAATTATTATAAAGAAAATTATAAGTTTTGGTCGAAGTTATTAAATATGCATGTACATTAAGTAGTAAATTTAAAATTGTATATTTTAAATTTAATTAAAAAAATAAATTTAATTTTAACAAAGTTACTTGAATTACGAATTAGCTCATACGTCATTTAGCTTACCTAGAAAAAAAAGGTCAATTATTGAGAATGATGACAAGTTAGGTATAGTTGGATATCACGTTTAGCAAGCCGTTTACATGCCTATCTATTAAAAAGCTATCCGGCCCTTAATTGGCTGCTTATTTTATTTATTACCCACTAAAAAATGCTTGGTCATTCATTATAGTCCCTTGATTTAAAAAAATATATAAAAGTTATTTGGACCTTTATATTTACTTGATATTTTTTATATAAATAAGTTCTTAATTAAAAAATTCTTATCCTCATATTTTTTCACAAAACACTTTAATCCCTCTATTAACTTTCTTTTAATTGAGTCTAGGTGCCCACTTCAAATGCTCCGTTCATTAACATTCATATGAGTGTATGCATCAATTTTTAGTCCTAAGCCTCCGAGGGAAATTTGCCAAGTAGATTGAATTAGCACCTTTGGATAAAGAGCAAACCTCAAAAATACTAAATTATTTATATTAATTTTACCCTCAGGATCTCAAGAAAATTTAATCAAATACTTCTATATATTTTAAATTTTTTTGACGATGTTTTATCTAAATTATACTGTTTTTTAAATGGTGTTTTTGTAGAGAAATTAATGTTTTACATTAAATATCTCAATATAAAATCTTAATTGAGAAGTCAATATAATCTAATGGTAAAGTTGATTAAAAAAATAATTCGGATATAAAATTGATAATAATTAAATAATCTGATGAGATATCTGATTTTTAGCTTCGAATAAATCTGTCTTTTTGTGTATTGGCCTTCGAAGAAATTGCACTGCGTTTACTTGGATCGGGAGGAAAAGGGGAAGGAGGTTAGAAATTTACAATCGATGCAGCAGTTGACTTGAGGTACAGACTTACGAAGTCAACTAATCAATTGATTTAAGCTTATTTTTTTATTAAAAAAAAAAAAAAAAAAAGAAAGAAAGAAAAAAGAATGAAGTCATCTCTTGACGTCGGCTGTGGAGAGACATCATGATCATCCATAACTTTCCTTCCTGGTTATTTCACTATACTTTTTCCTTAATTTTGTCGGCGGTCCACATGACCTGCACGAAACTACTTTATTCAAACAATTACATTTATATAATCTGTTCACATCATATGTTATTTATTTTCTGTTTAGTTAGTGTATTGTAATAGAAATCATAAATCCAAAAAAAATCGTTTAGTTAGAAAAAAAAAATTTAATTATTTTAAAATAAATTTATATCTTTTTAAAACATTCCTTCTTAATTATCTTTTTTTATAAGATATTTATCAATGTATTCAACATGTTACTTGTGAACTTCTCATTTAAAAAACAATTTACAAAACCCCCCAAAATAAAAATACCAAGTCAAAGTATTACAAAAGAAAAGGAAAAAAAGAAAGACTTGTATGATTCTAGAATAAAGTGAATAAAGACCCATAAAATGCAATTTCTTTTGGTTAACAGTTTTGAGAAAAAAATTAAAACATTTTAAAATTTAAATACTTCTAGAACAATGGTGTTATAATTTTTATTATCTTGTTAAAAAGTGGATTCTAAATAACTATCTATTAGTCTAGATAATAACATTATTCATCAATATATAAATTTACTTAAAGTAAAATCAAGAATCTCTTGATTTGGGTGTCAATAGCTTATTTTGAGTTGGTATCTATAGTTATAAGATATTTAAAAAAAACGTTTGGCATGAAAAGATATTAAGGGATTTTACGAGATTCTTTGTTGAGATCTCTTCGATAGGATTCATATTTATTCTCCTCATGATCTTTCAATATTTGTTATTCATTATGTTTTCATCAATAACAAATCTTCGTATGATGTCTAGCAAGTGTTAGAAACCTTTTATGATACTCACACTCGAGATCGCATTCAACAAATCAAGCGCAAGTTGCAATCCTTGAACAAAGGTACTTCTTTTTTAGAGGATTATTTACACAAAGCAAAATCTTTAGCTTTGTCTCTTTGTGGTATAGGAAAACCAATGGATAATGATGAGTTCATCATTTGTATTCTTCGAGGATTAAAATCTGAATGTTAGAGATACTTTATCATCTCTTGAAGGAGTTATTAGCAAACTCTATGATTTTGAAATCCGACTTCAAGGAGCACGAGCTACTACTTCCAATGTTGCTTTTTATACAAATCATGGCCAAACAAACCCAAAGCATGGGTGAATCTTGATACTCATTACCACAATAATCGAAATTCCACTAGAAGTGCTTCATCATCACAAGCTAAAGAGACTCGATTCTCTCGATTTAATGAGGGTTCCTCTGGAACTCATCAGAAACAATTGTCAAATCATGGTGGTCATGGACGTGGTGGCATCACTTGTGGGGGGCTTAATCTTAAAGCAGATGGATGTTTTGCTTCTGATGAACAAACAGATCGGTACAAAACCTTTGATGCTATCAAAATTGGAGAGATTGCAGAAGAGACTTGGAAGGTATTAACTTTTATCTTGACAACGATTTTGTCATGGTTGGCAATGGTCATGACATACTTATCACTGGCACTAGACACATTATTTTTCCTACTACTAATCTTAAGCTGAATAATGCTCTTGTAGTTCTTCCAATTAAGAAGAAATTGTTATCTCTCTCTTAATTTACAAGAGATAATAAATGTTATTTTTTGTTTTATCTATGAGGATTTATTCTCAATAACATGATGTATTACCTATTTCAATTATTGGTTACAAGTTACCTCATGAAGTTGTTTTTTTGTTCTACTCCTGGTTATGGCTCTTTACGAGTTCTTGGGTGCTCATGCTATCCATTACTTGCACCATTTGGTCGATCAAAATTGGACATCAAGTCCACACAATGTGTTTTTATTAGTTAGTCAAACAATCACAAATGATATCGCTATTTTGAATCTCAGACAAGTCGCATCTATATATCTCTCCATGTGAAATTCAATTAATTTCAATTTCCCTTAAATGCATGCTGGAACCTAGCACACATGCTTCTTGGTTGTTTAAAGTTAGAGCACTTCCTCAACTATTTAAGGTCGTGATAAAAAAAAATCCCTTGTTTCAGCTCAATAAGTAATACATCATGTTCCAGCAGCAACTATCCAAGGTGTGTCAGCACCTTAGTCTCCAATTCCTATACATATTTCTCCATCCACTGCACCAGAGTTAAATGTTTTACCGTCGGAGTCTTATCCCACACCTACTTCATAACGACATCATCATATGATTACACGAGTTCAAACATGGAAACTGAAACCCAAGGTATTCTTCTCTTTACGACATCCAATACCTGCTTGCTTTTTTGCTCTTCTTGCAGCTCAACAACAAGAACCAGCTTCACTTCAACACACTCTTCGTCATTCGCAATGGTAGCAAGCAATGCAAGTTGCAATGGATGCTCTTCACACCAACAAAACCTAGACATTGGTACCTAGACAACCAAAAATGAATGTTATTAGCAGTAAATGAGTGTTTAAAATCAAAACACGGTCATATAGCTCTATTGAAAGGTATAAAGCTCGACTAGTGGCTCATGGATTTACATAACTATCGGGTCTAAATTATGCTAAAACCTTTAGTCCAGTAGCAAACCAAGTACTATTTAGTTAGTCCTTACCATTGGGTTGTCTCAAGGCTAGTCTGTCAGACTACTAGATGTTAGTAATGTCTTCCTTCATTGTGACTTACAAGAACAAGTATACTTGGCTCAACCCCCAAGTTTTGAGGATTCCTCTCATCCTGATCATGCATGTCATCTCCATAAAGCTCTGTATGGTTTAAAGCAAGCCCCATGTGCATGGTACCTAAAATTCAGTACTTATATCTAGTATATGGGCTTCACACGATGTTCTTATGATCAATCTTTATTATGTCGAACAAGAATAAGACATACTTCTTTTACTCATTTATATTGGTGATATCCTTTTAACGAAGTTTCTCTTCACATATTGTCAAGATTATTGCTCATCTTTCTGCTACTTTTCATATAAAAGACCTTAGTGATTTTCATTATTTCTTAAGTTTTCAAATCACTAGTGTATTCAAAATATTGTTTGTATGAAATTTAATTTTTTTATTTAAAATTAATTTTTTAATATTTTTGTATTGTTTTGATGGATTTATATCAAAAATAAAATTTAAAAATAAAAAATATTATTTTAATATATTTTTAAATAAAAATACACTTTAAAATACAATCTCTCTCTATCCTAACAAAACCCATAGACAAACGACAGTCTCATAATATTATCTTCTTGATTTTGAATTTGAAAAAAAACTACAAAAAAAATAAAATTGCTGCACAAACCATCATTGACGGTTGACTAACTCAAAAGCCTTTAAAACAAAGACAAATATTTTAAATTCATTTAACACACGTAATTCTTTATACCATACATCAAAACTTTGAATCTTACCGTTATAAAAGTGAAATATAAGATTTTGTTTGGATAATATTTTGAAAAAGAAAAAACAAATAAAAATAAAAATATAAAAATATTTAATTGGAGATATAAAATATGTTTTTAGAATGGTTTTTTTACATCTTCAAGAAAAAAAAACATATCTTGTTTTTTTCTACCCCTAAACAGTAATTAAAAACAACTACACGTAATTAATTATATTTTAATCCAAAACAGATTAAATAAACAAAAAGTAATATAAATAGTAATCTTATCATTTATTTTTCAACATATATACATAGAGAGAGAGAAATTTGATGGAAAGTGGAATAAAAAAATGACAGGATGGGGTGTTCTTACGCTACATGTTCTTCTTCCACGAAACACACTTAAAAAAACGTTTTCTCCTTCGTCTGTCTATATAACATTACATTTCCTCTGTCTATATAAACATTACATTTCCTCTTAAACCTCCACACTTCGAGCTCACGTCCACAAAAACAACAATGGACCCTACCTCACCTGAAAATAACGATGCTAAACACCAGCAAAACGTTGTCGTCATGAGACACGGTGACCGAATCGATAACTTCGAGCCATCATGGCTCACAACTGCCACGAGACCATGGGACCCACCTCTTGTGGAAGCGGGTCGGTTAAGAGCTTTCCGTACGGGTCGGAAACTTAAAACCAACCTTGGCTTCCCAATCCATCGGGTCTTTGTTTCTCCTTTCCTCCGTTGTATCCAGACCGCCTCCGAGGTTGTCTCCGCCCTCTGCGCCGTCAACGATGGGCCTGACATTGTTAGTAGCCACGGTGTCGCCATCGATCCCTCTAAACTCAAGGCAGGTGTTCTTTTTTTTTTTTTTCCCGTTTTCACATTTACAATACGGCAACTTTTTTAGATTATAAATAATAAGGAACTGATTAGCTAGATAAGTTGATTGATTACTGATGATCATGGTTTTAAGTATGTTTTTTTTTTTTTTTTTTAGATTACAAGTGATTAGGAACTTTTAAAGTTTGTTTTGTTTTTAAGTATATGATTATAAACGATGCCTTAATAGAGAGCTAAGTATTCGTTTTTTTTTTTTTTTTAATGCTAGCCTTAGTGAACCGAGACTGGGTTGCGTATCCGGTCGGGTTTTAGTCAAAATCAATGAAACAGTGACCTATGTACTTTGATAAGTACTATGAATCAGTTCAAAATAAATATCAATTTCAATTATTTTCATGTATAGTCTTGAAGGATTTGATATATTTTTTACTAGTTTGGAAACGTATTTAGAAATTTATATAAGATGTTAATGGAATTGACAATGGCATTTGGGAGCTTAAATCTTTCTGAAAGTTCATGCTAACTTAGTAATTATTCATTTGGGGTCTCATATTTTTTTTTTTTCATATTTTATTCGTTTGTATAATGGTATCGTTGATTGTAGTTATTTTGGTGTTCTTGTTGTTTGACTGGATCTCCATTTGTTTTAAGGCTTTTGTGTTTTAACTGTTGATTGTACATTTTCAGGTCTCTATTGAGTATGGTTTGTGTGAGATGTTGAATAGGGAAGCCATTAGGCGTGTTTCCGTGCCCAAAGATGGGAACTTTAGATTCAATATCGCAGAGCTTCAAGCCTTGCTACCAGCGGGGAAAGTGGATCGTGCTGTGAAACCAGTGTATGAAGAGGTAAGTATAGGAAACACTGTTTGGTTAAGGGAGAAGAGCATTAAAGAGTAACAAGGTACATGCCTACGTTGCACGTCATCATGTCTGATATTTGGTTATTTTCTTGAGGAATTGTAGCTTCCACAATGGGAAGAGACTGTGATGGGTGCAAGGACTAGATATGAACGAGTTATTAAGACGCTCGCAGATAAATACCCTTCAGAAAACTTGCTGCTTGTCACACACGGTAAGCTCAGTATTTGACTGGCCTAGTTTTAATTATCTCTCCTGTTTGCTAATCTGCAACACCCAACTCCCTCAAGGTCTGGTAGGAAATGCATGAAATAAGTCTTCAAAACTTTTTGCTGCATGCTTAAGAAATAATCATGTAAGGTCTTCTGATGTACCTTATTCTTGTAAATTCAGGGGAAGGAGTAGGAGTTTCAGTTTCTGCATTTTTGGAAGACATAACAGTTGATGCTGTAGAGTACTGTGCGTATTCGCAACTAAGAAGACATGTTTTCCACAAAAACAAGTCATTTACTGCTGGAGAGTTCGAGGTGCTTACTGATAATGGTAGAACCGGCATTGGTTATAAAATCCCTATGGCCAACGGTGCCATGGATGATGCTATGTGACCTTTTTTCTATGCCAAACACCATTTTAGACATGCCTTCCGTCAATCTTTGTGTGCTGTTTTAAGCTGCATTTGTTTGTGTTTTTTACTAGAACTCTGATCAAAGGGATTTTTAATTTAGGGCAAATTGATTACACAAGTACTCAATTGCATATCGTTGTTTCATCAGAGAATTGAATTGTTATTGTATCGATTGCGAGAACTTTTCTTTGGGAAAATGTTGGTTGAACTCCGTTTCTGCGGAAAATGTTGAATTCCTTGTTCTGATGGGTTTTTTTTTTTTTTCTTTTACCGTAGGATAGACTTGGTTGAGCTCAGCTTTATATTTTCTTTTAATATATCGGTGATGTGAGGGGTGAAGCCTGTCCAACTTTATTTGTATAATAAGCTGTTTTACTTCTCTTGAACATTGCTTTCAACCATCATGAAAAAAAGGGGGTAATTCTAAACGTCTAGATCACCCACTATAGTACAACCTTGCCATCAATCGGATGTTGATGCCGGTATAGAATGAGTAAAAGAGAGTGAAAGAGACATGGCGATGCTGGTATAAGTCGAGTAAAAGAGAGTGAAAGAGACATGGTGATGCCACACCCGACAAGGCAACATTTGCTCTTTACCTCGGGTTCTGCGACTCACTGAACAGCCAATAAATAAATAAAGTAAATGAACAAGAAAAAAAAAAGAAGATTAGCCGTTGAAATTAGCACGAACGGGCTGGAATTTTATGTTTAGCAGTCAATTTCACATCTTTATCAGAGAGAGAGAGAGAGAGTAGTGGCAAACCGTCACTTTATAGTTCTGGAGTTAGTACAAAGTATAGCTGTCAAATGACCAACAATTTCATAAGAACCATACCAAATTTTTCACCTGAAGAAACTATTCAATAAATCATCCTTCTACAAACACGTAAAAACAGCCTTGTGATCAGTCTTTCACCACTCTGAAGGACTTGGAAACGGTTCAATATGATCAAACATGTCCGGTGGCAACTCATCGAAGAGGGTATCTGGTGTCACAGGATTCTTTACATCACTTGGACTATTCATACAACTAGTTACTGGATCAAACAATGGAGGCCCAAGTGAAAATGGTGCTGTATCACCGAGTTCAGGAGCGTCTATTGTTCCAAGCACATTGAGAAAGTAAGGGTCGTCCAGCCTAGCCAGGAGTTCATGGCTTTCTGGGGAGAATACAAGCTCTGGCTGGGGCTGTGGGATTTGAGGGAAGGGAGTTCCTGACATGGGCTCGTATTGAACAAGATTTGCATCACAGCCTGGCAACTCAGATTTAACCAGTGGCGGTAATGGCATCATTCTTATCTGTTCAGGGTTCTCCAAGTAGGATGATGAGCAAGCCTTCGAGGATACCTCTTCCTCCATTGAAGAACTGAACATTGGAGCCTTAACACATAACAAAACAAGAAGAAAGTAAATTGTCCTTCCACAACAGGTAAAAAGCAAATTACAGAAAAAACCTTTCATAGAGTCAAATAATCAAATACTACCAGAAGTCCTCAACAGAGACCAGAGAAGAAACACTTTTTTTTTTTTTTTTGCAGCAACTAAAAATCCCAAAATTTTCTTGAAAGCAAGTGATGATGCAAATATTTCCAATTACCTCGAATGTGGGAACATCCAGAAAGACAGGAACTTTATTTTTACTCCTCTGTTGTTTGGAATTAAAAGAGGAAGGTGGTGTTCCTGAAGTCTGCAAAATCCTAGCCAACCTCTTCTGTCTACTACTCCAGAAATTCTTCACGTCATTATCAGTCCTTCCCGGCAAATACGTAGCAATTCTTGCCCATCTGTTCCCAATTTCTGCCTGCAAATCTATAACCACCCTCTCTTCCTCTGCTGAGAACTTGCACCCACTATAAAACCACACACACACAGACACGACCAAAAAAAGAAATAAGAAATCAAGAGGAAATCCCATCTCTGGAAAATCACACATTACTGCAATGGACTAAAAACAAAGAGAAACTGAAACAACCCAGGATCAAAATCTTGATAATTTATAAGCTTAGACCCAACTTGAAAAAGTAAGTTAATTTATCACTGCATGCATGTAAAATTGCAACAAGTTGAAAATGTAATCAAATTAACTTACTTTTTCAAGTTGGGTCTAAGCTTATTAACCCAGCGAAGACGACAAGACTTGCCAGTTCTATGTAAAAGGCCTTTGGATCGAATGGAGCTCCAATCTCTGGGACCATATTTTTTAACATGGTTAATCAGTACTTCATCTTCTTCCTCTTTCCATGGCCCTTTTCTTATTTCTTCTCTCTTAAATCCTTCCATTTTCTGACCACTAGACACTTGCTTCTCTGTCTCTTTCTCTCTCCTATGTTGTTCTTGCTGCTAGACTCTCTCTGCGACACAGGAGTCTGTGATGTTTTTGAAGATGAAAAAGAAGCGTGCTTCCTTTTTTTTGTTCTTTGTTTATGGGGAAGTGGCGGTTAAGGCGGTTATTGCCACTACCCTCCCCACTAACATGCCCACATTGTCCGACTTTCTCTCTAGTTCAAAGTGGTTTTGAGGTTACTTTTATGTCCCTGTTTCTTCTAACCATGGGTCCAAATTTCCTTTTAGATTCAGGCCCGGACTAGGCCCGGACCAGTTCGTATTTAAAGTAAACTGGGTTTTTTTTTCTTTTTCCTTTTCTTTTTAATTTAGCAATTTAATTAAAATTCCTTTTAACATCTAGATTTAAAGCGGGGGGAAAATATTTTAAGGTATTGGTTTAGATGGTAAATGATTTTACTTTATTTTTTATAAATTTAAATTCTAATTCGAATAATGTTTGAAAAAAGAAAAAAATGCAGGAAAATCAATATAGATGGCTTGTTTTAAAATCTGATCGTAGATGGAGTCAATAGTAAATGCCAGAGATGGAGTTAATGTTGTATTTAATTAGTGTCCTATGACAAAAAAAAAAGGATATAAAAGAGACAAAAATATATTTTAGTTGGGGAGAAAAACAAAGAAAATTTAATAAATTAACAAATTTTTATATTTTTAAAATAAAAAAATATCTCTTTTACATCCAGTCTTTCTGTATCATCTGTATTAGAACGGTGACCAAATAATTGGTTTTCAAAAGCATCACCTAGCATTTCAATCGGCTGCATGTAAAGACATGAACTGAGTTTCTTCTCACTTCCACCCCATAAATTTGTTCAAGCATTTGCTCTTCCTTCAGACAATTATTTGTTGCTAAGAACAAGATTCTACAGTGACTCTATGAAAAGACTCCTCCTAAATATGTTAAATTCTCTCACCAGGTGAATAATGTCAGAAAGAATTGCTTAGGAGTATATGTACAACTACAAGTGAAAAAAAGGAGAGAGATAAAATTGATTACACAGATCAGCAAGAGCTAGCCATAACTAGCTGCAACACAAGCAACTCTATGGCCTTTATCAGAGACTACTTGCCCCCAAGCCATCAGCAATTTGTCCTGAGCCAGTTCCCTCTGAAATGACATCATTTACAGTAACCAGCTGGTCGGTAGTGGCAATCTAATTATCACTTTTGTCATTTGCAACACGCTTTTGACGTGTACGTCTAGTAAAAACCAATTTATCACTAAGAGACGGCTTCTTGAAAGAACCAGCTCCTTCAGTTTCAACCTTACCGGAAGGTTGTTCTTCAATGCACCTCGATATTGGTGAGGAACTTGGCAATGATTCTGAGTTAAAGCTGTCAACTGCTTTAGCATCGTGATGAAGATTTGAATTACTAGCCTTGTTATCACAAACCCCTTTTAATGAGAATGCATTATCATCACATCTGTGGCTCTCAGTCCTGCTTCCACCATCACTTTCTGGTTTCATCATTTCATTGTCTGTGGTTCCCATCAACGATTGAACTGTATCAATCATTTGTGAATCAGAAGCCTTGTCAGTACTTGCATCTGCTGTATTAGTACTCACTAATGGCTTAGGATCCTTGTTGCGAGAAACATTTTGAGTAGTCACCTCACATTGCTCCATGGACTCCATTGATGAAGGGATATCAATGGATAACGGTCTCACATCCATTACACTATTTTGTTCATGCCTGACTTGATCAGTCGAAACATCATGAGAAGGACTCTTGCTCGTGTCAGAAACTGCATTATTTATAATCCTGTCTCCATTTTCAAAGCTTTCATTAGAAGCAATTTCATTAACAGAAAGTAATCCAGGCAGAGAAATACAGGTCGTTGGCGGGTCGATATCCATCTGAGGACAGGCAACCTGCTCTCCAACACCGTCAACAAAATCACCTCTATGACTGCCAGAAGCCTCATGTCTGACCTGATGATCATTCCTGTTAAGGGATGACACATCTTTGTCCATACGATCACTCTCATTCACTAATTCTCTAGCTTGATTTGACAAGTTTGTCCCACTCATCTGCTGCTCAAGGGAGTCCAGATCCTGTTTCTGAGTGGCATCCACAGCACTCTGGTTGCTATCTAAATCAACTTGATTCCGAGTGACATCATCAACAGAAAGTATTCCTGGTGGAGAAATGCAGTTGGACGATGGGTCAACATCCATCTGAGCACAAGCCGATTCTTCTCTAACACCATCAACAAAATCACCTGTAACACCACGAGAAATCTCATGTGCATCTCTTTCCTGACAATCATTCTCAGTGTAAGATGGCAGATCTTTGTCAATATGATGATTCCCATTCACTGCTTCTTTATCTTGATTTGAAGAATCGGTCCCACAGACCACCTGCTGCTCAAGTGAGTTTGCAGATTTTTTCTCAGTGGAATCTGCATTAGTCTGGCTGCCATCTAAATTAACTATTCCATCTAATTGCTTCTGTACAGCAACTGCTAGAGAAACAGCATGATCACGAATCAAACAATCATAAGGTGGGCAGCGTAGCATGTTGATCAGGGCCTGATTATACTGAAATAGGCTAATAGATGACTTTCTACTCCCTTTATCACGATATAATTTAATAACTTTAAAGACATGCTCACACAAGTTGCCCATTTCCGCCCACTTGCAATCACAAATAGCAAATTCTGAACCAGGGTTCCAGACAACATGAACCCTATCTCGATCAAGCTGGTCAGTGACTTTTGCACATCTATATTCCACGACAACATCAGAGTCTGGAATCTTCAATGCTTTTCGCCAAGATGTTAAACCACTAACCCATTCATCTTTCCAGTATCTTGCAAAATCATCCCTTTCTGAGTATTCATCAAGCCAGAAGTAGGAATGCACTTTTGTACCCAACTTATCAACCAACCAATCAGCACGTTGATAAACACCAGGATTCTTCTCATTCAAGAGCCTCACTTTCAATTGCCTGTGGTAAAATTCCATTGCTGCACAAGTCTCTTGGCTTGCCAACGGCAGATTTTTTAGTGCAGTAGTCCAACTCCCTGATACAAGGAAATATTATTTTTAGTTTTCTGAAATAAAGAGTTTTGTAAAAAACCCAACTAACTCCAAGATTCTATAGCGATACTCCACATATTTTATCACACGCAGCCAAGTTGATCTTCTTCCAAATTGAGATATGAGGCCCATTTGCAAACCAGCTCAGGGAAATTGAGAAGAAAGATAGAAATGTGTACAGCCTGTTTATGCTATCTTAATTACAATTGAAAAGAAAAGAAGAGAAATTTACTAACCTATTCTAGGATACCAGGTTGCCTTGAAGTAATCCATAAAACTAGAGCCGTCAACAAAATCTTCCATGAGAACTTCAAACAAACGTACAGTTCCTTGTCCTTTGCAAATATCATCTACTGTCTGTCCAAGCCGTCTCGATATCTGAACACGCATCTCTGTTTCCATGCACCTCTTTATTAGATTCTTATGCCATGCATGACGAACTCGCCAAAAAGATATCAACACAGAGCACTGAAACACCTCCCTGAGAACAAGGTAAAACAATAAGGTTTTTGTTTAGATATATATCATCCAAAAAGGAAACACGGAGGCCAAAAACCATTCTCTATTTGCCTGGACCAACACATCACGTCCACGACACAATCAATCTAAACTGCCAAGTCCCAGATCTTTGCTCAGATTGAGAATCTGAAATAATCTCCACAGATCTATCTTACAAATTCTTATGAGCATTTCACCAAGCATTGCAGTTCAGCTCTACATGTGTTAAAAAGCACATTATTAAATGCTGTGTTTGGAAATGTAGTAGCGGTTGCGATTCAAAGTGTTTTTCGCTTAGAAATGCACTAAAATGATATTTTGACATCAACACATCAAAACGATATGAAAACATAAAAAAAAATCTTTTAAGCAAAAAAATTCAAATTTTGGGGGAACGCGGTTTGAACTACATTTCCAAACAGGCTCTAAAGTGTCCTTTAAGATCACAATGGTAGACAACAGTTGGTGCCTCAAGCAGAAAGTCTGAAGCAATACCGTGTCAGGCAAATTTTAAGGCACCAGAGATCTCAAGGGATCAATCAATGCTTGTACTGAACTCTAAATTTCAGGATACAGAATTAAAATATACCAAATCCCTGCAAAACCCATGGATATGGGCCATATGACCCTTGGAACACTCTGTAAAACAACTAAAAATGACCAAGAAGAAAAATCATCGAATTCACATTAAAGAAAGTGGAACTGCCAACCTTATTGTGAGGATGTCTGTCAAAGGGTCATCCACTATAAAGCCAGCCAACTTCCACGAAGGATCTTTCATACAAACTCTGTTGTAAAGTGCCCTCATCCATCTATGTGCATCAGCACTAGCAAATCTTGGTGTTATGATCCAAGCTACAGGGATGGCCTTGTTGTCTGAGTTGAACACAACTAGACTGTGAACAGGATACTAAACAAAATGAAAGAAAAGAGCAAAGTCAGTTTCTGAAACATATAGAGGCACTGTAATTGATATTTGGTTAGACAGGATTTGGACCATATTAACTGAAATGACAAACCTTTAATTTGTTTGTTCCAAATCTTGAATCAGAAGCCACAAGACCACGATTGCCAAACCGAATCATTTGTTGTAACTGCCACTCTGTTTGAATTCCCAAAGTGAAAGGCTCTGAATCAGAAAAATCCTCGAAGAAGAACACCTGATTCTGGTGGCTTTCAACCCACATGTTAATGCTAACTGCATCATCATTGTCCAGTTCATATGTAGAGCGGCGGATGCTCCTTTCCTGCCTCCGCACATACCTGTGTGTCAACAGGTCATCACGATTACATGGACCGCCCTGCCTTTCTACTGATTCATTGTGTCTTTGCATTATGGTCTCCACAGAGACCCCAACATATAGTAAAGATAAAACACGAAGCCGAAGATCCTCTGAGATATATGGGGCAAACATAGCACGAGTTCCTTCAGCCTTCTTATCCCGAGGGCCATGGCATGGTAACCCTTTTTTATCCACGTGCTTGTCCTGATTATATATGATCAGTGCTACAGATGGTTCAGCAATTAAACGTTTTACAATAAAATGGCAGGTGCACCCCCTCTTAGTGTTTGGTCTACCAGCATTTTTCTTTTTTGGAACATAAGTAGTTCTACTGGGCCGTACTATGCCACCTTTCCGATGATCATCAGGACCAAAAGAACACCAATACCTAAAAATTCAAATGGATCACTTAACTCACAGCATTGATGGCCACTAAGTAGGAGCTGCCAAAGGAAGAGTGAAACTTACAATATGTACTCAAGGATGCCATCAACCTTTTGCTTGTAAGATGTTTGTGGAGGTCGACGCCTTCTAGCTTCAACATGAAATCTCGTTGGACAGTCTTTATTAGCAGACTCACCTCTTACAAAATCATCCACCCGAGCAAAAGGGATAAGAGCGAGTCTATCCAAATTGTCACGCCAACCTTCAACCTTTGACCACACAATATCAGAAGCAGAGAATTCCAAAGTTGGAGGATTCTGCACAGGAAGGGACAGAATCTCATCCCATCTGGCCATCTAAAAATGCACATAACAGAAATTAGGTCAGTGAATAGTTGGAGGGTTATAACCTTGTACAAAGTGACATCTCATCAAACCCAAGTTTGATGAACTTACTAAAATTATACATATAAAAAAAATCCTTATTCTTCAGACCATTGCAAAATCAGAACAAATAATTGTACCATCAGTGTATTGCATCATATCAAGTCCTTTGATCAACATATCTTGGAATTATTAAAATTTTAAAATGAATCATAGCACCAAGTAATCTATTTTATCATATCAACTCCTGTAATCAACTTATCTTGAAACTGTAAATATAGAAAACAAGCATAAAAAAACCCGACCTTTGTATAGAAAACAAGCATAATGACTTTACAATTTAAACATATTGACTATGGATGTACGAATCAATCTTCAAATTTCCTGTCATAATCTTAGTGTCTAAACTTTTGGAAAACAACCCAAAATATATATATATATATAAAATCCTTCAAAGTTCTTGTACACCTTTAAAAAGTTCTCTTCTTAACAACTCCTAAACAAATAGCTCTATACAGAAATGAATCCATAAACCAAAAACTATTAAGAAAAACTGCACTAAATTGAGTGTTAAAAAATTTCGAACTTTTCTCCATTTTTCTCCTGGCCTCGAGGGTGCCTTGGAGTTTCTTCATATTTATGTAAATAGAGAACTTACCAGCAACAAAACTGGGCTGCTGCAAAGCAGTAGTGTTAAAAAGACAAGCCAAATTCTTTTTAAACAAATTCAACTCCTTTCCTTCTTTCTTCTTTCCCTACCTCGCTGTGTATGAGTTTTCTCTCTGGCAGCTGCTAGGTGCGAGTGCGCTCTCCTCTGATTTTGAGGGAACAAAAAAGGAGAGGAAAACAAGCCATTCGGTTCAAATTCGGGCTTTCGTTATACGGGCTAAGTTTTGAGGAGTGAGCCCAAAGAATAGTGGGATCTTGCCTTCTTGGGTTTCTTACACGTGAGGTTTCTTCTTGCACGTGTCTGCAATAAAACCCCAAATTGCTTGCCATTGGGTTTTTGGTTCTCTCTCTCTCTCGATATCTTAATACAGGGTCGAAGTATATGATTTCTGGGTCTTGAATATCTCTCAATTTCAGCATCTGGGTCTTATTTTATTTGGTTTTTTTAACCTGTTTTAGGCTATAAGAGTTGGTTTTTGTGTTGAAGTTTTGATTTTTGTTTTTTACTAAATAGAAAAGGTAGGGGTTTTTATTGTAGTATTAGAAGATGCAACATATTAGGAGATGCAGCGGTTTTTTGAGATCTCAAAATGGGCTGCCTTTATTTGTGGAGAGAAAGATTGTTAAGGGAGTATCTGATGTGGGTTTGGCGTCCTTTTCAACATCCATGGCTGCACTTGGTAATTCAGCCACTAGGGTAAATATTTGTCTTTTTTCCTTTTTAGTTTCAGCTTTGTACCTTTGAGACACTGCGACTTGCCTTCGGAGTTGAAGTTGGTTATTTACAGCTTTTGTTGTGGTTTGAGTTCAAATTTAGTTTGTGCCTCGTGTGTTTTATGGTTGTTTGAAGAAACTTGTTGTTTTATATTGAATGCAATAGAACTTGAATGTCAATGTAATGGTAATGCATGTTGCCGCAAAGTGTTGCCACTTTGAGGTATATTAACGAGACCTGGATCCTATTGAACTCATGGTGCCAAAGTATTGCAATGAACGAATTTAACCTCCCGAATGAAAATTTTATCTTAGCTTCATTTAAGATGTGCTGACCTTTCTTTTCGGCACTTAGCCTAAATAATGTAATGCAAATGACATCCTGGAGTTGTAGATTTCTCCAGGTTCTGGCCTTCTAAAATGAGGAGGCAAGATTAGTTTCAGTGATATTAGAAAAATTCACCTGTCAGAAACGAGATTGAATCCCCAGTCATGCTCTTTCTAGTTAAAATTTTCCTGTTACCCCTTTTTTTCTTTCTTCTAAAAATCACTTCTCTTCCTTTCCCCTTCCTGGCTTTAAATGAAGCAACTAATTCAACCAGTTATTTGCTCTTTGTCATTACTACCTTTGTTCTGCTTGTTGGCTCCTGTTGTTACCTTAATGCTTCTGGAAATGTCTGTCAATAAGTAACTGTTTTTACCATAAACTTACAGTACAATTGGGTAATTTTCTTTTTATAGTTGAAATCCTGTTTGTTTCAAGCATATTAGTTAAATGTGATGTATTGGTATTTGATCTAAGTTACATTCTGATGTTGACTCAGCTGCCAAAGTCGGATTATGTGAGACATTTTGCTTCCAATGCCAACCATTTGACTAAGGTGAGGTAGTTAGTTATTTTCACTTTCATTTCCCCTCAGCTTGTAACTGCAGACTGATTTTGTTTTATTTCATTCCATTTTGTAGGACATACTTCGGGGTAATGGTTAGTGATTGTTATGCTCCACTTTATTGAATCATTATGCTTGTGTAAGTCTCATATGCCCAAATCTGATATAGTCTTCTCTCCTGTTGCTGAGAGTTGTTCGTCTGCCTCTTTGGCAAAAGTTTCAGTAAAAGCCATGCTCTTTATTGAGAGCTGTGCCCTTGGACTATAGTAATCTGGGGAGTTCTTATTTGCTTACTGCATTATTGCTCATCCTGGAACTCATTTTTTGTTTGCTTGCAAGAGAATTATACAAGGATCAAAGATCTTATACAAATCATTTTTATTGGCTGGTCTCATTTTCTGATATGGAGCCAGTGACCCTCATCCGCTCCTCCAGATTTTTTATTTTGGCAGAAAAGGAAGTTTCAGGATGCCCTCCTGAATCAGTAGTGATCTAGTTTATCCCTATGAATGTTTCACTGCAAGTTGTAGTTTGCATGTTTACTGACTAAATCTCATATTTCGTGCTGTTGTAATGGAGATCTAATGGCCTTTTTGATAAAGGGTCTAGCAAAGAAAGAACATGACAATGAGCTGATTTTATTGAATCCTTGGATGTCTCATTGGGAGTTTAGGTAAAAGATCATAAAGAAACTATAGTAGGATCGATCGCTTTAATGCTAGGACCTGCAAGAAATAATTGAAAACTTAACAGTTTTAGATAGTGTAACTAAGCTCAATGCAGGAGAGGAGTTGTAGCCATACAATTCATATAATATAGTAAAGTATTTGGAGCCACACAAAGTTCTGCAAGTTTACTGACATTTTGTGTCAGACATGCATATCCACCGGTTCTGGAGCAAGGTTGTTTTGCTTATTGATTTCTCTCTTTTTGCAAATTAATTCTTGACAGTGATATTTGGCAGGTATCCCTGCTATGTATGGAGGTAAATCTAACAGAGAATGCCTGGTTAGCCTTGGGTCACCCTTTCAAATCATGGAAAACCATGTAGGAAGCACCATTAATATTTGTGTTGCTAGATCCTTTGCATCGAAAGCTTCAAAGAAAGAGACGCGAAATCAATCTGAGGTTTGAATTCAAATCAAAGTTCTTGAACTTACGTGTTTATGTTTTATCCGCATGCTATTTAGATTACTCTGATTACAGTTTAAGTAAAACACTTGAATGAATCTTGTGTTTCTATGCAGTCAACCTTTTTATCTATAAAATGATAAAAATGGAGAGTATTTCTATTATAAGGATACTATCACAATCTGGGTGGTTCTAGATTTTTATATAGGAAATATATGTTTGCTCCATACTTCATTGTTGAAACAAATTGTTTCTTTCAAGAGGGAATTTTTAAATTTCTTCTGTGTTTATGTACTCCCAACATAGCGGCATCTGAACCATCCTGACTACATATGTTTTTGTTTTACCTTTTTGCTTTATATATTGGTTTCACTTTGTGTTCTCTTCACAAAGTGTTTTTTTTCCCTGAAAACTTGTGCTCTTAAACTATTAATTGTGCCCTGCCACTCTGGACAGACCAGAAAGGACTTATCTACTGTCGAGGATCCTTTTGATGCTCCAACATACAATATCCCAGAGAAGCCTGTGACGTTTACAGAGGGTGCTTCCTACAGCATTATAATTCTTGCAGGACTTGGTGTTGCTGCTGCTGCAGCTTATGCTGTTTTCAAGGAGCTGATATTTGAACCAAAAGAGTAAGAGTTGATTTTTCTTATTAAATTATACAAATATGGTTAAAAATAAATTATTTGAGGTTTTGCCTTCTTTTCCTGATTCCACTCTGATTTGAACCATGATCTGTTGTGATAGATACAAGATTTTTAACAAGGCTCTGAAAAGGATTCAAGATGACAGTCAGGTTTGTGAAAATTGATATTCTTTGTACTGTATTCTGAAAATAAGAATGGCAGTGGGTGCTTAACTTCAAGTAGTTGGGTACAGTTTATTGGCAAAACTAATATAGAGAAAACAAATTCTTTCAAAATGTAATCACAAAGTTGTGAGGGAGGTTTTAAATACTTTAGATAAAATCCAGAAAGATCTGGTAGTAAATGGTCACAAGGGTTCTCACTGGCAACTAAACTTGCCATCTATGTTCTTGTACTATAAAAGACCATGATTGCAGGCTGTTTCAAAATTTGAAAGCTGAATCATATTGGTGGTATTCTTTACATATGTTGATTTGAAATTTTGTTGTTCACTTTGGATTATATTTTCTTTGAAAATCAGGTCAGGGTGAGGATTGGATCCCCTATTACAGGTTATGGTCAGGAAAGTAGAAATCGTGCTGCTCGCCAACGTATTCCCAATAGGATCTTTACTGATGAAGATGGTGTGGAGCATGTCCAGGTAAACTGTGAAGCAACATAATTTATAATAACCATATGAAATTTGTCTTTTGCATCCAAGAAATGCAAAAGGTTCCAGGATCGTGAATAACATTCCTGAATAATCTCCAGAACCTCCTTCCACTTTAAGAAGAAATAAAGTGAAAAAATTTCACAAGAACAAATGAAATCGAGGATAATTTTGATTTCTGTGTAACTTGATATATCTGCTTACTCGTTGCCTCATTGAATGTAGATTAATTTCTATATTCGTGGGCCGCATGGTGCTGGGAAGGTTTCTGCTGAGATGTTCAAAGACAAAGTGGACAAGCAGTGGAAGTATACATACTTAATTGTCGAGACCATGCAACCTTCACGATCACAGCTGATTCTGGAGTCTTATATGCCTGCGCCAGTGGTTGCGTAAAACATGTACACAAGCGTTCCATAGCTTAGATATGGTTTCTTTTTGTACCAATTTGATCTGGAGCTGGGGTTGCTAACTCTCGTCAATAGATATGAATAATTTGTATACGTTCTCGTGAGATTGATCCTTAGTTTTCTTGAGAGTTCCAGTTTTGTCCTTCTGAGCTGATAAATTTTTTGTTCACTGAGAAAGCAAAGATCTCTGAAATGTGATTGGTTGGTCATTGAATTAAACAATTTTGTTGGTGATTAACATTGTGTTTTTAATCACTTGTATAGAGAAGGTGCTCAAGTTATAGTCTGTCCTCGTTAACCAAGGAAACAAACGTGGATTGAACACAACAGATGTTCGCCGGTGCGGTCTCATTGAGTCTACGGTATCTGAATGAATCAATACTTGAAACATGGAACGTTTTTCTTTAGCGAGAGCCAAATAATGACGTTGCATGATCGTGATGCTCCGCACAATTCCG
Source organism: Populus alba x Populus glandulosa (assembly GCA_033617975.1). Taxonomy (NCBI): domain Eukaryota; kingdom Viridiplantae; phylum Streptophyta; class Magnoliopsida; order Malpighiales; family Salicaceae; genus Populus; species Populus alba x Populus glandulosa. Next base: position 3,642,707 of record CM066156.1, on the reverse strand, counting down.
TCACAAGCAAACCCAACTTCATCACTGTAATGCCTGGATTTTACATGAACACGCCCATGAACCAAATCCTGACAGGCAGTGGCCAACAATGGTTCGCCATTCTTCGTTGGTATGCTCCCTGTTACACCCATCCATCTATCTTTCGTAACATGATCATAATGCCAAGAATAGGCTTCCCCTTGTAAAGAAGAGCAATAAGAGCAATAAGGGTTCCAAACTTGCACCTTTTCCAAATTAAAGCTGTATGTTACGTCAATAGGATCCACAGCCCTAAAAAAGTCTGGAAGCTTGGTGTCATTGATGATGATATCGTTAGAATTCCTCTTGGTTTCTTCGCCGAAAACTGCATGGGAAGGGAAGTTTTCAAGAATGATGGAAACTATAGCTTCTTCGACTTCTTTATCCGCAACTTTTACAGGGCCATCTCCATCACACACACAGATGTATATTTATATTGCAAACATCAAAAAATCCCTTCAACTATATAATTAGCCTCAATTCTGCCACTAAACAAATCTTTTTCCTCAATTGGATCTCCCAAGTTACATAAATTTTAAACATCCGAAGAAGATCCCAAGCCATGCTACCTCCCTTGTTTGCTAAACAGTCTGCACAAACATTACCTTCGCAATAAACCTGCTGCAAACGAGTTCTTAACTTCTGCTGAGCACGTTCTTTATCAACCACTATAATTGAGTCCCAGAGGGTCTGTTCAATGTGTCTGTTAAGCATTTGATCAAGCAAGACCAAGAACATCAAAAGCTTATTTCCATGCTAATTGACTCTTTGAAGCAAGTTAACCAGAACAGAATTTTAACTTCATTAGGCAATGGTTATAGAAAAAGGTACTGTCTCAAACAATAATCAAAAGAAAAAATCTTATTACAAAAGAAGTATTGTGGAGTACATCATATTGTTGACATCTACAGCTTGCATTCTAGCATTACAAAACATAGGACACGAAAATGCATACATCTCCAAAATTCTCGATGCCCCTTGTCATAGATCATCAGCTTTTCTAACAAGAAAAAAAATGATAAACAACAATCAATGGTTGTACAGATGTAATTTTTTGGGACTCTAAACAAAAATATACAGATGATAAAAGAGAGCAAGCAACTTACTCTTTTGCTACTCTTGGAGGAACCCCAAGCCCAGTCCTTATATTTTCTCCCAATTCTATAAGATCTTGTACCTTGTGGATGCCAGAGGCTTGAAGGGAAGCAATGGAAGCAGAGGCGGCGGAACCCACAAAGAGGGAGGCAACGGCGAACGCTTTTAAGGGCATGAGACGAGAGTCTCCAGCGAAGCCTCTTTTATATGCTGAAATGCCCCACCCTAATTTGGCCATGCTTGCCATTGCCCACCACCACCACCACTGGGTCTCGATGCCGCCACCGCAGCCATTCTCCATTTCTTTCTTTCCGCTGTGTGACTGGGACCCCACCATGAACTCATTTCTTTGCGGTCATTGATAAGGGGTCTGATTTGTAGGCCTAATAATTCTTGATATCTCTTCTTTTTAGCCCATGTAGGCCCATACAAGTCGGTGGGTATTGGTACGAGGCCTTTTAAATCCTCCGTGGACTCTAGCCCTGGTCAAATGAGAAGACACGTATGTGGCTGGGTAATTTCTTTTTCTTTTTCTTTTTCTTTTTCTTTTTCTTTTTTTTCCAGTTAAAAAGCTCGTTGCCGTTGGAGTAGGTTTTGCACTGCCATTTTTTGTTGACAAGCTGATAACAAAATTAAGGGATTAAGTAGACCGTCTCTTACATGAGATGTAAACTAAGTTAAATTTTTAATATTTTTGGAGAATTAAACCTATGAGTAAAGGGTTTTTATTCAATCTTAGTTTTCTTATAATAAATTAATTTTTATATTTTTTATTATATAATAAAATTTAAATTTTAAATAAAACCAATAGAATTCCTAACTTGAGTTGTAGATTTGACAGGTTAATTAAATATTAATTAAAAAGTCATATTGAGATTTTTAACCTTTTATATATATATATATATATTATAATTTTTTTATTAAATTTGTCATTGGTATTGGGTTAATAGCAAATTAGTTTTCGTCTTATCATATAATAAATTTAAAAATTAAAATCAACCTGGTAAGGTCCATAACTTGAGTCACAGATTTAACATGTTAACTAGATATTAATCAAAGATTCGGGTCAAGATTTTTTGGCTCTTTTGTTTATATCTTTTGCCCCTTTTTTCTAATTACATCATTTAATTTGGGGATTTTATTGAATTTTATCCTTTAATATTGAGTTGATGATAAATCATTTTTTATGTTTTTTATAATCAAATAAAAAAAATCTAAACTAATTGAGTTAATAACTCGGATCACGAGTTTAACAGACTGACTAAATATTAATAAAATAATCAAGTTGAGATTTTTCAAGTTTAAATCATTATATTAAATTTAATAATAATGCTCAAAAGTTTATGTTGATCTAGATTTTTTTTAATATTCCAAAAAAAATTGTGTCCAAATTGCAAAAAAAAAAACACAAGTGATAAACTAGTATGTAATATCTAGCTGATTCAATAACTGAAGATAAGAACTTTGCTTGGTTAAAACATTGGTATATTTTTTTTAATAAAATAATATCATTTTAATTTTTGATTTTTTTTATATAAAAAAAAATACGATTGATCCATATCTCGATATAGTTACCGAGTTTGGCCTTACAACGACGGCATTAAAGATCCATTTCATTTGAAGCTTCAAGAGGGAGGGCAAGATATCTAAACTACTCTCCTTTTGAAAGCTGATTGCATTGCTCTCCATTAAAAAATCCTATAGGGAAAAAAATAAAATAAAAACAAGAAGAAGAAGCAAAACAATGTTAGAAAATGAAACAAACAAATAGCTTAAAAAAGAAAAGAAAAGAAAAAGCACGGGTGAGCATTTTAAACCCCGGTTAATCTTTCGAACCTGAAATCTATTAAATTTTAGACTTGAGCTCATCCAAAAAGACTCAACACCTAACTAGTTTAAAATCGACTAATGAAATAAATTAATTTAATTTAATTAAAAATAAAATTCATTTTAAGAAATATAAATTTAACAAAGACCAAAAAAACATATTGGGGGGTGAAACTAAAAGGAACTTAAAAAATGGCTAAATAAATAAATCAATCAAGATTAATCTCTCAAACCTACAATATGTTAAAATCTAGATAAAAGCTCAACCAAGAAGCTAAACACTCGACCAATTAAATGTCGAATGATGACACCATAAAAAAAATCAATTTATAAACTTTTTTCAATGTAAAAGAAATAGCAATGAAGAAAACTTTTTTCAATGTAAAAGAGATTTTGGATTTTTGGACATTTTTGGGGTGTTTTTGGTTGATGAATTGATTTTTAGGTATTCCAAGGATATTCATGAGGTATTTTGGATTTAAATGGTTTAAAAATTAAATTTATCAAGAAAAAATAAAATAATTACCTGATTTTCCAGCCACCACCACAGTAGTAGTGGTTAGAATCTAGGCTCATAGATGAAAAAACAAAATACTAACTTGATTTTCCAGCCACCACAACAATAATAATAGTTAGAACAGGAAAACAAAATACTAACCTATTTTCCAGCCACCACTATAATAGTAGTGGCTAGAATCTAGGCTCATAAATGAAAAAATAAAATGAAAAAATAAAATAATAAACCTGATTTTCCAGCCACCACAACAGTAGTAGTAGTGGTTAGAATCTAGGCTCATGGAAGAAAAAACAAAATACTAACCTTACTTTCATTACAATGGGCTATGCCATAGGTGCTCAGATAATATTTGTAATCAAATGCCCCACATCTGATTATCATCTTTCACCAAAATCCGAAGTCCCATCCCCACCACACCCACTGTTGTTTCTTTGCTGGAATGAACAGGCTGTCAAAGGACGAGAGAGAGAGAGATAGAGAGAGAGTAACCCACAACGGATACAGACACCTTTGCCTTTCTTTGTCAATCCCGTCCCGTTATCACGTAGAAGTCATTCACTTGGTTTGTATGTCCTATGCATTCATCTGTTTTTTTACCGATATGAAGATCTTAATTTATCTTTTAAGATCTTAATTCATGAGAGAAAATCTGAGCTTTTTTTTCTATGTTACGTTCTCTTTGACTAGATCATCACTGCCCTTAGAGTACATTTTCTTTCGCGAGGTTTGCTTGCTCTTTCCTTTTTGGCTGGTTTTTATCGCACATCTAATATGCATTTGTTTTTTAAAACTTTTATTGCCTTTTTTATCCGTCTTAATTTTCTATTGCTGTTTGATATTGCTGCTCCTCGTAAGTTTTTTAATCTTTGGATGTTTGAAAGTATAGTTATTTTTAATTTTTAAAGTATTTTTAATATTAATACATCAAAATAATCTAAAAACACTAAAAAATTATTAATTTAAAAAAAAATTAAAAAAAATTATTTTTTTTTAAATACTTTTAAAACGTAAAAACAAACAGGAAATGCTGGACATCTTATATTCATCATTGTTTTGTGTGTGTTTAGTACTTTTTTAAAAAAATAATAAAGCTGTTTGCATAGCACATGTAAAAAAAAAATATATGATGTTGGAACATCGACCTTTTTTTTTTTTATGTTTTTGGAGGTCAAATAGTTGGTGTAAATTCCCAGTTATGAATAGCTGCCACTACCAATAATCAACTAAATGTAGTAAATTTAGCTATCGAAATAAAAGTCTTTGTGCGGTTATCAAGTAGAAGTCATTCACTTGTTTCTTTAAATTTTAATTTGTTTTTATAAAAATAAAATAAAAAAAGTTGATCCATGTCTCGGTATGGTTACCGAGTTTGGCCTTAATTAATTCTCCATCTCCTGTGTCTTTTCTCGGCATGGGTCATTGTCAAGAAGCAAAGATGGATCCAGCTCATTGTTCCCTCGATCTTGACTGGTAGTAATATTCTTCTATCTGAAAGAAGTCGACTCTCGAGAGGCTGATGAGATGATATATATAGAGGTGAAATAGATGGAAAATTATGGAATTGAAAAAAAGGAGCTGAAATGAAAAATACATAAAAAATAGATGGTATGATAGGATTTTTACGAAGAATATATTTAGGTTCTCAATCTTTAAAAATAATATAATTTATACAATTTAGATCCCTTCAAATCACATATTCAATTTTAGTAAAAAGGTTAATTTGTCTAAGTTTTCAGCCCTCAATTAGAAAAAGAAGAAAGATAGATTGCTAGAGTATAACTGTGAAAAAAAAGATCATTGTTCACATTATTCTCGACCATCAAAATAGTTTTCTTGGTGTTTCTAGACTCCATGCAATGAGAGAGGCTTAATAGTTGTCTTTTAAAGTCTTAATATTGCTTGAAAGCATGTCTAAGATGAGGAAGTTAGATCAAACTCAGATTTGATGTTGGGTTTCTAGACTTTTTTTATGGTGTTTTTGGTTGATAAATTGATTTTTAGGTGTTTAAAGATATTCATGAGGTGTTTTCGATTCAAATGGCTTAAAAATTAAATTAATCAAGAAAAAACAAAACACTAACATGATTTTCCAGCCACTAGCACAGTAGTGGTTAGAATCTAGACTCATAAATGAAAAGTTACTTGCATCAGCAGGTGACGCATTGCTCACGTATATTTTAAAGAAAGAACGATGTCCAACCCTTTAAAACATAAAAAATAAAATAAAATCAATTCCAAGAGCTCAGGTCTCGGCTTGAAGGCCCACCCACGTGCCAATACGCTCTTCGTTACAATGGGCTATGCCATAGAGCAAGGTTGTTAAAATCGCGATTTTGACACGGCACAGAAAGTACTAAACAAACTCGGATCGTAAAATTGGATCGTAAAATCGTAAAATCGTAAGGAATTTTAAAATACATAAAAACAAATTCATGCTTCAAATAAAAATTCATAGTACATTAAAATACATGCTTCAAATAAAAATACATACATAGTTCAAGCACCTTAAAATACATGCTTCAAATAAAAATCCATACATAGTTCAAGCACCTTAAAATACATGGTTCAAATAAAAATTCATACATAATTTAAATAATTTTTCATTAGCTAATAATTAACAAATTTAAAACAAATAATCTGTTGGTGTGTCATGTAAACTAAAACCAGCTTCATTGCCTTCATCTTCCTCATTATTCCTCAGACATTCATCAATATCATTAGCATCAAGAGGATTATTAGTGTCACTACTAGTACCAACACCAATATTATGAACATTAGTGCTACTACTAGTACCAACACCAATATCATCAATTTGAATCTCCAAATCATCTTCAGTACCATGACTCTCCATTTTAGCATCATTAGGAATTTCTTCTTCATCACTTTCATCTTCATTACCATTTTGTCTTCGTGTTGCGCTATCAATAGCACCAAGCAAATCAATATTTGAATGTTTTTCTCCCTCGGTTATCCAATCATCATCAGATGAAAGATCATCTTCTACACCAAAATCATCAGCTTGCTTTTTTACTTTATTATTATTCAATTTCAAATTGCACATTACAAATACCAAGTCATTCATTTTTCTCTGGTGCAAACGATTTCTTCGTTTTGTATAAACCTAAATAAACAATTCAAATTTATAAGATTTTTATCAAATATTTCAACCTTTAAAATAAAAAAAAATAAAAAAACTTACCATTTCAAATGCACTCCAATTACGCTCACATCCAGATGAAGACAAGTCAAGCTTAGAACTCGGATTGCAAACCTTTGTAATTCTGAACATTCATCCCCATAAGAATCCCACCATTGAGCTGGAGTTTTTTTATCTCTAGCTGTCTTGGCAGCCTCAATGCCAAACAACCCTTTTGCATCCTTGAATGATTCAAGTTGCAAGTCAATTTTGCACCTTTCACTTGCATTAGGCACCATCCTTTCTAAGCATTGATATAATTCAATTTTAATGTTGGCATTAACCTTAAAATTGGGATTATAATGATAATGAGGATTCAAATAATAAGCTGCTGCATGTAAGGGTCTGTGGAGTTGAAGTTCCCATCTTGCATCAACAATATTCCATATAGGTATATAACTATATAAAAAAAAACAATAAAAATATCATTACTTTATATATGAGATTCATAGTAATAAATAACAACATTTGAAATAAAAAATAGTAAGATATATACCTTTTTTTCACAAAACCAAAATTAACTTGTATCTTCTCTTTTGCTTCATCCATTGCTTTATATATAAAACCCATAGCTGGTTTCTCATCAGAATCAACTAATCGAAAAACTTTAATTAGAGGAAACGCTGCCTTAATACATATAGTAACATCATGCCAAAACCTGCTGTCCAAAACACAATTTTGAATTCGTTTCCCTTCTTCTATTCTTGCAAACCTACATGAACTCCACTGTTTAGAAGTAAACATGGTCATCAACTGCATTTTATGATCATTCAAACATCCCAAAGTCAAATATGCAGTAGCAAACCGAGTGGCAGCAGACCTAATCAAATCCTTTCCTTTCGTAAAGTGCCTTAGCATGGAAATAATAATAGTTCTTGAATAAATATATGAGGTGATTCTCCTCCCTTTAGCAATAGTTACTTGATGAACCTCTAACTTTTTCTCAAAATCCTCTAAGATCAAGTCAATACAATGGGCAGCACATGGTGTCCAAAACAAACTCTTTCTTTTTTCCATCAATAATTGTCCCGCTGCCTTATAATTTGCAGCATTATCAGTGACTACTTGGGCAACATTTTCCTCCCCAATCCTCTCCACAATGGCATCTAACATCTCAAATACCTTATCAGCAGTCTTGGACATATTAGAAGTATCCACCGATGACAAAAAAACCCGTCCTTTTAGGACTATTAACCAAAAAGTTACAAATACAACGTCTTTTTTTATCCATCCATCCATCAGACATTATTGAACAACCAGTTTTTTTCCATTCTAGCTTGTACTCCTCAAGCAAATTCATTGTTTGATCCACTTCTTGCTTCAAATACTTCTCTCTAATATCATAGTAAGATGGAGGCTTGAAACCTGACCCATGTTTTGCAACTAATTCAAGTGCCTTAAGAAACTCAGGGTTTTTTACACAATTAAATGGAATTGCACTAGTGTAAAAAAACCTTGCAATTTGTTGACATGCTTCTTCTATAATATCCTTTTTTAGCAATTGATTTAGGGTTGTTTGTGTACTTCCACTCCCACTAGCTACTCTTTTTCCTTTGTCCTTGGAGCTAATTTCTTTTATTTCATCATCATCCTCATTTACACTATATTGAAGGGCCTTTCTTTTCTTTTCAGTTGCTTCTAGATTTTTCACCAAAACACTTAAAATCATCTGCTTAACATTTTCTGGTACTTGTTGACATGGCTCAACATCCTTACGAGTGCAAGCCAAATGCAGTTTAAAACGAAAAATACCTCCACTAATAATTTTTTGACAATACTTGCACTGAACTTTTCTATAATTCTTATCAATATCTATCCCATGTTGCCATCCCACATCAAGCCTATTACCAGAAGAATTTTTTCTAGATGCCATAAGTTCAATTCAATAATCAATTCAAATCAGCCCTGTAAATCTGTAATCAATCCAAACATTTTTACAAACTTGATTTTAGTACACACTCAACAACAGAAGCAATGCAGCAGCATAAATGCATAATACTAATTGATTGAACATAATACATAATGCAAAAACAATATACAATAATGTAATACCATTGAATAAACTGTACGCACGATTACATTTATAGCATTTTAATCTAAAACAGAGTCACTCAGTCACACACAGTAATTTAGCAGCAACGCAGTACGCCTGATTACATTTGAATCTAAAATTCATAAGCAATCTCTCAACAATGCACATTAGACAGACCGACAGAGCCACAAAAGCTTTGAATCAACATATTAATCTTTAACAATTATCATCATTAAACTGTAAAGAAACGATGCATGGTAAGAAACGGTTGGAGAGCAGCTTACCTCCACTACCTCTAACACCTTTGCAGCCACCTTATCCTAATTGGTACAAGCCAGAACTCAATTGTGAATACCATGCCGGTATTACTGGGCATAACATCTATACCTGCAACGCCTTCAAGAGAAAGCTTTTGCAATTAATCAAGGCTGGGTGGATAGAATTGGAAGATGCCCCCAATGTGAATACGAACCCGTTGCCTAATCATGTTTGAAGCATATTAGGATGAAATGTTTGGGGAATTGGAAAGCATCAATGGTCCAGCATGATAGCTTGAATTTTGTGGAACTCAACCTTGGACCGTGGTGTTGTTCCGCATTGTCTTTGAGTCCTCTACGCAGAGCTTTTGAGAGGAGGTTAGCCTATGAACAGATTCGCCAAAATAGAGGAATGAAACCTACCTTGTTATTGCCTTTTGTTAATGCTTTTGAATAAGACTTTCTCTGTTACTGTGCTTCTCTTGTGAAATAAGATCATGTGTTTTCTTGTGTTCACATCACACTCTTCTTTGTTGTTATTACATGTAAATAACATTTTGAGCGCAACTTTGCTCACAACACTACAACATGAAGAATCCTTTGGTGTTCCTTTCTTCCAAACCCATACATTAATCTCATATGTTTTCAGGTATATTTTTTTGGGACCTCCAAAGTGAGTACAAAAACAAAAATCATGTTGATATTTGTCCAAAACAAATGCATCTTGGAAATTCAAGTGATTCCTTAAATAGGTACACATATACCTAGAAAACTTGAAAGAAAAAAAAAAAACAACAAAGACAAACAACACTATGAGGTAACTCAAAAGCTGAGTTTTATTTGACTGAATAAATCACTTTGCATACGCACATGAAAGCAAGACCTATCGATCCTCAATGCATGAGTTTGAGATGAGGAAAGGCCATCTTTGATAATTCTTTCACAAGGCTAAAAAAATATCCGTTGCAGTCCCATTTTGAGCCTAGTAATGTTTTTTGGAAATAACCTTGACTAGGATCACACCCCACACTGGGGGGCAAAATAATAGAGTTTTTACCCATCCAGAAAAAGCAGCGAAGATGGGTGCTGGATTTGATCATGTAATTTTTAATCTTTCATTATCTTCTAAATGAAGCAGTGATTGGTTAAGAAAAGAAAAGAAGAAGATCTAAAGGATCTAAAAGATTTAAGCTTCTCATACAAACAACTGATATGATTGTGCTCAACCAAACAAAAACGAAGAAAACAAAGAGAAAAGCCCAAACCCGACACTGGGGGGCAGAACAAATCATTTTTGAAAAAAAACAAATCCAAAAGGAATCACTTGTTGATCCTTAGTCTTGAAATCCCTTAAACACTTTTTGAGCCTGCAACATATCCATTTTTTTCGTAACAAATAGCCAAAGCCTACATTACATACCTGATAAAGCCCTTTCTGATCAAAGGCAAGCAATCTGGATGGGTAGGTAGTGCTTTCATGTGCAAGTCGAATCATTATTCATGCAAATAAAATAAATGCTTTGAATCAATTCGGTTCTCAATAACCCTCAAATTGACATTTAAACCTTTTGTGACCAACCAGATGTCACCTTCATCTTTAAACCAAAGCAAAAAACTTTCATCACTTCAAGAAACCTGTCCATAGGAATCGCTTGAATTTTTGAGAACAAGTTTATTTTGAACCAATATCAAAATCATTTTTGTGATTGGAATAACTTGGAAGTTCCAAAAATTTTGCATGAAAACATTTCATTGTACAAAAAAACCCAAATTTACTTTCACATATCCTCACCCCAAACTAAACCCAAGTTGAACACTTGGGGGGCATGATCAAGCTGGGGGGCAATCAAATACACATGGTAGGGTTATCTCCATGATTCCTTTTCTAAGGAAAATGTCGGGTAAAATTGGCAACTCTTGAGATAAACGGTGAAGGACAAAGATGTATGATGACATCAAACTCTTCCCAGAGGTCAAGATCGCAATGTGTAACCCGAGTAAGCAAACGTGGAAAAGCCATCGAAGTTTACTACCAACACTACAACTTTTGACACCATGGGGGCCTATATTTCTCAGGTAAGTATACATGCATATCAATCATAATGCATTTGCTTTTCAACATTGATAATCATTGTTTCAACATCAACTTTTGGGTAGTGCGTTTTATAACCCTACCTCCCTTTGAGTGCGCCTTTGAGCCCTCACCGCCTTTTGAGTGCGCCTTTGAGCCCTCATCCCTTAGGTAGTGCGTTTTCTAACCCTACCTCTATTTTTGAGTGCGCCTTTGAGCCCTCAACTCCATCATGAGTGCGCCTTTGAGCCCTCACCTCCTTTTTGAGTGCGCCTTTGAGCCCTCACCTCTATTTTGAGTGCGCCTTTGAGCCCTCATCCCTTTGGTAGTGCGTTTTCTAACCCTACCTCCTTTTGAGTGCGCCTTTGAGCCCTCACCTCCATCTTGAGTGCGCCTTTGAGCCCTCATCCCTTTGGTAGTGTGTTTTCTAACCCTACCTCCTTTTGAGTGCGCCTTTGAGCCCTCACCTTCATTTTGAGTGCGCCTTTGAGCCCTCATCCCTTGGGTAGTGCGTTTTCTAACCCTACCTCCTTTTGAGTGCGCCTTTGAGCCCTCACCTCCATTTTGACTGCGCCTTTGAGCCCTCATCACTTTGAGTGCGCCTTTGTGCCCTCAACTCCTTTTGACTGCGCCTTTGAGCCCTCACCTCCCTTTGAGTGCGCCTTTGAGCCCTCACCTCTTTTCGAGTGTGCCTTTAAGCCCTCGCCATCCAATTCTTCACATTTTTTTCATCTGGGTAGGTCACCCATTACAATGAGACCACTCTTTACTTTTATGTTTGGGCAGGTCGCCCATGAAAATAGACCAATGTCAGCGTGAGTGTGTGGGCTGGTCGCCCATGAAAATAGACCACCTTAAGTATGTGTGGGCAGCTCGCCCGTGAAAATATACCATCTTTCTTCCAAAAAAACAAAGGGGTTTGAACACATAGGATTTTGGTTCTGGTTAGAGGGGATTGCCGACAGGAATCTCAGTTTAGCCCAACCACACACAGGACTTTGGGTCCGGTTGAAGTTTTAGGTCAATCAAATTTTGAGACGACCAGTTTCGGAAGACCAATTTTATTTTATCTTTACAACACTTACTATGCACAAATCTTTGCTCCGTAAGCATTGTAAAGAGGGGGGCAACTGTTGTAACCTATTTTTGGGTCCCCACATAAAAACTAAAAAAATACAAAAAAAATAATAATACATTATAAAAAATATAACAGTGAAAAAATGCCAGAGTGCTCTAAAAATGCTCAAAAATTGATTGAGGATGTTCAAAAATATAAAAATTAAATTTTTGACAGTATATCATTGACTGATGAGAGCCCCGATGATAAAGAAAATTCAATTTGAGGAAGAAAAATGCAAAATTAGAAGTTTATGGACTCAATTAAATTTTTATTGAAGGTTTAATTGAATTTATAGAGGTTTTAATTGCAAAAAAAATTGATTTTGGAGTTAATTTGAGCTTTAATTAGAAGAAATTAATTTTCTAGGGTCAAATTATAATTTTTGGAAGTTAAATTGGTCAAATCAGGGGCTTAATTGCATAAATATTGAGGTTTAATGGCCAATTAGGGACTGAATTGAAGAAATCCGAGACCAAGGACTAAATTGTAAAACGCGCGCAAATGGAGGGCCGAAATTTGAATCTGATGCTTTTGGCGCCTTTTCCTTTTAAATGAAACGGCGCGTTTTGACCAAAACGGCGCCGTTTCATTCACTGTTGCTAAAAAAAAAAAAAAAAAAAAACAGAAGCCCAAAACGGTGCCGTTTTGACGCGCGAGGCAGGGGAAGAAGAAGATTTTTTCTTCCCCTTTTCACCTAATTTTTCACCCGGATTTGGCGCAATAAGACGCCCGCAATCACCCACTTGCCTCCTCCTTTTTATCCACGGATCGATAGTGGACGCGGCGGCGGCCACCATGACGTCTCCCCTGCTTTTTTCTATAAATACAGGGGAGGGCTGCTAAGAAAAAAAAAAAGAAAAAAAAAGAGAGGAGAAGAGAAGAGAAGGGAGAGACAGAGAGAAGAAAGCAGAAGAAGAAGAAGCAGGGAAGAAAGTCGAACATCACCACCGCAGGTAGCGTTTCCGTCGTTTTTTTTTGTTCTGCATGCAGATTAATAGCACAGTAACTCGCTAATTAATTCACGGTTACTGTGCATGTGCACAGTAACCCGCAGATTAATTCTCTGGTTACTGTGCACACAGTAACCCGGTTACTCTGTGCACAGTAACCAGCCCATGCATTTGGGCCATGTTCGGCCCAGCCCATGTAAAAGGGCCAGGTTTGGCCCAGCCCATGCAATTGGGCCTGATCCGGCCCATAAAAAAAAGAAAAAATATTATTGTTTTAAAAAAAAATATTTATGATGTTTCCATTTGTTATTTATGTTATTTTTATTAATATCGGGTAGTATTTTTATGTTGTAAAAATATAAATCGGGTATTAAAATACCTGGTTTTTTTTGTCACAAACTTTCAAAAATACAAACAAATTAAAAAAAAAAACATTTTTGTGCATACGGCCAAGTGTCTCAAAATCTAAAATATCATATCGTATTTTTCATGTAAAAAAAAACAATATTTTAGCATGCATTTTGGCTTTAATAACCAGTTTATTAAAGTCAAGAGAACATTGGCCAAAATCTCAAAAAACAACAAAATATTTTATTTTGTTTGATTTTAGTATCAAGGATTATGAATTTATACGTAAATCGTATTTCTGATATTAAAAAAATATATATATATTTTTTCTTTTGACGACTTCGAATAGTTAGTTTTTTACCCGATAAAGATAAGGATCTCCTTACAGAGGAGGACTTTTCTTAAACCGTAAACGAACCAACAATTCAAAAACCACAACACGATTTTAGATTTTATCAGACATTAAAACAATGCAGCTTACCTTAGGTAGGGCGTAGTTGGGGTGCTAATACCTTCCCTTTACGCAACCAGTCTCCGTACCCGATCTCTAAAGACCAGTTAAGGTTCCTAGTAACCAGAATACTAGGTGGCGACTCCCATTCCAATTTTTCACTTGTAGAGACAAGAATTTCCTTGTCTCTCCCTATTTTCCAGGAATAAATTATTCCGATTTTCCCTTGAGGGTGCACGATCGCCGCGCCGCCGCACACGTGCGACAATGATCACGGTGAAGAACCAGTGAATATTTGTAGGAGATGAAACAAGAAAAACATAACTTACCTGGTGAAGAATGGAGAGACGTCATTGTTGTTGTGTGGACTCTGGTTCTCACGGTGGCTACTGAAAATGACGCCGTCGATGGTGGAAAAACAAAAACGATGAGCGGCGAGGACTGTTGTGGAGGTGGACGGTGGCTGATTGTTGGCTGAGAGAAAGAGATGAAGAGACTGAGTGGCCGAGGATTTTGATTTGAGGGATTTTTTGTGTTCTGATTCTTTGAATGTGAACGGTGAATCTGAAGAGAAGAGAGAAGACTGATTGTTTCGGTGAAATGAGAATTGAGAAATGCTTGTGATCTGGTGAAGCCAATAGGCAGGCGACGCCTGGCAGCTGAGTTGCTTCTTTATCTCCTGCGAGCAAAATCGTTAAATCGGGTGTAAAATCGCGATTTTACGTGATTTTACTCGATTTTAACGATTTTACCCGATTTTACTCGATTCCGAGTTTTATAAACGATTTAGCACGTAAAGTCTATATCAACTCGTAAAAACGTACGATTTTACGAGTTGGATCGCGATTTTAACAACCTTGCCATAGAGTGCTAAGATAATATTTATAATAAAATGCCCCCACATCTGATTATCATCGTTCACCACAATCCCAAGTCTCATCCCCACCACACCCAGTATTGTTTCTTTGCTGGAATGAACAAGCTGTCAAAGGACGAAAGAGAGAGAGAGAGAGAGAGGGAGAGAGAGTAACATACATAGCTTTTCCGCCCGCATCATGTTGTGGGGGTAATTTCAAAAACTAATTTTTATTTAATCATATATAATTAAAATCAATATTCATAAGAGTTAGAAAGATTTGGATTTTAAAAGGGAAAAAAAAATGCATTTCTTAGATCAATATCTTCATTCCATTTTTTATGTATTTTTTTTGTTTTGACAAAAGAATTTAATTAAAAATGTTCTTTGCAATAAAGATTTAAAATAACTCAAATTAATAGACATTCTCAACGATCTAAATAAAAAAGTAAGGAAAAATATTATTTAACTGTTGATATTAAAAATTATTTTTATATATTTTAAAATAAAAATACTCTTGGAAACAATTATTCTTGTTTTGCGAGCAAATTAGTGAGTTTTTCACTTGTTATCATGATCTTTGTGTTGATTTGAATGCCTAGTACTATGAGAACAGGTGCAACCATAGAAAGGCAGCCTTGAATTCTGCTAAAAGCAATTGGATTTTTCTCTTACACTATTGATCTCATCATCATCATTATC
The DNA here is from genome assembly GCA_033617975.1 of Populus alba x Populus glandulosa. Taxonomy (NCBI): domain Eukaryota; kingdom Viridiplantae; phylum Streptophyta; class Magnoliopsida; order Malpighiales; family Salicaceae; genus Populus; species Populus alba x Populus glandulosa. The sequence goes on along the minus strand of CM066156.1, from coordinate 3,627,267 downwards.
ATTGTCATACTGTTTCTCAACAATATAGAACACCTTACCAAATCAGTGAAATGTCTTACTTCCCTTGGATGAGGTTTTGCCTCCACTGCAGGGTAGTTATTGATAAGCTGAAGAAATGTAGGGTAATATCTCTTGTCATACTGTTTCTCAACAATGAAGTAAGGTAGTTGATTTTCGAGTAGTATCAAGTCCTAAGATAATCTTCACTATCAATTTTTGCTTTCCTAAGATAATTTTTTACTCTTTACGATGGAGATTTGTTGAATTCTGCAGGATGAACTTGATAGTGAAGACAGCATCCATTACAAAGTCATGAATACTAAATACAAAGAAAGCCCATGAGTTGAAGTACAACGAAAAACTGCAAAGGAAACGGAAAGTACACAGACAATACAACAAAAGGCAACAATGAGAGAAATAAAATGACACCGGATTGGGGCTAACTTGGTCCCCTTGGAGTACTAGCGAAGGAAAGGACTGCAAAAATTGTCTGTACAAGAGTGAGGAGGAGCAAGACAGTTGCACTAACAGTTGCAGCACTTCTCCGAAGGTTTCCAAAACATACCTCTCTATTTTTCAACCAGGAGTTCTGGTAGTGTTGATCCAGCTGCTTGTAGAGGTTAGAATAAATGGAATATTCTTCAGTAGTTTTTGCCGAAAGCTTGTCAATCAGATTCTTCACTGAAGCACCATCTCTTTCTGTCTCAATGATGTTATTTTTAATGAGGAGAGCCACATCGTTGGGTGTGGCAACAAGAGTATGAAGTAGCTTAACGTAATGGCAGATGTACTCGTCTCCTTTATAATGACACCACTCCAAGGCAATGAGATTTCCGAAGAGAAGTTCAGTGTGGTGATCTATCTGAAGACGTGGTATACGTAACTCACCTTTTCTAGAAGAAAATTTTACGTCAAGTAAGCATTCATTTTGAAGTTCCTTAAAATTAATCGCTGTCTCATGCAGATTGGTTGCGCTATAAAATTTTCCAATCCGTTCGGCACTCATCGGATCTGGATGGTTGAAGGATAATGAAGATCTGACCAAATCGGTGAAATGTAATATCTCCTTGCTGTCGACGCTCGGCTTGTATGGACTGTTATTGTACCTATTTAAGTACTCGTAGGCAAGCTCTCGAAAAGAAGTATAATTTCCTTCGCCGTCTTGAAGAAGATGGCCATATAATTTCTCAAGAACGAAGAATGGCAACTGATTCTCGAGCAGCAACAAATCTTGTCGAATCCGAAACCTTAACCCGCTTCTACTCAATAAGGAATCATCTCCATATTGTTTAGAATCTTTATTCCTCAACAAGTACTCCAAGATGAAAACAGCATCCAACAACACCATTTTCACAAACCGATCACTTTCTGCAACTTCATGAGAACCATCTTCATAACATTGGCGGATGTTCTCCTCTTCTTTTTCAATGGTGTTCTGAATTTCATCCAGGAACTTCACATGGTGCTCCCTTGTTTCCCCTACCACCCTGTTACAGAATGCTTTCAAATAAATCCGCTTTTGCGTATTCATGGGCTGCAAATTCGTCTTGCCATGGTGAATAGGACCTATAGAAACTTCTTGAGGAGTATAGATGGCTTCATTTGATTTGCGAAGTGCACCAGGAACTCTGTAGATACAATATTTCCCATCATTAATTAGATTTTTCCCGCTTTTATATACAACTCCTCCAGCTTCAAGATCCGAGTACAGTTCTTCATGGTCTGGATTCTCAACAATATTATCCATGGTAGTCTGGAGCTGAAAAATACGAGGAATTAATTCCGTCATTATCTCCATGGTAATCTTGAGTATCAAATGAAAAATATGGTGAAATAATTTCAGCATTATCTTTGAGAATCTCTCCCATCTATCAAATTTTGCTGTCCAGGAACATAAATAAACAACAATTACGTACTAACAATAGAATCTATTTCACAAAAATATTTCTACGCGTTTGAATTTTTTTGCTTATGCAACAGAACACAATGCTAATATTTGCTATTAGTTTCCAATGAAACTAAGTGATTTATCTGACAAGATAATGGATTAGTTCACCAAAATTTAATTAGGATAAAAAAAAAAAGAGTGTAAAAGATCTTTAAATTCCTAAAAGATTTTATTTTTGTTAACAAGGGAAATTAATTCATACTGTTGAACTACTTCTGTTATGTTATTCACATATTCTCACCATAAAGTGCACCTCCCTAGCTGGTTAATGTTTAGGGTGTTTGTGTTGGAAATATTTTGGATATGGAAACAAATAAAGAATAAAATCAATAAGTAAAAAAGCACGGTTTATAAAATGTTTATTTATTTTCACACCGAGACAACATCTTTAAGACTCTAAAAGAATAAAAACAAAATACAAAGGGGAAAAAAACTTTTATTTATTTATCTCTTTATGTAATGACAAGTTTATATAAATTTAAAATATTTTAATGAAATTATATAACTATTAATAATATAGTTATATTTTGAATTAAACTGAATAAATTTTATTTTATTTAAATATTTATAAATATCAAAATTAATTAAAAAATAATCCATTAAATAATTAATCTCACTTTAAATTAAACTTCAAGTGTCAAGTACTATCTTCTAATTTATATTATAAATATTTATATAATAGTATTAGAAAACATACTAAAAGAAGATTACCCGCTATAATTTTCACTTAATTTATTATATAATAAAAATTCATACTTAAAAATATTTTAAAAAAATTATTTTTAATATGAGATAAAAATTATTTTCTTCTTTATTGCCTTACAACTAAACCAACTTTAAACTCAATAATTAACAAAGAAAGGAGTATACCTCTTAATTAATCATTAAACCCGATATTCACATGCACGAGGGTAGGGTCAGCAGGTTGCTCATGGTAATTTATTTAATTAACGAGGTAATTAACAGCTTACATCATGCAGTAATTTAAAAACTAGCTTTATTGAAATAAAAAGAAATTATACGCTGACTAAAAATAATGAAAGGGAAAAAAAAAACACAGAAACCGAGTACCTGGCCTGTGAAAAACAGTAATAATATTTTACAAATGGAGATCAAACAGCAGAGCTTCCTCTGATCCTGGACGCAATGTCTACTTCTTTAGCTTAAAAATGGCAGCCTCTCTCACACTTCCACCATTCTCTGTAACTTGTGTCTCTTGTGCCTCTTGTGCATGTTATATATAGGAGGAGGAGTACTGTATGTGCAGCAATCATTACTGGAGAACAGCGTCCACCGACAATGTTCTTACTTATACTTTTTTTTTTTGATAAATTTTTTTAAAAATTTAAAATTAGTAAAAATAACAAAAATTCAAAAAAAAAATATATTTTTAATATATTTACATGGTTTTAGCATTTTTAACATCGTCTAAAAAAAATTAAATTTTAAAAAGTTTTTGAAACAAATTTAACTTTTTTACACCATTTTTTAAAATTATTGATTTTTCTCTTTAAATCAATATTGATATTACTTGCTTTTTAAAATATAAAAAAATTAAAAATTATTGAATTTATAAAAAAAAGTTGAGGTGCCGATTTGTAATTCCAAACAAGATTATATAGGAGGAGTACTCCCCTCTCCACTACTCTGATAATTGTCAAGCTAGCTGGCACTAATCGGTGCTGTTTAAATCAACAAAGTCACCTAATAGCTGCCACTAAAGTGAGCTAAGTCAACAAAGTGAGCTGGCACTGAATTGTTGCCTGTTACACACAAAAAAACCCAAGCCCTAAACCTAACCCTATAAAAATGCAGAACCGTAGGGAAGCCTTCTAGGATCAGCCGAACTAGTGGCGGCGCGTGGACCTCACGCTCCACCGCCACTGACAGCGCGTGGATCCACGTGTCGTCGCCGGCGAAGACCAGCTGGTGAGGGAGGTTTGCGCTCTCTGGTTTTTTACAAAGGGGAAATCGGCTGGAAGGAGAAGAAGGGAGAATCTAAAATGGCCATAGCCGCCGGCTGGCTTTTATTGGCTGGGCGTTGGGTTTCTCTCCTTTTGCCGGGAAGATAAAGAGCCTAGGGACGGTCTCCAAAGAAGAGAAAAGGCAGGGTCCTTGTTCTATTTTCAAGGCGGGGGGGGGGGGGGGGGGTGTGGCGGCCGGTTTGTTTTTTAGAGGAGAAAGGTGGTGGCTACATTAGAGATGGGTTTATTAGGTTTAACTTTTTTTCTTTTCTCTCAATTTTTCTTCCCCCCATGTAAATTGTTTCTCCCCCGTCAATCTGTTCCCCGCCCCCGTGCAAATTTTTCTCCCCCTCTTTCTTTTACTGTAGACTAGAATTTATAAGTAAAATTTTGCTATATTTTCAAACTAGTCCCTCAACTTTTCTTTTCTTTTCCTTTTTTTTTGTAAATTTTGATTTTTCTTATTTTTTGTATTTTTGAAAGTGAGCAATATCAATGTCGACTCAACAAGAAAAATCAGTGATTGTAAAATTAACGCGTTAAAAGTTGAACGCGTTCAAAATACCTTTGAAAATTTAGATTCTTCTGAAATGACGTTGAAAATGCTAAAAATGATGCAAATATATCAAAAATACATTTTTTGGGTTTTTCTTTGTTTTTTTTGCTATTTTTTATTTTTCTTAAAATTTATCAAAAATATAGGTAAAAAATTGGGTAGCAACAAATGCCTCCTTTTTATAATGCTTACAAAGCAAAAATTCCTCAATATTTTGTATAATAAGCTTGTAAAGAAAACAAAAGGTCTTCCTTACTTACTGAGTGATCCACTCATCCAAGAACTTCGCTTTTTAAAAGAAAATAGTCTCATTATCTTAGGCAACTTGCCCTTTTTAAAGAAAAGTGGTCTATTTTCAAGAGCGACCTGCCAACACACTCACGCTGGTCTATTTTCACGGGCAACTTGCCCACACATACTCACGCTTAATTTTCTTTGTTAGCTGTTAATTCATCCAAACTCTTTTTTATTTTTTTACTATTGTCCCTGCCTCTATCTTTTTTGTAAAATTTCTCTTCAAGCCATAAGCTATTAATTAGTTAGGCAAGTAACCTCTTATGTCTTATGCTTTAGAAAAGTTAAAATATATAAATTATGGATATAATAGATATATTAAAAAGAAAATATTTAATATTTATGTTTAATCCACTTGTATAAAACAACAAGTCAGTAAGAACCACATCAATTATGAGTAATTTACCTTCTCATTTAAAAAATTATGGCTCCCTACTACCTTAACCTCATATAGGAATAATAAAAAGGCATTGCCGCACCGAGGCATGTAGCCCAGCGGTCCTGGCAAGGGTTTCCTTGTCTATACATCCTTGGTTCGAGCCTTAGGGTGCACGTCTGTCACCCCCGCGGTGCCTTACTTGCCTACTAGGTTTGTAGGATATTCAGTGGGTCCGGGGATTAGTTGTGGTGCACGTAAGCTGGTCCGGACACCCCGGGTTGTCAAAAAAAAAAAGGCATTGCCTAGAGTTGTTTACACTAATTATAACACCAGAAGAACAATATTTAATTTTCATTTCATCAGAGTAATGTATAGAAACAAAATTAGCAGTTCACGCATGGGGACAACCTTAGACTCTCGAAGGCCTTTATTAAAAAATAAACTTAGGTTTCACCAATAAGTCAAATGAGTTTCAACTTCGAATTAAAAAATAATTAAGAAACAAATCATGAACCTAGCATGTTATATTTGCCTTTTCTTTTCTTTTTAATTTTTTGGTGATTAGAGAGCAGTTAGGTGATGATTAGAGAATATATGATGTGTTTCGGCTGAGGCAAATTAGGACGTCACACAATTAAGGTAAGGCAAAGAGCACTCGCGGACTGAAGGTTTTTTTTTTTTTTTTTATGTTGTCATCTTGCATCTTTTACATTTGCAGTAGCTTAAAAAAGACCAAATGAACCAATGTCCAAGCTCGGATACATGTTGAGTTTAAGTACACATACACTTAGTTATGAGTTAGACCCACATACACGTGGGTCTGATAATCTACCAAGCTCAATATTTATGAAAGACTGACTAAATATTAAAAAATAGTCCAAGTTGAGATTTTTACATATCTCGGTATAGTTACCGAGTTTGGCCTTACAACGACGGCATTAAAGATCCATTTCATTTGAAGCTTCAAGAGGGAGGGCAAGATATGTAAACTACTCTCGTTTTGAAAGCTGATTGCATTAATTCTCCATTAATTAATTATCCATCTCCTCTGTATTTTCTCGGCATGGGTCATTGTCAGGAAGCAAAGATGGATCCAGCTCATTGCTCCCTCGATCTTGACTGGTAGTAATATTTTTCTATCTGAAAGAAGTCGACTCTCGAGAGGCTGATGAGATGATATATATAGAGGTGAAATAGATGGAAAATTATGGAAATTATGGAATTGAAAAAAAGGAGCTGAAATTAAAAATACATCAAAAATAAATGGCGTACTAGTGTTTTTACAAATAATACATATAGGTTCTCAATTTTTAAAAATAATATAATTTATACAATTTAGATGCCTTCAAATCACATATTCAATTTTAGTTAAAAAGTTAATTTGTATTAGTTTTTAGCCACCCTCGTCAGAAAAAGGAGAGAAAAAGATTCCTAGCGTATAGCTGTGAAAGAGAAGGTCATTGATCATATTATCCTTGACCATCAAAATAGTTTTCTTAGTGTTTCTAGGCTCCATGCAATGAGAGAGGCTTAATAGTTGTCATTTAGAATTTCAATGTTGCTTGAAAGCATGTCTAAGATGAAAAAGTCAGATCAAACTTGATTTAATTTTGAATTTTTAAATATTTTTTAAGTGTTTTTGGTTGATAAATTGATTTTTAGATGTCTCAAGAATGTTTATGATGTTTTGAATTCAAATAGCTTAAAAATTAAATTTATCAAAAAAAAAACAAAATATTAACATGGTTTTCCAACCATCACCGTAGTAGTGGACAGAATCTAGACTCATAGATGAAAAGTTACTCGCATCAGCAGGTGACGCATTGCTCACGTATATTTTAAAGAAAGAATGATGTCCAACCCTTTAAAACATAAAAAATAAAATCAAATCAATTCTAAGAGCTCAGTTCTTGGCTTGAAGGCCCACCCACGTGCCAATACGCTGTTCATTACGATGGGCTATGCCATAGGGTAATCAGATAATACTTTAATAAAATGCCCCCACATCTGATTATCATTGTTCACCAAAATCCCAAGTTCCATTAATTCTCCATCTCCTCTGTCTTTTCTCGGCATCGGTCAATGTCAAGAAGCAAAGATGGATCCAGCTCATTGCTCCCTCGATCTTGACTGGTAGTAATATTCTTCTATCTGAAAGAAGTCGACTCTCGATTATAATAACCTGATTTTCCAGCTATTATAATAATGATTAAAATTTAGACTCGTAGATAAAATGTTGTTTGCGTCAGCATGTGACTTATTGCTCACGTATTTTTTAAAAAAGGAATGATGTCCAACCCTTTTAAAAAAATAAAAATAAAATCAAGTCCAAGGTCTTGGCTTGAAGACCCCACCACGTGCCAATAAGCTCTTCATCACAAGGGGCTATTCCATAGGGCTCCCGGGCTAAAGTTTTTGGCTTTTTTTGTTTTTTGTTTTATATATATGTAGTGTCCGTTTGAAATTGCGTTTAAAAAACGTTTTTTATAAAATTTGAATTTTTTTTGTTTGAAATTAATATATTTTTGATGTTTTCAAATCATTTTGATATGCTAATATCAAAAATAATTTTTAAAAAATAAAAAAAATATTATTAGCATGCTTTTCTAAGTGAAAAATACTTCGAAAAACAACAGCAACCACACTTCCAAACATCCTCTAAATTAAATATAAATTCATAAAAAAATATTATTAAATACAATTGAGTTCATTATCTAAATAATAAATTTGAAAAGTTAAGTTATAACATCTTAACTTTTATTTTTTTTATTAATACATTTTTTTAATATGTATTTTTTAAAAATTAATTTGTTAATTTACGTTTCAATCCTTTCTCTATAATTGTTTTGGTGTGCTCATTTAACCTTTTTTGAATAAATATTTTTTCAAAGTTATTTTATAGGTATTTAGTTTTGAAAATATTATTCTAATTTATTTATAATTTATTTATTTTTTAAAATAAAATATTTTCAATAATATTCATAATCAAATACCACCACATTTGATTATCATCGTTCACAGAAATCCAAAGTCCCATCCCCACCACACCCACTGTTGTTCAAGAGAGAGAGAGAGAGAGAGAGTAACCCACAACGGATACAGACAGCTTTGCCTTTCTTTATCAATCCCGTCCCGTTATCACGTAGAAGTGAATGATTACAGCAGCTTTTCCGCCCGCATGATGTTGTGGGGGTAATTTCAAAAACTAGTTTTTATTTAATCATGTAATAATTAAAATCAATATTCGTAAGAGTTAGAAAGATTTGGATTTTAAAAGGAAAAAAAAATGCATTTCTTAGATCAATGTCTTCATTTCCTTTTGAAAATAACTATAAAGTTACGTAGAGTTAATCGTGAAAAAACCTATGATATTAAATTTAGAATTTTGCTTTTAAATGAAAAAGCCATGGATGGAAGCTAAGAAAAAAATGAAAAGACGGTAATTTCCAAACGAGAGAGAAACAATGACAGCTAGAGAGAGAAGAATACTACTCGTATATTATACATGTTAGTGAGACAGAAAGAGTGAGAGAGGGAGGCTGCATTCAACAGATCAGTATAGCAATATCCAGGGAAGGGGCTGCGTGCTGCTTACAACAAAACAATTGCTTTCCTCAGGTAAAGGCACTCAGGTTCTTTGCGCACTAGCTACTTTTAGTGTTCTTTTTTTTCTCTCTGTTAATGTTCATCTTTTGTTTCACTATATATATTTGTTTAAAGTTTTCAATTAAGCCTTAATTTAGCGGTTCTTACTTCTTAAATTTTTTTATAATTAGTTATTGAAAATGCTTATTATCTAATTAGTTTTATTTTTTCATAATTAGTTTCATTATCTAACTTTTATTCATCTCCAATATTATCAGATTAAGATGACTTTCCAGCCTCTTCTTACTAAAAAAAAAAAAATAACATGATTCAGGGTCTATAAATATATTACGGATCCTTCAAAAGATAAAGGTTTTGAATCTTCATTTTTGACGACATATTAATTTATTTTCAAAATCTTTCTAAAAAATATCATTGTTTTTCTCAAAAAATAAAAATTACTTACGCATCAAATATCTCTAAATTCATCAAAGATGACTTTTTACAAGTATCAGTCACCAACCATCTTAGCTTACCAAACACTAATGAATAATCACATTGGTTAGGAAAAATAGATTACATTACCAGAATTAAAAAATTAATCAATTATCCAAAATATAAGTCTTGCCCTCAAACTATTATCTAGTCATAATTGTGTTGGGGCTTCCAAATACAATCACCAATCCTGGTTTTTTTTTTTTAAAGTAGGTTTTTTCTTCTCTCATTTTCACATTTCATATATTCACCATTTTTGTTTTATTTCATCATATTTATATTTTGTTTTCTTAATGCAAGTGGTTGTAAATAATGTTGGTAACATATGTAAATGTTCCTTTTTAAAATAAAATTGTTTCAATAAACATTTTCGTGGCTGTTATGAATATTTAATGTAGGGTACACATATAGATATGTGAGCTACCATGTAGAGAATATTCTGCTTAAAAATATCAACGGAAAATATAGTTTATAATTAATGTGGGGGTAAAAATAAAGATATGTGACCTACCATGTATTATGCTTAGGTAGGTAGGGAATCTGATTTAAAATATCAAAGGAAAATATAGCTCATGCTAGTGTATATATATATATATAGTACAACTTTTGATAATAAAAAATAAATAATAGGACGTAAACATCTTCACGTAAGGCATCTCCACTTTTAAGCATAGTTTTAAGACCCGACCCGGTCCAAGGCCTGGGTTCCGGGTTTTGACCGGGTCACCGGGTCTCGACCGGGTCAAAATTTATTTTTTAAAAAATCAAAACGACGTCGTTTTAGCAAAAAAAAAAACAAAAAAAAATAAAAGACAACGGGTTTGTGGCCGGGTCTTGCCGGGTCCCGAGTCGACCGGGTCTGGCCGGGCCAATTCCCAAGCGGGTTTTGGCCTCCACCCGGACCGGTTCCATGCCCGGATCGGCCAGGTCCCGGGTCAACCCATTGCGTTAATTTTTTTTCAACATAAAAAAGTATTCTTATGACATTAGTTTTTTCAAAAAAGTAAAAAAAAATGATATAGGTAATTGAAAGGAGTGCATGTACTATCAGAGCAATATTAACCTAAAAAGTAAATAAAATAAAATATTATGAAATAAGTATTTTATATTTATATTTAATTAACAAAAAAAATTTTAAAAATTAATTGAACAAAGTCCAAAAATAACTCAAGATAATCTGTGTTATTTTCAAATCGACTAAAAAATTCTATAGAAAGTAAAAAAGAAAAGAAGCAAAACAATGTTGGATGATAAAATAAATTTTTTTTAAAAAAAGAGCTCAGGTGAGTATATTAAACCCGGGTTAATCTTTCAAACTCGTAATCCATTAAATTATAAACCCAAGCTTATTTCAAAAAAAACTCAACTCTTGACTAGTTTAATGTCGAATGATGAAATAAATTAATTTAATTTAATTAAAAAATAAAATACCATGAAACGAGCATTTTATATTTATATTTAATTAATTAATTTGATTTGTTTCAAAAATTGTTTTTTAAAACATTTAAATTCAACAAGGGCAAAAAAATAAAAACTCAAGATAGCTCGTGTTATTTTCAAAACAACTAAAAACTTCTATAGAAAAGAAGAAGAAGAAGAAGAAGAAGAAGCAAAACAATGCTAGAGGATGAAACAACAAAAGGAGCTTAAAAAAGAAAAAAAAAGCCCAAGTGAGCCTTTTTAACCCGGGTTAATCTCTTGAACCTGCAATCTATTAAATTTTAGACTCGGCCTTATCCAAAAAGACTCTAACACCTAACTAGTTTAATATCGAAGGATGAAATAAATAAATTTAATTTAATTTTAAAATAAAATTCATTTTAAAAAATATAAATTTAACAAAGACCAAAAAAATAATGGGGGATGAAACGAAAAGAAAGTTAAAAAATGGTAAAAAAAAATAAATGAACCTGGGTTAATCTCTCAAACCTAAAATCTGTTAAAATCTATATAAAAGCTCAACCAAGAAGCTAAACACTCAACCAATTAAATATTAAAGGATAAAATAATAAAAAAATATTAATTTAAAAACTTTTTTCAATGTAAAAGAAATAGCAATAATAAAAAGAGTATCATATTATGGAAACATTGGAAAAAGAATGCTAAAAACCCAGACCTAGAGGGTTTATTAGCTTTTCTTCTTTTCATATTTGCTTAACTTATCGGCTTATCTTTAAAAATTAAATGATGCGTGGAAATATATTTCTACTTTTTACATTTTTTTTATATAAATAATAACAACAAAAATAATAATAACAAAAATATTCTATCCATGATCTTTTTAAAATTGGTAATTTTTTTTTATATAATAAATTCAAGATATTAGTTCAGTTAATTTATATATTTTTTTAAAAAATATATTGTTCACCCTAATATCTATGCAAGATTATCCATTTGTTTTTGAAAACCAAAATTAGCACCATCATTTCAAAGAATTAAAGAGAATTGTAAGATTAGGTGGCACGTAACGTGTGACGTCCCTATCTTTTGGTGGTATTTTTTATTCCAATTAATTATAGTTACTAGCTATAATCTAAAAAAATACCATTTACATCTTAAAACAACTTGACTTCTCAAATTTAATGAAATGACCAAATTAACTTTGTATATTGTCTCCATGATAAGCTAATTATCTATAAAAACCTATCACTTCGTATTGGTTTGAGTCAATATCAATCGGTCAATCGTGTGTAGATGAAATTCTAATTTTTGGCTTTCGAGGTTCTGTCATTTTTCTTCCTAATAAATACAGATAGAGAAAACCATGGAACCCCGGGACCCATGAATAGGTTGTCTGTACATTGTAATCTTAATTACCCCCACAAGATTTTTTTGCAATCATGCATTCGTTTTTCACAGCAACACATGAAAAGAATGGCCAAAGTAGATAAGGACTGGAGATGGGAAAAGACATTGCAGGTGGAAGAAGTAGGGCCACTTTTTAAAGTGAGGTGGTTCGACTTTTAGCTGGCTACTTGTCATAAAACGCAAGGGAAAGAAACATGAAGGTAAAGAGCAAGAACTTTCTCCGGTGCCTTTGGGATGCATATTCTGTAAAATTGGGGACGAGAGATAGTAAAATATCTTGACTCTATCAGCTCTTGTAATTCAAAAACTCGACTGAAACGGATGACAGATGTTCGGATCATCCAACTCAGTAAGCAGTAACGTGATCATATGTTTCGAAATATTACGACTCAGATAGCCCATTGAACTCGGTACTGTTTCTCGAACATCAGGTTCAGTGGTTGTATTGTAGCCCATAGAGGTCTGTTTCCTTTTTAACACAAAACAATCAAGAAACCAACGAACGAGAGCTTGTGAAATTGCATTGTAATTTGTCGTATATTTTATATAAGAGTTCAATTATTGATCACCTAAACTGACACCTCCATTAAAGTATAGCTGCCCCATTTCAGATCCTACCCGGTTCTGTCATCTTTCTCAGGCTAGGCGTGGTTAGCACCATTTTGCTCTCACCATTTTCGCATGCCTGCTTCAAGCCAAAGCTGCAACAAGTATTTATAGATAAGCATCTACAAGGCACAACTTTCATTTTTATTTTTAAGAAAGTAGTGGGATATTATCTCATCCATATTCACCCATAAACATAGTGACCCCATTATCTACCAAGTAGTGGGTAGTTTTCCTCCATGATCTTAATGGGTTGAGAGCAACCCCTGGTTAGCCCTCATGTTTTCAGCCCCCATGATTCCTTGATCTTGGATATCCATAACTGCCACTAGCTCACATTCTGCATGCCCACTTGACAGCCCTAACTGCCAGTTCTTGTTGCGTCATCTATTGAGTCACTCGCATGCCTTGGACAGTCCTTCGTCCAAGTTTCCAATCGTGCCAATTCGAACCAACGACTTGCACAAGCTGTTGCGCGCTGCTGAATTTGCATTTACGTGCAGGCTGCCAATGTCTGCGTTGCCGAATTCGCATCTGTGTGCATGATGCCACTGTCTGTGCTGCTGAATTCCACGGCAGTCCTAGTTCTCGTTAGCCTATCCCCCTGACGAGTTTTCCTTCTTGGCCTGGACAACCCATCGTCCAGTCTATGTTCTTCAACAATCTGCGCTGCCAATTTTCCCTTGACAAACCTACAGTTACACAAATCTACACTACCGATTTATCCCACTATTGGCATGGTTGCCAGCACCCTCAAGCACTATTTTAAATAGCCTGTCGAAGTGTGCAACTCGTGCACATTTAACACTATTACAGGTAGGGTCTGGGTTGTTGATTGTCAAAGAGCATGTTGACGATTATAGTTAAAATGTAGGGTTTGGGTTGTTAATTTATCAAATTATTATTTATGATATTTAGGTTGTTGATTTTAAAAATTATTTTAAAAAATAAAAAATATATTTTTAAATAAAAAATACTTTTAAAAACAATTAATATCACGTCATTCAAACACCCTTTCAAAAATTAACTAGCTTTGATACCCGCGCGATGCCACAGGTCATTTTTTTATATAAAAAATATTTTAAAAAATAAAAATTGAAAAATCTTGGGTTTTTCTGCAAAGTTATACCCAAAAATCTTGGGTTTGCTGCAACGCCTGACCTAAGAGTAATATTTATAATATTAATAATAAAATTAAACTTGCATGACCCAAGTTTAAGTGAGACTGACTGTAACACCAGACCCAAGAATATTGGATGTGGGTCTAGCTATAAGGTCGTGTCATAAAAGTGTGATAATTAAATAGATTAATTAAAAAAAAAGAAAAAAATCATCAGAAAGAAAAAAACTAATGAAGAAAAAGAAAAATAAATTGAATTAATTGGGTTAACCTTTTAAACCAGGTTATCCCGTTAAACCTGGGATTTGCGTCATGAAAGTTTGATAACTAAATAGAAGAAACAAAATGACGGGTTTACCCAGAATTAACCGGGTTAACCCATCAAACCAAGTTAACCTAGGATACGTGTCATGAAAATCTGATAATTAAATAGAAAGAAAATTAACTTTAACAAACTAAACTAAATGAAAAAAATAGCTCGTCAAATTAGGTTAACTCATCAAACCCGAGATTCGTATCATGAAAATATGATAACTAAATAAAATAAATTTAACATTAACAAAATAAATCAAACAAAAAAAATTCATTACAAAATTAAAAAAAAACAAAAGAAAAAAACAGTCATATAATATAATACAATATAATAATAATTATAATGAAAAAACGTTGGGAAAGCTAAAGCTAAAGCTAAATTCTCAACCAACCTAATATTAAAAAAATAAATTTAACAAAGATAATTTAAAAAATAAATATGTGGGGGAAACACTGAAGCCAAACAAAAATCATGCAAGGAAAACACTATAGTAATCCATAGTGTTTTTTTTTTTCTTTTTGAAAAAAGCTACAAAGCTAAGTTCTCAACCAGCTTAACATAGAAAAAAAACTGAGATCCGTGTAATGAAAGTATGGTAACTAAATTAATTTTTTTTTCACATTAACAAACTAAATTAAACAAAAAAAATTCATTAAAAGAAAAAAAAAACACAAACAAAAAAGCAAACAAAAAAAAAGTCAAGTATTTCACTGTGTGCACAGGGATACATTATATGTAAAAAACAGAAGAAACAAAAGCGAGGAAAAAAAAAAGCTGCTACAGTGAAAAACCTACCCGTTAAAAAAATCTGCTACAGTAAAAAACATTTAAAAAAAAAAAACAAAAGCAAAAAAAAAAATGCTGCAGAAAAAAAAACCAAAAAAAAAAAAGCCAAAAAACAAAAAACAAAAAAAAACTAAAAAAAAAAAAACTTTCTACGCGTTTTAGAATTTTTATTAATTAATTATATTAGATATGACTGTTGCTTTTAGTTGTTTAAGTGTTTTTAATAGTAGTTCAAAAATTAAAGATCGTAGCTTTTGAAAAAAACTATAAAGTTACGTAAAGTTAAAGCGTGAAAAAAACTATGATAAAAGCCATGGATGGAAGCTAAAAAATAAATCAAAAGACGGTAATTTCCAAACGAGAGAGAAACAATGACAAGTAGACAGAGAAGAATACTACTTGTTTATTATACATATTAGGGAGACATAGAGAGTGAGAGAGGGAGGCTGCATTCAACAGATCAGTATAGCAATATCCAGGGAAGGGGCTGCGTGCTGCTTACAACAAAACAATTGCTTTCCTCAGGTAAAGGCACTCAGGTTCTTTGCGCACTAGCTACTTTTACTGTTCTTTTTTCTTTATGTTCATGTTCATCTTTTGTTTCACTATATTTGTTTGAAGTTTTCAATTAAGCCTTAAATTAGCGGTTCTTACTTCTTAATGATAAATGAAGTTCGTCCTTTAGGCTTTAACCCTCATGAGTTCTCGATTACTTGGCCGATCTCCCCTACCCTGCGAGGTTAATTGCTCCATTATAACTAAAGATTAAGATTCTCTCGTAAGATCACAGCTGATAAGTTGTGTAGGATATCCATACGTACATACTACTTCCGAAGGAATTGTGTACGTAGAAATATCCCAGCACACAACTTTCCTTCGGAAAAGGCAATTGCATTGCTTCAGCAATAAATATTCCAAAATGGTTCTATACTTGGCAGAAAACAGTTTTGGCTTTTTGCAGAACAACACTAAAACAAGATGGTCTTTAGCTAGGAAGAGTTGTTTTCGTGGTTTTATTCGCTAGGGAGTGTTTTAATCTGTTTTGCCCAGATTTTCTTATATTTTGTTAGGTTTTTTTGTTGTTAATTGACGACAATCAATTATATAGTTTGTTTCCCTAACTATTGTTCCTTTCAAATTAGGCCTTAAAAGTTATGTTTTCGTGGTTTTATGCACTTGGGTGTGTTTTAATCTGTTTTGTCCAGATTTTCTTATATTTTTTTAGGTTTTCTTGTTGTTAAATTTTACAAAATTAGGTTATGACTCCTTAGAAAAACAAATTGAAAGCTAAAGCTGGAGGACCAAAAAACAATAGTGTGTGTGTATATATATATATATAGAATAAAAGAATTTAGTATATGATGATGTTCTTAGTTCTCATGAATTCTGCCTCATCTTCAATTCAACCAATAATAATAATAATAAATCAATGAAATGCCCAGATAGATCATTACATGATAAAATAGAGAATTCACATTTTTTTCATAAAACTTTCAATTGACAATCTTGAAGCAGAATTCTTACTTCCCATGACATAACTTAATCCCACATCTCAATTTGGTTTAATTAAGGCCAGTGGAGGTTCAACATTCATAATTAAAACAAAACAAAACAAAAAAACTAAACACAGAACAAACTGAACAAATAAATTGCTAGAGCTGAATCAAAACAATGATAAAATTACGGATCCACATGGCCGAGATCATATCATAGATAATGTTAAAAAGTACTCTACATGACACATCTATATAATCTATGGATCAGGATGATGGGAAATTAACAATAACCATAATACACATGTAATCTCCCATGATTTGCTCTGTATTTTTCATTCAGCTTCATGATCTTTCCTTGAAAATAGTTTCTTATACAGTTGTTTTGTTTTGATTTGTTTGATCTGGTCTTAAAACTTGTTAAGAGTGGCTGGAAAACAAAAATAAATCGTTTTAAATGTGAATTGAAATGAATGTAAGATTGGTACACTTGATTTGGAGATATATTTTTATTGCCAGTGATTCAATTGGCTGTCTCTCCAGGACAAAAATCTGTTGACAAATGGAAAACGATATTAATTCCCCAAGTGCTTCAAATAAGGATATTGGCATGGCAACACGTTCAATTAATGAAAACAGGATTGATAAGGCAAGTGCTTCAAACACGGGAAAGGAGATTGAAGCGGCAAGTGCTTCAAATGTTCTGAAAGATCTAGCAGATGGGATAGCAAGGTTCAAACCTGGAAAATGTCCCGAGCACTGTATCTACGAGGTACCCCGCTCACTTCGAAGCATAGAACCGAAAGCCTACACCCCACAAGTAGTTTCACTGGGCCCTGCTCACTGTGGCCATGAGGAACTAGTGTCCATGGAGAAGCAGAAATTGAGATATTTAGCAGAATTCATGGATGGGAAGAAGGTGACATTGGACGATCTTGTGACCATAGTTCAGAAGAATGAAATGGAAATTCGAGGCTGTTATAACTTCAATCGTAGCTGTGACGATTTTGTAAAGATGATTCTGTTGGATGCTGTATTCGTCATCGAATTCTTGTTGCAGTTCTTTAACCTTCTCTGTGAAGAAGTTCCTATATTACCTGAGCCTCGGATGATGTTTGGTTTACAAGTGGACTTGATACTACTTGAAAATCAGCTACCTTATTTCATTCTGGAGAAAATATACGAGAAAACCTATGCAGACCCTGAAACACAAGCTAACCTTACTTTTCCTGAGCTTGTCGCCTTCTACTTTGGACATTACTACAGGATTTCACAGAGACCAAAAGTCAACTCAGTAGGGATAAAGCATTTCACTGATTTTCTGAGATATTCTATGTTGAATGAGTCCCTGGAGATATTACCTCGTCGTCCTAGTGCCAATGTCAAACTGAAATACAGTGCAACCATGCTTCATAAAGCAGGATTGAAGTTTGAGGCAACTGAAAACAGTTGTGTACTCGACATAAATTTTGTCAACGGAGTGTTGAAAATGCCACGCTTTGAAGTAAATCAGAGCTTCGAATATGTGACACGAAACCTCATGGCATATGAGCAGTACTAACATATGCAATTACTTTATGTTAATGGACCATCTTATCAACATGTCTTACTTCCCGTGGATGAGGTTTTGCCTCCACTGCAGGGTAATATCTCTTGTCATACTGTTTCTCAACAATTAAGTAAGGTAGTTGATTTTCGAGTAGTATCAAGTCCTAAGATAATCTTCACTATCAAGTTTTGCTTTCCTAAGATAATTTTTGACTCTTTACGACGGAGATTTGTTGAATTCTGCAGGATGAACTTGATAGTGAAGACAGCATCCATTACAAAGTCATGAATACTAAATACAAAGAAAGCCCATGAGTTGAAGTACAATGAAAAACTGCAAAGGAAACAGAAAGTACACAAACAATACAACGAAAGTCAACAATGAGAGAAATAAAATGACACCGGATTGGGGCTAACTTGGTCCCCTTGGAGTCCTAGCGCAAGGAAAGGACTGCACAAATTGTCTGTACAAGAGTGGAGAGGAGCAAGACAATTGCACCAACAGTTGCAGTACTTATCCAAAGGTTTCCAAAATATACCTCTCTTAAGTATGCGATACTTTTCACCCAGGAGTTCTGGTAGTGTTTATCCAGCTTATTGTAGAGGTCAGAATAAATGGAAAATTCTTCAGAAGTTTCTGCCGAAAGCTTGTCAATCAGATTCTTCACTGAAGCACCATCTCTTTCTGTTTTAATGATATTATTTTTAATGAGGAGAGCCACATCTTTGCGTGTGGCAACAAGAGTATGAAGTAGCGTAACGTAATGGCAGATGTACTCTTCTCCTTTATAATGACACCGCTCCAAGGCAATGAGATTTCCGAAGAGAAGTTCAGTGTGGTGGTCTATCTGAAGACGTGGTATACGTAACTCACCTTTTCTAGAAGAAAATTTTACGTCAAGTAAGCATTCATTTTGAAGTTCCTTAAAATTAACCGCTGCCTCATGCAGCTTGGTTGCGCTATAAATTTTTCCAATCGGTTCGTCGTCACTCGGATCTGGATGGTTGAAGGATAATGAAGATCTGACCAAATCGGTGAAATGTAATATCTCCTTGTTGTCGACGCTCGGCTTGTATGGACTCTTATTGTACCTATTTAAGTAATCGTAGGCAAGATCTAGAAAAGAAATATACTTTCCTAATTCGCCGTCTTGAGGAAGATGGCCATATAATATCTCAAGAATGAAGAATGGCAACTGATTCTCGAGCAGCAACAAGACTCGTCGAATCCGAAACCTTAACTTGTTTCTACGCAATAAGGAATCATCTTCATATTTTTTAGAATCTGTATTCCTCAACAAGTACTCCAAGATGAAAACAGCATCCAACAACACCATTTTCACAAACCGATCACTTTCTGCAACTTCATGAGAACCATCTTCATAACATTGGCGGATGTTCTCCTCTTCTTTTTCAATGGTGTTCTGAATTTCATCCAGGAACTTCACACGCTGATCCCTTGTTTTCCCCACCCGGTTACAGAATTCTTTCAAATATCTCCGCTTTTGCGTATTCGTGGGCTGCAAATCCTTCTTGCCATGGTGAATAGGACCTATAGAAACTTCTTGAGGAGTATAGATGGCTTGATCATTTGATTTGCGAAGTGCAACAGGAACTCTGTAGATACAATAATTCCCGATTTTTTGTACAGCTTCAGCTTCAAGACCCGAGTACAGTTCTTCACCTTTTGACTGTTGACTGACCTTTTCTGCGTTGTACGTGTTTTGAAAAAAATACTGGTGTTCTTGATTGTATGGATTCTCAACAATATTATCTTGGTGAAAGAATGTTCCGGAAGGAATTTCAGCATCTTCTCCATGGTAGTCTGCAGCTGAAAAATACGAGGAATGAACTCCGGCATTATCTCCATGGTAATCTTGAGCATCAAATGAAAAATATGGCGAACGAATTTCAGCATTAACTCCAAGGTAGTCTCCACCACTTGAGAAATATGGTGAACGAATTTCAGCATTATCTTCGAGGTGTTCTGGATCAATAGAAAAGTATGGTGAACGAATCTCTCCCATCTATCAAATTTTGCTGTCCAGTAACATAAATAAACAACAGTTACGTACTAACAATAGAATCTATTTCACAAAAATATTTCTACGCGTTTGAATTTTTTTGCTTATGCAGCAGAACACAATGCTAATATTTGCTGTTAGTTTCCAATGAAACTAAGTGATTTATCTGACAAGATAATGGATTAGTTCACCAAAATTTAATTAGGATAAAAAAAAAAGTGTAAAAGATCTTTAAATTCCTAAAAGATTTTATTTTTGTTAACAAGGGAAATTAATTCATACTATTGAACTACTTCTGTTATGTTATTCACATATTCTCACCAAAAAGTGCACCTCCCTAGCTGGTTAATGTTTAGGGTGTTTGTGTGGGAAATATTTTGGATATGGAAACAAATAAAAACTAAAATCAATAGGTAAAAAACATTGTTTTATTTATTTTCACACCGAGACAACACCTTTAAAACTCTAAAAGAATAATAAAAAAAAACAAAGGGAAAAAAAACTTTTTTTATTTATCTTTTTTATGTAATGACAAGTTTATATATATTTAAAATATTTTAATGAAATTATATGATTATTAATAATACAGTTATATTTTGAATTAAACTGAATAATTATTATTTAATTTTATCCGAACATTTACAAATATTAAAATTAATTAAAAAAAATAGCCTAATTAATCTCACTACAAATTTAACTTAAAGTGTCAAGTATCTTCTATTTTATATTATGAATATTTATATAATAGTATTAAAAAGCACACTAAAAAAAGCTTACCCATTATAATTTTCACTTACTTTACTATATAATAAAAATTCACACTTAGAAAAAGTTTTAAAAAACTGTTTTTAATATGAGATAAAAATTGTTTGCTTCTTTATTCCCTTACAAACTAAACCAACTTTAAACTCAATAATTAACAAAGAAAGGAGTATACCTCTTAATTAATCATTAAACCCGATATTCACATGCACGAGGGTAGGGTCAGGTTGCTCATGGTAATTTATTTAATTAACGAGTTAATTAACAACTTACATCATGCAGTAATTTAAAAACTAGCTTTATTGAAATAAAAAGAAATTATACGCTGAATAAAAATAATGAAAGGAAAAAAAAAACACAGAGAAACCGAGTACCTGGCCTGTGAAAAACTGTAATAATATTTTACAAATGGAGATCAAACAGCAGAGCTTCCTCTGATCCTGGACGCAATATATACTGCTTTAGCTGAAAAATGGCAGCCTCTCTCACACTTCCATTCTCTGTAACTTGCGTCTCTTGTGCATGTTATATATAGGAGGAGGACTACTCCCATCTCCACTAATCTCATAGTTTATTTCACTAATGTAAAAATTAATTAATTAAGAGCATCTTTAATTGATTGTTGGTGTCAATATTTTATTACGTTCCAAAACAATTTCTATTTATGCCACCTTTTTTTCTCTCTCTATTATTGGCCCATGTGCAAGACACCTCAATAAAAATATTTCTGCATAATTTGTTTTTATTTACCAAATGTTCGATTATCCACAATGAGGCAAGAGAGGGTAATTGCCCCCTTAGTCTTTTTTTATTTTTAAGTATTTTTTATATTAAAATATTAATATAATAACTTTATAAGGTTAGTTTTCTTAATTTATTAGCTACTAATTGATCCAAGCTTTATTTTATTTTTCATTATTGTCCCAACTTTTTTTTTCTATAAAATTTCTCTTCAAGCCCTAAACTATTAATTAATTAAGCAAACAACTTCTTATGCTTTATGTTTTAAGAAAGTTTTCTTCATCTTTTCTATTAGTTTTATTATCTAATTTTAATTTTATTTTTTTATAATTAGTTATTGAAAATGCTGGGGTTTATAATAAATTTTTAGTTTTTTGAATTAATATGTGTATATGCTAATTGATATGGATTGAAATGAGTTTTGATGAATTGATATGTATATGGGTCATGTCATATGCTAATGAATATGGATTGAAATGAGTTTTAATGAATTGATAAGTATGAATTTTATATGAAAACTTATGGTGATAAATTTATTAATAATTAAAAATAAAGTATAAAACAATTCAAAAAATTGGAGATATTATAAATAAATTAAAAAAAAATATTTAATATTTATATTTAATTCACTTGTATAAAACAACAAGTCACCAACAACAACATCAATTGTGAATAATTTACCTTATCATTTAAAAAATTATAGCTACACTACTGCCTTAACCTCTCATAGGAATAATAAAAAGGCATTGCCTAGAGTTGTTTACACCAATTATAACACCAGAAGAACAATATTTAATTTTCATTTCATCAGAGTAATGTATAGAAACAAAAATAACAGTTCACGCATGGGGACAACCTTAGACTCTCGAAGCCGGCCTTCATTAAAAAATAAACTTAGGTTTTAGCAAAACGTCAAATGAGTTTCAACTTGCAATTAAAAAATAATTAAGAAACAAATCATGAACCTAGCACGTTATATGGTTGGAAGTACCCAGGCTCATAGATGAAATGTCGCTTGCCTCAGCAGGTGACATATTGCTCACGTCCAATCCTTTAAAAAATAAAAATTAAAATAAAATCAAGTCCAAGGTCTTTGCTTGAAGCCCCCACCAACGTGCCAATAGGCTCTTCATTAAAATGGGCTATGCCATAGGGCGTTCAGATAATATTTATAATCAAATGCTCCCAGATCTGATTATCATCGAGCATCTCCAATGCAAAAAGTCAAATTAAAAAGCTAAATTGATAAAATGGCTTTTTGAATAGTATAAATATAACTTTTTTGATTATATACATTCCAATGGTAAAAAGCTATTTAGAAAAGCCATTTATATTTTAATATATTTCATGTTAAATTTATTTTTATATAATTATGTAACTAATTTAGATATTTTATATATAATATAATTATGATGTTATTAATTATATAATTAATATGAATAATTTATAAAATTAATATAAAATTTAATGAAATAATATGAAAGTTAAAAGATATAATTTAAAATTAAACTTAAATTTATTTATACGAATATTTTTAATTTTTAATTTTATATTTTACTGTTAAAAATTTAATTTGTTAAAAGTAAATTTAAATTCAAACTTTAAAAAAACCATCAATATTTTAAATTTTGATTTTCAATTTTTTAAAAAAAAATTCATACTTTGAAAAAATTTAAAACAAAAACAAGTTTCTTTCCTTGCTTTTAAAGAATAAAAAATACTTACTTTTTTTTGGCTATTTCTACAGGAACATGTAGAAATAGCTTTTCTCAAGCTAAATAGCCATTTTGGTTTTTTTGATGGCTCCTCCATTGGAATGACTAATTAGAGAAACAAGAGCTAAAAAAATACTTTTTTAATTTTACCTTCTTATTTGTCTCTTGGGTTGGAGATGCTCTTAACCAAAATCCGAAGTCCCATCCTTTCTAAATTACCACACCCACTGTTGTTAGAAAGAGAGAGAGAGTAACCCACAATGGATACAGACAACTTTGCCTTTCTTTATCAATCCCGTCCCGTTATCACGTAGAAGTCATTCACTTGGTCTTTGTTAGTAATATAATAGAATGGTCTTGTCATCGTTCTTGATTAGATTACAGCAGCTTTTCCGCCCGCATCATGTTGTGGGGGTAATTTCAAAAACTAATTTTTATTTAATCATGGAATAATTAAAATCAATATTCGTAAGAGTTAGAAAGATTTGGATTTTAAAAGGAAAAAAAATGCATTTCTTAGATCAATGTCTTCATTCCCTTTTGAAAATAACTATAAAGTTACGTAGAGTTAAGCGTGAAAAAAACTATGAAAAGCCATGGATGGAAGCTAAAAAAAAAATGAAAAGACGGTAATTTCCAAACGAGAGAGAAACAATGACAGCTAGAGAGAGAAGAATACTACTCGTAAATTATACATATTAGTGAGACAGAGAGAGTGAGAGAGGGAGGCTGCATTCAACAGATCAGTATAGCAATATCCAGGGAAGGGGCTATGTTCTGCTTACAACAAAACAATTGCTTTCCTTAGGTATAGGCACTCAGGTTCTTTGCGCACTAGCTACTTTTAGTGTTCTTTTTCTTTCTGTTCATGTTCATCTTTTGTTTCACTGTGTGTGTTCGTTTGTTTACTGGAATTTTTTTTTTTTTGGAAAATAAATTTTAAAAAAATATTTTTCGATATTTGGTAATGTAATGTAAAATAAGTTGAAAAACACTTTCTATTATTTGATTATATCATAGAAAATTAGCTACAAAATATCTTATTAATATTTTATTTTTCTCAAGTTTATTAAAATAATAAGGAACAAATCTTACAAATTAAAAAGTTGAATGAGAATGAAATTGAAAAAAAATATATAATTTCATAAATTATCTTAAATAAAATAAATTATAATCAAAATAATAGAGATCAAATCTAAAAAATTAAAAAAAAAATGAAAGATGAAGAAATTAAAATAATAATAATCAACATTTTATAAATTATTTCAAATAAAATAAGTAACAATAAAAAAAATGATGACCAAATTTGATAGATAAAAAATTTCAATAAAAAAAGATAAGGAAAAAACAAATAGCAATTATAAAAATAATGACCAAAGTTAATATAAAAATAAAATTTTAAGAAATGAAATTGAAAAATAAATATTCAAAACAAAATATATATATCAATCAAATTTTTGAGGATCAAATTTGATAAAATTAGCAAATAATGACATTTCTAAATTTTTTACAACTTCCGGAAAGTGTTTTCCCCCTAAATTTTTCAGGAAAATACTTTCATGAAAATCAAGCTAAATTTTTCCTTTTACTGGAAAGTGTTTTTTATTGACCAATTTTTCTACTGGCAAACAAACACAAGAAAATTTGGAAAGTGATTTCCTGGAAACCACTCTCCGAAAAACAAATATAGTAAAAAGGAAAACGCTTTCATGAAAACTAAGTTAATTTTTCTTTTGATTGAAATTGACTAGAAATTGTTTTCCGTTGATTGAAAAATATTTTTTGTTGACTAGAAAATATTTTTTTTTTTCGAAAAATATTTTTTATCGATTAATTTTTTTAATGAAAAATAAACACAGAAAAATTTAGAATATTTTAAAAAAACAAATATGGCCTATTATTTTATTTTTTCCCCTCTGTTCTCCCTCATTCAGCCGCCAGCCCCACACCCTCCCTTTTTTGTTATTATTATTTTTTTCTCTTCTCCCTCATTCAGCCGCCAGCCCCACACACCCCCTCCCTTTTTTATTTTTTTTCTCTTCTCCTTCAACCAGCCACAGCCGATCTTCCCCACCCTCACAAATCAACCTCCTCATCTCCATCCCAGCTGTTCCCTTCCAGCACCAGACCTTCCTTCTCTGGCAACACAGACAGAGACCGGCGCCTGCACCTCCCCACAGCAGCCGGCCGCTACATTTCTCTCGGCCGGTTTTCGCCGCCAGCAGCAGCAGCGCCGTCCTCACCAGTGAGCCAGCGGCTCACACAAGGCAGCGCCGGGGCAACACTCTTATTCATCTTCTGCAACCGGCCTCCTGCCCGCCTCCTCCCTCCGGCAGCGCCAGTAGACCCAACAGCCTCCAGCGGCGGCCCGAACACAGCGGCACCTGCTGATCAGTAGCCATCCTTCCTCCTCCTGCCAGCTACCCGAAGCGGAGGGGAAGACGAAAAAAACCCATAGAAGAGCCGATCTGCAGGGAAGCAGATCTGAAGAAGAAGAGAGAGAGGCAGATCCGAAAACCCATGAAAGAAGATTAAAACAGATTGCCTGTTGCGTTTTTTGGTATTTTGTAGGTCACCGCCGGCGAGGAGGGGAAGAAGAGAGGAAGCCGTGACTGACCCTCCTGCTTGCCTGGGTTTGTCCTTCTGAGCTGATAAAGTTTTTGTTCACTGAGAAAGCAAAGATCCTGAAATGTGATTGGTTGGTCATTGAATTAAACAATTTTGTTGGTGATTAACATTGTGTTTTTAATCACTTGTTTGGAGAAGGTGCTCAAGTTATAGTCTGTCCTCGTTAACCAAGGAAACAAACGTGGATTGAACACAACAGATGTTCGCCGGTGCGGTCTCATTGAGTCTCCGGGATCTGAATGAACCAATACTTGCAACACGGAACGTTTTTCTTTAGCGAGAGCCAAATAATGACGTTGCATGATCGTGATACTCCGCACAATTCCGTCACAAGCAAACCCAACTTCATCACTGTAATGCCTGGATTTTACATGAACACGCGCATGAACCAAATCCTGACAGGCAGTGGCCAACAATGGTTCGCCATTCTTCGTTGGTATGCTCCCTGTTACACCCATCCATCTATCTTTCGTAACATGTTGATCATAATGCCAAGAATAGGCTTCCCCTTGTAAAGAAGAGCAATAAGGGTTCCAAACGTGCACCTTTTCCAAATTAAAGCTGTATGTTACGTCAATAGGATCCACAACCCTAAAAAAGTCTGGAAGCTTGGTATCATTGATGATGATATCTTCAGAATTCCACTTGGTTTCTTCGCCTAAAACTGCATGGGAAGGGAAGTTTTCAAGAATGATGGAAACTATAGCTTCTTCGACTTCTTTATCCGCAACTTTTACAGGGCCATCTCCATCACACACACAGATGTATATTTATATTGCAAACATCAAAAAATCCCTTCAACTATATAATTAGCCTCAATTCTGCCACCAAACAAATCTTTTTCCTCAGTTGGATCTCCCAAGTTACAGAAATTTTAAACATCCGAAGAAGATCCCAAGCCATGCTACCTCCCTTGTTTGCTAAACAGTCTGCACAAACATTACCTTCGCAATAAACCTGCGGCAAACGAGTTCTTTAACTTCTGCTGAGCACGTTCTTTATCAACCACTATAATTGAGTCCCAGAGGGTCTGTTCAATGTGTCTGTTAAGCATTTGATCAAGCAAGACCAAGAACATCAAAAGCTTATTTCCATGTTAATTGACTCTTTGAAGCAAGTTAACCAGAACAGAATTTTAACTTCATTAGGCAATGGTTATAGAAAAAGGTACTGTCTCAAACAATAATCAAAAGAAAAAATCTTATTACAAAAGAAGTATTGTGGAGTGCATCATATTGTTGACATCTACAGCTTGCATTCTAGCATTACAAAACATAGGACACGAAACTGCATACATCTCCAAAATTCTCGATGCCCCTTGTCATAGATCATCAGCTTTTCTAACAAGAAAAACAATGATAAACAACAATCAATGGTTGTACAGATGTAATTTTTTGGGACTCTAAAAAAAAAAATACAGATGATAAAAGAGAGCAAGCAACTTACTCTTTTGCTACTCTTGGACGAACCCCAAGCCCAGTCCTTATATTTTCTCCCAATTCTATAAGATCTTGTACCTTGTGGATGCCAGAGGCTTGAAGGGAAGCAATGGAAGCAGAGGCGGCGGAACCCACAAAGAGGGAGGCAACGGCGAACGCTTTTAAGGGCATGAGACGAGAGTCTCCAGAGAAGCCTCTTTTATATGCTGAAATGCCCCACCCTAACTTGGCCATGCTTGCCATTGCCCACCACCACCACCACTGGGTCTCGATGCCGCCACCGCAGCCATTCTCCATTTCTTTCTTTCCGCTGAGTGACTGGGACCCCACCTTGAACTCATTTCTTTGCGGTCATTGATAGGGGGTCTGATTTGCAGGCCTTCATCATAGAGGCCTAATAATTCTCGATTTGTCTTCTTTTTAGCCCATGTAGGCCCATACAAGTCGCTGGGTATTGGTACGAGGCCTTTTAAATCCTCTGTGGACTCTAGTCCTGTCAAATGAGAGGACACGTATGTGGCTGGGTAATTGTTTCTCTTTTTTTTTTTTTTTCCAGTTAAAAAGCTCTATGCCGTTGGAGTTAATTTTGCACAGTCATTTTTTTGTTGACAAGCTGATAACAAAATTAAGGGATTAATTAGACCGTCTTTTACATGAGATGTAAACTAAGCTAAACTTTTAATATTTTTGGAGAATTAAACCTATGATCTCTTGGATGATACCAAGAACAAATACCTATAAGTTAGGTAACAGCTTGTTATTTTCATGAATAAAAAAAATAGAGATAATTGAGACTGAGAAGATAATGTAATAGAAAAAAAGAAGATGAAATCATGTTTAGTAATAATATACAAGATAAATTAACTATCCATGTATCTTGTTTAGTTCATAATGAATAAAACAGAATAAAATAAGAATAAGTTTATTTTACATTTAATATATATTACAGGCAAACTTACTTGTTTTTAAAATTTTTTTTTTTTTTACTTTAGTTTATACTAACTTTTTGACTCACATTCTATAACAGGTTATGAACTAAACTTATTCTATAAGTTTTTCCAACAAAAAAAAAAAAAGTTAAATATTCAAGCTTTTCCGACACTCTTTTTATATATAAAAAACAATTTAGTGTAAATTGAAAAATTTATGGATACATCTAGCAGAGATAGCCTTCTATGCTAATAAAGGGAAAAAATTATTAATTATAATTAAAAATAAAAAAATAAAAAAGCATATGTAGATTAAAATATTTGACTTTGAAACACAAGTTATTTACTCGATTGTGTTTAATGACTTTGTTTATCAAAATCAATTTCATATTTAATCAAATGATAATAGGAATAGACACTCATAAAATTGATTGAATAAATTTAAAAGGAAAAAAAATATAACGAAAAGTTATACATATTAGAAGTGTTATCCAAAAAAATAAAGATATAATTTTATGTTCATTTATATAAACCATGAAAAATAAAGTATATAAACCATAAAAAATATAGATGAATTAAAATAATTTTTTTCAGAAATTAAATACATAAAAAAATAACTATTTTTTATCCTTTTATGTCTTAGTTAGATAATTTTATAATCAAGAGTTTTTATATGAATATTTTAGGGATAAAAAATAAAAAAATATTATTTTTTAAGACATGTTTTATTTGTATCTCTTGTTTTGAAAGTACAAAAAAAAATCACTTTAAAATGATTCCAATAATATATTTATTTTTATGTTTCTGTTTTTGTCTGTTCTCTTTAACCAATACTTTTTTTTTATTATTATCTATATTGTATCCATCTCTCTTGTCCTGGAAATAACCTAATTTTAACTGAGAGACTTGTATATTAATATATCTTAAAATCTATCTTATATATAAATTAATACTCTCACAACCATAAAAATTATTAATTAAAATATTATTCAAACTTCAAATTTAAATCAAAACTGAAAAAAAATATTATAGTTACATCTTAGTAAAAGAAAATGATAATAAAAATAGATATTTATATAAATATTATAACGTTTGTTTGAGACTATAATAAACTAATAGAAAGTAAACTTAAATAAATTGTGAAAATACAATTACCAAATATTTAAGGATACAATTAAAATGAAAAAAAAAACAATAAAAATTAAATGTTAACAAATAAAATAATATATATATATATATATTTAAATGAAAAAAAAAAACCAAGCATGCCGGTGTAGATTCCCAGCATTCTTGAGCCTTTAAAAACACTCATGTGTGTAGGCTTGGAAGCTCAGGCCCCGGGTCTGGGCATTTTGTTTGCCTCAGAAAGAGGCAATGCATTATCAGCTTTTTCTTTTCTTTTATTTTAGTTTAACGTGGGTGTCTGGTCAGCTTGCGTGCACCTCGACTAATTTCACAGGCCCTGAAGTTAACGACCATGTAAGCCTCTAATGGTCATCATATGAGCAATTCCAGGGCTCGAACCTGAGACCACATAGGGAACAAACCTTTTGATCCCAAGCTTTTATCACTGCGCCACCGCCTAGATGGTTAGCTTCTTCTTTTTTAATTAAATGGGTGGCAGGTTGCCTACAAGGTTACTACCCAATAGAAACCTATTGATTCAATGATTTTTTTATTTTATTTTGGTTAACCAATAATTTTCTTTTTTCTCCATTATTTTTTATCATTTTTTTTTCAAACATAGAAAATTAAAAAATAAACAAAATAAATTTTTAAATCAAAATAAAATTATAAAAACTTTAAGAGTGGTCATGCTTTCTCTTTGTATTTTACATTATGATCCTTTTATTTTTAATTTTATGTTTTTACAATAATTTAAAACTTTATCTAACGGGATTAAATATATATATATAAAAAAGATTAAATGGAAAAAAGCCTCGGGATAAAATGTCAAAATAAGAGGATTCACGGTTATTTTGTTGTGGGAGCGTGTTTAGCGTTGTGTTTCAAAAGTATTTTTTTAAAAAAATAAAATTATTTTTTTTCATAAAAATTAATATATTTTTGATGTTTTCAAATCATTTTGATATATTAATCTCAAAAATAATTTTTTTAAAATAAAAAAATTATTAATATTTTTTTTAATAAAAAATACTTTAAAAAATAACTATAATTATAATTTTTAAACACACACCAAAACAATATTTCATAAATTCACGGAGAATTGAAGACCGCGTTACCAAGCAAAACTTAATATTCATAATCAATTTGTGACCCAGCAATTTACATCAAAATATCAATCTCGCCGAAATATCTTTCTTTTTTTTCGTCAAAAGTTCCCCATTGAAAAATCTCTCATCTCTCTCTCTCCCTCCTTGTTTTGTGTTTTACTGTCCTTTTCTCTCTTGTCAAAACAAATTCAACTAACTCCTGTTTTGGATTCGATTTTTTTTTTAATTTTGCTTCTTCGATCGAGAATTCAGTAGCAAAGAAGCCAGTGGCTGTTATTTTTTTAAAATCAAACAGAGACGACTTTCAGGTTCGCATTCCTGGCTCCTATGAACAAGCTGAGGGTGACTGGGCTTTTTTTCTTGGATATTTTTATTTTTATTTTTTTATACTCCTATTATTCGATCATAGTTTTCTTGATAATAAATTAATTTTTTATTTTTTATTATATAATAAAATTAAAAACTTGAATAAAACCAATAAAATTCATAACTCGAATTGTAGCTTTAATAAGTTAATTAAATATTCATTAAAAAGTTATATTGGGATTTTTAACTTTTTTATATTATTTTGTTTTTTAAAAAAATTTCATTATTTAGTATGATTTTTTTATTAAATTTTATCATTGATATTGGGTAAATAGTAAATTAGTTTTCATCTTATCATATAATACATTTTTTAAAAAAATTAACTTGGTAAAATCCATAACTCGAGTCACAGATTTGATACATGTTAGCTAAATATTAATCAAAGATTCGGGTCAAGAATTTTTTGGCTCTTTTGTTTATATCTTTTGCCCTTTTTTTTAATTGCATCATTTAATTTGGGATTTTTATTGAATTTTATCCTTGAGTATTGAGTTAATGATAAATCAATTTTTATGTTTTCTATCATCAAATAAAAAGAAATTAATCAAAGTTAATTGATTACATAATTCATGTTGCGAGCTTGAAACACTAACTAAATATTTAAAAAAATAGTCAAATTAAGATTTTTCAAATTTAAAACAATTATGCTAAATTTAATGATAATGCTTAAAAGTTTCTAATGATCTAGAATTTTTTTTTTATTCCAAAAAATTTATGTCCAACCTGGTGCAAAAAGATAAGTGATAAACTAGTAAGTAATATCTAGCTGACTTATGGTTTAACTCAGTAACTCGAAGAAGATAAGAACTTTGCTTGGTTAAAATATTGTCTATTTTTTTTTAATAAAATAATAACATTTTAAATTTTAATTTGTTTTTAGAAAAAAAAAAAAAAAGTTGATCCATATCTCGGTATAATTACCGAGTTTGGCCTTACAACGACGGCATTAAAGATCCATTTCATTTGAAGCTTCTAGAGGGAGGTCAAGATATCTAAACTACTCTCGTTTTGAAAGCTGATTGCATTGCTCTCCATTAATTAATTCTCCATCTCCTCTGAATTTTCTCGGCATGGGTCATTGTCAAGAAGCAAAGATGGATCCAGCTCATTGCTCCCTCGATCTTGACTGGTAGTAATATTTTTCTATCTGAAAGAAGTCGACTCTCGAGAGGCTGATGAGATGATATGTATAGAGGTGAAATAGATGGAAAATTATGAAAATTATGGAATTGAAAAAAAGGAACTGAAATGAAAAATACATCGGAAATAGATGGCGTACTAGGGTTTTTACAAAGAATACATTTAAATTCTTAATCTTTAAAAATAATATAATTTATACAATTTAAATCCCTTCCAATCACATATTCAATTTTAATAAAAAAGTTAAATTGTATTAATTTTCAACCTTCAATTAAAAAGAGTATAGAAAGAGATTGCTAAAGTATAGCTGTGAAAGATAAGGTGATTGTTCACACCATCCTCAACCATCAAAATAGTTTTCTTGGTGTTTCTAGGCTCCATGCAATGAGAAAGGTTTAATAGTTGATTGTTTAAAGTTTCAATGTTGCTTAAAAGCATGTCTAAGATGAGCAAGTCAGATTCAACTCGATTTGATTTTGAATTTTTAGATATTTTTTAGGTGTTTTTGATTAATGAATTGATTTTTAGGTGTTTCAATAATGTTTATAATATGTTTTGAATTCAAATGGTTTAAAAATTAAATTTATCAAGTTGATTTTCCAGCCACCACTACAATAGTGGTTAGAATCTAGGTTCATAGATGAAATGAAATGTTACTTGCCTCAGCAGGTGACGCATTGGTCACGTATATTTTAAAGAAAGAATGATGTCCAACCCTTTAAAATATATAATAAAATAAAATCAAGTCCAAGAACTCAATTCTAGACTTGAAGGCCCACCCACGTGCCACTAGTCACTTCATTACAATGGGCTATGCCATAGGGTGCTCAGATAATATTTATAATAAAATGCCCCCACATCTGATTATCATCGTTCACCAAAATCCCAAGTCCCATCCCCACCACACCCACTGTTGTTTCTTTGCTGGAATGAGAGGCTGTTTGGCACTGCGGTCCAAACAATTTTTTGTAAAAAGAATTTATTATTATTTTTTTTGTTAAAATTAAATTTGGTTTGTACTTTTTGGATCGTTTTGATGTGTTGATATTAAAAATAATTTTTTAAAAATAAAAAAATATTATTGACATGCTTTCCGGCATGAAAAGTTATTTCAAAAGCAACCGCTATCACATTCTCAAACACCCCCTCTGAACAAGCTGTCAAAGGACGAAAGAGAGAGAGAGAGTAGCATACATAGCTTTTCCGCCCGCATCATGTTGTGGGGGTAATTTCAAAAACTAATTTTTATTTAATTATCTAATAATTAAAATCAATATACGTAAGAGTTAGAAAGATTTGGATTTTAAAAGGAAAAAAAATGCATTTCTTAGATCAATGTCTTCATTCCCTTTTTTATGTATTTTTTTGTTTTGACAAAAGAATTTAATTAACAATGTTCTTTGTAATAAATATTCAAAATAACTCAAATTAATAGACATTCTCAATGATCTAAATAAAAAAGTAAGGAAAAATATTATTTAAAAAAAAAGGCTCTCGACAATGATATACTATATTTACGAGATTTAAACTCAAAACCTTATTTAAAAGAAACAAAAACTGAACTACTTAAATCAACCATTATTGATTATTGATATTTCATTCATTGTATACTCAAAATAGATATTTAAAAATAAATAATAAATAAAGGGTTTAGATCAATTTACAAGTGACTTTCACACATTAGAGTTTTTTAATGAATGAACATATAATATTTGATTAAAGAATCTGATTTTAATTAATAAATGGGTTAATATTCCCAGAGGTTTAAGCTTTTTAGCCAAAAAGAAATCATAAATATCTAATTGTATTTATTATTGAGGTGATAAAACATAAATCCGTATGTGCTGGTTAGGTTTACTGGTAGTTGGCTTTTAATGGTTCGTTCAAAAATCCCACCACAAGTATATTTATTGCGGTACTGCTCTCGTGTCTCTACTGCTATAATGGTTTGTCTCGCGGCTGGTGATTGTTTTCCTATGTATTTATTTGTGTTTCAAGCTAAAAAAATATTATTTTTATGTCTTTTTAAACTTTAATTTTCACCGTGTATAAAAATAAACTCAGAATTCAAGTGGCTAAATTTCGATTCTTAGTGCTCGTAACTTTTTCCTTGCAAAGTAATTTTTAAATCGTTTTTCATTTAAAAAAATATTAAATTGATTTATTTTTATAGTTTTAATTTATTAATTAAAAAAAATCAATTAAAAAACAACTCATAATATTTTACCAAACGCCAAGATCAACCAATACAAATTTATAATTCAATTGGTGGGAGTTCAAGATTTATCTTTCTCTAATTTCATGTCCAGGAAAGTTGCAGCCATAATTGTATTTCACTATTTTGTATTTTTTTTTCTTGTTTTTTTATACTGAAATTCGTTGGCCGTTGGATTTGTTGAACTAAACACTGCATTTTTAATACATGTGCACGTCTAAAAAAAAAAATTGTATTTGCATTAAGTTGGAACACTCGGAATATAAAAATAATTATGATTGCGAAATCAACACGTGTAAACTTGAGGAGCACAAGATCCTAAGAAATTGGCTTAGAGATTAATGAAGTTTGTAGTCTTTCTTGAATCTTTAATTCAGACTCTTAAAATCAGTATTCATAAAAATTCATTTAATTATTTTAAATATATAAAATTGATATAGAATGTCTGTTCTTAATATTGTCTAATAAAAATTTTAATTTTGATTTCCATGCAATATGATCTAAGAACATTTATATTACAGTAAATTTTTTTTTAATCTTGTAGAATGTAAACAGGTCAAATAGATTAATCGGACCATTTGATTGGGAAAATCCTTCCTAATCAAGATCTAATCTTACATGATTTCTTATTAACCGATCAAGCTAGATTTTTTAACGAGTCAACCCAATAATTCAGTTCCTATAATTATTATTTTTCTTTCATTCATTGGCTTCAATTTTTTTTTTCATACTTCTTGTAGAGCTTGTTTAATATTGTTGTTGTAACCCATTTTTGGGTCCCCACATAAAAAATAATAAAATTAAAAAAATTCAAAAAAATATATTATAAAAAATATAACAGTGAAAAAAATGCTAGAGCGCCCTAAAAATGCTCAAAAATTGATTGAGGATGTTCAAAAATATAAAAATTAATTTTTGACAGTATATCATTGATTGATGAGAGCCCCGATGATAAAGAAAATTCAATTTGAGGAAGAAAAGTCCAAACTTAGAAGTTTATGGACTCAATTAAATTTTATTAAAGGTTTAATTGATTTTTTGGAGGGTTTAATTGCAAGAAAAATTTATTTTTGAGTTAATTTGGGCTTTAATTGGAAGAAATTGAAGTTCTAGGTCAAATTATAATTTTTGAAAGTTCATTTGGTCAAATCAGAGGCTTAATTGCATAAATATTGAAGTTTAATGGCCAATTAAGGACTTAATTGAAGAAATCCGAGACCAAGGACTAAAATGCAAAATGTGCGCAAATTGAGGGCCTTCTTTGAATCTGACGTGTTTGGCGCCAAAATCCATTTAAATGAAACGACGCGTTTTGGAAAAAATGGCGCCGTTTCATTCACTGTTGCAACAAAAAAAAAGAAAGAAGAGAAGACCAAAACGGTGCCGTTTTGAACGACACCATCATCTTCTTCCCCTGGACACGCAGCAAAGCAGGGGAAGAAGATTTGTTTTCTTCTTCTGTCACCACCACGATCTCCTTCAATAAGATGTTGCCTCCCCTTCAAAAAGACGCCGGCTTGCCGATCACTTTCCACGTGTTGGACGGATAGTGGAGGAGCGGCAGCACAGTGGCCGCCCTAGCCACGTCCCCCCTGTTTTTTGCCTATAAAAACAGGGGGGAAGACCGAACAAACGAAGAAAAGAAGAGAGGGGAAGAGTAGGGAGAGAAGGGGGAGAAGATCGAGAGAAGAGAGGAGAGAAGGGGGAGAAGATCAAGAGAAGAGAGGAGAGAGGGCAGAGAAGAGAAAAAAGAAAAAAAAGAAGCAGAGAAGAAAACGAAAAAACAGAGGAGAGAGAGAGAAGGAAAACCGTCGTGCCTCCGCCACCATCGCCACCGTGCCTACACCGCCAGCAGCACCGCCACGACGTCACCGCAGGTAATCTCTCGCCGCCCTGTCTCCTTCTCTGTTTGCTCCTTCCTCCTCCTCGTTGGCATGCAGAACGTGAATTAATTCATGTTCTGCAACTGAAGGAGGGCTGGTTACTGTGCTTCGACACAGTAACCAGCCCATTTGGTAATGGGCCGGGTTTGGCCCAGCCCACTGATATGGGTCGGGTCCAGCCCGTTTCAATTTTTTTTTAATTTTTTTTCTTTTCTTCAAGATTTTTACAATTTTTCAGCACATTTTCTTTTATCAATTTTGCTTAATATCGGTCTGTATTTTATATCGTAAAAATATAAATCCGGTATTTAAATACCCGGTTTTCGGCAAAAAAAAAACTTCCAAGAATACAAAAACAATTGAAAAAGAAAAAAATGTTTTTGTTCATACAGCCAAGTGTCTCAAATCTAAAAAATCATATCGTATTTTTCATATGTCAAAAAACAATATTTTTGCATGCAATTTGGCTTTAATAACCAATTTATTAAAGTAAAGAGAATATTGGCCAAATTTCAAAAACAACAAAAGATTTATTTTGTTTCT
The DNA here is from genome assembly GCA_033617975.1 of Populus alba x Populus glandulosa. Taxonomy (NCBI): domain Eukaryota; kingdom Viridiplantae; phylum Streptophyta; class Magnoliopsida; order Malpighiales; family Salicaceae; genus Populus; species Populus alba x Populus glandulosa. The sequence continues at coordinate 3,590,753 of CM066156.1, read as the reverse complement.
CTTAGTTTCCGGGGTATGACATTACACTTAATGCATATTCTGGATATTTAATTATTTTTTTTCGAACAATAGAACCTAGGGTATGACATTACATGTAATACGTATTCTGAACAAAATCACAACACGACCTTAGATTTTATCAGACATTAAAACAATGCAACCTACCTTAGGTAGGGCGTAGTTGAGGTGCTAATACCTTCCCTTTACGCAACCAGTCTCCGTACCCCATCTCTGAGAGCAGTTAGGGTTCCTAGTAATCAGAATACTAGGTGGCGACTCCAAGCTCATTTCCCACTGATAGGAGACAAGAATTCCTTGTCTCTACATATTTGCCAGGAATAAATCCATATTCCATTTTTTGTTTTCCTTGAGGATGGACGATCGCTGCTCCGTCGCACACATGCGACAATTGTAATAACGGGAAAATCCTTCCTAGCCAAGACCTAATGTTACATGATTTCTTATCAACTCGTTAGGCTAGATTTTATAACAGGTCAACCTAATAGTCCAATCTCTATAATTATTTTTGTTTAATGAAGTTTGCGTGTCTAGTTCTGAAATTACTGGAGTTTTTTGTTGCTGTTTTTTTTTTAATTAGATGGTGAGAAATAAATTAAAAAAATAATTTAATTATTATTTTTTTATCTAATTCCTAGGATTTGGAAATCCACTAAACCCTGATTAATTTTATTAAGCCAGATTGGTCCACTAAAAGAAGTTCTCTCGGCAATAATATACTATATCTATGAGACTTGAACTCAAAATCTTATTTAAAAGGAACAAGCACTAAACTAATTGAATCAATCATTATTGATATTTTATTTGTCGTATACTCAAAATAGATATCTAAAAATAAATAATAAATAAAGGGTTTACATTAGTTTACAAGTGACTTTCACACATTAGAGGTTTTTAATGAATGAATATATAATTAATATTTGATAAAAGAATGTGGTTTTAATTAATATATAAATGGGCTAATATTCCCAGAGGTTTAAGCTGTTTAGCCAAAAAGAAATTATAAATATCTAATTGTATTTATCATTGTGGTGATAAAACAAAAATCCGTACGTGGTAAGGTTTACTGGTAGTTGGCTTTTAATGGTTCGTTCAACAATCCCACCATAGGTATATTTATTGCGGTACTGCTGCTTGTTTTTCTATGTATTTATTTCTATTTCAAGCTAAAACAATATTATTTTTATGTTTTTTTAAACTATAATTTTCAACGTGTATAAAAATAAACCCACAATTCGAGTGGTTGAATTTCGAATCTTAGTGCTCGTAACTTTCGCCTTGCAAAACTAATTTTTAAATTGCATTTTATTTAAAAAAATATATTAAATTGATGTATTTTTATGGTTTTAATTTATTAATTAAAAAAATAAAAAAATTATTTTAATATATTTTTAATTAAAAAACAAATCATAATAAATTACCAAACACAATGATAAACCAAGCCAAGTTTGTGTCCAGCATTATCATACAATTTCTACTTATCTCTCTCTAATTTCATGTCCAGGAAAGGTGCAGCCATAATTGTATTTTGTATTTTCTTTCTTGTTTTTTTATACTGAAATTCGCTGGCCGTTGGATTTGTTGAACTAAACACTGCATTTTTTATACTTGTGCATGTCTAAAAACAATAATTGTATTTGCATTAAGTTGACTTGAGACACTCGGAAAATGACATAATTTTAAACAAAACTAATTAGATATAGATATGTCGTTATATAAAAATAATTATGATTGCGAAATCAACACGTGTAAACATGAGGAGCACAAGATCCTAAGAAATTGGCTTAGAGATTAATGAAGTTTGTTGTCTTTCTTGAATCTTTAATTCAGACTCTTAAAATCAGTATTCATAAAAATTCATTTAATTATTTTAAATATATAAAATTGATATAGAATGTGTGTTCTTAATATTTTATTAATAAAAAATTTAATTTTAATTGACATGCAATATGATCTAAGAATATTTATATCACATAGTAAATTTTTTTTCTGTTGTTAAATCTTGTAGAATGTAACCAGGTCAAATAGATTAATCGAGCCATTTGATTGAAAAAATTCTTCATAACTTGATAATGTGGTTATAGTTACTTTTCAAAGTGTTTTTTACTTAGAAACGCATCAAATAATATATTTTTTTATTTTTTAAAAAATATTTTTGATATCAGCATATCGAAATGATTTGAAAACATCAAAAAAAATATTAATTTAAAATAATGAAAAAAATAAAAAAATAATTCAAATTAGAGGTTTTTAATGGATCTGAACATATAATTAATATTTGATAAAAGAATGTGATTTTAATTAATAAATGGGTTAATATTCCCAGAGGTTTAAGCTGTTTAGCCAAAAAGAAATCATAAATATCTAAATTGTATTTATCATTGTGCTGATGAAACAAAAATCCGTATGTGGTTAGGTTTACTGGTAGTTGGCTTTTAATGGTTCGTTCAACAATCCCACCACAAGTATATTTATTGTGGCAGTGCTCTCGGGTCTCTACTGCGATAATGGTTTGTCTCGCGGCTGGTGCTTGTTTTTCTATGTATTTATTTCTCTTTCAAGCTAAAAAAATATTATTTTTATGTTTTTTTAAACTATAATTTTCACCGTGTATAAAAATAAACCCAGAATTCAAGTGGCTAAATTTCGAATATTAGTGCTCGTAATTTTTCCTTGCAAAGTAATTTTTAAAATTGTTTTATTTAAAAAAATTAAATTGATGTATTTTTATGATTTTAATTTATTAATTAAAAAATAAAAAAATTATTTTAATATATTTTTAATTAAAAAAAATCATAATAAATTACCAAACACAATGATAAACCAAGCCGAGTTTTTGTCCAGCATTATTATACAATTTCTACTTATCTTTCTCTAATTTCATGTCCAGGAAAGGTGCAGCCATAATTGTATTTTGTATTTTCTTTCTTGTTTTTTTATACTGAAATTCGCTGGCCGTTGGATTTGTTGAACTAAACACTGCATTTTTTATACTTGTGCATGTCTAAAAGCAATAATTGTATTTGCATTAAGTTGAGACACTCGGAATATGACATAATTTTAAACAAAACTAATTAGATAAAGATATGTCGTTATATAAAAATAATTATGATTGTGAAATCAACACGTGTAAACTTGAGGAGCACAAGATCCTAAGAAATTGGCTTAGATATTAATGAAGTTTGTTGTCTTTCTTGAATCTTTAATTCAGACTCTTAAAATCAGTATTCATAAAAAAATATTTAATTATTTTAATTGGATTTTTGGATATTTTTGGAGTGTTTTTGGTTGATAAATTAATTTTTAGGTGTTCCAGGGATGTTTATGAGATGTTTTGAATTCAAATGGCTTAAAAATTGAATTTATCAAGAAAAAATAAAATACTGGTTAGAACTTGTCTCAGCAGGTGACGCAATACTCACGTATACTTTAAAGAAAGAATGATGTACAACCCTTTAAAACATAAAAAATAAAATAAAATCAATTCCAAGAGCTCAGGACTTGGCTTGAAGGCCCACCAAGTGCCAATACGCTCAGATAATATTTATAATAAAATGTCCTCACATCTGATTATATATCAAGTCCAAGAACTCAATTCTAGACTTGAAGGCCCACCCACGTGCCACTAGTCACTTCATTACAATGGGCTATGCCATAGGGTGCTCAGATAATATTTATAATAAAATGCCCCCACATCTGATTATCATCGTTCACTAAAATCCCAACTCCCATCCCCACCACAACAAGAATGATGTCCCATCCGCATGATGTTGTGGGGGTAATTTCAAAAACTAATTTTTATTTAATCATATAATAATTAAAATCAATATTCGTAAGAGTTAGAAAGATTTGGATTTTAAAAGGAAAAAAAATGCATTTCTTAGATCAATGTCTTCATTCCCTTTTTTATGTATTTTTTTGTTTTGACAAAAGAATTTAATTAACAATGTTCTTTGTAATAAAGATTCAAAATAACTCAAATTAATAGACATTCTCAATGATCTAAATAAAAAAGTAAGGAAAAATATTATTTAACAGTTGATATTAAAAATTATTTATATATATTTTTAAATAAAAATACTCTTAAAAATAATTATTATTGTTTTGCAAGCAAATTAGTGAATTTTTCACTTGTTATCATGATTTTTGTGTTGATTTGAATGCCTAGTACTGTGAGAACAGGTGCAATCATAGAAAGGCAGCTTTGAATTCTGCTGAAAGCAGTTGGATTTTTCATCATCATCATCATCATCATACTGTTTCTCAATCAACATAGAACACCTTACCAAATCAGTGAAATGTCTTACTTCCCTTGGATGAGGTTTTGCCTCCACTGCAGGGTAGTTATTGATAAGCTGAAGAAATTTAGGGTAATATGTCTTGTCATACTGTTTCTCAACAATGAAGTAAGGTAGTTGATTTTCGAGCAGTATCAAGTCCTAAGATAATCTTCACTATCAATTTTTGCTTTCCTAAGATAATTTTTGACTCTTTACGATGGAGATTTGTTGAATTCTGCAGGATGAACTTGATAGTGAAGACAGCATCCATTACAAAGTCATGAATACTAAATACAAAGAAAGCCCATGAGTTGAAGTACAACGAAAAACTGCAGAGGAAACGGAAAGTACACGGACAATACAACAAAAGTCAACAATGAGAGAAATAAAATGACACCGGACTGGGGCTAACTTGGTCCCCTTGGAGTACTACGCAAGGAAAGGACTGCACAAATTGTCTGTACAAGAGTGGAGAGGAGCAAGATAATTGCACCAACAGTTGCAGTACTTATCCAAAGGTTTCCAAAATATACCTCTCTTAAGTATGCGATAGTACTTTTCAGTACCCAGGAGTCCTGGTAGTGTGTATCCAGCTGCTTGTAGAGGTTAGAATAAATGGAATATTCTTCAGTAGTTTCTGCCGAAAGCTTGTCAATCAGATTCTTCACTGAAGCACCATTTCTTGTTGTGTCAATGATGTTATTTTTAATGAGGAGAGCCCCATCTTTGGGTTTGCCAACAAGAGTATCAAGTAGCTTAACGTAATGGCTGATGTACTCTTTTCCTTTATAATGACACCACTCCAAGGCAATGAGATTGCCGAAGAGAAGTTCAGTGTCTTTGTCTATCTGAAGACGTGGTATGCGTAACTCACGTTTTGTAGAAGAAAATGTTACGTCAAGTAAGCATTCATTTCGAGATTTCTTAAAATTAATCGCTGCCTCATGCAGCTTGGTTGCGCTATAAAATTTTCCAATCGGTTCGTCACTCGTCAGATCTGGATGTTTGAAGGATAATGAAGATCTGACCAAATCGGTGAAATGTAATATCTCCTCGTCGTCGCTCGGCTTGTATGGACTCGCAGTGTTCCTGTTTAAGTACTTGTAGGCAAGATCTCGAAAAGAAGTATAATTTCCTTCGCCGTCGACTTCAAGATGGTCATATAATTTCTCAAGAATGAAGAATGGCAACTGATTCTCGAGCAGCAACAAGTCTCGTCGAATCCGAGACCTTAACCGATTTCCACGCAATAAGGAATCATCTTCATATTTTTTAGAATCTTTATTCCTCAACAAGTACTCCAAGATGAAAACAGCATCCAACAACACCATTTCCACAAACCGATCATGATCACTTTCTTCAACTTTATGAGAACCATTTTCATAACATTTGCGGATGTTCTCCTCTTCCAGTTTAATGGTGTTCCGAATTTTCTCCTGGAACTTCACATGTTGCACCCTTGTTTTCCCTCCCCTGTTATAGAATTCTTCCAAATATCTCCTCTTGTGCTTCTTCATGGGCTGCAACTTCTTCTTGCCATGGTGAATAGGACCTATAGAAACTTCTTGAGGAGTATAGATGGCTTCATTTGATTTGCGAAGTGCATCAGGAACTCTGTAGATACAATAATTCCCATCATTTAGATTTTTCCCGCTTTTACATACAATTCCTCCAGCTTCAAGATCCGAGTACGGTTCTTCAAATTCTTCCCGTTGAATGAGCTTTTCTGCGTTGTATGTATTTTGAAGAATATCCTGCTCAACAAAATTTTCTGCATTGTATGGATTCTCAACAATATTATCTTGGGGAAAGAATGTTCCAGAAGGAATTTCAGCATCTTCTCCATGGTAGTCTGCAGCTGAAAAATACGAGGGATGAATTCCGGCATTATCTCCATGGTAATCTTGAGTATCAAATGAAAAATATGGCGAACGAATTTCAGCATTAACTCCAAGGTAGTCTCCACCACTTGAAAAATATGGCGAACGAATTTCAGCATTATCTTTGAGGTGTTCTGGATCAATAGAAAAGTATGGTGAACGAATCTCTCCCATCTATCAAATTTTGCTGTCCAGGAACATAAATAAACAACAGTTACGTACTAACAATAGAATCTATTTCACAAAAATATTTCTACGCGTTTGAATTTTTTTGCTTATGCAGCATAACACAATGCTAATATTTGCTGTTAGTTTCCAATGAAACTAAATGATTTATCTGACAAGATAATGGATTAGTTCACCAAAATTTAATTAGGATAAAAAAAAAGTGTAAAAGATCTTTAAATTCCTAAAATATTTTAGTTTTGTTAACAAGGGAAATTAATTCATACTATTGAACTACTTCTGTTATGTTATTCACATATTCTCACCATAAAGTGGACCTCCCTAGCTGGTTAATGTTTAGGGTGTTTGTGTTGGAAATATTTTGGATATGAAAACAAATAAAGAATAAAATCAATAGGTAAAAAGCACTTTTTAAAAATGTTTATCTATTTTCACACCGAGACAACATCTTTAAGACTCTAAAAGAATAAAAACAAAATACAGAGGGAAAAAAAGCTTTTCTTTTATTTATCTCTTTATGTAATAACAAGTTTATATAAATTTAAAATATTTTAATGAAATTATATAACTATTAATAATACAATTATATTTTGAATTAAACTGAATAATCATTATTTAATTTTTTTCAAACATTTATAAATATCAAAATTAAATAAAAAAATAACCCATTAAAGAATTAATCTCACTACAAATTAAACTTCAAGTGTCAAGTATCTTCTAATTTATATTATAAATATTTATATAATAGTATTAGAAAGCACATTAAAAGAAGCTTACCCACTATAATTTTCACTTAATTTACTATATAATAAAAATTCACATTTAAAAATATTTTAAAAAAATTATTTTTAATATGAGATAATATTTTACAAATGGAGATCAAACAGCAGAGCTTCCTCTGATCCTGGACGCAATATATACTGCTTTAGCTGAAATATGGCAGCCTCTCTCACACTTCCATTCTCTGTAACTTGTGTCTCTTGTGCATGTTATATATAGGAGGAGGAGTAATCACCTCTCCCCTACTCTCATAATTTATTTCACTAATGTAAAAATTAATTAATTAAGCTCATATTTAATTAATTCTCGGTGTCAATATTTTATTACGTTCCAAAACAATTTATATTTTATGCCACTTTTTTTTCCTCTCTATTACAGTTGGCCCATGTGCAAGACACTTCAATAAAAATATTTACACATAATTTGTTTTTATTTACTAAATGTTTGATTATCCACAATGGGGCAAGAAGAGGCAATTGCCGGTTAATTTTCTTTGTTAGCTGCTAATTAATCCAAGCTCCTTTTCATTTTTCACTATTGATCCAAGCTCTTTATACTTTAGGGAAGTTTTTTTTTTTTTTTTCTATTTGTTGGTAACATATGTAAATGTTCCTTTTTAAAATAAAATTGTTTCAATAAACATTTTCGTGGCTGTTATGAATATTTAATGTAGGGTACACATATAGATATGTGAGCTACCATGTAGAGAATATTCTGCTTTAAAATATCAACGGAAAATATAGTTCATAATTAATGTGGGGGTAAAAATAAAGATATGTGACCTACCATGTATTATGCTTAGGTAGGTAGGGAATCTGCTTTAAAATATGAAAATATAGCTCATGCTAGTGTGTGTGTATATATATATATTACAACTTTTGATAATAAAAAATAAATAATAGGACGTAAACATCTTCACGTAAGGCATCTCCACTTTTAAGCGTAGTCAACTAGCTACAAGCCACGAGCTACGTTGTAAATTGCGTTAATTTTTTTTTTCAACATAAAAAAGTACTCTTATGACATTAGTTTTTTCAAAAAAGTTAAAAAAAATGATATATGTAATTGAAAGGAGTGCATGCACTATCAGAGCAATATTAACCTAAAAAGTAAATAAAATAAAATATTATGAAATGAGTATTTTATATTTATATTTAATTAACAAATTTTTTTTTAAAAATTAATTCAACAAAGTCCAAAAATAACTCAAGATAACCTGTATTATTTTCAAATCGACTAAAAAATTCTATAGAAAGTAAATAAAAAAAGAAGCAAAACAATGTTGGATGATAAAATAATTTTTTTTTAATAAAAGAGTTCAGGTGAGTATATTAAACCCAGGTTAATCTTTCAAACTCGTAATCCATTAAATTATAAACCCAAGCTTATTTCAAAAAAACTAACTCTTGACTAGTTTATTGTCGAATGATGAAATAAATTAATTTAATTTAATTAAAAAATAAAATACCATGAAACGAGCATTTTATATTTATATTTAATTAATTAATTTGATTTGATTGAAAAATTGTTTTTTAAAACATTTAAATTCAACAAGGGCAAAAAAATAAAAACTCAAGATAGCTCGTGTTATTTTCAAAACAACTAAAAACTTCTATAGAAAAGAAGAAGAAGAAGAAGCAGCAGCAAAACAATAACAATGTTAGAGAATGAAACAACAAAAGGAGATTAAAAAAGAAAAGAAAAAGCCAGTGAGCCTTTTTAACCTGGATTAATCTCTTGAACCTGCAATCTATTAAATTTTAGACTCGGCCTCATCCAAAAAGACTCAACACCTAACTAGTTTAATATCGAAGGATGAAATAAATAAATTTAATTTAATTTTAAAATAAAATTCATTTTAAAATAAAATTCATTTTAAAAAATATAAATTTAACAAAGACCAAAAATAATAATGGGGATGAAACAAAAAGGAAGTTAAAAAATGGTAAAAAAAAAATAAATGAACTTGGGTTAATCTCTCAAACCTAAAATCTAGATAAAAGCTCAACCAAGAAGCTAAACACTCAACCAATTAAATATTAAAGGATAAAATAATAAAAAAAATTAATTTAAAAACTTTTTTCAATGTAAAAGAAATAGCAATAATAAAAAGAGGATCATATTATGGAAACATTGGAAAAAGAATGCTAGATACTTTACATTTTTTTTAGATAAATAATAACAACAAAAATAATAATAACAAAAATATTCTATCCATGATCTTTTTAAAATTGGTAATGTTTTTTTATATAATAAATTCAAGATATTAGTTCAGTTAATTTATATATTTTTTTAAAAAATATATTGTTCACCCTAATATCTATGCAAGATTATCCATTTGTTTTTGAAAACCAAAATTAGCACCATCATTTTAAAGAATTAAAGAGAATTGTAGGATTAGGTGGCACATAACGTGTGACGTCCCTATCTTTTGGTGGTATTTTTTATTCCAATTAATTATAGTTACTTGCTATAATCTAAAAAATTACCATTTGCATCTTCAAACAACTTGACTTTTCAAATTTAATGAAATGACCAAATTAACTTTGTATATATATTATCTCCATGATAAGCTAATTATCTATAAAAACCTATCACTTCGTATTGGTTTGAGTCAATATCAATCGGTCAATCGTGTGAAGATGAAATTCTAATTTTTGGCTTTCGAGGTTCTGTCATTTTTCTTCCTAATAAATACAGATAGAGAAAACCATTGAACCCCGGGACCCATGAATAGGTTGTGCGTACATTGTAATCTTAATTACCCCCACAAGATTTTTTTGCAATCATGCATTCGTTTTGAATGGCCAAAGTAGATAAGGACTCGAGATGGGAAAAGACATTGCAGGTGGGTAGGGCCTCTTTTTAAAGTGAGGTGGTCCGACTTTTAGCTGGCTACTTGTCATAAAACGCAAGGGAAATAAACATGATGAAGGTAAAGAACAAGAACTTTCTCCGGTGCCTTTGGGATGCATATTCTGTAAAATTGGGGACGAGAGATAGTAAAATATCTTGACTTAGTTTTGATATCTTGACTTTATCAGCTCTTGTAATTCAAAAACTCGACGGAAACGGATGACAGATGTTCGGATCATCCAACTCAGTAAGCAGTAACGTGATCATTTGTTTCGAAATATTACGTATCAGATAGCCCATTGAACTCGGTACTGTTTCTCGAACATCAGGTTCAGTGTTGTATTGAAGCCCATAGAGGTCTCTTTGCTTTTTTAACACAAAACAATCAAGAAACCAACGAGCGAGAGCTTGTGAAAGTGCATTGTAATTTGTCGTATATTTTATATAAGAGTTCATTTATTGATCACCTATAAGTCAATACTATGCAAAACATCAAATTTATCAGGAGTCTGACTTTCATGACATCTCAAACTTTTTATCACAGTGGATCGATTGGAGCAATTAGTTGCTTGCTCGGTTTCTTCTACTAACCAAACAAGCCAAATTAGATGTTCTAGTAAAATACACGGTTCAGGGTTTGTATAGCATAATGTTCCAAATTAGATATTGTATATGTACAGCCAAGAGTTCTTCCTCAAGCATCATGTAGCTGGCCCTAGTTAGCTAGAAGAAGGAGAAGGTACTAAAACAAACAAGCAGCTAGCAGCCAAACTTGGTGTTTTGATCTAGAAAAAAAGAACTGCAACCAAACTTTAGTAGTAATACATGGAGTAATAAAAAATAAAAAACTATAACCGAACTTCATCCCTTGCAAAGTAAGTGGGGGAAAGGCGAAAACCCTGACCATTTCAGGTTACAAGGTGATCGAAGGTTTATTGTCAATGCATACCATGTGAGCTTTGTAACACTGAAATTAAGAAACCTTCAATGATTTGGGAGCTTTAAACGTTCTCAGTTGTTGGAACAAAAATAATGAAACAAGGGAGTATGAACAGGAGAAAAAACTAGTGCATGAAGAACCCAAGTACCTTAACCTGAGAAGCAGGAGGCTCTAGAATTCCTCGAAGCTATACTGATCATACGTTGAATGCAGTCTCTCTCTCTCCCTCTCTCTCCCTCTGTGTGCGTGTGTGTGTGTTTTGTGATGCTCTTTAGTAAGGTGATAGCACTCTTTTATACAGCTATCGGACCTTGGGGGTACAGCGGGTTGACCCACGGTGACGCATCCACGGTGACGCAACTCTCGTATCAATTCACGCACCGTTGACACGATTTTGTCGAATAGGGTTACTGTAAAAAAAAAACAAAAAGTACAAATAACAAAGAATTTCACCGAATATCATAAACATACAAAAAAAAAATTTAATTTAAAATTAATTTTTTTAAAATGGCTTGTTTCTCTAACCCAAACAAAACCTTACAAGTCTACTTTGGAATCCTTCTGAATCTAGACTAGTTACAGCCCCTATAAAACTAGTTTTTGGAACCTATTTGTAAAATCTATCCACACAGTAGTTATAGCAAATCCGCAACCGACTCATTAAAACCACCTGCATCACATGGATCGGTGAATCATGATTTACAAAAATTCTAAAATAATATTATTTTAATAAAAAAAATCAGTTCAAGGTAAAACCCGGTATAAACCAAGCTTTGAGTCAACAGAACACCAAATTAGTCTACTGAGTCGGATTAAGTTTTATAATTATACTCTTCGTTACACTCATTTATATGCAATCTAACTTTGATTCTACAATCTAAATTAAGACTCTAATTTTAATGGCAGTGAGTTCAAATGTCATCAATTTAATTTCTTTTTAATGTTTAAGTTTTTCAAAAAAATGAGAATAATCTTTTGTGGTCAATTTAGTTCATGATGATTTACTACCATAATTATAAGATTTATGTTATAGATTGGATGGTCAACCTTTAGATGAGAAAGTTGTGCTTGATTTATAATGTTTTTATTTAGTTTTTATTCTAAACGATATTATTTTAATTGTTTTTCAAAAAACTAAAATGTTGTTATTTTGGTAAGTTAATGCTTAAGTTTAATAAAATCAATGTCAAAATGTATTAAAAAATACATATTTGTTGTATTATGTTTTTATTATTTAATCCTCTTTTCATTATTAATGTATTAAAAAATATATGTTTTTTCTAGCTATGTTGTTTATTGTATAAAAGCAATAAAATCATTGTCAAAAAAAATTTATAATGATTTGAAATAAATATATAAAAAATATATATCTTTTTAATCAAAACTGATCATTTCCCTTATTGATGCATTCTTTTTTACAATTTCTTTAATCAGAAATAGTTATTTTTAATAAAAACTTATCATATTCTTAAAAGTAATTTTTTATTAAAAAATTATAAATTGGTGGTTTTGACATAAATCTATTAAGAAAATATAAGAATAATAAAAAATAGATATTTCATCTAATTTTTTATTTAAAATATGCATATTGAGTTCATATATAATTATTCAAAAAATTGATGATATTATCATAAAATATGCTAATATTCTTTGAAAACAACGGCATAATTGGATAATTTTTTAAATATTCTATAAATAAGTTTATTTAAAAATAATTTAATTATAAAATTCAAAAAAGAAAAGAAAAAAATACAATGACATTAAAAAAAATGAAGGGTCATGCTCGCATGGGGTGGGGAAATAGGTCCATCATCTAGCCCATATTAAAATCTAGGCATGCCTAGGCCTAAAAGCCCAAGCTTGTACACCTGGTTTTTATTTTTAATTTTTAAAGGGTAAAGATTTTTTTAATATCTACCCTTTATTATCTTTTTTAAAAATAAATAGATGATCATCACTTACTTTCCATTTTTTTCATCGTTTGAGGTGTCTTTGATTAACAAAAGATCAGTGTCCAAGTTTTTTTACCTTAAAAATCAAGATTTCATCTTTTTTCCATCCAAAAAATGAAATAAAAACATTTTAATTAATCTAAAAACTCAAAATTAGATCAAATAAAAAAACAAATATTGAGATCGCATATACTTTTTTTGTTGTTACTAAAGGTGAAGACCACTTTTATTGAGCTCATTTATCAAAGTTGAATTCATAAACACCAAAATAAAAAATATTAGTGTTCGGAATCTACCCCCTTAGAACTTCTCTCTCTTAGTCTTTTCAATAATTTTCTCTCTCCTATCTCAATATATAAGAATTAAAACGTAAAAAAATAAAGTTTGGACGCTAAATAAAAAATCCAGAAATAGAATGGACCAAGTATAAATAATTAAAATCTTGAGAGACTACAATGTAATTTATGCATATCTTGAACAGTATTGATGGGGAAAGATAGTTAATTTTTCTCGTTGTTGTTACCCGATTTTTGACCCACCTATTTGATAAAATTTTTGAAAAATAAAAAAATAACAAAAAAAAATGAAAATCCAAAAAAATATGTTTTTAATATATTTTGCATCATTTTTAGCATTTTCGAAGACGTCTAAAAAAGAATTTACATTTTTAAAGGTTTTTCGAATGCGTTCGACTTTTCACGCGTTGTTTTTAAAATCCTTGATTTTTTCCATTGAGTCGACGTTGATATTACTCGTTTTCAAAAATACAAGTAAAAACAAGAAAAATCAAAATTTACAAAAAAAAAAAAAAGACGAGGGACCAATTTTTAAGGGTTTTGAAACCACTTATTCTGATTCTTCATTATTTGTCAAACATGTTGGTCATGAGATTGTGGTGCTGCTTCTCTATATGGATGATATCATTATCACTAGGAGTGTGTATGGTGTGATTCAGCACGTCATTAGTGCTCTTACTTCTGAATTTGATCTCACAGATTTAGGCTCCTTACATTATTTCTTGGGCATCCAAATTACTCGAACTGCTGTTGGTTTATTTTTGTCACAATCCAAATATGTTGAGGACTTGTTAGCTAAATCTGAAATGAGTGAGGCTAAACCATGTCATACGCCTTGTATACCTTATCATCGACTCCTCAAAGACAATGGGGAGTCTTATCCAAATCCTCAACTGTACAGAAGTCTTGTAGGAGCTCTACAATACCTCACTTTCACCAGGCCGGATATTGCTTTCTCTGTACATCAGGTTTGCCAGTTTATGCAACACCCTATGATGTCTCATTTTACTTATGTTAAAAGAATCTTATGATACCTAAAAGGCACTCTAAAGTTTGGTCTCTCATATACTCGAGGTGATTTACAGTTAAAGTCATTTAGTGATGCTGATTGGACAGGGGACCCTAATGACAGGAGATCCACTACTGGTTTGGTGGTCTTCTTGGGTAACAATCCAATTTTATGGTCCTTTAAGAAGCAAAAAAATTGTTTCTCGATCTTTCATCGAAGCTGAGTATCGTGCCTTATCATTCACCTCTGTTGAGTTGGATTGGATTAAACAATTACTAGCATTTCTGCACATTTCATTGCCTGGCGTACTTATTCTATTTTGTGATAATCTATCCGCCATTGCTTTGTCTTTCAATCTTATTCAGCATCAAAAGACTAAGCATATCGAAGTTGATGTTCATTTTGTCCACGAAAAAGTATCACGTCATCAACTCTCAGTGCAGTTTGTGTCCTCCCTAGAGCAGTTTGCTAATATACTTACCAAGGGGCTGAGTGCTCCTCTGTTCCACACTCATTGTTGCAATCTCACGCTTGGTTCCTCACCACTTGATCTTGCGGGGGGATGTTAGAGTATATTAGAGTATTGCTTAATATCGTGACACTTGTCACGATCTCAATATAGTAGATAGTTAGTTATATAGCAATAGTTTGTTAGTCTGTTATTAACAAATATATAAACAAAACTATCTTATGGTATTCGGTATTATGAAAAATAAGAACTCTTATGAAAAATATTCTCTACTGCTCTTATCCCTCTGTTCTTCTTTCTTTCTTTCTTTTTTTCTACAGAATTATATTTAATGTTAATCAATTGATATAGATTAACAGTTAGTTGAGCTACAAGCTTCTTGTTGGATTTACTCTAAATTAATTCGTATCCCTCTATGACTCACTGTGTCGCTCCTATTATTGTGAATGTGGTCGTGCTTGTAGAATTTTAGTTTCCCTTGAAGTTAATAAATCTTGTCATTCCTGTTGTAAGGTAACAACTACTACTATTGAACTTGAAGGTTTTCACTAGCAAGGATGTCAATGAATTGCGGTTTGCATCATTTCAACATCTTTATTGTCATTAAATACAACATGTACGTGCGCAAAATGTTTGCTCGTCTTTTTCTTCCTTTTCTTCTAGTTGCGTGGACAAAAACAAAATGGTGCTAACCACCTGGCCTAAGAAAGATGACACAACCAGGTAGGATCTGAAGGGGGGCAGATGCCAGCTATACTTTAATGGAGGTGTCAGTTTAGGTGATCAATAAATGAACTCTTATATAAAATATACGACAAATTATAATGCACTTTCACAAGCTCTCGTTCGTTGTTTTCATGATTTTTTTGTGTTAAAAAGCAAACAGACCTCTATGGGCTACGATATAACACTGAATCTGATGTTCGAGAAACACCGAGCTCAATGGGCTATCTGTCATCTGTTTCAGTCGAATTTTTGAATTACAAGAGCTGATAGAGTCAAGATATCAAAACCAAGTCAAGATATTTTACTATCTCTCGTCCCTAATTTTACAAAATATGCATCCCAAAGGCACCAGAGAAAGTTGTTGTTCTTTACCTTTCATTTTTTGTCCCCTTACTTTCCATGACAAGTAGCCAGCTAAAAGTCGGACCACCTCGCTTTAAAAAGAGGCCCTACTTCCTCCATCTACAATGTCTTTTCCCATTTCAAGTCCCATCTACTTAGGCCATTCTTTTCATGTGTTACTGTGAAAAACTAATGCATGACTGCAATTTGACTTGCGGGGGTAGATTACTATTGAAACTAGTTTTTTCAGGAGGAAAGTCTATCGTTATTCATTATCAAAGTGGCTATATATATAGCTATACAGAGGATAACAGAAAAGCTAATACAACGCTAATCCACATCAACATAGATCATAGCCAAAGGAATAGGTCATTCCTTGATTTTCAGGGATTATTATTAACAAAAAGCTTTTAACATCTTACTAACATTCCCTTTTTTAAATTCATGATACTGTCTTCAGTTTACTATTGGATCTTCACAAACACCCAGCAACATATGCAGTTTCTAAAAAAACAACTCGTGTCAAGGGTTTGGTCATGATATCAACCAATTGTTCTTGAAAGTGACAATGTAGTAGCGTTACTACTCCATCTAGAGTCAGATCACGAAGGAAATGAAAACGAACATCAATATGTTTGCTTCGACCGTGCATAATAGGATTTCTGGAGAGTTTAATAGTAGAACTATTATTACAGTATATCATTGTAGTCCTAGTAGAGGCATGATTAAGTGTTTCTAACATTCTTCTCAACCACACGGCCTGCAAAACACAAGAGGCAGCAACAATAAACTCAGCTTCAGTGCTGGAGAGTGTGACGACAGGTTGCTTTGTGAAGAACATGATATAGCTCCAGCGCTTAGCAAAAACAAGAAACCCAATGTACTTTTCCTATCCTTCAAATTAATCTCCTGCATAATCACTATTGGTGTAGACAAGAAGCTCCTTATTACCACATTGTTTATAAGAAAAAATCTAATGTAACCATATTATTCGATAGTTTCACCCGCATTTAACTAGTGTTTTGCATATGTTATTTCTATAAAATGCCTTGATATTCTTTGTTTATGTTTTGAAGGCACTTTTGGATGAAAAATACAAAAAGGAGTAAATTGGAGGTAATTGGCAGATTTGACGTTCAGTCGATGTTTTGTGCAGAGCGTGAGTTCTAGAGGTCGAAACGAAGTGATTCCAATGGCATTAAAAAGCTAACATCCATGCCTTTCTGGAAATGTAATGCAAGAAAAATAAAAAGAGAAAGATCATGGAAATCACATCCTTCAAAGTCAAATCACGCAGTCTGCCAATGTTGACCTTTGCCCATTCAAAATTCAATATATGGCGCTTCAGAAGTCCAATTGATGCAAACTCAATTTTGTTGGATTCCTTACTCAAATCTATATAAAAGCTACAAAATTCAGCCAAAAACGATGTCATATGAGGGAGATATGAGTTTTCAAAGATGACAGCTGAATTCTGCCAGCAAGCAGGTTGCGTGAAGTAACGAATCCAAATTTCATCCAGAAGCATCCAAACCGACCAGCAATTTAACTCCTCTAGTAAATATTCTAGAAGGTCAAGGAAGGCAGCCACCAACCTCAAGTCAGCCAGCCGCCAGCCGCCTTCACACTACCACCATCTATTGATGTTC
Organism: Populus alba x Populus glandulosa; assembly: GCA_033617975.1. Taxonomy (NCBI): domain Eukaryota; kingdom Viridiplantae; phylum Streptophyta; class Magnoliopsida; order Malpighiales; family Salicaceae; genus Populus; species Populus alba x Populus glandulosa. Next base: position 3,573,370 of record CM066156.1, on the reverse strand, counting down.
ACACTTGAACTTTGATTTTCTTACTTACAATTTGTGTATAAATAGAGGGTGAGTAGAAGGAGGTAGAGGCAAGCAAGAAGGGAGGAAACACAAACTCTCCTCTCTACAAATCAGAAACTATGTATTCTTTCATCTTTAGGAGTAGTTGTTCAATAGATATGCAAGGCTAAGCTCGTTTTCTTGGTTGCAAGGACACAACAAACCTTCGGATTTCAAGAACCGTGAGATTTATTCTTCCTTTTATTTTCAGTTTATGTTATGAATGAGTATGATTGTTTTCCTATGCATATTTCCTATGATTGTTTATCTTAATTGCTAGAGCGGACTCTAAGTTATTATTGTGAACAATCTATTGCTAAGTTTGATATCAAAACCGGAGTTGTGGTATATAAACTTGTGAAGCAACTAAGCTTGATAATTGTAGCGGAACTACGTTATTAAACTTAGGGAGAACATTCGATCATAGCAACACAAATTGACAACTTGGTTGTTAAGATTAATGAATTTATCTGGATCTTAAGGCTGCCATTGGATTAAATCATTAGTGCGGACACTGTGATTGTTTGTTGGTTAGGGCTAGTTATACGGCGGATCCGTTAATTAACCAATATTAAGAAAAGATAAAATTCATGATATAAACTGGAGTTTCGTTTCAAGGATCGGTTCTAATCTCCGTTGGTGGATGTGTGCTTGCAACCAAGGTTTGTTTTCTTGATATATTTCAATTTCAATTGATTTTGTTTGCTAGTTTAATTGCAGCCATAGCTTAGATAATCACAAATCAAACCCCCCCCCAATTACATAACGTATAGCATAAAAATCTGACTTGAAACTTCCTCGTGGGATCGACCCCTTGCTTGCTCTATACTATCTTGTGTGTTTTAAGCTAGGGTAATTAATTTGTGCGACCTCGACATCGCAACAAATTTTGTGGCGCCGTTGCCAGGGAAGTAATTTTAGTTGATTCTTGTGCTTGTACTGTTATTTTTAGTTTCTGTGATTGTTATTTACATTTCTGAAAAAAAAAGAGAAATAGAATTTTTGCTTGCGGTGTTACTGTTCACTTGCCGCAGCGGTACAGTTCAAAACAAAATTGTTTGTGGAATCAGGTTTCTACCTTTTGTTTCTTGAAGTGAAACAACGTTCTGAACAAGACTAGTGGTTTACCACTAGCCCTATCCTATCGAGGCCAAATTCCACTGTTTTCTAAGGTTTTTAGGTAGTTTTAATTTTCTAGCGTAGGATTTTCATATAATTTACATCTTTTTCTCTTGTGTGATTGTTTTCTTTTGAGTTTTCTTAGTGATTGATGCCAGTAACCCGTTCTACTAATCAGAGTCTAGTGCAGGTTGATCTTGAAATAGAAAGCACTTTACGCAGGTTAAGAAAGGAAGTTCACCTCAACACCATGGCAGTTGCACAACAACAAACACTCAAGGAGCTTGCTGCTCCTAACATGGAGAATCAACCATTGTGCATAAACATTGACAATAATGTAAACTTTGAGCTCAAATCTGGTTTTATACATTTGTTACCAACATTTAATGGTCTTGCAGGAGAAGATCCTCATACTCATCTCAAGGAGTTCCATATGGTTTGTGTTGGCATGAAACCGAATGGAGTTGATGAAGAACAAGTTAAGTTGAAAGCTTTCCCTTTCTCTTTAAAAGGGGCAGCAAAGGCATGGTTTTTCTCTATTCTCCCAGGATCTATTGGAACTTGGAATGCCATGAAGAAGATTTTTCTTGAGAAGTATTTCCCAGCATCTCGAGTTGCCAACACAAGGAAAGAAATATGTGGGATTCGGCAATCTCATGGAGAGACTCTCTCCGAGTATTGGGAAAGATTTGAGCAATTATGCATTCATTGCCCTCATCATCAAATACCCGATCAGCTGCTCATTCAATATTTCTATGAAGGATTGATGCCTACTGACCGTAGTATCATTGATGCTGCAAGTGGAGGCGCATTGGTGGATAAGACACCCGAGGATGCACGCCAATTGATCTCAAACATGGCAGCCAACTCAAAACAGTTTGGCACTCGTGGAGACTTCTCCAACAAACGAGTAAATGAGGTAAGTATTTCTAACCTTGAAAATAAAGTTAATGATCTTACTTCTCTTGTGCGTTCTTTGGCTTGTGGAAATGTGCAGCAGGTGAAAGTTTGTAGCATATGCTCCTTACAAGGACATGCTTCGGATATGTGCCCAACAATGCAAGAAGATTACATTGAACAAGCTCATGCAATTAATGGAGCATTCAACGGACAACCTCAGCGTAAGTATGATCCTTTTTCCCACACGTACAATCCTGGATGGAGAGATCATCCTAACCTACGGTATGGGAACCAACCTCAACAAGGCAATCAAGGCCGACAGTTCCATCCCAATGGATTTCAACCCCAACAGAATTATCAAGCAAGACAAACCCCTCCATTCACAAACTCTAATGTTATGGGGTCGTCATCCAATGATGATCTTCGTGAGATGATGAAAACTTTGGCTTCTAATACTGTTACCTTGCAACAAAATGGCATGTCTTTTCAACAGGAAACAAGGTCAAGTATTCACAACTTGGAAAAGCAAATGGGGCAAGTAGCTTCAAGTGTAGGGAAATTGGAAGCACAAATGAATGGAAAATTGCCCTCCCAAGCATTGAATCCAATAGAGAATGTTAGTGCGATCATGCTGCGAAGTGGGAAAGAACTTGAAGAGAAAAGGTCAAATCAAATTGAGATGGAAGAAGAAAAAGAGATAGAAACTGAATTGAGTACAAAGAAGATACATCATCCTCCTCCTCCACAAACTGAAACAAAGACCAACACTCTAAAGGTAACTCCTTACTCAATGAATTCTAGTTTTAAAAAAATTCCACCCTTTCCTGTGAGTTATTCTAGGTCCAAGAAAGAAGACAAAGAAAAAGAGATTTTAGAGGTTTTCAAGAAAGTAGAACTCAACATTCCTTTGCTTGATGCTATTAAGCAAATTCCCAAGTATGCAAAATTCTTGAAGGAGTTGTGTACTACCAAGAGAGCTTTCAAACTGAAAGGTTATGAAACGGTAAGTATGGGTGAAGTTGTATCAGCTGTTGTTCAAAAGAATATGCCTTTGAAACAAAAAGACCCAGGTGCGTTTACTATCCCATGTGTTATTGGTAATTCTAGTTTTAAAAGTGCTTTATGCGATTTAGGTGCATCCATTAGTGTTATGCCTAAACATGTTTATGATTCTCTTAGTCTAGAGCCTTTGAATAAAACTAGTATTGTAATACAACTTGCGGATCGTAGTTTTGTTTACCCACTTGGTGTGATAGAAGATGTCCTAGTCAAGATTGATAGTTTGGTTATTCCATGTGACTTTTATATTCTTGATATGGAACATGATTCTTGTGATTCATCAACCAGCACTCCTATATTGTTTGGGAGACCATTCTTGAAAACTGTCAACACAAAGATTGATTGTGGTAAGGATACCTTGTCTATGGAGGTAGGAGATGAAAAAATTGAATTTAATTTTCATGATGCAATGACATATCCTTATAGCAATGTTTATTCTATCACATGTTATGACCAAGTTGATAAGTGTGTCCAGCAAGTTTCTAATTTTGATTGCAAAGATGGATTAAGCATATCTTTGAGCAATGACTATGCTTTTACCAAGATAGAAGAGATGGAAAGGCATATATATGTTCCCCAAAACATGTATGAATCAACATTGGATTTGCAAGCTTTGCAAATTGTCCTTCATGATGCAGGTGTCATTTACCCCATCATGAATAGTGAATGGGTGACTCCTATCCTTTTGGTGCCCAAAAAGATTGGAATTACGGTGGAAGAGATTCGAAATGATGCTTATGAGAATGCAAGGATTTACAACGAAAAGACTAAGAATCTTCATGACCGAAAGATTACAAGAAAGGAGTTTCATGTTGGAGACAAAGTCCTTCTTTATCATTCGCGTTTGAAACTTTTTCCTGGAAAGTTGTGCTCTCGTTGGATTGGACCCTTTGTTGTTTCTAATATTTTTCCTTATGGTGCAATTGAAATTACAAGTTTAGAAACTAACAACATACTCAAAGTCAATGGGCATCGTTTGAAACCTTTCTATGAAGGTTGGACGACAAAACTCACCGCTTCTGCAGAGTTAGCTGAACCAATCTATGAAGAATGAGCATGCAACATGTCGAGCCAATGACATAAAACAAAAGCGCTTACTGGGAGGCAACCTAGCACAAAAAGAACAAAATCAGATTTGCTTTCTTTTTCCTTATCTTTTATTTTTTTTTATTTTTTTTCGCATTTTAATTTATTTTCTATCATTCTCTTACGTTCCTTTGCTTTTATTTCAACATTGAGGACAATGTTCTGTTTTAAGTGTGGGGGTATTGAGAGAATTTTGGTTTTCTTATTTTAGTTTTATTTGTTGTTGGTTTTCTTATTTTAGTTTTCTTTGTTGTTCTTTAAAAAAAAAAAAACAATTTGTGTTTGATCTTTTTAACTCCCATTGGTTTTTGAGAATATCAGTATTATATATGAGAATTAATTGAGATAGATGAAGATATAAATCAAATGAAGGAGTATGCATGCAAATTTTAAGGTTTAATTGGTTTAGGGATTGACTTTGAGAATATGCCATGTTGACTTTATAGTGTTATACCAATGCAAGCTTTTGAGCCTTCAACATTATATTCTTTGAGGGTGCATTCTTTCAATGATAAGTATCTATAGAACTTGCTTCATATCTTATTGAGATTATATTCCATTACAAATATACATGAAGATGATAAAGGCATTAGGAATTTTAACCCCTCGAGCCAAAAAGCCAACCTAAAGCATATTATCCTTAGTGAGCCCGTTTTGAGCTTGTTTATCTTTTCTTTGCTTTATCCATGTATAAGCCTTAACTTTATATATGTTTTTCTTTTCCCCTGGCCAAGGATTAGTAGAGCATATACTTGTAATATCTCATGGAATTATGGTTGGAAATTATATGAAAAGAAAGAAGTGATGCTTGATGAAAAAATGGGCAAAGTTGCCGAAGAAAAAAAAAGAAAAAGAAAAAAAAAGTATTCCTTTATGTTCTTAAGGTTTTATGTTGAAAGAACTTGAAATCAAAAGAAATTAAGCATTTGTGATTAAAGATGAAAAATTTATGTGCTTTAATGGAATTATATTGTTTGAAGTATTATTTTTCAAAATGCTCTACTTTCTTTGGTTTGAACCTTTCCTTTTACTTTCTTTTACCTCACCTTAACCTCAGCCCCATTACAACCGGAAAATAAGACCTTTTGATTCATGTAGTACTTGTAATAAGTTGCTAATGGAGATGAGATTGAAAAGCAAGCTTATGGTAGAACATACTCTTTGATTGAATTTGAGAGATTTAAACACATAAACCCTAAACACATGAGTGTTGGAGTGTATATCAATGAGAGGACCTATCACTTTGGCATGGCATAGATTTCATTTAAATCCAGACGATTGATTGAGTTTTGAAGTTTGCATGTAAATAAATTCATGAGAATTATATTATTTATCCTTCATGATTGTATTCTTGTTTATAATGCTTGTACTCTTAGACATTGATGGGAGATTAAGAGATTGATCATAGTTATTTTCAATTTTATTTTATTTATCCTTTCTCGAGGACGAGCAAGAGCTAAGTGTGGGGGTATTTGATGTAACCATATTATTCGATAGTTTCACCCGCATTTAACTAGTGTTTTGCATATGTTATTTCTATAAAATGCCTTGATATTCTTTGTTTATGTTTTGAAGGCACTTTTGGATGAAAAATACAAAAAGGAGTAAATTGGAGGTAATTGGCAGATTTGACGTTCAGTCGATGTTTTGTGCAGAGCGTGAGTTCTAGAGGTCGAAACGAAGTGATTCCAATGGCATTAAAAAGCTAACATCCATGCCTTTCTGGAAATGTAATCCAAGAAAAATAAAAAGAGAAAGATCATGGAAATCACATCCTTCAAAGTCAAATCACGCAGTCTGCCAATGTTGACCTTTTCCCATTCAAAATTCAATATATGGCGCTTCAGAAGTCCAATTGATGCAAACTCAATTTTGTTGGATTCCTTACTCAAATCTATATAAAAGCTCCAAAATTCAGCCAAAAACGATGTCATATGAGGGAGATATGAGTTTTCAAAGATGACAGCTGAATTCTGCCAGCAAGCAGGTTGCGTGAAGAAACGAATCCAAATTTCATCCAGAAGCATCCAAACCGACCAGCAATTTAACTCCTCTAGTAAATATTCTAGAAGGTCAAGGAAGGCAGCCACCAACCTCAAGGCAGCCACCAACCTCAAGTCAGCCAGCCGCCAGCCGCCTTCACACTACCACCATCTATTGATGTTCACACTTGAACTTTGATTTTCTTACTTACAATTTGTGTATAAATAGAGGGTGAGTAGAAGGAGGTAGAGGCAAGCAAGAAGGGAGGAAACACAAACTCTCCTCTCTACAAATCAGAAACTATGTATTCTTTCATCTTTAGGAGTAGTTGTTCAATAGATATGCAAGGCTAAGCTCGTTTTCTTGGTTGCAAGGACACAACAAACCTTCGGATTTCAAGAACCGTGAGATTTATTCTTCCTTTTATTTTCAGTTTATGTTATGAATGAGTATGATTGTTTTCCTATGCATATTTCCTATGATTGTTTATCTTAATTGCTAGAGCGGACTCTAAGTTATTATTGTGAACAATCTATTGCTAAGTTTGATATCAAAACCGGAGTTGTGGTATATAAACTTGTGAAGCAACTAAGCTTGATAATTGTAGCGGAACTACGTTATTAAACTTAGGGAGAACATTCGATCATAGCAACACAAATTGACAACTTGGTTGTTAAGATTAATGAATTTATCTGGATCTTAAGGCTGCCATTGGATTAAATCATTAGTGCGGACACTGTGATTGTTTGTTGGTTAGGGCTAGTTATACGGCGGATCCGTTAATTAACCAATATTAAGAAAAGATAAAATTCATGATATAAACTGGAGTTTCGTTTCAAGGATCGGTTCTAATCTCCGTTGGTGGATGTGTGCTTGCAACCAAGGTTTGTTTTCTTGATATATTTCAATTTCAATTGATTTTGTTTGCTAGTTTAATTGCAGCCATAACTTAGATAATCACAAATCAAACCGCCCCCCCCCCCCAATTACATAACGTATAGCATAAAAATCTGACTTGAAACTTCTTCGTGGGATCGACCCCTTGCTTGCTCTATACTATCTTGTGTGTTTTAAGCTAGGGTAATTAATTTGTGCGACCGCGACATCGCAACAAAATCCATATGTAAGTGTCCCCTTAATATATCATTATAAGAGTACTCTCTTAACAACTTGGAGGTGGATTTCTGTAGGAGTGCCAAATACCTACTAAGCAGATTAACATCAAACATAATGTCAGGTTTGGTAGATGTTAAATATTATCAAACTTCCTCCACTGCCATACTAGTAGAGTCTGTAACTAACTTGAATCCTGGAACAATAGGATTATATATTGCACTACACCTAGCCATATTAAATCGTTCCAACACCTCCTGGGTATTTTTTTTGGCAAATAAAAATACCATCAGCTTGTTGTAGCACTTCTAAACCAAGAAAATATTGTATTCTTCCAAGATCCATCATATCAAATTCCTTCATCATGGAATGTTTAAAAGAGCTTGTCGATACACAACGTCGGGCGACGGCTCCGCTTTTTTTTTTTTTTTTTTAACAAAAAAGATTTTTTATTTTTATTGGGGAAATGAAAATTATATTGGAGTCGCCATCTAGTAATTTGAGGGAACTAGAAATCCCAAATTAGACACTGGTCCCAGAGATTCGAGTACTGGGTTAGTTATGATTAAGGGAAGGTAGACACCACCCTTAAAACATCCTTTCAAAAGAAAGGTTACCCTTTCTTGTGTGTTTTTTATTTGATTTAAATGCTATTATATTTCAAGCTTATTTGCAATTTTGTTTTGTTTTGTTTTTTTAAATAGTTAACGTCGGTCCCTAAAAATAGGAGACACGTTAAAAATGACATCAGTCCCTAAAAATAGGAGACTTGTCTAAAATCGACGTTTATCTCTAAAAAAAGATTTACGTCTGAATTACCAAGAAGAAGAAAAAAAAATGGACATAATCCATATTTGGTATAAATCCTTGACATCGGTCATTTTCTGTAAAAAGAGACGTGTCGACAAACCACGTTCGTAGGAGACGCGTTTAAAAAAAATGACATCAGTTCCTAAAAATAGGAAACTTGTCTAAAAATTTGACGTTTAACCCTAAAAAGGAGAAGTACATCCGAGTTATCAAAAAAAAAACTATGGACATAATCCATATTTGGTTTTTAACTTTTTGACATCGGTCCTTTTCTATAAAAAGAGACGTGTCGATGAACAATATTCATTTATAAAATAAAACTATTTTGATATCGTTGAGAAATGGGTATACTCATATTCGAGAATTGGGCTTTGGACCCACGAACGATAACATGATAAGATGGGTGTTGGACCCGCGTCGTTATTCTTTTTATACTTGTTTTTGTTTTTTTTTTTTTTACAACATGCAATAAGAATTTACAAATATTTACATAAAAAAATAAAAAGTGGTCAAATTGTTCCAGGCGACCTACCCGATAAATGAAAAAAATGCGAGGGAACTCGCAAGTGGTCTAATTGTTCCAGGCGACCTGCCCGATGATAAAATGCGAGGGAACTCGCAAGTGGTCAAATTGTTTCAGGCGACCTGCCCGATGCTAAAATGCGAGGGAACTCGCAAGTGGTCAAATTGTTCCAAGCGACCTGCCCGATAATTAAAAAAAAATACGAGGAAACTCGCAAGTGGTCAAATTGTTCCAGGCGACCTGCCCGATAAATGAAAAAAAATGCGAGAAAACTCGCAAGTGGTCTAATTGTTCCAGGCGACCTGCCCGATAAATGAAAAAAAAAAATGCGAGGGAACTCGCAAGTGGTCTAATTGTTCCAGGCGACCTGCCCGATGATAAAATGCGAGGGAACTCGCAAGTGGTTAAATTGTTCCAGGAGACCTGCCCGATGCTAAAATGCGAGGGAACTCGCAAGTGGTCAAATTGTTCCAGGCGACCTGCCCGATGATAATTGACTTTTGGAGGGATGGTGTGCTAACACACGACACCTCGAGTTCGAGGAAGAGATAGAGCGCATGCATAAGCAATTTGACGAATTCTGAGGCATGATTGACCATCAAGATGAAAATATCCCTAATCGTCCTCGCAGTGTTTAACGTTTGTACTTGTAAACCTTTTTCCCATGAATAAAAATCCATGCCTCTTGTCTTCATTCATGAATTTTGCTTTTGTGGAATTGCCATTTTTGATGTGATTTAGATGAAATTCATTTCATCTGAATCTCGTTGGATCCCGTTAGGAATTTTGTTTCGTGAAATATCTGTTCGTGAAATATCTGCAAAACAAATATGCAATGCTCATGAAGTTAGATGATATGAAATGCATCTTACCTTTTGAAATATAGATCCCCCGTTCATCTTGTTTGAGGATCTTGATCTTTTAGGGAGCTCTTTTGATTCACGTGTCTTTCAAATCTACTCAAGCCGACCCATGTTGCTTATAAGCTTTGTTTGAGTTTCCCAACAGTCACTGCACGTTTCTCTACTGGTAACTTCACTAAGAGAATCAGCTTCTCCGTGTCCCGACATTGTCCTAGGATTTCATCTGCATTTCTCTTACTAAAGATGTATCAGTTATCTTGTTGTCTAACTGATCATATTGTGAGAGTCAACAATCTCCTTTCATAGATACTGGAAATCATACTATTTCAGTCCTCATGCTAGAAGAAGCCCACAGTTTTTATCAAGTGTATTTTCCACTAGGGAAGCAAATTTCTTTGTGCCATTACGGATCTGGTAACTGCTTCTCTGCCCCCTGGGAGAATTAACTGCCTCATTCCATTTCCTCCTTTGCTCTTGTTTTCATTAGAATCTCTGATTTTCTAATGGTGCCTTGTAGTGTGCCATATATTCATTTTTCTTACAAAGAAAACCTTTTTTTTCAAAAATGATTTTTCAAAAGATCTGTTTTGTTCTCGAAAACTGAAACTCTCAATGTCTGTTTATAACAATGTTCAGACAACTCTAGGGCTTTGTGTTAAATCTCTTGGTAAAAGTAATCTCAGATGAAGGTAAGTGATGAGATGACCCTTCTGCTTTGGTTTTCAAAGTGTTCAAGTGATTGCTTGAGGGTATTTTCAGAGAAAAGAAACAATTTGCCTTGTATCTTTAGAAAACACTCTTTTTAACAGCATGAATAATAACGAGTAATTATTTGCTATGCCATGACTCTTTATGGAAAAGTCTCTTATATTTTGAGAACGCCGTTTATTGATCCAGGTTGCTTACTTGATTAGAAAGGACTTCAAAGGCACGTAATGTATTTCATGGCTCAAGGCTATAAAAGAAAGAGTATTCCATAAGCTCAAAAAAGTGTTTAAGGGCTTATAAACTATAGATCACTATTATCTTGTCTTGGCATTTTCTTTTGCTATCTTAACAACAAAAATGATGATAAATATTCCAAATGAGGGACTTCTGTTTTTTTTTTGTTATTCCCATCTTTGTTAGGAATTCAATTGTTTGGAATTTTATTGAATTCTCTATTGTCAAACCTTTTTTAGAAGCTCACATGCCTTTAAGACAATTTTCTTAATCATATTTCTCTGTTTGCCCCCTAGTGTAAGGTGTGATCTTAGTTAAGGTTCTTGTGAAAGAAAAGGCTTTAAATAGACTCGGCTCAAATTGGGACTGCAAAGGATAATTTTAAAGAAAGTGAAAGGAATATCAAAGATGACCTTTCCTCATTTCAAGTAAGATCAGTTAAAACCAATAAACTTTGTCCACATCCAATGTAATGCTTTGGATTTGTAAGAGACCATGTTTTGGAGTCCATGACAAACTAATGTACTACCAACCATTATTCATGCTGATAAAATGTGGATCTAAGGCATAATTTGGGTGATAGTTGTTCCAATTGCATGTTTTTTTTACTTGTTTGGTCATCTCTTTCAAGGGAATTGCTCTGAACATTATTCCAAACAAAACATTGATTTATTTCATTGAAATCACAAACAAAATCAGTTCTTTTAAAACCTCATTTAAGAAGAATGAATTCTCCTGTAAAAAGAGTTTGAAAGATCGAATTGTTGAGTCATTGAGATCATGCATGGGTTTTTTTTTTTTTTTTATGATGTATATGCAAAGAGAATTTCCTGGCCAAAGCTTCATTGATTTGATTGGATGAAACACATCATACATAATACTTCTTCACAGAGTCAGAGTTCACAGGCCTAGGTAAATCATCTCCATCCATCCTAGTTAACAACAGAGATCCTCCGGAGAATGCTTTCTTCACTACATATGGGCCTTCATAGTTTGGTGTCCACTTGCTTCGGTCTTCACTTGGCAATGGTAAGATTTTTCTCAGTACAAGATCCCCTTCTTTGAATTCTCTTGGTCGGACTTTCCGGTCATATGCTTTGGCCATCCTTCTTTGGTATAGCTGGTGATGACAAATTGCAGTCAACCTCTTCTCATTTATCATGTTTAGCTGCTCATATCTCACTTTAGCCCATTCAGCTTCTTCTAGTTCAGATTCTATTAGTACTCTCAAAGATGGAATTTCTACTTCCAAAGGCATCACTGCCTCCATCCCAAATACTAACGAGTAAGGTGTAGCTCCAGTGGATGTCCTTACTGCTGTACGATATGCATGCAGGGCAAAGGGAAACATCTCATGCCAATCCTTATAAGTGACTACCATCTTCTGGATAATCTTCTTGATATTCTTGTTCGCAGCTTCAACAACACCATTCATCTTTGGTCTGTAAGGAGATGAGTTTGAATGTTTAATTTTCCACTTCACACATAATTCTGCGATTATTTTCCCATTAAAGTTCTGGGCATTGTCGGTCACTATCTTCTCAGGTGAACCATACCGACATATCAAATCTTTCTCAATGAAACATTTGACCACTTTTTTAGTTACATGAGCATAAGAGCTGGCCTCCACCCACTTTGTGAAGTAATCAATGGCTACTAAGATAAATTGATGCTTATTGCTAGCCTTTGGGTTAATTGGCCCAATCACATCTATTCCCCACATTGCAAATGGCCATGGTGATGTCATATTAAACAGAGGAGCTGGAGGTGCATTTATTTTATCACTATACACCTGACATTTATGGCATTTTATAACATAATCAATGCAATCTTTCTCCATGGTCATCCAGAAGTATCCATACCGTTGCATTTGTCTAGCCATCATGTGCCCACTTGCATGAGTTGCACAAATTCCTTCGTGAATCTCCTGCAATGCTACCTTAGCTTCGATTTCGTCTAGACATCTTAGTAAAGTTCCATTGAATGATCTTTTATATAGAATTTCTCCATCCAGGTAAAATTCCATGGCTAACCTTCTCAAGGTCTTCATATCTGTTTTAGATGCCCCCAAGGGATATTCTCGATATTGGATAAACCGCTTTATATCATAAAACCATGGGTTCCCATCTATTTCTCCTTCAAGTGAACAACAATGAGCTGGAAAATTTTTAATCTCAATGTGGATTGGTTGTACCCTGATTCCGTAATCAATTTTGGCCATAGAAGCTAAGGTTGCCAAAGCATCAGCAAACTGGTTTTTGTCTCTTCCCATATGGGTAAAGTCTATCTCATCAAAGCCCTCAGTTAGTTTTGAGAGATATTGTTGATATGGGATCAATTTTTCTTCTTTGGTCTGCCATTCGCCTTTCACTTGATAGATTATTAACATTGAATTCCCATAAACATCAAGCTTCTTTATTTTCATCTCTAAAGCAGCTTCTAACCCAAGGATACAAGCCTCATATTCAACAGTATTGTTGGTACATTCAAATTGTAGTTTGATTGAGATGGGATATTGCTTCTGGTCAGGTGAGATTATCACAGCCCCTGCTCCATTGCCAGATACATTCACCGCCCCATCAAAATACATAATCCACCAATCATTCTTCTCTTTGTCTTCTTCTACTATCAACACATCCTCATCCGGGAAGTCAAAGTTCAAAGGCTCATAATCTTTGATAGCATTATCTGCCAAATGATCAGCAATTACACTTCCTTTTACGGATTTTCTTGTCTTGTATACAATGTCATACTCGGCCAACATTACTTGCCACCTTGCTATTCGACTTGACAAGTAAGGTTTCTCAAAGATGTATTTAAGAGGATCCAATTTTGAGATCAACCAGGTGGTATAATACAACATATATTGTCGAAGACGCTTCGTGCTCCATACAAGAGCACAACATAGCTTCTCAATCATAGTATATCTGGATTCACAATCAGTGAACTTCTTACTCAGATAATAAACGGCTTGCTCCTTTCTTCTAGACTCATCATGTTGTCCCAACACACAACCCATTGCTTCCTCAGTTACTGTCAAATACAAGATCAAAGGTCTTCCAGGCACAGGTGGCACTAACAAAGGTGGATTCTGTAAGTATTGCTTGATTTTATCAAAGGCTTCTTGACAATCTTTGTCCCAAGTACCAGGATTCTTTTTCCGAAGCAATCGGAAAATTGGCTCACATGTTGCTGTTAACTGAGATATGAATCGTGCAATGTAATTCAAACGTCCCAAGAAACCCCTTACTTCTTTTTTGGTTTTAGGAGCTGTCATAGACTGAATTGCTTTCACTTTATCAGGATCGACCTCTATTCCTTTGTTGCTTATCACAAACCCTAGCAACTTTCCAGACTTCACCCCAAATGAGCATTTTGCAGGATTCAATTTCAACTGATACTTCCTTAGTCTATCAAATAATTTTCTTAGAATCTGTACGTGATCTTCTTCATTTGTAGACTTAGCAATCATGTCATCCACATACACTTCAATCTCTTTGTGTATCATATCATGAAAAAGTGTCACCATTGCCCTTTGATATGTGGCTCCCGCATTCTTTAACCCGAATGGCATCACTTTGTAGCAAAATGTTCCCCATGGTGTGACAAAAGTGGTCTTCTCTTTATCTTCTTCAGCCATTTTAATATGGTTATACCCGGAGAACCCGTCCATGAAGGAATAAGTTGAGCTTCTAGCAGCATTGTCTACCAAGACGTCTATGTGAGGTAAAGGAAAATTATCCTTTGGACTAGCTTTGTTTAGATCCCTGTAGTCCACACATACTCTGATTTTGTCATCCTTCTTTGGTACTACCACTATGTTTGATACCCATTGAGGGTATTTAATGACTTCTAGAAAACCAGCATCCCATTGCTTCTTTATCTCTGTCTTGACCTTGAGTAGAATATCTGGGCGAGTTCTTCTCAATTTCTGCTTGACAGGTTTACATCCTTCTATCAAAGGCACTCTGTGTACTACAATATCAATGTCTAAACCAGGCATATCTGCATAAGACCAGGCAAACACATCCATATACTCTTGTAGTAATGAGGTTAAACTGCATCTTTCTTCTGTAGTAATCAGAGTTCCAATCTTTAACTCTCTTTTATCTTGCTCGGTGCCTACATTTATCACCTCTAATTCTTCTTTTGCAGGTTTCCAAGCACGTTCAGACTGTTCTACCTGTCTAGTAAACTCTTTCATATAATCTTCATTCCATTTTTCTTCATCCATTGCAATCATATCCTCATCAAAGTTTGGCCATTCATTTTCAATGCAATATGTTTGTGGATTTATGGAGGATTCGCTTTCAGAACTCCTGAAAGCGAGAGGTGTTTTTAGTGTAAATGCGTATCTTGTGGCCAAACAAAATAAAAAAAGATAACAATAGTTGAAGAAAATGCATGATCTCAATATTATTTGGAAAGCTGACTCAATAATTATGAAAAGACCTTATGTTGACATCTTGGACCAAGATTTCCAACTAGGTACAAAAACACAAAGCAAACTACAAAGCAAAGCACACAAAGTACATAAAAGCGAACATAAGCAGACGCTTATTCATTACTTCTTGAAAACAACTGGGGCTTCTTCAATCTCCCAATTATGGAATACTTCGTCAACCGCAAGCTTTCGCACAAAGGCGTTGGTTGGAACCTCTTCTAAAGAGTGGACAGTTAACTGAGGCAACAATTCATCTTCTTTTGCTGTTTTTGGCTCGTCATCAAAATTCCAGCCTTTTCCTTCACCTTCCTCTACATTGTTGATATCCATGAAAGCAAGTTTCTGTCCCAAGACTTCCATCATGTTTTCAGGTTTTATCACATATGCTGACTTTGGGAAAGAAACATGGATGGGTGGGATTACAATGTCTTCTTCTTCTGGCTTTCTTCCTTCCATTTCGGCCAACCTTCTTTCTCGCTTAATCCTAGCAGCTCTCTGGTAATCATCTTTCTTAGGCTTAAAGCCAAGCCCAAACCTCTGATCAGCAGCCTTAATTTTCATTCTGTTGACTCTCTTGAGATTTCCAGCAATTGGATTATTCTGGAATGGTAGCCCATGTTTCAAAAAGCACTTAGCTATCATTCGGGCAGTATCGGAAATCATTGGTCTTCTTAACACCGTGTTCTCTGGTACCCATTCAGTATTCACAACCTCGAAGGCATGGAGATTTCCATCTTTGCAATCTTCTGTTTCAATATAAGGGACCGACACATTCCTCATCATGGACAAGGTTTCTTCTGCCTTAACTTTTACTAGAGTACCATTGATAATGTACTTCAAACATTGGTGTAGAGATGATGTCACAGCCCCAGCGGCATGTATCCATGGCCTTCCCAATAACATACTATACGAAGGATGGATGTCCATCACTTGTAAGGTTATCAAAAACATCTGAGGCCCTATAAACAATTCAATGTCAATGGCCCCTATCACCTGTCTAGGAGAACCATCATATGCTCTAGCTGTTATTGTGCTTGGTCTCATGTAAGTAGCATCAATTGGCATCTCATCTAATATATGACTTGGTAGCACATTCAACGCTGAACCATTATCCACAAGCACTTTGCCGATCAAATAGTCCTTACATTTCACGGTGATGTACAAAGGCTTGTTATGCCCAGTCCCTTCCGAGTCTAGCTCATCTTCTGTGAAGTATAAGTAATTAGAGGCTTGAATTCTTCCCACCAAATGTTCCATTGTATCTTGAGTAATATCCTGTGGCACATATGCTTCATTCAACACCTTTTGCAATGCTTTACGGTGTAACTCAGAACTCAAGATAAGTGACATTAAAGAGATTCTAGCAGGAGTTTTCTTCAATTGATCCACCACACTATACTCACTATGCTTCATCAACTTCAGAAACTCATTAGACTCGTCTTCACTTATAGGCTTGTTCACTTCCATGCCTTTAAAAGCATCAACTATCTCTTTTCCTTTGGCTTTCCTCTGCCTTTCTAATTCTTCTGGTGTAAAACACCGACCACTTCGAGTTAAACCACCGATTTCAGGATGAAAGATGGGAGTAGGGTTCTTAATGTTGAAAGAATACCCATAATTGTAAGGCATTGAGCCATAACTTTCACTATTTGTGCATACAGGCTTGGTCAGGATTAGTTTTGGTGGACCACCCACAGTTGGTTGGAGTCTACAAACTTCCATTTTTGTCTCCTGACGACCTATCATCCCAACTTCACTACTCTCTTCTTCACTCTCTATCCTTAACATGCCGAAAGTCAGCATCCTTTTCACTTCTTGGTGAAAATCTTCACAATCATCAATGTGATGTCCCACTTTGCCATGAAACTTACAGTAGTTATTTTCATTCATCACTGGTTCAAACTCAGATAAATAACCAGACTGTACCAACATACCATACAGTCTTTCCATGGAAACCTTCAAAATTCTTTCCTTCTTACCCTCCATTCCTACAGCATTCACTCCTCCACTACTTGTGGCATGATTGGGCAAAGGATTGGAATTTACATTCGGTGAATCATCAAAAGTTATCCATCCAGCTTTTATCAATTGTAGAAGCTTGTTTTTAAATGCATTACAACTTTCAATGTTATGCCCTGCCACGCCAGCATGATACTCGCATTTCAGATCTGGCTTATACCAATTTGGATATGGAGGTTGTAGTGGAGTTAAGGGAACAGGGGCTACTTGCCCAATACTCAATAACTTTGAGTACATTTCTCCCAAGGGAAGTGGTAATGGTGGCAATCGTTCCTGGGTTCTTTGAAAGATCCTTCTTGGAGGATTAACAATCTGGTTACTTTGTTGGTCATTTGGTTGGCTTTGTTGGTTGGTAGGGAAAGGTTTAGTGAAGTTGACACTTGCAACTTGTTGGGTAGGCATTTGGAAGTTATAATGGTGGTAATTTGTTTTCTTACCCTTATACACTCCTTCCACGTTGTTCACCTCGGAATCCTTCTTTTTCCCAATAAAGCCTTTCTTCTCAGTAGGCTCTGACATTCTCCCCGCTCTTATTGCTTGTTCTATTCTCTCAGCGATAGTTACAGCATCATAGAAATGCTGAGCCGAACTACCCACCAGGTGTTCAAAGTAGAGAGATTTAAAAGTGTTAGAAAAAAGAGTGACCATTTCTTTTTCTAACAAAGAGGGTTGTACATGAGATGCTTTTTCACGCCATCTCAAAGCGTATTCTCTTACAGTCTCTTTGCTGCCCTTTTCCATGACTAACAAGCTTGACCTGTCCGGGGCTACCTCCATGTTGAATTTATACTGCTCCACAAAGGCTTTTACCAAATCTTTCCACTTTCTAATCTTGGTGTTATCCAGCCTTGTATACCAGCTTAATGCCGATCCAGAAAGACTATCTTGAAAGAAATGGATGAGAAGTTTCTCATCATTCACTACTTCAGCCATCTTATTGCAATAAGATTTAAGATGAGTGACTGGGCATTCAGTTCCAGTATACTTGATGAATTCTGGTACCCTAAATTTTCTGGGTACAACTACATTTGGAACTAAACACATTTCTGCAGCATAAACAGGATCATATAAGTCTGCCCCTTCTACTGCCTTCAATCTCTCTTCCAGAGCGGTCAATTTATCATAATCGACATTTTCAGAGAATTTCATCCTTTGTGGGTCATCAGTTGCCAGGTTTACATTAACTGGCACTTGTGCTGGTGGAACATTGGCAGTGAACTGCTGTTCAAATACAGAGGGATTTGCCCCTAAATTTTGAGGCTGGAATACAAAGGGAGCTGATGGCATAGATATAGATGGAGTTGCAACTGCCGGCTGAGTAGAGGTGCCTTCCCCAGACTTGGATACTAGGGCCTGCTCGAGTAGACTTGTAAGTCGTGCTATATCAATTTTCATGTTCTCCAACTCTCTTTGATAATGAGCCTCCAGGTGTGCCCTTTCTTCGTTCTCCATTATCTTCTTTCGTTGTCGAGTGTAATGAATTTTACGGCCTTTTGGGGGATCTATATTTTAACCTGAATGAATGCAAGTAAACTAAATGAAATGCACAAATGGATGCAAAATGTCATATGGTGTATGCATGATTGTTATTTTGTTTCCAAATTTCACTTTAACTCATGACGAGGAACAGACCAGATCAGATTCTCTTAAGAAAGTTCTCACTGAGGACTCCAAACCTACAGGGACTTGAACCGATTTAGGGGAGAAATTTGATGCCATAAATCAAAATAAGCATTTCTCATAAAATTCTCTTTCATTATTTTACAATATTACAATCACAACAGACTCAATCTTTCCAAATCCTTGGACCATCATATGCTGAGATCTCATTAATTCCATCTCTGATCAAACCAAAAAACCGATGGAATTCATTTCTAGTCATTGGCTCACCGTCTGCTATTTGTTGGGCTATGCCTCTTAAGCCTAAAGCATAATTCTTGGCATCATCTGCTTGTACATGATAGCGCATAGCTTCAGAAGCCCAACATTCTGCTTTTTTTTCTGCATTTTCTTTTTCTAATGATAAGGTTTGCTCAATAGAAATCAAATGATCCACCCGCTCATCTAGATTGGCAATTATTATATCTTGACTTCGGCATTGCTCCTGGAGTGATTCATTTGTATCTTCCAACTTCAATACCATTTTCTCAGCTTTTGATGCTCTTCCAACCCATCTCTTTATGCTAACATCTTGCCTTTTCTTCTCCTCTGACAAAAGTACATATTTTTCTTGTAGTTGTTGGAACTTAAGCTGTTGTTGTTGTAGTTGGGCTGACAAATCATCCTTTTCTTTTCTTGTGGTAGCCAAAGCTTTTTCTTGAGTGATTAGATTAGATTCTAACCTTCTTCTTTTAGCCCCTAACTCTTCCACTTCAGCATTCAAACTCAGGTTGTAAGATTCTTGTTAGGCGCGGACTTCTTCGTATATGTCTTCAGCAGACTGAATCAAAGACCTGGGTGGCCCTTCAAAAGGAGGAACTTTGTACCCTTTCCCTCTCATCTTTTGCCATATCGGATACCCTTTAGTTGTTTTTCCTTCTACTCTCTTAGCAGAAGCAACCCTACCAGGATTTTTCCATGCCTTCTTCACTGACTCTAATAATTTCTTCGAGGTCTTGAAATCTTCATGAAATGTTGCCAGTTCGGTAGTCCTTGGAATAAACTGCTCAAATCCAAACTGTCGCAAAACCATGTTGGGACAATAACTAATACAGCAACGGGCTCCTATCAACGGAACCCATGGGTACTCACCACAGTATGCCAGATAAGAGTTGAAGTAAGAGTATCGACTCCTCCAATGAAACTGAGATTTACTTAAACTTCGAAACATTGATTCCCATGTGGATCTTCCTACTTCATGCAAATGTTTTTCAGCAAAATTCTCCAACTTAGAATAAAGATGCCATGGAGTACCAATCAAACCTGAAATCTTCCCCTCAATCATATGACTCACAGTCCAGACAAACAACAACTGCAAACAACATCTTAAACGACCCCTTCCAGCTTTTCTACAATAATTCAAGGATGAGAAGGTTTCTGCCAATATTGCTGCAGCCGGGTTGATTTTAAGGGTCACCACACTTTTAAAAACATTAACAGCCTCAAAATCGATCATCCCCTCGGCAGATGGGAAAAGAACCAAACCATATATGCCTAGGGCCAAAATTCTCAGTCGAATTTCGTTGCTTTCATCGTGTAGTCTCTTGTTGAATATGGCTTCTAGTATATTCCAAAACCAACCCTGGCTATTTCCTCGTTTAGTCGCCTGTGATTTTGCTAGTTGACAGTCTATCTGAGCAATCCAAGCAAAATTAGAAGGTGCATGCTCTGTATGTGTGTAAAAGTACACCTTTTCTGACTTGGGACAATCTAACAGGGAATCATACTCCTCGATGGTAGGAGTCATATCCACGGTATCAAAAGTGAAGCACCGATATTCTGGATCCCAGAACCCTATCATGGCTTGAAAACAAGCATGTTGGACTCTAATTTTCAGTAAATGTGATAGATCACCATATTGCTTCTGAAAATCGATTTGATCATGAGAGGATAACTTTTCCCAACAATCTAGCAATTGTCCTGTACCAAGTGGTCTGTCATCTAATTTAACATGTTCTGGCAACTGAGACTCAAACTTTGATGGCAAACAATCCCCTTCATCATGTTGGTTCAATTCTGATCTGGTCAAAAATTCCTCAATAGCAATGGTTTTTTCCATCTCACACTTCCTATAAGGATCGGTGGAGATTTAATGAGAATATGAAATGTATATGAACATGTATGTTAATGCATTGATATTTGTTTGTGTCCTAAAAGGTATATCCTAATTGATAGGATCTAGCTCATAAGATTTGGCTTAGTTGATTCTAATCTTAAATCTTTGGTTCTTAGATTGCCCAAATTACCCAAAAGGGTAATCGGCCTCTTAACCTTATACAACATGAGTATGGGAAGAAAATTCCACAATACCCGTTGCATAGGGTGAGTTACAATCCAAGCGAAAGTCCAGATGAGCATCAATGGACATAAGTCACACTTGCCACCTGAATCTTTCTTTTCTAATCTTAAAAAGGACGAGCTCGGGTCCAGAGCTTTTATGGGTTCACTGTGAAGTGTGTGAATACACAAATAAATAACATGCATGCAAGTGTAATTAAAAAAAATGAAATGATTACAATTGATATTGCATAAAATAAATAGTGCAAATAAAATAAATACTAAAAAAAAATAAATAGCAATAACAAAAAAAATGAAAGGCACACACAAGCAGTTGGTTCAACCCTAATTCCCCAGTGGAGTCGCCATTCTGTCGATACACGACGTCGGGCGACGGCTCCGCTCTTTGTTTTATTTTAACAAAAAAGATTTTTTATTTTTATTGGGGAAATGAAAATTATATTGGAGTCGCCATCTAGTAATTTGAGGGAACTAGAAATCCCAAATTAGACACTGGTCTCAGAGATTCGAGTACTGGGTTAGTTATGATTAAGGGAAGGTAGACACCACCCTTAAAACATCCTTTCAAAAGAAAGGTTACCCTTTCTTGTGTGTTTTTTATTTGATTTAAATGCTATTATATTTCAAGCTTATTTGCAATTTTGTTTTGTTTTGTTTTTTTAAATAGTTAACGTCGGTCCCTAAAAATAGGAGACACGTTAAAAATGACATCAGTCCCTAAAAATAGGAGACTTGTCTAAAATCGACGTTTATCTCTAAAAAAAGATTTACGTCTGAATTACCAAGAGGAAGAAAAAAAAAATGGACATAATCCATATTTGGTATAAATCCTTGACATCGGTCCTTTTCTGTAAAAAGAGACGTGTCGACAAACCACGTTCGTAGGAGACGCGTTTAAAAAAAATGACACCAGTTCCTAAAAATAGGAAACTTGTCTAAAAATTTGACGTTTAACCCTAAAAAGGAGAAGTGCGTCCGAGTTATCAAAAAAAAAACTATGGACATAATCCATATTTGGTTTTTAACTTTTTGACATCGGTCCTTTTCTATAAAAAGAGACGTGTCGATGAACAATATTCATTTATAAAATAAAACTATTTTGATATCGTTGAGAAATGGGTATAATCATATTCGAGAATTGGGCTTTGGACCCACGAACGATAACATGATAAGATGGGTGTTGGACCCGCGTCGTTATTCTTTTTATACTTGTTTTTGTTTTTTTTTTTTTTTACAACATGCAATAAGAATTTACAAATATTTACATAAAAAAATAAAAATTGTTAGGAATTCAAGAAAAATTACCTGAGTACCCCTGTATGGGTAAAACACCGAAATACCCTCGGATTTCTCAGGAATTTACGAAAATGCCACTGGTGGCGCGTGTAGCTCACGAGCGGCTACTGTTGGCACTGGCGAAATTTTCCGGCGAGTTTTTTGGGAAACGAACCGTCGATCCTGGTAGATCTGAGGGAGAGGATTCTGATGGTTGTGGTCTCGACGTCCATTGAGGGCTGACGAGGGAGAATCGACGACTTGAAGCTTCGGTGGCCGGCGAGGATCGCGGCCTTTTTCCGGCCAGATGAGGCGGAGAAAACGGTTACAAACGCCTGGGTTTTGCTTTAAACCAGTGGATCAACCTTTCTGCGGTGGTGCGGAGGCTGGAGGCGGCCGGAAAGTGGAGATTGGATGAGAGAGAGGGCGTCGCCGGCGAGAGGAGAGAGAGAGTCCGAGATTATGCTACGGTGTGAATGCGTGCATGGTATACCGGTACCACTGAACACTGTGCGCTGTTGGATCTCTGATGGAATGATCGGATGGTTGTGATTGGCTAGATCTGAGGTCGATCGCACGGTCTGGATGAGTCTGGGTTTAGATCTGGTGTGACGCGGTGTACCGAAATCTCGGTACACCGGATGACGTGGCTTAACGGGATTAAGTCTTGGATTATTTCAATGGCTGAGATGAGTTGGGATATATTTGGTATTTTTTAAATTGTTTTTTTTTAAAACAATATCCTACTCGTGTGAATAAAAGCTAAAAAAAACTGAGTGCAGTAACAATTCTTTATCTTCTTCTCTGTATTTGTCCTCCTCGTTCCCTCTTTTTTTTTTTTTTTCATCCGGCGATTGTCACTGGCTATTTATAGCCAGTGACTACGGACATAAGCCTAATTATTGCCTAATTATAAGGAAAAAAACGTCCCTGCCTTTGATTTCTGCCTAATTGTAAGAAAAAAAATAATCCCTGCCTAACATTGCCTAATATGCCTAATATAACAAAAATGTTTTTGTTTTATTATATATAATAATAAATATTTACATAGATAAAATTAAAAACTCAAATCAGTATTAGAAAAAGCCCGACTCAACCGCTAAAAATCAATTTTAATTACCGAAAATTATGTCGAAACATAAAAAAAAAAAACTATCAGTAGGTATCAACCCGGTGAACCGGGTTTTGACCACAAAATAACAGTTTCGACCTAAAATGACCTGAAACTCATTTTTCATCCCGGTCGACATGGTTAGACCCGTATTGACCCGGTGAACTTGGTTTTGGTCGAAAATGACGGTTTTGACCCGAAACAGCCTGAAAACTCATTTTTTACCCTGGTTGACATGATTTGACCAGTATTGACCCGGTGAACTCGGTCTTGGCCGAAAATGACGGTTTTGACCCGAAACAGCCTGAATACTCATTTTTTACCCTGGTCGACATGATTTGACCAGTATTGACCTGGTGAACTCGGTTTTGATGGAAAGATGCGGTTGACTCGAGAACAAATATTTTTTGAATTTTAAACTTTTTTATTTTTTTTTTGGATTTTTATAAATAATAATAGAAATAAAATAACATTCGAGAAAAACTTGGTGAATCCAAAATTGGGTTACAACAGAGCTGAACAAAGTCTCATCATTTCCAGTAAAGATGAGATCATTTACCTAAAGGCACACAAGCAATAAGGTACCCTGTGAAGTTTTTTTGATGAACAAAGTATATTCATAAGGACATTTCTCAAACCCTTCTTTTAGAAAATAGGCTTCAATGCGATTGTCCATGCCCGTGGAGCTTGTTTCAAACCATACAAAGCTCTTCATAAGTGATACACCTTGTTTTCTGCTCCTTTTACTATATAACTAGAAGGTTGCTCAACGTACACCTCCTCATTTAACTCATCATGAAGAAAATCAGACTTTACATCTAACTAAAACATAGACCACCTCTTTTAAGTTGTTAGAGCAAGCACCAATCGTATAGTGTCCATGTGAGCCACAGGGGCAAAGACCTTCATGTAATCCATCCCATGTTGTTGTGTGTACCTTTTGGCGACAAGGTGAGCCTTGTATTTGTTGACTTCTCCATGCTTATTTGGCTTAATCTTATATATCCATTTCACCCCAACTATTTTTGCACCATGAGGAAGATTAGTGAGGTCCCATGTATTGTTTTTTTGAATGGCTTCAATTTCAGATTCCATGGTATATCTCTATTTGGCACTTCGAGCTGCATCCTTATAGGATGAAAGGTTTGCATCAACAAATAAAGCAAAATTACCTTGATGATCCTCATTAGAGAAGCCCTCCCTACTGTCATAGTCACGTATCCATACTGGTGGGTGTCGAGAATGCCTTTTAACAGGACTAGAAATATGATCAGTAATTGTATGTGCGTTGATTGCTTGATGCTCCAAATTCTCCTCTTGAAAGCCACCATGATTATCAATACTAATGGATCTACTGTCACTGTTTTCTTCATGACCAGTCCCACCCAATTCGTTGTCTATGGCTTCATCCTGGATAGCATTGTTGTTGTTTTTATCTATACCCCCCACTTAAGAGATGTTTGAATTGTTTTAGCATGATTTTTACTCTAGGGCCAACTATCCTTTTCTTTAAAGATAACATCACGATTGAAAAGTATTTTTTGATAAAGTATATCATATAAACAATAGGCCTTGGACTCCTCGCTAATGCCTAGCAAAACATATTTCAAGCTTTTAATATCCAATTTGATGCATTTGCTATGCAGAACATGAGCCTAAGAAACACAGCCAAACACTCGAAATGAGCAATAAATGGTTTAGTGCCACTTCATGCCTCTTCTGGAGTTTTATTTTGGACTGCAAGAGTTGGACTTCTGTTGAGAATATGTACTGCCCAGTTGATAGCCTTGGGCCAAAAGGTGTTGAGAATTCATCTACTGGTGAGCAGACTTTGAACCAAGTTCATGATCGCACGATTTTTCCTTTATGTCACTTCATTTTGCTAAGGAGTGTAATCCGCGGTGAGTTGACCATGTATCTCATTAGTTGCACAAAACTCAATGAACTCACTTGATGTGAATTCCCTGCCTCAAGAAAAATTGAAGCCAATGAATGGAAGAAAAAAATAATTAAAGGGATCGGACTATTGGGTTGACCCGTTAGAAAATCTAGCCTGACAAGTTGATAAGAAATCTTGTAATATTACCTGTTTGTTTTTACGTTTCAAAAGCGCTTTTGAAAAAATTTAAATTTTTTTTATTCTTTTCTTTGCTTTAAATTAATATTTTTTTTTAGTGTTTTCAAATCATTTCGATGTGCTGATGTCAAAAATGATTTTTTAAAAATAAAAATATATATTATTTTAATGCGTTTCTGAGTAAAAAGCACTTTGAAAAGCAAGTATAATCACATTCCCAAGTTATGAAGGATTTTTCCAATCAAATAGCTCGATTAATCTATTTGACCTGGTTACATTCTACAGGATTCAACAACAGAAATTTTTTTTACTATGTAATATAAATATTCTTAGATATTATTGCATGTCAATTAAAATTAAATTTTTTATTAAACAATATTAAGAACACGCATTCTATATCAATTTTATATATTTAAAATAATTAAATGAATTTTTATGAATACTGATTTTAAGAGTCTGAATTAAAGATTCAAGAAAGACAACAAACTTCATTAATCTCTAAGCCAATTTCTTAGGATCTTGTGCTCCTCAAGTTTACACGTGTTGATTTCACAATCATAATTATTTTTATATAACGATATATCTATATCTAATTAGTTTTGTTTAAAATTATGTCATATTCCGAGTGTCTCAACTTAATGCAAATACAATTATTGCTTTTAGATATGCACAAGTATAAAAAATGCAGTGTTTAGTTCAACAAATCCAACGGCCAGCGAATTTCAGTATAAAAAAACAAGAAAGAAAATACAAAATACAATTATGGCTGCACCTTTCGTGGACATGAAATTAGAGAAAGATAAGTAGAAATTGTATAATAATGCTGGACACAAACTCGGCTTGGTTTATCATTGTGTTTGGTAATTTATTATGATTTGTTTTTTAATTAAAAATATATTAAAATAATTTTTTATTTTTTTAATTAATAAATTAAAATCATAAAAATACATCAATTTAATTTTGTTTAAATAAAAAAATTTTAAAAATTACTTTGCAAGGAAAAAGTTACGAGCACTAAGAATCGAAATCTAATGGATTTCCAGATCCTAGGATCTAGATAAAAAAAATAATAAAATAGATAATTGAACTATTTTTCTAATTTATTTCTCACCATCTAATTAAAAAAAAAAACAGCTACAAAAAACGCCAGTAATTTCAGAACTAGCCACCCAAACTTCATTAAATCAGATTTCATTAAATCAGGCATCAATTGGCATTTCAATCATCCAACTAAAAACGCCAATAATTTCTTTCATTTGTCCCTTTAGCATAGTCAAAAGGTAGCTTTTTTATGCTCCACAAAAAACCTTCATCCTTATCCTGTTCTTTTTACTTTCCCTGCATAACCTCTTCCCATCTGGACCCATGCTAGCGTGACTATGGAAAGAGTTGTCCATGAATTATTAGTGAGGTGAAATGCATGTTTTTCGAACCAAGCCCCACTGACCTCGAGATATTTAGTCTGCTGGTCACTGTTTTGAGTCCTGCACATCAGATTTATTTTTTATTTTTATTTGAAAAATAAAACTTAATTAATTAGATTTTAAGTTTGTTTTTAAAGATCACTTGTTCGACTCATATAAATCTTAGAATCATTAAAAACTTATATAATTTTTAATTTTAAAATCCGTAAAATTAGTCGAGCTGCATGTAAACTGTTTCAGACGTGCTCATTAATAAAAAAAAATACAAAAGACTTAGAATTTTTGTAAATCATGATTCACCGATCCATGTGATGCAGGTGGTTTTAATGAGTCGGTTGCGGATTTGCTATAACTTCTGTGTGGATAGATTTGCAGGGATAATTATGGCCAATAAAAACAGGCTAACTGCAAGAAAAGGTCTCTGTTGCATAGAATGACTGACTTAATAAAATGCCTCTTAACTTTCATTCCAAACATTAAATTATGCTTTAATATAAAATAATATATTTTAAATAATTTGGGATCTTTTATGCAACCTTTTGATGGTTGTGATTGGCTTGGCTGCTAGGAAAACAGAGGGAATGGAAAGGGGCTTCGAGGATATTATTTATTCCCTTGAACAAGTAAAAGCAACGCAAGCTTTATAAAAGTTGACTCGTATGGTTTGAAACAAGCTTCACGGGCATGAACAGCCGCATTGAAACTTATTTTCTAATAATCATTACGAAGCAAAAAAATCATTATGAAGTAAAAGAAAAAGAGAAAAATCATTATGAAGTAAAAGAAAAAGAGATAAATGTGTCTGACACTTTACATCCAAATGTGTCTGACACTTTATAAAAGTGGACTCATAAGGAAGTGGACTCATTTTTTTTACTTCATAATGATTTTTTTACTTCAAAATGAAGTGGACTATTATTGTACGCGATGAGTTGTTTTTTTTCAAAAAAAATTTATGTGGATATCCGGGTAGTTTGCGCGCACCACGATTAATTCCACAGCTCACTGAACACCTTGCAAATTCAATGGACATATAAAACACCGCGGGGATGACAAACGTACATACGAGGACTCGAACTCAGAAACAGCGAAAAAAGACAAGCTCCTCCCACCGCTGAGCCAAGACCCTCAGTGCCGATGAGTTGTTTTTTTGTTTACCCGTGATGTGAACACTTGCTTTGGCAGGGGGGTAGCAGCCATGGAAGAGCGCTGATAAATTACGTGCTCCCAGCTAAGCTAGGCCCCGTACAGTGAATACAGCAGAAGCTACAAAAAACAACTCATCGCGTACAATTATTGAAACACATGGCGTACAATAATGAGTCCACTTCATTATGAGTCCACTTTTATAAAGTGTCAGACACATATGGATGTAAAGTGTCAGACACATTTATCTCTCTCTCTTTTACTTCATAATGATTTTTTTACTTCATAATGATTATTAGAAAATAAGCTTCAATGCAGCTGTCCATGTCCGTTTATAAAGTAAAAAAAGGGTTTGAGAAATGTCCACTTCATTATCATTTTTTTTACTTTGTAATCTGAGTTTGGAAAATGCTTGGAATTCCTGTGTTATGGTTGCAAAGTCAGCAAAACCATAACATAAAGAAAGATAAAACTAGGGTCACACTCTCTCTCTTTTTTGGATGTAAAGTGTCAGACACATTTATCATTATCATTAAAAAAATGATAATGAAGTGGACTCATAATAATCTGAGTTGTAATGATAATGATATCTCGAGGTCAGTGGGGCTTGGTTCGAAAAACATGCATTGCACCTCACTAATAATTCATGGACAACTCAGATTATTTTGAGTTCACTTCATTATCATTACAACACAGATTATTTTTTTATTTTTATTCATGACAACCCTTTTCTTTAGTCACGCTAGCATGGGTCCAGACGGGGACTCGTCGCAACAAAAAAAAAATGAAGGAAAGGAAGAGGTTATGCAGGGAAAGTAAAAGGAAGAGGATAAGGATGAAGGTTTTTTGTGGAGCATAAAAAAGCTACCTTTTGACTATGCTACAGGGGGCTGCCATGACCGAGAGGGACAAATGAAATAAATTATTGGCGTTTTTAGTTGGATGATTGCAATGCCAATTGATGCCTGATTTAATGAAATCTGATTTAATCAAGTTTGCGTGGCTAGTTCTGAAATTACTGGCGTTTTTTGTTGCTGTTTTTTTTTTTAATTAGATGGTGAGAAATAAATTAGAAAAATAGTTCAATTATCAATTTTTTTTTTTATCTAGATCCTAGGATCTGGAAATCCACTAGAATCGTAACTTTTTCCTTGCAAAGTAATTTTTTAAAAAAATTTATTTAAACAAAATTAAATTGATGTATTTTTATTATTTTAATTTATTAATTAAAAAAATAAAAAATTATTTTAATATATTTTTAATTAAAAAACAAATCATAATAAATTACCAAACACAAGGATAAACCAAGCCGAGTTTGTGTCCAGCATTATTATACAATTTCTACTTATCTTTCTTTAATTTCATGTCCACGAAAGGTGCAGCCATAATTGTATTTTGTATTTTCTTTCTTGTTTTTTTATACTGAAATTCGCTGGCCGTTGGATTTGTTGAACTAAACACTGCATTTTTTATACTTGTGCATGTCTAAAAGCAATAATTGTATTTGCATTAAGTTGAGACACTCGGAATATGACATAATTTTAAACAAAACTAATTAGATATAGATATATCGTTATATAAAAATAATTATGATTGTGAAATCAACACGTGTAAACTTGAGGAGCACAAGATCCTAAGAAATTGGCTTAGAGATTAATGAAGTTTGTTGTCTTTCTTGAATCTTTAATTAAGACTCTTAAAATCAGTATTCATAAAAATTCATTTAATTATTTTAAATATATAAAATTGATATAGAATGCGTGTTCTTAATATTGTTTAATAAAAAAATTAATTTTAATTGACATGCAATATGATCTAAGAATATTTATATTACATAGTAAAAAAAATTTCTGTTGTTGAATCCTGTAGAATGTAACCAGGTCAAATAGATTAATCGAGCTATTTGATTGGAAAAATCCTTCATAACTTGGGAATGTGATTATACTTGCTTTTCAAAGCGCTTTTTACTCAGAAACGCATTAAAATAATATATATTTTTATTTTTAAAAAATCATTTTTGACATCAGCACATCGAAATGATTTGAAAACACTAAAAAAATATTAACTTAAAGCAAAGAAAAGAATAAAAAAAAATTTAAATTTTTTCAAAAGCGCTTTTGAAACGTAAAAACAAACAGGTAATATTACAAGATTTCTTATCAACTTGTCAGGCTAGATTTTCTAACGGGTCAACCCAATAGTCCGATCCCTTTAATTATTTTTTTCTTCCATTCATTGGCTTCAATTTTTCTTGAGGCAGGGAATTCACATCAAGTGAGTTCATTGAGTTTTGTGCAACTAATGAGATACATTGTCAACTCACCGCGGATTACACTCCTTAGCAAAATGGAGTGACATAAAGGAAAAATCGCGCGATCATGAACTTGGTTCGAAGTCTGCTCACTAGTAGATGAATTCTCAACACCTTTTGGCCCAAGGCTATCAACTGGGCAGTACATATTCTCAACAGAAGTCCAACGCTTGCAGTCCAAAATAAAACTCCAGAAGAGGCATAGAGTGGCACTAAACCATTTATTGCTCATTTTCGAGTGTTTGGATGTGTTTCTTAGGCTCATGTTCTGCATAGCAAATGCATCAAATTGGATAGTAAAAGCTTGAAATATGTTTTGCTAGGCATTAGCGAGGAGTCCAAGGCCTATTGTTTATATGATATATTTTATCAAAAAATACTTTTCAATCGTGATGTTATCTTTAAAGAAAAGGATAGTTGGCCCTAGAGTAAAAATCATGCTAAAACAATTCAAACATCTCTTAAGTGGGGGGGTATAGATAAAAACAACAACAATGCTATCCAGGATGAAGCCATAGACAACGAATTGGGTGGGACTGGTCATGAAGAAAATAGTGATAGTAGATCCATTAGTATTGATAATCATGGTGGCTTTCAAGAGGAGAATTTGGAGCATCAAGCAATCAACGCACATACAATTACTGATCATATTTCTAGTCCTGTTAAAAGGCATTCTCGACACCCATTAGTATGGATACGTGACTATGAGAGTAGGGAGGGCTTCTCTAATGAGGATCATCAAGGTAATTTTGCTTTATTTGTTGATGCAAACCTTTCATCCTATAAGGATGCAGCTCGAAGTGCCAAATAGAGATATACCATGGAATCTGAAATTGAAGCCATTCAAAAAAACAATACATGGGACCTCACTAATCTTCCTCATGGTGCAAAAATAGTTGGGGTGAAATGGATATATAAGATTAAGCCAAATGAGCATGGAGAAGTCAACAAATACAAGGCTCACCTTGTCGCCAAAAGGTACACACAACAACATGGGATGGATTACATGAAGGTCTTTGCCCCTTTGGCTCGCTTGGACACTATACGACTGGTGCTTGCTCCAACAGCTTAAAAGAGGTGGTCTATGTTTTAGTTAGATGTAAAGTCTGATTTTCTTTATTGTAACCCATTTTTGGGTCCCCACAAAAAAATAAAATAAATAGCCAAAGAAGGTTAGAAAAATAACAGGAGGTAGAAGCGCTTGGAAAATGGTTGGAAGATTTGGTCAAGGAGGTTAAAAAATACCAAGATTGGATTTTTTACAGTATATTCTTGGATGATGAGAGCCTTGATGGATAAGAAATTTTGAATTTTGAGGAGAAAAGCCCAAATTTGGATGTTTATGGACTTAATTGGATTTTTAATTGATTTTATAGGGGTTTTGATTGCAAGAAAAATTGATTTTTAAGTCAATTTGGGCTTTAATTAGAAGAAATTTAAGTTCTGGGGCCAAAATATATATTTTTGGAATTTATTAGGCCAAATCAGGGGCTTAATTGCATAAATATTGAAGTTTAATGGCCAATTAGGGACTTAATTAAGAAAATCCGAAACCAGGGACCAAATTGGAAGAGGCGCGTAAATGGAGGGGCTGCAATTATTCGGTTCAGGGGCCTAATTGAAGAAATTAGAAGTTTATTAATCAATTGAGGGCTTGATTGAACAAAACAGAGGCCAAGGATTAGAATGGAAAATGCGGCCAACTTGAGGGGTGGAGGCTGAAATTAGCGGGGGTGCAATTGAATTTTATTCTTGAAATCAGGATTAGATTTGAGGACTTAATAGAACAAAGGACAAATTAAGGACTGATTTGAAAAAACATATTTCTAGCGCCTTTTTTTAAATGAAACGGCGCGTTTTCTCCAAAACAACGCCGTTTCATACATAAAAAAAAAAAGAAAAAAGAAAAAAAAAGAGGATCGAACGGTGCCATTTTGAACGGCACTGTTCACCTTTCTTCTTCCCCCCCCCCCGAACAGGCAGCGGGGAAGAAGGAAAAAGAAAGCTTATTTAATGGTGCATGTCCCCCTCTCCTACCGACCGGACCGAAGCCCACACGCCGTTGAAGACACTGGCCGACCACCCGCCGCGCACCACACCGGGATCAAGGGAGCTGCGCCTTGACAGTCGCGCCCAATGGCCGACCAGCCTCCACCTTGGTTCGCTCCCAAGGCTCCTTCTCCTCCTATAAAAGCAGGTGACCCTAAGAAAACAGGGACGAAAAAAAAAGAGAGAAGGGAAGTAGAGAAAAAAAAGAAAGAAAAAAACCGAGACAAAAGAAGAGAGAGAGAGACCGAAGGAGAGAGAAACCACTTAACTAAAAAAACCAGAAACCAAAATCCCAAAGTGGAGAACCTTGGGAAAGCTGACACCAGGAGGGAACTAAAGAAACCGAGACCGAAGCAGCAAACCGGGTGAACGACGACGAACCGTTGGCAACAATCGCATCCTCCGTCGTTCGAACAGTCGCAGCACCGCCCGCAGCCACCGTTCGCGACCCACGTCACCGCAGCACCACCAACGACCGCCTCCTCCTCGCCAGGTACGCCTATTCCCCCTGCATTTTTTTCTTTTTGCTGCCTAAGAAAATAATTCCCTCCCCCCCCGTTCAGTTTGCTGGGCCAGACGGGGTCTGACCCAGAAGTATTTTTGGGGTGGGCCAGAATGGTTCTGGCCCAGCCCTGTGATCTGGGCCGGGTCAGGCCCAGACCAAGGAGTGATTTTTAGTTGGGCCGAGATCGGCCCAGTTTTATTGTGGGCCGAGGTCGGCCCAACGTTTTTTTCCTGGGCTGTCCGGCCCATTTATTTGGGCCGGCCCGCCCACTTAATATATTATATTATATATTATATGATATATGTGTGTGTATATATATATTATAAATTAAAAAAAAATATTCTGAAAAAATCTTTAAAAATATTGTTGATTTTCCTGCATATTTTGGTCAAAAGTGTTTAATGTTGGTTTGTATTTTTATACCGTAAAGATACAAATCCAGTATTAATATACCCGGTTTTTGTCAAAACATCAAAGATTTTCAGAATAAAAAATGTTTTTTTGCTTTCAAAAATTTTCTAAAAAGTTCCTAAAAATGTTGTTGATTTTTCTGCATATTTGTGTTAAAGTGGATTAATATTGGGTTGTATTTTTATACCGTAAGGATACAAGCTCAGTATTAAAATACCCGATTTTCGTCAAAACAATAATAATAATAATATTTTCAAAAAATTGTTTTTGTTTTAAAATACGGCCTAGTCTCTCCAATATATATATATATATACATAATAACATCATATTTTTACACAAACAAAGAAAATTTTCAAAAACAATATATTTATTAGCATGCATTTTGGCTTTAATAACCAGTTTATTCAAGCCATGAGAACTAGGCCAATATTTCAAAAAAATTCTAAAAAATCTTTTTGTTTGTTTTTTTAGTATTTGGGATTACGAATTTATACGTGAAGCGTATTCCTAAATATTATTATTAAAGTTTTGGTATAGACATTAGAACGGTTAGGATTTTGCCCGATAAGATAAAAGACCTTCTTACCGAGGAGGATTTTTCTTGAATCATAGACAGACTAACAACTAGAAATACAATAACACCTTATTTTTATCAGACAATAAAACAATGCAGCTTACCTTAGGTAGGGCGTATTTGGGGTGCTAATACCTTCCCTTTACGCAACCAGTCCCCGTACCCAAGCTCTAAGACAGTTAGGGTTCCTAGTGACCAAAATACTAGGTGGCGACTCCCATTCCATTTTCTACCAATAAAAGACAATATTTTCTTGTATCCCATAGATATAGATATATTTACATTGCAGATTTAAGAAAATGGAAAAACTATATGTTATTTTCGCCGCGACGCCGCATACGTGCGACATTCTTCATGATGAGTTAAATGAGGAGGTGTACGTTGAGCAACCTTCTAGTTATATAGTAAGGAGCAGAAAACAAGGTGTATCACTTATGAAGAGCTTTGTATGGTTTGAAACAAGCTCCACGGGCATGGACAATCGCATTGAAGCCTATTTTCTAAAAGAAGGGTTTGAGAAATGTCCTTATGAATATACTTTGTTCATCAAAAAAACTTCACAGGGTACCGTATTGCTTATGTGCCTTTATGTAGATGATCTCATCTTTACTGGAAATGATGAGACTTTGTTCAGCTCTTTTAAACATTCCATGATGAAGGAATTTGATATGATGATCTTGGAAGAATACAGTATTTTCTTGGTTTAGAAGTGCTACAACGAGCTGATGGTATTTTTATTTGCCAAAAACAAATACCCAGGAGGTGTTGGAACGATTTAATATGGCTAGGTGTAGTGCAATATATAATCCTATTGCTCCAGGATTCAAGTTAGTTACAGACTCTACTAGCATGGCAGTGGAGGAAGTTTGATAATATTTAACATCTACCAAACCTGACATTATGTTTGATGTTAATCTGCTTAGTAGGTATTTGGCACATCCTACAGAAATCCACCTCCAAGTTGTTAAGAGAGTACTTTTATATTGATATATTAAGGGGACACTTACATATGGATTTTTTTTATAAACAATGTGGTAATAAGGAGCTTCTTGTCTACACCAATAGTGATTATGCAGGAGATTAATTTGAAGGATAGGAAAAGTACATTGGGTTTCTTGTTTTTGCTAAGCGCTGGAGCTATATCATGTTCTTCAAAAAGCAACCTGTCGTCACACTCTCCAGCACTGAAGTTGAGTTTATTGCTGCTGCCTCTTGTGCTTGGCAGGCCGTGTGGTTGAGAAGAATGTTAGAAACACTTAATCATGCCTTTACTAGGACTACAATGATATACTGTAATAATAGTTCTACTATTAAACTCTCCAGAAATCCTATTATGCACGGTCGAAGCAAACATATTGATGTTCGTTTTCATTTCCTTCGTGATCTGACTCTAGATGGAGTAGTAACGCTACTACATTATCGCTTTCAAGAACAATTGGTTGATATCATGACCAAACCCTTGACACGAGTTGTTTTTTAGAAACTGCATATGTTGCTGGGTGTTTGTGAAGATCCAATAGTAAACTGAAGACAATATCATGAATTTAAAAAAGGGAATGTTAGTAAGATGTTAAAAGCTTTTTGTTAATAATAATCCCTGAAAATCAAGGAATGACCTATTCCCTTGGCTATGATCTATGTTGATGTGGATTAGCGTTGTATTAGCTTTTCTGTTATCCTCTGTATAGCTATATATATAGCCACTTTGATAATGAATAACAATAGACTTTCCTCCTGAAAAAAACTAGTTTCAATAGTAATCTACCCCTGCAAGTCAAATTGCAGTCATGCATTAGTTTTTCACAGTAACACATGAAAAGAATGGCCTAAGTAGATGGGACTTGAAATGGGAAAAGACATTGTAGATAGAGGAAGTAGGGCCTCTTTTTAAAGCGAGGTGGTCCGACTTTTAGCTGGCTACTTGTCATGGAAAGTAAGGGGACAAAAAATGAAAGGTAAAGAACAACAACTTTCTCCGGTGCCTTTGGGATGCATATTTTGTAAAAATTAGGGACGAGAGATAGTAAAATATCTTGACATGGTTTTGATATCTTGACTCTATTAGCTCTTGTAATTCAAAAATTCGACTGAAACAGATGACAGATAGCCCATTGAGCTCAGTGTTTCTCGAACATCAGATTCAGTGTTATATCGTAGCCCATAGAGGTCT
This sequence comes from Populus alba x Populus glandulosa, assembly GCA_033617975.1. Taxonomy (NCBI): domain Eukaryota; kingdom Viridiplantae; phylum Streptophyta; class Magnoliopsida; order Malpighiales; family Salicaceae; genus Populus; species Populus alba x Populus glandulosa. Next base: position 3,537,460 of record CM066156.1, on the reverse strand, counting down.
GTTTGCTTTTTAACACAAAACAATCATGAAAACAACGAACGAGAGCTTGTGAAAGTGCATTGTAATTTGTCGTATATTTTATATTAGAATTCATTTATTGATCACCTAAACTAACACCTCCATTAAAGTATAGCTAGCATCTGCCCCCCTTCAGATCCTACCTGGTTGTGTCATCTTTCTTAGGCCAGGTGGTTAGCACACGCAACTAGAAAAAAAAGGAAGAAAAAGACGAGCAAACATTTTGCGCATGTACATGTTGTATTTAATGACAATAAAGATGTTGAAATGATGCAAACCGCAATTCATTGACATCCTTGCTAGTGAAAACCTTCAAGTTCAATAGTAGTAGTTGTTACCTTACAACAGGAATGACAAGATTTATTAACTTCAAGGGAAACTAAAATTCTACAAGCACGACCACATTCACAATAATAGGAGCGACACAGTGAGTCATAGAGGGATACGAATTAATTTAGAGTAAATCCAACAAGAAGCTTGTAGCTCAACTAGCTGTTAATCTATATCAATTGATTAACATTAAATATAATTCTGTAGAAAAAAAGAAAGAAAGAAAGAAGAACAGAGGGATAAGAGCAGTAGAGAATATTTTTCATAAGAGTTCTTATTTTTCATAATACCGAATACCATAAGATAGTTTTGTTTATATATTTGTTAATAACAGACTAACAAATTGTTGCTATATAACTAACTATCTACTATATTGAGATCGTGACAAGTGTCACAATATTAAGCAATACTCTAATATACTCTAACATCCCCCCGCAAGATCAAGTGGTGAGGAACCAAGCGTGAGATTGCAACAATGAGTGTGGAACAGAGGAGCACTCAGCCCCTTGGTGAGTATATCAGCAAACTGCTTTTGGGAGGACACAAACTGCACTGAGAGTTGATGACGTGATACTTTTTCGTGGACAAAATGAACATCAACTTCGATATGCTTAGTCTTTTGATGCTAAACAAGATTGAAAGACAAAGCAATGGCGGACAGATTATCACAAAATAGAACAGGCACGCCAGGCAATGAAATGTGCAGAAATGCTAGTAATTGTTTAATCCAATCCAACTCAACAGAGGTGAATGATAAGGCACGATACTCAGCTTCGGTGGAAGATCGAGAAACAATTTTTTTGCTTCTTAGAGGACCATAAAATTGGATTGTTATCCAAGAAGATCACCAAACCAGTAGTGGATCTCCTATCATTAGGGTCCCCTGTCCAATCAGCATCACTAAATGACTTTAACTGTAAATCGCCTCGAGTATATGAGAGACCAAACTTCAGAATGCCTTTTAGGTATCGTAAGATTCTTTTAACATAAGTAAAATGAGACATCATAGGGTGTTCCATAAACTGGCAAACTCGATGTACAGAGAAAGCAATATCCGGCCTGGTGAAAGTGAGGTATTGTAAAGCTCCTACAAGACTTCTGTACAGTTGAGGATTTGGATAAGGCTCCCCATCGTCTTTGAGGAGTCGATGATAAGGTAGACAAGGAGTATGACACGGTTTAGCCTCACTCATTTCAGATTTAGCTAACAAGTCCTCAACATATTTGGATTGTGACAGAAATAAACCAACAGCAGTTTGAGTAATTTGGATGCCCAAGAAATAATGTAAGGAGCCTAAATCTGTGAGATCAAATTCAGAAGTAAGAGCACTAATGACTTGCTGAATCACACCAGACACACTCCCAGTGATAATGATATCATCCATATAGAGAAGCAGCACCACAATCTCATGACCAACATGTTTGACAAATAATAAAGAATCAGATTAAGTGGTTTCAAAACCTAAAGAAGGAAGGAACTGAGTAAACCTGTCATTCCAAGCTCGAGGAGCTTGTTTGAGGCCATACAAAGATTTATGCAGTTTACAGGCTAGATAAGGATGATTGAGATCTTCAAAACCAGGAGGTTGAGACATGTAGACTTCCTCTTGGAGAATACCATGCAAAAATGCATTTTTGACATCTAACTGTCGTAGAGACCAGTTGAAATGTGCAGCAAGAGCCAGAACTAACCAAACTGTGGTAGGTTTCATGACATGACTAAACGTCTCCCCATAATCCAATCTAGGTTCTTGACTGAAACCCTTAGGAACTAACTATGCTTTGTGCCTGACAATAGAACCATCAGAATGTCTCTTGACCTTAAAAATCCACTTACAGCCAACGAGGTTCCTGTTTGCTGGAAATGAAACAAAACTCCAAGTGCCTTGAGTATGTAAGGCATGAACTTCTTCTTTCATGGCCTGGAGCCACACAGGAATTTTAAGGGCAACCTTGTAATTGGTTGGTTCAACCAAATGCATATTAGTGGCTGTAGAAACCTATATAGTGGCTAAGAGAGCCTTCCTTTTGATAATCCCACTCTTGCTTCGAGTCTGCATCGAGTGAAGATTAAGTGGAGGAATGAACAACACCACTTGTAGATTATCAGGAATAAAGCCATGAGAAGAAAAATCAGAATGTATATTGATATCAAGTGCCACATGGAGCAGGGGAGAGGCGGACAATGGAGCAGTAACGGATTGAAGACTAACATAATCTACAGATGGAGCAGGTGTATAAGTGGTAAAAGGGCGAGATGGAGATGCTGTGCTGGTGGAGACAATGGAGTTTGTTGTATTGACAACAATCACGGGACAAGAAGACAACGGACTGGATTGGATTGTATTTGAAAGGGTAGACACTAAATCTCTGTATGGAAATCGGTGCTCATCATAGATAACATGCCTAGACACAAACAATCTTATTGTTGGTATATAATAGCATAAATAGCCTTTATATTTTATGGCATATCCAAGAAACACACATTTTGTAGTTTTGGCCTGCAATTTGGTGCTAGTATAAGGCTTGAGAAGAGGAAAACAAGCACATCAAAAAATTCAAAGATGTGTAATAGTTGGGGAGGATCCAAATAACATCTCAAATGGGGAACTATTATTAAGAACAACAGTAGGCATATGATTGGTTAGATAAGTGGCTATTTGACAAGCATAAGACCAGAATTTGGATGGCAATTTAGCGAATTGTAATAAGGTGATAGTGGTTTCAATGATGTGTCTATGTTTTCTCTCGGCGACCCCATTTTGTTCAGGAGTATAGGGACAAGAGAGGTGATGTGAAATGCCCTTGTTAAGAAGAAAAAGTTTCAATCGATTGCTGGTATACTCACCCCCCCAAGGTTGTTAAAATCGCGAGTTGACTCTTAAAATCTTATGATTTTACGAGTCAACGTGTATAAAACATGTCAAATCGGGTTAAAACTCGAAATCGGTCAAAATCGATCAAAATCGGTCAAAATCGGTCAAACTCGGTTAAAATCGATAAAATCGGACCGATTTTATAAGTTTGATCGATTTTGACCGAGTTTGACCGATTTGAAGTTTTAACCCGCAAAAGTTAAAAAATTTACTACCTTCCTGTCTGAGTCCCCTGACACTCCACTACATAGTCCCCACTCCTCAGTCTTACCTTTCCTCGTTGCCCCAAATTTTCAATCTTAGCAGACTAACACCAGCATCAAAGGATCTTGGGTATGGGAAAGCCTTCTACTGTATTTTAGGTTGGGAAGGCATGATCGGAGGATCGAAACTATAGGAAGATAGAGGTAGATGGTGATGAATCAAAGGAGTAAAATAAGAGATATGAATACTTATATAGAGAGAGAAATATTGTGTTTTAGACTAATCATTTGTTAAATTTAAAGAGAGACGACAAAGACTCGGAGAGAACTTGAAATACATGTCTTGCTTGGTGGGATATTTGGACATTATTTCTAGGAATTGTTACTAACATAAAAAAGTGGAAGGTGAGGTGGCATGAGATTAAATTGATGTCATTTTGTACGTTTTCATTCTCGTTGTCACGGGTTCACTGTATTGGTCTCTATTAATTTTTTTTTTGAAGTTGGTGATATACCTTAGAATGTTGTATCATCTCACTAGTTGCCTGCAGTGTGTTTCAAGATCAGTCCTCTAGAAAATGGTCTGAAACTCTATCAATAAAACATAGTTATTCAATCTTATTTTTTTCTTTTCGTATTTTTAAGTTATTTAAACCATAAATGAAATTTTATTTGAATTATATATTTCAAGGTATTTGGATACTTGTATTATTTATTTCATTTTTATTTTAATTGTGTTATATTAGTATTTACTGTTTGACTGAAATTGTCAATATATAATTAGTTAAAATATTTTTCTTGTGATTTTATAATTTTATGATTCGAGTTTACAATCCGAGTTTATATTATATATTTTGTATCGTGTCAAAAAAATATTTTTGACAACCTTGCACCCCCCTATCAGTTTGAAGAGTTTTAATGGTAGAGGCAAATTGAGTAGAAATAAAGGAATAAAAAACAACAAAGGTAGAAAACAAATCAGATTTATTTACTAAAGGGAAAATCCAGCAATATCTGGTACATTCATCAATAAAAATAGTGTAACATCAATAACCATCAATCCATATAGATGGTGCAGGACCCCACAAATCAGTATGAATAATGTCAAATGGAGTTACAGATAGTTTATTAAACTTCCCTTCAAGACATTGATGACACATAAGATGTGTAGATATTTTAGAGATATGCACGAGAGCTTTATTTAACATTAAAAAAACAATATTATTTGTTGGATGACTAATCTACGATGCCACATAGAACACGTAACTGCATACATCTCCAAAATTCTTGTCATAGATCATCAGCTTTTCTAACAAGAAAAACAATAATAAACAACAATAAATGGTTGTACAAATGTAATTTTTTGGGACTCTAAAAAAAAGTATACAGATGATAAAAGAGAGCAAGCAACTTACTCTTTTGCTACTCTTGGAGGAACCCCAAGCCCAGTCCTTATATTTGCTCCCAATTCTATAAGATCTTGTACCTTGTGGATGCCAGAGGCTTGAAGGGAAGCAATGGAAGCAGAGGCGGCGGAACCCACAAAGAGGGAGGCAACGGCGAACACTTTTAAGGGCATGAGACGAGAGTCTCCAGCGAAGCCTCTTTTATATGCTGAAATGCCCCACCCTAACTTGGCCATGCTTGCCATTGCCCACCACCACCACCACTGGGTCTCGATGCCGCCACCGCAGCCATTCTCCATTTCTTTCTTTCCTCTGAGTGACTGGGACCCCACCTTGAACTCATTTCTTTGCGGTCATTGATAAGGGGTCTGATTTGCAGGCCTTCATCATAGAGGCCTAATAATTCTTGATTTTCTTCTTTTTAGCTCATGTAGGCCCATACAGGTCGCTGGGTATTGGTACGAGGCCTTTTAAATCCTCTGTGGACTCTAGTCCTGGTCTAATGATAAGACACGTATGTGGCTGGCTTATTTTTTTATTTTTTTTTTCCAGTTAAAAAGCTCGTAGCCGTTGGAGTTAATTTTGCACTGCCATTTTTTTGTTGACAAGCTGGTAACAAAATTAAGGGATTAATAGACCGTCTTTTACATGAGATGTAAACTAAGTTAAACTTTTAATATTTTTGGAGAATTAAACCTATGATCTCTTGGATGATACCAAGAACAAATACCTATAAGTTAGGTAACATTTAGTTATTTTCTTGAATAAAAAAAAAATAAAGAAAATAATATAATAAAAAAACAAAAATAAAATCATGTTTAGTAATAATATACAAGAGAGAGTATAAAACAAGATCATTTCTTCAAGTTAAAGACTTTGATTGGTTAAAACATGGTCTCTCATTTCCCAAATATAAAAACTAAAATATAAATAAAATAAAGTTTTATACAAAAACTAAAAATCCTAAAATCAAAAAGACAAGACAAGAAGTAAATAGAGAATATGTGGATTAAATAGTATTTTTCTTGTGAAATAATAAAGGCCATGCAATTTTTTTATTTATACGTTTGATCTTTATTTTTTATAATTATTTATTTATATTATAAATTAAAATCAAATCTCATTCCATTGACCTCCAACAAGCCCTTTAGGAATAAGTTTTCTTTAAATAAATGAGAACTGACCCTTGACTGTAACTATAAATCAAGTTCCTCTTGGAGTTATTGTGCGTTTAAAAGTGTGATTTTGGTTAATTTTTAAAATATTTTGTATTTAAAAAAATATATTAATAATATTTTTTTATTTTTTAAAAAATATTTTTAATATCAACACATCTAAATAATTTAAAAACATAAAAAATATATTAATTTAAAATAAAAAAATTAATTTTTTTAAAAAATACTTTAAAAACACAATATTCACTTGAGTGCACTTTACAGCTGGGACCCCACCACCCAAGATTCACCAATTCCCCTTTGTAATTCGAATGACTACCTGAATTCGGTTTCTGGTCTTCCGCGGAAAGTAGCACAAAAACAATTATTTTGGAGGGTGTAGGAGAGCGGTCCAGTGGATAAAATAAAATAACCTGATTATTTTAATAGAAATTATTGAAAACATTAAAAGAGGTAGATGCAGAAAAATAATATTCACAAACTCACATGTGAACTCATTGTTCATTTCTTATTTTTATTTTTCCATTCTTAAATTTTAATTTTATATGATTTAATCCTAATTAAAGATTAATTACTTTTGATTTCTTACGAAATTGTGAAATTAAAAGAAAAGGGGCTAAAATGAATAATGCACCAAAATAGGGTGGTGAGCCAGGGTTTTTGCAAAAAATACACTTAAATCCTCAATCTTTAAAATAATATAATTTATACAATCTAAGTTTTTTCAAATCACAAATTCAATTTTAATATAAAAGTTAATTTATATTATTTTTTCAGTTCTTATTTAGAGAGGTGAGAGAGAGAAAGTCATTCTTCACACCATGTTTACAACCAAAAAAAATTTCTTGGTGTCTTTGATTTCCTTGCTACAAGAGAGGCTAGATAGTGGTCCTTTATAGTCTTAATGTTGCTTGAAAAAACAAATCTAAATTGAGGAAACAAAATCTAACGCGGTTAGATTTTGGGTTTTTAAATCTTTTTTTAAGGTATTTTGGATTGATAAATTAGTTTGTAAGTATTCCAACGATGCTGATGAGATATTTTGGGTTCAAAGAGCTTGGGAATGGGGTTTGTTTTGGAAAAAAAAATATTATCATAATTTTTCAATTATCACAATGATGATTGGAGTCTGAGCTTGTAAATAATATGTTGTTTGTCTTAGCAGGTAAAATGTTGCTTTGTAGTTTTTTTAAAAAAATTTTAATGCCTAGCCCTTTAAAAAATAAAAATAAAATTAAAATAAGCCTAAACACACAAATCTTTTTCTAGTTTATTTTTTTTTGTTATCGTTAATATTTTTTTATATAAATAATTTTTAATTTATTTAATTAGATATATAGTGTAGCTTTTCAATTTGTATTAAAATATTTTTGGTAAAAAAACACATAGTAAAAACCTATTTATTTTATTTAAAAAAAAAAAAAAAAGTTTACCCGCAGCAGAGCGCGGTGAAATATGTGGTCAGAAGCACGAGCTGTGGGGCCATTTGATTATCATCGTTCACAAAAATCCAAAGTCCCATCCCCACCACACACTGTCGTTTCTTTGTGGTGTATAGAATAGAATAAAAGAGGGGAATGAACAGGCTGTCAGAGGACGAAAAAGAGAGTAACCCACATCGGAAGATACAGAGTACAGACAACTTTACCTTTCTTTATCGAATACTTTTTCCTTGATTATAATCAATCACAGTAGCTTTTACGCCTGCATGATGCTGTTGTTGGGTAATTTTAAAATTATTTTTTATTTAATTATATAATAATTAAAATCAATATTTGTAGAAGTTGAGAAGATCTAGATTTTAAAAGAAAAATAAATGTATTTCTAAAGTCAATGCATTTTAATATTTGTTTTGACAAAAGATTTTTATTAACAATGTTCTTTATAATAAAAATTCTCAATAATTTAAATAAAGAAGTAAGAAAAAAATATTTGTTGAGGCAAAACTTTCATTTCTTATCAACTTAATTACGCATTTTAAGCAAAAACTAACAATAATGCAAAAGACAAGTTTGAAACAAAAATAAAAAACATCTTCATAATTATTATGAGACAATGTAAAAAAATCAACGAATAATGAAACCCACATAGAAATTAACAATCAAGAAATTGTTTAATAATTCCCATTGATTCAATGTGCAATTTGTTTTATAATTTATTGCATATTAGGCTTATATATAGTTGTTAAAAAGGTGATTGTAAATATAAACATAAAATATCATTTAAAATTATAACTTAATTAGATGAATTATTATATATAACATTGTAATTATTATTTTTTGAATAATTATAGAAAGTATATTGAAAAGACATAAAACTAATAGAACTATTAGCCAAAGCAAAATATAGTACAGAACAAAAAAGAAAAAAGGTTTTTACGGGCATAGGATCAGGCCAGCCCCGTAGCTTTTCCAGATCTTTCAAGGTAAACAGATATGAGATAGGTAAGGTTTGAGTTGTTGATTTGTCGAAGAGCATGTTGAGGATGATGGTTAAAAGGTAGGGTTTTCTGAAGGGGTGAAGGAGGGTAAAACAAATAACATAACGGAATAAAACTTCAAAGTAAAAATCCTTGGATGGGAGATTTTCTAGAGAGAGAAACAATGACAGCTAGAGAGAGAAGAATACTACTCGTATATTATACATGTTAGTGAGACAGAGAGAGTGAGAGAGGGAGGCTGCATTCAACAGATCAGTATAGCAATATCCAGGGAAGGGGCTGCGTGCTGCTTACAACAAAACAATTGCTTTCTTCAGGTAAAGGCACTCAGGTTCTTTGCGCACTAGCTACTTTTACTGTTCTTTTTTCTTTCTGTTCATGTTCATCTTTTGTTTCAATATATTTGTTTAAAGTTTTCAATTAAGCCTAAATTTAGCGGTTCTTACTTCTTAATGATAAATGAAGTTCGTCCTTTAGGCTTTAACCCTCATGAGTTCTCGATTACTTGGCCGATCTCCCCTACCCTGCGAGGTTAATTACTCCATTATAACTAAAGATTAAGATTCTCTCGTAAGATCACAGCTGATAAGCTGTGTAGGATATCCATACATACTACTTTTGAAGGAATTGTGTACGTAGAAATATCACAGCACACAACTTTCCTTCGGAAAAGGCAATTGCATTGCTTCAGCAATAAATATTCCAAAATGGTTCTATACTTGACAGAAAACAGTTGATAGTTACTCTTTGATTTGTTTGATCTGGTCTTAAAACTTGTTAAGAGTGGCTGGAAAACAAAAATAAATCGTTTTAAATGTGAATTGAAATGAATGTAAGATTGTAGCAACCATGGTACACTTGATTTGGAGATATATTTTTATTGCAAGTGATTCAATTGGCTGTCTCTCCAGGACAAAAATCTGTTGACAAATGGAAAACAATATTAATACCCCAAGTTCTATATCAATCGGTCAATCGTGTGTAGATGAAATTCTAATTTTTGGCTTTCGAGGTTCTGTCATTTTTCTTCCTAATAAATACAGATAGAGAAAACCATGGAACCCCGGGACCCATGAATAGGTTGTCTGTACATTGTAATCTTAATTACCCCCACAAGATTTTTTTGCAATCATGCATTCGTTTTTCACAGCAACACATGAAAAGAATGGCCAAAGTAGATAAGGACTGGAGATGGGAAAAGACATTGCAGGTGGAAGAAGTAGGGCCACTTTTTAAAGTGAGGTGGTTCGACTTTTAGCTGGCTACTTGTCATAAAACGCAAGGGAAAGAAACATGAAGGTAAAGAGCAAGAACTTTCTCCGGTGCCTTTGGGATGCATATTCTGTAAAATTGGGGACGAGAGATAGTAAAATATCTTGACTCTATCAGCTCTTGTAATTCAAAAACTCGACTGAAACGGATGACAGATGTTCGGATCATCCAACTCAGTAAGCAGTAACGTGATCATATGTTTCGAAATATTACGACTCAGATAGCCCATTGAACTCGGTACTGTTTCTCGAACATCAGGTTCAGTGGTTGTATTGTAGCCCATAGAGGTCTGTTTCCTTTTTAACACAAAACAATCAAGAAACCAACGAACGAGAGCTTGTGAAATTGCATTGTAATTTGTCGTATATTTTATATAAGAGTTCAATTATTGATCACCTAAACTGACACCTCCATTAAAGTATAGCTGCCCCATTTCAGATCCTACCCGGTTCTGTCATCTTTCTCAGGCTAGGCGTGGTTAGCACCATTTTGCTCTCACCATTTTCGCATGCCTGCTTCAAGCCAAAGCTGCAACAAGTATTTATAGATAAGCATCTACAAGGCACAACTTTCATTTTTATTTTTAAGAAAGTAGTGGGATATTATCTCATCCATATTCACCCATAAACATAGTGACCCCATTATCTACCAAGTAGTGGGTAGTTTTCCTCCATGATCTTAATGGGTTGAGAGCAACCCCTGGTTAGCCCTCATGTTTTCAGCCCCCATGATTCCTTGATCTTGGATATCCATAACTGCCACTAGCTCACATTCTGCATGCCCACTTGACAGCCCTAACTGCCAGTTCTTGTTGCGTCATCTATTGAGTCACTCGCATGCCTTGGACAGTCCTTCGTCCAAGTTTCCAATCGTGCCAATTCGAACCAACGACTTGCACAAGCTGTTGCGCGCTGCTGAATTTGCATTTACGTGCAGGCTGCCAATGTCTGCGTTGCCGAATTCGCATCTGTGTGCATGATGCCACTGTCTGTGCTGCTGAATTCCACGGCAGTCCTAGTTCTCGTTAGCCTATCCCCCTGACGAGTTTTCCTTCTTGGCCTGGACAACCCATCGTCCAGTCTATGTTCTTCAACAATCTGCGCTGCCAATTTTCCCTTGACAAACCTACAGTTACACAAATCTACACTACCGATTTATCCCACTATTGGCATGGTTGCCAGCACCCTCAAGCACTATTTTAAATAGCCTGTCGAAGTGTGCAACTCGTGCACATTTAACACTATTACAGGTAGGGTCTGGGTTGTTGATTGTCAAAGAGCATGTTGACGATTATAGTTAAAATGTAGGGTTTGGGTTGTTAATTTATCAAATTATTATTTATGATATTTAGGTTGTTGATTTTAAAAATTATTTTAAAAAATAAAAAATATATTTTTAAATAAAAAATACTTTTAAAAACAATTAATATCACGTCATTCAAACACCCTTTCAAAAATTAACTAGCTTTGATACACGAGCGATGCCACGGGTCATTTTTTTGTATTAAAAATATTTTAAAAAATAAAAATTAAAAAATCTTGGGTTTTTCTGCAAAGTTATACCCAAAAATCTTGGGTTTGTTGCAACGCCTGACCTAAGAGTAATATTTATAATATTAATAATAAAAAAGAGAATTCACATTTTTTTTCATAAAACATTCAATTGACAATCTTGAAGCAGAATTCTTACTTCCCATGACATAACTTAATCCCACATCTCAATTTGGTTTAATTAAGGCCAGTGGAGGTTCAACATTCATAATTAAAACAAAACTAAACAAAAAAATTAAACACAGAACAAACTGAACAAATAAATTGCTAGAGCTGAATCAAAACAATGATAAAATTACGGATCCACATGGCCGAGATCATATCATAGATAATGTTAAAAAATACTCTACATGACACATCTATATAATCTATGGATCAGGATGATGGGAAATTAACAATAGCCATAATACACATGCAACCTCCCATGATTTGCTCTGTATTTTTCATTCAACTTCATGATCTTTCCTTGAAAATAGTTTCTTATACAGTTGTTTTGTTTTGATTTGTTTGATCTGGTCTTAAAACTTGTTAAGAGTGGCTGGAAAACAAAAATAAATCGTTTTAAATGTGAATTGAAATGAATGTAAGATTGGTACACTTGATTTGGAGATATATTTTTATTGCCAGTGATTCAATTGGCTGTCTCTCCAGGACAAAAATCTGTTGACAAATGGAAAACGATATTAATTCCCCAAGTGCTTCAAATAAGGATATTGGCATGGCAACACGTTCAATTAATGAAAACAGGATTGATAAGGCAAGTGCTTCAAACACGGGAAAGGAGATTGAAGCGGCAAGTGCTTCAAATGTTCTGAAAGATCTAGCAGATGGGATAGCAAGGTTCAAACCTGGAAAATGTCCCGAGCACTGTATCTACGAGGTACCCCGCTCACTTCGAAGCATAGAACCGAAAGCCTACACCCCACAAGTAGTTTCACTGGGCCCTGCTCACTGTGGCCATGAGGAACTAGTGTCCATGGAGAAGCAGAAATTGAGATATTTAGCAGAATTCATGGATGGGAAGAAGGTGACATTGGACGATCTTGTGACCATAGTTCAGAAGAATGAAATGGAAATTCGAGGCTGTTATAACTTCAATCGTAGCTGTGACGATTTTGTAAAGATGATTCTGTTGGATGCTGTATTCGTCATCGAATTCTTGTTGCAGTTCTTTAACCTTCTCTGTGAAGAAGTTCCTATATTACCTGAGCCTCGGATGATGTTTGGTTTACAAGTGGACTTGATACTACTTGAAAATCAGCTACCTTATTTCATTCTGGAGAAAATATACGAGAAAACCTATGCAGACCCTGAAACACAAGCTAACCTTACTTTTCCTGAGCTTGTCGCCTTCTACTTTGGACATTACTACAGGATTTCACAGAGACCAAAAGTCAACTCAGTAGGGATAAAGCATTTCACTGATTTTCTGAGATATTCTATGTTGAATGAGTCCCTGGAGATATTACCTCGTCGTCCTAGTGCCAATGTCAAACTGAAATACAGTGCAACCATGCTTCATAAAGCAGGATTGAAGTTTGAGGCAACTGAAAACAGTTGTGTACTCGACATAAATTTTGTCAACGGAGTGTTGAAAATGCCACGCTTTGAAGTAAATCAGAGCTTCGAATATGTGACACGAAACCTCATGGCATATGAGCAGTGCCACTACCCATATAGTACTTACATATGCAATTACTTTATGTTAATGGACCATCTTATCAACACTGAAGAAGATGTGGATTTGCTGGTTAAAGTGGGGGTGATTGATAACTGGCTAGGAAACAACGCCATGGTTGCCGATTTGATTAACCGGCTTTGCGAGCAAATTAATGAATTTTTCACTTGTTATCATGATCTTTGTGTTGTTTTGAATGCCTACTATGAGAACAGGTGCAATCATAGAAAGGCAACCTTGAAACTTGTATATTTCAGCAATCTTTGGAGAGGTACCGGAACTGTTGCTGCAGCTGTCCTGCTGATCCTCACTTTGATACAGACTGTATGTTCAATAATTTCACTTCTAGGTCCAAAGCAGATTATCTAGTTTTATTACTACAGTCAGAATCTGGTTATGGTTTCCCATATGGTCTACATAATTGGTGTCTATTTCAATACAGTTGCTTCTATAGGCTCGAAGCAAGCGGTTTGAAGCTACTGTAGTAACAGGATTGTTTTCTAAGTAGTTTTTGTCAGTCCAATGCAGTGTTATATTCTGCTAAAAGCAGTTGGATTTTTCTTTTACACTATTGATCTCATCATCATCATCATCATCATTGATAAAATATTAATCTCATAGTTACATCGATAAAAATTCAATTAATTAGTTTAACTCTGTTGGTTTTTGGTTCTACTAATAACTGTGGACCCGACGGCTCCATGGAAGTTGAAGATACCTGTTCGTTGCCCTAAATATATGTTTATGTGATGAAGAGGAAAATGCTCAGCATTTCTGCACCTTATTCAACATTCCTTAAGACCTCTAACATGGCTGCCTATATCATTCATTTTTTCTTCAATAAGTTTCTACTTTCTAGGTTACTACTCTTCTATGGTTGTGTTAATTAGTCCTTGTAAATTCTTCATTAAAAAAAAAAAAGCATTTAATCCTTCACGGACATGACGATGGCGAGTGTAAATTTGTCCAAATCCTCCACAAAGTTGGTTGATCAAATCTGCTACCATAGCGTTGTCCTCTAGCCAGCTGACAATCAAATCCACATCTTCTTCAGTCTTGATAAGTGATCGCATATGTAATTAGTTGCATTTGGATAGTAATGGAACTGCTCCAAGGCCATATAATATTTTAACATGACACGGAATGCCGTTCACAAACTTGAATCGTAAAAACGGATCGTAAAATCGTAAGGAATTTTAAAATACAATAAAAAAAATTCATGCTTCAAATAAAAATTAATATATATTTCAAGCTTTCAAATAAAATTTCATACATATTTCAAGCATCTTAAAATACATGATTCAAATAAGATTTAAGAGTGAATTGGTCAAAAATTGAAGAATTAATAACTTTGAGAATTTAATTAAAATTTGGATTAGTTTAATTAATGAAATCATGAGCTTAATTAAAGAATTGATGAGTTTGAAGACTTAATTAAACTTTGATTTAATTAATTAAAGGAATCGGGGGTTCAATTGAAGAAACACCAAAGTTTGGAGCTCATACAAAGAAAAATTGCTAGAAAATTAAAGTCCAAGGACCAAATAGGCTGAAAAAAAGTGAAGACAGCTGGACATGAGGGGCATATTTTGTTTCAGCACCTAATTTTGTCAAAATCGTAAAATCGGTCCTGAAATCGCGATTTTGAACGATTTTTGCGATTTCACCTGATTTCAACCCGATTTTATTCATTTTTTATTCTTTCAAGCGATTCAACCCGTAATGCATGTGTACGATTTTACGAGTCAAAACGCGATTTTAACAACATGGTGGTTGCCTTATATTTGAGTTCAATAGGAAAATCAAGGTTTTGAGGACTAGGCTCAATCAACATAGAACACCTTACCAAATCAGTGAAATGTCTTACTTCCCGTGGAAGAGGTTTTGCCTCCACTGCAGGGTAGTTATAGATAAGCTGAAGAAATGTAGGGTAATATCTCTTGTCATACTGTTTCTCAACAATTAAGTAAGGTAATCTTTACGATAATCTTCACTATCAATTTTTGCTTTCCTAAGATAATTTTTGGCTCTTTACGATGGAGATTTGTTGAATTCTGCAGGATGAACTTGATAGTGAAGACAGCATCCATTACAAAGTCATGAATACTAAATACAAAGAAAGCCCATGAGTTGAAGTACAACGAAAAACTGCAAAGGAAACGGAAAGTACAAAGACAATACAACGAAAGTCAACAATGAGAGAAATAAAATGACACCGGATTGGGGCTAACTTGGTCCCCTTGGAGTACTAGCGCAAGGAAATGACTGAACAAATTGTCTGTACAAGAGTGAAGAGGAGCAAGACAGTTGCACTAAGAGTTGCAGTACTTCTCCAAAGGTTTCCAAAATATACCTCTCTAAAGTATGCGCTATTTTTCAACCAGGAGTTCTGGTAGTGTTGATCCAGCAGCTTGTAGAGGCCGTAATAAATGGAATATTCTTCAGAAGTTTCTGCCGAAAGCTTGCCAATCAGATTCTTCACTGAAGCACCATCTCTGTCTGTGTCAATGATATTATTTTTAATGAGGAGAGCCACATCTTTGGGTGTGGCAACAAGAGTATCAAGTAGCTTAACGTAATGGCAGATGAACTCGTCTCCTTTATAATGACACCGCTCCAAGGCAATGAGATTTCCGAAGAGAAGTTCAGTGTGGTGGTCTATCTGAAGACGTGGTATACGTAACTCAACTTTTGTAGAAGAAAATTTTACGTCAAGTAAGCATTCATTTCGAATTTCCTTAAAATGAATCGCTGCCTCATGCAGCTTGGTTGCGCTATAAAATTTTCCAATCGGTTCGTCACTCCTCATAACTGGATGGTTGAAGGATAATGAAGATCTGACCAAATCGGTGAAATGTAATATCTCCTTGTCGTCGCTCGGCTTGTATGGACTCGCAGTGTACCTGTTTAAGTACTCGCAGGCAAGATCTCGAAAAGAAGTATAATCTCCTTCGCCGTCTTGAAGAAGATGGCCATATAATTTCTCAAGAATGAAGAATGGCAACTGATTCTCGAGCAGCAACAAGTCTCGTCGAATCCGAAACCTTACCCCGTGTCTACAAAGTAAGGAATCATCTCCATATTCTTTAGGATATTCTTTATTCCTCAACAAGTACTCCAAGATGAAAACAGCATCCAACAACACCATTTGCACAAACCGATCACTTTCTGCAACTTCATGAGAACCATCTTCATAACATTGGCGGATGTTCTCCTCTTCGTTTTTAATGGTGTCCCAAATTTTCTCCAGGAACTTCACATGTTGCACCCTTGTTTCCCCTACCACCCGGTTACAGAATTCTTTCCAATATCTCCGCTTTTGCGTATTCATGGGCTGCAAATTCTTCTCGTCATGGTGAATAGGACCTATAGAAACTTCTTGAGGAGTATAGATGGCTTTATTTGGTTTGCGAAGCGCACCAGGAACTCTGTAGATACAATAATTCCCATCATTTAGATTTTTTCCGATTTTAAGTACCATTCCAGCTTCAAGATCCAAGTACAGTTCTTCAGCTTTTGCCTGTTGAATGAGCTTTTCTGCGTTGTACGTGTTTTGAACAATATACTGCTCAACAAAATTTTCTGCATTGTATGGATTCTCAACAATATTATCTTGGTGAAAGAATGTTCCGGAAGGAATTTCAGCATCTTCTCCATGGTAGTCTGCAGCTGAAAAATACGAGGAATGAATTCCGGCATTATCTCCATGGTAACCTTGAGTATCAAATGAAAAATATGGCGAGCGAATTTCAGCATTAACTCCAAGGTAGTCTCCACCACTTGAGAAATATGGTGAACGAATTTCAGCATTATCTTTGAGGTGTTCTTGATCAATAGAAAAGTATGGTGAACGAATCTCTCCCATCTATCAAATTTTGCTGTAAAGTAACATAAATAAACAACAGTTACGTACTACCAATAGAATCTATTTCACAAAAATATTACTTATTTCTACGCGTTTGAATCTTTTTGCTTATGCAACAGAACACAATGCTAATATTTGCTGTTAGTTTCCAATGAAACTAAGTGATTTATCTGACAAGATAATGGATTAGTTCACCAAATTTTAATTAGGATAAAAAAAAAGTGTAAAAGATCTTTAAATTCCTAAAAGATTTTATTTTTGTTAACAAGGGAAATTAATTCATACTATTAACTACTTCTGTTATGTTATTCACATATTCTCACCATAAAGTGCATCTCCCTAGCTGGTTAATGTTTAGGGTGTTTGTGTTGCAAATAT
Organism: Populus alba x Populus glandulosa; assembly: GCA_033617975.1. Taxonomy (NCBI): domain Eukaryota; kingdom Viridiplantae; phylum Streptophyta; class Magnoliopsida; order Malpighiales; family Salicaceae; genus Populus; species Populus alba x Populus glandulosa. The sequence goes on along the minus strand of CM066156.1, from coordinate 3,520,269 downwards.
TTTGGATATGGAAACAAATAAAAAATAAAATCAATAGGTAAAAAACATTGCTTTTAAAGTATTTATTTATTTTCACACCGGGACAATATCTTTAAAACACTAAAAGAATAAAAACGAAAAACAAAGGGAATTTTTTTATTATTATTTATCTCTTTTATGTAATGACAAGTTTATATAGATTTAAAATATTTTAATGAAATTATATGACTATTAATAATAAAATTATATTTTGAATTAAACTAAATAACTATTATTTAATTTTATCCGAATATTCAGAAATATCAAAATTAATTAAAAAAAACCTATTAAAGAATTAATCTCACTACAAATTAAACTTCAAGTGTCAAGTATCTTCTATTTTATATTATAAATATTTATATAATAGTATTAGAAGCACACTAAAAGAAGCTTACCCACTATAATTTTCACTTAATTTACTATATAATAAAAATTCTAACTTAGAAACATTTTAAAAATATATATTTTTAATATGAGATAAAAATTATTTTCTTCTTTATTCCCTTACAAACTAAACCAACTTTAAACTCAATAATTAACAAAGAAAGGAGTATACCACTTAATTAATCATTAAACCCGATATTCACATGCACGAGGGTAGGGTCAGCAAGTTGCTCATGGTAATTTATTTAATTAACGAGTTAATTAACAACTTACATCATGCAGTAATTTAAAAACTAGCTTTATTGAAATAAAAAGAAATTATACGCTGAATAAAAATAATGAAAGGGAAAAAAAACACAGAGAAACCGAGTACCTGGACGCAATATATTTTACAAATGGAGATCAAACAGCAGAGCTTCCTCTGATCCTGGACGCAATATATACTGCTTTAGCTGAAATATGGCAGCCTCTCTCACACTTCCATTCTCTGTAACTTGTGTCTCTTGTGCATGTTATATATAGGAGGAGGAGTACTCCCCTCTCCACTACTCTCTTAATTTATTTCACTAATGTAAAAATTAATTAATTAAGAGCATCTTTAATTGATTGTCGGTGTCAATATTTTATTACGTTCCAAAACAATTTCTATTTTATGCCACCTTTTTTTCCTCTCTCTATTATTGGCCCATGTGCAAGACACCTCAATAAAAATATTTCCGCATAATTTGTTGTTATTTACCAAATGTTCGATTATCCACAATGAGGCAAGAGAGGGTAATTGCCCCTTAGTCTTCTTTTTTTTTAAGTATTTTTTATATTAAAATATTAATATAATAACTTTATAGGGTTAGTTTTCTTAATTTATTAGCTACTAATTGATCCAAGTTTTATTTTATTTTTCATTATTGTCCCAACCTTTTTTTTTCTATAAAATTTCTCTTCAAACCCTAAGCTATTAATTAATTAAGCAAACAACCTCTTATGCTTTATGTTTTAGGAAAGTTTTCTTTATCTTTTCTATTAGTTTTATTATCTAATTTTAATTTTATTTTTTTATAACTAGTTATTGAAAATGCTGGGGTTTATAATAATTTTTTAGTTTCTTGAATTAATATATGTATATGCTAATTGATATGAATTAAAATGAGTTTTGATGAATTAATATGTGTATGAATTATATCATATGCTAATGAATATGAATTGAAATGAGTTTTAATAAATTGATAAGTATTTTACTATAAATTTTATATGAAAACTGATGGTGATAAATTTATTAGTGATTAAAAATAAAATACAAAACAACTCAAAAGATTATAAATATTATAAATAAATTAAAAAAATATATTTAATATTTATATTTAATTTATTCGTATAAAACAGCAACTCACCAACAACAACATCAATCATGAATAATATACCTTATCATAGCTCCACTACTGCCTTAACCTCTCATTGGAATAATAAAAAGGCATTGCCTAGAGTTGTTTACACCAATTATAACACCAGAAGAACAATATTTAATTTTCATTTCATCAGAGTAATGTATAGAAACAAAAATAACAGTTCACGCATGGGGACAACCTTAGACTCTCGAAGGCCTTCATTAAAAAATAAACTTAGGTTTCAGCAATTCGTCAAATGAGTTTCAACTTGCAATTAAAAAATAATTAAGAAACAAATCATGAACCTAGCACGTTATATGGTTGGAACCCAGGCTCATAGATGAAAAGGGTGTTTGGAAGTGTCTAGTTGTTGTTTTTCAAATAGCTTTTCGTATCGAAAAGCATGTTAATAATGTTTTTTTTATTTTTTAAAAATTATTTTTGATATCAGCACATCAAAACGATCCAGAAAATACAAACCACACTCAATTTTAACAAAAAAAAATTTTGAAATTTTACAAAAAACTGTTTGAACCGCAGTGCCAAACAGCCTCGAAAGTAGCTTGCCTCAGCAGGTGACATATTGCTCACGTATATTTTAAAGAAAGAATGAAGTCCAACCTTTTAAAAAATTAAAATTAAAATAAAATCAAGTCCAAGGTCTTGGCTTGAAGCCCCCACCCACGTGCCAATAGGCTCTTCATTACAATGGGCTATGCCATAGGGCGTTCAGATAATATTTATAATCAAATGATTACCACACCCACTGTTGTTAGAAAGAGAGAGAGAGTAACCCACAATGGATACAGACAACTTTGCCTTTCTTTAGCAATCCCGTCCCGTTATCACGTAGAAGTCGTTCACTTGGTCTTTGTTAGTAATATAATAGAATGGTCTTGTCATCGTTCTTGATTAGATTACAGCAGCTTTTCCGCCCGCATCATGTTGTGGGGGTAATTTCAAAAACTAATTTTTATTTAATCATGTAATAATTAAAATCAATATTCGTAAGAGTTAGAAAGATTTGGATTTTAAAAGGAAAAAAAAATGCATTTCTTACATCAATGTCTTCATTCCCTTTTGAAAATAACTATAAAGTTACGTAGAGTTAAGCGTGAAAAAAACTATGAAAAGCCATGGATGGAAGCTAAAAAAAATAAAATGAAAAGACGGTAATTTCCAAACGAGAGAGAAACAATGATAGCTAGAGAGAGAAGAATACTACGCGTACATTATACATATTAGTGAGACAGAGAGAGGGAGGCTGCATTCAACAGATCAGCATAGCAATATCCAGGGAAGGGGCTATGTTCTGCTTACAACAAAACAATTGCTTTTCTCAGGTAAAGGCTACTTTTAGTGTTCTTTTTCTTTCTGTTCATGTTCATCTTTTATATTACCGTGACATATTTGTTTGCTGGAATATAATTTTTTTAAAAAAATAAATTTTAAAAAATTATTTTTTGATATTTGATAATATAATGAAAAATAAATTGGAAAATACTTTTCATTGTTTGGTTATGTCATAGAAAATAAGCTGGAAAATATCTTATTAATATTTTATTTTTCTCAAGTTTATTAAAATAATTTAGAACAAATCTTACAAATTAAAAAGTTGAATGAGAATGAAATTGAAAAAAAAAAATTTCATAAATTATCTCAAATAAAATAAATTATAATCAAAATAATAGAGATCAAATCTAAAAAATTAAAAAAAAATGAAAGATGAAGAAATTAAAATAATAATAATCAACATTTCATAAATTATTTCAAATAAAATAGTAACAATAAAAAGAATGAGAATAAAATTTGATAGATAAAAATTTCAATAAAAAAATGATAAGGAAAAAGCAAATAGCAATTATAAAAATAAAGACCAAAGTTAATATAAAAATAAAATTTTAAGAGATGAAATTAAAAAATAAATATTCAAAACAAAATATATATAACAATTAAAATTTTAAGGATCAAATTTGATATAATTAGCAAATAATGACATTTCTAAATTTTTTACAACTTTCAAAAAGTGTTTTCCCCCTAAATTTTTCAGGAAAATACTTTCATGAAAATCAAGCCAAATTTTTCTTTTACTGAAAAGTGTTTTTCATTGACCAATATTTTTACTGGCAAACAAACACAAGAAAGTTTGGAAAGTGATTTTCTGAAAACCACTTTCCGGAAAACAAACATAGCTAAAGGAAAAACACTTTCTTGAAAACTAAGTCAATTTTTTCTTTGACTGAAATTAACCGGAAATTGTTTTCTGTTGACCGGAAAGTGTTTTCTATTAACTAGAAAGTGTTTTATTTTGATTAAAAAATGTTTTTCGTTAATCCACTTTTCTAATAAAAAAAAATTACACGAAAGTTTGGAAAATAATTTTTTAAAAATTAAAAAATAAATATAGCCTATTATTTTAATTTTTTCCCCTCTGTTCTCCCTCATTCAGCCGCCAGCCCCACACCCCTCCCTTTTTTATTTTTTTTCTCTTCTCCTTCAACCAGCCACAGCCGATCTTCCCTACCCTCACAAATCAACCTCCTCATCTCCATCCCAGTTGTTCCCTTCCAGCACCAGACCTTCCTTCTCTGGCAACACAGACAAAGACCGGCGCCTGCAGCTGCCCACAGCAGCCGGCCACTACATTTCTCTCGGCCGGTTTTCGCCGCCAGCAGCAGCAGCGCCGTCCTCACCAGTGAGCCAGCGGCTCACACAAGGCAGCGCCGGGGCAACACTCTTATTCATCTTCTGCAACCGGCCTCCTGCCCGCCTCCTCCCTCCGGCAGCGCCCGCAGACCCAACAGCCTCCAGCGGCGGCCCGAACACAGCGGCACCTGCTGATCAGTAGCCATCCTTCCTCCTCCTGCCAGCTACCCGAAGCGGAGGGGAAGACGAAAAAAACCCATAGAAGAGCCGATCTGCAGGGAAGCAGATCTGAAGAAGAAGAGAGAGAGGCAGATCCGAAAACCCATGAAAGAAGATTAAAACAGATTCCCTGTTGCGTTTTTTGGTATTTTGCAGGTCACCGCCGGCGAGGAGGGGAAGAAGAGAGGAAGCCGTGACTGACCCTCCTGCTTGCCTGGGTTTCTTGCTGCGGCGCGTGAACCCACGCGCCGCCAGTTTTGTCCTTCTGAGCTGATAAAGTTTTTGTTCACTGAGAAAGCAAAGATCCTGAAATGTGATTGGTTGGTCATTGAATTAAACAATTTTGTTGGTGATTAACATTGTGTTTTTAATCACTTGTTTGGAGAAGGTGCTCAAGTTACAGTCTGTCCTCGTTAACCAAGGAAACAAACGTGGATTGAACACAACAGATGTTCGCCGGTGCGGTCTCATTGAGTCTCCGGGATCTGAATGAACCAATACTTGCAACACGGAACGTTTTTCTTTAGCGAGAGCCAAATAATGACGTTGCATGATCGTGATACTCCGCACAATTCCGTCACAAGCAAACCCAACTTCATCACTGTAATGCCTGGATTTTACATGAACACGCGCATGAACCAAATCCTGACAGGCAGTGGCCAACAATGGTTCGCCATTCTTCGTTGATATGCTCCCTGTGACACCCATCCATCTATCTTTCGTAACAGGTTGATCATAATGCCAAGAATAGGCTTCCCCTTGTAAAGAAGAGCAATAAGGGTTCCAAACTTGCACCTTTTCCAAATTAAAGCTGTATGATACGTCAATAGGATCCACAACCCTAAAAAAGTCTGGAAGCTTGGTGTCATTGATGATGATATCGTTAGAATTCCTCTTGGTTTCTTCGCCGAAAACTGCATGGGAAGGGAAGTTTTCAAGAATGATGGAAACTAGAGCTTCTTCGACTTCTTTATCCGCAACTTTTACAGGGCCATCTCACACACACAGATGTATATTTATATTGCAAACATCAAAAAATCCCTTCAACTATATAATTAGCCTCAATTCTGCCACTAAACAAATCTTTTTCCTCAGTTGGATCTCCAAAGTTACAGAAATTTTAAACATCCGAAGAAGATCCCAAGCCATGCTACCTCCCTTGTTTGCTAAACAGTCTGCCAAACATTACCTTCGCAATAAACCTGCTGCAAACGAGTTCTTTAACTTCTGCTGAGCACGTTCTTTACCCACCACTATAATTGAGTCCCAGAGGGTCTGTTCAATGTGTCTGTTAAGCATTTGATCAAGCAAGACCAAGAACACCAAAAGCTTATTTCCATGCTAATTGACTCTTTGAAGCAAGTTAACCAAAACAGAATTTTAACTTCATTAGGCAATGGTTATAGAAAAAGGTACTCTCTCAAACAATAATCAAAAGAAAAAATCTTATTACAAAAGAAGTATTGTGGAGTACATCATATTGTTGACATCTACAGCTTGCATTCTAGCATTACAAAACATAGGACACGAAACTGCATACATCTCCAAAATTCTCGACGCCCCTTGTCATAGATCATCAGCTTTTCTAACAAGAAAAACAATGATAAACAACAATCAATGGTTGTACAGATGTAATTTTTTGGGACTCTAAAAAAATATATACAGATGATAAAAGAGAGCAAGCAACTTACTCTTTTGCTACTCTTGGAGGAACCCCAAGCCCAGTCCTTATATTTTCTCCCAATTCTATAAGATCTTGTACCTTGTGGATGCCAGAGGCTTGAAGGGAAGCAATGGAAGCAGAGGCGGCGGAACCCACAAAGAGGGAGGCAACGGCGAACGCTTTTAAGGGCATGAGACGAGAGTCTCCAGCGAAGCCTCTTTTACATGCTGAAATGCCCCACCCTAATTTGGCCATGCTTGCCATTGCCCACCACCACCACCACTGGGTCTCGATGCCGCCACCGCAGCCATTCTCCATTTCTTTCTTTCCGCTGAGTGTTTGGGACCCCACCTTAAACTCATTTCTTTGCGGTCATTGATAGGGGGTCTGATTTGCAGGCCTTCATCATAGAGGCCTAATAATTCTCGATTTGTCTTCTTTTTAGCCCATGTAGGCCCATACAAGTCGCTGGGTATTGGTACGAGGCCTTTTAAATCCTCTGTGGACTCTAGTCCTGGTCAAATGAGAGGACACGTATGTGGCTGGGTAATTTTTTCTCTTTATTTTTCCAGTTAAAAAGCCCTATGCCGTTGGAGTTAATTTTGCACAGCCATTTTTCGTTGACAAGCTGATAACAAAATTAAGGGATTAATTAGACCGTCTTTTACATGAGATGTAAACTAAGTTAAACTTTTAATATTTTTGGAGAATTAAACCTATGATCTCTTGGATGATACCAAGAACAAATACCTATAAGTTAGGTAACAGCTTATTATTTTCATGAATAAAAAAAATAGAGATAATAGAGACAGAGAAGATAATGTAATAGAAAAAAAAAGATGAAATCATGTTTAGTAATGATGTACAAGACAAATTAACTATCCATATATCTTGTTTAGTTCATAATGAGTAAAATAGAATAAAATAAGAATAAGTTTATTTTACATTTAATATATATTATAGGCAAACTTACTTGTTTTTAAAAATTATTTTTTTTACTTTAGTTTATACTAGCTTTTTGACTCACATTAAGTTTTTCCAACAAAAAAAAAAAGTTGAATATTCAAGCTTTTCTAGCACTCTTTTTATATATATCAAAAAATTTAATGTAAATTGAAAAACTTATGGATATATCTAGTAGCGATAGCCTTCTATGCTAATAAATGGAAAAAATTATTAATTATAATTAAAAATAAAAAAAAAATCAAAAAACATATGTAAATTAAGATATTTGAATTTGAAACACAAGTCATTTACTCGATTGTGTTTAATGACTTTGTTTATCAAAATTAATTTCATATTTAATCAAATGATAACAGGAATAGACACTCATAAAATTGATTGAATAAAATCAAAGGAAAAAAAATATAACGAAAAGTTATACATGTTAGAAGTATTATCCAAAAAAATAAAGAGATAATTTTATGTTCATTTATATAAACCATAAACCATGAAAAATAAAGTTTATTTATATAAACCATAAAAAATATAAATGAATTAAAATAATTTCTTTCAGAAATTAAATACATAAAAAAATAATTATTTTTTATCCTTTTATGTCTTAGTTGGATAATTTTATAATCAAGAGTTTTTATATGAATATTTTAGGGATAAAAAATAAAAAATATTATTTTTTAAAACATGTTTTATTTGTATCTCTTGTTTTGAAAGTACAAAAAAAAAACACTTTAAAATGATTCCAATAATATATTTATTTTTATGTTTTTGTTTTTGTTGGATCTCTTTAACCAATATTTTTATATATTTTTGGATTTATTTGGTTAATGAATTGATTTTTGGGTATTCCTTTAATGGATACCTTGACCAACCCCAGGTCCAATAGAATTAATTTCATAAATCCATTATATATTTTTGAATGTACAAATCACTTTAATGGATTTATTTGAAGTCAGATCAAACTCGATTTGATTTTAGATTTTTAGATATTTTTGGTTAATGAATTGATTCTTAGGTATTCCAAGAATATTCATGAGATGTTTTGAATTTAAATGGCTTAAAAATTGAATTTATCAAGAAAAAAAATACTAATTTAATTTTCCAGCCACCACTACTAATGGTTAGAATCTAGGCTTATAGATGAAATGTTACTTGCCTCAGCAGGTGACGCATTGCTCACGTATATTTTAAAGAAAAAATAATATCAAACCTTTTAAAATATAAAAATAAAATAAAATCAAGTCCAAAGAGCTCAATTCTAGGCTTGAAGGCCCATCTACGTCACTTCATTACAATGGGCTATGCCATCGGGTGCTCAGATAATATTTATAATAAAATGCCCCCACATCTGATTATCATCGTTCATCAAAATCCCAAGTCCCATCCCCACCACACCCACTGTTGTTTCTTTGCTGGAATGAACAGGCTGTCAAAGTACGAAAGAGAGAGAAAGATTAACATACATAGCTTTTCCGCCCGCATCATGTTGTGGGGGTAATTTCAAAAACTAATTTTTATTTAATCATATAATAATTAAAATCAATATTCGTAAGAGTTAGAAAGATTTGGATTTTAAAAGGAAAAAAAATGCATTTCTTAGATCAATGTCTTCATTCCCTTTTTTATGTTTTTTTTGGTTTTGACAAAAGAATTTAATTAACAATGTTCTTTGTAATAAAGATTCAAAATAACTCAAATTAATAGACATTCTCAATGATCTAAATAAAAAAGTAAGGAAAAATATTATTTACCTGTTGATATTAAAAATTATTTTTATATATTTTTAAATAAAAATACTCTTAGAAAACAATTATTATTGTTTTGCGAGCAAATTAGTGAGTTTTTCACTTGTTATCATGATCTTTGTGTTGATTTGAATGCCTAATACTATGAGAACAGGTGCAACCATAGAAAGGCAGCCTTGAATTCTGCTAAAAGCAGAATGGATTTTTCTTTTACATCATCCCTACTGTTTCTCAATCAGCATAGAACACCTTACCAAATCAGTGAAATGCCTTACTTCCCTTGGATGAGGTTTTGCCTCCACTGCAGGGTAGTTATAGATAAGCTGAAGAAATGTAGGGTAATATCTCCTGTCATACTGTTTCTCAACAATTAAGTAAGGTAGTTGATTTTCGAGTAGTATCAAGTCCTAAGATAATCTTCACTATCAATTTTTGCTTTCCTAAGATAATTTTTGACTCTTTACGATGGAGATTTTGTTGAATTCTGCAGGATGAACTTGATAGTGAAGACAGCGTCCATTACAAAGTCATGAATACTAAATACAAAGAAAGCCCATGAGTTGAAGTACAACGAAAAACTGCAGAGGAAACGGAAAGTACACAGACAATACAACAAAAGGCAACAATGAGAGAAATAATTAAAATGACACCGGATTGGGGCTAACTTGGTCCCCTTGGAGTACTAGCGCAAGGAAAGGACTGCACAAATTGTCTGTACAAGAGTGGAGAGGAGCAAGACAGCTGCACTAACAGTTGCAGTACTTCTCCAAAGGTTTCCAAAATATACCTCTCTAAAGTATGCGCTATTTTTCAACCAGGATTTCTGGTAGTGTGTATCCAGCTGCGTGTAGAGGTTAGAATAAATGGAATATTCTTCAGAAGTTTCTGCCGAAAGCTTGTCAATCAGAATCTTCACTGAAGCACCATCTCTGTCTGTGTCAATGATGTTATTTTTAATGAGGAGAGCCACATCTTTGGGTGTGGCAACAAGAGTATCAAGTAGCTTAACGTAATGGCAGATGTACTCTTCTCCTTTATAATGACACCACTCCAAGGCAATAAGATTTCCGAAGAGAAGTTCAGTGTGGTGGTCTATCTGAAGACGTGGTATGCGTAACTCACGTTTTGTAGAAGTAAAGTTTACGTGAAGTAAGCATTCATTTCGAACTTCCTTGAAATTAATCGCTGCCTCATGCAGCTTGGTTGCGCTATAAAAATTTCCAATCGGTTCGTTACTCCTCGTATCTGGATGTTTGAAGGATAATGAAGATCTGACCAAATCGGTGAAATGTAATATCTCCTTGTTGTCGCTCGGCTTGTATGGACTCCTAGTGTACCTGTTTAAGTACTTGTAGGCAAGATCTCGAAAAGAAGTATAACTTCCTTTGCCGTCTTGAAGAAGATGGCCATATAATTTCTCAAGAATGAAGAATGGCAACTGATTCTCGAGCAGCAACAAGTCTCGTCGAATCCGAAACCTTAACCCATTTCTACGCAATAAGGAATCATCTTCATATTTTTTAAAATCGTTATACCTCAACAAGTACTCCAAGATGAAAACAGCATCCCACAACACCATTTTCACAAACCGATCACTTTCTGCAACTTCATGAGGACCATCTTCATAATAACATTGGCGGATGTTCACCTCTTCGTTTTCAATGGTGTTCCGAATTTTCTCCAGGAAATTCACATGCTGCTTCGTTGTTTGCCCTACCCTGTTACCGAATGCTTTCAAATATCTCCGCTTTTGCGTATTCATGGGCTGCAAATTCTTCTTGCCATGGTGAATAGGACCTATAGAAACTTCTTGAGGAGTATAGATGGCTTCATCTGATTTGCGAAGTGCATCAGGAACTCTGTAGATACAATAATTCTCATCATTAATTAGTTTTTTCCCGATTTTTTCCGATTTTTTTCCTCCAGCTTCAAGATCCGAGTACAGTTCTTCAAATTCTTCCCGTTGAATGAGCTTTTCTGCGTTGTATGTGTTTTGAAGAATATCCTGCTCAACAAAATTTTCTGCATTGTATGGATTCTCAACACTATGATCTTGGTGAAAGAATGTTCCAGAAGGAATTTCAGCATCTTCTCCATAATAGTCTGCAGCTGAAAAATACGAGGAATGAATTCCGGCATTATCTCCATGGTAATCTTGAGTATCAAATGAAAAATATGGCGAACGAATTTCAGCATTAACTCCAAGGTAGTCTCCACCACTTGAAAAATATGGTGAACGAATTTCAGCATTATCTTTGAGGTGTTCTTGACCAATAGAAAAGTATGGTGAACGAATCTCTCCCATCTATCAAATTTTGCTGTCCAGCAACATAAATAAACAACAGTTACGTACTAACAATAGAATCTATTTCACAAAAATATTTATACGCGTTTGAATTTTTTTGCTTATGCAGCATAACACAATGCTAATATTTGCTGTTAGTTTCCAATGAAACTAAGTGATTTATCTGACAAGATAATGGATTAGTTCACCAAAATTTCATTAGGATAAAAAAAAAAGTGTAAAAGATCTTTAAATTCCTAAAAGATTTTATTTTTGTTAACAAGGGAAATTAATTCATACTATTGAACTACTTCTGTTATGTTATTCACATATTCTCACCATAAAGTGCACCTCCCTAGCTGGTTAATGTTTAGGGTGTTTGTGTTGGAAATATTTTGGATATGGAAACAAATAAAAAATAAAGTTAATAGGTAAAAAATATTATTTTAAAGTATTTATTTATTTTCACACCAAGATAACATCTTTAAAACACTAAAAGAATAAAAACAAAAAATTAAGGGAAAAAAATATGTAATGACAAGTTTATATAGATTTAAAATATTTTAATGAAATTATATGACTATTAATAATAAAATTATATTTTGAATTAACCTAAATAACTATTATTTAATTTTATCTGAACATTCACAAATATCAAAATTAATTAAAAAAAATAACCTATTAAAGAATTAATCTCACTACAGATTAAACTTCAAGTGTCAAGTATCTTTTATTTTATATTATAAATATTTATATAATAATATTAGAAAGCACATTAAAAGAAGCTTACCCACTATAATTTTTATTTAATTTACTATATAATAAAAATTCACACTTAAAAATATTTTTAAAAAATATGTTTTTAATATGAGATAAAAATTATTTTCTTCTTTATTCCCTTACAAACTAAACCAACTTTAAACTCAATAATTAACAAAGAAAGGAGTATACCTCTTAATTAATCATTAAACCCGATATTCACATGCACGAGGGTAGGTTCAGCAGGTTGCTCATGGTAATTTATTTAATTAACGAGTTAATAACAACTTACATCATGCAGTAATTTAAAAACTAGCTTAATTTATTGAAATAAAAAGAAATTATATGCTGAATAAAAATAATGAAAGGGAAAAAAAAAACACAGAGAAACCGAGTACCTGGCCTGTGAAAAACAGTAATAATATTTTACAAATGGAGATCAAACAGCAGAGCTTCCTCTGATCCTGGACACAATATATACTGCTTTAGCTGAAAAATGGCAGCCTCTCTCACATTTCCATTCTCTGTAACTTGCGTCTCTTGTGCATGTTATATATACAGGAGGAGGGGTAATCACCTCTCCACTACTCTCATAATTTATTTCACTAATGTAAAAATTAATTAATTAAGAGCATCTTTAATTGATTGTCGGTGTCAATATTTTATTACGTTCCAAAACAATTTCTATTTTATGCCACCTTTTTTTTCTCTCTATTACAGTTGGCCCATGTGCAAGACACTTCAATAAAAATATTTACACATAATTTGTTTTTATTTACCAAATGCTCGATTATCCACAATGGGGCAAGAGAGGGGCAATTGTCTTATTAGCTGCTAATTAGTTCAAGTTCTCTTTTATTTTTCACTATTGTCCCTACCTCTTTCCTTTTTATAAAATTTCTCTTCAATTCCTAAGCTATTAATTAGTTAAGCAAACAACCTCTTGTGCTTTATAATTTAGGAAAGTTTTCTTCATCTTTTCTATTTGTATCACTATCTAATTTTAGTTTTATTTCTTTATAACTAGTTATTGAAAATGTTGGGGTTTATAATAATTTTTTAGTTTGTTGAATTAATATGTGTATATGCTAATAGATATGGATTGAAATGAGTTTTGATGAATTGATATATATATATATGGGTAATATCATATGCTAATGGATATGGATTGAAATGAGTTTTGATGAATTGATAAGTATTTCACTATAATTTTCATATAAAAATTGATGGTGATAAATTTACTAGTGATTAAAAATGAAGTACAAGACAACTCAAAAAATTAAAAAAATTATAAATAAATTAAAAACTATATTTTATATTTATATTTAATCCACTTGTATAAAATAACAAGTCACCAACAACAACATCAATTATGAATAATTTACCTTATCATTAAAAAAATTATAGCTCAGCTACTGCCTTAACCTTAACCTCTCATAGGAATAATAAAAAGGCATTGCCTAGAGTTGTTTACACTAATTATAACACCAGAAGAACAATATTTAATTTTCATTTCATCAGAGTAATGTATAGAAACAAAAATAACAGTTCACGCATGGGGACAACCTTAGACTCTCGAAGGCCTTCATTAAAAAATAAACTTAAGTTTCAGCAATACGTCAAATGAGTTTCAACTTACAATTAAAAAATAATTAAGAAACAAATGAAGGAACCTAGCACGTTATATTTGCCCCATTGGCTGGTTAGTTTCTTTTCTTTTCTTTTTAATTTTTTGGTGATTAGAGAGCAGTTAGGTGATGATTAGAGAATATATGATGTCTTTCAGCTGAGGCAAATTAGGACGTCACACAATTGAGGTAAGGCAAAGAGCACTCGCGGACTGAAGGTATTGCCATGTGTTCATTAATTATACGGTATCAGTTCAAGCCAAAAAGTAAATAAAATAAAATATTATGAAATGAGTGTTTTATATTTATATTTAATTTAATTTATTTTGATTAAAAAAATTAATTCAACAAATTAAATCCAAAAATAACTCAAGATAACACGTGTTATTTTCAAACCGACTAAAAAATTATATAGAAAGTAAAAAAAAAAAAAAAAGCAAAACAATGTTGGACTATTAAAGAAAAGGCTAAAAAAAAAAAGAAGCGCAGGTATGCCTTTTAAACCTAGATTAATCTTTCAAACTCACAATTAATTAAATTATAGAGACCCAAGCTCATTTTAAAAAAACTCAACTCCTAGCCAGTTTAATGTCAAACGATAAAATAAATTAATTTAATTTAATTAAAAAATAAAATACAATGAAACGAGCATTTTATTTTTATATTTAATCAATTAATTTGATTTGATTAAAAAACAAAATTACTTTTAAAACATTTAAATTCAACAAATACAAAAAAATAAAAACTCGAGATAGACCGTATTATTTTCAAAACAACTAAAAAATCCTATAGGAAAAAAAAAAAACAAGAACAAGCAAAACAATGTTAGAAAATGAAACAAAAAAAAAAGCTTAAAAAAGAAAAGCAAAAAAAAAAAAAGAACAGGTAAGCGTTTTAAACCCCGGTTAATCTCTCGAACCTGCAATCTATTAAATTTTAGACTCGAGCCCATCCAAGAAAACTCAACACCTAACTATTTTAATATCGACTGATGAAATAAATTAATTTAATTTAATTAAAAATAAAATTCATTTTAAAAAATATAAATTTAACAAAGATCAAAAAAACATATTGGGGGTGAAACTAAAAGAAGCTTAAAAAATGGCTAAAAAAAATAAATGAACCGAGGTTAATTTCTCAAACCTACAATATGTTAAAATCTAGATAAAAGCTCAACCAAGAAGCTAAACACTCGACTAATTAAATGTTGAATGATGAAACCATAAAAAAATCAATTTAAAAACTTTTTTCAATGTAAAAGAAATAACAATGAAAGGAATTTTTAAAAAATTAAAAGGAAAAAAAGAAAAAAAAGAGAGGAAAAACTATATTTTTATTTAATATCTATAACATAGTTTTAAAATCCAACTTGGAGGTCGACCCAGGATAATGCTTGGTTCACTAGTCTAGAGGGTCAACTCGGGTTGATCTAAGTTAATGTATGAATAAAAATAATAATTATTATAGTTTTAAAACCTAACTTTAAGATCAATTCAGGGTAACGCTTGGGTTACACGAGAAAAGAGTCAACCAGGTTGATCGAAATAAAAAAAAAATTCAAAACAAACTTATTTTAATAAATAAAAAAATCAATGAATTTCTTATTTGTGTTTTATAATTTGAGATTTTTATTTGATTAGATTTGACCAATATGTTTTCTATTTTTTTTTTAATCTAGACCGATCCAGATATAGGCTTGATCGATTAAGTCTTGTTCAATGTCTATAAAAATTATAACAAGACAAATTATTCAATACACAAGACAATTAGGTTCAATTAATATTGTCAACATGCCAAATATTACATTAAGATTTGTATAAATAACTTGTTTTTTATTGGATAATTTAATCTCTGTGTGAGAAATTTGACGATTGTTCAATAAAAAGAAATGGGAAAAAAAATATAATGTCACTATCTGGGATAGGATTGGCTACTTTATTTTTATTTTATTTAAAGACACAATTGCTAACTGTGTCATACCACTACTATGGAATGGACCCCTTGAGATTTTTTATAACATATTGGTTAATGTGGTGTTTGGTGGGATAGTAATGTTTGGTTTTTAAAAATGTTTTTTATTTATAAATATATATATTAAAATAATATTTTTTATTTTAAAAAAATTATTTTTGATGTTAACACATTAAAATAATTTCAAAATATAAAATAATATTTTTAAAAAATAATTTGTTTTTCAAAACCAAAATTAGCACCATCATTTCAAAGAATTAAAGAGAAGTGTAAGATTAGGTGGCACGTAACGTGTGACGTCCCTGTCTTGTGGTGGTGTTTTTTATTCCAATTAATTATAGTTACTTGCTATAATCCAAAAAATTACCATTTAATTACATCTTAAGACAACTTAACTATTCAAATTTAATGAAATGACCAAATTAACTTTGTATATTATCTCCATGATAAGCTAATTATCTATAAAAACCTATCATTTTCGTATTGATTTGAGTTAATATCAATCTATCAATTGTGTGGAGATGAAATTCTAATTTTTAACTTTCAAGCTTCTGCCATTTTTTTTCTAATAAATTAGTTTTCATCTTATTATATAATAAATTTAAAATATAAAATTAATTTAATAAAATTAATAACTTGAGTCATAAATTTGACATGTTAACTAAATATTAAAAATTTGGGTCAAGATTTTTTGGTTTTGTTTTTAATCTTTTGCCCTTTTTTCTAATTGTATTATTTAATTTGGGATTTTTATTGAATTTTAATCTTGAATATTGAATTGATGATAAATTAATTTTTGTATCTTTTACTATCAAATAAAATAAATAAATAAATAAATAATCTAAGCCACTTGAATCATAACTTGCGAGTTATGAAAGACTGACTAAATATTAAAAAATAGTCCAAGTTGAGATTTTTACATATCTCGGTATAGTTACCGAGTTTGGCCTTACAGCGACGGCATTAAAGATCCATTTCATTTGAAGCTTCTAGAGGGAGGGCAAGATAAACTACTCTCGTTTTGAAAGCTGAGTGCATTGCTCTCCATTAATTCTCCATCTCCTCTGTCTTTTCTCGGCATTGGTCAATGCCAAGAAGAAAAGATGGATCCAGCTCATTGCTCCCTCGATCTTGACTGGTAGTAATATTCTTCTATCTGAAAGAAGTCGACTCTCTGAGAGGCGTAGGATCCTTTAATGAAGGGCCTTCTTGCTGATCAAACCACCATGGAATGGAATATTGGTGTTGTTTTTTAATTGATCAATGGACCCTGGTTATCTAGTTTGTGAGGTTGCTTAATTTTGTGTTGAAAATTTGATGTATTAGGTTAGCAGATCTAATTTATGTTGGCTGATGAGAAGATATATATAGATGATACTTGCCACCTTTTCCGTTTAAAAAATTATAGAAATTATAGAATTGAAAAAAATGGAACTGAAATAAAAAATACTTTAAAATTAAAAATTGATGGCATGCCAGGGTTTTTGTAAAGAATGTATTTAGATCCTCAATCTTTAAAAATAATATAATTTATACAATTTAAGTTGCTTCAAATCACATATTCAATTTTAATAGAAAAATTAATTTGTATTAGTTTTCGGCCCTTAATTAAAGAGAGGAGAGAAAAATTACTAGAGTATAGTGATGAGAGAAAAGATCATTCTTCACACCATTCTCGATCATCAAAATAATTTTTCTTGGTGTTTCTAGGTTCCATGCAATGAGAGGCTTAATAATGGTTGTTTAAAGTCTCAACGTTGTTTAAAAACATGTCTAAGATGAGGAAGTCGGATCAAATTGGAATTGATTTTGAGTTTTTGGATTTTTTTTGGGGTGTTTTTGATTGATTAATTAGTTTTTAGGTGTTTCAAGGATATTCATGAGATGTTTTGGATTCAAAGAGCTTAAAAATTGAATTTATCAAGAAAAAAAAATGATTTTTTAGCCACCATCATAGTAGTGGTTAGAATGTAGGCTCATAGATGAAATGTTACTTGCCTCAGCAGGTGACTTATTGCTCACGTATATTTTAAAGAAGGAATGATGTCCGATCCTTTTAAATATAAAAAATAAAATAAAATTAATTCCAAGAGCTCAGGTCTAGGCTTGAAGGCCCACCCACGTGCCACTGTCACTTCATTACAATGGGCTATGTCATAAGGTGCTCAGATAATATTTATAATAAAATGCCCCACATCTGATTATCATCGTTCACCAAAATCCCAAGTCCCATCCCCACCACACCCACTGTTGTTCGAAAGAGAGAGAGAGAGTAACCCACAACGGATACAGACAGCTTTGCCTTTCTTTATCAATCCCGTCCCGTTATCACGTAGAAGTCGATCACTTGGTCTTTGTTAGTAATATAATAGAATGGTCTTGCATCGTTCTTGATTAGATTACAGCAGCTTTTCCGCCAGCATGATGTTGTGGGGGTAATTTCAAAAACTAATTTTTATTTAATCATGTAATAATTAAAATCAATATTCGTAAGAGTTAGAAAGATTTGGATTTTAAAAGGAAAAAAAATACATTTCTTAGATCAATGTCTTCATTTCCTTTTGAAAATAACTATAAAGTTACGTAGAGTTAAGCGTGAAAAAAACTATGATATTAAAAACTATGAAAAGCCATGGATGGAAGCTAAAAAAAAATGAAAAGACGGTAATTTCCAAACGAGAGAGAAACAATGACAACTAGAGAGAGAAGAATACTACTCGTATATTATACATATTAGTGAGACAGAGAGAGTGCGAGAGGGAGGCTGCATTCAACAGATCAGTATAGCAATATCCAGGGAAGGGGCTGTGTGCTGCTTACAACAAAACAATTGATTTCCTCGGGTAAAGGCACTTAGGTTCTTTGCGCACTAGCTACTTTTAGTGTTCTTTTTTCTTTCTGTTCATGTTCATCTTTTGTTTCACCATATATATTTGTTTAAAGTTTTCAATTAAGCCTTAATTTAGCGGTCGGGCTGTAGCCTTTTGAGTTCTCAATTACTTGGCATCAGCCAAGTAAGATTAAGATTAAGATTAAGATTGTTAATTGTTCCATTATAACGAAAGATTAAGATTCTCTCGTAAGATCACAGCTGATAAGCTGTGTAGGATATCCATACATACTACTTCTAAAGGAATTGTGTATGTAGAAATATCCCAGCACGCAGGTTTCCTTTGGAAACGGCATTTGCATTGCTTCAGCAATAAATATTCCAAAACGGTTCTATACTCGGCAGAAAACAGTTTTGGCTTTTTTATTAAAATTAATTTATTTTAATGTTTTTAAATTGTTTTTATATGTTGAAGTTAACGATAAATTTAAAAAAATAAAAAAAATATTTTTTATATATATTTTTTTAAAAAAATACTTTAAAAAATAATTACTATCATAATAATAAACACATTAATAAAGACTAAGCCTGACTTGCACATCTCAGCTTTAATATTCCTTTTTAATTTTTTAAGTGTTTTTCTTAAAAAAATTAATTTTGTGAGACATGTTGTGCAAAAAGTGAAAATGGATTCTAGAAGTATAAATAAAGTTAGAAAGATGATCAACACTGCAATTCTAATAAATAGTAGATATTTAAGTAAATGGTACTGAATAGAAGTTAGATTGAAAGAGACATACAAACGTTGAACTCTTCTCCATGGTACCGTTGTTTTGATTTGTTTGATCTGGTCTTAAAACTTGTTAAGAGTGGCTGGAAAACAAAAATAAATCGATCGTTTTAAATGTGAATTGAAATGAATGGAAGATTGTAGCAACCATGGTACACTTGATTTGGAGATATATTTTTATCGCCAGTGATTCAATTGGCTGTCTCTCCAGGAAAAAAATCTGTTGACAAATGGAAAACGATATTAATTCCCCAAGTGCTTCAAATAAGGATATTGGCATGGCAACACGTTCAAATAATGAAAACAGGATTGATAAGGCAAGTGCTTCAAACACGGGAAAGGAGATTGAAGCGGCAAGTGCTTCAAATGTTCTGAAAGATCTAGCAGATGGGATAGCAAGGTTCAAACCTGGAAAATGTCCCGAGCACTGTATCTACGAGGTACCCCGCTCACTTCGAAGCATAGAACCGAAAGCCTACACCCCACAAGTAGTTTCACTGGGCCCTGCTCACTGTGGCCATGAGGAACTAGTGTCCATGGAGAAGCAGAAATTGAGATATTTAGCAGAATTCATGGATGGGAAGAAGGTGACATTGGACGATCTTGTGACCATAGTTCAGAAGAATGAAATGGAAATTCGAGGCTGTTATAACTTCAATCGTAGCAGTGATGATTTTGTAAAGATGATTCTGTTGGATGCTGTATTCGTCATCGAATTCTTGTTGCAGTTCCTTAACCTTTTCTGTGAAGAAGTTCCTATATTACCTGAGCCTCGGATGATGTTTGGTTTACAAGTGGACTTGATACTACTTGAAAATCAGCTACCTTATTTCATTCTGGAGAAAATATACGAGAAAACCTATGCAGACCCTGAAACACAAGCTAGCCTTACTTTTCCTGAGCTTGTCGCCTTCTACTTTGGACATTACTACAGGATTTCACAGAGACCAAAAGTCAACTCAGTAGGGATAAAGCATTTCACTGATTTTCTGAGATATGCTATGTTGAATGAGTCCCTGGAGATATTACCTCGTCGTCCTAGTGCCAATGTCAAACTGAAATACAGAGCAACCATGCTTCATAAAGCAGGATTGAAGTTTGAGGCAACTGAAAACAGTTGTGTACTCGACATAAATTTTGTCAACGGAGTGTTGAAAATGCCACGCTTTGAAGTAAATCAGAGCTTCGAATATGTGACAGGAAACCTCATGGCATATGAGCACTGCCGCTACCCATATAGTACTTACATATGCAATTACTTTATGTTAATGGACCGTCTTATCAACACTGAAGAAGATGTGGATTTGCTGGTTAAAGTGGGGGTGATTGATAACTGGCTAGGAAACAACGCCATGGTTGCCGATTTGATTAACCGGCTTTGCGAGCAAATTAATGAATTTTTCACTTGTTATCATGATCTTTGTGTTGATTTGAATGCCTACTATGAGAACAGGTGCAACCATAGAAAGGCAACCTTGAAACTTGTATATTTCAGCAATCTTTGGAGAGGTACCGTACTGTTGCTGCAGCTGCCCTGCTGATCCTCACTTTGATACAGACTGTATGTTCAATAATTTCACTTCTAGGTCCAAAGCAGCTTATCTAGTTTTATTACTACAGTCAGTATCTGGTTATGGTTTCCCATATGGTCTACATAATTGGTGTCTATTTCAATACAGTTGCTTCTATAGGCTCGAAGCAGGCGGTTTGAAGCTACTGTAGTAGCAGGATTGTTTTCCGAGTAGTTTTTGTCAGTCTAATGCAGTGTTATATTCTGCTAAAAGCAGTTGGATTTTTTTTTTACACTATTGATCTCATCATCATCATTGATAAAATATTAATCTCATCATCATCATTGATAAAATATTAATCTCATAGTTACATCGATAAAAATTCAATTAATTAGTTTAACTCTGTTGGTTTTCGGTTCTACTAATAACTGTGGACCCGAGGGCTCCATGGAAGTTGAAGATTCCTGTTCGTTGCCCTAAATATATGTTTATGTGATGAAGAGGAAAAAGCTCAGCATTTCTGCACCTTATTCAACATTCCTTAAGACCTCTAACATGGCTGCCTATATCATTCATTTTTTCTTCAATAAGTTTCTACTTTCTAGGTTACTACTCTTCTATGGTTGTGTTAATTAGTCCTTGTAAATTCTTCATTAAACAAAAAAAAAAAAACATTTAATCCTTCACGGACATGACGATGGCGAGTGTAAATTTGTCCAAATCCTCCACAAAGTTGGTTGATCAAATCTGGTACCATAGCGTTGTCCTCTAGCCAGCTGACAATCAAATCCACATCTTCTTCAGTCTTGACAAGTGATCGCATATGTAATTAGTTGCATTTGGATAGTACTGGAACTGCTCCAAGGCCATATAATATTTCGAATTGTACATTCGAAAATGTTTCCAGTGACCAAGCGTGGTATTTTCAACACCCCATTATCAAATCTTATGTCAACCAGATGGTTATTATCAACAACTACAAACTTAACTCCTGCCTTAACGAGCGTGGTTGCCTTATATTTGAGTTCAATAGGAAAATCAAGGTTTCGAGGACTAGGCTCAATCAACATAGAACACCTTACCAAATCAGTGAAATGTCTTACTTCCCTTGGATGAGGTTTTACCTCCACTAGGCACGTAGCGATATTCAAAGTAGTTACAGATAAGCTGAAGAAATGTAGGGTAATATCTCTTGTCATACTGTTTCTCAACAATGAAGTAAGGTAGTTGATTTTCGAGTAGTATCAAGTGCTAAGATAATCTTCACTTTCAATTTTTGCTTTCCTAAGATAATTTTTGACTCTTTACGACGGAGATTTGTTGAATTCTGCAGGATGAACTTGATAGTGAAGACAGCATCCATTACAAAGTCATGAATACTAAATACAAAGACATATGAAGGAAACACTGTAGCAAGAAAAAATCATGTGGAAAAATACTGTAGCAATTCACAATATTTTTTTTTAAGAAAAAAACTACAAAGTTAAATTATCAACCAGCTCAATATGAAAAAAAAAATAACTAAAACTAAAATTGACAAAAACAATTCTAGAAAAAAAACAAACAAAGAAAACAAAAAAAAAATCATATGAGAAAACACTGTAGCAATCAATAGTGTTTTAAAGAAAAAACTATAAAACTAAATTATCAACCAGCTCAATATTAAAAAAAATCGATAAAAAACAATTATGAAAAAAACACAAAAAAACAAAAATTTTGGGAAAGAAAAAAAAACAAAAAAAAAACAAAAAATAAAAACATGTGGGGAAAGCTAGAGCTAAATTCTTAACCAGCTCAATATTAAAAAAAATAAATTCAACAAAGAGAATTTTGAAAAACAAAAAAACAAGTGGAGAAATGTTGTAGCAAAACAAAAACCATGTTGAGAAAATGTTGTAGCAATTTATAATGTTTTTTATAAAAAATAAAAACTACAAAGCTAAATCCTCAACCAGCTCAATATGAAAAAAAAAAAAAAACCATTTTGAAAAAAAAATCATATAAAAAAACATTGTAATAATTCACAATGTTTTTTTTTTTAAATGACATAACTAAATTCTCAACCAGTTCAATATTAGAAAAAAAAATCATCAAAAATAATTTTAAAAAAAAACATATAATTTTTTAAAATAAAAAAGTAAATCATGGAAAAAAAAATAAACATATAAAAAAATAAAATAAAATAATTAATACAATAAAAATAAAAAGTATAGGAAAGCTATAGTAATTTTCCGACTTTTAGAATATCGTTAATATATACTGTATAGCACAACTTTTGATAATAATAAATAAATAATATGACGTAAACATCTTCACGTAAGGCATCTCCACTTTTAAGCATAGTCAACTAGCTACAAGCCACGTGCTACGTTGTAAATTGCTTCTTCTTTTTTTTTCAACATAAAAAATTTTCTTACGACATTAGCTTTTTTAAAAGAGTAAAAAAAAAATGACGTAGGTAATTGAAAGGAGTGCATGCACTATCATAGCAATATTAACCCAAAAAATAAAAAAAAAATTAATTCAATAAAGTTTAAAATAACTTAAGATAACCCGTGTTATTTTCAAACCAACAAATATTTTTATAAAAAATAAAAAAGAAAAGAAGCAAAATAATATTAGACGATAAAAGAAAAAGCTTTAAAAAAAAGAGTTTAGGTGAACCTCTTAAATCCAGGTTAATCTTTCAAACTTGAAAAAAAATTAAATTATTAACCTAAGCTCATTTAAAAAAAACTCATCTGCTGATCAGTTTAATATCGAATGGTGAAATAAATTAATTTAATTTAATTAAAACATAAAATACCATGAAAAGAGTATTTTATATTTATATTTAATCAATTAATTTGATTTGATTCAAAAACAAAATTTCTTTTAAAACATTTAAATTCAACAAAGGTAAAAATATAAAAACTCAAAATAGCCCGTGTTATTTCCAAAACAACTAAAAACTCCTATAGAAAAAAAAAACAAGAAGAAGAAGAAAACAATGTTAGAAAATGAAACAATAAAAAAAGAGCTTAAAAAAAAGGAAAAAACAAAACCCAGGTGAGCCTCTTAAACATGGGTTAATCTCTCGGACCTGTAATCTATTAAATTTTAGACTCGGGCTCATCCAAGAAAACTCAGCATCTAACTAGTTTAATATAGAAAGATGAAATAAATTAATTTAAACTTTAATTAAAAAATAAAATTCCTTTTAAAAAATATAAATTTAACAAAGACCAAAAACAAATATTGGGGGATGAAACGAAAAGGAGCTTAAAAAATGGCAAAAACAAATGAATGAATCCGGGTTAATCTCTCAAACCTACAATATATTAAAATCTAGATAAAATCTCAATCAATAAGCTAAACACTCGATCAATTAAATGTTGAAGGATAAAACCATAAAAAAATCAATTTAAAAACTTTTTTCAATGTAAAAGAAATAGCAATAATAAAAAGAGTACCATATTAAACTCAAAAGGAATGAAACTATATATATATTGAGACAATTTTAAAAATCATCTTCAATAAAAACCAATAAAAACAATTTTAAAAAACCAACAACAACTAAAAGAATGAAGACTAAATCTGACAGATAAAAAAATTAATGGAATAAATCTATAATTTTATAAATTATTTAAAATAAAATAAATAGTAAGAATGAAGAATTAAATCTTAAGAAAAATAGAATTTAAAGGTTGGTTTGAAATTTTAAAAGGTAAACAGGAAAATCAAGGTGAAAAAAAAAATAAAGAAAAGGTCACACATCCCAAGCCAAAAATAATTAAACCGCATACGCCACCGGGTCATGCATGGGCTGCCAAGAAGCTTCGATCGCAGCCTAAGAAGCATGCAATCGACCATCGGACAGCACCACATATATTGTTTGAAAGTTGTGGCTATTGTTCACGCGCCCCCAACTTTTTTTTCTTATTTAGCAAATAACTATATTTCACCTAATGAAACCTGGGTATAACAAAATAACCAAATGTAAAAGACTAAAGTACCCGTAAACTAAAGGTGAGTTTTTTTTAATTTAAAGGGTAATGAAATAATTGAATTGTGTTTAAATTAAGCAAAGGACCAAAAAGTCCATGAATGTTGTTTTCTTTTCTTAGTACCCAGTGTTAAATTATTAATTTTATTATTTTAAAAAATCTAAGTTGATAATAAAGATCATTTTACGATGCTGAATAAAAATATAAAGATTTTATTGTACATGTTGAATTTTTAAATGAATTTTGATTATTTGAAAAAGACTATTATGCCTAGATACAAGTCTTAATGATTTGGAAGTGAAGGCTGCTTGATTACAAAAAAAAATTAAAAGAAGATTTTTTGTCATATCGAGGTGCCAATGATTGTGTTTTTTTTTTTAATGATGCAAATAATTGTTGATTATATCGCACTACTGCTATAAAATAAATCACTACATATATTCTAATATTCAGATTTTAGAATTAATAATCCGTTTACCACTCACTAACAAAGGAAATGTGAAATGTATTTCTGGGAAGACGATGATGATGATAGAGATTCATAGCTTTAATGTAACTCCAAAATTTTCCTACTAATCGAAAAACAAGAAATTTCCGACTTCACCACTCGTTGCGTGTTTGGTAGTGTGGTAGCGGTTGCTTTTCAAATAGCTTTTCGTGCCGAAATACATGCCAATCATGTTTTTTCATTTTTTAAAAATCATTTTTGACATCAGCACATCAAAACGATCCAAAAAGTACAAACCGAACTCAATTTTAATAATAAAAAAAAATTCAAAATTTAGCGAAACGCAGGTTGAAACGCACTACCAAACGGTCCCGGGTGTTTGGGAGTGTGGTTGCGGTTACTTTTCAAATAACTTTTCGTGCCAAAAAGCATGCCAATAATATTTTTTTATTTTTTAAAAATTATTTTTTATATCAGCACATCAAAACGATCTAAAAAATACAAACCATACTCAATTTTAACAAAAAAAAAAAAGTTTGAAATTTTTCAAAAAACAAGTTAAGTCTTTTCCATAACATTTTCAGAAACCTTTTCTATTCTTACAATTATCGATTTCCAGGTTCTTGATTCCTCAAGAAGAGCTCGAAGATGAATACAGCATCGAATATATGGAATCATCTTCACAAACTTCTCACTGCAAATCTCAGAGATATCAGCTACATAGCAAAGTCGGATGGCTGCATCATCGTCTTTAATGGTGCTCAAAAGTGTTGTCAAACACATAGTTATCAGACCCGACCCGGTCGTTGACCCGGTGAAATGACTAGGTCACGGGTCTTGTGGGTTGACCTGGGTCAACCCGGGTCAAGAACAAAAACACATATAAATATGATTTTTTTAACATAAAATATCACATTAATATATATACTAGCATAATTAACAAGAAAATATCACTAAGAAAAATTGAGTTCTTCTAAAGCAACTGGATACCGAAAGGCTGTTCTGAAATACACTAAAACCAGCTGAATCTGCAATTCTATACCAAGCTAAGGACAAGCAGCAAATACTCATTTAAGCTAGAATAAAAGTTAGTGCTCGCAATCAACAATGGTGTAAATTAGTAGACTTTCAATCAAAACACAAATATTTGCAGGATATTACAAAAAATCAATAGCAACAAAATATATGCAGATTGAAGCAGAAAGAGGATGCACGTCACGCACCTGGAATCAAGCTTCTCTTTCAAGCGATTTGTTTGTTTCTTTGGGAGTCTGGGACCATTCGACCGATGCTTGCTCGACCAAACTCCTACCAGAGGACAAGATCTAGCAATGGAATCAAGCTTCTTTTTCAAATTAATTTTGATTGTTCGAACGACAAAGAAAGAAATTAGGGAAAACGCTGAGCAGGTGACTTAGTATATATAGTCCGGGTCTTACCCGGGTCAGGCCGGGTCTGACCAGTTTTTTCCTTGCACCGGTCTTTTGGGTTGCCCGGCCCGGTTCAGGACCCGGGTCGACCGGGTCCCGGGTCGACCCGCCGGGCCGGGCCGGGTTTAATAACTGTGGTCAAACATTCTTTTCTTTTCTCCTTTTGAATTCTCACCCTGAAAAAATCTTTCATATATCTAGATTTCTGATCTTCCACAGCCTTTAATGCTTTGTTATCATGCTGGCGAACAGACCCTATTGAAATCACCTGAGGAGTAGAGGCAGCTTCGTTAAAATCGCAAAGGGTAGAAGGAACTCTATAGATACATTCCTCGGGCCGAAAGGTAGTCACCGACTCATCTGGAATTCCAATTTACAATATATTTGCATAGTTTTCGACTATTGGATATAAAGGCCTTGGTGATTCAATGTCTCCCATTTGTGGAATTTTTTTTTACTTGAAAATCTTTTAAAGTTGATTTTTTTTATTTATTCATTAATTGAACTCGGACTAGAATTTAATAAGTTATGGATTTAAGAGATTAACTTGGGTTTAAAAGATTCACCCGAATTTACTTGTTTTTTTTTTTGTTTTTTTTTTAACTTTCTTTTTTCATCATTTTTTAAGTTCATTCTTATATAAAGATCACATGACCCATTGTTTTAAAACTTGGACCGGCTTGACGGGTCAATCCATACTCTTTTTCATTCGGTGTTTATTTAGTTGGAGACTAGACCCCATTTATTTGATTTCTATGATAATTTTCAATGATTTTAAAAATGGCATAGATTATCACATGTTTTTTTCGGTCTTTATTAAATTTAGTTTTTTTAAGGGAATTTTATTTTTTTATTAAATTAAATTGATTGATTGAATATAAGCAATAGATACTTGTTTCATAGTACTTTGTTTTGTTTGTTTTATAGATTGCTACTCTGACAATGCATGTGATTTGTTTCAATTCCTCATACCGACTCCATGAGTCATTGGAGATTGGACTCTATTTTCTTTTCATATTCTATGGGATTTTTAGTGATTTTGAAAATAACATAGGTTATCTCAGGGTTTTTTTATCTTTACTGAATTTAGTTTTTTTGAAATGAATTTTTAAAAAATTAAAAAGAAAAGGAAAAAAAGAAAAAATATATATTTTCACTTAATATCTATAACATGGTTGATTTAGGTCAACGTAAAGATAAAAATAATTATTATTTATTATCATTATCTTAAAACCCGACAAGTAGGTCGACTCAAGTTGGAGCAAGGCTCGAGTCATGGATCGGGTTGACCATTAACTCAGGTCAACATAAAAATAAAAGTATTTGTTATCATAGTTTCAAAACTCTACTTGGGAGTCAACTCGGGCTAGGCCCCGGTCTAAGGTAGGGTTGATCAGGTACTCAAGTCAATGTAAGGGTAAAAGTAATTATTATCATAGTTTTAAAACCTGACTCGGAGTCAGACCCGAGTCATGCATCAAGTTAATCATTGACCCACATTAATGTAAGGATAAAAAATAGTTAGTATCACAGTTGTAAAACACTACTTGGGAGTCAACCTGGGGCCAGTCACGGGTCAAGTTAATCATTGACTCAAGTTAATATAATGATAAAAATAATTACTATTATAATTTTAAGACCCAACTAAAGGATCGATCTAGGGCAAGATCCAGATCACAAGTTGGAGGGTCACCCAGGTTGATTAAGGTCAACGCAAGGATAAACATTATTATTATAGTTTTAAAACTCAACTTGGAGGTTGACCTGGGGCAACGCTTGGGTCACTAGTCTAGAGGGTCAACTCGGGTTGATCCAAGTCAATGTATGGATAAAAATAATTATTATCATAGTTTTAAAACCTAACTTGAGGGTCAACTCGGGGTAAGGCTTGGATCACAGGATAAGAAGGCCAACTAGGTTGATCCAAATTTAAAAAAGAAATCAAAACAATGTTATTTTAACCAAAAAATAAATCAATAAATTTTTTACTCATGTTTTATCTTAGATCGACCGAGTTACAGGTCAATTTGGATTTTTTATTAGGTTAGATCCGACCAATCCATCTTTTAATTGTTTTTTAAATATGGATAGGTCCGGGCCCAAATCTCAACTTGACTGAGTCTTGTTAAACATCTATTAAAATTATATTAACACAAATTATTCAATACAATTCAAAGAACATCTAACACAAGACAATTAGGTTCAATTAATATTCTCCAACATACTAAATAATACATTAAGATTTGTATAAATAACTTGTTTTTTAATGGATCAGAAATATGAATTTAATCTCTGTGTGAGAAAGTTGACGATTGTTCAATAAAAAGAAAAGGAAATAAAATATAATGTCACTTACTATCTAGAGTCTAGACCCTAATCCTTCGAAGATATAGTATATAAAGGCATATTCCCGTTTCAAAAGTTGCTAATAAAACTAGGTTAGGTAGTTCGGCTTATTTAAAGGTGGCTGGAGAGTCACTATATGGGATAGGATTGGCTACTTTATTTTTATTTTTATTTTATTTAGAGACACAATTCTGTCATTTTTCTTCCTAATAAATACAGATAAAGAAAACCAGGGAACCCCGGGACCCATGAATAGATTGTCTGTACATTGTAATCTTAATTACCCCCACAAGATTTTTCTGCAATCATGCATTCGTTTTTCACAGCAACACATGAAAAGAATGGCCTAAGTAGATAAGGACTCGAGATGGGAAAAGACATTGCAGGTGGAAGTAGGGCCTCTTTTTAAAGTGAGGTGGTCCGACTTTTAGCTGGCTACTTGTCATAAAACGCAAGGGAAAGAAACATGATGAAGGTAAAGAACAAGAATTTTCTCCGGTGCCTTTGGGATGCATATTCTGTAAAATTGGGGACGAGAGATAGTAAAATATCTTGACTCGGTTTTGATATCTTGACTCTATCAGCTCTTGTAATTCAAAAATTCGACTGAAACGGATGACAGATGTTCGGATCATCCAACTCAGTAAGCAGGAGGTGATCATATGTTTCGAAATATTACGTATCAGATAGCCCATTGAACTCAGTGTTTCTCGAACATCAGGTTCAGTGGTTGTATTGTAGCCCATAGAGGTCTGTTTGCTTTTTTAACTCAAAACAATCAAGAAACCAACGAACGAGAGCTTGTGAAAGTGCTTTGTAATTTGTCGTATATTTTATAAAAGAGTTCATTTATTGATCACCTAAACTGACACATCCATTAAAGTATAGCTGCCCCACTTCAGATCCTGCCCGGTTCTGTCATCTTTCTCAGGCCAGGCGTGGTTAGCACCATTTTGTTTTTGTCCACACAACTAGAAGAAAAGGAAGAAAAAGACTAGCAAACATTTTACGTACATGTTTTATTCAATGGCGATAAAGATGTGGAAATGATGCAAACCGCTATTCATTGACATCCTTGCTAATGAAAACCTTCAAGTTCAATAATAGTTGCTGTTACCTTACAACAGGAATGACAAGATTTATTAACTTCAAGGGAAACTAAAATTCTACAGGCACGGCCACATTCACAACAGTGGGATCGACACAGTGAGTCATAGAGGGATACAAATTTATTTAGAGGAAGCCAACAAGAAGCTTGTAGTTCAACTAGCATCCATGTCTTCTTCTTTTACAGAGATGTCGAGTTCGAGCCTTTTCTTCATAGCAAAAACAT
This sequence comes from Populus alba x Populus glandulosa, assembly GCA_033617975.1. NCBI lineage: Eukaryota > Viridiplantae > Streptophyta > Magnoliopsida > Malpighiales > Salicaceae > Populus > Populus alba x Populus glandulosa. Next base: position 3,489,939 of record CM066156.1, on the reverse strand, counting down.
AGAATACTAGCGGAAAAAGAATAGGATAAACCGCGTCACGGTGATGGCTAGGATGATTAATCCAATAACAGTTCCAGTACCAGTCCAAACATTTTGGAAATACACACTAACCAAGTATGCTTTGTTTTTGTTCCAAGAGCTCTCGTAGTAATCATTCAGCAGTTGGGAGAGATCATCATAACCAGAAGTAACTTCTACTATTTCCAGGCAAAGTTTGTTAATAAGCTCCGCCACAGCTTTACTGTCACCAAGCCTGCTAACAATAACCTTATTTTCAATGAGCAAGTCCACATCCTTTTCAACGTCCACAAGAAAATCCAATAGCTTAAAATAACGGCAGATAAACTCTTGTCTTGGATAATGACACTGTTCCAAGGCCATGAGGTTTCGGAAGAGACATTCGGTGCTGTTGTCGATTTCAAGTGGTGGCATATGCAACTCCCCTTTCTTGACTGTATTCTCAGTTCCCTTCCAGGCTCTTATGTCAAGCAAGCATTCATCCTGCAATGCCTTGAACTTAATTCCTGCTTGGTGCAGCATGGTTGCGCTATAAAGATTTTTAGTTTGCTTTCCATTTCGTGATTCTAATAGCTGCGGGTGCTTGAAGGATAGAAAATGTCTTACCAAATCAGTGAAATGCAACGGCTTATAAGGCTTGGTTTCATATGGCTTGGTTTCATGTGGCTTGGTTTTGTTCGTACCGTACTTCTCAAAGTAGTGGCAGGAAAGGTCCAGAAAAGAACGATAATTGGGCTTTGTTTCCTCGATGGCAAGGCTATATAATTTCTCGAGAATGAAGAATGGAAGCTGATTTTCAAGCAATATCAAGTCCCGTTGAATCGCAGCTCTCAGCCAGGGTTTGCCTATGATGAAATCATCTTGATATCGTTCGTTATCGCGCATATCTTCGTCATTCTTCAAGAAGAGCTCGAAGATGAACACTGCATCGAACAGAATCATCTTCACAAACTGATCATCATCGCCAGAAAATTCATCAGAGGTATTATCTGCATAACGGCGTTTGATTTCATCTTCAAGACTTTGAATGGTGATCCAAAGTACTTTCAAAGATTCTTGCACCTTTGTTTCCCCTCCCAATCTGTTACAGAATTCTTTCAGATATCTTTGTTTCTGAATTTCCATAGGCTTCAGTTTTTCATTACCAGGGTGATTACCATGGTGAAAAGGACCTATAGAAATTACCCGAGGAGTGTAGCAAGCTCTGTTTGAATCGCAAAGTGCAGCTGGAGCTTTGTAGATACATTCCTCTGGCCGAAAGGTAGTCTCCAAGTCCTTTGGAAGTAAGTCCTTTGGAATTAAGTCCCCTGGAATTTCAATTGAAATATGTTTGCATGTTTTTTCAATATGATTCGAAGAGTTTGATGGTTCATTTTCTCCCATTTGTGGAAGTTTTCTGCTCGCATGACAAATAAAACAAGAGTCACCACTAGCAATAAAATTAACTTCTCAAAACAATTCTATACATACTCGCTAGCAAGAACTTTCACGGCATCTCAAAACATCGAATTCTATATATAAATTATACACCGGTCTATAAGTCAATACTATGCAAAACATCAAATTTATCAGGAGTCTGACTTTCATAACATCTCAAACTTTTTATCACAGTGGATCGTTTGGAGCAATTAGTTGCTTGCTCGGTTTCTTCTACTAACCAAACAAGCCAAATTAGATTTTCTAGTAAAATACACGGTTCAGGGTTTGTATAGCATAATGTTCCATATATCATGGAAATTGGGGGTTTCTGAACTAGATATTGTATATACACAGCCAAGAGTTCTTCCTCAAGCATCATGTAGCTGCCCCAAGTTAGCTAGAAGAAGGAGAAGGTACTAAAACAAACAAGCAGCTAGCAGCCTAGTATTATAGAACTTGGTGTTTTGATCTAGAAAAAAAGAACTGCAACTAAACTTTAATTGGAATACATGGAGTAATAAAAAATAAAAAACTATAACCGAACTTCATCCCTTGCAAAGTAAGTGGGGGGAAGGCGAAAACCCTGACCATTTCAGGTTATAAAGGTGATCGAAGGTTTATTGTTAATGCATACCATGTGAGCTTTGTAACACTGAAATTAAGAAACCTTCAATGATTTGGGAGCTTTAAACGTTCTCAGTTGTTGGAACAAAAATAATGAAACAAGGGAGTATGAACAGAAGAAAAAACTAGTGCATGAAGAACCCAAGTACCTTAACCTGAGAGGCGGGAGGCTCTAGATTTCCTCGAAGCTATACTGATACGTTGAATGCAGTCTCTCTCTCTGTGTCTGTCTCTGTGTCTGTTTTTGTGTTTTGTGATGCTCTTTAGTAAGGTGATATCACTCTTTTATACAGCTATCAGACCTTGGGGGTACAGCGGGTTGACCCACGGTGACGCCTCCATGGTGACGCATCCATGGTATCAATTTCACCGAATATCATAACCATACAAAAAAAATTAATTTAAAAATTAATTTTTTAAAAATATTTTGTTTCTCTAACCGAAACAAAACCTTATAAGTCTAATTTGGAATCCTTCTGAATCTAGACTAGTTATACCAGGCTAGCCCCTATAAAACTAGTTTTTGGAACTTAGAACTTTTCTTGCACTTAGCCTTTTTTTTATTAGCCCATAATTATCCCTTTAAATTATTCACACAATCCAGTTATAGCAAATCCAGAAATAGAAGGGACCAAGTATAAATAATTAAAATCTTGAGGGACTAAAATGTACATTTATGCATATCTTGAGCAAGACTGATGGGGAAAGGTAGTTGATTTTTATCGATATCAATTTTAATCTTGTTTTTTAAATATTGTTCTTAACAAAAACTAAGAGACCTATTATTTAACCCCGAAACAATCTCTGATTGCTCGGACACGTGATAACATGTAGGACAAAAACATTATAACTTTTGATGATGAAGATAAGAGAAAAAAAGATCAATGACCACATTTGAATGAATAAAAACTTGAGAGACCATGATTTTTTACAACAAAACTAAAATTGTGGCTGCGACACAAAAGAAACTAAATCTTTTATATTTTTTATTAATGTGAACGTCAGAAATAATTTACATGTATCTCAATTAATTTTACGAGTCCTGAAGTTAACGATCATATAAATTTTTAATAATTCTAAAATTTATGGAAATCAAACTAATAATTTCTAAAAATAAATTTAAAATCTAACTATTTAAATTATATTTCTCAAATAAAAATAAAAATAAAAATAATCTGATTTGTACTGATAGTGAAGTGGACTCAAAACAGTGACCAGCAGACTAAATATCTCGAGGTCAGTGGGGCTTGGTTCGAAAAACATGCATTTCACCTCACTAATAATTCATGGACAACTCTTTCCTTTAGTCAAGCTAGCATGGGTCCAGACGGGGACTCGTCCCAACAAAAAAAAAATGAAGGAAAGGAAAAGGTTATGCAGGGAAAGTAAAAAGAACAGGTTTTTTGTGGAGCATAAAAAAGCTACCTTTTGACTATGCTACAGGGGGCTGCCTTGACCGAGAGGGACAAATGAAAGTAATTATTGGCGTTTTTAGTTGGATGATTGCAAGGCCAATTGGTGCCTGATTTAATGAAGTTTGGGTGGCTAGTTCTGAAATTACTGGCGTTTTTTGTTGCTGTTTTTTTTTTAAATTAGATGGTGAGAAATAAATTAGAAAAATAGTTCAATTATCATTTTTTTTATCTAAATCCTAGGATCTGGAAATTCATTAGGCCCGGAATAATTTTATTAAGCCAAATTGATCCACTAAAAGAAGAAGCTCTCTCGACAATGATATATTATATCTAGGAGACTTGAATTTAAAACCTTATTTAAAAGAAGCAAGCGTTGAACTACTTGAATCAACCACTATTAATATTTCATTCATCGTATACTTAAAATAAATATCTAAAAATAAATAATAAATAAAGAGTTTAGATCAGTTTACAAGTGACTTTCACACATTAGAGGTTTTTAATGAATGAACATATAATTGATATTTGATAAAAGAATGTGATTTTAATTAATAAATGGGTTAATATTCCCAGAGGTTTAAGCTGTTTAGCCAAAAAGAAATCATAAATATCTAAATTGTATTTATCATTGAGGTGATAAAACAAAAATCCGTATGTGGTTAGGTTTACTGGTAGTTGGCTTTTGATGGTTCGTTCAACAATCCCAGCACAAGTATATTTATTGTGGCAGTGCTCTCGTGTCTCTACAGCTATAATGGTTTGTCTCGCGGCTGGTGCTTGTTTTTCTATGTATTTATTTCTGTTTCAAGCTAAAAAAATATTATTTTTATGTCTTTTAAACGTGTATAAAAATAAACCCAGAATTCAAGTGGCTAAATTTCGAATCTTAGTGCTCGTAACTTTTTCCTTGCAAAGTAATTTTTAAATTTTTTTTATTTAAACAAAATTAAATTGATGTATTTTTATGATTTTAATTTATTAATTAAAAAAATAAAATATTATTTTAATATATTTTTAATTAAAAAACAAATCATAATAAATTACCAAACGCAATGATAAACCAAGCCGAGTTTGTGTCCAGCATTATTATACAATTTCTACTTATCTTTCTCTAATTTCATGTCAGGAAAGGTGCAGCCGTAATTGTATTTTGTATTTTCTTTCTTGTTTTTTTATACTGAAATTCGCTGGCCGTTGGATTTGTTGAACTAAACACTGCATTTTTTATACTTGTGCATGTCTAAAAACAATAATTGTATTTGCATTAAGTTGGGACACTCGGAATATGACATAATTTTAAACAAAACTAATTAGATATAGATATGTCGTTATATAAAAATAATTATGATTGTGAAATCAACACGTGTAAACTTGAGGAGCCCAAGATCCTAAGAAATTGGCTTAGAGATTAATGAAGTTTGTTGTCTTTCTTGAATCTTTAATTCACACTCTTAAAATCAGTATTCATAAAAATTCATTTAATTATTTTAAATATATAAAATTGATATAGAATGTGTGTTCTTAATATTTTTTAATAAAAAATTTAATTTTAATTAACATGCAATATGATCTAAGAATATTTATATTACATAGTAAATTTTTTTCTATTGTCGAATCCTGTAGAATGTAACCAGGTCAAATAGCTTAATCGTGCTATTTGGTTGCTTTTTAAAGTATTTTTTACTCAAAAACGCATCAAAATAATATATATTTTTATTTTTAAAAAATTATTTTTGACATCAACATATCAAAATGATTTAAAAATACCAAAAAAAATATTAATTTAAAGCAAAGAAAAAAATCAAAATTTTCAATTTTTTTCAAAAGCGCTTTTGAAACGTAAAAACAAACATGTAATATTACAAGATTTCTTATCAACTTGTCAGGCTAGATTTTCTAACGGGTCAACCCAATAGTTCTGTCGCACCCCGAAAAAAAATCAACGCGCGGCATCGGCTGGCGATCTTTCTCGTTTGTTTGTCGTTTGCTTGAATGGTTCGTTGGAGTCGCCACCTAGTAATTGATTGCGGGCTACTAGGAAAACCGGATGTACTGGTCTTGTCAGAAATTCGCGGGTACGGGACTGGTTGTGGTTAGGGAAGGTATTAGCACCCTAACGCACCCTACCTAAGGTAAGCTGCTTCGCGATTTTTGACGTGCTAAAGAAGTTTTAATAATTGTCTTTTCATCGGAAATTGGAAATATCACTTACGTATAAGTTAATAATTCTTAACCGTGATCCGATCAAAAAATTAAATTCTTCTTTAATATATTTACAATTTTATCATTCAAAACTATATATATATATATACAAATAAATAAAACAAAATACAAACACACACATTCACTTTCACTATTTTATTTTTGTTTCTTTTCTTTTTCTTTTACATACTATTAACATCTTACAAATCACAAAAATTCTAAATAAATCAAAACAGTACATTAACAATTCAAAAAATTACAAAATAAACCCCCAGACAACTACAGGATCGGTGGAAGGCCTTCCGGATCCTACCTGGTTGTGTCATCTTTCTTAGGCCAGGTGGTTAGCACCATTTTGTTTTTGTCCACACAACTAAGAGAAAAGGAAGAAAAAGACGAGCAAACATTTTGCGCACGTACATGTTGTATTTAATGACGATAAAGATGTCGAAATGATGCAAACCCAATTCATTGACATCCTTGCTAATGAAAACCTTCAAGTTCAATAATAGTTGTTGTTACCTTACAACAGGAATGACAAGATTTATTAACTTCAAGGGAAACTAAAATTCTACAGGCACGGCCACATTCACAACAGTGGGAGCGACACAGTGAGTCATAGAGGGTTACAATTTTATTTAGAGGAAAGGCAACAAGAAGCTTGTAGCTCAACTAGCATCCATGTCTTCTTCTTTTACAGGGATGTCGAGTTCGAGCCTTTTCTTCGTAGCAAAAACATAGAATACTAGCGGAAAAAGAATAGGATAAACCGCGTCACGGTGATGGCTAGGATGATTAATCCAATAACAGTTCCAGTACCAATCCAAACATTGTGGAAATACACACTAACCAAGTATGCCTTGTTTTTGTTCCAAGAGCTCTCGTAGTAATCATTCAGCAGTTGGGAGAGAGCATCATAACCAGAAGTAACTTCTACTATTTCTAGGCAAAGTTTGTTAATAAGCTCCGCCACAGCTTTACTGTCACCAAGCCTACTAACAATAACCTTATTTTCAATGAGCAAGTCCACATCCTTTTTAACGTCCACAAGAAAATCCAATAGCTTAACATAACGGCAGATAAACTCTTCTCTTGGATAATGACACTGTTCCAAGGCCATGAGGTTTCGGAAGAGACACTCGGTGCTGTTGTCGATTTCAAGTGGTGGCATATGTAACTCACCTTTCTTGACTGTATTCTCATTTTCCTTCCAGGCTCTTATGTCAAGCAAGCATTCATCCGGCAATGCCTTGAACTTAATTCCTGCTTGGTGCAGCATGGTTGCGCTATAAAGATTTTTAACTTGCTTTCCATCTGGTGATTTTAACTGCGGGTGCTTGAAGGATAGAAAATGTCTTACCAAATCAGTGAAATGCAACACTTTATAAGGCTTGGTTTCATATGGCTTGGTTTTGTTCGTACCGTACTTCTCAAAGTAGTGGCAGGAAAGGTCCAGAAAAGAACGATAAGTGGGCTTTGTTTCCTCGATGGCAAGCCTATATAATTTCTCGAGAATGAAGAATGGAAGCTGATTTTCAAGCAATATCAAGTCCCGTTGAATCGCAGCTCTCAGCCAGGGTTTGCCTATGATGAAATCATCTTGGTATCGTTTGTTATCGCGCATATCTTCTTCATTCTTCAAGAAGAGCTCGAAGATGAACACTGCATCGAACAGAATCATCTTCACAAACTGATCATCATCGCCAGAAAATTCAAAGGTATTATCTGCATAACGGCGTTTGATTTCATCTTTTTCATCTCCAATGGTGCTCAAAAGTACATTCAAAGATTCTTGCACTTGCTCCTTTGTTTCGCCTCGCAATCTCTTACAAAATTCTTTCAGATATCTTTGTTTCTGAATTTCCATAGGCCTCAGTTTTTTACTATCATAGTGAAAAGGACCTATAGAAATTACCCGAGGAGTGTAGGAAGCTCTGTTTGAATCGCAAAGTGCAGCTGGAGCTTTGTAGATACATTCCTCTGGCCGAAAGGTAGTCTCCAAGTCCTCTGGAATTTCAATTGAAACATGTTTGCATGTTTTTTCAATATGATTCGAAGAGTTTGATGATTCATTTTCTCCCATTTGTGGAAGTTTTCTGCTCGCATGACAAATAAAACAAGAGTCACCACTAGCTATAAAATTAACTTCTCAAAAGAATTCTATGCATACTCACTAGCAAAAACTTCCATGGCATCTCAAAACATCGAATTCTATATATAAATTTATCAGGAGTCTGACTTTCATGACATCTCAAACTTTTTATCACAGTGGATCGTTTGGAGCAACCAGTTGCTTGCTCGGTTTCCTCTACTAACCAAACAAGCCAAATTAGATTTTCTAGTAATATACACGGTTCAGGGTTTGTATAGCATAATGTTCCATATATCATGGAAATTGGGGATTTCTGAACTAGATGTTGTATATGTACAGCCAAGAGTTCTTCCTCAAGCATCATGCAGTTTCCCCAAGTTAGCTAGAAGAAGGAGAAGATACTAAAACAAACAAGCAGCTAGCAGCCAAACTTGGTGTTTTGATCTAGAAAAAAAGAACTGCAACCAAACTTTAATAGGAATACATGGAGTAATAAAAAAAAAAAACTATAACCGAACTTCATCCCTTGCAAAGTAAGTGGGGGAAAGGCGAAAACCCTGACCATTTCAGGTTACAAGGTGATCGAAGGTCTATTGTCAATGCATACCATGTGAGCTTTGTAACACTGAAATTAAGAAACCTTCAATGATTTGGGAGCTTTAAACGTTCTCAGTTGTTGGAACAAAAATAATGAAACAAGAGAGTATGAACAGGAGAAAAAACTAGTGCATGCATGAAGAACCTGAGTACCTTAACCTGAGAAGCAGGAGGCTCTAGAATTCCTCGAAGCTATACTGATCATACGTTGAATGCAGTCTCTCTCTCTCCCTCTGTGTGCGTGTGTGTGTGTTTTGTGATGCTCTTTAGTAAGGTGATAGCACTCTTTTATACAGCTATCGGACCTTGGGGGTACAGCGGGTTGACCCACGGTGACGCATCCACGGGGACCTATTTGGATTGAAAGCAGCTGTCTGGGCCAAGCTTGCGTTGCTTTTACTTGTTCTAGGGAATAAATAATATCCTCGAAGCCCCTTTCGATTCCCTCTGTTTTCTAGCAGCCAAGCCAACCACAACCATCAAAAGGTTGCATAAAAGATTCCAAATTATACTTTAAAGATTCCCCTGGACGTATACGTCAAGACATTTGCTTTGCAGATTCCCCTGCAAACACTTGGATCAATATCAAAAGCCAATAAAACCACCAATCAATAGTGCTAAAATACATGAAGACCAAGAACGCAGCTCTTCCTCACCCCTAAATTCCACCACCCAGCCCCTCACGAACTTGTTTGGTTACCTTGGTATTATGGAGTTGTGCCGTGTTCTGTTCATTGAAAAACACGTATAAATCGTGTTTTTAAAATTTTCATTTTTATTTTTATTTAAAATATAGTATTTTATATTCAAGCATAATTTAATGTTTGGATTGAAAGTTAAGAGACATTTTATTAAGTCAGTCATTCTATGCAACAGAGACCTTTTCTTGCAGTTAGCCTGTTTTTATTGGCCATAATTATCCCTGCAAATCTATCCACACAGAAGTTATAGCAAATCCGCAACCGACTCATTAAAACCACCTGCATCACATGGATCGGTGAATCATGATTTACAAAAATTCTAAATCTTTTGTATTTTTTTATTATTGTGATGTTTGAAACCGTTTGTATATATCTTGATTAATTTATAAATTTTAAAATTAATAATTATATAAATTTTCAGTAGTTTTAAGATCCGTGAAAATCAAACTGGTAATCTCTAAATAATTAAATTATATTCTTTTAATAAAAATAAAAAAATGAATATGATTTGTACTGATAATGAAGTGGACTCAAGACAGTGACCAGCAGACTAAATATCTCGAGGGCAGTGGGGCTTGGTTCGAAAAACATGCATTTCACCTCACTAATAATTCATGGACAACTCTTTCCTTTAGTCATACTAGCAAGGGTCCAGACGGGGACTCGTCCCAACAAAAAAAAATGAAGGAAAGGAAGAGGTTCTGCAGGGAAAGTAAAAGGAAGAGGATAAGGATGAAGGTTTTTTGTGGAGCATAAAAAAGCGACCTTTTGACTATGCTACAGGGGGCTGCCTTGACCGAGAGGGACAAATGAAATAAATTATTGGCGTTTTTAGTTGGATGATTGCAATGCCAATTGATGCCTGATTTAATGAAATCTGATTTCATGAAGTTTGGGTGGCTAGTTCTGAAATTACTGGCGTTTTTTGTTGCTGTTTTTATTTTAATTAGATGGTGAGAAATAAATTAGAAAAATAGTTTAATTATCATTTTTTTTATCTAAATCCTAGGATCTGAAAATTCACTAAACCCTGAATAATTTTATTAAGCTAGATTGATTTATTAAAAGATAAAGCTTTCTTAGTAATGAAATATTGTATTTATAAGACTCGAAATCAAGATTTTATTTAAAACGAACAAACGCTGAACTACTTGAATCAACCGCTATTGATTTTTTATATTTTTATATACTTAAAATAGATTTTTAAAAATAAATAATAGATAAAGGGTTTAGATTAATTTACAAGTGACTTTCACATATTAGAGTTTTTTAATGAATGAACAAATAATATTTGATAAAAGAATCTGATTTTAATTAATAAATGGGTTAATATTCCCAGAGGTTTAAGCTTTTTAGCCAAAAAAAAATCATAAATATCTAATTGTATTTATTATTGAGGTGATAAAACATAAATCCGTATGTGCTGGCTAGGTTTACTGGTGGTTGGCTTTTAATGGTTCGTTCAAAAATCCCACCACAAGTATATTTATTGCGGTACTGCTCTCGTGTCTCTACTGCTATAATGGTTTGTCTCGCGGCTGGTGATTGTTTTTCTATGTATTTATTTGTATTTCAAGCTAAAAAAATATTATTTTTATGTCTTTTTAAACTTTAATTTTCACCGTGTATAAAAATAAACCCAGAATTCAAGTGGCTAAATTTCGATTCTTAGTGCTCGTAACTTTTTCCTTGCAAAGTAATTTTTAAATTGTTTTTCATTTAAAATAATATTAAATTGATGTATTTTTATAGTTTTAATTTATTAATTAAAAAAAAATCAATTAAAAAACAACTCATAATATTTTACCAAACGCCAAGATCAACCAATACAAATTTATATTTCAATCGGTGGGAGTTCAAGATTTATCTTTCTCTAATTTCATGTCCAGGAAAGTTGCAGCCATAATTGTATTTCACTATTTTGTATTTTTTTTCTTGTTTTTTTTATACTGAAATTCGTTGGCCGTTGGATTTGTTGAACTAAACACTGCACTTTTAATACATGTGCACGTCTAAAAAAAATAATTGTATTTGCATTAAGTTGGAACACTCGGAATATAAAAATAATTATGATTGCGAAATCAACACGTGTAAACTTGAGGAGCACAAGATCCTAAGAAATTGGCTTAGAGATTAATGAAGTTTGTTGTCTTTCTTGAATCTTTTATTCAGACTCTTAAAATCAGGGTTCATAAAAATTCATTTAATTATTTTAAATATATAAAATTGTTATAGAATGTCTGTTCTTAATATTGTCTAATAAAAAATCTAATTTTGATTTCCATGCAATATGATCTAAGAACATTTATATTACTATAAAAAAAGGTTTTTTTTTAATATTGTAGAATGTAAACAGGTCAAATAGATTAATTGGTCATTTGATTGGGAAAACCCTTCTCAATCAAGATCTAATCTTACATGATTTTTTATTAACCCGTCAAGCTAGATTTTTTACGAGTCAACCCAATAATCCAGTTCCTATAATTATTTTTTTCTTTCCTTCATTGGCTTCAATTTTTCTTTCTTTTCATGCTTCTTGTAGAGTTTGTTTAATTTTGTGATAGCGGGAAAATCCTTCCTAGCCAAGATCTAATGTTACATGATTTCTTATTAACCTGTCAAGCTAGATTTTCTAACAGGTCAGCCCAATAGTTCAATCCCTATAATTATTTTTTTCTTCAATTCATGGGCTTCAATTTTTCTTTCTTTTCATACTCGTTATGAGCTTGTTTGGTGTTGTGGTAAATGTTACTTTTTAAAGTATTTTTTATTTGAAAATATATTAAAATAATATTTTTTTTATTTTTTTTAAATTTATTTTTAATTTTAGCATATTAAAATAATCTAAAAAAAAACATAAAAAATTATTTTAAAAAAATAAAAAAATAAAAGGCTTCTTAGACTGTGGAAGTATCTATTGCAAAGCAAGAAATAGATGAAGCAACATAGATCAACAAGCAGTCTGTATGATCAGAGTGAGTATCAACAGGACAATTGCAGCAACAGTTTGAATCCCTCTGCAAAGATTGCTGAAATATACAGGTTTCGAGGTGTCCTCCATGGCCGCATCTATTCTCATGATCAGAGTGAGTATCAGCAGGACAATTGTTGCAACAGTTTGAATCCCTCTGCAAAGATTGCTGAAATATACAGGTTTCGAGGTGTTCCTTCCATGGCCACATCTATTCTCATGATCAGAGTGAGTATCAGCAGGACAATTGCAGCAACAGTTTGAATCCCTATGTAAAGATTGCTAAGATATACAGGTTTCGAGGTGTTCCTTCCATGGTCGCATCTATTCTCGCGACATGGCATGATCGCCTTAGCCAATTGCCCTTAGCTCCCTCTTCGAACCAAACCTGCTACCGTGGCTGTTTGTGAATTGTGATTCATCATAGCAAGCTTGAGAACTTGCTGAAGACTGGAGCTGCCCCTTGCCACGTGGTTTTTTTATCTTGAAATTACTGGCACTTGCATCTATTTCTTTTTTAAAAAAATCTCAAGTTCCAGCCTTTTTTTCTGTAATAAAAAGAACTTGTAAAATTGAAAGAGATTAATAGAGAAAATATATATTCTCTAATCTAAAAATGTAATCCTCGAGGTTATATTATAGATATTAACAATCTCCTACAAACTATAGAAAAATTTAAAAAAAAATGTGATTTGCTATTAAACAGTGGAAGTCTTCCGGAGACTAGGAAGAGAGAGAGCGTGATGCTTGCGTAATTCTAATTATATTCCAAGCTTTATTTTTATATTTATGACAAAGTTTGATTCATTAATTTAGGATGTTGATTCAGGATCTGATTTATATTGGATTTATTTTTTAACTGCTTGAAAATTTTAATCTAGAAAAATCTAAGTGACACAATATTTAAATTCATGATTTAGATGATCTAATCTAAACTTTGGTGAGATCTGACCATTTATTTTTTTAATTTTTATTTAAAAAATATCATTTTAATTTTTTTAATTATTCAAAATTACTTTGTTTTATTAAAAAAAAAATACTAAACCTCATGTCAGCCCACAAACCTGCAAATCCATCCAACGCACAATTCGAACTAGTCCAGGTGTTGTTTCTCCTAAGTTTCCCCGATCCAACAAAAGTTCGGGGCTAAGACATATCAAAATCTTATTCTATGTCCTATACTTTCCATAACCTTATAATATAATATATTTTTTCTTAGTTTTTTTAAATTATGTCATTTTAGTTTTTTTATTATTATTCAAAATTACTTTGATTTTATTAAAAAACCAATAGGCCTCAGGTCAGCCCACAAACCTGCAAATCCATCCAACCCGCAATTCACCGGGCCAGGTGTCGTTTCCAACGTTTTCCTCCCTCCAACTGCTAGTAGTTTTCCTGGCCCTCTCAGCGGCCCTGATTGTTTCGGCCTTTAATGTATGAGCCCACTAATTATTGGTTTCACTTTATAATGGGCCCATTTGCGCCCAGACTGCCCACAGTTAACTTGGAAGAGAATTTAGATCTTGGAAATCCTGGGAAGACGTGTATTGAAAAAGGTTTTCGTAATTTAAAGGTTTCATTTATCATTTGATATGTCATGAATGCATATGATCATCCCATTGTGTTTCAAAATCAAATTATTTTTATCACGTGATTATATTAGATACAATTTACTTGTGATTTGTGATGGGTTATGTAGCTCTTTCTTGGTTATTGAATTCATATTTATCGAATCTCATGTTTGAACTTCAATTAGGAGAATGTTTGTTTATGGGATGTAGAAGTATTTTTGAAAATTTTAAATTTTTATGGTTTTAAATTAATTTATTTTTGTATTTTTAGATAGTTTTGATGTGTTAATATTAAAAAATAAAATTAAAAAAATAAATAAATAATAAGTTTGAAAGGCAGCTGTCATCAATAATAATAAACATGTTCTATTAACAAGGGACAAAATAATAAGAGTAAAAAGGGAAAATCTCATGAAAAATTTAAAATTTGTTTATTTTTATGTTGTAAAAGTGTTTTTTAATTATTATTTTTTAAAATAATTTTTATATTTTCAGATATTTTTAATATGTTAATTTTAAAATTATTTTAAAAAACATTTTTTTAAAATTATTTTAATATATTTATAAATAAAAAATAATTCGAAACAAACTACTAACTCAATTTGAAAACGTAACTGTTATTGGACAAGACAGGCACAGCTTGTCACAATCAATTCTAAATCCTAACAAAATGTCGGGGGTTTCTTTCAAGTCACTTCCATTTTAACCCGATTTCTTCATGGATAATTACAGACCATGAAAAGTCTGACAAAAAGACAAAGAAAGATGGAAATGATTCCATACATAGCTAATCCAACAAACTTGTCCTGTGTAAGATGATGAATTTACAGACCAGACATGGGTTTTTTTTATTATTATTATTATTAATGTTGTTAGTCAAGAACTCCCTGCCTTCTTCACGTATCTCGCTTTCAGGCTTTCAGGACAGGTGTGTCCAATCCTTGGCAAAACAAAATTCTAACTTTTAATTAAACATCAACAATTCACTTCATGAGATCTATTGATAAAATTTATTTATTCAATACGTTAAGATACGTTGCTAATCATTATTTTCTTAATAAATACATTTTGTAACTCTATAATTCAATATTAACATTACTCTTTCACGAGTTTTAAAAGAGTGTTTAAAAGTGTGATAAAAATTAATTTTTAATGTGTTTTTTATTTTGAAAAGTATTAAAATAATATTTTTTATTTATATTTTTAAATTTAATTTTGAACATTAAAATATTAAAAACAATTCAAAAACATTAAAAAAAATTGCGCTGTAGAATAAATCTTGAACAGAAATCATACAAGTTTCACGGTAAAGGGAGGCTGTAGGCTTAAAATCATGTATGGTTCCTCTACTTTACAGATTTGTTCAAATCAAAGCATCTACTTTAAATTGGCTCAAAACAACTGTCGTACTTCTAATTAAAGGCAATTTGAGATTCTCTATCAAATATTTAGCTAGGGATGATAGTGGATTGAATTTGAGTGTTATACCTAGGGCACCGTTTGTTTTTTTTTATTTAGAATTGTATTTTAATGCATTTTAAAAGTTTGTTTAACTTGAAAAAACATTAAATTAATTTTTTAAAAATGTTTTTAAATGGTTTTGATGTGTTGGTGTAGAAAAAAATTTAAAATTTATTTTAATATATTTTAAAATAAAAAACACTCTGCATCTCAATACTAAACACTTAATTATATCCCATATTAACCAGGTTTGAGGATTCCCCGTCAATTAAAAAAATATGAAGCTAAAAATATGTAGCTTCATGTATTTGCAACATAATATATATTTGATAGTTAATACATAATAAAACAAAAAAAATTATCAAGTTGTGTGTGTGTGGACTTTGACCATAAATTATGGTCGGAGTTTTTTCGAAAATCTATCAAGACGTGTAATTTTATCTCCTTAATTACACGTAGCGTTCATCTGGGCATTTAATCTATACAAGAGTGGGGTAAAAGGACTCAAATCACCTTTGGTTGGAAATAGAGGGGTTGATTTGGACCAATTTAAAGGCTGATTTTACCAAATGCAAATGGCAGAGGCAGCAGAATGTGTGATTTTTCAAGGCATCATATGAGGCATGGGTTTCTAATTCGAGCACAGAACCAGGCCGTTTCCTTTCCGATCACTCGTTCCCTAGTTGTGAGTGGACGCAGTCCGCAGCCATCATTATGCTGACAACTTGAGTCTCACTATCAACCAAATATATTATTATCCATAACCAGAAAAACAAGTGTGCCAAGCTACCTAACCCTCGTCTGGGATCACCCTCAAATGGAAATGGAGACCTTTATAATATTCTGATCCGACCATACTCTCTCTACGTGTCCTTAATTCCCAAGGAGTCAGCAGCTGATTTTCAGGCACCCAGATTAGATGTCCAAATGGCTACAGCTCCAACAAAAATTAGGTCAAGTTGGAGAGGACTTGAAGCTGGGGGAGAGGGATAAAAAAATACTTGGCAGAAATTCTTGACAGAGAGGAGGTTCCTAAGATCTCTAGCAGCAAGTTAATAAGCACGGCCATGGCTGTGGGTATCTCAGATTACTGGAAAACTCTCAGCAATCATACTCTGCTGACAGTAATCAAACTGTCAACAAGACAATCCCTCTTTTTTTCAAGAAAAATTCATCATATCCAAAAGGGTAATCAAGATTATCTCAAAGTATTCAAGATGGCTAAATCATCGGATGCATGAAAACATATGGTAAAGAACCTCTAAGGTCATAATTCATGCATGGACTTCATCTCCCATGAACCTATCAAGCTAGTGCTGATTAAGAGACTAATCTCAAGGTCCATATGACCTCACGTGAACGTGACTCGTTTAAATTAACCAAGAACTAATTCATGTATGCTTGTGATCCATTCGCCAAGATCAACCAATGAACATCAACATTCAATTCAGCAATCACAGAATTCACATGATGACAGCCCCGGCCCGTATGTACTGAGTGTCTAATAATACTAATTAATATTTTTTTTCTCTAGAATTTCAAATAAAAAAAAAACCCACAAACCATCGTTTATAGAAAGGTAGGAAATCAACATCTATGTATGTACCTCTTGGATGGATCATCCATCCATGCATCATCTATCTCCCTCGGCATCATAGACCACTATGCTTCAAAAAATGTCATTCTCTTGGTGCTTTATCTACGAAAAAGATTGATGACAAGCCAAGGAAGGAACCATAGATTCAGGAGTTTCCACTCTCTCTTTTGCTTTATCCACTTACCAGCATGTCTTGTCATTCTGTACCTTGTAGAGTGAACATAGCAAGAAATGGACTGGACCAGGAAAATGCGGTAAGATTTAAATCCCGTAATTGACCCTAACCGTTTCATCTATTTATGAATTATACCCCTGAAAACCAACGAAACAGTTCACTAATTTCTTCTCCTACACGGTTCGCCTCCAAATCATAATCCCCAACACCGGCGATCTCGCTCCGGCGACTGCTTCCCGTAAAGAACCTTCCAGAACCTCTAAACGATGCCGTGCGTGAAGAGAGAGACGTCGATAGACGGTCAACGTATTCTCTTAACCAACTTCCTCTCGCCGGAGCCACTTCCGCTGCCAGAACCTGCTGCTCGGACAATGTCGGACCGCCACCGCCACCACTCTCCTTCGACATGCTCCTCCTGTGTGATTGATTGATAGTAACCTCCGATTCCTCCTCCACGACGTAATCAAACGAACCAACAGAGTACGAGCTCCGATGCTCGCCTGCAGCAAAGGAGGCGGCGGATGTGGAGAGAGAGGAGGCCGAGTTAGGAGCAGGATGTTCTCGGCGGCTAATAGAACCAATCTCAAGGCGGAAACTATCACCACCGCGAGCTTCGACATCGGAGATAGCTTTGGCGAGGTCGGACTCCGATATAAGAATAGGAGACCGGCAGAGAGGACATGATTGGTTAGAATTGACCCACGTGTCAATGCAATGTGCATGGAAAGCATGACAACAAAGCGGAAGTAATCGCAAGAGATCATCCGGTTCGAACTTGGACAGACAAACCGCGCAATCGCCGCCGGAGATAGCAGGGGAGGAGGATGACCGCCGTTTGATGGAGGAAAAGGAGAAGAGAGGAAGTGAGTCAGCAATGGAAGGCTCTAAGGTTTCTGGTGAAACACGGTGGTTGTTGTTACCTGAGTGACGGTTAGAGGAGGAGGGGGCTGTTGTAGTTGTGGCGGTGGTTCTAGAGGGAGAGAGGTGGCTGAGGCAACGGCGGCTTAAGACACGAAGAAGGAAGCAAAGAGAAACAGAGACTAACAGAGTGATGGAGAGGATTAAAATGATGATCAAGATGCTTGAGTTAAGGTTCTGAAACGGCGAAGTCTTGGTGCCTCCGCTGGCCGTATCGGTGGGTGTTGTGGTGAACAAGTCTGGAGGAGCAGACATCGTTTGCTTCAGTTTCTAGAGAGGCTGATAAAATGGGCGGGTTGGCCTTTAATAAGTGCAGGTGTGTATAGGATAGTAACTGAACGTGAGGTGGATTATTCTGGTGGTGGTGGTGATGGAGGAGGAGGAGGAGGAGGATAGGGGCAAAGAAAGAGAGACAGGGGAGTGGTGGTGGTGGTCATTTATGGCGTTGGTTTCACCTGCCAAGGCATTGAATTGAAATCTCTGAGTAAATAAATGCTCGCAGTTTTTGAAAGAGGAGAGGAGGAGGGGCGTGTGCCTACTGCTCTGGCCTGGCCTATGGGAGTCTGTTATAAATGTAAGAATATGAACTGTTTCACTTTCATTAAAGGGATAGCAACCTTGATCCATGACAAAACTCCTAGTTCAAGTAACTAATTACTTTTACATTACATAAATATAATGTTCTTTCCTGCTTACAAACCTCACCATCACTTACAACTAAAAAATAAACATATTCAATAGGTTTTATTCTAAAGTTTGATCTTTTAAAGTATTATAGGTATTAAACCTCGCTGGATTGATTCAGTGACCTGGAACCTGAAATTAAAATTGAATTATCTAGTTAAAATAAAATAAAACCCAGTCAAGTCAATTTCAAGAAGATTTTATCTGAAACAACCTTATTTTGTTTCTTTTTTTAATTAAAACAATATTGTTTTGAAGTTGATATATACTCTTTGCGTGGTCAAATTTGAGTTGGAATATGAAATCTGAAACTATGCTTGATTTCATATTCCACCAGGACTTAATAATTTATAACAATGTGATTAAGGGATAAGTGATGTGTTCCATGATCCAAATCAGTTTTTGATATATATAAAATTAGTTGACTCGAGGGAATGGGTTGTAAGGAGTTGCTGCACTTGCTTGGATACCGTGGATTTATGAGGCAAGCGGATGATGTTGCATTATTCTATTGTATAAAAAATTAACATAACATTCTCATTATCTTAATAGATTATGTACGAAAGCAGCACACCCGTGCCACCATCTGTTTTCAATAATAAAAAAAGTTATTTTCTGGGGATCTTTCTCTTTGTTCAAGCTGCGTTGCTTCATCCATACTCTTGGCATGCTTCTGATAACAAAAACAAACAGAGCAGCGCTTCATCTGACAAGGCTGTTACCACCAGAATATATATAAACTGGGTGCACAAGTCTCTGATGAAATTATTTTTTCTTCATCTCCCTGCCTAAGAACATGGAAGAAGACAAACCACGTTCGGGATTTGCATGTCCAACAAGGAAGAGCTTTTGATCCAATTATTTGACTGACAATGCTGGCATGATAGGTCTTGGTCGTAATTACTATGTACCAGAGTAAAAACAGATAAAGCTCTCAAGTATTTCTTGTTTTTCGCAGGTGAGAAGAATAGAGTGGGTGTTAGGGCATAAAAAATGATGGTGGGCGTGTTATTTTATCATCAGAGTCTAGAACTCTAGATAGATGACAATGGGAATGGCCTTGGAGTTTTTCTCACCTAACATTGCCACTGCATTAATGGATTAGCTCAGCTAAATGTAGAGCTCTCGTATCTTAGCTTTGCTATCTGTTCTTATGCACAATGAGGATGTCCCACGAAACTTAAGACGCTTAGGTAAACCCCCAGCCGCAAAGAGAGAAGAGATTATGTGTAAAAGGACATGTATTTATCATCTGGACCTGCAAAGCTGAAATACCTAGATAATATAGTTGGGAAAAACTGGGTTCTTGTTTACTTTTGTTGATGTAAAAGAGAAATTCCCAAGAAACTGATGAATTTGGCTGATTCTTCTCAAGTTCTACAGGAAGGTGAATTTCTGTCATGACAAGAACAGCAGATGACATGCTGACATGCCTATACAAGCATAAAATTTGAGGGCAGTTCATCCATTCCTTCAGACCTTGCTTTCCTAAACCAAGCATATTATAGGAGCACATGAATGCATGCATGTTGGTTCGTATAGTAGGAAGTGGTATCAGGTGGACTGTTCCCTGCAGTCCAGCAGAACATTTGATTCTTAAATTGAAACCTGCAACCAACCTCATTTATGTTGGAGGATGAGGTGAACCATCCTCTCCCAATTCTCTAATCGAGTGTTTTTCTCCTCCTTTTTTCCTTTACAAAAAGAGATGGTTAAGCAGACATAACAACACCGACAGATTTTAAGAACAGTGACCCTCTCAGGCACAATTACTGCTCCTCACTTTGCTTCACCTGCACTCTATAGATGCCTGCCCAAAAAACTTAATGAATGTAGGCCCCACGAGTTAAGAATACAAGCTTTAGCTTTTGATTCTTATGTGGATGCTCATGGCCCATGAAGGCAGGCAAAGCATGAGCAAGAAGAAACCCAGATGGATGAGTCAAACAGAATCACAAATGCCGTCGAACGTAGTTTGGGAATCAAAGGGCCTAAAATAGTCAAAGCAGCTTGCAGTACGCTAGTATGTTGCCAGACTTGAATTGACCTTTCGGCTAAGATCCAAAAGTCATATATTTCCCAAAATTAAATAAATGGAAATTCCTAGTTCCAGCTTTTTCCTCATCAAAGCTTCTCCTAGACTAGTCTACTTTGCAAGATTCAACCAAACAACTTTTAACTATCTGGGCAGTGTGCATTTACAGGAATACCCCATCCAGTTTCTACAAGCCATATGCCGCTAACGGATAGATCAACTCAATGTCATTCGCAAGGTTGGTGCCTTGCTGGTATAGGTAATAAAGATGAACTTTTTGGTACAATAATTGTTCGGTGACAGGAAAGAAAATAAATGCACGAGTTACTAGCTAGCTAGAGCCATAAAAAGAGCAAGCAGGATGATGTTACTAGGAAAAACAAAAGTTTGGGGCTCAGACATATCAAAATCTTATTCCATGTCCTCTACTTTCCATAACCTTATTCATGGCCATTTGATAATATAAGATTTCTACAACTGTTGACAGCAAATGATTATACTGCAAGCTAAACTTCAGTTGAAAAGCTTAAAGCGTAGGATATCATAAAGAAGAAAATTAAAATTCCTAACATGTAACCTTGTCTTGTGGTCTTGCGGAAAGACCTCAAACCATTTCAGGAAGAACTTTGCCCTATTTACAAGTCTTTATGTATATGCATCAAGGTGACGTGCTCTCTGGGTTTGAGACCGAACTTTCAACCGTACCCTTGCAAACATCATCTCTGCAGAGAGGGCATACACTGAATACGAACATAAGAACAAAGAGAAATTAGAACTCAGCTCGCAATCAGCCCAGGTCATCTAAAACAACAAGCATGGTAGTGATAGAGATAGATTACCCATGTATATCCTTGAGCCATTTGTCAACACATGCCATGTGAAATTCATGACAACATGGGAGGACTCGAATTTTATCTTCTTCCTCGTAATCAACCAAGCAAATGTGACACCTGTAAATATTTTTTCCCCGATACTGGTCAGGATTAACTAGAGAGAACAAGAATTCAGTTCACAGGGCGTTTGAAGGGAAAATGAATACTGCTGCGAACAGTAGAATGCATGCTGGCCATACAGATTTATTAAGAATCATAAATGAACAGTAGATAAATGATTTCCAGTCCTTGATTTATGCGTGGAATTAGGGGCGGTGTTTGGCCTCTGGTTGAACCGGAGCTTTGAAAAAAATTCAAATTTTTTAATGTTTTTAAATTGTTTTGATATACTGGTATCAAAAATAAATAAATATACATACATACATACATACATATATATATATATTATTATTTTTCTTATATATATATTATTTTTCTTCAAATTAATTTTTTTTTTCCTTTTTTATCTACATTTTTCGCTTTCCCATTTTGAGTCGAGTCAAAAGGAACAAAAATTGTAGGCTAGCATGATCCAGTACCACGGTTCACATGGTCAGAATTTTATCACCACCTCTCCACATGTAAAAGTAGATTCGGTAAGCAAGTACAAATGCGGGGAGAGAGCATGTTGCACGCAGGTACAAGAAGCCATGGTATCAATGGATATTTCTTGTACTCCTCTGTGACCTAGCACGAAGATGGCTCCTTGTACAATTTCGCACAGCTATACAGGACATTTTACATACAAATAATGTGTTAGCCACATGACTACACGCATCCCTTTTAGGAAGTAACAAAAACATCTACTCCCTAAAGGTTTTCTTTCTTTATTCTGGTTAGTAAATTACTTGCCTTGTGTCATTTATTATTCTTCTCTTTTCACGCAGAAGTTATTGCTAATGTTAGTTTTGTGTTATATTATAAGATTTTCACTTACTGTTGTTCATGCTGTGCCACATTCCCAGTTCCATGAGACTTTTGATAATTCTTCAGAGGTAACGAATTTACAACAGCTTCAGGAGCAGGAAGAGAGAGCATAGAAGGTGAAAGGGATAGGTGATGGCGATGAATTTCCTCTAAAACCTACAAAACAAACACGATAAGAAAACCAAGAGAAGCAAGACTATAGGACGATTCTGCATATGTGATGCTTATGAACATGCTTCACATAAGACGACGAATGTTACAAATCCCATGCCCATTCCGCTTAACAAGTCTCTACATATTGTACCTGATGAGTTAACACAGTTGTAAAGGTTTTTAGAAAGTAGATGTAGTTAACATGAAGGAATCATTTAAGTTTATGTGTATCAATGCTTTCAATAAAGAAAGACATATGAAAGCTAAAGGATGTAATTTGGACTGGTGCAAACTGTTGGCACTTCTCAAGGCATAGAACTAGCGGAGTGCCTCAAAAATAGTCACCGTAAAAGAAATCTATTTACCTCAAAAAGTGCATCTGTCAACAGAATTATTTGGGAAATACTTGCATGGCTGCTAGACTCCTCAGCCACAGAAGAGGGTTCACATAAACATGTACCATTAGGATGAAGTCCAGCTGGGCACAAGGAAGCGTCCCAACCTTGTTCATCACGCACATCATGAAATCTTTCTCTCTGCATAATGAATGAAATGTAATCAAAAAACAATAAACAGGAAATATTAATCTGTGAAGCACAACCAGGTAAAAATAGTAACAAGAATTCTAAATCAAAATGAATTGCATGTGTCAAAGAACCTCCAGTTTGATAAATTGTTGATTATATGATCAAATAAGTTTTCTGTACATAAAAAACTTTCAAGGGTCTTTAGACAATTTATCCCATAAACAGATTGCATCAGAAGGAAATGTATAAACTGTTACCTCATATCTTGATTGCCATGGTCGTTCACTCCTGCGTCGACTTCTAGTGCTAGGATATCTAGATCCACGACCAACTCCATCGAAATGTAAATCGCCACTAAAATCAAGGAGCCATCTGTCATGAGATCCTAGATCATCAGCATGACTAGTTGTAAGAACTAAGGTTTGGGAACCTCCATTCCTTCTCAAACTGCTTCTAGAAAAAGCATCCCAAAACATCCTTCTACTATTCCTTCTTGCCTCACGGTTACTAATTTCTGCAAAGCTACTTGATAAAATGTTGGATTGTATGCTCAATACATCAACAACAACCACTCTTGCAGCCCTCGCTTCTTGTTCCCCATCAGATGAGACAAATTCTGAAAGTGGTTGTTGAGGTACTAAGGAAGCAGGAATAACAGAATTTGTATTGGAGAAATCAATACTTGCATCTGAAACAGACTCCTCATTCGAATCTGGATTCTCAGAATCCGGACCTGCAACACCCGCCACCGTTGTAACATCAGAGACAGATGCTGTTGGTGTCTGTTCTTTTACAGAAGCACTAGCTGCATGAGCTTCCATAAGACTGTCATTGACATTTGACTGCTGAGATTGTAACTCGCTATTCTTAGAAGTAGGACTATCCTCAACCTTTCCATTACTACTTCGAGATAAGTCCCCACTTTCAACACTGGAACTACTTAACCCAGTTTCCGAACCAAGGTTAGAAAATGAGGCCTGCTTAGAGCTCGCAGACACATCATGACAAGTAGCTAGATTCTCAAGAGATCCTGTCAATGATTCATCTACATGATCACCCATCTGAAAGTCAAAATCAGTCTCAGAATTACTCCATTACAAGATACTTCAGTCAATTTTCGATTTCCAGGATAGTTTTTTTGTTTTCTCCCTTGTTTTACCGTAACCGAGCACATGAATGGCACAAAAGGATGCATATCACCGACAGCAACTGATTTGGGATTTAGTCTTTGTTGTTGATATAATCAAGCACAAATAAATAAGAATAACATCTACCATAACAGACCAACAGCTATGACTCAGGGCCGTTTAGAATTGCTTTCCAAATAAAGTTTTTAATAAAATTGAAAAACAAAATTCTTAAAATCAGTTGTTTTTATGTTTTTTTATCATTTTGATATACTATTATCAAAAATAATTTTTTTAAAATTAAAAAATATTGTTTTGATTCATTTCTAGAAAAACAAAAATCTCAACCGCCGTAATCAACTTATAAATTCATCGAATAATCGTAACTTGCAACCAGAAATTGTCACGATACAGTAGAAAATTACTTGTAATATAAGTTAAGTGAACTTCACGTTCGTGAGATATTGACTTCAAAACATTTGCATCCAACCCAACAAAAAAAAGAAGAATAGAAGAGAAAACATCGAATACCCATTTCAAGATTCTATCTTTTCC
Organism: Populus alba x Populus glandulosa; assembly: GCA_033617975.1. Classification (NCBI taxonomy): domain Eukaryota; kingdom Viridiplantae; phylum Streptophyta; class Magnoliopsida; order Malpighiales; family Salicaceae; genus Populus; species Populus alba x Populus glandulosa. The sequence goes on along the minus strand of CM066156.1, from coordinate 3,465,298 downwards.
TTCCATTCGTTGTTTTTCACTTTATTCTAACATGTTCTAAGCAACCAAAGAAAAGAACAAATAACTAAAGATAATCCCATTAAAAAGAAAACCATTAATGCTAAAATAGTTTCATCAGTCAGCAACTAATTGATCAGAAAGAATTCTTTAGTACTAAACTTAAATTAAATAAATCCAAGTTCAAGGATGGATTCATAAAAAGAAATCTAAAGAGAAGGAGAGAAACGATGTTAAAGAACCTCAATAGGAGCTCGAGAAACAGAACCACCACAAAAGAGAGAAGCAAGGGCTCTGCGCTTGAACTTGTTAGTCCCTGATCCTGAACCTGACCCATTTAAACTGCTTTTACTTGAACCCATATGTAATTTTTCTTGAGAGAAAACACAGAGAAAGAGCGGAAAGAGAATTTATGCAGCAGGGGAAGGAAATAACAGAGAAGAAAGCACAAGTCTTTAACCAAGAACAAAAGAAACAAAAAAGTAGTTTGTCTTTGCCTTTTTACTATGTCACTAAAAACTACTCGGTGGAATCTGGGGGCGTACACGTAAGCAAATGGGCCCGCTGAACGGTCGAGCTCCAACCAGTAACATTTGGGAAAATTTAAGCGGGACCCGTCATAGCTTGGATTTCCACGAAGCCTGCTCTAGCTTGAATTTGAAGTAGCAGTGGAGCACTCACCCTGGTTTCCTTGGATTAATTATGTTTGAAAGTGTTTTAAAAATATATTTAATTTAAAAAAAAAATTTAATTTTTTAAAATTATTTCAATATGTCGATAATAAAAATATTCATATTTTTATATATAAAAAGCATTTTTGCGTTTTTGCTGTCAAATTTTCAACCAGCAATTTCATGGTTGTAAAACTGGATATAGGAATTGATCTGAAGAAATAATTAATTTGGTAGATCATTTAACTTGCCTGCATGTATTAAAATTGTATTTTTTTTTTTAAATAGGTTTTGACAGATTCAATAAAATTACTAAAAAAACGAATAGATTAGCTCAGATTTACCGTATCAATAATTTAATTAAACTAAAAACTTAACGTAAATCAAATTTAAAAAATTAGATTCTTAACCTGCGGGACAAGTCAAGTTGACAATTACTGAAAAGGAGAGGACACCGCAGATTTTTCAATCTATAGTACTAAATTGTACTATTTTTTTATATTTTATATTTTTATTATTAAAAATTAAAATTTTTTTATATTTTGAATTATTTTAATGCGTTGATATTAAAAATAATTTTTAAAAAATAAAAAAAATTATTTTGATGCATTTCAATATGAAAAATACTTTAAAAAATAACTGCAACCACACTCTCAATCAGGTTAAATTTAATAAATTTTATTTTAATGTAAGAAGAATATTAGGAATTGTTAAATTTTTTAAAATTAAAAAAATAACAATAAACTTAAAATATAATGCATGTTAAATAATATTTTTACAATGATAATATATTAGATATATTTAATTAACTTGATTTAACATGTTAAATTTCCAACTTAGATCTTAGAACCTTGATAATCCTAAAACAAATCAAAATAAATTATAAATATCAATTTTTAATTAACTTGATATTAAAAAAAAAATTAAAAAAAAAATTAAAAACTCAAGTCAGCGACTTTGATAAATTAATAGAAAACAAAATGATAAAAAAAAAATATAAAACTCCACTTTCAACAAATCTAAATCTAAAATTAAAGATAAAAATAAATAAACCTATAAAAAAAATGCATAACACAACTGAAATTTTTTTAAATAAAATTACAAATCATAATTTTCGAAACACCTAAAAAAAACTTTAAGAAAAAACTAGACACTATAATAGTGTTATAGAGGGTGGCTATACGGTGATTTAGTCACGGGCTTTAGTTTTTTTTTTTTTTTTTAAGAAGCAGTACTTTCCGTTCAATAACGAGGTATGTCAGTAGAGATGAACGGCCAGTATTAAGTAGGTGAACAATAGAAGGTGGAGATGTGAGATTAAAGAAGTCTTTAAGGAAGTAGATGAAACGCTGGATGGGCATTTTACAGCAGGACCGGTGACTTATTTGGTCAAATCTTACCGTAGATGAAGACTTCATAGCAGATGCCAGGTAGCTTCCAAGATCTGAAAACACGTTATAGCTCACGAGGAGAATCATGCATCATCAAAGCATAAATCAAATTGTGGGTCCTGTTATTGCTAGACGTAAAACATACGGAAAACCGAAAACATCTGCTTGGAAATTTCTTACTGATCAGGTCTGTTTATTTGTTCGAAATTAATTTTTTTTTAAAATAAATTTTTAAAAAGTAAATTATTTTTTAATAATAGATAATATAATAAAAAATAGGTTAGAAAATACTTTTTAATATTTATTTATGTCATGGAAAATAAATTAAAAATTAACTTATTAATATTTTATTTTTTCAAGTTCATTAAAATAATAAAAAACAAATTGTACAAATTAAAAAGTTAAATGATAATGAAATTAAAAAAATATATATGTATTTTTCTAAATTATCTCAAATAAAATAAATAATAATCAAAATAATAAAAATTAATTCTAAAAAATTAAAACAATTAAAAGATAAAAAAATTAAAATAATAATATTTTATATTTTATAACTTATTTTAAATAAAATAAATAACAATCAAAATAACTAAGAATAAATTTAATAAATAAAAAAATTAATTAAAAATTAATTAAAAAATAATAAAAAATAACAATAAAAAATAAAAACCAAAATTAATATAAAAATTAAATTTTAAAGAATAAAATTAAAAAATAAATATTCAAAGCAAAATATAAGTAACAATAAAAAATTTAAGGATCAAATTTAATATAATAGATAAATATTATAATATTTTTAAATTTTTCATAACTTTTTAAAAAAAAATTTCACTTAAAATAAAATAAAATAAAAACATTTTTCTAGAAATCAAACCAAATTTCCTATTAATCAAAAAATATTTTTCATTAATCAACTTTTTTAATAACACATAAATACAAAAAAAATTCTAGAAACTATTTTCATGAAACAAAATTGTTTTGATGTTTTAAAATTACTTTCAAAATAATTTTAAAAATTTTTATTTTTTTATTTTAAATCAAGTTTTTTAAAAAAATATTTTAATACATTGTTATCAAAAATAATTTTTAAAACATAAAAAAATATTATTTCAATATATCTTCAAATAAAAACCACTGTAAACCAAAATAAAACAATTTAAACCAAAATAAAACAATTGTCCATGGGCGACAATCAACGAAGACAGATAAAAGAGACTGGTTAAAAGAGGGGGATTTTTCCCCTGCAATGGCGTTGCCAATATGCTAAAATGCACAATGATCATGATAAATGGCGGAACAGACAAGCAATTGCAGGATAGGAAAAGGAGCCATAAAAAACTTGTTCCAGACAGGAGGAAAACTCTTGGTGGGAGAGATTTGGAAAGGATGAATATTACTGACAACAATCAGAAATAACATAACACCCAGCAAAATAAAGCAATTAATATCCTCAAAATTTCAATCTAGATCATCCTTGATAGTAACAGAAACAGACCAAAATCTAGGATACAGGGAAAACAAAAGGATCAGTTCATTTAATCTGAAGGCTGACACAACAGCCAAGATCGCCTATAGGTATATGAATCTCTGGCAGCATCACGTCATTTGAGAATCAAACCTCTTACATGCCTGTAAAAACTTTCTTTGCGCCACCAGAAGATCCTGCTGGAATTACCTTCAACACATTGAACCTCACTGTCTTTGATAATGGCCTGCAAAATAATTAAATAAACAAATATATTTCATCAGAATTTGCAAGTGATGAAAAATAATTGGATTTGAAACAGAAGAATACTGCTGAATACAAACCTGCATTGACCAATGATGACATAGTCTCCTTCTTTGACACGGAAGCATGGGGAGATGTGTGCTGGGATGTTTGAGTGCCTCTTCTCATATCTGATGGATACCAGCAAGACAACAAATATAACTTGGCATTCAGAAGGAGAGGATGACTTGTCGAGAAAAAAACAAGATGAAACAAAACATGAAAATTGATTAAACAAGCGTCCTTGCCTCTGGTATTTTTTGACCCAGTGAAGGTAGTTCCTCCTCACGATAATGGTCCTGTTCATTTTTGCACTATGGCAAGTACCAGACAAGATACGTCCTCTGATAGAAACTGTCCCAGTGAATGGGCATTTCTTATCAATGTAAGTTCCTGAAAACATGATATACAACCTCAATCATAAAACTGCGTTATGCGTGTACGATGGCAAGAAAGTGCAAGATCAGCACATTCACCTGCTTAGAATACAAGTCACTAGCAATTTCAAATAAGCAATTTCAAATATATAATATCAACATGATCAATCAATTGAAGCACACATCAGGCAGACAGCTAACTAGCAACTAAATAACAACTTCAAGATAGAAAAGTAAATGAGAGGATAAATAACCTTGAGCTGTCCAAGGCCAAGACACTTCAAACCGCATCAAAGGATGCAAAGCAAGTCACCCTATCATTAAACAATTTAAAAGGGTGTGTGTGTATATTTAACATATGCGTCCGCAATGAAAATATATTGCAGCTACCACACTCCATCGGCTATTCAACAATCAGATTCCAGCTAAAAAGCAAATATATATATATATATATACGATGATGAATTTTTAAAAAAGATTACGACAAGCACTCAGAACAATAGTGAATCAAAGAGAAAAACACATAGCAGCGAACTGATTTATTGGTGAATTAAAACAAGATTCCAAAAAAGATGCTTTGTGCACTGTATTCCTACTAATATTAGGAATGCATAGATATTCTGCCAACAAATTGCTCAGCAACACCGCAAGCATAGACAGCTTAATCAAATAAACTAAGCAGTGGAAATTCAGTTGCACACGGCGGGTCTAGGCAACCCTATAGAGCAGACGACATTGGCAGGGTTCTAAACTAACAAAATTAACTGCAAAATAAGTTTTTCTTGAGCTTAACAAGAAAACCTCTTCCAGACATTAAAAAAAATAGAGCACAGTCTCGCAAAAACAAGACAACTTCGACATTTCCAAACCAAAAAAAAAATTGTATCAAAATATAAAAGAGGTTCGTAAACACACAAAAAGGAGCATTTAAATGTCTCCACAAAAACACACATAACATTAAACAACCAAGATGCGAATAGAGTAATAGCGGAGCAAACCTTCAATGGCATCTCTGGGTGTCTTGAAACCCAACCCAATGCTTTTCCAGAACCTGTTTCCTCCCTTACCAGGCCTCTTTCCCTTTCCAGTTTTCTTCGAGCTAAACAACAAAAACATCATTAAAACAAACACACACAGAGAAGTAACACCATCATAAGCATGGTAATAACAAGCAGTGCTGCTTTATATTACCTAAGGAAAACCTTAGGCTGCTTTAAAAATGCCTTCTCCGTCTACAGAAAAAAGAACATAAACAAATCAGATCGATACCAGATTTAAAGGACGCATCGTTTGAGTTCATGAGAAAAAGCAAACAAGATCAGAGAGAGTAAGTGTACCTGCTCAGCCATGGCGGTTGTTGTTGAGAGATGTCTGCTGCTGCTGCTGCTGCTGCTGCTGCTGCTGCTGTTGGCGCTGCGAAGAGAACAAGAAAGAAAACCCTAGCGGCTATAATGGGATCCCTAGTTGTAGTATTTTATACTTGAGCGATGTTCGTTATGGGCTTCGCATGGAATATGGGTTTAGGGATTTTTTTCTTGTCAGTGTTGATCATCCAAATTCAGCCCATGAAAGAGGATTTTTTTATTTTTTATTTTTTATGTTTTACTTTTGTCTTTGTTGTTTGCATAATTTTTAAAATCAGAAAAGTTCAGATTACCGTGAAGTTGTTTAACTTCAATTAAAAAAATATTAAAATAACATTGTTTATAAAAAAAAAATTAAAAATCAATAAATTTTGATTAGATTATGGATTGATACATTGAATTAACCAAACATGAATTGATTAGTTAAGTTAGCTTAATTAACTATGGGTTAACTTTTTTAGTTCCAGGATATGAGTGGAAAATCAATCATATATCAAGTTTGAGTTGGACTATATTATAAAATAATATATTTTTAAATCAATAATGCATGAATTGCATTTTTAAATGACAACTTTCCATTTAAGATTATAAGGTAGTATTTGATATGTTGAATGATATTGATTGAATTAGATTTGACAGAGCTAGGTTAGATAGAACTAGACAAATAATTATATTGTCCTGCATTTTCTAATACTTTGAATTCGACTATAAATTTTGCTTTATTTTATGTTTGTTAGATATTAAACATGATCCGATCGATCCAAGGTTTAAATTGTTTCAAGTTAAAAAAAAAATGAAAGAAGAATTGACCTGACTTGACAAGATTTAAAATTCAAGCCAACTTACAACCCAATTGATCCAAGATAAACACACAAGTAAAAAAATTATTCGTTTCTTGTATTTTTTTAGTGACTCAAGCTTTACTCCAAGGTCAACCATCAAGTTAGTTTTTAAAATTACGATAATAATTATTTTTATTCTTATTTTGTTTCGGATTAATCCAAGTTGATCATCCCGCCCCATGGCATGGGCTTTTCTCTGGGTTAACTCCCGAATAGGGTTTCAAAATTATGATAACAATCATTTGTATCCTCGTGTTGATATGGATCAATGATCAACACAACTCTTGACTTGATTTTAGCCTTGGATCGACCCCTAAATAGAGTTTTAAAACTATAATAATAATCATATTTATCCTTATATTGACCATAGTCAATTTTTTTAATAACGAATTGAAAAACTTGGAGAGGGATGTTGCGAACTAACCGATTAAACTTATGACGCGACTCATAGACTCAATTGAGTTTCAATCATTTTTTTATCAAATGTTTTTGAACATGATTATAAAATAACAGCAACAATAACAACAATAATAATATTAAAGACTATAATGAACCAAGGTGTGTGGACTTGGTGGCCCAACGTGTCTGGCCATTAAAAACAAATGGGAGCTTTACAATAACAATAAATGAACCATTGTCTGCTTTCTACATATTCCGTTGACTAGCGGTTGTAGAAAAAATAAGGGCTTTATTTGTTTTTCTTAAGAATCTATTGTAATCTAAAATGCATAGAAAATACTCTAAACACCTTGATAGACCTATATACACTGTCTTAAGAAATTCAAAAAACCAAAATCAATCTAAATAAAAAATATTCAAAACCACCACCTAATTTACCTATTATTTTCATTTTTTTCAATCCCCTATCTTTAAATCCAACCAAAAAAATATACAATTTCAATCCGAAACACGACTTATTTTTTGTTAATAAATGCAAAAGCAATATAAATATATATGGTTGAAATTTTTTCAATATAAAATAAATGTCTTTAAAATGATTTTAAAGTAAATTTTGTCATTTTAAAACAAAAAAAAAATCATAATATTTACCCTCCATCTCAGCCGTCTGTCTTTTTATCTTGAGATATAGTAACCAAATGTTATCCTGAAAACGAGGTTAAAAAGCTTGAGCTTACCATGCTCTAACATCTTATAAAAACCCATGAAATCATCTGGCAACCTCCTGTATAATGCATAATATTTTTCAAAATGATTTTTATTTAAAAATATATTAAAACAATACTTTTTTTATTTATAACACCAGCACATTTAAACAATAAAAATATTAATTTATTTTTTTAAAAAAATATCGAAACATACTCCCAAAAGAGTGCCTAAAAGTTTTCAAACCACATTGTACAAACACCGACACAGGCTCCGAGTCAACGAGAAACAGAGTACCCTTAAGAGACTTTACGCTTGTCAAAGTTAGTATACATTCCAACACAATGCAAGTTTTCTAATAGAAACACTGAAGTGTTAAGTCACAAAATTTGTTGTCTACTTGGGGGATGACGAGTCAGGTGGATACCATAATCTGTCTTAGCTGCCATATCCATGAGTACATAGTTTCCAGTGCACAATATATAGAAATTAATAGAAGTGGTACAAAAGGAAGCTTATCTCCGAGAAGGTAAGGGTGCAGAAACTGACCCCAAATCTCAACAACCAGCAGACCAAACAGGTAACACCTTCCAATCCATCCGATACGGAATCCTCCTTTTTCAACAACATCACTGGAACTTCCCTTCAAACCCACCTGTCTGTCTGTTTTCTTTGCTGAAACTACTGCTTTGGCTGTCGCATCCTTGGTGAATAGAGCAGAAAAGCCCTGCCACATCAGAACTGAATGTAGCAGCAGCAGCAGCACTTTGATTGGATACTCTTGAGCTTCATATAGAAGGGGAAACAACGAGTAGCAAGACACTGCATTAGACATAAAGAAGCATGAACAGAATCAGTATATAAAAACGGAAAGCATGAACCGACAATTGCAATTGAAATTGAAACCACTCTAAATTTGGCTGACCCTGCTTCATGCTCGCATTTTCTAATGCTCTAAAGTAATTTCCCTTGATTTAGTCAGTTAGCCCGTGCAAAAATGCATTTAGTCTGTTAAAAAAAATGTCTTTCTGCAATTACAACACTGACAAACAACACAAACAGAATTAGATTCCATGCTTGTTCAGGATTTATTCTTGCGGAAGCCTTCTCATTTTCATCTTGTATTGGCTGCTCTTAGCTAATAATCTTACACTTAAGCGCATCGATTGTCTGAGCAAACAAAAACCAAACAACAAACATATCCTCTAAAACAGGAGAGGCTAGAGGAATTTATCTAAGTGCAATGAAATATGCCTGCACAAGCAAGTGTGATGTTATGGGGTTTGGACAATGGGTTTACGGGGTATGGGAATTCAACCTTTCCAGTACATACAGAAGTTTGGAATTCAATCAAAAAAAAAAATCCCATATAACTGCTTAAATTTCCAAACCCAATTCTACCACAATTGCCTCAAATCTCTCATATAATTATTGCTACCAAGACCATGTTTATTTAGAAAGTTTTGAAAATAAGGTACAATTCAGCATACCAATAGAAAGCAAGAAATAATGCCTTGCATCCTCCAAACTGTTTCCTGCGACAATTGCCAAAGGGATGACAAAGTGGAGTGATGCTTTTTCATGAACATGCCACCCAAACAAAAAGCCACACATATAAGCATAAGCTATCCATCTAGGGACTGATTGTGGCTGAGGATTCTTCCAGGCCTTGATAAGACATGGAGATAAGGCAAGCAGGACCATGATGAATGTTGTCAAGGGGGTGACCTGCCATGTGACTAAATTTAGATATATGAAATTACATCTAGCAGCAGCTAGAAAATAAAATAAGAAAAATAAGCAAATTAACTATTTTCTAGAGTTAAAATCAATCTCCTAGTACTGTAAATAAAACCATTATTTAATCAATTCAAATATGTTCGACAGAACTGTTCATCCTGTAGGCATGCCATGGATGACTGATGGGAGCGTGTCAGCTTCTTCCATTGCCAGATCATATTTTTCCAAATCACGCAAGAATCAATCAATTATACACTGTAGCTGAGCTGATGCTGATTCGTGAATGATAAGAGCCACCAACTTATTGAAATCAATTTTAAGAAATGAAGCACCTTGCTAGATATATGGCATCAGGTTACTTAGGGTTAATGACATCAACATTGTTTCCATCTTCAAGAATATTCTGCAGAATTACCTGAGGCAGTATAGCAAATGGTGACGAATCCCCTACTAGCCCACCAGTGAAAGAGGCTGCCGGTACCGGGATGTTCAGCCCAAGTTTTTTGAGTAAGAAAGCGAGCCCTTTATCTAATATAATGTAAAACACCCAAAAGTTTGGGGCCCAGTATGCATGGCAAAGTCCCCTTCCAAAAGGAAACATGCGGCTGATAACTTGTTGCATCTGCAAAGTATGAGTTATATAATGAATACGCTAAGCAGAAGTAATACAAGAAATAGTTTATGACTTTCAGCAGTTAGTTATCGACTATCAACCACTACCATTAACCTACAAAGATCATTTGTGTGAACAAAAGTGTCATTGTGAGTTTGAGCTAGAAAGAGAAGTCAATTGAGTGCACAATAATAACACAGGAAACAACTTAAATATGTTGATAAAAGCACCGTGTCTACCACCAAGATGCTAGTCGCTGCATATTCAAAACATCAGTGACAGCAGTTTAAATTTGCTGAGTTTGTTAGAATCTCTTCTGATAGCTCAAGCAAGTAATTGTCAAGTGTGTGCATTAGGAATACAGATTGAATAAGCATAACAGTGGAGTGGATGTATAAACTCCATCTTCATTTCAGTGCTTATACATACGAACAAATGCAAGTGGTCTTTTTAGCAAATCCTCATCTTCAACGATGTTTGATCACAAACAAAATCGCATTTATGATGATTTCACATTAAGATACAATCAAACACCGCACAAGCTGTGGCTTGATGGTACCCAGATAGCTCATTGAGCATGTCCTGTGTTCGAGTCGTGTAAGGCTCTTGGGTATGGGATGGTGGGGTTTGGGATCACAGGACCTTTAAGTCTCCTAGATACCAAAAAAGGAAATAAAGAAAGAAACAATCAAACAAAATGTGACAAAGAACCACAAAAATTATAACAACAATATAACTGCATCAGTCTCTCACTTTCTCTAACAGTTATACCAGGGTATGAAAACAGCTATAAAAACAATATCTGGTGTTGACTAAATTCTTACAAGAACTAGAATCATAGGAACCAGGAATTACCTGCCCGTGATAAACAAAGGGACCATAAGCAGCAGCAAAAACAGCAACAACAACAGCTCCCAAAACCGAAATCCTCCAGAAACCCTTAACAAATCCTTTCCAACAATAATGCCTCAACAAATAAACAAAATAAACAGGAGCGGCCACAGCAAACAAATGCTTAAAACACAACAAAACAGCAAAAATGAACCCACCCATCAAATCTCTCCCTTCCATCAAATACGAAATCGACATCATCAACAACCCTAGCAGGAACCCATTATACTGAAAATGCATGTGATCTACAATCACTAGCCCAGGTGACCAAACGACCAAAACCCACATCAAAACTCTCTCCTTAAACCCCATAGAAAAATTCTTGCTCAATCTATAAACCCCATATAAAAGAACCAAATCACACACAATCACACTCAATCTCTGAAATAAAACCACACTCTCTGCCTTATAATCGAGTCCCTTTTCAAGGTCTACAATTTTTGGGTCAACTAAGTGAGCAAAAAAGGAGATGATGTATTCAAAATAAGCAAAGAAAGGTGGGTAATCAAGAGTCCAAGGACTGGTTTTGTCAATGTACCATTGATCGAGAGGGAGTGAATGTGTTATAGCTAGCCAGTTTCTATGGACCTCAAAATCCGTGCTATGGTATGATGGGATTAATAGGAGTTTTACACATGTTGATGCGCCAAAGAACCATAAGAGATTTGAGGTTGTTGATGTTTTGTTTTTTACAGGTTTTCTTTGATCTTCCATTGAAGACAGAAACTGGGACACGAAGACGGGAACACGATATGATTGTGTTCTTTTTAGCTAGCAGGTCTTTCTACTTTTCTTTTCTTTTTTTACCCTGAACTGAATCCATTGCATGGATGGGCTGTTGAGTATTTTACGACAAATTAATTTCATTTCAAGACAACCCAAACGCCTTATGAAAGAGAGTAGTTTTAAACTGGGCCTTGGAATTCATTCTACCTGTGCTTGGCAGGGCCTAGAAGCCATCAAATGGATTACAGCAGTGCCAAGCGACATGGCCGATTTTTTGAAATTTATTTTTATTTAATTATGTAATGATTAAAATATATATTTATAAAAAAATAACTGTACTTTTTAATTAAAATTCCATTTTTTATTCATAGTTTTTTTAAAAAAACAAAATATATTTTTATTAACAATATGATTCTTTTAAATAAAAACAAAAAAACAACTAAAATAAACAACTTTCAAGCTAGAGAGACTTTAAAAATAAACTCATTTATTGTGATTGATAAATCAAAATTTGAGTTTTTAAATTCTCAAAATCCAATTTTTAGCTAGTTTTTATCTTAAAATAAATTCACATCGTCTTAAAAACTTCAATAAACACATGTATTTTTATTAAAAAAAACTTGTGACCCAGGCTATTAAACCCAAAACACCTAATCTTAAACAATCATGAAGTCAAGTTCTCCATCAATCAAATGTCTAATGATGAAATTTTTTAAAAAAATAAACAAGAGAATTTAAGAAACATAACAATTAAAAGAATAAGAATCAAAATTAAAATTAAAATTAAAATACAAAATAAATTTTATATTTAATTTATGAGTTAAATTGCAAAACAAAATGCAGTGAAAGGATAGAGAAGTTCAAAAGTAATGAGTGTTAGAATTGACATATAATTATTTTTTGTAATTGAATGATGAAATAAAAAAGATAATAACTTTTGTAAAAGGATTGAGAAAAAAAATAGAAATCAAAACAATGAGGACTAGATTGAAAAATATAATATCATTAATTTGAATTAAATAATAAATTTGAAAACCACAAAATTTTTTATAGAAAGGCCAAGAATAAAAACTAGAAATTCAGTGAATGAGAATCACAATTGAAGCATAAAATTAAAAGTAAATAAAACTCATACAAGAAAATTAGAAAAAAAATTAAAGTTGAAATGTCAATAACCAAAAGGGTCAAACTATAATTTTCTAAGAAAAGATAAAAGTATGAGAAAAAAAAAAAGCCTCGATAACACCTAAGTTGATTACTAGTAGAGACACACGCTGCACAAATAAAAAAGAGGATGTGATGTCATTTTTAATAACATGGTATGTTGGCAAACATTACACGCACCGCTTGAAGAACGCAAGTACCTTTTATGTGCTCATGAGTGGAGCATATGCATGCCCATAATGGTTGTTAAAACCATGTTCTTAAAATTTTTGATTTTTTTTTTGTTTAAAATGTTTTTAGTTCATATTTTATAATATACGGAAAATTATTTTTTATTTTATTTTTTATAATATTGTCAAACATTAAAAATTACTTTCCTGAAATTCATTTTTTTTTTAAATTTTTTTTTAAAAAAATAACTTTTCTATAAATAAACGGAGCAATGCAAACATTCCACGACGAACGAATGTTACCTCATTAACAAAACCAAACAGGCCCAAAAACGCCCCGAGCCCGTAATTTACCCCCCATCACCCCTTCTCTCATTTCCACTGCAACCCCACCAAAACACCACCCCACCACCCCTCAACTCCGACCTTGCAATAGCCGAGCGACCCTTCAAGAACAGCAACCATGTTTCGCCGAGCCACCACCGGAATCTTAGCCCGAACCTTTCGGGCTCGACTCTTCTCCACTGGTCTCCCAGCAGCACAAACCATTGACTCAACATTTGCTGAGGCGTGGAAAAAAGTGGCACCAAACTTGGACCCACCAAAGACTCCACTTTCTTTCATGCAACCTCGGCTTCCTACTCCTTCTGCTATCCCTTCTAAGCTCACAGTCAACTTCGTACTTCCTTATGCTTCTGAGATTTCTGGTAAAGAGGTGCGTATTTTTTCCATCCGGGGTTAAAAATGTGTGCTTTTTGTTGATAAATTTGGTGATTTTGACGCATTTTGGAATTCGTGCCTGGTTGGATTTTGATGTGATCCGAAGCAATTTTTCTATATTGCAGTGATTGAGAGTTGATGATAAAATAAGGTGTTTTTTCCCCTTACCCGGGCTTAAAGATGCATGCCTCTTGCTTGGTTTCTTGATAAATCTGGTGAATTTGATGCATTTTGGAATTTGTGGTTATGTGGTGGAGTCTGCATTTTTGGTTTTGGAAATTGCCCATTTTGCTGGTTGTTTGGATCACGATATGATTCGAAGCATTCTACTAAGTAACTGAAGTAAATCGAGTCAATATTTTTTATAAAATAAGTTAACTGGGGATTAGCGTTTGTTCTAGATTTTATACCAGTGCATTGTGTAGGTGTAAAATACAGTAGGCTGAGATTCGTATGGCTCTAGGGACTTGCAGAGTGTGCATTTTGTTTTTTAAGATATCAATGGTTTGCAAGATTTCTTTTAGCATTGTGAAATTCTTGCTTTTGCTGATCGTTGCTGATATATTCTTGGGTTGAAGATGGGATATATTACATCTGCAGCTTAGTTACACCCTAGAATCAACTCTAACAAGATTCACTAGCGTTTCACATCTTATTTGTGCTGATCATGTCTTAGGGAAAGGCATGCGAATGATCCTGCTATTTATCATGTCTGAAAAAGTGGAACCATGCCATAATGATTGGATTGAAATTGAAATTGATAGGAACATTGCACACAACAATAGAAGTTCACGAAAAGGATATATCTCTGATGTTCCACAGTTTATAAAGTTTGAAAACTAGTATTTTCATGTATATCATCTCATGACTTAGGAGAGCTCCTTTGGTCTTGAAAATGTATCTTGTGATTGTTTGGACAGGCTTGAGGATGCGTCTTTAATGATTACTCTCAACAATAAATATTTTCATTCTTAAGAAACAGAATGATTGTTGGTGGGTATGACTAGCTAGGTTATTGTGTGTTTCTATCAGCCTTGAAACAAACTGTTGAAGAACTGGTTTGGACCAGTTGCTTCATTCTCCAAGCTTACTAAATGACTATTATTTCATGCTATCTGGACACTTTGTGGCCAAATATTCCAAGCACATGAATCTAGGCCACGTGATTTACACTTCTGTATTTGCTTTGATCTCATTTTTTAGTTTGTTTTGTCTTGAAGCATTGAAGATTGATTTGAAGCTACATAACCTATTACATCTTCCTAGGATCTCCAATCTTTGTTTACAACCAAAACTGGTAAATTAATTGTGCATTTTTCTGACTGAACTCTGAATAAAATCCAAGCAAGTGCATACTTTGAGAACGTTTGCACGGCATTCCACAAAAATTATTTTATTTTTTTGCTAAAAATTAATTTTTTTGTGTGTTTTAGATCGTTTTGATGGGCTGATCTCAAAAATAATTTTAAAAAAATAAAAAAACATTATTTTGATGCATTTCAGCACGAAAAGCACTTTGAAAAGCAACCGCAACCACACTTCCAAACAGACATACATGTTTTTGCAGGAATTTTTGGCATGTTTTGATCATGTTGCTGCTCCACCCATTATTGTCACATGAATATTTATGGTCAGTTAACGCAATTTTCTTTTTCATTGAACATCAGCTTATGCCTCCCAAGCTTAATGCATGCATTTATCTTCTCTTCTCTTCTTGTAGCTTATAATTGCACTGCTGGGAACCTACAAAAAATAATAGACTTTGTTGTATGAATTTCTTTTTTGCCGTGACGAAGCCTGTCATCCTTAGTTCTTAATTTATCTCCTTGCCATTATTGTCATCATTTCTTTGAGTGTGCTTTTTGCCTTTTTAATCCTAGGTGTTCATGGAGCTCCTTTTCACTCCTCTTCCATGATTGTTTTATTCCAATTCCTTTTGCACACAGGGCTCATTTGGGAACATGGTAGAAACCATGTTTCCCAAAAAAAAAACATTTGGCTTAAAATCATTTTTTGATGTTTTTAGATCGTTTTAATGTGCTGATGTCAAAAATGAATTTTAAAAATAAAAAAATATTATTATTTTGATGCATTTCCGAGTAAAAAAAACTTTGAAAAACAACCGCTGCCACACTCCCAAACACCCTCATAGATTGAAAACCTGACAAATTTAATAGAGTTCAAATTGATAAATAATTTCTATTTTTTGCTCCTTTTTTAAACAACCAAGATTATATCTTAGCGGTAAAAGAGTGCTTGAATTTTACTTTGTTTTCAAAATTTGAAAACTAAAATTGCAGCTTAAGTATGTTTGGAGATCATTTCCTGTTCATGATAGATTGTGCTTTTCCTTCAGCTCTGAAAGACATGCCTTCTAGTTTTTGGATTCTTCCATCTGATCTTGAATAGCAGATAAAGATATGGTAATATTCGAAAAGTAGGACTCTGCCTTGCTCCTATTCCAATAATGGGTAGGGAAATACCCCGTTTCCAACCCTAGCCTTGTCAGGAATTATTCTTTCTGTTAGTAAGGAAAAGAGCTAGTTATCTGATCCTTTATTTGACAGAGAATTTGAAATGTGAACTTGGTTCAGTGGGTAGGACCACAGGAGCAACTTTATTAAAGCATTTTTCTTGTTTTTGCCATGCACACACACACAGAGGGTAGGGTGATAACCTCTCTGAGCTGCAAACTAAAAGGGTACTCAACTCTGCTGCATAGGACCATCTCTTATTTGCTATTATAGCTACACTATGCCACATCTTTTAGCTGTAGGGGATCCTTTCCTTTTCTAGCCAAGTTAAGAGTACACAAAGGTATTGGTTGCAGAAGAGGGAATTGTTAATTGTGTTATTGTCTGGAAAGTTGGCTAGAAAATGAATGCTGCCATGGAGTATCGGTTTCTTATTGCACCCCTTGGTTACCTGTTCCATGTTTGAGACCATGTTTACAAAGTACCTAGAAAAATAGAACTGTCCTGCTGTCCACCACAAAAAAAAAAAAAAAAAAAACACCGGCCTGATTTTGGTATGCTTACATGGTTGCGCAATGTGTAGATGCCACCATGGGTATTTTCAAAAGCCTGAGCATGAGAGGATGAAAAATATTGATAGGCTATTGTCCTTAAGCTGAAATCAGGTAACTAAATGAACATTCCTGGCCATCAGAATTCTTACTTGCCTTGACATCTTTGTTCAGGTCGACATGGTCATAATTCCAGCATCAACTGGGCAGATGGGTGTTCTTCCAGGACATGTATCAACAATTACAGAATTGAAACCTGGGGTACTATCAGTGCATGAAGGAAATGAAGTGAAGAAGTATTTTGTTAGCAGTGGCTTTGCGTTCATCCATGCCAACTCAATCGCTGATATAGTTGCTGTTGAGGCTGCGCCCCTCGATCAAATTGACTCCAGCCTAGTTCAGAAGGGTCTCGCAGAGTTCACCCAGAAGCTAAGCTCCGCCTCAACTGACCTCGAGAAAGCTGAAGCTCAAATCGGAGTTGATGTGCATAGTGCTCTCAATGCTGCTCTCACAGGCTAGTTTTATGTTTGCGGTCCTTCAACGAGCCCCTTGATTTAGTCATGCAGCATGTTTTCTTTTTAAAATCTGGCTTATTGACGTGCAAAATCATCACCTCAAGCTTAACATTGCTTTTCAACCCTTTTATTTCTCTACTTATTAGCTGAGTGGGAAATTGGTGAATAATACGTGAATTGATTTATCTGGTGCTCAAAGAGTTTAACAGCATTGGTTCAGGAGCAGAAGACTTACATTAAGAGGTGAAGTTAATGGCCTCCTTGGCCTTGTTTTGCTTACAAGTCAGGCAGGTTTGGCTCATCACCCTACCTCTTCATGTTTCAGTAAAAGCATAAATAACTTCCGGCGAAGAACTCGTTTTTGCTTCTAAAATGACCGTTTCGAAACGCAGTGTTTCTTAAAAAATTGATTTAAAAAAAAATAAAATTAGTGATGCTTTTCGTGGGCTTCATCTTCATGAGGAAGTATCAACATGAGAGGTCTTCTTGTGCCCGTAATAAAAAGCCGGTTAGCCGATAAGTGATGCTTCCATGCACTTTTCAACTGAAAACTTCTTATATTTAAAAAAGCCGACGAATTAGAGAAAAAGAGACGCAAAAAAGCAACCTTCACGTGGGCCACGGCATGATATGGAGCTTTTTGTCCATCAATTAAAGGAAAATAAATACAAAGCAATATTGACTTGGTCTCGAGTCATCGCAGGAGCCTCTTCAAAAATAAATAAAATCACGGACAGAACTTATTTAAGTGCTGGCTCTCGACAATTAAGGAAAGGGCACCAATCATCTCCTTGGATATTGTGTAATTATATTGGCCGTCCAAATTAAAAAAATATTACAATTTATTTATATCCAAAACATCCCTCTAGTGTAATGACGATTCGGGTACACAAATAGGATTTTATACTTTTTTCTAAAAAATATAGACATTTTTATAAATTAAAATGGTCCCTCTAGTGTAATGAAATATGAAAACGGTTCTTGTAATTTATCCTATGATTTAAAAAAAAAAGAATTTTAATTGATCTCTTTTTTTTTTATTATTATTATAAGAATGGTAATATAAATGACAAATACATTAAGATTTATCAGGATGAATCAGACCTTTACCGATAAATACAAGCAATTATTACTAAAGATTGTCTAGAGTTTACTGCTAAGGTTGATTTTTATGGTGTTGTGTGCTGTATTTTATACTGATTATAATTTTAAAAATATTTGATTAATTACACACACTGTAGTTTTAATTGGATTATACTAGAAACTCTCTTTTTAAACTTTGATTAAAAAAAGACTATACTTTACATGTATTTTTTTAACTTGTTTTTTTTTTTTTTCAATTCGCGATTACACAAATTTTAGCGAGGCCCAAAAAGCAATGAGAAGATAATAAAAATGATAAGGTGGCTTTCTGCCAGCTCTTTTTCCATCACAATGTGGTCCATAGAGAATGATTCGAACACATTGACGTGGCATCGATTCATTGGAGGTACTTACTTAACAAGTTAATAGTGCATTGGGTCTGAAATAAGCTAGATATGCTGATGAAATGCAATAAAATTTAATGTAGTATATTGAAAATAAAAGATTATGATCACCTTTATCTTTCTTATTTATTTTTCTATTAAGCACTTACAAGCATATCTAACTTTTTTATTTCTTTCTTTTCGGCACATATAAAAAACATATAAACATTTTTATGTTTGGTTTGGAAGAAGACATATTTAAGATGCAAACAAGGAAATAGTAACAACGCATGATTATTAAATTTCATCTAGTGTGGATTAATTCAAAATTTTATAAACTTGTCTCTTAACCTAGGCTGTGATATAAAAAAAATTAACCTAGTAGATCAAATTATAATTTAATTAATCAAATAAATTTAATTTTTAAAAAAATATTTAAAATAACATTACTTTATTTTCTTTAAAAAATTAAAATAAATTAACTCGAATAAATTTGATCAATAAGTTAAATCCATGATGTCACAAGACATACTTCACATCTGTTTGGGAGTGTGGTTATAATTGCTTTTTAAAGTATTTTTATACTGAAATGCATAAAAATAATATATATTTTTTTATTTTTTAAAAATTATTTTTGAGATTAGCGTATTAAAACAATTCAAAACATATAAAAAAATTAATTCATATGCCTATGGTGGATTTTTTTCTATGAAAAAACATATAAATGTTTTTATGTTTGATTTGGAAGAGAACATATTTGTAGATGCAAACAAGGAAATAATCCCACACATATAATTATTAAACTCTATCTGTTTCGATGAATCGATTCAAAATTTAATAAATTTGGCTCTTAACCTGGGCTGGGATATATATAAAAAAATTAATCTGGTAGATCAATTCACGATTTAATTAATCAAATAAATTCAATTTTTTTTTAATTTTTTTTTAAAATAACATTATTTTATTTTTTTAAAAAAAATAAAATAAATTGAATCGAATAAATTTGATTAATAAGTTAAAGCCATGATGTCACAAGACTCACTTCATCATGACATGTAGTTCGGAGCTTCCAACGCAAGTAAATACAACATGTAAAGATTGAATTAATTGTTTAATTTCCTAGACAAATTCAACTCACATGTTGTTGAGATTCACTAGAAATAAATCATATAGTAATTGACATCCAATCTAATAATCACATGCGAACTCAACCACCCCAGATCAAAACCTTGACCACACTCGTTTATTTTTTATTTTTTTTCTATCTTTAAATTAGAACCCTCATACCATTAATTTTTCCTGTCAGGGTATTGAATGTAGATGCATGCCCATTTCATCAGAACTTGTCTGTGGGCGGGGATGGCTTTTAAAAACATGTTTCGTGGAACCTGGCCGTCCTATGACTCTTGTCATTGGCTCGCTAGTAACTTAGGTTAATGTATCATTTTAATTTTTTTTATGTTCAAACAATGTTTTTTAAATAAAAAAATCAACTAGTGTCTTAACATGGTTAAGAATGATCAGTCAATTGTATCACATCAAATAACATATTCTTGTTTTTTTATGAAATATTAATCGAATCAATTTTTAAATTGACGTGGAGTCGGACTTAAATTTAATAATTATATTTAAATTATTTTATTATTTTATTATTAATATAAATATTCAGATCTGTTTATATATTAATCAACTAAGCATGAAGTTATCAATTGTCTTGTTCTTTTTTAAAATATCTATTTCCCCCCTTCCTCTTGTCTACTACTGCTTCATATTCTTCTTCGATGTTTCTTATAGGTTCTCAATGTTTGAATTTTTTTTCTCTGCGTGGTGTTTTTCTCTCCTGTATAATAAATGAAATATAAATGATAAAATTTAACTTGTTGATCATACTTACCGATCATTCATTAATTCAAACTCAAATTTTCCTCACATGTCTCCCCTTGATAAGTGTACATGACATGTCAAGTATAATTTTTTTTTTCATTATTTTAACGAGATATACTCTGCTGAATTATTAAATCCGTACAAAAACTATTGCAGTCATTGACAAGATCATGAGTCACTTATTCAAAGTCCAAAAACCTTTATCTAGAAGGATTTTTTTTTATTAATTAATATAATTATTCAGGTTAATATATGTATATTTTAATTAATTTTATAGATTATAAAATTAATAACCATGTAAATATTTAATTATTATCATTTTAGCAACTACATGACTCGAACATCTTGTAATTAAATCCTTAATAGATTCAATTAAACTTTAAAAAATTTAAATTAAATCATTTAACATCTAATAATAAATTTTCTTCCTCAAGTTAAATTTATTTGCCAATAATGCCTTGATCCAAAGGATTTTGTTAATTCTTTATTACATTAAATAGTTTGAAAGTACAATTAAATTTAAAATTATCCATTTTTTTTTTTACTCTTTCACCCTGCTTCCAATTATTGCACATTTAAAACACACCCTTGGTATATCTACGCTGTTAATCTGAAAATGAGGGTCATTATTGCTGCATTTGCTGTTTTTTTTAATGGCAAAAAAATTATTCATCTAAAAAAAATCATAATTATTAAACTTGCCCCCACCGGTTAAAAAAATAAACTAAAAATTTAATTTATTTTAATCTGATTATATGGCAGGTAATTTTATAACTGAGTTAATACTAGATTTAATTTTAAAAAATATTACTCAATAAAATATCTTTTTAAGGTTTTTTTATAAAAAATTAAAATAACATCATTTTTAATATTGATATAGATTAATTTTTTCAATGTATAACATAAATCTAGACCGAGTTTAAATTAATTTATTTAACTCATAACACTAATCTTAAACTGAATTAGACTAAGCTTAATAACATACAAAAAAAATTATTAATTTTAAAATACAATAACAATTAAAATATTATAAACTTTACGCACTCAGTATCCCTCACCTTTCTAAACTTTGATAAGCAAACACCACATGTCCAAATTGAATTATTCTTTTAAGAAATTCAACTTGAGAAATATTAAAATACACACACAAAACCATCACAATAATTGAGAAACCAATCCAAGAACACATAAACTCACCCTTTCTAGATCACAACCTCACCAGTCATTTTAATACAGCTCATGTTCTTGCTCCGACTTGCAGGGAAAACCGAAGTGGCACCACCCCTCAATAATGGAGCCTCTATCATGGCACAATCTTCACCGTTGATTTAGATGACCTCGAGAGCATACAAAGAAGGCAACTTTCTTTTTATAATAACGTGCCACGTACCATAGTGAATTATGATATGTGCTGCGCTGGATACACATACAGCGCGCACGTGTACAGAGTAACGTCAGGGAGGCAATTGCCCGTTGCACACGGGCAGCTGCTGTGGGCCCGAAATACATGGACCCTAGGAAGTCGAGCCAATTGGATGTTGCGTCAAGGTGGGGCCCTTTTACCATTGTTGGTTTCTTGTGGGGCCGGTGTCCACGCAGCTCCTAGTTAACTTTATTGTTGTTTATTGGACCGTGGGGCCTACTAAACTCGAGTCCTTGGTGGAAGAGAACGACTTGTGTAGTGCATGTGGTCCCTGGTTTGTCTAGAGAAATCATGAGACGTGCACACAAAATGTATTACAATCTAGTCCTACGAGAATAATGAAATTATGCTTTCATACCCTAATATTTTTCCGGATTTAAGTTTTAACGGGTAGAAAATTCTCTAATAAGGTTTTAGTCTCTTGTATGTAATGATTAAAATATTTTTTTATATTTTTAAATAGGTGTTTTTAAAATTTTCTTTTTTTATACATGGTTTTGTTTTAATTAAAACTCGAAATAATAACAAAATAATAATTTGTTTATCATTAAGTGCATGATTCAAAAGATTCATGGAAGAAGAATATGTTGTTCATACATTTAATATATATATCATTCACTCCCAACCTCTCTTGTCTGCGAGGACTCCTTTGAATGTTATTGTGTATATTTGGGATGAAAATAAATATATCACCATTAGTGGTTGTATTGAGAAATACGTAGAGATTAGGTACCAAATGTTTAAAAACTAAAAATAGAATCATTATTATAACAAAAGTGTCTTTCAAGAAAGATACATGCACCGTGACTAGCAGTAGCGGATTCATTATCACCACCGCAGCAGGGATTCAGGAAATCAGCCGCTGGTTTTAAAACCAATAAAAGATATTTACTTTACCGTAAACAAACTACAAAAAGTGAACAGCACACCTAGTCTATTTTAGACCAATCAAAATTCACCTAGGTTGTAATAAAGTAACAGACCACAATAATACATTACTCCTGCATGCACTAGATCCCACCAAGTCCACTCCCTGTCTTTTTCTATATAAACTGCCAAGCTCCCAGTTAGCGTTCTCCTCCTGTCTTCTTGCTTAGAGTTTACGGCTTTCCTCCATCCTTGCTTTTTCCTCTACTTTCACTGCTACCCTTGAGGTTGAAAAAACTCTTTTGGGTTTCTTCTTTGAAGTTAGAAATCAATCATGTCTTACTACAGTGGCTGCCTGGATTCCCACAAGCCTCACTTTCTTGAAGCTTGTTTTCTCTGCCGGAAAACCCTCGGTCGCAACTCCGACATCTACATGTACAGGTTAGTTTTTATAATTCCACTCCCTTCTCTCTAATGGGTTCTTGAAATTGTAAGAACAATTGTGAGTGGTAAGATAATATGTGAACTGTTTTTGCATCATATGGGCTCGAATCGTAAAGAGTTGTATTATTACATGTATGGGTAGGGCTTATGATTATTGATCTTGTTTTGCTGACGGGGATTGAAAATTGTTGTGCAGAGGGAACACCCCATTCTGTAGCAAGGAGTGCAGGCAAGAACAAATAGAGATAGATCAATCTACGGAGAAGAAGAGCTGGAAAATGTCATCCTCCTCTTCTAGATCTATCAGAAAATCAGATCCTAAGGATTCTACCCCTAACAAAGATGTACGGACGGGCACAGTTGCTGTTGCTTAACAATCGAACAGAAGATTTTATATAAAAGCAAATTAAATATCCAATTTTGAGATTTAAGTCCCAGTTAAGAAAAAAAAACACAAAAAATTGTGGGAACTTATATGTCAATCTTGATCTGTAAAGGTGTGGTGGGTGTGGCTGTAATTTGGAGACGAGGCCAGGGCCAGACCTACCATGGATTTTTGCTTTTGTTTCGGGGTTGATGTTTATAAGGGTTAAGAAGTTAAGGGTTAATTGTATTACTTTGAAACGATCGCTCTGCTCTTCTTTTTCTCCCATTTCTCCATGAAAATTTTGAGAAAATTAATGAAATCCAAGAACATTTTGCTATTCATGCTTGTGAGTTTGGTTTGCTTCTGTTACATTCAAAGTATATTAAAGAAATATTTTCAATTATTTCCTGAATTACATAGAAGGAAAATGATAATTCTGAACAAGCATTAAATTAAATTAAGACTAATAATTTTAGGTAGGCCAAAATAATTCAGTGGACCTTTTCATGATAATAATTCAGAGGACCTAGCAATTATTGGCTTCGCTTTCATGTTTTTATTCCCTCTTTATTGTAATTTCTTGCTGTTGGAGAATCATTAGCTGGTGTACCCAGTGGTGGCATTAATCAATTGAAATAATCCGATGGTTATGGCAGAGTTGAAATATTCTTTCTTTCGATTTCATTCGATGCGGAGGAATTTAATACTTTATTTTCCTCAAAATGAGACCGTTATTTTGCTCCACAGAATGAAATCTTACTAGTGAAATCCAATGGCAGAAAAAAATGTTCCTTATATTTGTTGGGTTGATTAAATAGTCTACAAAATAGGCTTAAATTTTAGATGAATGGGGCAATTAACATCCAAAATATAATTAAATGTTGAAATAGAATATGATGAAAACATTTTGGTAAAATATTACAGTTTGAAGATATTACAGTTCAAAAACGTGATATTTCAATAATGTTATAGTCCATGTCGACCCTGCAATCACGGGATAGAAGTGTCGGCAGGACCGGTAGGCATGTATTGTGATTTATGCTTATAGTAATGCTCACCCTAATCATCGTCCAAATATGGACGCTCAACATAAACAGATGATTTACCGCCTCAAGTACATTGCGTGTTATAATACTGGTGATTGATGTGAAATTAGATAAGTTTAATATGATTAAAAATAATATTGTAATATATCATAACATAACCTAATAAATTGTTACACATACTTTGTCGATCAGGACATGTTTTTCTATAATACCTTGAGTCATTGCATATGCCACACTTTTAGCGTGCATGACCTTCTCTTATATCCATCTCATTGTGCAAACGAGTAATAACCATCAACAAGCTGTGTGAAGTCCAGGTGATTTTCGACACAACATACAATAACATGTGAATAAGGACGATGAAATGTGTGTTATTTACAACATGTGCATCTTTTATCGTTCAATATGAATGCTCGTTTGACTCTTTTCACAACACCTGATTTAATAGGTGTGTGGACCTGGAAAACCTGTTCCTTGAGGTCAAACAAAATTACAATATGATCCTTTGATGTATACATGCTCATTATTAATTCAAGCTAAATTGCTGGAGGCCAGGGTACTCCACTTCAAATGACATCAGTAGCTTTATATCTCCGTTTGATCTAATAACCATTACATCTGTAAAATGTTAATTACACTGAGTAGAAATAGACATTGCACGAGCATTTTTTTAGAACATAATTAAATTATTATAAGAGATTACGTGTCATATTACCATATCAATGACCACAATCATAAATAAAGCTCATTTTTCTTTTAGCTCCATTTCAAGTCATTTTCTATATTATAGGTTCATGTTACATATTCTTTCACACCACAAATCAAATTTGTATATGAAAGGTTCACAATACATCTTTATTAAATCTTTTTTGGTAGCTGGGTCTTTGAATTTACGGTTTAAGTTACTAACAAAATATCAGGTACAACACTGATGGTATCTTAAAGGTTGACATCAAATTTCTGCTACTTCATTCTTGATGCTTATATTTCTATCTCATATTATACATATACCAGTTCTGCCACCAGTATCATATATTTGTAAACAAAGAAAAAACGATTTTCAATTGTTATTATTTTCTTCATTAACAATTGCAAAAGCTAACGGGAATATCTCATTATTCGCATAAAAAGCAACTGCAATCAATAACTTTCCATTATATTGCCTATACAAATATGTCCCATCAATACTGATAAATGGCCTATAGTACTTAAAACTTTCAATACAAGGTTCAAATGACTAAAAAAACTATCTAAAAAATCATTGTAGTATCATCAAGATATCCTTTATGTATCAAATCAACAATTGTTCTGGAATTTGATTCCTATATTTTCAACAACCTAGGAAATTTCTCAAAAGACTCTTCGTATGAATTAAAAGGATAATCAATCACCTTCTGTTTTGCAACTCATGCTTTGTTATATGATATTTTATATTTATAATGCAATTTTATTTCATCATGTATGCTTACAACCATCATTGAAAGATTATTCATTGTAGTGGTTGATATAACATTAGCAATAAGATTTGCATCAAGTTGATGGTGGTATTTTTAGACAAAGGTTGCAGCATATGGGTGTAACCCTTTTAACTTTACTATATCAAATGAATCCAATATTTTATTATATCCCCCATGCAAATACCACTTATATTCTGGTGCTCGCACACATTGTAATTGAACAAATATTGAGTTCGATTATTAGACTTGATACTCAACCGAGTGTGCAATGTGTCATTGTTTAACCACATTAAACATTTTTACTATTAAATGTTTGACCAACCTTCAAATCAGATCCTCTTCGAATATATCCATGGTTAAGTGCTCAATCATGTGAAACAATAAAACTATACCTAAAAGCATCTCCAAATTCAGAAACAAGAGGAATAATTTCATCATCAACATCATCTTCATTATCACTGGGCTTATGATAGTCAAATCTATGTTGATCAACAAAAAAATTATCAAATATAGTATCATCTATTCTTTGCAGCAAATCATCCATAATAAACTATTTTTACCTCGAACAACTGAATTTTAAAGACCAACAGAAGCTGGGATACACATGGATTTTGGTTGACTATTCAAATACAATATCATCATGTTCAAACCATTTTGAATAAAAAATCATTCATTGTATTAAAACTACAATCACACACAATCAGTACATAATAATATTATTGTCCATCAATTTAACACCTTCAAGTTATTTCAACATCAACATCATTATAATTCCACTCAAGTCCATGACAAATGATTTCTTTCATTTCCACACACGATGTGCTTAAATTACTAGTTAACAACAAATTGCTCCCGTCATTGTATGTGATAATACTGTTCATTTTAGAAACAATATTTCCATTATAACGTGATAATATAAATATGCTACTAGATATTTTATATATAAAAACTGGATTCTAGTCAATTTAACATAATTATAACTAAACCACATTACCTCTACTCTAATTGGAAAAATTCATAATTAATTCAATCAAATTCCAAAAATTTTACATTAAAACAAACTTAACAAAAAAATAAATATAATTCATGATACATTATCAATTGATATTTTTCATGATCAATTGCATTAAATCAAACACAAATTCATAGCAAATTAATTTATTTTCAAGAAAATACTAAATTCATCAACTTATTAACAATTCAATGAAACAAGCAATTCATCATAATTTAGCCATATCTATTCTCTATTGTATGAACATTATGAACATGCGCGCGCATATAGCTACATTATTAGCCTATTACAACAATATACACAAAATCCCTAATTTGGCAAGTTAACCTAAATTAACCACAACACATAATTAATTGGAATAATTAATTCATCATCAATTTAACTTATTTTCATGTTCAACTACACTAGATAAACTCTAATTGAATGTATTTTTAACTAATTTATCACTGTTTTAACATACCCTGAATTCACCATAAACCATGAATTCAACCTAGACAATTATTTGATTTCAACCAAACCAAATACAAATTAATAGCAATGTTGTATGTTTACATTGTTTATAGGACTACAAGAATGGGAGGGCCAGCGACGACAACAACAAAGGGAACAATGGATTTTCAACACAAAAACGTCAAAGGATGCTTAGAGACTAGGAAGGGTTCGATTTTTGATTGATTTAAGGGCAAAATCTTAAGTGTTTAATGGTTTTTTTTAAGAGAGAAGTAAGGGTTTCGATGGATTTTCCCATCAGAGAGAAAAAACATCATGTGTTCGATATGCTCGTCTTAAATTTTAATTAATGTCAATGGATGTTGTATTTAAGAAGTGCGACAATGTCAAACTACGCCATTTTATCAAAAAAAAAATTCAATGATGCCATTCCCTCAAATTTTTAGGTTTGTTGTGCTAATTAGACAAAAAAAAAAACCTAAAATTTTCAAGTTGTAGCACCGTTTTTATTGAAATGCAAAGGCAGTAACTGTTAGAAATTTGAGTGTTACAAAATTTAGCAGCCACTAAATATAGAGGGTTAAGCTGTTATACCAGAGGTTTTTTATGTACATATTACAATAAGAGATGGTATTTTTGTCTGGCTATAGTATAATGAAAATCATTTCATTTCTTCATCCTTCTAAAACTATATCATGTACGTTGAAATTAAGAATTTATGGAGAAATGATCTTATCATAATATTACTAATTAAAATTTTGATAATTAATATTAGACGAGAAAAAGGGCACTGATATTTATTTTGAAAGAAATTTTTTTTATTTAAATGATTGTGAATTAATAAGTAAACTTATGCATTAGCGTGGAGCTAGGCGTGGGGACCAACACAGGCCGTGCTGGGATACCGCAAAACCTAAACTTGCTGCTCTGTAGCTCTAGTAAGCCCAACAAACCCAACCTTGTCAAACCCTTTGGAGCCTTCGATGTTCAATCTCTGTCCATAACTTGAATCCATTTCTTGCAAGAGTACAAACTGCGGTCCAAAACTGAGTTCCCCTTTTCTCCACGAAAAAGATCAAAACCCCAGCTGAACCTCACTCTCCGGCGGCCCCCGGATGTCTGATGAAGTAGGCTATGTGGCGGGCAACTCCCTTAAGGTACACTACTTTAAATCTCCCTTGTTTTCCCACCAAACACTGAACTCGCAAATGTTAACTCTCTTCAAACTCACTTGTCTCCCCAAAAAGACAAATTCTTTCTGTTCTAGTTCTTGTAATACTAGAAAGATTAATTATTTTGATCAGTTTTTGCCTCTTTTTGATAAAAAGATCGATTCTTTAAGCTATTTGAACTCAAATGAGAGGAGGAGAGTAGTTGTTGGGCTGTCTAGAATTATTAAACAAGGCCAAGGTTACATTTTGAAGGGATTTGCTAAAAACAATTGCCCTTATTTTTTAGTTAAGATAATGAAATCATTAGAATCTAGAGAAACTGCATTTGGGTTTTTTAAGTTTGCATTTCAAGATGATTCTGATGAAATAGTCAAGTCTTCTTGTGTCGCGGCACATGTTTTAGGGGCACAGAATCTCAAGTTCCTTGCTCAAGATGTGGTTTCTTGGGTTATCAGGAGAGTTGGGGTTGATAGGAGTAGGGATGTAGTGGAGTTTATGTGGAAAAGGCATGCTGAATTTGAGTCGGATTTCTCAGTTCTCGATACGCTTATGCGGGGGTTTTTGAAAGTGGAAATGGGTTGTGAGGCATTGGAGATTGTGGGAAGGATGAGGGAGGTGGGTTTGAGGCCAAGTTCATCAGCAATTACAATTCTTTTTAAGTTGTTGCTTAGAGTTGGTGATCATGGTAGTGTTTGGAAGTTGCTTAGGGGTATGATTCGTCTAGGGCCTAGACCTTGCAATCGTAACTTTAATGCGGTGATTCTTGGTTTCTGTAGAAAAGGACATGTTAAAGTCGGGGAGAGTTTGTTGTGCGTCATGCAGAAGTTTAAGTGTCAACCAGATGTTTATGCGTATAACATTTTGATTAATGCATACTGTACAAGGGGACAGACTGTAGATGCACTTGGTTGGATGCGCTTCATGATCGATAATGGTTGTACACCGAGCTTGGTTACTTTTGGTACAGTCATAAATGCATTTTGCAATCAGGGAAATATGATGGAAGCAAGGAATCTTTTTGATGGGATGAAAGAGGCCGGTCACATTCCCAATGTTGTATGCTATAATACTTTGATGAATGGATATGTTAAGGCGAGGGACATTGGTCAGGCAAACATGCTTTATGAAGAAATGAAGAGCAAGGCTATAGCTCCTGATTGTACAACTTTTAATATTCTGGTTGCAGGGCATTATAGATATGGAAGAGAGGAAGACCGTGACAGATTGTTGAGGGATTTGTCACAATCAGGCTCGCTCCCAATTAGTTCACTATATAATATTTGTGTTTCAGGCTTGTGTTGGGCTGGCTGGTTGGATGAGGCCATGAAATTTTTAGAGGATATGCTTGAGAAAGGAATAACTCCAACTGTAGTTGCTTTTAATTCAATAATAGCAGCTTATAGCAGGGCTGGCCTAGAAGAGAAAGCCTATATAGCATATAGAATGATGGTTAGATTTGGTTTATTTCCTTCATCTTTGACATGCAGCTCACTAATCATGGGTTTATCCAAGTTGTGGAGGCTGCAAGAAGCGAGGGAACTTTTGTATGAGATGATAGTAAAAGGCCTTCCCATCAACAAAGCAGCGTTTACTCTGCTTTTGGATGGGTACTTCAGGATGGGGGATGTGGCAGGTGCTTATAGCCTGTGGAATGAGATGGAAGGGAGGGGGATACATCCTGATGCTGTTGCCTTTTCAGCCTTTATTAATGGTCTTTCTATAGTTGGTCTAGTGGATGAGGCATGTGACGTATTTTTACAAATGTCAAAAAAAGGGTTCATGCCCAACAATTTTGTGTATAACTCTTTGATCCGTGGCTTTTGCAACAGTGGGAGGCTGCAGGAAGCATTGATGTTGGAGAGGGAGATGGCGCGAAAGGGTCTTCTTCCCGATATTTTTACTACCAATATAATCATTAATGGTCTCTGTAAAGAAGGCAGGATGAAGTCAGCAAGTGATGTATTTAGAAACATGCACCATACTGGGTTGATCCCTGATATTGTCACCTACAATACTTTGATTGATGGATACTGTAAAGCATTTGACACAGTTAGTACAGATGAAGTCGTGAATAAAATGCATGCCACTGGATGGGACCCAGATATCACTACTTATAATATTCGTCTTCATGGCTTATGTACTGGTCGGAAAATGAGTCGAGCTGTGATGATGCTGGAGGAGCTTATTTCAGCAGGTGTTGTTCCGGACACAGTAACATACAACACTGTTATGAATGGTGTTTGTACTGACATACTGGAGCGCGCCATGATTGTAACTGCCAAATTGCTTAAGATGGCATTTGTTCCTAATGTCGTTACAGCCAATCTACTATTATCTCACTTTTGCAGGCAGGGAATGCCTGAAAAGACCATAATGTGGGGTCAGAAGTTGAATGAGATCTCCTTTGGTTTCGATGAGATTTCCATAAAATTAATCGATAGAGCCTACCGTAACATCCAAGATAATGTTGACATTCCAAAACCACCACCTGAAAAGAGCCTGTTTCTGGATTTCCTCATGTACGTTACATATGATTATTTGAGCAGAAATAGTCTTCAAAGGAATGAAAATCAGGGTTCACTTAAACGGATGGAAATTGGTTATGGTGGATCCTGAAAGCTTGTTGGATGGGTTTCCAGGACTTCAGTTTTCGCGATGTGCTAAAAACCTTGTGTGAAAGCAGAACCTGGTATGCCTTGTTGAAGATTACCCAGCTGCCTACACATTATAGTGGCAATGAGTTTTTGAAGCACCATGCATAAGGAGACAGTAATCTTCTTTGGTTGATATGGTATTAGGTAAGCTGCTTTCCGCTCTTGGAAACTTGCATGATGTAGAAGGAGAGATACAATAGGGTATAGCCTAAAAGAAAACGTGGTTTGCCCATCAGTCAATAGATCAGCTAGTATCAGGTAAAGCAGAGCAGCCAGAAAATAATATGTTTTACCTTCCTCATTTCTGAGGAAAACTGTTCACTGAGTTGATTTCTGTTCATGGTGTAGAATTTCTTGTTGATGCAACAGCATAAATGGTGGGATGAACAGACTCATGTGTAGGCTCTGTCGACAATTGGAATTAAGCATACATCCATTGGCGTGGGGCCATAAGGGGAAAATATAAAATCTTTGCAGATAAATGATCATGGCCTCTGAGTTAATTTCCTGGCGTGCACCTGCCAGTATTATAGTGCACATTCTTGCTCGAAGACTATCTTTGGAGGTAATGGGGGCTCTTCACCTCATATTTTTTTTTATATGATTCTTATGATTGTCTCAGGGCTTTGGAGGGTACTAAGAGGGAAAATTCTTTGTTGAGGGTATTATACTATCTCAACCTCTTAATTAAGGACGCATGGTAGCCAATCCCAACTAGTTTAGAATTTTGGCTTAGATGATCGAGTTAAGTTGGTATATATAAGTTTGAATTATTATGCATCTGTTACAATTTGTAGCTTTGCCACATGGCCAAACTCGCTGCCTAATTTGTATCTTGCGTTAATAATTCCAGGCTTTTGAGCAGCACATTTTTCCTAATATTCTCTTTGTGGAGTAGATCTAGATTTGCTTCAAATCTGATTATTTTTGTGTGAAACAAGTATTGGGGCTTTGGGGTGGATGTTTACGAAGAGCTTTCAGCCATTGAGTCAAATTCATTTATCGGCTAAGGTTGAATCTTTTTCATTTTTTATAATTGGAAACAACAGAACATTTAACAGGGAAAGTTCCCTCTTTGCATTTTTTATCTTGTATCAGCAGTCATAGTGTTTAACCTCTGCCATAATATTCAAAATTTTGTTTCTGTTCTTGAGGAGATGCAGTGCATGCTGCTGATATTAACTTTTCAAGAATGAGTGAAAGAACCACGAACAGATACAGATTTTTGTATAGTTGTGCTCATTTCTCCTAAACACGGGTCTCGCAGTTTCAGAACTTTTAACTGTGTACAGCCAAGCTCTAAAATCAGTCTAATGGTGAGGAAAAAAAGGGAACGGGGTGGTTATTGTTTTAATTTTTCTAAATATGTTTAAGATGACCATCCTCATCTTTTGTTGCTGTTCACAGATGGCTTCCGACATTTGGATGCATCTTTCAGCTTTTTATGGTTTCGCTGCTGCTACATCTCAAGGCGAGAAAGTTGTAGTTGCATATCTTCTTCACTACGCCCCAGCTCTGTCCTCCTGTTCTCTCCATTCTTCTGTATTGAACTCTGTACTATTGGACTTTGACACAATGCTTGGGATTCGAAGTAAATGACCACAGTTTCAGGATAGAGAATGGCAGTGAGGATCAGATACACAAGATAGTTGAATTTGGTTTGTCTAAAGATGATGCTTGCAGCTAAAGAAGTTTTGAGTTCACGGTGATGGTTTCTATCCACTCGTGGGGTGTGTGATATTTGGACTGAAGAAATGGGCGTGGCAGCCTCGTAAATTACAAGCTGATATCAAGAAATTATCGGAGCCCTATACTCCAAAAAGATGAGTTTACCATGTTGCAAAATTCCAGTGACTCGCAAGATGGATAGAGGCTAAAATCTGCCCCGTGCTCCTTGAAGACTTCTCCTCACTTGCAGAAGGTTTGGGCATTGATGTGTAGGAGACAAAAAACTAACTTGATGTTAATAAAATCATCTATCTGGATTATCCACGCGCGCTCGCACACAAAAAAACTCACTAGATATTTTGAGTCAAATAAAGTGAGAACTGATTTAAATCCATTTATCCTCTTCCCGTTCTGCTTTATTTCCTTGGTAATTCACAAGTTTTTATACAAGTAGTCTGCTACAGAAGCCATGCAAAAAGCAAAAGACAATACTCCTCCACGCAATTTGCCTGCACACAGAAAAGGCCTGCCTCTTCAATTAAAACTACCATGACATCTACTAGCATCATCATATTTAGAAACCAGCTATTCACTTCCACGTAAAAGTTGTTCGTTCGAGGTTCTTAACCAGTTAATCTAGTTAGCTTGGAATGAATCATCACAACATACCAGTGCGCCAATATGCAGTGCTAGCAATCAATTCAGGGTACTTTGGCCCTTTGCGTGATCACAAATCTTCTTCTACTGGCACCATCAACATGCTCACTGAGTTTCGCCAGGTGTGCCATTCGCCGTTTCCAAGACTCGGAGGCCTCTTTATGATCTGGCTTCTTACTCGAGTCAATCAGGTCGTCATTTCCAGTGGCTTCAAAACTATTCTTTGAAGGGCTTCCTTCTGATGAATCTTGGATTATCTGTTCCAAGGTCTCTGCCACCTGACTCATCTTTGGTCGATCTTTTGCGCTCTTTAACAAACAACTGTCTGCTAACCTGGCAATCCTCCGAGCTGCACTCATAGAATACTGGTTTTCAAGTCGTGGATCCATTATCAAACCAAACTTTTTACTATCAGCAGGGAGCTGCTTTACCCATTCCAATAACTTCTGCTCCCCTTTCGGCCTGTTTCTTTCCAACGATCGCCTGCCCGTAAGAATCTCATATAGTACCACACCGAAGCTCCAAACATCACTTCTGGCTGTGAGATGCCCTGTCTCAACGTAATCTGGCGCAGCATATCCATATGTCCCAACTACCTGTCAGCATAAAAAGAATCCCATGAGAAGGATGCAGTCTGCATCTAATGCAACAAACAAATGTTCATGATACTTACTGCTGTTGAGACATGCGTTCGTCCAGCCATTGGTCCCTCCCTAGCAAGCCCAAAGTCTGAAAGCTTTGGTTTCAAATCTTCATCTAATAACACATTGGAAGTCTTGAAATCTCGATATATAACCTGCAGCATCAATTGCGAAAAGAGAGTAGAAAAAGGTTAAAAATCGAAGCATAAACAACAATCCAGAGGGCCTGAACATAACATATTGCATGCCAAGTAGTGAATATGACAGATTAGATGAATATTTAACTACCACCATTACTTATGGGCAGAATCCAAGGACATTGAACTACAGATTTAGATAGAAGGAACCTGTTATCAAAAGTTTTAATGTTGCAACACTTGTTGCTTCATTCTTCTTACTGTTGTAAGAGGTATCGAACTACAATCAAGCCACGGGAATCACATGATTTCAGTTCATAAGAAAGGTTCTTCTCTAAGATTTTCTAGCACAGGTAACATTCAGATGCCATAAAGCCTCGTAAAAGGAGGTTGATCCACCGGGGACAGATTATAAGGTTCATTAACCAAATTTCAGTCCTCTGTGGAAATTCTATTAAGGAACCTAGAAGCTCTCTGTTTGTGTTCACATAAACAGCACTGATATATGCAGATGCGCGTGCGCACAAGTACTTATCAAGCATGTTTTAGACGAGAACCTGCACTTCCAACCCTTCATGTAGAAAAGCTAATCCTTGAGCTGCTCCAAGTATTATTTGTAATCTTGTCTTCCAGGGAAGCACAGGATATGCCTTGCTGAAAAGATGATCGTCTAAACTTTTGTTTCGCATAAACTCATACACAAGCAGTCTCTGGATACCTCTTTCGCCATCCACGGCACAGTATCCTAAAAGTTTGACAAGATTTGGATGCTCCAGAACACCAAGAAATTGAACTTCGGTCACCCATTGTTTATGACCCTATGAGAAACAGAAAAAATGAATAAGCAGTCACCACTTGAAGAATGAACTTATTAAAGATGATTACCAGAACATTAAAGTGAAATTTGAACTCAAGATGGACTTGTCACTAATATTCAATCCAATTGCGCGCGCGCGCGCGCGCGTGTGTATTGAACCTCAACAACGAAACAAAAAAATCTTATGCAAACTCCCAGGCTTAAAAGTCATACCTGGAAGCCATCTGCGTTAAGCTTCTTAATTGCAACAACAATAGGATCACCTTCTCCATCAGCAGGCTTGATTGAACCTTTATAGACATTACCAAATCCACCTTCCCCGATCTTAAACAGCCTATTGAAACCATTAGTTGCATTTCTGAGCTCTGAGAAAGAAAAGACTCTCAGATTATGAGCCTTCTCTTCATACATTTCTGATATGCCTCTCTGTGAAGTTTCTGAGCATGAAGACTTGATCATCCCATCAGTAGTGCATAAAGAATCATCGGTCTTCGTTGTACTTCGCTGTTTCAATTCCGGTGCTGATCTTCGTCCCCTGCTTCTTGATTTGTCCTTGAAGTAATACTGAAAACACTTCATTTTTTTTTTTGCAAAGTTGAATGAGTAGAACTAGTGGTAGGGATCTTGTTCAAATGCCAAATTTTTTGCCTGCCTTCAAAAACTGATCTTGAAAGCACAAAGAACAAAATTCACACGATCAAGAGAAAAGGTATCGGCAAAGCTCCAAACTTCAGAATATCAACATGATATCAGAGTGAGATTGAGTAAATCCAGACAACCAAGAAAAAGATTCTCAACAACAAATGAAAACACACAAAAAATTGTCAAAACTTAAAATCACGCGAACCAAAACAAGAAACTAGAAAACATGGGGAGAGAAGAGAAATTGGGAGGTTTCACGCATGAAAACAACATATGGAGTAAAAAGAGAAAACTAGAGATATAGACATGCAGATATTCAAGTACTTTTACCTAATAATAGAGGTAGGACAGACTTCCATGGATTACTTTTCTTGCTTTGCTTCTATTCCTTTTGTTGAATAAAGAAGCCTCTTTTGGCTTCTCTTTTCCTCTCGATTTTGGCAAACCATGGAGAAGCTTCGATGAAACTTCACAACCGATAGGGTTTCAAAGAAAATGAAAACTTTCTTCTACGTTTTGTTTCTGTTGGAAACGCTTTGAATTCTGATCCCTGAGAACTACTTTCAGTTTCAGGCAAAAAGCTTACCAGATTGACCTGTCTGGATTTCTATACACAACACAACTATGTATGGGGTCCATACTGAATTATTAAGTTGATGGGCACCCCTTTAATGGTCAAAAGCCTGTTTAATCGGTTTACTGCTACTCGTCATATCAGATTCTAGCACTGTAATTACTAATATAATAAATGCTAAAGGGTTATATATTTATTAATTTCAGGGTATATAAAATGGTACATATAACCTAGTCTAAACATCTATTTTAGTAATAAAAAAGCCTGGGTAATCAACAACTTCTGATTATAAACAAAAAATAAAAAAAAATGGACCCTATATTATGTGTTCTAATTCGATTCGAAAAGGATTTGTTTTTAATGGAGAGAGTTAGGAAGATTAGAATAAAAAATTGCTAAAAACTATATTTTTCTTGAGAAAGATTATCAAGAATATTCGAAAATCTGTTTTATCTTAAATATAAGGTTGTGTACATCTTCAAGAAGACTTTCTGCTCGTTAAGATTTAAGATATTTATGAAGAGAATTGGAACTAAGAAATATTCAAAGGGATGAGGTGAGATTTTAAGAATGAAAAAACAAAGACACGCTCATTTCATCCCAAAACCCATTTGGACCAACACGTTTAAGGCAAAAATGAAAATAATGGAATTAGTTTTTTTTTCATTTTTCTGGGTAGTTTTCCGATCTTTAAAGTTCTTTAGGCAAGTGCGTAAATTGTTTTTTAAAAATATATTAAAATAATTTGTATATATTTTTAATATTGCATATAAAAATTTTAGAAAAACATAAAAAGATACGAATAAAAAACAAGAATCGGCATCATGAATCAATGAAGATAGCATTTTTAAAATATTTATTTTTTTGTTAAAAAATAATTTTTTATATATATTTTGGATCGTTTTAATGTGTTGATTTCAAAAATAATTTTTAAAAAATAAAAATATATCATTTTAATACATTTCAATATGAAAAACACTTTAAAATACAATCATTAAATTCGCAATTATACTCTCAATCAATCAGGTACAGGAAAAAACAATTTTACCTACAAAACCACCAAATTAGTCATCCAGGGAAAATCATCTAGTTGGGAAGTGACAATGGCCATGAGAGACTTAATGATGTCATTCTGTAAGAAAAACTTCGAATTAACTATTATAGTTTTGAAAAAATAAACAAGGCAAAGAAAGAAGGTGTGGATCTACATGGACTTTAAACCTCGATTTCACCTACTTTTTTGCAAGATAGACCTGGAACACGTCCATGGGAGTTGGAAGTATTCGATTTCTGTCACTGTTACGAAAATGTCGAGAGCTCATTAGATAGCATGAGCTTGACTTGAGACTCTATAAACAATAGACAGAACAGACAGCACCTCAGTGTCCCCATGGCCATGGTCAACGACGGTTCTTGCTGGCAGAGCAATGCTAAATTATGCATCAAGTCTTTTTCTATTAATTATGTTGATCGAGTTGACAATTTAGTTCCACGGGCACCAGAAGTTTTTTTTCTTTTAAAAAAGAAAGAAGCAAAACCCTTCACGAAATGGATGGCTCATCTGTTTCTAGAAGCCATTTTTATTTTTGTATTTTAATTATTTTAAATAAATTTATTTAGATATTTTTATATTATTTTGATGTGCTATATTAAAAATAATTTTTTTAAAAATATATTATTTTAATATATTTATAAATAAAAAATATTTTAAAAAATAACAATAACCACAGTCAAATAAACACTTTAAAAGTATATAAGCGCGTTGTTACTCTTGTAGAGAGAGAATGGTGAGAACGCTATCTCTTTGAAGATTGGTCTGGATTGTATAAAAAGTTGATGAATATATATATATAGTAGATCACTTATTATGTGTTTAATTCGTGTGTTGTAATCGGAAAAAGGGCTAAGTTTCAAGCTCGAGTTGCATTTTTATCTGTTTGATTGTTACTAATTAATGCCTTGTCTCGTCTAGAATAATTAATAAAAACAAAGCGCTTGAAAAGAAGAAGATTGAGATCTTGGATTCTAGTTAACAAATCATATAATAATTAATAATGGAAATATAATTCAACCAAGTTGTGCTTAGTGTTTAATCCAAGATTTTTTTTTTATTATTAATATAGATATCCAGGTTAGTTTATTCGTATCTCAACTAATTTTATAGGCTCTTAAATTATTAATTATATATATCTTTAATAACCCTAAAATTTATAATACTCAAATTAATAATTTTTAAAAAAATATTTTAAATCTGATTAGTTGAGTTTTATCCTAATATTATTCTTCAAAGTCTTTAATACATTTATAAGTTGTTGGGTTGGCTGATGAAGATCCAAAGAGAAATCGACGAAAAATGATCCCAACAAGAAGAGCCCAGATTGTAGTTTTATTACTAATTAAGTTCTTTTTAAATTTGTATGCCACACAGAAAGGGATCTTTAAATAGGTCTCAGGCAGGGAATGATAAATTAGAAAGAAGAAATAACATAAAATCTAAAATTAAGCTAAAAATATATATATATATATATAAAAAAAACAAGAATAAATAAAAGAGTATCTTATAGTTCTAGTTTGAACGCTTTTCGAGGTAATTCGACAAAGCCGATTGAATATCTTATAGAATTAAATCAATAAACAAATAGAAAATCATGGCTTTTTTCATCTAGCTAGTTGTCTAACATTTTACAATGTAGTCCCTGCGTTTGAGTGTTGATTTTCCAATTAATCCTTCTTTATCTACTCTCTCTAGTCTCTACTGTTCCAACTAAGATCCATCTCTCCCCATTATGCCCACCCACAAGATTCAAATCATAGATACAAATAAAAACCCTAACAATAATGGATTCAACAAGCTTGAGTTTAGATTTCTCGTTTCCTGTAAATGGATCCAACTACAAGGAAATCATTGTTGCTGGGACATCGTGATGATTGAAGACATTTTCTTGGTATGTTGTGAATGTTTGAAGAGAAAAGGCAGTGGTCATTGTAGCTGTTGTTGTGGGTGTAACCAAGAAGTGGGATTTGGTGTGGAGTTGACGATGAATTGAGACAGCGGTGGTAGCGGTTTCGTGGGTGTTTGAAGACGGTGGCTACTTGGGGTCTCGTCATTTTGACCACCTTAAGTTTATAATCAAGTTAATTGGAGAAGGGCAAAACTCATGTGTTATTGGGATGCGATTATATAAGCTAGCTTCACTAGATTATTGGCTAATTTTTTTTAATATGAAAAACATATCTAGATGCTATCAACATTTTTTTAAAAAAAGAACGGTTTTTTTTAAATCATGTTGGAATTGATTCGATATTACTTGGTTAATTTGAGATGACCAATAAAAACATAATTTCACTCAAAATAAATATTCAAGTTAATTTATGTTTTATAAATATTAAGATGACAATATATTTGATTATGCTTTCTGAAAACAATTGAAAATGACATGGGTCAATCCATCAATTCTACAACTCGAGTCATGATTCTGAGATAACTTAATAAAAAAAAAACTAAGATAAATTATGAATTATAATCCCTGATTAAAATAATGTTGAATGATATAATTAAAATTAAAAATTTAAATAAAAATAACACAAAAAATGATTCAAGTTAATTCGAATTAACCTGTCAAATTCGTGATCTAAGTCATGAGATAAGAATAACTTCATAATCAAAATAAATCATGAAATTTAATTTTTAATTAACCAAATTAAAAAAAATAATTAAAAAAAAAACTCAACGGAGATAAAAATCTAATATTAAATAACATTGATAGAGAAAAACTGCTATTTATAAATAAATAGTGTGCTTTGGGAGGAGAGGTCTCCTCCTTTAGTGTTTTTTTTTTGTTTTGTTAATTAATGATAATAATAATAATACGTAGTCGAAACTGTTCATTGGCAACTATTGTCAGCCGATATTTTCCCAAAAATTAAGAAACGATATTGGACAATTACAACTAGGGCATGTGCATGTCCCGGTCAAACAAGGGCAGATAGAGAGGAATAATTACAGCTGTTTGTTTATCATTTTTCAACTAATAAAGCAAAGATCAGAGCCTAATTTATCAATTAATTTGACTAACTCTTCTAAAGTCGATGTTAGCACCTCTCCTACCTCTCTCACCAAGATCAATTATCCATTGACGGTCCAAGCTCTCTCTTAATGGTCAAATTTCACGAGCCATGTAAAATATTTGCAAGGTCAACTTCAAGATTTAAAGAACTGTACGTGACAGAGAGTTAAATGCTAGAGTGCAATTTAGTAGTTAGATATATTTCGTTATCAGTCACGGGCGACCAGGAAAAGTGGCCGAGTCCTTTTGCTAGCTGCCCACACTGTTTGTTTTGGATCGAAATACTCCTGTGTTCTCGAGGACTTGTAAGATATTCATCATCCAAATCGTTAGATTTTACATTAAATTTTAAAAAATGTGTATATCATTATTAAAAGATAAAATGAAAGTTGGATTTCAACTAGGAATTATTATCGTTATGATGGGTTCTATTTATTTTCATGTGAGATCAGGAGGAAATACTCGATCGTCATGCGTAACGTGAGGAGAGGGAATTGATGGCAATTGTATTTCATGTTATGAAACAAGCAACAGCTGGGTTAGTACTGCCCTGTTCTTGTTGGAGACTCCATCGATTATGCTTGAGTTCAAGCAGAAGATATCGGAGACCTAGGCGGTGCCGTCCCCTCCCATGACCATCTATGCCACTGTTTTCACGGGACTTTGAATATTTGAGAGCGCCGATGATCACGATAACACCTACCGAATCATTGACTAGCACCATTGGCAGTCAATACTTGGTGTCGTGCAGTTTAATTTCCAATTCTCGCAGGCAGCTCGGAAGAGGGAGTCTCTGAGCTCATCATATATATATCTTGACCAGGTAGAAAAATATATAGTATGATGAGATGATTACAATTATAAACTGAATTGAACTAGTTGACGATGGAGAACCGAAGTTGGATATTCCCTTACTGTCACATGCACATGTAAAGACTGAGAAAGAAGATGGAGACTTTTTTTACTAGAAACTGTGATCTTGTTCCTCCCGGACTCATGGTTGTTTTTATAGCCGTGATCCTTGTAAACTAGCACGAAGAGGAGAGTGGAGACATCGATCTCTTTGCTGGAGATTGATTACGAGATTAGTGTCTGAAACTGATTGGTTAGTGTTGAGTGCGGACTCTCTGATGTTATGAGAATTGTTTACTTGACAAAGAATATTTCAGACTGGAAAAATTCTTAACGAAGATTTTTGGTGACTGTTACCGTTTATACCTCCAAGTTATCGGTGGTTTTATTTATTTTTATTGTATAAAAAAGAGTAAGATACTTTTGTTTATATAATTCACTTGCAGGAAATGAATTATTTTTTTCCAGAGATCATGGTAAATTCAAGTCATGAAAAATAAAAACCAGAAATTTATGTTATTGGCCCATAGTTTTGTGACTTTTTTCCAGATTGATAACATATTATAGCCGAAAATTAAACACCATAGGCTACTGTATATGTTTCAACATGATGTAAATATACAGTATAGACTTGTAAGAATAAATTCACTAACAGGTATAACAATCTGTGTGTTTCTTCCTATAAGAGATCCCTAGTTGAAACTACACAGAAAAGGAGTAACGCTAACTTCTACTAGTTTTTCTCCAAAATTAGTGTATTGAGTGAGTAATATTTTAATTTCATCGAGAATTTTCAAAAATTAATTTCAAGGAGAAGATTTGATAGGATCGAAACTACTAAAATGGTATCGAATTATTCAAAATCTATGAATTTTAAGACGGAAAAATATAGATTGCATGAAATGATGCAATACAGTTTATCTAGTCGACTCGACTAATGAGGGGTTAATTAAAGCTTAATTTATTACTCTTATTTGAGTTATATTAACAGAGACAAGGATTGATGCTTTCCCAGATGAGGGTTTCGATTTTGACGAGTGAGGAAGCCGTTACGAGGTCCGAGGGAGTCAAGATCTCCACGCCATTCGGTGAAGCCATCAGGAAGACATGAACTGGGAGAGAGACGAAAGGATGTCCTCGCCGTCCCCTGAATTTATTAAACAAAAAGCTCCGGTAGCTCGGAGAACGAAGCGTGTCGGACATCCGAGAATTAGGCTCCATTTTTCAAGGCTTGCAATTTTCAATGACCATGTATGCATGTCCAAAGAGAGAATCACTTTATTACATATTATAGGTCTCATGGGTCTCGACATGACCACCTTCTTTACTTTCACTTGAAACTTTATTTAATGCTTGATTGGAACGCAATGTGATTTTTATTTTATTAAAATATTTTTATTTTTAGCATTTAGCATGAATTAGAGCCATATGACACTATTGACACGAGGGTTTAACTTGAACCAGGTATTATTATGAATTAATCTAGAAATTTATATAATTAATATTATTATTATGGTCAAACTGGATTGAGACTAGCAAGGTTAGCTCTAATGATTTTTAAAATTTTTTTTATCTAAAATAACATTATTCTTCTTTAAAAGATAAAAAGATGTTGTTTTGGGGTAATATAAGTTACCTTAATAAATTTACAACTCAAGCTATAAACTGGGTCAAGTTCTAAGTTGGGTTCAAGAACAATACTTGAACCCTTGAAGGAATCCATCGGATCAGCCCGTTTCCGTTTTCCATGATTATCACTCTCTCTACTTCTCTAGCTTGTCAAAAATACAAATGATAATTAATGGTTTGGATTTGACAGAATTTTTCTCTACTCGTGTCGATTTGAATATTGTATAAATGCATCTTGAGACTAAGTTCTTGCTGGGTCGGAACTTGATCGGCTTTTTTATTTATTTTATTTTTAACATATTCTTGTATAATTAAATAGCTATGTGCAATAAAACAAATACTTTATGTTGAGAATAAACAATAAAATAATATTATATAATGACGGGGTGGGTGGTTGAGGAGCTTGAAAGGCAAGGGCCCAGAGCATCAAAATTCGAAACCCTCCCTTCCCAGGATCCCCTGCATCTAAGCCCATATCTATCTCCCCGGGATCCCCGCATCTGAGCCCATGTGAGGAAGAACTGTTCACTGCCTTCTTTTTCTTTTTCCTGGGGCTTAAGTCTTGCTAAAAGAAATAAAAAAATCAACATAAAC
This sequence comes from Populus alba x Populus glandulosa, assembly GCA_033617975.1. NCBI lineage: Eukaryota > Viridiplantae > Streptophyta > Magnoliopsida > Malpighiales > Salicaceae > Populus > Populus alba x Populus glandulosa. The sequence continues at coordinate 3,421,700 of CM066156.1, read as the reverse complement.
TTTCATAGGGTGAGGATAATAGTTGTTAAACTCGGTGTTTGACATGAGAAATTCAAAACTCGATTCGGGTTAGATTTTTTAGCAGGGTTGAACAAGATTGTTGATCAAGATAGGTTTTAATGATTTAGTTAATTTAGAGAGAGTTTGTAAACGTGATTGTACTCGTGTTTTTTTAAAATTAAATTTGTTTTTTTAAAAAAAATTAATTTTTTTAGATGTTTTTTATCATTTTGATACGCTAATCTCAAAAATAATTTTTAAAAAATAAAAAAACATCATTTTAATGTATTTCAGCACGAAAAACACTTTAAAAAATAACCGTAATTACGCTCTTAAACCTATCCTTAATCAAATTTAAATGGTCAATATCAAGAAAAAAAATAAAAATAATTTATCTAATAACCCATTAACTGATTTTTTTTTTATTTTTTAAATTGAGTTTGACAACCATGATTATTAGTAGGTGAGAATGCAACGGATGTGTAAATTTCAACCGGCAAGTCAAATTTCTTTGAAGCATGAGAAATAAAAACCTCTCAATCTATATATTATATACTTTCTGCTTCTATTTAAATGCTGGAAAATAACAGATGGTAGGTCCATTACCAAAAGTGGATGGTAGCTTAACCATCATCTTCCTGTGTTGATGCATCCTTGCTTGCCACTTTCATGTTGGTCCAGCAGCAAAAAGACATTTTAGAGGTTTTTAAATTATAAGGTAAAGTGTTTTTTGAAATACTTTTTTTAAAAAAAATGTATATTTATTTTTTATATTGACATTTCAATATTATCATAAAACATAAAAAAATCATAAATTTAGTATTTTTTCAGATTAAAAATACTTTTAAAACAACTTGAAAACGAATCTTAGCATAAACCCCTAGTTGTCCTACCGACACCCAACTTTTCAGCATAAAAAGCTATCATTTCTATACTGTTGAGTTAAAGGATAGTGCTAATATAAGTTTCTGGATTGGTCAAGCTTTTAAAACGGCGAAAAAAATATGCTTTATTAAAAGTGTGGTCGGCTAGCGTATTTGTGTTGAAATTATTCTGAAAAAATACTCATATATTATATTATATTCACATGAATAATAAAATTAAATTATCTGGTATTTTTTATATATCAATATACACGAATTCATTTAACACGAAGCAAAAAAATCCACCATGGCTGGTTTAAGACTTCTTCTTCTTTTTTTCTTTTTTTTTTGCAGTGAAACCATAATTTACAAAATTTTGATTTTTTTTTGTTTTTTTTGTGTTTTTTTATTTTAATGTGGTAATATAAAATAATACTATTTTATATATTTTTAAATAAAAAGCTACTACTACAACAATAACACAATAACAAACACTACCTTAACCATAATAATATTTCACCTCGTTTTAACATTTCAATACAGATATTTAACATGAATTTTTTTTCCTTAACCATAACCATTAAAAAGTTCAAGCAAGAACAAATAATTTTAACTTTAAAATGTATAACTCAATTAAACGGATTCTAGATTTGTATATTACATGTTATTATTTTAAATTTTATAAATTTTAGAATCATTAAAAACTTTTATAATTATTAATTTTATAATTTATAAAATTAATTGAAATATGTCAAAATTCAGTCGAATATCCATGTTAAAAAAAATTATACAATTTTAAATAGTCTGGTTGGTAAACTTACGTGGCATGTTGTGAAGGGACTAAAATCAAATTTCAACCCCGTCAGTTGTTGATGCGATTACAGGAAGGTGATCATTAATTATCAAGAAATAATAAAACTCTCTCTCACAGGTTGATGGTGATGGGCATGGGACTCGACAAAACGAACAACGACATCGTTCCAAAGGAGCCCTAGTGCCTAGCCTAGAACATCACGCGTGCTGTGATCTATGTACAAATGGGTTGGGATAGGACTATAGAGGGTGTTTGGGAATGTAGTAGCGGTTGCTTTTCAAATAGCTTTTCGTACCGAAAAGCATGCCAATAATGTTTTTTTATTTTTTAAAAATAATTTTTGATATCAGCACATCAAAACAATCTAAAAAATACAAATCGCACTCAATTTAAAAAAAAAATTTGAAATTTTTCAAAAAGCAAGTTTAACCTCAATGCCAAACACCCCTCCAGACCGTCCCAGCATAGGCGGAACTAGGGGGGCAAGCAGGGTCCCGGGCCCCTGCAAAACACCCCTGCACAATATTAGGTGAAGACGTGAAGTTGAACAAAATAGATAGATTAATTGAAAAGTGGAACATCAAATAGATTAATGGTGTGGAACATTGAATATATATAAAATTCTGCTATTTTTTTTCTAGATCTACTAATTTTATCATTTTTTTTATTTCTTGTTACAGTGAATGTTGTTTTTTCTAATGAATTTGATATATTTTATGGGTTTGTTTCGATTATGTTAATATTTTGTTTTTAACAAAGCCGTTAAAATTATCAATTTTTTCTTACATATATCTTATTATTACCATATCCAATATACAATTAGACACGATCTTTCTAGCTAAATTAAGTTTTTTGAAGAGCACATACCCAATTTTAATTCAATTTAAGTTTTCTTTTTTAGGAACCAATAATTCCATTTTTTTATGTTAAAATTGCTTTTATATCAATTTTTTTTAATATGTTAATTTTGTTTTTATATGCCCGTGTGATTTACATGTAAAACATTATATCTGATTATATTAGTTTTGGCCCTCCCTACCAAATAATCTTAGCTCCGCCCCTGCGTCCCAGTTCAGAAATTGACTAGACAAAAATTAAGTTAAGTTATAAATGGATTGGTTATTTTAATCAAAACAGTATTATTTTATTTTAAAAAAATATTTGGAGATGATTCAGTCAAAGTTAGAACCGAGTAAAACAGATTACTCGAAACTCAACTAATTAAATTATATTTTATTAGATCAATATTTTTCTAACTCAAGAGCCTAATTTTGTGTTTTGGTTTTGAAAAAAATAATTTTGTGTGCTCTCTTGCTTGGATTTTATTTTTTATTTTTTTTAAATTTTTTGTTTTGATATAGTCATATTAAAAATAAAAAAAATATTATTTTAATATATTTTTAAACAAAAAATATTTTAAAAAATAATTACCACAATAATATTAATAATTGAATTAAGTTAGAACATGTTAAATAGATAACTTAAAACTTAATTAGTTGAGTTATATTTATTAAATCAATATTTTTGTTTAATTTAATAGTCTATTTTGTGTTGCTTTTAAAAAAGCTTTAACTGTTTATTTTGCTTGAAATTAATTATTTTTATTAGTATTAAAAATAAATTAAAAAATAATATTTTTAAATAAAAATTACTTTAAAAAACAAAAACGAACTTAAAATTCAGCGACAACGAAGATTAATTATTCTGGATTAATTTGCCAATTCGGGTCGGTTTATAGCTACATATGGTAATTAATGATGTTAGCAGGCATAAATTTTGAGTGCGTGTTTTCGCCAGGTGTCAGCGAGGAGCTCCAAACAACCTTCAGCCCCCCTATGCAGCGTGGCATCCACCCCATGGTGCTGCTCCCTCGTTGACAAATATTTGCCAAGGATGGCGAGGACAGTTTTGTTTCTCTCTACTAGAATTATAGTTAAAAAATAAAAGAACGGAAACTAATAGTGTGTTTGTTTTTTAATAGTAATGGTTTTAAAAAAATAATTTTTAGAAAAATATGGTTTGATATAGTTAATTGAATTTAAATATGTGTTTAGTAAAAAATATGATTGAGATTTTTGTATAGTAAAAAAATAAGTATAAAATATTTAGTAATTATATTTGAAAGTGTGATTATAGTTATTTTTTAAAATATTTTTTATTTTAAAATATATTAAAAAAATTTTATTTTTTTTATAAGAAACGTAATACAGAATATAGTTTAGATTTTTATCGAATACTTTTTTTATATTTGGTAGCGGTTGCTTTTCAAATAGTTTTTCGTACCAAAAAACATGCTAATAATATTTTTTTTATTTTTTAAAAATCATTTTTGATATCAGCAAATCAAAACGATCCAAAAAATACAAATCACATTTAATTTTATTAAAAAAAATCAAAATTTACTAAAACACAAGTACAAGCACCACGGATGCAAAAATAATCATAAAACAAACGCGGCCCAAGAACTGTTGGGGCCTCGGGGGGGCCCACCTCGTGCTCCCAAGTTAGCTATATAAACTATTGCTTCCTACGGATTCAAAGAATCCTGCATCCACAGATTTGCACCCTTGACACCAACTAGATAAACAAACTGTACGGAGCAATTATGCCTCGCAAAATCCAAGTCAAGTTTATCTTTATTTGGAATTAATTCTCATTAAGAAGTGATGTCAACAAACTCTCATTCACGTACTTGTTTTTTTATTCAACCAATACATATAATTAGTAATTAATTAGCTTTTGCGTGACACTTTATTTGATCTGAATTTTAAATTAAATTATATTTGAATTATCTTGATGTGAGTTTATTAATAAATAAATAAAGTAAAAAAAATAAATTAGGTTTATCTTAGTTAATTTGTTAAACTTCCAACCCACAACTTAAGTTATGAACTTTCCTATATTGAGTTAGTTTTTTATTTTATTTTATTGTTTTGTAAAATAAAAAATATAAAAAACAATTAATATCAACATGATACTAGATGATAAAATTTAATATTAAAAAGAAATCATAATATTGTTATGAATTAAACTTTTTATCTCTTGATAACTAGCGAAAAGTTATAGCGCCATTTGGAAACACAGTTTGAATCGTTTTTTTATTAAATTTTATTTATTTTTTGTTAAAAAATATTTTTTTATGTTTGAATTTTTTTGATGCGCTGATCTCAAAAATATTTTTTAAAAAATATAAAAAATATTATTTTAATACATTTCAACAAGAAAAATATTTTAAAAAATAACCATAACTACATTTCCAAACAAGCTATAAAATGTTAATGCTGACATTTTTGTTATCTGTTTTCTCGACACTTTTAATATGACATATTTTCCCGTTTCATTCTTTATATTCAGTTCATTCTCTTGTATATTGGTTGGCCTCGTATTTATATGTACAAGTCTTCCTCGTATTTAGTTCAATAAAAAAAATTATCCATGAAAAAACAAAAAAAAATCCATTTCCCATTTTATCATCTATATATAATTTCAAGAGGTTACAAAATATTGTTCTTCATAAACACATAGGCAGATATGCAAGTGATTTGTCTATGAATTAATTTCAAGGATACCTTGTTAGATACACGGATAATTTATCTAAAAATATACTGATATGTATGCAGAAGATTAAAAAAAAAAACCTCAATTTTAATGTCTTTGTCTAGGAGCGGTGCACTGCTATTAAAAAGAAAGAAAAAATGATGCGAACCAAAGAATATATGTAATCTCACACGTGGATTGGTATAAAAATATCATCGAGATCAAACCAAAAAGTCAGTCATTTCTCTTGAAAGCGAAGGATATGCCCTTTCTTTATCGAGCTGGGACTCGGCAGGTTGAGAGTCACTTCGTGGTTGGTTTTGTTTTCTCGGATCCAACCTCGTCGGAGTAAATTACACTCCTCTAGTTTGAAATCATAACCGTGGTTTAATCAATATTTTTTTTTATATATATAAAAGTATGATTTTTTTATATATATTTATACATTATTTTATTTTAATGTGTTAATATTAAAAATAATATTTTAATATATTTTTAAATAAAAAACACTTTAAAAAACAACTACTACCATACTCTCAAACACCACTTTGAATTTACAGGATTCCTGCTTGATTGTGTCTGAGAACGCGATAGAAATCACGTTACCTTAAATTTCAGATTGTTTCGTTGTGTTAATGTCAAAAATAATTTTTTTAAAATAACAAACTATATTTTAATATATTTTCAAATAAAATCACTTTGAATTACCAGAGTTCCCCACAAACTTCACATCACATCATTGTATCTGTATTTTACAAATTTTCAGTGATCAGATAAATATTCCAAGATGTCGAAAAGGAGAATATCACTGCATGTCTTTTAATCACTAAAGCTTTTCTTGTTCATGCTTCAACTAAAATACAAAATAATCAGAATCTAACTTCAAAATGAAAACGATTCTGTACTGATAAAGTTAGAGTTGCATGAACATCATCATAGTTCTCGAGAATCACTATTCTTCACAATATACTAACGATACAGAGGACGAGTCTTCAACTCCTTCGAAGATAATATATCTTAGTCGAGAAGCAAACTGATCTCAAAATACCGGGACACCCTTGACTTGCCAGGTAAGCTTGTACCGAGAGGGGGGGCGTGGCAATCTTGTAGTTTTTTGAGCCGATTCGTCCACGAAAAGGATCCTGGGTTTCATTTGATTCGACGAGGGACATGGCAAAGGCAGATTTTGTGTATTTTCCACGCACGTTCGCACTATGCAGGCTTTCCATTCAGAGGCAAGCAGTGCGCTGTGAATTACCCAGGGCCCCGTACCTAATAAAATTATCATTGTTCTACTCCATTGTCAACACACCAACCGTCAGTTTTGTAATTTCTGCCTTTTAAAATTATATTTATCTCAAAATTATTAAATTAATATATTGTTTTAGTGATTTTTAAATAGTGTCTGACAAGTCCTTGACTTCTTATTTTGTTTTCTTCTTTAATCCTTGACTCCTCGTTTTCAATATGAACAGTGTTAGTCGATTCCGAGCAATGCTCACAGCATGAGCGCATACATGTTGAGGAAAGCCCAGCCAAAAACCAGTTTCACACACCGAGGCCCCGCCTGGAAAACAGAAGACTTCAGCTTTCGAGGAAAAAGACAAAAACATGTAGTGGAAAATAGCTAATTTACAGGTAATCGTGTTGAATTTTCTCGAGTGTAAATAAAAAGAATTTAAGCTGTGAAAAATTAATCTATATTTTTATTAAATCTGACTCGGTAAGTTCATATTAAAATTTTCTTAGGAGATTTTTTTTTTTTTTTTGTCATTGGATATTTTAAAAGACACTCGTCCTTTTATCGAGACTGACTTTAACATTCGAGGACACTCCAACTCTTCCAGGAAACTTGCCTTGTTGATATTCCATTCATCCAAATCTAATTCTCTACGTCTCTCAGCTCGTAAAAGGAAAGGCTGTAATTTTAGAAGCTTCTTAGCAACTTCATCAACAAATTATCACTGTGTTAAACATGTCCTCGGCGACGGGTACGAAGAGAAAATCTAGTTCTTTTATTTTTTTATTATTAATACATGTGTGATCAGTCTGAATGTATTTTTATTAATCTCACGAATTTTAAAATTAACAATCATATAAATTTTTAGTAATTATAAAATTTGTAAGATTTAAATTAATAATTTTTAAATAATAATTTTAAAATGTAATTAGTTGAACTATATTTCATAAGAAAACTTAACTCTTGATGTACTTATGATGTGATCCCTAATGACAAGAACTAATCTTTCAACAAATATTCAATTTTAACATGAATGGCCTTTCTTGATAGAACCAAGTATTGTACATATTATCAATATATTTTTCAATAAAACCAATATTTTTTTCAAAAAATACACAACTACTCAATTTACATATCATACATGATAAAAAATACATACACATATTCAAATACAGTATGTGTTCGAGTCGCTAATGAAGCACAAAACTTGGAATCGATTTGAAACTAATTTGAAAAGAAGGTCAATCAACTATTTTTATTAAACCATGTTTTATGTGATGACCCGATATAACGTGATTATAATACCTGATAATGCATGCTTAAAGTAATTAATATTTTATTTTATTTAAATAAAAATATTTTTGTAGGATAATTAAACCACCATATTTACTTCCCGTTAAAGTTATCAAATTAAGAGGGGTTTTGAGATGTGATTTTCACCATATTTTTAATTAAAATTTGATTTTTTTATTTTAAACTAAAACTTTTAGTATTTTTAATCGTTTTAATATATTAATATCAAAAATAATTTTTAAAAATAAAAATATATTATTTTAATATCTTAAAAAAAAAAACACTTTGCTCACAACCCATCCCTAAACTTTTCTTTATAACAATAATAAATTAAAAAAAAAAAGGAAAGAGAAAAAGAAAACATTGAATTAAGTAAATAAAGATGGTGTTTGGGAGTGTGGTAACGGTTGCTTTTCAAATAGCTTTTCGTGCCGAAAAGCATGCCAATAATGTTTTTTTATTTTTTTAAAATTATTTTTGATATCAGCACATCAAAACGATATAAAAAGTACAAATCGCACTCAATTTTAACAAAAAATAAAAATTTAAAATTTTTCAAAAAGCAAGTTGAACCTCAATGCCAAACAGCCCCAAAATATCCGAGGAACCCTGTACACTCAGCGTCCAACAACCAAGTTGAATTCCGTGCCGGTTTAAAAGCAAGATAAAAAAAATTTTAGATGTTTTTTTTGTTTAAAAATATATTAAAATAATATATTTTTTTTATTTAATAATATATCAAAACATTAAAAACTATTTTAATTTTTTTAAAAAAATATAATTCGATCCAGTATCAAACACTAGGTAGTAGTTTCACATAAAGTTTTCCCTGGAAGCAAAAACCTTTCCCAACACTCGAAACACCACAGGCTTTCCCCACAGCCCCGGGCGCCCTTCAACCTCACCACGGCAGCGGCGCGTGAACCAATTCCACAGTTTTTTTTAACCTAGGTCGGTAACACAGTAAAAAAAAGGTTAAAAAGAAGAAGAAAGAAGGTAAAACAATTTGACTGACCGACCTATTCGATACTGGATTTGGATCTCCTAAAAAACCTAAACAGTTGACCGTCACCTTGCCTTTAGTTAAGTTTGTTACCTTTTCCACCTGTCCTTCTCTCCCCCCTCTATTTTGTTTTGTTTTGTTTTTTTTTTTTTTTTAACTTTCCGTTTTCTTTAACCACGATTATCTTTAATCATAATTATAAATTTATAACTCACAACATATTTCGCTTCTCTTAATGTTATTCTTTTTTTTCCCCTACTTCTCTCCTGTCGCCCGTCATGAGCGTCCAGTAAAACCCTAATTTCTCAATCTCTCCCTCCCTCACTCTCCTTCTCTTCTTCCTCACAACATCAGGTACGATATCGATTGATTTTCTCAACTAGAAACCCTAATCAATTATTAACGGTCACTGGTTTTGATTTTGAATTTTGGACTGTTCGGTGGATCTGATTTTTTTTTCTGCAGAGAAATTATTGAAAAAGAAGAATATATGTCCTACAATCAATCAAGGAGTGGCAGCGATAAGAGCGAGTTACAGTATAGGAAATCAGGGCGATCCATCAGCTCTAATCAGCTACGGACTTCCTCTCAATCTTACGGCAAGGGCGGTGGTGGTGGCGGCGGTGGCCCCCCAGTCCCTTCACCGTCTTCTTCTTCTCTTTCCTCCAATCGCAGGTACTCTTTTTTTTTATTTTTTTTTCAAGTTTAGGGTTTTTATTAATCCATGAGGAGTTTTTTTTTTAATTGATCTGTTGGATATTTTTGGATGATGGGCAGTTTCAATAAGAAGTCTAGTTATGTTCCACAAGGAGGAGGGCAATCTAGTAGGGTAAATGTGGCACCTGTTGTGAATTCTTCCGATTCCGGTAATAATGCTGCTTCTACAATCCGTAATGTACAGAATGGTGCCGCTGCGCAACCCCCATTACATGGTATGTTGGATGATTTTTACCTACTTGTATGGAAATAATTGTACCTTTGGTGGAAGGAATGTGATAATTGAATGCGAAGTTTGGATTTTTGATGGGTTTTTGCATGGTAAAGGGTTTTTTTAGTGATTTTTTTTTTTTTAAGGAACATCTGATGCTCCGCCGCCTGCAAGCAGTTTTACCAATCCGACAGAAGCATCAGCTACTCAGAGGAGTGCCCGAGCTGTTCCAAAGGCTCCAACTTCTCAACCTGCCGCCATAAGTTCGGAGAGTGGAGCACCCACTACACCTGCCAAGGGTAAGTTTGCTGTTTCTGTATGGTACTATGGGGACAAGTAACTTCATTTCTGTTTTCATGTTTGTTAAGTTTTCAATGTTTGTTTCTTGACATTGTTTTATGTTCCTCCATTGGAACAGTAAGTCATGTATTTACAATGTTTCTGATGTCACAGCCCCAGTAGATGCATCTAAGGCGTTTGCGTTTCAATTTGGGTCCATTAGTCCTGGCTTTATGAATGGGATGCAGGTATTTGGTACTGTTTCATGCTCTTAGTGCTACTTGCAATTCTCTATATTTAGTTTTTTGTTAGCTGAAGGATTGTGTTCTAGGTTCCTGCTCGAACAAGCTCAGCCCCCCCAAATTTGGACGAGCAGAAACGTGACCAGGTATGTGTGTTCCCTCCCAACCAAGCAATGTTCTCTTGCTAGCCCTTCCATTTTCTTGCAATGTTCTTAGACACAGTATTCAACATTGCACAATATTGTCTTAACAATCGACATAAAGATGTGTGTTTTATTTCTCTCTTTTCCTTAAAGGAATTCACTCCTTTACCTTTATAATCTAATACTCTTAAGGGTTTTAAATGTAGTATGGCGTGTGTTTGTTTGAGTTATCGAATCTTGACAGCTGTATCTTGTCTTGATATTTGGCTAGAGATATATAGTCATTATGTCTATAAATAAATATCAAAGCATTCATGCCATACCTTCAACATGCAGGCACGCCAAGATACATTTAGGCCTGCTCCTTCATTACCGACTCCTGCTCCTAAGCAGCAATTTCAGAGGAAGGAAGTGAGCGCAGCAGAACAAACTATCTCTGGGGATGTTCATCCACTTCCCAAGGCCAAAAAGGAGACACAAGTCTCACCTGCACCATCTGCGAGCCACTCACAGAAGCCTTCTGTTCTTCCGGTTCCTCCTATGGCTTCTATGCAAATGCAATATCTGCAGCCACAGGTCTCTGTGCAGTTTGGTGGCCGAGGCCCACAAATTCAGTCCCAGGGTGTCCCACCAACTTCTCTTCAGATGCCAATTCCAGTGCCATTGCAGATGGGCAATGCTCCTCAAGTGCAACAGCCAGTGTTTATTCAAGGTATCCAACATCATCCTATGCAGCCTCAGGGAATGATGCGTCAAGGGCAAAACTTGAGTTTTACGACCACAATGGGTCCTCAGATACCTCCTCAGTTAGGCAGCTTAGGAATGAACATTGCCTCACAATATTCTCCACAACAGGGTGGTAAATTTGGCGGTCAGCGTAAAACATCTGTCAAGATTACTGATCCAAAGACACATGAAGAGCTGAGGCTTGATAAACGCACAGATCCCTATCCAGACAGTGGACCATCGGGTCTAAGATCTCATCTCAATGCTCCCCAGTCCCAGCCAATTCCATCATTTACACCTTCACGTCCAATTAACTATTATCCTAGTTCTTACAATACAAATAATTTATTTTTTCAAACTCCAAGCTCTCTACCGTTAACTGGTGGGCAAATAGCACCAAATTCTCAGCCACAACCTAGGTTTAATTATCCAGTTAACCAGGGGCCCCAAAATGTTCCGTATACCAATGCATCTGCTCTTAATTCCCTTCCAGCTAGTAAGTCTGGGATTGCAATTCATGGTGTCGCAGAACCGCATAAATCAGAACATGCCAGTGATGCACTTAATGCAATCTCCTCAACTCCATCTGGAGCAGTACAAGTGACCATTAAACCACCAGTTGGTTCTATTGGAGAGAAAGTTGTGGAGCCATCTTTGCCGAAGATCTCTCCTGTAGAAAAGGGCGGATCCCACAAATCCTCAAGCTCATCGGGGGAAGCTAGCCCATCTCCTTCTCAAAGAGATTCAGAGACTTCATCAGAAAGCTCTTTACGGCAGGCAAAACCTGTTGGTGAATCGCTGGTCAAGTCACCTCCAGTGGCAGCAAAACAGCTTGCAGAGGTTGCTGTTGATGGTGCAGCTTCTACTTTGCCAGCTCAGTCTGTGGAGGCAATACCAGTTGTATCCAATGCTGAAGACCGAAAAAAGGAAGCTCCGAGTATTCAGAAGAAACCAGGCAAGAAAGGAAGTGTTGAGCCTCAGCATCAGGTACTAACATGCTGCATTCAAGATCATATATTCCATTAATCATCATGCAATTATTTTTGATAAGGTGGTTCTATTTTTTCATTTGCTTTTTTTATATATAGATTGGTGGACAGACTACCTTGTCCACGAGCTTGTCTTCTCGCACTGTGGAACTTGGTGTATGTTATGGCGGTGGAGTTTCCGAAACTGCAGAAACTAATGCAGCTCCTTCCTCATCACCAGCAAACAGTGAAGCTTTGACAAAATCAATCAAGGAACCAGTGTCAACAATTTCTGCTCTGAATCCTGATGTTTCTGAAATGAAGGTTGAGAATGCTGGAGATGGTTTTAATGCTGTTTCAGATCAGGTTCTTGTTGCTGGAGTTGCTAAAACTCCACACACCACTCCACAAGCTATGCTGGATGGTTCTTCCTCACAGGAAAAACTAAAATGTGAAATTCCAACCGCAGAAGAGAAAGGACAGAAATCACTGTCTGAATGTCTTAAACAAGATTACAGCATGTCTCCAGCACCAGTTAATTCAAAATTTGCAGACCTTGTCAAGCAAGATAAAGAGGTATCTGATTTGACAGGGACATCTGTTGGCAATGAGGTCCCAGCCTCAGAAACTGCACAGGAGGGGCTGGTGGAACCTGTGACTCACCACACAGCAAATGACAAGGTATCAGATAGTGCTGATGTCTCTGCATCCAGAAATTTAGATTCTGCCGATGATAGAAAGCCTTCAGATGCATCTTCGAGGCACGGTGATGGCATAAGTAATAAAGAAGCTTCTGTTACAAAATCAAGTGTATCGGGTCAGCAGGATTCTCTTCCAGTTCCTGATCTTTCTGAGGCAACTGCAAAACACAAAGGGGAATGTGCGGAAAACCCCGGCAGTGGAACAGTCCCTCATGCAATATCTAGTTCCAAAGAAAAACCCACTGAGCCGACTTTATCAAAGAGTACCTCTGGTAGATTTAAGAAGAAGAGAAGAGAATTTCTTCTGAAAGCAGATCTTGCTGGGACTACTTCTGATCTTTATGGGGCATATAAAGGCCCCGAGGAAAAGAAAGAAAATGTCATATCTTCAGACGTCACAGAAAGCACCAGCCCTATTCTGAATCAGACACCTGCTGATGCCCTGCAGGTTGACTCTGTAGCAAGCGAGAAAAATAAAGCCGAGCCAGATGATTGGGAAGATGCTGCTGACATCTCTACACCGAAACTGGATAGTGATGGGGAACTATCATGTGGAGGATTGGGACAACATGATTCAGACGGGAATGCGAACACAGCCAAAAAATATTCGAGAGATTTCCTCCTTAAATTTTCTGAGCAATTTTCTAATCTTCCTGAAGGTTTTGTAATTACATCTGATATAGCAGAGGCTTTGAGTGTCAACGTTTCTCATCCTGCTGATCTTGATTCATACCCCAGTCCTGCAAGAGTTATGGACAGGTCTAATAGTGGATCTCGAATAGACCGACGTGGGAGTGGTATGGTTGATGATGGCCGATGGAGTAAACAGCCTGGTCCATTTGGTCCGGGAAGGGATATGCACTTGGATATGGGTTATGGACCTAATGCCAGTTTTCGACCTGTTGCAGGAGGCAACCATGGTGTTCTGAGGAACCCGCGAACACAGAGTCCTGGACAGTATGCAGGAGGGATTCTATCTGGACCCGTACAATCAGCGGGTCTGCAGGGAGGGATGCAAAGAGGTGGCTCAGATGCTGACAAATGGCAGCGTTCTGGTAGTTCTGTGTATAAAGGATTGATTCCTTCTCCTCATACTCCATTACAGACTATGCACAAAGCTGAGAGAAAGTATGAAGTGGGTAAAGTGGCAGATGAAGAAGCAGCCAAGCAAAGACAGTTGAAAGGCATATTGAACAAGTTAACTCCTCAGAATTTCGAGAAGCTTTTTGAGCAAGTAAAAGCTGTTAACATTGACAATGTTGTGACACTTAACGGCGTTATCTCACAGATCTTTGACAAAGCTTTAATGGAGCCCACTTTCTGTGAAATGTATGCTAATTTCTGCTTTCATCTAGCAGCAGAGTTGCCTGAACTCATTGAAGATGATGAAAAGGTGACTTTCAAGAGGTTACTTCTGAACAAGTGCCAGGAGGAATTTGAGAGAGGGGAGCGAGAGCAAGAGGAAGCTAATAAAGCTGATGAAGAGGGTGAGATTAAAAAGTCGGATGAGGAAAGAGAAGAACAGAGAATCCAGGCACGGAGACGAATGCTTGGTAACATAAGACTAATTGGTGAGCTCTATAAAAAAAGAATGTTGACTGAAAGAATAATGCATGAGTGCATCAAAAAGTTGCTGGGCCAATATCAGAATCCCGATGAGGAGGATGTTGAGTCTCTTTGTAAACTAATGAGCACTATTGGAGAGATGATTGACCATCCCAAAGCTAAGGTGCATATGGATGCATATTTTGACATGATGGCAAAATTATCAAACAACATGAAACTCTCATCTAGGGTTAGATTTATGTTGAAGGATGCGATTGATTTGAGGAAAAATAAATGGCAGCAGAGGAGGAAGGTTGAAGGGCCGAAAAAGATTGAGGAAGTGCACAGAGATGCTGCTCAAGAACGACAGCTGCAAACTAGTAGGCTGGCTCGCAATCCTGGCATGAATTCTTCTCCAAGAAGGGGCCCTATGGATTTTGGTCCGAGAGGGTCAACAATGTTATCTTCTCCAAATGCTCATATGGGTGGTTTCCGAGGGTTTCCTTCTCAGGTTCGTGGGCATGGCAACCAGGATGTTCGGCATGAGGACAGACAATCTTATGAGGCTAGGACTGTGTCTGTTCCCTTACCTCAAAGACCTCTTGGTGATGATTCTATTACTCTGGGTCCCCAAGGTGGTCTTGCAAGAGGAATGTCCATTAGAGGAACACCTGCTATTACAGGTGCTCCTGTAGCTGAGATTTCTCCAAGCCCAAGTGACTCGAGAAGAATGGCAGTTGGTTTGAATGGTGTTAGTGCCATTTTAGAACGATCAAATTATAGCCCAAGGGAAGATCTCATTCCAAGATATTCTCCTGACAGATTTGCAGTTGCACCTGCTTATGATCAAATGAGTGGTCAGGAACGAAATATGAATTATGTTAACAGGGACCTGAGGAATCTAGATCGTGGGTTTGATAGGCCGCTGGGATCATCATCACTAACAAATACACAAGGGCCATCTTTTGCCCAGAGTATTCCAACAGGAAAGATGCAGCCTGAAGAACAACTGCGAGCTATGTCCATGGTCACAATAAAAGAATTTTACAGGTACAATTTCATGTCTTGCATGTGTTTTGCTCATTCATCTCAATATTATTGTTTTCAATTTTTCTAAGAAGAATCATGATCGAATGGTATTGAAGTTAATTGTTGGTTTGGTCCCATTTTAATATATTTCACAGACTTCAGTACCCTGTCTCACAATGTCTGTTCTACTAGGATGTATCATAGTATGGTATCATACAAAAATAGGCATAGATACACGCAAGTTTGTTGGTTGCTTCTGTTGAATACAATCTTGTTGCCTAGGGTATGGCAGTATTTTCATGTTGGAGAGGGAGACTATTGTCTCTTACTTTTTTGCACGTTTGTTTTCTCTGAATTTAAGCTCATTATTCTGCGAATAAGAGAACCTCTGGTTCAGGTTGTATCAACAGGGTACTAAATAGATTGCTATTACCAAACTGGAGTGATGGTAATAGCAGTCTGTGATAGAAATGGATGGCTAGTGGAAAAGGATGCTTTGTTTCATTTATACTTGGTCCATTTGGGAGTTGGTTTTGGGTTTTATTGCATTTGCCACAGGTACATGGGAAAAACAAAATGTTTTCCTGAAGACATTTGTGTTTAAACGACATTGTACAGTCTTAGGAAACCATAAGCAAAGCAATGCTTGAGAATGAAATCCCAATCTAAGACAGGATATGAGCGTGGTAAGCAGTGAAGGAGTCACATTCATTTCAGTGGAAACCTTAACTCAGTTTAGCTTCATTGTGTCCTTGTCGATAAGATGATTGTGATGTTGATCCTGTAAGGGCTGGGATTGAACAAAGGTAGTTTGTGTAATTTCAATATGATATATGTATCTGGCGAGTTTCTTCCCGGTACCCCAACACCCCCCCCCCCACCTTTCTTTTTTTGTCTTCTAAAAGGTCATGATATTTGTGTTATGGCAGAAACTGTTGGGTTTCATGAGTCAAGTGTAAATATAGCTTAAAACTGTGCGTGTAGATTTTCTCATATATTGATTGAAATTCTCTCCTTTCAGTGCCAGAGATGAGAAAGAAGTTGCTCTATGCATAAAAGATTTGAATTCCCCAAGTTTCCACCCTTCAATGATCTCTCTCTGGGTCACAGACTCATTTGAAAGGAAGGACATGGATAGAGATCTTTTGGCTAAGCTTCTTGCCAGTCTTGCAAGATCCCAGGATTGCATTTTGGATTCAAATCAGCTCGTCAAAGGGTAGGAGCAATTTACTCGGTTTGATTGAGTTTAATTCTCTCGTCTACAATGTCATTTTTTTTTATATTGTGTGGCCAGGTTTGAATCAGTTCTGACTACCTTGGAGGATGCTGTAACTGATGCCCCCAAAGCACCAGAATTTCTTGGACGCATCTTGGGCAGAGTTGCTGTAGAAAATGTTGTTCCACTAAAAGAGATTGGGCGGTTATTGCATGAAGGCGGAGAGGTGCCGGGTAGCCTTCTTAAGTTTGGGCTTGCGGGGGACGTTCTTGGAAGTGTTTTGGAGATGATCAAAGCAGAGAAAGGACAAGGTGGCGTAAATGAGATTCTCAACTCCTCCAATTTGCGTTTTGAAGATTTCCGGCCTCCACATCCTAACAGATCAAGGATACTAGAAAAGTTTATTTAGATAGCGATGCTCATTGTATCTTTTTAGGGAAAAAAAGATTAAAAAAAATCATGTCTAGTGCTTCTAGGTTACTTGTCCATTTTCATAAATATTTTTCCATGTGGGTGGGGTGGGAGATTTATATATGGGATTTCCTTCTACGAGTCCTAATATTATTCAAATATTCACCTTGAATATGAAAGGTTCAATTGAGCGTCTGAATTTTTATGTCTTGATTCTTTGGCAGGCATCTATTTTGTGCTTGTTACATGGTTCTTGCCGTGCTTTCCATTGTGAGTTTTTTTCTCTCATGTTTCTATGATTGATTTCTGTTGAGTTGCCATCTGTAATGTGTTATTTGTTATTGGAAGTGTATGATTTATGTAAATATGGTAGGGATTTATTGGTGGTTTAAAGTGTTTTTTATCTATAAATGTATTAAAATAAAAAAAAAATAAAAAAAATTATTATGAATATTAGCATATTAAAATAATTTAAAAGTAAAAATTAATATATTTTAAATAAGAATAAAAATTTAAAAAACACGATTTATACTTGTTTTTCAATGAACAGAACACGGTACACCTCCATAATACCAAGGTAACCAAACAAGTTCGTGAGGGGCTGGGTGGTGGAATTTAGGGGTGAGGAAGAGCTGCGTTCTTGGTCTAGATGTATTTTAGCACTATTGATTGGTGGTTTTATTGGCTTTTGATATTGATCCAAGTGTTTGCAGGGGAATCTGCAAAGCAAATGTCTTGACGTCTACGTCCAGGGGAATCTTTAAAGTATAATTTGGAATCTTTTATGCAACCTTTTGATGGTTGTGATTGGCTTGGCTGCTAGAAAACAGAGGGAATGGAAAGGGGCTTCGAGGATATTATTTATTCCCTAGAACAAGTAAAAGCAACGCAAGCTTGGCCCAGACACCTGCAGAGTTTTCCTTCTTACATCTCTCCATATTCATATTCTGGTAAATGATATGGTGAAGAGTCCAGACCAGCAATTGTTAGCCATGGCCCTGTTGACAGGGTGACATTTCGTCGCAGAGAACTCCACACTTCTCATTGCAGGTTACCTGGGAACTCATCTTCTTCCTCCAAGCTTAAACTCAAGGGCAGCACTGTATTGACGCCTTCGCTTTTGCAGCCTGAACTAGGAAGTGTAAGTAAATTGCCTATACTTGCATTTAGCTGCTGGTGTTTTTTGAAATTCTTGTTCCCAAAAAGTCTTCTTTCCTGTATGATAAACTGTCTGATAAATTGATATACTCCAAAGCTTCGAGGGGAAGATCATACGTCCATCATCCCGGTTATATGTTTATAAAGGTATCCTCTTTCTATTTTTTTTTTTTTTTGATAACTGGTAAAGGCATCCTCTTTGTAAATGAATTGAGCAATTTGGTTAATCACTTGACCTTATATAAAAATCATTAAAAAAAATTAATATAATAACAAATATAAAGAAGGAATATGCAGTAACAGTACCGAGCTATATATATAACAGAATGGAGTGTCAGACAGAAACCTTGTTCTACAAGCGCAAACAATATCTCCAGTATGTTTTCAGCAAACAAATTACAAGAGCAAGAGAAAGACCCCTTCCTTTAGACTGAATTACAATGAAAGTATATGAAAAAAAGAAATGAAAGAACTTTAAAGAGAAAACGGTCTTGTATAAACATCAAAAGGCTCGCAAGAAGTTAGCTGTGGCTCCTGTCAACGAAGAGAACACAACAAAACATCAATATGATGAAAAAAAATAAGTGCTTTTATAAATCACAGGATTTCACATGCATCAGATATGAACTTATGCGAAGGAGTGACTTGTTAATAAGATTTTTCCCAAAAAAATAGGAGGAGGAGATTTCCCCGCAATCCAAACACAACATAATGTACTGAACCTTTCCCAGCAGCTATCAGTGAAGTTGACCCATACAAACTTCACTTGCATCTTATTTCTTTTTGATCAATAATTTTGCTTACAGCTTTAATAGTTTGAAGATGTGAAATCGGTGGGAATGTCAATTCACTTCTCATCATCTTAACAGGTTGAAAGTTTAAACAAGTTCCTTCATTTACAAGTCTGGTTGATCTTAATGCATGAGAAAGTGACTACATGTCGATCTTTGTGTGAGTAGATGCAAATCAAACCAAACATCAGTTTGACAATGCATAACGGTATTTTAAAATGTCAGATCCTATTAACAGTACCCCACACCCATGTTTTATGGAAAGATCACCCCTTCAGTTCCCAACCATATAGATGAAATTCAACATATCATGGATAACATGAATCGCACAAAAGGTAATGCCTATGAGGTAAATTTGGAGTACAGTCCCCTTGTGAACGAGAATAGAGAAAATCAGGGAATCTCAAGGCAAGCTAGCCTATGCCTTCAATATTGATCAGTATTGGTACTCATAACATCAAAAGTTGATTAATGCAAAGATTGTGAAAGCCCAACCTGTCTCAGCCCACCACCACCACCACTGCCTCCTGTCAAGAGCATGCCGATGAGAGATGTCACAACATCCCCCCCGCCAAGGTTATTACCACCAGTATTTCGAATGGTGGTACGCATTGAGTTTAGAATGCTCCCATACGTGGTGCCATGTCCACGCTCAATGGCTTGGATGAAGCAAAATGTCATTGCACCTGTCGAAGTTATCTTTGATAAAGCCTGTGCAATAACAAAATTTGAGTTTTTGAAACCCAGGTCTTAAAATGCCTTGCAAATATAAAATTTCACTAATCTCTCGGCCAATTTTTTTTTCCTTTCATGAAACTTACAGATGTATCAGCAGAGGTTTGATCGTCATCACAACCACTAAAACAAATGACATCTCCACCATTTGTCCCTTTCCATATACCTGATCGTGGACGATGGTCCTCCCATACATACTGCCCATTCCTATTTTCAAGAGGTAAGACATGATCAGAACAGAGAATATAGTAAAACATCAAGGACAATATTGTAAAACACAAAGGAAACAAGAAGCTTATCTGTGGTGGTAATTTGTATACACAAAGATGGAAAACCAAACCTGTATTTCACACATGCTTATATCTATATAATTATCTTCAATTCAAGAAGTATGAGATAACTTACTTAGGAATCAAATAATTCAGGTTCACATATCAATACTCTATCCGCATTTTATTATTTTCACTTTAAGGTCCTTTCAGATATAACTAAAGCAAAATCAAGAACATTGCATTTATAACTTGGGTAGATATACCAAAACAAATGTCAAACATCGAATGTGGATTCCTTCTCTAACTATAAGAAGTTGTTCTACCGTGGAAAAATGTTTTAAATAAAAACAATTGGTTGAATATGGCATAGGACAAAAAGGAAGTCTATGTAGTTAATGTTCAAAATATGAAATGTTTTTTGGTCAATGATGTTTCAATTTAGAGCTCACTTGTCACAAACAAGTAAGGAGAGAAATTTAATCAAAATCTAAGAATGTTCTGATAACACTAACCTGTTCATTCTGCAAAGGAAGTGTAGATCCAATACAGTGCCACTATGGCAAGCATCAATTATTGCGTGAAGTCTGACACCATGAGGAAGCGGTCTGACAATTGTTGCATTGATTTCATCATCAACAATCATATCTTGAGTTTCAAAGTCAAGTGGACATAGAGTTTCATCATATCCATCAGCCTCATCACCATTATAATTTCTTTGCCTTGAACCATGTCCAGAATAGTGAAAAAGCAAGGAATCTCCAGGTTGACAACCTTGTACAAGCCAAAATAATGCCATCCTCATGTTTTGTTTGTTGGGAATTCTGTAGGGGTCAGTTTCTTCTTCTGCACTTCAAATTCCAGACAAGGATTAATACTGGACATGTCCAATAAAACCTAAACCAAAAATTTACTCCGCCTAATGGCTATGCAAACAACTAAATATCATAGCAATGAGATAAATATAAAACTTCATTTGTACTGCAAAACAAAAGGCAAGAGCAATTCCAAAACAAACGATATCAACAAAAGGCAAAACCAGTGACCACAGCTAGATAGTAACTTCAATATGCCACCAGTCTTTAGGAAACTGCTGTACAAGGACAAAAACTCACTTTGGGAAAATGATATACAAACAAATAAATCATAAGAGAACTTATGTTGAAAAGAAAAGGGAAGAAACTTAAGAATCTTTTCTATACTTGAAATGGTTATTAATATCCAAATCTGCTTCCTTCTAAGCAATGAATGATAGCATCAGTTGCTACACTCCTAAAGGGTCTGGTGGGAAATCAAATTCAAAAAGTGGAACCATTTACAACAATTGCTATATTTTTCCAGCCATCGCAAAATGGAATAAGGAATCGAAGTAGATGGATTACAAGCATGAGCCAGATAGCAAATTCAACTGTCCCGGCTTTAAAGAGAGCAATACTTCCAACTCAAAAGTTCCAGAGAGTAACAATAGCTACTAACATTTTCTACAACGAGAAACTCATTCAGAACTCCCTCAACTTGCTATTGAATTGAACATAGCTTCATCGCAACAGCTTAAACAACACTAGCAAACTTCATCTTTAAAAAACCCATAGTTAATTCCATTAAAAAAAATCTACAATTATACAGCATCATTACTAATTAAGCACATTTCGATATGTAAAAATTATCATTTGAATAACACCAACCCCTAATAAAACATTATTAAGAACCCAAACTTTTATCAGTCCAAATCCAAGACAACACAAAAAAATCAATCTTCAACCAAAAGGGTCTCTCTTTTTATCAACAAAAACCCTTTTTAACTTTTAAGCACCCATCTTTGAAAAAAGAAACAAAAAAAACGATCTTTTTAGATCCGCAGCTGAATCATCCGCATTAAGATTCAACACTGAAAGGGACCGGAACACATACCAGTTAACATGAGAATAGAATCTTGAGGGAACTGAAACTTGGTCATCAAAAGATGACGCATGCACTTTGCATCATTGATACACCCCTTTAACTCGTGCCTCGAGTACTTGTACGAAATCCCAACAATAACTGCCTTTTTTCTTCCGTGTTGGTTTGGTGGAGGGCCCGGTGGCGCGTGGTTGTAGGGGGACGGTGGTGCGAGCGTCGAAGGAGGAGGAGGAGTGGTGGGGTTTGATGGTGGAGGAGCATGGCGAGAGTGGACAGCGATGTGAGTTACAGCTTGACAGATAACACAGCGGATGGATTCGGCACCCGGTGGTAGCTGGAGCGGAGTCTGGCATTTGGAACAATTTACAAGCATGTAACTATACATTATGGTTGTTGTTAGGTGTTTTTTTATGGATATTTCTGGTGTATCAATGGAGATGTGTTCTAATCTATCGGCCAGGGAGAAATTAGCAATTAGGAATTCACCAAATAATAAAATGGCAGGTCATAGGCATAGATAGGGCCAGCAGGGGCGAGGATGGTGCTGGTGCTGCCTTTACCATCATCTCACCTCATTTGACTTTTCGTACGCGGAATCGCGTTAAAACTATTACTTGCCTTTTAAAATATTTTTTCGTGATGTAATTTTATTTTTTTAGGAATCATTTTTTTTCATTTGTAATCTTTTCTATTTGATTTTCTATTATCTCCGTTCTGGTATTCAATCAACGCTAATATGTATTAATTTTTTTTAATAATACAATACTTTTTTCAGTTTTCTTCTTTTTTCATTTTTTCTTTATCATTAATTTTTTTTTACTTTGGAAACTAATTTTCAGCACATGAACGTGGAAAGGGGAAGGGGAGAGAGGGGGTGAATAAAAAGTACCAGAAGCCTGGGAAAAATCTAATTTTATTGTGAGTAATTAATTAATTATATGTCTATATAAATTAACTTGCGTGCGTAAAAAATGTATTTTTGCTATGAATTATAGCTGTGTAGAGCTTGGATAGATTGTGGGTAACAATTGATTCGGGCATCCCCGTTGTCAATTAATTTTTTTAAAGTAGAAAATATTTTTATTGATTTAAATATTAATTAAAATTAAACTCTATTTCTTAACAAACCTGTAAAATACACTTGTTTTGGATAAAACTAGGGTTTCTGCTGTTATTTTGTTTATATATTAAACATAAAATTGAGAAGCTTCTTGATTCTTCTTCCATGTGGATATGATCCACCTTCTATGAAAGGAGTCGACAGAGCTTCTTTAATGGAGTACGCCATCTTCGTGTCACAGGAGATATAAAGAAGAAGAAGAAGCTTTCTTGAAGTATGGATTTGAATTCAAAAGGAATGCTCTGTTTGACGAATTCTTTCTGCTCCACATAAAACGTAAAGCTTCGATACTTCCACCCGTAAGCATAGTTGTAAAATTGGACCGATTAATGAGTCCGCTTGAAACCTGGCTGTCCTGTGATTTAAATTGAATTGGGTTGAAAAAATATTAAATGAAGAAGCTGACTTGGTTTAATGCGATTAGAAATTCAGGATAACAACTTAAGTTTTGAATTTATTTTATAGAGATTATCGATTTGAATTTTATAAATTTCAGATCACTGAAGACTTACATTATTATTAACTTTAAAGCCCGTAAGATTAATCTAGGTATGCATAAATTAGCTTGAATATCAATATTAATAAAAAAATAAAATTCAGGTTGACTCTCATCCATGTCGACGCGAGAAAAACCCGATCAAAATTCATTGACTTCTTCTTTTAAAAAAAGATGATTGAAACAACATTGTTTTAATTTTTTTTTAACAAAAATACTCGGATTAATCCTCTCAAAAAGCTCATTGACTTCTTCTTTGAAAAAAAATTGGTTGAAATGATATTGTTTTCAATATTTTTAAAAAAAATACCCAGGTTAATCCTCTCAAATCATGATCTAAATCTTAAATTTATTGATTATCAAGTCAGGTTTTAAAACCATACTTGCTGAACAATAATTTTACCTAGTTAAATTTAATATAGGGTTGACATGATTTAATTGCAAATTAATTACAAAAAAACTAAATAAATGTTATTTTTATCATGCATTGTCTCATGAAACACTATTTATGACAACAATTGTTTTTCCTCTATTTTAAATTTTTAAATCCATGTTTTAAAAAAAAAAATCAATTCTTCAACATTGCTTTTACTATGCATTATCTTATAAAATACTATTTATTGCAATTTTAATTTTTTTTACCTTTGTTTTTTTAAAATTTCACCCTTGATCATTTAACTTGACAAGTATCATGTTTGATAATTTGTAATTGTTTGCTTTTTTATATAGTTTTTTCTAGTCTTATGACTCGTTTGCTGAGTTTAGCCTGATTAACTATGCTATTTTTTTTCTCAACTAATATATTTTTTTAATTTTATTATTTAACATTGAGTTAATTAAAAATATATGTTTCATAATTGTTTTGATTTGTTTTTTATTGGATTATCCTGATCTCATGACCAAGTCAATAATTTTACGGGTTAATATTGATTGACTTGGGTCGTTTTGTTGTGATTTCTGTGTATATATTGATTATTATTTTTGTAGTTCCATCATTCAACTAAGTGTTGATTAGGAATTGTGCTTTGTAACTTGTTTTGATTTACTTTGTATGGAGTTTTTTTTATTTCATGATTCAGGTTACGAGTTTGATATGTTAACCCGAGTTAATCCGAGTTATTTTTTTGGTTGTTTTATATGGGGTTATCATAATCTCCTGATCTAGATTATGCATATGATAAATTCGCCTAGGTTGGCTTGGGCCTATTTTTTATGGTATTTTTTTAATTGGTTTTTTCTTTTCAATCTCACAATTCCACGCTAATTCAGGTATCACAACTTCTAAGTTTGATATATTAATTTGGGATGACTTATTTTTTTTTCTAATTGATCTTTAACTTTAATTTTATCATTTAACATATGGTTCATTAAAAATCATGTTTCAAAAGTTATTTTGATTTATTTATATAAATTATCATAATCTCATGTTTTAGCTATAAATTTGTAAAGTTAATTCAAGCTAATCAAATATATTATCGTCCCAATATTTTTTTTTTATATATCATTTTAAATTTATTTTTAATCAAACCATGTTATTCAAGCTATTTTTAAATCTACAAAATTTATTTGTATTATATTGAACCGACCTCCATTTTATTTGATTTCTTTTTGCTAGAAACAACACCGCAATGCGTGAACATTTTTATCATGTTAAGAAAAAAAAATGATTCTAAAACTAAAATTATGTAAATATTGATAATTCCATCTAATCGAGACGTGTGTATATCTAATCAAGGGGTGTGTGTGTGGACACACACACACCTTGATTAGATATATATTAATGGTATACTAGTTTAAAGTATTGCTATACTCCTGCAAGGGTGTTGAGAACACAAGTTCAATTTCTAAGAAATGTATTTATTGGAAGGGATAGCCAAAAACCCGGAATAGAATTAGTCTCACCCTTTAAAAGAGTGTGAAGATACTGGGCAAGGAAAAAAAAAAAATATATATATATATATATAGGCCCTTAGATCATTGGGCTCCGACAAGGCCCAAACAGCCCACACAAGTAAGAGGCCGATGAAGAAAAAATCCGAGGCTAGGGCATCCCTTAAAGAAAGCGAAAACATATAATCTGGTCGCTATATATGAAGTGAAGTAAAGAGACTAGACCGGATTTGTCTCTTTTGCCGCTCCCTTAAGAGAGAATTCTAGGGTTTCTGCTCTTCAAAGCCACCGAAAATGGTACTCTCTTCATTTTTCTCAATAACTCTTCGTCGGTTTTCTTTATTACCTTGCATAACTTCAAATTCCACGAGATCGCAGCTTTATATTTCGTCTGTCATGTTTTTATCTGTATAAATCTCCGAGTCTCACCCTGTATTTAGAATCCATTCATCCAAAAGACAGTGCAGTGTTTATTTTCCACTGGTTTTTATTTGGAGAAACTTTTTGTTACTCTGCTGTTATTTTAGATTTGTCCACTGGACTTCAAATTGCCTGACTTCATGTTTTTTGTTTTCTTTTGCTGACATGTAGACCAAGAGAACCAAGAAGGCCGGTATTGTTGGGAAGTATGGTATGTGTTTTTTAACTTAGTTTTGTTTTGTGTGCTTTTATGTGCTAACGGTAAAATGAATGAACAAGAAGACATAAAATCACAAATAGCGCTGTAGTTTTGTTTTTCCACATGGTTTTATGCTTTGTAGTGTCAGCTAGCGCTAGAAATTGTAAACGGTCATGGTGTTTAATATGGGAAAGTTGGAAAAGAAGCTGAATAAATAAGATGGATGTCTTTTTAGCTTTTATCTATCTCACTTTAATTTGGATGCTGTAAGCTTGTTTCTGTGCACACATAAACCGTGCGCTTGTGTGTGCAAGCATGTTTATTATAGCTAGAAACATGGCACTCAATACATGTTTACAATGCAGGTACCCGTTATGGTGCTAGTTTGAGGAAGCAGATTAAGAAGATGGAGGTCAGTCAGCACAGCAAGTTTTTCTGTGAGTTTTGTGGCAAGGTAATCAATCCACCATACTCAATTCTGTTTTGTTTAAAGTACTACTGATCTTTGCATAGCTGTTATGTTTCTCAACATAATCTGCTGGTTTCATGAGCATGGTATTAATTTTGTAAAATGTTCGTCATTGTAGTATGCTGTTAAGAGGAAGGCTGTTGGTATCTGGGGTTGCAAGGATTGTGGCAAAGTGAAAGCTGGAGGTGCTTACACTTTGAAGTAAGACTTCCTTCACCTTGTGAATTTAAATTCTTTGTGTTTGACTTGTACTGTGGGTTCTAATTGCTTGCTTTGCAAATTTGTTACAGTACTGCTAGTGCCGTGACTGTCAGGAGTACCATCCGTAGGCTGAGGGAGCAGACCGAGAGTTAATTGTATTTTATATCATGCTATGTTTTATTGACTTGTGGATCTGGGTATCATTTTGATTGGAGACGTTTAATCTATTTCATTTCTATAGTGTTAGGAGTTATGGAAGTGATGAAAGGAAATTCAGTTTGAGAAGATGGATATGGTTGTATCTCGACCCTTTTCAATTTAATATATAGCCAGTGGCCTATATTGTGTTGCTCTGTTACTCGTGGTGGTGTAGACTGTAAAGGATAAAATAGTTTCATAAATATCAAATGGTTACTTCTTGAACATTGATGAATAATGGTGGTGTTCGCAATGTACCTTTCCATGAATCGTGTAAACTAATAGGAAAAGATCTTGTTGAACAAGCTTAAAGGTTGATTGAGAATCATGTCTTCCCAGGAATTGCTAGGTTTATTTCCAATGTGTGCAAGGATCAAGAAACATGCTCACCTGATAGGAGCAGAATGCAAGAATCAAAATGCATTTATTAAATCTGTTTCGGCCATTTTTCAATTCTAGTGGTTAAAATCCCAGAAGTGAATGATATTCGTTAAGAATTTCGCAGAAAAATTAGCCTTCCACTTGGTGTCACCATAATGCCTCCTGAATGCAAGGATCAGAGTTCATCTGCAGGCAGGTCAATTACAATTAAAAATATGAATATTGAACTTGAAAACAATCCAGTCGATTTCCACATGTGCCTTCTGTCCAATTTTATCCAGTCAAAAGAAGAGGAACACGGAAGCCTGTATTACTATAACATGGAAAAGGGAACGTGATTACATCTCATTGAAGGTGCTCATAGTTCGCATACAACATCGAGATGGGCTCAGGTTTCACCTGGGCACCATCAGCTTCTTATTCTACAATGCATCTAACTCTCTTTACAAAACCAACCAATCTACTCCCACTGCATCTCCCTCTATTCACACATGGAACCCATGTTTGAATCTCGGGTTGCAGCTTCTCAAAGAAAGAACAGGCTGAAGAGAAGATGGCTGTACAAGCTATGAAGTTATTGAAAAGGAACCGCAAAGCTGTTAGCCTCTTGCTGCAGTTTTGTTAATTTGCCTAAATCATTCTGTATGGAAGTCTCACACAATTGGAATGTTACCGTTGTTATTATTGCGATGCATTTGTTTCTGGACAGCCTTAACTGCTGCCACTCTAGCTGCATTAGCCGCCCTGTTAGCCGCCGCTACTGCCCTATTTACCCTTTCATCAACTTTTGCAACATCATAAGCCTTTTCTGATGCTGTCCGTGCTTCCTAATTGCATGCAAGAACAGCAAGTTAGAAGAAATGTAAACCAGCATAATTACACATTGCTCATGTTCTTCATGCCATGTTGAAAGACACTTGCTATAATTCGTATCCAATTCACATCACAAGTATTGACAGAAGAGTTTGGATGATTAAAAATAATAACAAAAAAATGAAAGCAATATGGTAGTATTAACCAGCAATGCAAAGGCTGTAAAGCAGTTGGCGAAGTAGACATCAAATAACAGTGAGAAAAGCTAAATCTTTCCATATGAATAAAATTGCATAAAACCACCAAGTAAAGAGTCGAGGTTTACCTGCACTGCATTGAGCACTTTGGAATGATAAACAGCAACAGGAGATACAGGATAAGAGGTGTTCTGCGTGCTTGGGACATCAAGAATTCCATTTTGCCAGTGACCAGACTGAGTCTCCCCATTTCTGAACGTGTACATTCCAAGGCCTTGCCTTCTACCCTCATGCCAGGCTCCCTCGTACCGATGCCCATTTGCAAAATGATAGACACCAAATCCATGCATCTTGTCTGCGAAATATTCTCCAGCATATGTATCCCCATTCCTAAATAATTAAAAATCAGATGCGTGGGTGATTTGTACTGTAATATATAATCAGGGTGGCTAATAAGGCTGTAAATCTTTTTAGCATAAAATGAAAAGTTTAATAATATACACATGTATGGGCACCCCAAGTTACAGATAGGGAAAGACTAACAAACCATAATTACTCAATAATCCATGATCCGATTCATGTGATTTCCCATAATCCATTCCATCCTATCTAATATAATTGTGAGAAAAGTGAAAATGAAAACCGGTACAAGCTGAAAACCATTAACATCTTATCCCTTCACATGAACTCCAAAACTTAATGAGTGACTGGACAGTCAAAAGCCCCTCAAAAGTTTTGGTCATGTTAACCAAGAAAGATTCTTGTTAGGTGCTTAAAGCAGTACCAAGCTCCCTTAAGTACTAAGGCCAACAGAATCCTACTTGATCACTCGTAACGTTGACAATAATCAGTCAAAATCAGGAAAACAACCCCGGATACAGGAATTGCAACAGAAGCTAAGTTAAGAAGATGATCAATTGCGGTCCTATAGCTGTTATCCATTCACTATCTTTTGTATTGTTTAACAAATCTTCTTTTCCTTATTGTTCCCTATCAACTGCTTTGCCATCTGACCTTTCAGGTGAAGAAAGTATGAAAAACATTCCCTATTCCAGATAGTCATGTTGACTAAATTATAACTGACCTTAAACAACATCTATGCTCCCATTAAAGTGCATTGGTAATTGCATGAGCATTTTTTAAAGAAAATACAAATACAAGCAGATAACTTTTATACTCAGAGAGTCCAAAAAAATCAGCTGGAGACATCAGAGTAACAGCAAACATCATTAATTCATTACTACTTAAATTCTACAGGAAATATTATCCTTACTACTGAAAGTAAGAAACCAAAAAGAAATATCACTCCCAAAGGAAAAGATTTCTTGTCCTGTTACCCCTGATAGAAAAAACGATCCATAAAGAGCATGATAAATGATAAACAATAGTGCGGTTTTTAACATCTTTTCTACCCTAAGAGACCTCACGAGGATGGAATCTGACAAGTCCATGAACCTTTAACAGACTCCATGGGTTATAAAAAGATACAAGGAATTCAAACACAAGTGTGTGCAAGTGCACACACAACAGGCAAGAAAACTATAAAAATATAATGCTAGACATACCCATAAAAATTTTAAAAAACTGAGGAATCGATCATCCTATGTGTCCAGGCTTAAAAGTTTGATAGACTTTATAACCCAAGTGCAAAAAAATGTGTACAATTTGTAATGAAGAACAGTAGTAAATTAAAAAAAAATCAACCTAAATTCCTTGTAGATTGAGCAAGTTTGAGCCAACCTACATGATTCCCAGATTGAGCATTCAGGACTAAACATACAAGTAGAAGTTGTTAAGACTGCGTGAAGGTGTTATTTCAGCTCTGCATCGACAAGCTTAAGGGAATTTATGCTACAAGTGATCATCCACTCATTGCTTAGCAACACGAAACTCTCTCGAATGTATATTGTGAAAGGTGACAAATTTCCTACTGTTGTAAAATCTTTTCTTTTTAAGGCCTGATTCTAGAATCTAGTTTGAATGACTAAAATTACACAAATTCACACAAGAATAATAAAAATGACTCAACCGAATGACAGCAAATGAAGAGTATTCTCAAATTTAAAGTGATTTCTCTTTTTGAACAATTCTTTCTCATTTGCTCCATCTAGAATTTGTCATTTCCATCTGCATTGTTTTCTTCTTAAAATATTATTATAAGCACTTGCTCGTGCACTCAAACTAATTATTGAGGATGGTTGGTTCCATATTAGCAGTCCGTTAAGTTCCATTTCTTTATGCCTGGTTTCCCAATTCATTCCATCTAGTAAAAACTCAACCAAGGTAAATCCTCCATTGAAATAGGTTTCCCAATAGCATTTCTGTAGATATCTAAATCAGCTAAAACCATCTTTTCACAAATTCCACAATCTTGCAACTAGAAAACCAAACACAATAAAACAAAATCCACTGCTCTCAAATCAGGCCAATATCATTTCACACAAAAAAAAATCCAAAAAGAAAAGTTCTTCAAAATTACCTGAAATGGTAATGCCCAAGTCCGTGCTTGACACCCCACTTGAATTCACCAACATACCGACTCCCATCCTCACAAGTATGAACTCCACAGCCATGAGTTTGTCCATTAGACCATTCACCAGCATAAACATCGCCGGTATAAAACCTATACACACCAAATCCATGTCTGAGTCCTTGCCTATATTGCCCTCGATATCGACTCCCTCTAGCCCAAGTTTCCACTCCATAGCCATCATATTTCCCATCAACCCAATCACCTTCATATCTTCCACTCATATAATAATAATAAACCCCACTTCCTGAAAACTTTCCCTTGTGAAATTCACCTTCATAGACGTCCCCGTTACTATAAACCTGAACAAAGCAACCAGAAGTCGCCCTTTTCTCCGGTTTCGACCTCGACCCTATTGACCAGAACACCGGTATAGGCGATCTAGATGCTGAATTCCTAAGCTTATTGATTGCAAATGACCGCGATAAAAACAGCCGAATTGAAGGCAATCTAGGCAGAGCTAAATTCAGAGACAATAACAAAGCAGCAGAAAATGCAAAAGCAGACAAAAAATCAAGCAAAAACGAATGACTCGGGTGCGAAACCAAGAAATAAAAGAAGGGAAGCGAGAGCAAGAGAATCAAGCGTAGGTGCACTTTCAGGCGAGCCAAGCGGCGGCGGAAAAAACGAAAGGCAGCGGCTTTAACGGCAGTAGTGACAGAAAAGAAAGATTGGGGTTGATGGGTGGTAGCAAAATGGTAAATGGTAGGGGATTTAAAGAGTGAATTGGAACGATGAGGGGTTTGGCTATGATGGGTCGTCGTCGTTAAGAGAGGTCTTTTGTAAGGAGTTGGGGAGGAACTGGAAGAAGGAGGCGTAATCGGGTCATTCTGTTGTTGGAAGTGGTGGAGGAAGAGTAATTGCGGGTTTAACGTGGTTGAGAAATCGGAAGAGATGCCGGTGCTTTCTTTTCCGATTTGGATTTCTGATTTCTTCTGATGCATTACATATGGGAAATTATAGAAATAGAAATTGAAATTCAATGGTTTTTGGATTTGAAGATAGGATCAGATTTGTGTTTTTAGAGTCTTGTTTAAGGAGTTGAGAGAGGGAGAGTGAATTTGGGAGGTGAGAGCGTAGGTGAGAGAAAGAAACAGAGCAAGAAGAGCCGGCCATGGCCTTTTAAAAACAAATTTTCAGTTTTTTTTTTTTTGTTGTTGTTGTTGTCGCCGCTATGATTTTATGATTTGAATTGTTGTTACAGGCGTGTCCCAACGGGTTGTTTTGAGTAATGATGACAAGATTCATATGTTTAATTTATTTCGGATTTTTTTTATTCTCGTAGTGATTCCATTAAAGTAAATTCAAGTGAATTATTTTGTTCGGTAGGGCTTTGAAAAAAAATTAAATTTTTTTTTTAGTATTTAGTTATATAGTTAAAAATTAAGAGAATAGAGACTAATTCTAATAGGTAAAAATATTAAAGGATAATAAAATTAAAAAAATTATTTTTATAAATTATTCTAAATAACATAAATAGCAATTAAAAAATAGGAATCAAATCTAGTAGATAAAAAATTAAAATTAAATTAAATTAAAAAAATTTAATTTCATAAATTATTTCAAATAAAATAAATAACATTCAAAAGTATACGAGTCAAATTCGATAGATTAAAACAATAGTTAAAAAATAGTAAGATAAAAACAAGTAACAATTAAAAAAATAAAAATCAAAGTTACTATAAAAATCAAATTAAATTAAATTCTAATGGAAGAAATTGAAAAATAAAATTCAAAACAAAATATATAACAATTAAAATATTGATGATCAATTTTGATATGATTAACCAATAATAATATAAATTTTATTTTTTCATAGCTGCATAAAATTATTTTCCATCTAGAGGTACATTATTCATTAAACAATACAGGGTTAATGTCTTAGTCTGGGCTGGTCTTTTATCATGTGTATTAAACTTATCCGCTCGCTAGTTAACCTACTCAACCCACTATTAGATGAGACCGGGTATTTATGAAAATTGAAAGCGGAGTGACCTAATTTAACTGATGGATCCAATAAGTTAGTTCACAATCCCATTATAACTATAATTGACTTTTTATTTTTTAAAAAAATCAAAATAATATTATTTTAATTTAAATTTTAAAAAATAAATG
The DNA here is from genome assembly GCA_033617975.1 of Populus alba x Populus glandulosa. Classification (NCBI taxonomy): domain Eukaryota; kingdom Viridiplantae; phylum Streptophyta; class Magnoliopsida; order Malpighiales; family Salicaceae; genus Populus; species Populus alba x Populus glandulosa. Next base: position 3,388,881 of record CM066156.1, on the reverse strand, counting down.
TTTTTTATATCAATCAAACCAAGCTCACTTGCTAGTTACCCCATGATTAACCCATTAATTGATGGGATCAAGTGCCTAAGGAAAATCAATACGGAGTAACATAGTTTACCTTGGTTTAATTAGCAAGTTAGTTTGTGACCCAACAGGATCGAGATTTATTTTTTCTTCTAAGAAAATAAAATAATATCATCTCAACTTAAACAGGTAAAACTAAATTTTTTTTATATTAACTTAAATTGACTTATCAATTTTGTTACTGCTTGATAAGTAAATTGGATTTAATTCATATACAGTTAAAGTGAATTACTTTAAACATGTCATATTTTTTTACTTACTTGTGCCCTCTTGTTTATTTTTTTTCAAAAAAATAAAATTAGTTTAAAACTATTGATTATATTATACTCCAAAGTTATATAATTTACATAACTTTGGAATATAATGTGAAATCAAGACTTGGTCGAGGTTGAATAGTGTATGCAAATTGAATTTGGTTAGATTAGGAATGATTAACTTAGAATAGATTGGATTCACGCGTACTTCAATTAGCTTGACTTGCAATTAATGGAGTGTGATGGAATTGGTCATACCAAATATGATACAAGCTTTTAATTCTATTAAAATATGCACAATAGTTTAGTGCCATTGTTTTTAATAACATCAATAATAATATTTTTTGTTGTAAAATTCATGATTTCAAAAATATTGTTGTAAATTATATATCTTATTTAGCCACTGCAATTGTACAATAATTTCTACCAGCTTTGATCTATGTTATTTTATTTTTCAAGTTACAATACGGTTAAGAACTTATTAATAACGAGGAATATAGTTCAATTGATCATGATTTAAATTTATTTTATAGAAATTATTAATTTGAGTTCCATAAACTTCAAGGTTAATAGAAATTTATATAGTCGTTAATTTCAAGATCCATAGGATTACTCGAGACATACGCAAACTGATTCGAACACCCATATTAATAATAATAATAAAAAAAAAAATTCATTAATCATTCAACTATTCTGCCGATATTGCTTGTGATCACATTCAGGTGTAATTCATGAAAATTCCACCCTTCATGTTCATGAATGAATTGTGTACAAATTCACCAATCGCGGAAAGTAAAATCATAATCAATTAATTAAAAAGAAAAAAAGAAAAGAAAAGGGGGCTTTTCTGTACGTTTTGATTTTTAAGTTTCTTCTCAAATTAATAGTTAGCCGAATGAAAGTGTGATTAATGAATAATTTAACGGTGGATTTCATGCTTGTCCGAGTGATGAAGAACAAATATCTCTACGTGCAATAATCATTTCTTCCCCTAATGATGTAATACAGTTGAAATCAATGGAATGATTGTGACCATTTGTAACAAGCTCCACGATATTTTTTCCTGGAAAACTGCAATTTCAGAGTTTTTTTTTTTTTAATTCTTAACCTTTTATTTTACTTGTCTATATAATTAACCTATAATTTTCTTATTTAATCGGTGTCCACAGGCCCTACTTGTAATTATTAAAAAAAACTAAAAAAAAACTATAATTTCAGTGCTCAGCCTTTGATTTATATTATGTTTGAGTGCCTTATCATTTATATTTTTCTATTTAAATGACTTACCTCTATTTTATTTTTTTTAATGCGAGTACATTTTATCATTCGAGGTTTTTAAATGCTAGCATGGCCCGTGTTTACTGTCACGTAGCTGTTATGTACTAACGTGTGGAAAGAGTCATTCCTGTTTAAAACTATTAAAAAAACAAAAAACAATAAAATAAAAGATTCCAAAAATCACAAGAAGAAGAAGAAGAAAAGGCACAAGAAAAAGAAGAGGAAAGGAAAAGGAATTAAACCATTACGAGGTGTTTATTTTATTTTTTTCTAAAAAGAGAGCGAGTTAAAAATAACATTTAATTTTTTAAAAAATATATGTATTTTAAAATATTTTTGAGTAAAAAATTAATTTATATTGTACTTCTAAATATATAATTTATACGTGTAGATGTAATTTTGTTTTTTTCTTGACCGGGATCTTTTTTTTATATCATGATAGTACATTATGATCACATTAGTGATTTAGCAGTCTTGAATGATAAAATTAACTTAAATAAAAAAAAATCAAAAGATTAATCACTTAGATAGTTAAAACTTAAAAAGTAAAATGTGAGGCACTGGAATAAAACAAAAATTAATAGCTGTGCACTAAAATTATGATTTTCTCTTTGTGTTTTTATTAATAATTTCAAACAATATTCACTTTTTATCACGTATCGGAGGGTGCAAATCATGTCAACATTTAACAATCTCAAGTGGCATAATGCAATCAGATAAAAAATAATAATATTTATAGATCAATTACTAAAATAAGTAAAATATATAATTAGATACTCGAATAAAATATAAAATAAAAATCGGGCATTGAAATTTCAGTTTTCTCTGATTTTGGTCCTCACGCAAACATGTCATGCGAGGTTGCATTTTAAATGACCGCTAAGCAAAGGTTCGAAAGAGCGTAGAAATTAATTACGGACCACAAGGCCTTTTTCTCCTCAAGTATGCGCGTCCAATAAATAAAAAAATAAAAAATCAGGAGTTATTTATATTATTGCTTGCTTGCTTTTTTTTTTTTCACTTTAATGCATAGTTATAAAATTCAATTTGTATAAGGCACGAAACACGTATTGGAAGGATCAATTTCTAGAAGAAAAAGAATTTAAGAAGCATCAAAACAGCATTGCTATGATAGAACAAATTTTCAAATAAAATCAATTAATAAATAAATTTTGATTTTTGATCAAATCAGTTGAATTTTTTTTTTAACCTGGCTAGCCGGTTGGTTTTTTTCAAAACAATATCAAGAACAAAAGGAAAAAAAAGTAAAAAGTTTGTGTTAATGATTCGGTCTTATTTGTTTTTGCATTTTAAAAGTGTTTTTGAAAAAAAATGAATTTTATTTTATTTTTTTACTTTAAAATAATATTTTTTTGTTGTTTTTAGATCATTTTGATATTTTAATATCAAAAATAATTTTTAAAAAATAAAAAAAATAATTTTAATATATTTTTAAATAAAAAATATTTTAAAAAATTATTATAAACTACACTTTTAAATAAATTCAAAGAGTCTATTATCAATAGGCTTCAAGGAAGGTGTTATAAAGTAGAACTTTTGAAATTATTTAAGAAATACTAAAAAATATATATTTTTTCTATAATACTACGGGATCATATGTGACAAATTCATAATAACTTACTCAAATTCCAATACATTGCTCGACAAGAGACCACGGCAGACAGCAGAAATGAGCCCACCCTCGGAAAATTAAAATGCATAAATCAAAGTCTACGAGTATCAACTCAGGAATGCTATCATTTATTGCTTATTTGAACTGCTATAATAATAATAATAATAATAATAATAGAGACCTAACCTATTTATTGATAATAGTATGGTCCAAGATGGGAATTCTTTAAATTTGTCTCGTAAACATTCTCCACCTAATGTTCCTAAGGATCTGCAGAGAACAATTCAATGTGTCCTCCCGCTAATTTTATTATTGATTAAATAAATTGCAGTGTAAAAGTTAGACAAGTTCCAACCCTCCAAATTAATTCGATTGCCGCCTTGCAAGCATTTTGTAGCTCTTGAAGAAATTTGAGAGGACACCGATACATTATTATAAGTAAACATGAATCTACATACGATTTTACATCTGTTTTTTTTTTTTTTTTGCCGATTTAATTTGGTCATTGAATATTATAAGATAACCCAATCTAGATGGTCAGTTACACTTGTTAAATCATTTATGAGATGTTGATTTAATTGATGGGACTGGCTGGTGTCCATTGGAATAGTTTGGAATCGTTTTTCACTCCTGTATTTAAAAAATAAAAATGGTTGCAAGATTTTAATTTTCTTATATTAAAATGCATTTATTCTGAATTAGGTATTCAATGTATCATTTATTATTATACATAAAGTTAAAAGGCATTAGTGTTTTGATATTGATTATAAACAATGCAATCAATAACAAAATGATTGTTTTGCTCTTAAAAAAATCAAAGAATTGAACGCACACGGGAGTAAAATTGTATTTTTATATATTTATTGTACAAAGTAATTATATCCATGTTCTTGAAAGAAAAAAAATACAACGGGGTGTTTTTGAATTTTCAAATTTTTTATACAGTGGCCCTTAGGATCAATTCTTTCTTCTTCATAAGGTCAAGGGGGTACTTTTGATTTTTTAACCTCGGCTTTCTTGTATTTATCTTTGGGATCAAGGGTGTTTTGATTTTTTTATAATTCAAAAAACAAAAAAGGCTGATACGTGCGTAGCCTCCTAGGTGGTTGTTGGTAAACTTTCGGAACAATGTTCAAATCAGCGCACCACCTTCTACAACATGTGTTGGCATTCATAACATACAGGGGCTCAGATGACGATCTTTCTCCTCTCCTCTCTTTTATCTCTTTTTCATGCCAAAAAGGTGTGTTAACCTTGTAAAATTACAAAGTGATCCTCAATTTTATAATTGTATCGAATTTGATTTATTTGTTTTTTAATTTTATCATTCACATTTGATTTTTTATATTTTTTTAATCAAATTTCATCCTCGTACTTTTGATTCATATTTATTTTTCCTTTTATTTTTTTCATGGTCGGATTTTATTTTTCAATTTTATCCCTGATGCATGATTTTAATTCTTTTTTTTTTTGTTGAGTTTTATCCTATAATTGCAAATCTTTTTATTTTGAGTTATTTTATTGATTGATTGTTTTTTTCATCCCTTGTTATTTAGTTTAATTGAATTTTTATATCATATTTAATGTTTATTTTTTTTCATGCTTTTAAAATCCAATTAGAGAGTTGACCCCATCATGTTCCAAGTCACATAATTATCAGGGTCAATCCATTGTTTTATTGTGCATAAAGTAAAAATAATATTATTTTCATAAAAAAAATAATGACAAAAAAAATTCAATAAGTGTTAACGTGATTTCCCCTCAACTAATTGGTTAATTTTTTAATCAATTAAAAAGTAAAAATGATATGATTTTGTTAAAAAGATAATGAAGAAAAGATTCAATTATGATATATTTTTTTTATTGGCCTTTCTTTGTTTTTATTCCTTTTTTATTTTATTTTTATCCATTTTCATTTAATTTTGTTTTGTTTTTATATTAAATATAATACTTATTCTCTTGGTTGTTGCTTCTTCTTTTGTTTATTTATTTATCATTTTCTTGTATTTTTTCTTTCAATTTTGCCTCTTAATATTTTTTTTTTCAGGTTTAGTTCTCATTTTTCTAATTTTTTTTAATATATTTTTTCTTTCATTTTTTCCCCTCAACATTTTGTTTTATTTTTTTAATCTAATTTTGGTTTTTATTATTTTAATTGCTTTTTTTCTTTTTTTTTTATCAAGTCCCTTTGTTATTTTTCTTAATTAGTTTTTGTATCAGATTTGATTCTCATTGTTTTAATTACTATTTAATTTATTTTTAATTTTTTAATAGTTAAAAACTTTATTTGATATTTATTTTGGTCTTTTATATGGTCATTTCGGTTTTATAATCAAAGTTGTTGGTTTAAAAAACTAACCCGATTTAAATTTGATTTTTGTAAAATATTTTTTTATTTTATTATTTGACACTATACTATTAAGCCTCACGTTTTCTATTTTTATCTTTTTATTCACTCAAGTTTAACACAATTTAAATAATTTTTGATGTTAGAAATGAAATAAATCAAAGACGAGGAAAGGTTATACACTTCATGTCCTGAAAAATAATTCCTTAGTGATATAGAGTGACCGTGTTTAATAATACTACCTCCTGCAATTCATATCCAACTTGCATTATATTTTTTTTTAAAAATACATTTTTAGATGAAAGATAATATAATTTTTAAATTTAATGAAAGGGCACTTGATAGCATCATTTCATTTCTTTTGTATTATCGTCTACTAGCCCCTCACTCCCCTTGCAGAGCACGACAGAGGAACCTGTCACAAGGGGTGTCGTAACAGACCAATGCACCGCATCCACGTCAGTCTCACTCTATGCACACGTTGGCATTGCCGCCTTGGAAAAATGAAAAACAACCAAGTTACTGAATTAGCCTCTTTTGGCTCATAATTACTCAAACACCACCATCATTTTTGCTTCAAACCCTTTCTTTCTCTTAAAAAATAAAATAGTATAGAACCTCCCACTCCCAATTGAGGCAAATTCAACCTAATTAATATTCCAAATGATATTCCCTTGAACCCAATCCAACGGCCAATATATTTTAATTTAATTGGCATCAATAATTTCTTTATTCTCAATAAATATTAAATTCAAATCTCTGGTTTATAAAAAAAAAATAAAAATAATAATTAAATGATAAGATATTTAGTCACCTACCATTTATTAAAAGAAACGCAAAAGAATAATATTTCTATAGAATGATGGGTCCTCTTTGTATAATGTATATTTTTAAAATCTGACCCGACGAGTTGATCCGGGATCTAGGACTGAAATCATACCGAATTGAAGAAAAAACAAGAAAAAAAAAATTTAGTATAACCCAATAACACTTAGTCAAAACACATGATTGTAATTCGCTGACTTGAATATAATATAATATCTTTCCACGTACGCTGATAACCTAAAGACAAATGAAGAAGGGTGCTCTATGAATCATGAGACTCTTCTAGCTCCTCTCCTAAATCATAAATATTTGAAGAATATTGTTGTTCTTTCACGAACACAATCTGTAATTATTTAGTCTTCATGCCGCATTAGATTCATTATTATCAAACTTAACCCGACTTGATATATTAAAGTTGCATATAATCCAAGCAATGATAATTAACATATTTATAATTTCATCTGTCAATTTATGATTTATTTAAAATTTAATTTGATTTTTTCTTAGTATGTGTTTCATAATACAATATAAAATAATTTTTTTATACTTTACACATATTTTTTGTAGCAACACATTACATCATAAAAAAATTACTTGAAAAATATTCATTTGATTTTTTAACAAATAAAAAGTGCTTAAATAAAAAAACCTTAATAGATAGGTGTTAAAAACTCATTGTCTTCCTATATATATATATAAAGATAAATACAAACGATGTCACGAGTAAATAAAAATAATAATTTTTTTTTTATTTTTTAAAAATTATTTTTAACACCAGAGTATCAAAATAATTTGAAAATAAAAAAAATATTAATTTGAAGTAAAAAAAAATAAAAAATAATTTTTTTAAAAAAACGCTTTAAAAACACAATATATATATATATATATATATATATATATATATATATATATATATATATATATATATATAGGCCTGCTGCTTAGTTTTTATCATTTTGACTGTTTGGATTGAAAAATCGTATGTTATTATTAAAGAGAAAAAAAAACAATAACAATTTGTACAATGATGACATTAAGAATGTGATTAATAAGAAAAGGTTAGTACTAGATTAAGTTATTATTATGATTGTCTGATTGACCACACATGTACTTGGAAAAGCTTGTTTTGAGAAGTTTCCTTGCTGATTCGAAAACCAGAAGAGGTAGCAAACTAAGGTGTGTCCGGCAGAGTTTATGATTTTATTTTTGATTTTTTTTTAAAGTAATTTTAATTTAAAAATATATTAAATTTAACATATATTTTTAATATTTTTTATGTATTTTTAAATAAAAAACTAATTTCAAAAATATTTTGTATCATAATTCTAAACACATACTAAAATTTACAGAGTATAATTATAAAACCAGGTTGAATGAATTAACTTGGTGATTTGTTAATTTGAGTTTTGATTTAAATTAAATAAATAAAAAATATAAATATTTTAATCAAAATAATATTATTTTAATTAATTATTTTAAATCTAAGCTAACCATCAATCATTACACCAAGTCGATACCTCATCAAGTCTCATAAGTGCTGTCCTTGCCCCAAAAAAGTTCAAGAAACCTCCACCATACTTTAAAAATTCTTCAAAATAATTTTACGAAGTAACCATCCCAAAATCAAAACTACATATTATGCTCCTCTCTCTCTCTCTCTCTCTCTCTCTCTCTCTCTCTATTCAATGATAAAATATATTTTCAAATCAATCTAAACATTAATTGAAATTAAATAAAATTTTCAAATAATTATAAAAATATATTTTCTACATGTGTCCAAAGCATTTTAAACATTGATTTCAAAATCCCAACACGGTAGAATTAGCCACTGCTTACAAGTTCAGGTAGTTAATTTAAACGTTAGCTAGTGAGTAATTGTTTTTTAAAATATTTTATTTATTTATAAATATATTAAAATAATATATATATATTTTAAAATTATTTTTAATATTAATATATTAAAATAATTAAAAAAAATATATAAAAAATTAAAGTTTCATCCTGGGTGGCCCCCGCGAGTGGACAATGGCCAAACCCCATCATCCCCGGCAACGTACCAATCTGTATGTGAAAGAGGGCAAAAAGAAAAGGGAAAGCTCAGGCAATAAGAGACATGGAAACAAGATGATGTCACGGAGTCCATAACAGTAAGGAGAGCACTCAGCCCATGGAGCCGTCATTTTCCTCGTCAAATTGGAGATGGTGAAGATACAGACACAGAGGGAGGAGGCAGATACTCTCAACGACTAATTTATACATGACAAGGAGAAGACATTTGAAAGCTAAGTTAATCTTGATTTCAACGATATATTTTCTATCAGATATGGACATGCAATTACTTGTCTTCCAAATGCAATCAATTATTTGCATGCTGGACCAATTATGGTGTTAGCTGGCTTGACTAATGCCTACGGTCTGTTCTTCAACTGTTCTTCGTATTTCATCTTACTTGAGGATTAAGCGATGATATTACCTTCTTTTTAGAGACAAATCCTCTCTTTTATAAAATCATCTTCCTCTCTTTTTAGATTTACAGGCTGTTATGGGTCGTGTTTCTTGGCTAATGGCGAGCGCCGGGTCCTTTTCTTTCTTCCCTTTCCTCTCCTTTTCTAATTAATTAGTATTCCAGGAGGAGGTGATTTAAACGCAGGAATCTGATGGTTTTTTGAGTTTAAATAATCTGATATTTATGTTCTTTTAGCTTTAGAATCTTGATTCTAAGATCATGCTATCAATAACTGAGGTTTTGAACCATTTTTTAATGGGTTTTTATTTTTATATTTGTTTTATTCATCCATTGGTTGTTCTTGAGATTTTTTCAAGCATCCATGAGGGTGATTATGAGTTTTTTCAGACAAGTGAGGGTAGTTCCCCCTTCACTCACTGAATCTCTGCCCTATGCCTATTAGCATATATTGTTTAAAACCCAGAGCTAACTAAGATTCTTCGCAAAAAGAAAGGTGATAGGTGTCAGGAGAGTTGAAAAGTATGCCGCAAAGGGGGCCTTCAGAAGTAGATTGCCACATGCATCTAAAGTGAAAAAAGTTTCCACCATCGTATAATTATTACTAGCTGAAACTTTATCAGAGGTAGGGCAGGGATACAGATGGAGAATTCCACTCTCAATTTTTTTTAACTAAACAAAATTCTATATCAATTTTATTAAAAAAAAACACTCTCAATTAGTCGTCCCATCCATACTTATCATGGATTCCATCCAAACCGTGCCTTCCTTATTTAAAGAATAAAACTGAGATAACAATTTGTTTGGAGGCAAAATCGGTGCTAATCAAATAGTCAGGAGGCTTTTTGAGGCTCTCTTTTTGGTTTTTGTTTGGACGACTCAAGATGAATGCCACAGTATACCTAGTTGAAGTGCAAGTGTGCAGCTTGTGTGCCATGGAGAAAGTGAGCACGGGTTCAAAATCTGGATTTATATTCCCATAGTCATGTCATTATCATGTTCAGACATGTTATACATCAAACGCTTGTTGGTAGTAGAAAGACATGTGTGGAGTAATCAGCAGTAGGAAATTTCTTGACCCTGCCCTCATATCAAGTCATTTTCACTGTTACTTGAAGAAATTCGGTGCCCACTATGCTTCCCTTTAACATAAACTACAAACAAATGGACTGGACTAGCAGGACTCCCAGCTCTTGCAGGCATGGTAGTAGAAAGATATGTGTGGAGTAATCAGCAGTAGGAAATTTCTTGACCTCTGCCCTCATATCAAGTCATTTTCACTGTCTACTTGAAGAAATTCGGCGCCCACTATGCTTCCCTTTAACATAAACTACAAAGTACAAACAAATGGACTAGCAGGATTCCCAGCTCTTGCAGGCAAGGAAGGAATCAAGATAACGACAAACAATTCATATCTTCCATGTGGTCTGCAGATTGCAATCAGGATAAAGAATCTGGAAGAACTATCGGGAGCTGTAATAGTAAGGCACCATGATCATAAAAAAAGGGGATGGATGCTGGGAGAACTACAATGCAAAACACTTTGAAATAATTCTCAAGTTCATAGAAAAAAAAAGAAGAAAATAAGAAAAGAAGAAAAGAAAAGCTTACAAACGCTCTGTTAAATTCACAGATAAAAACTTAGGTAGGTCAACTAATGGCCCATATCGCATTTTAAACACTTCCATTTGAAACTAATTGTGATCTTTCCAGAATCGTTTGCTGCGCACCTTCACCTTGCTTGTTAAGAGTTGTTGCACTTAAACAAACAAACAAGGCAAAGTAAAAACTGTCAACCATGGGAGACCTCAAACAAATTTTTGCAACTCCGTGTCAAGGCTTGTGGAGTTTGAAGCCAAAAACTCTTGGAACGTAGCTCTGTATTGCTTTCTGTGGCTTTAGGTGTCCATATGTCATCAAAAATAGGTGAGGGAATGTGGTTCCAAAATAAGCTCCATCAATGTCTAGGCAAATGTCAAAGAAATTTTCATATAGAAACAAGACAGGGTGCAACTTTAAACATGTAAATACTGACATAAAGCCATAAAAACAATGCAATACAAATTTAAGCACATAGTTCAACCTAATAGGCCAGATCATCTAAAATCAGAAGCATAATATAGTCGAGCATGCAGATACAAGTTCGGTCCCAAAGTTAAATGTTCAGAAGAATCATATCTAATAAATGGGGACTTCAGGTCAGTAGAAAACAATAACCAGAGGAAGTAAAATCTTTAAAGATACTGCGCATAGCATGAGCAGATTCCAATTATACACAATGATATCAAGTAGCTAATGACTGGTATTCTAGGCCCCGTTTGTTTTTGCAGTTGAAAAGCATTTTTACAAAAAATTAAATTTGTCTTTTGCTTCAAAGTAATTATTTTTTTATGTTTTTAGATCGTTTTGATATATTGATATCAAAAATAAATTTTAAAAAAATAAAAAAACATTATTTCAATGCATTTCCAAAAGAAAAACACTTTGAAAAGTAATTACTACCACAATACCAAACAGGTTCATGGAAGGATACTGCCTTGATACTTGGATCGAGGGTAATAAATGTCTTCGCATTTTGGACAGTAGATTTTGACAGTGCTAGAACGAGGAATGTCTGATTGACCAACTGGAAGGCAGGGCTGTCCACAGCAATAAACTCGTGGGCATCTCCCAAAGTCATAGTTTTTGTACTTCTCCAACTGTTGAAGTTTCCAAAACAACATTTAATGCGCAATTAAATAAGACAAGATGACAAACAAAAGAATAGAGGAGGAAACAGATGGAAGCAGCACTAAATAATATTACCATTGCAGACATCCCCTTGCTAGTAAGTATGTAACGCACATGAATAAGACCGTAGAGCATCTCTGCTGCGGATTCCACCAACTCATTCTGTTCTTCAGTGAACATATCACCTGAGAATGTGCAAATGCGTAGAAGAAGCTTAACACCACAATACAATACACAGAATGATGCACTGGTTCCACACTGAACCATGGATCCATTAGTGTGAGAAAACTTGATCAAGCTACAAATTCTCCTCTTCTATTTCTAGGATGTAGGAAAACATGGCCACCTAAAGAGGATTTCTCAGGCTTTGAACTTTCACTACCCACATGAAGTTTCATTCAAAGCAATGTCTCATTTATACCATTACCCTATGAGCTCGGACTCCTTAATTATTCAATCACTTATTTCAAGACCAACACAATCCAAGCATAAAGAACAAAGTCACAAAATAGTACATGTTAAGACCACCATGCACATTATAAAGAATCAGCTGCCCAGGCCTATAGTCTGCATTTTTTTTTATCATGGTCATAGATTATGGACATGGGCCACGTGAAAGTTCAACTTAAGAGATTAGCAAATATCAGAAAAACATAACAAGCGAACTGGATTCCGAAAAAAGGGTAGAGAGTTTGGAAGGAACATAACCAGTCCAGTCTGGAACTTTGTGAAGCCTATATAACAAATTAAACAGAAATTACAAACAAGCAGTAGTCCTATTTACTGCAAAGAATTGCTTACCGTGAGAAGATTCAACATCCAATATAAGATCAAGTGCATAATCATAGTATGGAACTTGACTGCTCAATCCACAAAGATTAAAATCATCCTGAATGTACTCGTCATCAACTTCACAGAAAAATTCATTTCCACGCAAATTGCAAAACCATGAGATCCAAGATGTATCATCTCCATCAGAACCACTAACATCAGACTCCTCACTGTCTGTCTCAGATTCCTCTGTGGTTCATCCAAATAAGGGCATCATAAGCAGATGATTATTAATGACCTTACATTGATAATTGAGTAGAGAAAGGGAATAGAGAATAAAGCAAAGTCACAAGGGCCTAAATTAAATAGGTTGGGGAACAGGACCAAATTAACATAGAATCCAAGTAGTCAAAGGAATCCAAATGGATGGCATTAGGTTTAAACATCCTTTTATACAACCGCTGCAATTCCACAAACAGAAAGAGTAAGAAAAAGAAGCGCACTTAAATCCTTACCTATTATTCTTAGCTGTAAAGGACTCGCTATATATACTATCTCATGCAAAATGTTAATAATACATTGGTAGTAAACAGAAAACATAACAAACCAAGATCCATTGGCAGCTAGAATGTAACGTATACAGTATACATTCAACGAGCAAGGGAAATGCCAAGGTTAACTTCTTGATTGGATTAAACAATGCTCGGAGCCAGTTATGTTTACAAAGGCATAAGTCAAAATGTAGTGAAACTCCTTACACTCAAACAACAATATTCACATCAGACAAATGCAAGAACGGAAGCGAGTGAAAATAATAATTAATTCGAGCATCATCAATTTACCATAACCAAAACCATACCTTTTCCACTTAAAAACGCACATACAACTAAGAAACTAGCTAAATGAAAAAAAAAATCATTATCGTCACTCCACAAACCAAGATCCCATACCACCAAAAAAGCTTAAAAAAATCACCATAACATATACACACCAAAAATTAAAAGTAAAATCACCCTGGCTATAAGACCTACAGACGCCCGAGCCACATTACTAAAAAAAGAACAGCTAAAAACTAAACTTCCAATACAACATTAACTGTCCACAAAAACCTGGATTCCATATCACACATTCACCTCCAAATAACTGTCCACAACTCCCACGAAACCCCTAAAAATAACAAAAATCAATCAATCCCCCCCAAAAACACAAACAAAATGATAAACAAAAACAACAAAAAACCCAGATCCCAAAACACACAAAAACAATGAAATGATCAAGCTGAGCACGAAGAATCAAGAGAAAGCACTACTACCATCAGAGCATTTGTTTTTGGATAGCGAAGCAGAGCGAGAATCAGCACGATGATGTTCAAGATGCTGCTGATGCTGTGATGATTTACCAGTAGAAGTAGAAGGAACAGACAATCTTTCTTTATCCTTACTACTATTATTCAATCCTCTCGAAGTTGAAGGAGAAGACTTCTCTAGATGCTTGTCTAGCGCATCATTTATACGCTTTCGATCAAGCGGTCCTCCAACAATCTCCGATCTTGATGACCCGCCACCAAACCCACCTCGATCTTTGTACATGATTCTTCTCTCTATCAGTTTTAAAACCCTATAGTCTCGATCTTTTTTTAGCGAAGTTTCAAGCTTTGAGAGATAAACTGGTGGAGAAATAACCCTTAGATTTTGGGAAAATTATGGGGTTCGGATGGATTTGAATATTTAATGATGAATTTGAGCAAATAGGGCTGAATTGAATAGAAATACAGACGGAGGTAGCTAGGGTTTTTTGGTCATGAGAAAGGAAGATTTCCACGAGAGATTTTTCTCTCTATGTGCTCTCTGTCTCTCATTGTTTTTTTCTTGTCATTTCATTTATTTTTAAGAAAAAAAAAGTTTTTGTTTTCTATTCTTATTAACTCTTCTTCTTCTTCTTCTTTCCTTTTGTCGGGCTTTTAAAGACACAAAGGGAAGAACACTAGATCAAGCCCATTATTGGGTGGCATATTTTTTGGTTCAATGAAAAATAAAGCCCAAGGTAAGAGGCAGAGGATGAATCCCCTTTTTTTATTCCAATTATTTTTTAAAATATTTTTTATTTAAAAATATATTAAAATAATATTTTTATTTTTAATATAAGCATATCAAAATGATATGAAGATACTAAAAAATATATTAATTTAAAGTAAAAAAAATTTCAATTTTTTTCAAAAATACTTTTGAAATACAAAAACAAATAAATCTAACAACATAGTAATTAAGTTAGATCTAAGAAATTTATGATTTATAACTTGATACAGCCGAATTTCTAGAAAAAATATATTGATATGAAAAAAATTCAATTGACATGACTAAGTTTTTATAATTTGATTGATTTAGCAAGATTCAATCTATTTATTCTAAAAAATTAAAATATTATCATTTTAATAAAAAATATTAATCCTGTAATTTGTATTTAATTCAATAATCCATATTTTTTTTCCGAGTCAATCATCACACACAATTTTCAGATTAGGTTTGGCAACTTTTACCATTGAACTTTTGATAATTACACAGAGACTATATGTTAAATTTATAGTGATGTTAATAACTATAACATATTTTTGTTTGCAATCCATGCAAGAGGATATCAAAGTTAACCTCTCAGTCCTTGTTGTAATAATTAACATCTTTTCGAATCCATTATGGAGTGCATATTGTCGGCAGCCCAACATATCCAATTAAAGTATCTTCCTTGCATACATTAAAATTAATTAAAAAAACACTAAAATAGAAGGAGAAATTACTATACTCCAAGAAACATTTTACTATTCCAATAAAATAATGAAACTGCCATGACTGTAAAAAGCTTTTAACTGTTCCACTAAAATAATTTAGCTTTATATTATTCTAATAAAATAATGAAACTGCCATCACGAGTGCTTTTATTTTTTCTGTTATTTTATATTGAATTTGTTGAAGATTTCAAGGTTATTTAATGGTATTTTTGTAATTTATTCATATTAAATATTATTAAAAAAACTTATTTGTGCGTGACATGAGCCATTAAGTGAAAGACTCCTCATATCATTTGGATGGGGCGTATAGGCTTTTCCGGACACCAAATATTAGCTTTTACAGTGAGTTTTGAAAGGTTTTGACACCTCTGATAATATGAGATAACACGTGTTCCGAAATGTCTCAAGTTTGGCATAAATTGAATTTTTTTCTGTTCTTTTTTTTTTTTTCAACTTCATTCTTTAACTTTTGATTTATTAGAAATTGATTTGCATATTTCCCTCCTTTATTTCTATTATGTTATCTCAATCACGTGCTCAAAGTAACAAGGTTTACGAGTTAACCTAAGTTGACTCGTAATTTTTTTGTTAATTTTTTTATTTTTTTTATTTTTATCTTTCAACATTAAATTGTTCGATAATTAAGCTTCGTGATTTTATTCGATTTACTTTCAAACATAATCATCATAGTATCATGTTTGAGTAAAGGATTTTGCATCTTAACCTGGGTGGATTCAAATTAAGTTTTTTCAATCTTTTTTTTAAATTATATATATATATATATATATAATTTTCATCTTTCAACATTTTATTTGTTAGATACTGAGCTTCAACTTTTTTCTTTTTATTTTCCAGTGGAGTTATCATATTCTCATTTGATTTATTAGGAATTAATCTTCAAGTTTTTTTTCATGTATTTTTTTTTATGAGATTATTTCAATTTTATATTAATGGTCGTGAAGTTTAGGAGTTAACCCAATTTACCTAATTATTTATATATTTATTTATTTTAGTTTTGTCCTTCGAGTTGTTTCATAATCTGAATAATCTCATATTGAGTTTTTCTATTTTTGTTGTTGTTTATTTAATGTTGTTGTCTTTTTTTTAATTATATTATTTAAATTACTATTTGAACAGAAAAATACAACGATTATGCACAGTAGATATAGAAATGGTGAAAGAAATAAGCCTTTGTACATCTTTGAGCCCAGGGAACCTTCTTATCTGTCCAAAGATCGTGAACCATTGCTTGGACAGAGTATTTTCTCAATAAATGGCCTTATTTGGAGCCATACGAGGAAGATAATTGCTCCAGAATTCTACATGGATAAGGTTAGGTAAATATCTATTTTTTTCTTCCTTTTTGAAGTTGTTGCACTAAGCATTTGACTAATGATCTTTCTTCCAGAGCATGGTGAGCCTAGTGGCGGACTGTACAACCACAATGGTAAGATCCTGGGAGAGCAGAATTGAAGGTGATGGAGGCATGGCAGAAATAAATATTGACCTGGAGTTAAGAAGCAAGCTTATCAGCAGATATTATATCAAGAGCTTGTTTTGGAAGCAATTACACCAAAGGAGAAGAAATATTCTCGAAGCTGAGAACTCTTCAAGATGTAATGTCCAGAGAGGGTTCATTGGGATTCCTGGCTCAAGGTATGATTTATTCCAAACTTGATTTTTAAAATAAATTTTGTTTGATTTTCTTCTTAAAAAAGAAGAAGCAAAACCAACAACGACTGATATACTTCCTGAAAACCATTCTATTTGGTTTTGAAAAAATCTGACAATTAGTTGTTGTTTTGTTAGGTTTTTAAAAACAAAAACAAAAAAGCTTTTTGTTTATAGTTTCAAATTTAGTTTTTAGAAACAGAAATAATATCAACGAGCCCTAAACTTGTCATGAGCAGATGGCTGTGCATATTTTTTGACGAGTGATGGAATTCTAGTTGTGGCTTCCAAAGCAGATATATTCCTACCATAAACATTTGGGAGACATGGAAATTGGAGAAAGAAATTAACTCAATGATATTGAAGGTTGTAAAGGAAGGGCTGCGGCCAACTACGAGAAGGACCTTCTACAAACGATACTAGAGGGTGCCAAAAGTTATGGTGACCAAGAAAGCTTTCCATCAGATGTTTCTCTTGACAGGTTCATAGTGGATAACTGCAAGGCTATATACCACTGCCATCACAGCTTCATGGTGCTTAATGTTATTGGCAGCTAATCAAGAATGGCAAGCTAGTGCTCGTGCGGAGGTGCTAGAAATCTGTAAAAATAACCTTCCAGATGCTGGCATGCTTCGAAATATGAAAACTGTAAGTGTTCCTTACCACACGCAGAGAAATTCATACAAGTCGTAATCTGGAAATTCTAATCTTGACTTTCAACAATTTATGCGCAGCTTACAATGGTGATCCAAGAGACAATGCGCCTTTATCCACCTGTGGTGTTTGTGATCAGAAGAGCCCAGCAAGATTTAAAGTTTAAATACATCACAATTCCAAAAGGAATGAACATCCAAATTCCAATCCCAGTAGCACAACAGAATCCTGATGCACATCAGTTCAATCCCAAAAGATTTGCCAAAGGAGTTCTAGGAGAACGAGTCCATCGGATTATATGGCATTTTGGGTGCTCGTATCTGTGCAGGCCAACACTTTGCCATGGCAGGGCTGATCCTATAACTCATCCTATCAGAGTTTAGCTTCTCGTTGTCACCAGCATACCATCATTCACCCCGATTTGGGCTGGTTGTGCAACCTGGCAACGGTGTTAGGCTGTTAGCCTTCATGTTAGAAGAGTCTCCTGACATTTCGAGATTTGAGCAAATTTTGTGAGGAAAATTAAGACCGTTCTTTACAACGTTTTGTCAAATAAATTGCTTTTAGGCAATACATAGTGCAAGCATTATTTGAATCCAACAAGTGGTTGTTGATCTCGGTTGTTGTTCACTGACATTCTCGATTCGCAGCTTCGAACAACACATTTTACGGTTGTACATATACAAATGCACATTATTAAAGTTACTCTCCATGCCCTAACACAGTTCAGTTTGACAATTTGTGTTGGAATCCAACAGCTTACAAAGCTAGCTCTATAAAGAAAATAGGATCAGCGCTTTTTGTGAGCAAGATCTCCACAACAGCTTTCATGAGAAGAGGGAGCGACTCTTGTTGCGTTCCAACCGAGCTTCCCTCTGTTATGAAAAATAAAAAACAACAAAATGTATATATTAAGAATGTTTGATATACAGAAGAAAATACAACCCTTCCATCATTTCGTGTATTTTTTTGTTTGAAACTATTTTCCCAGATGATTATAGAGCTTTTAAACATCAGGAAAAAAAATCAATACCTCCTTTTTCTTGCATTCCTTGTAAACATCAAAATGCTCTTGACATTTACTTTTGTCCGAGCCAAACTCTTCCAAGCCTGAAAATTTGCATCTAACATAAAAATATGGTGCTGATGGAATGTGCATAAGAATATCAAGGACAAGAGTTTCAAGTTGAATTGAATCAAGCAAAGCTCTACATGCCTCCACCAATCAAATAAAACAACAAGCGTTTATACAAGGTCTTCCTTTTGTTTATCGTCTAACTACATGAAAGCTCATTACAAATTAACAGCATCAAGCCATCCCTTCAATTTAGCCATAATCAGAACTTCTAACAAGCTCATACACAAACCATGACCATTTTTAGAGGTTACGACTCCCCATTTCTCAATACACGAACTAAATCTTGGGGTTTAGGGGCTATCTATCGACTATAAGAAATGAAATAGATACACATAATAGAAGATTTACAGTACTAACGACAACCAGCACATGCTGCACCGTGTACAACAAAGTCAAGCTCAACATGACTTGGAAGATAGACCTCGAGGAAGATAGATGCCGCAAATCCAAAGTAATATAATTCGAGCTTTGCTTTTTCGTTCCGTTTTCAATTCATAACAAAATCCCAGGAGCATACTACAAAACGCCCTTTTTTTCTTAGCATAGGTGATAGAATTATGTGGAATGCTCCCAACTGTATGTGCTTCTTAAAGAATTACATTCTAGTGGTGTATAAAACAAACACTAATCGATTTACTTTACAGGGGTTCATTAATTTATTAATAGAAAATGGATTCTGAATACAAAGGTTTCATTTTTATGATCACGATCTTTACTTCCAAGAATAACCCACAAAGCCAATCCAAGCATAACTTCTCATTCCCATCCCACATCAACAATACGATACATCAAAACTAAGACCAGTCAGTAAATTTTCAAGAACCCACCAAGGGAAAAGGATCAAGAATATAAATTACAATCATGCTGGTGAGAGTTAGACATAGACATGCAAAATCAAGTGTAAAAAGATGCATTCTTGAACATTAAACATGCAATAAAAAGCAAAGCTTGCCAAATCAGAGAGAGAAAAAACGGAGCTGTTGCTTTACACTTGAGAGAAGCAGTGTATTGAGGGTAACATTGAGAGTCTGCGAATCTTGCAGAACTTTGGTATGGCGGTGCCGCTGCTTTTGATTCCATTTTTTAAAAAACTTCTCCTCTTCTTGCTTTCTTTCTCCGTGGATAAAAAACCGGACCCTTCTTCTCACATATGCCCTCTAAGCGACCTGTCGTTTGACAGGTCCCCAACCGATAACTTGGTTGGTCAAATGTCAAGTGATTACAAAAGAAGAGCTAGATCCATCGTTGATCTATAATGAGAGTCAAACAAGTTTTTTTTTTTTTCATTGGGAATTGTAATGATCAGTTTTATAAGACCCGCCACCGGTCAGGTATCGGAACTGGAGGTTTTACCCGGATGTGATAAGTGAAAACTTGATTTTAAGAGTTGCTGAGTAAAAAAACCAACAAAACCAAGAAAATTAAAAAATTAAACAATGAAAAAAAACTGATGAAATTAATTAAAATATTTTAAAAAATATTTAGTTTGATTGGGTTTGGTTTGGTATTAATTTTATAAGCTTGAAATTGAAAAACCTCAACTAAACCGGTTTAGTTAAAAATAAACCGAACCAAACTAAAAAATCAAACCAAATCAAAACGAATCCCACCAAGAATTCCAAAAAAAAAAACCCAAAAACAATATAATTTTTTATTTTTAATATAAAATAACTAAATTAAAATTGATCGGTTGAGTTGCGGTTTTTAACATAAAATAAACAAACGGAACCGAATCAAAATTTGGTTGAAACCTGATTTGATTTGATTTTTTATATTTTATAAAATCTTAATTTAATTATTTTTATAAATAAAAATTAAAAGAAATAAAAAATAATCACGCTCAAAATTTAACATATTATTTATTCTCTTCTGCATGGTCAAACAAATATAATAATTTTATTTTATACATGATTATTAAACACATATTCGTATATATTTTCAGTTCCGTTTCTTCCCTTGTACATTATTCTATCCCGTTCCATCTTTTCTAAAGACATGGATCAAATATGCCCTTGATATATGAAAAGGCAGATGCTTCATGCTTGCCTTAAATCTGACTCCAGCAGCCATTTTCAGCTAGCTCTTTCCGTTCCAGCCATGGTGTCTCCATCCTGATCAATGTAATTCTATTTTTTTATATAATTAATATGGATATCCAAATTAATTTATGTGCACCTTGATTAATTTTATAAACAGTAAAATTAATAATCATATAAATCTCTAATAACTATAAAATTTATGAGATTCAAACTAATAATTATTTAAAAATAAATTCAAAATATGACCAGTTAAGTTCCAGCTTAATCTTATTTTTACTTCTTTTTGTGATGAAAGTGAGGCTTCAATGAATGTTGTTTCAGTTACCTCCGTCCTTCTAGATGCTGCAAATCAAAGATTGCTTCACATGAACAAAACCATATCCTTCGATCTCTTCATTTCTCTCCAGTAAATCCAAAGTACTTTAGAAATAGTGGTTTGCAATTTTCCCTTTAACATGCAATTTGATGGCTAGTTACTATCAACACCAAGCTACCAATCTATATATAATATCCTTTGGACACTTGCAGAAATAATCACAGCAAAATCTGCCAACAAATACTCTGCTGAAGTTGAAAAGGAAAAGAAAAACTGCAATTTGTAGAGATTGCTTCCACTTGCTGCGTTTATCCTAACCTATTTTTTTGACCTCCTCAATTTTTAAATTTAAATTTTGTAATCAAAGAAATATGTTAAAACCTGACTATCTGTTTACTATTATTTTGAATCCCATAATCTAAAAGTGAATATTAGATTTTATAGTCAAGTCTAAATTCTAAATCACTATCCCATAAATTTTTACCTCTAATAAATATAAAAATTTAATTTGGATGAAATATTAATATTTATGCACAATAGGTATTCTATCATTAAAATTAAAGAACAATATAATTTACTTTAGATAGAATGTTTTAGCCTGATTTTTGTTTTTTCTATTACATAACCATTCTTTTATGTAGAACCCCTAAAAAATTATCTAAGATTTTTAGTTACTATAAAATTAGATGGCAATTCATTTTTTTACCACTTTCATATAATTAGATAGTTGTGCTGTCATAACCCATTTTTTAACTTTTAATTTTCCATGAATGTTCAAAAATAATTTTTTTCAACAAGAAATATGTTTTTAATGAAGTTTAATTAATTTTTGTTATTTTTTGAATTTTCATCTATTTTTTTTTGATAAGATAGGTAAATAAAAATAAAAATAATAAAAGAATTTAAGGAGTGAAATTAGAGGTAATAAAGAAAAAAAGGGACTAAAAAAATGATTAGGAACTGAAAAAATAATGAAAGACTATGCAGATGAGGAAAAGAAAAATAAATAGAAGGTTTAATTAAAATAATGAAAGTTTTAATTAATATTTTTACAGGGAGTTCATTACCTTTGCCATATAT
The DNA here is from genome assembly GCA_033617975.1 of Populus alba x Populus glandulosa. Classification (NCBI taxonomy): domain Eukaryota; kingdom Viridiplantae; phylum Streptophyta; class Magnoliopsida; order Malpighiales; family Salicaceae; genus Populus; species Populus alba x Populus glandulosa. The sequence goes on along the minus strand of CM066156.1, from coordinate 3,366,824 downwards.
ATTTTTTTACTCATTTTCAATACTTAGACATTTTTTTTTTAATTGAAAAAAACTATCCAACCCCTCAGCAAAGAACAGGTGTAAGGCTAGTAATCAGCTAGCCGTAATATCCCCGTGACACTGTGCGTGAATCTCCAAAAGTAAAATAATGTGCACAAAGAAGATTCCAAGAAACGACAATTATTCTATTGCCGTCGAGGTAACGGACGATAGACGACAATTATTATTTTGTCTACATGGAAGACAGGGGGCAGGGGAACGACAATAATTCCATTGTTGTCTTCCTATTAGTATAAATACAGTTTGTTTTTTACTTAATGTAAAAAAGAGTACAGACCTTACGAGATCTTTAACATTATAATTATATTTTTATAATCAAGGATACGCCATAAATCTTAAATGTAGAGCAATTACAAGCAGAGCAACCCTTTTAATATTTTGAGAAATATAAATCTATTGGATATTGCAAGCATTGTGTGTATCTGTTTCAGAAAGCTCATGTATCTTTCACTCTGTGACATGCGTTTCCATATCTGTGTTTTATTAGGTGCTCGTGTTCTTAAATTCTTGAAAAGGAAAAAGAAAAGGCAACTCTCGAAGGAGTGACGGTCTAAATTCTAAGAATTTAAATGGTTAATTTAGTCAAGTTTTTCTTTTTCATTTTGGAAGAATTCAAGCCTTTCAATTTGACTAAATAATTTATTTAGGATCCATGGGGTCATGCTATGTTTCCCTTTGTTTTTCTTGATCCTTTTTGCCTCCATGACAGCTCAAATTAAAGTGATCCAAAGATCCTTTTCAAAAGCTCTTAGAAAATTTTGCTGCTTTCCTTCTAACACCCCCCCTCTCTTTTCATATATAACAACCATTCTATAACAGAGAGAGAAGAAGAAGATAGCACCACATAATTCTCTTGAAAAATGAATGCCACAGCAGCAGCATCATCAACAACAACAAAGTTTATCAAATGTGTGACTGTTGGAGATGGAGCCGTTGGAAAAACATGTCTTCTCATCTCTTACACTAGCAACACCTTCCCTACTGTACTAAACTGAAGTTTTTTCTTTCTTGTTTTCTTGATATTTACCCTTTTGTTATTGTTTATTTTGCAATTCTTGTGTTAGTGCATATTAGTTTCTAAAGGGTCTTTCTTTTGCTGGTTTTTGTTTTCTTGACAGGATTATGTTCCTACTGTTTTTGATAACTTCAGTGCCAATGTTTTGGTTGATGGGCAGACTGTGAATCTAGGTCTTTGGGACACTGCTGGTACTCTTTCTCTTTCTCATTCTTGATTTGTGTATATCACTAGCTAATCTGGCTACAAGATGTGAATTTGCCCTATAATTTTCATAGCTATCAGCTTATTAATAGATAAAATGTTCTTCAATTGATCAAAGTGATTTAACAATGTCTTCATGAGGTTTATTTCATGAATTTTGTACTGAGAGAAAAAACTTTTTTTTTTTTTTACTGTTTTTTTCTAATGATGTGTTGGTTTACTGCAAAATTTGGTGAATAGTTTTAGAAAATGGGAATCTTACAATTATGACTACCATTAATTAAACCCCCAAATTCTTGAAAAGTTTTAAGCTTTCCACTTCATGACATCCAATCGGCAACATCATAGTTCCTTTAAATCTGTTTCTCTGCTGAACATAATATCATCTGCATTGATTGCTCGAAACAACCCTTTATCCAGCCCCTTTTTCAATGAAAGTTGGCCTTTTGGATGCTCTAGACTAGACGGCTTGGTTGGTAGAACTTACTCTCAGTTCACTCCAGTTTAAGGTTGTATTTTGATGTGTAATTCTGCAAAAGAAACATTTGAATCACGGAGCTATAAGTTGAAATGATTGATTCAAGGAAAGAGAGATCGTCACTGGCTTGACATTGTGAGACTCACTTATTCTGTCATGAAAAGACTTTAACACAGTTTCATATGTTTTGAAGATCCCTAACCTTTTCTTCTGGCCTGTCTAGCAACCATAATTAACGGTGACTTTTCTCGTTAGTGCTGAGAAATTGTTGTGGTGTCTCAAAAGTGGCTTAGAAAAGTGAAACAATGAAATGACGCTGCTAAGTTTTTAAATAATTCATGCAGGTCAAGAAGACTACAACAGGCTGAGGCCTCTAAGTTACAGAGGAGCTGATGTTTTCATTCTTGCCTTTTCTCTCATAAGTAGGCCAAGCTATGAGAACGTATCAAAAAAAGTAAGCTTCTTTTTATTTCCAACTAGATTCGTCTTATGGGTTCTCTTTTCATTTAAATTGATCTGGCAACATGTCTACACTCCGCTGATTCTTCCCTTTGCTATGTTTCCTTTTTCTTTACGTTGCTTGTTATGATGGAAAAGTGGGTCCCGGAGCTCAGACATTATGCCCCATCAGTGCCCATTGTTCTTGTGGGGAATAAATTAGGTGATGTATTCTTCCCTCCATTGATTTATTACTTCTTTGAATGTGTGTTGCCTGGACTTTGCTTTTCTATTAATCAAGTTTTACTGGTGCTCTAAATAATCAAGTGTGTTTGATGAGAGTGAGAAAACTACAAGTTTTCAGTTCTTTCTTCCTCTGTACGGGGCTCTAACTGTTATCCAGTTTCTGCTCATATACTGGCATGCTACTTTTGTTTCAATGTAGACGAGCTCACACATGCATATAGCATATGAATGAATGCTTCCAGTTTCTCAGAGGTCTGTTGTGCCTCTTACAGGACTCTTTTGTTTTTCTGCCACTTTATCCTGTGATTTCTCAGAATTCTACAGTTCAAGTGACAATGTACAAAGACAAAGTCATTTACCCTTTCATGTCTGTGTTGCATTGTATTTGGTGCTTTCAAAGCAATTGTATTCAAAAGTATATTGTGATCTTCATGTAATGAGGTGTTCCATCTGGTGGCTCATTATGTTTGAGGTGCGCATGTTGCTGTTATTGTTTCAGCTGTGAATATTTTGTGTTAAATACAGATCTGAGAGAAGACCGTCAGTTTCTCTTGGATTATCCCGGGGCATGCACCATTTCTACAGAGCAGGTAGGCATTCACTTCTTATATTTCCATCTTCAGACCTGATTGCAGTGATTCTTCGAAATCTTTGTATACGACTTCTTGCTCTATTATTACCAGGGTCTAGAACTACAGAAGCAAATAGGAGCACTGGCATATGTAGAATGCAGCTCAAAGACGCAGCAGGTTTGTCTCACATCTGTATATTTCTCTCATAAATTAGCTTACTGATCAGACATCATTCTCCACCGCGAGTATGCTAGCGCAGCCCTATTCCTACGGGGCTAACTTGGCCCTGTTGTCCCTCTGATATCTGATATCCGAGGGCCTTGTAAGGGAAGCAGGGTAAAGAAGTTAGTTGAAAGGTTACTGAGGTTCCTAGTACTATAATCCATCTACTTACACACGAGCATAGATCATCACTAGCCATACATGTCAACAGACAGAAGGTGTAAACAGCACAAGGCACATTTAGTAACACTTGTAGCATATTGTAAGAATTTGCAGCAATGTTGAAGCATTTTCTGTGGTAAATGCAGAATGTGAAAGCTGTCTTCGATGCTGCCATCAAGGCAGTACTCCAGCCTCCAAAGCGTAAGAAACACAGGAGAAAACACAGGGTCTGCCATATGCTTTAACCAATTTCCTACACAAGGCTGCCACAAGCATCTCTACGTCGTATCCATTTCTTCCATGTTACATTTCTTATTTCTGTAACTCTGTTCATAATTTTTTTTCCCTTTCCTCTTTCTTTGGATGGTGTCCATGTTGCCTATTTTCGTCGTCGTTTTTTTCATTTCATCTGTTTGTAGACAGACTGATCCTGGTCTTGCATCCAATTTATCTTCAACCATCATGTGCTCGTTCTGTATTATCTATTGGAAAGTGGTCTTTTCGTTCTTTTTGTCCTATAGTTTTATATTCTATATCATTAATCATGTTTTATATTCTATATCATTAATCATGTGTTCATGCAGTGGCCATCCTTTTTTTTAACCAAACTGGTAGAAGTGCGAAAGAATATTTTTTTTTTTGGGAGAAAGAACTTGAACAACGGGCATGAATTGATTTTCAGGACTTTCAAAGCCAATGGAAAGTGCTCTGAAATGGACCAGGAACTAGGGTGTTGTCTACGTGTTTTTTTTCTCCTTAATTACTGTTTAAAAAGGACATTTAAATTAAAACTTACAAATTTAGACAAAAAAATAAAAAAAGAAAATAATTACAAGTACTTGAACGATGTTAATTTCACTATTACAAGTCGTTTAATTTAATTATTTTGCGTCTAAATAATAATTAAGAGTATTTTAGCTATAAAAGGGGTTAATTTCAAATTTTCAAATCGATGGATGATGTGTGTAATTTCACAGTATTTTAAGGGGGTCATTATAATTTATCCAATAAATTTTTATTCTTGTTTGTTTTTTTAAACCAATTGAAGGTCAAAATACAAATTTTAGTTTAAGAGATATATTTTATATTTTTAATTAAGATGCAAAATCTGCAAAAATAGAAATTGTCTTCAATATTGGATCAATCTTAACTGAGACCAATTAAATTGTTGAAAAGTCTATAATAATAAAAATAATGTACATCATTTATGTTAATCTTTTTTTAATAAAATTTATGAAATTATGTAATTTGTAGTATTTCTTTCAAATATTAAAAACATTTAATTATTTAAATTAAAATATGCATAAAGAATACCGCAACCCCCCTCCCCCTCACACACACACACACATATTGATCATGTCTTGGATAATCAATTAATTTTTTGTTTTTGCGATGTAAAAGTGCTTTAAGAAAATGATTTTTTTTTATTTTTAAATTGTTTTAATAAGCTGATATCAAACATAAAATTTAAAAAATAATAAAATTATTTTAATGCATTTTCAAACCAAAAACACTTTGAAAATAACTTCTATCTTAATAACAAATAGGCTTTTGCTCGTGCAAAAAATCCATAGAAAGTATCTATACAAATGGTTTCTCATTGTTGGGATGACTTTCTTAGTGTAAATCCCAGACTTACAAAGCAACAAGGATTTGTACAAGGAATGAACCAAGTTTTTATCAATATATTTTTACTAAAAAACACCAGATCAAGAAAGATTTATAGCATGCTGGGCTTAATGGTGTACCAAACTTCAGACATGCCCAAAAGAATGTGTATCCTCCACTGGGGAGGCCTAAGAAAATTACCATCTTTCCTTAGGCATGTCCAATGAAATGAGGTAATGTTTGTCTTACGAACATATCAGACCCAAAATACTTGGACTTGACAATCAGTCAAATTCAAGATAATATAGGTCTGACAAACATATTAGACCCAAGGTATTTGAGTTTAGCTATCCACCAAGTCCAATGTAACGTGAGTCCTACAAATATACTAGATCTAAGGTACTTGGATTTCGTAGTCTGACATGTCCAAGGTAATGACTATCCTCCTTTGGGCACTCCCAAAGGAATGAGGTAATATGGATCTGGCGAGCATGCCAGATTCAAGGTATTTTGGACTTGACATTTAACCAAGTTTAAAGTAACATGGGTCTGGCATGTCAAACCTAAGGAACTTGCCAAGTCCAAGGCACTTGGACTACCATAAACTTGGTAGTCGGCCTAATCCTTTGCACTTGGACTTGACAATTAATCAAGTCTAAAGTAACGACCATTCTCTTTTGGCATTGACCATCTTCCTTTCAACACGCTCAAAGAGATGACCATCCTACCTGGGGCACACCCAAGGGGATGACCCTCTTCCCCTGGGTCTAACCTAAGGGAAGAGCTTAGTCTCCATGGGCTGAGCTACATCTGACGTGTTGGATTATAATTTTCATACACCTTTTAGGTGCATGGAATTCCTCCAGAGATCCACCATATTTCTATCAAATACTAATATAGATGTAAGAGATATTTATACCTTATTAAATGCTATTAGAATAAAATTACACTTCAAACCCTCTGATTTTTTTATAAAAGACAAGTTTCATGAGCAATAAATACATCATGAAACCTTTAAATCAAAGGTTTACAATTTTCATTCTCTACTGCATATATATTTTTATAGCATCTTTCTTTAGAATATTCTTATATTTTTTTTTATTTAAAAATATATTTATTTGAAAATCAAAGAGTCTCACCTTTATCAAAGAGAATCTTTTACAAATACTATTTGTAAGCTGTCTTAGCCTACAAAACACCAAGTATATGCTAAAAAATATATTGGTTAAAGAGAATGAATGAAATTGTTATGACCAATTAATTAACTGATTATCTAACTCAGAAACTCTATTCCTAGACTAGCTACTTGATTTTTTTTAAGACTTCATCAACAAGTAAATAATTTAACGAAGAAAACAAGTTTATATCAGATTACTACTTTAATTATCCAAGAGAAATTGACAGGATTATTCGAACTGGGGTTTAGCATTTTTCTTTTCTTCTAGTAAAGTTAGATTTAGGCGTCCATTTCTAGTTTTGACGTGCTCACTCTATTAAACCGTGATGACAACCCAAATAAACCTAATATACACAGTTCATGCACATGCTGCATGACCATTCTAACCTACATACCTAGCCAGCCTTTCCACACCCGCGCACCTTGGCCTGTTCTTCTTCTCCTTGTATATGATAACTTACACCATCCCTTTCATTATCTTTCACAAAACAAGCCCAGCAAAGAACATGGATTCCTCGAAGAACGCTCTTGGAAATACTCTACTCATCTCCATTCTCTTTGCTTGTGTTCTTTGCCTTTGTATCTGGTCTGCCTCGCTATCAAACCCTTTGTTATTCTCATTTCAAAGATCTAACCATTGTCCATCTCACTCACAAACTGTAAGTTTTCGTCTTTGTGTGTGCGTGTGCGTGATGAACATAGCCCATTGTTTTGTTACTGTCCTTTGGTGTAGAAATCACTCTTTTTTTTGTCACGCAGGACATGAAAACGTTGGAGTTTCCAACAGATGAGCTTGAATTGGCTTTAGTGAAAGCCTCAACACCAAACAAAACTGTGATTATTACCGTTGTTAACCAGGCTTATGTAGAACAGAGTGCTGATGCGGAAACAACAATGCTTGATCTTTTTCTTGAGAGTTTTTGGCTAGGAGAGGACACTAGGCCACTTCTTGATCATCTACTCGTAGTTGCTGTCGATCAAATTGCGTATGAGACGTGTTTTTTCAAGGGGCTAAACTGTTACAAGCTGGAAACAGAAGGTGTTGATTTTGGAGGAGAAAAAATTTATATGTCACAAGATTTTATCAACATGATGTGGAGAAGAACTCTTTTTCTATTAGATGTTCTCAAGCGTGGCTACAACTTCATCTTCACGGTACGTTTCTCGTTAAAATCTCCATTAATTTATGTGTTTTGGTTTGACTGTATCTCGGCTAGCATTTTAATGTCTGCCAATTAAGTAATTAAATAAATGAAATTAAAGAATATTTATGCTTGACTAACTCGTTTAGGAACACCGGTCGTATTTCCCAGTTTATAAGAATCAATTTGAACTTTATAATACTAAGAATATGTTTAAAATTTAATAAAAATCAGGGTCAACCTCAATTCTAAACATTAACTTTAATATAATTAAAAACTAGAGACTCCAAAAGAATTTTACTTTTATAAAGCATCTTGCTGTGATAATATTTAACCTTTGATAATGGCCAAGGAGTGGGGCCATCCCCCTTGATTATTTATTTGGCCAACTCTCTTAATAACCCCTTGATTATTTATTTGGCCAACTCTCTTAATAACTGCGTCTTCAATAATATAAATTAACCAGTAAAACTCTCAGTCAATGAAGCTTAATTTCTATCATTCTAACACTGTTAACGTTTGGAGGCATGTGAGTATTTTGGGGCTGAGGTAGGGCGGAGGCATGAGGGGATAGGTTCACGATTTCAGGGTTGTGCCACCGTGCTAGCACGGTCAGTGTCCCTGAAGTTTGGAAATCAAGGCGTGGGGAGCTGGGACTTGGAATTTGCCTGGTTCACATGAAATTTCCTTGCTTTTTTTTAACTGCGTTCACATGAAAATTCAGGTCCACCAACTGTCTCTGTCTGTCATGCACGGATGTCGCCCTGAAGCTTTTAATGGGATCTGGGTTGTTGTGCATCTGGACTGAAGGTTCTTGCCTGTTAACAGACCTTATCCATGGAGGGAAAAAAACAAGAAACACAGAAATTCTTGACATTTTCAGGGAGTTGAAAATCTTTTATTTTCTAGAAAGGGGAAAAAGGGAGCAAAGTCAGAGAATTGTTTATCTAATTTGAAAGAAATTGTAGCCTTCATGATACAGTAAAACAATTGTCTTCAAGAATTACTTAATCCATCTAACCTTATGGTGACCGTCCCTAGTAGATCAACCAATACGTGTGAATTTCATAGGTCTATGAGGTAGTTGCATAGGTCGAACTCCCCTGGCACCAACCAGCCTACATCAGCACACCTTCGAACAATAACATTGCATAGAATGGTGTGTGTGTGGTTTTAAATTAATTTTCTTTTATGTTTTTATATAGTTTTGATTTGAATAGTTGATGTGAAAAAATTTAAAAAAATTATTCCAATTATTTTTAAGTAAAAAAATATTTTAAAAAATAATTTTTACCACACTTTTAAAAAAACACTAGAAAAACATTTAAGAGTGAGTTTTAACCTGTTTTTTATTAAAAATAAAATTTGTTTTATATTTTTTAATATTTTTAAATTATTTTGATATCTTGATATTAAAAATAAATTTTAAAAAATAAAACAAATTTTATTTCAATATTTTTACAAATAAAACATATTTTAAAAGATAATTACTAATACACTCACAAACATCTCATGAATCGGTCAATTACACCCCCTGAACCTTTCAATTAGCTTTTAGTTCCATTGAGCTCATATCTTTCTTTCCCAGAAATTTTAGGTTAGAACTTATTTTTATATATAAAAATAAATCATCATCATTTCATAGGAGAATTGCTTTGTAGATTCTAGAAAGTCCCCTCTCATTTTCTTTCTTAATGTTCTCCAGTGTGCTGCAAATTTTCTTGCTGGGACCCATCTCGGCTTGGACTAGAAAAAGATGTTCAATGCCACGACAGTATGTAATGGTTTAAAATGTCCCTAAGACTTCCCCTGATTTCAAACTGGGAATTATCAGTCCCCATTTTCTCGTGCACAGCTCTTCAAAGTTTAAAAATGTGCTGCCTCTGTTTCTCCCACTTATTTGGAGAAACTTCTGTCACAAATTTTTGCGCAAGACAGCGATCATTAGACAGAGACAAAACAAAAGCAGCTTTAGCTGGGTTTTTTGCATCCAATTGATTGTCAGCCAAGTATGAATTAGGACAGAATGATCGAAAGGTCGAGCCTTGGCCCAGTATGTTAAAAGTTGAGCAAACCCAGTTGCATTATCTAGGAACTAAACTCACATCTCCAGTTTTAAGTGGAATCCACGTTTAAATTAAGAGATTGATGACAATTCTATACTTAATTTGAAAGTTGACACTAAATTTAAACTCTTAATTGTTTATGAAAATGGTTTTAAAATCTTTATCATTGTAATTTGCGACGACATCAAGTGATTTTATCAACTAAACTTAACTTCTGTAACATTCGAAAAAGGTGAAACATTGTTGAAATTTTAGTTTTGCTGATGACAGATCCAAATTTTTGTGACAGGATACTGATGTAATGTGGCTAAGGAACCCTCTTTCAAGGCTAAGCATTTACAACGAAAGCGTGGACCTCGAAATTAGCACTGACCGTTTTAATGGCGACCCAGAATCTGAAAGGAATCCCATCAACACAGGCTTCTACTATATTAGATCAAACAACAAGACAGTCTCGTTGTTTGATGCCTGGTATGGCAGGAAAGACAATTCTACAGGCAAAAAAGAGCAAGATGTGTTCTTTGACCTAATGGATGAGGGAATGTTTGGGCAACTGGGCCTTCATGCACGGTTCTTGGACACTGTCTACTTTAGTGGGTTTTGCGAAGATAGCAAGGATATTAAGGCAGTAATCACTGTCCATGCTAATTGTTGTCGGAGCATAAATGCCAAGATTAAGGATTTAACTGCTGTTCTTCGTGATTGGAAGAAGTTTAAGGCGACTGGTGATGAAGCAGCTGCAGCTCGCAGTGCTGTAACTGTGCCTTTCAGTTGGACAGGACACTTTGGATGTCTGGATTCTTGGAATGATAATGTTTAGTTTAAGGTTATTTTGCTGTTCATTAGAGATAACCCAACCAAAAATTAACAGTCAATTTACACTTCAATTTGAACATGTTTCTTTTTTATTTGCTAGTAGATTTTTTAGAAAGTAAATTTTTTAAAAGTGAATTTTTGAAAAGTAAATTATTTATTGATGTTTGATAATATTATAAAAAATAAGTTAGAAAATACTTTTTCTAAATAAATTGAAAAATAAATTATGAATATTTTGTTTTTAGGTTTATTTAATTAACAAGGACGAATCTCATAGATAAAAAAGTTGGAGTGTAAAATTAAAAAAAAATCTAATTATGTAAATTATTTCAAATAAAATAAATAACAATTAAAATAATAAAGAACAAATTCAACATATAAAAAAACTGAAAGATAATGAAATTAAAAATATATATATAATTTTATAAATTATTTCAAATAAAAATAAATAGTAATCAAAAGAATATGAACCAAATATGATAGATAAAATTTTTCAATTAAGATAATGATAAGAGAAAAACAAATAATAATGAAAAATAGAACCCAAATTAATATAAAAATCAAATTAAATTAAATTTATAAGATAAAATTGAAAAAAAAGATTCAAACTAAAATACATAACAATAAAAAGATTAAGGATCAAATTTGATATAATTAATAAATTATAAGATATTTATGAATTTTTCATAACTTCTAGAAAGTATTTTCTATATAAAAAAATAATTTTATGAAAATCAAGCTAAATTTTACTTTAATTGAAAAATATTTTATATTGATTAATTTTTGTAATAGTAAATAAATATAAAATTTTTTTAAAAATAATTTCAATAAAACCACTTTTTATAAAACAAACAAAACGTATATAGTATTCTCACTCTATTTGTTGAATTCACTTACGTCTTAAATTATAAAATTTTCAAAATAATAAAGTTTCATAAATAACCAACCATGCAGTTGTCCGCATTTAAAACTTAAAAAATGATACTCTAGGTAAACAACATCCACCTCCTCGGTTTATGAATTATAATCATTTACTGTTGATTTTTTTGTATTTTTAAAATATTTTTGGATTAGCTTAGACATTAATTGAAATTTTTTTTTTCTTAAACGACCTTAAAAATACATCTTTCATGTTTATAACCATCAAACAAGATCATTTACTTAAGGCTTTATTTAATATTGTAATTCAATCGTGTTTTTTTAATTATTTTTTAGTTTTAAAATGTTTTTTTTAATATTTTTGAATTGTTTTAATATATTAATATTAAAAATAAATTTTAAAAAATAAAAAATATATTATTTTAAAATATTTTTATCGTATTCTAGAACTGTAGCTTCCCGAGAACCTGGCAGCGACAAGCAAGGGAGTCATTCAGCACACGTCATCAGTTGATAAACCACCTGTCTTAAACAACTTTTCTTTGATTGCTAAACTATATTTATTTTCATCCTCTAAATTCAAAAAATATTATCCTCCAGTCTCTGTTGATTAAAAGTTTGCAATATAACTTTGATGCTTTCAAAAGTTACCAACTCGATCCCTAATTATTGTAATGACAATTTGACATGACTGAAATATGTGTTCTGAAAAACTAGTTTCTATCCTAACAAGTCCGGGTTGATAATGGGTATATGCATGTTATATTTTTTTATATATATTTGTATACTAATTATTATTTATTATGTAAAATTTTTAATATTTATAAATTATTTATTAAGTTTCGAGTATCTATATTATATCTATTATCTAATAACTATTTATTAAGTTTCAAATGATGAATATATATTTGAAGTATGTATATTTATACATATTAAATAATAAAATAATACATATTATACACACATACTTGAGTGTTATATCAATATTGAAATATGTATATATCATATTTTATTAAAAAAAATTAAATATTTTACAAATATATTTATATAATACAAATATATATTTTTGGTTGGGCTTGAGTGGATTTCATGTCAAGTTTGATAATATTCATTTTATGTTCATTACTTATAAGGTCAAGTTGATATTCACTGAGTTTTAATTAAATTACCATTCCTATTAATAAAGAAAATAAATTAAGAACAGATAAAATTTTATATTCCTTAACCATATTTATTTTGTTGATTAACCTATGTCGCACCCCAAAAAAAATCCGGAAGCGCGGCATCGGGCTGGCGATTATTCGTTCTGTTTTGCTGATTTGGTTCTTTGGAGTCGCCACCTAGTAATTCATTGAGGGCTACTAGGAAACCTGATGTACTGGTCTTGTCAGAGATCGCGGGTAAGGGACTGGTTGTGGTTAGGGAAGGTATTAGCACCCCTAACGCACCCTACCTGAGGTAAGCTGCTTTGTGGACTTGATGTGTTAAAGAAGTTTTAAAAATTCTGTTCTTTCATCGAATTTTATAAAATACAACTTACATGTAAGTTCATGATTCTTTATCCGTGATTAAATCAGAATATTAAATTCTTCTTTATTCTTGCAATTTTGTCATAAATAAATAAAAAAACATTCATATAATAAAAATACACACCACATTCACTTTCAAGCTTCATGGACTTGATGTGATTTTAAAAACAAAATTTTAGCTCAATTCTAAGGCTTTGATAAATCAATTATTACTTTTCCAGACTATATGTAGATACATGTTCTACATTTCCATGGAAAATTCAACATGATTTTTATCTGTCCTTTAGATATTTGTGCATATAAAAAAAAAATTATATGTACATAAAAAAAAACACAAAATAAATAAATAAATATATATATATACATATTTATTAGCTTGGGCTGGGCCTATATTGGCCCAACCACAAGGCTGGACTCAGCCCAGCCGCATGGGCTGGGCTGGTGTTCCAGCCCTCTGGTAACAGGGCTGGACTCAGCCCAGCCGCATGGGCTGGGCTGGTGTTCCGGCCCAAAAGAGGAAAAAATATGGACTCAGCCTAACCGCATGGGCTGGGCTGATGTTCCAGCCCGGAGTGAAAAGGGGCTGGGCTGATGTTCCAGCCCGCCCAAAAAAAAAAAACATTTAAATTCCTTTTTTTTATTTTTTTTTTATTCAATAACATACATAAAAAAAACAAACACACACAAACATTTCTTTTTTTTTTTAATTATTATTACTTATCACTTCCTCTTTTCTTTTCTGTTCTTTTTTTTTTTTTACATCCACATTTACATAAAATACAAACTATAAAAAAAAACTCAAAATTACACAAATATTACATTAAACAATTACAATTACAAAAATTAACCCCAAAACCGACTGAAATTACAGGGATAGCCTTCTGACACCGGAACAGTGTTTAGCTTGATTTCTGGGAGCAGGAACAGTGGCGGCGCGTGGTTCCACGCGCCGCCGCCACCAGAAAAAAAAATCCAACAGCAGGGGGGTCCGGATCGCCTTCTTCCCCTCTTCTTTCCTCGCCGGCGCCGACCTGCAGATCAAGCAAAGAACACACCAGTCGATTTTAATTTTTGTTCTTTGTTTTCAATTTTTTTTTCTCTTCCTCTTCGTTTCGGGTCTGCTTCTCCTTTTTGCTGTTCAGTTTCGTTATTCTGCCATTTTTCTTCCGGCTGATCTGGTGGTTGTGGAAGGAGTATTGGAGGCGGTGGCTGCCGATCTGTGGACGGCGCTGCTGCGGGCCGCCGCTGGAGAAACAACTGGAGGAGGGGAGCTTGTCTCGCGGTGTGGCTGAGCTGGGTTCTTCAATCGTGGGGAGATCGGTGCTGCTGTGGAGGAGCTGCTGCTGTTGGAGGACGGCGTTGATGGTCCGGAGGAGGAGGAGACGCAGCTGAGAGGGGGGAGGGTCTGATGCCGGTCGGCCGATGAAGGGCTGCTGCTAACTAGTTGAAGGAGAAACGGCTGAGAGGGGAAGATTTGTGGGAATCGGGAAGGTCCCTCTGATTTTCAAACGAAAATAGAGGCGTGGCCGAGAGAGGGGTGAGGGAGACAGTGAGGTCTAAACAAAACGGGAGAGAACTGTGATGGAGGGGGCTGAGCTTGGTTGTTTCAGTAGGGAAAAAGTAGAAGAAACCTTGGCCGGCGGCTGAAAAAGGGGGGGTCGGCTGCAGAGAAAATGAAAATGGCCAAGGGAGATGACGGGGAGATGGGGAAAAGGCTGTGGCTGTTGGCAAGCCAGCCGGGGAAGAGGAAGATGGAAAAAATATTCAGGGGGGAGGCTGGCGGCCTTTTTTCCGTGAGGGAGAGGAAGAAGTTTTGTTTTTTTTTTTTAGGGTTTTTCCCTTTTGTGTTGCCTCTTAAAATTACCAAATGAACCCCCCCCTTTTTTTTGAGTTTTCAACCTATATTTATAGGTAAAAGTTTGTTCAAACCTCCAAATTGGTCCCTCACCTTTCTTTTTTTTTTTGTAAATTTTGATTTTTTTTGTTTTTTTCTTGTATTTAAAAAACGAGCAAAATCAACGTCAATTCTATGAGAAAAATTACGATTTTAAAATGACGCGTGAAAAGTCGAACGCGTTCGAAAAAACAATTGAAAATTAAAATTCTTTTTTTTAAAAGACGTTGAAAATGCTAAAAACATTGCAAATATAATAAAAACATATTTTTTTGGATTTTTGTTGTTTTTCACTATTTTTTGGATTTTTTTGAAAAATTTATTAAAAAGGTGGGTCAAAAATTGGGTAACAACAGATGCCCCCTCTTTACAATGCTTACGAAGTAAAACTCCTCAATGTTTTGCATAGTAAGCTTTGTAAAGAATAGAAAACGAAAATGATCTTATTATCTTGGGCGATATGCCCCTTTTGAAGAAAAGTGGTCTATTTTCAGGGGCGACCGGCCCACACAATCACACTGGTCTACTTTCACGGGCGACCTGCCCACACATACTCAAAGTGGTCTATTTTCAGGGGCGACCGGCCCACACACTCACATTGGTCTACTTTCACGGGCGACCTGCCCACATATACTCACTCTGGTCTATTTTCAAGGGCGACCGACCCATACTCTCACACTGGTCTGTTTTCAGGGGCGACCTGCCCACACATACTCACTCTGGTCTATTTTCAGGGGCGACCTGCCCACACTCTCACACTGGTCTGTTTTCAGGGGCGACCTGCCCACACATACTCACTCTGGTCTATTTTCAGGGGCGACCGACCCACACTCTCACACTGGTCTGTTTTCAGGGGCGACCTGCCCATACATACTCACTCTGGTCTATTTTCAGGGGCGACCTGCCCACACTCTCACACTGGTCTGTTTTCAGGGGCGACCTGCCCACACATACTCACTCTGGTCTATTTTCAGGGGCGACCGACCCACACTCTCACACTGGTCTATTTTCACGGGCGACCTTCCCTTTTGATTGGGTTTACCTGAGATCCCATCTGGCAATCTAACAAGAACAAAAATCGGTGTGTAGCTCGATCAACCTGAAATCCCATCTAGTGATTCTGCGTGATTAGGCTAAACTGAGATCCTTTCGCCGATCCCCTTTAACCATAACCAAGGTCTGTGTGGTTAGACTGAACTGAGATCCCTTCGTCGATCCCCTTCAACCAGAACCAAAATCCTTTCCAATTAGGTTAAACTGAGATCCCTTCGTCGATCCCCTTTAACCATAACCAAGGAACGTGTAGGGTTGGGCTAGACTGAGATTCCTTTCGGCAATCCCCTCTAACCAGAACCAAAATCCTTTCCAATTAGGTTAAACTGAGATCCCTTTGCCGATCCCCTTTAACCATAACCAAGGTCTGTGTGGTTGACTGAACTGAGATCCCTTCGTCGATCCCCTTCAACCAGAACTAAAATCCTTTCCAATTAGGTTAAACTGAGATCCCTTCGTCGATCCCCTTTAACCATAACCAAGGAATGTGTAGGGTTGGGCTAGACTGAGATTCCTTTCGGCAATCCCCTCTAACCAGAACCAAAATCCTTTCCAATTAGGTTAAACTGAGATCCCTTTGCCGATCCCCTTTAACCATAACCAAGGTCTGTGTGGTTGGGCTGAACTGAGATCCCTTCGCCGATCCCCTTCAACCAGAACCAAAATCATTTCCAATTAGGTTAAACTGAGATCCCTTCGTCGATCCCCTTTAACCATAACCAAGGAATGTGTAAAAAGTGGTCTCATTATAATGGGTGACCTACCCAAATGGAAAGGAGGAAGAGTGGTCTCATTTTTATGGGTGACCTACCCAGGGGGAAAAAAAATATGAAGTGTGGTCTCATTGTAATGGGTGACCTACCCAAATATGGAAAAATGTGATATGACAAGTGTGTTTGTGTATAGGACTTACCTGGCGAAGTCTTTGAGGGGATGACAGAAGAAGGGCTGGAAAACTTGGTGCTTCCTGATAATTCCCTATCATAGGATTTGACAACTCGGTGTTTCCTGACTGCAAGAGTTGAAAACTCGAGGCTTCCCGATTGCAAGGTTGATCTCTTCATTTCTTTGGGATTTTCCTGTAACAATTTGAAAAATATGTGCAAATGGTGTTTTTTTTTTTTTTTTTTTTTTTTTTGGAGGTTAGATGATATGCATGCATCCTTACCTGATTTGAAATATAGGTCCCCCCCTCTTTGATGCTCCATCGTCATAGGGTGCCCTTGTTTGCATCCCAAAGTTTTCTTTGTTCTTCCGATGCATTAGCTCATTCATGTGCTAGCCATCCACTCAACTGTAAATGTAGTGCCCATCCCGGGCTGTCTTCGACAATTACTGCTTGCATCGTTCATCAAGCTTGACCCTGCCCCCAAGTGTGGTACTGCTTGATTCATCATGAAGGATTTTCTCTCCTGGCTTCTTCTGAGAATTATCCTCTGATTGATTGTGTGTATCATGCCAATACCCATCAAGATTGTTAATCAGTCATGAACTTGCCTCTAGTTGAAACAGTACTCTTCAAGTACATGTTATCATCAGCCTCCTTGGAACTCAATCAGTCATCCAGACATGCATCTCATAGCTTGCAGTACAAAGGCTCATGGTTGTATGCTCAATGCTCTTCTCATAGATTCCTTTCAACTCTTCTAATCAGATTATGAAAAGAAATGTCTCAGCCTCATCAATGATGCTGCTTTTATCACCCATACTCATATGGTGAAGTGCTCATCTGGCTTCAAAACAAATTGTCCCACACAGTCAGTCTTCGGGGTGGGTGCCTTTCTGACATTCATTCAATGCAGTTGCGTGGTAACGTCTGTCGATAACCATGTTTCAAAGGATGACAATATAAGATTGTCCTTCAAGTGCATCAATGTTCCACAATCAGTCCTGGTGGTGCATATGTTCGATGTTCATTCAAATGCACTCACCCGATAACATCTGTCAGGAGTCATAGCCATGTTTCAAAGGGTGACCCAAGATGAAGATATAAAAATATCTTTCAAGTGCAGCGTTGCTCATCAATTGCTGTTGAAGTTCACTAAATCATGGATTGTCTTTGAACAACATTGCCCCTAGTTGATCTGAACATGCTCATTCTTCTGTTTACAACCAAATGGATTTTGTGAATGCCAGGAATGACTTTGATGGCCTTTGATGACTCATTATGTGATTCTTTCTTTGCCCCCAACTGATCTGGATACTGTTTGTTTTCCTTCTTAAGGTCCACTGTATTGCCCACAGCTGCTCAACTTTTCAAGGAGTGTCGAGGACTTCAATGCCATTTCTATCAACGATTTTGCATACTCAATCAATGTTCTTCAGTGTTTGATAATCTTCCTTGTTCTAGAATCAACTCTCATATTTCAAAGATCATGTCTATTCAAAGTCTAGTTTGTTGAAATAAAATCAGAGATGTCCTTTTTGAAAATCTTTTGAAAATCAAGCTTTTTGATCAAAGACCCAACACACGTTATTCGAAATATATAGTCCTTTGATTGTCATGCATTTTAAAAACAGAAATTGACCCAATGTAGGATTAAAAAAAATGGCTTTTTCCATGGTTCTTTGTATCAATTTGAATCCTTGATATTGGGTATATCATTTGATAGTCTATGATGAGGTGACCTTTGCATGGATTTCAAAAAAAACAAAAATGCTCAAGTCAAAACTCAGGCTTTATCAAGAAATGTTGTTTCTCTTCTTAGCACTTGTTTTATCAGCATGCATAATAACCAATAGCTTAATTCATGAAGACACGACCCTTATGGAAAAGCTCTTCAAGTTTTGAGAGCGCCATTTATCGGTTCAAATTGCTTGCTTGATTAAAAAGGGCTTTTAAAAGCAT
The DNA here is from genome assembly GCA_033617975.1 of Populus alba x Populus glandulosa. NCBI lineage: Eukaryota > Viridiplantae > Streptophyta > Magnoliopsida > Malpighiales > Salicaceae > Populus > Populus alba x Populus glandulosa. Next base: position 3,348,415 of record CM066156.1, on the reverse strand, counting down.
GTAATGCAGGTTATGGTTCAAGGCTATGAAAGAAAGGAATTTCCAAGGCTCAAAAGGTGTTTGAGGGTTTCAAAGACCTAGGATCAACATCAACTATTCATCAACTTGTTTTCTATTGTTGTCTTTGTAGAGGAAACGACATATAACCTTGTTAGCCTCAAAGTTCAGACTTTTCTTAACATAAGTCATAATGCAAATCCCCATTTCCTTGATGAATAACCAACCTCAATCATCTGATAACATCATAGGCTTTATAATAGAAACCAAAAGTTACGTTTCTAGCTTAGTCTTTTTTCTAGTATTGACTTTTGTTGTGCTTTTCCTTGATTGAAATTTCTTTTGCTCTTCATAGACTTGATAGGCGTTCTCCTTCCCTTATCTTTGACTTGTCTTTAAGTGAAGGCAATTTCAACTTCTTCTTTTTTTTCTTTTTCTTTTTTTATCATAGCCTTCCTTAAAAATTTCCCATATGCCCCCAATCTATGTGTTTTCTTTTAGCTCTCTCTCAATCATTGGACCTTTGTTCTAAGCCTTCCCCTTTATCCATTAATTATATCAATGTCTCCAACATATCTCTCATCTGCCCCCAGTGTGAGGTGTGATCCTAGTCAGGATTTCTTTTTTGAAAGAAAATATTCACTAGGCTCAAAATGGGACTACAAGGGATATAATCTTTAGAAAGTGAAGGGATATCAAAGATGGCCTTTTCTCATTTCAAGCAAGGTCAGTTAGAACCGATAAATTTTGACCTCATCCAATGAATGATTGAGACTTGTAAGAATCATGATTCACGAGTCCATAACTACCGAATCCACTACATGTCATTATGCATACTGTTAAAACTTAGCTATATGATGTGTGGTTCAGTTTCAGGAGGTATGAGTTCAAAATTGTTTAGTCACCTCATGTCATTTTCAAGCATCGAGTCATTTCTGTAATCAAAACACTTTTAATCTTCCGGATTGATTAACCTTTATCGCATGTTGGAGTTTGATCAAAAAAATTGTCAGAATAAAATGCTAAACATCTGTTGATTTCAAAACAACAAAGAGACAAAAGCAAAACATGTTTCGTTGAAGGATGAGATGTGATCCCAAAACAAATTGCAGAATTCCATAACAATATGATTGACTGTTCATCACCATTCTTGAATCAGCTTTTCTGGCAATATCTATGTTTTGCCAAGCACTTTCGATCACATGTCATTTTGATGATGTTCGGGGGACAATATAGTCAATGACACCCTCCTTTGCAAGCTCCACTTGTCCCTTGCTCACCAACTTTGAGACTCGCTTCTTTGAATTCTTGCAACTATTGAATTGAAATGGTTGAAGACCCCACCATGACATCACATCTCTTGTCTGGATTAAACCACCCAGAAAATGGTGGTTGCATGGGATTTGTCGGAGTCAGGTAAAGGTTTGGAATCTGGCAGATGCAGGTAAATAAACTCACATGGCAACTGTTCAATTGAAATTCTTGCAAACTATTCCATTGAAATGGTCGAGGACCCCACCATCACATCACATCTCTTGTCTGGATTGAACCACCTGGAAAATAGTGGTTACATGGGATTTGTCGGAGTCAAGCAAAATTCTGGAATCTGGCAAATGTTGGTCGACAAACTTAAGCGGCAGAGGAATGTCAAACTTGGCAAAGACATTTGAGCAATTGATGCTACCGTAAGACCTGGCTAGACCATATAATTAAGGTTTCACTGTCAAAGTCATCTCTTGATTCACCTCTCATCATTGTTCTGGAATCCATGGCAGATCCTTCAATCTTTCCTCTCTTCATAGCTTGTTCAATCCTTCGGCAAATCCTCACAACATCATTTCAATCTTCCAATGTTGTTGTTGTTGTTTTAGGATTGTTGGAAACCTCTTAATATCTAGGTAATCCTGGCAGCGCACAAAAACAAAAGCGTGTGGAATCACACATTGTCAAAATTGGAAAAGAAACCGATGAATCTACAACATTTTCTGTTTCCTCTTTGATTCTCCACTCACAGTGCAGCAAACAGCCACTTCTGCGTTTTAATGCCGATACTGGTAGGGGAAAATTGTGGACAATCTGAAACCACTGCCTCCCTTATTGGATTTCCCATTTACAGATCCACAAATGGATTCTTGCCGAGAGATCTCTACAACGTTGAAGTTTGATGTCTGCTCAATGTTTTTCAAATCAAATCTGGCTCTTCAACATGCTACAGTTTCCTCGTGCTGAAACTGATGAGAGAAACATTTGTAGCATATGCAATTAGTAAATCCTCTCTTGCACTCTCAACTTGCAGCATCATAAACAGATTTTTATAGAGCGAGCTCTGCCACGTTGAAGTTCGACGACTACTCATATTTTCAGACCAGGCCTGACTCCTTTGCCTAGTACAATGTTTTGCTCGTGCCACTGGTGGGAAAAAGTTTCAAAGCATATGTAATTAATACATCCCCTTTTGCATTTCCCATTGGCAGATCCACAAATAAATTTCTACAGAGAGGGCTTTACCACGTAGAAGTTCAGTGTCTGATCATGGTTTTTCAGACCAACACCTTGTGCTGCTGAACTGAAATTGAGCTCATAATTGGGGTAACTTCAAAGTGAACTAATGCACCATGAACAGGAGGCTAGTAGTCGTTTGGTTCCATTAGATGATGTGGAGGCGATGAACACTTAACAGTGCAACTAGACAAGAATCAGAGTTGTCATTAGTTGATGACTGAAGGCATTGTTGTTGTTGTTCATGACTGAAAAGGAGAGGCAGCTTCAATTGGACGTGGACAAGCAGTGTTCCCACAGAAGACTGTGCAGACATTCTCTTTCCATTTAATACTCAACACTTGTTCAAGCAAATCTGAGTCTAGCTGTTTCACCTTTGATGCTCTCAACCTTAATCTGATAATGAGCCTCTATCTGACATCTTTCTTCACTACCCTCATCTTTTCAATCACGTGCAGCACAGCTTGTGCGGGGGACCTACCTTTCAACCCGGTACATGCATGATAAATGTATGAATATGTAATCTATATGACGAACTCGCCCTTCGAGGGGTGATATATGGTCGCAACTCTTGTATGATGAAACAAGAAGCTTGATTCTTGCTCAAACTCTACAATGAAAATTTTATGAGCGACGGTCATTGTGTCACCCACAAGTCTGGAGTTCAAGATGCTTCAAGAAGGGCTTGCTCGGGTGCAAAACAATGTATACAGAGCATTCAACCTAAAGGCAAGTTCTAATCTTTTTAAGTGAGACAAAAGGTAGGTTTACTACTTGGTCTCTAAAAAGGGTCTCTCGTTGTCCCAGTGATCGCCCTCGTGGAGGCAATATGGGGGCTTGTAGGCAACAAGATGGCACGTGTCCAACTATTACCAGTCTAAGCACTCAACGAAGAGTTGGGGTTTACACAAACTTAAACCTTGACTAAAAGTCGTAAGGTAAGCTGCTAGTCCCCCTCCTAACCTGAAGCTTGTGTGTGCTTTAAAAAATTAACTATGTGATGCATGAGATAATTCTACAAAATGCATGGATAAAACAAAAATAAAAAAAACACAAAAATGCAAAAACATAAACATTAAATATACAAAGCTTAGTCCAATAATGTTGAAAACAATACCTTCCCCAGTGGAGTCGCCATTCTGTCGCACCCCAAAAAAAATCCGGAAGCGCGGCATCGGGCTGGCGATTATTCGTTCTGTTTTGCTGATTTGGTTCTTTGGAGTCGCCACCTAGTAATTCATTGAGGGCTACTAGGAAACCTGATGTACTGGTCTTGTCAGAGATCGCGGGTAAGGGACTGGTTGTGGTTAGGGAAGGTATTAGCACCCCTAACGCACCCTACCTGAGGTAAGCTGCTTTGTGGACTTGATGTGTTAAAGAAGTTTTAAAAATTCTGTTCTTTCATCGAATTTTATAAAATACAACTTACATGTAAGTTCATGATTCTTTATCCGTGATTAAATCAGAATATTAAATTCTTCTTTATTCTTGCAATTTTGTCATAAATAAATAAAAAAACATTCATATAATAAAAATACACACCACATTCACTTTCAAGCTTCATGGACTTGATGTGATTTTAAAAACAAAATTTTAGCTCAATTCTAAGGCTTTGATAAATCAATTATTACTTTTCCAGACTATATGTAGATACATGTTCTACATTTCCATGGAAAATTCAACATGATTTTTATCTGTCCTTTAGATATTTGTGCATATAAAAAAAAAATTATATGTACATAAAAAAAAACACAAAATAAATAAATAAATATATATATATATACATATTTATTAGCTTGGGCTGGGCCTATATTGGCCCAACCACAAGGCTGGACTCAGCCCAGCCGCATGGGCTGGGCTGGTGTTCCAGCCCTCTGGTAACAGGGCTGGACTCAGCCCAGCCGCATGGGTTGGGCTGGTGTTCCGGCCCAAAAGAGGAAAAAATATGGACTCAGCCTAACCGCATGGGCTGGGCTGATGTTCCAGCCCGGAGTGAAAAGGGGCTGGGCTGATGTTCCAGCCCGCCCAAAAAAAAAAAACATTTAAATTCCTTTTTTTTATTTTTTTTTTATTCAATAACATACATAAAAAAAACAAACACACACAAACATTTCTTTTTTTTTTTAATTATTATTACTTATCACTTCCTCTTTTCTTTTCTGTTCTTTTTTTTTTTTTACATCCACATTTACATAAAATACAAACTATAAAAAAAAACTCAAAATTACACAAATATTACATTAAACAATTACAATTACAAAAATTAACCCCAAAACCGACTGAAATTACAGGGATAGCCTTCTGACACCGGAACAGTGTTTAGCTTGATTTCTGGGAGCAGGAACAGTGGCGGCGCGTGGTTCCACGCGCCGCCGCCACCAGAAAAAAAAATCCAACAGCAGGGGGGTCCGGATCGCCTTCTTCCCCTCTTCTTTCCTCGCCGGCGCCGACCTGCAGATCAAGCAAAGAACACACCAGTCGATTTTAATTTTTGTTCTTTGTTTTCAATTTTTTTTTCTCTTCCTCTTCGTTTCGGGTCTGCTTCTCCTTTTTGCTGTTCAGTTTCGTTATTCTGCCATTTTTCTTCCGGCTGATCTGGTGGTTGTGGAAGGAGTATTGGAGGCGGTGGCTGCCGATCTGTGGACGGCGCTGCTGCGGGCCGCCGCTGGAGAAACAACTGGAGGAGGGGAGCTTGTCTCGCGGTGTGGCTGAGCTGGGTTCTTCAATCGTGGGGAGATCGGTGCTGCTGTGGAGGAGCTGCTGCTGTTGGAGGACGGCGTTGATGGTCCGGAGGAGGAGGAGACGCAGCTGAGAGGGGGGAGGGTCTGATGCCGGTCGGCCGATGAAGGGCTGCTGCTAACTAGTTGAAGGAGAAACGGCTGAGAGGGGAAGATTTGTGGGAATCGGGAAGGTCCCTCTGATTTTCAAACGAAAATAGAGGCGTGGCCGAGAGAGGGGTGAGGGAGACAGTGAGGTCTAAACAAAACGGGAGAGAACTGTGATGGAGGGGGCTGAGCTTGGTTGTTTCAGTAGGGAAAAAGTAGAAGAAACCTTGGCCGGCGGCTGAAAAAGGGGGGGTCGGCTGCAGAGAAAATGAAAATGGCCAAGGGAGATGACGGGGAGATGGGGAAAAGGCTGTGGCTGTTGGCAAGCCAGCCGGGGAAGAGGAAGATGGAAAAAATATTCAGGGGGGAGGCTGGCGGCCTTTTTTCCGTGAGGGAGAGGAAGAAGTTTTGTTTTTTTTTTTTAGGGTTTTTCCCTTTTGTGTTGCCTCTTAAAATTACCAAATGAACCCCCCCCCCCTTTTTTGAGTTTTCAACCTATATTTATAGGTAAAAGTTTGTTCAAACCTCCAAATTGGTCCCTCACCTTTCTTTTTTTTTTGTAAATTTTGATTTTTTTTGTTTTTTTCTTGTATTTAAAAAACGAGCAAAATCAACGTCAATTCTATGAGAAAAATTACGATTTTAAAATGACGCGTGAAAAGTCGAACGCGTTCGAAAAAACAATTGAAAATTAAAATTCTTTTTTTTAAAAGACGTTGAAAATGCTAAAAACATTGCAAATATAATAAAAACATATTTTTTTGGATTTTTGTTGTTTTTCACTATTTTTTGGATTTTTTGAAAAATTTATTAAAAAGGTGGGTCAAAAATTGGGTAACAACAACCTACATCAAACTTAACTATTAAATTATATTATTTATATTATACATGCTACTACTAAATTGATATATTTTATTTGGATCATTAATTGTCCATAAATACATTGAATGTGTTACAAACAATAGCAAATACAACAACCCAACTATAATTTCATAGAAATTCAAACCTAATATATATATATATATATATATATATATATAAAATATATTTTTAATGAAATGATAAGATAAAAAAATGAATAAGTAAAAGACAGATGAAAAAAGAAGGGATTTTTTGAAGGGCTGCTGCTAACTAGTTGAAGGAGAAACGGCTGAGAGGGGAAGATTTGTGGGAATCGGGAAGGTCCCTCTGATTTTCAAACGAAAATAGAGGCGTGGCCGAGAGAGGGGTGAGGGAGACAGTGAGGTCTAAACAAAACGGGAGAGAATTGTGATGGAGGGGGCTGAGCTTGGTTGTTTCAGTAGGGAAAAAGTAGAAGAAACCTTGGCCGGCGGCTGAAAAAGGGGGGGTCGGCTGCAGAGAAAATGAAAATGGCCAAGGGAGATGACGGGGAGATGGGGAAAAGGCTGTGGCTGTTGGCAAGCCAGCCGGGGAAGAGGAAGATGGAAAAAATATTCAGGGGGGAGGCTGGCGGCCTTTTTTCCGTGAGGGAGAGGAAGAAGTTTTGTTTTTTTTTTTTAGGGTTTTTCCCTTTTGTGTTGCCTCTTAAAATTACCAAATGAACCCCCCCCCCTTTTTTTTGAGTTTTCAACCTATATTTATAGGTAAAAGTTTGTTCAAACCTCCAAATTGGTCCCTCACCTTTCTTTTTCTTTTTTGTAAATTTTGATTTTTTTTGTTTTTTTCTTGTATTTAAAAAACGAGCAAAATCAACGTCAATTCTATGAGAAAAATTACGATTTTAAAATGACGCGTGAAAAGTCGAACGCGTTCGAAAAAACAATTGAAAATTAAAATTCTTTTTTTTAAAAGACGTTGAAAATGCTAAAAACATTGCAAATATAATAAACATATTTTTTTGGATTTTTGTTGTTTTTCACTATTTTTTGGATTTTTTGAAAAATTTATTAAAAAGGTGGGTCAAAAATTGGGTAACAACAACCTACATCAAACTTAACTATTAAATTATATTATTTATATTATACATGCTACTACTAAATTGATATATTTTATTTGGATCATTAATTGTCCATAAATACATTGAATGTGTTACAAACAATAGCAAATACAACAACCCAACTATAATTTCATAGAAATTCAAACCTAATATATATATATATATATAATATATTTTTAATGAAATGATAAGATAAAAAAATGAATAAGTAAAAGACAGATGAAAAAAGAAGGGCATTCAGGGTTTAGGGTTCAAATTGGAACTTTTGGGAAACATCAGAATTGATAATGTGAAATGTTAGATCATAGGAATCAACGCGTAATGTTTCTATATCCCAGGGACTAAACAATAGTTTGCCCTTATTAAAAAAGCGCACTAGCTCATACCAATTACATCTCTCCACGTACCACACATAAAACACCGGCACGAGCAGTCGAGCACCTGCGCCTAAACTCTTCACTGTCACGTATATATCAAGACCCAGGGTCGTCTAATCTCCCAATTTCCTACAGTTGAATTTCGATTTAGGGTCTTTTATCTTCAAATTTGAGAGATTTTGGCTATTTAGGAGATTAATCAGGGTGTTTTTTTTTTTTTCTGAGAGTCTGAGTTTAAATTAATTTACTGTGAACGATGCCTCCACGAACGTTGAAGAGAGGAGCGGCAGCGGCTACGAAGAAAAGAACGGTGAGGAAGGTGCAGAATCAGCAACAGCCAGAAACGGCGGCGGAGGCGTTGAATTTGGAGGAGAAACAGACGGTGGTTGACGAGAAACCTGTGGTTATGGAGGAGGAGGAGAGCGTGGTTGTTGAAGATAAATTATTTACTGAAGAGAAGAAAGATGGAGAAGATGAAATTGAAGCTGATTTGGACGCGAATGGATCAGCTTCTTTGAAAAGTAAGTGTTTTTGTTTCTAATTTTCGTGTTTGGTTTGGATCTTTTGGGATTTATAGCTTGTTGTGTGCGGCTCTGTGTGTCCTTTTCGCTGAAATTTGTGAAATTTTTTGTCCTTTTCAGAATCTAATCTGATTTGAGGTTCTAATTCTGTGTTCCTTTGTTGAATTTTGTGAAAGTTTCAATCTTAAATTGAGGATTTATTGGTATCTTTGTTTGATAATAGCTGTTTTAGATCGTGGGTTTCCAGTAATAATATGATTGATTTGATTGTATATCGATTTGTGTTGCGTAGTTCTATTACCATCAAAACCAGCAAGTAGACAAACTGTGCACCGTAAAAAAACAAATTTGCTTGATGTTTTGGTATTGTGCTGCTTTCATTAGAATTCGTGTGATTTATATCTAGTCGTGTTTCTCAAGTTTCAAGTAAACATTAGTTTGGTTACAAAAGGAAGTAACCAAGTACCACAGGGTGTAATTCATTGACAGAGTATCTATCTTACCATGGAAGGATTCAGGGTTATAGGAAAGATTTCTTTAATAAAGTGGGTTATAGTTTTTTTTTTTTTTTTTTTTGAGAGGATAGTGGAGGGTTTGAGTGTTTCGTGGCTGGTCTGGATCACCTACTCTTTTTTTCATGGCAGAAGAGGACGAGGTCAAGGAGTCTGTAGACGAGTATGAAAAAGATGAGAGGTTAGATTTTGATGATAATGAACCGGAATATGAACATGAAGAATATGGCGGGGTGGATTATGATGATAAGGAAATTGAACAAGAGGATGTTCAGGAGGTGGAAGATGAATTGGAGGAAGAACATGAGGAGAATGCTGGTGAAGAGGAAGAGGGTGATTTAGTTGAGGAGGAATTGGAAGAGGTTCCTGAAGAACTTGAGGGTGAAGAGGATGATGAGCATGCTGGTGAGGAAGTTGAACGTGCTGAGATGGCTGATGTGGAAGAAGAGGAGGAGCATCATGAGGTGTTTAAGGAGAGACGCAAGCGGAAGGAGTTTGAAATATTTGTTGGTGGTTTAGACAAGGATGCTACTGAGGATGATCTTCGGAAAGTATTCAGCCGTGTTGGTGAGGTTACCGAAGCCAGGCTAATGATGAACCCCCAGACTATGAAAAACAAAGGGTTTGCATTCTTGCGTTTTGCAACTGTTGAGCAAGCAAAACAAGCTGTGACAGAGCTCAAAAACCCAGTGGTAATTTTTTGATCATGTTGAATTTTGGAATATCTAGTAAGTTCACTATACGTTAAATATGTTATTTAATGACTGAATTCCAGATCAACGGGAAACAATGCGGTGTTACTCCAAGTCAAGACAGTGACACCCTTTTTCTGGGTAACATTTGCAAGACATGGACAAAGGAAGCTGTAAGTATATAGTATCACTGTCAAGCATCCAGTTTTCTTCATCAGTAATTATTGAGAGTGGTCATGTTTCTCACACTTTTGGTTGTTGACTGTGGCCCCAGTTGAAAGAGAAATTGAAACACTATGGAGTTGAGAGTGTTGAGGATTTGACCCTGGTAGAAGATAGTAACAACTTGGGAATGAATCGGGGGTTTGCGTTTCTGGAATTTTCTTCTCGGTCAGATGCTATGAATGCTTTTAAGCGTCTTCAGAAGAGAGATGTTTTATTTGGAGTGGATAGGCCTGCAAAGGTATCTTTTGCAGATTCCTTCATCGGGCCTGGTGATGAAATCATGGCACAGGTAAATATTTATTTAACTGATTGCTTAAAATTTATATTTCACCTAAGACTGGATCAACTGTATCTAATACTCTGTACGCTGCAATATTTGGTGCTGTCTATCTTGGGTCTAGTTACTGTATTTGTCCATAGCTTTTGTTGTAAGTGAGTAATGATTGATGTACATTGAAGGCAAGTTTATACTTTACGCTACCTGTGGTGTCTTGTGTGGTGGATCAGAGTGCTCTTGATTTCTACTTGGGTTTTTGTTTTATACAGTGCAGTGTGATGTATCTGTACAATTCTAGTCCATCCTTGGTTAAGATCATGTTGATTGTAGCATGGAAAATGCTGGGAGGTCATGATGGGGTGATCTTTTGTGCACTTCATTTTTTTATATTGCAATCTTATCTGAGTATGTTTTTATTTCATGCCTTTTTGGCTGCCGCAGCTACTGTGGCAGCAAGAGAAAATGGGGGCATAAGAGTGCTTAGGTGCTTGCATGTTAGTATACATATTTTGTATCGTTTAAACTTTAGAATGGTTCAACTAACATTATTGTCTAAGTTCAGGTGAAGACTCTGTTTATTGATGGCCTGCCTTCATCATGGGACGAGGATCGTTTTCGGGTGCTTTTGAAGAAATACGGGAACATAGAAAAGATTGAGCTTGCACGGAATATGCCATCTGCCAGGAGAAAGGATTTTGGTTTTGTTACCTTTGACACTCATGATGCTGCAGTGGCATGTGCTAAAAGCATCAACAATGTAGAGTTGGGTGAGGGAGACAACAAGGTTTGTCATTTATTCGGAGCAAATTATGTTCTAAACCTACTGCATCAATGCTTTTGTATGTTTTGGCGTGGTTGCATATTACATTTTATAATGGTGGTAATTTCACAATTCAGGTTAAAGTTAGGGCCCGCTTATCAAGACCCCTCCAAAGGGGAAAAGGAAAACATGCAAGTCGTGGTGATTTCCGATCTGGGCATGGAGCTAGTAGAGTTGTCAGGGGTCCATGGGTTCGTCCTCTGCAGCATAGCTACTCTACTCATGCAGTCAGAGGAATTGCAACTCGTGCTCCCCCAGTCAGTCTAAATAGGTCTCCAGGATTGAGAGAGAGACGTCCTCCTGTGATGTCCATGCCAGCAAGAAGCAGACCTCTGGCTCCTCATTCTAGCTCCTATGACAGGAGACCACCTCGTAAGCTTCAATTTCACTATTGTACCAATTGGTTTCTCTTACCAGTTATGTGAATGCTTAAGTAATACCTTTTGTTTTGCTCTTCTGAAAGCTCCATCTTACCCAAAGAGTAGCTTCAAAAGGGAATATGTTCGGCATGAGGAGCTTCCTTCTCCAAGGAGCAGACCTGCTGTAGATTATGGTCCCAGGTCTGTTCCAGAGAGACGGCCATCCTATAGAGAGGACTACTCTTCTCGTGGTACCAGCTATTCTGATCTTCCCAGAAGTACATCTCGCACATCTGCAAGGAGAGCTTATGCTGATGATGGCTATAATCAAAGGTATGAGAGGCCTCCTCCAAGTTACCATGAAGGGCGTTCCCGTGATTATGATTCTGTTGCTGGATCAAAACGTCCATATTCAGCAATTGTAAGTTTTAATGCTGGCTTAATGCATTGTGATGATGCAATATTTCGATCCTCTACCCCATTTATCATTAGGTCTAAGTAATAACTAAAGTGTTGTTTATGTTTTATACAATTCAAGGATGATATTCCTCCCCGTTATGCTGATGCTGGTGCTCGCCATTCGAGGCCTCGTTTGGATTATGAACTTGGTTCCAGAGCTTCTCAATATGGGGATGCATATAGTGATAGGTTTGTATTAATTCCTTTTTAATTTCATTTTTTCTTGTTGCAATTAATAAACCTGGATTGTTGTGGTAACTCTTCCTTTATATTGTGATTGGTAGACTTGGGAGATCTGCTGTAGGATATGGGGGCAGCAGGAATTCTATTTCCAGTCAGGATTCACATGGGATGTATAGTAGCCGTCAGGGTATGGGTTATGGAGGTGTGTTTTTAGTTGCTGATAAATTGATATGAATGACATGTTACCATTGAACTTGTAGTATATTTAATGGTCATACTCTAATACAAATTATTCTTAGGTTCTTATGGAGGCAGTGATGGTGGAATGTACCAATCAAGCTACAGTGGTGATTACATGTCTCGCGGCGGTGATGTATGCTTTTTACCCTTTCTCAACAGAGATAATTCTGACAATTGTCTTCTTTGTAACTCGCATTATTTATTCTGCATTTCAATGGCAGGTTGGTGGTAGCTCTTACTCGTCAACGTACTCAAGTCGTGGCATGGGCAGCAGCAACTACATGGGTACTGGTAGCTCAGGATCATACTATTAATGTGAGTAGAACTGCTTCTTTTATGCCATTTTATTTCATAAAGTGCTCAAGGAACTATATAACCATCTTGTCTTAGTGTTTTTCCTGGAGATAATGGTTTATGGAGATATTGACATGTTATTGATTGCTAAGAGGCGTAATTGGTCGGAAAAGGAGCCAATGGTCACTAGTTATTTCTTTATGGAACAGATTTGAGATGACAAAGAGGCTGCTATAGGATGTGGACTATTGAAGCTTGTGCTTATAGTGCTTACAGTTTTGGATGATGTTGACAAGTGCAATAGGCCTCTATATGTGGTTGAGAAGGTTGAGCTTAGAGTTCTGCAGAATGAAAAGTCTGCTTTTTGTTCATGTCCATTTTAGATATGCAGACTGGACATTTATCAAGTCTCAAGTTCATGCTGTAAGGAAACTTCACCTGTTTAGGAATGGAAACAAGAATTCTTGGCTATGATATATGTATGAATTTGATCTTTTATTCTCTCTTTAAGTTCTGCACCTCGTGGATATTGGGAGTATTTGCTGCATCTTCTATTTTAGTGGACAGCCTAAGAGATTGAGGCCTTGTCTGGACATGATAAGGAATTTGGACATTTTTCTATGCTAAATTCATTGGATAAGCTTTGAAATAAGACTTGGAAGGCTTTTAGTTGTGTTTGGACTATGCCACAGCCTTATGCAACTCTTAATGGGGTTAAGCAGCAATTAAATAAAGTTCATAGGAAACTAATGCAACACGTTAAGCTAGCATAATCATGTTGCAATTTTGTTTTTTAAACTGTGGTGCCTCAAGCTATTTGTGGAATTCGTATGGTAACAAATGGTCTAGCACTCTTGCTGATGGCCGCAGTCACTGCCAAATTTTCATGGTTTGTGATCATGGTCATGTCACTGCAGCTCCTATATGATATATTGTTCCTTTGGAAGTTCTGTTAAGATGCAATGGAAAACTGAGCGTATTATCTAAGAGCAAATGGACTTTTTAACTCTTTGACATCTATGTTTGACTTGTTGCGTATTGCATCTCAGTGTGATGGGCTAGCATCTTTCAAGAAAAAAACTGGGTTTTGTGTTCTTGCATATTATTTTGATTTGTCAGGGCTGGAATATGTTACGTGGACCATGTTTGACAAACAAGTGGTTTGCCAAGCTTTTTCTGTCACCAGCAGTAAAATCATAGAGCTGCTTTAACTATCGGACAGTTGCTATTTTATTTTCATCATGTCATTTGCTTGATAAAAAATCACCTGCTGTTGGGCTCCCTTCTGGCTTATTGAATGTTAACGAAGTTGCAGCACCAATTGCTTGATTTGGTGGTGAAAGCAGGAAATTTGATTCACAAGTGTTTGGTGCTTTCCGTGGGATGGTTATGGTTGCTAGTGGATCACTGGATCTTCTTTTTACAAAAACCAGTAAGGTTCTACAATGTTTGGTTGGAACTTCCTGTGATTTTAGTCAATGTTCTGATTACCATGTTGGATAATTCCTTGCTAGTGAGCTGGGAGGGGTAGCTGCTCTGGCAGGTTATAGTGGAATTCATTTTGATTATTAGTAAAGGTTTCCTGGACAGGTTTAAGTGTTAATCACCCTTGAGAATACATGCATTTTACTATATTACAAGGCAGATGCCCAATTACTGAACTATAAGAACTCCAATCAGCTTGAAAAAACGAGATTTTCTCAACTCTATTATGGATGTCTGTCTTGCCATTTTGAGGTCTTCTGTATCATTTCCATATTGTGATATTCTAATACCAGGGCTCGAAGATAAGTGTTATGTATGCACAGTGCAAGATCTCTCATCCGGATACAAGAAATTCCAAAAGGAAATTAGATTCCTCTAGCGAGGAGAGACTATATGTGGTCCCTTTGAGGAGCATGGTACTTTTCTTTTCAACTAATAAACAAGCTTGCATGGTAGGTTATTTTGCTTGTTTTGCAGAACAAACGGGCGGGGTTTGCCTTTCGTAATTGGAATCCTGTCTGGGTTATACTGTTTTTATTTGAAGCAATATTGAGCTAGACCTTTTCCTTCTGCCATCAATTGCAAACAGGAACCATGTTTTCATCTTCCTGATGAATCAAATGTAAACGTTTTCGCAAGCAGGCTGAGGTTTATGGGTTCCACTGTAAATTGAATGATTCATGTTTGATGCTTGTATTGTTTCTCTTTCTTGTGGGGGATAAAACCTGAGGTATGTGTCATAGAGAATGAAAGATTGCAGCAACCTTTCAAACTTTTTATATATATATATATATTTTATTATTATTTTTTTTGTCCTTGCAATGATAGTTTTCCTCAGTTGATTGCCATGCTTGTATTGATCTCAAAAAGGGAAACAATGCTTCGAAACATGTTTGGTGGCTCAAACAGTGCCCGAGAGAGAATGATTGAAAGTGGGCAATGCCAGCTGACAGAATATTGGCTTTTGCTCGAATTTAGGTTTCCATGGTTTCAAGCCAGAAAAAAGTACAAAAAAGAGAGAAAGGCTTGATAGTACTCCCCATACTTTATAGGAGGCCGACCATCCAACCTCTGTCGTCTCGTTTTCCAAGCCTCAGCCGATGATTATGCTTCGCGACAATAACGATTCTTTGCTTGTGAATGACATGACAATGAAAGACGACAAAGCTTTCATATAGGGTGAAAAGCTTTCATTACATAATAGTTTGGGAATAGACAAGGTAGTTTCTAAAAGAAAGAACTAACCCAACCACCATGTAGTATCCACTAGTACTTTCACTGTGATGTGCTGTAGGTCAGAAAATATTGAGGGTATGAAGTTTTTTATTTGGTAGTATATTAAATTCAATCCACTATTTACTTAACAAAGCTCAATTTCAAGACAAAAATATAATAATGAAAAATAAAAGATAACAAAAAAATAAACAACACATGGAAAACTAGAAAATAAAAAAAATAGTAAACAAAAAGAACCACCAAAAAATAAAACACAAACAAACCCTTATAAGGCTGTCAAACCAGTCGGATCTCTAATAGAATGTAAAATAATGATAAAAAAAATACTAAGCTCAATTCAAAAATAATAAAACATTCAAGGGTGGAGTCGAAAAATTATACCACGTTAAAAAAATAAAAAAATCTAAGCTAACTTAGACAAACCCACGGGACACATGACATAGGTTATAAGATCCGGATAACCTTATAGAAAGAAAAGTGAAAAGACCATGAAACTTAGCCTTCAAAAAATTCAATGTTGAAATCGAAAAAAATCATCGTAAAAAAGCTTTTTTAAAAAAAATTGATGTTAATCTTGGTTAACATTTCATATCTGTGATCCAAGTTATGAGATCGAGATTACCATGCCAAAAAACTTATGATACTCAATTCTCAACTAACTCAATGTTTAATGATAAAATTGAAAAAAAAATAATTTAAAAAAATAACCTAAATCCAAAAAACAATACAGTTAAAAGAGTAGTGATAAAATTTGACATATAAATAAAATGCCGAAGGATAAAATTGAAAAACAAATTTAATTAAGAAAAATAATAAAAAATAACAATTAAAAGAATGACAATAAAATTTGATAAAAAAAATATCAAATGAAATCAAATGCTAATGGATGAAAATAAAAAAAAAATCAATAAAAAAGGATAGAAGGAAAATAAAAGGCAATAAAAAGAATAAAATCAAATTTAAAACAATGAACAAATAATAGGATACCTTTCAAATTTTGCAAGCCAACAAGATTCCAATTGAGATAAGAGAGAGAAAAAAAAGGAAAGAAAAAAAGCCTGGTTGAACCGAATCACTACACATCACATTAATGAGAAAAGCATGGTGTTACACTTTTAACACCTTTGTGGAAACTACTGTTTGATTGTCGGGAGATGCCTCACTCGTCTCCTAAAAACAACGAAAGCCTCTTACCTGCTAGCAGGTGCATTATAGGAGCTAGACTATTTTTCCTATACCTTTACTCCAATCCTCATACTTGTTTGGTTTTAATTTTAGTCCTTTAACACCTAATTATTTTAAATTAGTCAAAATTTTATTTTTATTTACAAAATTAAATATCAACCAAGCACCATAAATTTCTCCTAATATTGCAAGATTCTCGTATCAAGACAACCAAAATAAACTACAAGGTCAAATATCGAATAAAGCCAACATAAAAGGATCAACTTGAAAAAAAAAACATTAAAGGATCGAAATTTCAAAAAATATTACATGAACTTTCATTTGACCGTGCAAATCAGCCTATGATTTTGGCAAAAAAAAATGATCAACATTTTCTTGAGCTTAAAATTCAGTCCATGAATCTCTAATTATTGTAAATCAATTAAATTGAATTTTGTTTTGTAAAACCAAGAATTAACGGAGTGACGTAACATTTGCTTGAGGCCTCGAGGTCCTTATATGAATGCATGAATCAAAGTAATTTTGAAGTATCAAATTAAAAGACAAAGAAATTAAGGGGTCAAAGTGTAAAAAATTTCAGGGAGTATAAAAAAGAGCCAATTTCGATTGAAAGTGCTTCCCCTCGTAGTCTACTGTGAAAAACAAAGGACTATTAGTTTTTTTTATATATATATATATATATATATATATCATTTAAAAATAAGAATGAACAAATTAAAATTAAAAAATAAATGAAAATTAAAGTTACTTGGGTTTGGGATTTTTTAAGAGACTAATTCTTTCAAGTCTTATTGTATTTATTTTACCAAAAAATACCTTTTCTATTATTTTTTTAGTTTTTTTTTGTGTCAATTTCAAGTAATTAATTAATTAAATTTTAATATATTCTGGATTATATTAAGATATTTCATGAACCTGAGATTTGAAATTAAACTTTATAAAAAAAATTTGTATCGGGAACGAACTGCAAACTGGAGAGTTTTTTAGAGATTTTCTTGCCTTATGAATCGTACACGGTGATTTTCTGGCCAAGAAGGCAAGCAATTGTTAAATCCTTCTGACAATCTCATGACAACCATAAAAACAGAGCCCTCCGCTTTCACTCTCAATCATGTGGAAGAAATAACAGATTAGGATTATTCAGAAAATCTCCTGACTTTATTCAAATGATTTCTGTCCATTAAATAGACAGTACAACCTCTGAAAGTAAGCAACTGAAACTAAGAAATAGGGATTACTATCCCATGTCCATCAAACTGATATGCTCCTAAAGACAAGAAAGAAACAAAATTAACTTCCTAAAGACTAGGTCTGCAGCTGAATGGTTCCAATGAAGTAGCAGAGTCAGTTTGCTTCCTGGAGAATAGTTCTGCAGTAGCAACAGTATTCTTCTCGACAAATCAATCAAGACCCTAAACAAGAATCAAGATTTAACCAAATACCCATCTGATTCTGTTTGAAATCCAAATGGGTCGCAAGCAAACCGTTCCAGAACTCGGTCGTTATGGACTTTTGGCTCTTTTCGTTATGGGTACAATCTCCTGTTGCATGGTCTACCTTTGTTTCTCTGCATTGGTTAGACCACCTAATAGCAATACAGAGTTTGTGGTTTCAAAAGTTAGTGATGGTTTGAAGAGCGAAGATGCAGATGGGGATTGTTGTAGAGGGATTGAGCATTTGGAGCTATGGGGTGATGCTGTCAAATGGGGTTCTGAATTTAAAGTCAATTCTTCTAAAGCTTGTTGCTTGGTTTGTAAAGGAATGTGTAGCGGTGACAGTGGGCCTTGTTTGTGTGATTCTTGGGTGTTTTGTGGAGATAAACAGGCTTGTGGTGATAAATTTGGCGAGGTATGGTCTCTTGCTATTCATTTTGAGTTTCAAGTTATGATATTTTTAGATAATTCGTTGTTGATTTGTCCTTCAGTTTTGCAATTAGAACGTTGTGGTATTTTGATTAATCAAAACTCCAAAGTGAAGTGTAAACGCTAGCAGACATCGCCTATTGTTCTAGGCATTTTGTCTTGCAAGAATTTCATGGGAAGTTGTGAGTGTGCCTGTCAGTCTTCAGCTATTTTAAATGAACAGACATTAGCATCCTTGCAGAAAGTTAGTGGTCTAAAACTATCAATGACAATGGGCTATAACTCATATTGTTGGTATCGTGTATTTATAGTCATGTGCTTGTATGATTCTGAGGCATGTTTTCCTTTTCTTGATTTTAGTGTTGGCTGAAGAAACAGAAGGACACCTTGGAGCCTGATCGGCTAGACTCAGGGGACCATGTTATGTGGACTTCTGGAATTGTTTTTGGGAGAGGAGAGGTACATTACCCAGTGAAGTTCTTATGAATGTTTCAGTGTTTTCCTAGTTTCTCATCGAGCACAGCAGCACATAATTTCATGTGTGTGCATTTTCACAGTTTGCCAAAGGCAACAGCTTTTGGCTACTGCTAGGTAGAATGGTGTAAAAAAAAGTGGAAAACAATGATGGTTAAGATTCTCAGATATGATAGTAGCTGGACTTCAATGGAAACTGCTAAATGATTTTCAAAAAGTATTTTAACATTCAATTCTTCCTTTTGATTTATTTTAATAATTGTAAGAGAGTTGGATTATGTTGCATGTTTGTTTCCTGAAATGTCTCTGGGCCTTATTTGATTTTTCCTAAGATAATAATCTACCATTATAAGTATCAGTTGGTTTCATGGAGGACCTACATATTCTCATCACTAACACACGATTGAACTTCTGACACATTTGTGAGGTCATATTTCTAGTTTCCATAGCAGTGAGAATTGAGATATTTACTTTCTGGTTTGCTGTTTTCCTCGAGTTCTCAGTTGCTGATTTGTTGATCATCTTTCATTTTCCCCTTTCCTCATTAGGGCATCATTGGATTGGAAACGGAATATGGGACACTTCATCTAAAAGTAAGTGTTCATTGCGTTCTTGGATACCTGACTTTTGCTTATATGCTACTCCTAGGAATGAGTTCTCAGACAATATTCTTCATAACATATGCTTATGATTCCAACCTGCATGATCTTTTGAATGGTTCAGGCATAAAAAAAAATGCTTTTGTATTTTTTACTAAAGTAGGTGATCAACCCCTGGCAAGATTTGTTTCAATGGTTTATAAACCAAACTGAAACCTTTACAGTTTATCATAACAAGTCGGAACCATGACAGTGTACCAACCTAGGAAATTGTACACCAGTTATCCTGTCGTCTCGTCATCTCATAAACTCCAGCTGATAACCGTCCTCGAAAGCATTAACAAAGTGTAGACCCACAGGATTAGAGGCAGCTGATTGGCTGTCTGTGTGGTGCATGCTATCTATTGCTGTTGTGTTCAATTAGAACGTATGGTAATCTATTATCAGTCTGAGAAATACTGGATATCTGACCTCACATAATTACACTAGGCATGCTTCTCAAACTCGTGTCTCAATAGCCTCCATCAAAATGCCTGGAAGTGGGAGAGACACGATGAAGAGAATAAATATCACCTATTATTTATTTAATAAATTCTCCATGTTTTCTTTTGGTTTTTGTTGTCATCTCTGTACAAGTCTAGAACACAGGAAATCATCAAGTCTACTGAATGGCATTTTCTTTTTTGTTGAATTTTTAATCAAGTATTAGCTTCAGTCCAGCTTTGTTGTGATGCTATGTGCAGCTGTTACCTGGTTGTGCTCCACATTCTATTTCATACATTCTTGATTTGTTGGTTTCGCACCATTGTGTGGGTTGCCACTTTTACCGTGCTGAAAGCCGGGGAAAGTCGTGGGATTCAGAAGGAAATCATATTGAACAGGTAAGATGCCCTAGTTACCAATTTTTAAGCAGGCTCCTTGAAGTGCCTGCCAATTGATAAAGTTACATGTTTGATTTGGGATTTCCGTTGATTGGTACTACCGCCTTCAGAAAAGATGCTCGGAAAAGGACTGATCTTGACACGAATTGCTTTTGAGTGCTCTTCTCACACAATAACCCAACAAAACAGCATATAACATAAAATGCAAGACAATCTGTTTTTCCGGATATTGAAATTTTTGACTAAAAACTTTCTCACTTGAGCTGTGCAGGCTCCATATGGCCCCCCGTTTGCACTAATTCAAGGAACTCTTGGAGCCTCTGGAGCAATTTTTGAGGATATTCCAACAGAGGCTTGCCCTACAATTAGAAGAGGTTCGGTGGCATGGGTTGAGTCTGGCCCAGAATTCTTCATCAGCCTAGCGAATCACAATGAGTGGAATAAGGCATATACGGTGTTTGGTTTCGTTCTTCCTGAAGATATGGAAATTGTAGAGAGAATTGCACAGCTTCCAACCAAACCAGAGGTGTGGGGTAACATTAATGTTGCTGTCTTGGAAAATCCTGTTCCGTTACATGTCCGAAGAATCAAGAGAAGTGCCGGAAACCAAAAGCTCTACACAAACTGAGACACCAGATCAAGTGGGTCTTAGTTGTTTGATGTTTATTGTCAGCTCATATGGACCAACGGGGTGATTTGAACCCAAACTTTTGTTAGCTCCTATCTGTAGTGAATCTATGTGTTATATAAATTTACACCCTGTACATTTAGTAGATTAGGAAAAAGAAGAGAACAAGAGAAATTAAGGGTAATAAATCATTGAAAATCTATATTCAACAGTGCTGCAAAACAATCGTCTGTCATCCCCATTTTGAAACTTAAGCCAGAGAGAGATGGAGAATGCTTTAATCTTTCCTTGGCTCAGCTGTTGGTGGTTGACTTTAGCTTGTTTAAATGACTGAGGTGTTTGCTGCTTATTCTGCATCTTCAAGACAGCTTCATGTGGTTTCATTTTGAGATGCAGTTTTATAGCTGCACACACCCTTACTTCCTGGATAGAGTGTCATCTTCCAATTCAAACTTGGGCATATCCTCTTGATAATTCTCAACTCACGATTCTGACACGAGGGCTCAAAGTTTATACGTTAACTATGGCTTCGATGGCAACCAAGCCAAGCTCATGTTCTTATTGACTGTCGAAAAACATTCTAGTAAATTATATCTACAAGGACTTCAGCTTAAACAAGGTTCCATGGCGCAATGGTAGCGCGTCTGCCTCCGGTTCAGAAGGTTGCATGTTCTATTCACGTCGCCTTCAAATCCCATGGATGATCCTTTCTTTTCTTTTCTTTTTTCCCTAAAGTTACGATAACCAACGGCATGTCGCCTGCCTGCTATTCAACTAATCATAGCAAAATCTCTCTGGCATTTGCCTACTGGATGGATCAGTTTTAACAGCAGAGCTGTATATGGGGGCTCAAAATCCAATTTCTCACGTGATCTCTTGACGTTTTTTTGTGCAGCTAGAGACATGAAAGCATCGGCTTCCGAGTGTTTGCTTTTTACTCTAATATAATAAAAAAAATTAAAAAAATAACACAATGCAAAAAATATTTAGAAAAATAATATAATTTAGAGAATTATAAGTGTTTCTAGTAACTCTTTTAAATTGTAAAATGTCTAGCTTGATTTACAACAAAGAGAGAATGAATGAAAGAAAAAGATTATGGAGATAACTCGAAACTTCAATTATAACACTATTAGTACCGTCTGAAAAATCTTAAAAAGACAAATCTAACGATACCAAAAAAAATCATTAACAGTGAGCAAAGTGGATCATATGAGCCGCTCAAAAGTGGTCACGCTCACTTGCCTTTGAATAGCTCATGTGACTCACTCTGATAACTGTTAGTGACATTCCATATTATTATTGGATTTATCTTATCAAGATCTTTTCGATGATATTGGTAATGTTTTTATCAAAGCTTCAGTTTGTCTTAGGATCTCTTTCTTCTTTTTTCTTACTTTTCCCTCTCTCTTTTATCTTCACAAATTATGAGGAGAGATGAGAGAAAAAAGAAAGAAAGAAAAAGATTCTAGAAATATATTGAAATTCTGATAACGACATCATCTGTATCATAAAAAAGATCTCGCCAAAACAATAGTGACCGTAGTGGGTCACATAAACCACCCAAAGTCAAGTGAATCCGGACACCTTTAGGTGGCTCGTGTGGTTTACTACATTAACTATTAGCAACCTTTCTTAATATATTTGGATTCATCTCGTTGAGATTCTTTTAACAATACTAGTTATGTTTTGGTGTGCTTCCAATATCTTTTTCTTTCTTTCTTTTTCTCTCCCTCCTCTCTTATCTTTTTTTATTGTAAATTGTGATGGTTGTTTCATAATTTAAAAGAGTCGTTAGTGACATTTATAACTTGCGAATTGCAGATGTTATATATGACTCTTTAAATTGTGTTATTTTCTTAAATATTTTTTGTATTGAGTTAATTTTTTTTAAAAAAAATTTTAATATGTTAAGAGTGAAAAAAAAAAAAACTCTTAGCTTCTCCTTTTGCTTTGAAAATTTTTATACACAACTCAATTTGCCATTTTTGGCTAAATTATGAGTTGGTACGTAATGCACTCCCCCCTTCTTCTTTTTTTTGTAGTATTTAGTAAAGGTAAGCATTTTTGCTTATGTTAAGTTTTTGATTAAAAAACTCAATCAAACTAAATTTTAATATATATAAGAATCGGACCTAATTGGAAATTAGCTCAAACTAACTAATTTTGGTTTAGTTCAATTTATTTTTATTTTTTTGAGAAAAACCGGCAAAAACCGGCAGTTTTTTAATGGGTTTTTTGGGGGCTTTTATGGCTAAATCCTATTGATTTTTATTGAATAAAGGGAAAAATCAAAATAAATTTATAAAATCAATAAGATAATTACGGATACTCAACAACATGTATAAATGTAATAATAAAAAAAAGAAAGTAGAGGAAGATATGAACTTAAAACCTATCTAAACATTGAATCTGTTCTCTTTTACATATTAGAAACAATATAAACTTCATGTTTTAACAAAAGGATGCAAATCTTAAGAGTGGGGTGTGGGTGGAGCCATAGAGAAGGTTGAAAGAGAGGTACATAAAGGGAAGGGGGTAGTGAATTTTAGAGTTTTAAGTCTTTGAAAGATAAATTTTTATTTATACTCTTGTTAAGGTGATACAATTTTTATTTTTTGGTTGAGTCAGTTAAATTTAGTTTGGTTTAATTGGTTTTAGAAATCTTAAAACTAGACCGGACTAGACTTTTTTTTTTTTGTTTTCTAATTGGTTTTTTTTGTTAATTTATTTTTGATTTTTTTTTGTTTAATTTCTTTTTTCTCACCCCTGTAATAATAGTAAGTTGTCCCTTAGAAATTACTCTGTAATTCAACCTAAAGAAAAAAAATGCCCCCTTTCCACTAGAATGTGAAAATGTTGGGATGAACATGATACATTTATTTGGTAGAGACAAGATTGGCCCTTTTCTTGAAAGATTAATACTTGTAAGGATGGTTTAAATATAGGATGCATGATATTAGGGCTGGTAATATCTTCATGGTCAGGTATTGCAATATCCATACCCAACAATGTTTTACCTAACCCCAACTTGAACTCTATCCAGCATGAATCAAACCCAACCCTATTAGGTTTTAGGTATACCCAACTTGGTTTTAAACGTTTTATCTAACCCTGACTTGAACTCGATCCGGCATGAATCAAACCCAACCCTATTAGATTTTAGGTATACATCATGGAAGTGAGACCCTATTTTTTCTTTAAACATATAGGTGGGTACAAATGCAATTTTTTAAAACTTTAAGGCCATGTCCATGCTTCGGGTTGGGTTCGGGTAGTGTTTCGAGTCAAGTAAAGCAATATCCACACCCTACCTAAGCTCGAACTTTTCACTTTGGATATTTCCCCAACATGCCAAAAAAACAAATATCCATTCAGATAAATTGAGGTCGGTATCGAAAATAGGCTATTTGGTCCATACCCACGATAGTAGTTGCTTAGAAACAAAGGACAGAAAGTCCTTCAGTTACAGTAATAAAAACGAAAAGTTGATGCGGTTGGTGGAATTATGAGTGAGATGTCACAGCAAGAAAGTTTCAAGATATGATGCCATTATCAGACAAGATAAAGATAATTATCTGAGAAACTGAGACACCGGCTTCAAAGAAAAAGCAATGCCCTGTTTGGCCACTCTCTTTAACCATGTAGCAAACAAGTCCAGGGAAATCTTTGTAAGTTCCATTCATCAACTAGTAGTGCAAGAACCCAGGGCCTCATCACAATGCTGCAATTCCAGGACATGAAGCCTTGTACAAAGATCTCGGCTAGCGGAGAGCTTAGAATGGAAACTGTCCCGAAAACTCTAAAAACTTACCACGCAAACAAAATAGCCATCCCATAATTAATCACGTTCTATATTATGTTTCCCCTTTATTATCAAGAAGAAAACACTGACACAATGTCCAGATATTTTATTCCGTATCTGGTAAATCATTGTTCCTAGCAACATTAGAACATCAATCAATCAGAAAACCATATCTAGCATCAAGCTAAGAATCTTTACCATCCAATTCACAAGCAAAACAGGGAATTAGAAGGATTATGATGCAACTACATTTATATTCCACAAAAATACTAAAGTTAAGACTTGAGAAGTAGTTGTACACAAGCATCTAATCTAAAAAATTGAAGCTACATTCATCCAAAAGTAAATTGAAAACACTAACAAAGTTCAACACCTTCCTAACTTACTCTCAAGAAATAATCACAAAACAAGCAGCATAACACTGATCTAAACATGAAATTAACTTACTTTCATCCAAAGATGTATCAAATCTGACCGAACCATTCAACCCTTACCAAGAAGGGTCAAACCTCTAGCAACAAAAACAAAAGACAGCCACACTCAGCCAACTATGACTCAGGTGAGGGCATTCTCTTTGGCTTCTTCTTCTTCTCCGATAATGCTTTAGCAAAAGCCTCCACAATCCTCTGCTGCGACTCAAGAATCATCTCCGTCCTCTTCATCTCCATTTCCATCCTCATTGTCTCCATCTCTCTAGCCATTTCCATCTTCATTTGCTCCATTCTAACAAACCCATCTCCCAATACCTTTATCGCCGCAACCAACTCCTCCATCGGCTCCCTCTCTCTTTTCTTCCCCATTTCCTCACCCCCCCTCATAACCCTACTACTACTCCCCATCCCACCATAATTAGGCTTCATGTTCGGGTTTGGGCTCGCATTAACACCCATACTAGGACCCCCACCATACTTCTGCTCTGCTTTTGCATAGAATTTAGGTCCTGGCTGCGCTATACTAACTCCAGTTGGTATTCTAATTCGAAACCCACCAGCATTACCCGAACCCAAACTAGAATTTCCACCACTCAATCCATTATTACCACTACCAGTCCCTGGATTCCCAATCCCATTTCGATAAAGCTTCTGAATACTTCGAGTATTCATAACATTACCAGCAGTCCTATAATTTTCTAAATAAGATCCATGGATATCACCATCATCCTCATTATCATCGTCATTATCATCACCTTCGCTCTCTGAATTATAATCAGCCTTAGCTTGAGGCCCCTTTTCCATCCCATCCATTCGCTTAAAATGGACCCAAGAAGATGAAAACCTCGAGACCGGCATGGATCGGGCCCTCTGGATCTCGGTTCGGTACCGTTTCCGGAGCTTTTCCATCTTGTGGCGGCACTGCACAGCGGTTTTTGGTGGTGATGCAGCTGGACAGCGGCGAGCTACAGCATCAGCTACTTCTTGCCAGTGATTTGCTTTGAGATTACCGCGGCGGAGCGTGTACCATTTATCACGGTAAGCGTCGATTAAGGCCACTGTTTCATCTGGGGTCCAACATGGTGGTGGTAGACGCCGAGGATTGGTGGATTGTTGCGTTGGCGGAGCAGGGAGAGCTTGTAGTGCGGTGATTTGAAGGGGGGTTAGATCTTGTGGGGGTGAGGGCGATCCGGTGTTGGGTGGTGTGGACATGGGTGCTGGTAAGGGTTAAGATAAGGGAAATCGGTGGGACAGTTGTGAGGGAGTACGAGAGTAAGAGGAGAAGCGGTATTTCTTGTGGTGGCGGAAGACCAGGGAGAGAAGGGAGTTGGCGCACGTTAGCGAAGGAGAGATCTGGGGGAAGGAGGAGCTAAGAGAAAATCGCGGTGTGATGGTGGTGGTAATGAAGGGCAAGAAAGGGAGGAAAGGCGGCGAGCGTTAAGGGGGGTATTGGGGGTGGAAGAGGGAGGGAGGGAGGATAGGAGAGGAAAAGAAAAGTGGGTGTGGTTGTGGATGTGGTGGTGGAAGGGGGGAAGTGGGGTTGGGTGGCATATTGAATAAGGTATGGAGGGTGGGTGGGGGGGGGGGGGTGGGGAGGGGTGTGCGGATGAGGCCACCGCATAGGTGTGTGAGTGGGGGTGGGAAGGAAGGGCTAACGTACGCCGTAGGATGTGGGTTGTGCACACCCTTGGTCTAGGGACAAAAGAAAGGTCCACTTTCTGACTTTGGCCATGTGATGGTGGCTGTGATGATCACGATGATCATGGATGGTTGAGATCATCATCGTCAATCATCATCTAATTGGGGAATAGAGGTAAGTGGTAACCCACCGTCAAGGGTGGTGGGTGGTTCATTGAGGTGATTTGGGCTGGCAATATTATCCTCGAGCACTATTTTCTTTTCTGTGGATGCTGGTGTTTGTGTGGCTTGAACGAAAGAAATATGTGGGTGGGGGGGGGGACAGGAGGCCGTGTTTACCATTAGTGGCCTGTTTTTAGAAATACTTTGGAGACATACAGAGAGAGAGAGAGAGATAGATAGGGAGGTGATGGCAATTTTCCTCTTTTGGGTGTCATTACAGAGCAATTTCGTATTTCTTTTTCTTCTTTTTTTTTTGAATTACTTGGTCACTGGCACCTATTTTTGGCTTTCTCGCCTTCGAACCTATCTAACTTTCCATGTGGGCTGCGAAATTGGTTTGAAATTTAAGTGACTCGATTGTAATCTTATTTTTATTGGCCAATCCCGCTGGGCGCACCGGATTGATCAGGAATTTATAAAGTACTTGAGAGCGAAATAAGTTTCGTTTTCGAGAGTGTTTTATTTAAAAAATATTGATTTGATATTATTTTAATATTTTTAAATAATAATAATAATAAAATAAAATTTAAAAGGAGGTTGATGTCCTGCCTGTAAACATGAGTTTAGGCTTGTTTAGAAATGTAATTACAATTATTTTTTAAAATATTTTATATTTTAAAATATATTAGAATAATTTTTGAGAACAGTGTATTAAAATAATTCAAAACATATAAAAATTAAAATTTATTTAAAAAATAATTTTGAATTTTTTAAAAATACTGGTTGACCCGTGTTTCCGAACGCTCTCTAAATTAGAGGTATTTGAAGTTTAGTAGTATTTGCTTTTTAAAATGTGTTTTACTAGAAAATATATTAAAATAATTTTTGATATTATTATATTTTGATATGAAAAACATAAAAAAAAATATTAATTTAAAATAAAAAATTAAAAAAATCTTTTTAAAATATAAAAACAAATGATGTTAATCTTTTGGTCGCAACAAGGTGGCTAAAGGAAAGACGCTACCAAGGAAGAAAACAAGATGACGCTGTGGGCATGCAGGTTTGGCGCCAATCGATTAGTTAGTTAATTAATCAATCAACCTCTCTCCACAATCTCTATTTCATAATTAATTAATTAATTATTCCTGTGGTTATCGGTATGCGCCCTCCTGTCGTATGGAGTCGTAGGGATGGATATGATTATTTTTTATCCGGTCTAGTTTTTATATATATAAAAAAATAAAATAAAATTATTTTTAAAAAATAAAATTAAATAAAAATTGATTGAAATCAATTAATTTTAGTTTAATTTGATTTAAAAAAATAAATTCAAATTAATTTAGCTCAAATTTTTTTTATTAGGCTGAATTTATATACTGTTGATGCCTATCGTCTTGCTATTGTGATACTGCTGTGCCTTTTGATTTCCTCTGTACGTCGTGGAAATTGGATATGAGAATGACCACCATTATTTGTAGACGAAAAGTGGGGAAAGAAGAGGGAAAGAGAACATTCCAGGAGTTCACATGGTTGCTGTTAAGTGCGTGATTGGTATCTTCGTTAAAATTATTTTTTAAGAGTATATTTTTTAAAAAATATATTAAAATAATTATTATTTTTATATATTATTTTTATTTTTAACATTAATATATTAAAACTATTTAAAAACCATAAAAACATACTTTAACATGATTTCAAACATATAAAACACACAATATTATTAGCATGCATGGAGAAAGTACTGCTTCCACAAACCACAGCAGTGAATTTTCTAGAATTAGTATTGTTTTTTAAAGTATTTTGTGTTTTAAAATATAATAAAAAAAAAAAATTATTTTGAATATTAATAAATTAAAATAATCTAAAAATACTAAAAAATAATTTAAAATTAAAATAATTTCAAAAAAATAATTGAAGTGTAATAACAAATGAAACCAAAAACAGAAAGGGATTGTCTGATTTCCTTTCAATGCTTGTAGCGGTGAATGACAGAATATTATTTGTTAAAATTCTACTAAGGATTGCAGTCTGGTGAATGCTACAACATTTTGTCACAGGAAGGTGAATCATATAGATTAATTTTAATTTTGATGGATGTAATTTAACTGGTTAGATTTTAAATTTATTTTTAAAAGATTATTAGTTCGAGTACTATAAATTTTAGGACTACTAGAGATTTATATAGTTGTTAATTTTAAAATTTATAAAATTAATTAAAATAAATATAAACTTAACCGAAAACTTATATTAATAATAAAGAAAAAATTTGTGTGACTTTGATGTGGTCCCCTCCTGCGTTTGTCTTTGAATTTGGAGAGGATAAGCAAGAAAGTGGAGTGAAGTAAAGAAAATAAAGAAAATAAAAATCCGTATCTACTAAACGACTTCCCAGTCCCAAGTCCAAGGAAATGGCGTCCTTTCTTTCCTAGTCCCACTTATGGCCAGGTTACCCTACAAATTCCAATTCCATGAAACATTTTAAGGTTTTTCTTATAATTTGGTCGTGCTGGGACACGAAATCCAGCAAAACATCGTCATAAAAAGATCTGATCCTCTGTAAGGAAGCTTCAATTACACCGTGAATGGATTGGTGTTGTGTTGTTAATTATATCAGTGCTATAAAATTGAAGGCAATTAAAGGGCCTTCTTTTACGCACACACTAAGTGGGTCGGGTTCATATTAATTTTTTTCTAGTAAAAAATAATGTGCAGATATTATAAATGTATTTTCTTTTAAAAATAAATTTATATTTTAGGTTATAGCACTGAATAGTCAAATAAAATGATTTTATTTTAATTACATGAAAAAATAGACAATAATAATAAACAAATTAAAAAAAAAACTGATAATATAGGAGAAGACACGTTTTTTTAAAGCGAGAAAACAATGTTTTATTTTTTAGCCAACTAAATATCAAAAAACAAAATTAAGTTAAAAAAATAAAAAAGCGACACTAGTCAACCTGAGTGAACATGATAGATTTGTAACACAGGTTAACTTGTTAAACACTCATTTCAGGTGATCAGATCATAATAACTTGATATAAAAATAAAAAAATAAGCCACATAACAATTTTTTATAATAAAAACTAATATCAAACGATGGAATTATAAAAGAAAAAAAAAATCAATCCTATTAATTTTTCAAACTCGTGATCTAAGCCATTAGTACTAGTAAAGTTCAATCTCTAATAATTTAAACAATGAAAGATAAATAGAGGAAACAAAACAATCGGACCAAAGGACCCAAGATTAAAAAATTAAAAATGAACAAGGGGTATTTATATATATATATATATATATATATATATATATATTTTTTTTTTTTTTCATGTGAAAAGATCACAGTTCCGTTGAAAGAGAGCGTTTGATTTTCTTCAAAAGTGCAAAATGATGACTACCAATGAACAAGAAATATATGAATGTGTTTGTCTTTATTCTTTCTTAACTCCATGGGCTTGAGGTTGATCGGGGCTTCACGGGTCTTGATTATCTCTCCTTTTTACTCTTCCTTCTTCTGTTTGCATTTTCTTGCTTGCCCTAATAGCCTCAAATTGCGCAGCCAACGCCACCAACAGAGCTCGCCGCGGCGCCGCCCACGCCGATTATCTTGCAAACAAAAAAAAAAAGCCCTCAATTTGAGCAACTTGTTAATTGGTTCAGTCACTTTCCAACTGTTAAAAGAAGCACCGGTTACAGGACCAGCCACCATTCGCCTATTCTTTCATGGCTTCTCTGTGTAAATATTTTTTAAGATCGATTATTAGTTTATGTACAAAAATTTTTAAAATTAATAATAAAGTTTTAATTCAAATATACTATTTAAAATATTAAAAAGTAAATTTAAAAATAAATAAAATTAAAGTGAAACTAAAAATAAACTTACTATTAAAGTTACATCCTTCAATGTTTTGTGGAATATAATTCATCTATAATCGAATCTGAATCAATATTGTAACAACCTCTCAACTGGGATAAAATAACAATCTTATGTCAATTGAAAAACAAAGTAATTAATTTTTTTTTCTCTTTTAATTCCTTCTTCTTTCACTTGATTCTTCCCTATATTATTGTTTTATAAGTTGGACTTTGTAAGTTCAAAAGGTTATTCTCTCACTTTTTATTTTTTTCTTTGAAATTTTTTTTATGTTTTTCCTTACTTTTTTCTATTTCTCTCTCGCCTTTTCTTTTCTTTTTTTTGTATTTTGCTTCTGCTCAGTCGGCAACATATAAAAAGAAGGAGGAGCTTATTTGTGTTTATTTTTTAATGGCAAATAATCATTTTACTCTTAATGAGTCATTTTACTTTTATTTGACGGTTCTTTTTTTTTTTTTAGCACTACTAAGCTCCATTCATCCTAAACTCTTAATTAGATTTTATTCAATATATTTTAAGATTCCTTGTAAAATTTTAACTCGATCTGATAGTCGGATTGAAAATTACATCCAATAACGTAAAACTGATCAAATTGTGATTTTTCATCAAATTTCTAAATTTCTTCAAAAATTCTGAAATTTTAACCCAAGCTAAAGCATCATATTAGAAGGCTTCACGTAAATTTTCAGAATTTTTTGATAACTTAATTGAGAATTATAAATTTGTTTTACATAAAACTAGTTAAAAAATATTGATAAAATCTTAACCTAGACTAAAACCCATCCCAACCGTTGACATGCCTCCGCCTATGTAGAAGTAAACTAAAATCGTCATTCTGAATTATCAAAAACAATCCAGCAATAGGAGCTAGAGTCTAGAGAGGTATCTTCAAAAGTTCATGCATGTCTGCTAACATATATAGCTTCTAAGCTCTAAGTGAATTTGAATCTTAAAACTTACAGGTATTATGCATTGTTCTAGAGTTCTGGACCTCAGAAGAAGGCTCGAAGAGGAGACTCTTCAGGAGGAAAAAGAAGCGATGGCAGTAAGGTAAGTCTATATATATTCTGAATCTTAGGATTTCAATTTTAGCCTCCAAATTGAAAACTTCGCAGAACAAAAGCTGACAGAATTGAGTAAAATTTCTTGAAACCTAAATTCCAAGAAGCTAGGTCATCGTACAGTGGTACGCACAGACAGGAAAGAAAATCACTTACCAGGGCAGTCTTTGTTGGTAGAAAGAGCGATGAAGAAATCCCATGATTTCTCCAAGTCTATTTTGACAACACTAGACTTCATGACCCGTGCATGTCCACTCTTTTTTTTCTTCCTTTTCTGCTTGTTTCTCCTGTGTGCTAATTTATAGAGAATTGACTGTTTGTTTTTCCATTTAAACCGCCTTATTTGATTTAAAAAATTATGGAATTGATATTTTTTAGTGTTTTTTTATTGATTTTAATATAATGGTATCAAAAATAAAAAGAAATTAAAAAAATTGATTTTAATATATTTTAAATAAAAAATAAATTTTTAAAAACACCATCTATTTTTTTTTTTTTTAATTTCGGAAAAAAACTTGGATAGAGGTGCTACTCGAGAAGAGAGAGGCCCAGTAAAGAAAAACCACAATGGCCGACTCGCTATTCTTGCGTATGGGCCACCGATATTTGAGCCGAGAGCAATAGACCATTCATTTATAGCCTTTTTTTTTTTCTTTAACAGTTCCGTACAGAGAGCTAGGAAATGATAAAAGATGTGAAATAATCCAAAATATAAAAAATATAAAAATAAAAGAGGATGGAAGTTAGAGTTTTATTAGTATTTTATAATTATTTTATTCTGAATAATTAATTAATATTAATTTAAATATAAAAATTATATATAAGTTCAAATAAAAATATTATTCTACTATTGACAAATAAATAAAAAATAAAATATATTTCTTAAAGAAAAAACCTACTCGCCAGTAAAAACAAGAAAAATTAAGAAAAAGCAGCCCCTTTTATTCAATGTTCCCTCCACCACCCTTCAATGGCATTTAAATCCACAATGCTTGAAAGCCAAACAGCACTCTAATTACAATATATATATATATATATATATATAAGAACCCCTGATGTTCAGAATTTAATTTTTGATTTGTCTGAATTTCCTCAACTTGTTTTTTTAAATTGAAGTTGATACATTATATAAACCCAATTAGTATTTGATACTGTAATATAAATTATTTTTTAAAAGTATTGTTTACTTAAAAATATATTAAAATATTTTTTATTTGTGATATTAGCATATTAAAATAATAATAAAATCTAAAAAACATTAATTTAATATTTTTTAAAATAATATACTTTTAAAAAATATAAAAAAAGAGTTATCAAACTCCCAAATAAAATCTAAATCTACCATTTGTTCAATCTTCGATAGAATTTTTCCTTGAGATAACTTCTTGTCTTTTTTATTCTTTTACCTTTTTTTTCGACTATTATATTACTTTGTACCTATAACTATAATACAAGATGCCATGTCTTTATTCTTTCTTAGCTCCATGGCTTAAGGTTTCCTTTTACTATAAGATGGTAGTAACAATTATTTTTTGTTTAAAAAATATATTAAAATAATATATATTTTTTATTTTTTTAAAATAATTTTTGATATTAACATATTAACATATTAAAATAATAAAAAATATAAAAATTTAATTTTAAATAAAAATATTTAAAAATTTTAAAAATATAATTTCAACTGTAACCTTCAAGTTTCTTTGATATAGAATTTGTTTAGTGATTTTAAGTTATGTTGCGTGATTGAACCACTTTTCTTTGATACATTTCCCAAGTACTACGTTAGGCATGATCAAAATTCTATTAGAAACTTCTCGAGCAGGAAATCTAATATATTATTATTATTATTATTACATATTAAAAGTAAATGATCTGTAAAAGTAACACAATTGATTTTTTTTTTAATGTAGAAGTGATAAATATGTAATTTTCATTTTTTTTAAAAATAAGTTTTTTTTAGATTTATTTTTGTTTTTATACTTAATATTTTTATCATTTTACACTTGACCTATTAACTACCATTTTCTTTTCTTATCCTCATTTTTTTTAATGGTTTTCTTTTTTTTTTTTTAAGAAAAAATATTATTTTTTTTTATACTTTAAATATTTATCACTTTATACTTGGCTTATTTACACCATTTTTATTTTTATTTTTTTTTTTATTATTATTCTTTTGAAATTTATTTTTTAATTTTTTCTCTTTACAAAAATTATTCAACCTACAACTAGAGGAGTTCGAATAAAAAAGTCAACATTTTTATTTTGTATTTATTGATATAAATAATTTTTAATTTATTTAATTAAATGTATGTATAAGGCTTTTGATTTATAATTAGGATTTTTA
The DNA here is from genome assembly GCA_033617975.1 of Populus alba x Populus glandulosa. NCBI lineage: Eukaryota > Viridiplantae > Streptophyta > Magnoliopsida > Malpighiales > Salicaceae > Populus > Populus alba x Populus glandulosa. Next base: position 3,314,507 of record CM066156.1, on the reverse strand, counting down.
TTGTAAAACAATATACTTGAAAAGTTAGCATTTTTTTTCCTCCCAAATAAGTAGTTATTTGCTATAACATGCAAAACATTTCATCACAACAACATCACAAGTACTAAATTTTTCTTATTGCCTATCATTTCCCTCAAAAACTTAACTACTGTAGTGAGATAATTGCTGCCCATTAGAATGGATTCAAGATTGTTTGATGCCATTCTTTCCGGTGATATAGCTGCATTTCGCTCATTACAAGCAGAAGATCCACTTATACTTGACCGCGTTTCTTTGAACTCAACAGAGAATCCTCTTCACCTATCATCATTAGCTGGCCAACTCGAAATCACAAGAGAAGTAGCGTGCCAAAAGCCAGCATTTGCCAGGGAGCTAAATCAAGATGGTTTTAGTCCTATACACATCGCCTCCTCAAATGGGCCTGTAGAGCTGGTGAGAGAGCTTTTAAGGGTAGGATATGATATTTGTCTTTTGAAGGGAAAAGACGGGAAAACACCACTTCATTTTGCAGCAATGAAAGGAAGAGTCGATATTGTGCAGGAATTAGTATGTGCTTGCCCACAATCTGTCAAAGAGGTAACGACTTGCGGTGAAACTGTTCTTCATGTAGCTGTAAAGAGTAACCAGGTTGAAGCTGTTAAGGTTTTGTTGGAAGAGATCAAGAAACTTGACATGATGGAGATTGTTAACTGGACGGACAAGGATGGTAACACCATAATGCATCTAGCTACCCTCAGAAAACAACACGAGGTAAGGAAAAATTACTCTAACATGTTTCTATACTATTTTGATTCATTTGAAAGATATAGTGCTTTAATCTGTGATTATCAGATGCAAACATATATACATTGATCAAAACAATAGTCCACGAGGTTTGATTTGCTTTCTCAGAGCTGGGTTTTAGATTCAAATCACATAAATACCTTAGTAGATGTATATTATATGCAGGGGTGAAGCATTCATTACATGTTGTTTCTTTATGCAGACGATAAGGCTATTAATTGGTCGAGAGGCCATTGCTTACGGAGTGGAAGTAAATTCCATTAACGCAAGTGGATTCACAGCAAAGGATGTTCTTGATTTTATTCTTCAAAGTGGAGGTGAATACAATGACATCAGTATCTTAGAGATGTTCCAGCAAGCAGGAGCAATGAAAGCTATGGATATCACAACAAATCCTGCTTCGACTATCCAAGTTGAAGTGAAGAACATTAACAAGAATGTTAATCATACGTCGCGTAATTCTCGTCCATGGAACCTCTGGAAAGAGTTGAAGCTAGAAATTGAAGAGTCATCAACTGACACTCAGAACGCATTAATGGTTGTGGCAACGCTTATAGCAACAGTGACATACCAAGCTATACTTAGCCCTCCCAGTGGTTTTTGGTCAGCAGAGTCTAGAAGATCTCAATCGATTAATAGCGTTCAAAAGAGAGATCTTTTGCCTGGAGAGGCTGTCATGAGTGGTGACCCTGAAGTTTTTGCCGTATTCACTGTCTTCAATGCAGTTGGATTTTTTGCATCCATAGCCATGATTTCCCTCCTAACCAGCGGATTTCCTCTCAGAGCCGGCTTGCGTCTTGCCATACTCTCAATGACTGCTACTTACGTGATTGCAGTGATTTATATGTCACCAACAGAGAGGAAAACAGTAGACGCAGTGGTCTGGTCGGTTGGCCTGCTAGTTCTCGCAGAGTCTGCTCGTTTTATGATATGGATACTTAAGAAATGGGGTGTCCTTCCTCTGAAAAAGACAAGAACTTCTGCTGATCGGAACCCGGCCATGGTGTGAAATTAAAATATGATAAATCAAATAAAAAATTATGATTTTTTTAGATTATTATTTTAGTTTTAAGCAACCAAATTTTTTTTAGTCTAAATCTATCTTACTAGTCTATATATATATATATATATATATATATATATATATATAAACTATCCATATAATATGTTCATGGCAGATCTTATCTACTTAAGATAAATAAGAATTACATGTTATTTAAATCTCGGCTACATCACTGTACAAATAGAGTAGTCGAAATCCATAGACCAGGCAAGTTGAATGTTTAATGTCTCTCGAGGATTTGACGTCTTAAATCCTCATTTTGCATTGGAGAAAGAAGAAACCTTTGGAAAATCTGAAAAATGGAAAAATATTAAGAACTTGAGAATGTCTAATTTTTTTAAAAGAGTAGCTTATTTTATTTTACTTCGTGAGAATAATAGGATTGCAAAGTGCAACTCACGACACCCAGCTTAGCGTCTACGAGAATTCACGCCTCTTATTTTGTTGTGTCGCTAAAGGAACTAATGACTGATATAGAATAGTACGGCGACTTTTTTAAATAATTTTTTTTAAAAGAAAGATTTCAAAAGGATTTTAGGTGACGCAAGTACTCTACACTTACAGCCCTGTTTGGGGCTGTATTAAATTTTGATTTTTTTTCTTTGAATTAATTTTTTTTTTGTTTTTGGATTAATATGCTGTTAATAAAAATAAAATTTTTAAAATAAAAAAATACATTATTTTAATACATCTTAAAACAAAATTTATTTTAAAAAACAATCTTTACATCGCACTTCCATCCATTAGTGTTTTCTTGATGTCAAACACTCTGGCATTCTCCTCATCATTACTTGTCATCACATCTCTCACTTACGGGTTCCCTTTCCATTTTGAGATTTGGGTTGCCACAGCTTCAATGATGGTAACCTATGCTTCTGCAATTTATGCTGTTACCCCTCATGAATCTGAATCTGAGCATTTTGATCGCTATCTTTTGATTACAGCTTCAGTGCGTTTTATCACAAGGTTTTTGATTCAGACGCATAAGAGTTTTCCTGGGTTGTATTCTCTGTATTTTCTAGGAAAACATTCTATAGAAAGTAAAGTAGCATGATCCGTGTATAAAGATGTAATCCCAGCATTGTGAATTAATTAAGAATTCATTATTCATCATACACATTTCTTTGTACTCCAGTCTATCTTCTAATATATTTCTTTTCTTATAAATCTGCATCCTGGTTAATTTATAAAATTGAAAGGAAAAACTGATATGGGATTCTTATGGTTGGAGATTCGATGTTTTGCGTACCACTGCAATAGCAGCCATTGTCAAGTTCTTGCAAATTTAATTCACTGGATGTGATCTTTCAATGAATCCATCCAAACTGTTCCAAATTAACTACCTCCTCTTGCTAAATTGAGTTCTTTCTCCTTCGAGAACATAAAAGCCCTAAAACGATTGAGATCACGTCAAGTTCTCAATTTTTAAAATCAATTTTCTTTCAAATTGGTTTCCTTAAAGGATTTTGTAATTTTTCTAAACAAAGGTAATACCTTCTACTATTAAAACTTTATCCTTAATAAAATTAATATATACACAAAATCCTTATGCATCCTCTGTGTATGTGCTTTGTGCGATAGCTGCATTTGAACGAGTAAGGTTAGTTTCCTCCAATATTTTAGGCACTCTTTTTTTTTATTATTATTATAGCAACAACAAAAATTCCTCAATTAACTATCAAATACTTCCTTCCCATGGTTTCAAGAAATCTTTAGTAATACTATGTTAGTATTTTTGGTCCATTTTAATAGAATGCTTTTAGAAACCCACGATAATGCACAACGAACTAGTGGTTGTAGCAAAAATATATATATAAAAAACTATGTAAAAGCTTGCGGCAGGTGGGCTGATCAAGCCGTTGGCTATGGCGTTCTGCATCCTCAATGGGCTTGATAAGCTATTTGTTTGGCAGAGCAATTTATGCGTTTCAAAAGCCTCCTTACTATGTTTTCTTGATGTCAAGTACTTTGGCATTCACCGCATTATTACTTGTTATCCCATCTCTCACTTACGAGTTCCCTTAATTTCCACTATGAAATTTTGGTTTCCACAGCCTCCATGATGGTAACTTGCTATCTTTTGATTACAGCTTCAGTGGCTTTTATCTCCAGGTTTTTGATTCAGATGCTTAAGAAATGCCATAAATCTAGCAACTTGTAGTATCCAAACCATATTCCATAAGGTGAGATAGCAATTCTTGTTTCTGCAACGATGATCTGATCTTCAAGAGACCAAATCTCCTACCTCACGTGGTACGTAGTTTTCCTGTATACATCAACATCATCTACCTTCCCAAACTCTCCAAAGGATTGCCTTAAAAATTCCACAGAAAAACTGATGGGGAATTAAGTTTTCAAAATACAAAGGTGAGTATATATATAAATGCTTTAGAAGAACTAGGGATAGAAGGGACGGGGTATTGCAGATAAGGGATTTAAGGGGAGCTTGATGATGATGAGATTTAGAGTGAGTTTGACGAAGGGTTTTGAAAGACATTGAAAATTACAAGCAGGATCAATATTGATACGATGGCAGAAACTGATATATTTGTATTGATTGATAAAAACGACTGAGAGACAAGTTGTAAATCAATGGCACAGTGTCATCAAAACCATTGGAGCCAGCAAAAACTACACAGCCCTACACTCACGATGCGGGAAGTCTACCCCAACCACCATTGGTTTATTGCCAAGCCCAGCCAAGCCCAGACCAGCCCAAAAATAGATATGGGATAGCTACTAGATGCTGGCCTGCTGCATCCTGTGTGCAGACCACATAATTAACAAACATAAAAAGAAGTAAAGTCTCCCTGGGAATGAGAAAAGGCTTGCAATTGCATCTGCTTGCATGGGTTTCTATAACATTGACTGAGTAATCTTTTATTTTATTGAGTCAGGACAGTAAACTTCAGCACATGCACATACATTTTATTAACGAAGAGGTAATTTTGTCATGTTTGGACTTTGGTGGGGGAGGGGTGCTTGGTTAGCTAAAGTGGACAAAACTCCAACATATATTATATTTAGCCATACAGCCTGTTTTTGACATTTGGTTTTGCACCTTCCATGAAATGTGTAGTTAGTTAAAAAAAAAAAAATATGTGAAAAAAATGTTCAGTTCACACAGTAAGGGAGGACGCACAAAACCAATGAAGCTTTCTTCCTCGTGGACGCTTTCAAGACCTGTACAAGTCTCCTTTCTTAATTAAGGCCCATCAACCAAACCAGCAAGCCGGCATTTTAATAATCGATCAGCCGAAAGACATGTTTGGGTCGCTGCATTAATATTTACGAACACTTAGTTATTGACGAAGTGATTATTAATTACTACAAAGAAAACTGTCCAAATCTCAGGGAAGGTGATTCGCGACTGTTCACATGTTTCTGAAGTTAATATTCTGTGTGCATATCTCTAGCATTGAAGTTTTGAAGTTTTCATGTATTGTTATTACAAAGGAGAGGCGCGATATCTCTCGAGGGGAGGGCCGGAACCCTACTGCCAGTTGAGCTATATAGCTTGAAATTTTGAAGTCAGTAGATAGGAAGATTCCTGAAGGATGTTAGGTGACATGCAAGGCCGAGATATGTAGTGTTTAATTAAAGAATACAAAGACCATCCCTGAAATAGGGCGTTAAGCTCCTCTCTTTGCGGAATCACCGTCGATTAAAGAGTATGTTATTCCACATCTGTGGAGCATCTCTAAGGATGAGTAGTTTCATCTGGAACGGAGGGTAGGGCTTTAGCGTTGGGCGAGCAAGGGCATGAAGGAGAAATCTTCTAACTTTTCTTAAGGCAGCCTATTTTTTCAGAAACGCAAGAGAGAGTTCGCTAATGAATGCTACCGGTTAATGCGGGTCTTGGTCTTATTTTTCACTTTGTTGGAAAGATTAGGACAAGAGTTAGGAATCTCACATCTTCGGGGAGTTGCAACTTGCATGTGAAAACATGCATTCATATATACACAATTAAATATTAAACCGGTTGATAGAGAGTTACCGGTTCTTTTTCTATTTCAATCCATACTCATTAGACTTTATCAATGGTTGGAATTGTGAATTAATTTGTTGCACCAACCTTAAAAAAAATTCAATTTTGGATAATTTTTTTGAAAAAATAAAACTACATTATTTTAGATAAAATAATAATAAAAATTTATAGAATTAAGTTAATCAAGTCTCGTTTGAGTTCAACTAAAACAATCAAGCTAGACAAGGTTATTTTCCAAATAAGTTCGGAATTCAAGCTCTAGCTTAACAAGTTACCATACCATACAAATTCTATAACTATGCTTCAGGTATTATTTTTTTCATTTTGAATTAATAATTTCAAAAAAAAATTCCGAACTAATTAAATTATCTCTAGTTTGATTTTGTATTGTTAGACTCTCCTATTGTTTTTTGAATTAATAAATTGGTTTCTTGATGCTCTGATTGTGTGTGTAATGGGTATGTTTAATGTGAAAATAGGTTAAAAAATAATTTTTAGATCAAACACCCCCTCTCCTTTCAACCATCGTTATAGTGATAAAACATGTTGTCTATCTTAATTTTTTTTAAGAAAATAAAGGCGAATAACATGTCACATGCATATGCACCTTTGGTGGAGAAAAAAAAAAGAGAGGAACGCTCAAGTACACGAGGTTGGCCTTGCAGTCCTTTGCATATGGGCATTTGTTTTATTGGCCCAAATATTTAACTCCTTTTGAACTTTTTTTAAATTTAATTTAAGATTAGTTAAAATAGATTAATTAAATAAAAGTGTGAGATGTATGACCAAGCAAGTATTCAATTTTAATTGAAATCACTTAAAATAACTTAATTAAAAGAATTATGATATTTTTTTAATAGATTAATATTTAATTTTTACTTGGTTCTAACTTTTTTTCTAGTATTAGTAGATGTTTTGTGCAACCTTAAGTAATATTTTTTTCTTTAATTTTATTCAATTGTTTATTTTTAATATTGTTTAATTGAATGAAGATTAATTCTAAAAAACAAAGTTATTAAATTTAATTGTGTTTATAAATCATGTTACGAGATCAAATAACTTAATATATATTAATCTCTTAACTTTTAGAATTAATATATATTAATTCTAAAAAAAAAGTTATTAAATTTTTAGTTAGCATTAACAACTTTTTCTTAAATTTATTTTTGATTTTCAATTTATTTAATTAAATATATTAAAAAAATTGATTTGCAATAAATTTCTTGAAGTAAAAAACACTTTGGAAATACATGCACATTAACTTTTTAGCATTAAAAATACTTTTGATCCCACCCATGGTTAAATAAGGGTCAATTGACTAGATTTTGAAATTAATTATTAAAATTTGACTTGAAAATATAAAAATATTATTAATTCCTCTACTTTTTTAACATTAAAGAAAAAAATCGAGCTACAGCAACCATCCCAAGGAAGAAAAGCGAAATGTATGTAATTTTCCACGAAACGCACACAGCTTTTCTTTTTCTATTTTTTTTTTTCACGTTCCTTTCCCCCTTTTTTTATTCCATGCGGTGCCAATAAGATAAAATTAACTATGTTTTGAAATATGAGAAACATTATATATCCTTTAGAACGGAGGGTCTTTATAAGTAACCTCTTGAGAGCCAGAGTGCTGGTATCTCCCACATATCTTTCCCAAGTAAGAATGTCTCAGCCTAAAAAAAGCATTACTAAAAGTCATAGCTGGTTCAAGAAATTTCAGTATGATCCACGCAGAGACTCACCAAGCGATGCTAGAAATGTTTTGCTAATAGTTGTGGCCTTGATTGCAGCAGTGACTTTCCAGGCTGGGGTGAACCCTCCTGGAGGGGTCTGGCAAGATACAGGAAATGGTACTCATGTTGCAGGAAATGGCACTCATGTTGCAGGAACAGCAATTTATGCATCTCAAAAGGGTGCTTACTATGTTTTCGTGGTATCAAACACTTTGGCTCTCTCCACTTGTATACTTGTCATTATATCTCTCACTTACAGGTTCCCTTTCCATCTTGAAATATGGGCTGCTACAGCTTCAATGATGATAACCTATGCATCTGCGGTTTATGCTGTTACTCCTCATGAATCTGTGCGTTTTCGCTATCTTTTGATTACAGCTTCAGTGCCTTTTGTGATGAGGTGTTTGGGTTATTTCTTCAAGAAGTACTGTATGAGTGACAATGATAATCAAATAGGAAGTCAGGAAGAAGGAGACAAGAGGGATGGGCAAGAAGGTCAACAAGTGTAGATTTTCTATGTTTTTGTAGATTAAGCCCATGCGCTAATGTGGACTTAATTTTTATTTCTAACTCCGTTGTAAGTCCTCCAGTTGTAGCAGCCTTGCTCTTATTGTCAGCTCTTGTACTCTTTTATAATTAAGTGTGATAACTAGCCATGCTCTTGTATTATCCTGTGTTGCTGTGATTAAATACAGAATTGTTGAGTTGACGAACAGTTGCTGCTACATGTGTTGAGGGCTGCTGTGATCTTTTTCTTTAAATACAGAATTGTTGAGTTGACGAACTGTTGCTTGAACTCAACAATATGAGCATGACGCTTTCAAACACCATTTAATAAATTTGTTCTGCGGACTGAAAGACTCCTCAACATACTGTTTGTTCTACTAGTTTGCAAAAACTTGGGCAGGTGATATGAGAAAGTACTTTCTAATATTGGAAATCTTGATCACTCCTTGTTTCATACTGTATGTTCTCGAGCAAACAAGTCTCGCAACAAGAAGACAGGCGTGAGGAACACTCGCTAAGGGATGTAGATGTAAGATTAGCACTTTTTCCAAAGGCATTGTTGAAACGCCAGAAAATTTGCAGGAGGCAAACAACTGTATAATAAAAATTTATTAATTCCCAATATCCATCAGTGAATTAACCAGCAACTCAATTCAGTTTTTAATACCAAGAAGTGGAGTCTAAGGTATACAGAAAGATTAACCCTAGTTTATTTTTTTTAAAAAAAAATTAAAAATAAGATTTTAATATTCCTTATTAAAAAGTTAAAAAAATATTTTATGTGGATATGAGATATATATAGTTATCCTATATAAAAAAATTAAAAGAAACATTACTTGTGTATATAGTCTATATATATAGTTATCCCATAAAATAATTAAAAAATAATCTATGTGAATGAAGGGTATATATTTATCCCACATTTAAAAGTTAATAAACATTATATATATATATATATATATATATATATATATATATAGGCTATAAATATAGTTATCTCACATGAAAAGGTTAACAAATATTTCATGGGAATGTAAGCTATAAAAAAAATGTGAAGCCAAATATTCATAAATTAACTTTATATTTTTTGGGTTTTTTTTTTAGTATATAAAAACAAAAGGTCAGGTCTCATCCAGGTTTTGTCAAATCACATGGTTTTTAGGTTGATTTGGCGAGTTACTTAGTGTTACTGGACTAATTATAAGTATGAGTTTAGGCCATTTAAACCTAGCCAATACCCCATGTTACTTGAGTTATGGGTTAACTAAGTTCGATGTAATGTATTGACGTTTGTACTAATTCATTTCTAGTCTTATCCAAAAAAAAATTAATTAGTTTATCTAAATTAAGTTAAATCACTAAATAGTTTGATAATTACTTTTAATTTTTCTTTAATCTAAACTTTGTAACCAACATTCAAGAAAATTTAATTCCTAAATACATCAAGTTAAAATTATGTTATGTCATTAATATTATTTGTAGAGAGGATTTAATTTTGAGTAATTAGTGATGAGTTAGATGAAAGGTATTTTCCGAATTAGTTTTCTTAAAAAATATATAATCATTTTCTTGTTTGACAAAATGCGAAGCTTTAATTATTTAAATCAAATCTAATATTTTTATGACATAACATTGAGTATCTAACAACATGATTTCTTTCCAAAGATACTTTGATCGAGTTTTAGGCACTCAAAATCATTTTATTCCAAAAGAAGATAGTGCATCTAGATGCCAATCAATTTCAGATCATAAAATCAATCTTAAATTGCATCTATGCATATGGATTATGACTTCTACACATATTTAGAATTTGATCGGAAATCATTTAAAATTAGTTTTTAAAAATAATTATTAAAAAATAATATAAATTATATCTTGAAGTATTATTGAAGTTCTTAGATTGGGGTGGTTTTTTTACATGTGTTATAGTCTTGTTGACTAAATAGTTATAAGTTCAAATCCATTCATATTTTTTCTTTTTCTTTTTTAATTAAAATTTATAAATAGCAAGAGGTAAAGTAGATATATTTAATTTAGTTAAGTTTTTAAATTAAAATAATTTTTCAATTGATTATAGAAAACAATCTACTAAAAATATAAATTAATAACTAAGATTTCGTTAATTGAAACGACTTATAAACAAGCATACACTGAATTTAACTTGATTATAATATCTCAAACAAAACCTTGTAAAACAAAAAAAATTAGACAAAAAAGCATGCATCTACTAAACAAATATACACAAAATTTATCCCGTGCACAATCTCTAAAGAAAACCTTGTGAATAAAAATGCATGGAGAAGAAGTTAAATGATAAGATAAGAAAGATGAACATGGAACTATAAAAATGATCAAGTTAAATTATCAAGTTAAATGATCATCTAATAGTTTAAGTTATTAAGTTGAGATGATTTTTTAACATGGTATCAGAACTCTTAATAACCAAATGGTTCCGAGTTAGAATCTTATCATCTCTATTTATTTGGTAAAAATTAAATACAGGATAGTGTTGGCATGTGCAAGTTTCAAGTCTAAAAGAGTTTTACTTGAGAAGGTGTTTTAAAGAATAATATAAATTATATTCTATAATATCATCTAACAATTCAAACTATTAAGTTAAAATGATTCTTTGATAAAATAGATATCCCTTTATGGAAAAAGCATTAAGGTTAATGCCATTTTAATTACCATTACATGCACAAAAATGATTAAAGTTCCAAATTCTATTATGCCTCTGAAGAAATCATATGCAAAAGCTAATGTCGTAGGTTGGGTTAAGACATTGTTGGTTTGGACACTTCAAAGCAATCAAAATAAAGCCTCTTCGTACTTCTCAATTAATCATACATTTCTCAATAGAGTCCTTCTTCCATCATTTGCTTGTTATTATTTCCCTTTGAATAGAAATATTTTATGTAATAAAATGATGTTTTTTGAAAAAAACTTTATTAAAAAAATAATTAACGTCAACATAAGACCCTGAGCGAGAAATATTGTTTAGAACATTTAAGATAAAATTGTTAGGCTTGGGATCCAATTAAAATTGAGTACATATATTAGGGACTAAATTAGGTTTCTTAAAAACTTAGACCCCTCAACATATTATAACACTACTAAAAAATATATCAATTAGCAACTGATTACTCCGTTGCAAATAATATTAAAATCCGTTGCTAAAACAATTTAGCAACGGAATCAGCAACAGATAAAATCCGATGCAAATTTGTCGTTGTTGATTTGTCAGCAACGGAAAATTATCCGTTGCTGATTCACAAAATCAGCAACGGATTTTCCGTTGCTGATTGATGAATTATTTACAATCAGCAACGGATTTTCCGTTGCTGATTATATTATTTTTATTAAATTAATTTTTTTATTTATCAAAATGAATTTTAATTTGTTTAATTAATTATTTATAGATATTTTAAAATTTGTAGAATATATATAACCAACATAAATTAATATTAAAAATAAATGTATCACTAATAAAAAAATAGAATAAAAATAAAGTTCATATTATAAAAATTTAGTTAAACTTGCATTAATACAAATAAGTGAAAATACAATAATAATAATAAAAAAAAAAACAAAAGATACAATCATGGTGCATGAGCAAATAGAACTGGAATTAAAAGAGTCTGCATGTAACGAAGACTTTGAACAATCCTAGCAACAGGGAGTTTCCTAGTATAGTGAAATCTGCATGTAAATCAGCAACACAGCAATTCCCACCTAGCTATGACATTAATGGTTTTGAGAATAATCAAAGCTAAGAGGTTGCTGATAGAATGGAGCCTGCAAAAAAAAAAAAAAAGAGTAATTTAGCGAGCCAAATATTTTGACTGCGAGGAAGTGATTTATGGAGGACATAATGCATGAGTAATGCCAAGATTGACACATTAGCATAGAGTAGCAGGACCATTACACGCAACTCAGGAACATTAGAAAAAGTCGAAAACATGTGTTGCCAACTAACAACGGATAAAGTTTCAATTCATTTCTTATATTTCCATATCTGGCAGCTTGGGAAGTGAGTGATGTCTAGAACATGGTAAAATCATTATGATATTATGTGAATTTACTTTGAACTAACTTTAAGATGCTTCCTGGATCAATCATAATGTAATAAAGAAGTTGTATGTCATGTAGTTCACAGGCTGCTTTACATTTTCTTCTCTAAATCCAGTTCCCTTTTCTCCAAATCATTGTGTCAATGTACCATATGCATTCTAAAAAGGCTGAAGAAAAGTAACATTCAAATTGGATCACATCCTACCAGTAACGTTAAAAAGAAAAATAATAGGTCAAGGAGGAATCCAGCCCGATTCTGCAGTAACTCTAGCTAATTCCAGCATTGATGTTACAAAACAATCAAACATGCAAATTGAAATGACTAAGCATGAAAATTCATAATCAACAAGTACGTTAACAACAAACAAACAATGTTTTATTCAAAACGCATACCTTAACAGCTGACTCACTACCAAACTCCTTCAGATCATCGAATTTCATGACCTAAGCATTATCAGGAAATTCAAAGATAAGAAGTCACAACGTTGAATTTCAGTGGTCACTGGTAAAAATCAAATATGCATCAAGACCAATAATTAACTTCGAAATAATGAAAGGCACAGACAGTTGAGATTATAAATTTATTGAGCAGTTTGTTAAAGACTCAGTTTTGAAAGTGGTGAATCCAAAAACAAGAAACAAACCTCAGCACATATAAATCCTCTTTCAAAATCAGTATGGATAGTCCCTGCAGCTTGGGGGGCTTTTGTCTGTCGTCTGATTTGCCAACATTTCACCTGCAAGAGTAAGTGATTCAGGACATAAGGCTTAACTTATCAAAACAGAGGCCACAGACAGCTGGCTGTAAAGATATTATGCCATACACAGGAAGGACTATCTTGAAAAATATATGCCATCAATGAGAAGGATAATTATCATTGCGGACAAAAGAAAACATGCACTACAAAATAAAAATTTTGTTTAACACAAAAAACCACATCCCAGACACAAATTTTGTCCTTGAAAAATGTCAATTACTGATCTGAGAAATTGTAAATTACATGTCAACAGTGGCATTAACAATTATCAGGAAACTGCATATAAATGCACAATATGCCTTTATTGTGAGATGCCATGGCCATTGGAAGTTCAGAACATGTTTTGGAGATAAAGCGTCATATAGCTGCAAACAAAAGTAAAAAACCACTACCTGCATACTCAATTCAATTGCAATAAATTTTCGAGCCAAGGCTTTCCATAAAACTTGCCAAAGATAAACTTAATAAACAAAGAAAACAACAATACAAAAATTGTATGGGTATTAGGTATACATTACCTCGTCAGGGCCAGCAGTGAAAAAGTAAATTAGATTAATTGCTGAAAATCCAATCTTTATGATCTTTGGAAGGCAACTGCAGGAAAGTTGGGCTTGTTTCAAGTTAATACCATAAAAAGCACAATGTTATAATTAAAAAAAAAAAGTACAATACGCCTTGAAAACTTCACATTGCAAACTCCAGAAACTTTTTCCAGCAAAATATGAGTTTGGGGGGGGGGGGGGCGGGGGCATCATCATTAGATTTTGTGAGCACCCTACTGTTTTTTCTCTCAAATTAATATACAGATCTTCAAATGAAAAAAAAAAACAGTTTAGAGATATTTACAAGACACTGGCTCCTCAATACCAACCTTTGTAACTTGTTCTCCTCGCAATACTTAGCTGCTTCATCTGGTGCCATGATGGGTATAGTGGGATGTTGCCATGGGTTTGTATTTTTGGTGGTTTACGAAGAAAGATTGAATCTGTTAGGGCTGTTGGAGACGAATGAGAAGAAGATGAAGAGAAATGTTAGGGACAAAGGAAGATCAGATCGATGAAGAGAGAGTGCTAAGTTAATTGTTTTTCTACTGTTATGGATGTTATTATCGGGGACGAAGGGGATGAAGATTTTCACTGCAAGTTAATTAGCATTTTCTGGGTTTGTTTATTGTTCTGTTTGCGTTTCTGAAGGGGAGAGAGTGTGAGTTTAGGATCGCTAATTAACGGTTGAGATTGTAAAAGTAAAATACCTTATCAACGGTCTGTGTAATTTTAATTTTATATTAAAATTTAAATATTTATTTTTTTAATCAGCAACGAATAGTCCGTTGCAGATTCTATATTGTCTTTAGTAAGGGATTTTCCGTTGCTAAAGCCTATTGCTAATATTAAAAAAATAATAAATATATAATTCGTTGCAAATCCGTTGCTGAATTTAGCAACGAAATTATCCGTTGCTAAAATCAGATGCTAATAGTCTCTTTTTTTAGTAGTGTAACATATACTAAATCACTGCAATTTGTTTTTTCAGTTTTGATTCTCAAATTTTATTTTTCAGTTACAACTTTCAATGCCTAAATTAATGCCAATTTATTAAAGTTTGTCAAGAAAAGAGAAAATTTAACAAAAAATGACCAAAGTGTAAACCAATAAAAGGATAATTCCAAATTCTTGAGAAAAAGTTTTGTTTAGCACACTTTTCATTTTACTTTGAAGTATCTTTAGTTTTTGTAATTTTAATTTTGATTCAAAATTTATTTTCTTAACATTTTAGTCTCTAAGTTTAAAAAAGAAAAGAAAAGTCACTTGAAAATAACAAGAAAAAAAGTTCTTTTTAACTACTTTTCAAAGATAATACTTATCGTTCTTGATATCAACAAGTTCTATTTAATGAAGTGGTTTAATGGTGGTGATTTTGAACATTTGTTTTGTTTGAAAAGGTAAATCAGGGATGAGATAAAAAAAAATTATCTCTAATTTGATTTTGTATTTTTGGACTGCTCTAAGTGTATGTATAATGAGTGTGTTTTATATAAAAATAGGTTAAAATAATTTTTAGGTCAAACACCCTTCCTCCTTTCAACCATCATTATAGTGATCAAACATATTATTTATCTTAATTTGTTTCTAAGAAAATAAAGGCGAATAACATGTCATATGCATATGCATCTTTGGTGGAGAAAAAAAAATAAAAGAGGAACGCTCAAGTACACGAGGTTGGCCTTGCAGTCCTTCGTATGTGGGCATTTGTTTTATTGGCCCAAACATTTAGTCCCTTTTGAACTTTTTTTTTAATTTAATTTAAGATTAGTTAAAATAAATTAATTAAATAAAAGTGTGAGATGTTTGACCAAGCACGTATTCAATTTTAATTGAAATCACTTACAATAACTTAATTAAAAGAATTATGATATTTTTTTAATAGATTAATATCTAATTTTTACTTGGTTATAACTTTTTTTTCCAATATTAGTAGATGTTTTGTGCAACCTTATGTAATATTTTTTCTTTAATTCTATTCAATAACTTCTTTGAGCGTGTTTATTTTTAATATTGTTTAATTAAATGAAGATTAATTCAAAAAAACAAAATTATTAAATTTAATTGTGTTTATAGATTATGTTACGATATCAAATAATTTAATATGTATCTATCTCTTAATTTTTTTGTTTAGTTTTTAGTTAGTATTAACAACTTTTTCTTAAATTTATTCTCGATTCTTAATTTATTTAATTAAATATATTAAAAAAAAATTGATTTGCAATAAATTTCTTGAAGTAAAAAACACTTTATTTTCCACGTCTTGAAGTAATTTTTTACAACTATTGGCACCGCATGGAAAAATAAAGGGGGAAAGGAACGTGAAAAAAAAATAGAAAAAGAAAAGCTGTGTATTTTTTTATGGTGTCATCTTTGTTTTCGTGGAAAATTTATGTTTAAAAGACTTGAAAAGCTATAGTCAAAAACTATTTATTTTCATAATATAAATTATCGTGACATCTTTGTTTTCGTGGAAAATTTATGTTTAATAAAAGACTTGAAAAGGAGTCTTGATTCCCCGGGTCCATCTGCCAAACAACAAAGCAATTTAGCTTAACTTTTCGCTAAATTTCCACCGTTGTTTTCCTGGTGGCGGCTATTAATTTGGATACCCAGGAATTCGACGTTGATAATCACTATTCACACAAGATTTATATAATCTTAAATTCATTGACTTGCATTGACTCGGGTAAACATTGACCATGAAATTAGTTTGAAAATTCTTACATGAATCGGTGTGTGTATTAAGATTCAGACTTTATTTAATGAATCCATATGCTATTATTTATTGGGATAATTATATAATTTTTTCTGTAATTTTATATGAATTTCACCTTTTCCCCATATTTTTACAAATTACATTTTTCATTATAATTTTATGTCCTCAATAATGTGTTTTGTTTGTTATAGAATATAAAGTATAATTTATAAAAATATGAAAAACAAATTAAGATAAAATTAGCTATAGAAAATCTTTTATAAGCATCCTTGATTAATTAGGTGTACAGACATCAAAAATGAGAAACATGTGTGATAATTGATCAGGGCAGGGCCCCATCCTTTAGAACGGAGGGTCTTTATAAGTAACTTCTTGAGAGCCAGAGTGCTGGTATCTCCCACATATCTTTGCCCAAGTAAGAATGTCTCAGCCTAAACAAAACATTGCTAAAAGAAGTTATAGCTGGTTCAAGAAATTTCAGTATGATCCACGCAGAGACACACCAAGCGATGCTAGAAATGTTTTGCTAGTAGTTGTGGCCTTGATTGCAGCAGTGACTTTCCAGGCTGGGGTAAACCCTCCTGGAGGGGTCTGGCAAGATGATGGAAATGGTACTCATGTTGCAGGAACAGCAATTTATGCATCTCAACCGGGTGCTTACTATGTTTTCGTGATATCAAACACTATAGCTCTCTCCTCTTGTATACTTGTCATTACATCTCTCACTTACAGGTTCCCTTTCCATGTTGAAATATGGGTTGCTACAGCTTCAATGATGGTAACCTATGCATCTGCGGTTTTTGCTGTTACTCCTAGTAAATCTGTGCGTTATCGCTATCTTGTGTTTGTAGCTTCAGTGCCTTTTGTGTTGAGGTGTTTAGGTTATTTCTTCAAGAAGTACTGTATGATTGAGAATGAGAATCAAATAGGAAGTCAGGAAGAAGGAGACAAGAGGGATGGGCAAGCAGGTCTTCAAGTTTAGATTTTCTATGTTTTTGTAGATTAAGCCCATGCTAATGTGGACTTAATTTTTATTTCTAATTCCGTTGCAAGTCCTCCAGTTGTAGCAGCCTTGCTCTTATTGTCAGCTCTTGTAGTCTTTTCTATCAAGTGATACCTAGCCAGGTATCATCACGTGTTGTTGTGAGTTAATAAAGATTTTTCTGTTTTTTTTTTATATATATATTTTGATTATCAGTGGGGATCAGTAATTTTTGAATCACTCACTTTAATTTAGTAAATTACTGATCACATAATCTTTATGATTGTTAGGGTTTTGTTTTGTTAACATCAATTTAAGCTAAAATTAAAAAAGAAATCGCAATTTTTTGTGGTATTATTTTGATAGTTATAATTAAGATTTCTGAATGGAGAATTAGTAAAATGATTGAGGAACTGTCGGTTGAAACTCAAAATGAATTAAGGGGCCAGTTAATTAATTGTAGTTACTGAATGATTTAGCTGGAACTTTGTAACAAAATTTGAAGTAAGAAAGGCGATCTGCACAAGAATAATCTTAATTTATATCAAGTGAATATCCTTTTATGAAAAAAAACTTTAAGGTCAATGCAAGACTAATCACGATTCCCCCGATTTCATACAGATCAAGATAGGCAATCAAACCATTTTTTTTTATAAATCATTAAACCAACTTTAATACTTCAAGACTGGGGGCATTTGTTCCTTGCTCAAAACCAATCAGGGCTTTTGCTATTTTTTAGATTTAAAATTTTTAAAATCTATATTATTTTGTGTTTAATTTTTATCAAATAAATAAAATAACGAGATTTGAACTTCTAATCTTTTGATCATCAAAAGCTCTAATACCATATAAAAAACAATCTCAATTCAATAATTTAAATTATTAAATAATATCATAAAATATAATTTTATATTATTTTTTAGTATTTCTCTGCACAAAGCTCTTTCTAAGTAACTTCCTGGTATCACGCACGTATCTTTGCCTGAGTGAAACAATAATAAAAGAGTGCTGGCTGGTTCAAGAGATTTCAGTACGATGAAGTGAGAGACTCACCAAGGGATGCTAGAGTAGTTGTGGCCTTGATTGCAACAGTTACTCCTCATGAATCAGTGCATTTTCCCTATCTTTCTGGTTGCAGCTTCAGTGCCTTTTGTGATGAGGTGTTTGGGTTATTTCTTCAAGAAGTACTGTGTGAGTGAGAACGAGAGTCAAATTGGAAGAGAGGAAGACGGAGCCAAAAGAGATAAAAAGAATGGGCAAGCAGGTCAACAAGTGTAGAGTTTTTATATTTTTGTAGTTTAATTCCACACTAATGTGGGCTTTTATGTTTCTAATTCCATTGTAACTCCTCCGGTTGTACCAGCCTTGCTCTTTTTAACTCTTTAATTCTCTATAAAAAAATATCATCTTCAACGTGATCATTAACATATATTTTTCTTAATCTTTTTTCGTGCACAAAATAAAAATTATCAAGTATTATTTGATTAAATATTTGCATTTTTCATTGTTCTCTGCACTAAACCTTATTTCTCCAACTAAAACTTTCTGAAGCAAATCAGAGTTTATTTTTGCCTGGGACAAATAATAAACTAATTTTGGCATTCACTTGACAATCCCGAGTTGGTCAATTAATTTTCATATGTCCCTTAAAAAAACCCTTACGCTGCCTCATCTAAGATCTTTGGCATCCCTTTGCTCAGGTTTGTCATGGAAGGGAAGCTGCTACATGTGTTGAGGGCTGCTGTGCTGCTATCTTTTTCTTTAAATACAGAAGAATTGTTGAGTTGACGAACTGTTGCTGCTACACGTGTTGAGGGCTTTTGTGCTGTGATCTTTTTCCTTAAATACATAATTGTTGCTTAAACTCAACAATATCTGACAGAAAATAATATAAATTATATTCTGAAATCTCATCTAATAATTTAAATTATTGGATTAAGATGGTTCTTTGATATGATATCAGAGTTTTAATGACCAAGTGGTCACGAATTTGAATCTCACCATCCCTATTTATTTGATAAAAATTAAGAAAGGTAATGTGAGTCTATACAAGTTTCGAGCCTAAAGAGTTTTTATTTGAAGGAGTGTGTTAGAAAATAATATAAATCATATTCTAAAACCTCACCTAACAACTTAAACTATTGAGTTAAGATGGTTCTTTAACAATATCAACATGATGCTTTCAAACACCATTTAATAAATTTGTTATGCGGACTGAAAGACTCCTCAGCATACTGTTTGTTCAACTAGTTTGCAAAAATTTGGGCAGGTGATATGAAAAAGAACTTTCTAATACTGGAAATCTTGATCACTCCTTGTATCATACTGTATGTACTCGAGCAAACAAGTCTCCCAACAAGAAGACAGGCGTGAGGAACACTCACTAAGGGATGTAGATGTAAGATTAGCACTTTTTCCAAAGGCATTGTTGAAACGGCAGAAAATTTGCAGGAGGCAAACAACTGTATAATAAAAATATATTAATTCCCAAGATCCATCAGTGAATTAACCAGCAACTCAATTTCATTTTGTTGGAAACGCAAGAGAGAGGGCCCAGAGAGAGTTCGCTAATGAATGCTACCGGTTAATGCGGGTCTTGGTCTTATTTTTCACTTTGTTGGAAAGATTAGGACAAGAGTTAGGAATCTCACATCTTCGGGGAGTTGCAACTTGCATGTGAAAACATGCATTCATATCAATGTCAAGGTTGAAAGCTGTGATTCGGGATTGCAGAAAGGAGATCAATTTGGCACGAGGTTGGAACCGGTTTCATAGTTAATTGTGTATATACACAATTAAATATTAAGAGGGTGTTTGGAAGTGTGGTAGCGATTACTTTTCAAATAGCTTTTCGTACCGAAAAGCATGCTAATAATATTTTTTTATTTTTTAAAAATTATTTTTGATATCAGCACATCAAGACGATCCAAAAAGTATAAACCGCACTTAATTTTAGCAAAAACAAATAATCAAAATTTGCCAAAACGCAAATACAAACACAACTCCAAACGGGCTTTAAACCGGTTGATAGAGAATTACCGGTTCTTTTTCTATTTCAATCCATATTCATTAGACTTTATCTATGGTTGTAATTGTGAATTAATTTGTTGTTGGATCAACTTTAAAACAAATTTAATTTTGGATAATTTTTTTGAAAAAATAAAAATATATTATTTTAGATAAAATAATAATAAAAATTTATAGAATTAAGTTAATCAAGTATCATTTGAGTTCAACTAAATAAATCGAGCTAGACAAGGTTATTTTCCAAATAAGTTCGGAATTCAAGCTCTAGCTTAACAAGTTACCATAACATACTAATTTTATAACTATGCTTCAATCATTCTAGGTATTATTTTTTGCAAATTAATGGTTTGAATTTTTTAATAAGAAATTAAGGTAATGCCTTTGACTCATTGTATGCATCTAGCTTATTTAAAGGTACTCATTAAAGTGTTTGGCATCATAAGTTGCTGCTTGGACAAAAATGGCTCAAGTACACCCTCAAAATACCGAGAGAAGCATTAGCTGGTTCAAGAGATTTCAATATGATAAAGAAAGGGACTCACCAAGTGATGCACGGAATGTTTTGCTGGTAATTGCCACACTGATTGCTGCAGTGACCTTCCAAGCTGGGGTGAATCGTCCTGGTGGACTCTGGCAGGATGATAACGTTCAAGAACATCATGCAGCTGGCAGAGCAATTTATGCGTCTCAAAAACATCCTTACTATGTTTTCTTGATGTCAAACACTTTGGCTTTCTCCGCGTCATTACTTGTTATCACATCTCTCACTTACAAGTTCCCTTTCCACTTTGAAATTTGGGTTGCCACAGCTTCAATGATGGTAACTTATGCTTCTGCAATTTTTGCTGTTACCCCTCACGAATCTGTGCATTTTCGCTATCTCTTGATTACAGCTTCAGTGCCTTTTATCACAAGGTTTTTGATTCAGATGCTTAAGAAATGCAGTAATAAATGTCAGAAAGATGAAGAAATAGGCGGGGAAACAGGCCATAGTGTGTAGATGTAAGAGCTGCGAGCAAGGCCAACATAAGCTGGTTCATTTCTAATTTGTCCTTGGCCATGCTGGTTTTTTTCTTCTTTCTCATTCTTGTATCTCTTGTTTTCCTGGGTTGTATTCTCTGTATCCTCTACCTCTAGACTATCTTCTTTAATGTGTTTTTTTTCCCTAATAAATTTGCATCCTGGTTTATAAAATTGAAAGGAAAAACTGATACGGGCCACTGCACTAGCTTAAATTAAGGCAATCTGCACAATAATAATCTGTATATAAAGTATACACCCCTTTCTGAAAAAAGCATTAAGGTCAAATGCAAGGCAAATTATGATCCCCCCCGATTGCATGCAGATCGATTAGTAGGACTCTTCAGCTCTCCTACATCCGTGTCCTCTAGCTTATTGCAGGTTAATCAATTCAGTTCGTCAATTTCTCTATGCCTTTCTAGTTGCAATTTTTTCTTTTTAATTAACGTGGCTATTCGGGCAGCTTGCTAGCTTTATATTGTATAAAAACAGTTGACAAGTCACTCACCATCTAGCATCTACATTTAGGTTAGTATGGATGCCCTAATATCCATCCTTTTGCAACAAAAGGACTGATCATGAAGCATGATTGAAGTTACAAAGCAAAAGCTGATGACATAATTAATCCTAAGACATTAGTTGTTGGATTGGATGCAATCAAAATGAAGCCCCATCATGCTTCTTGAATAAAATAATCGTGCTTAATGTGCAAAATATGGGAATAAAAGCATCAATTTAACCTTTTCCTTTGATTTCTCCTATCAAATGTCTAGCCTAAAAAGAAGTGTTAAACAATGTGCATGCAATCCTAAGGCTTCTCGTAGCTTTTGTTATCCATAAATACCATTTTACAGTCATGCCTTCTGCTCCCTGTTCCGAAGTATTCGAAAAATCCCCCTTCCCTTCTTTTACAAAATCTTTCCGTCAAGTGATTTAATGGAAAATTGGGAAGACACCAAATTTATATACACTCCTAATCAGGTTTTCTCCCTTTATGGTTCAGATCTTGGTAATACCACTTTCACATTTTCATTTCAAATTAATGAATACCACAAAAGGGGGAAGAAAAAAAAGAGAGAAGGCATAACAGTACTGCCTGCTTGGCTGTTTCAGGATCTTATACCTTTCTTAAATGAATTCAGTACTCTACCAAAAGTACTCCTATCCAGATTTAATGGTGCCAGAGACTCGCAGGGGACTGAATCTTTCTTACTTGAATGAAAATCAAGTGCGTTATTCCCCTTCTGATCTTTAAGAAAAATATTTAAACCTCTTGGCCCTTTGAGTTTCAATGTTAACAGAAGAAAGGAACCATAACTTCACCTGAGAGATATGGAAAATCACCCTAAAAATACTACTAGTACTAGAATCAAAAGCAAAATCAAGGTCTGCTTCAAATCTATCTCAAAACCAACAACGCCACCATTGGAAGGAGATCTAAAGCCAGAACCTCATGATATCCGAAATGTTTTGCTGGCCGGGGCTGCGCTGATCGCCACCGTGACCTTCCAAGCTGGAATTTGTCCACCCGGTGGAGTTTGGCAAGGTGATGATAAGCTGGGACATAAAGCCGGACGTGCTATTTATTCTGATAAGAGAATACCTTTCCAAATTTTCCTGCTATGTAACACTATTGCACTGACATCCTCCAGTTTTCTACTATTATGTCTAACCTTTAGGTACCCTTATTTCTTGGAAGTTTTCATCGCTACAATTTCGATGATGGGCACTTATGGTTCTGCGATATATAGTGTTACACCTTACGAATCAGTGTCGTTTCGTCTCATCTTCCTCGCCGCTCCTGTACCTATAGTAATAAGGGTTCTTATTTGGGTGTTTTCCGCTGTATTTGACTACCTAGTAGTGCCCAATGAATGGTTAAAAAAGATCGGATGTGGAAGGAAAGAACCATATCAGTAAGATGAGGTGCTTGTGTATGCTGAATGTTTGCTTCTGATCCTTTCTTCTTCTTTCCAGACGGCAGAATGTAATTTCGTTTATAAATATTGTTGGCTGTGATAATATTATCCAGATTTTTTCCCTTTTGAATTAATAATTTCGAAAAATAATTCGGTTGACAGTTTTTTTATGCAAAAATTGAACAAATTTATTGCCAATCACTCTTTCTATTCGTAGATTGATTAGCAGATAAAATTGTTAGCGCATCCAGCAAGGGACAAGTACAAGCCATTAATTTGTAATTCTTGATTGATTCGGTGAAATTATGAAGAACAGTTAATTATAAATTTTTATTAAAAAAATCCTAAAAGTTGAACCAGGTTTGTTTATATTAACCAAATCATAAAAACTACCCACCAAGTTAAGTTTGAGTTGTGTTTTAAATTGAGTTTTTTAATATATGTAACATATCTATTATTCATCATATAGATTAAATAACTATATATATAAAAAACTTATTTAATCGGGTGAGTTGGAGTTGCTATTCTGGATAAGAACGGAATTCATCCCCTATTATTGATGATTTTTTTTATATATACACACACACCCACCAAGTTAAGTTTGAGTTATATTTTAAATTGAGTTTTTTTAATATATGTATCATTTCTATTATTCATTAGATTGAATAACTAAATAATTTTTTTTTAATTAACATGGTTATCCGGGCAAGCTTGCGTGTAGCTCGATTAATCCCACGAGCCTTGAAATTAATGACCTAAGTTTCCAATAACCATCATATTAGCAATCACATGATTCAAACTTGAAACATGACTTGAATTTGAGATTACAAGAAAATATATAAAAAAACATCATATTATAAAAAAAAAAATTTATTAACTTGGATGTCCAGGCCAGCTTACGCACACCTCGACTAATCCCACGGGCCCTGAAATTAACGACCATATAAATTTTCTGTAGACATCATATAAACAACCACATGACTCGAACCCTAAAATCACAAATCTTTTAGTTTCAAGTTGTAAGCATTGCCACTTATAGATAATTAAATAAAAAAACTTATTTAATCTGATGAGTTGGATTTGCTATTCTGGATAAGAACGGAATTCATCCCCTATTATTGATGATTTTGTTTTTGCAAAAAAACAAATGTTGTAATTTGCCATTTTCCCTCTAATGCGGGGTATTCTTGACATTCTCAAAGCTGATGTCACAAAACTGACGGTGTGCTATATACATCATGGCAAAGGAAATGATGAAATCATGCATGACGCTTCTTGAATAAAATAATCATCCTCGCGCGCAAAATCAGAGATATGGAAATAAAGCTAGCAATTTAACTTTTTCCCTCGAATTCTTCCATCATTCTTCTAATCTAATAAAAATCATAAATTTAAAAGTAAAAAACACCAAACCTATTTCTACCCGTTATACGCTGAGCCAAATCTTCT
This sequence comes from Populus alba x Populus glandulosa, assembly GCA_033617975.1. NCBI lineage: Eukaryota > Viridiplantae > Streptophyta > Magnoliopsida > Malpighiales > Salicaceae > Populus > Populus alba x Populus glandulosa. The sequence goes on along the minus strand of CM066156.1, from coordinate 3,289,943 downwards.
TCGAATAGAACTTGTTATATTTAATTTGTAAATCTTTTTTTTTTTTTAAATCATGTACTTTATAACTCGAATTTTATTTTCAATGTATTAATCACCAGGCACTTTCGGCCCCTCTTAATTCTAAAGTACTGAACACCAGAAGGAAAAGGAAATTATATATATATAAAAAAAAAAAAACAGCACTTCCCGTTTGGCTAGCTGTTTCAGCATCTTATACCTTTCTTAAATGATTTCAACACTCCACCAAAAAGTATTCCCAGATGAATTTCATGGAAGAGAACCTTTCTTTACTTGAATGAAAATCAAATGCACCGTTCCCGTTCTTGTTATTAATTTATTCGAGCCTTGTTTTGCTGAGTTTGAGTGAAAGACAGGACGGAAAAATCACTACTCTTACAATTCCTAGTGAAATATGGGAAGTACTGATGACAAAACCCAAATCAATCCCTTAAAAGCTATTATATTGCCAACAATCCCGCCATGTAGAACAAAGACAACCGGTGATGACTTCCGAAATGTTATGCTAGTCGGGGCGGCGCTGATCGCGACGGTGACCTTCCAAGCAGGAATCACCCCACCCGGTGGAGTTTGGCACAGCGATGATAACCAGGGACATAGAGCTGGACATGCTGTTTATTCTGATCAGAAAGTTCCTTTCCAAATCTTCCTGATATTCAACACCATTGCACTAACGTCCTCCATTTTTCTCTTATTATGTCTAACCTTCGGTTACCCTTATTTCTTGGAAGTCTTGATTGCTACAGTTTCTATGATGGGCACTTACAGTTCTGGGATATATTGTATTACACCTTATGAATCAGTGTCCTTTCGCCTCATCTTCGTCGCTGCTCCTGCGCCTATTGTAATACGGTTTGTCATATGGGTGGTAGCCTCCGCATGCAGGTCGCTGTCCAAGATAATTAGCCGTCTAAGGTTACCATTACCAAAGTAATGGTTCACAATACTGCTCCTGCGCAGTATTGGAGCTGGTTCTATTTTAACATCCGCGTTCATCATGCAGAATTTTATGTTTGATTCTTTCTTTATTTTATTTTATTTTTATTATTTTTTTGCTTCTGATATTGCTGTAAGCGTTGATTATAACAGCGTAAAAAAATAAAGTTCAGCCCTGTAACCTCCCTATATATATATATATCTTTTCTAATAACTATAACTTAAACTTGGTGTTGGGGAATTCCGACTGGTGATGTACTGATAATTGCTCATAGGAGAGTAAGCACACTGATATAATATTTAATGTGGTTCGACAAATCACCTATATTCACAAGAGAATCAATATTATTAGAAATAGAAAAAGAATACAAAATAAATATATGGAGGAGGAGGATCACTTCACTCTACTCTATTCCCAGCTCTAATTGCTACCCTTGTAGCTGCTGCAATGACAACAACCATTGCAACTCTTTTTTTTTTTCCATCCTTTTTACATGTTTTTTACACTTTTAATTTGCTTTTTTTTAATGTTTATTTATAGATTTTAATGATAGCTCTTTTTCTTTAACAATAATCACTATACATGAGTTGTATTATTTTGTTAATAGTTACTGCAAGTACAATGTCCAGCTGCTTCAATTATCAACGGTTGTTGCTGCATATTAATGACAACAAACCTAACACTTGGTTCTTTTATTGTTAGCTTTATTACCTGGTGGCATTCTGCTCTACTGGAAGCAATTAATTAATTACTATATGTTGATCTCCACTGGCATGCTGCCAGTACAGTTAAGCTCACAGTATCAGTAATAAATATATATCTCAATTTTTATTAAGAATAATTAATCAGCATAACAAGCACTCCCATGGGTTAATTTAAGCTTTTTGTTCAAGTAATTTCTCAATCTTTTTTCCCACATTTCTCAATAGATCAGTCCTCCTTCCATCAAATTTTTGGCCCATCGAATAGATATATTTTATGTAATAAAATGATGTTGCTTTGAAAAACAAATATTAAAAAAGTAATTAATATTAACATAAGAACCTGATTAAGAATTGTTTATAGAATATTTGACATCAGATTGATAAAAATTATAGGTCTGATTGAGATCCAGTTAAGATTGACTATATAAATTAGAGAATAAATTAGGTTTTCCTTAAAACATAGCGTTTTAAAGTTGGATCACAGATACTTGGAATTCAGTCCAACTTTAGTCCAAATTGGCACCTTTCTTGTCCTGGTGGGGCTATTTGGATACCCAGATACCCGACACTGGTAATCACACTTCACCCATGAATTGACTCGGATAAAGCAAGATTATTACATGAATTGGTTTTATATATATATTAATTAAAATTGTCTAACTGATTAGTGACAGGACGTAAGTTTTTTAAAAAAGAACTCCACTCATTAACATCTAGGAATGCTAATAAAAAATGGCCTGAATAGTTAGAATTTAACATAAATTAAAAGTTTGTGGTTCGTGCTATTTATAAAAATTAAAAATTTTCTGTCAATCTCTATTAAGAGAGTTTTAGCATGGTTAGGAAATAATAATTCGATTAGTTCTCTTTTTGATTGGATAAAAATTGTGGTATTAGCTTAGTAAAATTTGTAAGGATATATAAAATTGATATTGTTTTGATATTTTTTAATAATTTTGATATGTTAACATTAAAAATAATAAAAAATTTATTTTGATATATTTTTAAATAAAAAAATATTTTTAAAACATGTATTGCACCACAATACTAATATTTAAAGACACATTAAACCCACACTAATATGGGCTTTTTATTTCTATTTTCATTGTAAATCCTCCATTAGTAGCTGCCTTGTTGTAATCTTTTATTAATTGTTTTTTCAATATTTTAATTATCAGCAGGGAGTAATTTTTAAATTAGTTATTTTAAATTAGTAAATTAGTACTAAACGCTTAATATTTATTATTGTTAAAGGCCCTCTCCTGATATTTAATTATGATTTATATTTGTTGTTAAGGTTTTGTTTTTGTCAACATCAATTTGAGCTAAAATAAAAAATAGCACAATCTTTGTGGTATTATTTTGATAGTTAATTTTATAATTAAGATTTTGAATACAAAAATAGTATTTATGTAAACAAAAGCACCAATACGTACAATATTGCTAGTTAATTGTAGATACTGATTTATTTAGTGAAATTTTATAACAAAATTCGAAGTCAGAAAGGAAATATACACAAGAATAATCTTTATATGAAGTATATTATAAAATAATATAAATCATATCCTAAAACATCACTTAATAGTTTAAATTATTGAGTTAAGATGATTTTTTAACATAGTATCAGAACTCTTAATAACCAAATGGTTCCGAGTTCGAATCTCATTATCTTTATTTATTTGGTAAAAATTAAATACAAAATAGTGTTGGCATGTGTAATTTTCAAGTCCAAAATGCTTTTACTTGAGGTGTGTTAGAGAATAATATAAATTATATTATGTAATCTCACATAACAGTTTAAACTATTGAGTTGAAATAATTATTTAACAAAATAGATATCCATTTATGAAAAAAAAAACATTAAGGTCAATGCAATTTTAATTACGATTACATGCACAAGAATGATTAAAGTTCCAAATTATATTATGCCTATGAAGAAATCATATGCAAAAGCTAATGTCATAGGTCAGGTTAAGACATTGTTGGATTGGACACTCCAAAGCAATTAAAATAAAGCCTCTTCATACTTCTCAATTAATCACACAATTCTCAATAGAATCCTTCTTCCATCATTTTCTTGTTAATATTTCCATTCAAATAGAAAAATTTTATGTAATAAAATGATGTTTTTTTAAAATAAATTATTAAAAAAAATAATTAACATCAAAATAAGACCCTGAGCGAGAAATATTGTTTAGAACATTTAAGATAAAATTGATAGGCTTGGGATCCAATTAAAATTGAGTACATTTATTAGGGACTAAATTAGGTTTCTTTAAAACTTAGACCCCTCAATATATTACAACATATACTAAATCAATGCAATTTGTTTTTTCAGTTTTGATCCTCAAATTTTATTTTTGAGTTGCAACTTTCTACTCCTAAATTAATGCCAATGTATTAAAGTTTGTCAAGAAAAGAGAAAATTTAACTTAAAAATGACCAAAGTGTAAACCAATAAAAGGATAGTTCCAAATTCTTTAGAAAACTTTTTGTTTAGCAAATCATTCATTTTACTTTGAAGTATCTTTAGTTTTTGCAATTTTAATTTTGATTCAAAATTTATTTTCTTAATATTTTAGTCTTTAAATTTGAAAAAGAAAATAGAAGTCACTTGAAAATAATGAGAAAGAAAGTTGTCTCTTTAACCACTTTTTAAAGATAATACTTATTGTTCTTGATATCAACAAGTTCTATTTGATGAAGTGGGTTTAATAATACTAGTTTTAAACTTTTATCTTGCTTGAAAAGGTAAATAAGAGATGAGATAAAAAAAAATTATCTATAGTTTGATTTTGTATTTTTGAATTGTTCTATTGGTTTTTTAATTGATAAATTGGTTTCTTGATACTCTAAGTGTGTGTGTGTAATGGGTGTGTTTTACGTGAAAATAGGTTAAAAAATAATTTTTAGGTCAAATGCCATCATTATTATAATGATCAAACATGTTATGCATCTTAATTTTTTTCAAGAAAATAAAGGTGAATAACATGTCATCATATGCATATGCACCTTTGGTGGAGAAAAAAAAAGAGGAACGCTCAAGTACATGAGGTTGGCCTTGCAGTCCTTCACATGTGAGCATTTTTTTTATTGGCCTAAATATTTAGCCTGTTTTGAATTTTTTTTAAATTTAATTTAAGATTAGTTAAAATAGATTAATTAAATAAAAGTGTGAGATGTATGACAGGAAAGTATTCAATTTTAATTGAAATCACTTAAAATAACTTAATTAAAAGAATTATGATATTTTTTTAATGGATTAATATTTAATTTTTACTTGGTTATAACTTTTTTTTCTAATATTAGTAGATGTTTTGCGCAACCTTATGTAATATTTTTTTCTTTAATTGTATTCAATAACTTCTTTGAGCGTGTTTATTTTTAATATTATTTAATTAAATGAAGATTAATTCTAAAAACAAAGTTATTAAATTTAATTGTGTTTATAGATCATGTTACGAGATCAAATAACTTAATATATATCTATCTTTTAATTTTTTTGTTTAGTTTTTAGTTAGCATTAATAACTTTTTCTTAAATTTATTCTAATTCTTAATTTATTTAATTAAATATATTTAAAAAATTGATTTGCAATTAATTTTTTAAAATAAAAAACACTTTGGAAATACATGCACATTCACTTTTTAGCATTAAAAATACTTTTGATCCCACCCATGGTTAAATAAGGGTCAATTGACTAGATTTTGAAATTAATTATTAAAATTTGACTTGAAATATTAAAATATTATTAATTCCTATACTTTTTTAACATTAAAGAAAAAAATCGAGCTACAGCAACCATCCCAAGGAAGAAAAGCGAAATGTGTATAATTTTCTACGAAAACAAAGATGGTTTCTTTGCTCACGCACACATCTTTTCTTTTTCTATTTTTTTTTTTCACGTTCCTTTCCCTCTTTTCTTTTTCCATGCGGTGCCAATAATTGTAAAAAATAACTTCAAGACTTGAAAAGGAGTCTTGAATATTCCCCGGGTCCATCTGCAAAACAACAAAGCAATTCAGCTTGACTTTTCTCCAAATTTCCACCGTTCTTTTCCTGGTGGGGGCTATTTGGATACCCAGATATTCGACATTGATAATCACTATTCACACAAGATTAATATAATCTTATATTCATTGACTTGCATTGACGCGGGTGAACATTGATCATTAAATTAGTTTGAAAATTCTTACATGAATCGGTGTTGTGTGTCTATATATATATATATATATATATATATATATATATATATATATATATATATATATATATATATATTAAGATTCAGACTTTATTTAAGAATCTTTTGTAATTATCCTTGATGAATTAGGTGTGCAGATATCAAATATGAGAATCATATGTGATAATTGATCAGGGCAGGGCCCCATCCTTTAGAACGGAGGGTCTTTATAAGTAACTTCTTGAGAGCCAGAGTGCTGGTATCTCCCCCATATCTTTGCCCAAGTAAAAATGTCTCAGCCTAAAAAAAACATTACTAAAAGCCATAGCTGGTTCAAGAAATTTCAGTATGATCCAAACAGAGACTCCCCAAGCGATGCTAGAAATGTTTTGCTAGTAGTTGTGGCCTTGATTGCAGCAGTGACTTTCCAGGCTGGGGTAAACCCTCCTGGAGGGGTCTGGCAAGATGATGGAAATGGTACTCATGTTGCAGGAACAGCAATTTATGCATCTCAAGCGGGTGCTTACTATGTTTTCGTGGTATCAAACACTTTGGCTCTCTCCACTTGTATACTTGTCATTACATCTCTCACTTACAGGTTCCCTTTCCATATTGAAATATGGGTTGCTACAGCTTCAATGATGATAACCTATGCATCTGCGGTTTTTGCTGTTACTCCTCGTAAATCTGTGCGTTATCGCTATCTTTTGATTATAGCTTCAGTGCCTTTTGTGATGAGGTGTTTGGGTTATTTCTTCAAGAAGTACTGTATGATTGAGAATGAGAATCAAATAGAAAGTCAGGAAGAAAGAGACAAAAGGGATGGGCAAGAAGGTCATGTGTAGATTTTCTATGTATTTGTAGATTAAGCCCATGCTAATGTGGAGTTAATTTTTATTTCTAATTCCGTTGTAAGTCCTCCAGTTGTGGCAGCCTTGCTCTTATTGTCAGCTCTTGTAGTCTTTTCTATCAAGTGATACCTAGCCAGGTATTATCCCGTGTTGCTGTGAATAAATAAAGATTTTTCTGTTTTTTTTTATATATATTTTAATTATCAGCAGTAGGGATCAGTATTTTTGAATCACTCACTTTAATTTAGTAAATTACTGAACACATAATCTTTATTATTGTTAGGGTTTTGTTTTGTTAACATCAATTTAAGCTAAAATTTTAAAAAAGAAATCGCATTTTTTTGTGGTATTATTTTGATAGTTATAATTAAGATTTCTGAATGGAAAATTAGTAAAAGTGATTGAGGAACTGTCGGTTGAAACTCAAAATGAATTAAGGGGCAAGTTAATTAATTGTAGTTACTGAATGATTTAGTTGAAAATGTCTCAACCTAATAGAAACAATAATAAAAGAGTGCTGGCTGGTTCAAGAGATTTCAGTACGATGAAGTGAGAGACTCACCAAGGGATGCTAGAGTAGTTGAGGCCTTGATTTGCAGTCCAAGCTGGGGTGGACCCTCCTGGAGGGGCCTGGCAAGAAAGACATCATCGAGGAAGAGCAATTTATGCATCTCAAAAGCGTGCTTGCTATGTTTTCTTGGAATCAAACACTTTGGCTCTCTCACATGTATGCTTCTAGTTACGTCTCTCACTTACAGCTGGTTCCCTTTCCATCTTGAAATATGGGTCGCTACAGCCTCAATGATGATAGCCTATGCATCTGCGGTTTATGCAGTTACTCCTCATGAATCTGTGCATTTTCCCTATCTTTCTGGTTGCAGCTTCAGTGCCTTTTGTGATGAGGTGTTTGGGTTATTTCTTCAAGAAGTACTGTGTCACTGAGAATGAGAGTCAAATTGGAAGAGAGGAAGACGGAGCCAAAAGGCATTGTTTCATACTGTATGTTCTCGAGCAAACAAGTCTCGCAACAAGAAGACAGGCACGAGGAACACTCGCTAAGGGATGTGGATGTAAGATTAGCACTTTTTTCCAAAGGCATTGTAAATTTGCAGGAGGCAAACAACTGTATAATAAAAATATATTAATTCCCAAGATCCATCAGTGAATTAACCAGCAACTGATCAATTCAGTTTAAATTTTGTCCAAAGTTCCACCTTCTCAAGATCAAGTGGGCCACTTTCCTTTCTTATATGGGCATCCACCATTTCCCCCCCTGGTGAATCTGTGATCTTTTGATTGGCCACCCACTATATCCTGGTTGGTTTCTTTGCTATTCCAAGCATAGTTATTAAATTTAACATGAGGCTAACTTGATCAAGAAGCCGAGTCTCAAAACATACAAATTGACCTTAAGTTAATTTTTTAAAAAAAAAATTAAAAACTGAGATTTTAATATTCCATATTAAAAGGTTAAAAAATAATTTATGTGAATGTGAGCTATATATATAGTTATCTTATATAAAAAAGTTAAAGAAACATTACTTGTATATGTAGTTTATATATATAGTTATCCCATAAAAAATTAAAAAATAATTTATATGAATGAAGGCTATATAGTTATCTCACATTTAAAAGTTAATAAACATTCCATATATATATAGGCTATAAATATAGTCATCTCACATGGAAAAGTTAAAAAATATTTCATAAGGATGTAGGCTATAAAAAAAAATATGTGAGGTCAAATATTCATAAATTAGCTTTATATTTTTTGAGTTTCTTTTTAAATATATAAAAATAAAAAGGTCAATCTCACCCGAGTTTTATCAAGTCACATGGTTTTTAGGTTGATCTGGAGAGTTACTTGGGTGTTGCTAAGTTAATTACAAGCCTGAGTTTAGACCATTTAAAACCTAGTCAATATCCTGGGTTACCTAAGTTTCAAGTCAACTAAGTTTGATGTAATGTATCAAAGTTTGTATTAATTCATTATAGTTTTATCCAAAAAATTAATGTAATTTATCTAAATTAAGTTAAATAATTGATAATCACTCTAGTTTTATTTTTTTATCTAAACTTTGTAACCAACATTCAAGAAAATTTAATTCCTAAAGACATCAAGTCAAAATTTAAGTTATGTCATTAATATTATATGTAGAGAAGATTTAATTTTGAGTAATTAGTGGTAAGTTAGTCGAAAGATATTTCTGAATTAGTTTTTTAAAAATGATTATAATCATTTTCTTGTTTGAGAAAATGCATAGCTTTAATTATTTAAATAAAATCTAATATCTTCATGACATAACATTGAGTATCTAACAAAATGATTTCTTTCCAAAGATATGTTGATCAGGTTTTAGGCACTCAAAATCATTTTATTCCAAAAGAAGAAGAAAAATACTTTAGAAGGTCTTTATTCCTCTAGGGATGGGCTAAGCTCCTTCTAAATATTTCTTACGGGCCATTTTAAAAGAAAATAAATATTTTAGACAATGACCGGCAATTGAAAGCCTAGCAAGACTAAAAGCCCATTATTGATTTTCCGAGCCCATTACATTTTTTCCTCGTTTTTTTCAGCGCCCATCATTATACGCTTGAACTAAATTAGTTGAGTGTACGCTTTGGGCTATGTTTTAGAGTGGTCGCTCGGCTTTGGTTTTCTAGTCCATTAAGGAGCCCAGAGCCTCCTTTATGGGTCAAACATAAAATTGGAATCAGCCCACAAGATCAAGAGAAGATGCTTGAAATGCTGCATCTCTTTCACAATCATCAACTAGCATAAAAAACAGTTTCCATTTTCTAGTTTAAGCTGCTCTATGTTCTTCAAATATATATGATCTTGTGACATTTCAAAGATAGTGCATCTAGATGCCAATCAATTTCAGATCATAAAATCAATCTTAAATTGCATCTATGCATATGGATTATGACTTCTACACATATTTATAATTTGATCGAAAATCATTTAAAATTAGTTTTTAAAAATAATTATTAAAAAATAATATAAATTATATTTTGCAGTATCATTAAAGTTCTTAGATTAGGGTGGTTTTCTTACATGTGTTATAGTTTTGTTAACTAAATAGTTACAAGTTCGAATCCATTCATATTTTTTCTTTTTGTTTTTTAATTAAAATTTATAAATAGCAAAAGGTAAAGTAGATATATTCAATTTAGTTAAGTTTTTAGATTAAAATAATTTTTTAATTGATTATAGAAAAAAATCTATTAAAAATATAAATTAATAACTAAGATTTCGTTAATTGAAACGACTCATAAACAAGCATGCACTGAATTTAACTTGATTATAATATCTCAAAGAAAACCTTGTAAAACAAAAAAAATATTAGACAAAAAAACATGCATCTCCTAAACAAATATACACTAAATTTAACCCGTGCACAGTCTCTAAAGAAAACCTTGTCAATAAAAATGCATGGAGAAGAAGTTAAATGATAAGATAAGAAAGATGAACGTGGAATTATGAAATTGGAAGTGATCTCCCTCCTCCCTCTCTCTATCTCTAACAGAGAGGGGAGAGAGTAGCTGTCCATGATTGCACATGTTGTCTGTCCCCTTACAAGAATCAGTACAACTGTCAAATAGAAGAATCTGTCATCACTTCCCAAAATGAACCACAACAAAACAGTGCTCTTTTGTCAACTACCTATGGCACTAACCATTACAGCCAGCTTTACACTGCCCACTAGTGTTTCTTTCTTGAGTTCTGTCCACTCAAACAACTCATCGCCACATCCTGTGCTCTTTAGTGCCCGTCCCAAAAGTTCAGAGAATCCTAACATGGACAGAAACAAGAAGTATCGACCCAATCATCCATGATGAAAAGAGAAACAGAGAACCGAGTCAACCCATTACATTTTGCAGGTTAATGGTACAAAAGAGAGATAGAATTTGATAGCCAGACTGTAAAGAAGATAGTCCCATCTGTACATACAGAATAAACTGAAATTCAAACCCATGAAATAAAACAAAATCAAAAAACCAAGTCGGTTTAGTACAATCCAATATACGAGAGAGGAGACTGGAGGATAGTCACTATCTCTATAACTAACTACATTTTCCAGGGATTATAATTAAACAAGCTGTAGCTGTAGCTTAAACAGCAAGTTGCTGTTGTTGATGGGATGTCTCATCTTCATTGAAGCACAAGTGGACTTTTAGTGATCTCCCCAAGTTCAATGAAGATTCAGCTAAATTCAGAGAAGGTTGTTGCATCATCTCTCTCTGAAGGTAGGAGCAGTAAGTGTGGAAGGTGTTTGGAGTCACGTTTAAATTGAAGCCCAATCCAAATAGAAAATCCACTTCTAGATAGTTCATCTCAATCGTGCTAATCCCTCCAACTCTTGCATAGTAAGCATTGTTGTAATACCTGAAAATCACAAGACAGGAGTCAGGAATCAAAGATGAGTTTTACTATTTGAAGGTAATTGCCATAGTAGGAAACCTTGAGAGGCATTTTTCACGGATACAGGTCTTAAATTACCACCTGGATGAACTTGTGATACATCAACATCACATGCATTTAAACTTTAAAGTGGCTAGCTGGGCTAGCTGAAAGTTCAGAATAGGGAGTCACATGGCTGGAAAAAAAAAAGTGCTACTTTACAGAAATAAACCAAGAACTTCCTAAATCAAAAAAACTTCAAAGAACCAAACTTCTCCTATCTGGGTTTATTGAGTTCCAAACTCAGATCATAGGATCATAAGACAGAGAAATTAAATGACCATGAAGTTGCAGATAACTGAGAAAATTCAAATCAAGAGAAGCGATTTAAAGAGAATAAATCCTCGACAAGGAAATCAAAGAACTTCAATTTTCCTTGAGCACTAGAGAATTGCGAATCCAATGGGGGTGTGTGTGTGTGTGTCGATTTCCAGAATTTCAAGATTCTAACTTTGTTTAAAACCAGAGAAAGAACCAACAAATTCCCAGAAACCAAATCCAAGAAATTCAAATTTCCATCACTAAAGAAGAATCAAGAACTTACATGTCATCCATGAACTTTGCAGAAACCAAGACACTTGTTATAAGCAACCGGTGAACATTGAGAGAATTGATAGGCAAAGAAGGTTGTCTTTGAGCAAACCTATCAAGATACACATACGCAACAACAAAGCAAGAAGGGCTACAATTTGCGTACTTGAAAATTCTCTCCAAGTAACTTTGAATAGAGATAGTTGGCCTAGTTAGTCCATGGAAGACCGAGATTTTCTGTGGCTGAAACTCGCGGTTAAGATCATTAGAATCGGCAACCCTTTGAAGCAAAGAAGAGAGAAATGTGATTGATTTTGGCATCATCTTTGTGCTCTCTAGCTCTGCCATTGATAGGCAAATTTTGGTGCTTAGTGCTTGGAATTTTTTTCGCAGCTTGCTTGTTTCGGGTCTCACTAAATACTATGCGTCTACATATAATAAAAGCAAACGTGGTGGTTAATGCGTTTGGAAGAAAACACCCTTATGTTTTTTAAACTATGACTTGTATGTCCTTATTCATCAGTGGACTTTGGCCCTTTGTATCCTTTTTAAAGTTCTTGGATTTGAGTTGGGTTAATGATGGTTATTTTAATTTCAAACTTAATTTGATAGAGAGGGAACAAGCTGAAGGTGTTCGATATTGGATTTTCTTTTTCTTTTTCATTTTTAATTTATAAATATCTAACAAATTATATGATACACATAGATATTTTGAATTATCTTGATTATTTTTTAAAGATTTAAGATTTATACAATAAATTCAAACCATATTTTGAATCATCAAGTCTTTTTGTAAGTTGATAAGTATATCTCTTTCTTTATTTGCTGAAAGAGGACTCGGGGTTTTATTCTGGTGATCTTTAGTGTGAGAATAGTGATGTGCAAGCCATCCCATCATGTGATTACATGTGGAAAATATTATGCGATCATAAAAATTTAAGGGTCCCGCGTTTTGAGAGATCTTGCATGTGTTTTGATTCTGCAAACTACACAATAAGGTGACATGACATGGATTTGTTGTATTAGTTCATGGCATTAGCAGACGCTGCTTATACTGCTAGCTTTTGTTTTGTCAATTAAAAACATATAACGCAGATTAGAGATCAGAAATCTTGGTCAGGATATTTGTGGGAATTAATGGAATCGTTTGGCTTTTCCTGGCTAGAACATCTCATGTTTTGTACGAAAAGGGTATCAATTGCCAGGCCAGCCAGCTCTTAGAATCTTAAGGCATATTGTTCCGCTACTAGCAAAAGGGATACCTTGCTAGCTAGTAGCTCAAACTTGTCTACAAGCTTGACAGAAAACGAAATCTTTGGATACAGGCTGCAGGTTTGTGGTTGAGTTTGGCTTGGATTCATTGACTTGTAAAGATTTGATGGCTGTGGTTGTAATGATAGATGATATATAGATCAAATACATGCATGTACAACTTTACAAAAAAAATCTACACTTAATTCGGCTATCCATCAGCTTAATTGACCCACATCAATGGAAACACTAAAATAGAGCTGTCAAATTGATTCCTATGAAGCTGGACAGAGCATAGATTAAATACTATAAGATTAATCTTTTTTAACTTTAACCAGTTATTAACCTCGCATTATATATATCCAGCACTAACACTTGGCAATATTTACTTGTTTTTTCTGAAAATTAAGGCCAAATCACTGATAATTAATTTGCTTGATATTACAATAGTTTTTACGATTTCGGTTTGAAAAAAAATCAATGCTATGTATTAGTTAATTAACTAAATATTTTAAAATACAAAACACATGCATATATACCGCTCGAAAATAAATAAACGGAGGCTAGAGCTAGAGCCAGAGCTATAGGTTTTAATTTTTAAGATAAAGTTGGCTTGCAAAATTAGCTTGTGTCTTAATTAACACTTACGTTCTCCTTCCTCAAAAGTTGCTTGGATAGTTACTGGATTTTCTTTTCATGAGAAAGATTCCACGTAAAAACACAATTTTTATATGGATTAATTCTTCAGAATGGAGTTAAAAAGATTTTTGTCTCATTTCGCACAAAATTGATTAATTTATGAGCTGTAATTTTCATATCCATACCTTACCAAACTCATTTTGAGATCACAAAATTAAAAATATTGCAGTATATATGATATATACACATCTAAAATTGAGTTGGGTGGGAATATCCTCCGAATCAAACGACGTGCTAGCTAGCTAGAACAAGAAATCCAACACGAGATCAAATGTTTGAATTGTCATCAAGGGATTGATTTGGAAAGTAAGCAAACGCCAAATGCCAAGCTGGAAGCATGTTTTGCTTGGAGTGAAACAAGAGCAAAGCATATGTCTTCGCAAGACAACTCTCTCGCTCGATCTGTATACATCAACATCTCTAAAAAGGGATCTGTTTTGCGTCTTCCTCACCCATGTGCTTTTCCATGTGAGGCGCCAGCCTACTGTACTGCTGCCACCATAAATCGCCACCACAAAAATTGCAATGAAGAAATGCCTTACACTAGGAAATTAAAAAGAAAAAAGAAAAAGAAAAAGGAGAGCGACATTAATAAGACCAATAACCATTGCATTGCTGTGGGTCTCCAGTCTTCTATACCAGACTGTTGAATATGATCTTTCACGGTACTAACGTCAAGAACTAATGATAAGCTCTCATGCATCAAGGAATAAGCTTAATCCCATGATTCTGTGTATAAACCAACGAAATGCTGGCCACGTCCTCGTTTCGAAAGTGGTTTGATGAGTAAGTTTGTAGCTGGTAATGTGGCAGCCAGATAAGCGAGGGTGGAACCGATCTGCAAAATCATGGCTTGATGAGTGACCTAATATTTCTGTGCTAATCTTTTTTTTCAAAATAGATTTAAAAAGAAACTAATAAAATTGCGTTAATTGCTCCATGATTATTGTAAAACTTTTCCAAGGACGCAGAGAACCATAGAGAACGACTTGAAGAACAATTGTTGACTCGTGGAGCATGTTCGGAACGGTGTGGTGCGTTTTGTTTTTTAATTTCAAGAACAGGCACTTGCCACCGACGTCTTATTTTGTCAAGTAGCTAACAGATCCAAATATCTCTAGTGTCGTTAATATCATATCACAAGCTTCCATGATAATTTTACCCCTTGGGCTTATTTAAATGGATGGGTGTTTTTTTATACAATTATCTTATAGATAATAAATATGGTATAAATAATTAATATTAAAATCGATTAAAAATCTAGTTTAAATGGATGTTGAATATCTTAAATTTGACAAGAAAACATGTTTACATGCTAGCTAGATCGTGGAGCTTGAGTTTTTATTTTGTCCTCCGTAGAATGGGAGTAGGGCCATGAAATGACAAAGGTACATGCATCGATGAAAATGAAAGCCTAACAATTTGCTGTTAAATTTTGGTAGCATAAACAAGTGGGCAGGGTATAGCTGATAGCATTCAATAGAAAAGATTAAAATTAATATAATAAAATATATTATTAAAAAAATTATTTATTTAAAATAAAAATATCATATTATTTTATATTTAAATACTAAAAAAAAAAATTGCAGGGCGCGGACCTGCTTGCCTCCCCTGGTTCCGCCCCTGCAAGTGGGGTTACACTGTCACGTTTTGAAGCGAAGAAAACATGATTTTCCTGAAGGTGTTCTTCCTTTTTAAAGTGTTTGAGTTTTAATTATTTGCCCAATTTGAACAAACTAGTTTTTAATTACACTCGTTTTAGTCTGGATGATGTAAGGGGTAATTAATTAATTTTCTTACAATTTGTTTTTTATTAAATGATGTGACATTTGTCATATGAAAAGGTTTTGAATCATAGAATATGAGTCTTTCCATATCATCATTTAGTAATGTAATATAATTATAAAATATATTAATTAATAAATCATCAATCATGTGCTTATCACATCATTTAATGAAATTAATCTTAATAAAAAACTAAATATATCTGATATTGTTTTTTTTTTTTGTTTATAGCCTAATGTTTTTCACCATTTTAAGCGGTTAAAGATGTGTTTTCAACATAGGGGAAATAAAAGAAGCTTCGAAGGCTTATTTATGACTACAATATTGACTAAATATTTGTATTTTGTTACTGTTTACTAAAGTTTAACTGGACGGAGAGAAGAAAAATAAGTAAATATCCATGTTTATTTTTGTATTTTAAAAATATTTTTTAAAAAATTATATTTTTTAATTTTTTTGTGCTTTCATATCTTTTTAATTTTTTAATGAAAAAAATAATTTAAAAAATTTAAATATATATATATATATTATTTTAATATATTTTTAAAAAAAAATTTTAAAAAAAAAACAACTACCAGAACGTGTGAAATCACCGTCATTTCCTATAAACCAAACCACGAAATCAGGGTCGGCTTCTACGGGCTCCTCTGTTTTGGGCGTGTGTAGTATGCTGGGCTGCAATGTATTGAAGTGCTGGAGTGGGCCTGACACTGATACCCCAGTAGGGGGATTAGAACTAATGGACTTGGCTTTGGGGCTCCGAGCTCCTGTGTTTCTTGGCTTGATATTCAGCTGACCGCTAAAACACAAAAACCAAAATAAAAAAATAAAAAAATGTTTCAAGTTGCTTGCAAACTCCATTGGTCATGTATTTAAATGGCGTTTAGAAACGTTGTCTAAAATATATTTTTTTTAATTAATTTTTTTATATTTTTAGATATTTTAATATGTTTGTATCAAATACAATTTTTAAAAATATAAAAAATATTATTTTTTTATATTTCTGAATAAAACACACATTAAAAAACAATTGCCATCGTATCATACTCTAACAATTTCTCAAATACACTTTCTCTCATAACCAATACTGATATGAAATAACCAGTAAGTGATTTAGGGATTAAATTATGTTCAAGTCAAAAGCATAGGGACTGGAATGAAATTTAGTTCGGGATAATATAGGACGACTTTAGTGCCTGAACTCCACAAATGGCAACAAAAACTTGTAATTGCTGAATTGGAGATGGCTTACAGTCGTTAATTACAAGGAGTCAAGGGCATTCATTCCTTTGCTGAGTATATGTTTGAGGACAAACATTGTATAAATAAATATTATGCCACACCAGAACTTTCAGATTTCAAATTCCCGGTCACCATTGGCAGGATTCATAAACTTGGCAGGTGATAACTGCGGCGAAGTAATGCAGGTTGTGAGCGAAAGTTCTGGTAAAATCTGCTCAGCAACACAAGGTCTAAAACAAACAATTTCGTCCATATAGAAGCACGCAATGGAGTTGTTACAGGCTACCCTGCAAATGGCCGACTAGCATCTCAGCCCCATCATCATCGTCATTTTCCTCATTGTCAATCTGGTCGCCAGTTCTGTCTTCCTTTGTTGATAGCTCATCACCAGTAACAGGCATGCCTAAGAGTGATGCATATGCTTGATCTGTAAGATGTCCTGACTGCCTCAGAAAACCCTCCAAAGCTTCCTTTTTTGCCATGTCAGCTTCTTCCTCGCAAAGCTTAAAGAAGGAAGTTACATTTGCAGGATTTGGCTTCCAACTCTTTGATCCTGGAGTAACAAAAGCTTCCTTCAAGCAAGACAAAGCCTCAGAAGTTCTCCTTTCTGAAATGTGTCCTTGAGCAAGAATTTCCCATGTATTTGAATTCGGCTTTCCTCCTCCTTCAAGCATATGGTCAAAAAAACTCTCAGCTTCATCCAAATTTCCCTGATAAACATAAGCAGATATAAAAAGATTCGCTATTCTTGGATCATATGATGTCTTAACTGATAGCCATTCCTCATAAATCTTTTCAGCCCCTTCAATGTCATCCAGCCGAACCAGAGATGAGATAATAGCATGGTAACCCAAATTTGGAATACTGGGAAAAATAGATTTGTAAATATTCCACACACGATAAACCTCTTCTTTGTTACCGACATTACCATATAGAGAGAGGAGATAGTGATAAGGAATTCGATCCCGACCTGTGATTCTACTCTCAACCCTCCTCAAGCAATCTTCAGCCTTTTCAAACTGTCCCATCTTAATGTACATGGTAGCCATCGTGCTAAAAGTTGTCCAATTGGGATTAATGGATCTATCCGATTTCATTTGCTCATATACCTGTTCCATCTTATCAGCAGATCCTTGTGATCCACAAGATGATAACCAGATATTGTACGAATATATATCAAGCTTGATGTTTTTCTCATTCATTTCTGAAATCATCAAGTCGACTTTATCGTACTCCTTGATGTTCATATAGAGAGTCATAGTCACATTAAATGGAAGTGCATGCGTAACATAACCTTTATCTCTCATTTCATCAAACAAAGTTTCTGCTTTTTCTCTCATTCTGTTTTGCACATAAGCATTCAGCAAAGCTCCGTATACCCTCCTATCTTTGAAAGTGTTGGGGAGACTTAGGAAAAAATCTTCAGCAGTAGAAACCCCACGTACTTTGGCAATAAGATCTAGTTGAATTGCAGCATCACTAGGCGATAATCTAAACCTCTCTTGTCTGTTTTTCATCCAATCATAGACCTACAGGACAAAAAATAGCTTTGAACTTTAGAGCATACACGGTTTAAAGAGTAAAGATCAATACACTATAGTCTACATTCTCTATGTAAGAAAAAAAAATGAAAAACCCAAATGATTTGAAGCGTAATCTTAAGAATCAATGAAACCCAAATTCCATCTTCCTTGCAAGCAAAATCGTAAAACGGCAACTGGTGAATATGATTCTATCAGCTTAAACAATACCAAACATACCAGATTCAAAAGTTTCAATTAGCAACCTAAAGAACAACGATCATCTGCAAAAACCAAACGCCCATGAACTGTAACAAACTCAAAGTATCAAGCAAATGCCAACCCTAGTAGCTCTAGCAGATAAACTACTCATTGAACAAGTAAACTAAAAAAAAAATCAAATACATGTCCGAATTCAAGAAAAGAAACGAAAGAAATCAAATACATATCAAATTCAAACAACTCTAAAAGAAGCTGAATTGAGAAATTCAATACTCATAATTTCTATACCCACTAAAAAAAGCCACAATCTTAAGATGAAAAACAAAAACCCAAGATTCAAAAACACATATATAAACACCCAAATGAACCATTTTTATTCATGTTGTTACCTCAAGAGCTTGCTGGTACCTCTTATACTTCCTCAGCTCCTTAACAACCCTACAAAGTTCCCATTTTGTGAGCCTTTTGCCTTCATTTTCCCACTGATTCAACACACTACCAGAACCCAATTCAGGATTCTCCATCAATGAAATCCTCCTGTAAATACCATTCCATTTTATCATTGGTCTTCTCTCATAGTCCACTGTTCCATAATTGTGGATTTGTGATATCGAGCATATGATTACTGGGAGTTTCTTGTAGTTTACAGTTTGGTGGAGGGTAGATTTGGGACTTTTCCATGGGACAGAGTGAGAGTAGGAGATGGATGATGAGAGGGAGACCTTATGGTGGTGAAGGGCAGGCTGGAGAAGCATTTTTGCTTCGGCTTTAGGGGACTGAGCGTCGACTGTTCAGCAGAGAGGTTTTGGTTTCTTGGGATTCTGCTTGGTTGGGTTTTGAAGATAAAGTTGGTGAAATTACCATAAAGACCATGGTTGCGAGCCTTTGTATAATTGTATTTGCCTTCGAAAAAGACAACCTTTTTATTGGGAAATCAGAATTTGAGTTATTAGTATCTCTTAGATATTTGTGCTTGGACATCATATGCTTTTCTTTCTTTTTCATGATGAATCTCACTTTCATTCAAGAATCCAGCCAAAGAACTTCTGTTAATCATAAGCCATTTGTACAAGGACTGGCTCAAAATCATGCGATAGAATCTCAAGTTATTTCTTTATATATATATTTTTATTATTTTTACATTATATTTTTTTAATTTATTTTGATCTTATTGGAAATTATATTTATGAGTTTGTGATGCCTAAAAAATTTTGTGAATTAATTGCTAAAAAATGAAAATTTCTGTATTTTATGTTTCGTACCTCATTACTTGTAATAGTTTCTCATCAAGTGATACTTGTAAAATATAAACGGGACCGAATAAAAATTAAATTACACATATCAAGCTTTTAAAAAAGATATTATGAGCATAAATCCAAGTTTCTTTAAATCTTTAATAAGAATTGTAAAATCATGATAAAATTCTCCTTGCAACAAGATTCTCTGCTTTCACACTATAAATTTAAACAAATATATCTTGAGTCTCAGATATCAAAATCATGCAATTTAAAACCCTAAAATTATATACACATCCATGACTGTAACTTTTATGAAGGATGTCAAGTTAGGTCAAATTTTTTTAAATGAGAAAATCTGGATGCAAGCTAAAGAACAAGATTGATGTCCTGGTCTTATAAAGAAACTAACGGTATCGAGCATCTCGGCTAAAAGCTTAACAAAAAAACGGTGTGCCTTAGTATCCAATAATTATGCAAATGAAGCTTCTAACATTCCATGAATAAAAGAATATAGCTAAAATGACTGGATATTGTAAGAAATCAAGTCAGAAACAAGTTTAAGCAGCAACATAGTCTAAATTACTGCATAGTTGTAATAGCAGCAAAATCAATTTTCAACATAAATTTTGAGAGATTTAACCAACCTTAATGATAAAATAAAAAAGAAGAAATTAAGTAACGGACTCCTAATAAAGAAAAGAATCCTAACCGACCACTCCTATGATAATAAGAACTGCTTTGTATTAATCAGAACTGTAAACATTCTCCTATCATAGTCAACTTTTAATTCACACAAACACTTGGCTTTTGGTTCTCAACGCTAATAGAAAGAGACGGTACAAATTATTTATGCTGTAAACTACGTAAAAAAAGCAAGTGAAATGCAAATTTAGTATGGTTTTTTTATATAATTGAGGAACCATTAATGTTTTTTCTGTATCTGCATTTGTTTGAACAACGGGTAACACGACATTAAATTGAAATTGCATGTTGAGTGCTAAAACGAATTCACGGCACGGTTATAAAACTATTTAAAAAACATAAAATATGGGCCTAGCATGAAGTAATTTATTTCCCGTTTTCTCAAAGTGGTAAAACACAGGCCCAGTTTTTAATTATTGTAAGCACCCCGCTAAGTAACGGCTATAAATATATATCAAGCTAGCTACATGACCCGTGATATCGTGAATCTTTTTTTTTTACATAAAAATAAAATTAAAATTTAAAATGTCCAGTTTAAAAGTAATATTTATAATATTAATAATAACATTAAATTTATATTATCCAAGTTTGAGTGAGCATGGCTGCAACACTGGATCCAAAAATATTAGATGCGGGTCTAACTATAAGGTCGTGTCATAAAAGTGTGATAATTAAATAAATTAATTAAAAAAAAACAACAGAAAGAAAAAAACTAATAAAGAAAAAAAAATTGAATTAATTGGGTTAACCCTTCAAATCAGGTTAACTCGTAAAATCTAGGATTCACGTCATGAAAATTTGATAACTAAATAGGAAAAAAAATTGACGGGTTTACCCAAAATTAACTGGGTTAACCCATCAAACCAAGTTAACTCGTCAAGCCCAGAATACGTATTATGAAAGTCTGATAATTACATAGAAAGAAATTTAACATTAACAAATTAAACTAAACAAAAAAAATTAATTAAAAAGAAAAAAAATCGGCGTTAACTCGTTAAATCAGATTAATTCATCAAACACAGGATCCGTATAATGAAAGTCTAATAACTAAATGAAAAAAAATCACATTAATAAACTAAAACAAACAAACAAAATTCATAAAAAAAAATAAAATAAAAACGAAAAAAAAGAAAGACAATTCTATAATATAATAATAATAATAATAATAATAATAATAATAATATACTCAATGCCGGTCGGCATGGATAAGAGGAAAGCTTTCTCTCCTTAGTGATTTACTATCAAATCTTGCAGCAAAGAGAATATTATATTAATAAGTGAGAGGCGTGGGGAAGCTACAGTAGTTTCCCCACGCCTTTTAGAATATTACTTAATTAATAATAGGATCGTCACGTTGCTACCACCCAAAGCTCTTTCCTCTTCTCTTTGACATTCTTTCAAATTCAAATTCAATTTTTTATTATTATTTATAAATCCATTTAGTCTTTTAATTAGCCAAGCATGCGACATTGTTGACAGGAAAGAACCTTTCTGGGTTCTTGCACCCGTTCTATATGATTGCACAATCTTTGAAATCGACAGATCAGGTGCCTGCTTACAGGACTTGCAAGTTGTTGTAGAATCCATCCCTGTGTTTGTGGATTGTGTCAATCTAGGAGTATGCTTGCTTCAGATGATTTTTATTTCTTTCATTTATCTAGATGGAGAAAAGAAAGCTGTCAGCGCAAAGAGAATTAAAATGAAAGAGCTCTCCAACCCATGCACATCCACCAAGGGGCCACCTTAGAGGCTCCTGGAGATTAGCAGTATTGTAGTGAAGCCAAGAAACCCAATTTATCCCAAGTAAAAAGGAATGGTAATTGCTTATTGTAGTGCCCAAGATATGCTCTGCCCATGTACACAGCGAGGAAAAATGAAATGCAACTCACATCGACATGTTCTTGCTAGCATTCCTGTTCTTGTGCTCAGAAGAAAGCACATGGCTTTCTGACTCAAAGCGAATCATCTCTGAACATGGAGCTCTGCCATGCGTGGAGACAAGAATGGAACTTTCACGGAGGTGATTTCTGACTCGAAGCGAATCATCTCTGAACACGCAAGTATCAATGCAAAAACAAGAAGTTTCTGGTTATAAACATATGCTAATTCTACGAGGAAATTATGCCCTCTGTTTAGGATACTAAACATGAAGTTTCTGGCTCAACAGGACTATATATCGAAAAGATGAACTCTTGTCTGAACTGTTTTGTCTTCGTCCCTTTCGTTTCTCCTTTTACCTCGTGTTTGTTGTGGCACCATGGCACAACAAGGAAAAGAACTGGGTTTTGGGCCGTGCTTGGCTGACAGCTCTTTCCATGGGGACCATCTAGTAGAGGCAACAAGCGATGACCAACTGGAAGCGATGACCATTGGTGACCTAATAATAAAAATTTGAAAATAAGAGATTTGTTTTTTTTTGTGTTTTTATGTTCGAATCCTGTGTTGCTTCTATGATGAACATTAAAAACTTATATGATTATGAAATTAATCAAGATATTATAAAATTAATTAAAATATGCATAAGCTGGTCCGAATACCTACGTTAAACTAAAAAAAAAAATATATTGACACTGCATGCGTTTTCAGAAAATCTTTTTCGGTACAGTGCCTATGTTTTTGTGGCTCTATTTTGCCATTGACTATTGATTAATTTACAGAATCTGTCATCGGACCAACTGTGCCAAGAAAAAAGAAAGCTTTATACGGTCAATAAATGGCAACCACGGCGAGGATTGCCTTTTCAAAATTATTATGCCAAATTTTGACACAGATAAATATCCGTGCCACTATTTCGGAGTACTTTTTTTATTATTATTGGGAAGGGTTATTAATGGTTATTTTTTAAAATATTTTTTGTATATTAATATATTATGATAATATTTTTTAAAATTTAATTTTTATATCAATATATTAAAACAATTCAAAAATAAATAAAAAAATATAATTTTAAACAAAACAATTTTGAATTTTAGTCAATTTTTTATTTGGGTCGCTGCTCCAGATAAAACTTAGTAGTGTAACCTTTTAAATTTTATAAAATTATGTTTAATTGATTGTTCAAAGATTACAAACTTTTTTCCACTTGTATTATTAAAAAAGTGCTCCAAATAATGTCCTTGCGAAGGTACTATTTAGTGCTTTTTTTAATTTAATCTATCATTAATCGACGGGTTTGAATTATTAATCTTATAGAAACAGATAATATCAAACTAGTGTTATTCTCTCATAGATTGTGCTTTCTGTTCTTAATTATTGAAGAATATGAGGCATAGATATAGCTGAAAGAAATTTTATTAAGAAAAATTAAAAAAATAATACAATGTTAACGAGGTCATATTACTCGTTCATATTATTGCGTAATGATGTTTTCAGAATGATTATGTTTACATAAATTATTTTGTGACCGTGTTAAATTTAGTTTTTGATCGCTTTGCTTAACATGTTTTTTGGAATCAATTATTAATTATATTATAGTTATAATATTTAATTTAAATTTAGTTGATAAATAGGTTAAATTCATTAAATTAAATTCTATTTAAAATTTAATTATCAATGCTTGAAATAATTCCAAGTATAAAATCTTATTAAAATATATGAATTCAGTTTTAAATAGTTTATAAGAAGAAAATGGTTTTCCTTTGTTCCGCTTATTTACTCGCCTCCATGTCTTTTTAAAAAGTAAAAAAAACAAAAACAATTTTTTTTATAACCTGACCGACCTCTTGTGGTTATTTTTAACAACAGAATTCCTAGAATCAAGAGTTAAAAATATATCTTAAAATGTGTATTGAAATAGTTTAAAAATGTGGTTGTAATTATTTTTTAAAATATTTTTTATATTAAAATGTATTAAAATAATATTTTTTTTATTTTTTAAAATTAACGTATCAAAACGATCCAATATATATATATATATATATATATATATATATAAATTAATATGCATTTTCCAATGATTCTTTAAAGATGCTTTTATATAAAAAAAATTTAATTAACTCTTATGAAAATAACCATAGAACATATATCTAGATTATTTTCTTCTACAAAACCTATATTGAAAACTTGGCTGCGACATGTATCTCTACTTTCATATAACAAAAAAAAAAAAAAATTACTTCTGTAATTTGTTTTAACTGTAACTCTATCTAGTTTACAACAACTTTTTGTTTTTTTCAATTCACTAATTTATTTATTATCAATTCGATCAAGCTTTTCAAATTCAACCAATTAAATTTAATATTTTAAAATTAAAACTTGATCTCAACCAATGAAGTAGATTCGATAAAGGCTTTCTTGATAAATCAACAAAAATTAAGGGTGCAGACAATGGATTTCATTTTTTGTTTTTAAAGATTTTTTTTATTTCCACAGCATAATCAAAGGCAACCTCTTCTGTTATATAATAATTAAATACAATTAAGTTATTAAAACTCAAATTTATTTTGCTAAAATTTATAGTTTACATCACTTCATAGTTACACTCATAATTTTAATATCTGATTTAGAAATCGATCAAGAACAATGTCCGAAATCATGATTGCCTAGAAAACACCCAAGAAATTGATCACAGGGCTGGTGCCCATTACATTTATACATTTATTGCTAAGGATCAATTAGTAGCATTTATGGACCCTTTTCAAAACTACAGAAATAAAAATAGAAAGCATGCTTGTTTTGATTTTTTTTATATATATAAAAAAAACACCACTCCATGTAATTTTTAAAAACTATGAAATTAGTTGTTGACTTTTACCTTCTTTTAAAAAAAAATTCTACCTTTTGTCCTATGATAGCACAAAATGACACAAAAATATTAAATTTAAGATTCCAATAACAAAAAATAAAAATAACATGAGAGTTCACTTAACACATTATCATAAAAGATTTGAGTTCAAATAAAATCAGGAAATATCAATTACGTGTCTAAAATCTGATAATGCCTAGAATATCCTAATTCTTTCGAAAAAGAAAAGGAAAAAAAAAAATCAATATCCACGTTGAAAGGTTGATTTTGGTATTTCAAAAGGCTTAAAGAGACAATTGATTGTAGAATTGTATATAAATCAAAACCAATCTTCACATGGGTCCCACACCATTAATGTCTAAAAGTCCTATTGGCCATCGAAAACCCACGCCATATCAAACTCGCGAAGGAAACTCAAACGTTCCTGTAAGACAACAGATACTCAACGCACCGATCTCCTTCTCCGTTTCTGCAATGGTAACTTTCTCTCTCTAAAAATTTGTAGTTCTTTTACGCTTGACCTAAAAAAAGATGATGTCTTTATGTGCTGAAACTGAGTTTTTGTTTTTGTTGATTTTGGCATAGAAATATTGAATCTTTATGCGCAAGGATGATGGACTATACATTGCCTATATCTAAAAGGACCAGGCTTAGAGAAGCTGAAGTGTATAAGAAATTGCATGATGAGATTAGGAAAGGGAGAAACCAAGGGAAGGAAAGCAATGCTGCCGCTACTGGGTCAACGAATGGACTTAATGGTGCTCAAGCGGAAAGCGTTGGCGGGTTGTCTTACAAGGGTAGTAAGAGTCCAGTTGTCTTGGATGATAGTGAAGACGATGCTTTTTTGGATGACTGTGAAAAGGGGGGGCTTGAGGAAGGGTTGGATGTTGTTTCCCTTGACGATAGTGATGATGATGATCAGAGTGAGGGAGTAGAGAGTAAGAGTTTTGACGTTGGTGGTGAGAAGAGTGGGGGGACAGATGTGGGTGGAAATTGTAGTGGCGTGAAATCTGATGGAGAGGAGAGTGGGAGATCAAAGGTTCCTCTTCCTCGTTGGCAGAGAATTGTGAACGAGAGTTATAATGGTGATGTTTTTGCGCATGAGAGGAATGAGGGTGGCGTGTGTTTTTTGTCGAGTGGAATTGGGAATGGAAGTGGTGGGGTCGGTTTGAAGGGGAGGGAGAGTAATGGGGTAGCCGGAAGGACTGAGTTGCAGTCCGGGTTTTGTGAAAAGAACAAGGATGGTAATGTTGTTGTTGTTGATGATGATGATGATGATGCTTGTATTATTTTGGAAAAGGATGCAGAGGAATTGCAGAGCTCTTCTAGTGGAGAAGAGGAAACCTTTAAAGATGATTCAGATGATGAGGATCATAGAGTGGAGTTACCGGAGAGTTTTATGGTTGAGGAGGAAGAGAAAGAAGATGATGGTGATAGGGAGCAAGGTGAGATGGAATTGAAGAGGAACAAAGTTCATGGAATTGAAGTGTTATGCGACTCTGATATTGGTAAAATTGAGAATAATGTTGTCGACATGGATGATTCTCTTTGTGTGGCAAAACGTACCCGATCACACTATAATTTGGAATCGGCTGAGAAGAGAATGAAGCTTGAAACAGTTAGCCGACCACTTTGTGTTGATGAGGAGAAGTTAGATGATAATGGTGACAATGATGAAGATGATACTGAAAACTATGAAGCAGTTGATGTTGCTCAGAAAGTTCGGTCTAAGAAAGGAAAAACTAAACCAACAGGAGGGAATGGTGATGATGTTGATGACGGTGACGAGACTTGTGATCATAGGTCTCAGAGAAGGACAATTGAGTCTAGAAAAGGCAGTAGAGATGAGCATGGGCATGGTGTATGTAGAAGGAAGCCTAGTAAAAGAAGGCGAAAAGAATATGAAGTTGTCAAAATTCTTGCAAATTCCATTTTTCTGGACCAGGAAGATGTGCCTTTCAAAGAAGAAAGGGAACCACTCGAGGTGCCAGTTCTTCCTCTGAAGTTCACATTTGGAATTGAAGAGTCAAGTCCTCCTGTTAAATCAGAAGAGGAGAAACAATTGGAGGAACTTTGGGCTGACATGGCCTTAGCTCTTTGCTTAAAGGATACCACTGATGATGCAGCGGTATGTTGCCATAGATAATACAAGCACTTAAATAAATTATCTTTCCTTTAATTTATCCAGTCTATCAGCTTGTGAATACTGTTGGAAATGTAGGTTTTGCAATTTTGTTCCAATATTTTTACCTTATTAGGCTTCATGTTACTTCAACTAACAGGTTCCATGTGTTAAGTTTATTGTTGACATATTTTGAGGCCTCAACTATCTAAACGTTTTATGAAGGAAATCATCTGTAATATAGGCGAAATTTTCATCGTAGTTTGATATTGACAATGTATGACACGACTAGTTTAGACATCTTGATACCGTCATTATTAGAGCAAAACTCTACTATCATGTTCTGAGTAGTAAACAGAATTCCTTAATTATACAGAATCACAAACTGCATTTATGAAGTCCATCCCAATAAACAGCTCATGTAGTTCTTCAACAGCTGTAATAGGAAAGGAAAAGTTTTTCTTGTCATATTTAGTTCAAAACTCCTGGGGCATTGCCATCCTCTTTGCATCAGAAATTGAAGATCGGATATGTAGTTTTTCTTATGATCTGATGATTAGGACTGAGGTTTTCCCGTTGGTTTTTTTTGTATTACTGCTTATTTAGTTCTTCAAATCCTCAGATTTATGCAGGGCTTAGGCGACGACTTAAGGCATGATTAGTTCATGCTGGATTAAGTCTATTCTTGATAAAGACTTCCCAGCAATTGTAATGACATACAATATTTTCTTTATTAAATTACACCAAATGCACTCTCTTTTTTCTAATGCAATTGGTATCTAAATCGTAAATCATAAAGGTTACCAAAACTAATGCACTTTTTTTTAACTGTCAAATTGCTAGCTCTATTAATAGAGAACTTATTATTTGTTTTGCTGCATCCATTTGAGAGGGGTACTGTTGCATTTGAATGATTGACATTTTGGATGCTTGTTTACGTCCTCTGAGTCCTGTTGTCAACAACTTTTTAATGCATTTCGCCTTACAATTCTATAATTAGAATGACAATCGGCTAATCTAATAAGTGCTGTAGAAACCACTGAGAGCATTGGTATCTCAAAAACCAGGTTAAAACATGAGTTTTTTTCAAATGAGATTGTTAAACCATTTTTTTCGGGTTGCCATTCTGTGATCACTTGCATATTCTTTCTCTTTATTTGTATGCATATTGTTTGCATCATAATTATTTTTGTCTTGAATCTATCTATTATGCCTTGACAGGTTTCGAGTTTTCTAATTGCATTGAAATGTTATCCTCTTCTATTTAAGTGAAACTTGCATTGTTTTGTGTTTGATCAGCTGGATGAAAATGAAGATGACGCCCATGAGGTTGAACCTGATACAGTCACCCTTTGTCGTCAGGGGAATCACGAGCTTTATCTTGATGAAGAAATTGGACTTCTATGCAAATATTGCTCTTTTGTGGATTTGGAAATCAAATACCACGTGCCCCCTTTTGTAAGTCTTGTCATCCTGAATAAATCGTCATTTTGTTCATGATTAGTAGTTTATATTGCCGCATTAACACATGATGATTTAATTCATAGCAATCCGCCTTATTCATCGAAGTTAGATTGGTCTACTACCTCTTAAATGTAATAAGAAATGTGCTTTGCAATTGTCTTGCTTACCTGACTACTTTCACTTGAAAATGCAGCTCTTTGGCGTAGTCTATGTCTGACCAACTCTCTGTCAACCTTTTTATATAAATGAAGTATGAGCCTAATGTCAAATGGTTGTTTGTTTTGAAGTATTGTTTTCTGGTTACTAAAAATAATCAGCCAATGGGTAGGAATACTGTTTTCCAAGGCCACTCGTTGAAACTGTACTTTATTTGTGGCCTATGTAATGATATTCCAAAAGCATAAATGAATTTTTGCCTGTACGCACATGCCTAATTCTGACTCTTTGATGTAATAATTTGACTGCACAGAATAATATTTCATTTGAAATTGATGCTGTAATCTTTCTTTAGTAAATATTTTGCATTCTATTCTATTTTCCTATAATCTCATAGTAGAAATTGCTCATATAACATCTGATTTCTGAAATGTTGACTGTCTGTGCTGCAGGATAGATACCCTAGGGGGAAATCAGCTAGGAGAGACTTTGTGACAATGCAACACAATATCTTCAATGATCTCCATCACCAAGATTCTGGTCATGACACACATCCTGATTATGATCCTTGCACTCTTGCACAAGGCACAGTGTGGAGCTTAATTCCTGGTATTGGAAAGGGTATGCATGGACATCAGCGTGAAGGCTTTGAGTTTCTGTGGAAAAACATAGCTGGAGGTATTTATCTTGACAAGCTGAAAGAGAATTCTAACTTAAATGGTGGGACAGGATGCATTATATCCCATGCTCCTGGGACTGGGAAAACCCGCCTAACCATAGTGTTTCTCCAGACATATATGCAATTGTATCCAACAAGCAGGCCTGTAATAGTTGCTCCTTGCAGCATGCTCCTTACATGGGAAGCAGAGTTTTTGAAGTGGGGGGTTGACATTCCCTTTCACATTATGAACAAGAAAAATCTTTCTGGAAAAGAAAATAGGACAGCTATGGATCTTTTCAGGGAACTTAAACCTGTAGAACGTGGTTTAAATGCTATCCGTATGGTGAAATTATATTCTTGGAAAAAGGAGAGTAGTATCCTGGGGATCAGTTACAGACTTTTTGAAGAACTTGTTGGTGAAGAAAAGAGTAGAACCAAAGTATCAGATAAGACTGAAGATGACCAGGTAAGGAAAGTCCTTCTTGAACTTCCTGGTCTTTTAGTCCTTGATGAAGGACATACACCTCGAAATAACAAGAGTCGAATCTGGAAAGCTTTGTCGAAGGTCCAAACACAAAAACGGATTATACTCTCAGGAACACCCTTCCAAAATAACTTTGATGAGCTTTATAACACACTGTGCTTGGTAAAGCCTAAATTTGCAGATGAGATCTCGTCCAAACACCATAGAGCTTTTCCTAAAAGGCGTGGTTGCAAGAGAAATACTGATGCGAGAAGGAATTGGGCCTCCTTGACAACTGCGATTGGCAAAGTCACTGATGATAAACTGGAAGCTCAGAGGGTCGAAGAGCTTAGAAAGATGATTTGGCAATTTGTGCATGTACACAAGGGTGGTGTGCTACGAGAAAGACTCCCTGGATTGAGGGACTCTGTGGTTATCTTACAGCCAGTCCATTTGCAGAAGACCCTTCTGGAAAATGTTAAGCAAATTAATGGCCTGGATCATTTTGAGATGGAATATTCGTTGTCTGTGCTTTCTGTACACCCTTCTCTGTTGCCAGAGAAATCAGTTGGAACCCTAGAGTTTAAGTTTGTTGATCGGATGGAGTTAGAAATGCTTAGATCAAAACCTGAGGCTGGAGTCAAAACAAAATTTCTTATGGAACTCATTCGGCTTTGCCAGGCGAGGAATGAGAAAGTTCTGGTGTTCAGTCAATATCTTGAGCCACTGAACTTGGTAATCAAGCAGCTTGAGTCAAATTTCAGTTGGATCGAAGGAGAAGATATATTATATATGCATGGAAAGCTTAAAATAGATGAACGTCAAACATTGATTAAGCATTTTAATAATGCAAATAGTAATGCAAAAGTGTTGCTCGCATCAACTAGAGCTTGTTCTGAAGGGATAAATCTTGTTGGTGCTTCAAGAGTGGTTTTGCTTGATGTTTTGTGGAATCCATCGGTGGAAAGGCAAGCCATCAGCCGCGCCTACAGGCTAGGACAAGAGAAAGTTGTTTATATTTACCATCTCATTACTTCAGGAACAATGGAAGAGGAAAAGTATTTTTGCCAAGTTGAGAAAGAGCGATTGTCAAAGCTAGTGTTTGATTGCTCAAACAAAAGTAGCAGTCATCAGAAAAATGTGTTTGATATAGCAGAAGACAAAAGGGACAAAATTCTGGAAGAAATGGTTCAGCATGACAAGCTTAAACTCATGTTTAAAAAGATCATATACCAACCAAAAGATACTAATCTAGTCAAATCTTTCAACTTGGATTTGTAATAAATCATGCTCAAATTTTGCTACAATAATATCCTCAAAGATGCACAGCAATGTATTTCATACTGTGATTTTGAGTGTGATTTATTTTGTAACAGATCGATGATTCAGTATCATCTAGGATGTTATGTTTTGATAACTTTCTTCTTACTGCGGGGAAACCTTAGGAATCTCAATGTTAGTTGATATACATTTAAATGAAAACATTTACTAGCAGATCTGACACTGATTTTGTTACAGTTTACAGTGTATTTGCCACAATATAGGTTAGTTCATTCTGACTTTGTTGTAGCCAGTACTGCTCTTTAACTATTTGCTACAATACAAGCCTTCGAATTCCCAATTCTTCTTCTCACCTCTCCCAACCCTAAAATCCCCAATGTCACAAGATATCCAATTATAATTTACAATCTCGTTTGCAACCCATAGCTTCATCATCTCAGTCCCCGGCATATAAAAGATTGGTTGGTGGAGAAATTAATTCTCCATCCTCTACTGTCATAACCCCATCATATAAAATATTGAATTTGAAGACGAAAGATCTTTACTGGTTTGTGAACTACTACGAAGGGCCTCCTATGATCTGAAGTCGTATCAATACAAAGCCCTTTCCATGTTTCAGCCTTTCACACCAGCTTCCCCATTCTTATTATAGATTTGCAGTCGTATCAGCCTGTAATAAAAATAATCTAATGTAAGAAATTGGTGCGATTATTATTCGGTTATAACATTTCTCTTGGGATTCTCGGGGCATGTTAGACTGTTACCACCCTGTTTATGACTCCTCTGACAAGTCATTTTCCTATCCTTCCGGACATCTTCACATCACTGTTTTCTTCCCCTTGTTCTCTCACTCTTCCTTTTCTGTCTTCCAGGCATCTTCACAATCTTTGGAGGATAGATGGATGGTAATCTTGTTCTTGTCGACCCAGAAAACTCGAGCCTAATCTGGTTGAGTTTCTAGTTCAATTGAAAAGGAAACGAGTGGATGGCCTGGCCAAATCTAATGACGATCCAGTGACTCGCAGATTAATCCCTGAGCGGCTATGACATCTATGCCTTTTCCCATTAACTGGATCAATGAAATACTGAAAAGATTGATAAACTTTTCTTTTCAGTATCAATCATCAACATACTCAAAATACTGCACAAAGTAGGCCTTGAAACCAAAATAAATGAAGTTAAACAAATTTAATTAAGTGGTAAATTGTGAAATGAAAAATATGTGAAGTAAATACACATCCCCTTAAATCAGAAATGAATGTCCACCCATTTTCAAGACCCATTGGGATTTTGAGGTCAGCCATAATCTGAAGCAAGAACCATTCCCAACGTGTCATTCCATGTGTCACATGTTGCCGGAAAATTAAACGAAATTCCATCGGAGGGGCCATATTAAGAAAACATCGAGAGTAAAAGGACCCTGTTGATTAAAAAAGAGTAGAGGGGTCACATTAAGAAAGTCTAATGAGTAGAGGGACGAAACAATGATATTAACCATTATTTGCATGGATGGGCTTTGGTAATTCTGCCCATGTTAATGTGGGCCAAAGCCCTAAGGCCTTGTCAGAATGTGCCTGTTATTTTTCTCCTCTCAATAAATAACCACGTGTCTCGAACGTACCAATTAATCTTCGCCAATACATATATTTTTTAAATTTGGCAATGCGGTGCAATCGTGGAGGCTGTTTATACATATTGAGATTATATTTACCTTAGCTTCCAAGTTCAATTAAAAATAAATTTTCCTGAGGCCTCGCCTCATAGGTTTGGTAAGATTTGTATTGAGTCATGCATATAAGATTGGCTTGGGATTTATTCGGATCAAAGTTTGG
Organism: Populus alba x Populus glandulosa; assembly: GCA_033617975.1. NCBI lineage: Eukaryota > Viridiplantae > Streptophyta > Magnoliopsida > Malpighiales > Salicaceae > Populus > Populus alba x Populus glandulosa. The sequence continues at coordinate 3,256,872 of CM066156.1, read as the reverse complement.
CTCGTGAATTAAGGTTTAAAACTGAATTGAATTAATGTAATTTTTTTTTTTAAAAAAGCCCAAAATAATATATGTCATATATTTATATCCAAATAATTATGGTTATATATAAAACTCAATTTAAAGGTCAATTTAGCTCAAGATTTGAGTCCCAGTTTATCAGATTGACTTGCTAAGCTGAATCATGTTTTATAAATATACATATAACACGGTTTTTATTTGGCCAATCCTTTGAGGTTATAGGATCTTACCTTTTATACAAGAATTCTGATTTCAGCATTCACGAGTCCATCACAGAGACGAACACCTCGAACTTACAACATTGAAAATACAATAGGAATTGTACCGAAAATTCTTACTGCTCCTGTAATAGTGTGATAGAGTTTCCTCCATAAATGGATTGATCCAAGCCAAATTGGTGTCAGCCTTCTAAAGTCCACATAGAGAATACATCTTGTCATATATCAACAGGTACGTATTAATTGTCAGAAATGGTTGATCTTGGGAAGATGAAAACCCCTCAAAACCATTTACTAGCAAATACTGTCATAAGCTGATGATACGTTATATATTCTTATTCTAATAATATTACAGCAGTCTTTCTTAATAATTTAACTAAAGTATATGTATTAATTAGAAAGAGGAAAAACACTCATGTTCTGATGAATTGGAATCATCGCATGGAGAGTGATTGTGTCTACCTTCATAAGTTGTTATCACCATTCGACAATCCTCTGATAATCTTTCAACCCTCTTCTTGACTCGACAGTTGTTGTGAGTACAGCGATAGTAGCTTCTGCCAGTAAGTAATTACAGGCAGAAAGTTAGGAAAAAAAATAGAAAAACCCTTTTCAATTTAATACTCCCAAAGAAGTTTCCCCGTGTATAAATGCATGAAAAGTGAAATACTCGCGCAAAATGTGAGGTGTAGAGTGAAACAAAGAGAGGAAAAATGCATGATTTACTACTGGACAAAGACCTTCAGATTTACGTGCATTTTTCCATGTGATATTACATTGAATTGGATTCTTGAAACACCTGATCCAATCCTACTCCATGATGTGGTCATGTAGTAGGGTATTGAACCGGATCAACGCTGAAATGTGCCTTTTCAATGTGTTTTGGTGCTCAAAAGGCAAGGAATAGATGATTGTCTCAAATTAAAAGACCTTTAGGTCAAGTCTGCCTTTAGATCACTGGCACTAACACATGTCTAACTCAGCCTAAACACTTGCCACTTTCCAGGTAGACGTTAATTATCAGAAATAAGCATTAATTATCTTTCAAAAACACGTACACTCATATAGCTACAGGCCGCAAGTTGAAAGATCATAGGTTTATTAAAACCATTTTGAACAGGATATAGTTTGAATGCTCTAATGCCATTGCCAGTACTAGTTTGGGTTTATGTGTTTAGGCTGGTTGTTAGTTTAACATTGGACCAACTGTAATAATAGTCTATGAAGCACAAACACAACATAAAAGACTTCGCGCGTTGCGTTTCCTTTTTCAAAGTATTTCAACGATCTGGTGTTTAGAAATAGCTGGTTAAATTGGTAAGCAAATCAGAAACTCAGTTCTTTCTTCTGGGTCAATAGTACTGTTGCCCCCCACACGATTGTCTTAATGGATGACACTTCATGCTTTCTCAATAGGTTGGTATTTCCTATCCCTGTCTCGTTCTACAAATTAGGCGTAACAGGGAGAGGCCACAATTATTGAAGTTCTATATATACACGGATGAAACACACCTTAAATCTGAAAGCCTAACCTTATATAGGTGATGGGTACTTCTCATATATGAATTAATTTACTTAATTAAGTTCCTAGCTAGCTAGTTTCGATCGATATCAATATCAAACTCACAAATGTTTTTTAATACAAGTGTTTTGATGATATTCTAGTAATTAGCAATCTCGAGTATAGACCTCAAGTGTATTTTGGAAGGCAATGTCCATGTTTTTGTATGTCGAGTGTATATAGTTGAGGTAGTGGATTATTACTGTAATACTGTTTTTTTTTAATCTTATTAATTTAATTTTTTGAATTTAAAGTTTATTTAACTAAATAATCTGGAATTCAAATTTTACTATCTCATCTTCTCTTTCAATAAAAAAGTTATATAAGCACAAAAGAATGACGAGTTTCTATAATTTCCAAACTTAATAGCTTTCATAAAAGACATTGTTGATGAGTTAATTTTTAAACCTCATTTTAATGGGAGAAACATTTAAGTTGATACAGACACACACTTTAATTCCAAGATTTTGAAGAAATTGGTTTTTAATTAAACATGCGGGAACAAATCCCCCCCCCCTTCTAATGTTCAAGAGTATGTTAATGATCGTAAAATACTGTTTGAAAGATGGAACAGCTTGGAGGGTTTCTAGCTGGTTAAAAACGATACAGTAAAAAACTCTTTGCATTATATTTCATGTAAATTAATCATATCTACTCTTAAATTAGTAGGTAAAAAATAAATGAATTAGTACCATGCATCAATTCCGAATTAGTTGCTTGCTTGTGTCTTAAGCGGGCTAGCTATATATTCTCCTGACACCCCCCCAACAAATGATTAAAAGAAGCCTGAATAGCTGACATGCACACCGTACTCCTATTATTCTTTCTTCTCTACTAGTGGATGTCTTTGAATGAAATTATTGACCATCATTGCTTCAGTTTGTTCGTGAGTTTTGCTATGATATTCTATAATAATGCCATTATTATTGTTTATAAAATAGTTAACCTAGGTTAATAAATCAAAACACCATGCGTAACTTTCTCTGAGAAAAAAGGAAAGTAAGAAAAAAATTATGCATAGCATGCATCAAGAAATTAAATTAGTACTTGTTATGTAATGCTAATTATATTGAAACTTGAAGGTGATGCATGAAATGAAGAAGATTCAATTGTAACAACCATTCATAGCAAATATTGGTTCAAGTGTGCATGGAATCTGTGTAAGATTGAGGACATGAATTAACATTGGAATTACCATAGAGATTATTAATAAATTTACCTTGGATGAAGGCTGTTTTTGACCACTTTCTGGCCATATTTCCTCCATTTATAACCATCATCAAGAACATCCACTTCACTCCTTGTTTGAAAACAAAATCTTGGTTCTCTAAGCTTTCTCCTCACTTTCAACTTGTTCTTGTCTGCGGATGAGCTCCTCCACCTGCAAAGAAGATCATGTCAGATCCTAGCTAGCTCAGCCTTTTTGTCGTGGTTCATAAAAGGGGTTCAAATTAAAGAAAAAATTAAGCTTTTTCATGAGCCGCGGATGAGGGGGGCTAAGCGCAGTTGTGTTTATTTAAATAGATGGGAAAGGATAAGAAATCCATCGATGGACAGGAAGATCTGAGCATCAAGAGTTTCAAGACTTTTGTGATTCAACAGAAGAAAAAAGGAGAGGTTCTGTACTATTGTAGAGACAAAAGCACACTGTGGCAAAGTGGAAGCCATTTATCTCTTCCACATATATGATGAGTAGATCTCTTTAGATTCTGTTGAAATTTAGACACCTTGAAGAATAATTTCTTCCATGTGTGTGTTGTGTGCGTGCATGTTTGTCCTTGTTGTGGAGAGAGAGTGAAGTGCCTAAAGCTCTTTGAAACAGAAAAAAAAATAACAGCAAAAAAAAAAAAAAACAGAAACACGCCACAGTGAGAAGGATACCATTACCATGAATTGTTGCCATCGTTGTTAGCATTACCAGTGCAGTTCTCATCACTAGAAGCCTTTGGATCCAATGCCCCAACCTAAATTTTCAATAACCAGAATACAGAACAAAGATCAACCAATCAAGTACTCCATGAGTAAAGCATCTTGTAAAATTGAAAAGATATAATCTACTATCGAAGGCACTAAATGAGAAATCAAGATATGGTAAGGTTTTTATTCGGAAAAAAGAAAAAAGAAAAGAGAGAGAGATACATAGATAGCTTTAAGGATCTCACAACCCTAGTCTTTCTGTGCAAGATTTTTCTTTACAGAATAGATAAAAATACATACCTGCTGGTCATTATGACTAAACCCCATGTGAGTATTGTTGGTTGTGGTAGTATTAGCATTGAGAGGCTGAGATATCTGAGAAGATTGTGAAGGGGCCAAGAAGCTCAAGACCTGGTTTTCTTCAAATTGAACAAAACCCATCTCATGGATTGCTTGTGGTGTTGAGAAAGAGACATGTAGCTCGTAATTTGGAACATCTCTTTCTCCATGATCCATTCTGATCAAAAAGCTTCTCTGTCCTTCTTGTGCTTCTTCTTCTTCTTCTTCTTCTTGTTGGCTTTTTTGGTGCATAAGTGTCGAGCGCAAGATGTTGGTCTTGCTGCTTTTGTGTTTCACACCATGTACTATCCGGTCAACAAGTAAACGTCGAAAGGAATGTTTCCTGGTAATTATTCCTTTCCATCTTCTTTAAGGATGTCTATAGTGTCTACAGAAGTAAAAGACTTGAACAGTCATTGCTTATCTCCCTCGCGCGCACACAAGAAACAGTACGAACCAATAATTAAGGGAATATTTGGGTTGTCTACCATATAATAATAATATTAGGTTTTCTTTAGGCCATTGGATGAATTGGGTAAATAACAGTGAGGTTAATCTTTCTTACCCCCGCGTAAGGGGGGATAGGATTATATATAATAAGTAAACTATACTCTACCATTAAAACTATAGCTCAACACCAATGAATTAGAATGAATTTAAATAATAAATTAATTATATTTATGTTTAAATGATATAAATATCATTACTTTGTGGTTTAAATTCAAGTAAGAATCAAGAACAGAAAATATATTTTTTAATATATAAATTTAAAAACAAATAATTTAATTTAAAACTAAACATAAAAAGCTCGTCCGATGATGCTCCTAATTGTTAATTAATATATACAAATACGATGCGAATGTGATGGTGTGTATATGCATTTTGTTAACTAATACTAGCTATAAAAGTTTGGAGTAATAATGTTTTTGACTGACTATTAATTTAATACATGTTTGTCACAAATTTAGTGATATATTGCCTGTGTATTGGTTAGGTTAGAATCTTCAAGATAACCTGTTAATCATGAAACCGATCAATCAAGTTTCAAAAGCTAATTAGCAATTAATAAGGATTGAATGTGGACTTATTTGTTAGGATATACATATATATAACTTGTATGTGAAAATCTATGCGATTATGACAAAGAAGAATGTATATATTTTTTGCTTAACAAACACGTTTTTTCGTGCCACACGTTCATGTTGGAAATTAAAGAACTTGTTTGTTTGTTAGGAATTCTTTAATGCCATCTTAACACGCAATCCAAACTAAATCCCGCATTCCAAAGATGACGTCTGATGTTGATGCATAGGTAGTGATGCGGTGAAAATGTTGTCTTCACCCTCCACTTTGAGCAAGAAATGAGAGGAGAGGATAGGGCAGAGCGTTCTTTTTGTCAAATATTGCAAATTGATGAAATTAGAGGAGAAGGGAGCCTCTTGCTTACCTTATACAAGATCATTAGTGTATGTGAAGGCCCTTATTTTAAGTTAAAATTTTGTTTTGGGGGTTAGACATAAGAAATATAAAATGGCGTACGTCACTATTAGAAACCAAAAGGGTGGCTTCCCATTACACCAAGGGTTAGCTTGACCCCCGATGCGAGTTGTCCTAATCAATGGAGGAATATGTTTAGTATCTGAAAAGGGCTCACATGTATTCTACACCCTTTTTTTTTTTTGTATAGATATATATCCAATTCTTATTAAATTAAATGCAAGTGATCTTCGTCATCAAAAAATAATAATAATAATAAGCGATGAAGATTTCTATAATTTCAATTCAGTTGTAGCCGCCATGAAATCAAATTAAATATGGAAAAAGTTTTCTTCTTTCTTTTTCCATATATATATAATGTATATATAAGAATATATATAAGAATATTATGGAATGTGCTTTATTATAGGAAATATTATACTTACCTTGTATATATAGTTATTCTGTGTAATATAATTTACCTTGTAATTTGTATGTTGTCCTGTTCACATATACATATACAGGATAACTGCCACATTAAGTGAAGTCTTTTATTTTTACACAAAACTCTATTCTATTATCTTCTTCAATTAGAAATAAAATAAATTATATAAAATTCTTGATCAAATTATTTGATTAGATAATATAAATAATTTACAAATCATCTTGAGTTTATCAATTTCTGGATTTCTTTCTTTTATTAATTAGAAAATAATATTTATGCTGATTATTTCCTTAACAAGCATCTAGTAAAAATTCTTTTCAAAAATACATTTTAAAATGTATAGATCATATATTGGCCCCATCATTTAGATTTCTTTTCCCCCACACTTCACATACAAGGATATGCTATAAAGCTGTCATACAATTGGAAAAATCATAAAATTAAACCAGTGAGATTTATATTCTGTGGGGTGTTTTTTTTTTTTTTTTAGAATATTTATACGGGTCTCGCAAATTTCAAGATGTTGCAATGTGCACTAACATGTTGTTACGTCTTTGAAGAATAGAAATTTTAGTTGTATGCTGTTTCTTAAATTTTTTTATAACAGTCGATGATATAATTACTATATAGTATGTATCTTCCAAAAAACAGGCAATTATGATTGTCATAATTAATATTGATTGTAGTTTTTTTTTTCTAAGTTGCCATAAAATAAGATTTTCGATGAGTGTGCATGTGCATGGCTTTGGCTCTGGCCAAGTTCCTTGCGTAGTTCAGACTCCATGATGTTGTAATTTAAGTTTGCTTAATTATATAGTAATGGAGATGTGGAGCTCTGAGGCGGCCTATAAAACAATTATCGGAGAAAGTGGTCGTGGTTGCTGCTTTTGTTGTCCTCATTATATGATCAATCAAAGTAGATAAAAATATAGTTATTTGTTCACTTATTTAAGTAAGCATCATTAAAAAGAAATTGCTTCAAGAGCCCAACATGCGGACAATAGTAGGAAACACTGTAATAATTCCTTTGTTTTTTACACTATCAGTGAGAATTGGTAGAGGCAGTGCTTGAAAACTGAAACCCAGTGTCTTTTTTTTACAACAACGTACAACGTTGAATCACAAATTCACGTTGATAGCTAGTATTTGCCTAAGTATGTCGTGCTCCGATTCTACATTGTAAAAAATAAAAGAATAGGAGAAGAAGAGAAGAGCTGTAGATGAGAAGGCTAGAGAGATACAAAAAAATATATTTTCATTGATAATCTTTTACTGTTACATGATTGTCTTATATAATACCATCTTAAATTCAAAATAATCCTATAATCAAGGATACAATTAATGATAAGATATACACATATTTTCTAATAGATGTGATCACATTATCTTCAGATTGATCATCGTTATCTTCAGATTCAAATATCTCTTGTGCAGGTATGAGCAGGTATGATCAAGGATAACAATCCCTGATCATGATCTCTCCAGTATCCAGACTTCCTGATAATTATCGTACTCTCTGATCATGTTTATCTTCAATATCAATATTATCTTTATTGTAGATATGCTTGGAGATCACGATTATCTTCAGTAGTAGTAATCTCTCTTGTTCAGGTATGGTCAGGTCAGGTCAGGTCAGGTCAGGGATATCAATCCCTGATCATGTTTATCTTCAGTATCAGTATTATCTTCAGGAGATTGGATAATATCGTTAACAGAGATCACGATTATCTTCAGTAGTAGTAATCTCTCTTGTTCAGGTATGCTTAGGTCAGGTCAGGGATATCAATCCCTGATCATGTTTATCTTCAGTATTAATATTATCTTCAGGAGATTGAATAAAATATCGTTAACATACATTGATATGAATAAATGAGAGAGATTCTATTGGTACGTCTAATTATGGGGGCCTAATTAATGGCCACAAAGCAATTTTAGCTATAGGTACATGTTAGTTGATGGATCCTTGGCATTACAAAAATGGAGTAAGAGCCATTCTCACTTCATCTATTTCATATTCTAGGCGTAGGGTATTTTTTAAAAAAAAATCAAAATTATTATTTTAATGTATTTTTTAAAAGTTAGAAATTTTAAATAAATGACTAGAAAGCATTTTTTCAATTAAAAAAAAAGTATTTTATACTTATATGATCTATATATCAATCAACTATTATAGTTATAATTCTATAAGAATTGTTTTTTTAATTAGTTTTGAGGTTTTTATATAGTTATATATAATACTAACATGAAATTCTGTTTTATATATTCAAGATTTAAGTTTCCTAACCTTTATCTTAAAAAAGAGTTTATGTTATTTTTATTTAAGAAAAAGATTTTTACATTGATTTAGATTAACCTAACCTTTAACTTAAAAAATAATGATTCTATATACTTTGATTCAAAAAAAGATTTTTACATTAATTCACACCAGGCTCCGAATTGATTCGTCGGACCGAACAGAGTCTTCTAACTAAGTTTTTTTCTGGAGGGGCCGCAGCCCGCAGCCCCCACCTGCCGCCCCTGGTTCCATTGGTAAAGGACGTTGATAAGAGAAGGAAAAAATAAATGAGCGAGGGGGATTCTGTTGGGAAGAGGAAGTCTTTGGAGCAATGAGTGGTGGGGTACATGTAAACTTCCATCCATGTCAACACATGTCTATGACAGTTGAAAAAATGAAAAAGATAAGAACCTCTCAAATCTTGCCAAATCAAATTCCAATATAAGCTCTCTCTCTCTCTATATATATATATGTATCTATATATATATCTGTCTGTACTCTGTATACATTATGAATATCTGTCCACTCGGGCCACCCTTATTTACCTTACCTGCAAAAGAGAGAAATGAAAGAAAAACTATCATGGCCCCCGTCCCTTCCACTCACTCTCACCTGTTACTTCATCCACAGTCCTCTCTCTCTCTCTCTCTCCCCTCTCTCTCTCTCTCTATCTATCTATGAAAAGTCCCTCCCAACTTCCCCCACAATACCAACATCAACTACAACCAGAAACCCCCCATTATTTCAACACCCTAACAACAACAGCACAAACAATATACATGTTTAATTATATTTATGATCAGATGAACTTTTTCTAAGTTACCATAGTCTGTTGGTGATGGAAAATGTGTGTCCTTAACTAGCTGGACTGAACAAGACGTCTTTATGGAATGAGAAGGGGCTCAGATCACTTCGTTACATACTGAGTACTGAAGAATAACTTTTGATTCATGAAGCACGAAATTAAGGGGCTTCCCTCCGAGACAAAGAGCCTGGCTTTGTGGAGAAATCATATATACGCTGCCTCTGCAAAATGTATTCAGAGATTTTTTCTGTGAATGAGCTGATCGAACTTTATAAAGGAGAACAAATGTTTTAAGAGATGAGGAGTTTATAAATGGAATGCATTGAGTTTTATAGTTTAGTTTAAATTCCATTGCTTCAATGCCAAATCTTATTCTCATTAATGTTTAGTAAAAAGATAATTAATGGACTCACTCTCAACCCAATTGCCTGACTCAATTTGTGAATATGAAGTCTTTTATTATTTTTCAGGTAATTAATTAGTTTAATTAGTTAAATAAAAGAGATTTTCTCATGTTATAATCTCGAGTTTTAATCTATAAAGAAGCTACAAAAAAAAAAATCTAGTGAATTGTAAATGTAAACAACTGCTTATCCAAGACCCAGCTAAAAAGTGAGCAAGTCATTAGTTTTCAAAATACCTTGACCTGTACATAGAAAAATGCTTGGAAAAAGTATATATATTTAATTACTATAATTTGTATGCAAAGACAAATTTCTTTGGCAACAAATCATAACTTAATTCTTTCTCAATTTCTCTCTTCCTTTTCCTTTAAAAGAAATCTGAGTTTGAATTCTATGGAATCAAGAAAAAAATATTTATTTTTATTAAAGCAACCACTCCACCAACAGATATCGAAAGCTTTGTCATCTTCTAAAAGAAAAGGTATGATATAGGAAGCATTACAAATCTTTTATTTTGTCTGTTCAAAACTTCAAGCAATCTTTTCAGCTCTTTTTATCTCTTTGAACGTAAGAGGCTACCGAATAAATGAAATACGTGGCTGCAAATCTAGAAATGCGACAATTTAAGGACAGTAAGTCAACAGGAACGGAGTATAATCTGCCGGCATATTTGAGTTGGATGTTATGGTGACTCGAGATTCAACCCTATTCTCAGAAAAGTCAAGAAGAATTCAAGCTGCTTGTGAATTCACTCGGCCGACATGAGGGAAAATGAGACTCTTGAAGGTACCACAATTTCCGAACTTGTCGAAAATCATCAGTGGAATTTAAGAAATCTATGAAAGGTGCACTGATCCATGTGTGAAGTTAATCGATCGAAGAACTAGACTGTACTTCATGAACAAATTGAATAATGTAAATAGAGTGCAGTATTGTTTTCTGAGAGTTTTCTGAGTTGTTAACTATTTATGTGATGCACAAGTTTTTTCTGAGAGTTTTCTGAGTTGTTAACTATTTATGTGAGAGTGAATTCTCCAATTTCATTCATTCCTTTGATTGGAAATTAAAAATGGGGTTGGAACTTGGATTATATATATATTGTAAATTCATAATTCCATTTATTTGCAGTAAATCTTGGAAAAGGAACACCTTGCACTTACAAGCAAAGAGTAGATAAATATATATCGGGGCTGTCGCATATAGTCCCACAAGGGGACTTGAAATTCCACATATAGAGCCTGTATATGTAGGAGAATGGCTTGTCATGGATTATCCCCAATTATCTATCATGTACCCATGTTGTGGTCTGAATAATTAATTATCTTCAAAACATTCAAATTATGTCAGTCCCCACAGCTTGAAGAATCCTCTCCCTTTCTCTCGCATCTTTGACATCCATGCACCTCCTGGTTCTTAATTATCTGCATGATGACTTCAGGCCATGCGTAGGAATTTGATCTATGAACTCCTCAGGACCTGTCTGGATTTCCAAAGAGGTTTCAGGAGCATTAAGTTTTGTCCTTTCAAGAGAGTTATTGTGGGCGCATTTTGGCAGAGAAATGAGTGGAAAATGAGACTGATGAGAGATCAACCATAACGCTGTTCATCGCTTAGGATCGAGATTCCTCATTATTCATGTACTCGGTGTACGAAGAGGCTGTGTCTATGCGGGTTAACCATGTTCCTAAACGAAGCACTTAATTTCTTGGTATATTGGGGTTTGATTAAAGAAGGGTGCGAGGAAAAGAAAAATTTCTTTTGTAATGGAATATATATCTAAGTATAAAAGAACCGTTTAAGAGGGCTTTAGTTTTAATACGGGAAGAATTGATTCTTGGATAGTGTTTAGGATATTAGAGAGAGAGAGAGAGAGAGAGATACTCTAATTATCATATAAATGAATTTTTTTAATATTTTTATACATGTTCCCAATCAAATATATTTTTGCTCTTTTTACATATTTTTCTTAATTATTGCAAACAAAAATAAAATGTTATGGGATAATCATTTGATTATATTTTACATCATGGACCTAGCTATAACCTATAGATTGAAGTTGTTTCTGAGTCAGTATATAAGTCTTTATATATATTTATATTTACCATATTATATATCAATTAAGATGTGGATCCTTTGTCACAACCAAATAAGTGGATATGGAATATATATCATGATGAAAATGAACCTTTTTCTGTGAAGAAAAATAAGTAAATTGAACTTTATCTTGTTCAATAAACGTTACTTCAGGAAACTCCAGCGATGCTTTGAGAGTTGACACAATTTTTATGATTATTTGGATGGATAAGATAGTGGAAGGAAATCAACTGGAATCAAATCCAATGGCCATTAGATGATAATGGTTTTATAAGCTACCCCTTCCGTTGCATTTTTTAGTTACTCTTTCAAGATAGAAGAGATAAAAATAATTAAAATAGAAAAGATAAGATTAAAAAAAAAAGATGTAAACAAAATTGTATTTGATAATAAAATACAAGATGAAATAATTATTTCTATATTATGTTTGGTTATGGTGGACAAGACAGAATAAAATATTAAAAAATATATATTTTACCATTAATATGTATTATTGTTAAACTTATATATTTTAAAAAATAATTGAATATATATATTTTTTTTACTTTAGTTTATATTGGGTGTTAAAATTAATAATATTACAATAACCTTAGTTATAAAACCAAAACTGACTTGATTGTTTGACCTGAGCTTGGAATGATTCAAGTTTTAAAAAAAATAGAAGAATGATTGACTTGATCTAACCTGGTAAAAAACACGGGTTAAAAACCTACTGATTTTTTTTCAAAAAAATTGGTCAAAACAAGGTTGCTTCGATAATTTTTTTTAAAATTCTTGGATAAGTCGAGTTGACCCTCCTGATTCGTGACCTAAACCTTGCCATGGTAAACCCCCGACTAAGATTTTAAAACTATGATTATAATAATTGTTATTCTTATATTGACTCGAGTCAACCCATGTTGACCTTTCTAATCCATGATTCACGTCTTGTCCCGGGTTGACCCTCAAATCAAATTTTAAAACTATGATAATAACCTTTTTTGTTTTATGATGACCCGAGTTTACCATCTTGACACATGACTCAGGCCTTACCCCGAATTGACTACTGAGTCGGGTTTCAAAATTATAATAATAACTTTTTTTGTCCTTACATTGACCTGAATCAACAGTCAACCTCGCTAGTGACTTGGGCCTTACCTCAAGTCAACTCCCAAACCGGATTTTAAAAATTTGATAATAACTATTTTTGTTTTTACGCTGACACGGGTCAACTTAATCCATGGCTTGGGCCTCAACCACTGACCCGAGCTTTGTTCTTGATCAGCCCCTAAGTTGAATTTTAAAATTATAATAATAACTATTTTTATCATTTCATGTTTTAGTTGGATAATTTTTTAATTGAGAATTTTTTACAATGATATTTTAGGAATAAAAAATAATAAATATTATCTCTAAATACATGTCTTCTTCGTACCTCCTGTTTTGAAAGTATAGAAATTCACTTTAAAAATTTTTAAATTATCTTATAAACATATTTATTTTTATATATTTTTCTCTTTAACCAAATATATTTTTATTTTTATTGTTTCTGTTTTTCTATTAAGATAAATAACCAAACACTACTTTACAAATAAAAACTAAAAAAATAAATGAAAAATAAGGAAATGAAAATGGGTGACAAATTTAAGTGACTGCCTCTGTGCCTGTTAATAATTGAAAACATGTCAGCTCATGAATCGAATATGACTTGCAATGTTCTGTTTGTTTGTTTGTTTTCTATTTTTTTTGGCTGAATATATATAATCAAACTTTTATATGACCGGAAAGTTTCAGAATGTATTATTTAATAACAATTAAAGCTTTCTAAAATATTGAAAGTCCTTAATTAAAACATGCTTGCTACTGCATATTAATTTTTTTATAGAATTAATTTTAAATTTTGAAAATAAGAAAATAAATTTATTATTTAATATCATTATTTTAATTCTCCATCCAAAAATTTTGGTTTGAATTTTTTTTTAAATAAAGCTAAGAACCTAAATGCTCTTCTTCTTTTTTGTCTCATAAAACACCAATAGCCTTAAAATTCCTTCTTTGTTTTTTAAAATTCAAAGCCAAAAATTTTGGATGGAGAATTAAAATTATGATATTAAATTTTATCTCTGAAATTTAAAATTGATTTCATTAGAAAATCTAAAACTGACTAGTTAGGTTAAAGGAAAAATTTATTTCATGTACTTGTTCAAATTCAATAATTTCTAATAATTCTATTCGTCTGATATATATGATCTTAAGTGGTGGGGCAGGTTCATGTAATAATTTTTTAGTTAAAGGTTATTGAAATTAAGAATATTTTTAAATTATTTTGCTAGTTTTATATGCAAAATATGAAGGGAATGTTTTTAAAAAAATAATAGAAATGACTTTATTTCAAACATTTTAAAAAATAAAAAGTCAAAACTAAAACTAAAAACACACAAACCTAACTTTCAAATACTCATTTATCAGAGTTCCAAAATTGAAACGATGCCACAATGAAAAGGGGGAGAAACTATTAACACACAACTGCATAACTTTAGTGCATGTATGTGTGTGATCACTGTTGTGTTAGAATATCTTCACAGGACATTAGATCAACAGATCCATGTAGAGTACTACACACCAACAGATCAATACATTAACAGCTACATACCAACATTTGTATTTATCAATCTAGCAATTTACAAGTCAATTTTATCAGTGTGTCAACATGCCCTAGTCCCAAAACAATCTGCAGTATGCAGTATAACTCGTTTTCAAAAAAAAAAATTAATTGTTTTTCATCTAAAAAATAAAAATAATATTTTTTTAATATATATTTTTACAAAAATAGTTTTATTACTAGACATATATTAACCTTACTGCTAAAACTATGTCCGAACACTTGTGCTAAGGGAAAAAGTATGCTTACTCACGGATCCGACAAGTTCATCATTTCTAAAATTCAAGTTCAAAAGTGTACTCAATAATGTAGCTCAAAAGATCCAATTTGAAGCGAGAAAAGGGAGGGTAACCAAAGGCAGTATATGCTGAATTCCATGCAATCATCATGGCCTTTCAATCAACTACTAAAGTCTTCCAAGTTTCATGATGATAGAGTGAGGCATCAGATATTTGGTGGATCCCACTGTCCCTCGAACCTTGTCCAGTCTGCTTTTCCTTTTCAATTAACTAGTTTCATTAATCGGTTGCAACATTGAAGGGAATGTTCTTGTAGGTGAGCCTTCGCAATCCTCACCAAACTAACTTGCGATCATCTTTCAGCTGTGAATTTAGCAGGGATTGTGATAACTCTGTAAACTAAGTCAATAACAGTACCCTTTGATAGCTTGCATGATTAAGCTAAATTTGGAAGGGAAAAAAGGTCGGTCAAGAATTTGTTCTAGCCGAACTAGCAAGACAAAATCTCATTGGCGAGAGAGCTCGTGGCAAAAGCTTGAACTTCAGGTACAATAGATTCAAGTTGATTGTTCAGAGTGGAATCCTTTCGATGATAAAAGATCACTTATTAAGTGATTTCCCCAAAAAAAAAAAGAAAAATCTGAAGCCAAAAGGAAGAAACTTGAACTCAATTTAAGGAATTCACCACACGAGCTCTTGTGGAGTATTAAATAACCAATCATTAGCAATTTGGTCAAAGACAATAGACATCGAATTTACCAGATCAAAATCTGAAATCAAGAGGGTGAAATTAAGCCAAATGTACTCTCTCTTTTTTCAAGTCACTGGTGACCCTATTTACACACTCTCTGTGTTCACACTGTTGGGGAAATAGTTTTTTCTTTTATATATATATATATATATATATATATATATATATATATATCAAAAACTTAGTTTATCTCCAGTATGTCAAACGCAGGCTGTTCATACCAGTAAACGAAATTCAGGGAAAAAAACATTCTTAAAGCACGGTAATGAAGTTAAAAATGATATAATAATCCATAACCACTTACTCATCTAGGTCAGTTATCATGCAAGTTCATATGTGCTTGCCGAATAATATATTAACATGCTTCCCCGAGCCATCATATCCTAATATAACAAAGAAAAAAAAAGAGAGAGGCTAGCTTGTTTCACACACATGGTATTATAGTTTAGAGCTAGCATCATTAAATAACATCTCTGTTGCTACTTAAAGCCCGGCATTCATGGTGGTTAAGGTAGCTAGAACCATAACAGCACCAGACCAACCGCATCACCGCGTTAGTGTAGGGTGTTTGCCTGTAAACTTTGACAATTTAGGCATGGCATGTGACAATTTTGACAAATACTTGTAATTTGGGCGACAATGCGAACCCTAATATGCTTGGAAGCTGTTATACATACAGAAGATTCTCAATCCAATTTCCAGATGCACTCAATTGGGAGCTTTGGCACATCATTCCGATGTTGTCATGGGCTGCTCCCCCGCGTTGTTGCCACTAAAAGTTATCAATCATGGCGAAATCTGCCACTACATATATTCATTTGATTTTTTGTTCAGATAGCCAAGTACCAATCGGTAGCATCTCAAAATAACTGGTGGTTATATTTTCTTTTTTCTTTTTCTTACAGAAATGAAAACCGTGTCTCGATTTAAAACATGGTTTTTTTTTTTATTATTATTATTATTTGAAGTGCATGCATATATCCTCGACATGTCTTTGCTCAGAAGGCACTTATTGAATCAATGATACGGGCCGAACATATGTGAGGTCGGTGTGGCCGCCTTTCTGCCGGTGATGATTATAAAACTAGGAGTGTGATCAATTGGCTATTTTTTTAATTTTTTTTAATTTTTGAGAGAGATTTCAAGAATATAGTGTCAAATGGTTGAACATGAGGTGGTGTTGATGTATATTGGAAATTAATGATTACCGAGTGTTGGCTATTCTAATTTACCAAGAATGTACACGGCGCGCAATATAGCACAAGAGAGAATTTAGATGGATTGTATTAGTAAAATAATGTTTTTATTCTTTCTTAAATTAGGTTAGAAAGCTAAGTTTTGAGGATAAAATAATATTTTCATATAACTCATTTGTTATTCTCATTTTTAGTTGGATATAAACATATTTTCATCTTCTTTTTTTCTTTCATATAACTGCTCTTAAAAGAAAACACCCAGATAATTGATTACTATGGGTTTTTTTTAGATTAATTTCATGTTTTTATGGACAGCTTAATCTCTACCTTATCCTTAATGTTAGAATTAATTAAGGCTTGCATTGGGGGCATGGGGGCATTTGTGTATTTTTATTATTCTTAGCATAGTGAAATCATGAAATTAACCTTTATCTTGGAATTTATTTAGGCTTGGTTTGGGGCAATTTCATGTTTTCACATGTACATATTTCCTCAAGGACACATCAGTTAAAGGTTCAGTATTTCTCTTTTGAGATCTCGAATTCAGACCTTAAAAAAGTGGGATGGGATTTATAACAGGGAGCACCATAATTGTTAACTGATCGGTTGACCCAATGTGTAACCTACCTAGATTTTAAATTAAATTGAAAAATAATTTGACTTGATTGAAATGATTAAGTTTTCATTGACCAGTCTAATTGTGTCAACTTTTAAAAAAAAATAGCATTGCTTTAATAGGAATAATTGATTCGATAACCCGTGAATTACCCGATAACCTGATTTTTTTTTTTATTTTTTTAAGTCTCCATACCGGTCTAACAACATATATATTTATTAGGATTTTTTATACAGTAAGCAAATAATGGTTTTCTAATTTTGATTGCATATATCGAACAAAGCGCATCACAATGGATATGCGTAGGATAAATTAATCCTCAGAGCTCTAAACAGTTGGGCCCGGATAATTATCTGAAATTTTTTACTAGATAGCAGCCCGGGCCATGAATAACAAAAAAGGTGGCATGGTCCTAAAAAGTACTGGGCTTCTCCCTTGGGCTCGATTTTGCATCCCTCCTCGCGACGGGTTGCCCAGGCCCATCTTGCAATTTAGCTGATGACTTCAAATTCGATGTTATTTTTATATATATTAGTGTTCTTGACAAATACATTGCATAGCATGTGTATCAATAAAAAAATTTATAAAAATATTAAAAAAAATTATAAAAAAATAAAATCAATAAAATATTATTTAAGAATGACATTTGAATAAAACCATTTATATATATCAAACATACATTACACAGCAGTTATTTATTGAATGTTTTAAAATTTCTCATGCTCTTATTGTTTCTTATATTTAATCATTGGCTTTTATAAACCTATTTGTAGGTATTTTAGGCGTTTTAATAGTCAAAATAAAATGTCAATAAACTACTGTGTAGGTTAGGTTAGGGGTGATTTAAAAAAATTACTTTATATTATATAATCTTCTACTATGCATAAGACTATATAAAAAAAAGAAGAAGAAGAAGGAAATAACATATTTTTTAAAATATAATATAGTTGAGTTTATTGACATATATTTTGCATCATGATATAAAAAACAAATACTTTTCTTTTATATGTAGTAGAATTCTTTTTAATTTTGACAGATAAAAATCTAATCAGGAAATGGCTTAATATTTTTTTTATTTTGCATCATAATAACTAGGGTAATGAAATATCAGGAATTTAAAATCTAATCAGGACTATATTTTAAATTTAACTGAATAGAATATTAATATGATAAGCTAAATTTTTAATAATTTAGTCCATTTAGCTAAATCTTGCTGGGGCATCCAATAACCCAACCTATTTAGTCCAGGCTTCTTTTTTTTCTTTTTCTTTTTTCCCAAATCATTCCACCAGTAAGTCCAACAACTATAATAATTACCTCATTTCTAGAACAAAACAAAGAAAAAATCTAATTTTGGATCGAATATTCCATACCAACTAGGGTTTGCTTCTCTTTTGTTACGTATAAAACTCGTCTCTCACTTTCTTCGACGCTCGTTGTTTTTGGCATTTTGCTCCTTCACTGCAACAGAAGAGAAAAAAAAAATATCAAGCAAGAGAAAATGGAGCAAACCTTCATCATGATCAAGCCCGATGGTGTCCAGAGAGGACTCGTAAGTTTCTTTTCCTTCTTTTCTTGAACTGGGGTTCTCGTGTTATCGATTTCTTGAAAGAATTATTGATAAAAGTTACAGTTTTAGTGCTTGTCTGTGGTGAAAGAAGACAGAGATTAGATCTATCATGGGTTTGAATTATTTTTCTGGAAAGCGAAAGCTTTTAAGCCCAAAAGGGATTTTTAGTGTTTGATTCCTGGTTGGAATTTTTTAGAAAAATCAATATTCTGAAAAGATTCTTAAACTTTTCAGGTTGGTGAGATTATTTCAAGATTTGAGAAGAAGGGCTTCACTCTCAAAGGTGATTAATTTGGTCTTGATTTCTTCAAATGTTGAAATTGTTGTGCATGTGTTGTTAACGAAGATTTTTGGGGGAATTCAATGGCTTAAACATTACATCATTACTGTTCTGTTACATTCGGGTATTAATTCAAAGTAAAATAATACAGAAGTATCATGCTGGTTGCTGATTTAGTATGAATTGTTTGGGTTTAGGTTTGAAACTATTGACCGTTGAGCAGTCTTTTGCTGAGAAGCACTATGAGGACCTGGCCACAAAGCCATTCTTTTCTGGTCTTGTCGAGTATATTATTTCTGGCCCTGTTGTTGCTATGATCTGGGAGGGCAAAGGTGTTGTTGCCACTGGCCGGAAGATAATTGGAGCCACAAATCCTGCAGCTTCTGAACCTGGAACTATCCGCGGTGATCTTGCTATTCATGTTGGAAGGTCAGTTGTTTTTTCTAATTTCCTCTGGATGATAATCTAAATGTTATGTTATTATTGATCTTTTTTTTTAAGGGATGTGGCCTTAAATCATTCTTATTAGAATCGAGTCTGTAGCAAAATATTTGAAATGCATCTTCAAATCAGTGGTATAAATATATCTGATGCTGAAGAATTACCGCTGCATTGCAGGAATGTTATTCATGGAAGCGACTCAGTTGAGAGTGCAACTAAGGAAATTGGACTGTGGTTCCCAGAAGGCCCAACGAACTGGCAGAGCAGTCTTCACCAATGGATCTATGAGTAAACTTTTGCCAGTCTAGAAGTTGTTTGCCACCAGCCATTCTAATTATCTTGCTTCTCATGTTTGCTCCTGAAGTTTGTGGCTCCTTTGCTTTGTTTACTTGCTTAAGTTGTTGTGCCTATCAGCATTTTTGTCAAGCTATGCTGCTACTTGAGGTATCTCCATCGGTAACAGTTGAATTGAGTTGATGTTGAGTTATATTTATATTAAGTGAATTTTGAAAGAACAAATGCTAGGCGTGCATGTTTATTTTATCTACGTTTTATTCGTTTGTTCATGTCTTGCTGCCTATAATCACCATTACCCGTACTCTGAAGGTCTTTTTTGCCATTTATGTACAACTATGACATGATTTTAAAGACTGAAACAAACGGATTTTATCCAATGACCAATTGTTTTATGCCATCCTTTAAACAAAGGAAGCATGAGTTCTAATATATTTTTCCGGGTTTTTTTTCGAGGTAAAAAATCTTTGCCCTTGTCTAGAATGAAAAGCAAGGGTTCCAAGTAAATCTTTCAGAAAAAATGTTCAGTTCCACCTGATACATAGTACTCCCAAGACAAAAACAAAATAGAAGAGAAGAGGCCATTAGATTGCCGTTGTCAATTTACCATTATCACCAGTATTCTGTCTTGGGAGTGTTTGAAAATATAGTAGAAGAATTTACTATTATCATCAGTATTTTGTTTTGGAAGTGTTTAAAAATATAATAATAATATTTTTAAAAGTTTTTTTACTTGAAAATATATTAAAATAATAATTTTTTATTTTTAAAAAATTATTTTTTATATGAACATGCCAAATAAATTGAAAACACAAAAAAAAAACTAAAAATTAAAACAAAAATTTAAATACACTTTTAAAACCAAAAAAATCTTTAAGATGAGTGAATTTAGATGCAACCAAGCAAGCTTATGGCTATATCTCTTTTCTTTTCTTTTTTCACTTTTCAAATGCTTTTTAAAAAAATTAATTATTTTTATTAAAAAATTAATTATTTGAATATATTTTAATTTTATAAAATATTATTTTAATATATTAAAATAACAATTAGCTCCATACCAAACACTACCCAAGAATTTATACCCTAAGATTCGCTTGTTTGTTTGGGAAGGAAGGTGTGAATTATGATATTTTTTGCAAAGAAAGTTTGGAACAAAATTGTGATGTGTTGGGAGTAGGCAATTCATATCACCAACAACAATTGCTTCAAAGAAGTTTTCTATTAACAAAACTCAAGGGAATTAACCTAAACAATTCAAACCAGCATTTGAAACCTAAACGCAACCACACTTGTATTCATCCTTTATAAAACTCAAGAAGTTTCTTCTTCCCCTTTTCCGCTACAAGAAACTTGGCAAACTCAACAAACCCTTTTTATGGAGATTAAATGGGGGAATTCACTAACATAGCTTCGACTAAAGTTTTAATGAGAAACAACATATCATGTACAAAACACCATTCAACTAAAAGGAACAAGGAGAAGAACGTGGCAGGAACCCAAACGTGCCAAATGCTGGCAGAGGTTTTTCTGTTACATGAAGCTTAACTTTCCAACTGCTATACTATCGTGTAAGAAGGGTGTAGGAGGGCAATTCTTCTAGCCGTGTTAAGTCTTCAGACAGGAGCTCTCTCTCTAGTTGGCGGCGTGTTGATTTCATTACCGCCTGGTGAAAAATACAAATCAAATTATGGTTTAGTGAGTCTCAAGATCTATGCAAATATTCGAGTGCATTTAATAAATGTTAGTGCTTCTCAGAGAGCATCAGTGCATCCAGACCACTTCCATACGTCATTCATAGCTTTATGCAAAGCAAGACTGCCTCAGACTCACCCCCAAAAGAATTTCACGAGTAGAAAATATTTAATTCTTCAAACCCGGATGCTACTACGCAAGATAGAACGATAATTCATGCAACATGGAAGTGTTAAAGTCTTTCCCTATCTCTAAAAGGAATTTTATGATGGAAGAAAACATACATTGAAGTCCATATATGAAGCGTGCATGTCAAGCCATTCATGATCCATTAGCTTGAACGTTATGCAATAGAGAAGGTCAAATGCTGTGTCATCCTCTGCCAAGGCAAAAGCCAAAAGTCAAGCCAAAAAGTAACCAGGATAGATACTTTTGATGTTAAGCTTAGTTGAATCGGATAGTGAAGAGTACATTTTCTACACTAAAATACAAAATTTTCCACACCGATGTATTGGGAAAAAAAGAAAGATGAACATGCAGAACAAGCAATGCCTCCATGCATGCAATTTCTACAAATTTTCCATCAAAAGCATTTCTAAGCCAAGAAAAAGTTCTAGCAACTTAGAAGCTTAATATTACCTGCTAGAAACTTCAAGAAAGTTGCTCCCACCAGTGTGCGTGGTTTGACTGTAGAATAGAAGCACATAGTTTACATTTCCAGAAAATCAAGCTCCAGTTCTGAAAATCTAGTTTCAAGACTACACTTTGGATGTTAAATAATTATATTGAGCTTTAAACAGTTAATCCAGAAATGAATTCCAATTCAAAATTTCAAATATACATTGCATGCAGCTTGGATATAGAAGAATTCTATTAAGCTTTGCATGGCTAAAACAAAAGGACAAACATGATTGCCTGGAAAAAGCAAAACACCATTCAAGAAAACCTACAAGAAGCTGGTAAAAACAAGTTGTGAAGAAAATCATGAGCTTCATTTGAAAATCTCAAAGCAAAATAAACTACTTCAGAATGACATGTAAGCCAAATCCATGGGGCATCAAACTTCAAGATATCCTTAATATCCAACAGAAACCAAAGACCAATAGATATTATCTCAGAGCAAACCATTAAATACTAATAACCATGGAAAGGAAACTTTGGAAATCGGTAACCTCCTCCAGTTTAGAGTGCTATGGGTTACCAAACAAAAAGAACTTCTTTTCCCTGAGAATACCTGCTTCAAGATCAAGCATCTGAATGAGCATAAAAGTGATGTTCACGCCAGCTACAGCAAATGGGTATTCCCATACTGATCGATCACCTTCTCGCTTTTGAAGAAGATCCTGGAAGGACATCTGCATGGACAAGATGGTTACTTTCATTTATATAAAAAAAAAAAACAAAGATGATAAAGATAACAAAATTTAAATGGTCCTAATTTAAAATCATCACTTTAAAAAAAAAAGTACCACGCTAGCTTTTGCATAGGGTTACTAATGTTACAACTTATCAACCATTTAGTAAACAATAAGCTGCAACAACTATTGTCAATGGAACACATGAGTGTACAAATGCCATGTGGTAGAGCAATCTCAATAAAGCCCAAGCATAAATATTGTTGAGTCCATTAAAAAATGTAATATAATAGTTCATGCTTCCATGATTTCAGCTGAAAAAGATTCTAAAAAGACTTAGGGAGCAACAGAGCAGATTAAGTTGACTAAGGTTGCAAAACTAGACATACCGGAAAATTCCTAGCAAAGAACAACAAATTCTCCAATGATATAAAACCACCACCCCTGAAAAAATAAATGCAAGTACCATAAGCATAAAAAGGCAATGAAGGTGGAAATAATGAAAGAAACAACATGGAATTAATAAAGGAACCAATGGTCTACCTAAAATCTGTTGAAGGATCCTTTCCTTGCCAACCCATTTCCTTCCACTGCTCAGATATCAAGCCATGAAGTTCTTCTTCAGGAAAGGCAGCATTCCATAAGGCTTTCAAAGCTTCCTAGAGGAAAACAGCAATAGTAAAAAATAATACAACCAGGGAGCCTTCACGTTTCAAAATATAATGACCTAATTCTATGCATGAAACAAGTTGAATTGAAAAGTTAAGGACTCATGAGAATGACAAATCTAGCAAACAAGCAATTCATCTGTATACTTTAAAGTGGTTGTACTGATTCTATTTCTGTCATATCCAAATCATCAATGGACCTTCGGAAGAAGGGGTACCTGTGCCCAGGAACTAAACTATCATCACATGAGATATATTGAATTGAAAAGTTAAGGACTCATGAGAATGAAAAATCTAGCAAACAAGCAATTCATCTATATATTTTAAATTGGTTGTACTAATTCTATTTCTGTCACATCCAAATCCTCAATGAACCTTCAGAAGATGGGGTACCTGGTGCTCAGGAACTGAACTATCATAGGCGACATCTATACGACTTTGCAAGCTCTGCAAGCATTCCTCCTGAATGCATCAAAGAGATAACACAAATATACTAATTAAATGGAAAGCATGGTAAGTCACTAAATTGAAAGCAAGGGCAACAAATAGTTTTAAAATGGAAGATCAGTAGCTTTGATAATTCTCATTTGGCATTACTTCTGTAGCTGTTTTAACATTAATGAAAACACAGGACTAATATTAACAGGGTACATGAACTTTGATAGTCGAGCTGGTAACACTATAAAGAATATTGGAATATGAAAAAATAGTGCATAAGTAAATGATTTTAACTTCACCAGAAATTAATTTTATTTTACTTTTCCCAAAGAAGTATGACACCCATGATGTTCACACAAGGAACGATCACTACTGTCCAGCATAGTTGTGATAAATAACATGGATTAATGGGCACAGAATGAGTAGGAATTATGTGACAATATCACATGATGAGAAGTGGAAAGACTGGGTCTCAAGGAAATCAAGCTCAAGAGAGTGATATATTTGGGAATATATATTAAAAGATGGTAGCATAAAACAGCTGTCCTTTTAGAAATTTGCTAGCAAGAATTGCAGGAAGTGTCATTGCTACACTATAATAAAACTGCCAAAAATCCCAAGAGAACTATTATGCGACAGAACAAATTTTAAAATTTTCAATCTGTCCTCAAATATCAGTTCATTAATTATATCAGCCAAAGGCCCAGTTTAGACCCATAATTTAAAACATCAACTACTCTCTTCGTGACTGTATCAAAATCCTCTTCTCGCCCAAATTTAACCAGAGGATATGACCTCGGGAAATTGTCATTAGTAGGTTTACAGGGCAACAGGGAACAGATGGGAAACCAAATACAGAAAAATATCCAGACTTTTGAGGAATGAACCACAAATGATAAAAGAAAGCAACAGAATAGTAAAAAAATAATTAAAAAGGAGAAAAAATCATTCAGTGTTTTTGTTATAATCCATTGCAAACAGAAGAAGTGTTGGATTTACATTACAAACTCGATACACATGGAAAAAAAAAGGCACAAGGAAACACAGAAAACATTGATCATGAAAGTGATTCCCCGTAAGCTTGTTTTCCCTATGAAACAGAGACAAGAGGAAATCAAATTAGATTTAAATTGATCTAGTATGAATAATACCTGTGGAGGGGTTAAATCAAATGATGGACGAGCATCACTCTCTCTTCTCTGTGCACAAACACAGGAAAGACCACGGCCAAGCCAGGCTGCTGATCCTGCCACAACCTCAGCTGTGACAAAGTAAAAACTTAAGGTTGAAAGATGAAATTTCTACAACTTCAACAGTGAAGCTTCACAGTCCACAGTGCAACCATATTCCAAGTTCAACTAGCAGAAAACGATCCACATGCTTCATTACTAATCCTCCATACAATCAGAAAAGAACATCAAACTTCTTAGTGAGCATGCTTCAAGCTCATTATCCTACAATCTTTCTTCTAAAGCACAGAAACATAAGTATGCTTCATTAAAGTAATAGATCCAAATTATTGACAAGTAAATGAAAGCAAAATGTGATTGTAGCATGAAATTAACATCCAGACAAAAAAATCGATGCATCGACTTCAGATTGAAGTGTTTTAAAAGGATAAAAAAAAAACGATTTCTAACATGATGAGTAACCATAAATCACCCATAACTTTAACCATGAACTAAACAAAAAAGCAACTAATGCAAATCAAAGTAGTAATAGGCATAAAATTACAGTATTAGAAACAAAGCAAGCAACCTACCACAACAAATTTGAATATCAGGAAACATGAAGGTAGCGTGAAGAATTTTGTTGTTACTCAAAACCTAATTAATAGTAAATAAATTAATTCAATTCAAGCCACAGATCCAGAAATAAAAAAAATACACAGAAGAATAATAAGAATAGCACGTTAACAGAGAGAGAAAAGGTTAAAACAAGATTACCAGAACTTGAATGGCAAGTATTATTTCCTCGCTCGAGACCTTGAGAAATCCTCCTCACAGCCACAAATGATCCTCCTCTATCGTCCATTCTCTCTCTCCTCTCTCTCTCTCTCTATGTATATATTCACTTCAGCATTTCACTGCTGAAAAAACCAAACAGAAACCTAAAAATCATACAAAAACATAAATAAAATATACCAAAAAAATCGTCAGCGTATTGAAATAAGAGCTAAGAGAATTACGGAAACCACCGCCAAATCGGAAATGCCGGCCGAATCAGTTCTCAACCGGGTCGGAATTACCAAAAAACAATTAAGAATTGCAGAAAATGAAGAACGGAGAAGGAGCGATTCTATTTCTTCGTGGAATTAGCAAAAGAGGAACGAAGCGTTAGAGAAATTGTTGAGACAACAAAGAAGAGAATCTATATGAATGAGAGGGACAAATAAGAAGGAAAGCTAGGGTTTTTTTGGAGATCTAAGAGAAAGAGAGTAGCGTGGGTGAGAGTTTTTCATTGTTTTCTTTCTGTTTCAGTTTCTCTGGATTTTTGGAAGCATCTTGTTTATTTGGTGAGAGGGAGAGGGAAGGAAGAAGGAAGGGCGATATTTTAGAGAGAGAGGATTGTGAATAACGAATTTAATGGGATTTAATTAATGTTCTTGCCAATTCGGTAACGCCGTTTGCTAATAATCTTGGATTTTTTTCACCCTTTGAAGCTTTAATTTAGTGATAAGCTAGTTTGTTGTTATCCACCTTATTATTTCGGATTCGAATCCAATAGTAGCTAGGTTGTGAGTAAAAAAGAATTATAAATATATCATATATCAAGAATTTCATGAATAAACAATTTAATCCTATCATGTTAAAGTTAATGTGAGAATATTTTTGTCATTAAAAAAAAAGTTTTTATTAATTCATGATTAATGTATAGTTTTAGGGATTGTAAGAAACATGTAATATTTTAATTTTAAAGAATAAAATAAAATTAGAAAACGAAAAACTAGGATTTTTTTATTGAAATTAATGTTTTTTATTTAAAAAATTATATTGAATTTGAAAAACAGATTATTTACGGGTTTTTTTAAGTATTTTAATATTTTTCAAATAAAAACAAAACATGAGCAATATATAAGAACTTTTTGATAATATAAAAGATTATAATTATTATAGCATCGTAATTTGAATTTTATTATAAATCCAGTATAAATATTTTTTTAAGTTGAAAGTATAATTTTTTTAAGATAATATTTAATTAAAATAAAATAAAATAAATACTTTTAAAAAATAGTTGTAATATTGATGTATTTTTTATTTTTAAATAAAAAAATATTTTCATTCTCAGCAAATTAACAATTTTTTTAATTAAAAGGTAAAAAAACTAAAAGTAGAAAATAAAAAATATTTTTTTATTAATAAACAGATATTTAATGTTGGTTTTGTATTTTTTTTTTCTAGTTGACAGTGGAGGAGTTGTTTAACTTCTGTGGCTCTTGTGGGAAACGGGAAGTCGATACCTCGACGGTGATGGCGTGGGCTACGGGAAAAGGTGTAAGGCGAAAGGGAAAGGAAAAAAAAAAAAAAAAGGTCGGGTGTGGAGGGGGGCATAGGAAGGTTGACTGATTAGGTTTGGATAATTTGGTAATTTACTTTTATGGGAAAAAATTAAAATATTTCTTCATTCCCAGGGACACGAATTTAATGTTTTTGTTGAGCTTATTTCACGAAATCATTTTTTGCATGATGAAATTCTAGTCGTGCTCGAAATTGAAGAGATTAAAAAAAAATCATATTACTATATCTTCACATATGTATTTGCATATTTTTACAGGCTTGTCCTGGTGTTCGTGTGTGCATCATTGTATTCATAATTTCGGTTATAATATAAAATAAAGCCTATCTCTTATTGTATAGTTTAAAATCTTTAAGATAATATATATTCGTGTACCCACGGGTCATGCATAACAATTTATTCATGTTTTGTTTTTTTAAAAAAAAATATTAAACAAGTTATTTTAAAATTATAGTTTAATTTAAAAAAAAAATTAACTCATAACTTATCAATTTTAATTCATATTACTCCTAGAAGAATTTTGTTGGAGTCATCAAACATATCTTCACGTGACTTTTATTATAAATTATTCATAAAAAAGAATTAAAATTGGTTTACGGTGAAAATCAATTTATAAAAAATTAATAGAACACAGTCTATCACCCATCTCTTCTCTGGCTGGGGATGATAAGGAACACTGAAAGCAATTAAGATGAAGGAAAAGAAAAAAATTTGTGATTTTTTTTATGATTTTTTTTATTATTAATATGGGTATTTAGACCAGTTTACATATATTTTAATTAATTCCGTGGATCATGAAATTAATGATTATATAAGTTTTTAATGGTTATCATATTAGTAATTATACGCTAAAACTTGAAATTAAAAGTTTTTCTATTTTTATTATTAAACTACTAAATTGGTTTTTTTCTTACAACTATTTGCCTGTATGGGTGAGAGAGAGAATAATCGACGAACGAAAATGTCCTTTTGAAAAGTGATAGCGGGTCACATGGGATGTTGCCGAACGTGGACCAAGGGCATGATGGATGGAGTTCATTTAAGAGAAGGCCCTACGCCAAAAACATCATTTGTACTTGCTCACACACCATGATGTATACCTCCCTCCAAATTAGAGTCATGGTCCACACGCATGGCCTTTCCACCAACTGCTTCTCTGCTTTGCGTAGGCGGTGAATCTCTTATCTAATTTTTTCTCCTTTTTAAAAAAACTTAAAAGTTAAGCACCAGGAAATTCTAGCTATATCTAATTGAGAGAGACTGTGTGTTTTGTATTACCGTTTATGATATTTTTTTAATTAAAAATATATTAAAATTATTTTTTATTTTAATATTAAAACCATAAAAATACTTATAAAAGAATTAATTTAATGACTTTTTAGACGATAAACAATTTAAAAAATATTAAAAAAAACATAAGGAAACACAGTGATAGACGGGCTTGTAACTTTAAGATCATTCGAATAGAATATTAAATTGATGAAATGTATTATTTATTATTGAATTAAAATAATAATATTTTAAATTAGATTTTACAAGTTAAAATAAAATTATTTTCAAACATGTTTTTGGTAGATCGTCTATATCTAGGATGGTGTATTCATAATGATTTTTTTTATCTGAACATAAAATGATTTTAAGATTAAATTTACTTCTATTTATTTATTACATTTTATTTAAAAATTAATTTTATTTTTTAAATGGATTAGAAGTAAATTGTTTACGTCGTTATAGCAAGATTTATAAGAATTTTTACCAGCCATCGCCTTGTGGCCCCTGAAGACGGGGGCCTAAGCGGCCAGTTATGCATAACTTTTTTGTGTTTCACAAGGGCTGCCTACTCTCTCTCTCTTCCTTTTATATTATTATTATTATTATTATTGTTCCGTTACTTTATTAAGAGAGTTTATTCCCCTACTTTATTACACGTGGTTTGGCATAAGCAACAATCCCAATTCATCGACTTTAATCGGATTTCTATTTTATATAAAAGTAGCTTTAATCCAATACTGCATGCTTATGCAATTAAATTGACATGCATGGCCTGGGAAGACGAAAAAGAGAAAAAAAGTGATGTCATGAATATTTAAAAATATAATAATGATTGTTTTTAAAATATTTTTATTTTATTTTTTAAAAATTATTTTTAACATGATAAATAATGAATAATTTTAAAAAATCAAAAATTAAAATTTAACAAAATAATTGTTATACCGCCTATCCAAATACCCAACAAGAGAGTTATTAAACTTAGTTTCACCCGTTATTTGATTTAACTTCCGGATAATATACAGTATAAATTAATTTAAATTAATATTATTTCAAGATTTTTTTATAAAAAATAAAAAAAATATTTTGTTAAAAAAATGAATTAAATTTTGATAAATAAAGAGTTGATATGTTAAGTCGATCCAATTAATTTTTATCTAATTTAATTTAATATTTGGTTAAAATTACGGACCAAATTATAAGTTGTTGGGTTAATTTATATAATTAGATTGAATTTAATAAGATGACGCATATTTTCTTGTCATAAAAATAAAATTGAATTACAAGATTTTCTTTGAAAAAAAAACAATATAATAAATAGCTAGACGGTTTCTGAATTTCTTTCCCCTACGATTATCATTCGTTTTCAATGGGACTGGGAAGAATAAAATGTTTAAGACATGCATTTTTTATTTTTGAACACGCATCTTCCAGTAAAGAAAGCCAAGGTTGTTTCCTTCTTTGCTCCAATAACATATAGTGATCTCAAGCCACATGACACGTGGAAAAACATAAAAATAAAGTCAAATGCAAACTCATATAATATAGAAGACTCATACACAATAAATACTGTAAGAAAAGTCCCAAGCAAATTCGTAAGAAGGAAAACTAAAATCTGAAGCCCGGAGAGTATGAATTGCATGCAGTTTCCAAAATATAATAGGATGTGGATTAAAGCAAGTTTGTAGAATCTCTTTGCAATTTAACAACTCTCACTTAAATATGATGAAAAAAAAACCCTTAACGGTTGCTTTAAAAGGTTGCTGCTTTTATCTAAAACAACAATTTATTTTTATGTTTTAAATTGGTTTCTATATTTGATTTAAAAAGATATTAAATTGATTTTCTTCATGTGTTTTTACATGATTTTAATATGTTAATATAAAAAATAAAAAAATATATTTTAATTTATTTTAAATAAAAAATATATATTTAAAAACACTTTGCATCACACTACTAAATATGCACACTAAATACATGTTTGATATTATGATGTATAATACTTCTCAAATATATCTTTTAAGTTAAATTTTTTTTTTTTATCTTGACATTAATAAATTAAAAGCATGAAGAAACACTAAAAAAATAATCAATACTATTTTTTTCAAAATAAATACACTTTTAAAAATCATCCAAAATTAAAAACTACCGCATACCCTGACAGGCTTAAGTGTAAAATTAACCAACCATTTGACAAGTGATATAGCACTAATCAAGAGAGAATTCCACATATTGGCTAAAATCCGACGAGGATAGTTATTTTTAGAGAATACATTTTCTTAAGATTATATATTTGTGTGTGGTTTCGAGAATAACTTTGGACCTTTTTGGTTTGCTCAGCTGCTGCTTCTTTTTTACCTGTCGACATGGAAAGGACAGCAAGCAACTCTATCTTGACTTCTATATTGGCTTGCGAGTTTCTTCTCGATGATATTAGCTATGTATTATCCCATTCAATTTTTACTAACCATTGTTAAATCAATGTCATGTCCTCACCTACAGACCACGCTCTTGCAAGCCCTATCCTCGAAAATATCTAACAGCCTGTTTTGACACGTGATGATGTCGTTTTTTAGAGTTTTTTTTTATATATAAATAAATTATAATGATATTTTTTATTTTAAAAAATTTATTTTTAATATCATCATATTAAAAAAATAAAAAAATAAAATAAAATTTTAAAATTTAAAACAAATTATTCTAAAAACGCGGTTGAATCGTGATACCAAACCTCACTTAGAAAATAAGATAGAAATATATATAGTACCCATTTGTAAATGTGATAAAAATTATTTACTAATATACTTTTTATTTAAAAATATATTAAAATAATATTTTTTATATTAAAACAATGAAAAAATATTAATTTAAAACTTAAAAAAAATTAAAAAAATTTAAATTCAACCACATTCCAAGTTATCACCGGCAATCTGAGTCTTTCATAAACTAATAAGGCATTAATTTTGTTCTGATCGGTGCCCTTCCACAGTGGCACATAATGCTCTGCCTGTTCATTGATCTAAAAGTCCAGGATTAATCAATAAAGAAGAGAGAACTATTTCCATTGCGTTATCTCTTAGATATATGAGTAAATTAAATATAAAAAACACCTACATGTAAGAAGAAGAAATATTAGTTTTCATTGCGTATCCAAAAACTAGCAATCTAACACTTGAAGGGATTATAAATCTCATCAAAGAGAAGAAACATGAAATGACACGAGATAAACACAAGAGGTCATGGATGTAGGAAAATGATTTAGCATATAATTGGTTATATGAATAAAATTGTGATAAGCGATTGTAATTTAAAATGTTTTTTATTTAAAAATATATAAAAATAATTTTTTTAAAAACACAATTTACACCATATTACAATCACTATACTGTGGGTGAATGACTCTGAATTATTTTTCTTCTTTCCAGCCTAGCACATGCTGCAGTGATGGATGAGATTTGGCAGGACACAGGGCTAGTGGACAAGGACATAACGGCCACTGTGACTAAGCCAAGGCTCGAGAATTTGCATCTTGCAATGTCTAGTCCCTTTTGGAAGGGAATGCGAGAATCCACGTTGACAGGTATGGAACATCTCGGGATTCAAGGTATCCAATATGAGCCAACATGGTATTAGAAATATATTTTTAAAAAAAATTATTTGAGATGACATTATTTTATTTTTTTAAAACTTAAATTATATGTTAATTCAAATTGATTGACTGACTTATACCATGTTGATTTATAACATTTTATGTAGGATAATTTTTTATATATGCATGTGATGATAACTCTTTCACAAACATGACTTAAGATGTAAGTAAATTTATTTATGGGTAATTATCTCCAATTTAAATATCAAGAATGATAATAGAAAATATTTTTTTCACGAATGCATTGACTTTGATACAAATAACTTGTAAAAAACCCCAATTTAAAACAAACTTAATCTTAGTATTTAGAAAAACAATTTCCTGTTCCCTTCATCAATGAAAAGTCTAATGCACCTTAATCTAAAAAAAGTAGGAAAGCCGTCTCCTAATCCCAAATCTACCTCCCAACCACTCATGAAATCTGAAAATGAAAGCTCATGGTGACAATTTAAACCATATTTTGTAGCACAGCGTTATTTTATATATAGTCCCGAGATTGTGTTGCTTATATTTGGCGTGGCTCTCCACATTAACCTTGTATATGAGCATGTGGAGTGTTGATTCCAATCTAATTAGATTAGGGATGTATTTGGTGAAGCAGTTGAATTATTGTTTGTTTAATTTTGATTTTTTATAATTATTTTTTAATCTAGTGCTAAAATAAAATTTTAAAAATAAAAAATAGTATTTTAATATATTTAAAAAAAAATACTTTGAATAATAATTTTTACCGCAATCCTGAACACCCAAAACAAAATATTAAGTGGCTAAACCTGATCAACCAGAATACCCTCGCATCTAGTTTCAAATTAATCCCAGCTGAATCTTTATCCTGCAAAATGATGCCAACGAACTTCTGTGTATAAAATCTCCTGTTTTCAGTCCAACCGATTTAACTACCAAGTATAATATGTGACCAGAAAAGGACTAAGCAAACCCTATATTTTATAACTTGATTGCATATTTGATGGTCTAGATCGGTTCAAGAGTGATTGATCTTGAAGCTAGCTAGTTAACTACATGAGTCATCAAATCGCTTTCCTTCTCCATTTTTATAGCGTCAATGTCAAGAATTTATATTACTTCTCGAAAACCAATTAAGAAATTGATATTTTTTTTGGAGAAAAGAAAGGCATTCTAGCAACGTATACAGCTGGTGGCAAGAAAAATTCATCCTGATTTCAAGCGTGTTCATATCCCGAGAAAAAATAATGGAAATTATAGCCGGAAAAATAAATATATAGCCTGCAAATCTCGAAAAACAACTCACAAAATCAATGGCAAGAACAGCATCAAGATCATTGCGTACATGGCAACCACACAGGGCTTCAAGCCTTGATTCACATTTATAATCCATAGAAAGATTTGGGATACAAACAAGGGATAAATGGGCTGTTTTGGTGTCATTATTTCGGTTTTTTTTTCTTCTAAATATAGTAATCTAAGAGTGGAAAAATCATCTAAAATCCAAGCAGAGAAAGGTTTAATTTGAGCATGCAAATGCTGGTCTTGGAATACTTGAGCAAAAATACTATAATCATGATAGTATTAATTAAATTATTTCTTGTCTGAAAAATCTCCGGTACTCTTCGACGAGATGGCCCGAAAATCGGATAATTTATCGGTGCTTGAACAAGTATATTTCCGTCACAGCAATCTGCTAAGTTGGTGGATTAAATTAAACTCGTGATGTAGCATAGATTTAGTCAAAAAAACTCAGATGTGCCTGTCACGTTGTGTCTTGCAAGCAACAAAACACAGTAGTCTATTCCTGGCGGGTTGTAGCTTTAAATGGTATTTCTACCGTATCAAGACCACTGTCGGGTCAAAGTTCATGAATGTGATGCTCCTGATTGTTTTTATTTGACCAATCAAAGCCTAGATCAGCATCCAGCCCTCGTGAACTGATTATCACCGCTGCTAACACCTAGAAGAAAACTAATTAATGATTATATTAAACGAAGTGCGCGATCCAAATATCTGGCTGTGGTTCGACGATTATTTAAAATTTGTCCGGCTTTATATGTTGATCTCGTGTGTTTATAACTTGGAACTGATCTTGATTGTTTTTTACTTTAAATTAATTTTAAAATCAATTTGGTTCTATACTATGATCCAGTTATGATCTAAGTTGATCAAGCTAAAATAATAATAATAAAAAAACTAAAATAATATTATTCGTGATTTGACATATTAAAACTCTAGGTCAAACTAGCCCTCAACAGCATAAATTTCTTGGTGTTTGGACTATTAAAACTAATTTATTCGTGATTTGACCACGAGCTTACCAGCAAACCGGGAACCACCATGCCCTCCGTGGAATTTGAAAAGGTAGAGGGGCCAGATCAATGCTTCCCCCCGAGCAAAAGAAAAGGGGGTTTCCCTTTGCAGGTAAAGGGTATGGGAGGAGGAATCTATACCAAAAGCTTCTTTTAGGTTTTGCTCCACAAAGTAGAGCTGGGTGGATTGCTTTGGTTGATGATCAAACATCTTTTCGGAGATCAACGTCACCCCACTTTATTTCCATGGCAGATAGTAATGCGAGAGCGCAGATGCTTCTGGACTCACATGGAGGATGATGGCCTCGCATCATACTCTAGTCCACTGCTATTTGGGCCCATGACGATGGGTGGACCTGGGCCCCGCTGCTTAGAATCCAACCACGTAAAAAACGACACGCGCACGCTAGCATATTCTCATGCTGGTCTTCGTGCATTAAGATTAATCATTTTTATTCGGGTATTAACTAGATAATCTTGAATGAAATAGTACATTTATTATATTTTTATTTTTTTTATTAGAGATTTTAACTTTATTTTACTCTTCCAGTTTTTATATATCATGCTGCTTTGAGTTTTTCATATTTTGTCAGGAATTAAATTAAATATACATAAGATCAGAATCAAGGGTGATGTTCAATCAACCATGTGTTTTTATTATTTTTTCTAATATTGTTTTTTGTTAGCACAGCACATTTTTTATTTTTTTGCTTAGATTTGGATTTTAGTCGTTGCTTGTATTTTATTTATTCTCGAATTCCATCCTATGATATTGTGATTTATAGATGGATATTTAATAATTTTCATATTTAAATTTTTTAGAATTTTATTTAATTATTTTTCAATAATGATTTTTTTAAGATAGAAAATCAGGTACCTAGTAGGTGGACAAAGCCTCCATCCAAATGACAAGTGATGATTATGAGTATTTCTGAGTTTTCAACATGATTCATTGCCATCATTATTTCAACTTCTCTTTTTAATAAATGACTATTAACTCGAATAAAAAAGTCACTAAATAATTTCAAATATAAGAATATTTCACCATGCATTTTAATTTTTTTTCACCTGTGGGCTGCCTCCCACTCCCACCCCACGTTTTTTGTACCGAAGACAACTGCATGTGAGAAGGCATGATCTAACATTGGAGGCCCAGCGTTTTGGAAACCATGCAAACATAGCATGTCAGTATATAGGCCGGATTCCTTCGTGGCATAAAAAAGGATGTAGTACATAGATTGAGGACCCCAGGCTTTCCATTGAATAAAGGAAGAAGCTTAATGCTTTGGAAGGCTTAAAAACAAACCCAAAGCCTCTTCGGATATACTTTTACAACTTATTTTTTTTAATTTTTTTTAAAATATTTTTCATGAAAAGTAATTTCTAAAATATAAATTATTTTTTAATATGTTATTGAAAATAAATTGAAAAATAACTTATTAAAAGAATGAGTACCAATTCCTATTCCTACATAAAGAATGGAAGATAAAATTAAAAAAAAATTATAAATTATTTCAAATAAAATAAATGATAAGAATAAAATCTGATAAATAAAAAATTTTAATTAAAAAAAACAACAAAAAACAAAAAACAATAAAAAAATAAAGAATTATTTCAAAAACCCTGCTTGTCTCTTTAAAATTAAACACGCTTATATATTTATATTTATATTTATATGTGTGTGTAGTACTAACTAAACACAAATTTTGATACAATTCAAACACGTTATAGAATCCTTTCTAGTTGTATCCCAACACAAATTATCCAAACCAAACTTGCATATCCACAAGAGATTACGAGAGCAGTATTGTAAGAGCCCCTGATTATATTTCCATCGGCCTAAATTTCGGGCTTAATGCTTTTGTTGTTGAGCTCATGGGATAGTATCTCAGGCTTGGTTCATCAATCTTCTTCCCTTACTTGCTAGGTGCCCACTAGTTTGGGCTAACTCCTAACCCACCAGGACCTGACTAACAAGTCAACTCATCTCCAGCTCTCCTTCCTTCAAACTGTGCCCACCATCCTTATCCCCTTCTCCTGTCTGAGGGGCAGTCACCAAGTCTTCACTTCTGCGAGGCCCTCAAAACTAAGGCCCACTTAGGGTTCCACCGCCTCACCCTCAATACCACACAAAACCCTTCTATTTTCCTAAACCCAAGAAAATTAACGTGACACAGTGCCACAAAAGACCCAACCAGCAGAGAAGGGAGGGTGAGAGCAAGGGACAGGAAGGAAAATGAACGGGGCATTGA
Source organism: Populus alba x Populus glandulosa (assembly GCA_033617975.1). Classification (NCBI taxonomy): domain Eukaryota; kingdom Viridiplantae; phylum Streptophyta; class Magnoliopsida; order Malpighiales; family Salicaceae; genus Populus; species Populus alba x Populus glandulosa. The sequence continues at coordinate 3,220,171 of CM066156.1, read as the reverse complement.
TAATGACATGGAAAAAACCACAGCATCCTTAATTGCCTAATCTAACTGGCCACAGTGGTGCTCTTAATTAAACATTCCACTTAAAAGATTTTCTCCTGTGAGCGTAGTGACTCCCATTTTTGGTTTATCAACAAGGGTATTGTGGTAATCGGATATTACATTCAAGGGGTCCATCTCATTCCATTGCATGCTAGAGGTCAATGACGCAGCAAACTAGATGAATCGATCAAACAATAAGAAAAATTTCAATCGGCCAACAGCAGAAAATGTATGACCAAGTTCAAAGTCATTGCACCTGACTGTCTGTAATGGAATGAATTAGCAAAGTCACCAGCCTCACATAAAGAGCCAATACTCTACATTCTGAACAATTGAAAGTATCCAGAAATTAAAATCTCAGTCGTTAACATATCCAAATATTTCAGACACGGCCAGAGAGGTGTGTGGGACACAAAGGTTTCATAACACTAACATTACAGTCAACAAAATAACTCCTCAATCCACGTATTCATAAAACCTTAGACAGCCTCGGATAAAACTAGAAAGAAAAGAAAAGGGAACTGTAACCATTGAAATGACAAACCCTACTGCAAAGCAGACAATTCAGACGTGCACAAAAACAGCCCCTTGAAGCACACATTGAATTGTAGAGACTATGGTAGTTATATGGGCTTGATTTTGAAGTGAAGGGAGATGAGAGAGAAAACAAAGCACTTCAAGTCCTGCAACCACATAAAATGCATATAAGAACACAAGAAAAAATAAAAAATAAAAGTTGGTAACCAGACAAGCAATGGGACACTATTGGCAATATTAACAAGCAGATCTAATGGTAAAATATGAAAAATCAAAAGGTTATTGGAATTTTGAAAATAAGAATCTTGGTTTGTCATTAACATCCTGTAACGCCCAAATGAACCCTATTAAACTTCCCAGTAAATTAGTGAAATTACAAGAACAGTTTGTCTTTAGAAATCAATTCTCTATCCATCTCACCTTAAGCTTTGGATACTTGAAACTAGCCACTCTAAAAATCTCTCTTGCTGCACACAATGCTTAAAATCCTTGCTTTTGCATTTTTCTTTCAAAACACAACTATTATGCCTTCATGACAAAGACAATAGATTCCATTTAACAAAGAACACAAATATAATATCCAGGCAAGCAAGTTCACAGCCCCACAGAGACACAAGTTTCCAAACCCTTTATTTACTTGCTTAATACACAGATTTAGAAAATGTATTTTTCTCACAAAAGTTTTGATGGATAATCATATTAATCACTCCATCCCACAATGCAGCATGCACATAAAACCATAACTTGTAAACTACTCGGGCTTTCATAAAAGCAAGTGCAGTTTGAAATCATTATGACACGTATAATTTTTCCTCTTCAGGGAAGCAATATCACCTACTTTCCCAGCATTTCCCCCATTTAACAACGACATATCAGCATGCTAACAAGGGTAACTTGCAATTCAAGAATGAGCACATTTGAAAGTAAACCCACAGTTAGAATCCTTTCAACAAGAATAAAATGACTTAATAGTAGAAATACAAATTACTGTTCAAGACACTATTTACACACAATGACTGTGAGCAAACTTTAACCACCACATTCAAAGAGATATCCATGCTTATAAATTGCAATCACCTGAACAAGATAATAGAAGATGCGAAGCCCTTCAGGATCCTGGCTACTGTGAACATCAACAAGTGATCCAATCTTAGACGTAGTAAATGAAATATGCTCATTCCCCATCACAATCTCCAGCTCTTGCCTCCCAACCCGGTCTGGCTCTGGCCAGTTGTTGTCATCTTCCTTCATAATCTAAAGAAACCAATAATCTCAAAACATGAAAGAACCAAATCTAAACTGCCAACGAGTCAGAATTTAGAAGAAGTTTTCTAGCTCTTTTACATGAAAATTCATCAAAAAAATTATAAAAATGTTTGCTAAATGCAAGCAAAATAAGAGTTGATTTTTGTTAAAATCAACGCTTAAGTAATTTAGTTAAAAACAAGGCAAACCAAAACCCTAGGTTCCATCTGCATTTACTTATAACTTCGAAATTAACAAATTTCATATGCTAAAATCCAATCCTAAGAGTTCTCTAGGAAAATAAAATATCTAATAAACAAACAGAAAATTATTTACAGCAATGGCAAGATTGTAAATTTTGTAATCAACATGACCGAAAAAATTAGACAAAACCCTAAGCGAAACAAGAGATTTAAGAAGTTAGAGAGAAAGAGGGAGGGTGAGAGAGAGGAGTACTTCGCTCTCGGAGATGATGCGGCGGCACTCTTTGAGAACGGCAGGGGTAAGAAAGACTTCTTTACGAATCATGGTGTCGTTTTTGTAATTAGAGTTGTTTGCGTATCGGAGTTTTCCATCAGGCCGGAACTCGAATTCCAAGAATTCGTGACCGAATTTACCTCTGTGACCAACGTAGTAACGAAGATAGAACTCTCCGTTATCTTCCTCCATCGCTGCCATTGCTTCTCTTTCTCTTCCTCTACCTCTCTCTTCGTGCTTCTGTTTTATTTCTATGAAAAGAGAAGAAAAAATCGAAACCCGCTCTTAAAGTCCAAAGCTTATAGATTTTAATGGGCTCGGCCCATTGTCTTGGATCATTGAGCATTTCTCTATCGTTAGCTTTTGATGGTAACCACGTTGGGAATTGCAATATTGATTGTGCATTTTTATTTTATTTCCGAGATAGACTCAATTTTTATTTAATCACTGGATTAATTTAATTCAATCATTTCTATTAAAATGGTTTTTTTTTTAAATCCTTTGAAATTAAACTTGGATTTGATTTTTTTGAGGTAATTGGGTTTAAAAACTTGGACGATTTCTTTGAGTTTGGCAAAATCAATGTTATTTTCAGTTCAATTTATTAAAAACTTGATTTTAATAATACAAGTCCTATAATTATAATAATAATAATAATAATTATTATTTTCATAATACAAGTTTTTAATTTATACATCATGGATTAATACGACAATACAAGTCTTATAATTATAATTATTATTATTATTTTCATTTTCTCGCTCTCTTTTATTTATGCTACTAAGGAAAAATTTTAATCCAAGATTTTTAAGAAGGAAAGATAAAGATGGAGTCATTTGAGTTAACGATATACAGGCCTTATTGGCAGGCACACAATGAAAATCTTTTTATGCTTTTTAACGTGTATTCTCTTACTTCAAGGGCTGGTCTAGCAGATACATGGAGCTCTGTTATCTCTAGGTCTCGAATTTGAATCTTCCTGCTAATAAAAAACTCTTGGGATCACGGATTGTAGAGTGTAAAACACCTTGTGTAAAGCTGATTTCAAGGATTTAAATGAAAATTGAAATAGAATACCTTGCGTTTTTTTTTTATATATATATAAAAATCTTAATTTGGGGCTGTAGAAAAGAAAATGGTTTGGGCCATATACGTCTTTTTTTTTTCCAGCTAATTTGTGCCATATCCTTTTCTTCAGCATTAATCTATTTCAACACGGCATCCATTATATATAGCAGCCCATATATTAAAATGTAGACTTTAACCTAATTCATTTGAAAAATATTGCACTCCGCATGCCATAGCATCAATGGATACACTCATTTGACAGTTGTATTGGTCCAGTTGTCATGCTTTATTATAAAGTCTATTAGTCTAACTCACCAGGACAATTTAACAGAACATGGCCTTAGGATACATGCCAAGCAAAACATATATTTCCAATCACCTCAGAATCGTATTCTAGCAAATGGTTTTTGCTACAAGGAACATGCATGATTTGTTGCATTTATACACAAATAATGGAGCTTATAAATAAAACTTATTAATTATTCAATAACATTATATATATAAACATAAATTTCACATCCCTCATCCAATAAAAATAGGAAAAAACCAACTTCAACCCAATGATAACAAGGACATTAACAACGATAATATGGCACTGCCTCTTCACTAGCCCATCAATGCAACAGTTGTTCCGAATACAAGAAAGACACCAAGCATCATGTTATATAAAATGCTGGTGGCTCCATTATTATTCTTCGATGGTGGTGGTGGTGTGGTACTGGTGGTTGATGGGGTGGTTGGTGGGGTGGTTGAACCACCGTCGGATACTGGGGGGGCAGGTGTGGTGGGGGTAGTTGGGGTGCCACTGGCTGCGACAACGGTGACTGTTAGCTTCATGCCGCCGGAACAGTGACCAGGTGTGGAACAAATGAAGTACATTGGACCAGCCGTGGACAAGGGTACTGTTGAGCTTCCATCAGTATAGGATTTCAAGATATTACTTGTGCTGCAACTATCGTAGTCCGCTTTCGATACTTCAGCCACACTGTGTGAGGAGCCATATTTGAACACTGGATTTTTTCCAAAGTTGTAAAATGATGGTTAATTGATTAATTACTCTGTCTTATATCATAACGAAAAACTGGATCTTATGCAATGTTATAATGAAGGCACTAAATATTCTACTCAAAACTCATAATAAACAAGGGATTAATTCAACTTACGAAGAGAGTCACCAACAGCGAATGTTTTACCACTAGCCCAAGTGGTGTAATCTCCGAAATTGGTCCAGCCGGACGAGTCACCGACGGTGTACGTTGTAGCAGCATAAGCTGCTGGAGCGGCAAGCACAAGAATTAGGAGAGCAGATGCAATATTGGCCATGTCTGAAAGCCTTAACAGTCTCTAGAATACAGGAGTGGTTAATTAGTGGCTAAGTTGAAAAGGTGAGGCAAGGCCTTCTATCTTATATAGGCTGCCAGAGGTATATTTGTTGAGGACGGAATTAGTTTATTGAAAGGAGAGAGAGTCTTCTCCTGACACCCATGTAATTACCTGTTACATGTAACCAACTTCCCTGTCTGGAATCAAGAATATTTAATAATATAGTGGTTAAAATTAACAACTCTTCTCCCCACCCTATTCTGTCTACCTAATGCTTTGATAAATTCAGCTTCTGCACAGCTGACTTGCCTAGGGCTTACACGGTCTGGCTCCTCTGTTAATATCACTCTTGTTTATTCAAATTATGGTCTAATAAGTTGGTTTGGTCACTAAAAAGAATAGTTTTCTCCCTCCCTTAATTTCTTGAATTCAAGCTTCAGATCGATATCTAGTATAATTTATTCTTCTAAATGCATCGATTCAATGTATGAAATGCATTTTTAAAATCGCGTAAATTAATCCAAAGTTATCTATGATCATCTAACAATAAAAATAAATAAAAAAATTAATACAAGAATATAATTTAATTAATCAGGTTTTAAATTTATTTTCTAGAAATTATTAATTTGAATCTTATAAATTTCAGGAAAATTTACATGTTTGTTAATTTTAAAGCATGTGGAATTAGTTGAGATGTGTATAAATTAGCCGGATATCAACAGTACTAATCTTAAAAAAAAAAAAAAAAGAATACGCCATGCAGGGTACTGTAAAACGAAAGCCAAGCCAAGCCAGTTTGGCATAACCTCTCATGAAAACATGGAACTTTCCAAAAAATAACGTCTCACATTTTTATATTATTATATCAAATGCCACCAACTACACTGATAAGAAAATCATGATGCAGATGCATATTAGGTTGGCAAGTATGTGTTGACCCTGAACTTATGAGTTGGTGGATGGGTTGTTGATGCATGAATTAAATTTATTGCCGTGCCTTATTTTTCTTTCTCTAAACTAAAGAGATCGCCATAATTAGGCTGTAGTGCAAGAAAAACTATCCGCATCAGTGGACCAGGATACATGTATTTTCAATGATTAACTGCCCCTTTAGAATCGTGCTTAATCATGTAAAATATTCTCAAATTAGGGACTGATAATTCTTAAAGTAATGATTATTGTAAATTAGGAGTAATTATTTTCAGTTGAATTGTTATAAGAAAAATTACTATATTAATTTTTTTTTAAAAATAAAACCGAACCAAAACCAATTCAAACCAATCTGTTTTGGTTCAGTTTTTTAGGATGAAAACCAGTTCAAACTAGTTGGGCTCGATTTGACTCTGTTTTGGCTTGGTTTTTTTGATTTGGATTCTGTTCGGTTTGGTTTTTCCGGTTTCAGGCTTATTAAACTGACACTGAACCGAACTGATTGGTTTTTTTTAAAATTTTAATTGGTTTTTTTTTACGATTCGGTTTTTTAAGTTAAATTTTTTTAGTTTTTTTGGTTTTTTAATTTTTTTGCTCATTCCTGTTGTAAACCCAACAAATTACTTTTACGCCAATATAAGATAATAATATACAATTACCATAGAGCACAAAAACTTGCTCCTTTAGAATGGAGATATTGTAATATTATTAGCATATATAGAACTTTATAAATTATCAGCAATGCTCCATTTCTAGAGAGAAGTGAAATAGAGAAGTGAAATTCTACTGTTGTCTCAAGTCATAATAAGACAACACGTAAAGAGATGTTGACAAACAAGCAATCTAGTAGTTAAACTTGTAATAGTGAAGTAATAAGAAGTAAATTAGAGAGAGGGGGGGAGAGGTATTCTTGATCTGAATTTTCGTATCTCCATCTTGCAACTCGCATGTAAACACATGATTAATTGAGAATTTTAAGTTGACTGATGTATGTTTGTTTTTGAGGTAGTTTTTGTAGTTGTGATTTAAAAAAAATAAAATTTTAAAAAATGTGGTTATTGGATTTAGATATGTTTTTGATAAAAATTAAGGTTGAGGTTTATGTGTAGCAAAAAACATATATAAAATATCTTGTAGTTGTGTGGTTATGGTTGCTTTTTAGAGTGCTTTTTACTTGGAAATGCATTAAAATAATATATTTTTATTTTTTAAAAAATTATTTTTGATATCAGTACATCAAAATGATCTAAAAACACCAAAAAAAAAATTAATTAAAACAAAAGTATTTTACAAAACTCAGTTAAAAAAGCATGTAAATACTGCTTCATGAAAACTGCATTTCAAACTTAATTTTTTAGCGGACCCCATAGTATAAAACACAGTTTTTACAGTTACCAAACACCTTGCTATGTTTTTTGCACTGTAAACACAAAAATAGAGGCAAAACAAACACATTTCATAATTTGACTATCACTAAGTCATTTTGTTTTTTCAATATTAAAAATAAATTCATCTTTGATCAAATTTTAAATAAATTAACCATATCTGAATTATCATATTTTTCTACTCAAAGCACATTTGTTAGAAATGATGTCATAAATTTTATAGTCAAATTAAAGTTATATTCGAGTATTAGATTCATGATTGGAGCTATAAAAAGCAAACGACAGACTTTCATAGATTAATTTATTGTTCCATTTAATTGAATTTTGCTTAGCATGACACAGCAGCAAGAAGATTATGCGTTTTGTGGATTGTTTATAGCAGGAGAAACTCAACTGCTCATGATGCTCTCTCTAAATTAGCAAGTCTTACCTTATCTCTTCATGCACGCTGGATTGCTATTTACGTTAATGGGCAAACAAGGAAAATACACCCACACTTTGACATCCCGTCTAAGCCAATCAAATTATAATAGATGGCCGTGGACATGATCTTCGCCTTGTTGCTAAAGCGTATGATCTTGATCGGGAACTTGATTAAAACTGGGCGACGAGTGATTCAAGACGAGGAAGTTGACCTGGATCCGGATATGTGTGGGAGGCACTGAGATTTCATTGACTAGGTGCCTTCTCTCTCCCTAAACAAAAGAGATCAAATGAATGATATTACAATCTGTTTCCAGCATAATTTTCATTGCTACAACCTTAAAGCCAACCTTGACTATAAACATAAATGACAGCAAATTAAAAACATGGTTGCAAAAGGAGAGCAGTGCAGACTTGAGTATTTCATGTGCCATGTATGAAAGGAAAAAAGAAGAATAATCCATGCTAACATTGAACTCGCAGGTCTGATAATAAGAAAAAAAGAGAAACCAAATGGTCATACCCTACATTGCTAACTCAATAAGCATCATATCATGACATCATATTTCTAACTAGGCCAAGAACCCTAACATACTGATAAAAGAGAGAACAGTGTTGACCCTCAAGGCGATCTCGGTTCACTCTATTGCCACCAGCAAGGTTATTGCAAGGGCTGCCACCAATGACAAGATCGAACCCCCCAGATGACCTGATCCATGCACGTCTCAATATCAGAACCATTGATTGTTTGTATGTCTGTAATCTCAATTAGATTTCCCTTCTGGTTTGCCTGTTCCCATGCACCAACTTCGGATAACATCTCTTTTGGAAACTGAAATATCGACAGATACCACATTTTTCAAAGGAATTCCAAGTCGATGAAGAGCAACTTCAGCTCCACCAATACCGGAGAACAGAGAGAGCACATTAACCCATGATGAAACTCATCTTTCAAAACTGAAAGATGGTAAGCAACTGTGTCAGCCTAAAAAAATGGTTTAGTTAGTCTCATTATTTTCATACATATATATAAGGAGAGCACAGATTACAATGCAAAAGATAGCGTGTGCAAACCTGAAATGAGTTTCCCAGTACTCTATACCTCTCTGTAAATACTAACCCCTCCACCTGTTGTGTGGTACCTGGGGTATCCTAGCAGCATCTCTAATTCATCGTTCTAGGGGTGGTACTTTGTTTTTCCCTACCCAAATCAAATTCAACTTCCTACATTCTTGGAGCACAAACTGTTTTGTCACTTCGAGTAGGCTCACCAATGGATCTTTCAAGTCTTAACTTTATCCTTTCAGTGAGTTTTGCACTCCCGATAACAGGGACAAGGCAATTGAGCTTGGTTCTTGGGATCCCATGAAGGCCACCATTTACTGGTTGAGGACAAAGCTTCTTGTATAGAAAGTGGTTGTCTTGGCAATGAAGGGAATCGGTTATGAATACAAACTCCTTTTCTGGCAGCAGCACAAAAGTGGAGGGAATCAACAGACTCTGGCTTCATATCATACAAGAAGCGAGACATTGTGCTCCACACCCCCTTGGGAGCAAAGGCCACATTTTCATAATAAAAATATCTTGGTTACCTTGGATCTCTCTATAAAAGAGAATGACAAGCCCGGGTGTAAGCCCCTTTTTATGGGCCGAAAGGTCGTATATCTTCTTTAAGAAGATACTCAAAGAAACAACGAGGCCCGTTTAAAATCCAATCACATTTTGAAATCGGGCCCATTAGATAAAAGATCGGCGGGCCATATATCTTGGTTATGAAACAACTAGGCCCGTTTAAAATCCAGTCAAAATTTGAAAGCGGGCCCACTAATCTAATATTTGAAAGATCAAGCCCAACCCAGTCCTACTGTCGAACCGAATGCTATTAATGCTCGTTTTCGCTTTCGTATTGTATTATCTCGCTCGCGTTCGTTGTATTCTTCTTGCGCTTATATTCACCGACGATCAATCTGTGAAGAGGCATCTCAACGGTGATTAACTCGCCGGAGAATAGTCGGAATCCGGAAGCCTCTACTTCTATTGAAAAATACAACACGACCTGATCATGAATCCTGAGTAGTAAGTTGCTAATCTAACAATAATCAATCACATTAAACACAGGCTAGTGTTTTGATCTAATCTCATTATCTGTTTTTGGATTGGATGCTGAAACCTTGTCTCTAAAACCTAGAAGCAGGAGCTCTTGTTGTAGATCCATGGATTTGAATGAAATTTTATGTGTTATGATCCACTAATCGGGCTGATTAGGCAAAGATTATCTAAGATTAATTAATAGCACGTGTTTGAATATAGGTTTGATTCGCTCCGGGTATCGCTTGATTAATTTGTATGTGTTTTTTCCAATCATAAGTTTGAGCTTTGATGAAGGTTTAGGGCGACAAGGAAAAGCGCTAAAGCATTCAGGATTAAACTATGGCAGATAATTTTGTAGTGTGTATGTTTTAGATGCGTGCGCATTTTCGTAGTTGTGGCGAATGTTGCGTGAGCTGATTATTGGAATTGAATTTTCCAAACTTAGTATGCAATGGAGTGTGAGATGAAATGGGGTTGAGTTTCTTTTGTTTTCATTGCTCTTGATGCTTTTGATTGACTATAGTCTGTAATGCTGTCTGTAGCGATAATGGCAATGGTAACAAGAGGGATTTTGAATTGATACTTCTCTGTTTTATGACGAACAAAAAAGAGTTTTGTTTTTCCGTTTGAAGTTTATAAGGTATGTCAGGAGTTTCTAAATATGAAAACTAGCATCTGTGGAGTGTCACTCTTATCATCAATTGTCACTGAATATTGGATCCATATCCCCGGATGCTCAACTCCCCTCCCCCTCCCCCTCCCCCTCCCCCTCCAATGCTTAAAAAAGAAAAAAAGAAGAGTTGAATGGTCCAGGGCTCATTGACGTGTTTCATTCTTTTCAGGAGCTATTGGTTGCAGCACTATTTTACTTTTTGCAACCTACATTTTGATAGAGCTCTAATATATCTTTTCATTCATTTGCAGTGATTACTTGTTCAAGCTCCTTCTCATTGGCGATTCTGGTGTTGGCAAATCTTGTCTCCTTCTGAGATTTGCTGTAGGTCTAAAACTGTTTTTGTAGTGAATATTTGAAATGTTTGTTTATTGGGTTTATTTGTCTTTATATATGTGATTCTTTTCTGACAAAAAAGTTTATGCACTGGACATAAGAAACCAAAATGCTACAACCATGGAGGAAAATTAATATGCCCGCACATTGTTTTATTTTCTCTGTAGACACATGTAGTTAAGTTTGTCGAGTTCTTTGGGGGTTATATCTCTTACATTTGAGAAATCCATAATTTATGTGATGCAGGATGATTCATACATTGAGAGTTACATAAGCACCATTGGGGTTGACTTTGTAAGTTAATCCTTGGAATTCCATAACAACTCTCCTTATTGTACCATATTACTGATTTCATTTTCTCCTTCTTTTGCTAGAAAATACGTACTGTGGAGCAAGATGGGAAGACCATAAAACTCCAAATTGTATGTACTCTGTTTTTTCTGGACATCAAGATTGCCATATTCTTTATCTATCACAATCATATATTGCTGATAAAGTGCGGGGCTTTGAATTTTTAGCACTTGGCGTTTTCTCATTGAATTATTTAATTGTTTGATTGTGTTTTGTTTGACATGTAGTGGGATACTGCTGGGCAAGAACGATTTAGAACGATTACCAGCAGCTACTACCGTGGGGCACATGGTATCATAGTGGGTGATCATGTTCTCCTAATCCTCTTTGTACTTTGATTTCACCCAGTGTTTTCTTCTTTCAACGTATCTCTTCCCTGGGGGGTTTTGTAGGTTGTTTATGACGTGACAGACCAGGAGAGCTTCAACAATGTCAAGCAGTGGCTCAATGAAATTGATCGATATGCTAGTGATAATGTGAACAAACTTCTGGTTGGAAACAAGTCTGATCTCACTTCAAATAAAGTTGTGTCATATGAGCAGGCAAAGGTAGAGCTAGTTTTTCTTTATCTAGTGAACTGTTATAAGCTGTGTATAGGCATGTGTGTATTCGTCCTGATCAAGCTATAGATATTACACTTGAAACTTTTTCTTCCCTTCCCACCTCTCATCTCCATCCCTTTTGTCCTCTATAGGCTTTTGCTGATGAGATTGGTATACCTTTCATGGAAACTAGTGCAAAAGATGCCACTAATGTGGAACAAGCTTTCATGGCCATGTCTGCTGCAATCAAGGATAGGTACTGTTCTGTTATCTTCTTACGTTAACATTGAACCCGCCTTTTCTCCAAAAAGAAAAGAAGTCATGTAAGACAAGTCTATGAGTAAGATGCTTATTCTCAAGTTTTTCATGCATTTGACACAGATTAAAGAAGTTTTTGAGTAGCAAATGTCGCTTGAACTGAAGTAATTGCACTAGTCTGATTTGCTAGCTTTAGGAACAAGTCCATAAATGGCTTAATTGCATGTGTGAACTGTGATCTGGCTATCAAACCTTTCAAGTCAAAAGCTAGTGTGATGAACAAATGGAGATTAAATGCAGGATGATTGGATTTAAATGAGCTCTAAGCATGTTCAATTTGATCCAAACTACCATAAAAGGCAGTGAACCAGATATTCTGGTTGATAAGTAATGCTGTGTTAGGTGCTTGTTTCCAATCCTTGTTTTTAGGTTTGATTATGCCAATTGTCATGTCTAGAATCAGTGGTAAGATGTTCAAGAATAGATGAAATTTATTGATTTGGTCATCGCTGTTGGCTATTTGTGCCCTTGCTTGCATCTTTAATGTAACATATCTCATGCTCTAAACTTCCTATCAATCCAGAATGGCGAGCCAACCAGCCATGAACAATGCAAAACCTTCAACAGTGCAGTTCAAAGGGCAGCCTGTTGAACAGAAGGGCGGCTGCTGCTCATCTTGAACCAAAAGAAGTATGATGAATTTTCTTTGGCCTTGTCCATTGGCTCAACCATTACTTGTAAGATACCCTTTCGGCCTTTCTTGTATTCTCATTCACTTAAATCCTATTTGAAGTCGACATTATTATCAATTTCCCTCATTTAAGTTCATGTAAACTGTTTCAAGGTCTGTTCCTTAAACACATTTGGGCTTGTACAAAGTAGTAATAGATATTCAAGATTGTTCCTTATTTGACCCACTCTTTAAAACCAGACGTGCCTCTTAGCTCGTTATTGCATGTTTTCAGTTCTGTGGTTATCTTGTTTTTTCGCTCAAGTGTGAGGTTCAAACACATGAATAAATGAATATGTTTCTTTCCATTATATTGGGCAAGTTCAACTATTGGGATGGATAAAGTTTATTCAACGCTAGTTGTCCATCTCCTTTTTCAAACAACCGAGTCCAAAACAAGGAGGGATTCTAGAGTGTAGGAGGAATCTGTAGGACGAAGCAGAACATGTATATAATATTTGGAGATCGTGATAAATGATAATTTGCGCAAGGTTTCGAAAGGAAAATTCTATCCGGGATGGTTTTCACCATCAAGGAAAGGGAAACGGTATCCTTGGACACCTCTGGGAAAATACCCAATAATGTCGTGGTTGAACTTCAGATATGGAGGTATCTACTGGCTAGTATGAGTCGGATGACTGCTCAGAAGTTGGCTCCTTGTTTGACTATTTGGTTACGGATTGATGCCAATCTAGCCCCGAAAGTTAATATGACCTAAGAGATCAATGGCGTCCCTGGAGATAGGCAGGGTGTAAGAGTTGCATCGGTTTTCTTCTCGGACAATGTGTGAATGGGCCGAGTGGAGGGAGGATGGTTATCTCTAATTTGAACGAGCCTTGAAAGCATAGTTGAGTAAATTTATTTCTCAAGTAAAAGCTACCAATCTCATGTTTCCGTCCATGTATCACCAGGCTGCTGCCACCTCCCAACCCCACCAAGGTTCGGTATGTTAGGGCCTGAGATCGTACTACAAGGAACAAGATATGCAGAAATTTTTCGGTTTGCGCGGTTGCTTTCCATTTCGAGTATGTTTGGTAGTGTGGTAACGGTTGTTTTTCAAATAATTTTTCGTACCGAAATACATGCTAATGATGTTTTTTTATTTTTTAAAAATCATTTTTGATATCAGCACATCAAAACGATCTAAAAAATATAAATCGAACTCAATTTTAATAAAAAAAAAAATCAAAATTGGCAAAACGCAGGTTAAAACGCACTACCAAACGATCCTAGTCTTCAGTTGCATAATTTTTTTTTAAATTTTTTTTTTTTACGAACCCTAAGCTGCATAATCGCCAATCAAGATCGCTGTACTAGGGTGCGACAAGCATTCGAAAGAACTCGCATGGCAGCTGGGATTGCGTCCCAATTGACAGTACGAAGCTCAAGATATTATTTGCACACAGTACTTCTCTAGTACACTAATTATTCAATCAATGGCAGCGGCAGCGGGGTATTTTGTCCCAATAGATTCCTGCGCGTCAAGGAGAAGAGAAAGAGTTGAGGAGAGAAGAGAAAGAAAGAAAGAAAGGGAAGTTGGTGTTTTTTACAGAAAGGAAAGAGAGAAGAAGAAGAAGAAGAAGAGGCGTCTGAAATTAGTATCCCAATAGATTCCTACAGAGCACGGACCATTCCCTATTATTCCTGTTTTTCATTGTAGTTTCACCATGTTTTTTTAAATTCTTTATTATTTTTTTTGAAAAACTTTTAAATAAAAAATTAAAAAAAAATATTCCTTTAATATATTTTTAAATGATATAAATGGTCGAAGACCAACTTCTTCGCAGACATTACATGAATAAAACACAAGGCATGGTAACGCTGAAACAAGTTTAAGAGCTTGTTTGGTAAGTCACTTGACAATTGCCATGACACAGTGCAATCAACACCAAAATGATGGCAGTTGGGTGATACCTGACATCAAACACATAACTGGCCGCTAGTGACGTAAAATCAGGTAACCTCTATTTTGTTGAATGAAAATCAAATTTATGAATAAAATTTATTTGACTGAAACAACGTTTCCAAGTCGGAAGAAAAAATACGCATCTAATGCACACTTTTATTGCTCTAGATAGCAGTTTTGTCACTTTGCATCCAGAAACCTTCATATTTTCATATGGAGTGCTTCGGTGGCAAAACACTGGAGATGTGAGCAGAAAGAAACAGAACTTAATAATTTTTTCTTGGAAAAATAGGGTTCGTGATCTATTTCAAAACAAAACTGAGTAGCAATTTCTAGTCATAAATAACATGTCTCGACTTTCCCCAAATTCTCAATAAGATGATTGCATGCCAACAAGAGGAGACCGCAGGGGAACCAAAGAAACAACTGAAATATACATAGTAAAGCATAAAAATAAATAAAGATCTTTTGATACAGGAAACCATGTTATTCCAGTCAATTTCCTGTGTGCGTGATTGAAGAAAAGAACCCAAAAATGGATAGACGTGGTGATTCTAAGCCGGGTTCTGGAGCATCTCATTTGCCACCCAAGGTTGGGAATTGTCCAGGATCTTCAATGGAAGGGGCTGACACGTTGCTCATTCCATCCCTATTGCCAAAACCTCTTGCACCACGGCCGCGACCCCGACTGCGACTGCCTGAGCCATAGTACCTCTCCCCTTCAGCAGGCTTCAAGAACTCATTAATGCTGACAGACTAAGATCATCACAACAGTTAGGATGATGGTTAGCAATAATCCAAATTATATAATGTGAGCAAAGTGTGAATTAAACAAGGCAAAACCAAAACAATTACAGTTTTCATGGGAAAAAAAAATGCCACTCAAGACATTTCATAGATTGGTTATCAATAGCAACTCCCATGCAGTCCAACCAAGAAGACAAACAAACCATTGTTTAGATTCCTCAGAAGAACAGGAAGGCAATGTCTGGAAGTGCCTTTTACAACATACAAGCAACAAATTCACATGCTGGCCAGCTTATTTGATGGCCATCATCAGCAGAAACAACAATAACAGACAGGTACAGCAAATAAAAATGAAAGAAAGGAAAGGAAAAAAACGCAAGAGATGCCCTGAAGAACAAAGCAAATTGGTCAAAGTGCTCTCGAAAGCTTATATGTTAGTACGTATGAAAAAAAGGCGAAGAAACATGGGCACGCATGAATACCTTCTTAGCTTTCTCATCTTTCTCATACGCCTCTTTCCGCTTATCCTTGTCAGAACCCTTGAATATAGAAATAGTTGCAAAGATATTCAAAGGACTGACATTGGTATAAAACCAATGGGAATTTAAAAGATTTAACAGAGCACAGTAGTCTCTACCAATTTAATAAAGACATCGTTGTTTTCCTTCTTGTTCGAAAGCTGCTGCATGGATTGAAACTCTTTAGCATCGACCTTTCTTTCTTCTGTCTTAAGTGCCTGCAGGGCCTTCCTCTTCTCTTCCAGCACCTTCTCATACTCTTCAAGAGTCATCACCTGAATAGAAAGAAGTATCATAAGTCGTCCTTTTGAAATGGTAAAAGTTTCTTATAACACTAATTGAACGATCAATGCTAGAATTGTAGCTGCTTGAATAGGTTTTAATTGAAAAGTTAGTCATTTAGTGCCCTAGAGCTGGAGCTCTTAAACAAAAAAGTTCAACACTCGCACCAAACACCATAATTAATATCATGAAATACTCTCAAACTAGATAAATCAGAAACAGTAACATCAAGTCCAACCAATTACAAAATTTCAAACCGCCTAAATTGAAAAATGTGATAAGGGACAGAACTTGCAGATAACAAACAAGTCAATATTTGTATGCCTTTACTCATTCGTCCTATACATTCCGATATCAACAATGAAACTATGAAAGTCATGCAAGCTCTCCCCCAAGCAGAAGAAAACAAAATACAACATGGTGATATGGACATCAGACAAAACATCTAATTACTACAGAGTGCATTCACCTTGTCCTCTGGTTCTTTCTCTTCAGGTTCATTAGCAGGGTTCTCCTTTTTCCTATCTGCTGCTGCTTCCTCCACAGGCTTGTCATCACCCAAATTCTTCTCACCCTCAATGGCAGCTTCCTCAGTTACCCTAAAATAATAATAATAATAATAAAATACCAGTGCCCAACTATTCTTGAAATGAAGTAGTTCTTCAACAAGTACAACAGAAATATAACAGACTTTTACAGTGGAAACTACACACAAGGACATTAAATGCTGGTTGGTTTTATAAAACTTACTGGGCAAGCTCATCAGTCGGAGTTCCCCAGTTCCCACGACCAAAGCCTTCACGCTTCATCTCATTTCTGCATGTATACAGAAGTCAACTTAAATTCATGAACACATGGCATATTATAAATGATAAAAATATGACAAACAAACACAAACTATCATAAAAAATTACCCACCCACGTCCAGTCCCACTCCAACGTTCATTAGTTCGACGAGGACGCTCTCCTTCACCAACTTCATCATTACCAAAACCCCCACGACGGCCACCACGGAAACCACCACCACGAGGTCCACCATATCCACGTGATTCAAAAGTCTTTGCAGCATCTCCATCTTCAGCAGCACCTTGAACAGCTGGTGCTCCAGAGTTACCGAATGAACTCTCATTGTTGTTGAAATCCCTATTATATCCCCCACGACCACGCCCATATCCTCTTCCTCCACCTCGGCCTCCTCCTCTCCCACCTTCAGTCTTCGCTTCCCTCACTACATAAATATAAACAGACAAAAACTAGCAAATTCATACGGAGACACCATATTTTGAAACCACATGGCCACAAAAAATGAAAACATGCGAAGATAGTCATCAAGCATACATTTTTTATACATTAATTTTGCTCATTCTACAAAAATAGCAAATAAAAAATTCTTCACGATAATTAAAAAATCACAAATTTTCACACAAAAAAAAAAACTAAATCCACACACAAACAAGATGAACAAAAATAATAATAACTGACCAGCCTGTGAAGGAGGAAGAGGCTTGGAAGGGAGCTTAGCAGCAGGAGCGGGTTTAGATTGAGTCTGAGCAGGACCTTTCTTAGTAGCCGCTGCGGCGGGAGGAGAAACCACCGGCTTTAGAGCAGCGATGAGAGATGGATCCTCGGCGTCATCAACCAATAAATCAAAAGGATTGATCGTCGCCATTTCCGATAAACAAAAACCTCAACAACAATCAAACTAACACGCCACAAAAAACACCTCCACGAAACCCTAAGGTAACAAGACCTCCATATTTATCGTTTCTTGTTTTATCATGAATCTAGATCTGTAAGAATAAAGAACTCAATAAAGTTAGAGAGAGAAAGAAAAGAAAAGAAAAACCCTAGCCGCAAGAGATACAGCGAGAGGGAGAGGGAGACCTACTATGAGATGTTAATGTTGTTGGAGACTTGCTGCTGCTGTTTAGAGTAGTGTACTGATTTTATTTTCTATTTTTATTTTGTCGTTGATATTAAAGAGGGAGCGTTTCTCTTTAGGTGCTGGTTATTGGATATATTTACGGCTATGCCATTTTCGAGATAAGAAAGGGTGGAGTGACCGACCACTGCTAGTGAGAGTGAGGTTTCTTTATTCTATAGGTTTATCAAGTTGTGGACTTGTCGTTTTTCAGAATCAAGCCAAGGATGGTGTCTTCGCACCCTGTTTTTGCTGGTAGTAGAGATAGGATTTTGTTCACAAATTAAAAAATAAAAAATTATTGTTAAAAATAAATAAATAAGTTTATTTTAATTAATAAAAATATATATAGAGAGAGACACCCACATACATTTAATTGACTGTAGTTTATAGCTTAATGATTTTTCTCCTTGACTTTCAGGTCTCCACTCCCTCAGAGTAAATTTATTCTTTTGCATGTAACGGATGATTGATTTGTTTTGACACGTGGGGTTAGAATGACCGGTCATTCTCAGGTTTCGCTTACAGTTAATGTAATAAATAATTACCACGTCCTTTTTTACACTTCTTCAGCTTTTTTATTTGGCTGTTTGCCTTCCATGATAATCAGTATCGTGGTTTGGATGTGGTTTATATGACCTGATTGGTATGATTCGGTACTAAGCCAATATCAGATTGACTAGCAAATCAGGAAGATACTCTGATTTTTTATTTTTTAAAAAATAAATTCTTTTCAGGATTTAAAAAACAAACAAAAAACAAACTATGAAAATAAAACTGATTTCTTTTATTAATTCTGAATTAATCTTTTAGGCTAGATCTTGTATCTAGGACTACTAATCTACTTTATGGATATTTTGGTCGAAAAATAACAAAATTGTTAAAAATCAATTGTAGTTAAGAAGGCATGCTCTTACCAATTGGAATGTAACCCGAAAGCAGAATATTATATAAAAAAAATAAGTTGTGAGGTGTTTTTTTTTTTTAATACTTTGTACTTACTGTTTATTCTAATGTATCACTATGGATTTGGATTTGAACAGTATTTTTTTTAAAAAAAAATAGTTAGGTCATTGAACTTTTTTTTCACAATAGCACCCCTTTTGTGCAAAAGTTAATATCTACTTGCTCCTTTAAAAAAAAAAAAACGGTTAAATTGAAAGGCATATCATCAAAGTATAATTAAACGAGTAAAATAAATGGTAATTTTAAAATTCATCCAAAAAAGTTATTTTAACCCCTTTTCTTTTTAGTTAATAGATTATTGGTTTTTTTACTTGTTAAAAATTTAATTTTAGTATAAAACTTCATTTTTATCAATCCCTGATTTGTTTAAGGAGAAAATGAGATTTGATGAATTCTTGTATATTAAGGAGAATTCATCGTTAACACCTATTCCAACACTAAAATAATTGAAAATTATGTTTACGAGTTTTGTTCATTTAAGAGAGTTTTATAATAGTTATTTTAAGTATTAATATTGCCTGGAAAAAATAAATCACATATATTTTATTGTTGTATAATTAAATAAAAAATAATCTTTGAGAATTTTTTTTATTAAATTCAATGATATACATGACTTGTATCGCAAATTTAGTTGATTGAATCGATTCACTTGGGTTTTTTTTTAATTGAGTGCTTTTTTTTTACTAATTTAGACTTTCAACATTGTATTAATTAGAGAATTAACCTATATAATTTTAATATATTTTTATCTTAATATTAAATTAAAATATCATTTTAATATGCATGCAGTTCACTTTCAATTCATGATTAGATTCTTTTTTAGAAGATACATCAGCTATAATTTTTTTTTTTGTTTTTTTTTTTTTAATTATTGCTGCAAACCGGCGGCGGCAATGGCTAGTGCAAAACTAAACGATCTGTTCAGGGAAGGTAAAAAACGATATTAAAGCACAAGCAAACAGCGGGTTGTCGTTCAATCTAGAATTGAACTGGCCATCTGTAAATATCCAGGGCTCATGGAAATTAAGAGGTTATTATTCGATTGACTGACAAGACCTCATTATTCGAATGGGTTGTTTCACTTGCTTAACCTAGAAATTTTCTTAGATTTATTCAATTCTACTGTCCATAATGAAATTCATCGCATTTCTCTGGTTAGAACAGCTAGCCTAGCACTGCATTTTCAATTTTTCAGGTACCATGCTACACAAGCTCTTTTGAGCTCTAGCAATTCGGCGAAGCTTAAATTTAAATGCACGAGGTATGATCTTGACATAACAATTTGCAAAACATCAAACTTGATACTCAACTAAATCTATCAAATGCAGAGACTTCAAAAAAGATTTATTTTAAAAATTATAAACTTTTATTTGTTTGTTTTTGAAAAACATATTTTAAAAAATTTAATTATTTTTTATTTTTTATTAATTTTAAATTAATACGTTTTTAACATTTTAAAATTATTTTGATATGCTAATATTAAAAATAATTTTTAAAAAATAAAAAAAATCATTAACATAGCAGCTTCCAACTTCGACTCAATCGCCCTTTACATACAGATGCATTCAGTGGCACCAGGTATCATGTTCATATGCCTGATATAATGAGCATATAAATCAACCAGGATGAATAATTATTTCTCATATATTATTATATTAAAATAATTTAAACCATTGCCACCAGCAAAAACGTATCAAAATTTTTACATGCCTCGATATAATGAGGTTTTATGCACACGCCGATCCCAAAAACATTATCTACTCCAAATCATCTTTTCTTCTCTTCTCATCTTACCTTTTCCTTTTCTCCTAATGATCACATAATGAATTGTTGGCAAATTCTAAAATCCTGGTAAAACTGAAAGATCTGCTATGCCTCTAGGCAGGTCTGCAATTTTATTTAGCAGAGCAAGCCTGTTCTTCCTGATTCTTTCATCTTCCTGCGTGCAGACAAAAGTCATGTTACACAATATTGGGACCCATTAATAGCAATTATAAGCGAGAGGGAGTTATAAAAAGTAATTTGCAAAGCAATGAAAGCATGGATAATCTGCACATTTCATGGGTAGACTAACACTATGGCTTAAGGTCAGGCAGGACGAGAGCATGGAGATTAATGATAAAAATCTCAAATGTAATTTCCAACAACGAATATAGACATTAATGATAAAAATAATTGAGTCCTGTAGAAAACATACCACCATGACAAAAACATTATTGAAGAAATCCTCAAGCGGCTGTAGTAGCTCTGAGGATATCTCAACAAACTCATCAATCTCAATGCCTGTAAGATGGATGTGTTTATCTCAAGGTCAGTTTAATAGATGCCATAGTTCACTAATACAAATCAATGCAAATTACAAAATATTTCAAACCCAAAAGGAAGCATGTCCCATGGGAAAAAGCGATCTCAATTCCATGAGGGCGATCATTTTATGAAGAAAGATCATGTACCAGGATAAATTTTGCTTTTTGTGGACATGAAAGTGCTCCATAAAGCTCTCTCTTCATCTGTTTCAAACGCAGCCTCATCCACCTAATAAACAATTTCATACCATTAAAAAAAGATTTTCTAGCATAGACTGGTGCTCAATAAAATATATAGAACATAGAAATACAAAAAACTATGTTTCGAAGTTGCACTATCTTAGAGACAACCACAGAGACATGAGAAGATACTAATGGTTAAATAAAGTGGTACGTGGAATGCTATCTGATCTTCAAAGATGGAAGAAGCCCGGAGACATGTGAAGATACCGACACTGATAGAGGAGTCCATGTCAAAGGAGGTAATGCTTTATTGTCAAATATCTTGAGAGATGACTGTAAGGAGGACAGGGGGCACCTCGTAGGGGTTTTGAAGGCTCAAA
Source organism: Populus alba x Populus glandulosa (assembly GCA_033617975.1). Lineage (NCBI taxonomy): Eukaryota > Viridiplantae > Streptophyta > Magnoliopsida > Malpighiales > Salicaceae > Populus > Populus alba x Populus glandulosa. The sequence continues at coordinate 3,198,554 of CM066156.1, read as the reverse complement.
ATGGGAGAGGATCAGAGGATGCAGATGATTGACAAAATTTAGCTCCCCGAGATGCCATTATTGAGGTATAATGTGAACTAGATGTGCATATTTTAGTATTATCACAGAAGGGACCATGGCTTAAAATAAGAGGGCATTGCATAAGTTTTGTTTGAATATGCAAGTGGTGGTTTTGCTAGCTTGGTGATGCGGTAGTTGGTGGTGCCTTATCTTGGGTGGTGTTGGATGGTGATGGGTGCCTGGATTCTCCATCCTCAATCCACGTGTTGGTGCTTCCTTGTGTAGTGCATTCTATCAGTAGAGCCAGAGGTAGGTGAATTGCAGCAAGAGGAAACTCCCTTGCTAATATTTAACAGGATTAGAGTGCACTGTTATTTGATTTTGTTACCCTTTTTACTCTCATTTGCTTATAAAAGGATGTGGTGTTCTCTAACTTCATCTTCTACCTTCAATTAATTTAATTAATAACACACCGTTCTTTCATCTGAGAAATAGTACCTTCATATCAGTGTCCACATCCTTGCCACGGACAATTCTTGTTGGACGAGAATATGCTTCAACTACCTTAGGGAAAAGATTTTCTCTTGACAACGCCTCCATCTGAAATAAATTTTAAGTCACATTCAAAATTGATAAAGCATTCAAGAAAATTAGAAGGATGATAAATAAGACCATCCTTTTAGTTTCTTTGTTTCATGCTCATTAAGTTAGGAAATGAATCGGAGTCATGTTCACCAAGAAGTGCTTTCTTAGTAACTTCTGCCCTCTAAAAAAAAAACACGCATACAGAAGTACATGACAATGAATTCTAGCCCAACAAACTCTTCAGATCCAAGATTTTTGGGATAACAGATGCATGTCGAACCATTTCAAATTTGAGAACGTTGTTCTAAAATATCATCATTTACCTATTCATTGCAACCTTTGCACTAAATCAAGAGTCCATTTTTTAGTATACACAATTGTTTCAGGCAAAGCTTTAAAACATAATCCACATTTTATGCTTGAAATCCAGTATTACCACAACTTCAATGTCATTTATGTGGCAAGAGCAGACAAATTCTAAGGTGTTAGTTGACTTTCTTACTTGGACAGATATTTAGAGGCAAAATAAAACCTCGAACTGGAGCATTTTTTTGGGGGCCAGGGAGCATTTTATAAGAAAAAACAAATCAACTACTATAGTTTACAAAATCTTACATATATGTTTCACATCATACATAGGATGTGGAGCAGCTTTAGCAGCAAGGAAACAAGAAGTTAATACACAAGAGATCATAGGCGTTTTGCAAGCCACAAAGCATCTTCATATTATCTATTCCTTCTCTTTTGGCAATAGAATTGATCATGGCTCTAGTAGTGTTTGGTGGTATAAGCTTGAGGTCCTAACACTTAAGAAACACAATGCCCTAATTTTGCCTTCAGAATGCATCGAGTTATGCTGATTTTGTAGAGATAGCAATGATCCATAAATAAAAACCTTAAAAGTAGTAAGAAAAAACACTCAAAAAAATATCAAGCAAAACCACTTACTTTATATGCTGTCTTCGCTGCCAGACAAGGGGAACTTGCACGTTCTGCAAGAACAGAACGAACAATTTCTGGCCTTATTCCTTTGTCAACCTATAACCATAATGAGCAGGAATAAATTCTCATATCAATCTCTGGAATACTAAACTTTTACAAGATATTGTTATACTGGGAATTTAAAGTCTAGACCAAGATTGGCAAGATGTAATCATTGTGCTCGAGGCAAGTTTGCCCACCAATTTTAGCAACAGGTAGAAGGTTGAGGTTAGAAAGACATTAGTGTGCTCTCTTCAATTGTACAATCCTAAGACACTAATACAAGGTAGTCAATAGTTCCATCTTCACTTCGACTTCTTTTCCTTCTGCAGTTTGACTTTATTTTCCTGCTTATCTTCTCATTGGTTGAATTAACATGCATTTCCGTGTTCTCAGGCAGCCGATAAATAAAAAGGAATACAACCCCACCCTCATTTCACTGATCAGCCTCATGTCTTCATATCAGTTAAAAAGAAAAGCACCAAAAAAAGCTCTTAAGCTACACATAAATCATCCAAAAGTTTTGTAACAGGCAGAGAAGAACTTACATGTCCTAACATCTTTCTTATAATTTGTGGAATCAGTTATTTTGATCTTTTAGGGTTATCTAGCTGATTAATCATGTTAACTTGGTGGTGTCAAATGCATACGTACCAGGAATTGCTCCAATCTTCGAGTAACAAATAGATATACCTACAATAAATATTCAAAACCCCATGTTGTCATGCCTGTACTGACTCTAAACAAATAACAAGCACTGCTGAAGCCACCTAAAAATATAGGGTAACATACCAATCAGATGGTTAATTGGATGAACTCGAGTAATAAGACAAAAGTGAATGGTTTCATGTGAATAACAAGACACACGGATTATGGATTGTTATAACTTCTGCAAGGTGATGGCCCAGAGGGCGGATCATGTTATATATGTTGGAGACCAGCTATAGTAGAAAGTCTAAGGTCAAATCCTCGTATAAGTTTATGAAGTGGCTTGAGAGGCACATTGCAAGGAAAATGGCACAAGCTAAAGTTCCTACCAGAGTTTCTTTATTGTTTGGTCATATTCTGACATGAGAATTAGTTCAAGGAAGACTTCCTTATAGTTCAGTGGAAAGAGAGATTTGCTTGTCTCTCTCATTGTTTGGAGGAAACTGATGCCAATGAGAAGGGAAATAAAAGATCTTTCCTGCTAAAGATGATCTTGAGAGCTAGTGCAGGGAATGGAGGTTGGCTAGTGACCTGAAAATCTGGAATTTTTTAGAAGTGCTGTCCTGCACATTGTGATGAATTTTCAGGTTCATTGCACCAATTCAATGATGCATTTGCGTTTTTTCCTTTTAAAAAAACTGCGTCCCTTACTATAGATGACATTTTCAGGGAGATGAACAAGGAGGCGGGGCATTCTTGCAAGAATTTCAGAACTTGTTCTTACATCATTAATCATTGAGATATCTGCTTTAATGGGTTGCACGCCAGCAGCAAGTCTTAAAGCACGAACCAAATCCAAATTTTTATCATTATCCACCAATATTTGGACCTAAAACAAACAAATGCAGCACTGAGTTAATTAAACTAAGTTACCTTAAAGCCCTACAAAATAATCATATTAACTTACTAGACCATAAGAGATTCTTCGCAAGCCAAATGGGTCATTAGTGGAACTAGGTTGACAACCAGCAGCAAATAAGCCAACAAGGCTGTCCAATCTGCAAAATAACTTTCACATCAATAGCATGCAAACCAAGCATTGTAATTCATGATAGCGAGTGTGTCAAGACTAACAATGTCTTCGTACAGACACAAATCCATGAGTGTATAAATATGTACATTCATTCATGTTCTTGCCTTGGTACAGGGTGTTGGGAATTAGGGACATTAACACCTCAGTTCTTAGCTATTGGCAATAATCATACAAGTAGCACTTTCTGAAGAAGCTATTCAAATGTTACCGTGACATGGATAGGAATGAGCTTTTCATCAATTCAGTGTTGTTTCTTCATTGAATCTTAGTAAGGTAGGATTTGCTTGGAAATTATTTAGTGTTGTCCTAGAGTAAGCTTTGCTTAGAAATTTACTAGTTACCTAGTGTATATTTTCCTTTGGAAAAGTTAAGTGAGTGCAGCATCTCTTCCTGTTTGTTCACTAATCAAATACCATTCTGGGGGAGAAAAAGACATCATGAAACCACTGTTCATTGATGATAATTTTTCTACTTTTCAGAATCTATAAGCACAAACATTATTCCAGCAACACATGGGAGCGGTATATCACAACAAGTTACTTTCAACCAAAAGAGATAAAGGTTGAAGTTGAAGTTGACTTATGACTTTAAATTCACCTGTCAGCAATTGCCAAAACTATCCCTGCATCAGTTTTTGGAACCATATCTCCAGAAAATCGAGGAAGTGTAATTTCTAGCAAGGCCTCAGCAATCTGCAACAATCAAAACGCAATATAAAGAAGAAGCATAGTGAAGCTTCAAAAAAGAAGACAGCAGAAATTAGAATTCAGCACAGCACATTGAGGTAGGAGTTTTTTCAACATGGATCCGGATCAAGAAAAGAAATCACTTCATAAGCAACTCCATGAAGTGGCAAAGAAAAAAGGGATTTGTACATCAGTTTAAAGTGAATTCAATGACCTGTGCTGAATAGCCTTCCCTAAGAGCATAATGGCGTGCCATTATTCCTGAAAGGGCAGTGAATTCTGTCACAACAGCAGTAGCAAGATCTGACATAGCAAGCGACGCCGCATCCTGGACAACCTGAATCACATCTTCGTTAACTCCCAACTCCACAGTTAGTTTGGTGATCATGTTTTCAATGCGCATCATCTTGTCAAGCATTGTTCCTAACTTTTCCTGCATTTGAACTTACACTGTTAGTATTGGGGTGGTTTGAAATGTTTTATGTTTGGAGTAATTGGCTATAGTCCTTATGTTATCAATGCAACTGTAACTCAGTGCTCCTTTTTCAAAACCTTTAACTTAGTCCCTTGAACTTTGTTGACTGTTACCCATTAATGGTTCTGTTAGTTTTTATATCCTTATGGTCAAGCTACAGGTCTCAAAACCTTATGCTACACCTCCATCCATTAATGGCTTTAATATAAAGAGATTAAAACTAACAAAAAGTGTTAATCAGATACAGAGACCTATTATAATTTACTCTTCTATTTGCCATTAGGTCTTTGATCCTGTAAGAAACTGTTTTGTTATTTGTTTATAATATTAAAACACACCTTTTCGGATTGATGTTAGCAACCTGAGCTTCAGAATTTTTAGTAGTTCCTGATCCCTAACCACCATCGATAACTTCTTCCCTTTGGATAATTGCAATAGAAAATAACTTACATGAAAAAGAATCCCATTTAGTTGATTTCGGAACTCGGAGAACTTCTTGCGTGTATCCATCTCATAGAAAAATTTTGCATCTTCATAGCGAGCTCTATGTGTAAGAAATGTGTGGTTCATGTTTCAAGAATAATAAGAGAAAAAAGTAAACAGGATAAGAAATACTTGCGAATATTTTTGCTGGCGATAATTACAGACAAGAAAGTCAAAATAACTGGTTATTTGAAATCATATATAACTTCACATATTGATTAAATGGTAAAAACATTTAAGCAGCATTAAAAAAATATTTAGCCAAGGCAATTTAGGGGAGTGTTAAAAATCCATTAGGATGCTCCTCTTCCTCTTGTGAGGACAAATGACTAGAACTACTATAGAACAATCCCTACCTAAGCACAGCTTCATTCCCTTTCTTTACCACGGTTTCATTGATTGCTCCATTTGCCACCTTAAAAAAAAAATGTGTCATCTGATGAATCTGAAGCATCAAGTTAAAAAAGGACATGTAACTGGTAAGCGTGTCTTACAGCAATAAAAAATGGCAGCAGCCTTCCACTATCATCAGTTATGGCGAAATACTTCTGGTGCTTTTGCATGACCTGCATAAATGGTATGCTGTCGTCACTGAACTAGTGAAAAATAAATGATTTTGGAGCATCTGTGCATCACTTATGCCATACGTCTACTGGGTTAATACTTATTCCATTTTATATTGGTGAACAGACCAACTGGATATAGAAGATTCAGAGAATCCAGCATCAGCAACAGTCAATATATTGAATAAAACAACATACATGATACATCTCTTCCAAAATTCAAAACCCCCTTTGCCGATATTTCTAGTGAAAACTTGCATTTGGTGGAACCTTGATGATCCGTCCAAGAAGAAACGACCAAGCTATTGCACTTGGCCAATGTGGCCAAACATTATCTGACTGATACAGGTAGGAATGCTATTACAAAGCTAGTTTCCATGACAGCAGGCCTGCTTTATTTTTCATCACTGGTTTGGGATAAAAGCACTATCAAATCATTGACATCAGACCTTAATTTGTATTCAGCATGATGCATCTTAACCCCCAAGTTATGTCTCCAACACCTTAATTCATCATAAATTTAGCTACAACACAACCAGTCAAAAGACTTAAAATAGTTTACATGGCAACCATTCAAATGCAAAAGTTAGAATCAATATTGCATGACATGTAGGAGAACCAATTTGAAGCTTCTAAATGATCAATTACTAGTTGGCGGGCATTATGTGATTTCAATGCTCTTCAATTTGAAGCTTTTCAATACATGTCATGAATGCAGCAAACAAACATCAAATTTCATTTATCAAATGCAATTAAATAAAAAGATATTGTCAGGTGCCAATTTTAAACAAGCCTAAAAAAAAAAAACCCTTACCATTTTTAAAAGATCTTCTGGAAGCTCCAAGAAGGACTCTTTAAACTTCCCAAGCACAGGAACCGGTGCCTCAATGAGATTGACAACCTAAAACATCATACAGAGGGATAGTTTATACTCACGATCATCCTTGAACTTTTTCTTAATAGAATATCCTTAGCATATTTGGAGAGAGAGAGAGTACCTCATTAAGTAAGCTTTCCTGAATAAGGATGTGTCCTTTGACACTTTTTGCTAATTCATTAGATTGCTCCAAGATGCTTCGTTTTCGACCCTGTAGATGAAAGCATCTGTTTAGTGTAGTTCGAAGCATATATAGTTTAAACCCACTTCTCACACAAAAGAAGAAAAGTTGTTTAGTAAAAAGACTTTCAAAATAAAGCGAAGTAGATTTTATGGCAAAATTATTCTGTGATACCTCAATTTCAATATTAATTCCAGCATTTTGCATTACACCTTCATAAGATTCTGCACTTTCAACCTGTGAAGTTTAGCAGGATTAATAAAAGTACACACCAGTATACAAAAGATAATGAATGAATGTATGATGTACATGCAAGACAGCTGACAAAAGCAACACTAAAAAACTTCCAAAAATAATCAAGTTCCAAAACTGAAAGCCAATTAGCCCAGACAGGGATTTCCGCATACAGTGGTAACACCAAAGAACAATGCTGCCTTTTTTTGTTCGTGCAATGACTGGCTAGTTCATTAGTGCCTATAGATGAGCTTTTAATCGACACCAATGACATAAAGCAAAAGAAAGTTGAAAAACCTCCCCAATTTGCCTCCGAATGCCAGGAAAAACAGCTTTGGTGATGTGATGATCTATTGTTATATTACATATCATAGCACCCCTTAATACCATTACTGTACTTCTACAACATAGTCACAGTGCTTAATGAGCTATAACGATAAAAAAAATCACAACTTAGTATCTGTTCACAAGGCAGAGGAAGAAGTTCATTGAAATTAAAACATGTCAGTTTTACACATACCTGAACAGTAGCCGAGGGGGTATTACGAAGGCCATAAGATAGGTTGCCACTGCACCAACAAACATAAAAACTTTAAGAAACAGTACACTGCATATAAAATAGCAGGATTGAATTCTAAACAAAACAAAAGGGCAGAGAATTGGCAAAAGCTGGCCCTTGGAAGGAGTGATCATTGAATACTCCCAATGTAGCACTCAAATCGTGTGAGGGTCAAAGGTAGTTACCATAATGGGACCCACATGAATGTCAAGGAGGGAGAATGCACCAGGAGTGCCCAATTTCTCTTCCGAATAGAGTCAATAGCCAACAACTCTGCTTTTTGCATATATTATTCCAACCAAGGGCAAAGCCAATACAATTTGACAAGTCGCGGGGGAGGGGGGGGGTTGTAAATACCTCGAAACTCCAGCAAATACAAATGGAACAACCACATCTCCATGCAAGGCCATAATCCAACGAATTGGTCTGCTGAACATGACCTAGATCCGACATAGCATGAAAACAAGTAATGGTTATAAATCAAATAAACCTGTTCCAGATACTCCGGCCTTATTTCGACTAGGCCATTCCCTAATGAAAGAGACAAGTGTAGTGAATAGAAAAGTGACCATTCACATACCTGAGAGTTCCAGCGCATTGACTTTGGGAATGATATTTTACTGATGGTACTGGGCAAATCTTCAGATAAAATCTGATATGCAATACAACATAAAACTGGTCTAGATATAAAAGATCATCAATAATGAACTACAGCAGGTTCTAAGAAAGAAGCATTGTAATAACATAGAATAGCTATTCATGAATCTGGTACTATTGCAGCCTAACCCTCAAACATCATCTGTTCACTTTTTTCTTTGAGTTTTTCTGCACACCGCCACAATATGAATACTCCATCCATTATGGATAGCATCAGCATTTATTGTCTATGGGACAAGTCAGGAAAGAAGATAACAAACAAAAATAACCTCATACAGAATTAAAAGGATATCAAATCCTCTAAACTTGCCAGCATCCCATTCTCTACTTAAGAGGATCACGACTCAAAAAGGCAGACACTACAATCATCAGAACAACTAGCAAAAGAGAGATCAAAATTACAACCTCCAAAGCAAATCGTGCAGTCTCCCTTACATGGGCATGTACATACTCCGTTTTGCCTGCACTTGAAAAGAAAAACAATAAGTAAAATTATCAATAGTAGATAGTACCAGAAACAACAACAATAATTAATAAGAAAAATAAATCAAGTTCAACGCATAAACTAAATTCAGAAGCTTGCTGACTGAGCAGGCCTATGAACAGCAGCATATTCCTTTGCCTTTAGGCAGCAGCAAGATAGCTCTTACCACTGCCTCTTTTATTGGGAGGCAGCCTGTTCTGAGAGAAGTGTGTGATTAAATAGACCATGATTAAAGGGGAACTAAGGTGACACCAAGGACAGCAATTGAAAAACATCTGGAAGCCAATCCACTGACTAGATCAGACTTGAGAGTCTCACTTAAACAGGGATGAAATAAGCCTACCAACTCTAAGCCACAGGTTGCTTTCAAACCTTGGAGACCTGAATTGGATAGGATTAGCCTTGATACAAGCCTAAGAATTTCATTGTACAAAGCAAACTTACAAGTGACACCTATCCTACCCATCCTAGTAGATACAGGTTTTGGGCTACCTACCTGAAATTATTCGAATATAATGAATTCTGAATATTTGTTGAGAAATGCTCTTACTGGCAAAGGGTATGTGTTCAGATTTTGAAAGATTGATTTTACTCACAAATTGGAATTATTGGATATGAAACCTGGGTATACCTTAATGTATGAGATTGGACCAGATAGGACTAGCACCAAACAAGGTCAGGTTATCTCCATAAGGTTTTCATTGCCAGCTCAAGCAACAAAAGATATAATTTAACATTGGATTTCCACTGGCTGCATTCTGCATGTATCTATGTTGATGGAAAAGAACATCAAGCTAGTTAAGGTGCAAAAAGACCAGCTAGAATCTACTAAGAGGATACTGAGAATGATTCAGTGATTGGTATCCAACATTTTTAAATCTTCAAGGCAACCAAGTGAGATTAGGAGATTGAAAAGGTTGGCTATCAAAAAAATAATTATAAAATAAAAGTAGAGAACATGATTGAACTGTTTCCAATATAACATGGTACAAACAACTCCTAAAAGTTCAAAGACATTAAGCAAAATGGAAGTTTAAAGACTTTAGAAAATCAATAGATAGCACCATTACATGAAGAAGACAAAAGCAAATCTGCAGAAAATAAACAGAGCACACCCTGGTATTCATCCATGCATCCAAACTGACTCACCATCAACCTTTCTAAACAATGAGTCCAATGATATGTTGTATCTACGACAAAAACCCTCAGCAGCCTGACATGAAACAGCAAACTAAATATGATACCATGTCATACTGAATACATGACTAAGTGAGGAATAAATCAATTTCATGTATTTTTCCTTTATGGTTTTGAAAGATGTGGGAAACAGATTAATTATGTCTATGACTTTGCCAGATCATAGTAAGGAAAAACACAACCATGGTGGAGAATAAAAAATATAGTAATTAAAAAATATAGTAAAAAAGGACAAAGGACAAATACTCCAACACTAGCATATTCTATTTTCACCATGTAATAAATTTACCAATACAAACCAAAGAGGACAGAGTATGAGGATAAAGGATAAGTTTGAGCTTAAAAATATGAAGTGGAAAAATTATAGATCAAGCAAAACCTTTGTAGGATTTCCTTCTTGATCAAAGGCCTTTGAAACAGGAGGTCCTCGAACCTCAAGCTCAATCTCAGCTTGCTTAGTGGAAAGACTATCAACACAAACCTGTGGTTACAAGAAAATTCTTAGGGGCATAAATATCAACATTTTGACAATATCAAAACAAATCCTATTGGCATAAGATTACGAAACTGAAAACACTATTCTTCTCAAAAACAATTGTGTGCGCATATGACACTCTTATCAGAAAAGAAGAAAACTCATAATGTGGTACATTAGTCTGTGTGATAAATTAGAAATGAAGATAATGGGTGTTATATGAGAAATGATAGGCTTCATAATAAACATAGTAATGAAGAAACAGTCAGTTTATGATTGAGAAACAAGTATATGGATCCCAACAAAAATAGTAAGAGAGTATGCAAAAGTCCTCGGCAACTGTTCTTAATGCTAGCAGCATATTGTTACCAACTTGATTAATATCAAGTATTTATCTCTCATCATCCTCTATTTCTACACAGTATAGGTTGCGTGCCAGGTGATAGAGTATGGCTGTGCATGAACAGCATACCTACTTTTATTCAAGCTCATTGACAAGCTATTAGAATTGGACTGGAGTGAACTAAACATGGATCTAGGTGGTTCAGGAATTGAAGGCATTGATGACAAGTGTGATGCAATATATTTACATTCCACTTAAGAAAGCTAATTCAAAAGTAAAGCTAGCCAGGGAAGGAAGAATTGGTAATTGTTGGTTTTTTTCCACAAATACCTTGCATGAAAAATATGAGAAAGTAACAAACGTTCACATATTACAAAATAGAAATGTGAATGGTTGTTAAGAAAGATACATGCATATACCAGATCAGAAAAAGAGAACTACAGGGTCATAAAAGTTGCAACTGTAAGATGTACAAATTACAAACAAAAATTAATTAAAAGATATGCTCCTCATTAATGAAGGATTTCCCTGTATGCAAATAATTTATTGTCTTGATCCAATTCCCCTTTATGGAGGTAGAGCATTGTGCACAAGCAGCATGGATAAAATTATAAACATCTTTGAGATTGCTGTAGGCATAAGAATCAACTTTACTTTACACTTCTATAACACCAAAAATAACAAACAAAGGCAGCAAGAAAATGTACGCAGACAAAAAGTGCCATCACCAGCATTGCCATATAGGGTGGAAGAGTAAAAACATGCTTCTAAATAAAAAGAGCAATTCTAGAGATATTGAGAGTTTTTACTAATTCTCTTGCTAGAATGGCATATATCATTTTTGTGTTGATGATATTTCTAAATCAAAGGGAAACATGATTTTATCATTGAGATTAATATGGTGTTTGGTCCTTCACTCACAGGCTACTACATAATTTAGTGAGAAGACTAGTGAAAAACTCTTATTATCTGTACCATTGTTTAAACAAAGATAGTAAAAAAGATGTCAGGCAAGGTAAATATTAATAGCTATACCACTAGTCGGCGAGGAGTACCAAAAGCTTCAACTTTGCCATGACTCAATCGTTGTTTCTCTAGCAATTGCAACACTAAGTCTTTGAGCTGAACAGATCAGCAAGAACAGTCAGTGAACAGCTATTAGACTAAAACATAACTACAGAATATAGAAGAGACATGTAGGAAATAGACATTGCAGAAGTTAAAATAGCGAACAAATTTTTTCAGCAATTCAAAGGGAAAAAATAGAAGTGTTTTGGTCGGAAAAGGATAGCTACAAATGACAAGATCTAAAGCTGAAATGAAATGAAATTACTTGCTGCCCTGCATGAACTACATCTTGAGGAGGCATCTCTTCAGTACCAATTTCAAGAACAAAAAACCTTTGCTCATCATGCACCTGTTGTAAGAAGTTAGGTAAAAAAATTCAAGTATCAAGTGTTACTGTCAACAATGATTGAAAAGGACATATATGAGTTCTCTAGGCACAGATTGTTACATATCAAAAATTTAAGTGGGGGGGAAAGCTGTCATGTTAAAGAATGAACAAAATTCAACTGACTTATAGCAGACCAACCTTTTTGACAGCTGCCTCCAAAAGCTCTTTAGGAGATACAAGTTGAGCAGGTTCAGAAACAGTACCCAGAGGATGTCCAAGGGATTCCCTGGTCTTTAACCAAAGTTGAGCACATTGACGAGCTAAGCTGTTAAACCAAAAAGAAATAAGCAGACAAAGATGGGAAGAATTGATTTAAAATAGTTTCATAGCAAGCAAAATGTTCTCTTCAAGCGTGTATCTGCATTTTTCAGATACATTCAAAAGAGACAACTGAAGTTCCCTGATTTGACTGGAAAGGTAAGCCTTTTCAGTTTAGTGTTGTGTGAACAATCAATTGTTCTAGATATTCAGGTAGCTATTTGACACGAGTGAGAGAAGGCAAGCCTCTTCAGTTTATTTGTTATGTGAACAATCAATTGTTCTAGATAATTCGGGGAGTTATTTAGCATGAGCGAGAAAAGGCACACTCACCTACGCATTCGACCAAAATATCGAGCACGCTCTGTTACCCCGACAAAACCTCTAGAATCTAAGATATTGAAAGCATGAGAGGTCTTCAGTAGCTGATCATACCTAGCATGTTCAGCAAACATTAACTTTAAGAAACCACAGAGTAACCCAGACAGTGTAAGTAAAATAGAAAAAAAGTTCTTATACATACGCAGGGATTGGAAGGCCAGAGGCAAGCAAGGAACGAGCTTCTTCCTCAAAAAAATCAAAGTGCTTTTGAAGATGATGAACACTGGCATGTTCTAAATAATATGCACTCATTTCCTTCCTGAAACAGAACTTCAATATTTTGGTAATTTGCAAATAATTTGAAACTTGAAAGAGAAAAGCACAAGCTACATGATGTTGAAATAATGGAAGTGAAATTTTGACAACAAAAATAGCAATATTGAAAAGTTATTACAAGAGCGAGCATAATGTTCCTGTAAAAATAGGTACCAGAGATGAAAAAAAGGAACAGAGAGCAGTTACTGATCAATGTACACTAATTCTAGTCACAAATTATATGCATAGCATCCACTTCAAGTTGATATGAAAAAAAGGGGGGATAATAATCTCATTTACTCATTTTCCAAGAACAACTCCCCATATGTAATGCCATCAGCATATCGAATTTTCTTAAAATGGTCAACTCCCTGCCAAATAGTAGTGAAATAACTTAAGCCAAAGTTCTAAAGCAAACAAAAGCAGAAAAGGAAAAGGGAAGGATGGACATTAACCTGAAGCAACATGAGGATGCGCTCAAGGCCGTAAGTGATTTCAACAGATATGGGTGACAGTTGAAGACTTCCAGCCTAGAGAAATAGGAAATCAAAGAGAATCCCAAGCAAACACATAAATTAAAAACTCTATGAAAGTTCAACTCCAACCTTCCAGGAAAATCCAAGAGCACCAATAAATAAATAAAAGCCTAGAAGCCCTAATTATGAAATGGAAAACATCATACATTTAGTCATTGCAAATATCAGAGATGAACCTGCTGAAAGTAGGTGAATTGAGTGATCTCCATCCCATCCATCCAGATTTCCCAGCCCAAACCCCAAGCGCCAAGTACCTACAAGCATTTTTAGATCCTGGTCATGTATAATTTTTCAGCAATGAATTATATACCAAAAGTTCTATGCAATTTTGTTAAATGCAAGAGTTGCTGGCATGCAAATCAAATTACCGGGCTCTCCCAATTGTCCTCCACAAATCGTATATCATGTGCATTAACATCAACACCTGTCAAGCATAAAGGAAGGAAAAGATTAGGCCTCTATCACAAAATTAAACATGAAAAATTATCTGAAAGTGAATGCAGCGAATCAACACATTAAATTGGAGCAAGATGGTTATTAAACAACCCACTTCGCTGATGATTTAGAGAAAAACAATAGTAACTGCAAACCAAACAGGACATAATTTTAAAAAAATAAATTAAATGACCTAAGTATAAAAATGAAGAGCTATAATTATATTTCAACAGGCATATGCAGCACAACACAACTATATTCTAGTCTGAGTAAGATATTTGCTGCATGGAACTAAAGCACCCTGGTCCCTGCTATTTAACAATTTCCACCATACACCAGTCACCAGATACACACTAATTAAAAGAAAGAAAGAAGGAACAAAAATTTGTGGAAATTTCTCTTGTTCTCATGATCAGGACATGTGGGAAGACCATCTAGATAGGCTCCTACTTTCAAACCATAGAAATTTACATGAGTGCGTGCATGTACATGCACATACTGCCCGTATAGAAACAGAAAAATTACTAGTGATTAGTCTCATTTAACAATGCAATCTTTCTGACTTGAAGGCTTTTTCTTCCTTTCTCCTCTTCTTTTTACTTTTATCTTTTTGTTTGAATTATGGGGAGGAAAGAAACAAAAAAGTTTGCCAAATATTCAAATGAATTACAAAAAGAATAGAAATAAATCTCAGCTAAGTCATGAACTTCTAGAAATAACATAAACTTCTCGCAAAAGACTAACAAATTTGAAATGGCACATGGAAAAGGAGAAAATCACCTAACGCAGAGAGACTTCGAATAAATAGGTCTTGTGAATTTCCAGGATCAGGTTTTAGTATAACCTGAAATGAACATGAAACCCAATAGTAGAAGATATCAATCATATAGACATAATTCCAAAATAAAGTTCCATCCGTATTATAACATTGCAAGATTTGATATGTAAAATTCAACTTAACCTGAAACTGTGTGTGACGCTGTAGTCTGTTTGGGTTTTCCCCGTAACGACTATCATCTGGGCGAATACTAGGCTCCACGTACCTTTCATTAAAAACTCCAAATTAGCAATTACTGTAAATAGCAAACCTCCAAAACTCATCTTGACAGTATACCAGTATATCAAATTAACTAATCACGACATGATTCAAACATCAGCTACAAACCATGCAGGCAGTCAGAATTTCACAATGTGAACCAAAATCCTGGCAACCATTCACTCTTTTCATTCGGAATCACTGTCATACTGTCATCTACTCCGAAAATAAGGTTCTTGAGGATAAAAACACTGAATGGTAGTAACAAAATCGCATTGAAAATCATATACTTACGCCACATTCCATGGTTCAGGACCAAGAACTCTTAAGAATGTAAGAGGATTCATAGTCCCGGCTCCAACCTGGCAATACACAGCCAAAAACCTCGATAAAAAGAGGAAGTGACAAGAATTTGAAGAAAAAATGACAAAACTAAACGTGTAATTCAATCTACCTCTGTATTGCTACACTGCATCACTGCACATCCAACTGAAGCCCAATATTCCTATTCGAGAAAACAAAATTACATAAATCTCCATTTTTAAATGAAATTAAAATTTTAAAACAGAAAAGAAAAGGGCAGTGGAGGCTGGAAATTTGACCTGGAGTCGCTGAATTGCTTGTTGGAAAGTAAGGACAGAGGTTTTTTGAGGCTCATTGTAAGGGTTTGTTGAGGAATGCTGTTGAATAGAAGAACTGGTACTAAAGGCGGAGGTGGTGGTTTTAGTGAAGTGGCGGTGGCGATTGATAAAAAAGCGGTTAGCGTTTGGCCTTCCGACAACGGTGGCGGGGGAGCTGAAGAGGAAGAGGCGGGTGGATTGGGGTTTTAAAACGGATATGACTAGCGGGAGCGCGAAGGTTGCCATGGCTTGGCTCGCACTCTCTCTTACGCTCAGAATCTCTGATTTGAGGCTTTAAAGAGGCTTAGCTACTTTTCGCTATCTGCGATGGTTCTCCTATGAAAACGTTAAACTTCAATTTAGCTCCTAGTTTTTATTTATTCGTTCCAATTGAATCCCAAGCTTATAAATTTTATTATCCGGTCCCGATTGTTTGAAATACTATTCAATCAAGTCCTTCTAATGATCATTCTGTGAAAATTTACCAGCGGATCGTTAAATGGCAGACTCCTTTGCAAAGGTATCTAAGTACAATGTTGATGAGCAAAAGGTCAGCAAAAGAGTGGAGGGATTAGCTATGTTCTAGTGGGTTGAGATCATTGTAGTTCTTTTATTGATTCTAGGGGAATTCTTTTATCATTCATGGCATGTTATAGATGTTCTGGCAAAAGTTTTTAGAATGGTTATTAAACTTATTCAAACTTATTTAAGATATATGATATGGATTGAATTTTAATTTGAACAAAAAAATAAATTTTTATAATTAAATCTAATTAGCTTAAAGTTTTAGTTATTAACCTGATTGAATTGTCTAAATTATGTTTAGACTTGATCAAGTTAATATCATATAAATTTTTTAAATGATGAAACAATATTATTTTAATAAAAAAATAATTTGGATTGATCAGATGATTCAGATATTTTATTTCATTAAACTCGGACCAAGTTAATCAAATATGAGTTTGAGTTGAGTTGAATTTCAAGGTTAGTTAAATATACTATTATCAAGTCTAGTTACTTGTATCTGCTAAGTGAGATTCAAAGGAACATGCTTTGTGAGACAAATGCAATTGCATTTGACTCATTGCCGTGCAATGGTCACATCAGTGTTTCTCAATTTATGATCAACTCGCATCCTGGTGAAGTCAGCTTCCCAGAGTAAGTCTTATGCTTGAATTTTGTCACGACATTCCTTTTTGCTTGGATGTCATATTTTATCAAGGGAGTTGTTGTGGTGCTTGCATTATGGTTTTGCAACCGGATTTTAATAAAGGTTGATGTCGGATTCGATAAGAAAAAATCAAAATCAAATTATTCACACACCACTAAAAAAAACTATTTTGAAAATTATATTAAATTACATATATAGATAGCATTTTTAAAAAAAAAAATACATGTTTATTGATTCTTGGACATCAAGATTAAATTTCTCTCAAACCATGTATATGTTATTGTGTTGTAAAGTGTTTTTCATTGAAAAAATAAATTAAAATATTTTTTATTTTATTTTTAACATCATCATATTAAAATAACAACAAAACACTAAAGAAATATCAATTTAATATTTTTTTAAAGCGAAAAACACCTAAAAACAAAACCAACTTTAATCATAACCATGTATTCAGCCCCGTTTTAGAGTAATGTAGCTTTATGTTTTTAGGTACTTTTTAAAAGTGCGCTTGTTATAAAAAAATATTAAATTAATTTTTTAAATATTTTTCAATGGTTTTGATATAGTGATGTTAAAAATAAAATAATTATTATTTTAATGTATTTTTAAATAAAAAATATTATTAAAAAAACATCTTATACCACGGTACACATGTAACCAAAAAACAACAATGTAAATTCCACAAATATAAAGGGTGTAGCTCAATTAATCAGGTTCTAGGTTTGCTTCATAGAGATTATAAATTCGAGTCTCACAAACATTATGGTAATTAAAAGCTTACATAGTCGTTAACTTCAAAGCCAGTGAGATTAACCGAGATACATACAAGTTAGGCGCAAACACCGACGTTAATAAAATAAAAAAACATAAATTCTACATTCCTAGTCAGAAATTGAATCAACAAAGGTCCCATCTATCCAAGAGAGGAATTGACAATTCATGCTCTAATAATAATAATAATAATAATAATAATAAAAGCAATTACCCAACCAGCTGCCACCAATATATATTATCGAAAATCTTCATAAAACACTCATAGATATAGTATGAGACTCTGAAAAAATAAAAACAGTACTTTCAGTCCATGCCGGCATTCAAAGCTTGTAAGCTGCCGTTTATTCATCATTAGTATAATATTTAGTGAACATCAGGGAACTGATCATCATTAGCCGAGGCGGGCTGCTCACTATTGTTCCCCTGTCTAGTAAAAAAAATTGTCAGTGCACATTTTAAACAACAAAAAGTAAAAATTAAGAGATCGTTTGATATCATTTAAGTTTCTATCTTTTATTTTAATTTTCAGGTTTTTGAAAACACATATCAAAATTTGATATTCTTAATTTTTTGTTAAAAAAAAACAAAACCAACAAGTGTTATTTGTTTTTTGAAAATCACCACGTTTTAAGAACTTGACAATTCAATTATTTGTTTTTTTATATATTTTTTAAAAGAAAACTAAAACAAAAACATAGCAAGGAGGGAATCAGTAATTATTTTGTCATGAAAAATAGAAATGGGATGCAGGTAATTATAAAAAAAATGGAGACATGCACGTGCCTGCCCTTGAGGGGCAAGTGACCCCTGCATTGGCGAGCTACCCGGCGCCATTGCTGTTCTAGGCGGATAATTGGTGAACAAGTGATTGAGACTAACGAACAGATCATCATCATAGGTTAAAGCAGGCTGCTCAACATTGTTCCCCTGTGAATAGTAAAAAAAACAATGTTAGTACACATTCTAAGCAACAAAAAATAAAATTTAAGAGATTATTTGATATTATTTAAGTTTTTGTTTTTTGTTTTAATTTTCAGATTCTTGAAAACATTAATAAAAAAAAGTTATTCTTGTTGAAAAAAAAGCAAAACCAACAATCGGCATTACAATTTTTGAAAATCGCCTCGTTTAAAAATTTTGACAATTCAATTGTTTGCTTTTTTATATTTTTTAAAACAAAAAAATGATCAGTAATTATTTCTTCATGAAAAATAAATGGGATGCAGGTAATTATAAAGAAAAATGGAGACATACATGTGCCCATCCTTGAGGGAGATATGACTGAGGCAATCCCAATGACTCTTCAATGACAGGGCCTTCTGACTCCATTGTTGTTCCAGACTGATAAACTGGTGGGTGATGCACGGATAGCCTTGTCGCTCCAGTGCCAAATTCAGTCATTTCAATTGAGAGCTGTAATTATAAAATTTTTGTGTATAGTTACAGATAGTGATTTATATATAAAGAGAAAAGAAAAATAAATTAATATCTTGTTAAAAGTGTTTTTACATTATTAGCAGAGGATCAAAATGTGTGCAGCAATATATTTATGCTCTTGACATCGAAAATAAAAAATGTGGCGCTCTCTTGTTTATTTTTAAAGGAATTTTGTGCATATTGATCTCACATCCTTACAAATTTGTTTAGTAATGTACGGGCCTTTCATAAATCTTTGTTTTAGTCCATATAAGGTTTGAAAATCATAATTATTTCAGTCCCTGTATTTGTATCACAGATAGTCTTTGTTTGTAATTTTTACTCGTATTTTTAAGAAAAATAGAATTAGTCATTTAATGTATTGTTTTTGCAATCAAGCCCCTCTGTGAGTGCTTTATAATCATTTAATAGTTTATTCTTATGCGATGTCTTTTAAAAAACTACGTACACAAGTGGTTGGTTTCAAAATCCAAAATCTATACCTATACATATAGAACTATTAATTTGGGGCTATTAATTAATGGCAAAGACAATATGAATATGTGTATTATGATCTCTCCGGTCTCCACACACAAAACTATCATCCATCTTCGAGAGAAGACTGTACGTAGTCCTTTCACTCTCTATCCATACAAATATTTCACTCTCTTTTTATGTATTCATACCGATGTTAGTGCGTGCAAAATGATATCTATATGACTCTGTGTGTGTGTGTGTGTGTGTGTGTGTGGAAGAGAAACCGCAGCCTTACAAGTTGCAGAAGTATGTTGATAATAAGATTTTGTTGTTCAACTATTTGCCCCTGTAGCCTTTTATCTGCTCTAGCTTGCTCCAAGTCGTTATTCAACTGATTCAGTATTACCTGGGAGGAGGATTCTCTTTTCACCAACTCAGCACAATCTGCTTTCAGCTCTTCGAACTGTCTCTGAATGTTCTCCATCTTTTGCTGCACGTGTATATATATATATAGAAGAGAAAATGATAAATTAACTATCTATGGAGTTTACAAAGAAAAAATAAATATGGAGGGGATCATACTGCTCATTCACACCTTCTTTCCATGACGATATTTCTTGTCACTTGCCCGTTTATTTGCTTTCTTAATTTCAGTAGCTGATGGTTGGATAGATTGATTATTCTGATCAGCAGCTAATGGTTGAACAGCTTGATCATTCTGATCACCTGTGATCACGTGTTTGGAATTTAAGAGAACAGAGCTCGAAATACCTATAGTACTAGCTAGGGCACTCAAGTGAATATATATACTGGCAAGAAAAAAAAATCCATATAAACCTAACCCAAAATATATATTTCTATCATATAAATATATTTGTAAAATATTTAAATTTGTTTTAATACAATATAACATATACATACCTTGATATTGAAACAAAACACATATGTGAATAATATTTATCATTTTACCATTTAATATATATAAATACATACTTCAAATATATATATTAACTATTTTATTTTTTATTGATTAATAAATAATATTAAATAATTGATACTCATTGAATAGTCCAAATCGGATAGAAATAGTTTATGATTATCTAAATTTTTTATTTAATAAATAATTAATAAGATATGAATATCAAAAAATTCAATATACAAGTATCAATTACCATTGGTAATTATATTTATGTATTTACTTGGTTTCATATTTAATTAGATGATTCTATCGAACTTGGTAAATAAAGTGTGTGTATTCTTTGTTTTAATAAAAAAAACCCTTAAAAACAAATCTCCTTCTAGTTATGTTCAAATCTAATTGATGCACATGCATGCACTCATGTAAATTTCGTGCAAACCAAACAACACCAACATCAGTACAAAATCAGGCTAGCTAAGTCTAGCTAGCTCGGGGAAAATATGTGAGAAGTGATGAACATATAAATCAGAGATCTAGCCAACTAAACACTTGTTTGTCATAGACATGTACAGGATTGTACTGACCTCCGACAAGTTCAGATGGAGTTTCCATTGAATTGGCTAGTATCTGCAGAAAACAGAACAACTGAATCTAGGACAATTGTACTGAAAACTCCAAGCTGAAAGCACAACAATTTAGTGAGAGAAAACTTACTACTTGATGAAATATTGTATGAGACGAAGAGTGAAAGAGAGAGGGACAGTATATTTATCAACAGAGGGGGGAAATGATCTGAACATAACGGCATGATATACTGGCTAGTATGGCCCTGCATTGGAAAATAATCTTTTTTTCCCTTTCCTCTTCCTCCTCTCCAGTTGGGCTGGGTCTGTCATGTTGGGCTCTCTTTCTTTCTCTTTCTCCTCCTCCTCTTCTTTCTTGGGCCTGGTTCGGCTACTTGATTTTGCCTAGTCAATCATATGACAGTACCTGGCCAGCTGGAAATGTTAGTCTCTTTCTTGCATCTTGTCATCCCAGTTCTGATGTGGTAGATCCACTCAAACCATGCAGTTTCATCTGTAAAATGCTCGAGTTGATGGATCGCATAAGCTGCTAGCCAGTTGCAAAGTTTGAAATCGCGGAATTCCTTTTTCATTGTTAACAATGCCTCCAGCATCTTCTACCTCTCTCTTTTTAATTTCTCGTCTTCATTCCTGCAAAATATTTTAAATCAGGGAAGAAACAGAAGTAAGAATCAAGAGAAGTAGAGAAACAAATAGTGGCAGACTAAAAATATATAATCCATGGCTAAACGTTGATCATTAGGAGCAGGGAAAAAAAAACGGAACAATTCAAGTTTGCAATGGTGAAGAACACACAGCAGGACTCGACAGTATGTAGCTTGTTCGTTTGTGCGAACACATGAACCAGCTTCAAATCAAGGGTTCAAGGCTGTTGGTCGCAAAGCTGAGAGCAGCAGCAAGACTTGTGCTGGTTTGGTGGTATTTGTTGCTCCGGGAAACCATTCGTTTATATCAATATGACAATATCAATTATTGAACATATTTTAAAAGTATTTTTAAAAAATTTTAATTTAATTTTTTTTAAAATTAAAATTTTTTATGTTTCCAAGTTATTTAAATATATTGATATAAAAAATAAATTTTAAAAAATAAAAATATATATTATTTTAATAAAAAAATTTAAAATAATATTTTAAAAAATATATACTGCAATCATTTCAAAAATCCGCTTTGGATCGTAAACAAACACTTCGAGAATATTTTTTTTAAAAAAAACGACGAAGACTTGCAGAAAATATCACTGTATATATTACGGGTCCACCACGTGAAAGCCCACTACCATGTAGTGGCTGATAAATTTCTCGTTAATAGCGAAGAAGGTTTATTTCAAAACTCAAAATATGCAACGCGGAGGTAAAATCAACCGATCATTCAAACAGTTGTAGGAGAACATATAAAAATATTAACAAAAGGTAAAATCCCTTTGAAAAAACACGGTTTACCCATGCTCAATAGCACTGATAACTAAAATAGTGTAATAACAGTTTTGTTATTTTTATTATAAAAAATACATTCAACTGGTTATGAGATGCAATATAGTTATTTAACAAAATTCATTCGTTATTGCCAAATTATTTAAAGATAAATAGTTTTTTATATATTTTAAAAATACAGTAAAACAACTAATATATATATATATAATTATAAAATTATAAACTGACATCTACGAGCATGTATTTTCACATTTGTTCTTTTATTAGTCCTTTGATATTTTAATAAATATAAAATAATATTTAAAAATAATAGTTAGCACATGTAATTTCTGTTATGTTATTAAAAGCACCACAACATCCTCTCTTTTTCGTGACTATGCGTGACGGGGTGGTGGCAAAGCACAATGACTTTTTTTTTTCCTTCTCCCAATTCTCTCTCTACTCCTCTTGAAAATCTTGTTCGAGCATGTGAAATTTCAGAATTATTCTTTGTTTTTTTGAGATATTAAATTTGATTTTTATTTTTTTATTTATAATTTTTATTTTTATTTTTTTATATAAAATTTTGATTTATTTTCAATTTGATCATTTAATTCAAGTTTGTGATATGTTATTTTTTAAAAAAAATTGGTCCTTATTTTTTTTTTGTTTTGTAGTTCTTTTATTAAATTAATTTTTCTTTTCAATTATACCTTTCAATAAAGGAATTGTTTTTATTTTTTTTATCTCAATTTTGATCCTTATTATTTTGATTAATTGTTTTTTTTTCTGTTTTTAAATTTATTTTTCTTTTCATTTTCATCTTTTAGTCAAAATATAATTATTATATTTTAATTTAATTTTGATATTCGTTCTTTCAATTGTTATGATTTTTTTTTCAATTTCAGCTTTCAACGTTTGATTGATTAAAAATTAAATTTTATAATTTTTTTAAATAAAATGCTTTTGATATAAAATTCCGAGTTTGAAAAGTTATAGAAGCTCTAACAATTAAATTTTTTTTTAGAAGGATTATTAAACTCATTCAAACCTATTAGAGATATGATATGGATTGGATTTCAATTTGAACTGAAAATTAAATTTATCTAATTAAACAACTTGAAAATTTAACTAATAACCTTATTAATTATCTAAATCATGTTTAGACTTGATCGAATTTAACACTAGAAAAATGTTTTAAAAGATGAAACATCATCATTTAAATGAAAAATAATTAAATTAATGATACATGGATTGAATTGACTTAATCATTCAGACACTTTTCTTGATAAATCTGGACCAAGTTAATCAAATATGATTTTGAGTTGGATTGAAATTCAAGGTTGGTTAAATTTATTATTATCAAGACTAGTTGCTTGGATCTGCTAAGTGAAATTCAGGAACATGCTTGTGAGAGAAATGCAATTGCATTTGATTCACTACAGTGCAATGGTCACATTAGTGTTTCTCAATTTATGGTCTCCTCATATCCTGGCGAAGCCGTTTCTCATAGGAAGCCTTATGCTTGAATTTTATAACGACATTCCTATTTGTCTGGATATCATATTTTATCAAGGGAGTTGTCGTGGTGCTTGCATTATGGTTTTGCAACCGGATTTTAATAAAGGTTAGTGTCGGATTCGATAAAAAAAAAATCAAAATCAAATTATTCAGACACTAGGAAAAAAATTATTTTGAAAAATTATATTAAATTACATATATAGATAGCATTTTTTTAAAAATACATTTTTATTGATTCTTGGACATCAAGATTAAATTTGTCTTAAACTATATATTTGTCATTGTGTTGCGTGTTTTTAAGTAT
The DNA here is from genome assembly GCA_033617975.1 of Populus alba x Populus glandulosa. NCBI lineage: Eukaryota > Viridiplantae > Streptophyta > Magnoliopsida > Malpighiales > Salicaceae > Populus > Populus alba x Populus glandulosa. Next base: position 3,174,478 of record CM066156.1, on the reverse strand, counting down.
TTTTTATCTAAAAAATATATTTTAGTTATTTTATTTTATTTTTAATATCATTATATTAAAATAATAATAAATAATAATAAAAAATACTAAAAAATATATCAATTTAATATTTTTTAAAATAAATAAAATCTTGAAAAACACCTAAAAGCCAAAAACAACCTTAATCCCAACCTTGTACTTAGCCTCGTTTCACAATAACATAACTGTCGTTTTTTGTTTTTAGATACTTTTTTGAAAATAGGTTTACTTTGAAAAATATTAAATTATTATTTTTTAATATTTTTCAATAATTTTGTTGTGATGATAATAAAAATAAAATAATAATTATTTTAATATATTTTTAAATAAAAAAATTACTAAAAAATATCTTATACCATAATATCAACAAGTAATTAATGAACAACAACGTAAATTCTAAATTCCTAGAAATTGAACCAACAAAGGTCCTTTATATCCAAGGGAGGAATTGACAATTCATGCTACAATAATAATAATAATAATAATTGTTCATCAATAAAAAACAATCATTTAATTATGTTTCTTCTCTTCTTTACAAGCAGGAAATGAGTCTATTTATTTGCCTAACTATAGTAGATTTCCCCCAACATAATCCATAGAATTTCATGATGGCTTGTTTAATAATGTGTTTGTAGTTATTTTTCAAATATTTTTTTGTATTAAAATATATGTTAATAATATTTTTTTATTTTTTAAAAAATTATTTTTAACATCAGTACATTAAAATGATTTGAAAACACTAAAAGTATATTAATTTAAAATTAATAAAATTTTTTTAATTTATTTAAATATACTTTGAAGTTCATAATCACGTTTCTCGGCTTGTCTATGCGGTGAAAAGTTAGGTTTTTAAAAAAAAAACAATTATGTTTTTTTAACTTGAAGCACATCGCGTAAACAAATAGGTTTAATTTTTACGGTGACTGTTGCATTTTTGTCTAACCTTAATTGTATGATATTTGATTATAAAATGAAACCGTGATTTTGTTTATGGGATCCACCAATTAAATAATGTTTGATGTTAGGTTTTGGTGAAGCAATTTTTATATATTTTCAACGAACCACTCTTCTTGTGCCTTTTATTTTTACCTGCTTCTTTTTTATTGTTGAAAGGACACAGACCAAAACAACCTACAAAATTTTTCTTAGTTAAAGAAATAACAATATGGATAAAAAAAGCTATAAATTGTCTTTAAAAGCTTGGAGTGTTTGTATTTGAACAAGCCTACATCTTGACACAAACAAAAAAAAAACCAATTTATTAATTTATCAAATGATAAAATAGAATAAAAAAGATATATGAATTTAATTGCTATTGTTTTTGTAGTTAAGTAATAATTAACAAGTACATTTTAGTAAAATACATATTTCTTTATATATAAATTATGTTTTTGATGAAACTATAGTAAATTTAATGGGATAATAAAACAAATATTGTAATTTACATGGCTGTTTTTACAATATATTAATAATCAAATGCATATAAATGTAATTGCAAAATAAAAATTTATTACATGTCCTTTTTAGTCATTTTATTATTAACATCAATTTCAATCATAATTTTAACCTAACATATTAAACATATGTTTTATTAGACAACAACTTTAACCATAATTTTAATCAAACTTATATTTTATTCAAACCAATTTTTCAAACCATAATTAAGTTAACATAATATCAAATACACTCTGGGAAACACAGCACACCGCGTAAACAAACAGTCATTATATATATATATATATATATATAGTGAACAGCAGGGAACTGATCATCATTAGCTGAGGCGCGCGGGCGGCTCACTATTGTTCCCCTGTGTACAGTAAAAAATAAAATTGTTAGTCCACATTCTGAATAACAAAAAATAAAAATTAAGAGATTGTTTGATATCATTTAAGTTTATGTCTTTTGTTTTAATTTTCAGGCTTTTGAAAACATAAATAAAATTTTGATGTTCGGGATTTTTTGTTAAACAAGAAACTAAACCAACAATTGTTTTTTTTTTTTAAATCACCTTGTTTTAAAAACCCGACAATTCAATCATTTGCTTTTTTATATTTTTTAAGATAAAACCAAAACAAAAACATAGCAAGCAGGGAATCAGTGAATTTTTTTTCATGAAAAATAAAAATGGGATGCAAGTAATTATAAAGAAAATGGAGACATACAGTGCCTGTTCCAGGTGGATAAGTACTGTTGTTCAAGTGATCAAGACTACCGGACAGATAACCACCATAATTGAAGGCAGGCTGCTCAACATTGTCCCCCTGTGTATGGTAAAAATAATTGTTAGTATACATTCTAAACAACAAAAAATAAAAATTAAGAGATTGTTTGATATCATTTAAGTTTATGTCTTTTGTTTTAATTTTAAGGCTCTTGAAAACATAAATAAAAAATTGTTATTCTTATTTCTTTCTTGAAAAAGAGCAAAACCAACAATCGTTATTACAATATTTGAAAATCGCCTCCTTTAAACAATTTAACAATTCAATTGTTTGCTTTTTTATATTTTTTAAAACAAAAAAAATAAGAAGTAATTATTTCTTCATGAAAAATAGAAACAGGACGCAAGTAATTATATAAAAAAATGGAGACATACATGTGCCCCATCTTGAGGGAAAAGGAATTGACACTGCTCTAATAACTCTTCAATGGTCGAGAGTCCAGGCTGATTAGCTGGTGGGTGATTAACAGGTAGCCCTATCTCTCCAGTGTTAAATTGAGGTATTTCAAATGGGAGCTGCAATTACAAGATTTTTGTACACAGTTACAGATAGTGATTTATATATAAAGAGAAAAGGAAAATGAGTTTATGTGCTGTTAAAAGTGTTTTGACATTATTAGCATGCAGAGGATCAATCTATGTGCAGCAATATATTTATTCTCTCGACATCGAAAATAAATTAAGAATGCTGGCTCTCTTGTTTATTTCTATAGGAATTTTGTGCATATTGATCTTACATTATTGCAAATTTGTTTAGTAATGCACGGGGCTTTTATAAATCTTTTTTTAGTCCATATAAGCTTTGAAAATTTTACTGTAGTCCCTGTATTAGAATCACAAATAGTCTTTGTTTGTAATTTTTACTCGTATTTTCTAGAAAAATAGAATTTAGTCATTTAATTTATTGTTTTTTCAATCAAGCCCCTTTGTCAGTACTTTCTAATCACATGATAGTTTATTCTTATAATGCTTTTTAAAAAACTATATCTATACAAATAGAAATATTAATTTGGGGCTATAAAATAAAATAAAATGAATTTGTGTATTATTCTCTCCGGTCTCCACACACAAAAACTACCATCCATCTTCAAGAGGAGAGTGTAGTCCTTTCACTCTCTATCCATACAATGTCACTCACTCTCTATGCATATAAGAAATAATTTCAGGTGTATGCATGGATGTTAATGAAATCACAAGTAACTATTAGCGTGTGCAAAATGATATCTATGCATGTAGAAAGAGAAACCGCAGCCTTACAAGTTGTTGAAGCATGTTGATCGTATTATATTGTGTTTCCACCATCTTCTTCTGTATGCTAGTATTTTCTTTATTTTGCTCCATGCATGCTTTCAATTGATCCAGACTTGCCTTCGTGGAGGCAAGACTTGCCTTCGTGGAGGCAAGACTTGCCTTCGTGGAGGCAAGTTTTCTCTTCAACTTTGCCTTCGTGGAGGCAAGTTTTCTCTTCAACTTTGCCTTCGTGGAGGCAAATTTTCTCTTCAACTTTGCCTTCGTGGAGGCAAGTTTTCTCTTCAACTTAGCCTTATCTGCTATCAACGTTTCGTTCTGTTTCTGCACGTAGATGTATATAGAAAGAGAAAAGAACAAATTAACTACATCTGCAGAGTTTAAAAAGAGGAAAAAAAAAATATAGAGGGATCATACTGTTCATTCACTTCTACCTTTTTTCCATCACGATATTTCTTGTCAGCTTCCCGTTTCTTTTCTTTTTTATTTTTATCAGCAGACAGTTGAACAAGTTGATTGTTCTGATTAGCAGCTGATGGTTGGGCAGCTTGATCGTTCTGATTACCTGTGTTCATATGGTTAAAATTCAGGAGAACAAAGCACGAAATAATTATGGTACCAGGGTTCAAGTGTATATATATACTGACAAGAAAAAGAAAAATAAACCTTGCCACATATGTTAATCGAATGCGATCGCTAGCTTTTCAATATATCCATATATAAAACAGTCACAAATCAATATGATAGGGGTGAATCATCCTACTATTACAATGCTCAATTACAATCAATGTATATGCATGTTAACCTACTGATATATTTGGTAATTCACCAACATATTAAATATTAATGGGTTCTAGATGTAGGCACCAGTATTGTCTAAATATACCAGATCATGTAACCTGAAAAATATAATTTAATCGGTTAGAATCTAAATTTATTTTCTACATATCATCAGTTTGAGTCCTACAAATCTCAAAGCCACTAAAAATTTGTATGGTTATTAACTTTTGAATCCATGAGATTAGTTAAGGTGCGTGTGAGCCGAATACTTTCATTAATAATAATAATAATAATAAAATTTCACTTATAAAGGATTAGTTGCTTAAACTGATCTGTACAGTACATAAACTATGTAGATTCTCTTTAATTATGTAGAAGCTTTTTGTCTTTTCTTTTCTTGTTAATAAATTAAGGCTGATAACTCATGTGACTAGGAGCTATAATGCTTAACCGCACAGTAATAATCATAACTTCGTTTCATGTTTAATTTGATGATCCGACTGAACTTAGCAAATCAAGGATCAAAACAACATATATCTATAGGACATTACTGCCATGAATTATTGCTGTTCATTTTTCTCCTTACTTTCAACTATATATATCTGTTTTTTTTTTTTTAAAAAAAAACCCCTTAAAACAAATCTCCTTTTAGTTATATTCGACTCTAATTGATTTTAAAAGGTTAACTTTCCAGAGTGTTTGAATGGCGATTAAATGACCATCTATTTTTTGAAAAAAGAAAAAGATTTAAAATTTCTTGCAAACCAAACAACATCAACATCAGCACAAAATCACAGTGAAAATATGTGAGAAATGATGAACATGTTTAAACTAGAGATCTACTCAACGAAACACTTATTTATCATAGAGGATTGTACTGTACCCCCGACAAGTTCAGGTTGATCTGCCATTGAATTGCCTGGTATCTGCAGGAAACAAAACGATTGGATAAGGACAAGTACTAAAAACTCGAAACTAAAGGCACAGCGATATTTAGAGAGAGAGAGAATTTAGGACCCGATGAAATCGTGTATGAGACGAAGAGTGAGTGAGAGAGAGAGAAGAGAGAGAGACAAAATATTTATTTTAGACCAAAGAAAGCTATCCCACGAAACCGAGCGAAGATGTCCGAAAAACGACCGAGAGGGGGAGAGACGAGGTTCAGACCATAAAGTGCTTTTTACACGTTAATACACGATTAACTGAAGTTAGATTTAACCCGATTGTTTGCTTTGGAGTATTTTTTATATTGTTGTATAAATTATTTTTTAAAAGTATTTTTTATTTAAAATTAAATTAAATTATTTTATTTTTAATATCGACATATTAAAATTATTTAAAAACACAAAAAAGTAGTATTAATTTGATATTTTTTTAAGAAAAATACATCTTTAAAATACCTTCAAATACTATTAAAAATACAATCTCAATCACTTAATCTAATCTCTATCGAATTTTCCTAAAACTGTTAAGAAAGAATTATGTTATTGTTTGATAAGATAAAAATTTAATCCACCATGAAATAGCTCTCGGTAAAGCAAGGTAGAAAAACACATTAGTAAGTGGGAACTTGGATGTGAATAGCTTTTTTAATTTTTAAAAGGGTTTTTTTTTCTTCCAAGAAAGAAGAGAAAGCAAAACCAAAGTAATTACTTATATACGGTTTAATTAATGGAGGCTGTTAGTTTGGTTGTAGGAAAACTAGTTCGACTATGTCATAACTGTTAAGACTATTTAGTCATACCTTATCATACTCTCCTCTTCTTTAGAGGCCGGTTTGCTTTCCTCGACTGCACATCACCAAAAATATAAGCTTGTTCGAAGCTCAAATGTTTTGTCGTCGTTTCCTCAAAACTTTGACGAAATCTTGTCCATTTGGCCCAACAAGTTGTTAACTTGGGCTGGCTCAACTGCTAGACGGTTTGGGCCTTTCCATTCCTCTTTTTTATTCTTTTCTCTTCCTCTTCGCCAGTTGGGCTGGGTCTGTCATGTTGGGCTCTCTTTCTTTCTCTTTCTCCTCCTCCTCTTCTTTCTTGGGCCTGGTTCGGCTACTTGATTTCGACTGGTCTATCATGACAGTGCCTGGCCAGCTGCAAATGGTAGTCTCTTTCTTGCATCTTGTCATCCCAGTTCTGATGAGGTAGATCCACTCAAATCATGCAGTTTCATCTGTAAAATGCTCAAGTTGATAGATCGCATAAACTGCTAGCCAGTTGCAAAGTCTTAAATCGCGGAATTCCTTTTTCATTGTTGACAATGCCTCCAGCATCTTCTACCTCTCTCTCTTTTTTTCTCGTCTTCATTCCTGCAAAATATTTTAAATCAGGGAAGAAACAGAAGTAAGAATCAAGAGAAGTTGAGAAACAAATGGTGAAAGACTAAAAATATACCATTCATGGCTAAATGAATAACATACAGAATATTCAAGTCTGCAATGATGAATAACATGCAGCTGGACTCCACAATATATAGCTTGTTCGTTTGTGCGAACACATGAACCAGCTTCAAATCAAGGGTTCAAGTCTGTTGGTCACGAAACTGGGAACAGCAGCAAGACTTGCGCTGGTTTGGTGGTATTTGTGGCTCCGAGGAACCATTCGTTCATATCAATATGAATTATTGACCAAGACTTAAAATGTTAACAAAGACTCGAGAATAAAATAAAAAATAAAAAAAATTGACGAAGACTTGCAGAAAATATCACATTATATATTACGGGTCCACCACGTGAGAGCCCACTACCATGTAGTGGCTGATAAATTTCTCGTTAACAGCAAAGAAGGTTTATTTCGAAACTCAAAATATGCAATACGGAGGGAACATCAATTGATCATTCAAACAGTTGTGGCAGAATATATAAAATTATGAACAAAAGTTAAAATCCCTTTGAAATTTCAAACACCGTTAACTCGTGCTCAATAGCACCGATAACTAAAATAGTGTAATAACATTTGTTATTTTTATTATAAAAAAACATTCAACCGGTTATTTATCAAGATTCAATGGTTATCATTAAATTTTTTGAAACTAAATAATTTTTTTTTTAATTTTGAAAATAAAATAAAGTGATTAAAATATCTATAAAAACAAAAAAATTATAAACTAACATCTAGGGACATCTTTGTATTTTTATACTTATTTTTTACATTATTATTAGGTTAGCTGAAAATCACTTTAATATTTTAATAAATATAAAATAATATTAAAAAACAAAAAATGGCTAATTCATGCATTTCATATAGGAAGCGCAAGTACCATTCAATGGTGCATGTTGCACATCCGAGTAACACAACACCAGCTTTTACTGTGTAATTGAAAGCACACAATGTTCTCTTTTTTTTTTTTTTTTTGATGACCCTGGGTGTTCGAACCAGCTTACGCGCACCACAACTAATCTCAGGGCCTACTGAATATCCTGCAAGCCCAGTAGGCAGGTAAGGCACCACAGGGGTGACAGGCAAAGACAAGCCTTGCAGTTGACCAATGGGCTAGACCCTCAAGTGTCACAATGTTCTCTTCTTTTTATGACAATGTGTGGCGGTGTTGGAGTTATGGCAGGGCACCAATTGTTTTTTTTCTTCTTCCACTTTTTCCACTCGTCCCCCTGAAAATCTTGTTTGGCCATGTAAAATTTCAGAATTATCCTTTGATTTTTTAAGATATCTAATTTGATTTTTATTCTTTTAAATTTTAATTTTTTTGTTTTTTTTATAAAATTTTAATTTGTTTTCAATTTGATCATTCAATCTTAATTTGTAATATGTTATTTTTTTTTAATTTGATCCTTATTTTTTTGATCGTTTTGTGGTTTTTTTGTTAAATTGATTTTTCTTTTCAATTCCACCCTTTAATAAAAGAATTGTTTTTATTTTTTATCTCAACTTTGATCCTCATTATTTTAATTAATTATTTTTTATTTTTTTGTTAAAAGAAATTTCTTTTCATTTCCACCCTTCAATAAAAAATAAATGTTTTATTTTATTTTAATTTTGATGCTCATTATTTCAATTGCTTTTTTTTAAAAAATCTTTTTTCTATAATTGAAATTCTTTGTTTTGTTTAATTTCAGCTTTCAATATTTGATTGGTTGATAATTAAGTTTTTTGATTTTTCTAAATAGAATGCTTCCAGTCTAATTTTTCGTGTTTGAAAAGTTATAAATGCTCTAACAATTAATTAAGAAGGATGATTATTAAATTTGTTCAAATCTATTTGAGATATGATATAGATTGGATTTTAATTTGAACTAAAATTAAATTTATTTAATTAAACCTAGTTGACTTAAAAGTTTAGTTAGTCACCTCATTAACGTTTAGATTTCATCTAATTTAACACTAGATAAAGTTTTTAAAGGATAAAACAACATTATTTTAATGAAAGATAATAAAATTGATGATACGTTGGATTGAAGTTCAAGGTTGGTTAAATATATTATTATCAAGTCTAGTTGCTTGGAATTGCTAAGTGATGAGATTCAAAGGAACATGCTTTATGAGACAATTGCAATTGCATTTCATGCACTGCGCTCAGTGCAATGGTCACATTAGTGTTTCACAGACAAGCTTTATGCTTGAATTTTATGACGACATTCCTCTTTGCTTGGATGCCATATTTTATCAAGGGAGTTGTCGTGGTGCTTTCACTATGGTTTTGCAGCCAGATTTTTATAAAGGTTAATGTCGGATTCGATAAGAAAAAATCAAAATCAAATTATTCACACACCAGGAAAAAAAACTATTTTGAAAAATTATATTAAATTACATATATAGATAGCTTTTTTTTTAAAAAAATATTTTTATTGATTCTTGGGCATCAAGATTAAATTTCTCTTAAACTATGTATTTGTCATTGTATTGCAGGTGTTTTTAAGTGTTTTTTATTTAAAAAATACATTAAAATTATTTTTTAGTTTTTATTTTATTTTTAATATCATAACATTAAAATAATTGAAAGGGACTAAAAAAATATTAATTTACTGTTTTTTTAAGAGAATATTTTTTGAAAAGCATCTAGAAACAAAAATAACCTTAATCCAAACCGTGTATTTAGGTCTCGTTTGAGCGTATTATAACTTTTTATTTTTAGATGTTTTTTAAAAGTATGGTTGCCTTAAAAAAATATCAAATTAAATTTTTTAGTGTTTTTTAATTATTTTGATAAGATGATGTTAAAAATAAAAAAAATTCAAAAATTTAATTATTTTAATATATTTTTAAGTTAAAAACACTATATATAAAAAAAATCTTACACTACAATACCATACTTGTAATCAAAGAACAACAACGTAAATTCTACCTTCCTAGTTAGAAATTGAAACAACAAAAGTCTTTTCTATCCAAGAGAGGAATCAACAATTCATGCTCTGATAAAAAAAGGCAATTACCAAACCAACTGCCACCAATATCTTCATAAAACACACATGGATGATTCTGAAAAATAAAAACAGTACTTTTATTACATTCCGGCACTCATAACTCAAATGTCAAGGTTATTGCCTGCTTATAAGCTGCCGTTTATTTATCATTAGTTTGATGAGTGAACACTTGGGGGAAATATTGATCATCATTAGCTGAGGCGGGCTGCTCACTATTGTTCCCCTGCGTATTGTAAAAAAACATTGTTAGTACATATTCTAAACAACAAAAAATAAAAACCAAGAGATTGTTAATTTGATATCATTTAAGTTTGTCTTTTGTTTTATTTTTCAGGTTCTTGAAAACATTACCAACAATAGTTATTACAATTTTTGAAAATCGCCTCGTTTAAAAAGTTAGACAATTCAATTGTTTGCTTTTCTTATATTTTTTAAAACAAAAACAATGATCAGGAATTATTTCTTCATGAAAAATAGAAATGGGACGCAAGTAATTATAAAGAAAAATCGAGACATACATGTGCCAGGCTGATAAACTGGTGGGTGATGAACAGGTAGCCCTGTCTCTCCTTCAGTCGATCATTTCAAATGGGAGCTGCAACTACAAAATTTTTGTACATAGTTACAGATAGTGATTTGTATATAAAGAGAAAAGGAAAATGAGTTAATGTTCTGTTGAAACTTAAAAGTGTTTTCACATTATTAGCAGAGGATCAAAATGTGTGCAGCAATATATTCAAGTTCTTGACATCGAAAATAAAGAATGCAGGCTCTCTTGATTATTTTTATAGGAATTTTGTGCATATTGATCTTACATTCCTACTGCATAAAGCTTTCTTTTTTATGTCCATTCAATGTTTAGGATATTTGCAAACTACTTTTATATACCAAGACTACATCAATATCTTTTATACAATTAAAATTCACAGTACTGGAACTACCTAAAGTTAATAAGAATTTTATTTACTTGGTATTTGATGTGATGTAAGGATTGGAGTTTAATACTTTGTTTGATTATAAAATTTGTTTAGTAATGTACGAGGCTTTCATAAATCTTTTAGTCCATATAAGTTTTGAAAATTTTATTTCAGTCCCTGTGTTTGCATCACAAATAGTCTTAATTTGTTTGTAATTTTTACTAGTATTCTTAAGAAAGAAATACAATTTAGTCATTTAATGTATTGTTTTTGCAATCAAGCCCTTTTGCGAGTCCTTTTTAATCATGTAATAGTTTATTCATATGCGATTCTTAAAATGTGTTACAATTTAAAAAACTACACAAGTGATTGGTTTCAAAATCCAAAATCTATATCTATACATATAGAACTATCAATTTGGGGCTATTAAATAATGGCAAGAACAACAGGAACATGTGTATTATTCTCTCCAGTCTCCACACACAAAAACTATCATCCATTTTCAAGAGGAGACTGTAGTCCTTTCACTCTCTTTATATGTATGCAAATGGATGTTAAAGAAGTCACACGTAACTATTAGTGCGTGCAAAGTGATATCTATGTATATATGTAGGAAGAGAAAACGCAGCCTTACAAGTTGCTGAAGCGTGTTGATCATAAGTTTTTGTTGTTCAACTTTTTTCTCCTGTAGCCTTTTAGCTTCTCTAGCTTTCTCCAAGTCGTTTTTCAAGCGATCCAGTATTTCACTGGAGGAGGCTTCGCTTTTCACCAACTTAGCATAATTTGATTTCAGCTTTTTGAACTGTTTCTGAGTGTCCTCCATCTTTTGCTGCACGTAGATATATAGAAAGAGAAAAGGATAAATTAACAATCTATGGAGTTTAAAACGAGAAAAAAAATATGGAGGGGATCATACTGCTCCATTCACTTCTAGCTTCTTTCCATGACAATATTTCTTATCACTTACCCATAGTCTCTTTGCTTTCTTAGTTTCAGCAGCTGATGGTTGGACAGCTTGACCTGTGTTCACATGTTTAAAATTTAGGAGAACAAAGCTCGAAATAACTATAGCAATAGGGTTCAAGCATATATATACTAACAAGGTAAGAAAAACCTTGCCAATTATGTTAACAGAATGCGTTCGATCGCTAGCTTTTCAATATCCTAGCATTATTGATTTTCTTCATATATTAACATCTATAAAACAGTCACAAATCAATCTGATATGGGTGAATCGATCATCCTTGCTTTTACAATGCTCAATTACAATCAATGTATCTGCATGTTAACCTACTGATGTATTTGGTAATTCACCACCATTTTAGTTGATGGGTTCTAGATGTAGGTGCCAGTACTGTCAAGATTTTCACTGGAAAAGAAGCTCTAGCCATCCGTTTGTATTTATCCATTATATATGCTACATATGACTAATATAATTCCAAAAAAGAAAGGACTGTTATAAAACTTATAGTCACCCAATCAAGGATTGGTTGCTTAAACTGATCTGTACCCTCCTTAAAAACTATGTGGATTCTCTTTATGGAAAAGTTTATTGTCTTTTCTTTTCTTTTTTTGGTAATAAATTAGGGTTGATAACTCATGTGACGAGGAGCTAAAATGCTAATTAACCACACAGTACCAAGCATAACTTTGTTTCATGTTTAATGATCCGACTAAACCTAGCAAATCAAGGATCAAAACAGTATATATCCATAATACATTACTACCATGAATTATTGCTGTTCATTTTTCTCTTTACTTTCAACTATATATATCCCTTTTTTTTTTTAATAAAAATAACCCTTATAACAAATCTCCTTCTAGTTATATTCGACTCTGATTGATTTTAATAGGGTAACTTTCCAAAGTGTTTGAATGACGATTACATTGCCTTTTTAATTTTTAATTTTATTTTAAGTTTCGTGGAAACCAAACAAAAACATCAACATCAGCACAAAATCAGGCTAGTTAAGCGTAGCTAGCTCGGGGAAAATATGTGAGAAATGATGAACATATAAATTAGAGATCTAGCCACCTAAATACTTATTTATCATGGATATATACAAGTATTGTACTGTACCTCCGACAAGTTCAGATGGAGCTTCCATTGAATTGGCTGGTAGCTGCAGAAAACAAAACAATTGAAAGTACTGAAAACTCCAAGCTAAAAGCACAACAATCCAGAGGAGAGAACTTGATGAAGTTGCGTGTGGGACAGAGTGAGAGAGAGAGACAATATATTTATAGGGGGGAGGTGATAAGAACATGACACGGGGGAGCTGCACGGCCCTGGAAAGAATTTTTCAGTCCTCTCTTCTTCAATAAATTAGATTTTTAGTCCTAAAAATAAAACATATTGAATTTTAACCCCCTTCTAAACATTTTTATCTAATTAGACCCTCAAAGTAAAATTAATAGCGGCCCCCATTATACCGTTAAGTGTAGTCATATTTCACCGCAGCTGCTGGACAAATTGAAAAAGAGCGAGAGAGAGAGACAACATGTTTATTTTAGAAGAAAGAAAGAAGATGCACGAGAAACTATGGAAGGGGAAGATCTGGTGACTATAAATGTTACTGACGTGGAGGTAGGTGGGGAAAAGACCTCTCCTTTAACTAATTAGATTTTTAGTACTAAAAATAAAGAAAATTTATACTTTAGCCCTCCTAAATGTTTTTCCTAAAACTGTTAAGAAAGAATCAATATATAATATCTTATTGTTTGATAAGTAAACCTCCTTTTGCTGCTCAATAAATAGAAAAGGAAGTTGATACTAGTCACGAAGGAAACAAAAGAAAGAGCACCAATTAAAGAATAGAAAGGGATATCATTCAAGTCATTAGGGAGTCTCAAGATATAATTTATATTATTTTTTATAACATTCCTTCAAGTAAAAACTGTTTAGATTTAAAATTTGTATAAGTTCACATTATATTATATTTATTTTTTTATCAAATAAATAGAAATGATAAAATTCGAACTCGTAACTATCTAGCTATTAAGACTCTGATATCACATCAAAAAATTATCTCAATTTAATAATTTAATCTATTAAATAAGATTGATGGTATAATTTATATTATTTTCTAAAATAGTGAATCATTATACCTTCTTGTTCTGGATGTATCTCTTATCAGTGTCCCTCTTGCTTTGTCTTTTCTGATCATTGCTTTTAACTCTTCCTTCTATAGGTGGAGCTGATGGGCAGGGTGTTCGATGATTCACGGATGAGATCTCCCCTGCGATAGTTCTGCCTGCGTGCAGTTTAAGTTTCCAATTAAGGTTTTAGCTTGAGCTGCGTTTAAACTAAGAAGAAAACCTTTAAAAACTTGCGTTAAGGAATAAGGATGCCGATGAGAGCTTCAAGCAGGTGCTGTATATGTGTATAGTAAGAATTCAAGGAACCATCCTTCATTTGTTTTTTTATCTTTCCTTTATTTTCCACCTCTGCATATGATTTTCGTTTTTTCCTGGCTACTTTCTGTACAGAAATCTCTCAGGACACTGCACCTCCTACCTTAATAATACGTGTCATCAATAAGGAAAATTATCAATAAGTTCATTTTTGAATTTTTATTCCAAAAAATTTCAATTCTTTAAACATTTTCTAAATGAACCGTCAAAACATGAAATGTCAACTAAAAATTTAAAACTTTTTTTTGGAAAACAAAACACTAAAATCTTTCGAAACAAATTTATTGCCTCACTGATCGAAAGAAAATTGAGTTAAAAAGAGAACCCTAACAATTGACATGCTATGGAAAAATAAAAGATGATGATATATGCATTATTTTTTAAGCAGAAAGTAAGGATATATAGTTGTGCTTGAATATAATAATTACTCTTAATAAATTTATGGCTGCGAAGGAGAGAATGAAAGATTGATAATGTAAGATGCTGGAGGGTACCAACGAAGAAAGTACGTGAAAAATTAAATGTTTTTGGAAAGAAAATATTAAATATGAACTTATTGGTCAATAAATATACAATAGGAAATTTTGTTGTTTTGCTTATTAAAAATGAACTTCTTGATGAGCTTCCTTTTCAATAATAAAAATAAGGATTGTAGCTCACAGCTAGAAAATTTGAATTCACGCAACTGTGCGTTTAGAAATAAGATTAAAAAAAAAACTATATTATAAACAAAAAATTTCATTTCAATCTTCTCTCATCTTAAATTTTAAATGTTCTGACATTTTAAAAAGCAATCATGAAACCTATCTATCTTACTTTAATCCCACTGCAACAGATCTGGAGATAATAAGATAGAGGTTGATCAAATGATTAAAAGAAAAAGGTAAAGTCCTTTATATACTCTCTAGTCCTGGAACATGGAATGTCGATGGTTCCTCTTTGGTTTGGAAAGCCGAAAACAAAGGGAATTGGTGGCGTTTTCAAGTGTGTTTTCTCATGAACAATTGGTGCAAAAGAGTCAAATGAAGCTGAAGTATTTGCAATCAAGAAAGCAGTTAAAATCAGTTAAAATCGTTTAGCTCAAAATCAAACCTGCAGATCAATATTGATCTATAGATATAAACACACGTACCTTCGAGTACTTGGCCTGATGGATCCTGCTCGATCCTATTGGCTTCCATAGCTTGCTAGAATGGAAAATTGAGCAGAGGACGACGTTAACCAGTATTCAGAGAAAGCAAGGAAGATGTAAATTTCATACGGAGAAAGTATCAAGTATAAAGATGAAATCTGCGAGGAGATATCCTCGAGACATTGTTCGAGATCGACACACCAAGGTCTCAGAGACCTTGGAGACTTTGTTCGATGTCGACTAGCCTAAGGTCTCAATAATGGAAGCCATCAAAGAAATAAAATCATGGACTTTTCTTTGGGTAAATAACGGCCCAGGCCCAAATAAAAAGGCCCGTATGAGGGTTTGGTCTCGAAATGAAATTTTATTGTTCAATTCTGACCACATGAAAACCTTGAAAGGTTAATGCTGAGCAGTTCAGTACAGAAATATCAGACTAGTTAACGAAAGAGAAGGGGCATAATTAGAGGAAACATTTGTTTTGTCTCCTCTCTTTTTATTTGATTTTTCAAGAACGAAACGGCTAAACATCAGATCAAAGTAGTTCTTTATGAGCCAAGCTTTCAGTATAGACTTGTACTTACCTTAATTATCATGCTCCAGTGTTGTCCGGACCTCATCTCTTTTCTTGCAGCTTGTCATCTATCAATCACATATGCAACTCCACCGCTGAAATCTTCAAGCTGCAAGCTTTGAATCACGCCTGGATTATGCATTTTAAACTGCTATAGTTAAACTCCAGCATCTCTGCTGCTGCTGTCTTTTTTCTTGCCTTAACCTGTGTGCATTTTCAATCAAGAGAAGGACAAATCAAAGTTAGAATCGAAAGAATTGGAGAGAAATCAAATTTGTAGCGGTTAAAATTACTTGCATATTCTCAAGGCCAAACTTGATCTGGCTTGTTAAAATTAGTATTCACCATGGGCACCAGCAGAAACCTGGATTTTTTTTTCTTCATAAAAAAGAAGAAGAAAGCAACCTGAATATTTGAGTTAGTGATGAAATTGAACAGATCGTCCACACAAAAACTAGTACCAGTACCGGGGTAGATGATATGTGGCTGCAAGGAGATATCACAAAGTTACAGGACAAAAAAAAAACGTTGACGAAAGACTTTAATAAAGAATGACTACGAGTCTACCATTTGAAGGCCCACCATCCTTATAGTTTTATTTTATTTATCCGTATAGCTTAAATAATTCAATAAGAGAATTTGAAATCGTGATTTCTCAGTGCAAAACCATCATTTATCGAGACTCAGAACTTGGTAGCCATCTCACTTGGAGAAAAATTCATGTTCTTACCTCTCAAATATTCCCTACCTCTCCCAAATACTGAACATCAGGTGCTGGATCATACATTCATGGATCAAGATAATATAATATGTGTCTGCTCTCAATGAGGTGCAAAATATCTGCATTTGAGTACTTGCACAAGAAGAAGGAAGAAGAAGAAGGTAGCAAGCTGGGGAAGGAAACATAAATCATATTATATCGTTACGTTGGATGTATTTGAATCAAGTTGAACAGCATGAACATGGAACCAAATACAGATGCATGCTTAAATTATCTTTATTTTTAAGTAGTAGATATGTTTTTGCTCAAATGCTACTTGACACTGGCAATATCCTCAACATTCGTTGTTCTCGTCTGCATTGGAATCTCTACAGTGTTAGCATTGGATAAGAACTCTCCTTTACATTTTTATATTCCTGTTAGTTCAGATCACTAGCTGTGTATTGAATCAAATTTTTTAACGTGAAAAAAGCATTCAGGCATTGCTTGCTTGCTTGTTTTTTTTTTTTTTTTTAAATAAAACATAATATTAAATGATAAAATTAATAAATTAATAAATATTAAATGATTGAATAATAAAATTAAAAAAAGTACATATAACACTAATTAACAATATTTTATGACCAGGTCTAAAAAATTAAACCATATTCTTTAGTGTTTTATTATTGTTAATGTTATTATTGTTATTATTATTATATATAAAATGAGTTCCTAAAGAAATTCAGGTAATTACCCAAATTATCGTGTTCTTAGAAATTCTTAAAAATCAGTTAACTAAATTGATTGAGAAAATTTAGATAATACAAGGTTTTATTGAATATATAATTCTTATAATATAATAATTAGTTAGTTAAACAAATTCAATAATATTTAATTAAACTAAATTGCATATAAAACATGACCGACAACTATTTTCTCAATCCTTGTCGAAGATTAAATAGATTTTTAAAAATGTTGTATAAATTGTTTTTTTAAAATTTTTTATTTTAAAATATATTTAAATAATATTTTTTTAAAATTATTTTTAAAATTAATACATTAAAATAAATTCAAAATAAAAAAAATTCAAAATTTACCCCGGAAAATAAAAAATTGAAGGGACAGACTGCATAGGCAGCTGTTGAAGAAAATGGAATGGCAGAAGAAGAAGTTTTTAATGGAAGTAGAAGCGGTGCTTGCCGTGTACGGCGACGATTGTGCAATTCTCGATTATTTCCCTCCTCATCTTCACCTCCACATCAAACCCAGAACCGTTGATATCGCCTCTCAACAGGTCCACCACTCTCTTTCCCCTTCTTTTACTTTTGGGGTCTGCTTATTTTTTGGTTTTGAAGAACAAAATTCGAGAAAAAATTGTCTGGGAAATAAAAACGATTCTTATCAAGGTGTGTTAAAAGTTGATAGTGCTGATTCCTTTGAGCAAACCCATTTATTTAGAATAATGATTCTAATTTGTTTATTTTATTTTCGTAGAATATTTTTTTGTAAGGATATAAGAGAGGTATTGGCACTATGAATTGGAAGGGAAAATTGCACTAGTTTTATTGCATATCAATTCTCATAGCTAAAAATCAGCTTAAGGGTTCTTGATTTCGCATCCAGCTGTAGCAGTGTGAATTATACTATTAGAAAAAGATTCATCCTTTTCCGTCTCTTATTGCATTTAAAGGTATGCGTCGGTTTTTTTGTTCTTTTTACCAGCGGTTGTAACTTTATTTACGGAGATTGATGACTGTTTTTGTACTATTTCTTTTGACACAGAGAAGAGGCATAAATAACTGTTCTATAGGACTTCTTTGTGTTTTTCTCTCTGTTTGTGGAAGCAGTTATTGGGATAAAAGCAAGTCCTGAGGTATTTTACAACATCAAGGAGATGTCAATTTGTATGTATTTTCTGCCTAAGTGGTGAAAATTATTAGGGTTGGATGCTCCATGTGTGCTGTTGATTGTTTGTGAAATCTTGAATACCTTTTGTTGTAACCCATTTTCGGGTCCCCACAAAAATAAAAATAAAATAAATAGCTAAAGAAGATTAGAAAAATAACGGAAGACATAAGCACTCAGAAAATGGTCAGAAAATTGGTCAAGGAGTATAAAAATACAAAGATTGGATTTTTGACAGTATATTCTTGAAGGATGAGGGCCCTGTTTAGAAGGAAAATTTAAATTTTGAGGAGAAAAGCCCAAATTTGGATCTTTATGGACTTAATTGAATTTTTAATTGGATTTATAGAGGATTTGATTGCAAGGAAAATTGAGTTTTAAGTCAATTTGGGCTTTAATTAGAAGAAATTTAAGTTTTGGGGCCAAAATATATTTTTTAGGAATTTATTAGGTCAAATCAGGGGCTTAATTGCATAAATATTGAAGTTTAATGGCCAATTAGGGGTTTAATTGTGAAAATCCGAAACCAGGGATCAATTTGGAAAAGGCACGAAGATAGAGGGGGCTGTTTGGAATTGATTCAAGGGCTTAATTGAACAAATTGAAAGTTTATTAATCAATTAGGGGCTTAATTGTGAAAATCAGAGGCCAAGGACCAAAGTGAAAAACTCGGCCAACTATGGGGGCGGGGACCGAAATTGGCAAGGATGGAATTGAAAGGAACAAAGATGATTGAGGGCTGAGTTGAAACTTGGCGCGTTCTGGCGCCACATTTAAATGAAACGGAGTGTTTTGCCTAAAAACGACGCCGTTTCATACATAAAAAAAAAAAAAAGAGAGAAGACCGAACGGTGCTGTTTTGAACGGCACTGTTCCCCTTTCTTCTTCCACCGAACATACAGCGGGGAAGAAGGAAAAAGAATGCATTGTTTAAATTTCATCGGTCCCTCTAGCCCACCGACCAACCGAGGCCCCACGCCATTGGACCACCGACCGAAGACACTGGCCGACCACCCGCCACGCTGCCGAAACTGAGGGAGGCACGCCTGGACAACCGCTCCCCGACCAGCCGCTGCGTGACCCGCTCCCTGGCTCCATATTGAAAAGCCACGCCCACTGACTCTATAAATAGAGAACATAATAAAAGAAAAAAAAAAAACTAGAGAGGAGAAGACATAAAAGAAAAGAAAGAGAACCCGAAAAAAACAAAGAAAACCGAAGAGAGAGAGAAACAACCTAACAGAGGAGAGAGTTACCGAAAACCCAAAAAACCGAGATCAAAGGGGAGGTTTGAAGCCGAGAGGGAATTTAGAAACGAAAACCAAGCAAACGAACCGAGAGGACGTCGCCGGACTGTTTGGAAATCGCCGTGAGGAGCCGCCGTCCGTGAGCTAGGACACTGCCACCACCTCCACCGCAGCCCCGCCAGCAAGCCACCATCTTCGCCGCGCCAGGTGCCCTTCCCCCCTGCACATTTTCTTTCCAAAAAACTGACGAGTTTTGCCTCCTGCATGCAGAATCGTTCTGTATGCATGAGGTCGGGGGGGAATAATCCCCCCCCGGGCTGTGTTTTTTTTCTTCTCTGGGCCAGACGGGTTCTGGCCCAGAAACATGTGGATGGGCCAGAAGGATTCTGGCCCAACCCGGCGGTCTGGGCCGGGTTCGGCCCAGACCCAGGTAGGATAGTTGTTGGGCCCAGACCCAGGTAGGATAATTTAAAACAAAAAAAATCTGAAAAGTCTAAAAAAAATATTGTTGTTTTCTTTTCATATATTTTGTTGTTTATATTGGTTTATATTTTTATACTGTGGAGATACAAATTTAATATTTGAAATACCCGGTTTTTCGTCAAGACATCCAAGATTTTCAAAGAAAAGAATGTTTTTTTTGCTTTCAACAAAATTCTACAAATAATTCCTTAAAAATATTATTAATTTTTCCCGTATATTTTTTCAAAATGACTTAATATTGGTTTGTACTGTTAGTTTGGCTGTAGGACAACGAGTTCAACTATGTCATAACTGTTAGAACTATTCAGTTATACCTTATCGCACTCTCTTCTTTAGAGGCCAGTTTGCTTTCCTCGACTGCACAGCACCAAAAATATCAGCTTGTTCGAAGCTCAAATGTTTTGTTTTCGTTCTCTCAAATCTTCGACGAAGGCTAGGCCATTTGGCCCAACAAGTTGTTAAATTGGGCCTTTCCCTTCCTCTTCTTCTTTTTTCTTTGTTCTTCTGCCTCTTAGGTCGGGCTGGGGCTGTCATATTGGGCA
This sequence comes from Populus alba x Populus glandulosa, assembly GCA_033617975.1. Taxonomy (NCBI): domain Eukaryota; kingdom Viridiplantae; phylum Streptophyta; class Magnoliopsida; order Malpighiales; family Salicaceae; genus Populus; species Populus alba x Populus glandulosa. The sequence continues at coordinate 3,153,920 of CM066156.1, read as the reverse complement.
TTGGATGGGCTCTTCTTCTTTCTCTTTCCTCTTTCCCCTCCTCCTCTTCCTTAGGCCTGGTTGGGCTATTTATTTTGCCCATGTCAATCATATGACAGTACCTGTACAGCTGCAACCGAGTCTCTTTCTTGCACCCTGTCATCCCAGTTCTGATGTGGTAGATTCACTCAAATCATGCAGTTTCATCTGTAAAAAATACTCAAGTTGATAGATCGCATAAGCTGCTAGCCAGTTGCTAAGTTTTGAACCACGGAATTCCTTTTTCATTGGTAACAATGCCTCCAGCATCTTCTACCTCCCCCCCCCCCCCCTTCCTCGTCTTCATTCCTGCAAAATATTCTAAATCAGGGAAGAAACAGAAGTAAGAATCAAGAGAAGTTGAGAAACAAATAGTGACAGACTAAAAATATACCATTCATGGCTAAATATTGATCATTAGGAGCAGGAAAAGAAACAGAATATTCGAGTTTGCAAAGATGAATAACACACAGCTGGACTCAACAATATATAGCTTGTTGGTTTGTATTAACACATGAAACAGCTTCAAATCAAGGGTTCAAGTCTGTGGTCTCAAAACTGAAAACAGCAGTAAGACTTGAACTGGTCTGGATATATCTTCGAGGAACCATTCGTTCATATCAATATGATTATTGACCAGGACATAAAATGTTAACAAAGACTCGAGAATTAAAAAAAAATAAAAAATAGACGAAGACTTGCAGAAAATATCACATTATATATTACGGGTCCACCACGTGAAAGCCTACTACCATGTGAAGTTCTATTTCAAAACTCGAAATTTGCAATGCGCGGAAGGCGCATCAACTGATCATTCAAAAATCTATATAATTATAATTTAATTATTGAAAGTGAATAGATATGGAGGATAATTTGTTTCATTCAGAGAACTTGTTAAACGTACCAGCATGTTCTGCAATATATATCCCAGGATGTTATTATCTTCCCGTGCACTTTAACGGGTTGTCAAGGATATGTGAGGGCAAAATATCATGATCTCATGATGGTTAATTCATTAACTCGAAACTTTCACTTAAAACAAATTTTCCTTTTTTTTTTTATTATGGAAAAGTCTTAATTATTTAACCCCAAGAGTTATTCATAAAATTAGATGTAAAAGATATTTTTTTTTCTTCAAAAAAACAATCCAAACTTGCACAATGACTGGCATATATGTAATTTGTTGGAAACAAAAGTTTCTTCAGATACTAGAGGAGGCTTATTAAAATCGATCAGGATTGATGATCGTTGATTAGGAGCTTGGTTCAGGTTTGAAACCATTTTGAACCTGATGTGTCAATTCTTCTTAACTTGATTAATCAATATAAATACTTGACCAGATTAATTTCAAGAATTTTTTTTAATGATTATTCAAAATGACCGAATTTCATAATTTTTTTTAAATGATATAATTTTAGTTATTAAAAGAATTAAAATAATATAAATTTAAAAATAAATACAATTAACTTGACAAATTCATAACTAAAATTTTACGTAAAGTCAAACTCCAAACCTGATTTGAAAACTATAATCCAGTATTTATATATAGACACACCACGTATAAGCTTGCAGGTTCTAAGGCTTCGTCGACTCCGTTTGACATTGGTTCTAAATAGGCGATTAGCTTTGATAGTTATTGTGGCTTTTTGAGATATATAAAAATGTTTTTTTTTATATTTAAAAATATTTTTGAAAAAAAGTAAAAATTTTATTTATTTATTTTTTGTTTTAAATTAATATTTTTTGGTGTTTTTAAATTATTTTGATGTGTTGATATTAAAAATAATTTTATTTTGAAAAAACATTTTTTCAATTACACATCCAAACAAATTTACTAAAAAGTTAAAAGAAACAATTAAAAAAGGGAAAAAATAAAGGTTTTAAAAAAAAAAGAATCGGTTATATTTTTCATAATATCTCCTTTTTTTTATATAAATTTTATACACAGGTTAATTATCTATTTTTTTTATATTTTATATTCTTCTAGATTATTTTATTTTATATTACCCCAACTGTATTTTCAGGCTCAGGGCATGTTACTGTTTTTTCAGACATGCTGTGTTTATATGTATGCATGGATGTATGCACGCGCTCACGGGTCAACTAGGCAACATGGTAGGAGGATTGGAGAAGAAGAAAAGGTATTATACTTGCCGAGACTATAAACCCCTAGCATTATGCTCTCATTAGTCACGATTGTGTGGTTTTCGATTCATGCCCATCACCTATAAAAGAGTTTTGTAGCAATTCCTTTAAATCAATGATACGAAAGAAGATTTTAATTTCAAAAACTTCAATTTAACCACACACAACTTAGAATCAGAGTGCTTCCAAAATCAAAATAAAGAAAATAAAACAAACAAGAAAAGCCATGATAGTATCTCCCAAAATCTTCAAGAAAAACTAGATAAAAAACAAAGCCAGTAAACAATCTTCCAGTTTCCCTGCTTTCCCTCTCCTCATCATCCAGCTGCTTGTTGTGTCCATGCATATGTCAGCGCATATTCCCGAGTGTCTCAGTTAAGAAACTCTAATAAGTCATCAACATCAAAGACCGGATCAACAAGCGACTGCCCTTCGTTCTCCTATATATGTACAATTTAGAATTATTAATTAGAACACAAGAATATCTAGGATGTTATACGACTTTCGAGCAATAATGGAAAGAGAGGCTTGGTGCATTACCAACTCCGGGTCGGGCGCTGCCCTGATTGCAGCCACCTCATCATGTGCAGGGGGTTCAACTAATTCTATCTCCGGTTTATGACGTCCGACTGAGGCAATGTACCCGTCCAGGAGCCAGTTCAACTGAAACCAAAATAACACAGTGAGTACTAGCTAATTTAGACAAAGAGAAAAGAGGAAACAATAGTAAAGAGTCGTACAACCTCGTTGAAAGATGTGTTTCCCTGATCCCCTGTATCAAAGCATGGCAGCTGCGAATTTTTTTGTGGGCAAAAAAACATTTATTAGGTTGATTGTGATTTATGAATAATGGGAGAAGCATAAGGGTTAACTCGACAAAGTTGCAGTCTAGCAAAATTGATTTCTAAATGTTTAGAGAGAATGTACATCCAAAAAACAAATAATCCCTTCATTTCATGTTATAACTGGTACAAAAAAGATAATCACTATCAATACTTCTTACCATCCTAATTTGTCTCATCTTTGTGGACATTTTGTTAAGCACAACAAGTCAGGTTATTGAAGGAGGAAACAATAGAAAAGAGTCGCATCTCTGTTTTAAAAGCTGTGCTCCCCTGACCAGAACTTTGCAACTTCAAATTTTTTACGGGCAAAAGAAATCATTAGGTTGATTGTGATTTATGATAATGAGAGAAGTAAAAGAGTTAGCGCAACAAAATTTCTGTCTACGTGATTGATTTCTACAAGTTTTGAGAGAATGCACAACTAAAAAACAAATCATCCATACTTTCCATGTTATAATCAGTATAGAAGACAATCACTATCAATACTTCTGACCATCTTAATTCGCACTATCTTTGTGAACAATCTATTTAATACAACAAGCCAAAATATAGAAAGAGAAAGCAATGGCAAAGAGCCGCACCTGTGTATTGAAAGGTGTGCTCCCATGACCATAGTTTTGCAGCTATAAATTTTTTGGAGGCATAAGAAATTATTAGTTTGATTGTGATTTATGATAATGGAAAAGGTAAAAGGGTTAATGAAACACTTTGCAGCCTTGCAGAATTGATTCCTAGATGTTCTGAGAGAAAATGTACAACCAAAAAACAAATGATCCCCACGTTCCATGTACGTTATAACCAGTATGGAGAAGAGATCACTATTAATACTTCTGACCATCTTAATTTGTCTCATCTTTGGGAACAATCTATTAAACACAGGGTTTTGCAGTTGTGTGTTGAACACAATATAAAAAGAGGAAACAATATAATAAAGAGTGGCACCTGTGTGCTGAAAGATGTGCTTCCCTGACCAGTGTTTTGCAGCTGAAAGTTTTTTATTGGCAAAAGAAATTATTGTTAGTTATTAAACTTGTTTACTAGAATTAATAAGTATATTAAAGTAAATAATTAAAAAATAAACATGAAAGTTAGAAATACTATGAAGTTTGTGTTAGTGTTAATGAGTTAAATGTTAATTAAGAACTTTGAAGTTTGTAAACGACATTGTACAATGTCTATACATATTATATGAATTCTGATAAAGAAAGGTGTGAGAGTACTATTAATTAGTGTTTTGTATTTCACCAAAATATGCTGGCAGAATCAATTATGAGTGTTAATTAAATCCTTCCTCTGTTATTGAGTGATAGTGTTCCAAAAATTATTAGGTTGATGGGAGAAGTAGTGAGAGAAGTAAAAGGGTTAAATGCAGCTCAGTTGCAACCTTAGGTGATTGATTTCCAGATATTTATTATGAGAGAATGCACAAAAAAAAAAAAAAATAAATAGAAAGAGGAAACAATCTATTAAACACAACAAGACAAAAAATAGAAAGAGGAAACAAGGGTAAAGAGTCGCACCTGTGCGTTGAAAGGTGTGTTTCCCTGATAAGAGTTTTGCAGCTGCAATTTTTTTACAGGAAAAAGAAGTTATTAGGTTGGTTGAGATTTATGATAATGGGAGAAGTAAAAGGGTTAATACAACACAGTTGCAGCCTTGGGTGATTGATTTCCAGATTTTCTGAGAGAAAGCATGACCAAAAAACATATGATCCTCACGTTCCATGCTATAATCAGTGTGGAAAAGACGATCGATCACTATTAATACTTCTAACCATCTTAATTTGTCTCATCTTTATGAAAAATCTGTCAAGCACAACAAGCCATGTTATAGAGATAGGAAACGATAGTGGAGAGCTGCACCTGTGTGTTGAAAGGCGTGCTTCCATGGCCAGAGTTTTGTAGCTGCCAATTGTTTACAAGCAAAATAAATTATTAGGTTGGTTGTGATTTATGATAATGAGAGAAGCAAAACGGTTAATACAACATAGTTGCCACCTTACAAGATTGATTTCCAGATGTTTTGAGAAAATATACAACATCATTCTATGTTACAATCACTATTAATACTTTTAACCTTCTTAATTTATCTCATCGTATTCACGATTTTGTTTCCTTTCGTTTTAGGCTTGTGCCTTTTCGGTCTTTCTCTATTGATTTATTAATAGTTTTCATATATATATATAAAGGGTTTTGATTCACAAGCGTTTATGTTTCCAACTGCATGTCAAAGGATATATGCATTCTGCCACATATTAGTCCCAATAGTTTGTTAACAGTGCATTAAGTTTCAGCTTTGACAAACAATTTCATTTTAGCGTGTTCATATTATGGAGTGGTTTTGTGTAAACCAATAATGTTTACATAATCTAAACCGTTGAAATGGTTACAGTTTCTTTTAAAAATCATTACTCAAACTACCATAAAATTAGCAAATTCAACAAAAAATATTCAATCTTAATATCCAACGAAAGTAACAACGAAACATTTCCAATGGAATTTCTAACATAGTAGAGAAAATAAAATAAAAAAAAACAATAAAAATTGCAATTCTATTGGAAATTTGACACGGCAATATTTTTCAATGGATATTTCATTAACAAATTTAAATGAATGGAAACCCAAAACTCTCTCGACTCTTCCTTCTTCTTTCTATCTTTTTTTTTTTTTAAAGCAGCCCCTCATTTTCTCATAAATACGACCACCATCCTAAAAAATTCAGCCAGTTCCCCAAACCACCATCTATCTTCTTTATATTTATCAATAGTGTTAGCATTCCTGATCTCTTGTTTTAATTTATTGTAAGCCTTTGCGACACCAAGTAAATAAATATACTTTTTTTTTAATTCATTTTTATTTTCGATTAATTTATTAAAAAAAATTATAGTATTTTTTACTTATATATTTAAGTGTTTTACAACTTTTTCCTACATATTTTTATTGTATTGATATATGATGTGTATGTTAGGAATTTTTTGGTATTTAAGAGAAATTGATTTTATTTTTTATTTTATAAAATTGAGTTTAATTTTATAACTTAAGTATATTATTATTGAAAAAATGATGGGTTATTTGATGACGATGCCACTTACATTTTGTCAAGGTAGAAATTTGACAAAATTTAGGGAAATTGATAATAATTCAAAGGTATAAATTTAGATTGAATAAGTTTAAATTAAATAAATAATGGATAGTTAGTTGAGTTATTATTTGTTGTTAGTTTTATTGTTTAGTTTATATTTTGATGCAAAAACGGTTTTGTATAGAAATGATAATTAGTTATTGGATTATGAATTTATTTTTGATAAAAAATTTAATTTTGAATTGACAATTATATTATTAAAAATATTGTTATCAATATATATTCTATATAGATTTTATAATTAATGAATTATTATTGTTCTTAGATGTATAGAGATTTTTTTGAAGGATTATATAGATAAAATTATCAAAAATTGAGGATTTTTATTAATTTCATACTTTTTAATTTGAAAAATATTAGTAATTGTGAAACTAAATGTTCATGTGTAAAGTATTAGAATAAAAAGTTCCACCATAAAAATATGATGATACATCTACTTAAAAAATATTTGTCAAGAAATACTTATATTGACTTGCATACAAAGAACCATGTGTTTATTATGAAACCATTTTAGAAATAATAGTTGACTCAACTTCTAATTCTAGCTAAGGAAGTTGCTGATAGAAACACTAACGAAACTTAAATCCTCGATAAGCAACTTGTTGACGACATGTTTTCGTTGGCAATTCCATTAATATTGTAATTATTAATGGAAAGTTTTTCTAAACACCAATATAATGTTTTATCGGTATAAAAACAAAATGGCACCAATCATATATTTAAATAATTATCCAATATTAAACACAATTCCTAAATATCGAATTAAATTCAATGATGTGGATTTTAAAAACATTATCTAGTAAATTAGAAGATAAAAATAGAAAAGAGTAGCATAGAAGTAGAAGGGCATCCTTACCAGATGATCACTCAAAACCTGTTCCAGCAGGGCATTTTTTCTAGCATTTTTGGAAGTCATCAGCGCACTGATGTTGCGATATTGAGCGAGCTGTTTTTGCAACTGAGTTGCTTTTGCCGTTGATTTGACGTTCTGTAACAGCAGCTTATGATTTTTTATTCGAAGTTCTTTAATCCTTTCCTGGGCTTCATTTATCTTACCCTGCACAAAAACATTTATTTAGAAAAGAAAATAGAGTAATTATATATAAGGAGAATATTTACAGAAATAACACAAAGGAGAATATATAAGAGAATACATACCTTCCTTTTTTCACGACATTTTTTGTCAGCTATCCTTTTCTTTACTCGCTTATCAGAACTTCCTACAAGTTGAACATTCATGGATGCGTTCTCTCTAGAGAAAGTACCTGCATCTATATATATAGACACACACATTTATATTCAGTTTCTAGTGAACATGTTTACTTGAACAACAATTGAACTCTAGAAGAACAAAACCCTTATTAGGAGATGCATGTCAGATTGCTAAGACAAACATATATATATATAAAGGTACGTAAGAAGCACTAGGTAGAGCCTTTGGAAGCCAATGATGAAGAACATTGTACACGTACGTTCATGCATATCTTTACGGATGAAATGAAGACTTAATTAGTACAACGGTTTTGCTGTTGTCCAAATTTCGGACCTGAACCATAACTATTACTATTAGTGCGCTAAAGATGGAATCTGAACTATAGCCATGATTTCCATGATTGTAGCTATGATTACTCTATCTTCAAACCCCACGAAACTGGCCCCTTCGTCCAGTACTAGAACCAAATTGACGCTGCCCAAAGAATGCAGATGACTATTGTGATGGAGCTGGTAACAAAAGAGTTGTTACAGCAGGATGGAGTGAAGCCTTATGGAGAAATTCATGGGATGAGGAGATGGCTATAGAGGTCTGTGGAAGAGATGAGATTAGCCTTAGTGGACAGGCTGGTTACCAGATCCTTAAAATCATTGTGTAACCCCCAAAACACATACAAATTAAATTCGGCCACGGATATTGGTCTGTCAGTGCAACAAGTTCATCTAACAAGGCCTTAGCCTCTTCTGTAAATACATGGTGACAGAGTCATCGTGTTGTCAAAAATCTTGGAAAGCATCGTGGAGTTGCACAATCCGTGAGTTTGAAGGGGAAGTAAGGGCAGTTTCCAGTGTTGTCTAGATTTGTTGAAAAGTTTTACAATCCACAACTAGATGCAGAACTTCTGTGAAGAGCGAGGATAACAGAGCACTCATGATTAGGTGATCTTGTTGTTTCCATGATAAATATAAATGATTGACCAATGGTAAGGATGTGGCAATAAATATAAAATGAGAGGGAGGACATGGTGAGGTGTCATCAATAAAAGAGTACACACCTAGCTTAAAAAAAAAAAGTTTTATCTGTATCCTCTAATACAAAAAGTTGGTATTAGAAAGTCATAAGAAGATTACTTGTTACGTATTAGGAAGAAAAATGATAACAGACCTATTTATGATATCTAGAGAAGAGTTCATAGGAACTATGCTGGCAATAGCAGCCGGAAAAGAGGATTGAGAGATTGGTGCAGCAGCTGTTGAAGTTCATTACCATCATTATTTAATATCACCTTTTATCAATATGATATTATATATTTCATATAATAAATAAGATATTTTACGTTTCCACAAAATAAACGCCTCCTCCTAAGTTTGAAGTCTTTAAACACATACCTTATAATGTATTGACTCCAGTTATATATTTTAAAGTTTTCTAAAGTATTAAAACAGGCATTAAATGGTTGTTTGTTTATTGTTATTATAGAAATGCATGCCATCAAAACAATGTAATAGATACACTTTTTTTCTAGGTGGAACTGAACTTACTGCTCGTGATCGGGGCTTGGTTCATTTCTTGTTTAAGCCCATCATGACCCATTGATATTTCTCCAATAGTATTGATCTGCAAAACACTATGTGACCCGCCGCGATGCTGTGGGTAGAATTTTTTTATTTTATTTTTCAAAAAAATGAATATATTACTTTTTTATTGTGTTTATATATATATATATATATATATATATATATATATATATATATATATATAAACCAAAAAAATCTATACGCACATCTGCATTTGCAATTGGAAAATCGGCTTGCGCGCTTGCCCCCCGCACATCAGAATTTTGTCCTGCATTATTGTCCTCCAACTGGCTAACAATTTTTCCATATTCCTCATCTACGTTGACCTCCAACTGATTTTCTTGGCGTTCTAAATTCTCATTTTCACGCTCCAATTCACCAGAAATGTTTTCCAGGCTTTCGACCTCTTTCATAATCTCATCCTCCTTTTACTGCACAATAAATAGAAAAGGAAGTTGATACTAATCACGAAGGAAACAAAAGAAAGAGCACCAATTAAAGAATAGAAAGGGATACGAGTGTTAAAAAAACAATCTCAACCCAATAATTTAAGTTATTAGATGAGTCTTAGGATATGATTTATATTATTTTTTATCACACCTCTTCAAGTAAAAACTGTTTAGACTTGAAACTTGCACAAATCTACATTATATTATGTTTAGTTTTTATCAAATAAATAGGAATGATGAAATTCAAACTCGTAACTATTTGAATATTAAAACTCTGATATCATATTAAAATACAATCTCAATTTAATAATTTAACCTATTAAATAAAATTAATGATATAATTTATATTATTATCTAACAAGATAATAGCCCGTCATTATACCTTCTTGTTCTTGTTGTATCTCTTATCAATGTCGCTCTTGCTTTGTCTTTTAACTCTTCCTTCTATAGGTGGAGCTGATGGGCAGGGTGCTCGATGATTCACCGATGAGATCTCCCCTGCGTGCAGTTTGAGTTTCCGATTAAGGTTTTAGCTTGAGCTGCGTTTAAACTAAGAAGAAAACCTTTAAAAACTTGCGTTAAGGAATAAGGATGCCGATGAGAGCTTCAAGCAGGTGCTGTATATGTGTATAGTAAGAATTCAAGGAACCATCCTTCATTTGTTTTTTTATCTTTCCTTTATTTTCCAGCCTGCATATGATTTTCGTTTTTTCCTGGCTACTTTCTGTACAAAAATCTCTCAGGACACTGCACCTCCTACCTTAATAATACGTGTCATCAATAAGGAAAATTATCAATAAGTTCATTTTTGAATTTTTATTCCAAAAAATTTCAATTCTTTAAACATTTTCTAAATGAACCGTCAAAACATGAAATGTCAACTAAAAATTTAAAACCTTTTTTTGGAAAACAAAACACTAAAATCTTTCGAAACAAATTTATTGCCTCACTGATCGAAAGAAAATTGAGTTAAAAAGAGAACCCTAACAATTGACATGCTATGGAAAAATAAAAGATGATGATATATGCATTATTTTTTAAGCAGAAAGTAAGGATATATAGTTGTGCTTGAATATAATAATTACTCTTAATAAATTTATGGCTGCGAAGGAGAGAATGAAAGATTGATAATGTAAGATGCTGGAGGGTACCAACGAAGAAAGTACGTGAAAAATTAAATGTTTTTGGAAAGAAAATATTAAATATGAACTTATTGGTCAATAAATATACAATAGGAAATTTTGTTGTTTTGCTTATTAAAAATGAACTTCTTGATGAGCTTCCTTTTCAATAATAAAAATAAGGATTGTAGCTCACAGCTAGAAAATTTGAATTCACGCAACTGTGCGTTTAGAAATAAGATTAAAAAAAAAAACTATATTATAAACAAAAAATTTCATTTCAATCTTCTCTCATCTTAAATTTTAAATGTTCTGACATTTTAAAAAGCAATCATGAAACCTATCTATCTTACTTTAATCCCACTGCAACAGATCTGGAGATAATAAGATAGAGGTTGATCAAATGATTAAAAGAAAAAGGTAAAGTCCTTTATATACTCTCTAGTCCTGGAACATGGAATGTCGATGGTTCCTCTTTGGTTTGGAAAGCCGAAAACAAAGGGAATTGGTGGCGTTTTCAAGTGTGTTTTCTCATGAACAATTGGTGCAAAAGAGTCAAATGAAGCTGAAGTATTTGCAATCAAGAAAGCAGTTAAAATCAGTTAAAATCGTTTAGCTCAAAATCAAACCTGCAGATCAATATTGATCTATAGATATAAACACACGTACCTTCGAGTACTTGGCCTGATGGATCCTGCTCGATCCTATTGGCTTCCATAGCTTGCTAGAATGGAAAATTGAGCAGAGGACGACGTTAACCAGTATTCAGAGAAAGCAAGGAAGATGTAAATTTCATACGGAGAAAGTATCAAGTATAAAGATGAAATCTGCGAGGAGATATCCTCGAGACATTGTTCGAGATCGACACACCAAGGTCTCAGAGACCTTGGAGACTTTGTTCGATGTCGACTAGCCTAAGGTCTCAATAATGGAAGCCATCAAAGAAATAAAATCATGGACTTTTCTTTGGGTAAATAACGGCCCAGGCCCAAATAAAAAGGCCCGTATGAGGGTTTGGTCTCGAAATGAAATTTTATTGTTCAATTCTGACCACATGAAAACCTTGAAAGGTTAATGCTGAGCAGTTCAGTACAGAAATATCAGACTAGTTAACGAAAGAGAAGGGGCATAATTAGAGGAAACATTTGTTTTGTCTCCTCTCTTTTTATTTGATTTTTCAAGAACGAAACGGCTAAACATCAGATCAAAGTAGTTCTTTATGAGCCAAGCTTTCAGTATAGACTTGTACTTACCTTAATTATCATGCTCCAGTGTTGTCCGGACCTCATCTCTTTTCTTGCAGCTTGTCATCTATCAATCACATATGCAACTCCACCGCTGAAATCTTCAAGCTGCAAGCTTTGAATCACGCCTGGATTATGCATTTTAAACTGCTATAGTTAAACTCCAGCATCTCTGCTGCTGCTGTCTTTTTTCTTGCCTTAACCTGTGTGCATTTTCAATCAAGAGAAGGACAAATCAAAGTTAGAATCGAAAGAATTGGAGAGAAATCAAATTTGTAGCGGTTAAAATTACTTGCATATTCTCAAGGCCAAACTTGATCTGGCTTGTTAAAATTAGTATTCACCATGGGCACCAGCAGAAACCTGGATTTTTTTTTCTTCATAAAAAAGAAGAAGAAAGCAACCTGAATATTTGAGTTAGTGATGAAATTGAACAGATCGTCCACACAAAAACTAGTACCAGTACCGGGGTAGATGATATGTGGCTGCAAGGAGATATCACAAAGTTACAGGACAAAAAAAAAACGTTGACGAAAGACTTTAATAAAGAATGACTACGAGTCTACCATTTGAAGGCCCACCATCCTTATAGTTTTATTTTATTTATCCGTATAGCTTAAATAATTCAATAAGAGAATTTGAAATCGTGATTTCTCAGTGCAAAACCATCATTTATCGAGACTCAGAACTTGGTAACCATCTCACTTGAGAAAAATTCATGTTCTTACCTCTCAAATATTCCCTACCTCTCCCAAATACTGAACATCAGGTGCTGGATCATACATTCATGGATCAAGATAATATAATATGTGTCTGCTCTCAATGAGGTGCAAAATATCTGCATGTGAGTATTTGCACAAGAAGAAGAAGAAGAAGAAGAAGAAGGTAGCAAGCTGGGGAAGCAAACATAAATCATATTATATCGTTACGTTGGATGTATTTGAATCAAGTTGAACAGCATGAACATGGAACCAAATACAGAAGCATGCTTAAATTTTCTTTATTTTTAAGTAGTAGATATGTTTTTGCTCAAATGCTACTTGACACTGGCAATATCCTCAACATTCGTTGTTCTCGTCTGCATTGGAATCTCTACAGTGTTAGCATTGGATAAGAACTCTCCTTTTCATTTTTATATTCCTGTTAGTTCAGATCACTAGCTGTGTATTGAATCAAATTTTTTAACGTGAAAAAAACATTCAAGCATTGCTAGTATGTTTTTTTTTTTTTTAAATATAATATTAAATGGTAAAATTAAAAGATTAACAAATATTAAATTATTGAATAATAAAATTAAAAAAAATACATATAACACTATTTTAATTAACAATATTTTATGACCATGTCTAAATATTAAATTATCTTTAGTGTTTTGTTGTTGGTAATGTTATTATTGTTATTATTATTATATATAAAATGAGTTCCTAAAGAAATTCAGGTAATTACCCAAATTATCGTGTTCTTAGAAATTCTTAAAAATCAGTTAACTAAATTGATTGAGAAAATTTAGATAATTCAAGGTTTTATTGAATATATAATTCATATAAATATAATAATTAGTTAGTTAAACAAATTCAATAATATTTAATTAAACTAAATTGCATATAAAACATGACCGACAACTATTTTCTCAATCGTTGTCGAAGATTAAATAGATTTTTCAAAATGTTGTATAAATTGTTTTTTAAAATTTTTTTATTTTAAAATATATTTAAATAATATTTTTTAAAATTATTTTTAATATTAATACATTAAAATAAATTAAAAATAAAAAAATTCAAAATTTACCCCGGAAAATAAAAAATTGAAGGGACAGACTGCATAGGCAGCTGTTGAAGAAAAAGGAATGGCAGAAGAAGAAGTTTTTAATGGAAGTAGAAGCGGTGCTGGTAGTGTACGGCGACGATTGTGCAATTCTCGATTATTTCCCTCCTCATCTTCACCTCCACATCAAACCCAGAACCGTTGATATCTCCTCTCAACAGGTCCACCACTCTCTTTCCCCTTCTTTTACTTTTGGGGTCTGCTTATTTTTTGGTTTTGAAGAACAAAATTCGAGAAAAAATTGTCTGGGAAATAAAAACGATTCTTATCAAGGTGTGTTAAAAGTTGATAGTGCTGATTCCTTTGAGCAAACCCATTTATTTAGAATAATGATTCTAATTTGTTTATTGTATTTTCGTAGAATATTTGTGTGTAAGGATATAAGAGAGGTATTGGCACTATGAATTGGAAGGGAAAATTGCACTAGTTTTATTGCATATCAATTCTCATAGCTAAAAATCAGCTTAAGGGTTCTTGATTTGGCATCCAGCTGTAGCAGTGTGAATTATACTATTAGAAAAAGATTCATCCTTTTCCGTCTCTCATTGCATTTAAGGGTATGCGTCGGTTTTTTTTTTTCTTTTTACCAGCAGTTGTAACTTTTTTTATGGAGATTGATGACTGTTTTTGTACTATTTCTTTTGACACAGAGAAGAGGCATAAATAACTGTTCTATAGGACTTCATTGTGTTTTTCTCTCTGTTTGTGGAAGCAGTTATTGGGATAAAAGCAAGTCCTGAGGTATTTTACAACATCAAGGAGATGTCAATTTGTATGTATTTTCTGCCTAAGTGGTGAAAATTATTAGGGTTGGATGCTCCATGTGTGCTGTTGATTGTTTGTGAAATCTTGAATACCTTTGTTTCGATACTATATTTTTTCCATATTCCATGGTAGTATCCAAGCGAACCTCTGCATATTGATCTCATAGAATCCAAGGGTCTTGATGGAGAAAGGCAAAAGCAATTGATAACTAGTGGACATCACAACGCATGTGAACTTTCCTCCTGTTTGATGCTTGTAGCACTTTGCGAGGTAATTGCTGCATTTTTCACATAACAAGGATTTTTTCTGCATTGATATTGTTATTCTATATTGTTTTAACGAATTGAGAAAACCATATTGCTTGCCTCGTATTTGATAAACAGTAGAAAATCCTCATCTTAATTTGATTTTTTTTCCATTTGTCATATATCTGTAGGTAGTCTTTAAGTAATTGGCTGTTCTGCAAAGTAAATGCATGCGCTGTAATATTTGGCTTGTGCCAATTAGCATTAAGATTATGCTCTGATGCTTCTTATTCTTTCTGTTTAACATTTCAGTTGAGGATTTGATATCACAATCCCTGTTATTTTCAAGATATGAGCACAAGTTTGAATTGCCTGCAGTGCTAAAATAGGTTGTTGGTGTAGAATCATCAAGGTAATAAAAGATCCTGGATTGTAATTTAATAATAGTTTTTGGCGGAATCTATATGCACAGTAACCAGGGTGAAAACACATTCATGGCATGCTATTTTACCAAGTATTGTGTTTTACTTGGACGCTGCACCAAAAATAACAGTGAATGTCTATTTACTAGATTTCCAGCACCTTGACAGGAATGCCTACAAATTGCCCAATCTAAAATACACATAGCTTCAGCAGTGAATTTGTGTATATTTGCAGTTTTCTTTGACTGATATATAGAAGTTGCAAAGATTCATTGATTCTACATTTTTAGGAAGTGCAAAAATAATATGTTTTATTATATTTAATATTTAAAAGTAATGTATTAATGTATTTGATATTGAAATGTATTTTCTTTTTAATGTTTATGATTAAAAAGATCAAGAAAAAAAAATCTAATATAAAACCCATAAAAAAAGAGTTTGACAAGATATCATACTCAACTTGACTTGATAGGTCAACTCGAGACCTAGTTGATTTTGAATTTAAATTGGATTGAATTTTTTTAAAAATTAATTAACTTAATCTAGATCTAATTGGATTTTTTTTTAATTTTTTTAAAATAATATTATTTTAATTTTTTCTTAAATAATCTTTGAAAATGATACAATTCAACTCAGTATAACTCATGATTTGACTGTATACCAGGTCATGCGGCATATTTGGTTTTATTACTTTCATTCACATTAATTATTCACAATATGCGTTGACACAACGCTTTTATCAACTAGTACATGAATTTGTAAGAACAATTTTAAATTTTTTTGACCAAGTACTTGTACAAGACAGTCCATATTATTACATCACCGCCTCTATTTGTTTTTTAGAATAATTAGTTTTCAAGTTTTGAATTTAAGCTGAATTGCTCCTTTTTTTCAACCTCTAATTAAATTGCTCAAATATTGAATCCATACCTTAGTTTTTCTATATAATCGCTAAAATACAAGTTGCACATCATTTTCATTTTCATCAACGCAAACATTTGAAATTTCATAAATGAATTTTGTTCAAGTTAAATGAAATTTCATTTGAAATTTTGCAAGCAAGGGTGTTGAAATGAGGGTTCTAATTAGAATACTCGATGGTTCAAACAATCAGATTATAAAATTGTAAAATCATGAAATTTCATAATCTGTGAGTAGTTCTTGTATATATCAAAACCTTAAAAATCTTAAATAGTAAAGTATAAGAAACCATTCTTATGAGCAAAATCATTCTTTCTGTATCAAAATCTAGTTTATGACTAGTAATTAGCATGTTGCAATTGAATTTGATGACATATATTATGTTTGAGGTCGTAGTTTGAACTTATAGCACAATTTGGTATACTAATTTAAGTGTACAGAGGCAATAACATACTTTCGTTTAGTTATTATATTGGAATAGAATACACAAAGACAAAGAAAAAAATGATATGTTTTATTATATTTAATGTTTAAAAGTAATGTGTCAATGTATTTGATATTAAAATGTATTTTTTTTTAATGTTTATGGTTAAAAAGATCAAGAAAAAAAAAGTCTAATATAAAATTCATGAAAAAAAAAGTTTGACAAAATGTCACGCTCAACTTGATTTGATAGGTCAATTCGAGATCTAGTTGATTTTGAATTTAAATCGGGCTGAATTTTTTCAAAAATTAATTAACTTGATCAAGATTTAATTTGATTTTTTTTAATTTTATTAAAATAATTTTATTTTAATTTTTTCTTAAATAATCTTGAAAATGATACAATTCAACTCAGTATAACTCATGATTTGACTGTATACCAGGTCATACGGCATATTTGGTTTTATTACTTTCATTCACATTAATTATTCACAATATGCGTTGACACAACGCTTTTATCAACTAGTACTTGAATTTGTAAGAACAATTTTAAATTTTTTTGACCAAGTACTTGTACAAGGCAGTCCATATTATTACATCACCGCCTCTATTTGTTTTTTAGAATAATTAGTTTTCAAGTTTTGAATTTAAGCTAAATTGCTCCTTTTTTTTAACATCTAATATAAATTGCTCAAATATTGAATCCATACCTTGGTTTTTCTATATAATCGCTAAAATACAAATTGCACATCATTTTCATTTTCATTAACGCAAACATTTGAAATTTCATAAATGAATTTTGTTAAGTTAAATGGGTTGGTCTTATATGGTTAATTAATCTTGAAGGATAAGACAGGACTCTGAGAAATAAAACTTTTATAAATTTCTTAGTGTTTATATGAATAATTTGTCGTTAATCAAACTAGAGCCGAGAAATCAAAGTTGAAACGGAGTTGTGGGATGCTAACAGTAGTATGAATAAGAGAAAATAAAGAAGGCAATCTTGTGGCCCGTGGTGATTGTGAAAGTGATCAAAAGAGCACTTTACAGGCTTTACTTTGAATCTTCTGGTAAAACTGCTTACTTTGAATTTGACGCCGGCTTTTGCTTAACATGGGATTTCGTTTTATATCACTCGAAATTCGGGGTACTGGTTTTGAAGAATGTAGACAAAGATAGTTGAAAATCCCATGTTATTTACGTAAACACTAACGGGGAAAATAAATCGGTGGAAATTCGGACATGTGGGGTCAGTAGGTTGGAGTTTGTTCGACAAAGTTACCAGTTCTTAGTTCAAACCAAAGTTTTGTCATATTAATTAATGATCATCTCATCTAGACAAGGAATTGGGCGAAGACTAGTGAAGGTTTAGTTATTGTTAAGCACCTTGTGCTACACCATGAAGCATGGAGACCGATATAGAACAACGGGTACCATAGGATATGAATACGATGATACATTAATTTTAAAAAAATCAAGATACGTGAAGCATACATTAATTTTTTAATTATTTCATGTATTATATTAAGAATTTATCGCAATAGTAAATAAAAGTAAACATGATGGATTGTACATAAAAATATATGAAAGTAGAAGTAGAATCCATGTTATTTATATTTTCTTTTAAATTATAAACAAATTTTGGATGTTTAAGAATTAATTGATCTTGAAAAAGATTATAATAATCATGAAAGGATCAATCATAATTTTATTTTTTTCAATTTTAAATCTCAAGATCCATCCACTTGCAATCCAAAGGAAATTGCAGTCGGGTTTTTCAAGTTCAAACCATTCATTAGTTTCTCTCTCTACTCTTTCGGGAACATTGAAAAGTTCTGGTAATCAACTTCTATTATTGCGCCTCGAAGAGGAGGACTTTCACCATCATTTATTATCTTGCTCTAATAATCCAAAACACCACCATCTCTTTCAATCAATCCCAAGCACGATTCCCATAGCAACTGCGATTCAGAAAGGACACCCACATTTTCTGATGGACAATGAAACACTCGTAGTGATTTATGGCTCCCACTGGTTGCAGAAATGCTGTAAAGGAGGTTACAACACCACCGAATCTCGGTGACCTTCTTAAAAAGGAAAGCATATAGTGCAGTACCTAAACTTTGCCGTTGCCCCAGGATTTGGGCAGATTCTGCTCTACACCTTTTGTTATGGTCACTGACAATGATCCAACTAGCAAAAAATAATGCAGGGACATGACGAGAAAGCAATTTACCCCATGAGATATAATGGCCATGAAACTCAGATCCGACATTAAGTATGATCTCAATTATTGTCCAAATTGTTGAGAGAATTTATGAAGAAAATATGCTCATTGCAACCGTGAACATGCTAGAATCATCCCTACTTTTCAACCTGCAGTGCGCACACACTATTTTATCAAGCACTAAGATATGTTACAGTTGAGCTGTATTACGTTCCCATGCAATTGTGTTTACCGATTGGCAGACGGTGAGCTGTGTGGACAAAATACTGAAGACTTGGATTGTTCAGATTAGCAGCAAGAATAGACTAATTAGAGGCTGGAAGGTCAAAACCAAGAGAAGAATGGCACTTGTTAATCACAACTCACAGGATCTTCTTAGCCCCACAAACAATTTTATCATTAAAGCCCCCCTGAATAATTAGGTCAGTAACCCAAAAAGTTTCAAACAGTGTCCTCTAAAAATACTGATCAATCAAAAGGCAGGTCATAGAGGAGGGCCATAATTCCAATTGATTTTTGGCCTTTCGGGGTTTTCTTGTTTTTTTTTTTTGTTAGTACTGATCTTTCTTCAGTTAGGATTTGCCTCCTACCAGAAATGCCAATCATTCTTAAGAAAAAGTGGTTTTTTATTTTTTGATATCAGAAAGTATTATAAAAAATAAGTTAGAAATTTTTTTTTTCAATGTTAATTATGTTATAAAAAATAAATTAGAGAATAACTTATTAATTTTTTTCAAGTTTTTAAAAGAATAATGATAACATTTT
Source organism: Populus alba x Populus glandulosa (assembly GCA_033617975.1). Lineage (NCBI taxonomy): Eukaryota > Viridiplantae > Streptophyta > Magnoliopsida > Malpighiales > Salicaceae > Populus > Populus alba x Populus glandulosa. Next base: position 3,134,575 of record CM066156.1, on the reverse strand, counting down.
ATAAATAAAAAAGTTGGAGGATGGAATTGAAAAAAATATAATTTTAAAAATTATTTTAAATAACATAATAACAATTACAATAATGAAAATAAAATTTGATAGATAAAAAAGTTAAAAAATAATTAAATTAAAAAAATTAAAATTTCATAAATTATTTCAAATAAAAATAAATAACAATCAAAAGAATATGGACCAAATACAATAGGTAAAAGTTTTCAATTAAAAAAATAATAAGAAAAAAACAAACAACAATAAAAAAATAAAGACTAAAGTTAATATAAAAATTAACTTAAATCAAATTCTAATGGATAAAATTGAAAAAAAAAATAGCAATTAAAAGATTGATGTCCAAATTTAATATAATCAACTAATAATATGATATTTTTAATTTTTTAAAAAATATTTTCCATTTAAAATAAAAAAAAAATAATTTCTTGAAATCCAAACTAATTTTTTTTTCCTTGACTAAAAAATGTTTTTATTAACCAAATTGTTTTAGCTTGGTAGTCCCATGAGGTCCAACATATATGCAATGAAAATGGTGGTTAGGAAACTGTTTTTCTTTAGGCCAATAATTTCAGAAATGAAGAATTGGACCATTAATAGGATTTTCCTTCTCCATCTCTCCTTTTCTGCATCCAACTTGAGATTTGAGCGGTCCCAAGATGGAGGAGGGCAGAGGTGCTCGGCCGCCAACCCATGAGAATCCGTTGTTCACATCAACCTGGAGCCATAGCCCATTTCTAATTCAGTAAACACGAAAGAAAGTGTTCCCACATCAGGAAACTAGCTCGTTATTTGCGTGCTTAATTTAAAAAGAAAAGTCCCCCACCCAACTAGAGGAGTAGAGAGCATCCACAACATTCCACCTTCTTACTACACCAATTGCTATCTATGCAAAAATCTATCAAGTCCCCTCGATTTCACTCTTTTTTGTTTAAAGATCAGCAGATATTTCACTGCCCAATCAATATATCTTACCCTCATTTGCTGTGAAATGATCAGTGAGTCTCGATGAGGCCAGGTGAAAAAGGTGCTCCTTGGCACAGTTCATTTCTCAATTTTCTTGGTCTATATATTGGAAGGCTAAAAATCAAAGTCTCTCTACCTTTTGAGCAAAATAAAAACTATTTAAATTGGATCGAATCAGCTCATGACCTTCGTTATGTACTTGCCAATGACTTGAAAAAGAAAAGAAAACGGAGGTGAAAGTCAAGAAAACAAAAGGAATCCAAATGCTTTTTTATTTGCTGGAAAGTAAGTTTTATTTTGGAAAATAAATTTTAGAAAAGTAAATTATTTTTTGATATTTGGTAATGTAATGAAAAATAAGTTGGAAAATATTTTCTAGTGTTTGGTTATATCATAAAAAAAAGCTTGAAAATAACTTATCATTGTTTTATTTTTCTCAAGTTTATTAAAATAATAAGGAATAAATCTTACAAATTAAAAAGTTGAATGAGAATGAAATTGAAAAAAATATAATTTTATAAATTATCTCAAATAAAATAAATAATAATCAAAATAATAGAAATCAAATCTAAAAAATAAAAAAAAATAAAAGATGAAGAAATTAAAATAATAATAATAATTAACATTTCATAAATTATTTCAAATAAAATAAGTAACAATCAAAAGAATGATTATCAAATTTAATAGATAAAAAATTTCAATAAAAAAATGATAAGGAAAAAACAAATAATAATTATAAAAATAAGGACTAAAGTTAGTATAAAAATTAAATTTTAAGAGATGAAATTAAAAAATAAATATTAAAAATAAAATATATATAGCAATCAAAAGTTTGAAGATTAAATTTGATATAATCAGTAAATAATATAATATTTTTAAATTTTTTATAACTTTCAAAAAGTATTTTCTGTCTAAATATTTTAGGAAAATATTTTTCTAAAAAATAAACCAATTTTTTTTGATTGAAAAATATTTTATATTAATTAATTTTTTAAAAATAAATAAACATAGAAAAATTTAAAACAAGATTTTTTTTTAAATTCTTGGAAAATAAAGATAGCCCAATCATTTTTTTAATGATTTCCAAAGATTAGTAGGAACTGGGGGAATAGACAGCTCCAGGAATTTATTTCAGAACAGAGATAGTTGCTCTTTCTCATCTGTCACTTTCTAACGCCACTTTGACCGTTGTCTTCATCTTTATTTTAACAGCACTACTTAAGCTTAGCGACACTGTTAGGACAACCCACGAACACTTTAATGTTCATGCTACTTTGCTAGTTTCTACTATGAACTCCGTCTCAATCTCCCTTCAAAAATAAAAATCTTTTGAATGGCTTCAGGATCTGAATGTCTACCTAGAGGGATGGATATATATATATATATATATATATATATATATATATATATATATATATATATATATATATATATATATATAGTGAATCTTTTATTAATATTCTTATCTGTATAAACTAGATTTATTAAATTTTGATCTAAAACTCGTTTAAAAAATTAAACAAGTGAAATTAAGATAGTTTTGTATTTTAAAAAAATTAAAAAAATAATAATATCATTATAAAAAAATCAAAATAGATTTTAATCATATTAAGAGTTGCTTGTTAAGTCATACCGAATTAAATATTATTTAATTTAATTTGAACTAAGTTAAAGAGTTACTGAGTCAACCGTGTCGGGCAAGACCCACTTTAATAACCCTGCTATAAAAAAACTGCCGTCAATAAGTTGCATGAAAGATTTGCCATGTCACATGTGAAAGGCCTGGTTAATTTAACCGATGACAGCTTGTGAGTCGAGTCAGCTTTGATTTTTGCTGCATAGCAGCGCCTGTGCCTCGTGATATATCTCGCTTAGACATAATAGTACTATTGTAATAGTCATAGTTTTAAGACCCGGTCTGGTGGTCGGTCCGGGTTCCGAATTTTGACCGGGTCACCGGGTCTTGACCGGGTCAATTTTATTTTTTTTAAAAAAATCAAAACGACGTCGTTTTAGTAAAAAAAAAAAAAGTCAACGGGTTTGAGGCCGGGTCTTGACCGGGTCTTGCCGGGTCCCGGGTCGACTAGCCTGGTCGATCGGGTCTGGCCGGGTCAATTCCCAAGCGGGTTTTGGCCTCCACCCAGACCGGTCCCATGCCCGGGTTGGCCGGGTCCCAGGTCGACCCGTCGGGCCGGTCCGGGTTTTAAAACTATGGTAATAGTAGATAGGTGAAGAAAAAACAGGCCTTTATGCATTATGCCCACTTGTTAGGACCAAAATGTGAAAAGAAATAAAACATAACGACCAAGCAGCATATCAGAAGCATAGTTATTAAACCTGGCCCGGCCCGGCGGGTCGACCCGGGACCCGGTCGACCCAGTGGCTGGACCGGTTCGGGTTTAATAAAAGACCGGCTATGGCAATAGCCTGGCCAAACCCGGGCGACCCGGCTGGTCGACCCGGGACCCGGGCAAACCCGGACGAGACCCGGGTTTTTTTTTTTTTTTTAAATGTGGGATAAAAAAATTTTGGTTTAAATATTTCAACTTAAAATGATAACATAGTATCTTTTCAATGAGGGGTTTGAAGCCCTTTCATATATATACTCTATGTTGACATGGAAAAAATTATATTTTTTCAATGTGAGATTTGAAACCCATTAGTATATATATTCTATGTTCCCAAGGAAAAAATCATGTTTTTTCAATATGGGATAAAAAAACCTTTTAGTTTAAATACTTCAACTTAAAGGGATAACATAGTATCTTTTCAATGTGGGATTTGAAGCCATTTCATATATATACTCTATGTTCCCATGAAAAAATTTATGTTTTTTCAATGTGAGATTTAAAACCCATTAGTATATATACTCTATGTTCCCAAGGAAAAAATCATGTTTTTTCAATGTGCGATAAAAAACCTTTTGGTTTAAATACTTCAACTTAAAAGGATAACATAGTATCTTTTCAATGTGGGATTTGAAACCATTTCATATGTATATATATTCTATGTTCCTATGAAAAAATTTATGTTTTTTCAATGTGGGATTTGAAAGCCATTAGTATATATACTCTATGTTCCCAAAGAAAAAAGTTACGTTTTTTTAATGTGGGATAAAAAACCTTTTTAGTTTAAATACTTCAACTTAAAAGCTTAACATATTATCTTTTTAATGTGGGATAAAAAACTTTTTAAAATATTATTTTAAACTTTATTATTTATAATATGTATAATCTATATTTACATGGATTTTTTCATATGAAATATTAAAACTTTAATTTTTTTTTAATTTTTCCGGGTTGACCCATGAAACCTGAGACTCGGCCCTTTGGCCGGGTCAACCCCCGAGCCGGCTTTAATAACTATGATCAAAAGCACTTGCAAACATGCTCTCGTACACACACGTGCAGTATAAGGAAATGAACATAACTTCAGCTTATCAGTGATCCATTTCCATGTATAGAATATCTGATTTCATTACGTTTCCTTATTGTTGCAGCTGTGTTTATGATTGTATATTCTATCATTAACTTTCCTTATGCATACACAGGTTTTGTATTATATATATAGACACTATTGTAATACAAGATTATCAATTCAGTAAAACTATTATGTGTGCAATCCTTTTATGGTATTAGAGCCTCCTTCTCTCACGAGGTTAGAAATATTATTTTGCTCCATGGCAACCAACGGCAATACTTCTTCTCCTTCAGAGTCTGCTGGCTCTAACTCTGCTTTTTCACTTCCCCTTACCACTATCAACACCTCGAGCCAATTGCCCTACAAACTCACATCCTCAAATTATCCTTCCTGGCGTGCAACTTTTCTCACAATTCTCATTGGATATGATCTGATGAAATACCTGGATGGCACTCTTCAATGCCCTCCCACACCGGATGCAACATCTTCTACCTCTGCTGTGGTATTTCATGCGCACTGGAAAAGACAAGACCAGTTGCTGCTGAATGCTATTTTTGCTTCTGTTTCTGAAGCAGTCATGTCTCTTATTGCCATGACAACCACAAGCCGTGATGCTTGGCAACACCTCTCTCGCTTGTTTGCCAGCAAATCTCGGGCTAGAATTATGCAGTTGAAAGAAGATCTTACCCTTATTCAAAGGGGCTCACGCACGGTGTCTGAGTTTCTTCATGCAGTCAAGGTAATTGCAGACGAACTCTCTTTGATTGATGCACCTGTTTCAAACTGAGGGAGGCACGCCTGGACAACCGCTCCCCGACCAGCCGCTGCGTGACCCGCTCCCTGGCTCCATATTGAAAAGCCACGCCCACTGACTCTATAAATAGAGAACATAATAAAAGAAAAAAAAAAAACTAGAGAGGAGAAGACATAAAAGAAAAGAAAGAGAACCCGAAAAAAACAAAGAAAACCGAAGAGAGAGAGAAACAACCTAACAGAGGAGAGAGTTACCGAAAACCCAAAAAACCGAGATCAAAGGGGAGGTTTGAAGCCGAGAGGGAATTTAGAAACGAAAACCAAGCAAACGAACCGAGAGGACGTCGCCGGACTGTTTGGAAATCGCCGTGAGGAGCCGCCGTCCGTGAGCTAGGACACTGCCACCACCTCCACCGCAGCCCCGCCAGCAAGCCACCATCTTCGCCGCGCCAGGTGCCCTTCCCCCCTGCACATTTTCTTTCCAAAAAACTGACGAGTTTTGCCTCCTGCATGCAGAATCGTTCTGTATGCATGAGGTCGGGGGGGAATAATCCCCCCCCGGGCTGTGTTTTTTTTCTTCTCTGGGCCAGACGGGTTCTGGCCCAGAAACATGTGGATGGGCCAGAAGGATTCTGGCCCAACCCGGCGGTCTGGGCCGGGTTCGGCCCAGACCCAGGTAGGATAGTTGTTGGGCCCAGACCCAGGTAGGATAATTTAAAACAAAAAAAATCTGAAAAGTCTAAAAAAAATATTGTTGTTTTCTTTTCATATATTTTGTTGTTTATATTGGTTTATATTTTTATACTGTGGAGATACAAATTTAATATTTGAAATACCCGGTTTTTCGTCAAGACATCCAAGATTTTCAAAGAAAAGAATGTTTTTTTTGCTTTCAACAAAATTCTACAAATAATTCCTTAAAAATATTATTAATTTTTCCCGTATATTTTTTCAAAATGACTTAATATTGGTTTGTACTGTTAGTTTGGCTGTAGGACAACGAGTTCAACTATGTCATAACTGTTAGAACTATTCAGTTATACCTTATCGCACTCTCTTCTTTAGAGGCCAGTTTGCTTTCCTCGACTGCACAGCACCAAAAATATCAGCTTGTTCGAAGCTCAAATGTTTTGTTTTCGTTCTCTCAAATCTTCGACGAAGGCTAGGCCATTTGGCCCAACAAGTTGTTAAATTGGGCCTTTCCCTTCCTCTTCTTCTTTTTTCTTTGTTCTTCTGCCTCTTAGGTCGGGCTGGGGCTGTCATATTGGGCATTGGATGGGCTCTTCTTCTTTCTCTTTCCTCTTTCCCCTCCTCCTCTTCCTTAGGCCTGGTTGGGCTATTTATTTTGCCCATGTCAATCATATGACAGTACCTGTACAGCTGCAACCGAGTCTCTTTCTTGCACCCTGTCATCCCAGTTCTGATGTGGTAGATTCACTCAAATCATGCAGTTTCATCTGTAAAAAATACTCAAGTTGATAGATCGCATAAGCTGCTAGCCAGTTGCTAAGTTTTGAACCACGGAATTCCTTTTTCATTGGTAACAATGCCTCCAGCATCTTCTACCCCCCCCCCCCCCCCCCTTCCTCGTCTTCATTCCTGCAAAATATTCTAAATCAGGGAAGAAACAGAAGTAAGAATCAAGAGAAGTTGAGAAACAAATAGTGACAGACTAAAAATATACCATTCATGGCTAAATATTGATCATTAGGAGCAGGAAAAGAAACAGAATATTCGAGTTTGCAAAGATGAATAACACACAGCTGGACTCAACAATATATAGCTTGTTGGTTTGTATTAACACATGAAACAGCTTCAAATCAAGGGTTCAAGTCTGTGGTCTCAAAACTGAAAACAGCAGTAAGACTTGAACTGGTCTGGATATATCTTCGAGGAACCATTCGTTCATATCAATATGATTATTGACCAGGACATAAAATGTTAACAAAGACTCGAGAATTAAAAAAAAATAAAAAATAGACGAAGACTTGCAGAAAATATCACATTATATATTACGGGTCCACCACGTGAAAGCCTACTACCATGTGAAGTTCTATTTCAAAACTCGAAATTTGCAATGCGCGGAAGGCGCATCAACTGATCATTCAAAAATCTATATAATTATAATTTAATTATTGAAAGTGAATAGATATGGAGGATAATTTGTTTCATTCAGAGAACTTGTTAAACGTACCAGCATGTTCTGCAATATATATCCCAGGATGTTATTATCTTCCCGTGCACTTTAACGGGTTGTCAAGGATATGTGAGGGCAAAATATCATGATCTCATGATGGTTAATTCATTAACTCGAAACTTTCACTTAAAACAAATTTTCCTTTTTTTTTTTATTATGGAAAAGTCTTAATTATTTAACCCCAAGAGTTATTCATAAAATTAGATGTAAAAGATATTTTTTTTTCTTCAAAAAAACAATCCAAACTTGCACAATGACTGGCATATATGTAATTTGTTGGAAACAAAAGTTTCTTCAGATACTAGAGGAGGCTTATTAAAATCGATCAGGATTGATGATCGTTGATTAGGAGCTTGGTTCAGGTTTGAAACCATTTTGAACCTGATGTGTCAATTCTTCTTAACTTGATTAATCAATATAAATACTTGACCAGATTAATTTCAAGAATTTTTTTTAATGATTATTCAAAATGACCGAATTTCATAATTTTTTTTAAATGATATAATTTTAGTTATTAAAAGAATTAAAATAATATAAATTTAAAAATAAATACAATTAACTTGACAAATTCATAACTAAAATTTTACGTAAAGTCAAACTCCAAACCTGATTTGAAAACTATAATCCAGTATTTATATATAGACACACCACGTATAAGCTTGCAGGTTCTAAGGCTTCGTCGACTCCGTTTGACATTGGTTCTAAATAGGCGATTAGCTTTGATAGTTATTGTGGCTTTTTGAGATATATAAAAATGTCTTTTTTTATATTTAAAAATATTTTTGAAAAAAAGTAAAAATTTTATTTATTTATTTTTTGTTTTAAATTAATATTTTTTGGTGTTTTTAAATTATTTTGATGTGTTGATATTAAAAATAATTTTATTTTGAAAAAACATTTTTTCAATTACACATCCAAACAAATTTACTAAAAAGTTAAAAGAAACAATTAAAAAAGGGAAAAAATAAAGGTTTTAAAAAAAAAAGAATCGGTTATATTTTTCATAATATCTCCTTTTTTTTATATAAATTTTATACACAGGTTAATTATCTATTTTTTTTATATTTTATATTCTTCTAGATTATTTTATTTTATATTACCCCAACTGTATTTTCAGGCTCAGGGCATGTTACTGTTTTTTCAGACATGCTGTGTTTATATGTATGCATGGATGTATGCACGCGCTCACGGGTCAACTAGGCAACATGGTAGGAGGATTGGAGAAGAAGAAAAGGTATTATACTTGCCGAGACTATAAACCCCTAGCATTATGCTCTCATTAGTCACGATTGTGTGGTTTTCGATTCATGCCCATCACCTATAAAAGAGTTTTGTAGCAATTCCTTTAAATCAATGATACGAAAGAAGATTTTAATTTCAAAAACTTCAATTTAACCACACACAACTTAGAATCAGAGTGCTTCCAAAATCAAAATAAAGAAAATAAAACAAACAAGAAAAGCCATGATAGTATCTCCCAAAATCTTCAAGAAAAACTAGATAAAAAACAAAGCCAGTAAACAATCTTCCAGTTTCCCTGCTTTCCCTCTCCTCATCATCCAGCTGCTTGTTGTGTCCATGCATATGTCAGCGCATATTCCCGAGTGTCTCAGTTAAGAAACTCTAATAAGTCATCAACATCAAAGACCGGATCAACAAGCGACTGCCCTTCGTTCTCCTATATATGTACAATTTAGAATTATTAATTAGAACACAAGAATATCTAGGATGTTATACGACTTTCGAGCAATAATGGAAAGAGAGGCTTGGTGCATTACCAACTCCGGGTCGGGCGCTGCCCTGATTGCAGCCACCTCATCATGTGCAGGGGGTTCAACTAATTCTATCTCCGGTTTATGACGTCCGACTGAGGCAATGTACCCGTCCAGGAGCCAGTTCAACTGAAACCAAAATAACACAGTGAGTACTAGCTAATTTAGACAAAGAGAAAAGAGGAAACAATAGTAAAGAGTCGTACAACCTCGTTGAAAGATGTGTTTCCCTGATCCCCTGTATCAAAGCATGGCAGCTGCGAATTTTTTTGTGGGCAAAAAAACATTTATTAGGTTGATTGTGATTTATGAATAATGGGAGAAGCATAAGGGTTAACTCGACAAAGTTGCAGTCTAGCAAAATTGATTTCTAAATGTTTAGAGAGAATGTACATCCAAAAAACAAATAATTCCTTCATTTCATGTTATAACTGGTACAAAAAAGATAATCACTATCAATACTTCTTACCATCCTAATTTGTCTCATCTTTGTGGACATTTTGTTAAGCACAACAAGTCAGGTTATTGAAGGAGGAAACAATAGAAAAGAGTCGCATCTCTGTTTTAAAAGCTGTGCTCCCCTGACCAGAACTTTGCAACTTCAAATTTTTTACGGGCAAAAGAAATCATTAGGTTGATTGTGATTTATGATAATGAGAGAAGTAAAAGAGTTAGCGCAACAAAATTTCTGTCTACGTGATTGATTTCTACAAGTTTTGAGAGAATGCACAACTAAAAAACAAATCATCCATACTTTCCATGTTATAATCAGTATAGAAGACAATCACTATCAATACTTCTGACCATCTTAATTCGCACTATCTTTGTGAACAATCTATTTAATACAACAAGCCAAAATATAGAAAGAGAAAGCAATGGCAAAGAGCCGCACCTGTGTATTGAAAGGTGTGCTCCCATGACCATAGTTTTGCAGCTATAAATTTTTTGGAGGCATAAGAAATTATTAGTTTGATTGTGATTTATGATAATGGAAAAGGTAAAAGGGTTAATGAAACACTTTGCAGCCTTGCAGAATTGATTCCTAGATGTTCTGAGAGAAAATGTACAACCAAAAAACAAATGATCCCCACGTTCCATGTACGTTATAACCAGTATGGAGAAGAGATCACTATTAATACTTCTGACCATCTTAATTTGTCTCATCTTTGGGAACAATCTATTAAACACAGGGTTTTGCAGTTGTGTGTTGAACACAATATAAAAAGAGGAAACAATATAATAAAGAGTGGCACCTGTGTGCTGAAAGATGTGCTTCCCTGACCAGTGTTTTGCAGCTGAAAGTTTTTTATTGGCAAAAGAAATTATTGTTAGTTATTAAACTTGTTTACTAGAATTAATAAGTATATTAAAGTAAATAATTAAAAAATAAACATGAAAGTTAGAAATACTATGAAGTTTGTGTTAGTGTTAATGAGTTAAATGTTAATTAAGAACTTTGAAGTTTGTAAACGACATTGTACAATGTCTATACATATTATATGAATTCTGATAAAGAAAGGTGTGAGAGTACTATTAATTAGTGTTTTGTATTTCACCAAAATATGCTGGCAGAATCAATTATGAGTGTTAATTAAATCCTTCCTCTGTTATTGAGTGATAGTGTTCCAAAAATTATTAGGTTGATGGGAGAAGTAGTGAGAGAAGTAAAAGGGTTAAATGCAGCTCAGTTGCAACCTTAGGTGATTGATTTCCAGATATTTATTATGAGAGAATGCACAAAAAAAAAAAAAAATAAATAGAAAGAGGAAACAATCTATTAAACACAACAAGACAAAAAATAGAAAGAGGAAACAAGGGTAAAGAGTCGCACCTGTGCGTTGAAAGGTGTGTTTCCCTGATAAGAGTTTTGCAGCTGCAATTTTTTTACAGGAAAAAGAAGTTATTAGGTTGGTTGAGATTTATGATAATGGGAGAAGTAAAAGGGTTAATACAACACAGTTGCAGCCTTGGGTGATTGATTTCCAGATTTTCTGAGAGAAAGCATGACCAAAAAACATATGATCCTCACGTTCCATGCTATAATCAGTGTGGAAAAGACGATCGATCACTATTAATACTTCTAACCATCTTAATTTGTCTCATCTTTATGAAAAATCTGTCAAGCACAACAAGCCATGTTATAGAGATAGGAAACGATAGTGGAGAGCTGCACCTGTGTGTTGAAAGGCGTGCTTCCATGGCCAGAGTTTTGTAGCTGCCAATTGTTTACAAGCAAAATAAATTATTAGGTTGGTTGTGATTTATGATAATGAGAGAAGCAAAACGGTTAATACAACATAGTTGCCACCTTACAAGATTGATTTCCAGATGTTTTGAGAAAATATACAACATCATTCTATGTTACAATCACTATTAATACTTTTAACCTTCTTAATTTATCTCATCGTATTCACGATTTTGTTTCCTTTCGTTTTAGGCTTGTGCCTTTTCGGTCTTTCTCTATTGATTTATTAATAGTTTTCATATATATATATAAAGGGTTTTGATTCACAAGCGTTTATGTTTCCAACTGCATGTCAAAGGATATATGCATTCTGCCACATATTAGTCCCAATAGTTTGTTAACAGTGCATTAAGTTTCAGCTTTGACAAACAATTTCATTTTAGCGTGTTCATATTATGGAGTGGTTTTGTGTAAACCAATAATGTTTACATAATCTAAACCGTTGAAATGGTTACAGTTTCTTTTAAAAATCATTACTCAAACTACCATAAAATTAGCAAATTCAACAAAAAATATTCAATCTTAATATCCAACGAAAGTAACAACGAAACATTTCCAATGGAATTTCTAACATAGTAGAGAAAATAAAATAAAAAAAAACAATAAAAATTGCAATTCTATTGGAAATTTGACACGGCAATATTTTTCAATGGATATTTCATTAACAAATTTAAATGAATGGAAACCCAAAACTCTCTCGACTCTTCCTTCTTCTTTCTATCTTTTTTTTTTTTTAAAGCAGCCCCTCATTTTCTCATAAATACGACCACCATCCTAAAAAATTCAGCCAGTTCCCCAAACCACCATCTATCTTCTTTATATTTATCAATAGTGTTAGCATTCCTGATCTCTTGTTTTAATTTATTGTAAGCCTTTGCGACACCAAGTAAATAAATATACTTTTTTTTTAATTCATTTTTATTTTCGATTAATTTATTAAAAAAAATTATAGTATTTTTTACTTATATATTTAAGTGTTTTACAACTTTTTCCTACATATTTTTATTGTATTGATATATGATGTGTATGTTAGGAATTTTTTGGTATTTAAGAGAAATTGATTTTATTTTTTATTTTATAAAATTGAGTTTAATTTTATAACTTAAGTATATTATTATTGAAAAAATGATGGGTTATTTGATGACGATGCCACTTACATTTTGTCAAGGTAGAAATTTGACAAAATTTAGGGAAATTGATAATAATTCAAAGGTATAAATTTAGATTGAATAAGTTTAAATTAAATAAATAATGGATAGTTAGTTGAGTTATTATTTGTTGTTAGTTTTATTGTTTAGTTTATATTTTGATGCAAAAACGGTTTTGTATAGAAATGATAATTAGTTATTGGATTATGAATTTATTTTTGATAAAAAATTTAATTTTGAATTGACAATTATATTATTAAAAATATTGTTATCAATATATATTCTATATAGATTTTATAATTAATGAATTATTATTGTTCTTAGATGTATAGAGATTTTTTTGAAGGATTATATAGATAAAATTATCAAAAATTGAGGATTTTTATTAATTTCATACTTTTTAATTTGAAAAATATTAGTAATTGTGAAACTAAATGTTCATGTGTAAAGTATTAGAATAAAAAGTTCCACCATAAAAATATGATGATACATCTACTTAAAAAATATTTGTCAAGAAATACTTATATTGACTTGCATACAAAGAACCATGTGTTTATTATGAAACCATTTTAGAAATAATAGTTGACTCAACTTCTAATTCTAGCTAAGGAAGTTGCCGATAGAAACACTAACGAAACTTAAATCCTCGATAAGCAACTTGTTGACGACATGTTTTCGTTGGCAATTCCATTAATATTGTAATTATTAATGGAAAGTTTTTCTAAACACCAATATAATGTTTTATCGGTATAAAAACAAAATGGCACCAATCATATATTTAAATAATTATCCAATATTAAACACAATTCCTAAATATCGAATTAAATTCAATGATGTGGATTTTAAAAACATTATCTAGTAAATTAGAAGATAAAAATAGAAAAGAGTAGCATAGAAGTAGAAGGGCATCCTTACCAGATGATCACTCAAAACCTGTTCCAGCAGGGCATTTTTTCTAGCATTTTTGGAAGTCATCAGCGCACTGATGTTGCGATATTGAGCGAGCTGTTTTTGCAACTGAGTTGCTTTTGCCGTTGATTTGACGTTCTGTAACAGCAGCTTATGATTTTTTATTCGAAGTTCTTTAATCCTTTCCTGGGCTTCATTTATCTTACCCTGCACAAAAACATTTATTTAGAAAAGAAAATAGAGTAATTATATATAAGGAGAATATTTACAGAAATAACACAAAGGAGAATATATAAGAGAATACATACCTTCCTTTTTTCACGACATTTTTTGTCAGCTATCCTTTTCTTTACTCGCTTATCAGAACTTCCTACAAGTTGAACATTCATGGATGCGTTCTCTCTAGAGAAAGTACCTGCATCTATATATATAGACACACACATTTATATTCAGTTTCTAGTGAACATGTTTACTTGAACAACAATTGAACTCTAGAAGAACAAAACCCTTATTAGGAGATGCATGTCAGATTGCTAAGACAAACATATATATATATAAAGGTACGTAAGAAGCACTAGGTAGAGCCTTTGGAAGCCAATGATGAAGAACATTGTACACGTACGTTCATGCATATCTTTACGGATGAAATGAAGACTTAATTAGTACAACGGTTTTGCTGTTGTCCAAATTTCGGACCTGAACCATAACTATTACTATTAGTGCGCTAAAGATGGAATCTGAACTATAGCCATGATTTCCATGATTGTAGCTATGATTACTCTATCTTCAAACCCCACGAAACTGGCCCCTTCGTCCAGTACTAGAACCAAATTGACGCTGCCCAAAGAATGCAGATGACTATTGTGATGGAGCTGGTAACAAAAGAGTTGTTACAGCAGGATGGAGTGAAGCCTTATGGAGAAATTCATGGGATGAGGAGATGGCTATAGAGGTCTGTGGAAGAGATGAGATTAGCCTTAGTGGACAGGCTGGTTACCAGATCCTTAAAATCATTGTGTAACCCCCAAAATACATACAAATTAAATTCGGCCACGGATATTGGTCTGTCAGTGCAACAAGTTCATCTAACAAGGCCTTAGCCTCTTCTGTAAATACATGGTGACAGAGTCATCGTGTTGTCAAAAATCTTGGAAAGCATCGTGGAGTTGCACAATCCGTGAGTTTGAAGGGGAAGTAAGGGCAGTTTCCAGTGTTGTCTAGATTTGTTGAAAAGTTTTACAATCCACAACTAGATGCAGAACTTCTGTGAAGAGCGAGGATAACAGAGCACTCATGATTAGGTGATCTTGTTGTTTCCATGATAAATATAAATGATTGACCAATGGTAAGGATGTGGCAATAAATATAAAATGAGAGGGAGGACATGGTGAGGTGTCATCAATAAAAGAGTACACACCTAGCTTAAAAAAAAAAAGTTTTATCTGTATCCTCTAATACAAAAAGTTGGTATTAGAAAGTCATAAGAAGATTACTTGTTACGTATTAGGAAGAAAAATGATAACAGACCTATTTATGATATCTAGAGAAGAGTTCATAGGAACTATGCTGGCAATAGCAGCCGGAAAAGAGGATTGAGAGATTGGTGCAGCAGCTGTTGAAGTTCATTACCATCATTATTTAATATCACCTTTTATCAATATGATATTATATATTTCATATAATAAATAAGATATTTTACGTTTCCACAAAATAAACGCCTCCTCCTAAGTTTGAAGTCTTTAAACACATACCTTATAATGTATTGACTCCAGTTATATATTTTAAAGTTTTCTAAAGTATTAAAACAGGCATTAAATGGTTGTTTGTTTATTGTTATTATAGAAATGCATGCCATCAAAACAATGTAATAGATACACTTTTTTTCTAGGTGGAACTGAACTTACTGCTCGTGATCGGGGCTTGGTTCATTTCTTGTTTAAGCCCATCATGACCCATTGATATTTCTCCAATAGTATTGATCTGCAAAACACTATGTGACCCGCCGCGATGCTGTGGGTAGAATTTTTTTATTTTATTTTTCAAAAAAATGAATATATTACTTTTTTATTGTGTTTATATATATATATATATATATATATATATATATATATATATAAACCAAAAAAATCTATACGCACATCTGCATTTGCAATTGGAAAATCGGCTTGCGCGCTTGCCCCCCGCACATCAGAATTTTGTCCTGCATTATTGTCCTCCAACTGGCTAACAATTTTTCCATATTCCTCATCTACGTTGACCTCCAACTGATTTTCTTGGCGTTCTAAATTCTCATTTTCACGCTCCAATTCACCAGAAATGTTTTCCAGGCTTTCGACCTCTTTCATAATCTCATCCTCCTTTTACTGCACAATAAATAGAAAAGGAAGTTGATACTAATCACGAAGGAAACAAAAGAAAGAGCACCAATTAAAGAATAGAAAGGGATACGAGTGTTAAAAAAACAATCTCAACCCAATAATTTAAGTTATTAGATGAGTCTTAGGATATGATTTATATTATTTTTTATCACACCTCTTCAAGTAAAAACTGTTTAGACTTGAAACTTGCACAAATCTACATTATATTATGTTTAGTTTTTATCAAATAAATAGGAATGATGAAATTCAAACTCGTAACTATTTGAATATTAAAACTCTGATATCATATTAAAATACAATCTCAATTTAATAATTTAACCTATTAAATAAAATTAATGATATAATTTATATTATTATCTAACAAGATAATAGCCCGTCATTATACCTTCTTGTTCTTGTTGTATCTCTTATCAATGTCGCTCTTGCTTTGTCTTTTAACTCTTCCTTCTATAGGTGGAGCTGATGGGCAGGGTGCTCGATGATTCACCGATGAGATCTCCCCTGCGTGCAGTTTGAGTTTCCGATTAAGGTTTTAGCTTGAGCTGCGTTTAAACTAAGAAGAAAACCTTTAAAAACTTGCGTTAAGGAATAAGGATGCCGATGAGAGCTTCAAGCAGGTGCTGTATATGTGTATAGTAAGAATTCAAGGAACCATCCTTCATTTGTTTTTTTATCTTTCCTTTATTTTCCAGCCTGCATATGATTTTCGTTTTTTCCTGGCTACTTTCTGTACAAAAATCTCTCAGGACACTGCACCTCCTACCTTAATAATACGTGTCATCAATAAGGAAAATTATCAATAAGTTCATTTTTGAATTTTTATTCCAAAAAATTTCAATTCTTTAAACATTTTCTAAATGAACCGTCAAAACATGAAATGTCAACTAAAAATTTAAAACCTTTTTTTGGAAAACAAAACACTAAAATCTTTCGAAACAAATTTATTGCCTCACTGATCGAAAGAAAATTGAGTTAAAAAGAGAACCCTAACAATTGACATGCTATGGAAAAATAAAAGATGATGATATATGCATTATTTTTTAAGCAGAAAGTAAGGATATATAGTTGTGCTTGAATATAATAATTACTCTTAATAAATTTATGGCTGCGAAGGAGAGAATGAAAGATTGATAATGTAAGATGCTGGAGGGTACCAACGAAGAAAGTACGTGAAAAATTAAATGTTTTTGGAAAGAAAATATTAAATATGAACTTATTGGTCAATAAATATACAATAGGAAATTTTGTTGTTTTGCTTATTAAAAATGAACTTCTTGATGAGCTTCCTTTTCAATAATAAAAATAAGGATTGTAGCTCACAGCTAGAAAATTTGAATTCACGCAACTGTGCGTTTAGAAATAAGATTAAAAAAAAAAACTATATTATAAACAAAAAATTTCATTTCAATCTTCTCTCATCTTAAATTTTAAATGTTCTGACATTTTAAAAAGCAATCATGAAACCTATCTATCTTACTTTAATCCCACTGCAACAGATCTGGAGATAATAAGATAGAGGTTGATCAAATGATTAAAAGAAAAAGGTAAAGTCCTTTATATACTCTCTAGTCCTGGAACATGGAATGTCGATGGTTCCTCTTTGGTTTGGAAAGCCGAAAACAAAGGGAATTGGTGGCGTTTTCAAGTGTGTTTTCTCATGAACAATTGGTGCAAAAGAGTCAAATGAAGCTGAAGTATTTGCAATCAAGAAAGCAGTTAAAATCAGTTAAAATCGTTTAGCTCAAAATCAAACCTGCAGATCAATATTGATCTATAGATATAAACACACGTACCTTCGAGTACTTGGCCTGATGGATCCTGCTCGATCCTATTGGCTTCCATAGCTTGCTAGAATGGAAAATTGAGCAGAGGACGACGTTAACCAGTATTCAGAGAAAGCAAGGAAGATGTAAATTTCATACGGAGAAAGTATCAAGTATAAAGATGAAATCTGCGAGGAGATATCCTCGAGACATTGTTCGAGATCGACACACCAAGGTCTCAGAGACCTTGGAGACTTTGTTCGATGTCGACTAGCCTAAGGTCTCAATAATGGAAGCCATCAAAGAAATAAAATCATGGACTTTTCTTTGGGTAAATAACGGCCCAGGCCCAAATAAAAAGGCCCGTATGAGGGTTTGGTCTCGAAATGAAATTTTATTGTTCAATTCTGACCACATGAAAACCTTGAAAGGTTAATGCTGAGCAGTTCAGTACAGAAATATCAGACTAGTTAACGAAAGAGAAGGGGCATAATTAGAGGAAACATTTGTTTTGTCTCCTCTCTTTTTATTTGATTTTTCAAGAACGAAACGGCTAAACATCAGATCAAAGTAGTTCTTTATGAGCCAAGCTTTCAGTATAGACTTGTACTTACCTTAATTATCATGCTCCAGTGTTGTCCGGACCTCATCTCTTTTCTTGCAGCTTGTCATCTATCAATCACATATGCAACTCCACCGCTGAAATCTTCAAGCTGCAAGCTTTGAATCACGCCTGGATTATGCATTTTAAACTGCTATAGTTAAACTCCAGCATCTCTGCTGCTGCTGTCTTTTTTCTTGCCTTAACCTGTGTGCATTTTCAATCAAGAGAAGGACAAATCAAAGTTAGAATCGAAAGAATTGGAGAGAAATCAAATTTGTAGCGGTTAAAATTACTTGCATATTCTCAAGGCCAAACTTGATCTGGCTTGTTAAAATTAGTATTCACCATGGGCACCAGCAGAAACCTGGATTTTTTTTTCTTCATAAAAAAGAAGAAGAAAGCAACCTGAATATTTGAGTTAGTGATGAAATTGAACAGATCGTCCACACAAAAACTAGTACCAGTACCGGGGTAGATGATATGTGGCTGCAAGGAGATATCACAAAGTTACAGGACAAAAAAAAAACGTTGACGAAAGACTTTAATAAAGAATGACTACGAGTCTACCATTTGAAGGCCCACCATCCTTATAGTTTTATTTTATTTATCCGTATAGCTTAAATAATTCAATAAGAGAATTTGAAATCGTGATTTCTCAGTGCAAAACCATCATTTATCGAGACTCAGAACTTGGTAACCATCTCACTTGAGAAAAATTCATGTTCTTACCTCTCAAATATTCCCTACCTCTCCCAAATACTGAACATCAGGTGCTGGATCATACATTCATGGATCAAGATAATATAATATGTGTCTGCTCTCAATGAGGTGCAAAATATCTGCATGTGAGTATTTGCACAAGAAGAAGAAGAAGAAGAAGAAGAAGGTAGCAAGCTGGGGAAGCAAACATAAATCATATTATATCGTTACGTTGGATGTATTTGAATCAAGTTGAACAGCATGAACATGGAACCAAATACAGAAGCATGCTTAAATTTTCTTTATTTTTAAGTAGTAGATATGTTTTTGCTCAAATGCTACTTGACACTGGCAATATCCTCAACATTCGTTGTTCTCGTCTGCATTGGAATCTCTACAGTGTTAGCATTGGATAAGAACTCTCCTTTTCATTTTTATATTCCTGTTAGTTCAGATCACTAGCTGTGTATTGAATCAAATTTTTTAACGTGAAAAAAACATTCAAGCATTGCTAGTATGTTTTTTTTTTTTTTAAATATAATATTAAATGGTAAAATTAAAAGATTAACAAATATTAAATTATTGAATAATAAAATTAAAAAAAATACATATAACACTATTTTAATTAACAATATTTTATGACCATGTCTAAATATTAAATTATCTTTAGTGTTTTGTTGTTGGTAATGTTATTATTGTTATTATTATTATATATAAAATGAGTTCCTAAAGAAATTCAGGTAATTACCCAAATTATCGTGTTCTTAGAAATTCTTAAAAATCAGTTAACTAAATTGATTGAGAAAATTTAGATAATTCAAGGTTTTATTGAATATATAATTCATATAAATATAATAATTAGTTAGTTAAACAAATTCAATAATATTTAATTAAACTAAATTGCATATAAAACATGACCGACAACTATTTTCTCAATCGTTGTCGAAGATTAAATAGATTTTTCAAAATGTTGTATAAATTGTTTTTTAAAATTTTTTTATTTTAAAATATATTTAAATAATATTTTTTAAAATTATTTTTAATATTAATACATTAAAATAAATTAAAAATAAAAAAATTCAAAATTTACCCCGGAAAATAAAAAATTGAAGGGACAGACTGCATAGGCAGCTGTTGAAGAAAAAGGAATGGCAGAAGAAGAAGTTTTTAATGGAAGTAGAAGCGGTGCTGGTAGTGTACGGCGACGATTGTGCAATTCTCGATTATTTCCCTCCTCATCTTCACCTCCACATCAAACCCAGAACCGTTGATATCTCCTCTCAACAGGTCCACCACTCTCTTTCCCCTTCTTTTACTTTTGGGGTCTGCTTATTTTTTGGTTTTGAAGAACAAAATTCGAGAAAAAATTGTCTGGGAAATAAAAACGATTCTTATCAAGGTGTGTTAAAAGTTGATAGTGCTGATTCCTTTGAGCAAACCCATTTATTTAGAATAATGATTCTAATTTGTTTATTGTATTTTCGTAGAATATTTGTGTGTAAGGATATAAGAGAGGTATTGGCACTATGAATTGGAAGGGAAAATTGCACTAGTTTTATTGCATATCAATTCTCATAGCTAAAAATCAGCTTAAGGGTTCTTGATTTGGCATCCAGCTGTAGCAGTGTGAATTATACTATTAGAAAAAGATTCATCCTTTTCCGTCTCTCATTGCATTTAAGGGTATGCGTCGGTTTTTTTTTTTCTTTTTACCAGCAGTTGTAACTTTTTTTATGGAGATTGATGACTGTTTTTGTACTATTTCTTTTGACACAGAGAAGAGGCATAAATAACTGTTCTATAGGACTTCATTGTGTTTTTCTCTCTGTTTGTGGAAGCAGTTATTGGGATAAAAGCAAGTCCTGAGGTATTTTACAACATCAAGGAGATGTCAATTTGTATGTATTTTCTGCCTAAGTGGTGAAAATTATTAGGGTTGGATGCTCCATGTGTGCTGTTGATTGTTTGTGAAATCTTGAATACCTTTGTTTCGATACTATATTTTTTCCATATTCCATGGTAGTATCCAAGCGAACCTCTGCATATTGATCTCATAGAATCCAAGGGTCTTGATGGAGAAAGGCAAAAGCAATTGATAACTAGTGGACATCACAACGCATGTGAACTTTCCTCCTGTTTGATGCTTGTAGCACTTTGCGAGGTAATTGCTGCATTTTTCACATAACAAGGATTTTTTCTGCATTGATATTGTTATTCTATATTGTTTTAACGAATTGAGAAAACCATATTGCTTGCCTCGTATTTGATAAACAGTAGAAAATCCTCATCTTAATTTGATTTTTTTTCCATTTGTCATATATCTGTAGGTAGTCTTTAAGTAATTGGCTGTTCTGCAAAGTAAATGCATGCGCTGTAATATTTGGCTTGTGCCAATTAGCATTAAGATTATGCTCTGATGCTTCTTATTCTTTCTGTTTAACATTTCAGTTGAGGATTTGATATCACAATCCCTGTTATTTTCAAGATATGAGCACAAGTTTGAATTGCCTGCAGTGCTAAAATAGGTTGTTGGTGTAGAATCATCAAGGTAATAAAAGATCCTGGATTGTAATTTAATAATAGTTTTTGGCGGAATCTATATGCACAGTAACCAGGGTGAAAACACATTCATGGCATGCTATTTTACCAAGTATTGTGTTTTACTTGGACGCTGCACCAAAAATAACAGTGAATGTCTATTTACTAGATTTCCAGCACCTTGACAGGAATGCCTACAAATTGCCCAATCTAAAATACACATAGCTTCAGCAGTGAATTTGTGTATATTTGCAGTTTTCTTTGACTGATATATAGAAGTTGCAAAGATTCATTGATTCTACATTTTTAGGAAGTGCAAAAATAATATGTTTTATTATATTTAATATTTAAAAGTAATGTATTAATGTATTTGATATTGAAATGTATTTTCTTTTTAATGTTTATGATTAAAAAGATCAAGAAAAAAAAATCTAATATAAAACCCATAAAAAAAGAGTTTGACAAGATATCATACTCAACTTGACTTGATAGGTCAACTCGAGACCTAGTTGATTTTGAATTTAAATTGGATTGAATTTTTTTAAAAATTAATTAACTTAATCTAGATCTAATTGGATTTTTTTTTAATTTTTTTAAAATAATATTATTTTAATTTTTTCTTAAATAATCTTTGAAAATGATACAATTCAACTCAGTATAACTCATGATTTGACTGTATACCAGGTCATGCGGCATATTTGGTTTTATTACTTTCATTCACATTAATTATTCACAATATGCGTTGACACAACGCTTTTATCAACTAGTACATGAATTTGTAAGAACAATTTTAAATTTTTTTGACCAAGTACTTGTACAAGACAGTCCATATTATTACATCACCGCCTCTATTTGTTTTTTAGAATAATTAGTTTTCAAGTTTTGAATTTAAGCTGAATTGCTCCTTTTTTTCAACCTCTAATTAAATTGCTCAAATATTGAATCCATACCTTAGTTTTTCTATATAATCGCTAAAATACAAGTTGCACATCATTTTCATTTTCATCAACGCAAACATTTGAAATTTCATAAATGAATTTTGTTCAAGTTAAATGAAATTTCATTTGAAATTTTGCAAGCAAGGGTGTTGAAATGAGGGTTCTAATTAGAATACTCGATGGTTCAAACAATCAGATTATAAAATTGTAAAATCATGAAATTTCATAATCTGTGAGTAGTTCTTGTATATATCAAAACCTTAAAAATCTTAAATAGTAAAGTATAAGAAACCATTCTTATGAGCAAAATCATTCTTTCTGTATCAAAATCTAGTTTATGACTAGTAATTAGCATGTTGCAATTGAATTTGATGACATATATTATGTTTGAGGTCGTAGTTTGAACTTATAGCACAATTTGGTATACTAATTTAAGTGTACAGAGGCAATAACATACTTTCGTTTAGTTATTATATTGGAATAGAATACACAAAGACAAAGAAAAAAATGATATGTTTTATTATATTTAATGTTTAAAAGTAATGTGTCAATGTATTTGATATTAAAATGTATTTTTTTTTAATGTTTATGGTTAAAAAGATCAAGAAAAAAAAAGTCTAATATAAAATTCATGAAAAAAAAAGTTTGACAAAATGTCACGCTCAACTTGATTTGATAGGTCAATTCGAGATCTAGTTGATTTTGAATTTAAATCGGGCTGAATTTTTTCAAAAATTAATTAACTTGATCAAGATTTAATTTGATTTTTTTTAATTTTATTAAAATAATTTTATTTTAATTTTTTCTTAAATAATCTTGAAAATGATACAATTCAACTCAGTATAACTCATGATTTGACTGTATACCAGGTCATACGGCATATTTGGTTTTATTACTTTCATTCACATTAATTATTCACAATATGCGTTGACACAACGCTTTTATCAACTAGTACTTGAATTTGTAAGAACAATTTTAAATTTTTTTGACCAAGTACTTGTACAAGGCAGTCCATATTATTACATCACCGCCTCTATTTGTTTTTTAGAATAATTAGTTTTCAAGTTTTGAATTTAAGCTAAATTGCTCCTTTTTTTTAACATCTAATATAAATTGCTCAAATATTGAATCCATACCTTGGTTTTTCTATATAATCGCTAAAATACAAATTGCACATCATTTTCATTTTCATTAACGCAAACATTTGAAATTTCATAAATGAATTTTGTTAAGTTAAATGGGTTGGTCTTATATGGTTAATTAATCTTGAAGGATAAGACAGGACTCTGAGAAATAAAACTTTTATAAATTTCTTAGTGTTTATATGAATAATTTGTCGTTAATCAAACTAGAGCCGAGAAATCAAAGTTGAAACGGAGTTGTGGGATGCTAACAGTAGTATGAATAAGAGAAAATAAAGAAGGCAATCTTGTGGCCCGTGGTGATTGTGAAAGTGATCAAAAGAGCACTTTACAGGCTTTACTTTGAATCTTCTGGTAAAACTGCTTACTTTGAATTTGACGCCGGCTTTTGCTTAACATGGGATTTCGTTTTATATCACTCGAAATTCGGGGTACTGGTTTTGAAGAATGTAGACAAAGATAGTTGAAAATCCCATGTTATTTACGTAAACACTAACGGGGAAAATAAATCGGTGGAAATTCGGACATGTGGGGTCAGTAGGTTGGAGTTTGTTCGACAAAGTTACCAGTTCTTAGTTCAAACCAAAGTTTTGTCATATTAATTAATGATCATCTCATCTAGACAAGGAATTGGGCGAAGACTAGTGAAGGTTTAGTTATTGTTAAGCACCTTGTGCTACACCATGAAGCATGGAGACCGATATAGAACAACGGGTACCATAGGATATGAATACGATGATACATTAATTTTAAAAAAATCAAGATACGTGAAGCATACATTAATTTTTTAATTATTTCATGTATTATATTAAGAATTTATCGCAATAGTAAATAAAAGTAAACATGATGGATTGTACATAAAAATATATGAAAGTAGAAGTAGAATCCATGTTATTTATATTTTCTTTTAAATTATAAACAAATTTTGGATGTTTAAGAATTAATTGATCTTGAAAAAGATTATAATAATCATGAAAGGATCAATCATAATTTTATTTTTTTCAATTTTAAATCTCAAGATCCATCCACTTGCAATCCAAAGGAAATTGCAGTCGGGTTTTTCAAGTTCAAACCATTCATTAGTTTCTCTCTCTACTCTTTCGGGAACATTGAAAAGTTCTGGTAATCAACTTCTATTATTGCGCCTCGAAGAGGAGGACTTTCACCATCATTTATTATCTTGCTCTAATAATCCAAAACACCACCATCTCTTTCAATCAATCCCAAGCACGATTCCCATAGCAACTGCGATTCAGAAAGGACACCCACATTTTCTGATGGACAATGAAACACTCGTAGTGATTTATGGCTCCCACTGGTTGCAGAAATGCTGTAAAGGAGGTTACAACACCACCGAATCTCGGTGACCTTCTTAAAAAGGAAAGCATATAGTGCAGTACCTAAACTTTGCCGTTGCCCCAGGATTTGGGCAGATTCTGCTCTACACCTTTTGTTATGGTCACTGACAATGATCCAACTAGCAAAAAATAATGCAGGGACATGACGAGAAAGCAATTTACCCCATGAGATATAATGGCCATGAAACTCAGATCCGACATTAAGTATGATCTCAATTATTGTCCAAATTGTTGAGAGAATTTATGAAGAAAATATGCTCATTGCAACCGTGAACATGCTAGAATCATCCCTACTTTTCAACCTGCAGTGCGCACACACTATTTTATCAAGCACTAAGATATGTTACAGTTGAGCTGTATTACGTTCCCATGCAATTGTGTTTACCGATTGGCAGACGGTGAGCTGTGTGGACAAAATACTGAAGACTTGGATTGTTCAGATTAGCAGCAAGAATAGACTAATTAGAGGCTGGAAGGTCAAAACCAAGAGAAGAATGGCACTTGTTAATCACAACTCACAGGATCTTCTTAGCCCCACAAACAATTTTATCATTAAAGCCCCCCTGAATAATTAGGTCAGTAACCCAAAAAGTTTCAAACAGTGTCCTCTAAAAATACTGATCAATCAAAAGGCAGGTCATAGAGGAGGGCCATAATTCCAATTGATTTTTGGCCTTTCGGGGTTTTCTTGTTTTTTTTTTTTGTTAGTACTGATCTTTCTTCAGTTAGGATTTGCCTCCTACCAGAAATGCCAATCATTCTTAAGAAAAAGTGGTTTTTTATTTTTTGATATCAGAAAGTATTATAAAAAATAAGTTAGAAATTTTTTTTTTCAATGTTAATTATGTTATAAAAAATAAATTAGAGAATAACTTATTAATTTTTTTCAAGTTTTTAAAAGAATAATGATAACATTTTATAAATAAAAAAGTTGGAGGATGGAATTGAAAAAAATATAATTTTAAAAATTATTTTAAATAACATAATAACAATTACAATAATGAAAATAAAATTTGATAGATAAAAAAGTTAAAAAATAATTAAATTAAAAAAATTAAAATTTCATAAATTATTTCAAATAAAAATAAATAACAATCAAAAGAATATGGACCAAATACAATAGGTAAAAGTTTTCAATTAAAAAAATAATAAGAAAAAAACAAACAACAATAAAAAAATAAAGACTAAAGTTAATATAAAAATTAACTTAAATCAAATTCTAATGGATAAAATTGAAAAAAAAAATAGCAATTAAAAGATTGATGTCCAAATTTAATATAATCAACTAATAATATGATATTTTTAATTTTTTAAAAAATATTTTCCATTTAAAATAAAAAAAAAATAATTTCTTGAAATCCAAACTAATTTTTTTTTCCTTGACTAAAAAATGTTTTTATTAACCAAATTGTTTTAGCTTGGTAGTCCCATGAGGTCCAACATATATGCAATGAAAATGGTGGTTAGGAAACTGTTTTTCTTTAGGCCAATAATTTCAGAAATGAAGAATTGGACCATTAATAGGATTTTCCTTCTCCATCTCTCCTTTTCTGCATCCAACTTGAGATTTGAGCGGTCCCAAGATGGAGGAGGGCAGAGGTGCTCGGCCGCCAACCCATGAGAATCCGTTGTTCACATCAACCTGGAGCCATAGCCCATTTCTAATTCAGTAAACACGAAAGAAAGTGTTCCCACATCAGGAAACTAGCTCGTTATTTGCGTGCTTAATTTAAAAAGAAAAGTCCCCCACCCAACTAGAGGAGTAGAGAGCATCCACAACATTCCACCTTCTTACTACACCAATTGCTATCTATGCAAAAATCTATCAAGTCCCCTCGATTTCACTCTTTTTTGTTTAAAGATCAGCAGATATTTCACTGCCCAATCAATATATCTTACCCTCATTTGCTGTGAAATGATCAGTGAGTCTCGATGAGGCCAGGTGAAAAAGGTGCTCCTTGGCACAGTTCATTTCTCAATTTTCTTGGTCTATATATTGGAAGGCTAAAAATCAAAGTCTCTCTACCTTTTGAGCAAAATAAAAACTATTTAAATTGGATCGAATCAGCTCATGACCTTCGTTATGTACTTGCCAATGACTTGAAAAAGAAAAGAAAACGGAGGTGAAAGTCAAGAAAACAAAAGGAATCCAAATGCTTTTTTATTTGCTGGAAAGTAAGTTTTATTTTGGAAAATAAATTTTAGAAAAGTAAATTATTTTTTGATATTTGGTAATGTAATGAAAAATAAGTTGGAAAATATTTTCTAGTGTTTGGTTATATCATAAAAAAAAGCTTGAAAATAACTTATCATTGTTTTATTTTTCTCAAGTTTATTAAAATAATAAGGAATAAATCTTACAAATTAAAAAGTTGAATGAGAATGAAATTGAAAAAAATATAATTTTATAAATTATCTCAAATAAAATAAATAATAATCAAAATAATAGAAATCAAATCTAAAAAATAAAAAAAAATAAAAGATGAAGAAATTAAAATAATAATAATAATTAACATTTCATAAATTATTTCAAATAAAATAAGTAACAATCAAAAGAATGATTATCAAATTTAATAGATAAAAAATTTCAATAAAAAAATGATAAGGAAAAAACAAATAATAATTATAAAAATAAGGACTAAAGTTAGTATAAAAATTAAATTTTAAGAGATGAAATTAAAAAATAAATATTAAAAATAAAATATATATAGCAATCAAAAGTTTGAAGATTAAATTTGATATAATCAGTAAATAATATAATATTTTTAAATTTTTTATAACTTTCAAAAAGTATTTTCTGTCTAAATATTTTAGGAAAATATTTTTCTAAAAAATAAACCAATTTTTTTTGATTGAAAAATATTTTATATTAATTAATTTTTTAAAAATAAATAAACATAGAAAAATTTAAAACAAGATTTTTTTTTAAATTCTTGGAAAATAAAGATAGCCCAATCATTTTTTTAATGATTTCCAAAGATTAGTAGGAACTGGGGGAATAGACAGCTCCAGGAATTTATTTCAGAACAGAGATAGTTGCTCTTTCTCATCTGTCACTTTCTAACGCCACTTTGACCGTTGTCTTCATCTTTATTTTAACAGCACTACTTAAGCTTAGCGACACTGTTAGGACAACCCACGAACACTTTAATGTTCATGCTACTTTGCTAGTTTCTACTATGAACTCCGTCTCAATCTCCCTTCAAAAATAAAAATCTTTTGAATGGCTTCAGGATCTGAATGTCTACCTAGAGGGATGGATATATATATATATATATATATATATATAGTGAATCTTTTATTAATATTCTTATCTGTATAAACTAGATTTATTAAATTTTGATCTAAAACTCGTTTAAAAAATTAAACAAGTGAAATTAAGATAGTTTTGTATTTTAAAAAAATTAAAAAAATAATAATATCATTATAAAAAAATCAAAATAGATTTTAATCATATTAAGAGTTGCTTGTTAAGTCATACCGAATTAAATATTATTTAATTTAATTTGAACTAAGTTAAAGAGTTACTGAGTCAACCGTGTCGGGCAAGACCCACTTTAATAACCCTGCTATAAAAAAACTGCCGTCAATAAGTTGCATGAAAGATTTGCCATGTCACATGTGAAAGGCCTGGTTAATTTAACCGATGACAGCTTGTGAGTCGAGTCAGCTTTGATTTTTGCTGCATAGCAGCGCCTGTGCCTCGTGATATATCTCGCTTAGACATAATAGTACTATTGTAATAGTCATAGTTTTAAGACCCGGTCTGGTGGTCGGTCCGGGTTCCGAATTTTGACCGGGTCACCGGGTCTTGACCGGGTCAATTTTATTTTTTTTAAAAAAATCAAAACGACGTCGTTTTAGTAAAAAAAAAAAAAGTCAACGGGTTTGAGGCCGGGTCTTGACCGGGTCTTGCCGGGTCCCGGGTCGACTAGCCTGGTCGATCGGGTCTGGCCGGGTCAATTCCCAAGCGGGTTTTGGCCTCCACCCAGACCGGTCCCATGCCCGGGTTGGCCGGGTCCCAGGTCGACCCGTCGGGCCGGTCCGGGTTTTAAAACTATGGTAATAGTAGATAGGTGAAGAAAAAACAGGCCTTTATGCATTATGCCCACTTGTTAGGACCAAAATGTGAAAAGAAATAAAACATAACGACCAAGCAGCATATCAGAAGCATAGTTATTAAACCTGGCCCGGCCCGGCGGGTCGACCCGGGACCCGGTCGACCCAGTGGCTGGACCGGTTCGGGTTTAATAAAAGACCGGCTATGGCAATAGCCTGGCCAAACCCGGGCGACCCGGCTGGTCGACCCGGGACCCGGGCAAACCCGGACGAGACCCGGGTTTTTTTTTTTTTTTTAAATGTGGGATAAAAAAATTTTGGTTTAAATATTTCAACTTAAAATGATAACATAGTATCTTTTCAATGAGGGGTTTGAAGCCCTTTCATATATATACTCTATGTTGACATGGAAAAAATTATATTTTTTCAATGTGAGATTTGAAACCCATTAGTATATATATTCTATGTTCCCAAGGAAAAAATCATGTTTTTTCAATATGGGATAAAAAAACCTTTTAGTTTAAATACTTCAACTTAAAGGGATAACATAGTATCTTTTCAATGTGGGATTTGAAGCCATTTCATATATATACTCTATGTTCCCATGAAAAAATTTATGTTTTTTCAATGTGAGATTTAAAACCCATTAGTATATATACTCTATGTTCCCAAGGAAAAAATCATGTTTTTTCAATGTGCGATAAAAAACCTTTTGGTTTAAATACTTCAACTTAAAAGGATAACATAGTATCTTTTCAATGTGGGATTTGAAACCATTTCATATGTATATATATTCTATGTTCCTATGAAAAAATTTATGTTTTTTCAATGTGGGATTTGAAAGCCATTAGTATATATACTCTATGTTCCCAAAGAAAAAAGTTACGTTTTTTTAATGTGGGATAAAAAACCTTTTTAGTTTAAATACTTCAACTTAAAAGCTTAACATATTATCTTTTTAATGTGGGATAAAAAACTTTTTAAAATATTATTTTAAACTTTATTATTTATAATATGTATAATCTATATTTACATGGATTTTTTCATATGAAATATTAAAACTTTAATTTTTTTTTAATTTTTCCGGGTTGACCCATGAAACCTGAGACTCGGCCCTTTGGCCGGGTCAACCCCCGAGCCGGCTTTAATAACTATGATCAAAAGCACTTGCAAACATGCTCTCGTACACACACGTGCAGTATAAGGAAATGAACATAACTTCAGCTTATCAGTGATCCATTTCCATGTATAGAATATCTGATTTCATTACGTTTCCTTATTGTTGCAGCTGTGTTTATGATTGTATATTCTATCATTAACTTTCCTTATGCATACACAGGTTTTGTATTATATATATAGACACTATTGTAATACAAGATTATCAATTCAGTAAAACTATTATGTGTGCAATCCTTTTATGGTATTAGAGCCTCCTTCTCTCACGAGGTTAGAAATATTATTTTGCTCCATGGCAACCAACGGCAATACTTCTTCTCCTTCAGAGTCTGCTGGCTCTAACTCTGCTTTTTCACTTCCCCTTACCACTATCAACACCTCGAGCCAATTGCCCTACAAACTCACATCCTCAAATTATCCTTCCTGGCGTGCAACTTTTCTCACAATTCTCATTGGATATGATCTGATGAAATACCTGGATGGCACTCTTCAATGCCCTCCCACACCGGATGCAACATCTTCTACCTCTGCTGTGGTATTTCATGCGCACTGGAAAAGACAAGACCAGTTGCTGCTGAATGCTATTTTTGCTTCTGTTTCTGAAGCAGTCATGTCTCTTATTGCCATGACAACCACAAGCCGTGATGCTTGGCAACACCTCTCTCGCTTGTTTGCCAGCAAATCTCGGGCTAGAATTATGCAGTTGAAAGAAGATCTTACCCTTATTCAAAGGGGCTCACGCACGGTGTCTGAGTTTCTTCATGCAGTCAAGGTAATTGCAGACGAACTCTCTTTGATTGATGCACCTGTTTCAGATGATGATTTGACATTATATGTGCTTAATGGACTTGACTCTGAGTTTAGAGATATGGTGGCACCCATACGTACGAGAGAAACTACCTTGTCATTTGCAAAATTACATGATCTGTTAATTGGTCATGAACAATATCTCAAACGCATGGATGGCCACTCTTCTTCAACACTAGTGGTCACTGCCAATACCTCTCAACGGAGGCCATTTAATCCCCGTTTCAGAAACAACAAAAATCATTTCAGACAGAACTTCTCCAACGCTGCTCATTCCAGAAGACCCTCGGTTGTGTGCCAAATATGTGATCATCCTGGTCACACTGCCAAGAATTGTATCAAACTGCAGTCTTCCCCTACTGCTAATTACACTTCCTCTTCAGCTTCACCGAAAGCAAAATGGCTTCTTGACTCCGCTGCCTCGCACAATATCACGTCTGACTTGGCTAATCTCTCCATTCACTCTGAGTATGATGGCCAGGATGAGGTGGTTCTCGGTGATGGTACAGGTTTGCATGTTGCTCATATTGGTTCCACTACTGTCTCCTCTCCTTCCCGCTCCCTTGATTTAAAAGAAACCCTACTTGTGCCCTTCATTCATAAAAACTTAATCTTTGTTCATAAGTTTACTCTTGACAATAATGTTGTTGTTGAATTTCACCCCTTCTTTTACCTTGTGAAGGATCCAACAACGGGGGCAGTGCTCATGCGCGGTAAGTGTGAAGATGGAGTTTATCCGGTGGATCCATGCACTCCTTTATCGCAAGCTCATACCATCACCTTGGCTGGCACTCGTGCCTCTCTTGATTGCTGGCATCACAGGCTGGGACACCCTAGTTCTAAAATTTTAGCCTCTCTTATTAATAGTTATAACTTACCGTTGACTTCCTCTCAGCCTTCCTTTTCGTGTGTATCATGTCAGTGCAACAAGTCACATAAGTTACCCTTTAGTGTCACTTCTCTTGTTAGTCATGACCCTCTTGAGTATGTGTATGCTGACGTTTGGGGTCCATCACCGGTTCCCTCTGTCGATGGCTACCGCTATTATGTACTGTTTGTTGATAATTTTACCAAGTATTGCTGGTTTCATCCTATGCATAATAAGTCGGATGTGTCTTCCATATTTATCCCATTTACTACTTTGGTTGAAAATCAATTTTCTCGGAAAATTAAAAATTTTTATTCAGACAATGGTGGTGAATTTATCAAACTTCGACCTATCCTTGCTGCTCATGGTATTAGTCACTTTACCACAGCACCACATACTCCCCAGCAAAATGGTACTGTCGAACGCCGCCATCGACATATTGTCGACACTGGTATGACCCTTTTATATCATGCTTCGGCTCCTTCCACTTATTGGACCTATGCCTTGGCTATGACAGTTTATCTTATTAATCGTCTTCCCACAATCTTACACTCACGTCAAAGTCCCTTTGAAGTGTTATTTGGTCGGGTTCCTGACTATCACAAATTCTGTACTTTTGGTTGTCAATGCTATCCATGGCTTGTTCCGTATCGCGGAAATAAATTTCAACCCAAATCCCGACCTTGTGTTTTTCTTGGATACTCCCTAACTCAACATGCATTTCAATGTCTGAATCTTCACACCGGTAAGATTTATCTATCCCGTCATGTCACTTTTGATGAAAATATTTTTCCTTTCAAAATGATATCACCTTCTATCAATTCCTTTCCTGTTCCACCGTGTCCAGCACCAACTCCTCCATCTCCTGTTCCTCCAGTCTACATGGCTCCACTGGATCATTCTATACTCACACCTCTCGTGCCTAATGCTTCAGCAACCGTGACTCCTTCTCTAGGTATGACTCTCATCTCTCTTCCTACTCCTTCATCCTCCACTGTAGCTTCTCTCCCTGCTGCCCCTGCACTGCCCAGCCGCACTCATCCCATGGTCACACGGGCTCAAAATAACATCTTTTGTCCCAAACAACTCTCAGTCACTACCAAACACTCTCTTGCCCCACCACTCGAACCTACATGTATATCTCAGGCTCTCAAAGATCCCAGGTGGCGTAAAGCCATGGCAGACGAATTCACTGCCTTAGTCTCCCATGGCACTTGGCGTTTGGTCCCTCGCCCTTCTGCCACCAATTTAATTGGCTGTAAATGGGTGTTTAGGATCAAACGTAATCCAGATGGAACAATCGACCGGTTTAAGGCACGTCTTGTGGCTAAGGGATTTAATCAACGGCCGGGTGTCGATTATACTGATACCTTCAGCCCTGTCATTAACCCTACCACTATTCGTCTCATCCTCTCCATTGCTCTGTCACATAACTGGCCTCTCAAGCAGCTGGATGTCAATAACGCATTTCTTTATGGTCAGTTAACTGAGCAGGTGTTCATGCATCAGCCTGCTGGCTTTGTTGATCAGTCCCTTCCTCATCATGTTTGCTCTTTTCAGAAGTCCATCTATGGCCTCAAGCAGGTGCCTAGAGCCTGGTATAATGCATTACGTTCCAGTCTCCTTGCATTGGGGTTCTTCAATTCCCAGTCAGACAGCTCCCTGTTCATCTTTGCTCGTGATGGCATTCTACTCTATGTGTTGGTCTACGTTGATGACTTGATTCTCACGGGCAATAATACTCCATTTCTGCAGCATGTTGTCAACTCCTTAGGCCAGACATTTTCTCTGAAACAGCTCAGTGATCTGCATTATTTTCTTGGGGTGGAGGTCATTCCAGTTCAGCAAGGTTTATTTCTCTCGTAGAACCGTTATATTCATGATCTCCTTTCGCAGCTAAATATGACTGGTCCTAAGACAGTTCATACTCCTATGTCCAGCTCTGCTAAACTTCTGCTTGAAGATGGTTCCGCTGGGTGTGATGCAACTACATACAGATGTACCATTGGCTCTCTCCAATATCTATCGCTCACTCGTCCTGATCTTGGATTTACTGTCAATCGTCTTGCTCAATTCATGCACAAGCCAATTATGACGCATTGGCAACATGTTAAGCGACTCCTGCGCTACGTCAAACACACAATTCACTTTGGTCTCTTGCTCCGTAACAAGTCTATCCCTGTGCTTCGGGGGTTCTCTGATGCTGATTGGGGTGGTGATCTTGATGATCACAAATCCACCACGGCTTATATTATATTCCTGGGAGATAATCCTATCAGCTGGCACACTAGAAAACAAAAGGTTGTGGCTCGTTCCTCTACGGAGGCAGAGTATAGAGCACTTGCCACTGCTGCTTCTGATATTGCATGGATAAAGTCTTTTCTTGATGAACTTGGCCTCAAGCTACGTGAACCTCCTCTTCTTCTTTGTGACAATGTTGGTGCCACTCAGCTCAGTCTTAATCCTGTTCTCCATTCCTGAATGAAGCATATCGCCATTGATCTCCACTTTGTCCGTGACTTTGTACATCGTGGTCACCTGCGTGTTGCTCATGTTCACACTGATGATCAGCTAGCCGATCTCCTCACAAAGCCACTCGCTCGGGCTCGTTTCACTCTACTGCGCGACAAAATTCACGTTGTTGATGGAACGTCAATTTTGAGGGGTCGTATAAGGAAATGAACATAACTTCAGCTTATCAGTGATCCATTTCCATGTATAGAATATCTGATTTCATTACATTTCCTTATTGTTGCTGTTGTTACCCAATTTTTGACCCACCTTTTTAATAAATTTTTCAAAAAATCCAAAAATAGTGAAAAACAACAAAAATATATGTTTTTATTATATTTGCAATGTTTTTAGCATTTTCAACGTCTTTTAAAAAGAATTTTAATTTTCAATTGTTTTTTCGAACGCGTTCGACTTTTCACGCGTCATTTTAAAATCGTAATTTTTCTCATAGAATTGACGTTGATTTTGCTCGTTTTTAAAAATACAAGAAAAAAAACAAGAAAAAATCAAAATTTACAAAAAAAGAAAATTGAGGGACCAATTTGGAGGTTTGAACAAACTTTTACCTATAAATATAGGTTGAAAACTCAAAAAAATGGGGGGGGGGTCATTTGGTAATTTTGAGGAGAGGGAACACAAACAACCCGAACGCAGCGACCAGTACCAGACCCTCCCCTTCTCAACAGTGTCTCCTCCTCCTCCGGACCATCAACGCCGTCCACCAACCGCAGCAGCTCCTCCCCACGGACCCGATCTGCTCACCACCGCAGCAGCATCCCCGCCGCCAGAACATCCCAACAGCGGCCACAAAAGCTGGATCTGTCACCAGCAGAGGAGAACACACCGAAAAAAGGAAGGGATAATCAGAACGGAAAAGTAAAGAAAAATTAAAATCGACTGGATGTTGGGTTTTGTTTGGCTTTGCAGGTGACGCCGTTCTCACCGCCGGCAAGGAAGTGAAGGGGGGAGGAGGTCGTTGCAGACCCCCCCTGTTTCTGTTTTTTTCGCGGCGGCGCGTGGACCCACGCGTCGCCAGTGGTGGTGGGGCGTGAGATCCACGCGCCACCACTGTTCCAGCTCTCAAAGTTCTGTTGAACACTGTTCTGGCAACTCTAAAAGTCCATTTGCCACTGTTCTGAATAGTGTTGGATTATTTTGTAATTGTAAAATTGTTTAATGTAATATTTGTGTAATTTTGAGTTTTTTTTTATATAGTTTGTATTTTATGTAAATGTGTATGTAAAAAAAAGAAAGGAAAAGAAAAGAAAGAGAATGGTAAAAAAAAAAAAGAAATGTTTGTGTGGGCTTGTATGTTTATTTTTTATGTATGTTATTGAATAAAAAAGGAATTTAATTTATAGTCACAAATATCTAAAGGACAGATAAAAATCATGTTGAATTTTCCATGGAAATGTAGAACATGTATCTACATATAGTCTGGAAAAGTAATAACTGATTTATCAAAGCCTTAGAATTGGGCTAAAATTTTATTTTTAGTATCACATCAAGTCCACGAAGCTTGAAAGTGAATGTGGTGTGTATTTTTATTATGAATGTTTTTTTTTTATTATAATAAAATTGCAGGAATAAAGAAGGATTTAATATTTCGATTTAATCACGGATAAAGAATCATGAACTTACATGTAAGTTGTATTTTCTAAAATTCGATGAAAAAACAGAATTTTTAAAACTTCTTTAACACATCAAGTCCACAAAGCAACTTACCTCAGGTAGGGTGCGTTAGGGTGCTAATACCTTCCCTAACCACAACCAGTCCCTTACCCGCGATCTCTGACAAGACCAGTACATCAGGTTTCCTAGTAGCCCTCAATGAATTACTAGGTGGCGAGTCTAAAGAACCAAATCAACAAAACATAACGAATAATCGCCAACCGATGCCGCGCACCAGGATTTTTTTTGGGGTGCGACAGAATGGCGACTCCACTGGGGACGGTATTGTTTTCAACATTATTGGACTAAGCTTTGTATATTTGATGTGTTTATGTTTTTGCATTTTTGTCTTATTTTATTTTTGTTTTATCCATGCATTTTGTAGAATTATCTCATGCATCACATAGTTAATTTTTTAAAGCACACACAAGCTTCAGGTTAGGAGGGGGACTAGCAGCTTACCTTACGACTTTTAGTCAAGGTTTAAGTTTGTGTAAACCCCAACTCTTTGTTGAGTGCTTAGACTGGTAATAGTTGGACACGTGCCATCTTGTTGCCTACAAGCCCCCATATTGCCTCCACGAGGGCGATCACTGGGACAACGAGAGTCCCTTTTTAGAGACCAAATAATAAACCTACCTTTTGTCTCACTTAAAAAGATTAGAACCTGTCTTTAGGATGTATGCTCCGTAGACATTGTTTTGCATCCGAGTAAGCCCTTTTTGAAGCATCTTGAACTCCAGACTTATGGGTGACATAATGACTGTCGCTCAGAAAATTTTCATTATAGAGTTTGTGCAAGAATCAAGATTCTTGTTTCATCATACAAGAGTTGCGACCATATGTCACCCCTCGAAGGGCGAGTTCGTCATATAGATTACATATTCATACATTTATCATGCATGTACCGGTTTAAAAGGTAGGTCCCCCCCGCACAAGTTGTGCTGTAAGTGATTGAAAAGATGAGGGAAGTGAACAAAGGAGTCAGATAGAGGCTCATTATCAGATCAAGGTTGAGAGCATCAAAGGTGAAACAGCCAGACTCAGATATGCTCGAACAAGTGTTGAGCATCAAATGGAAAGAGAATGTCTGCACAGTCTTCTGTGGGAACACTGCTTGTTCACGTCCAATTGAAGTTGTATCTCTCCTTTTCAGTCATGAACAACACCAACAATGCTTTCAGTCATCAACTAATGACAACTCTGGTTCTTGTCCAGTTGCACTGTTAAGTGTTCATCGCCTCCACATCATCTAATGGAACCAAACAACTACTAGCCTCCTGTACATGGTGCGTTAGTCTGCTTTGAAGTTACCCCAATTATGAGCTCAATTCCAATTCAGCAGCACAAGATGTTGGTTTGAAAAACCATGATTAGACACTGAACTTCTACGTGGTAAAGCTCTCCCTGTAGAGATTTATTTGTGGATCTGCCAATGGGAAATGCAAAAGGGAATGTATTAATTTCATATGCTTTGAAGCTTTTTCCCACCAGTGGCACGAGCAAAATATTGTACTAGGCAGAGGAGTCAGGCCTAGTCTGAAAATATGAGCAGTCGTCGAACTTCAACGTGGCAGAGCTCTTTCTACAAAAATCTGTTTATGATGCTGCAAGTTGAGAGTGCAAGAGGGGATTTACTAATTGCATATGCTACAAATATTTCTCTCATCAGTTTCAGCACGAAGAAACTGTAGCAGGTTAAAGAGCCAGATTTGGTTTGAAAAACATTGAGCAGACATCAAACTTCAACATTGCAGAGATCTCTCGGCAGGAATCTATTTGTGGACCTGTAAATGGGAAATCCAAGAAGGAATACAGTAGTTTCAGATCATCTATGATTTTCCTCCAACAGTGCCAGTATTTAAAATGCAAAAGTAGAAAGAAGAGACATGCCTAGACTAAAAAACATGAAGAAGACTGAAACTTCAACAGAGCAGAACTTCCTCTATTGGTGCTTGTTTGCTGCACCGTTCGAGAGGAATCAAAGAGGAAATAGAGGAGTTATGGATTCATCAATTTCTCTTCCAATTTTGACAATATAAGATTCCATACATTTTTGTTTTTGCGCACTGCCAGGATTACCTAGATATTGAGAGGTTTCCAACAGTCCTAAAACAACAACAACAACAACAACATTGGAAGGTTGAAATGAAGCTGTGTGGATTGCCAAAAATTGAACAAGCTATCAAGATGGGAAAGATTGAAGGTTCTGCCAAGGATTCTAGAGAAACGATGAGAGGTGAATCAGGAGATGACTTTGACAGTGTGAAACCTTAATTATGTGGTCTAGCCAGGTCTCACGGTAGCATCAATTGCTCAAATGTCTTTACCAAGATTGACATTCCTTTGCCACTTAAGTTTGTCGACCAGAATCTGCATGATTCTAGATTTTTGCTAGACATCGACAAATCCCATGCAGCCACCATTTTCTAGGTGGTATAATCCAGACAAGAAATGTGATGTCATGGTGGGGTCCTCGGCCATTTCAATGGAATAGTTGCAAGAATTTCAATTGAATAGTTATCATGTGAGTTTATTTCCCAGCATCTGCTAGATTCCAGACTTTTACCTGACTCCGACAAATCCCATGCAACCACCATTTTCTGGGTGGTTTAATCCAGACAAGAGATGTGATGTCATGATGGGGTCCTCAACCATTTCAATTGAGCAATTGCAAGAATTTCAAGAAGCGAGTCCTGAAGTTGGAGAGCAAGAGACAAGTAGGAGTCGGTGAAGGAGGGTGTCATTGGCTATATTGCCCCCCGAACATCTTTAGAATGACATGTTGATCGAAAGTGCTTGGCAAAACGCAAATATTGCTAGAAAAGCTGATTCAAGAATGGTGATGAACAGTCAATCATATTGTTTTGGAATTTTGCATTTTGTTTTGGGATCACATCTCATCCTTCAACGAAACATGCCTTGCTTTTGTCTTTTTGTTGTTTTGAAATCAACAGATGTTTAACATTTTATTCTGACAAATTTTTTGATCAAACTCCGACATGCGATAATGGTTAATCAATCCTGAAGATTAAAAGTGTTTTGATTACAGAAATGACTCGATTCTTGTTGAAATGACAGGAGGTGACCGAACAAATTTTGAGCTCACACATAAAATTGAACCGCACATCATATAACTAAGTTTTAGCAGTATGCATAATGACATATAGTG
Organism: Populus alba x Populus glandulosa; assembly: GCA_033617975.1. Classification (NCBI taxonomy): domain Eukaryota; kingdom Viridiplantae; phylum Streptophyta; class Magnoliopsida; order Malpighiales; family Salicaceae; genus Populus; species Populus alba x Populus glandulosa. The sequence goes on along the minus strand of CM066156.1, from coordinate 3,095,472 downwards.
GATTCGGTAGTTATGGACTCATGAATCATGTTTCTTACAAGTCCAAATCATTACACTGGATGGGGTCAAAATTTATCGGTTCTAACTGACCTTGCTTGAAATGAGAAAAGGCCATCTTTGATATCCCTTCACTTTCTAAAAAATTATATCCCTTGTAGTCCCATTTTGAGCTGGATAGAATATTCTTTTCATAAAAACCCTGACTAGGATCACACCCCACACTGGGGGGCAGACGAGAGATATGTTGGAGACATTGATATAATTAATGGATAAAACGAAAGGCTTAGAATAAAAGTCCATTGATCGAAAGAGCGCTAGAAGAAAACACAGAGTGGAGGCATATAAGAAAATTTGGCGGAAGGCTATGAAAAAGAAAAAAAAGAGGAAGTTGAAATTGCCTTCACTTAAAGACAAGTCAAATATAAAGGAAGGAGAATGCTTACCAAGTCTATGAAGAGCAAAAGAAATTTCAATCAAGGAAAGGCACAACAAAAGTTAATACCAGAAAAAAAAAAAGACTAAGCTATAAACGTGACTTTTGGTGTCCATTATAAAGCTTCTGATGTTATCAGATGATTAAGGTTGGTTATTCATCAAGGAAAGGGGGATTTGCATTATGACTTATGTTAAGAAAAGTCTGAACTTTGAGGTTAACAAGGTTATATGTCGTTTCCTCTACAAAGACAACAATAGAAAAGAGTTGATGAATAGTTGAGGTTGATCCTAGGTCCTTGAAACCCTCAAACACCTTTTGAGCCTGTGAAATTCCTTTCTTTCATAGCCATGAACCATAGCCTGCATTACGTGCTTTTTAAAAGCCCTTTTTAATCAAGCAAGCAATTTGAATCGATAAATGGCGCTCTCAAAACTTGAAGAGCTTTTTCCATAAGGGTCGTGACTTCATGAATTAAGCTACTGGTTATTATGCATGCTGATAAAATAAATGCTAAGAAACAACCTTTCTTGATAAAGCCTGAGCATCTTGTTTTTGAAATTTATAAAAATGTCACCTCATCACAGACCATCAAAAGATATACCCAAAATCAGAGTTTAAAGTGGATAGAAAGAACCATGGGAAAAACCATTTTAATCTTACAACGGGTCTATTTCTGTTTTCAAAATACAAGACAATCAAAGGACTGTGTATTTCGAATAACGTATGTTGGGTCTTTGATCAAAAAGCTTGATTTTCAAAAGATTTTCAAAAAGGACATCTCTAATTTCATTTCAACAAACTAGACTTTGAATAGACATGATCTTTGAAATATGAGAGTTGATTCCAGAACAAGGAAGATTATCAAACACAGAAGAACATTGATTGAGTATGCAAAATCGTTGATAGAAATGACATTAAAGTCCTCGACACTTCTTGAAAAGTTGAGCAGCTGGGGGCAATACAGTAGACCTTGAAAAGGAAAAACAAGCAGTGCTTAGATCAACTATGAGGCAATGATTAAATGATGAATCAGTGAACTGAAGACAATGATGTTCAAAGACAGATAATCAATGAACGAGCACATTCAGATCATACTGGGGGCAATGTCATTCCAAAATGGCCCATGCTCTAGTGAACCTTGTCGGCAATGGAGAAACAAGGATGTACTTGAAGGACACTTTCATATCATCATCTTTTGAAACATGGCTAACAATCGATGAAGATACACAGATTTATGTAATTGAATGGTGAAAAGATGCACACCACCAAGACTGACCGTGGAACAATGCTGCACTTAAAGGACAATCTCATATTGTCATTCTTTGAAACATGGTTATAGACAGATGTTATCACACAACTGCACTAAATGAATGTCGGAAAGGCACCCACCTCGAAGACTGATTGTGGGACAACTTGTTCTAAAGCCAGATGAACGCTTCCCCGCATGAGTATGGGGGATAAAAAGCAGCATCATTGATGAGGCTGAGACATTTCTTTTCACAATCTGATTAGAAGAGTTGAAAGGAATCTATGAGAAGAGCACTGAGCATACAACCATAAGCCTTTGTACTGCAAGCTATGAGATGCATGTCGGGATGACTAGATGAGTTCCAAGAAGGCTGATGATAACATGTACTTGAAGAGTACTGTTTCAACTAGAGTCAAGTTCATGACTGATTAACAATCTTGATGGGTATTGGCATGATGCACACAATCAATCAGAGGATAATTCTCAGAAGAAGCCAGGAGAGAAAATCCTTCATGATGAATCAAGCAGTACCACACTTGGGGGCAGTGTCAAGCTTGATGAACGATGCAAGCAGTAATTGTCGAAGACAACCCGGGATGGGCACTGCATTTACAGCTGAGTGGATGGCTAGCACATGAATGAGCCAATACATCGAAAGAATAAGAAAAGCTTTGGAATGCAAACAAAGGCACCCTATTACGATGGAGCATCAAAGAGGGGGGGACCTATATTTCAAATCAGGTAAGGATGCATGCATGTCATCTAACCTAAAAAAAAAAAAAACATTTGCATATATTTTTGAATTGTTACAGGAAAATCCTTAATGAGGTCCAGCAAGATAGTGGAAAAAGAAAAAAGCATTGTGGTGATGATAATAAAGAATCAATTTTGATCATGGAATAAAAGGGAAGATGGGATGAACCCTACCATTAGGGAACTCCCAAAGAAATGAAAAGATCAACTTTACAATCGGGAAGCCTCGAATTTTCAACCATTGCAGTCAGGAAACACTGAGTTTTCAAAACCTATGATATGGAATTAGCAGGAAGCACCAAGTTTTCCAGCCCTTCTCCTGTCATCCCCTCAGGACTTCGCCAGGTAAGTCCTATTTTTCACACTCATCATATTTTTTCCATCTGGGTAGGTCACCCATTATAATGAGACCACACTTCATACTTTTTCCATTTTTGGGTAGGTCACCCATTACAATGAGACCGCACTTCACATTCTTTCTATTTGGGTAAGTCGCCCATCACAACGAGACCACTTCATCATATTTTGTCCATCTGGGTAGGTCACCCATTACAATGAGACCACACTTCATATTTTTTCCCCCTGGGTAGGTCACCCATAAGAATGAGACCACTCTTCCTCCTGTCCATTTGGGTAGGTCACCCATTATAATGAGACCACTTTTTACACATTCTTTTAGTTCCAGTTGGATGAGGTCGCCAGATGGGATCTCATATAGCTTTGGTTAAAGGGAATCGCCAAATGGGATTTAGGTTAACCGAGCTACACATAGGATTTTGGTTCTGGTTAGAGGGGATTGCCGAAAGGAATCTCAGTCTATCCCAACCACACACAGGATTTTGGTTCTGGTTAGAGGGGATTGCCGAAAGGAATCTCAGTCTATCCCAATTACACAAGATTTTTGGTTCTGGTTAGAGGGGATGGCCGAAAGGAATCTCAGTTTATTCCAACCACACAGGATTTTGGTTCTGGTTAGAGGGGATTGCCGAAAGGAATCTCAGTCTATCCCAACCACACAGGATTTTTGGTTCTGGTTAGAGGGGATTGCCAAAAGGAATCTCAGTCTATCCCAACCACACACAGGATTTTGGTTCTGGTTAGAGGGGATTGCCGAAAGGAATCTCAGTCTATCCCAACCACACAGGATTTTTGGTTCTGGTTAGAGGGGATGGCCGAAAGGAATCTCAGTCTATCCCAACCACACAGGATTTTTGGTTCTGGTTAGAGGGGATTGCCGAAAGGAATCTCAGTCTATCCCAACCACACAGGATTTTGGTTCTGGTTAGAGGGGATTGCCGAAAGGAATCTCAGTCTATCCCAACCACACAGGATTTTTGGTTCTGGTTAGAGGGGATTGCCGAAAGGAATCTCAGTCTAGCCCAACCACACACAGGATTTTGGTTCTGGTTAGAGGGGATTGCCGAAAGGAATCTCAGTCTAGCCCAACCCTACACATTCCTTGGTTATGGTTGAAGGGGATCGACGAAGGGATCTCAGTTTAACCTAATTGGAAAGGATTTTGGTTCTGGTTAGAGGGGATTGCCGAAAGGAATCTCAGTCTAGCCCAACCCTACACATTCCTTGGTTATGGTTGAAGGGGATCGACGAAGGGATCTCAGTTTAACCTAATTGGAAAGGATTTTGGTTCTGGTTAGAGGGGATTGCCGAAAGGAATCTCAGTCTAGCCCAACCCTACACATTCCTTGGTTATGGTTAAAGGGGATCGACGAAGGGATCTCAGTTTAACCTAATTGGAAAGGATTTTGGTTCTGGTTGAAGGGGATTGGCGAAGGGATCTCAGTTCAGTCTAACTACACAAGACCTTGGTTATGGTTAAAGGGGATCGGCAAAGGGATCTCAGTTTAACCTAATTGGAAAGGATTTTGGTTCTGGTTGAAGGGGATCGACAAAGGGATCTCAGTTCAGTCTAATCACACAGACCTTGGTTATGGTTAAAGGGGATCGGCAAAGGGATCTCAGTTTAACATAATTGGAAAGGATTTTGGTTCTGGTTGAAGGGAATCGGCGAAGGGATCTCAGTTTAGCCTAATCACGCAGAATCACTAGATGGAATTTCAGGTTGATCGAGCTACACACCGATTTTTGTTCTTGTTAGATCGCCAGATGGGATCTCAGGTAAACCCAATCAAAAGGGAAGGTCGCCCGTGAAAATAGACCAGTGTGAGTGTGTGGGCAGGTCGCCCCTGAAAACAGACCAGTGTGAGAGTGTGGGTCGGTCGCCCCTGAAAATAGACCAGTGTTAGTGTGTGGGCAGGTCGCCCTTGAAAATAGACCAGAGTGAGTATATGTGGGCAGGTCGCCCGTGAAAGTAGACCAATGTGAGTGTGTGGGCCGGTCGCCCCTGAAAATAGACCACTTTCAGTATGTGTGGGCAGGTCGCCCGTGAAAGTAGACTAGTGTGATTGTGTGGGCCGGTCGCCCCTGAAAATAGACCACTTTTCTTCAAAAGGGGCATGTCGCCCAAGATAATAAGATCATTTTCTTTTTCTATTCTTTACAAAGCTTACTATGCAAAACATTGAGGAGTTTTGCTTCGTAAGCATTGTAAAGAGGGGGCATCTGTTGTTACCCAATTTTTGACACACCTTTTTAATAAATTTTTCAAAAAATCCAAAAATAGTGAAAAACAACAAAAATCCAAAAAAATATATGTTTTTATTATATTTGCAATGTTTTTAGCATTTTCAACGTCTTTTAAAAAGAATTTTAATTTTCAATTGTTTTTTCGAACGCGTTCGACTTTTCACGCGTCATTTTAAAATCGTAATTTTTCTCATAGAATTGACGTTGATTTTGCTCGTTTTTAAAAATACAAGAAAAAAAACAAGAAAAAATCAAAATTTACAAAAAAAGAAAGTTGAGGGACCAATTTGGAGGTTTGAACAAACTTTTACCTATAAATATAGGTTGAAAACTCAAAAAAATGGGGGGGGGGTCATTTGGTAATTTTGAGGAGAGGGAACACAAACCAGAAACCCTAAGTTCCTAATTTTTTCTCCCCTCACCAAAACCAAGCCGCCGGACACCCCCCCTTCTTCTGATTCTTTTTTCTTCCTCTTCCCGGCCGATCACCGAGAGCAGCCCCCCTCATCAGATTTTTTTTTCCTTTTTCTCGCCAGCAAGCACAGCTTCTCCCTCACCCATCCGGAGCCGCCAGCAACCCCCAGCTCCACCCCAAAGCCATTTTGTTTCTTCTCCCAGCCGACACCAACCTCCCCTGCACGCCGGCCCCTGTTTCTTCTCCAACCGGCCAAACCAGCAGCGCTGATCCTCCCTCTCAGCCACCGTGAACGGACCGCCCACTCCACTGCCTTCAACCGACCCGAACGCAGCGACCAGTACCAGACCCTCCCCTTCTCAGCAGTGTCTCCTCCTCCTCCGGATCATCAACGCCGTCCACCAACCGCAGCAGCTCCTCCCCACGTACCCGATATGCTCACCACCGAGGAAACATCTCCACCGCAGCAGCATCCCCGCCGCCAGAACATCCCAACAGCGGCCACAAAAGCTGGATCTGTCACCAGCAGAGGAGAACACACCGAAAAAAGGAAGGGATAATCAGATCGGAAAAGTAAAGAAAAATTAAAATCGACTGGATGTTGGGTTTTGTTTGGCTTTGCAGGTGACGCCGTTCTCACCGCCGGCAAGGAAGTGAAGGGGGGAGGAGGTCGTTGCAGACCCCTCCTGTTTCTGTTTTTTTCATGGCGGCGCGTGGACCCACGCGCCGCCAGTGGCGGAGGTGCGTGAGATCCACGCACCACCACTGTTCCAGCTCTCAAAGCTCTGTTGAACACTGTTCCGGCAACTCCAGAAGTCCATTTGCCACTGTTCTGAATAATGTTGGATTATTTTGTAATTGTAAAATTGTTTAATGTAATATTTGTGTAATTTTGAGTTTTTTTTTATATAGTTTGTATTTTATGTAAATGTGTATGTAAAAAAAAAAAGGAAAAGAAAAGAAAGAGAATGGTAAAAAAAAAAGAAATGTTTGTGTGGGCTTGTATGTTTATTTTTTATGTATGTTATTGAATAAAAAAGGAATTTAATTTATAGTCACAAATATCTAAAGGACAGATAAAAATCATGTTGAATTTTCCATGGAAATGTAGAACATGTATCTACATATAGTCTGGAAAAGTAATAACTGATTTATCAAAGCCTTAGAATTGGGCTAAAATTTTATTTTTAGTATCACATCAAGTCCACGAAGCTTGAAAGTGAATGTGGTGTGTATTTTTATTATGAATGTTTTTTTTTTATTATGATAAAATTGCAGGAATAAAGAAGGATTTAATATTCCGATTTAATCACGGATAAAGAATCATGAACTTACATGTAAGTTGTATTTTCTAAAATTCGATGAAAAAACAGAATTTTTAAAACTTCTTTAACACATCAAGTCCACAAAGCAGCTTACCTCAGGTAGGGTGCGTTAGGGTGCTAATACCTTCCCTAACCACAACCAGTCCCTTACCCGCGATCTCTGACAAGACCAATACATTAGGTTTCCTAGTAGCCCTCAATGAATTACTAGGTGGCGACTCTAAAGAACCAAATCAACAAAACATAACGAATAATCGCCAACCGATGCCGCGCGCCAGGATTTTTTTTAGGGTGCGACAGTTGCAGCTGTGTTTATGATTGTATATTCTGTCATTAACTTTCCTTATGCATACACAGGTTTTGTATTATATATATATATACACTATTGTAATACAAGATTATCAATTCAGTAAAACTATTCTGTGTGCAATCCTTTTATGCAGAAGACCCAAGCAAGTTCAATGGGTGTGGGTCCATTTTATTAAAATATTATTTTAGTATATTTTCAATTAAAAATTTTTTTACACTGTATGTATTATGAGATAAAAAAATAATCAAACAATATAATATTTTCACCTGATTCAATTTCACCGACACCCATGAATAAAAAAGATGAAATCTTGCACTGAGGGTCTTGGCTTGGTGGTGGGAGGAGCTTGTCTCCTTCCGCTGCTCCTGAGTTCGAGTCCTCATGTGCACGTCTGTCACTCCCGCGATGCCTTACATGTCCACTGGGTTTGCAGGGTGTTCAGTGGGCCGTGGGATTAGTCGTATGTGCGCAAGCTGAGCCGAACACCCAAGTAAATAATAATAAAAAAAGATGAAATCTTACTGTAATTGGAACGCTACACAACTCATTTCTCACAGTAAACAAGCGATGTTTCTCACCAAAACAAAGAATTTCTCACCAAAATTAAAGACAATTTGGTACGACAATTGGAGTGATTTTCTTTGCTTTTGGACAGGCATTAAGTGTAGTGCATGCCTGCACTTATTTAAAGTCTTACTTATGGACAAGAAATTTCACTTGCCCATCTTTTGTACAGGAGAATTTCATAGGCTAATAGCTCTAAACGTCTCATAGCTGATCTCCACACAAGTGTGTGTTATTCAATAATTCTGATTATTATTATTATTATTATTATTATTATTATTACGAGAATTAGATAATAAAGATGTCCCTTGTGCCAGTTACATAACACAAAGGCAGGCAGCGTTAGCTTTCAACTCACCAACTTCTCAACTAAACTGTCCTTTCCGAGTAATACTAGTATATTGGTCATTTCTGGGGGCATATCACTTGGGCATTTGGATCTGCTCCTGAGAACAGAAACATTTTCTGTGGAGTAAAATGACCTGGCTACTTACGACAACGTTTTAGTCTTCTTAACGGTATTGATTCCATTCATAAAGGAGCTAGCAGAAGGAGCTGGTAGGCCTTCTGCAAAGAAAACGATCATTCATAACTGTTTTTGTTCTTCTTCTTTTATTTTAACGCATAGATCACTGTTCTCGAAGATATTCAAACTATATCTCATCATAACAGCATTCTATCATGCATTATATCAGACAGGGAGAAAAGGAGAGAGACCAAGTGTTTGGTTTTTATAGATCATTGATTTAACATATATACTATTAATTACATGGTTTCCTTTTTTCTCTTTTCTAACGTTGATGCATACCAAAAGTATCATTTGTCCATTCTTTAAAATCCGTATTTGATTAGACGTATAAAGTAGTCTTCTTATAAAAGAATAGTATATATATCTTTATCATTGAGATTTGAATTATCTCTAGAGAGTGAAATCAAGAATTATCTATAAAAGGTAATCGTTTGGCTAATGACTTTGTCTACTTTATCAACACCATAATATAAATACATTCATTCATTCACATACATATATCAACCTAAAAATTATAGTAAAATTATAAGATATAATTTTTTAATACACTTCTTTAAATGAAACTATTTTAAACTTGAAACTTATATAAATTCATATATCCTAATTCTTATCAAATAGAATGAGAATAATAATATTCATTTCTAGTAAATATTTTGGAACTTCAAGATATTTTGTACATATCTTATTTTTTTTAATGTTATAAAGTTTTGAAAGTGAAAAAGAAATTTATGACTATTTAATCAGTAAGATTCTGATACCATATCAACGAATCTCATCTAACAATTAGAAAATCAAATATTAATTGAACTCTTAAATTATTATCATTGTTTTAAGCCAAAATAACCTATAATTGAACTATGTTTTCATATGAAAAAAAATATAAAATAAATAAAGAAGAAGATGAGAGAAAGAAATTAGCAAACCGTGCTTCTTAGGTATGGTCAAAGTATCAACTAAATCCAAAAAAATAAATTATTAAGTGTTCCAATAACAATTTATATTAATTTATAAACATATTCTCTCAATCTGATAAAAAAAAAAATATATTTACTTAAATAAAAACTATTTATGTTGATTTTTTAATTATAAAATAATAAAATTATAGCGTTTCATAATTATTCGGTTCTCTAAAGAATAAATTCAATCAAATAAAAATTAAATATTAAATGAGATTTAAAATTTAATTTTATATTAAGTCACTAATATACAAATATAGTGCTAGAGATTAACCACACGGAATTGAATGTGTGCTGTAAAGGCACTTCTACATTGCATTAACTTTATACTAAAAAAAGTGATGGAGTAAGTCATTAATAAAAAAAAACTTGTATAATCTTTAAATATCAATACTTTTAGATATATGAATGAATATGTCATTCCAAAAAATAAATACATAAAAAGCATACATAACACTCTCCGCAACTAAAGAAATTAATTATTGCTAGAGATCAATTATGTTCAATAATTCACCTACAATTTTATGGACTTTAACACTATCAATTATTTTTTAAAAAATTGATTTATTGTATGCAATTTAGACCACCAATTTAAAATCACAATGCCTAAATTAATAGCAGCATTTATTTTAAATTTGATAAACAAACAACCCTGGCTTTTTGACCCTCCATGTTGTGAGGAACTACCTTATTATTATTTTCGGTATATGATCCGCCATAAAGTTTTATTTATTATTTATTATTTAAAACTGAAGGGTTTTATTCAGATGTGGCCTCTTTATTCTTCTAGCATTTCTTTTTCTTTTTATGGGAGCCTCTAACCTTTTATTTTTCTTTCAAATTTATCAAGCCCTACCTTTTATTTTATTTTATAATAGTCTTACCATCACAACGCAATGAATTAGTATGCCTACGTGGCACCTTTTAGTCGGAGTACTAAGTTGAATTCTTGATAATTCATGATAATCCAATAGCTCTTTCATTTTTTAAAGTGCTATTTTTTATAATTGTGGAAAAGTTTCGAGACGATGCGTTAGCTTTACAATATAAAATAAAAGATAGATAAGGATAGATTATAGCTTAGTCTTTATAGTTTATTAAGATTAATTAAGAACTATCAAAAGAAAATTAAATATTCTCTTTGCTAGCACTGATGAAAGCTCCCTTTTCTTTCTAACTCACTTTTGCTTTCTCTAATGCTCAAAAAGGAAAAAAAAAATAAATTAAAAATATCATAAACTTGAAAATGGAATTGAGTGACGATTGTTAGGATCAGTTTGATCTTTGCTTGGAGGCTGAACACAATATTTGAATATAGTTTGGTAACGTGTCTATATTCACAGAGCAATCAATAATATTCAGTATAGAGAAAGCTACAAATACACAATAATGGAAGAGAAAGAAACTCAACTCAACCCCCATCTCTTTCACCCAGTTTGTCACTACAAGCTGCTGCCAAGACAGCTTTTTCTATCTCTTTTTTTCTCTTGCATGCTCATTCAAATTGTGCCTATTTATAATTGAAAATGAGAAAACACACATCCCATTTCCATTCATGATTCCTCCCAACGAATCACCACAAATCCTCATTTCAGCCCTTTGCTAACTCCTTTCTTCAACCCTTGATTTTGTAAGTAATTCTCCACAGTCAACAATAACCAGATTTTAAAATATAGAAATCAGATATATAGTTTTCCTTTTGTTTTTGCTGAAATCATGACGTCTAAGTAATTGATTGTGTTAATCTATATGGACTGGGTCATAATTTACTCTATTTATTTGGATACAGGACTTCTATAAGCTCACTCAATACATGTGGTGAGGCTGAATTATCGACACATTTGGATTTCTTCGAAAACGATAGCTTTGAACATGCTAGAGGATTTAGAGCTGATCTAATTTGTAATTATCTGCTAATTGTTTTGCCACAACCAAATCCAAAATGTTTGGCCTGAATCCAATAATAAGATGAGTCATCTTCAAAAGTCTATATACAAAGCAAAACCAGCATCTCAAATTCATAGCACGCAACTAAAAACCCACCAAATCAGGCAGGATTACATGAATTAATGGACTTTCAGCTGGCTATATTGACAATACAACACATGCATCTGTACTTTTTTTTCTTTATCTTTGATCATCAATGCATATGAATGTTGAAGGGATTTTCTTCATATATCAGAATTCATTGACAAGAAAAACACACAAAAAAAAAGCTGTCGACAAATAAGGATTTGTATAAGAAAACACATGAAACCAAAATGAAGAAAGAAAAGATAGATAACGATTACCCGATTCGGCTAAAATATGCATGTTGTGGTACACACACACACTTACTTTTTCAACTATTGGATTTAAAAACACATGAATTAATCCTCAACCTTTAGGTGTTCTTCAACACAGCCATTGAAAACATGTGTGTGTGTGTGTGTGTGAGGACGATTTCTTGCACTAAAATCGAACGATTTCTTGCAATCATGTTTGGAGATAATCCATAAATAAATAATGATTTCCAAAAAAGAAAAACAAAGTAGAAGAGAATTTACAGATAGATCTCTACATGAATGATTCGGGAAAAAATTTAAACGTTCACGAGGAGGCTTGAAGATCTGAAAGATGGAATCGACGTGTGAAACAGTGAGACGTGCAATGATATTTGAGATTTTTTAACGTAAACTAACAAAGCAGATTTAAAGAAGAGAACTGTTATGATACCTTGTTTGCACCAAACAACTGTCGTGACCACATGGTAAAGTGTTCATACAATAATCACAATCTAATAATACCAATCACGTCATCATCTCCTTCCCTACGTTATAACACATGGCATACGCTGCTTTCATTTGAAACGGCTAAAGCCGAGCCCATCTAGCGGGGGCTAGTTCAAGTGAGCTTCGATAATAGTCATAAGAGCTTGCTTGGAATCTTACCGAATGGTTAACCTATTCATTTTTTTAATTTTTTTTTTTTGAAAAGATCTTTATTTTTAAGAAAAGAGTTTTTTCACTCAACTTGTCTAGAACAGATTATATATTGATTGGTCATCGAGTTACTTATCTGTCGGATCTAATAACTAAAGCTACAAAATATCATTGACTAATTGTAATTTTAATCCTATTTTCAATTATGTTTTTTCTTTCCGTGACTACATTTCTTCATATTGTCATCCTAACTCTACCCCTTTTTTTTTCTTTTTCTATTGGGTAATTTTATAGTTCTTCCATCGGCAGACAATCTTTTTCAGAGAACTATTGTCACATCAAATAAATAAACAAAAAATAGTATATAAGTTTGAGAATTAACCATCCATTCTATTATTTTAAACAAAATTCAAATTTAATTATCGAATTTAATAATAACAAACAATGATTGAAGTAAGATTATACCAGTAAATAATAAAATAAAGAAGGGTGAAGATATGAAAGAAAAAAGGATTTTATTTTTATTTTTAGTTAAGAGTAAATTATGGCTTGATTTGACGCTGCCTTAAATAGCAAAAGAAAACAGATGGAAGACTCATCAGATTGGTAGTACAAAATAGAGAATGAGTGAATGATAAGACAAGAAAAACAAGCAGAGGGTCAACATAAGATAAAACTAAAAATAGAGAGTCCGATCATACACACTACTGATCCACAATATTACAGTTGGATTTCTCATTACTATGCATGTAAGACTCGCTCGCCCGGTAGGTCAACTTAATATTAAAATTACCTCCTAAGTCAACTTAATAAAATTATTGATGGGAATTGGCCCCCGTCAACAAATGGAAAAACCTGGGTTTTTCCCAAAACAGATTTAAAAAAAAAAAAAATTAAAATCTGAGTTGATTTATTAACTCATAAATCAACTCGCTTAAGTTGACATTTAAGTCTTAAACCGGGTCGAAAGGTACCTTTTGGGCTCAGTAAATCCTTTCAAGCTCGATTGAAGGTGGACCATTGAATTTGATTCGAGCCCATATTTGGTAATCATCACGTCGGTCGTCGCTTCCTTGGGATCCTAACGTAGTCTTATCAGTTAGGACGGCTTCTCTCCTTTTAACTCGTTGCCAATTGCCATATTTGGTAAAAATATTTTTCTAAAATCTCCTATTTCCAATTGCTGGTCTCTGCTCAAATAAAAATTAAAAGACACCATTTACAATTATAGGCTTACTACAATTAGGCTTTAATTAGAGGTATTGTATGGAAGCATATGGTTTGATGGTTTGCAGGACAATCATTTTGAAACACGTACAAATAGAAAACAAGACGGTTTTTTTATAACTTAAATAATATTCTACATGGTGTTCTAATTGCTCTCGGTGATTGTTTTAAAGTTCAACCAGATGAGATGAAGAAAATAGCAAATATTTCAATTTTTATTATATATTGAAATCATATATGGTATATTTATTTTGAATTCAATATTTTAAATTAACTGAACATAATAACATAATAATATGCCAAACTTTATGTATTTATCATGAATATAAAAGAACCTAGTTCTCCAGAAAAAGCTCAAATACTATAAATAAAAGTTAAGCAGACCAAAGCTGTCTTTGTAAAAATTCCCCTCCTCTGGTTCGTGTTTTTTTTTTTTTTTTTTTTGAAGTTCAAAACTAAACGCAAGAACCCCTCTCTGTCAACATTTTCTCTTTCTTCCATGCCTCCTGTTTCTCTTCATTAAATTCCATGCCTCCTGTTTCTCTTTCTCCCTATAAAAACGACCCTCCAAAACCCCTTGAAGGCAACAAACACCAACATCGAGAACTTCCTTCATCTCCATTCTTTGCCTCTTTCTCTCCTTTTCTCTCCTTTTCACATCTGAAAGAAGAAGAAAAATCAAGTTCCTCTCTTCCATATAATACAAAGAAACCAAAATCATGAGGTCTTCTGTTGGACTTGCAAAGCCATGCACAGTCCCACCCACTAGAGACATGACATTGGAGTGCTGCACTCTCACTCAGCCCATAAAAATCAACAAAAAGTTACAAAACCAACCTCTAAAAAATTGGGAAGGCTTGCTTGATCCGGTTCGCCATGAATCGGCGACTGCATCCCGGCCGGTTAAACTAAGACGGAAATGGATGGAGTATCAAGGTATTCGAAACTGGGAAGGTTTGCTTGACCCTCTTGATGATAATTTACGTGGAGAAATTCTTCGGTATGGACACTTTGTCGATGCTGCATACAAGTCTTTTGACTTCGATCCTTCATCACCCACCTATGCAACCTGCCGGTTCCCAAAGAGCACATTGTTTGAACGGTGCGGCAAACCGGATACTGGTTACCGACTAACCAAACATCTACGTGCAACATCGGGAATCCAAATCCCACGTTGGACTGAAAAAGCACCTAGTTGGGTGTTTACCCAGTCCAGTTGGATTGGATACGTAGCCGTTTCTCTAAACAAGGCAGAAATTGCGAGGCTAGGACGCAGAGACGTGGTGATTGCCTTTAGAGGTACTGCCACTTGCCTTGAATGGTTAGAGAATCTTAGAGCAACCCTGACTCAACTGCCAAATTCAGATTGTGAAAAAAAACGCTCGGATGATTGTGGACCCATGGTCGAAAGCGGATTTTTGAGCCTTTACACTTCAGGAACACCAATGGGTCCTAGTTTACAAGAAATGGTGCGTCAAGAGATCAAAAGGCTACTCCATACTTATGGTGATGAACCTCTTAGCCTAACCATTACAGGACACAGTCTTGGAGCTGCACTTGCTACTCTTGCTGCTTATGACATCAAGACTACATTCAACTGTGCGCCACTTGTGACTGTCATTTCTTTCGGAGGTCCACGTGTTGGTAACAGGAGTTTCAGACAACACCTGGAAAAACAAGGAACGAAAGTCCTGCGTATTGTAAATTCAGATGATGTAATAACAAAAGTACCTGGATTTGTACTTGATGGGGAGAACAATGTGCCAAATAAAGGAGACCTCAATATGGCAAGCTTGCCTAGTTGGATCCAAAAAAAGGTGGAGGACACACAATGGGTCTATGCAGAAGTTGGCAGGGAGCTAAGACTTAGTAGCAAGGATTCTCCATATCTCAATAGCATCAATGTAGCAGCATGTCATGATTTGAAGACTTACCTGCATCTGGTGAATGGATTTGTAAGCTCCTCCTGTCCTTTCAGAGCTAAAGCAAAGCGTTTTTTCCTTAGTAACCACCGTAGATAAAATAAACAACGACGACGACAATAACAATAATAAAAGAACAAGAGGCCTATGGAAGCTAGGGTTTAGGGTATCCGTACATAAATTAAATATACTTTGTTATGGGCAGGTAGAATGAAATATTCATTTTTCCCCGTAGCTGGCATTACCCGCCAAATGCGGTGGTGGGCATTGCCATTCTTTGTTAACAGAAGTTGAAAATTGAATCCACAGGGATTTTCCTTCCCTGAAACTAAAATGCATATTTCATCAAGTTTCTTGCCTCCGTTTAATCGGGCTTGGTGGATCATTTCTTCCCCTTCTCTTTCTCTTTGGGTATGTATATTATAGAAAAGACAGGAACGTATTTTATATAAAAGATAAGATAAAACATAAAATATAATATTTTTTAAATAAATATTTACATTTTTAAAACATGGTGAAAACTTGTCCTCAATATCTTTGTCATTTCAATCTCAAAACAATAACTAAAAACTACTAATAAATTTATAACCTTGTCAATATTCACACTCGTCTTTAAATGATGAATACACCTTGTTTTCCCTGCTAAGGAAAGTCGGTCCCACAGCTGTAATCTATACAGTCGAGAGCAATTAGTTTAAAACCACCAAATTACCCCTACATCCAACAATATCTTGAAAATTGCCCGTCAAAGACACCGACACAGAGCTGCCCTACCAAATGCAAGAGCCGTCCATTCCGATCACGCAGAACCGTTAATGTGGAAATTAGTGACAGTCCTTCACTATACAATAGCATTAATGGAATTTCCGTCAAGTTTACCACTGTAAGGCTTAAAGAGTCATTGTACAGGTATGTGCTTAATTATTTCCAATTATAATTGGACTGACGTAGAAGTCTGATCATTTCATGTTTCCCGGCGTTGGGTAGGTCTGTGTGCAACACAATTTTGTCCTTGCTGACAATCGATCCTCCTCTCCATAATGTAAGAGGATTCAATCAAGTATAGTTCTATATATATATATATATATATATATATATATATATATATATATATATATAATTCCATTTTAGTACTGTGTGGTCTATATAGCATTTCCGTACAATAATAAATGCAAGAACGTAAAACATCAGCATGGGATATATTCAACATGGTTAGTGATGATAGACTAAGAGCATGATTACCTCAATAATTTTGGAGAATCTCCTAATTCTGCGCAAAAATCCAATGCCTTGTAACCCAAAGTTGGTCTATATATATGACCGAGTGATATATAAGAACAGTGCAAGTCAACGTCTTGGTTTAAGGTGCCATACATATATGGAGGATACCGACAACATTTTAAAATTCAAGAAGAAAAAAAAAAGTCAGAGACTGGGGGGCCTCTCCTCTTTGAAGGTATTAATTTAGTGTGATAATATTTTATTGAAACTTCATATGACTAAAACAAAAATCCTAACTCTTGTAATTTTTGTTAACATAGGAAGTCTGCCTATCGATTGTGGGCAGCATTGTTTCTATCTTTCGAGGTAGATAAGACTGCAAAATTTATACAACTCAATCATACATATGTACACTAATTATGCAGCTATCCTATTTTCCAAGCTAGAGATGTAGGACTAAAAAGTATAGTCTAAATGATAATGCAATGATAGCAAGGATTTGCTTTGAATGATGTCCAAGAAAACCTTGTGAGAGATAAATATAGCTCACCAATTAATATCGATAATAGATAATAGATAATTAGATTTCAAACTCTACGTACGAAACGCGACAAACATTTTAATTTATTCTAACTTTTCAGCATTGAAAGTCTCAGCGCACGAAGCAATCCCATCTTTAAAGTTAGGTATGCAGTTATTAAAAAGCCTAGTCTAGATTGAAGAAAGCAATCATAATAAGTAATTGCTGCGAGTGGTGTCAAAAAAAAAAAAAAACGGAGTAATAAATATGGTTTTACTAAACGATTTGTGTTCGATCCAAGAGACACGTCTCCTGGCTAGACTTTCCTTGCTAGGAGAAGCATCCTTGCGGGCAGTGGCTTCAGAAAGGATCCCACCGTCCAGGTGTATTGAAGAGAACAAAGCTTTCCTACTCGGCGTTGTGTCGTCCAGGATGAGACTTTATACTTTATTAGAGCAAGAGAAAAACACAGGGTGTCATGCAAGTCTCTCCTCGATATAGCTACCTCTCAACAACCACCTTGGAATGAAGACACAAATTAACGTGATCTTAGACTTCAAGAATCGAAGACATTTTTAGGTTTCTCTTGCAAAATCAATTCACAAGAAAAGGCAAGCAGCCCCACACAAGAAAGAATGCAAGTCAAAAGCGATTTGACATGTCTAAAATGGTTGACCTTTTCATTTGCCTATTGGTCCAGGAAAAGGGCATTCCATGTCTGTGGCTATAAGATTTTGGCGTGCCTCGGATTTTATTGACGGCAAGGAAATGAACATGGGATGATTAGCCTCTATATGGTATTGTGTTATAAACGAGAACACAAGATCAAATGACGGCAAGGAGATTTTTTATTTATTTAAAATTAATTTGTTTAAATATTTTAATCCATGAACACAAGATTTAATTGTGCTTTGAGATATAATGATCACGAAGAAAATGCCAACTTAATACAGAACAAACAGTCCGAAATCTGTTAAAATAAGAACGATCGATGCCACGCTAGGTGAAGGTAAATCTTCAGTAAGTATTAGAGTGAATAATTCAGTCTGTTTTTATTTTTATAATTGAACAGATTTTATTATGTTCTTGTGTTTTCAATGACTTTGTATAATATCCGTTTTCTTCAATATATCTTATTATAAAAAACTTTATTTAAACTGACATGGTTATATTTTTATTTCAAAAATACCACTTGTTTGGAAAAAAATATTTTTTAATTTTAATGATCAAGTAGTTTTATTCTTTTTATTTTAAAAGGCATTTTGAGAGAATTTTTAGTTATATCCTTGTATAATTCAAGGATATTTTCTAAATAGAAAAAATAATTTTAGATTTTTTTATAAAAAAAAGCATATAACATATAATTAGTGAACTTTGTCAATCTAATTATTTATTTATATATAAATATTTCTAATAATCAAACTTCTTCATCAAAGACCCTAGAATTCAAAATTCAATTCTGCATTATTACAATTGTCGCACGTCGAAAAATCTCACGCGCATCGGCTGGCGAATCATATCTCGTTGTTGCATCGCTTGCTTGACTTGGTTCGTTAGGAGTCGCCACCTAGTATTTAATTGAGGTTACTAGGAAACCCTGATGGACTGGTCTTTGTCAAAGATTCGCGGGTAAGGGACTGATTGTGGTTAGGGAAGGTGTTAGCACCCCTAACGCACCCTACCTGAGGTAAGCTGCTTCGTGGGCTCGATGTGTTAAAGAAGTTTTAAAAAATTTATCTTTTCATCGGATTTTAGAAATACAACTTCCGTACAAGTTTGTACTTCTACACCGTGATCCAATCAAAATATTAAGTCCTTTATTCCTGCAATTTTATCATAAAACATTCACAAACAAAATACACACCACATTCAAGCTTCGTGAGCTTGATGTAATTTTTTAAAATAAAATTTTAGCCCACTTCTAAGGCTACGATACATCAGTTATTAATTCCCATAATAAATGTAGAAACATGTTCTTACATTTTCATGGAAAATACAACATGATTTTATCCATCCTTAGAATTTGTGCATGTTCAAATTAAACAATTAATTCTTTTTTTTTATATAATTCAATATAATAAATAATAATAATAAAAAACACACACACACACATCTCCTTTTATTATGCCTGACTCACCCACAATTACATGTTTACAACATAACAAAGAAAAAATAATCAAATAAATCAAAACACAACAGTGCCCAAATATACACAGCAACATTTGAAAATTACAAAAATAGCTTCGGGAACGGTGCTGGGGAATCCTGGGCATCTTCTGTGATTGTTGTACTGTGGCGGCGCGTCTTCCCACGCGCCCCCGTCACTGGCGGCGCGTGGGTTCACGCGCCTCCGGTGGAAAAACTGAGAAAACAGAGGCGCCTGGAGCGGCTTCTTCTCCTCTTCAATTTTCAGCCGGCGGTGAGAGTCCGGTCACCTGCAAACACAAGAAAAACACACAGCAGTTGGTTTTACTTTGTTTTTTTCTTTTAGATCAGTTTCGTTTTTTTCCTTTTTTAGATCTGCAATCAAATCCTTCTATTCCAGTGGCTGCTCCTTCGTTCTTCAGATGGCGGAGTGTTGGGTGGCTCGCCGGGCGTTGCTGCGATGGATGGGGGAATCGTGGGTCTGCCACCGGTTGAAGGAGATGATGACGGCGTTGCCCCGATGCTGGATCTGTTCGATCGTCGCTGCTGTGGAAGGAAACCGAAGGAGAAGCAGCCGTGGTTGAGGAGGAGATCGTGACCTGGGAGGCGCCGGAGCTGGAAGCTATGGGAAAGAAGAGAAAAATAAATCAAACCCGCGGGGAAGAAGAGTTGTTGCTGGTTCTCCATGGGGAAAGGAGAGTGGTGCTGTTGGTGGGTCTGTGTTGATGGGAATGGCTCTGGTTCTGTGAGCTGGAGGATGGCAGATCGGTGAGGATGGAGAGAAAGGGTCTTTTGGTTCTGCTGTCTTTCCCTCTTTCGTTATTACCGCTGTTGTCTTTGGTTGTTGATGATGATTTGTGTGTGGGTGCTGAGCCGGCTGGGAGAGTGACGATGTGGGAGTAGCAGCAGTGAAGAGAAGAAGAAGATAGTGAAGAGGACGGCTAACAAAAAAATCCAGCAAAGGTGGGGACGATAGTCCTTTTCTTGTTGGCTGGCTCCGATGGTGTGAGGGAAGAGAGATGGCTAGGGGCTTCCTTTGTCAAGGCAAATGGGGCTGTTTCAGAAGAAGAAAATCAAAATGGAGGGGCCTCCTTGTTTTTTTGTCCAGGGAGTGAGCGACTCTTTTGGTTTCAAGAGGGAGAACCCTTTGGGAGCTGGTGAGAGGCGGCCCCCGGGTTAAGGAAAAGGAAGCTTTTTTTCAAAGGGAGGGGGCCGCCCCCTTGTTCCCTGGAGAAGAAGGGTGGCGGCTGCAGATAAGACCAAAGTATTTAGGTTTAGGTTTTTTTTTTGTATTTTGCCCAAAATTACCCCCTTATAAAATGACCCTCCCCCCTTTACTGATTTTTGTAGGCTGCTATTTATAGGCAAGGAATTTTTTTCGGGTCTCAAAATTGGTCCCTCAATTTTTCAATCAATTCACTTGGTAAAAATTAAATTTGGTCTCTTAAAATTTCAATCTTTTCAATTAAGTCCAAATTAGGCTCCCAAACTTAATTTTTCACCAATTAAGCCCCAAATAAAATTAATTTGACCCATTTAAAGTATAATTAAGTCCTTGCACTTAATTAAATCCTTCAATTGGACCCAAATTAATTCTTAAACATAATTAAAATTCAATTTGGCCCATGATTAAATCAAATTGGCCCATTAAAAATTTAATTATGTCATTGGACTTAATTCTTATGCAAATTCGTCCAATAATCATTTAATTTGACCTTCGAATTTGCATTTAATTTAACCTTCGATTTTTGCCTATTTTTGCAGTCTTTTTTTATCGGCTTCCTCCACAGTGCCAGCCTTTATTCTATTTTTTTTTTATTTTGAAAATTTGGGGAATGACCCAGAATTGGGTTATGACAACAATATTCTAACTAATTTATTTTAATGCATTTTTAAATATTTTTTTTAACAAATACTAATTCATAAGTTTTAATTCTATATTTTACACAATTAATTTGTTTCTATGAATCCCACACACACACACAAGGGGAATACAAATTTGTTAAAAGTAAAGGATAATCTCTCTACCATCCTAATTTTTCACGTGATCTCTTGCACATTGCAAGAAAAAAATCATTTGGCGCTATCAAACAAGAAAAAGAGAAGGGAAATAAGAAGCTATCAGCAATTAAGGACATAAAAATTGCAATGGCTCGCAAACCAATATGATCGCCCGCTATAGGAAGTCATGTCAGCAAGCAGTAAACATCATTTCTTATTCGAAAATGATAGGATACGGCAATACGATATTGTCATATGATAATTTTGTTGGCCCGAAAAAAATAAAATAAAAAGGTGGCATGTCCTAGTTTCTAGATGGTCCCATAGATGTGAGTGATCGTGTTTCTTCTATCTATCCTAGTTTCTAGATGGTCCCATAGATGTCAGTCCTCGTTAGGAGCATATTCCAAAACGTGACTAAATATCTTGTGGTAACGTTCATTCATGTTAAAATATACCTTTCATTTCTACCCATCAAAAAACTTGAGCAATATATACTTCTTGAAAACGGCCATCGCAACTAGGTCGTGAAAAAAATGCTCGCGGCCTTGGACAAATTTAGAGAACGTTGGCATTTTTATGAAGATTGCCCCTTCAAGTTACTACCCTTGTATTTGCAAGTATTAAAAGGCCGGCGCCTCTATTCGTGGCCTTGAAGGGGAAACCGTGTGTGCAACGACTACCTCATACAAATTAACTCACTTGCCGGTGGATTTCAATGATATGTGTGGTACTATCTTGTCTGCAGGTGCGGACCTATAGCATGTGATTTAAGTGTATTGCCACCCCAAAATTCTAAATTTTCTTAACAAATTTAATACCCTTCACCCCCATAAATTATTATTTTTTTTTATGTGCAACTAGACTAATCTTCTGAAATCCTAAAATTAACGACAAACTTCTTGTAATATTGAAGTTTATAGCACTCGAATTGATGATCTCTAGATAGCAAACCCAACACTTAACCAGTTGAGCTACATCCTTCAAAATTACTAAGCTATGAATTTTTAGGTAACCCTCCCAGACTCTCAAAAATCATATATTATTTAACTAGCACATTCAATTCTAAATTTCTGGTTCCACCCTGTTAGACAATAATATAAATCATATCCTAAAATCTTACCTAACAGCTTAAGCTATTGAGTTGAGATGGTTCTTTGACATGATATCAGAGCTTTGATGATCAAGTGGTAACGAGTTCAAATCTCATAACCCCCCATTTATTTGATAACAATTAAGCACAAGGTAATGTGGGTCTGTGCAAGTTTCAAGCCCAAAAGACTTTCACTTGAGGGGGTGTGTTAGAGAATAATATAAATCATATCATAAGACCTTACCTAACAACTTAAACTATTGGGTTGAAATGATTTTTTGATATGCCTCTGCTTATTTGGATAATCATGCAATCATACACGCTACTGGATTTTCAAGATAGGGTAAAATTATTACATTATGCTTTGAAGATGGGTGGACATGGCCCTTTTAAAGTTTAAAAATAAACGTTGTTTTATTTGGTAATATTTTAAGTGTTTAAAATAAAAACGAAATATTATAATTACTTGGAAGTATTGATTAAATGACACTTGAAAAGCACTTCAAGGACACCATTACCGACCTTGTAATGACAGTTAACGCACTTGCCCTCCCCCCTCGCCAAATCAAGCTACATAACTGTTCTCCAATCTTTCTTCACTTCGATTCATTTTCAAGTCTGTCTTTATAATTTTTATGCGACAACCCCACCTCAGATTTTCTAATTCCACTCCCTAATCTAGATGGGACAATGCCAACCCTGACCTCCCACTAGCCAAATTCTTACATCAAGTAATTAAACTCGACACGGTTTATTAATTTTACGTTAATTGTGGAACCCTCCATCCATTTAACTTTGTATATAAGAATGAAAGGGACTTACCTTGTTGCATAAACTTCACAAATAGAAGAGTTCGGTCAATGAGCTCCACTTGGCAGAGCATCCCTCGATGTGCTAAGAAATCAAAACTGATAAATCTGCTTCCTGCATCAAAACAAAGCAGATCTGCGGCTTCAAAACGCATATAACAAATCTATAGTCTGTTATTCCAAAAAAACAAATCTATAGTCTGAAGAATCAACCCACCAAACTTGGCCCATGAAAGAGAAATAATTCAAAATCAAATCTTATATGAAGATAGTGGCAATGCTAGAAGAAGACAAAAAAAAAACGGCGTTCATACTGTAACAGTAATGAAATCACGCCTAACGCTTCCCATCCCATTCTGTCTCACTTTCATCTAAGATTTTATAAAAAAAATGTACCCTTTGTAATTCTGTACAGATCTCCTCTCTTTTTGCTTGTAAGAGTATGTCTTTTGCAAGGGTAAAACAAGTGCATCATGATGTGTACACGAGATCTCCAGCGAAATCGAGCCAATAAATAAATTAATGCAGCATGCCATAATATGGTTCACCTGAGGCAAATAACATCTCAAATAGAGTAAAACAACAGCGCAAATCTCTCCAATCCAAAATTCATACGATTGACCTCTAAAGCGTCATAAGAATGGAAAATACATACAATTAGGTGAGAGCCTGATATGTAACACAACAGCCAGGCAATATTAAAGAAGATAGCATACCTTCTACGAAAAGGACGTGATGGATATTATTTACGAAGGTGTGATACTCGTTAA
The DNA here is from genome assembly GCA_033617975.1 of Populus alba x Populus glandulosa. NCBI lineage: Eukaryota > Viridiplantae > Streptophyta > Magnoliopsida > Malpighiales > Salicaceae > Populus > Populus alba x Populus glandulosa. Next base: position 3,071,702 of record CM066156.1, on the reverse strand, counting down.
CCAAAAATCCATGATTTTGGATGAAAACAACATCCTCAACCATCATCTTTATGCACAATATTTGGAGAAAGCTTTACAAGGATCCTCTAGATAAAGGGAAAAAGAAGGTTCATGTGACCCAACATCAAAGTCTTGAATTCACCTAGTAGAAACTGGCAAAAGAGTCAGGCTGAACTGAAAATGAGATTGATTTTTGTTTGATGGGAAAGCTACTTTCAAGGTCGCTGTTACGATAGCCTGCTCAGCTTTTGAATTTTTGAACAAAAGGCGGTGGCAAATTATTAGTCAGAGTATATGGCTGTAATGCAAACGATGAGTAGGTGGTTCCTAAGAAGAAAGATATCTGTCTGACAATGAATATATCAATAGTAAAGCTCTAAGGAGATTCAAAGAAGACCAGCACAAATTAAAGAATGCAAGAAGTTTGGCACCATTATTGAGGCCTGTTCTTGTGACAATGAAAAGGGATCAAATCAGAAACTTGAGAACTTAGAAACCATCTTCTCCCTCAATTTCTCTCTTTCTCTCTCTCTTTTTTTTTTCTACCTTTCTTTTCTTATAGTTAAAATGTATTCCATCAACCTCCTTTTGGTTCATTTTAGATCTAAATAGTTACATTGTTGTTATTATTTCCCTACTCATAAATACAGCTAAAAATCTTGTGTTTGAAGATGACATATCAAAACTTAAGCATATTTGATGAAGAAGAAAATATTAGATGAATTTATAAAATCTCAACCTCTTCTCTTACCTTTTGTATGAATTTGTTATACGTGTGCTTGTTTTTTATACACTATGCTGGGATTAGTTTTCCACACTTAATTACTTTCTATTTTACTGTATTTTAATTCTTATGATGTATGATTCTGTATTAAGTTAAATATTTTGTATTGATATCTAATTCTATTTGGATCCAGTTCATTATATGAAATTAAATTTAGTTAAAAAAAAACAACAAGCTGAACTTCTTCTATGAGCTTCTCCTTTGACGGAGGCACACTGAGTTATGGGATAATAATGGTTGAAGTAAGTATTTAAATATATCTGATTGTTGCGAAAATAAATATTAATATACAATGTCTGAATATTTAAGATTAAATTTACCATCATATCGTGGCCACACAACAATCTTGTGTTTTTTATTCCCGAGAGGTATTTATTCATAATTTACAATTTAATAAATTTAATATACAATACGAGGACGATCATAATTCAACTCTTGAAAAAGTATTAGTTCAGGCCAAATTAATATTTATCATACGACTTCATTTGGGCTGTACAAATATGGTTCAAATGGTTCTATCACCCTTTGTTGTCATATCTTTGCAATTAATATTTTAATCACTAAATCACACAAATTCGTCATACGTTGTTGTTCTCGAATTTTAATAATATATTTGATTGGAAGGCTATCCCGAGGTAGAAACCAGAACATAATCCTAGGTCATAATGGGTTAGGAGAAGTACTTAACTGTATCCCTCCCTCGGAAATCAAATATCATCCCCCTTACGCTTTCTAGCTAAATTGACCCAATGTGGTATTTACCTTTGTTTTACTACCATTAATTAACCGGTTTGTTACTGCAATTGCTAAGAAGCTTTCACTATTACAATGGTGTTGTGCAAGACTTTTCTGTAAAATAAATACTCAAGTTAAAAGATGTGAGATGTGTCCATAATAAATTTATATTGTTAAGCTAGTTAGTTTACAAAAATTTTTTTTTTTTTTTGGAAAATATTTTTTATGAAAAGTAGATATGACAAATAAGAAAAATTACAATTAAAAAAAGATTAGAAAAATAAATAACAATTAAAAGAATGAAAATAAAAATTGATATAAAAATTAAATTAAATCAAATTTTAAAAGATAAAACTGACAAAGAATAAAAAAACAATTCTGAAAGATATATAGCAATAAAAAAATTAAAAACTAAATTTGATATAATCAATAAATAATATAACTTATATGATTTTTTTGCAACTTTTTAAAAATATAATCCGTTCAAAATAAAAGAGAGAACCAAACTAAATTTTGTTTAGACTATTTTTTATTTATTAAATTTTTTAATAATAAAAAAACATAAAGAAATTTAGAAAATCATTTTCTATATATATAAAAAAAAAGTGTGATCTTTTACTTTTTAAGATTATTATTATTTTTTTAACACAGCAACATGATGTCCTTCGAAATCCGACAAATTTAAAACAATATTTTAAATAATGAAACAAAATGGATGCCAGCAAGCAAATAATTAATATTCATTTGGTCATCACGCCTACAATACGAGACTAACAAATTCATGTACTGTTATGACGATGCTACGTACCTGCATGTATTTGCAACGTGTTCGCAGCCTACAAAGAAGGCTGAAAGTGCATGCTTTGCTTTCTTCTGCCATTGTAAGAAGAAGGGTTGAGGATATAGATTCAATGGAGGAGCTCAGACAGATAGGAACAAAAAAAAGTAGGGATGGGGTAAGCAAGTAAGATAGTGTTTGAAAATGTGGTTGAAATCTTTTAATATATACTATATTACATTTAAAAACAAAACAAATAGATAATTGTTATAGAAATATTTAGTAATTTTATTAGAAGTAAAATTGAAGAGGGTGCCAGGAGATGAGTGGAAGATAATCTTCAAAACAAAAGATAGGTTGTATGGATGACTTGTGATGCCCTTTAGCCTAAGAAATGAACCAAGCACCTTTATAAGGGTGATGATTCAGACTTTGAAATCTTTTCTAGGTAGGTGTGTTGTAGTATATTTTAATGACATATTTATTTTCAGTCAGAATGTAGAGGAGCATTTAGAACACTTCAAGCAAATTTTAAAGTTGCCATGACAAGAAAAGTTTTAAGCTAATTATAACAAATTTTCTTTCCTTCAATCCAAAGTGAATTTTCTGGGATTTATCATATCTCAGCAAGGATTTGAAGCCGATCCTGAGAAGGTTTGGGCAATCATGAAGTGGCCAAAACCACAATCATTTTTTGAGATCAGAAGCTTTCATTGTCTATCCAACTTTTATTGTCGATTAATTCAAGCTTTTAGTACCATCATGGCTCCAATCATAGTGTCTGGAAGCCATATTCTTTAAGTGGTCTTCCACGACAACATGGGCCTTTAAAGTCATCAAGCAAAAGATGGCAGAGGCTCTTATTCCCAAACTTGCTGACTTTTCTCAAGTTTTTAAAATTTCCTGTGATGCATCCCCCATTGGTATTAGGGGTGTGCAAAGTCAGGCAGGACATCCTATTGCAAATTACAATGAAAAATTGAATGATACTAGGAGGAGTACTAAGCATATGATCTATAATCATGCGACCGCATGGCATTCCAGTTTTAATTATCTCTAAGAGGGATGTCAGGTTTGTTAGTTACTTTTGGAAGACACTATGGGGTAAACTAGGAATGGAACTTCTTTTCTCTAGTGTCATCCACCCATAAACCGATGGCTAAACCAAAGTCACTAACAAAAGTCTAGGCAATCTGCTCGGAAGTTTAACAAATGGTCATGTTGTGAGTTGAGACTTAATCACACCATTTGAACTGGTATATGAGTTGTGTCCTAAGATTCCTACAGATGTTTCTTCCTTGCCTCTACCTCAAAAGACCAGTGAAGCAAGGCTGGATTTTATAGCATTTTTGTCCACTTTACATGAGAGTGTCAAGTACAAGATGAAACATCAGGTTGTCAAATGTACTGCACAAGCTAAAAAACATATGAGGGAGCTGTGTTTTTAGGAAGGGGACTTGGTTTTAATCAGATTATGACCTGAAAGGTCTCCCCTATAACATATAACAAATTGCATGCTAGGAAGAGTGGTCCATTCAAGATCCTCGAGAAGTCAGGAACTAATACCTATTTGTTGATCTGCCAACAAAATTCCAATTTAGCCTAGTTTTAAATGTGGAAGATCTCACAGTTTATCATAGTTTTGCATCCACTCATGAACTAGAGAATCCTCCTTCAACAATCCCTCGAGTTCAGCCAACTCCAGAAATTATAAATTCAATATTAAGACATAAATATGTGTCTACCAGAAGAGAGGGTTATAACAAGTTCTTGGTGCAATGGGCATCCAAACCCAAACTAGAAGAAGTGTGGTTACAAGACAGTGAAGCCCATCACCTTAATCCTCAATTGCTTCAAGATTATATCAAACATTAATTGCCCGAGGGGCAAGTTGTATGGGGAGAGAGGAAATTGGTGCAAGTTCTAATTATCAAGACAAGGACATTAGAAGTAGAGTCAAGGGAAATAGATAGTTTGAGTCTAGCGATAAAGTAGAGTTAAGGGACATTAGACAAGGACATTTGTAATTATCACTACAAATAAGAACACTGTTTTTGTTTTCAGCAAAATGTAACCATATCACAAAGCTAAAGAAGCCTTCAAGTTGGACAGATAATATGTGTCGGATGGACTCAACGCATCCAAGTTTCATGTGAGATGTAGTAATTTGCAAGTACTCCATTAATTTCTTAATTAATCTAATAACCAAAGAGAATAAACATAAACAATCTGAAAGAGATTACCAAGAAAAAACTGAGAGTATCTGAATTTGTCATTACACATCACCTGTTCTTTCTACTATTCTGTTAGGTTAGCCCTCGTTGGTGCTCCTTTATCAGACCTCCACACGGTCCATATCTCGTTATTGTCACCTCACCTCGTCTGTGTTGTGCCCGCATGTGTTTTGAGAAGAGATTATACGACACGAACTTGGTACATCACATCAAACTAATCATATTATCTTAGTTTAGTATTATTTCTATCCTTTGAAATAGGGAACCCATACATCAATCATTAATGAGATTGAGCTCCGTCAGGGGTTCATGTAAAAATTTGACATTTCTATTTCAGTGACTTAATTAATGTACAAGAGAATATCAAAACCATAAGTTTTTGTAAACTTAATTTCTGTAACCCAAGACAAATGGATTAGTTTGGAAATCATGAATTATCTAATCAATGAACAGAATATACATTAATGTAAAGAACTTGTGCCTCAACACCGGCAAATTTGAAGCAACTGATTAGAGGTGTAGCATTTACCTTATTAGCTGACAGGTGCCTACGTGTTGCAGCTTCAAGTGCTGTGGAGACGGTGAATCAAAATCACGGTGAATTATTGCGATTTGCCAATAGAGACAGAACATGGGACGGTGAGTAAGTACTTCCTTTATTTGTACATCAGAGAACGAGAGGCCACCATTTTATTTTTCCAAATTTTGATTGGTTGACGGTTTCAAACTCCGAAGCCTACGAAGAAAAAAATAATTTGAAAAGAAGATAGCTGTCAGGAGAAGACAGGTTTCACACAACAGCCCCGTTTAAGATCAAAACGAGCGATAGAATAGAATAGAATAGCTAGCCATCTCTTTCATCAAAGTGCTTTCAGAGTTTCAGGGTTCTTTCAGGGTTCTAGTTGTTGATTACAATCACTTTTGCACGCTGCACCATGTCACAGTCAGTTTTGTAATTACTGTTCCTAAAAAATTCAGAGAATCTTGACGACTTAACATACAAAACTCATATCGTCCCAAGTTATAAGATTTGAAAGGTTGAAGTTGATGGAAAGAGGCCAATAGCCGTCAGATCTACTTGTTTTCATAACACGAGAGAGAGAGAGAGAGAGAGATGACCCTCGATCCAAGTCCTAAAACCTAACCACAAAACCATCATTTGGCACAATCCCACATGTATTTTAGAGTGATTTACTAATTAGCCCTAGCCCTAAAACACAAATTAAGCATATACTTTTGTGTGGATTGCAATCATAAAGAAGAGAACTGTGAAAAAAAAATAAAAATACCTCTTTGATCAAGTTTTTTCACTTGTCTCCCTGCCTCGTCTTGTGTTTTTATTGAGAGACTCCATTAGGGTTCGAAAAGGATGGGTGATACTTGATAGTAATGAGAGCATAAATATCGTCAAGTACCATGATCCGCTATTAGCTTAAAAGGGTTGTGTAAGATACGACCCATTGTATGTTTTTATGCAACCGGGTACAAATCCGTCGGATCAGGTCACTAAAACTGCATGTATCTTAGCTTCCTCTCTGCCTCTGGTGACGTATATTACCACGTGTCCAAGGAGGGTGCCACCCGGTAAGTGTGATCTGGCCATCAACTGCAGATAAACAATTTACTATTGATCGCTATACAAGATTTAAGATGTAAGAGAACACTCCACATAATTACAACACCAACCCACTTCCTGTTAAATCTTGTCCTTTTTTTGGGTGATTAAATGCACACTAAATGAGATTTGAAAGTACACTGCAAACAGAGCAAATCCACAAATTTATGGTGCAAGATATTGTCATATATTGCTTTGGATTCGAGAAAAGACTAGCTTTTTACTCAAAAACATGGATGAAAGGTAGTCTTTTCCCACATCAACACAGTGAAAAAAAAAGAAAGAAAGAGAATGACGTAAACGAAAAGAAGATAAATTGACACTATAGTAACAATAACTAATACTTTTAACTCATTTAAAATATGTAATTTATTTTTTCAAAAGCTTATCATAATCAGCTTTTAAGATGGCAGATCCTGTTCTTAACAAAAAAAAGAAGAAAATATAACTAAATAATCACCAAAATCACATAACTGACCCATATAACACTACAAGATTTCACAGTTTTACCGACGGAACTATTCCGTCGGTGTGTGACAGAACGTTCGTCGGTAAAGTATTTACCGACTATATTACCGACGGAATCCGCCCGTCGGAATACCTTTTGTCGGTGATTCCACATTCCGTCGCTATATCGGTCGGTAATAAAAAAAAACACGTTTACCGACGGTTTTACCGACGGCCCGTGCACGCCAAAAAAAAAGTTTCCCGCTTGGAATATACCGACGGAATATATTCCGTCGGTGTTATCTAAATACCGACGGACTACCTCCGTCGGCAAAAGTGTCGGTGATATTTCATACTGACCGAATAAATCCGTCGGTAAATTCGTCGGTATTTTTATACCGACGGATTATTTCCGTCGGTGAATATGTCGGTATTTTTATACCGACGGATTATTTCCGTCGGTGAGTATGTCGGTGATGGGATGACATACCTCAGACACTGTCCAATGCCGACGGATTTATTCCGTCGGTAAATCCCTGTGTAATTTTTTTTTTAATTATTTAGAAAAAATAATATAAATTAATAGTAATACAAACCAATTATGCAAATAAAATTTATATTAAGCAACAAAAACTCAAAGTTAAATAATATTCATTACAAAATGAATGTGTTTAAAAAAAAAACAATTAATATAAAGGTGGAGGAGGAGGAGGAGGGTGGGGGTTAGGCGGCCAAAAAGGATTAGGCGCACATGTTCCGCCTTGTGTCATGTTCATGACCATTTGACGAAGCTCTTCATAGGCCGCTCTTTGTTGTTCAGACTCTGCTCTGCGTTGTTCGTCCGCCAATCTGTGTTGTTCGTTCGCCAATCTTTGCTCTTCTTTAAGTTGTGTGTACGCCTCTGATAGGTGGTCGCACCTTTGCTGCAAGTTCACAAACTCCTTAGATTGGGAGCTCGATACAGATTGGGAGCTCCCACCGGTTGAAGCAGTACCGGTCGACCGCAACTTGGCAGCGGTAGTGTTGGAGAGCCCGTAAACCCGATTTTTATCGGGTCCACCTGACGATCCAGCCTCCATCCACAAATCCGGATCGAATTCCGGATGGGTAGAAGGATCATCCCCGTATCTCTCCCTCAACCGATTATTATAGGTCTCCTGAAAAAAAAATCATATTCAATTCAATAAACATAATAATAACTTACAAAATAAAATGGTTGAACAAACACACCACAAACTGTTGAGCACGGTTGTCAACGAACTGTTGTGTCCCCTTTTGGCGGTCATGACTCCGCACGTGCGTCTCCACAAACAGCTCCATAGGGCTCGGCTCACGTCCAAGAGACGTAGCCTATATATAATGAAAAAAATGTATTAACAACAAATTAATTGAACGATATATTTCATTTAAATTAATCTTACCATCCGTTTCGCATGTGCAGCAAAAGGAACGGAGCCGCCGGTGTGCGTTGTAACCGAGCCATGAATTTGCCGATTCCGGTTGCCGGCACCGGACTGTGAGCGTCGAGTGAACCGCTCAGACGTCACGTGCTGAAGATAGTGCGGCCATATATCTTTCGGGATGTATATTGGTTTGAAATCCCTCCAAACCGCAACATCGTTCCAGCCTTGTAACCCTTTATCCCTCGCTGTTTTTTTTGCTTTTTTCTGGGCGTCATACCAAAAATCACGCAACCTAATTCACGCACGAAAAAATTACATTTCAAAACATAAATAATTATGTAAAAAAAAGTCGTATTGTTTTCGATGTTACCTAATTGCCGCGTGATTTTTCCACACCCTCCTCACAACACTGTCATGTTCATCGTCCCAGCAGAATCGATGCTGTATATAAAAAAATAATTTTTTAAAATGTTAATAATTTATTTACAATTATAACTTGAATTTATTAGAAATAAGCTGAAAATTATATATTAAGACGAACCTCAAATCTACGAAACCATGCATTGATTTGAGGCATCCATTCAGGATGTCTGGATATCTGACTCCATTGAAACAATGGAATCTCCATCGACGCTTTAAACGCCGATGATATTACTCGAGCGGCCTCAATGTTTGTGAACCTGAAAAGAAATGAAATTAATTTGTGATTACTTCATAAATTATGTTTTAAATTTGTTTTTTTTATATATAAAAAAAACTAAAACCTTAACAAACTTACATTGAAAGATCGTCCTTCCACTGTGCCTCGAACTGGCGGGTAAATTGATTCCGCTTCGAAGGCATGCCGCGTCTGCGATGTGAAACATCGCTGGAAGAGGCAGCATCGGTTGACGGCGCAGGTGATGTAGGTGCCTCTTCTTGAGAGGCACCTAAGGAAACATCATCATCGCTGCTAGACGAACTTGATTCGACTAGACGACCAGCTCTGGTTTTCATTTTGCGCATCTAAACAATTTTATATTAATAATTGTAAAATAAAATTCAAAAGTTAAAAAAACAATCGGCAGCACCTCCCCTATACTGGATACTACCCAAATCCACAAACCTGCAAATATTAACAATAGCCACAACCAATCGAACCAATCTATACTAATTATTCCAACATATTCAACTATTAATCCTAAGATAAATTCAACGTTAACAATTACAATTCACAAATTAATCAATAATTATATTCAAAACAATAAAAAATATAACAAAAAATAAATTCAATAAATTCAACAAATTAACAATTACAATTCAACATTAACAATTATAATTCAACAAATTCAAAAAATTCAAAAAATATTCAAATATTCAACTTTAACTAATTCTAAGTTAAATTAACTAATAACAATTCTAACAACACAACAACAAAAAATATTCAATAAATTCAACAATTAAATTCAATTATACAACAATTAAATTAACAAATATTCAACAAATTCAAAAAATATTCAAAAAATTCAACTTTAACTAATTCTAAGTTAAATTAACTAATAACAATTCTAACAACACAACAACAAAAAATATTCAATAAATTCAACAATTAAATTCAATTATTCAACAATTAAATTAACAAATATTCAAAAAATTAAAAAAATATTCAAATATTCAACTTTAACTAATTCTAAGTTAAATTAACTAATAACAATTCTAACAACACAACAACAAAAAATATTCAATAGATTCAACAATTAAATTCAATTATTCAACAATTAAATTAACAAATATTCAACAAATTAAAAAAATTCAAAAAAAATTCAAAAAATTCAACTTTAACTAATTCTAAGTTAAATTAACTAATAACAATTCTAACAACACAACAACAAAAAATATTCAATAAATTCAACAATTAAATTCAATTATTCAACAATTAAATTAACAAATATTCAACAAATTCAAAAAATTCAAAAAATTCAACTTTAACTAATTCTAAGTTAAATTAACTAATAACAATTCTAACAACACAACAACAAAAAATATTCAATAAATTCAACAATTAAATTCAATTATTCAACAATTAAATTAACAAATATTCAACAAATTAAAAAAATATTCAAAAAATTAAAAAAAAAAGGAACGAAATATACATAGCTTAATAATGTGTCAAATTCAAAACTTTATCTACATTGCAACAAAAAACACCGACACAACAAAAATAAAAACAACTAAAAATAAAATAAAATAAAATAAATTAGAAAAAAAACACATACCTTTTGATATAATGAAGATTTACAACACCAAATCTTGCTAGAGATTAAAGGTGAAAGTGTTTAAGGATTGAGGGGGAAAAAATGAAAAATCTAAGGTGAAAAACGGAGGAGAAGCGAAGAAGCGGCGGGGAGAAGAAGAAAAAATGAGGCGAAACGGCGGGGCTGGAACTTATAGGTCAATTTTACCGACGGCATCACCGACGGAATTAACATCCGTCGGTAACAGATCAAAATTCTGTCGGTAACAGATCAAAATTTTGTCGGTATTTTTCGAATTTCACCCCGAATTTTTAAAAGCCCTCCAAAATTTTCGCAGTCCGTCGGTGATTCCGTCGGTAATCTGACAAGTTCAGAGGCGTATTAATTAACGCACTTTGGAAAACGCGCGGTCCGTCGGTAATTCTGTCGGTAATATGTGTAACCGACAAATTACCGACGGACCAACGCCGTCGGTAATCCCGTCGATGGTGGTGTTATGTTTTCGAGCTTACTGTGAGATGCCGACGGATGTTATTCCGTCGGTATGGGCGTCGGTGATTGTGGCATTTTGTTGTAAATATTTTCGAACTCTCTGTGAGATACCGACGGATTGTGGTCCGTCGGTATTGGCGTCGGTGATTGTGGCATTTTGTTGTAAATATTTTCGAACTCTCTGTGAGATACCGACGGATGGTGATCCGTCGGTATTGACGTCGGTGATTGTGGCATTATGTAGGAAAGGTTGTCTTTGTATTGCCTGTTTACCTTCCTACAATAACTTAACTGATAAACTGTCTATCACATAAAACAATAACCACATTGCTTAAACAATAAATATTTTGTTCTACAAAATACATCATCAATAATCTAAATTACATGAGACAAATGTTTTTACATAGGGCTTCATTTTTATAATTAGTCGGAATTTTCTTCTTCTTCCTCATCAATTGAATTGTCATCATCTTCATCGCAATCTTCAATATGGATATCATCTTCTTCATCGACATTTGGTTGTCCGCTAGAGCTGAGAACAACATTCAACTCCTCTCCGTCAATATCAACAAGACTATCATCGAGAACTCGAAAATTTGAATTTTCTTCCAATTCAATCGAAGGAGCAACTCGATATGGTTCAACCAACTCACGAACTTGAAAGACTTCATCTCGCACACTTGTGTCTTCGTTCTCATCATGAACAACCTCGACACGACCCCGTGGTTTCGTTTTTAAAACGGACAACCAATCAACTCTTGAACGATCCTTTCTAAATGAAGGGGTGTATGTGTAATAAACTTGTTGACATTGCTTTGCGAAAACAAAGACATCGTTTATGTTGCGGAGTCTAGCTTTTGAGTTGATTTCGACCAGACCATGGTGCGGATCAACTCTGATTCCTCTGTCCGTCGTGTCATACCAATAGCATTTGAATAAAAACACTTTATTCTGCTCGCTATGATATTGCAGTTCGACGACCTCTTCTAATCTACCATAGTAGTCAACTTCTAACTGGCTACTTGTGGATCCCTTAACACAAACACCGCAGTTGTATGTCTTTCTTCCTTGCCCATATTCTTCAGTATGGAAAACATATCCATTGACAAAATACCCGTTGTAGCACTTAACTTTTCTTTCAGGGCCGAGGCTTAGTGAAGACAATGACTTGGGCGCACTCCTTCCCATTTGATAAACCTTGTAAATATATGTAATTAAATGTACATCAATACACGGTAAATGAACGAGAATCTCGTAATGACATGCATACGTTAGAATGAGTTTGTGATAGTGCTTACATGTGTTCTGAACCATGTGGCAAATTGTTCATCTTGTAATTGAAAGATCTGGGATTCGATCAGCTGCGAGTTATTGGAGAGCAAATATTGTTGATGTTGCCTGCAAGTGATAATGAGTGTATGATATTACAATATATAATTAACAGTATATTACTGACAAAGTTTAATTACTATTACACATATATAGACTTACTGAATAAATGGTCTCAGCTCATCACAGTTAAATAGAACATAGTTGTGTGCTTGTTTGGATTCTATTTCCGACAAATATCTTCCTCTTACGACATTTTTAGGTGTGGGTCGTCCAGTATTGGAGAATATTGACAAGTTCCCACTGGAAGGCACTTCACCGCCATCGTCATGTCGTGGAACGCGATTGAGTCTTGTTCTCAGATGAGGTTCGAAATAGTATGAGATAAATGTTGATATCTCTTCAACAATATAGGCCTCACATATCGAAGCCTCAACATGCGCCTTGTTCTTAACCTTTTTTTTTTTAAATTAAACAAGTACCTGCATTGAAGTACAATTCAAGTATTTTCAAATAAGAAAAACATAGAAAATACTTTAAGATATGAATTCCATTGCAACTGTAATATCTCACCGTTCGAATGGGTACATCCATCTATACTGGACCGGTCCTCCAGCTTTTGCCTCGAACGGTAGATGTATAGGGAGATGCTCCATTGAGTCAAAAAATGAAGGAGGGAATATCATCTCAAGTTTGCATAGTGTCTCGATGATATTCGTTTGAAGCATCTCAATGTGCTCAACATTCATCTTGCTGGAGCATATATCTCTGAAGAAATGACTGATCTCCGTTAGTGCATCCCATATTCCCTTTGGCAACAAATCACGAAAAGCTAATGGGATGAGTGTTTGCATAAACATGTGGCAGTCATGGCTCTTCATTCCATATAATCTGCAGTCCTCTATGTTAACAAGCCTTGATATGTTCGATGCATGTCCATCCGGGAAACGCAGACTCTTAAGCCATTTGTAGACTAGCAGTTGTGCATTTTTCTCTAACATGAAGCTTGCCCTTGGTTTTGCAACCCGTGACTCGTCATAAACCAACTCCATATTTTTACGGTTATAGTATAAAGCTATATCCAATCTAGCCTTCATGTTGTCCTTTGTCTTCCCCTTCACATCCATGACGGTGTTGAAAATATTCTCAAACACGTTCTTTTCGATGTGCATGACGTCAAGGTTATGGCGGAGAAGATTAGTCTTCCAATACGGAAGCTCCCAAAAGATACTTCGCTTTACCCAATTATGGGTCAAACCAAAACCAGGAAACTTTTGCTTACCTGATTGAAGGCCAAACACAATGTCACCGTACTCTGATACAACATGATGCAATTCTTCACCAGAAAGACGCGGGGATGCAACATCTTTTTCAACTCTACCAACAAAGAAATCTTTTCTGTTCTTTCTGAACCTGTGATTAAGTGGCAAGAAGCGACGGTGACAGTCAAAAAAAGAAGCTTTACCTCCGTTTGCTAGCGTGAATGCCTTGTTGTTTTCCATGCAGTATGGACATGCGAGTTTCCCATGCGTGCTCCAACCAGAAAGCATTCCATAAGCTGGAAAATCACTGATAGTCCACATCAAAGCCGCCCTCATAAGGAAATTTTGTTTCCTAGATATATCATAAGTCAGAGATCCGGAGGACCACAACTGCGCCAGCTCATCTATCAACGGTCGAAGACAAACATCTATATTCCGCCCCGGGCTGCTTGGACCGGGTATGACAGTAGATAGAAACATGAACTCCGGCCTCATACACATTCCCGGTGGCAAGTTATAAACTGTGAGAATGACCGGCCAACAAGAATAGGGAGCAGCAAATAACCCAAATGGGTTGAACCCGTCTGTACACAACCCAAGTCGAACATTCCTTGATTCAGCAGAAAAGTCAGGATGAACACTGTTAAAGCGTTTCCACGCTTCGCCGTCAGAAGGATGCGCCATCACACCATCAACGACATCGTGTGTTTGGTGCCATGTCATGTGCTCAGCAGTCCTTGGTGACATAAATAACCTCTGCAGTCTAGGTGTGATCGGGAAATATCTAAGTTTTTTATATGCCACTAGAGTCTTCCCCCTGCCAGTTCTGGGTTTGTAACGAGAATGCCCGCATGTCATGCACTCGGTCATCACAGCATTTTCAAGGTAGTATAACATGCAGAAGTTAGGGCACATGTCAATTTTCTGGTATCCTAAACCGAGGGGTTTCATCATGGACTTCGCAGCATAGAAGTTCTCTTTGAGCCTGTTCCCTTCTGGTAAAATGCTTCTTGCCCAATCAATAATTTTGTCATACCTGGCCTCACTCAACCCGTGATCTGACTTGATGGTGAACACCTGTGCCACAGCCGATAATTTACTGTGGTTTGTGCAGCCATCCCATAATGGTTCGTCAGAATCTTTCAACAAATCAAAAAACCTAGCTGCCTCTGCATTAGGTTCTTCTTCTACGATTGGACATTGATTGACATTATCTTGATTTATTCTCATTGCATCCATAACCATGTTTCTGTAAGGATTAGTGTTGTCATTTGCCGCTTCATGCACGTTGCTAGCACTAGAAGTTGACCCAACCACCGTTTCTCTCATTCTCCTATTACTAACAAATACCTCTCCATGTGCATACCAACACTCGTAATTCTCCACAAACCCTTTGTGTAGAAGATGCATCATTACAACATCTGGATGCAGATACTTTTTATTTTGACACTTCCTGCATGGACACCTAATACCGCCTCCAGTAAAATTTCTGGGAATAGATGTTGTGAAATTAATAAAACCCTGAACCCCGTTACAATAATCCATCCTCCGCAATCCTTGGGGTGAATCTAGATACATCCATGAACGATCATCCATGACTTCTATCGAACCTTTATAAAAAGGACCCATTAATTAAGCAAGCTCTTAATTATTTCAAAACACAACATGTAATTCGGTAATTCTACAAATTAAGTTTTAACAATTTTCAAACAAATACAATCTTACAAAATCTAAAACAAACCATAACAAGTATAAAATTATACATTCATCTACTAAAAAAATTAATACATATACTAAAAAAACAATAAAATTAACATTTAAATGTTAAAATTTTAAAAGATAGAATTACTTACAAAAAATGATAAAATCCGTCGGTAAATCAGAACACGGATGTTGTGACCACAAAACAAATACAACTTGTTGTGCTGAGATGAGAAAGATTTTGTTTTGGGGCGAGGGGGGGCTGGTTATTTTGCAGATGGGGAGGGTTAGGATTAGGAAGAAGAAGGAGAAATGGGGGAGGAGAGTGTCGGCAGAGGGGCCATATAATCACTTTTACCGACGGCCTTACCGACGGGTTTTATTCCGTCGGTGACTCCATCGGTGAAACCGTCGGTAATTCTGACGGGCAATCGACACGTCACCACACGGATCTGCTATTCAAATCCCTCGGTGATTCCGTCGGTATTTTTAACGGTGCACCCGTCACGTCACCGGTACGGATCTGGCATTTCAAATCCGTCGGTGATTCCGTCGGTATTTTTTGTTGGTGAATAGGTCCCATCACGCGTACGGGCCCCAGTTTTTAATTCCGTCGGTGATTCCGTCGGCAAAATCACCCGCCAAAACCTCCGCGCCACTGCCCGCCCTTTTTTCATTGATTCTGAATTTTCGGTCGGTAATTCGGTCGGTAATTACCGACGAATATTTGCCGTCGGTGATTTCGGCCGAGAAATACCGACAGAAAAAATTCCGTCGGTATGTCCGTTGGTATTTAGCGATTTTCTGGTAGTGTAAGCAAGATTCAATGCGAGTTCAAAATAAGATAAACATCATGGAGAGACAAGTGAAGTGTGACAATAAAACCAACACCTACTAAGGGCATGAGAGTGTCATCAATAGTCATTACATGAATAGAAGACGAAGGGCACACAAAAGCAAAAGATGAAGAATCTGAAGACATATGATGTGAAGCACTAGAATCCACAACTCATTTAAAATATGACATACCTAAAGAACTATGAGGTAATTGATCTTTGGAAGAAGAAGCAAACATAGCTTGTGGCTATAAGAAGATAAACTTCTAAAATTGCTCAGCTAGAGTACTAGGATTGATGAAAGGACTTGATGAAACTATTGTTGCAGTATTGTGGTATGGTGATTTGTAGCTCTAAGGTGGTCTATAACCATTAGATTGTGATTAGTTGTCAGGTTTTCAAGCTTGATTCTATTGTCTCAACTTGGGACATTAAGTCTTCCAATGACTTTTTTTCCTTACAGAAACTGCACTCGTCGAAGACAACTCTTATATAAGGCTTATTCTAATTATTAGATAATGACTTAGAAGGTACCGCTAACACAGAAGGATTAAAAGTATAAATAATTTCTTTTTTATAATAAGACTGAAGACATATTTTTTCAGCCAATTACTCACTGACAACTGAGTCAACAGAAAGCAGTGGAGAATGATGTCAAATTGAGCCTCTATGTCCTTCAATATCACTACAAATTGCTGTTAAAAAACGTATCAATCATTGTTGCTCTATGCGAGCAATATAAATAGCAGATGTCTTTAATTCTGTTGACTCTGTTAGAGCCAATTGATTTCAAAGATTTGTCATACAATAATAAAACTTCTAAATACTCATATTTTTCTAATGAAGAGCTCATATGTCATTTTCTAATTTATATTACTTTGCAAAATTTAATTGTGTTTGCAGATGATCTCAAACCTTCTTTGTTATTTCATACTTCACCAAATGTGTACCTACGGAATGCTCAACAAAATTATTAATCCAAGTAATAATATTTGCATTGTTTGCTTCTCAGACATCTATCAAAGCAGCATAACCCTCATTAGTATTCCTAAGTTTCACAAGAGTTCCTCTAACATATCCCTACATTTTACCCTTAAGAAAATTTCTCATCATATAACCCCAATAAGGACAATTTTTTCCATCCAACCTCACACTCACATACTGAAATGAATCATCCCTTTCAATAGCCATAATCAACAAACAAACAAAAACAAAAAACAAAAGAAAGGAAAATAAAATATCATATTGTAGAAACTGAAAAAAGATCTTCTTAAAGTTATATGATCACTCTAAAAAGAGTTTAATCTGGATCCATGAAAGCTGTGTTTGAGATTAAGTCTCATTAATGAAACCATACCCTGATACCATGTTAAATAATACAAAGAAGTAAAGAGAAATACAAAAATAAGAGAGGAGAAGGTTGGAGTTCCATTAATACTGCATAATGTAATAATAATAATCTAAAGGAAAAATAAGCTTAAGTTTAAGGAAAAGAGATTATATATAGGATAATTTTTTTTAAAAAAGTATTATTCTACTCTTAATAAATAAAATACAATAACCAGTGATAATATGCAAAACAAAACTCAGGAATGCTAGCAGAGGTTGTGAAATTAGTAAAATCCGATGTTAAGTATAAGTGAGCCATGTTTGGTCGAGTTGTCCAATCACGATTGTTGCTACCCATTTTTTGACCCATGTTTTTGATATATTTTCAAAAAAATTCAAAAATAGAGAAAAACAAAGACAATACAAAAAAATATGTTTTTTAATATATTTTCGTTATTTTAGCATTTTCAACGTCGTCTAAAAAAAGAATTTTAATTTTTTAAAAGATTTTCAAACGCGTTCGACTTTTCACGCGTCATTTTTAAAATCATTGATTTTCCGCATTTAAGTCGACGTTGATATTGTTCGTTTTAAAAAATACAAAAAAACAAGAAAAATCAAATTTTACAAAAAAAGAAAGTTAAGGGACCAATTTTGAAAACTTGGCAATATTTTTTGCCTATAAATACTGGTTTCCAACACTTACAAGAGGGGGCTAATTTTGGAAACACCAGAAAATACAACAAAAAACCCTAAAACCACAAAAAACCCTAAAAATACTCAATCATAGCCGGCTCCCTCACCCTTTTGTTTTTTTCACCGGCCGCCACTCTTCTTCTCCAAAACAGCCGCTGGTCCAACCATCTTCTTCCACCTCAACCGGCCAAAACAGCAGCCCCAGCTTGAATTTCTTTTTCCCCCACAACCGCCGCCCGAAACGACCACACCACCACCGAAACTCCCCCCTTGCCTGGTGATTATTTTCGCCCCGGTTTGGATTTTTCTCTAAAAACCAGCCGGAGCAGCCACACCATTTCCCCCTCACCTTGTTGTTCCCCAGCCGAAACAAAAAAAAGCTAGCCAACAAAGAAGGCTGCCTTCCCCATCTCCCCGTCATCTTCCCTCTCGGCCTGCACAGAGCCGCCGCTCCTTCTCCCCTGCGCCATAGTCTCCCAGCTTCTCCACCCAACGAACCCGAAGCCAGCCTCGACAGGCCTTCACCGAAGCCAAGATAGCCCCAGCTCTTCATCTTCTACAACCGACCAATAGTCGCGGCCAAAACAACGGCCAGAAGCCAGCCACCGCCAGACCCGTCCGCCGTCTCCAGCCAGCGACACGCCCACAGACCCACCTCTAGAACTGCCCGCAGTGGCCACCGCAGCCGACCATCACCGGATCTGCAACCAGGGAAGGAAGAGAACAGACCTGCAAACAAAAAAAAAACCGATCTAAAAATGAAACAAACAAACAAAAATTAAAATCAACTGCCTGTGGTGTTTTCGTTTGTCTTGCAGGTCACCGTCGGCGTAGGGAGGTTGAGAAGAAGAAGTCGATCCAGACGCCCTCTGTTTCTGGGTTTTTTTCCTGCGGTGGCGCGTGAACCCACGCGCCACCAGTGGCGGTGGCGCGTAGAGGAGACGCGCTGCCGTTGTTTTCTGCCCCAGAAACCTTCTTGCACTGTTCTGTGCACTGTTCCTGCATTTTCTAGAGATGTTGTAGGACTGTTTTGTAATTTAAAATTGTTTGATGTATTTTTTTTATTTAGTTTTGAATTCTTTTTTATTTGTATTTTGTATTATGGATGTAACAAAAAAAAAAGAAGAAGAAGAAAAGAAAAGAAAAGAAATACAGTGAAAGTGTATGTGTGTGTTTGTATTTGTTTTTATGAATTTGTTATTTTATTTATTTATTTATTTATTAGGATAAAATTGCAAATATATTAAAGAAGAATTTAATATTTTGATCAAATCACGGTTAAGAATTATTAACTTATACGTAAGTGAAAAGACAATTATTAAAACTTCTTTAACACATCAAATTCATGAAGCAGCTTACCTCAGGTAGGGTGCGTTAGGGGTGCTAATACCTTCCCTAACCACAACCAGTCCCTTACCCGCGAATCTCTGACGAGACCAGTACATTCGGTTTCCTAGTAGCCCGCAATCAATTACTAGGTGGCGACTCCAACGAACCAAATTCAAGCAACGACAAACAAACGAGAAAGATCGCCAGCCGATGCCACGCGCGCTGATTCTTTTTGGGGTGCGACAACGATAATGACACAATGGGTTTCTGAGCTATAACAATCAAGAAATTGGGCACGTGGCGAGAAAATTCATCCAAAACATGAAAGAGAAACCTCTGAATCAAAGTATTTCTTATTGCAATTGTGATTATGATTTCTAGTCCTTTTTTTTTTTACGGTAATGACACAATAGGTTTTGAGCAATAATAAGCAAGACATTAAGCATATGGTCGAGAAAATTCAACCAGAACATGGAAGAGAAACTTCTGAATCAAAGTATTTCTTATTTTAATTTTGATTATGATTTCTAGTCTTTTTATTTTTACTGTAATGACACAATAGGTTTTGAGCAATAATAAGCAAGAAATTAAGCATGTGGTCAAGAAAATTCATCCAGAACATGGAAGAGAAACTTCTGAATCAAAATATTTCGTATTGTTATTTTGATTACGATATCTTTTTCTTTTCTTTCTTTTTTGTGAGGGGGGGATTTGAACTGTAGATTTTGTTTAAGTGGAGATGATGCTAGTAAAATTTAATTGTATTTTTATACATGTTTCCCTTAACAAAAATAATAATACAGTACGCAATGCTCATGATTTTTCCCCTTAAATCTTGTACATTTTTTTATAAGATCTAGAAAAAACAATTATTAGGTTAATAGTGATATGAGTACTTGTGTTTGGATTTAATTGAAAGAGACTCCTCGTTAGGAGGAATTTCATAGTTTCTCAATCTTGGGATTAACTTGCTTTCCAAACCAACCCACTAGAAGAGCCTATAATTATTTTAGATGTATAGCTGTACCAACTAAGATTTGGTTTAATTAATTAGGCTAAACTAGATGATTTCCTATATGCACAATTAGTTGGACATAAATTAAAGGGTTTTCATGTTTAAAATGCTATATTAAATAGTAAATTAATGAAAACTAATCTTGAGAAAACACAATTAAAATATTGCATTCTTGATTCTTCATAAAATCTCTTTTGAAAAAATTGATTTTCACATGTCATTCCCGCAAAGAAAACACTATAATACACTAAATTAAGAATTTAAGGTGCATAAAAACGAGTTCAAGAAAATCATGTTCGTTAAGTACCAAAAAGAAAAATTAAAAAAAAAATTAGAGACATCATAGGTGTTTTGCTATGTTATTTTCAGTTGCATGCAGTGATTGGTTTGAATTATTTATTGGGGAAAATTGGTGTGCTTACATGTATATCATGCATATATGTTCAAATGACTGCTACTTTAAAGTAAAGTTCCACAAAAAAAAGGGAAAAAAGGAAATGATCACGAAGGCATGCAAAGCAAACTTATTGATTCGTCATATGGTATTTAGAAAAGCTTAGTACTCATGGATAATCATTACAATTGTGAAAAGAAGACAAGATCAATTAGGTTTGTCGTTAAGAAATTTTTTTTTTAAAAAAAAATTATAAAATAGAATAGGTGCAAAAATCATTAAGGAACTAGTAAAGTTAAAAATGTCGTAATTAGTATATGTGACATGAGTAGTAAATATCATTTGTGACACGCCAATTACAATTGCCAATTGCAACTCACATGTTGTGGATGGTACATGCGACTCTTCTAACAAAGACATCATGGGGAAATTATTTTGTCATTAACTCCCTGCCTAAAAAAATAGCAATTTGCACAATCACAAATAATAAATTTTTCAGCATTAAAACACAATTCACATAAAAAAGACTAATAATTAACATAACATAATATATTATTAAAAATTAAAATAATTATACATGTATTTATAATTGTCATAAAATATTGTTGTTACCTATTTTTAGAGCCCCACATAAATAAAAAAAATAAAAAGAAAGAAATAAAAGAGAAAATACAAAAAATTGAAAAAATGTTGGAACAAAATAGTAAAATATATCAGTAAGAAAAATATACCAGAACGCCTAGTAAATTGTCGAACACTAGTTAAAGAGGATCAAGTTATACAAGATTGGAAAATCTGACAGTTTATTTTCAACTTATGAAGGCCCTATTGGCAAAATAAATTCAATTTGAGGAGGGAAATTCAAAATTGAAAGTTTAAGGAATTAATTGGATTTTTTTCAAGGTTTAATCGTTGAATTGTAATTTTTAAGTGTTAAATTGGTTAAATTAAGGGCTTAATTGCATACATATTGAGTTTGATAGGGAATTAAGGACTTAATTGAAGAAATCCAAAACCAAGGACAAAACCAGAAAACGCATGGATGTAAGGGTTGAAATTGAACAAATCAAGGGTCAAATTGAAAGTTTGTTGGTCAATTGAGGATCAAAATGCATAAATTCAAAACTAGGGACCAAAATAAAAAAGACGATCAACTTAGAAGCTGGCAATTGAGTTTGACAAGGGTGAATTTCATGAAATTAAAAGTTTTAAGGCAATTATGTGTGCAATTTAAAGAAACTAGAAGAACAAGGACTCCATTAAAATTTACCAATCCAAAATTAAAACCTTAAACGACGCGTTTTTTAGAGTTAATAAAGAGAATATGAGTGACATGTCATTTCATAAACCGGCCTTTTTTAACATTTTTAGTTGATCCAGTTGGCAACTTCAAACAAATAAATGTGGAGCTACAGACCTTCAAATTGCACAAGGTTGGATCCAAATAAAAGGTGTGAGTTCCATCTATCAACTTCAAGTAATGATGATGTCAGAATTGCTCCAACAAGGTCTTGAAAATGGGCAACTCGGTCAGCCGTGACTAAAACACAATTATATAATAACCGATCTTGTTTTTGTGTTTTCATACTTAAAAGATCCTAAATGGCCTCTTATTAAGGGTTTACAACATTTATCTCAAGATTAAGAGGTTAGAAATGCATTCAAGGTCTCCCAAAACCTTAGCAAAATCCTATAAATACCCCTTTAAGAAGAGAGTTGAAAAAAAAAGAGCAAAAAAGAAAAAAATAGGAAAATACTTATAAGAAACCTAAATGTAACAGTTTAGAAGCCTAACATAAAAGCTTTTCTAAGCTTTAAAAGGATAATATGTTGGTGAGAGCCAAGTCTTTCCAACATATAGGTACCTTTTGTTTGACCGCATCTAGTTTAATTTGGATTTCATGTTTCTTGGTTGAGTATGGGCATGTTCTTCGTGTTCTTGAGAAGAATATTGTCTTTGTCGCACGTGTGAGGCGTCGCGGCGAAAAATCATGTTTTTCCATTTTCTTAATCTACAATGTAAATCTATCTATATCTATGGGGATACAAGAAAATATTGTCTTTTTTGGTAGAAAATGGAATAGGAGTCGCCACCTAGTATTTTAGTCACTAGGAACCCTAACTGGTCTCAAAGATCGGGTACGGGGATTGGTTGCGTAAAGGGAAGGTATTAGCACCCCAAATACGCCTTACCTAAGGTAAGCTGCATTGTTTTATTGTCTGATAAAAACTAAGGTGTTATTGGACTTCTAGTTGTTGGTCTGTCTATGGTTCAAGAAAAAATCCTCCTCGGTAAGAAGGTCTTTATCTTATCGGGTAAAATCCTAACCATTCTAATGTCTATACCAAAACTTTATTAATAATATTTAGAAATACGTTTTACGTATAAATTCATAATCTCAAATACTAAAAGAAAACAAAAAGATATTTTTAGAATTTTTGAAATATTGGCCTAGTTCTCATGGCTTGAATAAACTGGTTATTAAAGCCAAAAATGCATGCTAATAAATATATTGTTTTGAAAATTTCTTTTGTTGTGTAAAAATATGATGTTATAATATTTATATATATATATTGGACAGACTAGGCCGTATTTTAAAACAAAAAAAATATTTTTTGGAAAATATTATTTTTTTTTATGTTTTAACGAAAATCAGGTATTTTAATACGGGGTTTGTATTCTTACGGTATAAAAATACAAACCAATATTAATCCACCCTATTAAAAATATGCAGGAAAAAAAACAACAATATTTTTAAGGATTTGTTTTTTTAGAATTTTTTTTGGAAGCAAAAAAAACATTTTTTATTTTGAAAATCTTTGATGTTTTGACGAAAACCGGGTATTTTAATAATGAATTTATATCTCTATGGTATAGAAATACAAACCATTATTAAGCCATTTTGACAAAAATGCAAGAAAATCAACAATATTTTTCAAAGATTTTTCAAAATAGTTTTTTCTTATTTTTATACATATAATATGCAAAGATTTTTTTATTTTTTTTTATTTTATAAAATTATAATACACACACCCCCACACACACACACACACAGATATATATATATATATATATATAATTCACGTTCTGCGTGAACAGGAGGACGTGAATTATATTTCACGCCTACTGTTCATGCAATGAACAGTAGATAAGGAGGAGGAGGAAGAAGAAGAGGAGGAAAGAAAAAGGAAGGAGGAGGAAAGGAAGAGGGGCTCACTTGGCCGAAGAGGTTGTGGCTGCTGTGATGAGGTGGTTCAGCCGGTGGTTGCAGCGGTGGAGTTGGAGGAAGACGGCGTCGGTTTCCTGTTGCAGAGGAAGAAAGAAGAAGAAGAAAAATCTGCATAAATTGGGCGAAAATGCTGGTTTTTGGCTGACTTTGGACCTGAATTTTTCAACGCCTAGATCATCAAATCCGACTCTATTTATAGGCTGTGGAAGAGGGCAATCTTGTCTACGTTGGAGAAAAATTTCAGCCCTTGATTCAGTTGGGAAGCATCTCAACCGTTGGCTCAAAGTGTGCACCTCGAGCTGCCAAATTTGGCAGCTCCAGGCTGTGAACTGCCCGAGGTGGCCACTTTGAGCCACTCAACAGAGCCGCTTCTAACTTTTTTTACCCGACCGGACCATTCTCCGGGATAAAGGGGTTTCATGTGAACATGTTGGTGCACGTTTTGTTGGATTTGGAGGCCACACGAGCCGGAAAATGCGCCTGGAAAGCAGCCACTCGGGCAGCTTTTTGGGAAAGAAAGTGAACACTAACAAGCGACATGTCACCTAGTTTCCCTGCGCCATTTGTTTAAATTAGTCCTCCAGTTTTTAATTTCTTCAATTTGACCCCGGATCAAACCAAAACAGCCCCCTATTTACGCGTCTTTTCCAAATTGGTCCCTGGTTTCGGATTTTCTCAATTAAGTCCCTAATTGGCCATTAAACTTCAATATTTATGCAATTAAGCCCCTAATTTGACTTAATAAATTCCTAAAAAATATATCTTGGCTCCAGAACTTAAATTTCTTCTAATTAAAGCCCAAATTGACTTAAAAACCAAATTTTCTTGCACTCAAATCCTCTATAAATTCAATTAAAAATCCAATTAAGTCCATAAACATCCAAATTTGGGCTTTTCTCCTCAAAATTAAATTTTCCTTCTCAACAGGGCTCTCATCCTTCAAGAATATACTGTCAAAAATCCAATCTTTGTATTTTTTTAACCTCCTTGACCAATTTTCAATCATTTGCCGAGCGCTTCTGCCTCCTATTATGTTTCTAACCTCCTTTGGCTATTTATTTTATTTCATTTATTTGGGGACCCGAAAATGGGTTACAACAGTCTTGAACCCTTGATTTGGATCAGTTTTGATCCATTTCTTTTCACATAACCCTTATTTATACTTAATTAGTAAATAATCTAGGGTTTATTTGCATCCATAACAAGTTTTTATTTTGAATCGAAAGCTTTTTTGATAAAATTGTGATGTTTAAGTGATAATTAAAGTGGATGGATATTAGATTATTGATTCTTGCATGATTTCTAACATGTATATGCCTTTGTTTTGACCATATTTAGTCCATTTTGGGTTTCGTGTTGTGTGGTTTAGGTTTTGATGTTCTTCGTGTTCTTTTTTTTTTGTTATATTCATTTCAAACCAGGAGTTTTTGTTTGGTTTATGGTCGAACCAAAAATTTCAGATCGACTCGGTCGGGTCAAAATTAGGTCAAGGGTTTTTTTGGTTTAAGGTTGTGTTTGACAAACACCTCTTAAGTGTATTTTTGGTAGTTTTATTATAAGAAGAAATGAGTTTTTTGCCAAACAAAGCCTAAAAAAAAAACAAATAATAAAAAAATACGTTTTTCTTGTATATGGCCAAATTCTAAAATTTCATGCATATTTTATTTTTTTACATAAAAAAATTTTCATTTTTATCATGCTTTGAAAAAGAAATAAAAGAATTAGTCAAAAGGTATCATAACAAGTTTATAATTATCTGTTAGAAATTGATCTACATTTCAAAAACACCAAAAAAGTTATTTAGTTTCTTTTAATATACAAGATTATTAACTTATATAGAAGAAGTTTTCCCGGTATTAAATAAAAAATACAGTTCATTTTTTTTTTATATGTTTTTGCATTAGAATGGTTATGTTTTAACCTGATAAAATAAAAACCTTCATATTAGGTATGACTTTTTTAAAACCTTAGATAGACCAACAATTAAAAGAAATGCAACATTACCTTAGTATAGATCAGAAAAATAGATAATACAGCTTACCTTTGGTAAGATATATTAGGGGTATCAATACATTTTCTTTACACAATCGGCCCACTTAACCAGAAATTAAGAATAAAAATGGAGCAACCAAAAAGAAAAATAATTAATAATGAGAAGGAGTTAAGAAAGCAGCTAGAAAAGTGCATAATTGACCTCGGTCATAGCAAAGGGCAACGACAGTTGTTGGAAAAATATTTGGAAGACAAAGATAAGATGTGGAATTAACTGCACCAACAATTGGCAAAGAATGATGGACATTTGACAGCTTTGACAAACGATCATAGAGTAGTAAGAAAATGGTAGACAAGGTCGAGGTAGCCGAAGAAATAACCAAGTCTATCCAAGATGAGTTGGGAACTTAAATGACTAAATACGATGAGCTAACTAACAAGTATGTGGTAAAAAAAAAGGAGGTTTCCAAAGTCAAGTGGTCAGTCAAAGACAGGATAAATACCAATAAAAAAATAATAGATTCCTTGAAGAAGAAAAAAAGACAACTTTAGAAAAAAGTTGGAGGTTGAGAAAGAGAGAAATTGAATAGTCAGGATTGACATGGAAAAGGAAAAAAGAATCTGGAATGAAGCAATGGGACTTTAGCAACAAACAACAGAGTATTGATCACCAATAATACTTCATTCCATGATAATATAAGACAAGTGACAAAGTAAATTGAGCAAGTAGCCCGTCATGCTAAAACATTGCAACAATAGGCCATCTAGATTGGAAATGATGTTATGAAGTACCGAGAACACATGAGTGCCACACTTCATTAGAAACATAGCTAATACATTATATGTTTTTTATAAGTAGTGATGTAGGGCTTTTGAATTTTAAAGTTTTTCAAATGATGTACGAATTTTTTTATTTATGAGAGGGTCACCATTCATCTTTCTCTCTAATGTACTTTCAAATTCAACCACGATAAGGACTTGTCAAAGGAATTATGAAAGTCATGAATCAATTCAGAAAGGTTAATCCATATATAATATACATTGATATATACATCATGATCATGTATTTTGTCATAACATATTTTTGAACCCCTCAAATTTGTTTTATAAAAGCGTATATTTTTTTATTGAAAATTCAAAAAAACTCAAAAATATAAAATTAAAAAATGTTTTCGATATACGAAGAGAAAAGTCTTTGAGCTGCAAAAGATCAAAATACTAGAAGAATTAGCTAGATTAGGATGTTTTGACAAAATGGGATGAAGAAAGGAAGAAAATTGATGTTGAAATCTAAACTGGAAGAATTAATTAAGTCTAAGGACTTAATTAAACTTCTAATGAGTTTTGCGGATTCAATCAAGGACTTAATTGAAGAAAAATCAACTTTGAAGGCCTAATACGGATTGATTCACAAATATTGGAAGATTAGGGGTGCAATTGAAACTTTGAAATGCTGAATTAGTGCAATCAGGGTCTTAATTGAAAGAAATTTGAAGTATAAAGTGCAATTGAGAACCACATTGTAAAAAGTGATGAAATTTGATGGTCCAATTCAAGAAAGATAAGGTTAAAATTGCAGGAATACAATGGATAAGAGCTAACTAGGGGCTCTATTACAAATTGCCAAAGGTTTAAGGACCAAAATTGAGTAAGACAATAATTTTACTATTCATGATCTTCCTCGAAAACAAAAAAAAAAATTGTGCAGGTACCTATTTCATCTCTAATTTCTTCGTCACTCCTTCACCATACCACACAAATTTTATATTAATTTATACCCTGGTATTTTTACTTCACTCTAATCTAAAATTCTAGGATATATTATATTAAAAACACATACAGATTTTCTTTCAAACCACTTACTAGCATTGCTCATTCTGCAAAAACAAACTTGTGTCCTCTTGTATCAATTGCAGAGCATGACAACATTTTTTTTCTTAGCCTTTATAAGTGGTTATGATCTATTCCTCAACATCAAAAGTCGAGATATCAAGGAACCCTATAACCTCCTCATTTTTTCCATAAAAATCCCATTGAACCCTAACTCAAGCAGCATATGAAAGAAGCACGAACACTGCCATGAATACTGCCTCCCAACCAAGACTGCAACAGCCTTTTTCCTTGTGTTTTCCAGCCTGAAACCAGCCACAGCAACCTCTCATTCATCCGCCAACGTCCACCCTCAGCACCAATACCCACACTTGAACCATCACCCATGGCTGCCAACTTCTTGTCATCCTTAACCCTCGGCTGACAGACCCGCTTTCAACATCAGCCATTATTTCCAACCGACAACAGCAACCAAGACCCACGTTAGAAGCTGCCAGCACCTCCACTGTGATAGTCCCGCAGCTTTTGGTTCCTCCGTGAACAACAGCAGAGGTTTTAACTGACATTCATAGCACAAGCTTTATCCTCATCTTCAACTCTTCAACTCCTCCTTTCATAGCAGCTAAGACAACAAGTTACAGCCACACCAGCTCAGCTGAGAGCCATATCCACAGCAGCAAAGTCTCCTACCCTGAGCCCAGCAGAGTTTCCAGCCATGGTAGCCATAAGGAAGTAGCTGCACTGTGACATCTCCAGAAGCAACAAAAAGCACCAAAATAATTAACCCTTACTAAGAGAATCAGCCATCGTCTCTCCACCACCACAACACGCAGCAGTCGGCCACCACTTTCAAACTCACCCTCACCGACGGTTTCACCACCAAGCATCGCCCCTTTCTTCTTCTCCACGCTGACAGCCTCGCATCAATCAAGAAGCATCAACGTCTTCTTCTCCATGCACGACAGTCCAGTATCTGTTCACCGCATCAGCCTCACCTTCTCTATTTCAGTAGCAGAGCACAGCACCAACGTCGGTCAGGAACAGCAGCTGAAGTTTTCAGCTGTGAACGATAGCTATATCTTTGCCGTGAACAACCTCTCTTGTTTCGGGCGTAATCAGCAGCAGGCAGTCTCTTCGCACAACAAATCTGTGCAGCAGCAGTCCAAGATTCAACAGCCTCATTTCTCTAGCTTTCTCTGTTGAAGAACCGCCGTTTAGTTCAAACCATGAACAGCAACACTTTGACCCAACGGTGAACAGTAGCAGAGATATTATAAGTTCCAACATCCTTACCTCTCCTTTGGTCTCCATTGAAGGTCCATTTCTTAAACTCATAAAGCACGACCTCTTTGAAATTAGTTGAATATACCATGTTGTGTTATCTCCATGATTTACATGCTGAATTTAATTTGCAATGAAATGTTATTTAACCTTGAATTAATTGTGCGGATAAAAAAAAATGTTTTGTATTGATGGCCATTGACTTTTGATTAGGCGATGATTTATGTGAATATTGATTTGGTTTGTGACGAGGAGAAGATTGAGTTGAAGGTATGGTTGTTGAATGGTTGGGGTTAGATTTTGGAACCATTAGTTTTTTGCTGAAATTTACTTGAGCATCTGGTTTGATTTATGTGATATTTAATACAAATTGGTTTTGAACTTATTTGTCCAATAAGCATATTGCCTATTAGATATCTTGTTAGTTATAAGAGGGTGTTTGATTGATTTTGTTGGGGATTCCTACGACCGGTGATGTACTGATAATTGCTAATAGGAGGAGAAGCATGCAAAGCAAACTTATTGATTCGTCATATGGTATTTAGAAAAGCTTAGTACTCATGGATAATCATTACAATTGTGAAAAGAAGACAAGATCAATTAGGTTTGTCGTTAAGAAATTTTTTTTTTAAAAAAAAATTATAAAATAGAATAGGTGCAAAAATCATTAAGGAACTAGTAAAGTTAAAAATGTCGTAATTAGTATATGTGACATGAGTAGTAAATATCATTTGTGACACGCCAATTACAATTGCCAATTGCAACTCACATGTTGTGGATGGTACATGCGACTCTTCTAACAAAGACATCATGGGGAAATTATTTTGTCATTAACTCCCTGCCTAAAAAAATAGCAATTTGCACAATCACAAATAATAAATTTTTCAGCATTAAAACACAATTCACATAAAAAAGACTAATAATTAACATAACATAATATATTATTAAAAATTAAAATAATTATACATGTATTTATAATTGTCATAAAATATTGTTGTTACCTATTTTTAGAGCCCCACATAAATAAAAAAAATAAAAAGAAAGAAATAAAAGAGAAAATACAAAAAATTGAAAAAATGTTGGAACAAAATAGTAAAATATATCAGTAAGAAAAATATACCAGAACGCCTAGTAAATTGTCGAACACTAGTTAAAGAGGATCAAGTTATACAAGATTGGAAAATCTGACAGTTTATTTTCAACTTATGAAGGCCCTATTGGCAAAATAAATTCAATTTGAGGAGGGAAATTCAAAATTGAAAGTTTAAGGAATTAATTGGATTTTTTTCAAGGTTTAATCGTTGAATTGTAATTTTTAAGTGTTAAATTGGTTAAATTAAGGGCTTAATTGCATACATATTGAGTTTGATAGGGAATTAAGGACTTAATTGAAGAAATCCAAAACCAAGGACAAAACCAGAAAACGCATGGATGTAAGGGTTGAAATTGAACAAATCAAGGGTCAAATTGAAAGTTTGTTGGTCAATTGAGGATCAAAATGCATAAATTCAAAACTAGGGACCAAAATAAAAAAGACGATCAACTTAGAAGCTGGCAATTGAGTTTGACAAGGGTGAATTTCATGAAATTAAAAGTTTTAAGGCAATTATGTGTGCAATTTAAAGAAACTAGAAGAACAAGGACTCCATTAAAATTTACCAATCCAAAATTAAAACCTTAAACGACGCGTTTTTTAGAGTTAATAAAGAGAATATGAGTGACATGTCATTTCATAAACCGGCCTTTTTTAACATTTTTAGTTGATCCAGTTGGCAACTTCAAACAAATAAATGTGGAGCTACAGACCTTCAAATTGCACAAGGTTGGATCCAAATAAAAGGTGTGAGTTCCATCTATCAACTTCAAGTAATGATGATGTCAGAATTGCTCCAACAAGGTCTTGAAAATGGGCAACTCGGTCAGCCGTGACTAAAACACAATTATATAATAACCGATCTTGTTTTTGTGTTTTCATACTTAAAAGATCCTAAATGGCCTCTTATTAAGGGTTTACAACATTTATCTCAAGATTAAGAGGTTAGAAATGCATTCAAGGTCTCCCAAAACCTTAGCAAAATCCTATAAATACCCCTTTAAGAAGAGAGTTGAAAAAAAAAGAGCAAAAAAGAAAAAAATAGGAAAATACTTATAAGAAACCTAAATGTAACAGTTTAGAAGCCTAACATAAAAGCTTTTCTAAGCTTTAAAAGGATAATATGTTGGTGAGAGCCAAGTTTTCCAACATATAGGTACCTTTTGTTTGACCGCATCTAGTTTAATTTGGATTTCATGTTTCTTGGTTGAGTATGGGCATGTTCTTCGTGTTCTTGAGAAGAATATTGTCTTTGTCGCACGTGTGAGGCGTCGCGGCGAAAAATCATGTTTTTCCATTTTCTTAATCTACAATGTAAATCTATCTATATCTATGGGGATACAAGAAAATATTGTCTTTTTTGGTAGAAAATGGAATAGGAGTCGCCACCTAGTATTTTAGTCACTAGGAACCCTAACTGGTCTCAAAGATCGGGTACGGGGATTGGTTGCGTAAAGGGAAGGTATTAGCACCCCAAATACGCCTTACCTAAGGTAAGCTGCATTGTTTTATTGTCTGATAAAAACTAAGGTGTTATTGGACTTCTAGTTGTTGGTCTGTCTATGGTTCAAGAAAAAATCCTCCTCGGTAAGAAGGTCTTTATCTTATCGGGTAAAATCCTAACCATTCTAATGTCTATACCAAAACTTTATTAATAATATTTAGAAATACGTTTTACGTATAAATTCATAATCTCAAATACTAAAAGAAAACAAAAAGATATTTTTAGAATTTTTGAAATATTGGCCTAGTTCTCATGGCTTGAATAAACTGGTTATTAAAGCCAAAAATGCATGCTAATAAATATATTGTTTTGAAAATTTCTTTTGTTGTGTAAAAATATGATGTTATAATATTTATATATATATATTGGACAGACTAGGCCGTATTTTAAAACAAAAAAAATATTTTTTGGAAAATATTATTTTTTTTTATGTTTTAACGAAAATCAGGTATTTTAATACGGGGTTTGTATTCTTACGGTATAAAAATACAAACCAATATTAATCCACCCTATTAAAAATATGCAGGAAAAAAAACAACAATATTTTTAAGGATTTGTTTTTTTAGAATTTTTTTTGGAAGCAAAAAAAACATTTTTTATTTTGAAAATCTTTGATGTTTTGACGAAAACCGGGTATTTTAATAATGAATTTATATCTCTATGGTATAGAAATACAAACCATTATTAAGCCATTTTGACAAAAATGCAAGAAAATCAACAATATTTTTCAAAGATTTTTCAAAATAGTTTTTTCTTATTTTTATACATATAATATGCAAAGATTTTTTTATTTTTTTTTATTTTATAAAATTATAATACACACACCCCCACACACACACACACACAGATATATATATATATATATATATAATTCACGTTCTGCGTGAACAGGAGGACGTGAATTATATTTCACGCCTACTGTTCATGCAATGAACAGTAGATAAGGAGGAGGAGGAAGAAGAAGAGGAGGAAAGAAAAAGGAAGGAGGAGGAAAGGAAGAGGGGCTCACTTGGCCGAAGAGGTTGTGGCTGCTGTGATGAGGTGGTTCAGCCGGTGGTTGCAGCGGTGGAGTTGGAGGAAGACGGCGTCGGTTTCCTGTTGCAGAGGAAGAAAGAAGAAGAAGAAAAATCTGCATAAATTGGGCGAAAATGCTGGTTTTTGGCTGACTTTGGACCTGAATTTTTCAACGCCTAGATCATCAAATCCGACTCTATTTATAGGCTGTGGAAGAGGGCAATCTTGTCTACGTTGGAGAAAAATTTCAGCCCTTGATTCAGTTGGGAAGCATCTCAACCGTTGGCTCAAAGTGTGCACCTCGAGCTGCCAAATTTGGCAGCTCCAGGCTGTGAACTGCCCGAGGTGGCCACTTTGAGCCACTCAACAGAGCCGCTTCTAACTTTTTTTACCCGACCGGACCATTCTCCGGGATAAAGGGGTTTCATGTGAACATGTTGGTGCACGTTTTGTTGGATTTGGAGGCCACACGAGCCGGAAAATGCGCCTGGAAAGCAGCCACTCGGGCAGCTTTTTGGGAAAGAAAGTGAACACTAACAAGCGACATGTCACCTAGTTTCCCTGCGCCATTTGTTTAAATTAGTCCTCCAGTTTTTAATTTCTTCAATTTGACCCCGGATCAAACCAAAACAGCCCCCTATTTACGCGTCTTTTCCAAATTGGTCCCTGGTTTCGGATTTTCTCAATTAAGTCCCTAATTGGCCATTAAACTTCAATATTTATGCAATTAAGCCCCTAATTTGACTTAATAAATTCCTAAAAAATATATCTTGGCTCCAGAACTTAAATTTCTTCTAATTAAAGCCCAAATTGACTTAAAAACCAAATTTTCTTGCACTCAAATCCTCTATAAATTCAATTAAAAATCCAATTAAGTCCATAAACATCCAAATTTGGGCTTTTCTCCTCAAAATTAAATTTTCCTTCTCAACAGGGCTCTCATCCTTCAAGAATATACTGTCAAAAATCCAATCTTTGTATTTTTTTAACCTCCTTGACCAATTTTCAATCATTTGCCGAGCGCTTCTGCCTCCTATTATGTTTCTAACCTCCTTTGGCTATTTATTTTATTTCATTTATTTGGGGACCCGAAAATGGGTTACAACAGTCTTGAACCCTTGATTTGGATCAGTTTTGATCCATTTCTTTTCACATAACCCTTATTTATACTTAATTAGTAAATAATCTAGGGTTTATTTGCATCCATAACAAGTTTTTATTTTGAATCGAAAGCTTTTTTGATAAAATTGTGATGTTTAAGTGATAATTAAAGTGGATGGATATTAGATTATTGATTCTTGCATGATTTCTAACATGTATATGCCTTTGTTTTGACCATATTTAGTCCATTTTGGGTTTCGTGTTGTGTGGTTTAGGTTTTGATGTTCTTCGTGTTCTTTTTTTTTTGTTATATTCATTTCAAACCAGGAGTTTTTGTTTGGTTTATGGTCGAACCAAAAATTTCAGATCGACTCGGTCGGGTCAAAATTAGGTCAAGGGTTTTTTTGGTTTAAGGTTGTGTTTGACAAACACCTCTTAAGTGTATTTTTGGTAGTTTTATTATAAGAAGAAATGAGTTTTTTGCCAAACAAAGCCTAAAAAAAAAACAAATAATAAAAAAATACGTTTTTCTTGTATATGGCCAAATTCTAAAATTTCATGCATATTTTATTTTTTTACATAAAAAAATTTTCATTTTTATCATGCTTTGAAAAAGAAATAAAAGAATTAGTCAAAAGGTATCATAACAAGTTTATAATTATCTGTTAGAAATTGATCTACATTTCAAAAACACCAAAAAAGTTATTTAGTTTCTTTTAATATACAAGATTATTAACTTATATAGAAGAAGTTTTCCCGGTATTAAATAAAAAATACAGTTCATTTTTTTTTTATATGTTTTTGCATTAGAATGGTTATGTTTTAACCTGATAAAATAAAAACCTTCATATTAGGTATGACTTTTTTAAAACCTTAGATAGACCAACAATTAAAAGAAATGCAACATTACCTTAGTATAGATCAGAAAAATAGATAATACAGCTTACCTTTGGTAAGATATATTAGGGGTATCAATACATTTTCTTTACACAATCGGCCCACTTAACCAGAAATTAAGAATAAAAATGGAGCAACCAAAAAGAAAAATAATTAATAATGAGAAGGAGTTAAGAAAGCAGCTAGAAAAGTGCATAATTGACCTCGGTCATAGCAAAGGGCAACGACAGTTGTTGGAAAAATATTTGGAAGACAAAGATAAGATGTGGAATTAACTGCACCAACAATTGGCAAAGAATGATGGACATTTGACAGCTTTGACAAACGATCATAGAGTAGTAAGAAAATGGTAGACAAGGTCGAGGTAGCCGAAGAAATAACCAAGTCTATCCAAGATGAGTTGGGAACTTAAATGACTAAATACGATGAGCTAACTAACAAGTATGTGGTAAAAAAAAAGGAGGTTTCCAAAGTCAAGTGGTCAGTCAAAGACAGGATAAATACCAATAAAAAAATAATAGATTCCTTGAAGAAGAAAAAAAGACAACTTTAGAAAAAAGTTGGAGGTTGAGAAAGAGAGAAATTGAATAGTCAGGATTGACATGGAAAAGGAAAAAAGAATCTGGAATGAAGCAATGGGACTTTAGCAACAAACAACAGAGTATTGATCACCAATAATACTTCATTCCATGATAATATAAGACAAGTGACAAAGTAAATTGAGCAAGTAGCCCGTCATGCTAAAACATTGCAACAATAGGCCATCTAGATTGGAAATGATGTTATGAAGTACCGAGAACACATGAGTGCCACACTTCATTAGAAACATAGCTAATACATTATATGTTTTTTATAAGTAGTGATGTAGGGCTTTTGAATTTTAAAGTTTTTCAAATGATGTACGAATTTTTTTATTTATGAGAGGGTCACCATTCATCTTTCTCTCTAATGTACTTTCAAATTCAACCACGATAAGGACTTGTCAAAGGAATTATGAAAGTCATGAATCAATTCAGAAAGGTTAATCCATATATAATATACATTGATATATACATCATGATCATGTATTTTGTCATAACATATTTTTGAACCCCTCAAATTTGTTTTATAAAAGCGTATATTTTTTTATTGAAAATTCAAAAAAACTCAAAAATATAAAATTAAAAAATGTTTTCGATATACGAAGAGAAAAGTCTTTGAGCTGCAAAAGATCAAAATACTAGAAGAATTAGCTAGATTAGGATGTTTTGACAAAATGGGATGAAGAAAGGAAGAAAATTGATGTTGAAATCTAAACTGGAAGAATTAATTAAGTCTAAGGACTTAATTAAACTTCTAATGAGTTTTGCGGATTCAATCAAGGACTTAATTGAAGAAAAATCAACTTTGAAGGCCTAATACGGATTGATTCACAAATATTGGAAGATTAGGGGTGCAATTGAAACTTTGAAATGCTGAATTAGTGCAATCAGGGTCTTAATTGAAAGAAATTTGAAGTATAAAGTGCAATTGAGAACCACATTGTAAAAAGTGATGAAATTTGATGGTCCAATTCAAGAAAGATAAGGTTAAAATTGCAGGAATACAATGGATAAGAGCTAACTAGGGGCTCTATTACAAATTGCCAAAGGTTTAAGGACCAAAATTGAGTAAGACAATAATTTTACTATTCATGATCTTCCTCGAAAACAAAAAAAAAAATTGTGCAGGTACCTATTTCATCTCTAATTTCTTCGTCACTCCTTCACCATACCACACAAATTTTATATTAATTTATACCCTGGTATTTTTACTTCACTCTAATCTAAAATTCTAGGATATATTATATTAAAAACACATACAGATTTTCTTTCAAACCACTTACTAGCATTGCTCATTCTGCAAAAACAAACTTGTGTCCTCTTGTATCAATTGCAGAGCATGACAACATTTTTTTTCTTAGCCTTTATAAGTGGTTATGATCTATTCCTCAACATCAAAAGTCGAGATATCAAGGAACCCTATAACCTCCTCATTTTTTCCATAAAAATCCCATTGAACCCTAACTCAAGCAGCATATGAAAGAAGCACGAACACTGCCATGAATACTGCCTCCCAACCAAGACTGCAACAGCCTTTTTCCTTGTGTTTTCCAGCCTGAAACCAGCCACAGCAACCTCTCATTCATCCGCCAACGTCCACCCTCAGCACCAATACCCACACTTGAACCATCACCCATGGCTGCCAACTTCTTGTCATCCTTAACCCTCGGCTGACAGACCCGCTTTCAACATCAGCCATTATTTCCAACCGACAACAGCAACCAAGACCCACGTTAGAAGCTGCCAGCACCTCCACTGTGATAGTCCCGCAGCTTTTGGTTCCTCCGTGAACAACAGCAGAGGTTTTAACTGACATTCATAGCACAAGCTTTATCCTCATCTTCAACTCTTCAACTCCTCCTTTCATAGCAGCTAAGACAACAAGTTACAGCCACACCAGCTCAGCTGAGAGCCATATCCACAGCAGCAAAGTCTCCTACCCTGAGCCCAGCAGAGTTTCCAGCCATGGTAGCCATAAGGAAGTAGCTGCACTGTGACATCTCCAGAAGCAACAAAAAGCACCAAAATAATTAACCCTTACTAAGAGAATCAGCCATCGTCTCTCCACCACCACAACACGCAGCAGTCGGCCACCACTTTCAAACTCACCCTCACCGACGGTTTCACCACCAAGCATCGCCCCTTTCTTCTTCTCCACGCTGACAGCCTCGCATCAATCAAGAAGCATCAACGTCTTCTTCTCCATGCACGACAGTCCAGTATCTGTTCACCGCATCAGCCTCACCTTCTCTATTTCAGTAGCAGAGCACAGCACCAACGTCGGTCAGGAACAGCAGCTGAAGTTTTCAGCTGTGAACGATAGCTATATCTTTGCCGTGAACAACCTCTCTTGTTTCGGGCGTAATCAGCAGCAGGCAGTCTCTTCGCACAACAAATCTGTGCAGCAGCAGTCCAAGATTCAACAGCCTCATTTCTCTAGCTTTCTCTGTTGAAGAACCGCCGTTTAGTTCAAACCATGAACAGCAACACTTTGACCCAACGGTGAACAGTAGCAGAGATATTATAAGTTCCAACATCCTTACCTCTCCTTTGGTCTCCATTGAAGGTCCATTTCTTAAACTCATAAAGCACGACCTCTTTGAAATTAGTTGAATATACCATGTTGTGTTATCTCCATGATTTACATGCTGAATTTAATTTGCAATGAAATGTTATTTAACCTTGAATTAATTGTGCGGATAAAAAAAAATGTTTTGTATTGATGGCCATTGACTTTTGATTAGGCGATGATTTATGTGAATATTGATTTGGTTTGTGACGAGGAGAAGATTGAGTTGAAGGTATGGTTGTTGAATGGTTGGGGTTAGATTTTGGAACCATTAGTTTTTTGCTGAAATTTACTTGAGCATCTGGTTTGATTTATGTGATATTTAATACAAATTGGTTTTGAACTTATTTGTCCAATAAGCATATTGCCTATTAGATATCTTGTTAGTTATAAGAGGGTGTTTGATTGATTTTGTTGGGGATTCCTACGACCGGTGATGTACTGATAATTGCTAATAGGAGGAGAAGCACACTGGCACACAATATTTAACGTGGTTCGGCAAATCGCCTACATCCATGGGAAAGGTTCATTTTATTTATAGATAGAGAAATGATACAATAAATACATGGAGGAGGAGGATCACTTCACTCTACTCTACTCCCAGCTCTCATTGCTGCAATGGCAGCAGCTCCTCTTTATCTTTTCCTCTCTATTGCACTCACATGCTCTCTAACTTCTCACATTTTGCTTTCTAACATATGCCTCTATTTATAGGCATCAATGGCAGCTCCTCTTCCTCCTTTGTCAGCAATGGTGGCTGTCAAACTCATCTCTTCTTCAACAATGATGGCTGCCAAACTCCATCTTTTCTTCAACAATGGTGGCTGCCACCAACAAGCCACCATTGTAGTCTCCTTCTTTGACAATGGTAGCTGCCAAGGATGCAATGGTTGGTGTCATCCATTTTCTGCACATGCAATGGCAACCAACCGAACAATCACCCCCTTTGCCATTCATGTGGGGCAACTGTCCGCTTACTTCTTCAGCATAAGCTTGTATCTTGCAACTCTTCCAAGCTTACCATTCTAAGAGCGTCTGTGGCCAAGTTTACAGGTACTCGCCAAACCTTTCAATCACCAGAGTCACAAAAGCACACCCTTGCTCACACTAAAGGATCACTTCAACCAGATGGTCTGCCACATCACATCTGGAGAGTGTTAACGTTTGTCTTTGGGACACAACATTCCCTTTCGAGCGTATCAACCATGCTCGGTCCGGAATGATTCATCAAGCCTCACACCAAGGCTTACAACACCCCCTGTCGCAACCGACATCGCGGCGGCCTTAAAAATTGTTTTAAAATCTTTGGAAAGAACGGATTTCTGGCATCATGTTCTTTAATGTTGATATTCTTGTTTAAGGAGTCGCCACCTAGTATTACGGTCACTAGAAACCCTAACTGGTCAACAGAGATTCTATGGTTCGGGACTGGTTACGTAAAAGGGAAGATTTTATCACCCCTTAAACGTCCTGCCTGAGGCAGGCTGCATTGCTAGTTTGGTCTTAAATTGCTAAATGTTTATTAATTTATGTTATGAAAATTTGTTTATAATATTCCTGACTCTGGCGGCAGTGAATATTTAACTATGAATATTTCCAACTCTGGCGTGGGTAAATATTACGTAGCTATAAAAAAAAATTTAAATCAGTATTATTTTTTTTATTCCTGGCTCTGGCACCAGTGAATAAATAAATAATAATACATTTATTTTTTTGAATGCACATATTTTTTTTCTAGCTAAATAAACCCGAATAAACGAATAAAAATAATATAAATTTAAACCGGTATTTTTATTCCTGACTCTGGCGTCAGTGAATAAACCAATAAATTTATATTATTTTTATTCTTGCATACACATTTTTTTTTTTTTTCTGTATTTTTTATTTTTTTATTATTTTTTGTTGGGCTGGGTTGAACCCAGCCCAGCATGTATTTTTTCCGCTGGGCCCAGCTCAGCCCACATGGGGCTAGGCTGGACCCAGCAGGCCTAGCCAGGTCACAAGCTTGACCCGGCTGGCCATATGTAATTAAAATGCAAGGAGGGAAAAAGCAACTTACCTGGCGCTGCACTTGAAGATGAGGATGACGGGGAAGAAGGGCTGGCCAGCGTTACTCCTCTCTGTTACTGCTTTTTGTCTACCCCTCTGGTTTTGCTCTTTTTCTCCTGGTGTGCTTCTGTTCGTGCAACTTTGGAAGTAGGGGGCCGGAGACGTGACGGAGGGCTGTTCCTCCGTTTTTTAAGCTTTCTTTTTCTGGTTTTGGAAGCCGGCGCTGGAGAAGAAGAAGCCGATTGTGACCCGGTGCTTTTTCTGTGGGTTTCTGGTTTCCCTGTCGTCCTCTCTTCTCAAAGAAAGAAAGAAAAGCTCTGGTTCCTGTTCTGTGTGTGTTTCGTTCTCCTGTGGCCTTCTGTATAGTCTCTCTGTTCTTGCTTTTTAATTATCTCCTCTTCTCTGTGTTCCCTTGGTTGCCCTTGTGTCTGTCGGTTCAGGGGGAAGGGGGTGCAACCGTGGTCTGGAAGAAGACGATGATGAAGGTGCAGTGGCTGGCCAAAATTTGCTCTCTCCTCTGTATAATCTCCCTCCCCGGTTCTGTGACTTTTTCGAGGCTTGCCCTCTTCCCCGGTTTTGTGATTCCTCCTTTGTTTTTTCAGCAGTTTTTCCTCCGATCTCTCCCTGGTTTTTTTCGTGTCTGGGTTTAGCTTCCCCTCCCTGAGTTTTTTTCTTTTCTGGCTTTTTTCTGTTGTGCTTGCGTCTCTTTTTTTTTCTCCCTTTTTGTTATTTTTCTGGGTTTATCTCCTTGTGTTTTGCCTGCGTTCCCCTGGTGTGCTTCCCCCCTCCTTGTTCGTTCCTCATCTTTGCCTTTTAAAAGGCCAGCAGCTTCCACAACGGTTATCCCCCACGAACGGGATCATCTCCATGATTTGCTGCAGATTTCCCCGTTGAATCGGATTTCTCCGTGCGAAACGGAAGCGACGAAGAACGTTGTCTTCCAAACGGCACCGTTTGTGTGCTTGAGGCATTTTTTCACTTTGGTCCCTGAACGTTTTAAACTTCACAATTGAGATCTTAATCATGTATAATTGATTTTTAATTATGCCCTTGGATTAAATTCAATTGATTTTTAATTTTGAACGGCAATGTTCCCCTTTCTTCTACCTACCCGAACGTGCAGCGAGCATGGAAAAAAACTTTGTTTAATCAAGCATGGGAAGAAATCTTCGTGCAGCAAGCGTGCGCTAACAACACCCGGAGCCCATACACCTCGGACGACGCGAAGCCAGGAGGGCCACGCCTTGATCAACCACGCTCGCCGACCAGCCGACTGGCGCTGTCCCCTCACGATGCCCTGCTCAGCCCGCTGTTCTGCTTCCCACGCTGCCCTGCTCAGCCCATGCAGCCCCGCTCCCTTTGCTCGCCTATAAAAGAAGGGGGGAGACTGGAAGCACGAAAAAAAAAAGAGAAGGAAAAAACCCGAGACCAAGAGAGAGAGAGACTGAAGGAGAGAGAAACAGTTGAACTAAAGTAATAAACACATAAAACTCAAAGAAACAAAACTGGGAGAAGGGGGAAGAGGACAGAAGCCGGGGAAGAGCTTAGAGAAAACGAAGACCGAGCAGCACCGCCGGGTTACCGAACCGTCGCTTTGAGCCACCAACCTCCGCTGCAGCACCATCAACACGGACGTTCGACCAACAGCATCGCCTCCGCCGTGCCAGTTATTCTTCTCCCCCCTAGTCTAAAGAGAAATTTTTGTTGGGCCGATATCGGCCCAGCCTCCGTGCGGGCCGAGATCGTCCCAACCTCCTTGCGGGCCGAGATCGGCCCAGCCTTTTTTGTTGGGCCGAGATCAGCCCAGCGTCCTTGCGGGCCGAGATCGGCCCAATCCTGTTTTGGGCTAATGTTTGGCCTAATTCTAGTTGGGTTGGGTTCGGCCCATTTATTTGGGCCGGCCCAACCCGAATTTTTATTATATATATAGTATGAATTATAGTATATTGTAATATATATGTGTGTATATTGTGTATATATATTTTTACTTAAAAAAAATATTTCGAAAAAATCTTAAAACATATTGTTGATTTCCCTGAATATTTTTGTCAAAATGGGTTAATGTTGGTTGGTATTTTTATACTGTAAAGATACAAAACCAATGTTAAAAATACCCGGTTTTCGTAAAAATATCAAAGATTTTCAAAATAAAAAATGTTTTTGCTTTCAAAAAATTTCTAAAAAATCCCTACAAATGTTGTTGATTTTTTCTGCATATTTTTATTAAATTGGTTTAATATTGGGTTGTATTTTTATACCGTAAGGATACAAGCTCAGTATTTAAATACTTGATTTCCGTCAAAGCATAAAAAAATAATAATAATAATAATATTTTCAAAAATTGTTTTGTTTTAAAATACGGCTTAGTCTCTCCAATATATATAGATATAAATATTATAACATCATATTTTTTTTACACAACAAAGAAAATTTTCAAAACAATATATGTATTAGCATGCATTTTGGCTTTAATAACCAGTTTATTTAAGCCATGAGAACTAGGCCAATATTTCAAAAATTCTAAAAAATCTTTTTGTTTTCTTTTTAGTATTTGGGATTACGAATTTATACGTAAAACGTATTCCTAAATATTATTATTTTTTGGTATAGACGTTAGAACGGTTAAGATTTTACCCGATAAGATAAAAGACCTTCTTACCGAGGAGGGTTTTTCTTGAACCATAGACAGACCAACAACTAGAAGTACAATAACACCTTAGTTTTTATCAGACAATAAAACAATGCAGCTTACCTTAGGTAGGGCGTATGTGGGGTGCTAATACCTTCCCTTTACGCAACCAGTCCCCGTACCCCATCTCTGAGACCAGTTAGGGTTCCTAGTGACCAAAATACTAGGTGGCGACTCCCATTCCATTTTCTACCAATAAAAAAAACAATATTTTCTTGTATCCCCATAGATGTAGATATATTTACATTGTAGATTTAAGAAAATGGAAAAAACAATATTACTTTCGCCGCGACGCCGCACACGTGCGACAGAATGGCGACTCCACTGGGGACCTTATAGACTAAGCTTTGTTTTTGTCTGATTTGTTTGTGTTTTTGTGTGTTTATTGTTAATATGCCTGTCCTTTTATTTGCGTATTTATTTTATTTTATTTTATTTTACTCATATTATTCATGCATTCTATACAATTGTCTCATGCATCACTTGCTTTAATTTTGAAAAGCACACACAAGCCTTAAGTTAAGTGGGGAATTAGCGATTTACCCTAAGACTATTGGTCAGGGTTTAAATGCGTGAAACACCCAACTCATATCTGAGT
The DNA here is from genome assembly GCA_033617975.1 of Populus alba x Populus glandulosa. Classification (NCBI taxonomy): domain Eukaryota; kingdom Viridiplantae; phylum Streptophyta; class Magnoliopsida; order Malpighiales; family Salicaceae; genus Populus; species Populus alba x Populus glandulosa. Next base: position 3,028,661 of record CM066156.1, on the reverse strand, counting down.
GCCTGCTTGGTAGTGGTGGGCATACGTGTCTTAACTGTTTCTTGCAACGCCCCCATACTTCTTTACGAAGAACGTCACTGGGCAGATATGAGACCCTTCGAGACCAGATAGAAAAACTACCCACTCTCACTTGATAATTAGAGCTTGTCCTTAGGTTGTGAATCTTACTTTCATTTTGCATCACGATTAATAATGCTAAATTCATCAACCCAGGTTTTGAGCTGAAATCATGACTAAGTACCTCTCTTTCCAAGAATATGGACAAGAGTCTGAGTTGGCTCAGATTACCGAAGGGAAATGCCCAAGAATCGATACTGGTGGTTTACCATGCATTACCAAGGTAAATCACATGGTAAATGACTTAGGAAAGTTGCTGCCTATCATGGAATATGTTGACGAGACTTTGTTTGAAAGGCGATATGGGAGAATTGCACAAATAATGAGGTTACCTGTACAAGCAGCAGCGATCAAAGCCCTTCTGAATTTTTGGGATCCAAGTTATCGGTGTTTTACCTTTGGAAACATCAATATAACACCCACCTTGGAAGAATATGAGAGAATTCTGGACTTTCCAAAAGACAGCCACAGAATCTACCACCGACCCTTGAAGGGGGTTTTAAATGTAAGGTCATTGAAGCCCGAATGAAGAAAAATGCCGAAGAAGGCAAGTTGGGAGACGAGCGATATAGGTTGGTGGCCTTCGCCATTTTTGGGCTAGTGTTGTTCCCTTCTGAAACTGGGGTCATCAGTTTAGAAGCAGCAAGTGTGTTCGTCGAATATGAGCGTGACCGGATCAATCCTACCTTAGCCATCTTGGGGGAAACCATGTTATCTCTTAGTCACTACCGGACACATGGAAAAGGAGTTATGAGATGCTGCGTCCCTATGTTGTACCTATGGATAATTAGTCATATTGAAGCACCAAGAGACATCTTCAACAACTTTTGGTGGTTTGAATTGCGACCGTTAAAGATTACCATAAATGAGACTTGGAAGAATTGGGATGAGAAAGCATGGAGGGATAAGTATGCAGCATTGCCAAGTAGCAACTTCAAATGGAAAGCGTCATGGATGAACAACGTTATTTGCACAATGAGCTGCGGAAGCAAGATATGGGTTCCTTTAATTGGTGTAACCGGTTACATCAGCTATGCGCCCGCCCTCGTAACAAGGCAGTTAGGCGGAATGCAATATACGCCAAGAACCTTGGGTTTAGCTGATTTCATTGGGTTATTCAAGCACCAACCGTTCATCGAAGAAATGGAGCTTATCAAACAGGATTGGGAAAGACCCTTGAAGGCGAAAAGAGAAGACCAGTTTTGAAACCTCATTCAGCCATAATTATACAGTTTGGAGGAATGAAGATTTTTCTGAAGTGAAGGGTCTCTCTACACAAGAACAGTCAGAGGCAGCGATAGAACCACAGAAAAGGAAAAGAAAGGATGATGAAGAAGATCTAAGAAAACAACTGTTAGAGAACCAGCTAGAGGAGGAAAATACGATGAGGGTTTTCTTGAATCAGCGGTTAGAAAAATAAGAGAAGCAGTTAATGTCTCTAAAGGAATGGCAGAAAAGGGTCGAGGTAGCTGAAGAGATAACAACGGGGGTCCAGGTTGAGTTAAGGAATCGAATAGCTGATTATGACGAGTTGGTCAAGAAGAATGGGGTAGCAGAAAAAGAATTGGCTAAGGTTAAGAGGTCAACAAAAGGCGTGAATGTGGATAAGGAGATGATGGATTCTTTGAAGAAGGGAAGGAAACTTCTTTTAAAGAAAATAGAAGTTGAAAAGGAGAAGAATCGTCTAGCCAACCTCGACATAGAAGAAGAAAGGAAGGTTAGAGCTCACTACATGGTGCAACTAGAGGAAGAAAGAAATGTGAGAAGGGCCGCTGAGTCTGACATGAGAGATTACCAGAAGAGAGCTGAGTCTTCAAAAGGAAGGATGAGGGCTTTACAATCGGAGATCGAGGTACGAGAAGAAGAGTTAAGGGAGTTGAGAAGCCACTACTTCGAGATGGAAGAGGAGATGAGTAAGGCTAAGCAAGAGCATCAAGAATGCCAAGACTACATGGACAGCTTTGCAGTTCAAATCAATTCCAAAATAGCAGAGCTGGATATCGAAAAGGAAGAACTACAGAGGACAAGAGATAAGTTGGCACAATCAGAGGGTATGGTGCGAGTATTGGAAAGAAGCAACGAAGCCTTAGGAGCCAGCAACGAAGCAATAATCGGAGATAATGTTGTATTCCATGATAAAACAGGTTGAGCACGTAGCCCGTTGTGCGAAAAGGTTGCAACAGCAAGCCACCGAAGTTGGAAATGATGGTTCAAAGTATCGATAATACATGGGGGCCATGGTCTGTTTTATTAGGGATTTAGCTAATAGGGGAAATGCCTTTTAGAAGTAGCAATGTAGAGGACTTCTCTTTTCCATTATTGTTTTGTATGAGCAATTTTGTTATTTATAAGAAGTCCATGACGTATTTCCTTTCTTAATGTGTTGAGTAAGCCACTATGATAAGAACTTGGCAAACCCTCCTTTATGGTAATCAGGTCAACTCAGAAATCTTGCTTAAAGGTTACGAAAGTCATGAATCAGCTCATAATATATATATATATATATATATATATATATATATACACACACACATTACATATGCATCGCATTCTCATCACACATTTTGTTTTTAATTCATCATATGCACGCCAGATCGTGAAACATAGGTCCCATATCTAGAGTCCACCAAACCCGGTCCAGATCAAGAATGGAAAACGAAGAAAGAGCCCAATTAGAGTCGCACTACCAGACCAAGTTGGAATCTGTGAAAAATGAAGTTTCTCGACTGACCAATCTGCTTGAGCAACTGTTAAGAACCAAGAACGGAGAAGGAACGTCTACCCAACCACCTATAGGAGCACCGTCAGTTCATGTCCCGGGGTTATCTCAGAACTTGGGGGCAGATTCAGCGACGGGGCAGCACTTTGCACCTGTTATTCCCATTCAGCCCCCTCAAGCTCACATCACTGTAGATTTAACAGCCAAGGGGCCTTCCGATAATAGGTCCACTGGTTTTGTGAACGAGGACAAGATATCAGCATTAGAAGAAAGGTTAAGAGCAGTCGAGGGAAATGATTGGTTTGACCCCATACGAGCGTCAGAAATATGCTTGGTACCAAACCTCACGGTACCAAAAGATTTTAGGATACCAGAGTTTATAAGGTACACTGGGTTGGAATGTACAAACACTCACCTTCGATCTTATTGCAATAAGATGGCTGAGGTGATTCATGATGATAAGTTAATGATCTACTTTTTCCAAGACAGTCTATTGGGATTTGCGCTAAGTTGGTACATGAGGCTGGATAATGTCAGGATTAAGAAATGGAAGGACTTAGTGGAGGCTTTCCTAAAGCAATACAAGTTCAATTTGGAAATTGCTCCAGATCGAACGAGCCTCATGTCAATGGAAAAGAGAAGCCAAGAATCAGTGAGGGCTTATACGCAAAGATGGAGGGACGAGGCCACGCATGTGTAACCCCCTTTGATAGAAACAGAGATGGTGACTTTGTTCGCCAATACATTCAAGGCATCTTACTATGAGCATTTAATGGGTAGCTCATCTCAACATTTCTATGATGTTGTACGTGTGGCGGAAAGAATAGAGCAAGGAATTAAAGCTGGGCGCATAGCGGAGCCTTTAGAGAAGAAAGGTTTTGTTGGAAGAAAAAGAGAAGGTGACGTTAACAATTTGGAAGATGGGTACAAAGGCAAAAAAGTAAATTTCCGTAGTCCACAAGCACCTACCTCTCAAGTCTCACGCATAAACTTTAACCAACCTTTTTCACCTAACCAAACAAATAACCAGACAAACTACCAAAATCACTACCAAGATCACTACCAAAGACCCCACCCAAGATACACTTCAGAACAACTGCCGCCTTTACCCATGCCATTGAAGGACATGTATGCCAAGCTGTTGAGCATTGGACAAGTAGCTCCTATCCCTACACTACCACTACAACCACCATTCCCAATTTGGTACAAGCTTGAGTTGTCTTGCGAGTACCATGGGGGTAATCCCAGGCATGGGATTGAAACTTGTTATGCCTTCAAGAAGAGGTTATTGGAGCTTATTAGGATGGGATGGGTATCCTTCGAAGACAAGCCCAATGTTAATTCCAACCTATTGCCTAAGCATGCTCCAAATAGTGGTGGAATAGGCATGATCGAAGTGGGAAATCAAGGCAAGGTGTTGAAGGTGCCGATGAAAAGGTTGTACGACATGTTAGTACAATCAGGATTTCTAAAGGCAAAGGTGGTAAGGCAATCGGGGGGAGGTGACTACTGTGAGTTCCATGGAAGAGATGGACATCACATTGAGGATTGCGTAGAGTTTTGCGAAAAGATCGCAAAAATGTTGAAGATGGGACAATTGAGGATTGAACCCATGGAGAGCAGGTGTGAGGTAAGCATGATGGAAGGCCAAGATGAGATGGCAGGAGTTTGCCGGATCCAACAGACTGCTAATGGGCCCCCAAGGCTGATCTTGATTAAACCGTCCTGCACAAAAGAGAATCACAATGCCATGCCGTATAATTATGGGTATGCCTCCAACATTCAAGCGCCTCTTCCTTTGTTCCAGACGGAGATAAGTGGTTTGACCAGGAGTGGTCGTTGCTTTACGCCTGAAGAATGGAGGAAGGAAAAGGGTAAGGAAGTGGTAGATCTGGACAAAGCTCCCGAAGTTAATAAGCCGGTGACGGAAGAGGAGTCGAATGAGTTTTTGAAGTTGATCAAGCATAGCGAATATTGCATAGTGGATCAACTAAAAAAGACTCCAGATCGGATCTCCCTTATGTCCTTGATACTCAGCTCTGAGCCGCATCGAAATGCCTTGCAAAAGGTATTGAATGAGGCATATGTACCTCAAGACATTGAGCATAAAACCATGGAGCATTTAGTAGGGAGGATCCATGCAACTAATTACCTCTACTTCACGGCTGATGAGCTTGATGCTGAAGGTACCGGACACAACAAGCCTTTATACATTACTGTTAGGTGCAAAGACTGTCTTGTAGGGAAGGTGCTCGTCGATAATGGCTCGGCCCTCAACGTGTTGCCAAAGCACATTCTGGAGGAAATGCCGATTGATGAATCTCATATGAAGCCAAGTACTATGATGGCCAGAGCGTATGATGGCTCACCTAGGCCAATACTTGGGACTTTAGAAGTGGAGCTATATGTGGGACCGCAAATGTTCCTAGTGACACTTCAGGTTATGGATATCCACCCTTCCTATAGTATGTTGTTGGGAAGACCTTGGATCCACGCAGCGGGGGCAGTAACTTCGTCATTGCACCAATGCCTGAAGTACATCATGAATGGGATGTTGGTAACTGTCAAGGCTGAGGAGGCAATATCCATGATAAAGAATGTGGTTGTGCCTTTCATCGAAGCGGAGGATTGCAAGGATGGCAATATCCATGCTTTTGAGATCGTGAACACCGACTGGGTGCCGGAGAACACCGTGCTAAGAAGGCCAAGGATCTTAGAAGCAACAAGGATGGCAAGTCTATGTTTCTTGAACCGTGGGGTCCCACATCAATATAACCTCGCTTGTGGAATACCAGAAGGGGCTAATCCGACAAGGAAGAGAAAAGCTGATCAAAGATTTGGGCTAGGATATCAACCTAACCAAGAGGATTATCGTTGGGTTGCTGATCGGAGAAGGACAAGAAGGATGGCTAGAATTAAAGGAAGAGATCTTGAAGAAGAAGAACTAGAAATCCCTCCCCTTAGCGTATCATTCCCAAGAGCTGTATACATAGTGCAACATGATAAGGGAGCTGAAAGCTTAGGTATAGAACTGGCTCATATGAGCATAAACACCTTGGAGGGAAACGAGAAGAAAGGGGGTGACGTGAAAGCAGTAGCGGGAAAAGAAGATGAAGCGCTGCCACAACTGACGATCCATACACTAGAACAAGTCTCCGCCAAGACCGTTGTGCGCAAGTTGGCTCCAGGCAAAAAGTTTCAGAATTGGGTGACCCAAGAAGCTCCAGTGGTTTTCAAAATGTAAACCGACTTTGTTTGCCTTAGCATGTTTTTGCCATTGCTTATGTTTGCTTTTGTTTTCTCTAGTTGACAATCAAGGCTCATGATGTCAGCTAGATTCTATATTTGTCATAAAGCCCACCTTTTTCCTTTGAATGAATGTGAGATCATGCACTTTTTCAGAAATTGTTTTTTTATATATATATGCATTTACACCAAGCACTTCCCGCTTTCAGGAATCCTGAAAGCGGATCTCCAACAACATCACATACATTTAGCATCAAGAATAAATGGCCAAACTTGAACGAGCATGTAATAGCTATGGAAGAAGAAGAGTGGGATGAAAGCAATATCAGTGAATTCACCAGGCTAGTAGAACAACAGGAACAGACTTGGAAGCCTGCCACCGAGGAACTCGAAACCATCAATGTGGGCAATGGTCAGCTCAAGAAAGAGTTGAAAATAGGTACCCTAATTACTTCTGAACAAAGGATAAAAATGATCGCCCTATTACAAGAGTATTCAGATGTCTTTGCTTGGTCCTATGAAGATATGCCCGGTTTGGATACAAGTATTGTAGAACACAAGATACTGTTGGAGGAAGGTTATAAGCCAGTCAAGCAAAAGCTAAGGAGGGCCCACCCAGACGTCTGGATCAAGGTCAAGGCAGAACTCGAAAAGCAGTGGGATGCTGGTTTTCTAGAAGTAGTTAGATAATGCTGTTGAAGATTACGAACCTTTGGATTTTGATTTCCCTGATGAAGATATATTGTCAATAGAAAAGGAAGAAGAAAAGATAGATTGGTGGACCATGTTTTTTGATGGGGCAGTAAATGTATATGGTAACGGGGCAGGGGCGGTAATAATCTCTCCTGATAAGAAACAATACCCAGTTTCGGTCAAACTACACTTCGAGTGCACCAACAATACAGCTGAGTATAAAGCGTGTATCCTCGGTTTAGAAGCAGCATTGGAGCTGAAAATAAAGAAGATAGATGTATATGGGGACTCAATGTTGATCATTTGCCAGGTAAAAGGGGAATGACAAACCAAAGAGGAAAAGTTGAGGCCTTACCAGGAATACCTATCCATGCTAGCAAAGGAATTTGAAGAAATTAGATTCACCCATCTGGGAAGGGAGGGGAACCATTTTGCGGATGCTTTGGCCACATTAGCTGTTATGACTACCATTGATCTCAAGTGCAAGGTACAACCAGTACACATTGATATTAGAAATGATCCAGCTCACTGTTGTTTAGTTGAGGGAGAGATAGACGGACAACCTTGGTATTACGATATCAAGAATCTTGTGCAGAATCAGGAATATCCGGTGGGAGCTTCTAAGACGGATAAGAAAACCTTGAGAAGGTTGGCTATAGACTTCTATTTAGATGGAGAGATTTTATATAAAAGGTCATTTGATGGAACCTTGTTAAGGTGTTTGGATGAGCCAGATGCTAGAAGGGCATTAAGAGAGGTCCATGAAGGGATTTGCTCAACCCATGCTAGCGGGCATATGATGGCAAGGAAAATCCAAAGGGCTGGTTATTTTTGGATGACACTAGAAAAAGATTATATAGACTATGTCAGAAAATGTCACAAATGTCAAATTTACAGTGACAAGGTCAATATGCCACCAGCTCCTCTGTTTAACCTAACATCTCCATGGCCCTTCGCAATGTGGGGAATTGATGTGATTGGACCTGTAAACCCAAAAGCGAGCAATGGTCATAGATTTATCCTCGTGGCTATTGACTACTTCACAAAATGGGTAATAGATTCTGAGTTAGAAGAGGCCGAGTGGGCCAAAGTGAGACACGAGCAACTGAACCTGATCAGTGAAAAGAGGATGGCCGCAATATGTCATCACCAGCTTTACCAGAAACGAATGGCTAAGGCGTATGATAAGAAGGTTAGACCGTGGATGTTTCAAGAAGGGGATATAGTATTAAATAAAATATTGTCATTACCCGGAGATGATCAAAGCAAATGGGCACCAAATTACGAGGGTCCTTATGTAGTAACAAAGGCATTCTCAGGAGGAGCATTGAAGTTAGCTAGAATGGATGGAGAAGACTTAGCTAGGCCTGTGAATTCTGACTCTGTAAAAAGATATTATGCTTGATGTAAGCCCTTAAATCAATAAAGCAAAGTTTGGCCATTGATTTCTTTCTTCTTGCATTGATCTCACAACATTCATTTTCGCATTAATCCAAACAGTGCATGTCTTGGTGTTATTCTCATCACTTATTAAAAAGTTTAGCATCAGCTGAACGCATTTCTTCTCTATATAACAGCTCAGACTAGGATCACACCCCTACGTTGGGGGCAATACAAGATGTTTTTATAAAAAAGTATTACGGAATCCAATAGATTTGAAAACCAAGCTAAAGCATTTGACAAAAGCATGACAAAAAGGCAATAACAAGTCATACATTTTGAGAAAATGACTACTTGAAGAAAATCAAAGAATTATTCTCCAAGAATATGATCAGTAAAAAGAGGCAACGCGAGAGATGAATCCAACATACGACTTCAAAAGCAAGCTCATATTAAAAAAAGAGCTTCATGAACTAGAAGAAGATGATGGGGCCTATGTTTCAAAAACCAGGTACGAATGCATGCATTGCATCTAATCATAAATCATTGCATGTATGTTTTTTTTATCGTTACAGGAGGAGATCTTAGTGCATTCCAACAAGATTGGGGACGAATAATGAATCATTGAGTGGATTCTAGAACAACAAGAAGAGAAAATAATTTTCAAACCTTGCCAGCAGGAAGAGCGACATCGATAGCATTTTGGAAAAAGGGGAATCACCAGATAGGATTCCAAGTTGATTAAAGGAGATCGCCAGAAGGGATCTCGGGTTTCACTATTTGGAGGTCGCTAGATGGGACCTCGTATTTCATGTAAGTTGAAAAGGGATCGCCAGATGGGATTCCAAGTTTATTAAAGGAGATCGCCAGAAAGGATCTCGTGTTTCATTATTTGGAGGTCGCCAGATGGGACCTCGTATTTCATGTTGGTTAAAAGGGAATCGCCAGATGGGATTCCAAGTTGATTAAAGGAGATCGCCAGAAGGGATCTCGTGTTTCACTATTTAGAGGTCGCCAGATGGGACCTCGTATTTCATGTTGGTTAAAAATGAATCGCCAGATGGGATTCCAAGTTGATTAAAGGAGATCGCCAGAAGGGATCTCGTGTTTCACTATTTGGAGGTCGCCAGATGGGACCTCATATTTCATGTTGGTTAAAAAGGAATCGCCAGATGGGATTCCAAGTTGATTAAAGGAGATCGCCAGAAGGGATCTCGTGTTTCACTATTTGGAGGTCGCCAGATGGGACATCGTATTTCATGTTGGTTAAAAAAGGAATCGCCAGATGGGGTTCCAAGTTGATTAAAGGAGATCGCCAGAAGTGATCTCGTGTTTCACTATTTGGAGGTCGTCAGATGGGACCTCATATCTCATATTTCATATAGGAATCGCCAGATGGGGTTCCAAGTTGATTAAAGGAGATCACCAGAAGGGATATCGTATTTCGATAGTTGTCAAAGGGAGGTCGCCAGAGCGGACCTCATATTTTTATTTTCAGGGAATCGCCAGATGGGATCCCAATGTTTGAGGCCGAAGAGGATTGCTGTAAAGAAAGAGCTTCAGATCGATCAAGCTTCGACCAGATCAGTTTTCAGGAGTTCAGACTGGGTTATCTTTATAAAACTTACTACGCTTTTGCTCCGTAAGCATTATAAAGAGGGGGCATCTGTTGTAACCCATTTTTGGGTCCCCACAAAAAATAAAAAAAATAATAATAAATAAATAGCCAAAGAAGGTTAGAAAAATAACAGGAGGCAGAAGCGCTCAGAAAATGGTCGGAAGATTGGTCAAGGAGGTTAAAAAATACAAAGATGGGATTTTTGACAGTATATTCTTGAAAGATGAGAGCCCTGTTGAGAAGGAAAATTTGAGTTTTTGAGGAGAAAAGCCCAAATTTGGATGTTTATGGACTTAATTGGATTTTATTTGAATTTATAGAGGATTGGAGTGCAAGAAAAATTAATTTTTAAGTCAATTTGGGTTTTAATTGGAAGAAATTTAAGTTCTGGGGCCAAAATATAATTTTTTGGAATTTATTAGGTCAAATCAGGGGCTTAATTGCATAAATATTGAAGTTTAATGGCCAATTAGGGGCTTAATTGTGAAAATCCGAAACCAGGGACCAATTTGGAAAACGCGGGTAAATAGAGGGAGCTGTCTTGATTTGATCCAGGGGCGTAATTGAAGAAATTGGAAGTTTATTGATCAATTGAGGGCTTAATTGCATAAATCAGAGGCCAAGAACCAAGGTGAAAAACGCGGCCAACTATGGGGGCGAGGACCGAAATTGGCAGGGACGCAATTGAAATAATCAAAAGATAATTGAGGGCTGAGTTGAAATTAGGCGCATTCTGGCGCCATTTTTAAATGAAACGGCGCGTTTTTCCCAAAACGACGTCGTTTCATATATATATATATATATATAAAAAGAAGGACCGAACGGTGCCGTTTTGAACGACACTGTTCCCCTTTCTTCTTCCTCCTCGAACATGCAGCGAGCATGGAAAAAAACTTTGTTTAATCAAGCATGGGAAGAAATCTTCGTGCAGCAAGCGTGCGCTGACAACACCCGGAGCCCATACACCTCGGACGACGCGAAGCCAGGAGGGCCACGCCTTGATCAACCACGCTCGCCGACCGGCGCTATCCCCCCACGATGCCCTGCTCAGCCCGCTGTTCTGCTCCCCACGCTGCCCTGCTCAGCCCATGCAGCCCCGCTCCCTTTGCTCGCCTATAAAAGAAGGGGGGAGACTGGAAGCACGAAAAAAAAAAAAAGAAGGAAAAAACCCGAGACCAAGAGAGAGAGAGACTGAAGGAGAGAGAAACAGTTGAACTAAAGTAATAAACACATAAACTCAAAGAAACGAAACTAGGAGAAGGGGGAAGAGGACAACAGTCGGGGAAGAGCTTAGAGAAAACGAAGACTGAGCAGCACCGCCGAGTTACCGAACCGTTGGGAACCGTCGCTTTGAGCCACCAACCTCCGCTGCAGCACCATCAACACGGACGTTCGACCAACAGCCTCGCCTCCACCGTGCCAGGTATTCTTCTCCCCCCTATTTTTTTTTTCGTTTCCCATTGCAGTAGTTTTCCTCCTGCATGCAGAATCGGTCTGCATGCAGGAGTTAGGGGAAGGGAAAATAATTCCCTTCCCCGTTGGGTTCTTACACTGGGCCGGGTTTCCGGCCCAGTTTTGTTATTAGTTTTTGGGCCAGACCGAGTCTGGCCCAGTCTAAAAAGAAATTTTTGTTGGGCCGATATCGGCCCAGCCTCCTTGCAGGCCGAGATCGGCCCAGCCTTTTTGTTGGGCCGAGATCGGCCCAATCCTGTTTTGGGCTGATGTTTGGCCCAATTCCAGCTAGGTTGGGTTCGGCCCATTTATTTGGGCCGGCCCAACCCGAATTTTTATTATATATATAGTATGAATTATAGTATATTGTAATATATATGTGTGTATATTGTGTATATATATTTTTACTTAAAAAAAATATTTCGAAAAAATTGTAAAAAATATTGTTGATTTCCCTGAATATTTTTGTCAAAATGGGTTAATGTTGGTTGGTATTTTTATACTGTAAAGATACAAAACCAATGTTAAAAATACCCGGTTTTCGTAAAAATATCAAAGATTTTCAGAATAAAAAATGTTTTTGCTTTCAAAAAATTTCTAAAAAATCCCTACAAATGTTGTTGATTTTTTCTGCATATTTTTATTAAAGTGGTTTAATATTGGGTTGTATTTTTATACCGTAAGGATACAAGCTCAGTATTTAAATACCCGATTTCCGTCAAAGCATAAAAAAAATAATAATAATAATATTTTTAAAAATTGTTTTGTTTTAAAATACGGCTTAGTCTCTCCAATATATATAGATATAAATATTATAACATCATATTTTTTTAACACAACAAAGAAAATTTTCAAAACAATATATGTATTAGCATGCATTTTGGCTTTAATAACCAGTTTATTTAAGCCATGAGAACTAGGCCAATATTTCAAAAATTCTAAAAAATCTTTTTGTTTTCTTTTTAGTATTTGGGATTACGAATTTATACGTAAAATGTATTCCTAAATATTATTATTTTTTGGTATAGACGTTAGAACGGTTAAGATTTTACCCGATAAGATAAAAGACCTTCTTACTGAGGAATATTTTTCTTGAACCATAGACAGACCAACAACTAGAAGTACAATAACACCTTAGTTTTTATCAGACAATAAAACAATGCAGCTTACCTTAGGTAGGGCGTATGTGGGGTGTTAATACCTTCCCTTTACGCAACTAGTCCCCGTACCCCATCTCTGAGACCAGTTGGGGTTCCTAGTGACCAAAATACTAGGTGGCGACTCCCATTCTATTTTCTACTAATAAAAAAAACAATATTTTCTTGTATCCCCATAGATGTAGATATATTTACATTGTAGATTTAAGAAAATGGAAAAAACAATATTATTTTCGCCGCGACGCCGCACACGTGCGACACTAGAAACCACGCCTTACTTCTCCGTGAGTCTCTCGCTCTTAGTCTCAAGAGTCCAGGTAGCTCTCCACCTTTAACCACGGGGACAACCCATTAAGGTTGATCTATATCTGTCTTTATACTCTGAGTATTACAATGCCTTCACCGAGCTCACCACCTTGACAAGAGTCAACTTGTTCCCAGAACCTGCGCATGCCCTCTGCTCCTTCATAGCAATCGCGTCTTAATGCTCCACAAGTCATCCACTTATTATTCAAGGCAAATGTCTTCTAGCTCATTGATCTTTAGCATGGGGGCAATATCCATGAAAGTCAATCCTGCATTTGTCTTCATACTCATTGACTATACATTTATCCACTTATATCTAGCCATCACATCGGCTCTGGGGCGTTCTGAACTAGGGCTCATATTCTGGCCCTCACACCTTCTCCTGAGGTGTCTCCGCTCGTCGTCATGCGTCGGTCTGAATCTGGGGCTCCTATCATGGCCCACACACCTTTCATCTGAGGTGTCTCCGCTCGTCGTCGTGCGGTAGTCTGAATCTGGGGCTTCTATCATGGCCCACACACCTTCCATCTAAGGTGTCTTCGCTCATCATCATGCGGTGGTCTGAATCTGAGGCTCCTATCATGGCCCTCACACCTTTTTCCTAAGGTGTCTTTGCCTTTCATAGGCAGTCGCATCCTCCTTCAGCTGGGATGACTCTAGTGGCTCCAAGATTCTCTACCACCATGTGGACTTGAGAGAGATTACTGCCACTAATTACATAGAAAGAGAAAGTTGTGGTATACTCCTTGCAATCCTCCACCTCGATTTCTATGTTTGGAGCTTCTACACCTTTCTACTTGACAGCTCCACCTACACCACTCTCTTTGGTGTCTTCGCCTTTCATAGGCGGTCGCCTTTTATTATAGACGTTTGCACCCCCTCAATTAGGTGCCTCTGCAACAGCTCATCTTTCCATCCTTACATGCATTGGAAAGGTCCTCGCGTGTTGTCTTCATCAAGAGCACAGGAGACTTCCTGTTGTACATCCATCACACAGTCTCTACTCTGAGCTTCATCTGGGAACTCTTCTTCTCCTTGCACTTGTTGTCTCATTACAGTACCTCGTTGGATCCTTCGGGTACTCCTGTACAATCTCCGTGTGCCCTCGTGCAATTTTTGTTCTCCAGATTTCTCCCTATTCCTTGCTTATGTTTAACAGCAGCTCATCCCATCACAACACCTATCCAAGTCAAAATAGGGTGCTAATCTTTATCCCCTTGCTGTATTTCTCTTCCATTATCAGGGTCTTCATCAATTCTCCCCTCGAGAAATCACAGTTACCGAATCTAACTTCTTTGGAGAAATCACCACTCCATCAGATCCTTGATCATACGGAACCCAATTGTTCCCCTTGTGCCATCTTCGTGCTAGTCTTCACCAGTTTCATTACAAACTATTACATATACGAAAATAGTATCGTATGGATAATCCTTCCACTAAGCAAGTTCCCAGGAAAGATTGGAGGGGTCACAACGGTCCCGCTTAAAACCCAATCTCCTAGACAGAACTTCTTAGGCCATATCTATCCATCGTACTGTCTCTCCGTATATACAACCATTTGCTAGCTTTGTTGCGGCTTTCCTTTACAAGTGATCTGGAATATACAGGTTTAATACATGATTTCTCAACATCTGGCGAGACTACCACTGCTTAGATTCGTCAAGATTGGTCTTCGTCAATTTTCACTCTACACCTCTAATTGTCCACATAACCGGGTGTCCAGAGTGTCCCAATTTTGCCTTCCATCAAGGCAATTAAATTCTTCACTTAACAGTTCGGCACATGTAATTGGGTAAAACATGTGCACCTTCTTCTTCTTCATCTCCATCGACCACCATGATGACCTTCAGATGCCTCCTGATCTGACAATCTCTCTTTAATAATTCACCACTGCCATTTTCGGTCTCAAATATCAACAATCCGACTGTACCATTGCATCCGGAATGATCAAATTAGCATGAAACATGTCTTGAATCGTCCAAATCGCACTTCAGACGGCTAAGCTTTGATCAAAACAATTCTGGCCTGATCAACGGCTCAGATTCAACCTCAGATCCGGTTGCACGTAGGATCAGCAACACTGGATCCTATCCCTTGGCTCGCGGCTCGGCTCAGCTCTAATTTGGCTTGGCTCAACGCGGCTCGGCTCGAGGGTGATGACGTGGCAGGAGGGTCCCACTATGCTGACATGGATGTTGACTAGTCAATTGCATGATGACGTCATCGTTACACCATGCTGATGTCATCCTTTGCATGTACTGTTCATGCCTACTGTTCACCATGGTCGGTTCAGCTGGTATTCGGGTCGGGTCAACTCATCCGGGTGAAGAAGACGCGTGGGCAGACACCTTGTCGGAGAGTGATGGAGAGTGCGGCCATGTCCGACGTCCGATTTTGATGCCGTTTTCACCAGTGGCTTCGTCTCTTCCTCCTCTACACAGTGGGATGGTCAAAACACCATTTTTACAACTTTCATTTTTGAGCAAAAAATCAAACACCACTTCAAACCATGTGCTCTGATACCAATTGTTGGGGATTCTGACGACCGGTGATGTACTGATAATTGCTCATAGGAGGAGAAGCACACTGGGACACAATATTTAACGTGATTCGGCAAATCGCCTACATCCACGGGAGAGGTTCATTTTATTTAGAGATAGAGAAAGGATACAATAAATACATGGAGGAGGAGGATCACTTCACTCTACTCTACTCCCAGCTCTCATTGCTGCAATGGCAGCAGCTCCTCTTTCTCTCTTCCTCTCTATTGCACTCATATGCTCTCTAACTTCTCACATTTTGCTCTCTAACATATGCCTCTATTTATAGGCATCAATGGCAGCTCCTCTTCCTCCTTTGTCAGCAATGGTAGCTGCCAAACTCATCTCTTCTTCAACAATGGTGGCTGCCAAACTCCATCTTTTCTTCAACAATAGTGGCTGTCAAAGTCAAGGTTGGTGGCTGCCACCAACAAGCCACCATTGTAGCCTCCTTCTTTGACAATGGTAGCTGCCAAGGATGCAATGGTTGGTGCCATCCATTTGCTGCACATGCAATGGCAACCAACCCAACAGATTTTAGTTGTGAATATATGAAATGGACATGTTTTGCCAAACTTGGCTTTCATCAAATTTTTAAATTTTTGGAAGATCATCTTGCTATTAATTTTGAAATTCTTATTTTTTTTATCTTTTTTATATTTAATATTTAGAATTGTAATCTACACGTAAGACACTTTAATTTTCAGTATTAAATAAATCAGTTTTCTTCCATAAAAATATAAAAAAAATATTTATTTCAAAAATACAATTTTATTTTAAATTGCATACGGTCACGTCTCTTAAAAATAAATTATATTTATATATTTTAGCATATAAAAAACCACAAAAATAGTTTTTTTATATTTTTATATGTATTTTTTGGATTTAGTAACTAATTTATTAAATTTATGAGAACTTGACCCATATTTTAAAAATATCAAAAAAATTATTTTGTTTGTGTCAATATCAAGGATTACGAACATATATATATAGTATGTATTCCTGATATTAAAAAATAAAAAAAATACAAAAATATATTTTAACTCTAGAATGGCTATGTTTTAATCTGATAAGATAAAGACCTCCTTACCGATGAAAACTTCTCTTAAACATTAAATAGACCAATGGTTAGAAAACATAACAATACATTAGTTTATATCAGACAAACAAACAATACAGTTTACCTTAGGTTAAGTGTATTAGGGGTGATATGTCCTTCTTATATACAACTAGTCCATTTATCCAGACTCTGAGATCAGTTAAAGTTTCTAGTAACTAAAATATTAAGTGAAGACTCCATCCTTTTATTTACTAATAAGAAATAAGAATTCTTTATTCTTTCCCCCATCACCGGAGAGATCCTGACCCGAGAGGATGATTGCCTCAACGCCATACATATGTGAGACATTTAATCATGCATTTACTCATAAATTGTCACATACATTACAGATTGCGAAACATAGATCCTCCATCTAAAATCTATTATACCTGACTAAGAAAAGGAATGGTGAACGAGAAGAGAACTAATCTGAAATCACATTATCAGAACGAGTTAGAGTCTGTGAAGAATGAAGTTGCTCGATTGACCAATCTTCTTGCGCAACTTTTAAGGTCCAAGAATAGGGAGGGAACATTTGCACAACCTCATATGGAAGCAGCAGCAGCTCACATCCCTCATACATATCATAACATAGCAAATGAGTTGTATTTTGTCCTCTTTCCCCCCATCCAGCCAACTCAAGAAAGGTATTCTTCCTGGTTATGCTAGGTTTGTTTATGACCAAAATGAGTTTAGAAAATCCAATTTTGAATCCATATTACATGAATATTTTTTTCTGTTTTCAGTTGGTAGTTTTTTTATTTGTTACCTCATGCATGATTTTAATGTTTGATTTTATTTTATTTGTTAGTTTTTTAGATTCAAACATGTTTGTGTATGGTGGTGTTACATGTTGGGATAAAGAAAGCATGTTTGAAAGTCAAAAATACTCCTTTATAAGGCTTGGAAGTGCTGGGCAGTAGCTGGGTTTTTGTTGAGTTTCTGGGCATATTCTTTGTGTTCTTGGAAAGAACAATGTCTTAGCCCATAATTCAAACCAATTTTGATCAATTTCTTTGACTAAACCCTTCGGGCAACTTCATTAGTCGATAATCTATGATTTATTTATATCAATAACAAGTTTTTGATGGAATTTAATCCTAGGATTTTGGTTTTGAACCAAAACTCCTTTTGACAAAATCATTTTTATTCTTTGATAATTAAAGTGAATGGATACAAGATTATTGATCCTTTATGATTTCTAACATGTAAGTGTCCTTTGTTTGATCGTATATGGTCTAATTTGTATTTCATGTTGCTGGGTTGGGTTTGGGCATGTTCTTCGTGTTCTTAGGAAGAACATTGTCCTAAACCCTTTATTTAAATCAGTTTTGGTCCCTTTCTTTGCATGTAACCCTTCTTTATGCTTGATTAATAAATAATCTAGATCTTATTTGTATTAATAACAAGTTTTGATAGATTTTAATCCTAGGATTTTGGTTTTGAACAGAAACTTATTTTGACAAAATCATGATGTTTAAGTGATAATTGAAGTGAATGGATGCTAGATTATTTATCCTTACATGATTTCCAACATGTATGTGCCTTTAATTTAAACATGTTTAATCTATTTTGGGTTTCACTTTGCTTAGTTTGGGTTTTGGTGCTCTTCGTGTCCTTTATTTTTTTATGTTTAATCTGTTTTGCTCAATAATTTTTAGTTATGGTGTTTAATATATTTTTTTTATTTTAGTTTTGTTTTTGGGTTTCTTTTGATCAAATTAGAATTTTTGGTTCGATTTATGATCGAACAAAAAATTTGAAGTCGACCTGTTCAGGTTAAAATTGAGTGAAGGGTTTAAGATCCTATTTGGTTTGCCTCGTTTTTCTAAAAAAAGGTATTTCTGGCTTAAGGGTATTTTTGGCAAACACCTCATAGACCTATTTTGGTAATTGTATTACAAGGAGAATTGAGTTGTTTCCCCAAACAAAACCTAAAATAACAATAAAATAAATAAATATTTTTTTTCTTGCATATGGCCACATTCTCAAATTTTCAAGCATATTTTATTTTCATTTTTACATAAAAAAATTACATTTTTATCTTACTTTGAATAAAAATACAAGAATCAGTCAAAGGGTGTCATAACTAGTTTATGATTACCCGTTAGAAATTTGCTTGTATTTCAAAAACACCAAAACAATTCAATTATTTCTTTTAATATACAAGACTATGAACTTATACATAAAATGTATTCTTGATAGTAAATAAAAAAAGACATTTTATTTTTTTTGTGTTTTTGCGTTAGAATGGTTAGGTTTTAACCTGATAAGATAAGTATCTTCTTTTTTATGAGTATTTTTCTTAAACTTTAGATAAACCAACAGTTAGAAAACATAAAATTACTTTAGTTTAGATCAAATAAATAGGTAATACAGCTATCAGGTAAGTCATATTAATCAACATTTAAAATTATACGTTAGTATTTAAAATGTCATTAATTCTAATAATCAAATAAATTGAAATACCTAAACCTAAAGAAATATAAGACACCTAGCAATATAGCAGTTAGGAATTCAAGGCTTCATCAATTATAAGTGATACCTTTGTCGGTATTAATAATGATACCACAATGAAATCATAAGATTTCTAAATTATCTGACATTCTATTAAACAACATTACAAAACACAATTCTAATTTATTAATATCTTGGAGTTAATCAAAGTGCATCAATTATCAAATAAAGATATAACATTGATTGTTTAACAAAAAAATATAACTATCAATTAAAAATATATATAATTAACTTAATCCATAATTTAACCTAAATCAACACATTTCAAACACATAATTTTGTTAATTCACAATCAACAACAACATAAAATAATTGATTATTTAACAAAATAACCTAACTATCAACTAAGATATATATCTAAATAACCTAATCCATAATTTAACCTAAATGAACTCTAACATTTAAAACACATAATTTTGTTAATTCACTAAATAACATAATTAATACTAGTTAAACATAAATTAAATCTAATTAACTAATTTCTAATTCAAAACCCTAACAATCAATAAAATCATATTAACATTAATTAAACATAAATTACATCAAATTAATTAAGGGAAAGTGTTCAATATACCTTTAGAAGTGAAATCTGTCTAGTTAGGGTGACTGGTGGTGGTTTTTTTGTTAGAATATGTCTACCCCACCACTGATAAAAAAAAGTAAAAAAAAGGTTTTCACACATAAAGCTAGAGAGAGAGAGAGATTGGTGATATAAAGAGAAATGAGTGTTTTAGGGTTGTTTGAGGTGTTTTTAGCAATAGGAAGAAAGAGATTCTTATGAGGAGTGGGGGAGAGAGAAAGAGGAGGTAAAGGAGAAAAATGGGTCATAGGACTTCAAAGTCAAAATTAGACTTCAATGTTTTTTCAAGTTTATTTCTTTTGGTCAAATGAATCAGGTCATGTGCTTAATGGGTTAACACGGGTTGGTATTGTTTTTTTTTTTTTATCATTTGATTTTCTTTCTTTAAAACATGTTTGCATGAACTAAATTTGTTTTCTCAAAAAAAATTTTATCCAACCCGCAATTAAGCAAGAGTCTCATAGCTAGTTGAATGTAAAGTTGGGAAGAAAGAATGAGATAAAAACATGAAAGAACAATATTGTTAGGTCCATTAGCTGTTAATTTAGTAATTAATAAAGTGAATCCATTAAGATCAAAATGAGGTCATCCAATCACTCTCTCTCCTTATTATTTTCCAGTAACTTTATCTTCACTCTCAACACCAGAGATCGACATGTGAAAAAAATAAAATAAAATTTGAGATACACATCATTAAATCAAATAGCTTTAATTCGCATACAGCCAGGCCAATGCATAGTAATACTTTTTATATATTTCATTATTTTTATGAAAAACTATCGATCGGTCCATAATATAACTATCACTTAATGGCGTGGGTACGTTTTTTGTCCATACTTGCTAAAGTGGAGGGCCATGACGTACAATTTTGATTCTATAGAGGGTCACATCCCCTGAAAATATTAAAGTTATCAAATTGATTTAAAAATTAAATTGTGGATTAATCCAGATTTATTTAAAAAAATATTATTTAAAAAAATAAAAAATTACATTAAGTTTTGACAAGTTAACTTATTAGGTTAATCAAATTTAATTAGTTCAACCCATACGAAATTTATTTGAAACTCTAGATCAGATCTGAGTAAACCAGTTATTGAGTTGATTTATAAATCGTTTAATACATTGAAAATATCTTCAACAATTTGATGGCTTGATAAGTTCGGTGGGGTATTTTAGAAATTTCCAGATTTCTGGCCAGGGCCACCACTGGCCACCGCGTAAGTTTGTACCTAGTGGTGCGCGTCTAAATTTTCTGTGTCGATGATTTAATGTTGAGAATTGAGAGGTCCGGCTTCGAATGATGCAAGTTTATGGTGGCAATGATGAATTCTTTATGTGTTTCTGTGGGTCAAATTCTTCGTTAAAACTGCCAAGGATAAAAAAGGGGTCCTAGCAAGTGGCACAGAAATGTTTGGCACCCATCAACCGATTCCCATCGTGCTGATGATTGACATTATTTCTATTCAATCACTCGAAAAAAGAGAAAGGGGTGGTTTCACGATTTGCTGATGAATTTGCACATGATATTTTGTTGAGGAGCAAAAGGTGACCTTGTCAGATGAACGGAAAACAAACTGAACCCTAGTTATGAGAACCAATAAGGGAGCAAACCAATTCAAGTCTTGGGTTACAAGCTAGGAGATTGACTTAGGGTTTATCCGAGTTTATACAGATCGGTTTTGATCAGGAAAAAAAAAACTCAAACCAACGTTGCGTAGGATATTTTTACTGATCCGACCAGCCGTCAGGCAGGATCTTGAATTGAATTAAAGGGTCAGGCGAACCGGATCTTTTCGAACTAGGTACAGGAACACATATATCCCATCTCTTTAACCCTGGTTGTTCGAGAACATTCTTTGCTGATAAGAAATATAGATATCTCGTTTAGTGTAAAAGGTTCGGATTTGAGAGCACAAATCTAGACACTTCTAAAAATGGTTTCCCGAGCACATTCGCTAACCATGGAGAATAAGATATCTTATTCTTTACCGAGCATCGGTGTCATGTTTATCACATGACGTGTTTCTACTTGCGTTCCAACAAAATAAGCACTTGGAATTATGCATCTTAAATCCCAAATTGGGATCTCGAGGGACACAGCTTTTCTCAATTTCATTCTCATGGGATACCAAATTAGAGGCATGAGGATAATTACCTTATTTAGACTACAAGTAAAAAGGGAGTGAAATGAATCGCAATATCTTTGGTAAATCGAAGGCAAGATCTTAATAGGTACAGTTGATGTCTTTCGAGGGAATTAGTGGGAAGTTTTCGGGGGCCGAGGATTTGAATGGCACGAGGAACACATTACATTTCCACGTTTCGAGATTGATCAATGGCATGTCACTGTCACTTCTTATCAACAATGGATTTGGGTGTGCTTGCCTCGGTGATATGGTGATTTTTTAAAAAAGATATAATATTTTTTAAATACAAATTACATCTTTAAAAACTAAAATTACATACTTTTTATTAAAAAATGCACAAGCAACCTCACATTTGAACATAGACTATGACGGCTCCTTCCATCCCTTTAGTTGAAAAATGCTGGCCAGAGGTCCAACGGGAGTTTTGAGTAATAATATCCATTCCCTTTTCTGTGATTTGTACGACCTCTCTATTGGCCTGGCTCTGTTTAAAGAAGAACGCACTTTTCCATCCTTTCACTTCTGGATCTTCATGTCATACTATTATGATTCTTTTTTAATTTAGATCAATCTTTGTGTCCTCAAATTAAGTTTTCTCTTTATCTAAGTTTTAATTAGGTAATTTTCCATTCGAACCTATGCACTTATAGTATATAACAATATTTAGTTTTGTGTATTTTAAAATTTTATATAGACAGTTTAAATTTTCTCTATCAACCAATTAAATTCATTATGAAATGAGTATATCCTCATTTATTAAATTAAAGTAATAAACTAGAACAAAATGGTATTTCATTGTTCATTCTCAATTCTATGTGGACGGCAATACTCAAGAAACATTGTCCTTTTTTTGGTGTGACGGAATACATTTTGATTCTTGAATATTTATAATTTTTCATGTTTGGTTCATGCTATTTTTGTTCATATTTTAGTCCTTATAAATAAAAAAAGGAGTGCAGAAGTTTTTGAAGAAGAAAGGAAAGAGAAAGCATTGACTTAGCTACATTTCTTCCATAAAAAAAGATCAATCTAAAAGTCAATGGAACGGATTCGTGATGGAGGGGAGAATTCAATACAAGTGATCTTGGTCTTTAACTATGCGGAAAAGTAGATTGGATTCTATTTTTTTAATTTGATTTTATTTTGGGTTTTTAAACTAATTACAAGGTGTTTTTTAGTAGGAATTGCGGTTATTGAGGATCCAACAATGTTTATTTGGGTTTTTTTAGATTAAAAAAATAGGTTTTGAATATACAACCAACTATACACTAATTTTTCTAGTCATTAAAGGTGACAAGAATTGAATTTATTATAATAAACTACATGTTATTTATCTCGTTATTCAATATATTTAAGGAAAAAACACTTTACCCACTCATTTAAAAAACACTTTTTTAGCCTTCTTAAATGACCCCTCAACTTCTTCTTCTTTTAACCCTTTAGAATATTTTATTTAAAATAACATTATAAAAATAATAGTTAAGAGATTATCCTATTATACAATTTTTTAAAAAAAACATTATCCAATTATCTCATGGTTTTTAAATAAGATTAGAGTTTTCAATGGTAATATTAATAATTATTTAATGAATAATCATATATGAATTTGATATACAAAAGTTTTTAAAAATCTTGTTCATGAATAATCGATAAAAATAAAATATAT
Organism: Populus alba x Populus glandulosa; assembly: GCA_033617975.1. Taxonomy (NCBI): domain Eukaryota; kingdom Viridiplantae; phylum Streptophyta; class Magnoliopsida; order Malpighiales; family Salicaceae; genus Populus; species Populus alba x Populus glandulosa. Next base: position 3,005,424 of record CM066156.1, on the reverse strand, counting down.
TCTTTATTATTAATTTATAAAATTAACTATTCATTTATTTTTTCTCATAGTCATTAAAAAGTTATCAAGTCATAATGTTTTTTATTTTTTCATTAAAATTCACTTTTCATATCATAATATGTTTTATTTGAAAAACAATTTTCTAAAAAAATATTTTTTTTTCAAAACAATAAATATACATTCATGAACAGAGAAAAAGAAATTTTTTAAAAGAGATATGTTTTTCTCCTTAATTCAAATCATTGTTAGTTTTTATTCAAAAAAAAACACATAGCCAATAAAAAAAAAATGCTTTTGTTAAAACAAATATTCTTATAAAAAAATTCTAATTTTTTCTTCTAGAACTTAAATTATTGTATTTTTTTATAAATATACATTTTAATTACCATAAATAAAATATGAATAAATTTTAAAAAGCAATATGTATCATGACGTGGGGCACGGCAAGCACTAAAAGGTTAGTGCAGGGTGCAATATTTCGTAATTTTGGCTGTTTTATAGTGTATGTTTTTCAATCTGTAAGTCTTTGTCACCAATTTGTTCCTAGCATCTCAATGCTGCCGGGGGTGCGAAAATAGTACATTTTGTATGGTAGTGCATATATATATATATATATATATATATATATATATATATATATATATATATATATCTTTTTTCTAAATTTTTTTATTTTTTATTTCAACACACTAAAATCATCGGAATAAATCGAAAATCAAGTAAAATGTATTTTAAAAATATTGCATCCTTAATCACTCACAAATTAGTCTCCCAACAATATATGCAATCCAAGTAAATTAAGTCCCAAAAGTTCAAAATTGAACAATGTCATATCCTCGTATTATTACACATTACTCGATTTTGTCCTCAAATATGTGACTAACAAGAGAAATTAAAAAAATTCACCGAGTACATGTGTTTTTCTCAGGTCCCCCAGCACTAGCACTGCTTTTTGGTGTCAATCAAACACTATTGGCAAATGGTGCTATAAAAGATCGATCGATCCATCGATCGTGTATATTCAAGTAATTTGTTAAAATTTGATCATTCTTGAATTATATTGCTTAATTTGAACTTCGAGAGCTTAATTTGGAATTCACATACATAATTGATGAACTTTTTTGTATTGCTTGTTCTTTAACGTAAGTAGAAAGTCGACTCTTGTTTGTAACCCCATGAAAGCATTGGTATCAAATCGACCCGACCTTAGTGGTTGATCTAGAAGCCAACTGACCTGATCCTTATCTAAAGTTGAGAATGAAAAAAAATTTCCTGGAATTAATTGATTTGGTTTACTCAAATTAGTTTACAATTCAGTTAATTTTAAAAATAAAATTAAAATGATTTTATTTTAATTTTAAAAAATATTAAATTAAATTAATATATCTGAGTTAGTTTATTCTATACTCAACCTAATTTTAGATCTGGTTGGCCTGGTAATGAATTTGATAACTATGCATGAAATTACAGTTACCTGTAAATACTGCCACATAAAGTGTAAACAATGGAGTCAATACAGTAACAGTAGTCAAATTGAGTCGCTAATCCAAGTATTGTCTACTTTTTTCCCCTTTTCTGTTTTTTCTTAAATAAAAACTAACATAAAATGGTCAAAAAGGATTAAATTATTAATGGATTCTAAAGCACGTGGATTAAATGTATAATTTTTAAAACCATGGAGACCGATTAGTTTGTTTTAATAAACTAAGGGGCTAAGTTGTAATTAACTGACTAAGGTGATTAAATAAGAAATTATATTACAAAACTATAAAGTAGACGGTCAAATCATTGACAATGATTGAGGGACAAGTTTCCTATATTTTGAAAACGATAAATTGTTTCTTCACAAATCATTAGATATGTAACTCAATTTCTAAACTAGAATATGATATGTATGTAACTCTCTATACATGAATATCTATCTCATTAGATAGTTTTTACACTCGCTATGTCTAGTTTGATGGATTATTTTGAATTGAATTTTAATTTAAATAAATATTAATATTAACTTAATCAAATTCAAATGACTAATAAATTAAATTGCAATTCAGTTAGTGCTATCAAATCAAATCCAATCCATTGTTAATCAATTAAAACTAGATGTTTTAGATTAAAAAAAATTAACAAAAATCTTTTAATGATAAAGATTAATCATATTAATTTAATAAATTTATAAATTTAGTATCTTCATGTCCGATCTTAAATTAAATTTGAGAACTATGATTTATTAGTTAGCTCTGAAATAAAACTTTAATTTGAAAACTATGATTTATTAATTAGCTCTAAAATAAAACTGGTTATAATTAAGGTTAGAATCATAGAACAAAATGTTTTAGCTCAGAATGAAACGATAAAAGGAGATATCTTTCTCTACTAATCAAACATGAAAAAGTAGCCCGGTAGTATTTGGTATTGTATTTTGAAAGTATTTTTAAAATAATTTAATTTTAAAACAAAATTAATATTTTTTATATATATTTATATCATTTTAATGTATTGATATTAAAAATAATATTTAAAAAATAAAAAAATATCATTTTAAAATAAAAAAAATTTTGAAAACAATTATCACTACATGCACTTCCGAATATCAAATCAGCAGCCAGGAACGGATAATAGCACTTGAAAAGCCTTGATTAGGAATTAAGGGTGGGTGGCTTATTCGCATAAATCCATCTTTTATTTTTTCTTTCTTTAACATAAGTATTTATTGATAGTTATCAAATCATAGAACGTGTAAAGTCGTGGACTGAGGCGGTCCAAAGCTTGATTTGATAAGAGAGGATCTTTCCCCATCTTATCGGATGAGTTTTTAGCGTTTTCTTTTTCCTTTCCTATCCACCTCCATTCCTTCCAAAGAAAGCACACAATCTCCTTCTCACATGACGTGAAAATTACTTATAATAGTGATTTTTAGTTGAAATAATTAAGATGTAATAATTAAGTTTTTGAAAGCATTTTTTAAGCGTGTTTGAAGTTGAAAAAAAATAAATCAATTTGAATGTTTTTTTTTTTAATTCTCAAAATGTTGGAATAAAAAATAATACGCCTATGAAGAGGAAATATTCCTCCATATGCGACTAGAAGTATTCCAACCTACATGCATCGGTCCCCTCAGCAATAGAACAATCACATATATTATAGCTCAGAAGTCATGGCTAATTATATGTGCTACAGTGTTGATTCGTTACTTGTAGAAAAACATTTTTGGAATATGGAATGTTAGGTCGGATGCGTTGATTGATTAGGGGGGTCATAAGAAATCCCATATAACTTCTAAAATCAAGTATATTGGATTTCTATATGATTATTCATTATCCAAGTAATATTTATTGTTTAACATAAAATAAAATAATATATAAAATTTATATTTTAGTTGCAACACCCCACCCTACTAGTAAGACATTGTCCGCTTTAGCTTACGGACCTCACGGATTTGTTCTTAACAGCCACGTATGGCCTCAAAACATGTCTTATTAATTAAGATAAGCATGCTCGTATTAGACTCTCCTTCAAATCTTCACCTGTCAATATAAAATATTACATTAACTCTGTCATTATCAAAGTCTTAATTTACCCCCATTGCATGTGTGACATCCGATAAGAAATTAAAAACTTCATTTCATTATACCAAAACCTCAACTAAGAATACCATAATTATATATTATATAATAAAAAAAGAGTTAAGCATGGTCATTGGTAAGGAAGTTCATGTATTGTAATGTAAGATGTTTTTTATTTAAAAATATTTTTTATTTTTAATATTATCAAATTAAAATTGATGAACCAAGATTTATTGATATTTTTTTAAATATTTGAAGATATTTATTTTTAACACAAGTTCATAATAGTCATAGACTCAATTACTAGACTTATATCCAACACCCTATGAGCTAGGGTTGTGTACCCGAGCTTAGCCCTAAGGGATGTGCCTGATACTCTTAAGCCCTAGCCTATTTTTAAAGTCCAATCATTTTTTTCTCATCATTAATGCATATGAAAGAGATATTTTTTCTGTCAATTAATATATATGTAATGAATGTCTTTCCTCGTTAATGCACGTGTAGGAGATTTTTATCATTTATTAATATTATAAGATAAAATAACTTTTAAACATATTTATTTTAAAAACAAAAAAAAAACAAAATTTATATGCTATAAATACTCTTTAAACTATTTAGATAAAATATTCAAGATTTTACATTAAAAAACAAATTTATATTCAGTATAAGAATAACCATTTTCTTATAATTTAATGTTTTTAGCATGTTTATTAATTTTTTTTTCTCTATAAAATTACTATTTTATTATTTAGAGATCCTCCAAAATAAATATTTGTTTTAGGTATTTAAAGTATTTATCAAAAAATACTTTTTTTTTATTTTAGAAAAAAGAGTTATTTGAATGAATTAACTCTCAATTCAATAAAAAAAAAAAACTTTATTTCTGAATATATGAAACATAGAACTATAAAAACGAATTTTTTTAAAAAAATCAATTTAATAATTGCATCCAAAAATAAAGGTTGCACTCAGCAGCCGTAAAAACAGTACTCTTTTCACAGCACAAATCCAAGGCAGGCAAAAGCAGGACTGGTACTGTGAAGTTTGAGTGTTGAACGGAGCGGTTACGCGGCCTTGGAAAAGCACGTGCCTGCACGCTTCCTTTTGTTGGTCGGAAAGACAAAACCCATTGTCTTTTTCTTCGTTGGGTCCAAATCAAGATCTCCATTTCTTCAATTCAACCCCTTTTTCAATATCCAATCATCATCAATAAATTAAAATTGGAGGTTGACCTCATGCTCGTGACTAAATTCAGTATCATGCTAGGAAAGAATAAATCTTCTTGAATCTCTTAATGATTTAATATAAACAATCTATTTTTATCCATTATTAAAAGGATTCTATCTAGCTTCAGTGTATTGAAGTTGATATACTCGATTTATTCTCTTTCTTCTAGTTTTATTTTCATTAACCTTTTTAACTCTTCAAAAGTCAATATAATTGGTTTTTTCAATATTTATCTCCTTGGTAAGAATATATATATATATATAAAAACAGAACTCTATAAAAACATCGTTCTTAAATAATTTTGAAAGGCTAAATTGTATTTAATTTATTTTAAACATCACTATATACTATTTAATATAGCGTGTTTTTTATATTTTTAATGTGTTTTTTTGTTTTTGTTTTTTAACTTTTCTTAATATCTGTTTCATATTTTTTTCTTTTGTTTTTTTTATTAAACTATTTTATATATATATATATACTTTAAATACTTTAAGATGTGAATATTATATTTAATTTATGAATACAGAGACATTAATATAGTAATATTTAACAAAACTTGAATAATCTACGTGCAACTACTCATATAAAAACTAGTTCAATAAAAGTATTTAAAAAAATTGATAAAGATTAATTTCTATTTTGTTTTTGAAAAGGTTTGAAGCCACTATATGAGACCGCATGAGCAATAGTTAAAAATCTAAAATTACTGGCAGGACCCACAGCCGTTTTTCAGGTTATGATCCAATTAATCGTCCCCACAACTATATAGGACTACTCTACTACCATCTTTCTCAAATCTATACCATCAAAGCTAAGCTACCACCACCTCCCCTCCCCCTCCTCCTCTTTTTCTTCACTAATACATGCACCGCCGTCCACCCTCTCTCTCTCTCTCTCTCTCTCTCTCTCCATGGTTTCCTATAAATGTCCACTTTTGTAGTCTTCCCAAACCAATAGAAGCTAAGCACGACCGTCCTTCTTCCATCTAGAACAACAACAACCTTCCAAAACTAACCAGTACTAACAATGAGGCTTGCTGTTGTATCAACAAGGCCATCATCCAACACTTTAGCTTCTGCTTCAAAACACCTCAACCTCACCCACCTCAACATTACTCACTCATATAACTCCCAAGCATCATCACCTTCTCTTAAGCACAAATTATCAGTGCATTGCAGGGATTTCATTTCCAGATCAACAGCAAAGCTTGGCAAGAAATGGATGGAGTATCAGGGGGTCAATAATTGGGATGGATTGCTCGACCCTCTTGATGATCGTTTAAGAAGTGAGATTTTACGATATGGGTTATTTGTTGAAGCTGCGTATCGCTCTTTTAACTTTGATCCTTCTTCATCAACTTACGCCACCTCCAAATTCTCAAGAAACTCACTCCTGGCTCGGTCTGGAATTGGAGAGACCGGTTATCGAACGACAAAGCATTTGCGTGCCACTTGCGGGCTCCAGTTGCCACGTTGGATCAACAGGGCTCCGAGTTGGGTGTCCACCCAGTCCAGCTGGATTGGTTATGTGGCGGTTTGTCAAGATAAAGAGGAGATTGCCAGGTTAGGCCGCCGGGACGTGGTGATTGCTTACAGAGGCACTGCTACTTGCTTGGAGTGGGTTGAAAATCTACGCGCCACCTTAACTTGCTTACCTGGGAAACATTGCGATTATGTGGATCCTGATGGTGGTGGGCCCATGGTGGAGAGTGGATTTTTGAGCCTGTATACTTCTCAGACTGCCACGTGTCCGAGTTTGCAGGACATGGTGAGGGAGGAAATTGCCCGGATCATGGAAATGTACGGTGATGAGCCACTCAGCTTCACAATTACGGGTCACAGCCTCGGTGCCGCTCTCGCTACCTTGACTGCATACGATATAAACTCTACTTTTAAAAATGCACCAATTGTGACAGTAATGTCCTTTGGTGGGCCACGTGTAGGGAATAGAAGCTTTAGGTGCCAGCTGGAGAAAAGTGGGACCAGGATATTACGTATAGTGAACTCTGATGATCTCATCACAAAAGTGCCTGGATTTGTGATTGACAACAATGACATGGCAAGGAACCGGGCAGTCCACGTGGCAGGACTTCCATGCTGGTTGCGGCAGCGCGTGGAGGACACACAATGGGTATATGCCGAGGTGGGGCGGGAGCTAAGACTGAGCAGCAAGGAATCACCATACCTCAGTAAAAGAGATGTTGCCACGTGTCATGATCTGAGCACTTATTTACACTTGATCAACCGGTTTGTGAGCTCGGCATGTCCTTTTAGAGCAACGGCAAAGAAGGTTCTAAATCGGCATCATATGGAGAAGTTTGAATGCAGATGAAATGAGAAACTTAGTAGCTAAGAAAATGTTAATGGAGAAATTGTAAATTGTACATAGCGTTCTCCGAAATCAAAGTGTGGGTTGCTATTTTTGTAGAGATATAGATCTGAAACCATTTTTTGTATCCCAAAGTAATTAAAAGAAAATCAACACCCAATTGCACATGAGTGGCAACATAGGGTATATATATATATACCATTACAATCTTTCTATACATGTAGAATAATTTCTTAATTAAACGAAGAAATGCAATTATTGATCTGCTTCCATCCATTCAAGTTGATCAAACATAAATGATCACCATGTTTTTTCCCGATCTTGCTCATCAACCAAACACTCGGTGCATGATTCGGGTATTTTGATTCTTCGATCTGTATGCATGGTCGATGTTGTAACATTAGAGACAAGCCACCCCTCTGACCATCAAGGATCGATGCTTGGTATTTGACAAAAACTATAACGTGGAAAACACTATCTGGTACAGCAACAAAAGGCCCAACGGGGTCTATCGTGTCATGAACATGATACATATTCCGAGCTTTGATGGGACAGTGGAAGTCGCACTATTCCACACGTACCTCTGTGGCCAGCTCTCTCCATCATTGCAACGGCAAGACAAGCACTTTCCGCCCTCTCTTGCCGAATCTACTGCTCGATTTTGAACCGAGTGGTAGGGGTACCATGCAGCTCTCGAGCTCTCGGCGGCTTACAGTCCATACAGAACAGAGACCATGCAAAATTAGCAGTCAGTCGGTGGTCTTCCTCGAAAACGACTGGCACTCGCTGTATCTAATCGGATCACCCTTAATTGTCTACATTTAGCTCACTAATATCGTTTCGGATTCGCCAGTCATGCTCTGGGGCCCAGGCCTTGTAATTGTTTCGTTTTATTGCCATCTATACATAAATTTTAATAATACTGAATATCCTGATAAATATTTTCTCTGTTTAAATAACACAAATAAATCCTAAAAAATTCTTCTTAATTAAATAAATATTATAATAAAACAATCTAGCTTACAATAATAAGATTTGTATCCCACGTCATCACCAAATTAAGAAAATATTGCAAAGGACGTCGCTCGCGCTTGCGGAATTTCAAGGATTCGATCCACCGCTCTATAGATTTCGAGCTCGAAGATCCTCCGCTTTAAAGAAGAAAAAGACTGGAATAACCTTTCAGGTTTATAGTTACGGCTAATTTGGTTTCTATCGTGGTAATACGACTTTTCAATCCGCTAACTATCAAATATTAATAAATATTTTTCCATAAGCTACCTAACTGCTGGCGTAAGCCTCTGAAGAAATTGTTTAAATTCCTAATGGGTTTTGACTTTTCTCAACTCTAAAATGGACTAAGGTATTCGGCTTTCGTGGTTGAGAAAAATAAGGATTAATTTCTCAAGCAATTTTTTTTAAGGAGACTCTCTGATATTTAAATTAATATAATTAAATTAAATAATAAATCAAGAAGAAATAGATTTAGAATAAAAGTAATGTATGCCTCTTTTTAAATGTTGATTGTATAAGTGCTCCTAGGACATTTATGTTAGTAAAACCACGATCTCGTAAAAAAAATCATGATAGGAAGTTTGTTCATTGTTGGAAACTATTTTCTTGGTCATTGAAAATAATAATTAACTACGTGGATGAACCAATAACAAGATTTGCTTGCTTAGAGTATAATAGAAATCTAGTAAAATATTTCTCTAAATGTTATGAAAACCAATAAAGTGAGATAAAACTTTATAAACTGTGATATTTTCTAAAATGAGCAATGGGGTGGCATACACTAACATGGTTGTACAACGACATCGTTCTGTATACCAGCATGAGCTCCCTGAAAATTTGCGTGGGATTGGGATGTGGTCCCAAATACGATTTGTTGGGGTGGGGGGGGGGGGTAAAGGATAGATGAGGCCCAAAACGACAGGCTGTAGTGACCAACAACAATCTATCCGATGATTTTTGTTTTGGGCCACTGTCAATATATATATCAAAAAAATTATGAAATATAACAAAAGTAACCATTTACTCCATGTGATGACGAATAAAGGTACATCATACATCATTTTCACACGAAAAATCTGACACGACGATATTCTTCACTGAAAAACAAGATACAAAGTGTGTTAATGTTACCGATCCACTTTCCTAAGACAAGTGTAAGTATTTAAACTGGGTCACATCCATCCCTTGCTTCCGATTAAAGGCACTTTCAGAGCCTTAAATCGAATTGCATCATAATAAATGAGCAAATCAGATGAAGTGACTAAAATCACCTTTGATTTGGAGAGATTTGAGCCAAGTACAAAAATCGCAGGGAACGTGTTTGACTTTTAGCCTGTCCACAGCAGTACCGGTCAGCGGTTTGGCCGGTAAGTGGTAGGGCGCACGGACCTCAAGAAACGGCCCGCGTCCTGTCGAAAAGAGCAAAGCAAAAATGAGAAAATGGTCATCACTTCTGACCTTGCATTTTTCTATTACCATTTTATTTTTCAGGCGTTTGAAACTCAATTGCTAGCAGCAACAAAAAATAATATAATCCATGTGGAACATGCCTCGACGAGGGTTTAGTTCATGGCCATAAAGATCGAGAGAGGGAGCGTGCAGACTTTTCTTTTACCCATTGTCCCACTATTTTTTTTCCCTCTTCACAATCATTGTCAAGAATCTTCAGAGTATAATGCAGATAATGGAGTAAATCTAAGGAAAAAAAGGTCATATAGCACTCACTGATATACCTAGTTTTCTCGAGGATCGAGTGGTTCGACGAAGGAAAGTAGTCGGTGGTTCATTTTAGTATTTTTGGTGCTAATTAAAATTGTAAAAATTATAATACATTTTAGGCTTTAAAACGTTTATATACACACACTAGTTGTTGACTGTTTACTGGGAAAAAAACAGAAGAAGATGAAGTCAACTCTAGCTGTAGAAAAGATGGTCTTCTTATGCGTTGACATCCACATGATAGCAACAACTCATAGAAATGACTAGCTAGCTTCCAACTGAATTAAGCCGCAATGTGTACACCAAACTAAAATAGCAATTTCAAACTGATCATGGTAACCACAAGCCGCTAAAGCACATATTACGTACCGGCCTAGCTCTCTACCGTAGTTATTAGCCTCACGTGACTCAATATTTAGGATATCAATCAAGTTGGTTTACCTATATTTTTTTTATAAAATACACTAAAATAATATTATTTTAAAAAATTATATTAAAAAAGTCAACATTTTTTTTATCAAATCAATCAGGTTACACGTCACATCAAATTAACTTTTCTAATATTTTCTGATTTTTTTTTGGTGTAACCTTGTCTAGGTAAAGTTTAACAACTTGGACAAAATAGCTAAAAACTATGGATCTAATCAATTCAAGACTTGATGATGTTGATCAAGTTTAATAAGAACGTTTTCACTCTTAAACTTGGATGCAAGAGCTGCTCCAAGATTGTGTAATTAAATTGAGATTATTAATTCGGGGTTTAGGGTGAAACTCGTACTTGCAATTTTATTGGCCCAATCAAAATCTACTTAACTTTTTTTAAAAATAAATAAATAAAATTACTTTAAATTTACTTAAATTAACTCAATACTTGCCAAGTCAAATTTAATAACTTTGCTTCAAGTCAAGTTTAATAACTTTGACTCGAGGGAAAGAGGAGTTGAATAGTTCATTCAAGGCATGGGATTCAGGTTCTTTCTTCAAATTGTAGATCCAAGCATTTATATGAAATGAGATTCCTATCCCCTCTATTTCCTCCAACCAGACAATGGCTGTAGAATAGTTAAAAAGACATAAAATCTAAGTATCATTGCTTCCCCGAGGCATCATATAAATTGCCTGTTAATTAGCAGCAACACAACAGCTATCAAAAGGTCTTCGGCCCAGAAACTTAAGTCCTGGGGTCCATCAACTAGGTTTCTTGCCATATATTTAAAAGAAAAGAGCAGAGCTTGGAGAAAAAAAATACTTTAATTTTCACTATAAAATTTTAGGTTATTTATGTTTTTCAAGATTATCAAGGTTTTTCAACTGTGATTTCAACCATGAGTGCTCCTGCTGCAACCTCTCTAGCTTAGCCTCAACCATAAACATCTCATCTTTAAGGTGGTGCGTCCGCCTCTCCAACCAAGCCACAGCTTCAGCTGAATTTTCACCAGCCCCAGCTCGCAGGCCACCCATGTTGTATTCTGGAGAAGCCACGTGAACAGTTTGTGGTCTGTTCAATAGCACGAGGATGCTCACCTGCAGTTAAAAGGGGTCAAAAAGGCAGTGAGAGTGTAGGAAGCTTATGTCCATGCGGTACCTATCGATCCAGATGACAATGGTACTGCATATAAATGGAAGGCTAATGTTATGCTCTAGCCACTACAAAAACCCATGAGACCGGGGATCTAGGACAAAGTGGATTAAAAAAAAAAAACAGTAGTTAGGTTTTATTTTTATTTATTTTTGGGTTCTTTCCAACAAACCAAGGTCATTTATTCTTAACCCAATGCAAGGATCCCAATGACTAAGGAAAATGGAGACTGAAAAAAGGAATAGAAAAAACAAATAGATTTAAATTACTTATCAGTCGTTATTCCATGGCATCATTTACCACCAAAAACAGCAACGGTGGTTACAAAAACACGGTGATAACAATCTAGCATGCACAAGATGCATGAAAAATTGAAGACTAAATATTAAAGCCACAAAATTAAAACATCATGCCAATGTTGGAGTTAATTGAGCAAAATAACTAGATTGAATTAATTATGCATGTCACCAGAAGAAATTCGGGGAATTTGCATACCTGCATCAGGATGATCACAATAAATGCAATAACTAAGACTAGGGAAATTTGACTCCGGCTTTTAGAAAACGAAAAGAGTTTTGTCGCATATTCTCCTAGCGAAGATGTAATGGATGTAGCATTTGTAAAATTTCCCTGCACAAGATCATCGGCCTGTTGACTAACAGCCACAGAACTAGACGTCTGCTGCATCCTCACATGCCCTCTTGGCTTGTAAGAGTTTTCTGAAGCTTCTCCAGGCTCCACTTCTCCTTCAGAATGAATTTCTTCCTCATGAATCATGCTGAGAGTCGGCCCTGCCTCTGCTTTAAGAAAATAGGAAATGATAGAATGAAGTTAGTAATTCAATTTCCTGGCAATATCATGCAGAGGAGGAGCTGGCGTGAAGTCTTATGATATGATATGATGATTAACCTTGTTTTTCAAGGTTCTTCTGCTTCAACAATTCATGTGCCTGAAAAATTAGTGAACATGCAGTCAATTAACCCTCCATCCAATACACACCATTGATTTGATAACTCATGTCTAAAAAGAATGAATATATTACCATGTTTATCCATATTGCGTAAGCTTCTCGACATTCTTCCACAGTAGACTGCACTATCTTACCTGTAATATTGCAAGTCATTAGGCATGAAAAATCTAGTACACATTATTATGAAAACATGTATTGCAAAGCTGTTTTCGCAATAATAAAAGCATCCATGAAATGTAAATTACAGAAATGAATAAAAATACAAGTCATAAAAGCTTGTGGGGCACATCCTGACTCCTGAGTCTTGATTTCAAGCAATTATTGAACCATAACCCCTGTTCTAAGGAGTATTTATAGCGATAGCATGAGGGAAAGCATATCAGGACTTGTAGCTCATTTTATTCCTATATCACATATAAAAGAAGAAAGATCATTTTATATTCTTTAACAAAATCCCTGTTCATTCAGTTTAGCCTTTCTTGATTACCAGGGAACCTTCCCAGTTCATACTCCAATCTCCATACGTATTATTTTATGCAAAGTAATTGCATATAAAATAATCTCAAAGGTAGTGCACCAAGAGAATCCCGTTCAATAAAGATCATTATTAGTGAATCCTGTTCGAGAAGAGTTGGGTGGTCAGGATTTTCCACAGGTTCAGAGATGCAATCCAACTGCAAATTGATCGAGGGTATTTCACACAGCCAAAGGAAAGTGCATTTCAATGATCCTCCCTCTGGTTTATGCCATGTCTGTAAGCTGTTTCTTATGGTATTATGCTAGCAGAGTTGGTAGAAGCTAGTTAGTTTTTCTTTCAGGTTTTGGTGCCAAAGGTTACAAAAAATTAAAAACATGATGATGAAATCAAGATAGATTATGGAAAAAAAATAAAACGTACACAATGGCAAACACAAACCTTTAAAAATAACTTTCTTGCTGAATACAACATCCACATATATCCGCAAAATGCAGCCTTCATTTGATCCATCGCCATCTCTAGTCACATCCCATAGTCCCTGACATTGTGTACCCATGAAGAGAAGAGGGGCATCAGGTAGGTTTAAATAGTAGGGATGGGCTTAAGCCAGATTGAAGCTCATGCCATGAACTATTTTGAATACTTGCTACCACTGGTATTTAAAAGTATCCATTCTGTTATAGACTTGTTTTTTCTTTACACAAGTTGACAAATCATTAACATAACCATTACACTGATCTCTATGCACACATTTCATTTTTTATTTCATGAATTACCCTTTTTTGTTTATTATCTCTTCTACATTAATCTGTCGTGTGAAATTGTTAATTGAATCCTGAGGATCATGACCATTCAATTAGTATTTTTTTCTCCCTTTCCACTCTCTTCCCAAATTTCTTCCTTTTTACTCCTGCAATGTCCCCCCAATAACTTTTCTTACATAGTAGGTACTTTCCTCGACATTCTAGTTGACTTATTGGTAAAAGTGCCGTACAAGGGTACCCATGAAGTCAAAGAACTGAAGAATTCCCAATAGGAGAGGAAGGAATAAATTAAATAAGAGAGGACAACCTTGTAGGAGGCTGGAGATTGAAAAAACTCTCATATCTCTGTTTTAATTCACCATGATGTGCCCCAAAATACATAAGAGTTTATGCTTCAGAAGACAGTAAGAAAATCCTAGTAACTTAATCCAAAGAAGACAATCAAAACGAAATATTGTTAAACCCAGAAATTTCTTAGATGATAGTTAATTTCTAAGAGATTATTTAAATTATAAACAAATAAATAAAATTCCATTTTCCTGTTCAGTGTCAAAAGGTTTTTAATGGGCAAAAGATCATCCAACTTATTATCTCTCCTTCAATTAATAAGAATTCCCTTTATCATTCCATCTTCTTTTCTAAAGTCAATTCCAAACCTAGGGGTAGAATGGCTGTATCCTCTCTTATTGTTAGTTTCCAACATCTTAATGATGTATTAGGAGTAAGCTGCTGACCCAAGCCTAACAATCACAGTTGCTTATGGGATACATGCCCTCTATGTCTAACACACCCTATACAATTCACTCCTAGTCTGGAAGAAAAGGAAACATGTGACAGAGAATGGTGAGAGAGAATGTTAAAGTCCAGGAGGGTGAAAACATAAGGAGGATCACCTAATATCAGATGAATCTATCCAAGAGCAACCATAACCATTTGATACATGCATTTTAAAGATGCAGCCATGATAGCATATGCTTGAAAGGAAATAACGTGACAATTCCTAAGCTCCTGAAATGATTCAATAACTTCATGTAATCCAAGAAAAGAATCAGACCACAAAAGTTGCACCTGCTAAATAAGGGCACCAGTTTCTGACTTCATGGTAGTTGATTAACATTCAATATAAAATGCCATTATACAATCTATTTCTTAAAAACTGAGTTCACACCCTACTAAATATATGAAAAGGAATAAATTTAAAACATTTTATCCATCATATCCGTAATGGCTCAGAAACAGCATGTACCTCAACACAAAAACAATCTCCAAAAGGGACGTCACTGATCTGTTGTGATGTCTCGATAACCATATTGCTGGTAAAAGCAAAAGTAAAATCACGAGGAAGAACAAACAATTGGTCAAATCAATTACACACTCCACAACCAAAAAAGGAGAGGAATTATATGGCAAATAAACAGCTAAATAAATTTAATCTGTGCATAGTCTCCATTAAGAACATTATTGATCAAGAGCTTTATATGTAATTTCCACAATGATTTTGCAACAAATTTATTTTACATCCCAAGAAAAACTAAAATGATTTGAGCAAAAGACCGGATAAGAAATGAGTCCACTTGCAAGAAAGTTTTACCATTTGAGTGTCAATAGAAAGCTAAAATCAAGCAGGCTGTAAATACTAGATAGAAAATCTCTCTTACCATAGATAGCTCCCTAGATCTACTCTTTGCAATTACTATGTACAAGACAATTTTCTCTATATAAATAAAAGACTAATCTCAATAAGAGGCAATTCAAACTAATCTATTATGGTATCAGAGCCTCTCTTATAGAATTCTTAAATCTTAGTTTTTCTTAGTCATAGCTTCATGGAAAAGTCAGATAATGTTTGTGTCAGATTTACTGGCAAAAATTATGCTGCTTGGGCATTTCAGTTGGAGATCTTTCTCAAGGGAAAGGAGTTATGGGGCTATATAGATGACAGTTATAAAAGAGACTTGGCTGTTGAGGGATCTGTTGTTACTAAGGCAGCATGGGTAACCAAAGATGCACAAATCATGTCTTGGATTCTCAGTTCTATGGAGCCACATCCGATCCTGTCTTTGCGTCCTCATAGATCAGCAAAGGCTATGTGGGATTACCTCACACAAGTCTATAACCAAGATAACAATGCTAGGTGTTTTCAGCTTGAGTTGGCTATTGCCAACTATACCCAAGGGGATCTTTCTATTCAAGATTGTTATTCTGGATTTTTGACTCTGTGGAATGACTATTCTGATCTTGTTACATCTAAGATTTATGCAGAAGGAGTGTTGGCAGTGCAGCAAGTCCACAAGATCAGCCAACGAGACCAATTTCTGATGAAATTGCAACCTGAATATGAACCAATACGTGCCTCTCTAGTCAATCATGATCCTGTTCCGTCCTTAGATGCTTGTTTTGGAGAACTCTTGCTTGAAGAACAGCATCTCCATAATCAAACCATTATAGAGCAGACAAAAGTTGCCCCAGTTGCTTATGTTGCTTACAGCAAAGGGAAGGGCCATGATATGAGCAAGACACAATGCTATAGTTGTAAGAAGTATGGTCATATTGCACCTCATTGTCCAAATAAGTTTTGCAACTACTGCAAACAGCCAGGACACATTATTAAGGAATGTTCTATTCGTCCTCCACGCCCCAACAAAGCTTATCAGACTACTATTACCACTGTTGGTCCTTCTACTCCACAGACTTTTGTTGGCTCACCTATCTCACAGCCTCCAGCAAATTTATTAACCAGAGAGATGGTGCAAGAAATGATTGTAAGTGCTTTCTCCACACTTGGTCTTTAAGGTACTGGTTCTTCAACTCTTTCTTGGATCTTAGATGTGGGTGCTTCCAATCACATGACAAACTCCTTTGGTGGCTTAAGTAATATCCGAAAATATTGTGGATCTTCACATATTCAAACAGCTAATGGCAATGCTCTTCCCATTGTAGTTGTTGGTGATACACCTCCTTTAAATGATATTTTTTGTCTCCCCAAGCTTGCTGTAAATCTAGCTTTTGTAGGTCAGTTTGTGGACAATAATTGTGATGTATACTTTTCTAAACATGGCTGTATTGTACAAGACCAGATGTCGGGACAGCTGATAGCGAAGGGGCCTAAGCACGGACGTCTATTTTTCATCCAATTTCATGTTCCACGCACCTTGGTTCCTTCCTCAGTTTTATCTCTCTTTTGTACTACATCTGAAGTGTCTAATGAAGTTTGGCATAAGCATCTTGGTCATCCAAATCCTAGAATTCTTTCCCATTTGTTGAAATCTGGATTAATAAATAATAAATTGCATTCCTCTTCCAATATGTTCCTTGATTGTGTCACATGTAAGCTTGGCAAAAGTAAGTGTTACCCTTTTCCTCTGAAGGCAGCAAAGCCACAAATTTGTTTGAGATAGTTCATAGTAATGTCTGGGGAATTAGTCCTATCCTTTCTCATGCAGGATACAAATATTTTGTAACCTTTATAGATGACTATAGCCGTTATACATGGGTCTATTTCTTGTGGAACAAATCAAAAGTTTTCTCCATGTTCAAACTATTCCTAGGACTTGTACACACTCAATTTTCTGCCACTGTTAAAATTCTTAGATCAGATTCGAGTGGGGAGTATATGTCTAATGATTTCCAATCTTTCTTGCAAACTAAAGGCATTATTTCTCAACGATCATGTTCCTATACTCCTCAACAAAATGGAGCAGCGGAACGTAAGAATCGACATCTTTTGGATGTAGTTCGGACCTTGCTCATTGAAACCTCAATTCCTCCTGAGTTCTGGGTAGAAGCTCTCATTACCGCAACTTATCTAATCAATCGTCTTCCTTCACAAATCTTAGGTCTAGAATCTCCATACTTTCGGCTTCATCACTGCCATCCTACATATACAAATCTTCACACCTTTGGGTGTGTATGCTTTATGCATCCTCCTCCACCTCATAGAAATAAACTTTCTGCTCAGTCCATTCATTGTGCCTTTCTTGGGTATAGTGTCAATCAAAAAGGTTATCTTTGTTTTGATCTACACACCAATCGAGTTCACATTTCCAGAAATGTTGTCTTCTTTGAAAATCAATGTTTCTTTCCTTTGTCATCCTCGACCACATCTCTTGCCTCTTTGCCTTCCTTTAATGACACTTCTCATATACCTAGTGTTCAGGTTGATAGAATCAAGCCACATTTGGTGTACAGGCGTAGACTACCAATGCTGCCCCCTTCAGCTAATGTCCTGCCATCTGCTCCTCCTTTGCCTCCTTCGGTGGATTCTTAGGTAACTGATTTGCCTCCCTTACTGCCTCCTTTAAGGCGCTCCTCTAGAGTATCTATACCCTCTAATAGGTTTGGGTTTAACCCATCCATGGCACATATCTCTAATACTGCTCTCTCTACCACTTTAAACTCTATTGATATTCCTACTAGTTATTCACAGGCAGCTAAAGAATCATGCTGGCAGCAGGCCATGCAGGAAGAATTAAGTGCCCTTAATGCTAATCATACTTGGGATATTGTTGATTGTCTTTCTGGTGTTATTCCTTTTGGATGTAGATGGGTCTATCAATTAAAATCAAGGCTGATGGTAGCTTGGACAGACATAAAGCCCGCTTGGTGGCTCTTGGAAACCATCAGCAATATAGAGTCAATTATGAGGAGACCTTTGCTCTAGTAGCCAAAATGACTACGATTCTGACAATTTTGGCCATCGCAACTTCACAACATTGGTGTTTACACCAACTGGACGTGAAGAATGCCTTCCTTCACGGTGATCTCAATGAAGATATCTATATGCGTCCACCAGCTGGCTTATTTTCCACTCCTACTTCTGTTGCGTGTAAGTTGCGTCGCTCCTTGTATGGTCTCAAACAAGCTCCTCGGGCGTGGTATGAGAAATTTGCCTCTACCCTTCTTGACTTTGATTTTCTCAAGAACAAATATGATGCCTCTTTGTTTCTGCGTACAACTGCAAATGGAGTTATGTTTCTATTGGTATATATTGATGATATAGTCATCACGGGTATTGATTTAACTCTGATTGATCAACTAAAACAGCATTTGCAGAACTCCTTCCACATGAAAGATCTCGGTAATCTAACATATTTTCTTGGTCTAGAGATTCATGCTGGTTCACATGGCATTTTTCTATCACAGCACAAGTATGCCATGGACTTGGTGGCTGCTACTGGTCTCCAGGATTTGCCACCTCTTGATACTCCAATGGAAATTAATATCAAGCTACGCAGAGATGAGGGAGATTTATTACCAGACCCAATAACATATCGTACACTTGTGGGCAGCTTGATCTATCTTACGAACACTAAACCTGATATCTCTTATGTTGTACAGCAGGTTAGTCAGTTCATGGCCTCTCCCAGACACCTTCATATGGCTGTTGTTAGAAGAATCATCTGCTATGTTCATGGCACTATTCGGAGAGGGCTTTGCTATCCTACTGGTACTTCTCTTAATTTAATTGCCTATAGTGATGCTGATTATGCTGGGTGTTCTGATACTAGACGTTCAACTACTGGCTGGTGTATGTTTCTTGGCCCTGCACTTATTTCCTGGAAGAGCAAGAAACAGGATCGTGTCTCCAAGTCTTCTACCGAGTCCGAGTACAGGGCAATGTCCCAAGCTTGTTCAGAAATATTTTAGCTACATGGGCTCCTTACTGAGCTTGGTTTTCAGCAGTGTACCCCCTACTCCTCTTTATGCTGATAATACAAGTGTTATTCACATTACCGCTAATCCTATCTTCCATGAGCGCACCAAAGCATATTGAGGTGGATTGCCACTTCATTCGTGATGTGTTTGAGGCTCGGATTATCTCTTCCTCATGTGTCCAACAATCTTCAGATGGCTGACATCTTCATCAAAACTCTCACACGCTAGCGTCATCATTTTCTTGCGAACAAATTGATGCTTATGGACAAGCCCGCATTAATTTGAGGGGGTATGTCAATAGAAAGCTAAAATCAAGCAGGCTGTAAATACTAGATAGGAAATCTCTCTTACCATAGATAGCTCCCTATATTTCTTACCATAGACAGCTCCCTAGATCTAGCTTAACATATATAGCTTCCTAGAATTACTCTTTGCAATTACTGTGTACAAGACAATTTTCCCTACATAAATAAAAGGCTAATATGAAGATAAAATGGATTGAAGTGGTAGGAACAAAGAAGAGAGGGAGTGAGAGACCAAAAAGATCATGGATTCAGATAATGAAAGGTGGTTTAGCATCAAAACAGCGTGCAAAGTTTTCACTCTAAACATAGCAGAACAGTAATGGACCCAAACTAGTGAAGTAGAAAGTTTAAATGAGTTGTATATGGTCCCAATTTAAGCATATACTTGAATGTGTGCACCAATGCCTCTAATCACTTTATTAATAAAGAAAAGATGCACAAAAAGGATAGGTTCAAAGATCAAACTCCTTGAACATAGTCGGGCAGAGTGCGAAATTGTGCTGATCCATCAAAACCTAACTCTTACTTACCTTTAAAACAATCCTAATCATAACAAAAATGTCCAGATATAGTGCTCCAGCATACCACCAGCAGCACTATGCTACAAAAATGTCCACCGTGTACTGCTTTAAAAATCCTCAAAAACCTTCCTTTCATTTCCAAAAAGGCTTTCCTTACTTTTTTATTTATTTTTTGATGCTATAAAATAGAGGATGATGGATAGTCAATTATTATTCCATCTTACTGAACTCATCACCAAGTCATCTTCAAAACAGTAACAGTGCATCTAAAGTGTCTCACAAATTACAGACTACAAGAACCTGTTTCTGTAGACTCGAAATTTCTGGACCTCCTGACAGCTGCCAAATTTGGCACCTGTATAAAAGCACAAAAATTTAAAACTAATATTAATGGGTAGAAAGAGTGACAACTTTGCTGAAATCACCACACAAACCAAACATAGATCCATAGTAAAGAAATAGATAAACAAATAATGCACCTCCATACCAAAATATATTTTTATAGGATGCTGAAAAGACACATCACGGGCATGCCCAAATTCCTCATTTGGGTACCATAAAGAGCACCGGAATTCTGAAATGCACAAGAGTTAACCAACCAACGATAAAGGTAAGAATTATATCATCCAACATATTCATCAAACTTAATCACATTGAAAAACTAGGGATGTTTTACTTGAGTATGGTTCCATGGGAATTCAAAGCAAATTACCTTTATCTCCACATCTACTATGGAAAGATTCAACAAAGCTAGCAGCAGCATCTGAAAAGAACAAATGAAAGAACTCCTCTACCTTTATCTGCATTCCTTAAAATAAAAGAAGATCAGAGAAAAACTCTTTAATGTGGCAATATTTATTGAATTCTACATGTAGCATGACAATGAAGGAGCAAATTCAAAAGAAAATACAAATCAATAAAAGATAGAACACTACCAGAAACTTCGTCTCTCCAACTTCTTTAAAAGATTCACGTCCTGCATATCAGAAATACTGTTCAATTAACAGAGAGCAACAAATAAAATAGTAAATCCACACCAAACATCATCCCAAAATTTTGCTGATGCAAAAAATAACCACAATCACAACATTATTTTTTGAGCAGAAAAAAGCTCCATGACCCACATCCAAAGGATTCAATCCTCTTCATGCCAAATCTTTGCCGGGAATTACCAAATAATTACTCTAATAGATTTAATATCAAATTCCCAATTGCTTGATTTAGAAATGACCAAATCTTTTCAGTCTCTAAATAAAAGACTCTAGATTTAACTAGAAGGTGGAGAAGAACCACATGCCTTACAATCTTAATTATTAGGAAGATATTGTAGCTAACTGGAAAATGAGCTCGTTCATTGCATGTTATATACAAAACAAAACCACAATTAAAATAAATTCACAAGATATAACTAACTCTGAGGTGCTTCAAAATTTTCCACATTCCATGCCAAAGTTGTTGAAGATAAGGAGTCGGTATTTATAACTAGCTCAACATCCTGTTCCACTTCATCAGCTACTTGTATCTGTGTTATTGAGACAGTGCCATTTTCAATGGATGCTGAAATCTTAGAATCAGGTGAGGGGGCAGCAGCCATTTGCCTGTATTAACATACATACAGGCAATTTCTGATCAATCCTCCAAAACATGAACCAGAGACAAACTCATCTAAACTCTATATGGCTTGTGAAAATACCTGTCAGGGGGATCTAACTCACTGACTTGCTTGAAGTTATTCACCTTTTCAGTTACAACAAGTCCATTATCTGGGTTACTGGTTACAGAAATCGAATCCTGAGGTCAAATCAGCACATAAGAAGGCGACAATGAAACAAACAGGCCAACGGAGTTTTTTACCATTTTATAATTCACAATGAAGTAATAAAAATTCATTCAACGAGTTTCCAATGCTTTAAAATACCTGTTGTTCTGTGATCAAATTGGAACCATTACCGTGTTGTAACCATCCATCAATGATGAGCTTCAAAGCTTCATCGCGAGAAAGGAATGATGCAAAGAAGTACTGCCAAACTAATAATTGGATTTAGATGTCGCAGTTGTTACTAAAAATTGGAGGTAAAAGAGCACTATCATAGCAACAATTTCAAGAAATGCCAAGCACTACCTTCTTTCCTCCGGCACAAATTTCTATAGCATTAGGGAAGATCCCAGCTGTCTTTGCTCTTTTTACATCCGTAATTTCATTGAAAGGGATTGTTTTCTGGATAAAAACACATCAAACATGTCAGGAAACAGTCAAGAATGAGAAAGGGAACCATGAAAGACAGAGACCACAGTAACAAAAATAAAGCTGATGTTCAAACATTACCTTTGTCTCAAATCCAAATATGTTGGAATAAAAGCAAATGTGATGTACAAAAAGGTACATATGCCCCTGCAACATGTAAACAGTAAACAATGAGTGAATAATTTAGGAAAACATAATCTTACCCCCAGATAAGTTTTAAAAAAAAGAACTTGTATAAACAAAAATTATCACGTAACTCATCTGTGATATCATTTACCTAATGAAATTCCAGGTCAAAAAGATGAGATGCAGCATGCTATAGCAATTAATGTTTAATGCATGCATCTCCAAGAAAATAATAAAAGTCAGCATCAAGATTACCTGAAGAAGAATACTCTCCTGGTATGCACAATTAAAGTCTTGTATGAGCACCTATTGGGAGGGGACAAAAGATGAAAATTTTAGATGCATCTTCGAATAAAACAGAGGTCCTTTAGAACTGTTAAGATATCCTCTGCTGTGTGTGAGCGAGGGGGGTAATATCATAAGTTTTAACAATAAGAACCATTCCAGAAAATCTCAAACCATATATGATAAGTTCAAGGTACAAACACGCACGCGCGCATGCTTAACTGGCAGACAATTACAAGTGCAAGAAAAACTAAGCATTTTGAACTGTCCCATACCTACAATATGTTCGACAGTTTGAAAATGACACTCAACAGATTACTTTTCGTCAGCTTCTTGGCACATTCGACAGCACTTACATCAATTTTCACCTCATTATATTTGAAATTTGTGTTCTAACTTCTATTTGATATATTGGTAAGCTTTAGAATCCTATTAACTTAAAGCTACGATTAATCACCCTAGACTGGGTCCAGCTGTCACCACAAAAGAATAAAAATACAATGACATGTTGTGAACCTCCAAACCTTCTTAGATCCCCACTCGAAGAGAATTTCTGAAATGTTACAAGTTATCGGATCCCAACTCCCATAGAATTAACAGGTTTTCGTCTTGGTAAAATTCTCGATGATATTAAACCTCAAATTTAGCAGTGATATAATTTAACGAAACCAAAACAACTACGAATAACGAAGAGCAAATGAAGATTTAGCATAAAAAACTCCTAAGAGATAGCAAATGAGTACTTAATTCTCTTTTTTTTCAGCTTAGGAATCCTTCGAACGAAAGAAAAAGAAATTTAAAAGACATGATCATCCATAGTATAGAGTGACTTACTTCCTCCGTTGGAAGACGAAACAGTTGCCTATACTCTTCACTCCTCGCTGAAGCCGGTGACTGTAAAAAAGAAAAATACAGTAAACAGTAAAATCCAAAAAAAAGAGCCGCTTGATCAAGTACAGGTGTGAAATTGAAGGAGAAATACGTGAGGATCGACTTCACGACTAGGACTAGGAGAAATATTTGAGTGATCATTGAGATCAGGCGTCTCGGTAGCGAAAGAAGAGGAAGAAGAGTCAGACGCGGCGTCTGTTGCTGATTTTGAAGAGAGAACATCCATCGCTGGCGACGTGTCAGGCGTCTCTCCTCCGCTTGCGGATGCAACTGCTGCCATGGCAGAGAACGAGAGGGAAGCAGGGAGAGATCGATCTAGGGTTTTTGTATTCGAAAGGAAATGGTGAAATTGGACTGGAAAGCGATCGTGGATTGACTACTGGCGAGGTGGTTAAGTGTTGTTCGTTTCCTGTTTTTTAGGATAACGGACAGAAATTGGTAGACGTTGCCGTCCGTTTAAGTCGGTACTCTGTGTCTGTCGCTAATCGATGTCGGTCCTAGTTTGGGAAGTTTACGCGTTAAGACGTGGTGGTTGGTTTTGTGAACGACACGTCATTATGTGATCCGGTACCGTTTCGGGTGGATTGAGGGAGACGGGTCACGTGGTAGGAGAAAAATCTAAAAGATTTTTTTGAGTTTTTTCAGTATAGAAGTGATGGTTGTTTTTAAAATATTTTTTATTTAAAAATATATATTAAAATTATATTTTTAAAATTTTTATTTTTGATATTAATATATTAAAACAATTTTTAAAATATAATAAAAAATAAATTTATAAAATAGATTTAATTTTTTGTAAAATTATTTTCTAAAAACAATAGAAGCTTTGTGTGTTGATAGCAAAATCCGATTTGTAGACTTTTTGACAAAAATATTTATTGGGAATTAAAAAAATACTTGTTTGGTATTTTTTATATAACTTTTTATTATTTTAATGTTAATTTTAAAAATATATAAAAATATTATTTTAATATATTTTACATTAAAAATATTATTAAAAAAAATCATTTACTAAATATACACTTTATGCGAAGAATGATTTTTTAATTGAACAATAATAAGAGCTATCAATGATCATAGTTAATAGAACCAGCTCGGTCTAGTGGTTTAACCTAGGAATCAAGTTACCAGGGGTCTGGCCAGGTCCAAAGAAGTTTAAAGTCGGCCTTGCAATTGATCTAGTGAATTTCATTTGATTTTTTAGGTCAATCCATGACTTAAATGCCCTACAAAACATGATAAAAACTTTTTTTTCTGTCAATAATTTTGCAACAGGCTAAAAAATTTAATATTTGATTCATCTGACATGTTTTAGGTTTTTTATAGCATATTTATTCAACTGCTAGTAGTAGAAGAAGAAATGAAGCTGGAGTGGTTGGTAGAGGGTGATGAAGTGGTTGGAGATATTAGAATCATACCCGTTATTTTCATTTGGCATCGCTAGGGGAAAAAAAAAAGGCTTTAGAACCTCATCGTTTGTGTTTTTCCTTTTCTTTGTGTCAGAATTTTTGTTGACCAGAACAACAGATACACTTTGCAACAAATATGAAATTAGGTGAAGCAGGAGCGTCTCTCTCTCACACAAGGAAAGCAGATGGATTTCCATGGCAAAGGAGATGTTGGGACTTCTAAAACGCTGGCGTTTTGAAGAATAAGAAACATCAAATTTACAGCTAGTACAATCAAGTCCAGATTTGCTTTCGATTTTTAAATTGCATCCATTTACCATATTTTTTTAAAATGTTTCTTGGTTAAGCTGGATAACCATGCGAATGACTGAAGGATGGTATTTAACGTGCCTTTAGAAGCACGACCAGCTAGTGTTGTTAAAAAAGTTTTCATTTTTTTTATGTTTTAAATCGTCACTTCGAAACAGGTTTTAAAAATACAAACAAGTGTCAGCACATGAATGCTATATTAGTGGTTAATTTAGCACGTGAATGCTAACTATCAATGCTAACTTTTGATCGACTGATTATTAATTATGAGTAATAAGATATAAAGGTTTAATCTAAAATGGTATACAAGACAAAAGAAATATGAAACGAGATTGTTGAGATAAGATTGATATGTATTTGGTACGATGGACAAAGAACAAATTTTGTTCCTGTATTATTTGCATGGTGTAAGGAATGAAACAAAACTGAATGTGAAAGTATATATTTTTGTATTTCTTGGTTGTATTAAATATTTTCAAGGGGGTGTTTGTTTTATAAAATATAATTTTATATGAATTATTTTTCAAACTCTCTTATATTTATTTAATTTCAAGAAAATTGATCAATGAAAGGTGATTATAGTCAAAGTAAAAACTCAACCCTAATTTTTGGATTTACAATAAAAAGGAAAATAATTAAATTAATTTTAAAATTAATATTTGCTAAACTGGGTTCAAGGGCCTTTTCATTTTTTTTTATTGATTTTTGGTAAAAATGTTTTTTTATCTAGTAAAAAGAAAAAAAATACAGTTTGAAGTAATACAAGTATACCGTCGTTCTTGCATTCTCTTATCTTCATTAAATTTAAAATCATAGGGAAAATAATTTATTTGTAAATCATGCATGTTTTATTATTTCAGTAGAAATATTTCATTCTCTTCAAACTAATATAAATTTTTAAACTAGAAACAGCATAATAAATTTCATGTAAGTGAATTCATATAAAAATAAATTGGCTGGAAATACAAATATTCATAGTTCAGTTTATAAGACATATAAGAGTAATAAAATTATAAACGAGGGATTCAATGGAGGAATTTCTGTAAAGCAATTGTTTTCTAAGAAATAACAGGTAGATAAAGATGTCATTAAAAAAGGAAAAATAATATGGGCCTGAAGTTGAGCCCATGCACGTTTGGGCTTTCTCTAGGCCTAATCTTTTTTTCCCCTCCACGTCCCTCTCAGGAATAAGATACAAAAATTTAATCCATTCATGTCTCGGAGATAGACAATAATAATTTTTGTCTTTAATTTCGTGAGTCAAACACGATGTTTTTTCCGAACATGTTTCTTGCATGCTTATGTCATCATGTCATTCCAAACCCATTCACGAGGATGAATTGGATAACAAAACAAACTTAGGGTTACTTTACATCTTAGGCTCGCTAGCTAACATGTCCAGTCAAGAACCCAAACGTTCTGTTGCTCGAGTTTCCGAACTCAAATACAGGACTTGGCTTCTGGCAATGGGCCTGGACAGTTGAGAAGGAAACTTTGAATTAACAGTGTCACGATATTTTTTAAAAATATATTAAAATAATATATTTTTATTTTTTAAAAATTATTTTTTATATAGTACATAAAAATAATTTAAAAATATTTAAAAATATTAATTTAAAATAAATAAATAAATTTAAAGTTTTTAAAAAGCAAAACTGAGAAGTCTTGTGTGGGGTAGTTGATGCTCGCTTTTTTATAATGGGCCACGGTGTTGTTGACTGCATATGTCTGGGCTGTCAAGGATTGAAAATAGTCCATTCATGTCTACCGACTTTCTGTCAATTAACTTGACGTAAAAAAATATGAAAATGAAATTAATATAAAATAATTTTTTTACCTAATTTCTCATTTAAATAAAATTTAAAATTAAATGATATATGAGCTACATCAACGTAATTCAATTAATTTGACCGGTTAAAAAATAATCCACATAATTATTAAAAAAAATACAAAGATTAACTTAAAAAAAAATCAGTGAAACTAAAATAAAAGAATAGAAGCTTAGTTGAAAAAAATAAAGAACTTAACTAACAATATGAACAGAGAAACTTCTTGATTCCATTGTTTTGTAAAAGAAGTAACAAGTTATCTTCCTGATCCTATAACAAATCTCTCTAAAGTTAATGTGTATTGTCTACCCGATTTATAGATTTAGTATGCTAATCCGAGTTATCCAATTTATAAATTTGATAAGTTTACCTACTAGCTGGACATGCTATTGTGGTTTTTGATTCGTTAATTGTTTTTAATAGATTTTTTTTAATTTTATCTTTTAATATTGAATTGGTTAGGGAATAAACCACATGATTTTTTTCTTTTTATTTTTAAGTTAGTGTTTAATTTTGTGACTATATATTTTTTTATCATATAGTTAAAAAATATTTATAAAAAATAAATTATTAAAACCAATAAAGTCCACGACATTATTTATTTAGGGATCAAGATTGGTCTGATAAATCATTGTCTCAAAAATTTTTGTGAAAAAAAATTATCATTTTAAAATTTTGTTGGAAGTGAAGCCATGTTTTTACTGATAATCAAAATTACATTTTAATTCTTAAAATTAATCAATTTAATTTAAATCAATTCACATGTAATTTAGTTTAAAACTCAAGTCAAGTTAGATAAAGAAATATGTTGCAAGATTTTAACATGGACTGATTAAGCCAGGTTTAATAACATAATTAAAATTTTCTAACCTTCGGTGGAGCACAGTGAAACTAACTAGTAAAACCGAAAACTTGTGGACAGTAATGCACACGTCGTTAACAGCAAGTATTGAGTTTTTTTGTGGGAAATTGAATTGATACGAATTGTAAACCTTTGGTCGCAATTCTAGTAAAAAAGCAAAATCAAAACTGTCATTTCCAAGAAATTGAAATCGAGACCTCAACGCTCGATAGGTATAGTAGATTTAACTCACCACCTACTACCTTGGTTGGCTGAAGGCTTCGAATCGGCTAATCTTTTAGAGATGTTAGTGTACTTGAGAATTATTCAAGTCATCTCTCTCCCTCCAAGAAACACAAAAAAAAGTACACCCAGGCTCCTTATTTAGTGCATGATTCAAAGGTAAATCCCACCAACTAAGAACACACACCCACTGCAAAAAGTCATTTGTGGACCAAGAAATTCTCAAGTGAGAGATAAATCATGAAAGAGCCCACTTTCAATGCTTCTTTTTCCAATTCCAATACTCTAATCTCCTACTTTCATAAAGCAAGGGCAGCAACATGCAAGACCCACAAGATAAAGATGGCTACAAAATGCTTGTTTCTTGGTTTCTGGAATTGTGGGTGCAGGGGATACTTGGTTTTACAGTAGAATTCACGTTTCATGATTCTTTAATTTTTTTAATTTTAAGTTAATTTTTTAACATTTTTTAAATATATTTTACAACACCAAATTAGCATATGAGCAGCAGCATTGGCTAATCATTTTACTCGCTAAGCAGAGCTTTCATGGGACTGGAGACGCACTCACCCGCATGACAACTTGTCCAGTATTGATCGTGACCATCAAAGAAATAAAGTTTTCCAATCATGATCCTCATCATCCACTTTTTTTTTTTTAATTTAATTTCCCCACTTAACCAGTTTTATGGTTCTCCTTAGCTTTATCTACATACTGTGTTGGGATGATGTCAGGCAAGTGAGCCAGATTTAGTCACATTCAATATTCTTCCTTTCTTGACTAGGTGAACGTGAAGGGAGTTGAATTTGGTCTATGAAATCAGGCTTTGTTGGATTCCAATTTGAAACAGTTGCTTTGACCAGTTTTCTCCAGTCGCAAGCATTCGAATATATTTTAGAAAATCTTGGTCAAAAAGCTGTAAACTGATGCGAGAAAAAAGAAAATTACTAGTTACTAGAACCGTAGGCTCCAAATGAAAACCTCCTGGAGAGAAGAACAAGAGTACGTGAGGGAATTTTTTTTATATATATTTTAAGAAATTTAATCCAAATAATATATGGTGGATTGAAACTCGATATTCATATTATGATTTTAAATTTGAGAAATAATTTTTCCATCGATGCACAAGTTTGAGCATGTGTACCTTATCTAGGGTGTCTCCATTTGACTCCAAATAATCTCTGTGTCGTTTTTATCCCTTAAGTTTTTTTTTGAGAATTTCATTTAAATTTTTTCACAGGTATTTGGTTATCGATTCCATCCAAACTGTATCTCTTTGTTTTTGGAAACGACATGGTTTTATGGAACCTAATATTTCTTATTAAGAAATTCTAACAAAATCCCTTGATTGGGAAATCAAGAATGTTTAACAATAAAATCAACGCAGAATTATTTGGTTATCTGTCATTGATAAAATAACCTTGAAAATTCATGATTTTAAATTTATATTAAAATAAATTTATAATTAGAACAAATAAAATATTAATCCAATGAAACTCAATTAAATTTTTAATAATTCAGCTGACTCAATTAATCCTAGTTTAATATCAAATATTGTTTTTTTTTAAATAAACATTACTATTTTAATACTAATCAAAATTGACATGGAAGATGAGTATGCGTTGTGTATTGAAGTCCTTTTTAAAAAATATTGTTTTGTTTAAAAAATATTAAAATATTATTTTTAATTTTCAACATTAATATATTAAAATAATAATTTAATATATTTTTTAAAAACAAACCTATTTTTTAAAAACAAAATCCATCCCACTCAAAACTGGGGTTGTAATAATTTAAGCTCTTTACCGTTCTGGATCGGAATTTCCAGAGGCAGAAAATAATTGTCTGAAGTGACAACATTCTGGACCTGCAAGGCACAGTGTAAGAAGCTGACGACTCCCTCCCTTTTTATTTCTTCTGATTATAATATTTGCCCCTATCTGATCGCGGTCCAGACATCTACCGTTTTTTGCTTACACTTTTTGTTAATTATTGACTGCCACGTTAGGGTCCAGACATGCACGCGTGACCAGTGCCTTTACAAGTGTCTTGATGTTGATATTGTATAAATAATTGTTTTTTAAAATAGTTTTTTTTGTTAAACAATTATATTAAAATAATATATTTTATTTTTAAAATTTTATTTTTAACAACCACGTATAAAAACAGTAAAAAATATATATAAAAAATCTTTGTTTAACCTGTACTCTCTGAAACAGGGCATAATATCCAA
This sequence comes from Populus alba x Populus glandulosa, assembly GCA_033617975.1. Taxonomy (NCBI): domain Eukaryota; kingdom Viridiplantae; phylum Streptophyta; class Magnoliopsida; order Malpighiales; family Salicaceae; genus Populus; species Populus alba x Populus glandulosa. The sequence continues at coordinate 2,974,890 of CM066156.1, read as the reverse complement.
ATTGACCTATGTTTTCTCCTTATCTTGGCCGTCATCATGTCTACACAGATCCTTTGGACAATGTCAGTAAAGTATTTTTAAATAGTTTTTTTTTAAAATAATTTTTGTTTAAAAATATATTAAAATAATATATCTTTTATTTTTAAAATTTTAAATTTTATTTTAATATCAAAATAATATATATAAAAAAATTAATCTAAAACAAATAAAAAATAAAAATTTTAAAAGCAATTTTCGAGAAAAAAAAAACAAATATACTTTAATAATTCTCATTGTCAAATACAAACTTGCTCCTGTAGCTCTTTCCCATACATTCCAATAACGTACTGAATTGTTATAGTCAGACTCGTAGTTTCATTGTTGAGAATTTTTTTTTTACATTGCGTAAAATAAATATATATCATATTAAACATATTGAAAAAGATTGGATGAAAAGATCTTAGTAAAAATGTGAGAAACATTTAAGACTATTAAATTTTACAAGTTTGCAATGTAATTGAAAATGAGTACATTAGTTAGGATCTAAATTGATTTTCCCTTTTCTTCTTTTTATTTCAGCCTTGACTAAATTTACGTGTTGAAACCAGTTTCTGTTTCGATTAATTATTAGATTGTTGACATCAAAACCAACACATTTAAGAAAATTATTTTCTAATAATCTCTCATTTGATCCAAGATGAGGTTATATGTATATATGGTAATGTGATTCATGATATTTTTTGTGTTTTTGAATAAAAATGTATTACAAATTTTGTTTATTTAATTTTTATATTAATATATTAAAATTGTCAAATAATATTAAAAAGTATCAATTTAATATATTTTTAATAAATACAATATAAAAAGTATACTTCACCATCGGATCCAACACCCCAGAGATTGCTGGAATAGTTTTTGGTGCAAAAAAAAAGAAGAGAGAGGTTATTTTATTATATCTCGGTGATCTATCTCGGTCCATGAACTCCTCGAACGAGGAACATTAACAGAAGGTAAATAGGAAAAATGTCTTGAAACCTTTTGATAGTCTAATTTCAACGTTTGAAAGGGACGAGTAGTTGTCGATGAATTCTTGCTGAGCGATTACCAGGCAAGGTTTTGGTAAAGGGTGATGCTTTGAGTTACAAATACGTCACTTACCTTATGCACCCAGTCGCCTAGCTTTCTCAGTATCAATGCGTACATATTTGACATTTTGTCTGTGATTTGATCTAGCAACCCTTGCTGCTTTCTCTCTCTCTCTTTCTTGTTTCTCTTTCATTCTTTTTAAATTGTGAAAATTCAAGGAGCTTACATCTACCTTAAAAAATGTTTTAAAATTTTAAAATTAAAAATTAAATAAATTTTTAGTAGCTTTAAAATTTATAATATATAAACTAGTAACATTTTTTTTAAAAATCCATTACAAGGATAACAAAACAAAAAAAGGTGTTCGAAAATAAAAAATTAAGAGTAAAAACAACTGTTATTAAAAATAAAAAGCAATAATAGCTAATCAATAAACGATTTTTTAATTTCACGAACGGATATTTTTCATAAAAGCAAAAATTATATATTTATTGACTGATACAATTTCAGAATCATATACTTAGAATTCTTTCAACCATCCTTCAAAAAACCGATATTAGTAAATATATAGATAAAAGGTGAATTGAACGACTCCTAGCTTTCCAGAGTAGAAGATTTGAAATTTAACTATAATGGTTTTTAAAAAGTGAAAAAAAAAACTATTTTAAAAAAACAAATTAGATAACATCTTTTTTTCCAAAGGTTAAAATTATCCATAAATAAAGAGTGTATCATGGTTGAATCAACACTAAAATTATGATAACTATGGTTTATACGGAGTGAAATATCAAAAACAAAAAGATATCTAACACGCGCTAAAAACGGGAGTGAGAAATAAAACGAAAATGGAGAATCCAAACCCGATCCTGCAAAACCAAGAGAGGGAGATTTGTGTAGCTTAAAGCACAAACACAGTGGATCCCACACCCAATACACACTGGTCCCCCCCACCCTCGCATCTTCTCTCCCTCAGCAGCAACTGAAAAGAAAAAAAGAGGAAAAGCCAGCACTTCAACAACACTAGCACCACAGTACTTCCCCGCTGCCCATCCATACAAAGTAGCGAAAGAAAAGCAAAAGCAAACACTACTCCCTGCAACCATCAACCAAAGCTTTTCTTGCAGCCGAGCTACCCTGTCGGAGCATTCCAGGGAGAGAGCTAGCAAAATTTTGAGAGATTTAGGGAGAGAGTGTGTGTTTTAGAGATAGGGTGCGAGAATAAGCAGGACTCTTATTAATTTAGTTTCATTTCTAAGCTTTTCGAAAGAGAGAAACAAGAAGAGGAAAAAAATTCCAGCTGTCTTCTGTCTCTCAGCATAATTCTGCCGTACAAGATTCTTTTTCATTTTCGTTTATTTGTTTAACAGGTGCCTTTTTATGTAATTTTTAATTATTTATTTTGTTATGTTCTCTTTGTTTCTGGTTAAATGCTGTTCGGTTGTTCCTTCCTCATGCTTTGTTTAATTTCTATCTAGGGTTTCGAGATCTCTCTCTGCTTCAGAATTTTGGATTTTTGTTTTGACTTTTTATGTTATTGCGTGGAATTAAAGGGTTTTTTAAGGTAAGGAATGGTGGTAAGGGGAATAATCACAAAGCAAGTTCATCGAATTCCACATTCTTTGCCTTTTGTTACTTTATTGCAGTTGATTGTGAATGAAGTTAAGAATTTTTTTTTCGTTTATTGAATTTTTAGATGCTTGATGCAGTCAGATTTGGAGGTTAGGTTTTTTTTTGCTCAACTGCCTTGTACAAAACGGTTGGTGATTATATCTAATTTGTTTAATGACATTTCCAAGTTTTTTTTTTTAGTTCTAGCATAAATGTGTTGTTCAAAAATCTAAACAGCTAGGAAATCAATGGAATAAAAGAGATTTAGTGACCACCGAATCGAAAATTAGGTAGTAGATTGGGTAGTGGGTGAATTGCTTTGAGATTCTTTTGTGTTTTTCTTTGAAGAAAATGTTGATTGATGATATCTATATTTCTGCTTGTCTTGATTGTGATTGAACAAGAGGTAATCATATTATGTTTTTCCTAAGACTAACATGACACTGCGGATGTTGTTTGGATAAATAAATACGGGCTGTTTAAAGTGCCTAATGATTAGTGGACTCTTTGATCTCCATTTGCAGGTTTATCAGCAGAAGGATCAATCCATGTAATATTGTTAATTTCATAATATGGAAAGGGTTGCAGAATCGAAGGCTCTTCCTGTGAAACTGCCTGTTGTGAGTCAGGTATCGTTAAATGCTTATGTAGTGTCTGGGAGAGAAGCGAGCCAGGCAACCAAGCTGCAGACAGGTCTGGTAAGAGATGTGGCGGGGCGATTTAACGGAAAACAATCCCAAATTACAGACTTTCCTGTGCCTGTTAGACCGTGGAAAGGAAAAGTCTCTGCAATTATTGAAGAAGAGTTGATGCCTGATGTTGTTGTTAGTTCTAAGGGCAGTGGTGATTACTTTGATGAGGGTTGCCCTGGTTCTTTCTCCGGGGCAAGTCATCCACCTGAACCTATTGATACAGATCTAATAATGAAAACAGTGTATGTACCAGTTGGTCAAAAGAAAGCTGAGCCTCGATGCCTTGTGAAGAGTATGTCTGTGAAGGGGCCCTTTCTAGAAGATCTTTCAATCAGGGTTCCACCCAAAAAACCAAGCCTGGTGGTTCTTTCTCCAGCAGAAAGTTTGGTTGAAGAACCTAATGACTTAGTTGCATTGCCTATTCCATTTTCAGTTCCTCGTGCATCACAAAATACAGAAAACTCTCTCCTTCCACCTGATTCAGAAGAGAACGAATGTGTGTGGGACACCTCTTTGCCTCCTAGTGGTGACGTGAGTCCACATAGTAGCATTGACAGTATTGGTGTTGTCACAGCTATGAGCATTGTCAATAGCTGCGCCAGTACATATCGGAGCGATGCTATTACAAGTGATGGCATGCTTAGTATAGATAGAAACTGTGAGAGCACAAAAGGGAGTGTTAGAGGGGATTCACTTGAAAGTGCAAAGACTAGTGTTAGTCGAGCAAGTGACAGCAGTGGCCTTAGTGATGACAGTAATTGGAGCAATATTACTGGGAGTGCAAATAAGCCTCACAAAGGAAATGATCCTAGGTGGAAGGCTATTCTTGCCATCCGAACACGGGATGGATTTTTGGGTATGAATCACTTTAGATTATTCAAACGGCTTGGGTGTGGTGACATTGGCAGTGTTTATCTCTCAGAGCTGAGCGGGACTCGGTGTTTTTTTGCAATGAAAGTAATGGACAAGGCTTCCCTTGCAAGCAGGAAAAAGTTGACAAGGGCTCAGACAGAAAGGGAGATTTTGCAGTTGTTGGATCATCCATTTCTGCCGACTTTGTATACTCATTTTGAGACAGACAGATTCTCATGTTTGGTAATGGAATACTGTCCAGGAGGTGATCTGCACACTCTGAGGCAACGACAACCTGGGAAACATTTTTCTGAGTATGCTGCAAGGTATGTTTTTTAGTCTAGCAGCATTCTCTCCATTACCTGCAGCATTTATTTATTTGATCATTTTGAACAAAGAGTGGTGTCTTTAGTTCTCTTCCTTTATGCCATTTCCTACAATGCCTTGTTTCGCAGCATGTGATTAAACATCAGGTTAGAAGTTGTGTGCTGCTAAGTTTTTCTGTTTTGTTGGAGGTGCATAGTTTTCAAATTTTTTCATAGTTTAAAGTTAATGGGACCATCATGTTATAGTTATGAGAATAAACTAATTGATTGTTCAGAACCCTTTTCCTTGTTAACAAAGCTAGATCACTTCAACACCTAAAACAATAATTTTCGTAGCTGTGTCTAGTCAACATCACAAGAAAATTTTCCACTCCATGCTATCATCTCAGACTGCTTAGGAAAACCATCTCCATGATTTAATTTTTTCACTCATCGTTGATGCTTAAACTGTGTGCAAAATGAAAGGCAGAAAGGCACATGTAAATGGGTTTTTACCACAGTTCAAACTTGATTGCTTGTAAATAGCGCCTGTTACTGTAGTGAATTGCAAAGATGGAAACATAGCATCATAATTTCTTTTAGTGGACATTTCCATGATTTTTTATTCACTCATTGTTAATGCTTAAACTGTGTACAAAATGAAAGGCACATGTAGATGGGTTTTTACCACAGTTCAAATTTGATTGCTTGTATATAGTGCCTGTTACTGTAGTGAATTGCAAAGATGGAAACATAGCATCATAGTTTCTTTTAGTGGAAAATTCATTATATTTCCTCATGGAAGTATAAAATTAAAATCTCCATGTATGAGTTTCTGTGTCCTTCAAGTTATCAGGGATGAAAACCGGTGAAATATTAAACGAACGTGGAAAAAGGTAAGCATAGAAGAGATGATTAAGCTTGTAGAAAATTGGATCAAATTCTAAAATGTTAAACGCAGTGGACTTATGTAGCTTCCGTATTATTTGTTTTCAATGTATTAAATGCAGATGTCTTCCATTGATTAACGCTGTCATATTTTAGCCCACATACCAATGCAGGGATGGGAAATGAACGAGTTTTGTTGTCACTAGCTGTTGTTTCCTTTCATATTTCTTTCTCGCTTTGGGATGACAATAGCATTCAGATCTAGTCTAGCGAGGGCATGCACTTAAAGGAGATCAGTGGAACAGAAATGTACCATGTCATATTGGGCTGCCTTAATTGAAACCAATTTCAGAGTTCAGACTTTGACTCTCCCTGATATTGTCTAATTTCAATTCCCAATTCTTGGCCCTGTTGAAATTTTACATGCAAGTTTCCTTCCTATAGGATGGCAGCATCACCTATCTCCTCTTTCACAATCTAAAGTACTCTCAGGACTGAGAGTGTTGTGTTTGTCTTCTATCTAACATATTCTTGAGAGTGCTGCCTCATTTATATGGTAAAATGCTCCAGTCACTGTTGTAAGATCTCACGCACAACAAGTGAAGCTAGTTCACTAGAGTACCTATTCTGAATGCTTTGGAAAAAAATATGGCTCAGTTCAATATTCCAACCTCTATGAAACGATTGAAATCTATCTCTACCTCTTTGTAGCCCCCAATGTGTAGTAAACATTCCTGTACTGGCATTTGGAAACTTGATGGAGCACAGAAGCTTCATACTTTTGGACTGCACAAGTTAGCTATCAACTACGTTCAAACAATGTCCCAAACTAGATCTTGATGTTAGGTTTTTGCTGATAACTGTGAAATGGAGGGATCCCTCTGGAGTCAGATGGATTTCCTTCCATGATATTTTAGGAACAAAATAGATTGTCTCTCGTCAAGGATAAATACTATTTCTGCTGCAAAATGTTCTCTCCTACCCTCCAGCTCTCCCTTTTTTGAATTGATCACCGTCTAATTTTTGCCAACATTAGTAATTTTTAGCCAAGAAACTATTTAATAATTGCTTTCTTAATGTGTGCAGATTTTATGCGGCAGAGGTTTTATTGGCACTTGAATATCTTCACATGCTTGGAGTTGTCTACAGAGACTTGAAACCTGAAAATGTCCTTGTCCGTGATGATGGCCACATAATGCTTTCAGACTTTGACCTTTCCCTTAGATGTGCAGTTTCACCAACCCTGATAAGAACCTCATTTGATTCTGACCCTTCAAAACGAGCTGTTGGTGGTGCATTCTGTGTTCAGCCTGCCTGTATTGAGCCTTCGTCGGCTTGCATCCTACCTTCATGTTTTGTGCCTCGTATCTTCCCTCAGAAAAGTAAGAAAAAAAACAGAAAACCCGGAAAAGATCTTGGGCTGCAAACTAGTTCACTTCCAGAACTCTTGGCAGAACCGACAGCTGCTCGGTCCATGTCCTTTGTTGGTACCCATGAATACCTGGCCCCTGAAATCATCAAGGGAGAAGGGCATGGCAGTGCAGTTGATTGGTGGACATTTGGCATTTTCTTGCATGAGCTATTGTATGGTAAAACCCCATTCAAGGGTTCAGGAAACCGAGCTACCCTGTTCAATGTGGTCGGGCAGCAGCTTAGATTCCCAGACTCACCAGCAACTAGTTATGCTAGTCGAGATTTGATCCGAGGCTTACTGGTGAAGGAACCTCAACACAGGTTAGGGGTGAAGAGGGGTGCAACTGAGATCAAGCAGCACCCTTTCTTTGAAGGTGTGAATTGGGCTCTAATTAGGTGTAGCACGCCACCTGAAGTGCCAAGACCAGTGGAAACTGAGCCGCCTCCTCCTGTCAAGTCTGGGGCGGTCGACAAAATTGGGGTCGGCATTGTTGGCAGCAGCAGCAAAAGGAGGATGGCTGGGACAGACGTGAGGCCTGGGGGTAATTATCTGGACTTTGAGTTCTTTTAGTACAGGCTTGTTTAGCTGTATTGAGCCTGTATAGTAAATGTGTCATTTGTTAATCTTTACAAGAACATGTCTGCATTACCCTGTTCTGATAATCACCTTCCTCATAAGAGGATAAAGCATCAGTTGGAAATCAGTAGCTTTAATTTACAGAGTAGTTTAGGTTTCGCCCATTGGGTTTTAGTGGTTGGGCATCACAATCCATTTGAACCATTACAAACTTAGTATTCTTAGTCGAGTGGCATTTTTAAGAACTAAATGATATCTGTGCCCAGCTTTTACCAGTTTCATTACTGAGTAATGCTAAAAAAATTATTCATTGAATGAGGGGAATTTCCATTGGCGGATCTCAAAAAACCAATGGTTAAAATATTCCGGTTGGTGATTGTGATGACAGTCATGAAAAACCTGGTTTCATGGCGTTTGTCCCATTTACCCAGATGAAGCTGGGCGTGGAGGAACTTTCATAGAGACGGGCATGGAGGTGGTAGAAATACTCGGAAATATTTCAATATGGAGACGGGGTATGATATCTTGCGATCCAATGGACCTTTATTAACTGAATTTAGATATTTAAGTAATTTAATATGTTTATAATTTTCAATATATTTTTAAAATAATCTATGTAGCTCTTTCTCCTAATTATTACCTAATACATCTAAAAAGGCTGGGATATTCTCTCTCGTTTACATCAACAGTGGATTATATATATTTCTCTTTTTATCTTTTCAATTTTTCTTTTTATTTTTTTAAAATCTTATTTTTCAATATTTACTAGATTTTAAATTTATTTTTATAAATTATTTTGATTTGCTTCCTATAAAATAAACATTTTAATATTTAAATTGTTTTTAATTTTACAAACATTAATTTTTTTTATTGTATATCAAAGTTCTAAACAAGTTCTTTTAACTGAAGTTCACCACTGGATGATAAATTTAATAGATAAAGTCATGAAATATATCTATTTAACATGTCTCAACATTAAAAAAAAGAAAAAGAGAGAGAGGTTATTTTGGTTTTTTAAAAAGTTAAAATATATATTTTTTAAAATTATTTATATATTTTTAAAGTCACGGAAGTCAATTATTTTATATTAAAATAAAATTAACAAGTTATATCAAGTTTAATAATACTAAATAATCTTCTTTTTCTTTTTCTTTTCTCGAGCCGCAACACAGCGCTGCGCTGTAGGAATATGGATGGTTGAAAGTTGCCTTTGACAGAAATGGAAGCACGTATGGGGGTTAGGAAACTTCCGTGAAAACTACATCGGCTTTGCTATTCCTAAATAGTGGTTTAGGGAAGAATCCGTCCGTTTTCCTCTGCACAAGCCTGCAGGGTTCCGTTTACCATTAACCAAGCAGCAGATATATCCAGATTCCCCCTGTAGCAGCTGTCGTGGCATGCATGAAATTGACAAAAACCTGTGTGTTACTCTTTCAAGGCAAAAAGATATCGTATTAGAAATTTAAGGCCCACCCATTTATACCTTTCTTTTGCCTTTTCTTTTCGTCAATTAGTTTGGTCCCCTGCCTGCTCCACTATCCCACCATTGTTACATGCATCTGGACGCTACAGCTTCACTTCTTGCGGAGTCCTTTTTACCTCTTCTGGTGTCTAAATATCAGCAATTCTGTCATGGTGGTTTTTGAAAGTGATCGCCCGTTTGGTGATTATCTGACACGTCACGCCCTGTATCATACCTGAACTCGGGAAAGTTGACTGGATTGCTTTGAAAACGCTAGTAGTAGGAACAGCAATTATGCGAGGATGAAGAAATCATACACACTAGCTAGTAACTGGTTTATGTAACATTTTCTAGTTGTTGGCTTGTTGCCTGCCCTACTAGTTTTGCTTTTAAACTGTTTGAGAAGTTGATATGGTAAAATACAGATCATTAAACGAGTCAACTTGTGATCCAAGTAAAACTCGGCTGGATAATTCCAAGAATTTTCGAAGATTTTGTCCAGAATAATATCATTTTTAAATAAATTTGGGTTGATTTACTAGCGTGCAAGTTAACTCGGCTAATTTTCAACCCAGGCCTTGAACCAACCCTCGTAATTATTATATAAAGTAAAGAAAAAGAAAAGAAAAACCTTGAGGTATATTGGCTTTTAAGATCACCCGAAGATCTCAATCATCTCCTCAGCTGTTTCCGGCTAATATGTTCTTGTCACTGCTGCCAGGCATCGGATAACGAGTCAGAATTGGTAAAGTAACATGACTTGGATTAAAGACGGCCATTTTCTCCAATCTTTCCATATTTTTAATCCACCCCATCATCTTCTAGTTCAGTAACAGTATTATTTAACTCAAGCAAGTTGGCAAGCATTCAGACATCAAGTGCTTGTTCGGATCTGATTCTTGCTGTTATACAAAGAAGACATGCAGAGGGCTTCAGATCCAAGGTAAGAAAATACATAAAGTAACTGGATTTTTTTTCCCAGAAGGTAAATAATCTAGTAATCGTAGTTTGAGAAGATGACTGAGGTTTGCTTTTCAACAAGCAACATCGTCAGTGCAGAATGCTATATATAAAATATTTGTTGCGGACTGAACTGTTCAGTGAATGAGTGAGGACCTGACCACTAAACTGGCCGTTCAATTATATTATTATTCGTTAGGTTTATTGCTTGCCGGTGAAATGTAAGATCATTGGCTTTAAAAAGCTAAAATTATAAGTTAATTTAATTGGATTTCTGCAATGAAGCTGTATAACGTGCATGGGATTCTCAAATCTAAACCGCTTTGTTTTCCGTTTTTTTATTTGCACTTTATTTTTTAATTGCCTTGCATCTCTGGATTTGAATGGAAAAGGGATTCTTTCGAGAAGCAATTTCAAATTACTGTATATTTTTATTTCTCAGTTGAATGATTAGAAGACAAAGCTATTTGATTGTTGCATCGTGTTTAGTTTTGCCAGACTTAATTTTATAAGAGGGTGGTTTGCTGTAACCAGCTAGGTCCGAAAGATCTTCAAATTAGATCTAGAAAATCTTGTTTTTTTTTAAATTATTTTTCCTAATTAATTTTGAATTTTAATTACTCTTTTTATTTGACTTTATATTTTTTTTGTTAGGTCGGGTATGTTATTTTTTTTGCTAGATTATTGAATCATAAACTTTTCAGAAAATATAGAGTTCTCTTTATTTACTTACAATTCCAGGTTTGAGAATTCTAATACTTTAAATATTTTAACCAATTTTTATACATTATTATCATAAAGTCTATTTTCAACTGATTTTAAGCATGTCCTCCATTAAAAAGTGTGCTCATGAGCTGGTAGAGGTCAGTATTGGATAAAAAGTAGCTATTTCAGATAGTTTTTTGAATTATCCGAATTTTATTTTTTTATGTAAATTCTCTGACTTAAAATAATTTTTAATTTTTTCAATTGCATTTTATGTTATTTATATTTTGGATAATTTGGATAACCTGAATTACCCGAATTTTGAACCCCCTAATTGTTTAGCCAAAATTCCTCTAAAATTCTTAATTAACTGGACATAAAATTAGATCCTAGAAAAGTTGACTCTCCAAAATTAGATTTAAGGAAAATCACAAGCACATTAATTTCAAAAATTTATAAATAAATTAAAATATAATTCAAGTAATTTGAGATACCCGATTTTTTTTTCTCCTGTTTACATGTAATTCTCCAAATTACTCATTCTCTAAAAATTTTAAAGATTCACTATCCAAATTGTTCAGATAATTGGTAATTGAGGTTTTTTTCGTAGAAGGTTAGTGGTCAAGCTATAATAGATGAAAGTAACGAATGCAAGGAGCTAAAACAGTGAAAGCAAAAATCATGAGGAAAAAGAAGTATTAATTTATTAATCATGCTGAGATTGTGAAACCCTGATACTACAATCCAAGCAAATTCCTGTACAGAGAGACATTTCACTCTCTTTAAACTTAGAAGGATGATCAAACCGCAAAAAAGTACCATACATTTACATGTCAAAAATCCCCCCAAGAAAATAATGACAATAATCATAAGAGCTCACAGCCAAAAAATTCCCAGCCCTTGTGAAATTCCAGCTTAACGCGAAGATCCAAGTAGAAAAATTATGTATGCTATTTGATGGCGTAGGAACGGTCGCATACCAATTGAAGTGCCTCCATAAACAAGGAAGAAAAACTGGTCAATGCCTGAAAAACTCCAGGGAGGCCTGTCTGAAGGTTATTTAGTGTCATTGCTCTTGTCACCTCTACTGCCTTAGCATGCCTTAGCATTTCATCTTCCACACGTCTCTGACAGGCTACAAGCTCTGATTTCTTTTCAGACAGTGGATCACGAGCATCCAAAAACTGTCCATTATCAGATCCACCAGTATCAGGAAGTCCAATGCCAACCATGGAGTATGAGTGGTAGAACTTTCTTTCTAGGCTGCGAAGAGAGGAAGCCTTCTTTTCCAGCTCCTTTGATGCAGTATCGGTTCGCTTTCTAATCTTGAGCTCTTCAGTTTGTTTTGTAGATATCACATGAACAACATTGATAAAGCTCTTGATGGCTTCAGAAGCTACTGTGTCAGGGACACGGTCAAGGGCAAGCTTCCACTCATCACAGAAGGCATATACATCAGAGGGTTCCATGTTGGCATTCATGTTGTCATTGCTTACAGGAATAAGGGTGAGCTTGAACCAGCCATGGATGGATTGAATAAAGTCCCGTTGGAACTTTATCAGGTGGCAGAAACTGGAGTGCCAAGCAGAAACAGCTGATTCAAGGTCACGTGTAGCCTGCTTGTGCAATTCAGAAGTTGAATCACCCTTGGCTGATTGGTTCACAAGGCCACGGACTTGCTGCACAATGTGGTTCTGAACTTCATGGTATTGATGCATTGACCTCCACATGTACATGAACCTGCATTCAAATCAGATCCATAAATATATCAGTCTAGATGGATGTCATTTTAGCAGCCCAAAATTTCATCATTCAAGTCACAAAGACACCAGGGTGCCACAGAGGCATGGTGCAGATGATGTTTCTCAAATATTTCTGATCAGATTATGATTGTCAAGTCACATCTGGGTTCTAAAGTGCCTACATACATGGCATAAGCATGTTCAGTCTTTTAATGGACAATAATGGTGCCTGCTAGTTCATTAATCCGATTTCACTTCCCGATTTTTCTCTACATACCACAGCAGCGCACAAGCTAGCATCGCCGAGTTACCATCAATCATAAGGCCTTGTAAGGTAGCTGGAAGCTACAAACGTGTAAAATGAACCCTCAGATGTTGTAAAATGGATGTCATAATCTACAGTAGCCTAATCTAGGACTGTTAATCAAATGGTCAAATATTCCAAAACATAATAAACAATTAAACATGATCGAGCAACCAAAGCACTGATAATGCCGTGACATGTGTACACCCAACACTAGAGTAGCCCTCTTACTTAATAGAGTTGATGGATAAATGATGACATAAGAATTACAAGTCTAGCAATAAAATGGTTGTTGAGTTTTCCACATCAAGAAACGAGGCTAACAATCCAGCAGGGTGGGTCATATCATACTTAAGTCCCTTCCACCAAACTTTCCACCCATACTTTAACCTCAAAAGGCCCCACCAATCAGATGAAACAAAATCACTGGGAGGTCTAGGGTTGGGGCCCCTGCCTGATTTTGAGAGGTAGTTTAGCAATGGGCAGTCAAGGACGGCAATGCACATGTGGATACAGACTGGATGAAGCAACAGGCATAGCAGTGCTATCCCATATAATGCTTCACCTAACAAGGCAAGCTGCAAAGGTCTTATCTCATGCGAGGATATAAGATCATGAAAGTCAGGATTTAATTCAGTAGTATGAAACCAGATCAACTAGTGAGAGGCACATTCTTCAAATCGAAATATACAGGTAGAAAATGCCTCTTTTGAGAATGCACTAGCAGCTTTGCTTAGAAATGGTTCTTGATTATAGCCATAGTTTAAAGATTTTGACCTGGGCAGGAAACTGGACAGTATTACGATTAAAGCTATGTGGCCTCACAACCACCACAAATTGTTGATGCAGATTGATCTCATATTTGTGCATAAACATAATTTACTCATAAAAGCTGAAAAATGAAATGGCATACCCATGACAGAGTTCAACTAGCTGAGGAACAAGATCACTGTCTCTAAGTCCAATAATGGCCGTTGAGGTGGTAGAAACAGCCTGAGATGTAACTATAATCAGAGATTGCAGTTTTGTTATTGCAGCTTTGGTCTTGTCTAGCTTCGCTTCATCCCCCTTGTATTCCTGACTTTGTAGAGTCGACAGCTTCTTCTCATGCTCAATTTTAACACCTTCTCTAGCCTACAAAAGCACGTTAACAAATTGTTCTATGCATTATCACTCATCAACACATAATCCTAACACAACTGGACACTAAAATTCAGATGCAATAATGCACAATAAATGCATCAACATGATGGGAAAAAAGCGCCTTCTTAGGTGGACCGACCACTAACATGTTCATAGAGAAAACAACACTAGTCCTTGTCCTTCTGACAGGTTGTCAAGGGCATTCTAGCCATTAACAAAACAATGAAAGCAATAGACAGGTAATTCAAGGAAAATGACAAACCATCCAAAAACTGTTGATAGCTGGGATAATCCTGATATGACACCTTTTTAGACGGTTCATGTCCTCTTTCCTACATATTAACTTCAACATGCAGGCTCTGGCCCGTGTGTTTTCACAGGTATAATCCGGATACATCAATCGCATCAACCGTCGCTCGTGCTAGAAATTTTCTAGCTATGTTTGGTTTTTGGCAATTTTTTTTTAAAAATTGATAAAACAGTACAATTAAAAAAATTAATGAAATAACACAATTTATACATATACATAAAAAATAACACAATTTATACATAATTGTAAAACATGATTTTTAACTATGCTATTTTGTTATTATTTTTAATGAATTGTGCTAATTTAAAAAAAAAATCAATTTTCTAACCACCATGAATGATGCTATCCATCACATAATTAAGATTGGTTAAGGATATTTTTGCAGAAAAAACTACTTGCATGTATTCTGCACTGTAATAGTTTTTAACCAATATTTTTTTGTAAATTATGTAAAAACTGTAATATATATTAATTATCAGGATATTTTCAAATTTTTAATTAAAACAAAACACTCAACACTTTCAAATATATAATTAAAACAAAACACAGACAGCAATCAAGAAAATCAAACAGAGACTGACGAGAAAGGGCCACGTTGGGTCATCGTAGTCAAAAACTGCGGTGGACTAACGCTGACCTCACAAGCGCATTTCCTACTCAATCCAACACTCTTTTTAACCCCAAAAACATCAATCTGGTAAGGTAATTAAGAGATAGAGAGATGAAAAAATGATAAAATAAAATAAAATTGTAAAAGAGTAATTCTAATTTTTCAGACAAAAACCACAACCATTCGATTTGTGGTGCAAAACTTACCTTAACTTCGTCGTAGAGTTTCTTCTCCCAGGCCAACAACCGTTCTACGGTTGAACAAAGACTTCTTGGACCACCAGGTTCAATCAGTGAACCGGTATCGAGTCGATACTTCACGGCCAACGGTGGCTTTGAAGTCCAACTCGAGCTCAAGTTGCTCAAAACACTACTCGAATGATACACAGTCTCTGCAGCAATTAAACAAAAACCCAATATTATATTATAATCAAGATCAACTCTAAAATACTAAACAATTCAACAAAATGTAAAGAAGAAAAGAAGCCCTTGAGAAAAATTTGAAATTTACTCTTCAATTGCCGGAAACTTCTATCAAGCTGAGCTCTACCGATCTCAAGCATCTCCGAAACCTGAGCTCCAGCAGCAGCCGCCTTGTCAAAATTCTCCTTGATAGCCCCAACAATCTCATTCAAATCCTTATGTCTGACAACCATTTTCATATTAGAAACCTCTCCAGTCCTGTAACTGGTCGTCGCGGATCCCGCCTCAGACTTGTTATCCAACTTACCAAAAGAATTATCAGATTGTTGTGGATGTGGTTGTTGCTGCGAAGGGTGCTTGACTGGCCCGAAATTGGACCGGGTTCCGATCTCGGATCTGGACTCGGTATCATTATCCTCATCCGATGATGTTGTTGAGTTGCTGAGACGATCATGATCTCCCCATTCACTGCATTGAACTTCCTCTTGCTCCGTCTCGCTATAATTTTGTTGTTGTTGCTGCTGCTTCTTATGCTGTGTGTATTGCTTTTCGTTAAAGAAGTCATACTCTGAGAGTCTCTCTGTTGCAACATCGTCATCTGCATCTGATGACGACCCATCATCAGTATCTAAATGGGGATGCTGTTGCTGTTGGTTGTGGTTGTGGTTGGCTTTTCGAGCGAAGAATTCTGAGTCTGGAGGGGAAGGAGGGTAGAAATTTTCCCAGTTCCATACAGAAGAAGCTTGAGAAGGCGTTGTAGAATAAGTTGAATGATTTTGAAAAGCAGTTGGATAATCATAATTCGATTTCGGAGAGACTGAAGGGCTTGATTCTGAAAGAATATGAGGAAGCTTCTGAGGCTTGACGCGGCGGTGGCGGTTAGACTTAGAGTGAATATTTGAAGAAGAAAGAATATGTGGAGGTTTCGAGCTAGCTATAGAAGGAGAAAATGGAGGAGGAGGTGGTGGAGGGTGGAGGGAGGGGGAAGGGGAAGGTGGTACACGTGGAGGGATAGGATTGCTAGGAGGAGTTGGGCTGGTTGCTGGAGGAGGGTGGAGGATAACAACAGGGGTTTGGTCAGAAACAGAGAGGGATTCACCAGCTGCGAAATTGGATAGAGCTGAGCCAGTGACTCGGAGTGAACGGCAGTAGTCTGCGTGTGCAGCAGCTAAGTGGTGGCGGGCGTAGACTGCTTCTTTCATTAGGCGGCGGCGCTCCTTGCACCGCCGTACTGTGTCCTCGTTGTCTAGCTTCGACGCCGTGCAGCCCATGTTCAGAAACAAGAGGAAGTGTTATATAAAGAATACTAATGGTGAAGTTTGTATAGCTAAGTAGAGAATACTAGCGGTGACGCGTATGTAGGTGGGTGGCGCGTATCAGGTGGTGGCGCCTGAATTCTTTGTAAGGGAGTGAGAGCGGAGAGCAGGAGAGTGAGGTGTTATAGTAGGTGTTCATTGGACTGTTTGCTGTTTCGGTCCCCATCTCCTATATTTTCCTTGTTTTTTTATTTGTTTATTCATCGTAATTAACTTATTATAATATATATAAAAATATAAAAATATTGTTGAATTAGTTTTTGTAAAGTAAAAATAAATTTTATTCAAAATATTTAAAAATTAATAGTTTTTTATTTGATATCAAAGATTTTTCTTATTTTTTTTATAATAAAAAATATATTTATATCTATTTCAAACGAAATTATTTTTTTATCAGCATAATGCATTTAAGATTTGTTGTTGGGAACTTGACATGATAATTTGAATAACAAATTCATTGATCATTAAATCCAATGCTAGAAAGGAGAAGCAATTAGTGATATAATAAATTAATAATGCTAGATTAGTGGTAAGTGATTGTTTATTAATCTTGGTAATATAATAAGGAATAGTGTAGGAAAAGCCGAAAAGGGGAGGGGTGTTTTTTGTTTTGTTTTTTTGTTTTTTGTTTTTTGCTAGCTAAGGCAGAGGGCATGGGGGTTTGGGGGTGGGGATCTTTTGTCAAATTGTGTGGGCCTTTTTAATTTATTATTAAGCAACTATTGATTTTTTTTCTTTTTTCTTTATATTTAGATGGTTAATTTATGTGATGAAAAGAAAATTATAGCAAGTAATAATACAAGTCAAGATTATAAAAATTAAATGAGTTTGTTACAAATTAAAAAAAAATTTTAATCAACAAGGCTTATTATAAATTAAAATCTTAAAAAAATAAAATCATCGTAATTACAAAAAGACACTTGAAATATTAGATTTTTATTTATCTCCATTGTATAAAAAAACTAAAACATTATTATAATATTAAATAAGAAAATAAAATAAAAAATATTACCTATTCATCTTGGAAATCATATCCTTTTTTTATTTCTTGGATTTTTCTTGGATTATTAATTTGATTTTTTTTCTAATGTGTCATTGTTTTACATTATATTTTGATAAATTTCCATGATTGGTCAATTAAGTATGAACTCTATCAAAGGGGAGGGAGGGGGGTCGTGAAATTGAATTATTAGGTATTTAGTAGAATGGGCCAACCATTAATGAGAAAGTTTCTCACAAAATCATGATTATGTTCTTTCTTTTATTGGTACTTTTGATTATTACAACCATCTCCAACGGAGAATAAGATTTTGAAAAGCTTGAAATATAATCCAAACAATACAAAATTAATTTCTTACAAGCAACGTCTCAAGCACACTCTCATTTTCTTCTCAAGCAATCGATATAGCCAGAATATTAATTGTTACGGCAAGAAAAATGAATATAGTATCAACTAGATAACCTACCTGGGGGTCGGCTTGTTTTTTTTGAAGTATAAAAAACAATGACAAAGCGCTATAACTGTAATTTAAAAAGGAAAAAAAATTAATGGCTGCACATCATAGGAAAAAAAACGAAAAAAAATACCGATTATCAATCCATGAGAATCCAAATATAGATTTATTAAATTACCCCCGATTAATTGACAAATAATATTTTAATCCCTTGTAAAAGACAACTCTAACACTGGAACCAAGTTAATTTTTCAATGCATTGAAGGACGAAATTATCAACACACTACTTGAACTCACAATGTTTCTCCTCTCATGCTATAAGAAAAGGGTGACCTTTTAGTTTTTTTTTTTTTTTTAATTTCCTTTTCATTATGAATTTATTGTTACTTTGAATGAATATATACGGTGTTAGTTACTATTTAAATAATGTACACAAGTTTTTTCGACCTTACCATTTTAATTTTGGATTCAAAACAATATGCTAAAAAAGTAATTTCTCCCTAACACAAATCTTTATAATGTGAAAACTCATTTAAGATCCAACTAAAACAATCTTTTTTGTAATGGACATCTCGATGAATATTTAAATGGTATTTGGTTATTGTCCAGGATAAAAATAAAGATAGAAACAATGGAGACAAGAAAAAAAAAAGTAATATAATTGTGTTTGGTAGTGAATTACAAAATAAGATGATTATCTTTGTATTTTGTTTGGTTATGGTAGAAAAGATAGATTAAAATGAAATAAAAGTTTATTTTATATTTAATATATATTGATAGCAAACTTACATATTTAAGAAAGTAATTAGATTTTTTTTTCACTTTAGTTTATATTAAGCGTTAAGATTAATAATATTATAATAACCTTAGTTATAAAAATCAGGAGTGACTTAATGGGTTGACCTATAGCCTGGACTGGTCCGGGTTTAAGAAAAATAAAGGAATGATTGACTTGACTTGACCTGACCCGATAAAAAATCTAAGTTAACCTGGGATAAAATACGGGTCAAAAACTCATTAACTTTTTTGAAAAAAGAAATGGTTAGAAAAAGGTTGCTTTGATTTTTTTTTAAAATTAGATTTATTGGGTCGGCCTTCCCAACTCGTGACCCGAACCTTGCCTCAAATCGACTCCTGAGTTAAATTTTAAAACTATGATAAGAATCATTTTTATCCACTTGCTAACCCTCCCGACCCTTGACCTGGGCCTTGTCCTGGTCAAACCCAAAACCATGTCTTAAAACTGTGATAGTAACAACTTTTATTCTTACATTAACCCAAATCAACTCTCCTAGTTCGTGACCCAACCCTTGCCCTTGGTTGACATCCAAATCAAGTTTTTAAGCTATGATAATAACTACTTTTATTTTATGTCAACCTAAGCTGACCCTCTTGACACTTGATCCAATCCTTATCCTGATCGACTATCGAGTCGAGTTTTAAAATTATAATAATAACTATTTTTGTTATTATATTGATCGAGATTAATGGTCAATCCACTCGTGACCCAGACCTTGCCTCAGTTTTGACCCTCAAATCAGGTTTTAAAACAATAACAGATAATCACTTGTATTATTACGCTGACATGAATCAACCTGATTCATGACTCGAACCTCGACCGGTGACAAAGGCTTTGCTCCGGATAAATCATTGAGTTTATTTTAAAATTTTGATGATAAATAATTATTTTTATCCTGGCAGAGTTGGATAATTAATATTGAAATATAAAAACTTGGTTAAAAGCAATAAAATCATTACTTACGGTGTTATACAATGTAGTTAAATGACTGCTTTGAATAGAGAACTAACCAGGGTTGATTGTTATTAAATGATTGTTTAAAAGCAAATGCAAAGCATGGAAAGGTATAGAGAGTCGGGGTGAAAGGGATACCTGTTGTGTGAGGGAAAGGCAGAGATTGAAAACGGTGAAAGGATTGTGTTTTTTCTATCGCCATGGTCTTAGCAGCCTTGCTGGACCCAACCATCTTTTCCCTTCTTTTTATTATTTATCTTCTTTCGAAGGAAAGTTTTTGCTTTCGATTTGTCATCCTTGGACCTCATCTTTACACAGTGTCCTGCGCCCTTGCCTAGGGTTTGCATAGAAGAATTGACGGTTTGAAAGTTGCTCTCTTAGGGTTTGTATTCTGGGCTTTTCCCAACTCTATTTAGGTCAGCATCTGATTCTTCATGAGCTTAAATGTTTCTTTCAAGATATTCCCTTTTTATTCTTTTCTTCAGGCAGCTTCTCACCCAAGGTTTTTCCACTTTTTCGCTCTGCTTATTTGGTGTGGGCTGCGATAATCAAGGCTAGAGACCGAATTGCCCAAACCCTTTCCCTGTCTCCTAGATTTGTTATTGAATCCAAACCAAGATGCCATGACTGAGCTTTGTCGAGGTAGGAAGTTCACAGTGCACGTATTTCAAAGCAGAAGATTAGCATAGTTCTTCCCTTGAAAGTAATACCCTGTAGGACGGCTACTTTTCTAATATTTTTTTTAACGGTAAAAACAGCCCACATTTGCTCCAAATTGCAAACAGAGAAGTGTAAAAGGCTAAAAGCTGCAGCAAGTAAATAATTTCCCCGGCGGTGTAATTAACAGCGTCCAGGATGACTACAAAAAGTCGAAAACAAACAGATTTAGGGTTGGCAGCAATCCAAAGAAAATGATAGTACTGTTTTCATTCAAAAAGCAAACCAACGTGGAACATTTTTTCAGACCCAGCTCGAGAAGGTTATATAGTATTTTACTAGAGGCCTTTACATCCATCTATCTATACAGTCGGTGCATTGGGCAACCCTTTTATTTCAGTATGTACATTTAAATACAAGTACTAGGTAGTTTACGACGTCATTTGCGTTCCAAATAATAATTTTTAAAAAAATTAATTTTTTTATATGTTTTTGTAGCTTTAATATAATAATATTAAAAATATTTTTTAAAAAAAAATTATTCTAATATATTTTTAAATAAAAAATATTTTAAAAATATCACTATCATACTATAAAGCACTCTCTCCATTCCGTCAAAGTTGAGAATACAAAATTGATTGTTCAGAAGTGTAGAAAGGCTTTACCTTCGTGCTCCTTGTCTCAAAAAAGGATACTCGTGATTAAAAAAAATACAAGGACTAGATCTGCAAAAAAAGAGAAAAACAGGGGCTTGAATAAGTAATCAGGAAATAAAATTTTAAGCTACAAACTTGCCACCTAAGTTTCCCATCCTTGGGAGGGATAAGGGTGAGATCGGATTTGTCTGTTAGTCAAAAGGAAATCTATATAATAAATCCTACAGTGTTTTTTTTTAGTTAATCTTCTTTTCCATCACCTAGCAAAATCGAGTTTGTTAACCAAAAAAGAAGAGAGAGGCTATATAGAGTTTTTGAAGTGCTTCTCATGGGGAGGCTCAAATAAGTATTAAGCTATGTCTGTAGGGCAGCTAGCCCTCCCCATTTCTACAAATGCTTGATCCCCATAACTCG
This sequence comes from Populus alba x Populus glandulosa, assembly GCA_033617975.1. NCBI lineage: Eukaryota > Viridiplantae > Streptophyta > Magnoliopsida > Malpighiales > Salicaceae > Populus > Populus alba x Populus glandulosa. Next base: position 2,953,582 of record CM066156.1, on the reverse strand, counting down.
TGAAAATTCCAAGTTTTGGAACCCCTTTTTTTTCATAAATTCACAGTTACTAAACCTAATTTAAAAAGGGCTGAATTAGTTCAAAATCTAAATCATGAGTTACATAATTTAATCTAAATTAATAAAAAAAAATTATCCAGGTGTTCAATGTGTTTAGATGGCAACACTTTGTATAAAATCAGATTTGATATAATATATCCTTCTATCAACATGTTGGATTTTATCACTAGGCATCCTTCGCTCCCCAGTACAAGAAAACTAACGTCACCATTCATTCGAAGTGATGGAACTCCAAACCAAGAAGGGAAGCAAATTCCCATAAATAAAAGTGCTATAACTTTAATTATTATCTCCACCTCAAACCTACTCGGCCTCTATGCTTCTCGCTACCAATCTATAAGTCGTCCATTCTTTTTCTCAAAAGATGATGCACCCACTAGTATCTTGATCATCCACCAAAGAAACATAAAACACATAAAGGCAAGCAAGTGGATAAGGAGAAGGGAAAAGAAAAGGGGAAGTCGAGGAAAAATACATTAAAAAGCAACCAACCATACACAACTGGGCATAAATTTTTCCACATGATACAGGCCCCACAAGAGATTGATATGACACATTTTGGTGCTGTAAGGTGAGGTCCCACCCACCACAATTTCTTTTTGCCAAACAGCTAGCACAAAAAAAAAAAAAGGATCTGTCTTGTGGAATCCAAACAAATAATATGCAAAGGCATATTCTCAATGGGTCATCAAATACCTTGTGAGACTTTTTATCTAGACACTAATTACCGGCTTGTGGCCTCGTGTGTTCATGGCAATGCTACTGTTGAGGGAGAGTTGATCACGTGCGGCTGGGTCTTAGTAAAACCAAAGTCCCCAAACAACCCCTGCATCATCAAATGCAAGCCATCATGTGAATATCAAGACTTATCCTTCCCAGGGCATCAAATACTAAGCATATGCATCACCAGAAAAAGCGAATTGAGTTTTAATATCCTTATCCAGGCATATTCAAATGAGAAAAGGAAGAGATTACTGTGTGACTATAATTTTCCACTTAATTGTTTGTTCTTACACTTAACCTTTTCATGTCCAAAATCACTTAAGTTTTGAGCAACAGCGCGTGTTCCAAATTCAAAAAAAGAAAAGAAAAGAAAAGAAGCCTTAACTTCAAATGAAAAGGAAACATGGTTCAAATTTACTCGGATTTACCAATACCACGCATTTGGAATGCCAAGGAATAGTGAATGTATTGTTTACTTTTACTACTAAAATACACTAGCATTTCACGTTCAAATTTTAAAACATGAAAAACGAAATCTGGAGTTACGAGGGAAAATGACATTGCAAGGGATAGAAGAACAGATTGGGGAGAAGAGGGTTTGGGAATAGTTTCATGTATAGACATACCATGGCATCGTTGATTGCAAAAGCCACACAGTAGTGCTCCTGAGAAAAAGGAGTTAGGGAGAAAAATTAGGACAGAGAAAATCAACAATGATGACAGAGAACCAGACCAGAATTTATGACTAACAGAACATAAATCACAACTCCCCAGATACTCTCAAGCAGGCACAGCTTAGTTCTAATTAGGTTGAACTCCATGCACATAGAGTACCACGTATTGTCATTAATTAAGAATCTGTGGCACTTTCCACTTTCTTTTTCAACAGGAATGATTTGACTTGCCTGCATCATGTACCACTCTTCAAACTCATCGAACAATTCCAATCGTTCAATCCTGATCACCAGAATATAGTGGATGAGAAACTTCTCAGGAGCATGCCAGGGTAAAAAAGGGAAAGAAAACAAAGGTTGTACAGTTACGCAAATCAGAAAACAAACTAGTTAAAGAAAAAAAAAAGAAAAAAAAGGAGACGTGAATGATGAAAAGCCAAGCAGGAAAAGAGAATCCCTTTGTATCATCCTAAAAGCATCATTTACAAGACAATGAAAGAATTTAATCGGCTGGTTTTTTTCACAACTGCAAACAAACCAAAATCTTCACAAAAAAGACAACAGTATTCATTCTTTTGCAAAGGAAAAAATCTGAAAGACTCACGTACAACCAGGTACCCGTGGTCTCTTTAACCACTCCTGATATATTTCCTTTTCTCTATTTTTATTTTTTGTTGGCTAATATGCGAACAATATTTTGAGGTTTCTACTCCCAGACATGCTCTCAAACAGCCAGAAAGATATCATTTTGTCACCGTTCAAAATTGCATATTCCAAGGAGAGTTACAAGAAAGACGCTGCCCTTTTTCCAAATTTCTTAAATTGCAAAAGCAGGCAACTAACCACAAATAGTTTCACAACCAATGGGTCTGCTGACCTCTCCCAAAATGCATTCTGCAAATGTGCCCTCGTGTCCTTATATGTTTGCATGTTTTTAATCATGGTAATCAGATGATGACTGATCCTGTTTCCAAAACCATGAGCTCTAGAAAAGCATAATTACCCACTAATTTTCTATGTCATCCCAAAGTATGTACACATATTACACTCAGCCAAAAAATACACAGAAGTAGAGCATAGCACATTTACAGAACCCATTACTCCTATATAATTAGGAAACTGATTAGAAAGTTCTGATAAAGTATAAGAAATAATTCCCAGCACCTATCTAGTATATCAATAATAGGCCAATGGGCACATCGGCAATATAACAGACAAGATGAAAGCAATGAAGTATTTGTGAAATGTCCAAGGATTATAAAGCAAATACCTGCGCCTTTCTTTAGCTTCAATAAAATCAGTATAAACTTTCAGCATGTCCCAGGCAACAGCTCTCTGATACCTCACATATTTTGTAACAAGAAAAATATTTTAAAATATGAGAAAAGAAACAACAGAAAATGAAGGTAATAAAGGCTTGTCAGACACATTCTAAACCAACTTCAAGAGAAAATCCCCAAATATCGATTTCAATGCCAATGCCTAAAACCATACAAATTTGAAGTTTTTGGTTCCAGCACTAAATAGAACTGATATTTAATTGACCACGTAAGAGGCTCTTCCAGACAAAAATCCATGCACCAAAAGTCAATTAATTGGAGCACCTGAGAAAATAATTGGTAACTGCACTGCCTATGCTTCAAAATGTACTATGATTAGTTATTGAACTATTCTCATAAATTGGATCCACTTATCAAGTGACTGCCACGTCTAGGAAATCCATTGCCCTCAGATAACACATTGTTGAACAAGATTGATTGAATCAACACTGTATTTTCTTTATTTGTAAGAATCTCAAGTTTGATTCTCAAGAGTAACTCATCAGAAGACATACCTGCCATCCTTGATCAAGAAAAAGTTTTTCCTTTGCAAGTAAAGTTGGTGTGTCATAGATACCCAATAGTGCACAACCTCGACTCTGAAAGCAAACATAACAAAAGGACACTTTACTTTAACAAATACATTTACAACACAAACAGATAGGTCTGGTATTGTTCATTGTGTAGCCAAGACATTTAGGGAATTATTTATGTAACTGGTGCCCTGTGCACAACCTGGTGTACCCAGTATTAGAGCAATAAATTTTTAATTGCTTAAGGGACCAGAGAATTCTGTGGTTCATGTATTGCTCATTCAGCATTAAGAACTCTAAATTGCCTGGTGCCTGGAAAGGAGGACACATTACCTAGCATATAACAAAGTGTTCTCGGACTTAAAATCTGAACTTCTTTAGGGATTCAATAAGTTAACTCATGAAACTCCTACCTTTCCCTTGCACCTAGGTTAGGGATGGTCAATAAGAAATAAAAGATGTGTATTTCAGTTGGTAGTGATGGAAGTCAATTTCCTGGAATTGAAGGTAGGACTTTTGACTAAAGGACAATTTACTTGGTTCTATTTGTGCACTTCAACCATTAAAAGATGTCAAGGATAAAATGAATTAAGCCAATTCATCAACATATACATTAAAAAGGAAAACTCAACCTCCAAGTTTCTGATCATTTGCTGCCCAAAAGCATCATCCGGGTGTATCTATTGAACAACCACCATAAAATGTAAATATAACAAATTGTAAGCAAACAGACCAGACAAGCCAGGACATGAATATGAATAAAGAAAAAGAGACTAACATGTAGGGGGGAAAATAAGTCAATTAGCCTTGAGAAAGTTTAAAACCTGCTCATATAAGAAAAATGCTGCTGTTGAAAATGTTTTTGAAGCCCAACCGACTATACCACGAGTTGACTCAGGATCCAAGTATATTAAAACGCATTCTGCAATTATAAACGTTGGCAAGCTGATGCCAGTATAAGAATGAAGACAAAGAACAAAAATCCATAAGAAAAATGATAGGAAAAAACTGAATATGAGGAGAATTTTTTTTCTCAAGAAGCTATTTGATGATGTAAAATTGCCAAGTTTCCAGAACATCATGCGTGCAACAAAATACATAATTGGCAAAAATCCAAAGCAAAATGCTTTGAGAAAAGCAGAAGGAACCTCAAAAGCCACATGCCTAGAGATATGAACATAATGCCCTTAAAAAGTTCAGGTGCATAAAATAGCTAAAACCATCATATTGACTACTTAGAATAATAGGGTTCTAAACAAACTTAGAAGCAGACAAGACCCAATTACAAGTTCCAAACCAGGTAAGTTAATGAAATTTGATTTGGTTAAAGAAAAAGAGGATTGGGACTGCACGTATACCTGGGATTCATACCAGCCAATGCTATGATATCATCTAGTTTTTGTATATCACGCAAATCAACCGAGAGCAGCTTGTAATGATCACTGAGCACTTCTCCCTTCTCTGCAAGGTCAAGGAAGCCAAATAGTGCAAACCAGAATGAAGCCAAGCTTTTGAAATCATATCAATATTGCAATTCATGCACACCACATAAAAGAAATATGTCAGGAATGGAAACAGATGCTACTCGTTTTTTTTTTGTAAGAAAACCTCCAAAGTTCATGGCCTTGCAACCAAAGTCACTTACCTGGTGAGATTGAAGCCGTAGCACCAAGCTTTTCCCTCAACTGGCTGCTGTTTTCAATAATTGCTGCCTTTTTACTAGTTACCTAAAATTTAAAAGCATTAATTTCATCTAAGTTGGAAATCAATAGTCGATCATTGGTCCAGCAAGCATGTATAGATGAATAATTAACCTAGCTCGGTAAGCCGAAATCTAGTGAAACCGAAAATAATTTAGTACATTGGTAACTTCTATCATCATTACTTTTATATCATAAGCGCATTGATAACTAAACTAAACTTCTATGGCAACACTCAACTTCAAACTCTCACCTCCTTAAAATCCAGCTCTACATATAAAAATGGCTCTTTTCCTTCATCCTGCCATCAAAAACACAAATATTGCAATCAAACCTATAGTGGTATCAGGTTCTTATTAACACAATTAATGAATGAACTGCCGCAGCAAAAAGTTCATAAATTGATTGTAAAAAACACAAAAATTGCTTCATTTTAAGCATATATTAAAAAACCTATTGAAACAAAGGATGTGCCTCTACGCAAATTATGTCAGATCATAAGGTTACATGGTTATATGGTTACATTGAAACAGAACATGCCAAAAAAAATTAATCATAACACCCAAACAAACTATCAGGCACCTGTAGTTGAAAATACATGGTATCAAATCCTGCTCCGAATGATAATATCTGCTTTTTGGTATCGCATTTTCCATCGATATTCGATTCACAGTCAAGAAACTGGAAGAGAAGCTTTCGAAGAGCAGCCCAGCGCGCAAAATAGCCTTAACAGAAACAACACACAGAAATTAATTAAATACAGTTAGTATTGAATGAAAAAAATTTTAAGAAAAAAATTAGCAATTACCGCGGTTGATTATTGGAGATCGCCTCACAGGTCTTCTAGCAAATAAATGGATATAATCGTCTTTCATGTATCCCTTCTTAACACAAGACCTGTGATGAAAAAAGTGATGATAAGTGACGAGTAATGTTTTCCTTGATTTTTAGTTTTTTCGTTTTCTCGGCAACCAAACAGCGAGAAATATAACTAAGATAGAAGAGTAAGATTGATGCGCACAGTTTACTGGCGGAAGCGTCATCGTTTGTGGCTTGAACTGCTGCTCTGTTGCTATGCGAATCGGCTACTGGCCTTGTTGCCATCGTTGTTTTAGGCGAGAGGACGGAGGAGGAGCTCAAAATCGCTGTGTGCAATTTTACAAGTAGGATGAGGCGGCTTGAAAATCGATTTTAATCGGTTGGAAAATGAACGTATTTCTCCGTTACGAAGAGGGGCTTTCGACAGTGACGCTCCGTCTCTGATGGACCAGTAAAAATATGTACGCCGCGGGCCCTGGGCACTCTTAAGTAAATTAGACCTCCCTTTTTCAGAAAATATTAAATTAATCCCTTGCGTTTAAAAAATTCATGTTTAGTGATCAAACATTTAACATTGAGTAAACTGTTTTTATTAAAATTTAAATTTTTTTATTTTAAATTTTTTGATTGTTTTAATATACTGGTATTAAAAATAATTTTTTTTTTAAATATATTATTTTAATGTATTTTTAAGTGAAAAATACTTTAAAAACAACTTCTATCACACTTTTAAATGTCCTTAAAAAAATTAATACATTTTAATCAAGGTGCTTGTTTATTTAAGGGTGTGTTTGGTATTGCGGTAGCTTTTGTGGTTGTGGTTTGAAAAAAGTTGTTTTATAAAAAGTACTTTTAGTTGAGGTTGGTTTGAAAAAATAGGTGTTTGGTTAAAACTGTGGTTGAAATTGAGGTTGAAGGAAAAGTAGTTTAATGTGTTTGGTTAAAAAAATGCTTTTCAAATTGAGGTTATAAAATAATTAATATATATATATATATTAATACTAATGATTTTTAATTTAAATATTGTAAATTTAATTACTTATATCACATCATGAAATAAAAAATATTTTATATAAAATATTTTTTATTATTCCATTAAACTATTTATAATTCCATTATGTACAAAATTTATCTGATAAGAATTACAGTTTTCATAATTTTTTTAGCGTAGATAAAATATTATCAGGTATAAAATTGATATTACAGTGCGAGTGAATTTAATTCACTCTATACTAGTTTTTCAAGGAAAAAATATTGTTCACATCACAGTACGAGTGAATTTAATTCACTTTAAACTAGTGTTTTTTTTATTTTAAATGTTAAAAAATTTAATGCACTAAATAGTGCACACTAATGCACTGTTTAACTGTTTAACTGTTTACAATAGTGTGAACAGTGCATTGGTGTGCACTGTTTGGCTAGTGTTTTTTTTTGTTTTTTTAAAAATAAAAATGTTAAAAAATTTAATACACTAAATAAATAAATAAATAAATAAGTGAACAGTACATTAGTGTCCACTGTTTTGCTAGTTTTTTAAAAAAAAAAAATGTTAAAAAATTTAATACTCTAAAAAAACGTGAACAGTGCATTAGTGTGCACTGTTTAACTAGTGTTTTTTTTTATATATATATATAAAATAAAAATATTAAAAAATTTAATACTTAAAAAAAAATGAACAATGCATTAGTGTGAACTGTTCATGCTAATTGCACTGTTCAGTGAACAATGCAATTAGCATGCACAGTGCGTGAAAAGCATGAATTCATTGCTTTTCATTACTTGATATCCGAACGTAAAAAACATGTGGAACCCATAAACAACAATTTGTTTTTTTCCATTACCAAATGGCTGCCAACTGCGTTTTAAGTAAAACGCAGCCGCAACCGCTTACCCAAACACCATCTAAGTATGTTTAATATTATAGTAATAATTATTTTATAAAATGTATTGAAATAATATTTTTTTATTTTTAATAAATTTATTTATGATATTAGTATATCAAAACAATATAAAAACATTAAAAAATAGTTTGAAATAATAATAAAATATATATATATATATATTTAAAAATATTTTGAAATACAAAAATAAGATGTGTTGAAGTATAGAAAAACATTTAAATATAAATATTGAAAAAATATATAATAGATGAAAGACTCACTTGTTAGTTTTTTTAATATAGATACTAAATTATAATTCACTCGAAGCTTGTTTTGTTTGGATAGATGATTAGAACACCAATGACATGAAAACAAATTTCTGTGCATTTAATTTAATAAAATACATAGCATAAGCTTTTTAGTTTTTGTTTCTCTAGTAACAAAGAGCAAAGGCATTTGGGATGATTCTAGTTTTTTTTTTTTTGTAAAAAATAATAATAATAAGGCGTTCAGCAGCTAAAAAAAACTTGAAAATATGTAGTTAATTCGGTAAGATTCCAAAAACTTCCGAAACTTATTTAAGATGAAATATTTTAATATGTTTTATCAAAAAAATTTTTAACAGCCACAGTCATGGTTACATTAATCACGTGTCTGTGATGTATAATATTTTTTAAAAAAATTATTTAAAAATATATTAAAATATTTTTTTATTTTTTACTTTAATACATCAAAATCATTAAAAAATATTTAAAAATTATCAATTTATATTTTTTAAAGTTAAAAATACTTTTAAAAGTGACCTCAAATATGTAAAAAACACATTGTGCCCAACAAGCTTTTATTAGGTTAACGGAGTTTGTTTGACAATGTGGTTGCGGTTGCTTTTTAAATAAATTTTTGTACTAAAAGACATGCCAATGATATTTAAAAATATATATATATATATATATTTTTGATATCAACACATCAAAATGATTTGAAAAAATAAAAAATATATTAATTTGAAATAAATAAATAAAAATTAATTTTTTAAAAAAATATTTTTGAAACGCAAAAACAAACAAGCTGTAACAAAAAATTGAAAAAATAGCATGAAATGTTTTTATGTTTCATTGTAGCATTCACCGAACTTAGCTTTATAGGTTCGAGTCCCAAGTTTGCTGGATCCCGGATCAATTCATTGGGTCGGATTTTAAAAGTATATTGTTAAGTATTAATGGCATTGTTTGTTTTTACATTTTAAAAATGTTTTAAAAATAAATAAATTTTTTTTATTTTTTTCTTTACTTCAAATTAATATTTTTTGAGTTTTTTTAGATTATTTTAATATGCTGATTTTAAAAATAAATTTTTTATAATAAAAAATATAATTTTAATATATTTCTAAGTGAAAAATTATCGTAATTAAAAATATTATTTTAATATATTTTTAAATTAAAAAAATATTTTAAAAACAGTGGTAACTATTTTTTAAAGCACGTAATAATAAGCAAACAATGCTTGTATAGTTAAATTTTATTTTATTATTATTATTATTCTCTACGTGCCTTTTTTATCTCATCATACCCGATGCGATTTGCAGGTAGTGGGTCACGTTTGATGTGATTTTGATAGCGAGGATACAAAACCTGGGATGGTGGATCATGCATCCGAAGCCATATCTCAAAGCTTCTCTCCTTTCCTTCTTCTTCTTCTTCTTTTTTACTTACGTGTGTTATTTTTACTCGACAAAAAAAAAATGAAATCAATTCATTTTAGAGTATGTTTGGCAGTGTGGTAGCGGTTGCTTTTCAAATAGCTTTTCGTGCCGAAATACATGCAAATAATGTTTTTTTATTTTTTAAAAATCATTTTTGATATCAGCATATCAAAACGATTCAAAAAGTAAAACCGTAACTTAATTTTAGCAAAAAAAAAAAAAAATTTAAATTTTGTCAAAACGCCGGTTTGACAGCAATGCCAAATGGGCTCTTACCCTTTTACCCAAGAGTCGATTCATCTTACCCTTTCATTCTTCCCTCGTTTAACGATCTTATTAAATGTCAATTAGAAATCATCCCTTGTCAAATTAACCTTTAATATTAATTGTTATTTGATGATCTTAAAACCTCTAATATTGTATTGGATCATTGTACATGTTATGCTGAGAGTGTGATTGTTATATATATATATACATATATATATATACATATATATATATATATATAGAGAGAGAGAGAGAGAGAGGTACTCTTAATGTGTTTTTTAGCATAAAAAATATATTTAATGGGAATCAACCTCATGTTATCTAGTTGATTTTACAAGTCTAAAAAAAAATCAAATGACCTATAAAAATTTAATTTGACTTAAAAAATTAAAACAGCATGTTTTTAAAAACATTGAAATGATAAAATGCTATATTGACTCAAATTAATCCAGGATAACCTACCAAATCTATTTTTCAGGTCATAAGATCTTAATAACCTAATAAACTCTTAATTAACTTGATGTTGAAAAATAAAATTCAACTAAAAAATTGAGTTAAGTCGACTCAGGTTAAAATTGACAAATCAATATAATGAGACTGAGATTATCCTGCAGAAAGCAAACCGATACAAATCATAAAACTCAATTTTCAATCAACCTAATGCTGAATATTTTTTTTAAAAAAAAATCAATTAAAAAAAACACTAAATTCAACCGACAAGACTCATAACTCAAGTCATGAGACTATAATAACCTTACAAAACACAAACTAAAACAATTTACGAAGCCTAGTTCTTAATCAATTTAATGTCAAAGTACGAGATTGAAACAAAACTTAACTAAAAAAAATAGCAATAAAAGCCCGAGTTAAACGACCTAACTTGCAACCCAATCACAATACTATGATAATTTCATATAAAGTAAAAAAAAATAATAATCATGAAATGCATACTCTAATCAACTTAATGTTCAAGGATTAAATTGGAGAGAGAAAAAAGACCTAAATCAACCCGAATTAACCTGCTAAACCCGGGGGCAGGAGAATGGTATGACTCCATATAAAGCAAATCGAGAAAAATTACAAAGTCCAGTTCATAATCAACACAATATTGGATGGTGAAATTGAAAAAAAAAATACTCAATTAAAAAAAGGACAAGAAAACAAGTCAATTTGATTAATTCGTAAAATACACGGCTTGAGTCATAAAACTATGATAATCCTATAAAAAAATAAAAAAAAAATTATAAACTTTAATTTACAGTTAAACCAGTGTTAAGCAATGAAGCTGAGAAAAAAATAATTAAAAAATGACAAAAAAGTACATGGCTCGACATGGTCAACTAGCAAAACTTGTTATTTAAATCACAAGACTGTGATAACTTTATAAAAAACAAATTAAAATAAAACAAGTAGCTTGGTACCCAATAAAATCAATGCTGGAAGATAAAAGTGAAAAATAAATAGATTTAGAAAAAAAGAAGAAAATCATGAAAGATTTCGAGTGCCAAGGTGAAAAAAAAAAAATGGCATTTAACTATTCATCACTACTATAAAAACCAAAGTCTTTTAGTGTATATTAATTTCAATTGAATTAACCTTTAATGTTATTTTTATTCCTCTCTTACTAGATAATTCCCCTGTGCTATGCTACAATGAACCAATTTTTTTTTACATGTAAATAACTAATGCTGAAAAATTATTTTTCAGTGTTTTTAAACTCAACTCAACGAGTTAAAATTGAAATCTCTTAACTATATTTCTTATCTAACTCAAGCTTTAAATTAAAATGTATATAAGCTGTCTCGGTTGATTTGACGGGTTAAAAGAAACACAGGTGACAAGTAAAAATGAAGTTTAACTTTAAAAATATTTTCTAGATAACATTTTTTTTTAATTTTTTTTAAGATGATGATATATTGAATAAACTCTGGTCAATCCAGACTAACTCGCCTACCTCACGACTTGAGTAATGAACTCTGTTAAAGTTAATAACTTTTTAATTTTTTTTTTATATTTAGTTATGTGATAAAAATATAAATGCTTACAAAACATATGACTAGCTTAATACCAAATTGTTTTTCTGATAATTCTATTAAAAATAAAATAAAATAAATTATAAAATTTAATCGTTAATAATTATGTTTTTTTTTAGAATAATATTTTATCTAGTAACATAAAAAAAAACAGATGCTCGATTTATTACGGGTGCGGAACTAGAAATTATCTCATTTTTCTAGCGTTATCCAACATGTTCCTATCCCAGGATAGAAGAGAAAGATAATTGGAATATGAACCAAATATTATCCATGCATCTTTCATTACAGGACAAAAAACATAAAGCATTAATAATTTCCCCCCTCTCTGCTTGTAACTGGTGCGGAATATCACATGACATATTAAATTGAGATTTCTCCTAATTATAAATATATTTAAAAATACATCTCCATTTTACTATAAGAAAAGAAGTTGTTAAAGTGTTTGATTTTGTATTAATAATTTTTTAAAGTATTTTTTATTTAAAAATATATTTTTAATAATAACCAATTAAAAAATATGAAAACATAAAAAAATTAATGTAAAACAAATTATTTTTTTAAAAATACAGTCACACTGCAATATTGTGTGTTTAAAATTATATTTTAAAAGTGTTTTTTAAAAAAGTTAATTTTTTTTATTTTTTATTTTAAATTAATATTTTTTTATATTTTAAAATCGTTTTTATTTGACATCAAAAATAATTTTTTTAAAATAAAAATTATTATTTTAAAATAATAAATAATTTAACAACCGATCACTCGCAAATACAAAATGATTTAAGTTACCAACAATTTTACTGCAGCGACGACAAGTCGGTTCTCCTCGTAAAAATCATCGAGTTCTGCTCCGTCCTCATGTTCGTTTGTACAGGGAAAAGAGAGAAAAAAGAAAATTCCTAAAAACACCTTCATCACGTCATATATAGCAAAAACATAAAAATAAAGGCAGAGGCTTTTCTTCTTCGATTTTCACATCAGTACTCTCAAATCCCCACACTGCCTTCTCCTTCTTCTTCTTCTCTCACAAGCCCTAACCCTTCCAATCCCCCAAATCATACCCATAAACTTCTCCCCCCCTTTCTCAATGTCCTGATTCCTATCAACGTCTCTACCAACTCGTTGATTAATTTTATTGGAGCTTGTGAAGGCTAGTACTCAGTCATCGTCAATTTTTAAATTATGGACATCGAACAGAAACAAGCAGAGCTCATCGATCACTTCGTAAATCAAGCATCCACTCTAAAAGCCTCCGCTCTCTGCCCTCTTATTATCGAAGCCACTTCTCATCCTTCTCTCTTCGCCTTCTCCGAGATTCTCTCTTCGCCCACCGTCTCCGAGGTATTTTTAATTTTTTACTTACCCTTTTTTCTACTTTATTTTCCCATGTCGTTGGAGGGTATTATAGGTATTTAATTTGGTTTGAATTTTGTTGGCAGCTTGAAGGAACTGAGAATTCCTTTTGCCTTGATGTTCTTCGGTTGTTTGCCCATGGAACCTGGAGTGATTACAAAAGTAAGCATTCAAGCCCCCTTTCCCTCTCCCCTCTTTCTTAGTTTCGCGTTGACTTGGTTTTAGTTTTATTTTTTTGAATTATGTATGTGAATTCATGTTGGGGTTTCAATCACAGCAGAAAATAATTTTGGTATTTTCCCCTTATCAGAACTTGATGATTGGATGTTGAGAGTTTGAGTTTAAGTTGCTTAAGAATTGGAGTATTATTGTATGGAAAAAGCATGCTGAATGACTTGAGCCACTTAATTTTTTCTTTTTATCACTGATATATGAGCCAATGGGCTTTACTGGAAGATGGATTTTGAATTTTGCTGGCTCGGACGAACCAAAAGCAATGTGACACTGCAGTTTTGTTTCCAGACTCGTGGGTGATGACCGAATGATAGTTATTTTCTTTTTTAATAAATTTATGAGTTTTCACTATTGGAATTAGCTGGGAACTTGTTATACTAATGATAAATGGCTATTTACAGTCTTCCTTGGAGCAACTGGAAACCAAATATTGTATACTCTTCTAACTTGTTTTTCCCCTGAATTTACTGAATTAGTGTTGTGCTTGGGATAATTTTATTTATTACGCTTCTCCTCCTTTTGCTAGTTCTTGCTTTTGTTATGCCTTGTGATAGGCATCCCCATGGACATTTACATGAGAAATCTGGTTCGTAACTCTAATTAGGCACCTTGAAATTTTTCTTGAAGAACCCTGACCTCACTCAGCTGCCGTGGAGTTTTTCTAATAGAGTGCATGTATGGAATAGAAATTCTGTGGTCATTACTACTATATATGATGACACTGTTAGGGACTGCGCTTTTCTTGTATTCTGGCTGTATTGTGATGATAACACGGTTGTCCTTGATTTTACTTTTTCCCCTCTTACTTTTGAGACTATTTTGAAATGGGAAAAATTGTTTATTTACAGGTAATGCTGGTCGTCTTCCACAATTGGTTCCTGATCAAGTCCTCAAGCTAAAGCAACTTACTGTGCTGACACTGGCTGAAATGAACAAGGTATCTTTCCTTGTATTATTAAGCCTTTCTACAGAAATGAATTTACTTATCTGAGTAGCTAATTCACCTTCCTGATTATCTCATGGATTCTCTGCAAAATTTTGATGATCACGAATCTTGCCATAAAGTGAATGACATAACTCACAAGATGTTTCAACAGTTATCATGAGGGAAAAAAAAAACAAAAAGAAATATGCAGTTAATTGTCACCTAAGTTAGAGAAGTTACTGATTGTAGTTGGGGCTAAAATCTAATCTCTGTTTTGATGAATCTGGTTAAGTTATGGTAATTTTGTATCAAGTAAAATTGAAACTGTTTTCAAGCTTGGAATGTGAGTGAGTGTTGGAAAGTTCATGTTATGGTAGTGATTGATATAAATATATTGTATAAGCAGATTTCATATGTTGAAAATTACTATTTTTTTTTATTATCATTTGCATATGCTGTACCACTAGTTTAAGAGTTGAATATTGCATGTTACATCTTTTTTCTTCTACATTTTAGATACAGAATATTTTGCTGATCTCTTGACCCTCACCATTTAGATTGTTTTGATGCCCATCCTTTTTAGGTACTTCCCTATGATCAGCTAATGCAGGAGCTAGATGTTACAAATGTCCGTGAACTTGAAGATTTTCTTATCAATGAGTGCATGTATGCGGTATGTTTTATGCCAACTGCATTCTATTCTTTCTACAACCATTATTGGTTTTTTTTTTCTCATCTGTAGGAAAATGGAGTTGACTGGGCAAACAAAATTTATAAATTTCATGTTGCTGTAGTTCTTTCTTTCTGCATTTCTTTCCTGACAATTGCACGTGTTATTTGCATTTTCTTTTCTTTCTTCTTTTTTGTTGCCTTAACTCTGGTTCTTTCAGGGAATAGTACGAGGAAAGCTTGATCAGTTGCGAAGGTGCTTTGAGGTCTGTCAGTGAATGTGTCATCAACTTGCCTTAAAGTTGTATTCTATGGTATCTTTTTACCCTTTACAAACATTTTAAAGCATATATGATGCTTTCTTTTTTCTATAGGTCCAATTTGCTGCTGGGAGGGACCTTAGGCCTGGACAACTTGGGAATATGTTACAAACACTATCAAACTGGTATCGTCTTTAGCTGACTAGTATTTTCATATCCTCTATGATGATGCTGTGTTGTATGCCTGACTGAAAAAATGCCTGAACCCATATGAAATGGGAACTGCTGCTCTATTTCTTTAATAAAACACAATAATCTGCTTAAAAATCCAGAAGACTCCATAGTTGCATGCTAAGTTATTTGATTTTTCTTGTCCCCTGGGTAATGATGTTTTAGATGTTCCTCCAGCAATTTGTCTGTTTCTTTTGTTGAGTTTGTCAAGTTCAAGTTAATTGGTTTTCACACGTGATCTTGTACATTTTGGTGTTACGCCATAGATCCTGATACTAGCCTTTAAATAACAATGAAACTTTCTTTCTAATCCTTTAGATGGTTTGGTTTTCTTGCTCATCATGTATTTCTGAATATGATGTTCATTGTGTTTAATCTGTTAGGTGTCAGCTCTCCATCTAACTTTATTCCTATGGATGTCTAGGTTGGATACATCAGATGATTTGCTTGTCTCAATTCAGGAGAAGATAAAATGGGCTGATTCTACGAGTGAATTGGATAAGAAGCACCAAAAGGATGTAGAATATAGGGTGGAGGAAGTAAAGAAGTCACTCTCCCTCAAGGTCAGTTGAATCCAGTTTTATATCCAAGCATGATTCACGAGGCATGATATAATTTGAAAATCTATTTGAAAATTAAAAATCTGAAACAAATAATTATAGATCCTCGCACATCAAATAGTGTCATGGGGCATCATATAAGTTGAAAGAAATAACTGGATATTCCAAATGTATTGTATGTAGCTAGGAAGTAGAACATTTTTTTAATTCATGTTGGCTGCAGCTATTATTTAGTAGATTCACATGACTTGCTTATTATATTCGATAGCAATGCTGCAGCAGGATAAATGCAAATATTCTGTGTTTTGCTGGGATACGAGGAGGGTTATTGTGATTTTGTTCAGTGAGAATCTTGCAATAGCAAATTCAATTAGTGCATGGAAAAGAGTCTTTATTCAGTTACTGTGATACATTTTTCGATGCGTCTTACTTACGTTGTGGCAGAAGCTACACACTGTAAGCAGGCAGACATTGACTTCCGAGGGCATGAGGAGATCTATTCTGAACCTGGTGGAGTGATGGACTACGAGGAAGACCGAAGCCGGCCCAAGAGGTATTTTGATCCGGCTTCCATTCTTGTGATTCTACATTTATGTATGCACTGTCATCTTGTTGATATCACTTAAAGGTCCTGGGAATGCCAATTATCAAATTAGTTAGGGAATACAGAGTTTTTTTTTTTTTTGTCCAACTGGACTGGCTTTGCTCTAGTGTTTTTTACTGGTGACTTGGAAATTGCAGGAGACGACATCCAATATATTGAAGATATAGATAGATCATGAAGCTCATTGGAAAGGTGCTCTCCATGTCTTGCCTGATTTTTGTTCATGGCATACCGACGGCAATTGATTGCAGCTTTTGGAGATAGTGATATTCCCGGACAGTGAATTTGTCTTCGCCACTTTAGACTGATATTTGAAGATTGTACCTCGTTTGGAACCAATTATCATTCTTATTGAGGTATAAAGAACAAGACCAGATTTGTTGGGGCGGCTTAAGACTTTATGAAGTCAGATTATGATTCCGATCGTTTGCCTTTTGATGTCATCCTTCAATTTGTGATGAGGAAATCTGCTTATATATTTTTGCTGCTTCTTGAATGAAACCACAAGCATGTCAAGAACTATTTATGGGTGAGTTTCTTTTGAATAATTACTATTTTAGATATATCTGAAATTCTTATCTCTTGGATAATATATATATGATATGGTTATTGCTAACTCAATTCGATATATGTATATGTATATGTATATGTGTGTATATATAATATATATGTATGTATATGCATATGTATGTGTGCATGTAGTTCATTCAATATAATATTATGCCGGGTCATCTATTTTTATTTTTATTTTGTTTTAAAATAATTGTAGATTTTTTACACATGGGCTTTGATTATAGGTATTGTAGTAAAGTATATGGCTTAAATGTTTTGACTTGACAATCATTTTGAGACAAATAAAGATAAAAGCAAGACCATCTATTTGGGACGTGGAGAGTATTATATGCATATCCCAATATTTGTATTATGTGTATAATAATTATAACTTTCCTATATCTATATATATAAATTTTTATATTAAATATTAAATAATGTTTAAATAAACGACACTAGGTTGGATATGGATATTCAAGATTTTCACTCCAAGAATAATAAATAGGAATGGATATAATTAATAGTTTGAGTATAAAGAAATGTATGGCACAGTGATTGAATCATTATCTTGGTATTTTAATTTTTTTTCTTGCTTTATTTTTTTATATTTTAAGTTGTTTTAATAAGCTGTTAAAAATAAATTTTTTTGTAAAAAATATTATTTTAATGTATTTTCAAACAAAAATTACTTTAAAAAATAATATTTATATCATTATCTCAAACACCTAATCAGCTATGTTTGTGTTAAATGCAATAACCTGAAAGTCTGAAATCCAGAGATGCTGTTTTCTGGTGGCTTGTTGAACCCCCCCATTCTTCATTTCCTTCGTGGGAGTTCTTCATTTTTTGTTCATGGATCAGTAGTTATGCACTCATCATTTACTAGTCGCCAAAAGATACATCTTTGAGCTGTTGATCAGCTGTTAGAGCCTTATTTTCGACGACGGGGACTTGGAGGTTAACGTGGTTATATCTGATTTTTCCAAGTCAAGATCATCGATTGACTTGGATGCCATTGCTTGGATGGCATCTCTTCTTGGAGGCCATAGCCAATTAGAGAAAATTGTGTCTATAAATTCTTCCAAGTTCTCCCTATACTTCCCCCACCCTGCTCCTTGCTTTAAATTCAGTCCTCTCAATGAGTCGAACTAATATGTTCAACTTCTCCAAGCTTGATCAAACCAACCTAATGGGCAGCAACAATGGCTGTGCTGTCTACCGAGTGAGAAACCCTTCCAGTGCCTCCTACTACGCTCTCAAAGTGATCACCATTGACCCCCGAGGAGGAATTTTCCCGCTGCGAGATCCTCCACGAGATGGAGTTATTTCAAGGCCTCAGCCACCCCAACATTGTGAAATGCCACAACATATCGGACAGCAATGGTGAAGATATTCAGGTCCTCCTTGAGTTCATGAATGGAGGATCCCTTGCTGACAGGCACATAACTAGCGAAGGCCATTTATCGAACATTGCTAGCCAAATCCTCTCGGGCATTGCTTACATCACAACATCAAACCATCCAATCTTTTGATTGATAATGCACAAAATAGCGTCAAGATTGCAGATTTTGGCTTGGGCGCAATTCTTTCACAATTTCTGGACCCAAACGATTTTGTTGGAACCATCAGGTACACGAGTCCTGAAAGGATAGATTGCGGAAAGTGTGACGAGTATGCAGGGGACATCTGGAGTTTTGGATTAGGTATCTTGGAGATTTACCCAGGGAGGTTTCCAATTGAAGTTGAGACTCGGGATTATTTGACAAGGCTGGTGTTTGCAATATGTATGTCAGCCCCGCCGGAGGCACCGCCGTGTGCATCAACGGAGTATCGCGATTTCATTACACGCTGTTTGCAAAGAGAGCCAGAGAGAAGATGGGAGTGCTCTGCAGTTGTTACAACACCCTTTTATACTGCAGAACCAGGTGAATCAGTGAAAATTGCAAGCAAAAACAAGAACTCTTCCAATAATGTTCTGCTCCTTTTCCATTCTGTCACTTCCATCATAAGTAATCTCTTCCATCAAATATACTCAGCGATCACCTGGTGTTCATGTGTGTAATGGTTTACTATAATGTCAATATACCAACTGATTGCTTTTCTTTTTCTCTTCTAGCCAAATGCGTTGATATTCAGCGTCTGATTTGCACACTAAATTCTGCATCCATCATGATATTCCACAAACAAGACTTCTATATATTTGTTCAAGGTTAAATACTTGGACTAAACTAGTTTAATCTATACTATATACTTATAATCGTAGACTTGAAAAGATATCTATAAAACGCTGCTTGCCTCTGACAAGTCGACTTCTCTTTAATAAATTGACTTGAATTAGTCCAAGTTAATTTGAAATAAAATTGATTTTTTTAAAAAATTATAATGCTTGTTTAATTTTTTTTTAAAGTAAAATTATGTTTATGGAGTTGTTATTGTACATATCAAGTCGATCTGATTTAACCACTCTAGATTTTTAATTAGCAAGTATTCGGGTTGACATGTGAATAATGCTGGAATTAATAACACTATTTGAAACCAAAGAAAGGCTGAATACATCTTCCATCTGGACATGATCATGGATGGTCTAACTAATACTCGGACAAGAAGGAATTTAATCTAGATAAGCTAATCTTAAAACAATCGAGGATTTAAAAAATTCTACTCCATGATATCATAAAAACACGGTTTGAGCGAGTTTTCCAAGTCAAAGAAATTGACGTGGACCGAACCATCTACGATTTCCCTATCCTGACACTATTTTCTTCTTCGAGGCAACGACTTCAGAGTTTTCAGTTTAGCCTTCTCGATGTCTCAGACTATCTGGTTCAACTTTTCTCAACATGATCGAATCAGTCTAATAGACAGCCACAATGGTCGGTCCAGCTACAAAGTTAGCCACCGTCCTACTCTCTACGTACTTTCAGCCTAGGGTGTCCAAAAAAAAACTTTTTTTTTGTTTTGCTATACAAAAAATACAATGTTAATTACTAGATGATAATAGATGAATATTTTAGGAATAATTAAAAAGATGAATGCAATGATGTTGATTTTAATTTACATGAGATAATAAAAGTTATTTGTTTTGGATTGATTAATTTTTAGTTGTTGAAATTTAATGGACATAATTGTATTGTATTTTTAAGTTACTTAAACTATTAATAAATTTTTATTTGAATCAAGTACTTGAATTTTTATATTTTTTATATCATTTTTGTTTTAATTGTGCTATATTATTATTTACTATTTACCTAACTATTAATATATAATTAATTAAAAAAATTTATTTATAATTTATATTGTACCTCCAAATTAATTGTTTGGCTTACCTACAAATACAAAAGATAAAATAAAAACTATGATGTTAAATGAAAAATTTAGAAATATATTTTGGAGGCTTCCCTTGGCAGGGTACTCGGTTGTAGTGGAGAGGCAGGGGAACCAAAGTTTTTTTTTTTTTATTAACATAGGTGTTCGAGTTAGCTTGCACGTATCTTGATTAATTCCACATGTTCTGAAGTTAACGACCATATAAGCCTGCAGTGGCTATCATATTAGCAATCACATAGCTCAAACTTGAGACCACAGAGAAAGCAAACTTCTTAGTCTAAAGCTCTTACCATTGAATCACCTACTAGATGGTTAAAGAATTGAAGTTTCTTGCTATAAGGCTATTTAGCAGCTGAAAAGTGAAACCTATTAAGTGTGTGGGCATTATGAGGTTTTGTTTTTCATTATTTTAAAAGTGTCGAAGTTTTTTTAAAGTTTTTTTATTTTTTTTTATTTTAAATTAATATTTTTTATGTTTTAAAATTATTTTGATGTGTTGATATTAAAAATATATTTTTTTATTTTAATATATTTTCAAGTAAAACGTAATTAATATTATATTCTCAAACATCCATAGGCCCATTATTTTTCTTGGTGATGAGTTTTGCATGTGAAGTTTTTTTTTGGGTCACAAAGGCCCAAGGCCCAACACTGAAATAAACTAAAAAATCACCAACACTGAAAAACAATAAAAAAAAAAAGAAAAAAAAAAAAAAGAAGTTTCCACAAGCCCCTGCTTCACAAACTCCAGAGGATGGGAGAAATACAAATTCTCATGGTCTAATAGCCAAACTATTTGCGCAAGTGTTGGCTTCATGGGTGATTATCAATGCCCGCGACCTAATCAATTCAGTTTAATTTTCTAATTTTTTTTTCAAAACAATACTGTTTTAACTTAATCTGTCTAAACATGTTTTGAATCGGATTACAGATAGAGCGGAGTTTTATAATAACTAGATTTTGCATTTGTTGTTAGCTTGTTATTAATTTATTATGATTATACATGGGGAATCTCCTGACTTGTATAAAATATTATATTTTTTTGGGAATGGTTACTTTCTATCAAATAACAGAATTAATTAGATCAATTCGAGTAGTTTAAGAATATAAATTCACAAGGGAATTTTATGAAAAAAGTTCATAGAAATGAATTACTATAACAACATAAACAATTTTTTCATGAGTTTATGACAACATTAATTACTTTCCAGATTTTAAGGTTGTAAGTGGCACATAATTCTCATTAGATCATCATGCTTTCTTGCCTTTCTTTGTTTCTATGTTCTACCTAAGCCATCCTATAATTGTTGTGGCCTTGTAAACCCTTTTTCTTTTTTTCGTCTAACACAATTTTTATCACATTCATTCAAAAATAATAATTAAACAATTGTGACTTAACTAAAACCAGTTATATCTAACTTGGACGAAGCTTACGAGGATTCATATGACATCACCTTGAACTCTTGATTTCTCGAAAGACAAGAAGACTTTTTCGATTAATTAGTTAATAAGAACATAACTAGGTTTCAAATAATCCATCGCTCAAGACCTCAACAGTACTTATTCTTAAGGAAATATAGAGAATTACAAAGGGATATCTTGGCTCGCGACTCCTCGTTTTCATTTTCTCCTCTTGGGGGAGCCATCGTGCACCAATTCAGGCTCAGGGGATCTTCTCTTGGAGCTCAATCTAACAGGTTCATGTTCTTTAGAACCAATTAGATGAGGAAAATTAAGCTTAGCTTTGCTTCCACGAATCTTAAAAGCAGCTTGATCATAAGCAAGAGCAGCATCCTCAGGTGTCTCATAAGTTCCAAGCCACACCCTTGCTCCATTCTTCTTCGGGTCCCTAATCTCCGCCGCATACTTCCCCCACGGCCTCCTCCTCACTCCCCTATATTGACTCCCTTTCGCCGCCAGCGCGACGTTGCTCTTACACGCCACGTCCCCTCCAGGAATGCCCTGCCCCCGAGGCTCCGATTCAACGACCGCTAACGTTGTTGAGGTCATTGAATCATTAAAGAGGAGATCGTGATCACCACTGAAGCTTGAAGCAGTACCCTCACTATTTTCCGTTTGTGGGCAAGTACTCGTTGGAGTATCAAAATCACGATCAGTAGTGCTAATAAGATGCTGTTGAACGGACTCCAAGAAATCTAAACCTTCAGACTCTAAGCTGTTGTTCCCTCCTTGCCACATCTTCCTGATAAATCTTGGTGATTGTTTCCACCGATTAGGGTTTTGGTGTTTGTGTGGATCTTTGCTCTTTAGGTTTTGATGTTCAGCATGTCTTATACAAGTTTAAAGATGCTTTGTGGGTAACTTATTTCATTTCAGCAACCTTGTCCTTTCTGAGAAATTTCTGTATTGCTGAGCATTCTTTTCACGTGTTGGAATTATTTGTTTTTTTAGGGTAGTTGGATTGAGGTGTTTTTTAAGGTATCCAAGCTTCCCCATTAAATAGCTTGTCACTTGTGCCAGCAGGTGTGATTAATTATAGGAATTGTAGGTGACTTCAAATTTTATTTATTTTTTAATTATTTTGTTTAAAATATATTTTTTTTATATTTATATCATTTTGATATGCTAATATTAAAAATATATATTCTTTTATTTTAATATATTTTAAACAAAAAAATTTTTAAATTATCACTACTAACATAATCCCAAACACATTTAAATAGTGCACGACCGACTCTCTTGTCTTAAATAAGTGGATTTGGACTTTTTTTGGCCGGTGCTATAATTCCTAGAACATGGGCACCATTAAGAGAAAGAAATGAAAAAGAAAATGAAGGGGGGGGGGGCAAGAATGAATGGAAACACGTAATTATATTCCTTCTTACCATTTTGAAGAAAGAAAATGACAAAGAGAATCTTAATAATTTGATAAAATTTACGAACATATTTAGCTGCAAGATGTGTCAAAGCATGCTATAAATGATTAACTATCAACCCATCGAATTGGATGAGATAATTGATAATACAGTAACTCTATAAAGGAATATTTTTTTGAAACAGAAATTTGTCTTTTAATGTGGAACTTTTATTTTGGTTTTGTGATCTTACACTTTAGGTTAAGATTTATTATTAAACAAAACATATATACCAGAAAGATCATGAACACCAGGGTTGTGGTCCAACCTTTCCAATGAGTAGACTATGTACGTAGGTAACACTTTGGAATAATTTAGACTGCCTTTAATAAAGCTATGATTCAATTTGGTTTATAATTTTTAACTCAAATTAATTAAGTAAAATTATAATCTTCCATAACTACAAAATTACAGGAATTTTCATAAACATATAAATTATTGATGAATTTCCTAGTAAAAACTTGTTATTGACAAGGTTTTTGTCTGGAATTTCATATTTATAGATAATTCAATGAGTAAAATAATTTATTGGTGGCGGCACCGACATAATACTCGCGCAAGAAAAAAATGTTTTAATATTCGAGTTAGTTATAATAATATATTTATCTTTTTTCATTGTAATATTATAGATTTACATTAAAACTGTACTTAGGTAATAAACATGAAGCATTGATTTTAAATTTTACACTTGTATTACCGATAGGAGGGGCCATGACACCCCAAATTTTCGTTTTAATGCTAAATGTTTTAAGATTTTTTTAAACATACCATTGAAATTGAGGGTTATTTCATAACAAATATGCACTTTTGCACCTCCAAAGAATTATTTGTTATTCTTTAACCATTATTTTTTATATATTTTATTTTCAGTTTCGACACCTCATACCTAAAATCATAATTAGTTCTGCCCCTGATTAATTGTTATCATTTGTGTATCATCCAATTTAAAGTATTTCGGTTAAAGTAACATGAATTGATTTTGAATTAGAATATTTGTTTTTATTATGAAAAAATAATATGAAATCAAATCAATAAATCAATTATTAATTAACACGGACTCTTAAATTAATTATTTATATTAAAAAAAACTCAACTTATATTATATTATGGAGTGTTTAAAAATATGGTAGAAATTGCTTTTTAAAATGTTTTTCGCTTCAAATATATTGTTTTACTTTTTAAATTTTATTTTTAAAATTAACACATCAAAATAATATAAAAATATCAAAAAATATTAATTTAAAATAAAAAACTAATATTTTTTTATTTATTTTTTGAAAAACACTCTTAAAACAAAAAAACAAAAAAGTTTAGTATGAAAACACTTTAGAAAGTCCATGCGTGTAACACAACTTGTCTATCCGATTCATTTTTTTCAACGACGTCGAAAACCACTAATTTAATTGTCTAGAACTATATAGATATATCTTTTTCATAGCTAGGAATCAAATCATATAGATTACACAGTGTATACTCGGTTTTGATCATCTTTTTGACGTTAAAGTGGGAGAACATAAAATAAACAAAATTAATATGTTGGTCAGATTAATAAGCCCATATAATTGGAATAGTCTCCAGCTCTTTTTTTATTTG
The DNA here is from genome assembly GCA_033617975.1 of Populus alba x Populus glandulosa. NCBI lineage: Eukaryota > Viridiplantae > Streptophyta > Magnoliopsida > Malpighiales > Salicaceae > Populus > Populus alba x Populus glandulosa. The sequence continues at coordinate 2,928,688 of CM066156.1, read as the reverse complement.
GTTAAAGTAAAGACTAGCCCTGATTCTATAAAGTAAAGTAAAGGGCACCGTGCAAAATATCTTCTTTTAATTTGTGTAGATATTCCAGACAAACAATATTTCGATTTTTTCTCGAAATATTCTCCCATGAATTTGATTAATGCACGTGGTTCGAAAGAAAAATAAAGAAAGGAGTTTGATTGATAGATGTGATCGTCCTTTCTTTGAAAGATTGTTGCACGTTTCAACTCATTAATATAAAGATATTAATTTATGCTGAGAAACACAAGGGATGCTATATAGCAGGTGAAGTCAGTCAACAGTACTGTGCTCTGATCCCTTTGTACTTCCTTCGTATAATTGACCAGAGGAGTGTTTCCATGGATCCAGTTAGAACGTTCGAAAGAACAACGCGTTTCTTTATTATTTTTTATTTTATATATAAAAATCACATATGAACACACGAGAGGGAGCTATGACCAGAGACTGGCTAGTTGTGTTGATATATAGATTAATAATGTTTATTTGCTCAGTTCCATGCATACGTGATTGAGGAACTCTATATTTAAAACGTTTATACATAGTGTCTATCAATATACATAATTAACTTATTAAATTTAATCTGATTATAATTCAGTGTAAGATTAAGTTAAAGATTGAGATGAATTAATCATGGTTGAATCAAGTTAATTTTTTTAAAATATTATTTTTATTTTTTTAAATAAATCAATTAAATTTTAATTGGCTAATAGGTTAATTATCATGTCAATTTCCATCTCATTTTATTTGAAACTCAATCTTAATTAATGATTGATCGGATTTATAAGTCAATAATTGACCTATATTAAAGCAAGTAAAGTTTATTAACATCGATTAAAAAATAATTTTTTATAATCATGAAATTACATCCTAGAAGTGCAGATATTTCTAACATGCATGAGAATGAATTAGAGGAGAGGTAAATTGCATGATTTCCTTCACGTTATTAAAAATTGATTATAATTACGATATTAAATTAATTTAAATACATAAAAAATGATATAAAAAATCCTACATTTCCATTCCCTTCCTATCTGTAGACAAATCACACATGCATCTCAATGATTGCCTGTTAAAACGGGATATATTTTCAATAAATAAAATGAAAATAATTAAGGAAATAAATAAAATGAAAGTAATTTGTAATTGAAGGCTTCCTTTGTGTTTTACTCATTATATAGTCTGTAAAAGCACTTTCATTTTTAAAGTTTTCTTGTTTGAGGTGAAAATTAAATAATTAAAATAAAATAAGTTAACTGAAAAAATAACTTAAAAGAACTTAATTGATTAAAGAATATTAATTTTCATGTGCTTGTTTTTTATTTTTTCATTTCTTTAATTACGTAATTTTTACTTTAACAGAAATTAAATGTGTCAGGTAGACATACACTCTCAACGCTATGATAGAAGGATTTTTATAGAACAAAAAAAAAAAAAAAGAGACTTAATCAATAAAAAAAGAACATGAGACCCAAGTAAAGAAATGGAAGACTATAGGGACCAAATAAACGCAGTGAAATATTTTAGGATTTCCATAATCTCTTTGCGTAAAAGCAATGTTACATCGAAGATCAATACACTTAATTTTCTTTTTTGGATCATGATGGAATTAATTAAAACTGAAATTGATCGTGAAATTCAATATGTGCACATGCGATAATTGGCTATCAAATTGGCAATTTGCCAAGATAACAGTACAGTCAATATTATCCATCCTGACAAGAATTAAACCTAAATCATTCTACGTTTCAGTTTCGGGTATCCATCATCCAGTTCCGATGACAAAGATGACAATGGTGACGACGACGACGATGACGAGGATAACGAGGAGGACGACAGCGGCGATGAGCGCTTATGAGTCACTCTAACAGGTCGATAGTCACTGCAGCCAATCAAATGTGGAAAATTTAACTTAGCTTTTGCTCCCCGCATCTTAAAAGCAGCATGATCATAAGCCAGAGCTGCATCCTCAGGTGTCTCATAAGTCCCTAGCCATACTCTTGCACCATTCTTCTTAGGGTCTCTAATCTCAGCCGCGTATTTCCCCCATGGCCTTCTCCTCACTCCGGTATAATTATTTCTCCTTTCTCGTGCCGGCGTCGGCGATGCACCCGGAACATTTTTCTCAGGCTCGTTCTTAATCGTAGCTGTGGCAGTGATTGTTGAATCAATAGGGTTCAGAGGAACCCAATACTGGATTTGCTTATCAAAGGGTTCTGGTTCTCGAGTGTCAAAGGCCACGATTCGAGCGGGGTTGTCTATTTTTAAAAGAATATCACTCCAGTTCCCTGTCAAGAAGAGCTTGCTAATGCTCATATTCTGGCAATATACAGATGAATTGCTAGTGTTGATCCCCAGCGAAGATTCATCGTCGAGAAGATGCTGGCGAATTGACTCTATCTGATGGAAATCGGATTGACTGTCCATTTTTTTTTTCTTTTTGAGCTAGGCAATAGGGTTTTGGTTTGTTTGACAGTGAGGAGGGATTGCTTGGCTTTTGAAGAGGGTAAGGCTACATATACATCATAGTTTCTCGGAAGGTATTTCTTTGAAGCTTCGGTGTAGTGTGGGAGTGGGCAAATGGTCTCATCATTCACATGTTTCTAATGTTCATTAATTTATTTCTTTGTTTTTGTCGTCATCTCTGAGGGTATTTCCTTGGATTGTAAACTACTTGTCTCCTTATTATTGGTGAATAATTTCAAAATAACTTGTACAGTTTGAACAACTTCAGGGGTAAACCGACAGTGCCGTGGATTTAAAAAATAGTTTAGAGCTAGACAACGTGCTGACACAGGCTCAAATTTCCAACTGATTCGATTCTTAATAAAAATTTTTATTTAAATCCTTCAAAATATGTTAATCAGCCAAATTTTACACTGGTGAGGCATTATGCTTAATCAGATTTTTAAAAATATCTTATTATTAATTAATTAATAAATAATAAAATATTTCTAAATATTTCATAACTTATAAAAGATATTTCCATTCAAAATAACAAAAAAATACTTTCTGAAAATTAAGTAAATTTTTTCTATAACTAAAAAGTGTTTTCTGTTAAGTTTTTTTTACTAGTAAATAAACACAAGAAAATATAAAACAAACTGGGCATTATTCACATTTTTCTAATGTTTTAGACCTTGTATTTATTTAATTTAGTATAGTATTCGTATATATTTTTTTTCATATGTACTTGTTATTCCTTCTTATATAATAATTCAAATTATTAAAGTACACTTGTTCCTCAAGAATAATCTCAAATAACACATTATTATATGCAGTACTGGATGGCTTCTATTTGACTAAAGTTATCCAAAAAGAAAAATAGTTGTTTGTTTTTTTTTTTTCAAGAAAAAGGGTGGTCTGTATCCATGGCGTGCGCGCTCTGAAACACATGGAATATATAGCATGTGCTTTTCATAAGGTACGGTCGGTGATTTTATATAATCTTCCTTCATCGAAGTTTACTCACTAACATGAGTCTCATGACACGATTTTTCAAAATGAAAAAAACATTTTTTTCATAATTATGTCAGAAGGATTAATGATTTTATATCTTCTTAAGATCATTGGATTAATTCCTATGAAGATAGGTAGATTGATTAGTTTTCATGGATAAAAAAATAATTAAAAAAATATGATTGATTAACAAAAACAAAATAAAAAACAAAATAACTAAGTTTCCATGTGAATTTTTGTAGAAAAACAATAAAAACAAACTCTTAATTCATTTGCTTCGCTAATAACATGAATTTTAATTTCACTAGACATCACGTGTTGTATTTCTTAATAAAAATAATACTAGTAATTTATTTTTAAAAATTAAAATGTGATTTTATTTGGAATAAATTGAACCCTATTTCTCAATTCCATTTCCTATTTTTAAATGACCCAAATTTGCCCTCAATATGATTTGAATGTGGCATCCTAATTAGAACCCAAATTCCCGACTAAAAGAACAAATAAAAACGAGCCTTTCACCTCTTCCTGATTAAAACTGGACCCCTTTTGTACAAAACCCACTCCTTCGCAACGAGACTTGCCAAGGCCAAAAAGAGTTAGCTAGGGTCTAATGAAGCACTCTTGCGGATGCATGAAATGGTCCGCAATTATTTTATTAATTTCTTCGACTGAACAAGTAATTTGTATTCATTTCCATCAAGTGTTTTCTCAGCTTAAAATGAAAAAGAACGCTGGTGATGATGACCAAATGTTGAAATATTGAACTAAAGGAAGAAAAAATTAGAAAAAATATTATACACAATTCATTGATAAAAAAATATTGGAAACCAAAAAGTGCTTTCTTGGCAGGAGTAAAATCTAATTCATTCTTGGCTTCTGTTTTGAAGATCCATCATCAAATTCTGAAGACAAGGATGCCAAGGACGACTACGACGGCTCCGGTGACGAGAGATTATCAGTCACTCTAACCAGTCGATGAGCAATAATGGAGCCAATCAAATGTGGAAAATCTAGCTTAGCTTAATTTTGCTCCCCGTATCTTAAAAGCAGCTTGGTCAGAAGCCAAAGCTGCATCCTCAGGTGTCTCATATGTCCCTGGCCATGTTCTTGCACCATTCTTCGCAGGGTCCCTGATCTCTGCCGCATCCTTCTCCCATGGCTTTCTCCTCGCCCCCTTATAATCATTCCTCCCCTTCGGTGCGGTGGTTGATGCACCCTCAACATCTCTCTCAGCCTCATAGCTAACCGTGTTAGTGGTTACTGAATCAATATTAGGATCCGAAGGAACCCGTTGCCTTTGCATATCGAAGGATTCTTGTTCTAGAGCGTCGTTGACCACGGTTTGACCCAAGCTATCTCTTTCTAATAGGATATCACTCCAGCTTGATCGCTTGACAAGAAGCTAAATCCCAAAGCCCCGCGGCAATATATTAATCTCGGGCACTGGTTCAGCTTCGAGAAGGTGCTGGCCGGTTGATTATAGCAGTGAGAAATCGGATGGTGAGGCAGTTTGACCGTATATTTTTTTTTCGTATTAACTCCTAGTTTTTTTTTTCTTTTTCAATTGTGCAATGAGAAGAGATTGCTGGCTTTTGAAGAAGGCAATGTATACTCTTTCACATGCATTCTAATTATTTTAATACCTCGAATAATTAAGAGGCAAACAAACGGAACAGAGGCCTTTGTTTTGGAACTTGTTTCATGTGCGATTGTCGGGAATCTTCAAAGGATTTAAATTCGAGACAGTAATCTAACCTTTCTTTATTATTTTAGACTGTCCATTTTGTTTACGTTCAAAACTGTACCCAGGTTAATTATAATGGGATTTCCATCTAAACGCAGCTTAACAGTGATAGTAATTTTTTTATAACATGGATTGAGCCTTACAAATTCATAATTAATAGTCAGACATCATCCGTTACGTTAGTGTTAGTAGTAAACAGAATAAAAAAGTCGTATATTTACCACTAATTAAGATTGCTTGATCAATCACCGCTATAAAATAAAATTAAAGGATTATTCTAGCCTTCTTTCGCATTCAATGGAGCATCATAACCTCCTCAACTTCAATGAGGCAACTAAGAACTCGCTGTATAATAGACCGGAGATTAGTTGGTCTAAGAAAACTCGTAATTCGATTCAAAATCTCACAAGAGAATCTAAAGAAACAAAACTTGGAATTAAAATAATAATGGTATAAATAATTCAACTATAATTTTTGGCCAGCCTAGAACATCTGTTCATCCGATGGCTCTAGTTGCACATCAAGAGTGATCAAATCTATATGTTCTCCGCTTGGACTTCGGAGATTCATCATCCACTTCCGACGACGATGAAACCGGCGATGACAAGGAAGATGGTTCAGGCGAGTAACGCTTGTTAGTCACTCTAACAGGTTCGTAATTGCTCGAGCCAATCAAATGTGGAAAGTTAAGCTTAGCTTTTGCACCGCGCAATTTAAAAGCGGCCCGGTCATAAGCCATAGCCGCATCCTCCGGTGTCTCATAAGTCCCCAGCCATTTTCGTGCACCATTTTTCTTGGGATCCCTAATCTCGGCTGCGTATTTTCCCCATGGCCTTCTCCTCACTCCCTTATAATTCCTCCCTTTTGGCGGCGGAAAGTAATTGGATGCATCCTCCACACTTACTTCAAACTCAAAGTTAGATGTAGTGGTCATTGAATCAACTTGATTCCACAGAGACCATTGCATATCAAGGGACTCTGGTACCTGAGAGCCACAGGCCATGGTTTGACTGGAGTTATCTATTTGTAATAGGATATCACTCCAATTCTCCATTGAGAAAAGCCTATTAAAGCTCAAGCTCTCGCAATAAACCGGCCGAGCTTGGATGCCATTGTTAACCTCTGGAACTGGTTCATCTTCGAGAAGGTGATGGCGAATTGATTCTAATAGAGCAAAATCGGAACGTGAGGCAGCTTGACTGTACATTTTTTTTCTTGGAGTATTGGCTTCGATCAAGAGAAAAGGTGGTTTGTAAGTCCTGTAGGAGAGAGTGAGAATGACTTTTTTCAGGAGTTTAAGTTGATGTATTTATATATGACAACATTTCAAAGTCGTTTGATGTTTCTATGAAGTTTCATTTTTCTATAGTATAGTGGGATGTTGGTATTCAATCACACGTTTTTAATGTTCTGGATCTTATATTATATATATTTCTATACTTGCCTATTTCTTTAAAATATGTAAATTATTCTTCTTGTTTTTTATGAATGATTGCGAAGGTCATATATACTATCAACAAGTGCGTGGGTTTTTTTTTAATGTTAATTTGTATATAAACTAAGACTAAGTTTATCTTTGAATGATTTTAATGGTGCATTTTCTATATTGATACAAAGTATAACTGTTTTAGATGTTAAAGGATTAAACCAAGATTTTTTTTAACCATCACACCAACTCCTTAAGATGGTGTAAAATCTTTATCGCAAATCATAGATGACAAAAACTTAGTGTTTTAGGGTTAAACTCTTTTTTGATGTAAAAAAATTTTGATGTAAAATTTTTTTGAGACTCGAGTTATTAGTTTAATTAATAATTTAAATAATATGAATAAAATACATTAACAATAAATAGAATGATAAAATAAAATAATAACAGAATAAATAAATAAAAAGAACCCAACCTGACGGTTAATGGAGGAAATAGGAGGACGTACACCTGACGGTTGCATTAGTTCATCATTAGTTTTGTGCTCATGACTCTAACATTATTTTTACACAAAAAAATGAGAAGTTTTATCATGTTAAAGAAATAACCACTCAACAAATTAAAAATTAATTACAATTTGATTATATTTTTAAAAGTCACGTGTTTTTTAATCTTATTATATTTTTATTTGTTACTCTACTCATGTGGGTGCATATATATTAGTTAATTAGTAATCTTCCTGTACTCATCGCTAATAACGCAATATCGTGACTAATGAGAGAGACACTATTGTTATGGATAGTAGTTATATTTTTTAAAGTATTTTTTATATATTAAAAATAATTTAAAGGGAAGAGAAAAAATAAAAAATATATATATTTTAATTATTTCTAAAATAATAAAAAAACAACTTTGAAAATAAAGTGATAGAGTACAATGTATACTCTATTCTAACTACTTTCTCATTAATTAATTGACGCGCTTTAAAAATAAACAAAGCTAAAAGAGGTAAGGGAAAGATAATAAAATTTAATGTAAGATTAATTAATTAATGACAGGACATTTTGGTTTTGTATAGTATTTAATTCATGAATTGAAACATTAAAAGAGAGAGAGAGAGAGAATTAAAAAGTAGTGAGAAGCATCCAATGCATTTCCTCAACGAATGAAGGAAAATTTTGCAGTTATATTAAGTACAATCATACTCATGTGGGAGAGCCATTGCATATTATATAGTATTATTTATATATTTCTTGATATCACGTGCGCAATGACTTAGTTCTTTCTTCTTTATTATACCACCATTATTAAATTTAGCTGAATTCGTCAGTTTTTAGAAAAAAATAAAAAAATCAATTTAAAATTGATATAAATTAATTCGATTCACCTGAGTAAAACCTAATCTAACTTAATTATTTAAAAAATAATAATAATACAGGATTTAATAAATTTGAAGGGAGATAGCATGTACACAAACATCAAGAAGTCTCAGCTGTCTCTATCGGACTTCACCATATATATCTGCAGATGCAAAGTGCAAAATTCCATGGATGATGCTTGAAAAGAGAAATTATTACATGAACATGGTTCTTTGGACGAAATGAATCGCATTGTCTTAATTCACTCCATCAACTGGCTATAATTTATAACAGCAGAACAGATTCAACTGATCATCTGTACAGTATTGCTCCGACCAATCTGTGTTTCGTCCAATGGATCAGGTTATCATCTGTACAGTATTGATCCGACCAATCTGTGTTTCGTCCAATGGATCAGGTTATGTAAGAATTTCTATTGCGAACAGGTGCATAAATTCGAACAATAGGCACTAGAACTGCTCATGAAACCTGGAAAAACTCATGCCATAACTAAGAAATCAAACCAAGCAATTCAACCTGCAGCACCACACTCGGACAGATGATACCGTTTTAATTCTATATCAGAACAAGACAGCAATCACGAACCACTGATTTGTCACAACTGTTGGGTGCTGATAATAAAAATTACCAAACGATTGTGATCAGTCCGTTCCATTTATAGATTGCAAGAAAAGTGATAAACCGAAGATGAATTCTTATGATTAAGACTAATTAAAGATAGTTAAAAGGATAATAATTAATTTTATTGATTTTTGTCTAAATAGTTGTCATGATGGCCATTACAAATAACTCATTACATATTTATAGCAGTAAATCTCTACGGTGGTCATATATAATTACGAGTTTTAGGACTAAAACCACTCATAAAAACAAGTATAAATTTATATCTCGATTGATGCAATGATATGATGATTTAGCCATACATAGTAGATCCAACTCCCTTGAGAAAACTCAAATTTATTGAAACTTTAACATGTCTCTTGTTTAATGAACTAAAATAACTGGCTACTAATGATCACTCGTCCGAAGTGTCAGTGGAAACAAATCCCAGAACTGATCTTGCTTTGCTTCGTCCAACGTGGTGAGTCATAATCTGAAATAGATATAGAAGATGAAGGCTCTGGTGAACTCCGCTTCTTAGAAGTCACCCTAGCTGGTTCCCAGTTATTGTTGGATCCGATCAGATGAGGGAAATTAAGCTTAGCCTTCGAGCCACGCATTTTAAAAGCAGCTCGATCGTAAGCTAGTGCAGCATCCTCAGGCGTCTCATAAGTCCCGAGCCACATCCTCGCTCCATTCTTCTTAGGATCCCTAATCTCTGCTGCATATTTTCCCCACGGCCTCCTTCTCACACCCTTATACTGGGACGGAGTCAGGAATTTTTCATGTCTTGGGCTATTAAATAAATATATAATTTTTAAAAAAATAACTATTAATTTATGTATATAAATTTTTGAAGTTAACATTACAGTTTTAATTCAAATACATTACATAAAATATTAAAAAAAATTAAAAATACATAAAATTAAAGTAAAAAGTAAAAAGAAACTCACTATTGAAGTTACGTCATTCGATGTTTTATAAAATATAATTAATTTATAATCAAATCTGAATCGATATTATAACAACCCCTCAACCAAGATAAAATAATAATCTCATGTCAACTGAAAAACAAAATAATTAATTTTTTTCCCTCTCTCAATTCATGCTTCCTTCACTTGATTCTTCTTTAGATTAGAGTTTTATAAGTTATACTTTGTAAATTTATAAGGTTATTCTCTTACTTTTTCTATTTTTTTCCTTGGATTTTTTTTTACGTTTTTCCTTTCTTCTCTCTCTCTCTCTCTTGCTTTTTCTTTTCTTTCATTTTCTATTGTGCTTCTTTTCAGTCAGCAACATATATAAAAAAGGAAGAGCTTTTGTTTTATTTTTTAATGGCAAATAATTATTTTACCCTTAATGAGTTGTTTTGCTTTTATTTGACAGTTTTTTTTTGTTAGCATTACAAAGCTCCGTTCATTCTAAAATTTTAACCAGATTTTATTCAATATATTTTAAGATCTCTTGTAAACTTTCAGCTCAATTTAATAGTCGGATTGAAAATTACGTTCAATAACGTAAAACTAGTCAAATTGTGATTTTTCATTAAATTTTTAAATTTCTTCAAAAATTCTGAAATTTTAATCCAAGTTAAAGTATTATATTACAAGGCTCTACGCAAATTTGTAAATTTTTTTGATAACTTAATTAAAAATTAAAATTTTATTTTATATAAAACTAGTCAAAAAAATAGCGATAAAATTTTACCCTGCACTAGAGCCCACCCTGGCCCTCAGCACAGCTCCGCCCTTGTACTGCAATCCCTTTTCCTTCAGCGGTGGTGCTCCAGACTCGCACGGTGCCACTTCCAATGGAACAGCTGTTTGTGGAAACTCTTCTGTCGTCGTGATATTAGATTGCAACGACATTGATGGAAGCCATCCGAAGTTAACAGCATCTCGGAGAGCATTGTAAACGATCATATCCTCTGAATCATCTTGCTTTAATGGCAAATCACCCCAGCTTTCTGTTGAATAAATATTACCTCTTGTAAAATGCTGGTGCGTTAACATTACTGGTACTGGCAACAGTATTAATATTGCATTCAAGAACATCAAAACCTGATTCCAAGCTCTTCTCTCCAAACATTTTGACCTCTACTTTTGTAGGATGTGGTTTCCCTCCTTTTCTTTTTGGGTTTTCTACATGAGCAAGTTTGAAGATTTGTTACTGCCATATATATCGGAACTATCCGGAGAAGTTGACGATGGCGCCTGCCTCTGATTCATCACAATTTACAATTGAAACTTTGTGGGGTTTCTATGAATTTTCGTACCATTGAGTGGAATACATTTCTTTTTATTTTTTTATTTTTTCTGTCACATGTTACAATTGATTTTCTTTGGATAAATGCATAGTTTTTGGTTTCTCCATTTTTTTAATATATTTTCATCCCCGTCATGGAGATTTGGAGTTATTAGCAGCCTAATAGTGCCAAACGATGCAAATCCTCTATTATATCAAATTATTAACAATGCGCAAGTAATATTTGGTATTTTAGTGGATAATCAAAATATTTATTTATTTTAACATTAACATATTAAAGCTATTTTAAAATATCTAAAAATATCAATTTAATATTTTTTGATAAAAAAAAAATTTAAAAATCACTTTAAAAATTAATTCTAATAAAAATTAAAACAAACACCCACTTAGTGTAATCAATGAAAGTATAAGTGGGTTTAAAATTAAAAAAATAATTAAATTTCATGTTATTTGTTTTGTATACTTGTTTGTTAAGGAGATCTGTATTTATAAATTTAAAATAAATTCATTAAATAAATATTGGTAATTACTTATTAAATATTTTGTTTCTCTAGAAAAATCAACGCAATTAAGATGAAATCAAATAAAAAAATATGGATTTACTATTACCATGAGAAAGAAAAACCAATACAATTAAAATGCAATTTGTTCTTAAATTAATATATAGTGTTGCAAGTACAGGATGGATTGCAATCGCATTAGGTTCTATAACAAAATTTGCAATGTTTGCCTTGTGTTTAGTCCCCACTCTCCACATTCTTTTCCTTTGTTAAAGAAAACTTTAGACAAAGGTTATACCTGGTTCAGTATTTTATGCAAGCATATGACTAATTTATTATTGTTTCTCCATGACATGTGGATATCGTGGTGCTAATTTTTTTAATCCTATATAAAAGCATAGGATTATAAAAAATATTGTTTATCGAGATGTGTGGATATCTCAAACATTGTCTTTTTGGTTTCAATAATTGATATAGCTTTTAACGGCGCAATGAAATCTATGTTTGTGATTTAACTTTGCTCTATTAAATTAGATTTTAATATTATATTAAAAATTCAAATTAAATAAAAAAATACAAAAATAAAAGAGAGATAAGTTAGGTTCCATATGATATTACATGATTACTTTATTCTAAAAAAAACTGTATTAATATAAATACAAAAAAATTATATATAAACTAAAATAAAAATACTATTATACATTATTTTTTGTGTTTTTTTATTCACAATTCAAGTTTTCCTACAGATATATTATATAACTAAACGAGTTCTAAATAATTTTTTTTTTCTTATCATTTGAATCAAACTCTTTGAGCATCTATTAGTTATCATATTTATATGTAATTTTACATGCCTTAAATGCATAAGCTTCTATGTTTTAATCAACTTAAATTAATTATGGATTCACATTCAAATTTAATTTTCTATTTAATAGGTTAAAACACCAATAACAAATTAAAATTTGATCATTCGTCAAGGAATCTCTAATTATAAACTATTCGATATAAGGTTGTGAAACTTTGGTAAAAAATTCACCCAAATCATATATCATAATAAAAAAAGAGAGTTTCAACTGCAATACTATTTGTGGGACATAAAAATCTTAAAACTTAGTTAGCCAAATCTTGACCTGCAAGCTTTAATTACATGTAAAACAATTTAATGTAGACCGTTTTGATTTTGAAATGAAAACAATTGAAAAGTAATAAAATTAAAAGCAACAAAAAATTACTCAATTATTTTTCTTCTAAACACTAAAAGTGTAAATATCTTACGCAGAACATACGACTAGTTGAGAGGAGACCCAGAAAATTAAAGTCCTATTCCAAGAAATTAATTTAATTAAAGCCGATTTCATTATCCCTTGGGCCCAATAGGGCCTAGACCTTAATTTTAAACGCCAAATTTTGTGGTCTGGGTTTGTCCAAAATGATTGAAGTAGCTCTAATTGAAAAGTCATGTAATGTAGATACAAATTAACTCATTTAATTTTAAAAAAATTAAATGAAATAATTTATTTTAAAAAATAAAACTTAATTTTAATCGACTCAATTTGCATCCTATTCATTTTAACATTTTAAAACCTGGGCTATAATGAATTTAATAGTAGTGAACTGCTATATAAAAATCATCAACATTTATTTCATGGAATGATAGAAATATAATATGGAGTTAATTATTTTATTTTTAAAGCCTTGTGATTGCAGTTTCTTAAACAATTAACTCAATTCAAAAACTTAAGTCATTAGTTAAAGACTCATATTATTTTATATTTAATTTTTATTAAATAAATGAGATGGTGAGATTCGAACTCATGATCATTTGGTTATCAAGACTCTAATACTATGTAAAGAACCAATTTAAACAAAAAATTTATACTATTAGATGAGATTTCAAGATATAAGTTATATCATTCTCTGATACACTTTAATTAAATTAATTAAAACCTTACACTCTCTTTTTTGAATGACAAGTTAATCATATTTAGAATAATATATAGAAATATACATTTCACTCCGTGTTTCGAAAACTTTACAGTTTCTACTCTTTATTTTTCTTATGATTGTGCCTTTTAGTTTTTACCTTCAATTAAAAATCTATAACTCATTAGAAATTGAGTTCATTTTTATTAAGGATGCCATAAAATAATCAAATAACCCTTGAGAAGATAATATTTAAATCATGCAAGGTGCAGCTTCATCACAACTCCAACATCCTGGCCAGTAACCCACATTGAATCATTTTCACATAGAGGGTTATCTAATACTAATGGGCCTATACGAACCATATAAGCCCTTTCATCTATTTTCTCAAAGATCTTGATTTTATATTTATAATTTAATAATTTAAATTATTAAGTGTAATTTTAACATATAATTTATATTATTTTTTAATATATTTTTTTAAGTATAAAATTTTTAGAATTAAAACTTACATTATGTTTAATTTTTATTAAATTAATAAAAATAATAAAATTCAAATTCATTTGATTATTAAAACTTTAATATCTTGTTAAATAGTTATTTCAATCTAATAATTTAAGTAATAATTAAAATTTTAAAATATAATTTATATTATTCTTTAATAATATTACTATATTACCTCCTCCCCCCTCCTCTCTCTCTCTCTCTCTCTCTCTCTCTCTCTCTCTCTCTCTCTCTCTCTCTCTCTATATATATATATATATATATATATATTGAGTTTCGCAGTAATATAGATGTGGTGGGGATATATACACAGATGAAATGTTATGGTGTAATTATATGTTTGGAGTTTGAGATAATCTATCTTCCATCTGCCAAAGATCAATCTTTGCCCATATGGTTTTGAGCAAACAGCAACAAATGGCAACAGATATGGTTAGACATAGAAATGAGTGCTACAATCGATCCAAAGCTTCTGCAGGATGAAAATTGTGATCCAAATGCTTACCTCTCTTGAATGCTTTTCAAAAGCAGTAAGCAGTTAAAGTTGCATTCAAGCCAAAGAAAGAAGCCAAAATAGCTTAACAGAAAGTGCCATGCCACAAGCAATTCGTGACCTGACCATCAAATTCTAACTTGTTGTAGTCACGAAGAGGTTATATAAACCCCATTCCAGTCTCCTGTTTGATTCATCAATCCCGGAAGCCCACGCAGAATATATACAATCCCTCAAAAGATTCTCAGGTCACCAAGCACTTCACTGTTACAGTAGCAAGAAAATGAAGGGATCAGGAATCATTTCCATGTTGGTTGTTGTAGCCATGGTTCAATTCACGGTTAAGCCAGGAGAGGCCATCATCTGCCGGGACGTGATCTCAGACTTGGCTGCTTGCGTTTCCTATCTCACCGGAAAAGATGATTTCCCTCCACCACCATGTTGTGCCGGGGTGAGCAAATTGAAGGAAAGTGCTGTCAGCATTGAAGATAAGAAAGCTGCATGTAAATGTGTCAAGGCAGCCGCTGCTGGCATCCCAGATCTCAAGGATGAGGCTGCATCCTCTCTCCCTGCCAAGTGCAAGGTTCAAGTGGACTTTCCCATCTCCAAAAACTTCAATTGTGACGAGTAAGTTTTCTTCCCCCCCATTAAAAATCAATGTATGATAAAATATTATTACATGAACCTGATCCTTACCAATCTATGTTAACAAATGTTCATTTTCCTCCTCCTTCCATTGCTGCAGCATTCACTAAGGTGAAGGGAAACATGCAGAGTGCAGAAATAAAGCTTTTGGATGGTTGGGGTACTGTTGCCGATGGGCGATCTTCATATTTATTAGTGTTTACTACTTAAATCATGTTTAAATAAAAGCTGTTATGTACAAGAGTCGAAGCAAGGCACCTAGTTCTGCTGTGATTCTTGTAATGGAATTTATGAGACTTACAAGTCATATATATTGCCATGAATGTTGTTGAAACCATTGATCTATCTCTCTCTCTCTCTCTCTCTCTCTCAAATTGCAAGCTTAACATATAAATTTCAATAAATATTAAATTTGGATTTTCCTACTTCGATGTACAATAAATAAATTTTAACATTATTTATGGAATATCAACTTCTCTTCTTCAAATACTCTTCCAGATAGCTCTTTATGGAACTTTCAGAAATGTTTAAACATTTAAATGTCTATAAGTAAATTTAGTCGCAACTAAACTAACTTTTTTTTCTTATGGCATCTAACGAGAGTAGAAAACCTACTACGAAGAGATAGACAGGTGGTTGATGGTGGAAAACAATTATTGAGATCCACTTGTAAAATAAGTCTCTTTGATGAGTGCGAGACCGTACGATGACAAAGCTGATAAATGAATGAATATAATATCTTTTAAATACTCTTAAAATATAAAACGAACAGTTTCATATCTGAAAAGACAGTGAGTGTTGGCTGAGAAAATAATGATGTAAGTGAAAAATAAAATGAACAGGAGTTTTCGACCAGTGATTGTGAATCTCTAAGCCTAAAACTCATGTTTGTTTTTATAGCGGTAAGATTCTATAAAGTTGCATGAAAAGAAGCCTTGAACAGAAGAACCTAGGCCCGATTAACAACTAGGCCCTGTCAAGAACAGGTAGAATAAAATCACCATCTTTTTTGTTTTCCCTAAAGTAGCTGTAATCAATGACATTATGGACCCATCTCGTGTTTGTTAAAATTCCCAGCTGAAGCTTAGTGTATGTGAATTCGTGTTTCTCTTAAACAGTTGAATTATCAATGGACTATTGGACTGGTGTTTTGAAGATCCCATTGACACCTACTAGCACAAGTGCCTCTCAACCGCTTCCAAAACCCTCGCTGTAAGTCCTTTCTTGCTTCAACTTCGAAGAATATATAATTAATAAAATTTTGAATTGTTTACATTTATTTTGACACCCAGTTCCCTGCTGCAAATGTAATTTTTAAACGCGACAAAATTATTGGTTTTAGAAAATAATATAAATTATATTTTAAAATATTATTTAAAAATTTAAGTTTTTAAGTTGAGATTACTATTTAATATAATATTATATCTTTAATAACTAAATAATCACGAATTTAAATCTTATTATTTTTATTTATTTGATAAAAATTAAATGTAAAATAATATAAATTTATATTTTAAAATTTCATTTAAAAATTTAAATTTTTAAATTAAAATAATTTTTTTTAAAAAAAATAACCAAGAATCTAGTGGTTGAGAAATTGTCAGGATTGCAAAAAAAAAAAAAAAAAAACTGAAATTTTGGGGTCTAAATTCCGTGGTTGTGTTAATGCTGACGTCATTGAGGCACCTGTTTTCAATGGCAGTTTTTCTGTCTATAAAGACTTTATTCCACCTGTGAATGGATACGGGGAGCCAAAATCGTATAGCCCAGTTGTATAATTTATTCCGTCTGTGCTGATATTTTGGTAAATTATAGGGTTGTTCCGGCATATATCAACTTGTTACCTATTTTGTTTGCTGCGTTTACTGCTCCATGAATCCATAATTGTTTGGGTCTTGCACTGTGTTCTTGCATTAGAGTAATAATAATTATTGATGTCAATCATTATCCTATTTTGTTGTTATTGCATGCCATGATGTAACTATATTACAATCTCTCTTCTCAGTAGTCTTTTCAAAAACAAAATTACAAGTGCCTCAACCATCACCGTAGCTCCGAGATAAATATATTAAAAAATTATCTTAATTTAAAAATTTAAATTATTAGATGAAATTTCAAGATATGATTTATATTATTTTATAAAATATCATCTCAAGTAAAAGCCATTTGAACTTGAAATTTACACAAGTCTATATTACATTATGCTTAATTTTTATCTAATAAACGGGGATGATGAGATTCGAACTCGAGACCGCTTGGTCATCAAAGCTCTAATATTATGTCAAAAAACCATCCCAACCCTAATATCTTAAGCTATTTGGTGAGGTTTCAAGATATGATATATATTATTTTTTAACACACCCGCTCAAGTAAAAGTCTTTGAGCTTGAAACTTGTACAAATCCATATTACTTTATGCTTAATTTTTATCAAATAAATAAAAATAATGAGATTCAAATTTAAAACTACTTTATTATAAAAACTCTGATACTATATTAAATAATTATTTTAATTTAAAAATTTAAATTATTAAATAATGTACCATATATAATTGATTTTATCCTCTAACAAAACACACATCCTCACCGGCCATGATGTGATTGAAAGAATATCCAAACGTACTATGCAAGGTGCTCCGGGAATTCTATTTCCTCCACGGAACTCCTACGCAATGGTGTGATAGCAACCGGGTTTTGGTACGTAACGAAAATGACAAAATGGTTCATCTGAAGCTCGAAGAAGTGGAGGGAAATTACGGGAGTGTGAGAAATATTATTCCTGTGAAGGGGGCCAATCTTAAAATACACTTGAAATAATTTAAGACATGGATGTTTGTTGAATGTTCCATAAGCTCCATGCCGACAAAGATGACGACGACGACGACGACGACGACTTCTTCCGTACATCCACAATGCTTGATCACAAGGAAAAAGGGGGTGTCTTTACGAATACAAACAAAGAAATGGCCTCGAAAATTGCGTAGGCATAGGTCATTTCAAGATTAGTATTTAACTATCTTGTTTCGGAGGATTGGCATGTTGCATTCGCTAAGCAATTTCTGTCATTTAAAAAATGGGGCATGCCGTACTATGTCATCCTCGTGATGTTGAAAGGGTTGTAAGAAGCTAAAGTATTTTTTGTTTTTATTTTTAAAATATTAAATTTTATTTAAATTTTTTACTTTAAATTAATATATTTTTATGATTTTTTAGATATTTTAATGTACGGATATCAAAATTAATTTTTAAAATATATAAAAATATTATTTTAATATATTTTTAAATAAAAAATATTTTAAAAATGAACTGACTTTAAAACAAGTGATGGTCACTGGGTCTTGAAAACGACGTTGCTTCCTCCCTTTTGTAATTGCAGCACGTAGGTAGGATGATTTTGCTTACCAATCGATGATGTTTATGGAGACAATGTGAAGAGTCCTTGGTTTTCCAGATGCGGAAGAGCTGCTGTGCAACTTTGTGCGCCAGCACTAAGAAAGAAAATATATTTAATTTGAGTCATTGCTGCCATTAATGTTCTGATATGGTACAGCTGCCTGTTTATAAATCTCTGATATCAGTTTAATTTGATACAATATTTCAATAATTATTGGGAAAAAAAAAACATTAGTCAGAAATGTAGACGAAAACCGTGATTGGTTGGTGCAGTTGGTCCTCGTATTATTTCTTGTTGCTGCAAGGGTCCCTATCAGGATCGGGGTGACCAAAAAGAAAGAGTGCATGGAGAAGAAATTAAATAAACAGCTTCTCAGATTCACAATGGGCAAAATAACCTTATGTTAATGCAACAAAGACATAACTTGGAAAATAACTAAGCATTAATTCCCAAGCAATGATCTCGTTTTCTTCCTAACAGTGCTTATGGAAAGTACAATATTTTAATTCAAAGAAATTCCCTTTTGCTGCCTTCTTATGTTCCTGTAAGAGTCGAAACTCCAAGCTGTAATCAGAAACAATACACAAAAACTATTTCCCTGACCAGAAATATGCTTTATTTTGGAAGGTGGCATCGTCTGTATATGCAAAGCTGAAATTTTGTGCACCATCTGTTCTTTTGGCGGCAAGGCTAACTGTCATTTGAAATTTTTTGGACAGAAGTTGGTGGCGGCGGCCGGCGGATCTTCACAGGCAAATGGAATCGTCTTATAGCAAATGGAGCTTTCATAATCATTCGAACCATTCCCTTATCTCCCCCCTCCATTTCTACTAATTCTTTATTCTTCTATCTTATGTTGTCCATTTCAAACTGATTTTGATAGGGTCAATATATTCTTGTTGGATTATAGTATATATATAATTATACCTTTAAGGTCATGCAGGCAACATATTTGCACCATTTTAGACCTGAAGAATCTTGGGTTTAAGTCAAGGTTCAAAGGATCCTTAAAAGAATATTTGATTGTTTGCATTGCAAAGGTATGAATCTGTTATTTCTCCTTTTGGCATGGGGCTTTTTGGTGTGATTATATGCTAGTAGGAATTACTTAGTAGTTAATGCACATCAATGTGTTTGAATTTTCTTGTTTAATTGCATATTAATTTTCTTGAGGTTGCAGTTTCATTTTTGTTTAATGTCTCTCCTTCTTTCCCCATATTGGCTCTGATTAAGCTGTGTTTGTTCCAAAATTATAGCCGTTTTCTTTGTTTTTCCTTTCTATTTGTTTTGATTTTTTATGGGATCATAATTTAGAAAACTGAAGGAATTTGCTCTATGAAATCATAAAGTTAAGCAAGTCAAGTGGGATTTTAGCTTCATTAGGGAGAGAATCTCATTGCGATCTGATGTGAAGTGTTTGGCAGTGCAGAATCTCTTTCAAGGAGCATCATCTTACAGGGTGGGGAGTAAAAGCTGAAGGATATAAAAGATGGCTGAGAATTCGATTGCCCTTGATGCCATTAACAAGGAAGCTGTAGATCTGGTATGTTCTTTATTGTAAAATGATACGTTTTTAATTATACTTCTTAAGAGAAGGAAAGGGAGAAGAGAAAATAGGAATAGGGTTGTTTTTTGATGCTCACGTTGAATGTCTTGTACCAAGCCACCTATTTGGTAAAAATGAAAATGGCTTCATGCAGGAAAATATACCCCTTGAAGAAGTTTTCGACAATCTCAAGTGTACAAGAGAAGGTTTGACCGCTAATGAAGTTCGAGAGAGGTTGGATTTGTTTGGGTACAATAAACTTGAAGAGAAAAAGGTTGGAAACGAAATGTTCATCATTGCATCATTTTTAATCTGTGTTTTATGTGATTTTTGATGATTTATTTGTTCCTTATTCTGCAGGAAAGTAAGCTACTGAAGTTTTTGGGATTTATGTGGAATCCACTGTCATGGGTCATGGAAGCTGCAGCAATCATGGCCATTGGTCTTGCACATGGAGGGGTAATTAAATCTATATCTTAATCCATTTATCATGCATTTGCAGTGTCCTTTGACGATCGGTATACCAACTTGAATCAAGAGATGGTTGATTTGTATCAGAGGTGGCGTAGATTTTGATAAAGCCTTCTTTTGCAGAACAAGAGTGCAGACTATCATGATTTTGTTGGCATCATCACCTTGCTTATAATCAATTCAACCATCAGTTTTATAGAGGAAAACAATGCTGGCAATGCAGCTGCTGCTCTCATGGCTCGGTTGGCCCCGAAAGCTAAGGTCTACAAACGCTCGTTCCCTTTTATTTGTATTTTCCATTATCCTATCGCCGCTTGGATTGACTTCTACCTCCACTTACCAGGTTCTACGTGATGGAAGATGGAGTGAAGAAGAAGCTTCGGTGCTGGTTCCTGGGGATATTGTTAGCATAAAACTTGGTGATATTATTCCTGCCGATGCACGGCTTTTAGAAGGAGATCCTTTAAAGATTGACCAGGTAGTTATTGACTACAGTATGAGCATACAAGTACATAATTTTAGCGGGTAAAAATTGAGTTGTAGGATCTCTGTTCATGCCTTTTCGAGTATGTGATGAGAGAGCAAACTGTTTTCAGTGAAACTTCAAACGTTTACCTTTGGTTTTCAAATATTGTAATTGCAGTCTGCTCTTACCGGAGAATCACTTCCAGTAACCAAGGGTCCTGGTGACGGAGTTTATTCAGGTTCAACATGCAAGCAGGGTGAAATTGAAGCAGTTGTCATTGCAACTGGAGTTCATACTTTCTTTGGCAAGGCAGCTCATCTTGTTGAGAACACTACACATGTTGGACATTTCCAAAAGGTTCGTTAAGAGCTTTATGACTCTCTGCATAATAGCAAAAAAAGAGGCTAAATGAGAAGAAGTTTCTTAATCTCATGCCTGAGTTCTGAAACATTTCCAAGAACAGATATTGTCATTATCAATCTTAACCTTTTTTTAAAGTGAAAACCATGGTAGTACTGTTTCCACACAGGTAGGTAACCAGTTAAATTTGTGTGATGGCTCCAGGTTTTAACAGCAATTGGAAACTTCTGCATTTGCTCAATTGCAGCTGGGATGGTTATTGAGATCATCGTGATATATGGGATTCAAGAGAGGGGATACCGAGTTGGCATTGATAATCTACTTGTCCTGTTAATTGGTGGGATCCCAATTGCAATGCCCACTGTTCTGTCAGTTACAATGGCTATTGGTTCGCATCGCCTGTCTCAGCAGGTTTGTGGAATCATATCCAAAGAATTTTTTTATTAGCTACAAAACCATTCATTTAATTTAAAGAGTCCTGATTGATGATGAGACAGCTGAAAGAGTACTCGAATAACAGCCATCTATGTCTTCCACAGGGTGCTATAACAAAGAGAATGACTGCCATTGAAGAAATGGCTGGAATGGATGTCCTTTGCAGTGATAAAACAGGCACATTGACTCTTAACAAGCTTACAGTGGACAAAAATATGATTGAGGTTCTACTCTTGATTTCTCTATGCTCAACTTATGATAGTTTGGATTAAAAAATAGTAGACAGACTCACAGGAAAAAGAAAAGAAAAGAAAAAAATAAACTGGAACTGGCTCTACCAGAATTACAGTCACTAAATTCTATGAACCAAAGGACCCTTTAGTTCACTTCTACGGGCTTCCATCAGAGGAAGATGAATCCACGCAGACAAACTAACGATGCATGATGCTCCTAGAATTAACGTGTGCTAAAAAGGCTTCTTTTGCATAAGATCTTGCATGTCAGAGATGACTGAAAGAGTTGGTTGTGTAAAAGAAAAGGGAAACCATGATCCTTCTTGCTCTACTTCCTTCCACTCAACAAACGCAGAGAATTAACAACTTAAAAGGCCATCCAAAGAATCTTTCCTATTCTAAAAATGATACATGGTATAGAAATTACTTTTATCTAAAGCATTATCCATGCTCTTGCAGGTTTTTGCCAAAGGTGTTGACAAGGATATGGTTGTGCTTATGGCTGCAAGAGCGTCTAGATTAGAGAACCAAGATGCTATTGATTGTGCAATTGTTTCAATGTTGGCAGACCCTAAGGAGGTATTTCATCATTTTTTTTTTAATGTTGGGCTTCTCATTTCATTGATTCTAGAATTTCTTCAAGAGTCAAAATGTTAATGTTACGAAGTTAGTTTGTGGATTTCAATACTTTGATGAGCTATCTACTAACAATTTCTTGGGGTTTAGTGTCTGAAGATAGTCTTTGACTTTCACATGAAAACACCATACGAGCATTTTCTGCAGGACTTTACATTTACAGTTTTTGTAACTGATCCCGGCTTTCCCTATGAATTTTGACAAACCCTTGTTATGTATTCTGTAATTGTTTGTAAGGCACGAGCTGGGATTCAAGAAGTTCACTTCCTTCCATTTAATCCAACTGACAAAAGGACTGCTCTTACATACATAGATGCTGCTGGGAAAATGCACAGAGTCAGCAAAGGTGCACCAGAACAGGTAGAACATAAAATATCAAGAATACAAGAATAACCAGTTAACCATAATATGCAACATCTGACATCTTTAGTATTTATGCTGCGTAGATTCTTCATCTGGCACACAACAAAACGGAAATCGAGCGAAGGGTACATTCAATAATTGACAAATTTGCAGAACGCGGACTAAGATCCCTTGCAGTTGCTCGCCAGGTGACTGCTGAAATCTTGATGCTCTAATACATGCATGTTATATGTTCTTCTCTGTGCATCTTTTGAAACAATGAAGTACCTTTCTTCTCTAGGGAGTGCCTGCTGGTACAAAGGACAGTCCAGGTGGACCCTGGGAATTTGTTGGGCTTCTCCCACTCTTTGACCCTCCACGCCACGACAGTGCTGAAACAATTAGACGAGCACTGGATCTTGGTGTCAGTGTTAAAATGATTACAGGTAGAGGCTCTAATTTTACCAACATTTAAGTGTGATTCTTGTCCTTTATTTCACCTATAATTCCGGTTTAATGATTTTGTTTTCTTTTATCTTTTGATTATCAAAGTTTGAGGAAACAAAATAAGAAAAATTGCATGTCAGGCTTTAGATGTATCTCAGTTAAACCTTGTTATTAAATTTACAGTATACACTTAAACTGTGATTTCATCTGATGAAAATCTCTCTTTAGGTGACCAACTCGCAATTGCCAAGGAAACAGGAAGGAGGCTTGGAATGGGCACAAATATGTACCCATCTTCATCCCTGCTCGGTGAAGGAAAAGATGATGCAGTTGGAGGACTTCCAATTGATGAGCTTATTGAGAAAGCTGATGGTTTTGCTGGTGTCTTCCCTGGTATGTCATCGGTCATATTTTAAAGACAATAACTGTATAACAGTGCTTGTTTTTATGATTCCTATTCCATTTTTCTCTTTTGCAGAACATAAATATGAGATTGTGAGGAGACTACAAGCTAGAAAGCATATATGTGGAATGACTGGTGATGGAGTGAACGATGCCCCTGCCTTAAAGAAAGCTGACATTGGAATTGCTGTAGCAGATTCAACAGACGCTGCCCGTAGTGCTTCTGATATAGTTCTGACGGAACCTGGGCTGAGTGTAATCATTAGTGCTGTCTTAACAAGCCGTGCAATCTTCCAGAGAATGAAAAATTATACAGTAAGCTTACACTCTTTCAACACCAAATATATTCACGGTTTGATCAAACTAGGAGTGAAAACTTGATGTTCTGATTATGAATCCATATTTTTTTTATTTGACAGATATATGCTGTGTCTATCACTATTCGTATAGTGGTAAGCTTCCCTTGAAAACTACAATGTTACAAATGAAAATGTGTAAAATGTATTCTACCTCTGGCTTGTCTCATATGGCTTTTGCGCAACAGCTAGGGTTTATGTTGCTGACTGTCTTCTGGAAATTTGACTTCCCTCCTTTCATGGTTCTTGTCATTGCCATTCTCAATGATGGTTAGCATTATTAGCTTCTCTGCCTCTTGTTATTTATCTAAAGTGTTATAAATTCCTTTTTATTTGTCATTATTATCTCTCTTGCTTGTTGTTTGATTTAAGTTTTTGCTTCCAGGTACTATCATGACCATATCCAAGGACAGAGTCAAGCCTTCTCCCCTCCCTGACAGTTGGAAGCTCAGTGAAATTTTTGCTACTGGTGTTGTTCTTGGTAGTTACCTGGCTCTAATGTCTGTCGTATTCTTCTGGTTAGCTTATGAAACTAACTTCTTCCCGGTAATTCCCCTCTTCCGCTAGCTAGCATTCATCTCATTTACTGTAGAATTCTGCTGGTCTCTGAAGTTTTCCTCTCAGTATAAAGAGCACATACATGCCATATTGAGATTGAGAAAGGACTATAATTACTTCGTGAGAAAGCTATGAATTATTTTACCAGTTCAACCTCTTGATCTCTTTTATTTCCTGATATTTTTTTTTCTCTTGGCAGGAACATTTTAATGTGAGGGACTTCAACCAGCACCATTTTAACATGACGGATGCAAAAATTGCCAATCCACTTAAAGAACAATTGGCATCTGCTGTGTATCTTCAAGTCAGCACCATTAGTCAGGCCTTGATATTCGTGACTCGCTCCCGGAGCTGGTCATTCCTGGAACGTCCAGGCCTCCTGCTTGTTTCTGCCTTCATTATTGCCCAACTGGTATGGGATATGTCATTTCATAGTTTTATAATCTGATATATGTTATGAAGTTAACTTGAAGGAACAATGATTAGAACTTGCTGGATTCCTCATCAACTGTTCTCGGGGGAAACCATCTCTCTCACCAATGCCCACAAAAACATTTCTTGCAGTAGGTTATAGCCATCAGAGTATTTAACAAAACATTTCATTTTTTACGAGTAAGAATCCTAGCATGGGGAAGGGGGCACTGAAAAACGATAAGCATCCTTCTAAACTTCTTTAACTTCCATGTTTTTGTTAGAAAAATGGGTAGCCTCTGCTGCTATATATGCCTCATAGCATGTCCACTAGCATTTACTCTACACCTACTGTTTTCCTCAAAGGAGCCTTTAGTCTCGTCAATGGTAGTCATGACTGCTTTAATCTTTGCAGGTTGCAACAGTCATCTCTGCTACTGCAACCTGGAAATTTGCTGGAATCAGAAGTATTGGTTGGGGCTGGACAGCCGTCATTTGGGTGTACAATATATTGACTTACTTTCTTCTGGATCCTATCAAATTCGCTGTCCGATACGCTCTAAGTGGAAGAGCCTGGAATAATATTATAGACCAAAGGGTGAGTAAATTCTGACACTAATGCTAAATATCCTTAATTATATCAACAATATTGTATAATATTAGCCAGTCACTTCCGAATTTGTTCACTGTTGTGAACAACTTGTGAGTGGTTACTTCTACAGGTCTTTGCAAACTTCGAAATGCATTTCTTGATTCGTTTTTCTTTTCAATTGTTGTAGACTGCTTTTACCAACAAAAAGGACTTTGGGAAGGAAGCTCGTTCGGCAGCGTGGGCGGCTGAGCAGCGAACACTACATGGCCTTCAGTCCGCTGAGACAAGAATGTTTTCCGAGAGAAATACCTTCAGAGACATCAATCTCATGGCAGAAGAAGCGAAAAGGCGAGCAGAAATTGCTAGGTTAGTTTGTCGTCTACTGGAACACACCACCACGCACATCTGTGTCAAAAGAATATCCATGTCTGTGACTTGCTTAAAGGATAGAGAACTTTTGATGGCCACCACAAGTCCTTAAGATGGCAAGAGTTTCATCACGGCTGGATAATCTATGCTGTCTTGGTCTTGATTCCGTGTTTTGATTTTGCAGGATGAGAGAGCTTCATACACTGAAAGGCAAGGTTGAGTCATTTGCCAAGCTAAGGGGCTTGGATATTGATTCCATGAATCATCATTACACTGTGTAAAAATATGTTGATGGAGATCATATCGCTCTTCAGTAGATCTTTTCCCCTTTTCCTTTATCCACTCTTCTTTTGTTATGGATACGGTGACTTATACGATATGGTTTTGTATTTTTTTTTCTTATTTAAGTATTTTTATATCTTTTTAAAAGATGAATTTAATCTTATTTGAGGTTTGTGGCTGTCATTTTTAATAAATATGTTTTTTGAATATCAAACTTTGTTTTCACTATTGTATGAATATAATAATATTAAATTATGCGTTTATTTTACCATGCCATGGCATTTCCTGGTTTCGCTTATTCGCCTTATATATATATATATATTCCTTATCAATCCCTTCCGTAATACAAATAGTAGGTCTTATCAAGACTCGTAATTATTAAACTAATATATAATAGCCTTGAAAGAGTGAGTTTTAGTTAAATCCGTATGATATTAACTCGATTAAATTTAGATTATTCAACATCAAGAAAAACTTAAAATATTGCCATTTTAATAAAAATAAATAATTCAGTAATTTACAAGTCCAATTATTTTTCTAAACCACTTTTTAAATTAATTTAACAGCTATAATACAACTCAAATGAGATATATTTTTATAATAAGATCAACTTTCAACTTATATATGATATTTGAGTTATTTAAATATACACGATATGCACTTTAACTATATAGTTTGAAACGTTTTTCCAATTCAGATCCCTAATGTGTTGTTGCCATTTGATATCTTCAAGAAAATTATTCTTTTATTTTTAAGATTAAAAATAGATTGATAAAATTCGTATTATATCTCGTGCTACTCGCTTCGCGAGGACAACTGGTATGCAAGTTCATTAATAAGAAAATCACTCTTCCCTACAAACAAATGAAAATGAAAAAACCAGTTTTTCTTTTTTATTTCAGCTTGTGATTTTTTTAAGTGTTTTTAATTTTAAAATAATATTTTTAATTTTTTAAAATTTAATTTTTATATTATTATATAAAATAAAAAAATATGTTGAAAAAATTAATTTTAAAAAAATAAAAATAAAATTAATTGTTTTCCCAAAAACATTATAAATAAAAAAATAAACAAGTTCTTAGTACACCTTAATTACCTGGCCGAAGCAAAGGAGGCCTCAATAGACTACGGGCTTTCTTGAAAAAGAAAAATATACTATGGACTGAGCCTGGGAGTCTATAAAGGGACAACAGGTCCAGTTTGTCTTAAAAAATCAAAATGCAGACGGCTATCGTTCATTTGCACAACCTCTCGATTCAAAAGCAAAGAAGCAGAAACAATAATTTGGATGATAAGGTGGAGAGAAGAGAAAAGTTAAAGACATATTTTCTTTTTGTGCTAAAGCTAAATTGGTTATATTTATTGATTCAAATTATGCAATGCTAGACCAGAAGCAGCAACAAGGTATTCTTTGGAGTCCAATGGAAAGAGAGTGCCTGTTTCTTCTTCAACGATGCAGGACAAGAAAAACCCTCTTGCAAATCCACGCTCTCATTCTTCGGAACGCCATTGCTGCTAATGTTAACATTCTTACTAAATTCATAAGCACTTGTGGGCAGCTCTCTAGTATCCGTCATGCTCGCCACTTGTTCGATAATAGGTCTCACAGAGGTGACACCTTCCTTTGCAATTCTATGATAAAATCTCATGTGGTTATGCGCCAATTAGCTGATGCTTTCACTCTTTATAAAGATCTTAGGCGAGAAACATGTTTTGTGCCTGATAATTTCACTTTTACTGTATTGGCGAAGTGTTGTGCTTTGAGGATGGCTGTTTGGGAAGGTTCAGAGACGCATGGTCATGTTGTGAAAATTGGGTTTTGCTTTGACATGTATGTGTCAACGGCATTGGTGGACATGTACGCAAAGTTTGGGAATTTGGGTTTGGCAAGGAAGGTGTTTAATGATATGCCTGATAGAAGTTTAGTGTCGTGGACTGCGCTTATTGGTGGGTATGTGAGGCGCGGGGATATGGGAAATGCGTGGTTTCTATTTAAGCTGATGCCTGGGAGAGATTCTGCGGCATTTAATCTTCTGATTGATGGATATGTTAAAGTGGGAGATATGGAATCTGCGAGGAGATTGTTTGATGAGATGCCGGAAAGGAATGTGATTTCTTGGACCAGTATGATTTATGGGTACTGTAATAATGGTGATGTTTTATCTGCTAGGTTTTTGTTTGATGCTATGCCGGAGAAGAACCTTGTCTCTTGGAATGCGATGATTGGTGGATACTGTCAGAATAAGCAACCCCATGAAGCCTTAAAATTGTTTCGCGAGTTGCAGTCAAGCACGGTGTTTGAACCAAATGAAGTAACAGTTGTAAGCATTCTTCCAGCTATCGCCACTTTGGGTGCTCTGGAATTGGGTGAATGGGTACATCGATTTGTTCAGAGGAAGAAATTTGATGCAGCAGTCAATGTCTGTACTTCACTTGTCGATATGTATGCAAAATGTGGAGAAATATCAAAAGCAAGAAAAGTTTTTAGCGAGATCCCTAAAAAGGAAACGGCTACCTGGAATGCTTTGATAAATGGATTTGCAATGAATGGGCTTGCTAGTGAAGCACTGGAGGCATTTTCGGAGATGCAACAGGAAGGAATTAAGCCAAATGACATAACCATGACTGGTGTTTTATCTGCTTGCAGCCATGGTGGTTTGGTAGAGGAAGGGAAAGGACAGTTTAAAGCCATGATTGAATCTGCGCTTAGCCCAAAAATTGAGCATTATGGATGCTTAGTTGATTTATTAGGGAGGGCAGGGTGCTTAGACGAAGCTGAGAATTTGATTAAGAGTATGCCTTTTGAGGCTAATGGAATAATTCTGAGCTCCTTTTCATTTGCCTGTGGATTCTCCAACGATGTAACTAGAGCGCAGAGAGTACTAAATCAGGCTGTCAATATGGAGCCAGGTAACAATGGAATCTATGTCATGATGAGGAACTTATATGCCATGGAGGAGCGGTGGAAAGATGTGAAAGAAATCAATGGATTGATGAGGAGAAGGGGGGCAAAGAAGGAGGTTGGCAGTAGTGCTATAGAAGTTGATAGTAGGGTTTCAGAGTTCATATCTGGGGGGATAGCTCACCCACAATTGGATGTTATAGAGTCTGTCATAGGTCAATTGTGGATGCACATGAGGGATAGTGTGGTTGCTCAAACTCCATAACTGAAGTGCCAGGAGTGTTTATTCACTCACGAATTTAACTTGTGCACTCCCACGAGGAGGGGCTGAGAACCTGCATATATCAACCATAGCTGAAGAACTAGACTCACTGTTGGGATTTTGAAAAATCACTGGGAGCTAAGTGTTCATGTAATTTCATCAGAGATAAGAAGTCAACGTGTATTGAATGCTTAAACAGAGAATTTCTGGATGGGGGAAAATGAAATGATTTATCCTTCACAATAACTATCAGGCGACGAATCGCACCTAGGGAAGTGATTTTGCCAATGGACAAGACTCTGAAGTATTTTATTCATGAACGCAGGACCGCTAGCTTAAAAGTGCAGTGAACTGTTTTACTCCCTTTTTCTGCTTTTGTCACTAACACCTACCACAAAATAAATGCAACAAGTCATCCTACTACAATAAAAGTCAGATGCAAATAGCCACGACTCTACATCCATTTCATTCGAAAAAAAAAAAACAAGAAGAGGAAACCAGACCCTACTACTGAATTGCCAAAAAGAGAAACTAATACGACTAAGTTATATCAAATTGTCAAAACTCCTTTCACATTATGCTTTGAATGTGTTCATTGAAAGTAATTTTGTAAGTTTCGCATGTCTAAAAGACTTAGTGAATTAATTACTAAAGATAAAAAAATTTGTATTTTATTTTTCGGACCTTGATTTTTCTGATAGGGTTTTCATCAAGTTGGAGTTACATAATGGAAACGTGGATTAATCAAAGTTGAATTACACATATCCAGCTTTCTAGGAAGGTATTATAGGAAGAAAT
Organism: Populus alba x Populus glandulosa; assembly: GCA_033617975.1. Taxonomy (NCBI): domain Eukaryota; kingdom Viridiplantae; phylum Streptophyta; class Magnoliopsida; order Malpighiales; family Salicaceae; genus Populus; species Populus alba x Populus glandulosa. The sequence goes on along the minus strand of CM066156.1, from coordinate 2,898,469 downwards.
CCGATCTCATTTGGATCTCTAATTAGACCTGCAAAATCAGGTCAGAATTCTACTCGCAACATAATTCTTTGCTTTTAAATTATATATTTAAATGAGTGTGTCTTGAGTTTCAAATATCAAAATCAGGAGATTTAAAATCTCAAATTCATCTACATGTCGAGAGATACAACTTTTATAAAGGCTCTAGGTCAAATAAAATCGTTTCCAAGATGAAAATCTTGATGCATGTTGGATGATAGGTTTTGTCTCCTAATATGATGAGAAACTAATAAAATGAGAGTCCTACCGTTTTAAAAAGAAATTCTGATGGGATCAGATAGATACTCTCTACAGCTTGTAACCTTCTAGTCTTTAGCCTTGATATCTTATCGTGAAGGCTGCCTCTTAGAATTAAAAAACAACGGAGGAGATCAATGTGACAAAAAGAGAAAAAAAATCTTTGCCACTAAAATTTTCAGAGATTTTATTTTTGCTCCTAGAATTTTCAGAGATCATGAGTAATGAATTTTTAATTTTGGTTAAAGGGGAATAGACACCATTCCGATTATCAAATTGTGAGAAGTAATGCTATTATTGTAATTCTTTTATATTCAAATACTTTTTTTTATTTTAAAATTATGATATTAATTTCTATTCGAGATAACTGAATTGTTTTAAGATGGCATGTATACTTTCTAGATTCTTTCAATTTATAATTGTTGTTAGGGACTAGAGTTTGAAGCAAAAGAATTATTTTAATTGTTGCAATTCTTATCTTAATTTATTAGGAAAGAATAAGTTAAGTTAAATTGTCAAGTTTTTGAACGACTGTTTAGTATAAATTTGACAGACTTTGCACGTAAAGCTATTGCCGAATGAATGGGAATTTCTTTTCAATATTAAATATGTTTGATGGTAAGAAATTAATTAGAAAGGTTTGTCTAATTAATTTACTAATAGTCTCCTCGATTTTCCTTAGCTTTAGAAGATATCAAATTTATTTGTTTGACTTGAAAGAACATTTAATGATCAACAAAGATTTATAGGAATATGATTGTGTGAACCCTTTAAACTGAGTTAACAATATATCAATTTATCGAATTTATTTTCAGAATTTCATTTCTTTAATTATTCAATTCCCCTTGTTTTATTTATTTTAGTTTCTCGTATAGGAAGATTAAGCAAAAATTTTCTTGGATTCAATCTGATTTTCATGATCATGTTATGAATTTATTTTATTTATGATAATAAAGTTAAAATTATATTTTAGAGATTCCAAGGATCAATCAATTTGCTCCGCCTTTCCTGAAATGTAGAACATCTTTACAATAAGACTAGGATTTCCTTTTATAATCAAAATGATTACACAACTGACAAGTAATATCATTGTAAACAGATGACACAAAGTAGGAAGGAATTCCCAGTTTGACACAAACTATAAATCCTTGGTCTTCATAATCAGTCATAACCGGTCATTCTGAACGGTCATGCCATATCAAGATACATCCTCTTGATCTTCTAATTCCAAGCTCTGTACACCTTCCATGCATCCCCCAACTGTGCACTGCTACTTTCCCCCACTTTCCCCCAAAACATGAAAGAAATCACCAATAAAGAAATTTGAAGCATTATGAAAAGAAAATGCGTAGTTATATTGGATTAAGAAGTAGCAAATCATCCATTCCTCTTATATGCCTTAAATGAATCGTCATAGCAACACAAATTTGTTTCTTACAGGAGTTTCTTGCATATTTAACAGGATGTAGATTCCTCCCCAAGCCTAACAACGAGATCAACAATACAAGAAATTCAGCATACAAGGAATGGTTCGCTAGTTTAGAGAACTTGGTTTTAATCGTGGTGAGTTACTTCTGTCAAACACATCTGAGTCGATCGTATTTTATCTCGAATCTTTTATGCTAACTGTCTTCGTCTTTTCTATCCAACGACACTAACCAAATGCTACCATATTGGGTTTCCTTTACATCTTTCGATTCACGCTAATCATCTTAACTTACTGAACCCTATGATCTGTTTGAGCAAAGACAGTATCAGTACCGAAGAAAATCTCCAGGTTTGGATGCAATCCTGATGAATCCTTCGATAATGTTCTTTCTAGTACAAGAGGTAATATTTACAATCTTACTCTAATTTAAGTTACACATCTTCGACTGTCTGAACTTTGTTGCATGTCTTAAGTTAATTTTTATCTTCTTTTAATTCTAATGAGTGTTAGCTTTTAATTCTGTAACTTGTTCTTCGCCTTGTAGACTCAGCTCTACATTGAAGACTGGATCGGTTTGAAAACATTGGATGAAGCTGGAAAAGTTAAACTCGTCAATGTGTCCGGGGGATTTCTTGACATTTCTCAAACTGATACAAAGAAATACATGTTACCTTACTTGGAGGAACATGCACCACCCTCTACTCAATAGAGCTCCATCTTATAGACGACTTCCAACAATCAAGAACTTCTTCATGGAGGTAGTTGGACGCACTGAGGATCACCAATTACTGAATATTCTGTTGTAGGCTCAGAGCTCTTGTCACCACGATCATAAATGAAAGAAAAAGGAAAATAATTAGTAGAAGTATAAATTCATTCTTCACACAAATTTCTAGTTATCGTAAAAGAAAGTTATAATTTTTTAAAATGTAATTTTACTTTTTATTTACACGTAATTCACCTTGACCATTGTTAGCTTTTAATTCTCTAACTCGGCCTACGCCTTAGAGACTCGGCCATACATTGGATGAAGCTGGAAAAGTTAAACTCATCAATGTGTCCAGGAGGAAAAAGCACCACCCCTACTCAGCAGATGATAAAAGAAGCTTCATCTTATAGATGGCTTTCAACAATAAAGAACTTCTTCATGGAGCTAGCTGGACGCACTGAGGATCAGCATTTACTGCATATTCTGCTGTAGGCTCAGAACTCCTATCACCACCATCATAAATCAATGAAAAAGGAAAATGATCAGTAGAAGTATAACTGTATATGTTCATTCTTCATAATGAATATCTATCCATTTATTTTATTTCTTGTTCATTTTTCTTTTCCTAAAACTCTCTTGGATATCATTCTATTTAACTTTTATTTTCTATATAAAAAAAAAATCTTTATTCTTTCAAGTAGAAGGGATTGATTATAATGTTTCTTTCCAAATATGAGTTGATGATACAAATTGAAAGAAACAAGATGTTCTTCTTGCACATCTCGTTCACAAAACTCTTCCTAATCAAAAGAAAAATTATATTAACTGTTATATTTTATTTTTTGCACAAATTTCTTGCTTACAGTTCATTAAACCACCAATCCAGTGATTATAAAGCACTTTCCTCCAAAAAACTAAAAAATCAAGTCCCGGACCTGAAATTCACTCTCCCAAAGCTATTGTTTTTTATTTTAAAAAAACTATTTTCCATAAACCAGGAAGAAAAGAATTGGTCAGAGCCTCGTCAACTCTCAAACAGTTCAAATATCATATATGGAAAATGTCGCAATGAATACAGATTATTTAAAAAAAAATGTTTATGTACCTTGTTTCTAGATCAAACCCCAACCAAAAGTACTTACAGTATAACTACAAGGAATTGTTACATAAGAGGACAAAAATAACTCAAACTCAACTAAACCACCTCTAAATACCTTAAAAAAAAAAGGCAGGGAAAGAGGAGAAAGAATTAAGTTAAGCAGACTTGCTTCAGGAAGTTGTCTGGCTCCTTTATATAGAGATTACAAAGCAAAATACATTCTATTCCACTGGGTAAGAAGGGAAGCTTGGAACTCGATGTCTATTAGCTTCCATCAGCTAGGCTAAGATCATTTTCATATCGAAGATTCTATATGGTGGTACTCAAGATTGCGCAGTACAATTCTTGCAAAGATTTTGGCTTCGAGTGGTGCAGTTGCTGCAGCAGCTGCAGCTCGCAGGACTCGTGCAGCTCCAGCACTCTGCATGAGACTCGCATGGTGCAAAGCATGCCGTCCACCAGGAACGGTAAACTGCAATTGAAGGATTAAATTCACACAGAAGAGAATTAAACTTACCCAATCAAATATTCAGTGGAAAAATAGAACTGGTAATGAACTCAACCAACTTGGAGCTTTCATTTTTAAGAGTCTCTAGGAGCAAAATTACCTGGAGAAGAGCGAACGCAGCACAAGCCTTTAGTATAGAAGAAGGATTCCGTAGCATGGCAACAAATCTTCCAATTTCAGCTCCACTGAGGCCATACGAAGAGGAAAGCGAGAAGAAAATATTTTACTCAGGTTTATCACAAAAAATGGTGTGAAACCACACTCATAAATAGGAGTATTATGGTAAATTAAAGAACCATTCAGCACTATAAAATTGAAGTCATTCATGAAATGGGTGAACAATTATGGTAAACACGAGATGGGTGGCCTAGTCAATTGACACTCTGTGTAGCCCAAACTTTAAGAAAAGCGGAGTGTGATAAAGAGTGTCGATTTATGTATGATGGCCTTCGTGCTGAAGAGAGAAGACCTCCAGGAAATTAGATGCAAGTTTGAGCATAGAAGTCACACAAAATCAGCATCATCTACATGTATTCAACAAATTCAACCACAATCATAACTGATTTTCACTAACAAGCAAGCATAAATGCAAAGCAGCTAACTGCAAATTCAAACATCAGCATATACTGTTCTTAATTCATGTAACTTAAGCTGCAAAATAAAGCAAATGATTGTATTGGAATGGTAATAAATGTATGTAAGCCCGACACGCAAGTGTGCATGTATGTGTACAAGAGAGAGGCACCTGCATCGCAGATGTCCTGCTTCTTGAATACGAGCTCTCTCAGTTACTTGTGCTAATGCTGCTGGAGCTGATGATGCAGCAGCAGTGGCAAATGCTTGTGGATCAGAAAATGTAAGGACAAAAGCTTCAATATGCTTCAAAGCCATCCTTCTAGCTCCATCTAAATTCGCACTCTTTGAAGTGCTTTCTGTTAAAGTTCCTATTAGTGCAAATTCATCCATTCTGCATATGAAAAAAAATCAATATAAAATTTTAACCAAAATGCAGGAATATTTTATACATTGTCCATGCACCTGCAAGGGAGATTGGATAAGTACCTCCCATCAAACATATAGGCCAATGCTAATGCTGCCATGAAGCGAGCCATCTTCGATACAGATGAAGAACATAGATCAACAAGTGCAGGAACCCCTCCTTCCTCCACTATACGAAGAGCATTTCCTGGATTAAAAGCAAGATTCCAGAGAGCTCCTGCGGCGGTTTCATGAACATCCTAGAAGAGAAAACATACATTAAGGTTGACCAGGGTTTTATTGACAGCAAGAAACATATGGGAATTTTTCAAGTTTCAAGCAGTTGCAAACTTGTTGAGGGCTCTGATTATAGATGCCAACATATGTTGAAGTTACATTAAAAAATGATGATGATTAAAGTCAGAAATGTTTGATAATGAATAGGAAATTCAGACATTGGCTAGTGGAAGAATGAAAAACTGACCTCGGTCTCAGAGCGTGCCAGAGCAATCAGAGGCACAACACCTCCTTCTCGTCCAATAGCAATGCTAATATAGACCAACAAATAAATGATTAGCACTAATATAAAACCTAAGATTAAGAATAGAAAACCTTCATTTCATAGAGAATAAATAGGTTTATTTTCTTACATAAGAACAAGTTCAAGAAAAAATAACACAAAATTGCAAGATAAAAATGATGACAACATACATTTGTATGGTCAAAGTGCATGAAGTACAAAAATATTTTATTCAGCTATAAAAGTACATGTTCAACATTTTGATGATTCAGAGATGCCACGCTTATCTATCTTTATAATGACTAAATACTGTTAGTATGGAGAGATACTTTTCAACGTTCTTACTTTGGCTATTTGTGCCTAACATTCTATGCTAAAAAATAATCATCATGCGTCATGTGGGAAATTACAAATGCATTTTCTCAAACAATATGCAGCATACCACCAGCTGGCTGCCGCCAATATCCCTCTACCTTTCACAACTCACAAGGGAGAGAATTCTCTGGTTTGAAGAATTCCCTATACAAGTGCGAGGAAACTACCCTGTGGCTGGGCTTCAGTTGATGGTTGCAAACAAAAACATATACATATTTCCTTGGTACATGAAGTCATATCTTGCAATCTGTAATACAAGATAAAATGAGATCCAAAAAAATGAACCAATGGATTTACCTGTTGGCTTCTGACACTGACAATCCCCAGAGAGCTCCAGCAGCCCTCTCTTGAAGACCTGGAGAGGCATTTGCACAAGATTGTGCAAGGGCCACCTGAATACACCACATAAAATGAAACCGTCAATACATGTATGGTGGAACTTCCTACCACAGAAGACACCATTGGTCATCAAAAGAAATCAGGAAAAATCATAAAACCAAGAAACAAAAGTATAATTGTTGCTGCTAAAGTCATTGGCCATTAGCCCACAGAACAAAGCAAAAACATAAATAGTCGAAGGATTTTCCACCTCTGAAAGTAAAACTTTAGATGAATAAATGTTTCCCATGAAACTTGGACCAAGCATGAGTCAGTAGAAAGGATGCTATGAATGAAAGTTAACGCATAATAAATGTAGACAATGAGCATCAAAAACATAAAATACACCTGGCTCGATCAGCTAAATCATTCATGTCTACTGACTCTCATGTATATTGGTTTAATTAAACTATAATAATTACCAAATCAGTTCAAACTGGACTGAGAGAGACAGGCAAAGGTGGTAATGTGATAATAAGAAGGTTATTTTATGTTATTTTCCTGAACAAGTATAAGAAGTATGAAAAGCAGTTCCTTGCTCAAGAAAAGCAGTTCCTTGCTCAAGAAAAGCAGTTCCTTGCTCAACAAAAAATCAATAAAGTGATCATGTGTGACTCTCAGGGATTCTGGGAAAGAGAAAAAGGTAAACGACTGAAAGAGGAACCCTGAATACAAGATGCTGAATTACAATTTTTAAGCAAGCACATTTATTATACTTATTTTTGCAATGTGAGTTTGGCTTCAAAAAGACAGTCTACCCTTTTGGAAGTGTTTTTGCTCTCACGGGAGGTGGATAATTTTACTACATAGTCATAGCTTTCAGTTTCCAAACACTTCATCTCAGAATGATGAACAACATCTTGCCTTGCAAATCAAACTTTATATTGTGCAAAGCTCCAATAGTGAATATTCAATTAATGTACAAGCAAGTGAGAGAAAACAAATTAAAGAGAGCCTATCTCTAAAAAGTCAATTTATTTGATCAATCAACTAGCTAGGATGCCTTATATAGGCAGCAACGATATTCCACATGGGGAAAGTTAATCTTAATAAGAGCAGAAAAAACAAACCATGGAAAGCCCTAATAAATATGAAATCAACAAAACTCGTAATCCAAATAGGAAAGTAAATCAAACAAGGACAGAAGAAACACTTTAATAAAGCTACTTAGTACTAGCTATAAAATAAATAATTTCTAAACACTACTAAAACATTGAATGGTTAAATATTAACCCTGCAAGGTTTGCTTCATTCTCCATCACTTCCATATTTATAATGTGTTATCTTCAACAAAGAAAAAGCCATGGGTCATGCACTAGTCATTAATGTTGTGTCTTTAAATTGATATTTGATTGATGAGGAACCCATCATCTAGCTAGTCGTTGAAATGCTAACTAAGAGGCACCTTGTTCTCTCAAACAAGCACATTATAAAAAGTACTTTCAATGAAGAACTTTCCTCTTGTGTGCCAATGCTACCATGAATCTAGCAGACTAACAACACTTGAAGGTAGCAAGTAAATATATTACCAAGGCCTCAACACCACCAGCTGCTGCAATTGCTTCTCGGTTTCTGTCATCAAATGATAAGTTCCATAATGCACCAGCAGCTTCCTGCCTGTTTAACAAGCAATTAAAATACTACATTTCAGATAAAATATTGAATGCGTGCGCATACAAAGAGTCATGGCTTATGGATTTCTAAACTACAGTTGGCCCAAAGAATACAGCTCTTTTACCACAGGCATTAAAAACAATGATTCCAAGCACTAAAGTCCAATAAATTTAAGGTGATTAAGCTGCAAGAATAGAATGTTACAGGGTTGAACTAAATATAATTTTCAAATATGTTGAGCAGACACAAATTTTTTACTAAAACATAATTCAAACAACTAAAGTTTCAAACACAAAAAATCACACCCAATAAAAGGATGGAAACAATTACAGTCCAGGTACTTCCTTTTACCTTTCTTTCCCAATAACGAAAACGAATTAAAAGGTAAGCTACATCATCCAAAAAGAAAGGGCGACCATCTAGGTTAAGTTAGCAAGCAGTTGGATGATATAAGAAATTCGAACAGCATTGAAAAAAAAATAAGTTGCCATCAAGAAGAGTTTTCATTGACTCATTAATCCTTGGTGATGACTGGGAAAAAAAAAAAAGATTGTGGAAACTACAGTCCAAGACAAAATATCCATAAAGGAAAAAATAATTAAGATTATGCAATAATTAAGGAAGAAACTAAACTCATATCTGGAACTTTTTATTATCTTTTGTTCTTATCAGAGGTAACAGACAGGTAGAGGGAAATTGTTATCTTCTGGTGCTTAAGAAATTGCTATTAGAATGGGATAAGGTTATTATCAATAGGTTGTATCCAGATAAAAGATTTCAATAGCAGGAAGAAAACAGCAAAGAATAATTAGATAATGAAAAGTATTTGACTTACAAAAAAAAAAGAAAAAGGAAAAAAAAAGAGCTTAGATAAGGGATACATAATACAGATTTGTAAAGGAATTACCTGACACCTTCATGGAGTGAAAAAAGAGCTTAGATAAGGGATACATAATACAGATTTGTAAAGGAATTACCTGACACCTTCATGGAGTGAACGTGTGAGTTGAACAAGGGCTTCAAGAGCACCTGCTTCTTGTCCAACAGCAGCATTGTTAGTATTACTATCTCCATGAGCAGCCAAGTTAGCCAAGGCACGAGCAGCCTAGCATTACGAAGATACATTAATAATTCACAACAGATCAATTTCTCACTGAAAAAATCTTTCAAAGAAATAATTAGTGGAAAATAAATAGGACCCTTAAAAGTACAAATTTCAAATTAGGAACCTCCTTATTGAAGTCATTCAGTCATAGCACAGCAGACCATAAAGGAATAGCAAAGGCATTTCAATATGGAGTACATTGAGCTTTAGTTTCAAGAAGGTTTTCAAGCACCATGATTAATGGTGGACATGTTTTTAACTATGGGGGATATACAAGTCACCAGAACCTGAACCTTATGAGGTTATTTTCAAAGCCAAAAACACCATGATCATGAACATTTGATGGCTCTTTGCCACATTCTTTTCTGAAAAGTTCAAAAATTTTGATAATTATATGTAGCTGAGATTATAACTTTGTTGAGCTGTCATGTTGAATAAAACAACAGGGCAAGAAGAAAATTAAAAAGTATATATTAAGAGCAAACAAATTCTAATTCAAACATGTAGCCTCCAAGCTACAGTAAAATGATAAGTGTCTCCTGTACAGATCTTAGTATGCACCTTCTTTTCGCATAACATATCTCCTAATAATAGAAAATAGCACACCTGCTCTTGTACTCCATCAAACTTGCAATTACGAGCAAGCATCACCAAAGCATGTACACCACCTGCCAGTGCAACCTCCATGCTGCACTTGTCATCAGCTGCCAAATTTGCCAAAGCACCAGCTGCCCGTTCCTGGACACAGAAAAATTGGAAACAAATTCAAAATATTGTCATACTATATTTACTTGAATCTAACACAAGTAATGCACATGCAGGGAAAAACTTTTATATGCTAAGAACATAGAACGGGGTATTAAAGACTGCACCAGAACTCCATCGCCACCAGAGAACCATTTGAATATAAGGTCAACCAGAGCTTTGACTCCACCAGCCTCAGCAATGGCACCCTGTCAATAATTTTAAAATTACCAAAATTAGAAGTTTAGGACATATGTCTTCTGATAATAAAATAAAGAAAAGCAAAATATTAAACCTTGTGCTCTTCTCCGACTGAAAGATTCCAAAGCCCTCCAGCAGCCTCTTCAGCAACCAGCCTGTTCATGGAACTTGCCAACCCAGCAAGGATTTGGATTCCTCCTTCTTCTGCAACAGCTTTTGCAACATTTGCATTTACGGACAAGTTTGCTATTGCCTGTATCATTAACAACTTAGAATATTCATCCAGATCCATGTTTCCAAGTGAAAATCAAGATCAAACTGAGACATGAAATCAATGGTCTTCACAGAAGAGAGAAAATATAAGAAGAATAAGAAAGCGGGATATAGTATATCAAATTATACTTTTTGGGAGACTAGATTATGGTAAAATATTATAAAAATCTTTTGGGTGAACAGTAATCGAGCTATAATCAGCGCTGCTGCGCATCCATTGAAGAAATTCACCTTAGCAGCCTCTGACTGAAGACCTTCCCTCCAAGATTTTGCAAGGTTTAGAAGAAGACGTATGCCACCATCTCGCATAACGGCTTCAGCCCTTCCACAATCTATGCTAGCATTTTCATCATCAATGACCACAAAAGTCGCAAGTCCTGTGGCCGCCCTTTCTTGAACTTCCTCCTGTGAGCTCTGCATTAAACTAAGTAATATTGTTGCACCTTGCTTGAGCCAGAAAGCATCCAAACCTTGTGGATTACTCTCAGCAGTACGCAAAAGGGTATGGGATAGGATCCATTCTAGCCAAGTCATGATTTCATCTAAGTTCTTGTCCTTGGTCTTTAAATTCCTCCAATCCAAGAGGACATTTTTCCCCGTCTTTGTAGTATCGGCAAATAAAGAAGCTAGTCCTTTAAAAATGTCAGTGAAAAGGGCTAGTAACAATTTACCTTTGTATTTATTCACACTGAAGGTATTGTCTTCTTCAAGAACCGGGCAATTCATTGCACACAAAACCTTCAAGCTAGGTGACAATGACAACAATCTAGAAACCGCACTTGGACCAATATCTGTTCTTGAAACATCCAAACCGATCAGTTTGGGCAGCTTGTGCCAAAGATGTGAGACGACACCCCATTTCATATTTGATGTCCCTGCAACTGAGAGGAAAAGAACAGATACTACATTCCCCAATGCTACTTCATCAACCTTTAGACAGTCCAATAACCCAATATCAATCAAATTCGGACAATGCTTAGCTAAAGCATTGATGACTTCAGCAGAAACATCCCTTAATCCAGACAGCCGAAGTTTCTTTAGTTTCGGACAGCAAAAGGCTGTTGCTTTAATAGCATCGCTACTTATCCTCTCACAGAAGTCTGGCCCAAGTTGGAGGGTTTCAAGTGCCTCATGCCGAGCAACAATCATAGAAAGAGTTGCATCCGTTATTTTCCTACAGTAATCACCACTTATTTCACGCAAATTCCTTGCTTGAAGATGTATTATTGCATCAGCACACTCTGCTCCACGAAACCGAAGCTTCTGAAGATTGACACACCTATAAGCAAGGGAAACTGCCATTGCAGGATCACATTTGTGGGCACGAAGATCCAATGAAGTCCACAAGCACGAAGAGAGACCTAAAACCCTCCATATCTTACACGTTGATGACAAGCTTGCACGGTCACGATAATTCAGACAAGAAAATAACTGAATCACAGTATCATCTGGCAAGCTAGTCCAATCAACGTCCTCATTACTATCCGGACACAAATCCGCATCTCCAATTTCAGGGTTACCAGGTACCCCCACCTTCTCCTTACTCTTCTTTGCCACTTTTCGCCGCACCCTACGATTCATATCCCAATCAAGCCACCAATCCCCAGTACCTTGCACGCACCTCAAAACACCTCGACCCTATAGCCAATGAAAAGACAGGCGAAAACCCATTAACATAAACCCTTTAAACTTGAAACCCAAAGCACAAACACACCAATTTCTCACCTCTAAAACCCTAGTCCACAAACAAGTACACACGGAATGCTGAATTGCTTATACAAATCTTAAAAGATTGAAAATTTGTAATCTATAACCCAACACCATCAAAACCAAGAATAATAAAGCATTGTATACAATAAAATCAATGGTTTAACCGAACCTGGGTAGCTTGGACTTTTGATTTTTTAAGACTGAACCCCGAAAGATTGAAGCTTTCTTGTGGATTAAATCAGTTAGCTTCTCTTAAGGTAACTGCATTCAATAAAGGGTCAATGAAGATTCAATGATTATAAAATAGATACAGAATTGAGGAAAAGAAGCAGAAAATTCAGGTGGGAAAATAAGGGAGAAGAGAAAGGAAGCCCTCAAGAAGGCTTGTATGTCTCTACTCTTTTCTTCTTTTTTTATTTATTAGGCAATTTGAGAGAGAAAGAGAAGGTCTTTGTGGTTTGTGGGGGGATAAAAATGGGATTGGGATTGAATTACTTCACTGTAATGAGGTTGTGATGGGTCAGGAAAGGGAGGATGGCATGGATGTTACAGCTCATATGCACCTCCATTGCATCATGTAGTTTTTCTGTTTTTCTTTTTTTTTCCCTCTGATTAGGTGTTTATTAGAAAAAATATATATAATCATCATATCAATTTTTATTTTTTTTGGTAAAATAAGATATCCACAATTGATTTTGTTTCCTTTTATAGAGGAGAGTAAGTATGATACTTAAAAGTATGTTTTTTACTCTATTAAAATAGGTAAACAAAAGTGAATTTTTTATAAATTATCTAAGTTAATTGATATAATAAAACACATGAGACATATTTACATGTAATTTGTATTTTGAATACAAAGAATTTAATTTAAAATTATTCTAAAACATATTTATTTTATGTTTTTGATTTTTTACTAAATATGTTTATATTATTTTTATTTGAAACGCTATTAAAACACAATCAAAATAAAGATCTTATATCTCAAATTTTTCTAAAAAAATTTGGACTATTATCCTTTTTTTTCATTTATATCATTTTATCTACAATGAAACTTGATATATATATATATAAAAGTGTTCTTTTATAACTTTATAGTCTTATTTTTTACAATGAATTGCAAAAAAAATAAAAACAAGAACAGTAAATCAAACATGATGAAAGATGGTAAAATCTACTTGCCTCTGGCTTCGGATCAATACTCAAGGTTTTAGTGTTGTTGTTCTATATGGTCTTGGATAACATTTTTTTTATTACCATTTGTGGTAGGAAATAGGAATAATGAAATTCAAATTCTCTCCTACTCAAACCTTTTTCCTAGTCAAATTCTCATTTCAAATTACTGTTGCAATACCTAACCTAAAAAAACAGCAAGTTTTTAGTCATGCATGGCGGTCAACAACAACGAAAGTTCTCTCTCGGTGATCATCTAGACCAAGAAAGAGAATGGAAGTTGAAGAGTCGTGCAATCCACAAGAATGGGAAGAAAATATGTGACGGGCATGCATGCAGTAACTTGGAATAAAGGAAATTCCATGGCAAAGAACAAAACGAGCACGCAAAACATTACTTCTTGAGTTCTTGTCCTTCTTGCTTAGTTAACTTGGGAGATTGGAGGACTGTTTACAATCTGGCAACGATGGAGTTATTGCAAGGGGGGAAAACGGGATGTCAGAATTCGAAGACAGGATTTCTCTTTGCTGGGGATATTAATTTTTATTAAAACGTTTTCATGATTTGCATTGAATAATTTGTGAATCCTCATTAATGGCTAGAAAAGTTTATATATGTTTTAAATGGCATCGTTATCCTGCATAAGCTTAATTAGGCTTGACCCTTGTGAATTTGCTTTCTATGTTTCGAATTTGAATTCAAGAGAAAAATAACTCCATAGATGCCAAAATTCAAATATGTATGGCATGCTCAAGACTTATTCGAGAAATTATTTGATCACTCATAATATTTCTTCGACAGGAAGAGTAACTATTAATAATACCCAAAAACATTTTTAAAAATATACATATAAATATTTTTTCAGCCGTTTAGATCAACCACGCAAACTTTCCATAAACAAGAATCTTTTCTAGCTCACACAAACTTTTTTATGCAAAAAGTTTTTCTATGCAAGGTATCTTCGTGCTTTTACACCAATTGCTCCACCTTACTCTCCATGGCCACAACAATTGGCCACAATCTTCAGCCAATGGTGCATGGTACAACAACCCAGAAAGAACATGACACTTCAACCCAAACGAGCATGACGCATGATTCAATTTTCCATATGTATATTTTCTATAAATATATTTTTCTTAACTACAAAGAAAGGTATTGGGTATATGAACACATTCAATTGCCAGGCAAGAAACCAAAGCAATTCGTGGTAATACAAGCTCAACGTGCAGCCATACAGAGCCAAAGTTCAGCCACCGTCATGGCTACGTACTCCCATTGAAAGCAAGGTCTGCAAGTCAGGGCTATTTCGTTCATCACTCCACCAGCCTGATACGTGACTGTAAAAGATCCAATTTTTATTTGAAGTTTTTTCACAACGTAGTAAACCAGGACCCCCAATGACTCTTCAAAATCACAACCTGAAAAAAATTTGTAATTTTTCAATATCATTGGTAGTCATGTGAAAGCTAATTTATAAATATTGTGATAGTTAGAATTAAAGAATGTTAATGATAATTGAGTGAGTATCGAATACGTACTCTATTAATGTCGAACCTAGGATGTTAAGGTTCTGCATCATTGCTAGGGGGATATAGGTTTTACATAGATTATTATCACATCCAGCTTTCAATGAGCTCACTGCTTTTCTTGTTTTTGGGCAGTTGGCGATTGATTATCACATCGAGGCGGCTAGTATAGCAAGAAGCTTAACAAGTTATGTTGTTACGATTTTAGAGATGTTCCCAGTTCTTAAAGATAATATTCCAAATTCGATTGGACATGGTGGCGAAGTGTTCTTTGGAGGAACTCTTTCGATAAATTTGCTTTCGAGGTTGATGTTCCAAACCAGTCACCATTGTAGTGTTCTTTGCATATGTTGGGTTTGATGCGGTTGCAAATTCAGCTGAAGAATCTAGGAGACCACAGGCATGTTTTGTTGATTTGGTGCTAAATATGCAAAATTCTAATCACGATTTTAAGCATCATGAACATGATCTGGTTGTATAAATTTTGTTTTCCTGATTTGTTTGATTTTTAGTGGGACTTGCCATTAGGCATCATCCGAAGCCTTTTCAAATTGTATTTGGAGTCTGTTTGGTGATCAATGGGATGGTACGTTACTATCTTCTGCGGGGAAGACGCTCCTTTGGTTGAGGCTTTTATTTCCAGGGGCTTCAAATATGTTTCTTCGAATTGAGTTCTTAAAGCTTCACTCTTGCTGTCATCAGCAGCCCTTCAGCATTTTGATTATCAAGGCTCCATGCTTGTTGTCATCGGTAGTGCTTGAGTGCTTTGGTTTTTGTTAGTGGGTTATATGCACCTGAAATTGTATTAGACTGGTTGCAGACATGTTATTCTGTTGTTTCAGCATGCATCCTAACCCTTCTCTGGAAGGATAAGATGACGAGTCAAGTTTCTTCAAGATGGACTTCATCGTGGAGGGAAGATGTTCTTTTCCTTATCACAGTTGCCTGCTGCAGTTTTGCTGCTGGACTCTTCCACCGTTTCAGTGCTTCATTTATTTTTCTGGCTGCTCATTGTTGTGTCATATGTGGAATATTTCTCCTTACCGGTTTCATACTGCATGATAATGATGTAAAGCATCTCTGAATAGGGTAAAATCTGACACTATTATTCTGATGTTATGGAGATTAAATTTGTGATTCCTCTGTTCTCCATTGACGAAATGCCATTAAATAGAGCATGCTATCATACAGTCTAGATTGCTTTGATGAGAACTTTGTTTTTTTCTTTTCACAAATGAAACACCGATTCTTAGTTGCAGTTGAAGAGCATGGGAGGTAGTTGTCGAAATGAATCAAAAAAGGCTTGAGAACACTGCTGGCTTTGGAAATGATTGTCTCCACTTCTGTTTTGACTTCCGTTTATTTTTCTCTTTGACATACAAAGACCCTCCAGGGTTTTCATGTCCGAGGGTTCCCGTTGTGCCATCTGTTTGCATCTTCTTCAGCATATTCCTGTTTGCTCAGGTGCACTTTTAAAGAATCATTCTTACAAACAATGCCTCCTTACAAGTTGCAATCTCTGAAATGGAAATGATTCTTTTAGAAAAACTAGCTAATGATGATTGTTGACTTTCCTTCATGCAGTTGCACGATGAAGCATGGGTGAGGTTTGTTGTCCTCAGCATTATCATGATTGGAATATATGCGTTCTATCATGCCAAACCAGGTTCAGATGAGTCGATTTTTCATCAGAGGGCTCCTACAGAAGCAACTAGATATTACATGAATGTCTAGTTTAACATATTTGACAAGGTTTGTTTACTAATTTTGACCTCATGAAATATCATATTCTCAAACTTTATTTGACTTGAATATTTATCAAAATATATTTTCATGTGTAATATTTCCCCGTAAACATTCAACTTTATCCAATGTATGATTTAAAAAATATGTACGATCTTGCAAAACTGATCAACAAATATTTTAAGGTCAAATTTAAACCTAACTTGGTTTATTTTATAAATTTAGTAAACTTATAAAATCAGACCGAGTATATTGATTTTGTATGAGTTAAGCATGTTTTACTGATTTTCGAGTTTTTAGTCAAATTTTACATGTTAAACACATATTGACTCATAAAATTATATAATTTTACAAGTTAATTCGTGATTTTAAAAAGAATGATACTAACTAAATACAACTTTGTATTTACCCATGTATAAATAAGCTATGGCTATTAGCACAGTGACATTTATTTATCAAACCCATCATTAGAAACCAATAGTAATAGCATCCTTTTTATACATGGCAATAGAGAATTGTAGAATCTTCACTTGCATCTTGTTAGTTTATTTCATCAATTCAGTGAGACTACTGACCTTCAGCATGGCTCCCTTTTCTTCTCTGAAGAGTTCAATGGCTGGTGAAATGGCGGCATCAATTCTATTTCTCTTGTTAACTTCTATCTGCTCTCCGGATATTTTTGCAAAATTCACAGTTCCTTTTAACAGGTCTTAAGAGGCCAGAACAAAGCTGCGGATAACTATGCAACTGATCATCATGTTAGACCAAAAAGAAGAAGAAAGGCTGTTTTGATATATTATAGCTAGATAGAGTCTTCAAGGTCATGGCCATACTGAAATCACGATAATGCAGGGCTGATTAATGAACGACAACCATCCAAAAGCAAGAGAGCAAACTCTAAAAAGAAAAACCAATTATCCAATAATCACAGCATCATATTCCTTCAAGTCTAGCGTGATATTACCAGAACAGAGAGTGGCCCTGACATTCTGAGACAAATCTTAATATTAGTAGGAAAACTAAAACATAGAAAACCTACTTGTTTTCCTTTCTTTTTTTCTTTTCCTTGTTCTTCATGTAGAGGAATTCCATGCAAAAAAACATCTTGCGAGTCTCTGATTCCTAAGGATAACAATAACAGAATCCCCACGAAGGAATATCTTGCTGATGAACCTTTCTCTGTTAATTGTTCGAGCTTTCTCCTCGCCTTTCCCTGTTTTTTCCACTGTCAACGTCTCCGACAGTTTCCAAAAACATGTTTCGTTGTCAAACTCAGAAGCAACCCACGATAACAATGTCATCACCTAATAAAGCATAGGCGAGAAACCGGCAACTGGGATAAAGCTGCTCCGGTGCCAACCACACTACCATATGATGTGAATGTGCAAGAAGCTTCTTGTTATTGCTCAAGTTAATCAGCACTTGGGTGTTCCTTTTTATACTTATCATTAGAAAAGAGAGTGACCCAGTGCCGGAGTCCTCCTCCTTCCTGCCTGTGGCATCTTTCTCCATTGCCCTACTCATGCTGACTTCAAGATTTGGTTGACACTAGGGAGAAAAAAGGTGCTAGTAGAAACAGGAAAACCAACTCCAAGCTGTAGTCTGAAACCTATAATATAGAAGAATTCGAAGAATATAGGAAAACCTACCGAATAAAACTTTATTTTCAAGAGCTAGGATATTCCCGAGCCTAATTTTATCACGTTGAAACCACATTCAAGCAGGAGTGTTAACGAGAAAATTCTCTCACATCTTCTTTTTGGTTTCAAATCAGAGATGACAGCATGAGAACCAAACCCATTTATCATCCAAGACAATATCCTAAAGGTTTACAAAACTTCAATTATTAAATAGTAAATAATGATATTCATGAAAATTGTTGAAACTCTACAGTCATCATGTGAAAACAAATTCCTACATGCTCGAATGCTAAATTCTAATTTAGTCTTTCGTAGACAAGGTAAAAATCCACACAGCATGACATGCTTTTAGTGTGATAATGTTCCAACAAAATTGTCTTTTTAAGGCTTCACAAAGCCTGTCAGTTGCACACAACATCAGAGTAAAATCCTATAGTCCTCCTTTGACAGTCCTTAACGTTGAGAAGTTCCACATCAAAAACTTCGAACTGTTTTGAGCTGAAAAAAGTGGAAGGTCCAACCTGTACAAAGGATGAGGGAATCAACAAATTCTTTTAAATAAATAATCAGAGCATGAAGATTTAGAACTTGAGTAGGAAATGACTGTAAAATTTATATTATCCAGGGAAGCACCCATGGTCTGGATAGTTGGCAACAAGTTTGGATGTGAATAACTGAATAGCATCCAATGTCAAGAGCGAATTCAGTTTCCCCCCCAATAATCTTGAAATATCTTCATTTCTTCTTCCTTTCTTTTTTGAATGAAGGAATGATAATAATGGTACTCAATTCTTTTATTTGTTTTACTGAGAAATGTTCTAAAAATTCCAGGAAAATAATAGTTTGTGGAGTTTTCGACACAACTGTTATTGACCATACTACATTAGGCAGTTCACATGCACGTGAAGCAATCATGGAAAGAGTAAAAGCGGATATGGCAATTTATGGGAGTATTTAGCCTCAGCTTCAAGGGAAGGAATGAGAATAGAAGCATCATGAGTGTCGCATTTAGGTTTTCTTTTCTAACTTTTTTTTAACTATTTTATCCTTAAACTACTATTTCCACAGGACACAGACACATATAATCAATAAAAAGGAAGAAATAATGATCAAGGAAAGGGGGGAGGGTGGGGTGGTGTTGGATGAAGAGGTGCTGAATTATGCAAATAGTGAGGCAGGCAATTTAAGAAACTAACCGGTGGCCCAAGTTCTGGAGGAACGATTATCCTCCTCTTCCCCCCAGGTCTCATGTCTCGAATTCCTTCCTCAAATCCTGCATAAATTCCCATGTTAACTACCTTTATTGTGTACAATTTTTAGTTCGAAGTGATAAGAAGACAAGCAGGTGCTGGGGGGACTATGAGGAAGCTTTATTGATAGTCGAGATAGAAGGCACAAGAGATTGTAGTAAACTCTGGATGTTGTCTTTTCACCTGGAATCAATGCATTAGTGCCCATGCGGATTTTCGCAGGAGAACCCTGTAAGTAGGTGCTGTCAATGCGACGACCTGACTCATTATAGCCAACATAGTGGAAAGTCACCTGCAAAGTTTCAAGAGTGACTTGCAGCTCAACACTGAACAAAATTTTTATAGATATATCATTCGTGAAGTGTTGATATCTTGTGATTATTAATCTATTTCAGCTGTAATGGTAGGACATTCATCAGAAACTATTCTAGCTTGTCTCATAAATGGTTGACATATCTCAAATCCACATAAAGAATCAGGAAAGAGTGACTTTCAAAGTAAATGAAAGAAAACCTGTTGGCCATCCTTTGGGCAATCACCCTCACCAACTTCAAAATCCCGGTATATAAGCCCTGAGTCACGCTTTATATAATTCTCTGGTGCTACTACCTTAACCTCAAAACCTGAATAACATTCCCCAAACATTAGAAATCGATTCCACGTGTTGTACATAAACCTAATGAAAAATAAAATTGTGGCATTTTCACAAGCACGGACCTTCTCTGATAAAACTTGGGAAGTCTTCAGGTACATTGTTCTCTTTCTGGATCCGCTTGTTTTGTTCCAGCAAGCGTCTTTCGTCATATGGATTCTTGCTCTTTGTCTTTCCATAAGAAGGAAAAGTTGAAAGCAAGCCTGATGAGAAAGAAAAGAAAAGGAGGAACCTACGCCTCAATTTCTCTTCATGACATAATACTACATGTCCATCCTGCATTCTGGCATATATATACTGTTGATTATAGGAAACAGACAAACATTAAAAATAAGAACAATCAAGGAAATATTATTATCCACTCACCCATCATCATTCAAGTTGTGACAACATCGTACCATTCGCTTCTTCAAAGAAAAGAGATCTCCCAAAGCAGGACATGGTATAAGGTTGATGTCTGCCACAAAGCTCACATAAGCAAAAACTACATCGATACAGGAATACGGAAAAAATCAAATCAATTCCGGACTTGTATGGTTGCCAAGGGGCAAAAGGAAACTATAAATTATTAAATATTCCAACGTTGTAGCCTCAGATTATTGTAAATGAAACTTCTTGGTTTCCACATATGTTATTACTATTAGAAAAAGTAATATAAAAACATTATTAAGAGTTCATTTAAAAATTTTAATTTTTAAATTAAAATAGTTTTTTAATATAATTTTAGATCCTTAATGATCAAATATTACAAATTCAAACCTTATTGTTCCATTCTAATTAATTAAATCAATAAGCACAAGTAAATGGTGAGGTTTTTCAAGTTTTAAACTCAAAAAACTTTATTTTAAAGAATATTTTAGAGATTAATATAAAATTATATTATTGAAATCTCATTTAATAACATAAAATTAACATAAAAAGCTTTTAGATTGATATCATATCTCACATCCAATTATTTCCAAATTAAGACGTATAAATCACTTCACATTAGCACCAATTACAAGTTTCACTTCCACGTTTGAGGAATAAGCATTCCCCACCACAATAATTCACATTAGCACCCACCACAATAATGACAATAATTCACATTAACACCCACCACAATAATTCACATTAGCACCCACCACAAGTCTCACTTCCTCCCCACCTACTTACTGCTAGTGTACTAACACAAGAAGACTAGGAAGCTAAGACCAACATGGTAAAATTAGTATCGCAAGGAAATTTAAGCATCAGTTTGCATGGGATTCATCAAAAAAGAAGAAAGAGCTAGCAAAGTTCATCCGTAGATGTTATAAGCACAAACAAAATTATATCATTCGACTTTGTTCTACAAAGAGAAGGACAATAACCATGCTTGAGAGAGAGGGGAATTGAGAGATACCCAGAAAACATAAACACGAGGCACTTGCAGGAGCAGAGAGAGAGAGAGAGAGAAGCAGACTTACGAGGAGAAGATGGCTTAGACAGGAGAGGATAGAACGATGAGGTTGCTGTCAGCATGGCTTTTGTGAAGCACAGGATGGGCCTTTTCTGTTAAAACCTCTTCGTGGTGTTATCTCATGTTTTGTTCCATCTTTTTTTTTTTTCCTTCTTTTTTTAAGGAAACTCTCACATCCTTTCTTGAAAAATAGTTTTCATACCAAAAATATTTATTAGGCATTGTCTACGGTACCTTTATGTAGTCGAATATTGCAATATTGGAAAAAAAAATATTCGTCTTCACTAACTTACCAATTGCCATACCGTTTAATGTATATTGTCATATCAATTTTTTTATATTTTAATCTTTCTTTCCTTTTGTGTGGTTGCATGTTAAAGTGAATTTTGGAAATAAATTTGCACGAGTATTAATTTTAAAATTCAATCTTAGAAAACCACAAGTAAAAGACCAGTCTGGCATATCAAGAGTATTTGTTTTTACATTTAAATAAAAAAATTAAAAATTTTTTTATATATTTTCATATCATTTTAATATATTAATATTAAAAATAATTTTAAAAAATATTATTTTAATATATTTATGAACAAAAAATAATTTAAAAATTAATCATTACCATATTATAAAATACCTGAGACTTAACTCAAATTGAGTAAATGAAAAATCCAGTTTCTTTTTAAAACAAGGTATTTTTGAAAAAAAAAAAAAAAAGTTTAGATTTACAAGGATTAATCCGTGACCCTAGCCTTCAACCGGATTCAACCTAGTTTATTTTAGTATCTGTCTAAGATTACTCCTTTACAATACAGGCTCCAAAGATACTTATCTTCTTATCCAACAAACATTTTCTTCAAAGCATTCCCAAATCCCAGCTCTTCGCCACCAGATCTCTTAGAATGGTCTGAGTTTGGATCTGATCTTATACATAGACAAAGACTGGATCGTCGGAATAATTTTATTAGAATTCACACTAATTCGATAACAAAACTTTTCACCACCCCTTTTCGTCCCAGGCCCAATTCATAGATGGAGAGCGGAGTCTCGAGAAGCATCGGACAATCCATACCAGCTATGCATTTGCAGCTAGAAGTATCAAGTTCACAGATTTCAAAATGTGAACAAAAGTTGTGAGACAGATCAAATTTGCTCGAAGAAAAAGCAATGTTTGATCATGTACGTTTACAATCTTGAACCAGCATTCAGACTCCATACAAGAAACGGTACCTGTGACCACAAAGGGATGCTGTACTCTTCTTCGTGTCCTCCGCTTTGCACAAGACTCTCAAACTAGGAAAAATCAAAACAGGGAGGAAAACAAAGGAGGAAACTGTATCTGTCATTTATTCACTTATGTTGTGTTCTAGGATAAAAAGATACAAAAAATGAAAACTCTTAAATTAACACTCCCGCCGAAACTCTTAATTTAACACTCCCGCCGAAACTCTTAAAATTAACTCTTGGTAGGTATTGATATCTCAACAGACCCGAATGTCCACAGTAATGCTACTCAACTGACTAGCCCTGATGGAGCTTCTGAGTTTCTTTGTTGAGGATTTCTGGCCAGGTTGGTACCCAAGCCACAAGCATGAAAGTCTGGAGATAGCAGCCTGACTAGCAAACTGAACCTTGCAAGCCAGGCTTGGCTCTCTCAACATGTCATTACCCACAACACCAAAGGCACAAGTAGCATCATATCCATCAAGGTCAGATTCTGTTACCAGCACAGCAGATCCATCATCAAAAGCTGCGGTGTCCTGATTTCCATCCTCTTTGGTTGGAAGATCTAATGCTTTTTGAATCATCATACAGCCAGGGATACTAATTTTTTTTACCTTGAGAAGATAGTAGTCTTGAACAGCCTGTATACAGGAGTTAACGCGGAATGATTTTAGCAGAAGCCCAAGTGTTATAGAATGAAGATAAAAGGTATCTTCGATCCAATAAAATGATGATTGTACTTATAAATAATGAAAAGAAAATGACAGATCAACAGTTAATACAGTTAGTTCCATGATCAAAATAGGCACAAAGTTAATGTATAAGTTAGTAATAGAGTCCAGTTCATTAATCATAAATTCTTGTCTTCCACTCAATCCAAGTCATTTGAACTGGAGTGAAGCTTTTAAAAACATGCTCTTCTTAGTCCAGATTCATGTTCATTAATCATAAATTCTTGTCTTCCGCTCAATCCAAGTCATTTGAGCTGGAGTGAAGCTTGTAAGAGCATGCTCTTCTTAGTCCAGATTCCTCAGTGTGTGTGTTTGTGTAGCGTGTGTTTTTCTTTGTTTGTTGCAAATCCATAGAAGGGTTCAATTGAATTTAAATGATGGATGCACCCATGAAACTTATATCAGCAATACCTGCCATTGAGAAGAGGCCAAAAGTACCCTAGGCCTAATAGATCTCACATGCTCGTACGCAGATTTGGGCGTCATGTGCCTGTGTTCCACCTGTCAAGGAACAGAAAATCTCAAGCAGGTAAAAATAAGGCGTAATAAAATTAAGACATTCAATAAGTCAAGTTTGAATTTATACATACCAGGTAACAGAGAACAATGGTTGTACTGCGCCCCCTACCAGCCTTGCAATGAACATATGTTGTCTTCCCAAGAGAGGCATTTTCTTCATAAAGCACAACAAAAATAAAGAAAGGGAACGTTAATATCAAATAAACACAGTTATTTATGACTCTCTCTGGTAAGGGGAAGCAAAACAAAAACACAACAGCAATACCATGTTGACTGCAAGAGATAAACTGCGTGAAAGGAACAATAAAAGGCTAGCAAATGAACTTTAAGAACATACTTACCATGTATGAAATCCACAGCTTGGCATATATCACTAAACAAAGGAGCAAACAGATAGTCTCTTGTCGGAATGACCAAATGATCAATATCATGAGCCTAAAAAACAAATCAAAAGCGAACATAAGTGCTATTTCAACACTCAGGCATAGCCAAGTGAAAAGAACAAAGACAAACTCTTTTCCCCTCTTTTTTCAACAATTAAAACACAACAATTTGCGAAATAGGTTGGCTTTTAGCGGAAGCACTGTCCATTTAAGCAAATAATTTCTCAGAGAACGATAATAATTGCATAAACAAGAGTAGCTTCAAATAATTTGCTAAACATTCATCGTCACCTGTGTATAACAACATCCAGAAACCGAACATAGAAACTCACATGATATAGTGATGTAGGAACCAAAGTCTCGTATGATTCATTCAATGTAACCACTCCAGACACACCTAATGTCTTCAATCGTGGAACATCTGTCGGAAATGGAACCGCTCCTAACAATATAAACTGGAAATAATCAAAAACAATTTAGTCAGTCAGTATTCATCAACTAAGGCTGAATAAAATAAATAAAATAATTTATTTCATACCTGATCGACTCTATCCCACCAACGAAACTCGGACTGAATCTTATTTCTCAAAACATTGTACAACAGTGTAGGGTAAAAGAGAGCACGAGCTCCAGCACCTACCAAGACTCTCTTCGCGTCCAAAACGACAACGTTTCTGCATGAATTGTCATCTTGATCTCCTCCCTTTATTTCTTCGATATACATCTTCACAAAACCCTAAAAGAAAAAAGAAAAGAAACAAGTAGAAATAACCTCCTACGGATTACAAGAAGAAGAGATTGAGAATCGAATGGTTGATTTCATGGTTGATTTGAGGAGGAAGGAGAGGATCTCCTTGAAGAAATTTCTAATTTTTATTTTATTTTATTTTTTGGGTTTGTGGATTGGATTGCCTTTTTTCTCAGCAAACACTGGAAAGCGATAGGTACGCTGCCCTTGCCTTGTTTATTTTTGTCTCTTCCTCTCTCTCTCCGTTTTCTACAAGGATTTGGAATTTTCCTGTTTCAAAAGGAACGGTTGTGTAATGACGACTGCGTTTCCTTTCTTGACCCGTCATTAAAACGTCGTCGTCTCTTTAGCCTCTCTTTTATTTCAAATGATTAGTCAAAGGATTTACCATATTTTATTCTTAGAAGAGTTTTTATTTCCTATTTTATTTCCAGACACTCTTAATGCATGCGATTATTTTTATTGGTATACTAAAGTTCTTGTTGTGAAGGTGTGTGTTATTGGTTGTTTCTAAATTTTACTTTTACTATAATTTTTTATTCCACTAATATCATCAAATCAATTTAATATATATATATAAATCATTTTTTGAATATTGTTAAATAGCGATGTAATTTTTACATTTTTATAATATATTCAATCACGAGATTTAAATTTAAAAAATCAATAAATTGAGCAAACCTTGAACTAATATTTTTTAAGATTGTAGAATATGATTTATATTATAGTGTATAATATTTTTAAAAGTATTTTTATTTTTAAAAATATTTTAAAATAATATTTTTATATATTTTTTTTTATATTAGCAAATGAAAATCATTAGAAAATATTTTAAAAAAATCAAGTATTGTTTAAAGCCCAAATCAAAATATGCCTAGTGTTTACTCATTAATGTATTTGCATTTCCAATATCGAAATCTTATTTTACCATATCTTATTCTCCGTATCTTATTTTACCATGGAAAAATATTGTGTTTTGCTTGTAGTATATATAGCTAGATAATTCTGAAAAAAAGGTTATATTGTCTCTTTTAAGCCTGTTTTACAAACAAAGGTTTTTCTCCAAAAGTTAAATAAATATATATTATTAGCATAAAAATATCTTAAATGATCAAAAACTGGTTTCCAGCCATCATATCCACATAGCCACAACTTATAAGCGCTTGATGGACGTTCTGGGTATGCATCTCTGCAAGACTGCAACCTTTCCATTGTCTTCTTCCTCCCCAACGCTTCATAAAATTGGAAGTCCAAGCATACTTCCAAGAACCAGTGCTCCTGCGAGCTCCTATTCTGTCCCCCACCTACCGGGCACGATCAGGTCCGGCTTTAAAACATGGTTCGTAAGTCACAATCAGGCTCGAGGAAATAGTTGGGGGCCGGACAGAATCATATGCATACGAATATGCTTCCCATGAGGCTATAAAATGCACTTACACTATGCACCGACTACCAAGAATTTGAAGGGGGAGATTCAACGACGACTGGATCGAATTTAGTTGAGTTGGTTGACAAGATGTGGGGGCTTTACTTAACGTAGAACGAGTGCAACAAAAGTTATGAGTGTGGTTGTGCTTGTGATCATGTCCTACGCAAGGTTCAAGTCTTGATGAACACAGCCATGGCTTTTAAGTTTTATGCCTCGCATGCTAGCTGCCCATACAGTACAGGTAGAAATAGCACAAGCTGCTGGCTTTAATGCAAGATATGAGCTTCATAAATGGAGATAATTGACTATTTAATGACTGATATACAAAGAGTGTATCAAGAAAATTGATACGGGCTCTATCTCATAACTATATATATGTATATGTGTATATATACACACACACGTTTTTATTCCATAAAAAACAAGCGTAAAACAACTGAGGGTTATAAGAGAAAAATAGTTTTCTTCGTCAAATTACATCCATGATTTAAATTCTTTAAAAGGTTTGCTATAGATCAAGATAAGCTTTCTTTAAATAATTGTTTGAATATGAAAATCATGATGTTATTATGTTTTATATTTGATTCTTCATGTTTACGATATATCAAAGAATTGCTTAAAAGTAATACCTGCAAGCATGAGTGTAACTATATGCTGATCTTTTTTCTTTCATCTGGGGTAGCTCTATAACGGAGAAAACATATCAGGTCAGATGATGATGATTATATGTATATATAGTTGAAAAAACAAGTGGAGAATAATTATTGTATGAACAATCAAAATTAGAAAGCCCTGCACAAGTTATGATCACTTTTCATGAATGCTGATGTCATTCTGATGCAAAACTTGCTAGCAGAAAACAGAAAGAATTTCCCTTTGATGTTTAAATAGACTGACCTGCTTTCATGTTATGGAATCTTTGGTTAATTTATTAACCGCAGGAGTTGTTTAAAGACAAATCACTCTGGCACCAGACAATGTTCAAGCAAGCCTTCAACTGAAAAACATGGCAGCAGATTTTTTATTCACGAGTAACTTAAAGAAGGATATTTCAAAAGTATAAATTACCACACATAGATGCAGAAAACTATAATTTAGTATCGAACATGTCTTTTAAGTACTGACAAAGGAATCATGTTTCTTGAATATTTCCAAATTAGGAGGCCTTGTCAACAGCTTCCATACCTCTGCTCGGTAAAAGATTATTTCAGAAACTTATTAATAGCCGTTTTGTTATTAGCGAGGCCGCACTTTTAAAAAAATATATTTTTATTTTAAATTATATATATATATATATATATATATTATTTTAACATGTTGATATTAAAAATAAATTTTTAAAAATAAAAAAAATTATTTTAATATATTTTAAAGTAAATAGCATTTTAAAAAATTAATACCACAAAATAAAACACTATCTAAGAATTGTATTTTTTTCCTTGAGGGAATTTATGTGTAGTGTAAGCTTTTTCCTTCAAGCATTCCAAATAAGCTTCAAGTAATAAGCGTTATTTAAAATTACATTTTTACTAGTGTTTCATAAAAATTTAAATTATTTTTTTATATTTTTAAATTATTTTAATATGCTGATATTAAAAATAATTTTAAAAAATAAAAAAAATATTTTAATATATTTCCAAATAAAAATCATTTTAAAAAATAATTTTAAAAATTTTTTGAACTAGCCAAGGCTTTCTTGCTAGAAAACACTCTTTATTGTTCCCAACTACCACACTCTTAAACATATGCTATTACCATATGTCTAAGGGGACACATTCCCCGGTCAGACAAGAAATGCCAATAAGGTTCTGGGTAACTTCACAGAAACCCTAATCTCATTTGTCACATTCTATGCTTGAACAACACTAGATGATCATAAACCCTTTCAGAGCCATCCTTCTAACATAAGATAACTAATATGTACACGCAGCAAACATAGCAGACACAACACCATTTGCTGAGAATCACAATCATGTTCTCTAAGTTTCAAAGCACGGTAAATGATGCAAAACCAAACACAAAGGCAGGCATGAGAATGGCGTGTGTTAATTATTAAGGAGATACTATGAGTGTAATAGATGTCAAAGTAATGCAGGATAGCTAGAAGGTTGAAGAATTCTATGAGACGAAGACCTGAAATCTTTAATTGTGTTATCAAGTGGTGGGTAATCATACTTCACAATTCCAAGAGAACTGTATATAATATCTACAAAAGTAGATTTAGAACACAGAGTAGTATGGATAATAGAAGGAAAACCATCTAAAAAATGAATAATAACCAACTTAGTCTCCATGTTGTTAGCTATCTGGGAGCAGTATAGGCTTATCTTTCACCTAACATGAGTACCATTCATGCGCTTGCCCTTTGATCTCTCAATAGATGCTACTTTCTGAAGCCTGATCTGCTCCCTGAACTTGGCTATAAATTCACCAGCTTTCTTATCAACCTCACTAGTGTAGTCTCCTGCGTCATTGTAGATGGCCGGAGCGGAATCTTCATCTGAACTCACTCGAGAGATATCATTCTCGCTTTCTGAGTCTTCTGTGGACTCCACAGTAACACTCTCTGAAATTACTTCATTTTCTTTCTTCTTATACTTCGAAAGGGCTGGCTTTGACATGTGATACTGAGTATCAGAGTTCTTTTTATTGGCGCCAATCAACATATTATCAGGTCCGCTCTCCATTTCATCCTTTCCCATGTTTACTGTCTGAGCTTCATTGCATATTTTTCCAACCTTATCATCAATGTGGTTTCTACTCATCTCTTCGGCTTTTATTGTCTCTGTAGCATATCGGCTGGCTCTGATAGTCCTAACAGATTTCCCCTTTAGTGATGAAATTTTAACAGGTGTTGCAGGTTTCTGATCTGATCTCAAAGAATCCTGCCCCGCCTCTCTACTACCCGTTGTATCCTCATTTCTTTTCCCTTTCAAATCCTTCAACTCATCCTTCAAACTTCTCCGGGAATCCTTTTGGAACAAAGAGCCACTACTATATCTCCTCAAATGAAATGCATTCAATGGAGCATCAGCCTTCCTGGTTGTTGCTGATTGAGAAGTAGGAGGATAAGAAGCACGGTAACTCTTGTTTTCCCCTAATTCTTCGGTTTCAGAGTTTGGCATTTCAGAAGAAACAGAACGTGAGGGCGAGAGCGTGGTTGGTGAATACGATGCTGAACTCCCTTGGGATGACAACGATGTTGTGGACCTGAAAGATTGTGACTTGAGAGACTCGAATTGAGCTTCATCAGCTGAGAGAGGTCTGAAATGTGAAGGACCGAGGTGTTGTGGACCTGGATTCCCTTGAGATGACAAAGATGTTGTGGATCTTAAAGATTGCAACTTGAGAGACTCGAATTGAGTTTCATCAACTGAATGAGGTCTAAAATGTGAAGGACCGAGGTGTTGTGGACCTGGATTCCCTTGAGATGACAAAGATGTTGTGGATCTTAAAGATTGCAACTTGAGAGACTCGAATTCAGTTTCATCAACTGAGAGAGGTCTAAAATGTGAAGGATCGAGATGTTGTGGACCTGGATTCCCTTGAGATGACAAAGATGTTGTGGATCTGAAAGACTGCGATTTGAGAAACTCGAGCTGTGTTTCATCCACTGAGAGAGGCCTAAAATGTGAATAACCTCCAGCAGAAGAACCCACTTTCTCTCTAATTTCCCTTGTCTCAAACCTCGGACGCCATGGAATTTGGGAAGGTAAGGCTACAGTTTCATCAAGCATCCCCTCTAAGTTCGTAGGATCCATATCACCAAAATCATTCTCCTTTACATTCCTTCCAGAACCATCAGCCGAGCCCGAGCCCGAGCCCGAGCCCGAGAAGCTTGTACCAGACTCGCTTCCATTACTAAATTGAGGACTATCCAGATTCCTAGCCCTCGGATTTAAACTCCTAACTGGCAATCCTAGTGGCCTGTAACCATTTGCTTGTCCTAGATTACCATATTCATCGAGTGAATAGTTTGGTTGAGACACTACAACTGTTGATTCAACTTGGAAATACTGGGAATTCCAAGATTGAACCACATTACTGTCGCCATTCTCAAATGAATTTTCAAAGCCATTTTCAGCATCTGAAGATCCACCCTCGTTTCGTTCATTACCATTAGCAACATCAACCATAGACTCACCCCTGTAGTACTGTTGTCCAATTTTGTTCAGTTCAAGACCATTGGTATCATTAATCATTGACTCACCTCTATAATACTGTGAGTCCCAATTCTGGTACACATTTTTGTCATCAAACCCAGATAAATTTTCAGACCCATCCTCAAAAATTGGAGAAAAATGAAAAATTCTAGAGACATAAGATGATTTTGAATCATCGGAGTAGTGGGGTGGTGGTTCAAAGTCAAAATCTTCAACATTTCTATGACTAAACACGCCATAACATGCAGCAAGGCCAATCAAAAGAAGGCGAGCAAGGTCCCAGAATTTGGTGAAAATAGTAGAGTGACTGATAAACTCAGGAGCTTGTGAAGGAAATAGTGGAATAAGAACAAGAAACAGCACGAAAAAGAGAGACTTACGTAGAACGTGACTAGTGAAAGATGACGACGACGACTTATTGATTTTGGTGACGGGCTTAGAGTTGTGAAGCTCCTTGAGTGGGAAATGGGGCTTGGAATATGAGACTGGATCTGCCATTGATGGAGAAACAAGGTTTTTTCTGTTGTTTGGTGGGTGTGGGAATGGGGAAAAGAGGAGGTGAAGGAAGGAAGACTTTGAAGGAAAGGAAAGGCGAACATGGGGCGAGGTCCGTGATGAGAAGAAAGGAGGAGCGAATTCAAAAGTGTCATTATTGTGACCGTTTGTACTAAATGACGGGGTTGTCCTTTTCTTTCCTTCCATTGTTTTGGGTTGAGGCAAGGCAACGGCCAAAACTATCGTTTTAAAACCGGATTAGGGTAAAATCCGGTTTACGTGTCGAAAAAGTTAAAAGAGAATTAATTTAATATTTTTTAAAAAAATAAAATAACATTTTGGTTTAATTAAAAAATTCACACGATTGCGTCATAGTTAACCTTTATTTTTTTTATAAGAGTACACCAAATTAATTTTTTTATTATTTTTTTAAAATTTAAATCAATTCATGATGAGTTCACTTATCAGAATTACTTGAGATTAACTTTTTATTACATTGTCTTGAGATTATATTACTTGTATTTATATTTAAATAAATTAATAAAATTAGCTTGTATGAGTTTGAGTCCTTTATATAATAATCTTAAAATCATATTCTCTATATTAATTTATAATTAAAACAAGTTTAATAAATCTCTTAGATGTTCGTTTTAATATTTTAATCTAAAAAATTAAGGAAAGAACAAGACTACTTGTCACCGTACCAACCTCATGAATTTACTCAATGTAATTTGCTTACGTAAACGGGAAACTTTGTAAATAATAAAATGGGAATAAAGTCAAGAACTGGGTCCATGAATTGATTATATTTCTCTCTTTTTTCCCAATTTTTGTCTTCATCGACCACTGTTTTCTTGGAATTCGGAAATGGAATTTTATTACTTTTTCATATATATATATATTTCATGTATTTCCAAATCTCAGCCAAATCACACCACTGGCATGGCATGCCCTGGTGGACTAGCTGTATTACATGTGGAAGGTTAACACCATGATTTTATTTTTAGAAAAATAAATGGAGAGGCCATACGTACATTATTGGCTAATGATTCAGGCTAAGAGTATTTTTTAAATTAAAATAATATTTTTTTTTATTTTTTATATAAACGTATTAAAATTATTAAAAAAGTATTTCCCAACATTAATTTAATACTTATTTTATAAAAAATAGTGTAAAAAACACTTTAAAAAAATAAAATGTTTGTCTGATGTCTACTCCAAGATCCGATATCATTGAAACTGCCTTGCCTTATCTGCTTTACTCTCATTATCAATTACTTTCTATTATTAGGGTGGTGTGATGTCTTTTCTTTGCGAAATTATTTTCAAGACTCTCACCAACTACACTAAGTTTCTAAAACACTTTTCATATTTATTTTATTTTCCATTTATTGTATCATTATTTTCTAGTTTGTATTTTCTAAAAGTGATTTAAAAAAAATCAATAAAAACAAAAACAGGAATTCTTTTTGTTTTTTAAAATAAAAAAAAAAGGAAAAAGAGATTTAGACTATGATTAGATGACCTAACCTGATAAGTCAACTCGGCAACTTATCAATTTCAAATTTGGCTAAGTTGGGTTAGTAAAAAAATCTATTTTTTTTATCAAATATTGTAGGTTTTATTTTTTAAAAAAATTAATTTTAGATTGAATGAATTAACCGGGTCCACGTACATAACCGGGATCTTGGGCCAGGTAAATCCCAAATCAGGTGACCTGGGATCGGGCCTTATAATTATGACCAGAAACGATTTAGCCCGCGATGACTTTGAACCAGAGGCCGTTAGCCCATTAAGGAACGATCATAAACCATCACCAGCTGAATCGAAAACAAGAAAACCACGGCGCCGAAGGCTCAACCGCTAACCGCCGTTTCTAAAAACGATTAACTTCCCTCCCCGATAATTTCATTTCAAAGAGAGAGAGAGAGGAGAATGGCAGGGAGAGGGGAGATAGTGGAAGCAGAGAACGCAGAGGCAGAGGCTATAATCACAAGAATAGAACACAAAACTCGCAAGATCGAAAGCCTACTCAAACAGTAAGTAATTATCAAGATCTCAATTTCTCTTTCTTTTATTTTGCTATTGAACTTTCGGGGTCTGCTTTTTTGTTTCCTTCTCTCAGGGGCAGACCCGTTGAGGCTCTCAAAACGGCTCTGGAAGGCTCGCCTCCAAAGACTCGAGATGAGAGATGCAAGGTTTTTCCTTTTCCTTTTCCTTTTAATTTTTTTTGAAAGATCTACGAAGGAAAGTTTTGATTTTTTTTTTGTAGTCAGCGAATTGGATAGTGGTGCACAGAGCGCTAATGGCAATAAAAGACGTGGATTCATTGTTCTCTGCTTTAGATCCTGAGTACTATGATATTCTCATGAAGTCAGTACTTCTCTTTCTCCTCTTCATTTGTATTTGTTTTTTAGTTTTTTTTTTTTTTTTGGGTTTTAACTTGGCCCATCAGCTGAATTTACATTTTAGTTAGGAGAGTGGTAGTTTAGTTCAATTCGATCTTTTGGGCATCCTCAATATTGATCATAATTTAAGTTATGTGTGATATTACTGTCGGTTGCAGACTAATCGACACTCAACGTTAATGGCATTTGTTTTCAAGTCTGTTTTGGTGATGAATCAGAGGACTTGGTCCCTTAAATGTATTTTTTTTATCTGGTTATTCTTTCCGAATGCTAAGTCATCAAAAGTTGCAACCTTTTAAGAATGTGAGATGGTGTTGGGTTGTTTTCTGATTTAGTCATGATTACTTGTGTTTAGGGTCTCTGCTTGTGAATGAGAGGTCCAGTGGGGCTTGTTTTGGGATTTTGTGGCTTTTGTCATCCATAGAAGGATTCTTCAAATGAAAGATTGTTGCTTCATTTCAACTGCCACTTTCCTGGAAACTATTATTTCATCTCTTCCGCTTGTTTAAGATATTTTACTAATTCCTCTTCTGATAATTTTGAATTTTTATCATTTCACCCTTTGAACTTATTTATGGTGTAATTGTATTATTCATGAACTGATGTTCGATCAATTTCAAGCTTCTAGTTCTGAATGTGCTGTTCTAAACTTGAAATAATTTGGGATTTGTAACATTTTCCATTTGTTCTGTGACAAGAATGAAACCAGCTGAGAGTGAAGACATTTCTGCTGGATTGGTCATTCCTGAAAACAAAAAACCGTCTCACAAACACCTTTCTTTCCTTAGACCAATATTATTGCCATTGGATTTTCATCTTAACCCAGCCCTTGGGTGGTCTTTATTGAGTGGAGAAATTATTTTTCTCCTCTTATGCTGATCAATAGAAGACAGTTCCCCAAGATAAAGGATCTATGTTTACCAGCTTAAGCTTTTTGATTTAAAATTTAAAATACAGTCGAGAACCAGCTTAAAGTTCTTTAAACCATAATTTCCTTGAGAATAAGATCAAGGCCATGTGCAAAATGATATCCTGATTCATCATTCTTCTTTCAAAGCCTCCTTGTAAGACCTCCTTGTTGTTTTTTCTTGGTATATTATTTGGCTATCTTGTCCGGAGAAATAGAATGGAACTGATTTTGCCCACAATTGATACAATTACAGTCTAGAGCTTATTTGAGTCTATTTGTACATGAAGATGGCATAAACTAAAATCTTGACTCATCGTTATATATTGACATATTGACTCATTGTTATATACCTCTCAATTAATGTGATCAGTCATTTTTCTTGTCCAATGAATTATTACGCGTGTCCATAATTGGCTTTCTGTGTGACTGAACATATTTGTGTTGCCTTTGTTTTCTACTCTGGAAGAATTTTTTTCATCCCGGTACATGTTGTTGGATCCTTACCTGATATATGTAGAGTAAAAGCTCTGAGCATGAACTTCAAAAGTAAAAATGAAGCCGTGGTGTTTAGATATTCTTCTTTTTGGCTGAACTTTAATACCAGTAGCTCACATATTCAGCAATATGGATGTGAATGGCTGCATGATTACCAAATCATTACCAGTTCACATTAGTGAGGAGTTATATTAGACCCTTTGGTGTTTATGTTATGTTTGCCTTCTATATTCTACAATGTCTGGATATATTAAAGGATGTAATCTTTTCCTGCATTAAACACTAGCAACTCCCAGAAGGAAAAAGAATGGATGAATCTCAATGTAGCATTTTGTTTGGTCTATTATTTTCCGTTCTCGTGGTTTTTGTGTAATGTTTTGCAGTTAACATTAATTCAGTGATATCATAATCCACAGGTACTTGTACAGGGGATTGTCAACTGGAGATCGGCCCACATGCGACCAGTGCCTGCGGATACATGAAAAGTTAACAGAAAAGGCTGGATTGGGTTGCATATTACGTTCTCTTGCCGACACTGTGAATACCGTTTGACTGTCATATATACCAAAATGCAAATCTATCCATCGGTAATATGTCATTATGAATAATGATAATGTGCAGGGACTGTCAGGGTTCTATGTTCTAAAAGCCCCGCCTTGCCCTAAAGCTTGCGATACAGTACCGGTTTTCTTATTTCATATTTTGTTTGAGCAGGTAGATGTTCTTACAAGTCTTAAATTATCTGCCAAGCTACCGACCTATCAGACAAGATTTGTGTGCCTTCATATCTGAATCGATTTAAATGCAACTGAAACTGAATGACTTGCATTAATTCCCATTAAAGAAAAGCTTGCAAGAATTGAATTTCTTGTTGTATATACAGCTTGAATTTCACAAAGATGTGTTTGGTAACGCATCTGTGAGTGCCTTTTCAAAATGGCTTTTCTAGCAGCGAAGATGTCAAAATGATCAGAAATTATCGAATTATGATGTTTTCTCACATCTGAGTACTCTGGAAAGTCTCTTGCAATCACATTAGCTGGACGTGAAGATTTGATAATATATCTTTCTAGTCTGGAAGAGTGATTATAAACCCGTTCGGGATTGCAGCACTGCTGACCGCTTTCCCAGACGAGGTATATAATCTAGTTAGAAGCCGAGACTTTGTGTTTATAAAAAATCAAATTATGCAAGAAATTGAGAAGACGGAGAAAGTAGTGTGTACCAAACAATGTAAGATTCGTGTACTTTCGGTTTCGGTACAGTGATGGTCAGATGATTTGGTCCCCTTTACTATCCTTTGTTATCTACATAGAGCTGGCTCCGTAGTCTGTGCACAGAGAAAGGTGGCTTTGGTTGAACAAAGTTTGACTGCATCAGGAGTCGATCAATGTGAAAACTTCCGAGTTTTTTTTTGTCTTAACACAGTAAAAAAATGATAAAGTAATGCATATGAAAAGATAATCAAGAATCTATCATATAACTGCCATCTATGACTTGTTTTGAATAAAAGACAGAGACAGGCTTTTCTTCTCCTTTCTCTCATTTTATGTTACGAGAGATATGTGAGAAACCATCAATAAAGCAACCTGTATTTATGATAAATAACAATTTTATTCTTAACCATACCTACATCTAATTGCAATTGCACTTCATAAAATATGAACTATATTCAATTTACTAATGATTTCTACTCTAACTTATCATATAAAAATATATCAAATCCTCATTTTCAACCATTACTTGATACATCATTATGGTCTATATATATTGATTCATATATATATAGATGCCCAACTAGATGGCAAATATATAAGGGTTGAAGAAAACCCACTTGTTTACATAATAAGATGAATGTTAAAGAGAAACATGCACTGAATAAATGTGTCATATGCTGTTAAAAAAATCATAATAGAAAAACTTGTGAAGTATAGATAACATAATTTTTTTTTCTATGTATTTTAAATTATGTCAACTTCAATTATTTTTCATTATATTGAAAATGCTAACAATTAGTTATTTATATGCTAACAACTTATTCTAACTTGTATGGAAGACTTAATACATTCAGTTTCACCAATTTATTATGGAGAATTTGATATTTAGTTAGCACAAGTGTTATTGCATTGTTTTGACATTGTTGAGATGTATTTTTCAAATAAAATAATGTGACATTTTGGACTATCTCATCATATTTCAAATTATATTAATACTGGAAATGAGTTGCACAGTATTAATAACCAGAGTAGTCGTGAGGAAAATTGATTTATAATTTATGCATCTTACATTGATCTCTAGAATGCAAGGAGAGATTATGTTTTTAAAAAGCGACATTTAACAATTGATATAGATACATACATGACATAATATCTGTCAATTATGAGTTGTTTCATTACACCAATATAATCAAGTTTTCTGATACATTCACGCAATCTGATACATTATACCCCTCAATATCAAAGGAATAATTGATTGATATGCAATATTGTTTTACATTTATTAAATACCTAATTAATTTTATTATGGATTATAACTATTAATTGATTTTTAATGTTTGTATGTATGTATATAGATCAATTATTTAGTACGAGAAGCTTTAAAAACAACAATAATTATCTATGAACATATCAATTAGATGAAATGTATTGTGACCAATTGGTTATTGGTTATTTGTGATCGTGTCAATTGATTATAGTAAAATAGAGTGCTCATAATGTTTCTATTAGAGGTGTTATAAATATCATTGATTATTCGCATGTCACAGATAATATCTACAAGTCACGTGTCACATGAGTCAATTTAGATTCTTTTAAATGTGTTAAATTTTTAATTAATTTTTTGTCTTTGTTATTTTATAAAATATTTTTTAAAAGTGTATTAATTTACAAAAACACTATTGCATTACGTAGTAATTTTTTGTAGAATGATGATGTCAAGAAAATGTGAGGGTATGGTTCCAAAAAGCTTAGCCTTGCCTCAAAGCTCGTGACAAGGACATCAGTTTTCTTGCTTCATATTTTATCCGAGCAGGTTGTTGTTTTGTCCCAGAAATCTTAAATTTTCTGCCCAGTTACCTACCTATCAGACAGATTCTTGAATCTTCATCTCTGAATCAATGTAAAAGGAGATCTGAAACTAGATTACACGTATAGATAACAGTGTCTATCGTCTTTTTTGCCTTGTAGACTTGCATGTCTTCTCTCCATCGTTAGATGTTAAGTGTCTATCGTCTTTTTTGCCTTGTAGACTTCCATGTCCCCTCTGCATCGTTAGATGTATAAATAAATGCACTGGCATAGTGTCCAAGGACCAAGACACAATCACCCATGAAATCAGAGGCGACTTAAATTCGATCAGCTTTTAGCTTTTTCTTGTGTTCAAGGCGATGTAATCAAATTCAGATTTTAGCTCGTCACAGCCTTGCATTTGAACCAGAAGTTTTTTCTGCCTCTTCTTTTAAATTTTTTTGTGACGGTGGGCATTAGGTTCTTGGAGGGAAGCCTTTTCTTTTAATGTCTTTTGTTTTGCTCATGGCCGGAACTGCTGAAAGGGCAGCTACAGTGTCTTCCTGTGAGGGTCTCAACCCATAAGGGTGTGGTTCACTGGTTTGAGAGATGGGACAACTTCTGAGATCATGTTTCAATTTCAAATCTCAACTTTTAAAAATGGTTTTTATGCTCTTTTTGCCTATTGTCTTCTTATTCTTTTATTCTTCATCTTTAGATTTCTATTGCTGTAGAGATAAAATTTCAATAAGGTTTTTTGTTTATATGCCTGTATTCTTTTACGGTGGTGGTGCTGTTAGAATCCTAGAAGACCACCGGTGTTAAATGGTTTGGATTAAAAGTGATGGACAATTTAGCTTTTAGAATGTGAGGATAATTACAATCCTTAACAACAACTTCCTTCTCTGTGTTTTTTTTATTCGAGATTTTGCAAGAGATAACATACAGGATGTGAACCTGAGTAGTTTCTCATCGTGAAATAATTAAATAAATAAACAGCACCACCATGTTGAGTCTTGAAACTCCCCAGCTCCAAACACAATTTCAGTTACTGTAGTGACCCGCTGGCACCAGACATGTTGAGTTCAATTATTAGGCCGAAAGAACAGAAACTGCTCGCTACTTATGAAGGTTCAGCTACCATACGTTATGGTAATCAGACCAAGGAATGAGCAGACACTGACGAGAGGATTGCAGATATGAAAATGGAAGCGAGCTAGGAATCGATGGAGCCAGCCATGTTTAACATCTTACATGTTTTAGCTGCAAACTAATGCGGATAAGAGACATTATGGGCAGACATGGAATTCTTCTACCATGAACATGAGCTTTAAGTCTGAGATTTGACAGATACAATTGGAGAACAGCTCCAGGACATGGGGCTAGGTAGAATGTTCGGGCATGGAGACATTGCTTGGAATCACAAGAAAAAAGCTGGAATCTTTTAGCAAGGCTAATTGACAACCATTTATACACAAAAGCCACCGATAATCGAAGGATGAATAGAAGCATTTTTTTGTTAATAGGATGACCATTCAATTCATTCCTTCATTTGGATCACTAAAATACTATTCTCTTTACATAGTAAAGCAACTTTGTCTACATCAAATCCTACAATAATCAGCAGGGAGATATTGTATTCGGATTCCTTTGTCGCACCTTCCAATCATCCTACAACTTATAAACACTACATTTTGCAACTAGTCCACTCTTTGCAACCTGGACTTGTCAGCAAAATCACATCCTAACCACTACCACCACTGATCGTGTCTTATTTCATATTCTCCCTATTCCACATTCTCTCAAATTTCTGTGGATGCCTGGAAATCTTATCCTAAATCCTTTCATCCATTTTATCTTTACCAAATAGCCCCTACTTCAAGCTAACAATCATGACCTGGAAGCAGGAGCATCAAAAGTTCGATGGTGGACGGGCATTGTTGCCCAAGGGTTAATGGGCACCGGTCGTTGTGGTTGCCGGGTTGCGGCAGTTGGAGCAAGAGCAGAGGACGCGGCAGCAGCAGAAGATGACGAGGCTGACGAGACAGCAACGCGCTCGCATGAAGGGCACATGGTGAGGGTGGTGGGAGGGTTCATGTGCATGTAGAGCTGAGGGGAAAGTTTCAGTGCTCTAAGCTCTTGCACCTCCTTCTGTAACCTCCTGTTCTCCTCTGTTAGATTTTCACAGCACCTCTTTAGGTACTCGCAATCGACTTCAGTTTGCTTCAACTTGGTCCTGCATCAATTCGATGAGAAAATGTTCACTTTCCAAGACATTTTCCTCCGCATAAAAACAGTTCAAAAGCACGTACTTTAAATCACAAAAAATATGTAATTTCTGAAATCACAAAATGTAAAAACACAAATCCATTTACTTGGCAACAAAAACACCCTACTTGTCCATATTGAAGATTACATGACTTCCACAGAAGCATGGATACTAAACTTCAGACCTAATGAATTTATTTCTTTTTCCTGCTCAAGATGTGGTTGACCCTTGAATAGGGTAATGCATTATCACAAAGAACGACTGCTGTTGTAAACACTGGATGCAATTATAACTAGTTGATAGTCCTATGTGCATTAAATTCTATTGACTTGAACAATAGAGGCAACAATCTTTCCCTTCATTAACACTCGCTAAATTGAGTCTTCCACTAAAAATCATCCAAGAAGACAATTCCATTCTTATCAACTCATTTGATGATCATACTACTTCGAAATACAAACAGTAGCCCTGACGGGGGGATATCTCACCTTGCTCTTCGGTTCTGAAACCACACCTCCACTTGCCTAGGCCTGAGATTCAACTGCTTTGCCAAAGCCAGCTTCTCCTTCTGCAACCACAAAACCACCACACTTCACCAAATTACACCAAACCCAAAATTAAAAACCACCTAACATGATAAAAAAAAAATGACACTACTCACGGGATTAAGAGTATTATGTTCCTTGAAAGTCTCTTCAAGCACTAAAGACTGTTCCTTTGAGAGTCTCAGCTTCTTCCTAGAAGCATCACCACCAGCACCATCTTCATCATCACTGTCGCGAGAGCAAGAGGCCCTCTCCGCTTCTGTTTCTTCTCCAATCTGTTCTCTTTCGCTTCTTTTACCACTTAAGCTGGATAGCGTGCTGTTTGGTGAAGAAACCCCAGTTTCGTCATCACAATCTGTCACTGCAGCTGGCACCCTGTTCATGTCAATTCCTCGTTGAAAAAACCTCGTACCACATGCTCTATCTGCAATAAAAAAAAACAATGGGAATCATGTAATTAATCCAAAACACAGATCTGGGTCAAAGACGGTACTATAAGCTTGTTTATTTAGAGCCCAGCAAAAACCCAAGAAACGAAACAAGTACCTGATGATTGAAAGAGGTCAGTCAAGGAAGTTTTCCTATGATTGTTTTGTGAAGGTACGGGCATGAGATTGAGCTTCATAGAAGGCTGCTGTTGATGATTTGGTTGTGTACCATCGAATCCCAAGCTCAAACTCAAGCCCAGTCCATCATTTTTATCACCCATCTTCACTCCTCTCGAACACCAGAGAGCCAAAGCTTCAGTCTTCCCAATCGAAATAAACACTCCTTTCAGCTGCGATAACAGGGGTTTTTATTCAGATAGTGAGAAAGCAGAAAGGGAAAAGAAGGGTAGAAAATGGTTGGGTTTTTGGAGCCTGAGGTGTCACAGCCTTTTGCTATTCTCGGTACAGTAAAAGGATGGGACTAGTCTATACATATAGATATGTAGATACAAAGAGAGAAAGTGACGGATGGGTATAGATTCAATCATGACCTGTGTCAGCCATCCCCTATTGGCTCAAATCATCATCATCATATATGGTACAATGCTACTAGATAAGCTAGCTTTCTGTGTATGGCTACCTCCTGCTAACAGGCTTTACTCCTCCTCCACGTAACCTTCCTTGTTACCATGGTTACCTCCTCCTCTTCAAACCTTGGTTCGTTACTTTGACTTTCTATACACTGTAACCACGTATCTTCTCCGTTTGGTTTCATGGTGCATCGGTCCCTCTACCTTGACTTTTGTCTTTCTACTATTTACTTTCTTAATATCTATTTGGTATAAATACAATCATTTCCCTATTCCATTGTACTTTAATTTTTTTCAAACTAATAAGAACTGTTTTTTTATCTGTATAATAAATGTCATTCGATTACAGCCACCCTCGTGACCATTCAATATAATTTGGTTTCAAATAAAATCCTAAAATATTAATAGAAATTTAATAGATTTATGTGTTTGAACAGTCATGCTCTTGTCCCAGCAACTACAGGTCGAACGCGTCCGATTTTTATAGCTACAGTTTTCTTTTAAGATCAGTATTAATAACGCATCTAGTTTGATAAAATCTGATTTGAATTAATTATAGAGTTATAATACAATTAAACATGAATTAACAAAATGTTGAATTAAATCGTACTGTTTCTGCTGAGGATGTTACTCATTTAATTTTTTGATAATTAATAAAATATATCCATCTTGATATTCATTTATAGATGGAATAGATAATTACAAAAATAAAGTTTGAGATTATTTTAAAAGGAAAGCATAAGGGTGATAAGAAAATATAAACTTCAAAGTAGGAACCAAGTACACTATTCAAGCATTCACATTGAAGATAGCATTTTGTATTACAGTATGTATTTTTAAAATAGCATTTTATATTATTATTTATTCTTTAAAATTTATATTTGATATAAACATATTAAAATAATTCAAAATCATAAAAAAAATAATACAAAAACACCTTTTAAACTAAAAAAAACAGATACACTTTAAGATAATATTTGAGAATGTAGTAATAGTTTATTTTTAAAATATTTTTACTTGAAAATACATAAAAAATAATATTTTTTATTTTTTAAAAAATTAATTTTAACATTAATATTTTAAAAAATTAACTTCGGGACAAAAATTAAAACATCACGAAACACATTTTTAACCGAGAGAACATACAGCTACTTCACTTAAAAAGCGGCTTTTTCTATCATTGACCATTGACTGGAAATTTCTATGAACGATGGTACAGTAGTAGTAATCTACACTCAACTATGATCATCAGCTTATGATGGTGGTGGTGTTCAATCATGAGTGTGAGGACCCACGAAATGAGCAATCTGCCAGCATCCCATCTGCGGCGAATCAGTGAATTTTACAGTGGGACCTACTGTTGTCTGTCTCAACTGTGAGCGCGTGCAACCAAAGGTTGCTAATTCCGATTTTGCATTCAAATATGTTTTTCAAAATTATTTTTAAATTATTTTTTATGAAAAAATTATTAGATTATATTTTTTAGATAATTTTCATACTTTGATACCAAAAGCGAAAATCACTATAACAAAAAAAAATAATTTAATTATTATAAATCATAATTGTTAGATTTTATTTTATTTTGTAGACTAACTTTGAAAATCTAGGATTTAAAACTTTTAGCTGAATTAAACAAGAAATTGATCCAATAAAATTTATTTGACTTGATTATGTCCTTGCTAATTTGGCAAACCCAGCTGAACTTGATTGTGAAAAAATAAAAAATATTAATGTTTTGATAAAATAATTAATTAAAATTGACAGGTTTATTATATGATAAATTGAGTTTGAAAAATATGGTTGAAATTTTTGGAGTACTTGGACAACGTAAGAATGCGCAAACTTGAGATTGTCTTAGAACAATGTTTAATTTAATTTGTAGAGTCATGTGATTCTGTTAGAAGATATAAATTGATGTAGTGAAAAAAAAAAAAAAATTAAAGAGAGCGCATGGAGAAATTTTACAGTGCTGAAACTCTAAGCAAATAACGGCATCTTATTCAGGTTCGGGGTGGCACGGGGCTCGGAGAGGGGTTGATTGGAGGTCTGGTCAAAGATAGCTAGTCTAAGGCTAAAGGCTAACGAATGAATTAATGCTAAGACATTTGTGTTTTGGGTACCTGTGTGATGAGTCACCCATAGAGGGGACATGCAAATCCCCCATTTATTGAAGGATCCGTTCTCGATGTTCTTCAATTTAATAGAATTGAAGCCCTCGTTTCAACGATTTGTCCTCCGTTATAAATTAATTAATTGAGTTGATTTTTAGTCAAACTTCCAATTTTACTGTGAAGGTTTTCTGTTTATGTCTCCTTTTATTGGCCGATTATTTTATATATATATGTCAGAAGCTATTTTAAAAATAACAAATAGATGATGCACAGTCAATCCATGTCGAAAAGGAAAGAAAATTCCAAAAATAACTAAAGAAATAAAGATAGGAAATTCAGAAATTCAAAAAATATCCAGAAAAAATAAGTAAAATTAAAAAAAAATTATAGACCTAGTTTGAGGGATAACTGATTGTTGTGGGTTGACTTGCTATGAAACATGATATGTATAATATTTTTATAAAATTTAAGCATAATCTAATTATAAGTAAGAAAAAACCATGCTTGTTTTCATTAAAAAAATTGTTTGATCATGTTT
This sequence comes from Populus alba x Populus glandulosa, assembly GCA_033617975.1. Lineage (NCBI taxonomy): Eukaryota > Viridiplantae > Streptophyta > Magnoliopsida > Malpighiales > Salicaceae > Populus > Populus alba x Populus glandulosa. The sequence goes on along the minus strand of CM066156.1, from coordinate 2,854,143 downwards.
AAATTTTTTATAAAGTTTAAATTTTTTTTATCTTATTTATAAAGATATATGCTATAGGTATGCAAATTTGTTATCCGTGTCTCTTACAATTCAAATCCTTTAAAATATCACATGTCAAAAACCATAAATCTTTTATCTTGTCCAACATAAATTAAAAAGATTTGCCCAGGACCAAATTTCTATATTTATTAACTTTGATAATTTCCAAAAAAATTCAATTAATTTATAAGCGAGTTTTATTATTAGATAATTGATTATTTTTTTTAAAATTTTAATAATTTAATTTATTTTTTTAATTAAAATTATAAGTTATTTGTACTTGATACCTAACAAGCTAAGATGATTAGTGGTTATTACCTACAAAATATATTTTTTTTGTAGATTCAAGATTTTAATATCATTAAATAATTAATTTTTTAAAAATAAAAAATATAATAATATTTTAAAAAGATAAACTTGGACTATTACATACGCTAATCCCTTGCACCCTGAGCTCGGGTTGTTGTATGGCCCATCCTTTTTAATAATATGTTGTTTTTATATATGATATCAAAGCATATCAACTACTTTTTGTGTTTTCTAAGAGGTATTTTAAGCGATTTTAGTTTATAAAAAGTTATTCGGGAACATGTGACTTTCTGTCGCCTTTTCCAAACAAATTATGCATACGAAGAGTAAACAGCAACAATTGGAGTCATTATTATATCTGGACCACACGTGTATTCTATGGCAAGGAGGTATAATGCGCCTCAATCAGTTAATTTGTTTCTTCCTGCTCCCACGCTCATATATTCTTCTTGCACTGATCGATTTTCTGGCAATCCATGTGTGGTGATCTTCCAAATCTTTTAGACACAATCAGCTGCTAGTCTTAAGTGGTCCCATGCCTACTACAATTAAGCTTCTTCTCCTACTAATCTCTCTTGATCTGCCCTCGAAGACAATGAAATCATGTTGGTTTTGGGTAGGCTTTTTGCATCGAAAATGTCTGTAAAATTCTAAGTTTTTCTTACTATAATAATGATTTATAAAGTAACAGACATTTTGATATAAGAGAGATTTGTATTAAAATAAGATTTTTATAATAAAATAAATTGTAGGAAGGAGACCTAAAGCACGTACGATTTCTTTGTCCACGTGTCCACGGTAAAGTAAATTGTAGGATACCGAAAAAAGGTTGCAATTGGTGTTTCACAGTGCTATTTTAAAAAAATTTCTTCTCTAGCTTTATTTCATATATATTAAAAAATTAAAAATTAAAAAAATTATTATTATAATATATTTTAAAATAAAACCCACTTTAAAAATTAACTTTAACCCAACAGCACCAGAAACTAAGATGGCGAGCCAAGTGAGCTAAAAAGAGAGTGGAAAATTTTGGAGGGACAGAATGAAATGGAGTCACGCGGGGACCTGTATGTTTCACGTGGAATTGCATGTGATGTTTGGCCACGTGGCAACACGTGGTACGATGTTTAGATTCGTGCGTGTTATACTGTCTCTTCACAACCAGACACACACTTTCCCTACAATCATTGGATACTCCCTATCCTTTCTTGATTCCATGCTCAACCTTCCACTGGTCCACGAACGCTCCGATTAATGCGCTTGCACTACACGCTCCACATTAGCTTCTCGTGCATAGAATATAACTTAGGTAGGAAATCCCACCTCAAATCTTTGTCACGCATGCAATTTGGTGATGTTTAAGTTATATTTAATGAGGAATTGATAACTGAAAAAAAAGGAATAATTCTGGAATGGATTTCGTTTTTTTTTTGGTGGAATGAGAGGAATTGATAGCTGAAAAAAAAGGAATAATTCTGGAATGGATTTCAGTTTTTTTTTGGTGGAATGAATTTCATTTTCTTCTCCATCTCTCTTTTTCAATAAACATTAATAATTATATTTTAAATATCATAAATTATTATAACTACACAATATATTAGAACTATCCAAAGAAAAAAAAAACTATTACCAATCTCTTAAATTCAGGGTTAATGTCAAATTAAAAAATGTAGTTGATGTAGTTTACATTGTGTTTGGCATTGTAATATAATGTATTTTCTAAAATTATTTTTTGTTTTCAAATATTTTTATATTTTTTTAATTTTTAACAACAAAATATTAAAACCATTGAAAAACATTAAAATAACATTAATGTAATATTTTTACATCTTAAAAAAACACTCTAGAACAAAAGCTACTATACTCCCAGCTGTACTATGTGCATCAAAATTTCAAAAGCTCTGAAGATTCTCTCCATTATTATTCAAAATACTGACAAGAGGAAATTAATTGTAAGCCAGGAGATTCTCTTTCTTTTTTTTTCTAGCCAGCCACGATATTGGTGATGGGCATGCCAAGATACGAATTCCACGTGCTAAAGAAATGATCAAGATACATGTAATAACATAACTAAATATTTCGATTTCATTTTTTTGTCGCAGTTCCATGTTATATGTATTGACTATAAATCATCAATCTAGCCTGAGTTTTTGGCTAAATAATAAGAACATATTTTCTCACTAACTTCTTGGTCTTGTGCATGTTAATAAACCTTTTTTATTTTTTATTTGAGGAAACCTCATTTTTAAAAAGCATATTTTATAGGCTGAGATGAGTAAATAAAATCCCGGTTGTCCCAAACTCTTATAAAAAATACTCATCACACCACGGACTCTAATAACAATATTTGTTCATTCAGAACCCACATGATTGGATGAAATTTGAGTAATTTAAACATTATTTTTTTATACAGTAATCCGATTAGAACAACACTAAAAAAAAAAACACAAAGCTAGGGATACAATAACCTAATAATCAAGTCTTTTTTCTATCAATATCAGATTGGATCGGACAATGATTAGAGTTACGACGAGAAGGTCGCTGGATATATGCAAGAATGGATAGGTGGAATGCCTCAAGTGGAGCATGGGACTCGGCACAATGATTTGAGAACGAGGAGAAGTTTGTCGGTTGATGATTGAAGTTCAGGCACTCCTCCCCCACGCACGTGTGTGTGAGTGTGCTAGCTGTCCCACGTGTTCTCCTCCCATATGCGGACTCCATGCACATTAAATTATTAATTAATAAATCCAGCATCAGGCACCCAGCCGACAATCCCCCGTCGTCATCATGGCTCTCTTCCATATTCTCTCCTGGTGTGGTCCGTATTAGGATTATCGGGTATCTGGCGACGATTTCTCACGTGACTCCTGGCCCGAACCTTTTTCAAAGATGCACGCAACTAGTTAAATTCTGAGGGAACTTTAAAAGCCATCCCCAGCTATATAAATAGACTCAGTTTTGCTACCAAATACTTTTGTTTTTATCAGTATTGTCCCTCATATTTTAAAAAAAGTTCGTTGAATCTTTTCATCCATATGCCATCACGATCGAATTCTATCCAAATCGTACCTGTTTATTGATTCAAAGTCATGTATTCATCTTCAAAACACCATGCACCAAAAAAAAAAATTCTTTCGTAGGAAAATAAGCATTTTCTGTTAAAATATTACAATAAAGGTCCTGATTGAGAATGAGAAGATTGTTGAGGATGAAATTTCAATAGTACAAGGCAGCTTTTACATTGGTGCTTGAATTTTTAAAACATAAAATATAATATTCAACAGACCATGCTGGTGGAAAAATTTTAAGATAATAGTCACACCTAAATAAATACATTATCGAATTTATTCCAGGATAGAAGGTTTAATCTGCTGGGTTTCTACTCATTTAGATATTTATCCACTAGGCATTCTATCAATGTCTATGATTGGTATTTCCTATCAAGTCTTCTTCAAAATAATATTATTTTAATACATATTAAAAATTCAATTGAAACCCCGAGGTGTAATTTAACATGTCAGGCATTGAGATTGTTCCCCAATAATCACGAATTCGAGTTCTTTCAGGACCACTAGAGACTTATATGGTTGTTAATTTTAGGGCTTGTAGGATTAGTTGAGGTACGAGCAAGTTGACTTGGACAACGACGTTAATATATATATATATATATATATATATATATATATATATATATATATATATAAAAAGATCCAATTGAGAAATGTTTAAAATAATGGGCATTTAATTGATAATTGTTTTTTTGTTGAAGGATGAAAACGAGACTTGATAAATTTATGAGGGACAAAGTTGACGTTTCCATTTCCATTAATCATAGACCAGGATAAAACATGGTCACATCAATGATAACGGCATTGATGAATGCCTGTGACTAGGTGTCCTCCTCCGTTATCGTCATAATAACTACAGGCACCATACGTGGAAAAGGCATACAAGTTGTGAGATGCCAAGTAGGGGGACCATGTATGCTAGTTGCAGCTCGGAAAGCAAGCTCTTTATTTTCCCTTTCTTTTTTGTAAAACAAAAAGATTCAGTGTTGCATGCAAGTGTTTGACCATATCTGTAAAGATAAAAGGAACAAGTTTAAAAATGAAAAAAATAAAAATAAAACAAATACAAGAGAGAAAAGTAAACGAAGATAAAGCTCGAAAAAAGAAACATCAAATTATACCCACTTTGAGAAAGTCAAATCAACAAGATTGAGATACATCATAAAATATCTATGATATCCAAGAACGAGGGGGAGCTCTCCCCATATTATACCTATATATTATTTTAATATATTTTTTTTAAAAAAATACTTTAAAAAAAAAACCCCTCTTAAAATCTCAAACACTAACTTCTTGGTGTTTTGTTTTGCATCTAATCAGTAATTTTTAGATTTTTTAAGAGATTTAAAATTAATCTTACAACTTTTTATTAAAAAAAAAAAACAATTTTAATGCCTATTTGTGTAGACTTGACTATATATTATAAAAAAATAAGGATTAATTTCACCATTTTTTACATATACATAGAATATAAACAAGTTACTTTTAGCTTCTTGCTGTTTTGTTTTGCATCTAATTAGTAAACTTTAAATTTTTTAAGAGATTTAAAATTGATTTTACAACTTTTTTTGAAAAAAAAATGATTTTAATGCCTGCCTGTCTGTAGACTTGACTATATATTATAAGAAAAAAAAGATTAATTTCACCATTTTTTTCATATACATAGAATATAAACAAGATCATGAATAAATGCTGGGAATTGAACCTACGGTAACAAGTGAGCACTTTAGAATTTGGTTGCCTGGGATCCATTGATTTTGGATTTGGAATTCTGAAAGGGATGGATGCAAGTGGAGCCTAAAGAAGAGCCGATGTAGAGTGGGGACGAAGGCGGGAGTGAAATCACGTGAGAAGATGAGAATAAATGAGGGAGCAGTGTCAGAGTTCACGTGGGTCATGCATATGATTCTTGCTTACGTCCAACTACTTTTGGACACGTGGTCCCCAACCCACATTTTGAATAACGCCACGCGTGTCATCCTGTTCCTTTCTTACCAGACACTCGGTCTTGTCCAATCATATGACACTCTCGATAGTACCAAAACTACCCCCATGCTTGAAGCATGAATGATCATGGGGAGTGATAGGCTATTTATAGCAATTTTGGTATTTGGTATGATTACGATGAATTCTATGCACGTAGGAGAAGAAGAATGCTGTGATTGGTTTCGTCAAGAGCAACAATGGAGTTTAATAATTAATTTTTAAACTGAGAGATCGTTTTATTCTGATTTCTGAGAGATCGTTTTATTTTCTATTTTTATTAAAAAAAACGAATAAATTAATTTTTTTAGTTGACAATGGAGTCGACTCATGTATTCTATTTTTAGTTTAATAATTGGTGCTGAAATCTAAAACTTTTATTTTTTTTATTTTAAATTAATTTTAATACACTAACGGAATACAAATACATACGATTACCATTAAACACAACAACAAAAGAGTTGAAAAACCCTTGAAAGATCCTTAAAAACATGTCGACTCACCTCGTGATTATGGCCAATGGCCAGCAGCACGATGATTGCCTTCACCAAAAATAAAAATAAAAAAAATCTAACACGCCATTGCTGATGATGACTGATATTTTCTTCTGGTATTTTATGTTAATTTTGTCACGTCAAATCCTTTCACTTTCTCTTCCAGTCCTTTTATGTTTCTCTCTTGGAACGTCAAAATCCGCATCGATAATTGATTGTTTGATTAATAATAAAATTGGTAACAAAATCATCAGTAGCTTTTAAATAATAATAAACATTACTGGGTAGCTAGCTATAAATTATTGAATAATATGAAGCCATGCATGAACGAGACTTTGTTTAAGTGGTAGGAATCTCTTAATTTATATGAATGTCGTAGATTGTTTTTTTGATAATATTATAATTTTGATAATTAAATAATTTACAAGTTTAAATTTTATTATTTTTATTTATTTGATAAAAATTAGATATAAAATAGTATAAACTCTTATAAGTTCTAAATTTAAAATTTTTATTAAAAAAAATATGTTAAAAAAATAATATCAATAATATATTAAAATATCACCAATCAACTTAAATTATCCAGCAACGAATCAAATTATAAGCTTGGAAATGAACTTATATCTTAATTATATGGCGAAAAGCAGCATAGATTGACCCAGATCTTGTTGATTTCTGCAGCAAATGGCAATGCATAGCAGGCTCCAAACACATGATGAGGGAGCTAGCAAAGCAGAAACACCATGGCGAGTGCCTCCTTGATCCTCAGTAATGGATCATCTCCGACATCCCCCATGATGCGTATCTCATCACTATATTTGGCTGTCCCCCATGTGCTCTGCACCGAGCACTCTCCTCTTCTAATTTAGCTCTAAACATCACGCAGCGGAATCTTTAATCACAACTGCTATATATCCCTGCAAAACATAGAAATAAAACTTTAATTCCACAATATTACTTCTTCGCGCTTGAAACATCTACAGCCATGGCTCCTGCTTTGTTTAATTCGGGTTGTTCATCACCGATACACATTAATGCATTTCATTGGGGCGTATGCATCATATAAACACCCATACAAAACTTGTAATTAACTTGTGCTACCGTTCAAGGTCTAACTTGGTTTGAAGGTCGGATAATTAGGTCAACTTGCATGTTATTAGTCAATCCAAGTTTATTTTTTTAATTTAAAATGTTTTTATTACGGTCAATTCGTTAGGTTAGTTGAGTTTGACTGGAAAATATCAAAATAGTTCAAATTAAAACCTTAAAAGTGTTAAGTTCGGGTTGTGAATTTATTACCGAGTTAACTCACAAAGTTGATAGCAGTTTGAAAAGGATGTGGGAACCATGTGAAAACCCTATCACCATCGGTTCGTTTATGCGGGCAACCTCTCAGGTGCCTGGTATAAATTATCACAGGTTGAAGAGGAATCCAATAAAGGGCATTAAAATCCAGAGGAATTATTCTTTCTTTTCTAATGTGCGCTTGACAGAGATATATGAGAGAGATTAATTGTGGCTCAGTGATGGCACGAGCGGGCTACTACAGCAAGAATCTAAACTATAGTATATATCAACTGACCTTATGGTATAATGTTCGTGTGCGTGGTTGACCATGATTACATTCGTGGAGCATTGTAACCTAAGTATGAGAATTTGTGTCGATGGACCACCTTGTTTTGAATCTGTCAACGGTCAAAAGATTGAAAGCAAAAAAAAAGAAGGCACAGGAGCACGTTATTGTCTAGGGCATGTGTATGTGCTTTGCTACGTAAGTGATTTTATGTGCTCATGCTCTAATTACTAAATACAAAGAAACACAAGAGATGTAATTTATTTGCTACTTGGAAATGACCACCCAACATAGGGAAGCACTCAAATGATGAAATTGGGGTCCAAGCTTTGACCCAATTCCTTTGAGGGCTTGAAATAAGTTTGTTCCTTAATTTAGTAGAACTGAGTCCATAGTAACGTGGGCTTAGCCCACCCAGCAGTCTTGTTATTTATTTTTATTTTTATTTTTATTTTTATGATCTTAGTGTTAAAAAGGTTTTGATGCTGCAAGACGAAGAACTCAAGGAAGGGCGGCGATGGTGGAATTGGTCCTCTGCTTCGACTTCTGTCACTTTTGTCTTTTTGACTATTTATTTTATTAACGTCCATTTGGTACAAATATAGCCCTTTCACTGTTCGATTGTACTCTAATTTCCTCAGAGCTAATGAGAAACGGTGCGCACACACATGCATGGATGTAATACATGTCATTCGAACACAGCCACGCCCGTGACTATTCAACATGATTTTTCTGAAATAAAATCCCAGGATATTAATGTAAATTCAATAAATTTATTTTCTGATAGAGTATTAATCCCTTTAAGTCACTTTGTCTATTTTCGTGATTATAACTAAAACTCTTCCATCAATTAATACAGTCAAAATTTTACAAGTCTAGTCCGGCGTACTTAATTTCTCTCGTCTTTTTTTTAAAGAAAATATTATATGTCAAGATAGATAATGTATGGTTTTTCCGGCCAATTTTGATAATTGAAAAATCAAGGCCTAAATTTTTTCAAAATCAAAACCCATACTCAAAACTGTTTTTCAAGAATTCAATGACACAAGCATCAACAATTTTTTTTTTTTTTTTTTGAAATATGACCGACCTAAACTCACCTCTTTCCTCTCCTTCTCTCCTTTCTCAACTTTTATGTAATAGAAATGAACTATGTTGATCGAATTGTAAGGTTTAGAAAACTACAGGGACCTGATAAAGCAAAAGAAACCTTATAATGAATAGTGAAATGTTTCGAGTGTCAATTTCTTGGCTCCTTGGCCCATGAACATTTATCCCATGGCCCCGACATTATTTGAGAATTTGTTGGATTGAAGGCCCAGAAACCTGCCCCCTGTAGATTCTTAACGTTAATTTTGCAATGTTATCTGTGTCCCGAGGGCGAGTTATCACTGATTGTATTTGATAAACACTCGGTTCTGTTCTATCCACTTCTTTCTAGATCCAAGAGCATGCATCTGCCTTTATTGCCATTTGTTTCAACTTTCAAAGCAAGTGATTTAGCATCAAACAGCGAGGCGCAGGCATCATGGCTTCGTTATTGCAACCTCCATTCGGCTATTCTCCATTGCTCAACCAGTTGCCAACGCAATTGATCAAGTTAGCAGAACTCTTCTCATGGTGCTCTTCTTCGTAATGTGAGAGCAGCTCAGAAGATAAATGGTATTACAAAAGTCTCACCAAATTAATCATAAAGGCAAAAGGTTAGTTTTTTCATTGAGCACTAGCATCCCAAAACCCAATACACCATTCACGCAACAGAATGAAAGATATCCACCTACATGGCTCCTGTTCGTGCCCCATCAATGAAGCACCAAGGGTACAAGGCGCGGTTATACAGTTGCCAGGAACATTAACAAATGTGGAGACGAGAGAGCCTGGCAAAGATCTTGGCCGTTCCAGCTTCATCATATCTGCAACCTGAAAATACACCTTATGTGAAATTATATATAGATTCCTTGAATTGTGTTCGAGGTTGGCACAACTAATATTCCAGCCACTAGACAGAGCAAGAAATCAACAAGTATCAACAAATTTATCCTTCAAAGCATATCTGAAAGCTTTTAGAATATAGTATCGATACTTCCTCAATTCCAAAATAATGGGGAGTAGAAATTCAGCAAGTATACTGGCCAGCTCTCCTGCAAACTATGATATACGACAGAAAACTTCACAACCAAACAAGGAGAGAAGAATTGAAGATGTTTTGAGGCAGGAGCACTTACTGTTGAGTGCCAGCTTGTTGAACCAACTGCGAATATATGTATTCATCTACCCTCTGTTTTGCTAGCGCCACCTATAATGCATCCAGCAGTTTCAATAAAAAGAAAACCTTGGAAAATACAACTTAGAGCTATAAGCCTACTACAGCTCCATTTCTAAGAAAAAACCAATACCACTTAATTAAACAAACACTTTTGATTGGCTCTTTTGATACATAAGATTACGTTACAAAAACATGAGGACAATAAGCAAAGCCCATAAAATAGTTGTTTTTTATAAGTTACAATGATGAACTTTTTGAGTTTTTCTTATTTGTTGTGGAAAATTGATGGTTGACAGTAGGAATACCTGCTGAGAACTACCAGCTAGTTGTATATGCCTATGTTTTTGCGCACCTTTCCCACCATGAACCTGCAGAAGAGAAAACCGAAGAGAAGAATACTCATCGTCCTCACCAAGTTGTATATCGCAGTGTTTTTGTCAAGCTAGGCAACTAGTGAAACAGGTAATTTATGAAATCAATAAACCCAGAACTGATAAAAGATTTAAATATTTGCATTCTCAACCAGAAATCAGTAAGAGATTGGGAATTGGATATCACAGATAAAGATTTGGACATCTGCTGACCTTGATTACTGCTCCAGACTCCACTCTGATCCTTGATATATTAGAACCACTTCTTCCTATCAAGCCACCCATCATCGTCTCCGGGACCATCATCTCCATGGTTACATAATCAGCTGCAAGATTGGTTGTCCTAAAGATGATGTGGTTATAACACAAAAATATTAACATTTGAAAAACAGTCAGCAGGTATAATTTTTTTTTTCCTTCTATAAACACAACAATGAGATCACCTGCAGCTTGGGGCGCATATTGTTGAAATGGAACTGCGCTATAGTTGTACGATGGACTGATAGAAATTACTTGTTTAGGTGGGTTCTCCCTAAACCACATAAACTCAAAGCATTATTTAACTTTAAAAATATATTTTCCCAACAAAAACAAACAAACAAGACTGAAACACCAAATAACATCAATCAACATAGTATTCAAAACCTGAGCTGACAACCAATCTCCTCCAGAGCTTTTAGCACTACAGGTACATCTCCTGATATCTGTATTTAACAAAAAATTTCAGTCCCCCATTATTCTTTCTATCCGGTTTCAGCTAGTTATCCATTTCACAATTGATGAAAATGAAATCAACTAAAGCAACCTTAAAATTCTCAATACTATACCAAGTTAAACAAATTTTCAGTAAAAATAAAAAGGCTAGCAAGGCAATTATTTTATACTCATGAAACAGCTAACAACGAGCTAAATCAAATAAAGAAGCATCAAAACCCCATCTTAATCTTAAAAAGCGAGTTCATTAAAACCATTACAACAAGCCAACCTGCACAACACGATCAGATTCATAAGCAGAAGCACAGAGAGGCAACTGATTCGGCGCAAGAACAGTGATCATTGCACCTGATGAGTTCCTCAATTTCACTATATTTTGACCAGACATTCCTATCAAAGAACCAGCTTGAGACCCAGCTATTAATAATCTTATCGTATTTGCAGCCACATGCCCTGCATTGACTAGTTTCCCTATCTCCACGCCGCCGCCGCCGCCACTGCTACCTCCATCATCTTCATTCAAAATCAACTCTGCTATTCGCTGCAACGCGTTCTCCGCGTCAGTTGCCCCATTCTCACTCTCCTTCGAGCTTATAATTATCACGCGCTCTTCATGTCTCTACACAACATTAAAAAAACAAACAAAAAAAAAAATTCGATAGTCAATCATTTGAATTTAAGTACAAAACCCTAATTTTCATTAAAATTGGGGGAATGGGTTTTATTACTGACGGCGACGGCGTCGGCGATTTTGATCGTGGCTTTGGTATCTTCTCGAATCTTCTGGATACGATGGCCTTGTTTGCCGATTACTTTTCCGATCTTTCCCGACGGGACAACGATCCTGAATATAACATCTGCTCTAGCTTGCCGTTTTGCGGCGGATGTTTCACCACCGTCAAAATCGTCACGCCGGCGCTTGGCTGTCATCGGGAGGACGTTTAACTTAGGCAATTCAGTGCCTGGCGGCGAGGGATTTAACGGTAATTCCCATGGTTGCGCCATCAAAGAGCGTTAATCCTTGTTTGGAGAGAGAAACAGATAGACAAAAGACCGGAGGCTGCAATCAGTAAATAGTAGGAAAAACTTCAAATGTAACCCCTGATATTTTACTATATTGATAATTAAATTTTAAGTCCTTTTATTTTATCAATACCATCCAATAATCCATATTTGATAATGCTTTCCTTTTTACAGTGATTAGTTTGTTTTATGTAAAATATTTTATATTTAGAATATTTTTTAATAATAGAGATGGAGGAGAAGGTAGTGATAAAATGATAATGAGATAATAATAGTTAAAAAAAAGGAAATGATGGTGATGAGATGGAGAAGAATATTAAAATAGTTTAATAATATTGTAATTGAAATACTAATATTTTAAGGAATTTTATGAAATGAAAATATTTTTCAGCAAATGAACTAAGTTTGAATATTAACTATAAAATATTTTTTATTAACCAGTTTTTTCTGTAAAATATTTTGCAATAAAAAAAATTTTAAAATATTTTTTAAAAAATAAACATAGAAAAATCCAAAAAATATTTTGTGCAAAACAAACAAACAATGAAAGATAAAAGATCATTCAATTTATATATTTTCATTTAAAGCATAAAAATAAGCCCCAATCTATTTTAAATTTTAATTTTAAAAAATTAAATTATAATAATTTTCTTTTTTAAAAATCTTCATTATCTCATATAAAAAAAATGTTATTATGATTTGATATTATAATTTTTTTTTTTAGATTGATTGGAGTTTGTGATATTTAAATAAAGATACTAAAAGACGATATGCATAGTGGACCGGTGGAATTTTTTAATTGTCTACAATTGATAGAGTTAAAAGATTTGAAACTTAATTGATAACAAGGAAATATATTAGGAGCTAAAATGGGGTTTATCCTGAATAATAAGGACGCATAAAACTATTAAAATCACAATTATACCCTTTATATAAAAATTAAACCCGAACTCTTTCAAGCGAATAAACATAAAGCCCTGAAAAATCAGAGCAAAAACCCTAATATGTAGAAGATGCCTATACCAATTTCAATCTATACAACATTTTGCCGCCATTTTAGCAGCTCTCTACCAAAACGTCCAATATTTACCAGTGTGCCATGGAAGTACAAGAATCAAGCAATCAAACTAGCCCAGCAAGCTTTAACAGATTATCTACACTCAACAAGGTCACTACCATACACTTATGCAGATCAAATAAGCAAGAATTCTCTTGTTTCTCTCTCAAATCTCGTCTCCAACATTCATTTCACTTCACCAACATTCGCTACTTCGCTTCAGAAATATCTCAGGTACCATCCCATTAATGAATTAGAGTTTTTTTATGAAAGTATTGGAATTGATTATGATGAGGTTAGTGGGTTTTTGTCTAATGACAAGTTTTTTATTTCTGAAGAGGGGAGTGCTATAAATGTTTCTTGTGTGCTTTGTGATTTTGGGTTTCCCTGGAATAAGTTGGGGATGTTGTATAAAGAGGAGAAACGTGTTTTCAGTATGAGTGAAGAGGACGTGAAGTCCAGGCTTTGTGGGCTTAAGGGTTTTAGGTTTAGCACTACGTCGGTGATTGGTATTTCCTTGGCGTTTCCTTTTGTATTGAGAGGTGAATTGAGTGGTGAGATTGGTGCTTTGTTTGATGATCTGAAAAGGGTTTTTGTGGATTTTGATTTGGAGAGTTGTGTTGAAGGAAATGTGGATGCTTGGTATGAGGTTTGTAGGAAAATTCGGGTGTTTTATGATTTGGGTTGTGAGAAAGGGAAAGTAGGGGAGTTGATGGGGAAGAGTAAAAGAATTTTTGTTGATTACCCAGTAGAGGTTTTGGTTCAAAAGGCTGAGTTTTTTTGTAAATTTGGTGTTAGAAAGGAGGATGTTGGTTTGTTATTACTAAAGAAGCCAGGAATTTTGGATTTTCAGTTGGAAGGGCAGGTGATTTCAGTTAAGGGGTTGTTGAAGCATTTTGGGTTGAGTGCTGAAGAATTGAAATCTGTTGCTCAAAATTATGGCCATGTATTTGGCAGAAATAAAATGGCTAATTTGCCTCATGTGATGAGAGCTATGGAGTTACATGAATGGTTTTTCAATAAAATTAAGGATGGAAATCATCAATTGCTTGCTAGTTATGTCATGAGTGATCCTGATGAAGATTTGGATGAAAAATATAGAGATGGCTTGGAAAGGATCCAACGTACAAGAACGCCCATGCATACAATGAATAAGTTGGAGTTCTTGCATGCAATCGGGTTTGGAGAGAATGCTTTGACTATTAAGGTATTAACTGACTTGCATGGTACTAGTAGTGAATTACAAGAACGAGTTGATTGCCTTCTTCGTTATGGGATTGTATTCTCGAAGCTTTGCTCAATGATTAGAAGAATGCCAAAGATCCTTAGCCAAAAACCTGAGATACTGCAGCAGAAATTAAACTACCTTTGCGAGGACATGAAATCCTCCTTGCAGTACCTTGATATTTTCCCTTCATTTTTGTGTTTTAACCTGGAGAATCGGATTAAACCTAGACATAGATTTCATATGTGGCTCACAGAAAGGGGTTTCTGTAAGCAGGAGTACTCCATTTCAAGCATTGTTGCAACCAGTGACAAGAGTTTTGTAGCTCGCTTACATGTAATTCACCCAGATGCTCCAAAACTTTGGGTTGATTTTTCTCATTCAAAAGCCCACTGAAAGATGGAGAACAGTAAAATATGGTGATTCGGTGTGATGATCTTCTTGGCAGGTAGATACTTCTGACAATTACTGTAAACAGTGTTTTGAATTTTTTCATTCATGTATTAGATGGATGTGTCATATCCGTTGATATCTTGCTGACTTGCCCGGGGACACCTGCATCTGTCATTTTCCTCGGTCTCTGGCTCTAGCCTTTATGTAGTATTGAATTCAGCAGCGTTGATTTGATCTTCCTGGGTGCGGCCTTGAGAAAATTCCAACAAATTTTGCGCATCATTTGGAAACAACCAGGGTTTGTTCCATGTTAAGTAAGTTATCTTTTTTGACAACTAGAAAGTATTCATTATATTTGGCAATTCTGCGATCAATAATAGTACTATTGTCTCCAGATACAAGGCTTTTAATTTCTTTAAGGAAAAGATTTTGCAAACATAGTTCTTGTGTGCGCATTGACTTCTCCTGCATATTAATATGCATGTATTGCCATAAAAAAGAGATACATTGGTCTGACTTTGTTATACATGTATTTGCGGTTAATCATAAAAATTCATGACTCTCAGACATTTGAACATCCCATGGAAAATCGTGCTGAAAAAATTATTCTCATAGTGTTTAGATAAAGTGATTTTTTTTCAAGTAACCTCCAACTTATTGTGTGGGCATGCTTTGTTGCAAACTGTTGCATTGATCTTTGCATATGGACATCCGGATATAAATTTTGAAAACCTTGTCGAATTGGGGAAAGAAACCCTTGACAATTTCAACCTTCAATCCAGTTTTGAAGATTGGGAGAATGGAGGTGGGAGGGCTAGGTTTGTTCACAGGCATTCAACATTTTTTCTTGGTGTAACTCTTAGATGTTTGCTTACTTGCTTCTATCTTATTGTCTGGGCATATATTGCTTCCTTTTTTCTTCTTGTTACTCTTAGATGTTTGCTTGTAATCGCTGATTGGTCGACAGATGACCATGGCTGCTGCATATTTTCATCCCTGTCAGCATATGGAGGGTGCATTGAAATTGAAGACAGAAGTCCCAGGGAGGTGGACGACTCGTGGACACTCTCACTTCTCATGAAACTTGCACCTCCCCTTTCTCCTCTCCCAAATAAAGTGGACATGGAAGCTGGAGAAAGCTGATGGCCAGGCTGCTGAACTCTGATGTTGGAAGTAGCAGTCACTATACCACAATTCTTTCTTACAAGACATTACAAAGACAATGCTTGTCTATGATAAGAAAATGATGTATGGTGATGTTTATTCTCACGCAGTTTTTGTTTCTAATGGCGAGCTCTAAGATATTTAGGGAAGTAATTATCTACTGTACTAAAAAGCAACTGAATTCCTTCACCGTTCATATTTTCTTTTTTTCTTCTTTTTCTTAACTCCATCTTTCAATTTTTCTTTCTTTGTCAAACTCCAGCACCTTCACTGCGTGTGTTAACAGTGAAGGAGCTACCCCCATTGTTTCTTTAAATGAATTCAAAGAATAATTCATCGACGATCCAGAAAATAAAGAGATTCAGTATGAGCCTCGAAAAAATTAAAACTACTCGAGTGCATTTTTGGTCCTCTTATCTGGGCCTTATATTGAGCCCATCAACACCTCGAGTTCGTGGGCCCGTAAGCTTTCCTAATTAGAACTTTTTTAAAAAAAGTGAAGAATTTGTGATGCCGGCTCACCTTTATAATTTTTTAAAACGGAGATAGGTATGCATTGACGACGTCATAACAAGTGGGGTAAAATATAATCCAACGTGTGGTTATAGTCATTTTGACTTGCTTTGTCTGATGCATTGGCATTTAAAACTTTTGGGTTTTGTAGTTGAAAAAAAGTTAACCCTCCATATCATAGTTTTAGACCCATCCGATACGTGTTTTAAATTTTAATCGGGTTATTTAGAGTAAATTTTTTTAAAAAAAATTAAAACAATATTGTTTTTAATAAAAAAAATAAATCAAAGGATTTCAACCGGATCTTGTCGGGTCAGCCAAGTCATACTAGGTTTTTTCTTTTTTTATTTTTTCTTCAACCCGGTCCGGTTTTAGCTCTGAATCGGTCAAATCCCGAGTCGATCTGTCAGGCTGGCTCGAATTTAATACTATGCTCCAGATTGTAAATGGATGGGCATTGGTTTTGTATTCTAATCATATTAATTTATGTTAATATCATAAAAAAAACATAAGTTTTTTTTATTAAATTAAAAGTTAATTAAAGTTTTGTATTAAATTACAAGTTAATTAAAGTTTTGACTACTTCAAATCCAGTTGTTGTTTTTTTTATTGTGTTATAACTTTTTTATCTTTTATAAGATATTAGTTATTAATATAATTTAACCGGAGGTGATCTAACTAAATCTATCCAAATGAACTTGATTTCATTAATTTTTAAGTTTATATATAAAAGTCACAAACTAATTGGAGAATATTTTATCAATTAAAAAAAATGAAAGAAAAGGCGAAAAGAAATAAATTAGCATGTTGTTTCCATCTCCAAGTGGAAGTCGCCCGATATCGACAGATAGGACTGGTCACTGAGTAAACAACAAAAATGCCAAGGGTGTATCCGTGTATGTGTATTTCTACTCTTTACAATATTTGACACTATCTGCATGGTGTGATACTGTGATGAACGTGTCTCGGTACAAGGATTTTTTAAAGAAATCAGCACAGTAAATACAAAATTTTACCTGAACCGTTTTTTTTTTTTTTTGTGAAATAGCATAATTTAATTGAGTTGTATTTCAAAAATGTGACATGGTTAAATTTTAATTTTTTGTTTTTGTCAATTGGTTGATCTAATTGTATTAGTCAATTGATTATTTCACAAAAATTTATAATTTTATGAAGTTTTTTTCTTAAATATGTTTTATGGGTAAAAAATATAAATCTCTTGTTTAATTTGTACATTAAAAAACAAACTTTAATTAAAATATCAAAAAGCTATTATTTACACAATAATAAATGATTATGATCAGTTAGGTGTAAGTCTATTATAACTAAATAATGATCTAACCCAAACAGATTATATGGATGGTCTAATAGATATATTTATGTATTAATAGGAGGTCTAGCCAAGTTAAATCAAAATAATATTCAAGATGACCATAAATTTTTATTCGATCGTTAGATCATACTTAAATTTTTATAAAAATTTCTAGATGTTGTTTCTTCTGAGGTAAATACTGCATCATTACACAGACCATAAAATCTTTTGATAAATTTTTTTTTTTTCTTTGAGGCCTCCAGTTTTGGCAGGTTTATGATTTTTGGAATTGATCAACCGGTTTTATTATCATTGTGAACCAATTAATCACTTAAATAAGATAATTGAAGTTTCACCGTATTGTATTTCTGAAATACATATAATAAAAAATATATTATTTAACTGAATTTTTTTACTTTTATATCAATTCGCTAATATTTTTAACTCTACGTGCTAACCGCTAAATTTATCCTCGATACAATAAAAAATTTATTTTTTTACTTAAAGAAGAGGGCTGATGACCTCAGAATTGAAAATTCAGGTCGTTTTTCCTTTCTAAGTGCAAGTTGGATAAACATTGAACAGGGTCATGGCCAGTTCATCACAACTCTACTAGAAGACACGAGGGTGCGTTACGTTGCGGTTATAATGAACTTTTAAAAAAAAAAATAGACAAAAAAAACAAGAACATAAATTCAGAATTTAATTTTTATTTTTATTCTTTTGACATGGTGATGCACTGAATGGATTTTGGACAATCTTGATTAATTAGCTAAACTTGTTATTGGATTTCTGAGATTATAATAACTATTTAGAAACCAAAATAAAACTAATTTATCCAACATAAACCAAAACAAAACATATTATAAAGATTGATTCATAGTATTTTTAAAAAAATATAAAGATGATAATATACTGAATTGATTTTTATTTTGTGACTTAATCTACCAAACTCGTAATTTGGGTTATAGATTTTATTAAATTAGATAATTTTATTTTTAAAAATGTATTTTTTACCTAAACATATGACAAAAAAAGCATACATTTTTTCTAAAACAAAGTTAAAACATGAAACTAGAATAAAAATAGAAATGATAGCATATTAAATGGGTTTTGTGGCTTAATTTGTCCAATTCACTTGAATTATAAACTTTATTGGATTTGTGATTTTTCTCTTAAAAAAATATTTCTAACTAAATATATGATAATAAAAATAAATATTTTTTTTAAAAAATAAACAATGTAATTGAAATGAAAAATTAAAAGACAAAACAAAATAAAAAATAGGTCAGGTGCACTTGACTTGGGTGTCCCAACATATATGTTCTTTATTTAATTATTCTTTCTTTTTGTAAGTGGTGGACAATTCAACATCAATCTTTTTTTAAAAAAATAAGACAAACAAGGCATTGTCTTTTCTTGTCCAAATTCCAGCCACCGGTGGTGGCTGAAAAACCATGAGTGTTTTTGTGGGTTAAAAACCCAATTTTAGATTTATTTTTGCCTACAAACACTTAAACGAGACTCTTATAACATAAAAAAACCAAGTTATAATGCTAAAAAACCCCAAAAAACAGTCGAAGAACACAAAATCAAATCAAGTAAAAAATTATTTATCGACTTCGATATGTTTTTTCAAGCGATATTAAGATTCAAGACATCTATTATCAAACTCTTCTTGGTGAATTGAACTTATTTATATCAAATTGACATTTTTAAAACTTGGAATCGATCTCAACCAATGACTTTCTATTTTTTTTGTCGGAAATCAATAATTTTTTCTCTTTTCTTGGAAGCCTAAAGATTGAAAATAAACTTTTGAATCAAAATTTATTTTTTAGAAGTTATATGAACAGTAAAGGTTGAAAAGAGAAAATAAGAGGATAAAGATGAATGTTTGAATCAAAACTTAGATGGGTAATGGAATTTCTTGGTGTTTCTTTGATCCCATGTTCTCTCAATTTGCCATGAGCTTATCGAATTTTGGCAAATTATAATTTAATTTAGGCATAGAAAAAAGCAATTAAAAAATAGAAAGTGCTACAATAAATTTCCTAAATGTTTTAGTATATATTATAATAAGATTCACATACCATTTTGATAGCATATAAGAGAAGGATTCTTGTACATTTTTGAAGGATAAACTTGAACTATAATCTCACAATAACAAGCAGGCATGTTAATGAATATTCACAAATAGAGTTTTTACTATATACATACTCTAGTTGTTACTTAACATGTACAATATTTAAATATTTACATTCCATCTCTCAAGTTTAGGGTATTTATATCAATTTCTTTTACAAGGGCGTTATTTATTATTCAACATAAAATAAAACAGTAATATATATATTATTAAACTTGAATCGGCTTTGACAATATCCATACTAAATCTATTACCTCTTATAAATATAAATCTATGATTACCTACTAAGAAAGGATAAATATGGAAGATTTCCAATGATTCTGACTATTAAATAAGGTAATTATATAAAAAAATAAATATATTGATTTAGGCTGGTTCGGATAAGTCGATGTTAAAATGTGATCCTTCGGAACAAGAGTATGTTTTTCCTTGATTCGAGCCTCTCATCGTGGCATCCTGCAATGAACCCACCACCAGTCAACAACCTTTTCCTCGGTGTCTAAAGTTGTAGCCACTTTTTGGATGCAGTTGGGAGATTAATATTCTCGAGATTTAAGGACCAAATCTAGTAAGAACACAACACAGGACATAACACAGATGTTCCACGCATGACTCGTTAGATTCTCCATAATAGCTTATACTAACAATAGCCTTATTTATGATTTCAGTTTTTGCAATGCCAGGACAAACAAATTAACAACCGCAATAAAATCTCTCTCTCTCTCTCTTTTAAAAGAGAATTTGCATCATAATATTAAATTTGTATGATATATATTTAATATTATAGTGTAAGGTGTTTTTTTTATTTTTTTTACTTGAAAACATATCTAAATAATTTTTTAAGAGTAAACATATCAAAACTATTATAAAAAACTAGAAAAAAACATCAATTTGATTTATTTTCAAGCCGAACAAAGCTTTTAAAATGCAATTTCAAATACAAAAACAAATCGCCATGTCTATTTTATTTGTTTGTTTTTTTTCTTTCCAATGAATATTATTTTCTTTTAACATATAATGGTATCATCTTAATAAGATTTGATTTGAAAATTAAACTATCTAAAGTTCAGATTGTGGATCAAGTTAGACATGATTAGAAATGTAGTTGTGGTTATTTTTTAAAAAAATTTTCATGTTAAAATGCATTAAAATGATGTTTTTTATTTTTTAAAAATCATTTTTAAGATCAGCGCATAAAAATAATTTAAAATATATAATAAATTTTTTTTAAAAAATTAAATTACAGGTTGACTCAAATTTCCAAACGCAGCCCAAATAAGGTTTTTCAAGTAAACTTAATATTTGAACTTTTCTAAAAAAATCTCTAAAATAATATCATTTCAATAAATAAAATAAAATTTTCATATTGATTTATCATGAGACGAATTTGAATTTACGAGTTACCGGGTTAACATGCTGTCCCATTCCAAGTTTTGTAACACATTTGGAAACAATATTAAATAAATATTTTTATCAATTAATCTACACAAAAATTTACGCCCTAGCAATTAATAGATTAAAAAATCTATTATAGAAAACAAAATCTACACTGGTGCTCACGGAACCTGCCTTATGAGCAGAGATTTAAAAAAAAAAACGCCTACAGATAGATAAAACCGTACCCAAATAATAAAATCCCACTAAGGCAAAATGCAAATACACTGAATCCCAAGGACGAAATTGGCAATACAATAAGTAACCTTCTTGTTTCCATCCTCCTCTCTTGAGACTTAAAAGTATCCTCAGCAGGCAGCAGTAGTATATTAACTGCTTCCTCTCCTCCTCTTCTCTCCATCTTTTCTTATCAGACAAGCTTATGCTCTAGAATTTCTGATTCCCTTCTCCATCAGAATCCCTAATAAGCTGTCGTTTTGCTTCTCGAAAACAGAGAAAGAATCGGACTCTTTCTCTTCAATGGTGTTTCGCTCTGTACCGGAAACTGAGCCAAACACAAACAACAACACTATCATGGCTTCTTCTACTACTACTAGTACTGTGAAACCACACCAGCCACTCCATAACTTCCCTTTGCAAGACCTAAAATGGTCAATGAACCATTCCAACAACGTTACCAACCACCACCACCGCTCTCGCACTCACAAATCTCCTCACCGCGATGCTGCTTCTGCGGCGGATTCGGAGGGAGACGGCGGGGTCAAGATTGATAAACTATTGAAGAAAAAATCTGGTGATGTTGAGAATTCGGAGAGGAAATCGAAGATCTTTATTCGGTTGAGGACTAACAAAAACAGCAGCGGCAGCGGAAGCAGCAGCGGCAGCAGCGGCAAGTGTGTGGTTGGTGATGTTTCTGCGGGTGCAGTGGATCAGGGCTCTGCTGCTGTAGCGGAGGATGTGGAGGAACTGATGCCGAAGACGTGGAATCTGAGGCCGAGGAGAGCTTTTAATAATATTAATAATGATAGTAATAATAATAATAACAAGGGTTTGAATGGGAATGGAGGTGCTTTGAAGATTGGTGGGGGTGCGGTGCCGGAGATCAAACCTCAGGTGCCGGCTGGTAACCAGACTGAATTGACTCGGTCCAACCGCAATGTTAATGACGCTAATAATTATGATAATGATGATGACAATAATAATAATAACAAGAAGAAGAAGGAGAGGGGTAAGGGGAAGGAACAGGAAAAGGAGAAGGTGAGGTTTTCGATTCCTCTTACGAAAGTGGAAATTGAAGAGGATATTTATTCCTTGACTGGGTCAAAGCCGGCGAGAAGGCCTAAGAAGAGGGCAAAGCATGTGCAGAAACAACTTGATGTATGTTACTATTATTTTTCTTTTTCTTTGTTTCTGTTTTATAAAGTTTCTTTTTTGTTGGTAAATTGATGGAATTGGTGACTGATTTATGTGTGTTTTTTTTTGTTGGTTTTGTTTTGCAGTGCTTGTTTCCTGGTATGTGGCTGGATTCGATCACCCCGGATTGCTACAAGGTTCATGAAGCTCCTTCGAAGGTCTGATTTTGTGTTGTTTTTTTGTATGTTCTGAGGATTTTCTTTCTTTCTTTCTTTCTTCTTCTTTTCCATTTCCTAGTTGATGGCTCAGTGAATCAATGAAACAGGAAGAGGAATTGGTGGATTGCTGTTGTGGTTTTAAGTAAAATAATAGTCAATATGGGGTTTCGTTACTTCTTAGCAAAAGTGGAAAATGAGGAGAATAATGATGAAGAAGACATGTTTTATATATATACCATGTGATTTATTTTTTAAAATAAATTTTCAGCTAATTTGTTTTGTGCTTTGATTTATACAGTTGAGAATGTAGTTCTCCTGCTCTGCAGGGTTAGAGAATCGACTGAGAAGTTGGAGGTGATGACTGTCAGATCTTTTTTATATGCCGAAATCAATGTAACAAACACATGATCCCGTGAAGATGAAAGGGTAACAAATGTATCTTGTTTTTGTGCCTTTTTCTAATCACCGAGGAGTCTTTGGGAATGTTGGAAGGGTTAGTGTTATAGTTTATGTTATGGGTAGCTACAGATGTTCATAAGAAAAGTCTCTCCAATGAGTAGAAGATATGAATAACTTTGATGTTTATGTTTTCAGTTAGTTTGAAATCAAGATGCTTTTCCCAACTCTCTGTTTCATGCTGGTTTTTGAGAACTTGTTACTTGTTATTCCAACAACATGAATTATGTCTGGAACCCAAAACCTAAATAGTTGGTATATGGTGTGTGATCGACTTACACGTCTCATTTCTGCATCTCTTTCCATTATAAATATGCCGTTATCAGAGCAAAACACATTTATTTTAACGGCTTTTAATTGATTAAGGAAAGTCTGATTCTTTGAGGAATTGAGCAATTTTCTTATGCTTGCCTTTCCTTTTTTGAAGAGTGAGCCATGCACGTCGTTGTCGTTATTTGTGGACTGCACGGGCCATGCATGTGTGTCATGATTAGAAGTCGGCATGATCGATTCATAATGTTGCGATTAATAAGAAACGTGTCTTCTAAGAAGAGAAAGCATATGATTTGCTAGATTTATGAGATGAGTTGTTTCATACATTGATTAAGTTATTGTATTTTTGACCAGATTGTAAAATCATACAGAAAATATCATGTCATCATGGAGTTGCAATTATCAAGCTAACAAGTTGGTAGCTATCATAAATAACTCCAATGATCAAGATCATAGTTACCTAGAATGCGGAATGTTTCAACTCATGTACGGATGCTGGGTAGTGTACGTCACATGAAGTTTGGCATTTTTTACCAGATTTGGTTCACATTTCATATTATGGTAGTATGCTTTAAATTGCATATTAATTATTTATTTAAAGGTTTTTGAGCGACGCCACTTAGAAAACAAATTCCCAGACTAGCTTGCATTTTTTTTCTTTGAATGTTACATACTATTAAACTTTAATGAATGAATTAATCAGTATTTTATTAACTCAAAATATTCCATTATGAGAAATATACCCGGTTGAATCTTTAAATGGAATATTTCCATATTCTTTCCCTTTGTTCCCTTGGCCGTGTCTCACCATGTATATCAGTATATTTATAGTAACTTAGCTACTTTTGATTGCATGCTGTTGCATAGCTGGGATGGAAAATCTGGGATTAGAACCCTGATTATGATTCTAGGATGTTGCAGGAATATCTGGAAGCAACAAGTACCAATGGAAACTTGATTTGTTTGGCTGTTGAAGTTATAATCAATTTATGTACTTGGTATTTTGATTTGTTTCAGTTTGAAATGTGCCAAACTTACAGGACCTTGATTGATGTGATGAAAGAAATGTTATTGTTTGATTAGCTAAGCAACTTTTTTTTAACCATTTTTCTTTGTGAAAGTTATATGAGCTATGGCTGTCATGATTGTTTTTAGTAAGATTGCAAGATTGAAGAATGTGGCCATTTCAATTTTTTATATGGAGGAAATTTGATTTTGCAATCCAATCTTTGAAATTTAATCTGGTTGAATCAAGTCCTAGAAGTGGCCTAGGATCTGAACAGCATTCATATAAAGTACTCAAGCCGCTATCTTATCATTTTCAGAATTTTATCACACTTGATACTTGCAGATTTAGTGTCAGTATGCTTTGCCAATTAGCGTCAGACAAGATTATTAATGATGAGAAAACTTTACTGAATCTAAGTACTATGCTGTTGGAGAATGAGGATAGGAGGATGCAAGTCTACACTTCTTTCAACTTTTTGGGCTGGGTGCTATTATGTTTGCATCATGGACATAAAATAATAAATTCGATGAATGCCCTGGATTATCTGCTATATTGATTTATATGATTATTTCAGCCGCAGTTATCTTAAATATCAATCTTGTGTATGTCCTCAAAGTTATGTCCTATTTTCTCAACATATAAATGAGTGGTTCAATGGATTGGGATTTTTGTAGAAAATTGTTTTAGTTTTTATTTTTCTTTTGCTCTTAGTTTTCTTGATTAAAACCTTTGAATTTTTGACTCTGCTGTAAAACAATAAATTTGATTCCATATGTGCTTGAAACTGTTTGAGCGAATACACTCCATATTGAATGCACTTTATTTCCATAATTGTTGTTTAGCTTCTGTGAGCGCTGATCCATTCATATAAATCCAATTGAGACCATGGATAAGCTCCTCAGTCATTTGCAGAACTGAAAAGGAAGAGATCCTTCTCCTGCGGCCATAATATTTTGGAACCATTGTTTGAGATAAGCAATTTATGTGTTTGTTACCTCTTGATATTTCTGTTTTGCTCACAGTTGGATCTAACTGAACGCTGATTGGATTGCTTCTGAGATTGACGTGAAGAGTTTGTGTGGAGGAAGAGTGGTAATTATTCCTCCAACATGTTTTCTTTTCCTGGATTTTGAAGGCTTGATTTTTAGAAATTCTTTGTACTGCGAGTCTATAAACTGTTATACGAGTCTGGCTCTGCTTTTTGTTATCCGATCGTGCATGTGGTGGTGTCTTTTCAGGCACAAGCTCGCTACATGTAAAATGTTTCAGTTGTCGTAGGTCCTGTTAGAACTGTTCGGAATTGTTTACATGTTATCTACAGAAGATGTAATGTAGCAGACTGGCTGTGGAAAGAGAGGCGAACACAGTTTTAGGTCCAGTTCATAACAGTGAATGCATTGAATAGTTTGCTTTTAATATTCCAAAGCCTGCTGATGTCTCTCAGGGGTGCAGCTCAGGTTCTTGCCAAACAAGTGATGGGGCCTGAGCTGCTGCTTTGTGCCTCCCGCAGCAGCCTACAGACGGGGACAGTGCTACCCAGACTTGTGCCCTTGTTGATTGGTTGTTTACCATTGTATTTTTTGGAAAGTTGGATGCTGTAATCAGTGGCCGGAAGATTAAAACATGGAGATGGACATCCGTCCGAAGTGCACGGCGCCTGCCGTATTGATCATATTGTGTGCCTTCTAAGCTCAAGGATCTGTCTTTGTTTGAAATTATTTGTATATGAACGCAATTCCTTTCAACTCCAGATGTCATTTTTGACATTTTCACTTTCTTTTGAAACATTTTTAGTCCCTGTATTTTATTTCTTTTTTGTTTTGCTTCCTGCCTCTAATGACGAAGACAGGGACTGTGATTGTGGCAGGGATTTTTGAAATTACGGTAGAGATTGAGAAAAAAATTTATATATATTTTTATTAATTTTTAAAATTAACAAATTAAAATAATTAATATATATATATATATATATATATATATATATATATATATTAAACTACCCTTCAATCGTAATCTCAAACACCCTTTTAAACAAGTTATCTGTCATCCATGACCAAGCTTGTGTTTTGCTCAAAATTGATGATGGGCCAAAGCTTAGAATTGTAGCAAAATTGGTGATGTGGAATTTCTATGAATAAAATTATCTCTCAATTTCTTAATGTATAAACATGACGACCTTTACAGATGCCGGAAAAAAAGTTAATTCTCAACTTCTCTGTCACTATCAATTAAAACTCGGAATTCTTATCCGAATTCTACCTGGATTGGCAAACCAAGTCAGAAACGGATGAAGCCTCTCTCTCTCTCTATATATATATATATATTAATAAATGGGATAGTCGGAGGTCTAAAATTCGAGAAGTCTTTCTCAATTCCATCAATAATTGAGGTAAAGCCATGAAACCAATTAGAAAGCCAGCACGAAAGTTCCCCAAGCAATCCCCTGATCATCCTCCCATCCAAAAATCTTCTTCTCACGATGAAAGCAAAATTATAGTTCGTTTAAGAACTAATAGCGTCGTTACCAAGTCCGACGTTAAGAAATCCGACGCAGCCAGCAGTGCCACTACTCCACCGGATAATGTTGCTGGACCGTCAACAGTCCTGCAGCACCAGCAGCAGGAGAAGCAGGAGGATGTTGCTAAATCGGTGACGAGTAGTCGTGGAAATAAGAAGGGCATGACGATCAAGAAACAGGGTTTTTCGATTTCGCTAACGAAAGCGGAGATTGAACTTGATTTTCTTCAATTAAGTGGAGTCAAACCTAAAAGAAAACCCCGGAAGAGAGGCAAGGACGAGCAGACAGCGCTTGATAGCACGTTTCCTGGTCTTAACTTGCAAATCATTACTTCTAGAGATTACAGGTCGAAGCATAAATAGTATCTATCATGTTGGCACCACTCCTGTTGTTCATTATCACTAGGGTTTTTTTTTTTTTTTCAAAGACGGGAAAAAAATGACCCAAGTAGAAGTACTGTAGCAGATACTGAGGACAGGACTTGATTCTTACATGCTTCCTAGAATGTTTTGGGTTACCTCCTGCAAGTGATGGTTCCACCATTGGAGTAAAACTATGAATTCAATGAACGCCCTGAAGTTAGAACCAGAATATAATAATACATCAGAGTAGCAGTTATTTTCTATATGTATAAATCTGGTTTTTTTTTTTTCCTCTCCTAAAATCTGTTTAAGCACTTGGCAGTATATGTGATCTAATTCAGGCATAATTTCATGTGCATGCAAAATCTTCATTTGCAAAGGATCCAGTAACATCTTCCAGTGATTGAGTCGTATTGTGAGTCCATCCCATGCGTTTTAGCCTCTCTTTTCAAATCCAAGACTTTTTTCCGGCACTTGTTTTGGAATGCCTTTCGAGAATTTAATTTTCTGATGCATATCTGCTTCGACTTCATAATAACTTTTCTATGCGCTATCATAATTTAATTAACTGCAAAACTTATTTGTTCAACTCAATAAGTTTCGCTGAATCTTCTACTAGGACATTTTTTCTCACCTTGATTTTAATCATGTTTATCATACCCCGGCCAATATCCAGTTCTCGGGTTCATTGCACAATCTCATAATAATATTGTTTTAGTTTTTTTAAAAAATAAAATAATATTATTTTAGACAAAAGTTAAATAAAATACTAAAAGTTAACCTCGTTAAAGTCTCCTTTGAATTTGGTCAGGTCTATTATTAAAGAATTATCTCATCTAAAAATTTAAAATTTTAGGCTTAAATAGTTTTTTAACATGGTTATAATCAAATAGCTACAAGTTCAAATCTCTTTATACCATTTTAAGTAATAAAAAATTAAATATAACGTAATGTGAGTCTGTGCATATACACATCTCAAGCTCAAATAACTTTTATTTTAGAAATGTGTTCAAAAGTAACATAAAATTATATCTTGAGGTCTCACCTTACAGCTTAAACTATTGAATTGAGATAAATATTTGACATGATATCAGAACCTTGTTTACTAAATAGTCACGTGTTCATATCTCATAATAAAATTATATCCTGAGGTCTCTCTCTCTCTCTCTCTCTCTATATATATATATATATATATATATATATATATATATATATATATATATATAAAGACTTATTTTATTTTTATTTTAAAATTTTAAAATAATATCGTTTCAGATTAATCAATACTAATTCAAGTTGATAATCTCAATTAAATCCCACTCATAATTGAATTAAGCACCGAAATTCTTGTTTAATAATTTATAAGTTGTTAAACCTTATCTGTGTGTGAAATATTGCAATTAAAAAACGAATCTATCTATCCAACTGACATCCTAAACCCTAAAATCTCTATAAATGCAGTATACCGTAGTACTGACCACATAGATTATAGGCTATAGATTCGCTCCCTGGTTGTAAAAATACACCAAAAATTAAGATAAATATTTGACATGATATCAGAACCTTGTTGACTAAGTAGTCACGTGTTCATATCTCATCAAATTAAAAGCAATATAATGTGAAAATGTACATTTTTAAATTTTACGTTTAAAAAGGTTTTACCTGAGAGATGTATGTTAGAGAATAATATAAAATAATATTTTAAAACCTTGTTAGAGTAATATAAAATTATTAATTAGGTAATATAAAATCATATCTTAAATCTAATGTAATAGCATTTTTAGAGAATAATATATAATCATCACCCAAGCTTGTGGTATTTGACTATATCAAACAATATTAACCTTCAAATTAGTTAAAATATAACCTAACCAGAACTAAACTCTGACTGAAAAATTATAAAGCGAACATGGCGGTCTATTTTAATAACTATGATTTGAATCGCATACTTAAGATTCTTTACCAACAAATTGTTTACATATGGAGACGGTAGAAACGAAAACCTTCGCTTGGTACTGCGCTGGAATACAGGAATAGACAGAAATATGTTACCTCTCCAAATTTAAAAGAAGAACAAGTCATGTCATATTAAAAGGAGAAATAAAATAAAAAAGAAAAAGAAAAACTAATAGAGCCAGCGTTACTAGATGTCTAGAACTTCTGAAATTACAAAAACTAAAAAATAGTTATTTAAACTATGTTTTATAACCATGTCTTTAACATATATATATATATATATAAAGACTTATTTTATTTTTATTTTTAAATTTTAAAATAATATCGTTTCAGATTAATCAATACTAATTCAAGTTGATAATCTCAATTAAATCCCACTCAGAATGGGGATTAAGCACCAAAATTCTTGTTTAATAATTTATAAGTTGTTAAATCTTATTTGTGTGTGAAATATTGCAATTAAAAAATGAATTTATCTATCCAACTGACATTCTAAACCCTAAAATCTCTATAAATACAGTATACCGCAGTACTGACCACATAGATTATAGACTATAGCTCTGCTCTCTTGTTGTAAAAATACACCAAAAACATTAATTGAGAAACTATGAAGCCTCCTGGTTTGTCAGTGCTCAACTCTTCTGCAATGTCATCCCAGCAAACCGAGCCTCACCAACAGCCTGAAATCAAAGAACCTAAGCTATCAGTTCGTTTCATTAATAATAAAAGGCCAGCTGGGAATGCAACTGATGATGTTGAAGGATCGTTATTGAAAGGAAATAGCAATGATGAGCCTCGTGATCATGATCATATTTTTGTTTAGGGTGTAAGCAAAAAAAAGAGAGCGAGTAATTATAAGAAGGGGATCAAGAAACGAAGTTTTTCGATTTCGCTAACGAAAGAGGAGATTGAACTTGATTTTCTTCAATTGACTGGAGTAAAACCTAAGAGAAAGCCCAGAAGAGAGACAAGGATGTGCGGGTTGTTAAATAATATTTATATAATTTTATTTATTAAAGATAGAATAGTACTTTCAGTTCAACCTATATATATTTTAATTGTATTTAAATTAAGGCTATGCATTTATAATATATAGATTATTCAGAATTCTAGCTTGCTTTTTGTGTTTGATCTTAATTACTTTAACATGGTATCAGAGCTGATTTTATGAAACGAGGCTTAATCTCAAATACAACTTCGCGGATCCAACTTAATTTTTTTTATGTAATCTTAATTTTTTTTATGTAATCCCAAATACAGTCACGACGTTATTATGTCAGTTTTCCTTGCTAGCCTGTTTATATATGCCACGGCATCGGTGGCCGAAGTTATGCTCCGAGCTCGAGAATCAACTTACTACACACTGGTTGGCAATCTCCGACTCTTTGCTAGTGCCCTTGCTGCGATATTGCTCCTAGCTATTCTGGCTCCAATTCTGGGGTGCGTTATTTCGGTCGTATGGGCCTGTTTATTTATCGGAGTCGCATATGAATCAAGCCGAGAGTTGTCCAACATTTGAAGCCAGTTAACCACCAATAAGGCGCTTGACATGTTGACCAGGCTAATTGCTCGCGTGAGGGGACACGAGGAGGAACCAAATCAGCCACGTGTCTAGCTCACTACGTGTCCTCAGAATTTAGATACAGTAATTGGCATGGGAAAATACTTGTTTGGGACTCTTTCTGGTTGTTCTCCTCCCCGCCCTCTCTGTTTTTTCTTTTCTTTTTAAAAAATCTCTGTATGTTTGAAGAGGAAGATTTGAGAAGAGGTTGATTACGAGGAATTTACTTGGCATGTAAAAAATGTAGTGAAATAAGATTTTTTGTATTTAAATAGGTCTGGCAGGTTTGTTTACTGTTAATACAGCATCCAATTAATTGTATTTCTAGCTCATAATCTCAACATTACTCCCACGCATTATGTGTTGGTATCGTTTTTTATTTACATGATCTTGTTTATCCAATGCCATATATTATTTTTTTGATGTTGAAATAAAAATTTATTCTACAAAATAGAATTTTAAATTATTGCTAAAAAATTGAAAGATGAAAGAGTCTTTTTTTCATTTAAAGCATGGCAAACTTCAATTTGGCCCTCTTAGGAGTTAGGAAAGGTGCGTTCTAGTTTTGTTTAATCTTTTATTTTATTTTTTAACTAATATCTTCCCCCTCGTTTCTTTGAAATTGTTTTGTTTAATTATTATTTTTGCAGGAATTAGCCTTTTAAAAAGATTTTTTTCAATTTCATAATACCAAAAACTAATTATTATAATTTATCTTCTTTTTTTTCTGTATTTTATTAAATAGGACTGCCATTTTTTTTTTGTCTCGGTGTCAACACGCTCGAGGACGTCTCGTCCGTTTGCTTTCTTAACTGTTTTAAAGAGAGAAAAACCTCTTCCGTATATTAGCAATCATTTTCATCCTTTTGTGTTGCTTAAAAAAAACAACTTCCCTCTGTAGCATATCCATTAAAATTGTATGTCTATTTTTGAAATTTTATGTATTCTTGATTTGTGTTTAAAAAAATATGAAAAATATTATTCATTAAAAATGTCAAATATTCGCTGTTTTGCATGTAATATTTTTAAATATTTACAATAAATTAAAAAAATACTATGATTGATTAACAATGTTAAATGATTATTAAAAGGTTTTCTGAAAATATCCATTAATCGTACTATTAGCATGAATCAATTTGTTATCTTTAATTACTAGTTTCTTGACAGGTACTTCAAATTTGTATTATTTAATTAATCTATGATTTTTTTTCTATTTTCTAATAGATTGTTAGAGATTTATAAATGAATAAAAATTTAATGTTTATTAAATAAACTTATTTTATTTTTAAATAATTTCATAAAATCTTGATAATTATAATAAAATTAACCTCTTTAAAATCTGAATCTTATAAAATATTTCCTTAACTCGAGTGAAATAATATTAGAAACATGAATTGTATTATCTCTCATAAACTAATAATTGATAGGTTTATTAATAAGAGACTGGATATAATTTAGTTATTAGTATTGGCGATATATTATAATGTTAGTATTTTATCAATAATACAATAATCAATCACAAGTTTTAGGGAAGTTGGTGCTTTATATATATAGTTTTTTCTATAATTCGTTGAAGGCATTATAATTGTATTGCTTTTTATATTTAATATTAATAAGATAAGAGTACAAGTTTGTAAGAGATGGTTTTTTTATATACATATTTCGTGACAATTGCAATGTGTTTTTTTTTTTCTCTTTTGAAATTAGCTTTAGCTACGAAGTTGATATTTTAGCGGGAAGCTAGGATTAATTAAGTTATAGCAATCCCAGGACACCGGCTTTTGAAGCATACGCCTTTGACAAAACGGAAGAGACGTCTTTTGAAGACCCCACCCATTTGTGGGGTGAACATGATTCGAGACTTTGAGCTTGTTTGGTAGTGTGGTTATGGTTGCTTTTTAAATAGCTTTTCGTGTCAAAATGCATGCCAATAATATTTTTTGATTTTTTAAAAATTATTTTTGACATTAGCACATCAAAATAATTTGAAAACACTAAAAACATATTAATTTGAAGTTAATAAAAAAATAAAAAATTTTTAAATTTTTTCAAAAACATTTTTGAAACGCAGAAACAAACATGCCTTTAACACTTTTGCTCCCCTATAAAATGCCCCATAACTAACGAGACCTCACCCATTTCCAGAACTCCAAACCCCAAAGACACCATCTCTCTAGCTAAAGAAAGCTGCAGAAAATGGCAGAAAACCACCCGCCTGATCATGGTTTCAAAGGAGACAGGTTACTCTAGATCGTCTTGCCTTTATTTTTTTTTCATAAAGTTCAGAGGGATTCAAATTAAATTCCCTTTTCTCTTTATTTCACCGTCTTCAATTCTTGTGCTTAAGTAATTTTAATTTTGTTATGATGACAGCATCGTAGCGCAGCATGCCATTTTTGCCCTGCTCGTGGACACATTAAGCAACCAAATCAAAGTGAAATACCAGGCAATGCCAGTTTCTCCATTTGACACCCACGAGAGGGTCATGTTAGCATTTAATGCTGCTATGTTTATATACGCCACAACATCAGTTGCCGAGGTTATACTCCGGACGCAGAAATCAGTCCACCAAAGACTTGTCGGCAACATTCGCCTCTTTGCTAGCGCCCTTGCTACGATTCTGCTTCTGGAGATTCTTTCCCTGATTGTGTCCTGCATCATTTCTGTCCTGTGGACCTGTTTATTTGTGAAGTTAGCATATGAATCATGTCAGGATCTCTGCCAGTTGCTAAGCCAAACCACTTATGAGGCACTGGACATGTTGAAAAAGCTAATTGCAAATGTGAGGAGCCCCGAAGAGAAACCAAACCAGCCGAATGTGCAGGTCCTTACAAGTCCCGAGACAGCTTAGGATAGTTTTAAATCATTGACTTGCTGCTACTGGCTGCTTTTTGTAATTTATATTGTGAAGATATATTGTTTTTTAAACGAATAAGAGAATTAGATAAAGGATTGGATGTCCTTGGCTTATGAAAATTGAAAGATATGACGCACTTTTTATGGGCCTTTTCTTCCTTTTGTTTGTATGAGGAATGAGACTTTAATTATCTGAGCTATATTTAGTTGGTGGTCGGCGAGTTCTTGTGAAAGTTTCAATTTTGTTCTTTTATTTTTCAAATTATATTTACATGGTTCTTCATTTTTTTTTACGGTTTAATTTTGATATAAAAAATCATTTTTTATTATTTTTTAATCTTTGGTTTGAGATAGAAAAGAAAGATCTTGTTGTATTATGATAATAGAGAGAAAAAATCAATATTAACACTAATTTTACCGACTAAAATAATCGATTTTAGTATTAACAAGTTCCGTTTCATGAGGTGATTTCAGTTTATATTTAATTTAATACTTTTTCTATCTTTTTTTTTTAAAAATCTTTTTATCTAGCAATTTTTAAATAATAATTGCTTTTAATTATGTTATACGTATTTAATTTATGTAGAGTTTATTTTAATTAGCCCATCTTTGGGGGCTGGGTCCAGCCCATCCAGCCCGGCGAGGTCACTGGCCCAAGCCAGTGACCGGCTGGGCTCTGTTGCAGGCATGCGTGAATTATTCACGCATGCTTGCAACAGTAAGGAGGTAATTATATTATCTTTTGCACAGTTACAAAATAGATGGCTTACCTGATCTGCTGGAGGGGATGAGACGAAGCTGCAGGTGATTAGTGCACTGGTGAGGCAACGCCTCGTTCCTTCCTTATGCCTTCCTTTACTTTTTCTCCTGATTCTGGAAACGCCGAGGGCAGTAGCAACGGTCTCGGTGACTTTCCTCTGCGTGTGTCTCCTGGGTTTCCCAGTCCAGTGCCCTTCCTTCTGTTCGTTCTCCCTGTTTTGTTACCTGCCTCTCTATTTTTTTTGTCTCCGGTTCTCGGTCCCTGTTCCCTCTGGTTTCGGTCTCTGCTTCGTCCTCCTGTGGTGTTTTTTTTCTTTGAGATCGTATTGATTTTTTCTGGTTTCTCCTGTTTCTTTTTTTTTGGGTTTTGCTCTGTTTTTGCTCTGGATTTTTGCTTGCGTTTTTGGGTTACTTTTTTTTTCGGGGTTGATTGCTCTGTTTTCTTGTTCTTCTCTGTTTTTCTGGGTTCCTTCTCCTCTCCCTGCGATGGTTTTTTTTTTTTCTTTTATAGAGCTCGAGCTTCCCCCTAAATCAATCCCATCTTTGCAGGACTGTTATTCAAATCACGAGCGGGATCATAGGCAAGAGACGTGGTCCACGATCGATCGAATTTGTTGCAGATCTTCGGCCCGCTGAACCGGGATGGAGAAGACGACCACAGCTGTTTCCAGCAACGGCGACGTTTCGGGAAAAATGGGGATTTTCAATTAGACCCCTGAACTTTGGACATTTCACAATTGGACCCCTAAACAAATAAAAATTTCTTTTAATTTTGCCCTTTTATTGGATAAATTTCAATTAAATCCTTAAATTGGTGCACTGTTTACAAAACAGTCCTTAATTCCTGGATTATTCAATTTGGTCCTTAATTAATTCTTTCAATTTTGCCTTTTTTGGATAAATTTCAATTAAGTCCCTGAATTTATTTAATTAATTAAATCAAAGTTTAATTAAGTCCTCAAACTTATTAATTCTTTTAATTTCATTAATTAAACTAATCCAAAATTTAAATAAATTTCCTAATTTATTAATTCTTTAATTTCTAATCAAATTATTCTCAAATTTGATAATTCCATCCATGAACTTTGAATTTGTGTTGTTTTAACCCAATTCTCAAATATATTTTTATTTTTATTATTTGTTCAAAAATTGGGTTATGACAATTTAATTAAATAAAAAATTAATTTTAATAAACATTGTCATTTAATATAACCAGGTAAATGATTCATGTTACAAGGTCAAATATCTTGATTAACTTGTATCTCTTGATTTTTGTAGTTACATTTTTTTATGGCTAGTTATTGTTATTAACATTGAGGAATGTAGCTCGACTGGTCACATATCTTAAGTTTGCTTTTCAAATATCACTAGTTTTAGTATTGCAAATCCAAGGATCACTAGAAGCTTACCCAGTTGTTAATTTTAATATTCTGAGGGATCACTGGAGTTGTGTATAAACTAGCTTGAATACCCATAATTTTTTAAACAAAAAAGGGAGTAGAATTGTGCTTGGCAATTATCAAATTAACTTCTTCTTCTTCTTCTTTTCTTGTATATAAAAGTCTTATTATGATTTTTTTTAAAAAAAAAAACATTGTTTGAATTTATAATCGAAGAGGAATAAGAAATCTCGCCTAAATGACATATATTCTTCTTACATGGTTTTGTTTCCAAGTGGTGGAAGGTAAATCTTTTGTTTTTTTTCATTTCTATTCAAATGAGTACTTCAAAGTGATTTAACCAAAACTTCTAGAAGACTATTCTTTGTTAGAATACCTGATTAACCCGTGGTCAGCCTATCTATAAAGTGTAGACTATACATCTATTATAAAAGAAAACGACAGGATCTAAAAATACACCTTGGAGAAAACGAAAACCCTTTTTTGACCTCCCCGCCCAACCTCCCTCTGTTGTTTTTTTTTTGTTCATTTAATTTTATTAATCACCTATATATATTTAGATTATAGTTATCAAATATGATTCAAATCTTGGTTCATGGATTTATCCATCAATTTTAAAATAATAATGTCTTAATTAACTTAAACGATGTTATTTTAAATAAAAAATTATTAAAAATAACCTAATCAAGATTTATTTAGATTTAATCAAATCAATCAAATTATAAATTCACATAATTGTATTTGATTTAGTCATCAAGATTTAATTAAAAAATAAATCTAACTCACAACATTATCCAAATCAAATACTGAATCAAACGAGTTTAATAACTTAAGCATGTAGAGCCTGTTTGGAAACGCAGGCTAATTCGTGTTTCCAAAAAAATTAATTTGTTTTGTTAAAAATTAATTTTTTTATATATATTTTGAATCGTTGTGATACGCTGATTTTAAAAATAAATTTTTTTTTAAAAAATATTATTTTAATATATTTAAATATAAAAAATATTTTAAAAAATAACTATAATTATAGTTCCAAACACCCTATAATCTTTCTAAAGCAATTCCAGGAGTTGACAGATGGTGGATCTTCGGTTCAAGATGGGCTTTCAGGGACCAAGACACTTGGTGGATGTCTTATCCAAAACGGGGAGGTGCAACTTGCTGATAGTATTTGGCCCGTTCTCTCACCAGGTTTCGATCGCTGTTAGACAGCAGAGAGCCCTCGGCTTTAAAAATCTTAACGGGTCCACGTGGCTGTCACCAAGCCATCAATGCCTTAGACGGATTCCCACCTCTCTAACACGTGGATAATGTCTACGGAGCATGGACTTTTAAACGTGCTGATGTGAAGTGGAGGAGTATTCTTCTTTGACTATAAAGTATAAACAGTGCAGACGTTTGAGACTCTCAAGCGTTTTTCCATCTTTTTTTTAACCCCTCCACCAGTTGCCCAATACAAAGACACCTACACCCATGTCTCCTGCACAAATATATATATAATAGGTGGTTGTTACGATTACTTGAAAATATTATGACTATAATGCCTATAAATATAAGAAATATTAAAATAAGATGACGATGAATTAATTTCAAGTATTTATTTATAAATAATATTTATATAATCTTATTTATTAAGGGTAGAATAGTACTTTCAGTTCAACCTATATATACTTTAGTTGTATTTAGGTTAAGACTATGCATTCATAATATACAGATTATTCAGAATTCTAGCCTCCTTTTTGTGTTTGATCTTAATTACTTTAACATGGTATCAGAGCTGATTTTATGAAACGAGGCTTAATCCCAAATACAGCTTCGCGGATCCAACTTAATTTTTTTATGTAATCTTAATTTTTTTTTGGAGTGATATTTTGTCTTCCACTTTTGCAAAATTAGGTGTTTCAACAGTTTCTGTAATTATTTTGGTATTTCGTCTTCCCTTCAGCTTCTGCAATTTGGTATTTGTGTTCAGTTTTTGCAAATTTGTTATGTGTTTTGGAGTAATCGTATAATTTCGAGAAGATATTTGTTTAGTTTCTGCAATTTAGTATTTTATTTTTTGCTGCTTTTGCATTCTAGTTATTTGTGATTGTTGATTATGGCTACTGAAAGAGATGATTCGCTTCAGTCTGTGAGTGTGAGGTTGGTTGGAAAGAACTATTCGTAATGGAGTTATGTAATGAGAAATTTCCTTAAGGGTAAGAAGATGTGGAGGTATGTTAGTGGGACTTATATAATACCTAAGAATATTGAGGAGGGGGATGTTGTTTTGATAGATACATGGGAAGCAAATAATGCAAAGATCATTACTTGGATCAACAATTCTATTGAGCATTCGATAGGAATGCAGTTGGCGAAGTATGAGACAACAAAAGAGGTTTGGGATCATCTGCAAAGGTTATTCACACAATCAAACTTTGCAAAACAGTATCAATTAGAGAATGACATACGAGCTCTTCATCAAAAGAATATGAGTATCCAAGAGTTTTATTCTGCTATGACAGATCTTTGGGATCAATTGGCTCTTACAGAATCGGCAGAATTAAAGGCATGTGGTGCCTATATTGAGCGTAGAGAGCAGAAACGATTGGTATAGTTTTTAACAGCACTTCACAGTGATTTCAAAGGACTTAGAGGTTCAATTCTGCATCGTTCTCCACTGCCTTCTGTTGACTCTGTTGTTGGTGAGTTATTGGCTGAAGAAATATGTCTTCAGTCTTATTCTAAAAAGGGAATTCTTTCTGCTTCAAATCCTTCAGTATTAGCAGTGCCTTCTAAGCTATTCTCTAATCATCAGAATAAGCCTTACACAAGGGTTGGTTTCGATGAGTGTAGTTTCTGTAAGCATAAAGGTCATTGAAGGCTCAGTGTCCTAAGTTGAGACAGCAGAATCAAGCTTGGAAGTCTGGCAATCCATCACAATCTAATGCTCATAGACCACCTCAGGGTTATAAACCACAACATCATAATACTACAGCAGTAGCTTCCCCAGGCTCTATTACCGATCCTAATATTTTGGCTGAGCAATTTCAGAAGTTTCTCTCCTTGCAGCCACAAGCAATGTCCGCTTCTTCTTCCATAGGGCAGTTGCCTCATAGTTCTTTAGGTATGTTACATTCTGAATGGGTCTTGGATTCTGGTGCTTCACATCATATGTCTCCAGATTCCTCATCTTTTACCTCTGTATCCCCCTTGTCCTCCATTCCTGTTATGACTGCTGATGGCACTCATATGCCCTTAACATGTGTTGGTTCTGTTGTCACACCTCACATGTCTCTCCCTAATGTTTATTCCACAACTCAAACTGAATCTTGCGTTTGTTGGTCAAATATATGATTCTGGTGATTATTTAGTCATGTTTTCTGGTTCGTTTCGTTGTATACAAGATCTGCAGTCTCCGAAGCTGATTGAGATAAGCCATAGGGAGAATGAACTTTATATTTTGGATGAGTTAAAAGTACCATTTGCTGCTGCTGCCGCTGCTACTACTACCGTTGCTTTGTCTTCCTTTCGTTTGAGCCTTTCATCTTCTAGTTTTTATTTATGGCATTCCCGTCTGGGTCATGTTTCGTCTTCTTGTTTGAGATTTTTGGCATCCACAGGAGCTTTAGAAAATTTGAAAACTTGTGACATTTCTGATTGTAGTGGATGTAAATTGGCAAAATTTTCTGCCTTACCTTTTAATCGAAGTATTTCTGTTTCTTCTTCACCATTTGATTTGATTCATTCTGATGTATGGGGACCTTCTCCTGTTGCCATAAAAGGAGGGTCTCGATATTATCTCTCTTTTATTGATGATCATACTCGTTATTGTTGGGTTTATTTAATGAAACATCGTTCTGAATTCTTTGAGATATATGTAGCTTTTCGAGCTCTTATTAAAACTCAATATTCTGTTGTGATCAAATGCTTTAGGTGTGATTTGGGTGGGGAATACACCTCTAATAAATTTTGCCAATTACTAGCCTTAGATGGAACCATCCACCAAACTTCATGTACAGATACTCCTAAGCAAAATGGTGTTGCTGAAAGAAAACATAGGCATATTGTTGAAACTGCTCGTTCTCTCTTGTTGTCTGCTTTTGTTCCTAGTGAGTTTTGGGGAGAAGCTGTGCTTACTGCTGTAAGTTTGATTAATACGATTCCATCTTCTCATAATTCGGGTATATCTCCTTTTGAAAAGTTATATGGGTATGTCCCTGATTATTCATCATTTAAAGTCTTTGGTTGTACTTGTTTCGTTCTTCGTCCTCATGTAGAACGTAGTAAGCTATCCCCTAAATCCGCTATTTGTGTCTTTATGGGTTATGGTGAAAGTAAAAAAGGATATCGTTGTTTTGATCCAATAACTCAGAAACTTTATGTGTCCCATCATGTTGTCTTCCTTGAGCATATACCTTTCTTTTCTATTCCATCCACTACTCATAGCCTGACTAAATCTGATCTTATTAGTATAGATCCATTTTCTGAGGATTCTGGTAATGATATCTCTCCCCATGTTCGATCAATTTGTACTCATAATCCTGTAGGTACTGGTACTTTACTCTCTAGCACATCTGAAGCTCCATTCTCATCTACAACCCCTCAAGCTTCATCTGAGATTGTGGATCCACCTCTACGTCAGTCCATCCATATTCGTAAGTCTACAAAACTACCAGATTTTGCTTATTCTTGTTATTCCTTATCATTTACTTCCTTTTTAGCCTCTATTCATTGTCTTGTTGAGCCCTCTTCCTATAAAGAGGCAATTCTTGATCCGCTTTAGCAGCAAGCTATGGATGAGGAACTTTCTGCTTTGCATAAGACATATACTTGGGATCTGGTTCCTCTACCTCCTGGTAAGAGTGTTGTTGGTTGTCGTTGGGTGTATAAGATCAAGACTAATTCTGATGGGTCTATTGAGCGATACAAAGCTAGGCTGGTTGCAAAAGGATACTCTCAACAGTATGGTATGGACTATGAGGAGACATTTGCCCCGGTTGCAAAAATGACTACTATTCGTACTCTTATTGTCGTAGCATCGATTCGTCAGTGGCATATTTCTCAGCTTGATGTTAAAAATGCCTTCTTGAATGGAGATCTTCAAGAAGAAGATTTTATGGCACCCCCTCCTAGTATTTCACATGACTCTGGATATATTTATAAGCTTAAAAAAGCATTATATGGTCTCAAACAAGCACCCCGTGCTTGGTTTGAGAAATTCTCTATTGTGATCTCGTCTCTTGGCTTTGTTTCTAGCAGTCATGATTCTGTTTTTTTTATTAAGTGCACTGATGCAGGTCGTATCATTCTGTCTTTATATGTTGATGACATGATTATTACTGGTGATGACATTGATGGTATTTCAGTTTTGAAGACAGAGTTGGCTAGACGATTTGAGATGAAGGATTTGGGTTATCTTCGATATTTTCTGGGTATTGAGGTAGCATACTCACCTAGAGGTTACCTTCTTTCCCAGTCTAAATATGTTGCAGATATTCTTGAGTGGGCTAGACTTACTGATAACAAGACTGTAGATACTCCTATTGAGGTTAACGCGAGGTACTCTTCTTCTGATGGTTTACCTTTGATAGATCCTACTTTATACCGCACTATTATTGGGAGTTTGGTATATCTCACCATTACTTGTCCAGATATTGCATATGCTGTTCATGTTGTTAGTCAGTTTGTTGCTTCTCCTACTACTGTTCACTGGGCAGCTGTTCTTCGTATTTTGCGATATCTTCGGGGTACAGTTTTTCAGAGTCTTTTACTTTCATCCACCTCTTCCTTGGAGCTGCGTGCATATTCTGATGCTGATCATGTTAGTGATCCCACAGATCGTAAGTTTGTTACCGGGTTTTGTACTTTTTAAGTGATTCTCTTATTTCTTGGAAGAGTAAGAAACAATCTATTGTTTCTCAATCATCCACCGAAGCAGAATATCGTGCCATGGCTTCTACTACCAAAGAGATTGTTTGGTTACGTTGGTTACTTGCTGATATGGGAGTTTCATTTTCTCATCCTACTCCTATGTATTGTGACAACTAGAGTTCTATTCAGATTGCTCACAACTCGGTTTTTCATGAACGGACTAAGCACATTGAGATCGATTGTCATCTTACTCGTCATCATCTCAAGCATGGAACCATTAATTTGCCTTTTGTTCCTTCTTCCTTGCAGATTGTAGATTTCTTTACCAAGGCGCATTCCATCTCTCGTTTTTGTTTTCTGGTTGGCAAACTCTCGATGCTTGTAGCTGCCGCATCGTGAGTTTGAGGGGAGATGTTAAATAATATTTATGTAATCTTATTTATTAAGGGTAGAATAATACTTTCAGTTCAACCTATATATACTTTAGTTGTATTTAGGTTAAGACTATGCATTTATAATATATAGATTATTCATAATTCTAGTCTCCTTTTGATATTTGATCTTAATTACTTTAAGACGGCAAAGCTTGACAGCCTATTTCCTGGGCTTCGTTACTTGTAAATTCTTTCTTTCTCCATCAAGACACAGATACTAAGTATCTTTTAATTAATTTGAGAATATCTACTAGTGTTATCGTTGTTTTTAGTGCTATATGTTTTGAATGTTCATAATTTGGTTGCTTTGTGTTTCCTTTTCTTGGATTCTTAACGTTTACAGTTTCGGGATTGTAACTTTTTGACGATGATTGGTATTTTTATCAACTGTTATTTTATTTGGTACCGTTTCCTGCCTCAACGGGGAAAAGCTAGCTAGGACTGTTGTTTTCTTCATTACTAGGGTTTCTATAATCATTATTCCAGGATTGTAATCTTCCTTTATGTTGTTAAATTTGGTTGTATTTTTTACATCAACCAACTTAGTTTTAGCTAGGTTTCTATTTGAGGTATGTACAGTGTGCGAAGATAAAACCCTATATGGTTTAGGAACTCTAAACGTCTTATGACAGCTAAGTTTTGTGAATTTCTCATTCCAGCGAGATAGATAGGGGCACTAACTGCTCTAGTTTTCATTCCCTTTACAGAGGACAAGATATGGTTTCCAGTCCTCTATCTCCTTTGCAAGGAAAAGCACCATGGAATAACCATGGTAAATAGCTTTCAAACCAATGCCAGTGTTCGTTCTAGTATACTAAGAGCATTAATCCGCAAAAGAGTCACGGTCGCAGCTTTGAAACACATGAACTGGTATAAACTGCAAGAAAATGATAAATGTGGAAAAACATTACAACTCTCACAAGGATCTTCAACAACGAAAATAACGTCCTCCCACCTATATAACAGCTATATAACAAAATATCCGAGCACATTTTATCTCAGAAAATAATTCACATTACCAAGTTGGATACCAGTGTTGTAGCAGACTAATATGTAGAAGAACTAAGGCCAAAACATTGTTAAGAAACACAGGGATCCTCTGTCCACTGCTGCATGGAAAAGTGCTTCCACTAAAGCACCCCTTCTTTTGCTTGATCCCTTCGCCGTTATCTTCAAGAATAAAAGTGGAGTTTGTCTTGCCATCACTAAATAAAATACACCAAAAGAAGGAACCTTTATGAGCCCCAACCAAGCCTACTCCCACTTCTGTATGCGATTTGTTTCTTATCATGGATAAGGCTTTACTGTCCTTAACCAGAACATGGGAAAAGGCTGGTGATGGCTCAAGGTACTTGGGTTGACAGCCTACAATATGGCCAGTTACGGTGCCAAATGTGGGCAGCTCTACGCCACAATTTGGACCAAAAACCTCAGTAAAGTCATCTTCAGGTGGCTTGCAATTCACAACACCATTGCTAGTGCAGTTTCCCTTGCATAATTCAACATATTGCAGAGCCATGCAGCCAAGACCAGGATTGTCATTCAGCTGTGGGAGTTTCTGGGATGTTCGGTTCTTATTGATGATATCAACAAGATCATTCGCAGGGTTCCCTGATATTAATAGCATGTAACAATGCACCGTTTAAAAAATTAGCTTGTTGATGTGCAATTACAGTAACCAGCATTTATTAGTATTCAAAATGTCATAATTATCAATGACTAAAGCATAAGTTCCAACTTATCTTGAGATGCTTAAAAATCCTTTTGAGTTGGGCTTCGTAACAACACATGCAAATGAAAATTCACCATAAAATGGTTTTGTCCAAAGTTTAACCCAGGTGCTCAAAAAATCCTGTGTCCTAAATTTTCTTCTGACATGCAAGTCCCTTTACATGTGTGTGCGTGAATTGCATGGTAGAAAATTGTATTTCTGGTGCTAAATCTGTCCTCTAGAAACAAAATTAATTAGTGACTCCCAATTCTTTAAGATTCCTAATGTAGATAGTCAAATCATATAACAGAGAAGCTATGAACTTTGTTGCCTACAAGATGGAAATCACGTTACTTGACCAACTTAAGTTTGCCTTCCCTATTAAAGCTTTAAATTTTGCAGCAAAAGATATAATTTTCAGATAAAGACAAAATATTACTCCGCTTGTTGGTACATGCATCCCTTCATTCATTACAGCAGCTAAACAGCAGGTCCAGATAGAAGCTATCCTTGATGCCTCCAGAATTATATTTATAACTTGATTTAAGCGCATAGATGATGTTTGCATATTTTTCCTTTACAAGCACAATCATCCCTAGTTCTGGGATCCAGGTAGTTCTTTTGAATTATTTGGGATAAACATGCAACTTTTTTAGAATTGATGCTCTAGTATTGAGTTTCTAGTAATGAATAGAGCTACTAATGCTACCTAAAACTTAATTTTTAGGAAAGCCAAATTTTTTAATGTTGAAGCTCGGATTCCTATCCTTTTAATTTTAACACTTGCAATCACCAAAGAGTGGTAAGACCTTGCACAGCAAATTATCAGTCAAGAACAACTATAGTAAACTGCACAAAACTACTTGATCAACATATCAGGAAAAAAAAAACTCATGGGGCTGCAGTAGCATCGCATTCTTAGAGAAGTCAAGAAAATTAAAGAAAAGCAAACGATTATTACCATGGTGGCTGGAGCAAACAACAGTGGCTAGGAATAGCTGGCAAAGTACAATCCACTTCCATTCACAGCAACAATAATGCTTCTTCGCCACCATCATCAATGGTCGAGAGAACGAGAAGGGAAAAGGGGAAGAAAACTGTAGAAAAGGGGTCTCCCTTATCTCCCAAACATTGTAAAGGAAAATGGGTTTTATTTTCCGGGAAAGAAAAGTGTTTGTTTATTGTTT
The DNA here is from genome assembly GCA_033617975.1 of Populus alba x Populus glandulosa. NCBI lineage: Eukaryota > Viridiplantae > Streptophyta > Magnoliopsida > Malpighiales > Salicaceae > Populus > Populus alba x Populus glandulosa. The sequence continues at coordinate 2,809,189 of CM066156.1, read as the reverse complement.
ACAAAGGGAATAAAAGGGTTGCAGATATTAAGGAGAAATGGGAATGGTGGTCCCGAGGCAGTAGACGTTGTTCTGCCTTTTTGGACACTTGTTTTTCTATTTTCCCTCCCTTTCCCTTCCCTTTCACACTCATGGAAATGGAGCGCAGATATCGAGGCACCTCCTTCAAGTGGGACCTACCTACCGTTTTCACGCGGTCTCCTTGTCAGTGATCAAGCCCATCGAGAGAGATCCGGTTTTTCAAGGCCCACAACTCTCAATTTCTTCAAACAGCTGGGCAGTTCAAACCATTTTAAATTTTTTTAAAAAAAACAGTTCTTTATTTTTTTCAAATTATTTATTTTTAATTTTTATATTGTTTGAATCCGTTGATATTAAAAATGTATTTTTAAATTTTTAAAATATTATTTAATGTATTTTTAAATAAAAAATAACCCCTGCTACAATTAAAAAAACACGATAAAATAAAAGAATTCAGAAAACTCTGGATGGATCGCACATCGGAGAAGATTGCCTATGGTGGTATGTTCCCAGCCCCGCTTTTTGCTTGCTTTTAACTTTTGTTTCTTTTGTTAATATTTGCGGGTGGTCTTCTTGTTTCCGAGCTGGTGTTGCTGCTGCTGGAACTGTAGGAGTAGCTGCTGGTGTAGTTTGATCCGAATCCAACCATATATCTCATATTATTTGGATTTGATCCTAATATGTAATCAGCCTGTACGGACATTTGCATTTATATATAATATTGATTCACTTGTTCATCAATATATTTGTAATTACCTCATATCCACTGCTGGGGAAGAATTTTCCAGCCACCGGGATGCTGTCTTGGTATTGACCAGGGTGATTACGAGCAAACTCAAAGAGCTGCAACCATTTGTTATAAATTAACGTGATTGTTAATTATAAGAGATATAATTATGACATGAATAATGATTTATTAATTCAGTTGCATGTATATGTAGGGTTAGAAGGTTTGAAAGCAACAGATGCAGCAGCAAAGGCAGCAGCAGTCTCAGCTGCAAGATCAGCACCACTGGTTTGATCATCAATCTTAAAAGTAGTTCTCGGAGCGTTCATGTCCTCCGGTCTCTCCCAACAAGAATGATCGGAATCACCATCACCTACGTCTGGCTGAGGGTGGGCTTTGATGAAGTAATCTGTGCCCCTTTTGATGGCGTCCATGGCATTTGAGGTTCCTTTTTGATGGCGTCCAAACTTTGCATTATCTCCTGCATCATAGTATCCTCCTACTAGATCGATCTGTTAATGCAAATTCAATCACCCCATGTCGATTAACTTGTTTGTTAATTATCTAATTAACCAAGACAAAATGTAACTTTATATAATGTATAATTACTTGAGCATCGCCGCCATCTTTAAGCCCGGAATCTCCACGCCATAGCACTCTCTGGTTAGGAGGCAGTTTTCCAGAGCGTTGAGCTTCATAATACAACAAAGATTTAGTAAGTGCTGCTCCATAATCAAGTACTGAAACAGCTCCATTCGTCAAGAGAAACAAGATAAAGATCATCATGCTAATCAAACCGAGGACAGTGGTAGAACACATGATGTCTCTAGTAAATAGTCAGCACGTAGCTTGCTAGAGAGAAAATTAATAAAATATTCAAGAGTAACTTTGCAGTGGTGGATATGAAAAACAGACAACGTGTATTTAATATTTATAGTGAAGAAATATAAATATAGGGACGTCAATGATCCATGAAGAATATGCCTCGATTTGAGTGAAATCTTGAATTTGGTCAAATTAAGAAGTTATTTACCTCTTGAAATCTTGACCAACTTTCTGAAATCTTGAATTTAGTCGTTACTTGCCTGATCATAAATTTTGATCAGGCCACCTATCTAGATGAATTTGGTCAAATTAAAAGACAATTGAGAGATTACTTACCTTATAAAATTTGATCAATTTAAAAGGTGATTTGTCTCTTAAAATTTTAAATTTGGTAGAGGAATCCTACCTTCTTATTGTTTTTTTCTTTTCTTGAGGCTGTTTTTCCATTAATTTTTTATATGAATAGAGAGAAGAATTAGTTTGTTGACCGTGTGGAAAATTGAGAGGGAGAATGATAAATTCCAAATCTATATATTTTATTTGTTATTTATTTAATGGTGTTTTTTGTTATTTATTTAGTTAGGATATTTAATTTAACTAAAAACCTAAACTTGACAAAATCTAGCCATAATTTTTAGATCCGGTTCAAGTTCTAAGTTTTGATCAAGTCGTTTGGATTAAATTTTTTTAAAAAAATTAAAATGATATCATTTTAGAAAGGTTGCAATCGAGTTTTATCGGGTTAATTAGGTCACCGAGTTATACCAAGTTTTTTTTTTTGCTATTTTTTTTTCAATCCGAACTAGTCTTAGCCTTTAGTTGATCGAATCCTAAATCGACCTACGAGACAAGGCTAGATTTTAAAATTATAATCCAACCGTTAATTTGAATTGTAAGATCAAGATTGAACTAAGGCATCAAGAAAATTCCTTTTATTTGTGAAACAACGTGAATGTTTTTATTTTCTCAATAGGAGACAGGAAGGGTTAAAAAAACAGAAAATGTAACAAAAAAGAAAAGAAAAGAACCCTCTAGAACTCCGGCGTTTGGAAATTTAAAATAGGAACCTCAATTTAGCCCTTAATATATTACTCTATTATCAGTTAAACCCTGAATCCTTTTCTTTTACCAAATTTACTCCAAACATCACCTTAAAATCATCAACCTTCCATCCATATGCTTCTAATGGTATTTAAATTATTTCATTTAATTTGTATGGGTTACTAAGCATTTCAGCCAATCCAAGATGATAAAATAAACCCTAATTTACCCTGAAAGACAACTTTGGTATCAAACTGTTTTAAATTTATGTTTTCTCCTTGCTTTCACTAGCTTGTATTAAAAAGAAATTGCTATATTTCTCGTGCTAAAATTGTAATTAAGGGAAGATTGGAGTTTATTTTGACTCTTTAAATAAAATAATTGATGAGTATATACAAATTGGATTGAATCTTTTAGTTTTCATCAAACAGGTGGATTATCTTTGGACTAAAATGGATACAAATAAAATTATTTAGAACTTATTCGTAATTTGATAAGGAACCTAAATGAGCTTTTACCCTTAGAGCACGTGTCAGGGCATACATATGAAGAGGGTTTTAGACAAGTTTTGTGCCAAACGGTCCCTTGTTGTGTGCTAAACTCTCCTCTCTCTGTTCTCCCGTTGCACAGCCAAAGCCAAAGCCAAAGCCTTATCTGTCTATCTAGCCATGGCGTCTACATTTGTTACTGTACCAACAACAAGACCCTTCCTGTCGGTAAACAAAACCAACGCGCTCTCTCTCTCTCAGCTCAAACTCGCAGGTTGTTGTTCTCTCTATCTCTCTACTTTCTTGCTGGAAAAATTAATGCGCATGGTATTTATTTTCCGCTAAATTTGTTTCTTGTCATTTATTTACCAGGACTGAAGAGGAATTCTTTGAGGATTAATGCGATTTCCAAGAAATGGGAACCCACTAAGGTTTTTCTTTTGTATTTTTGTTTAGTTTCTCTAATTTGTTTTTATCCCATCTTTTTTTCAGCGTTGGATTTAGTTTTAATATGGTGGGTATTGCTGTAGGTTGTTCCACAAGCTGATAGAGTTCTTATCCGTCTCGAGGACCTTCCTGAGGTGATGGGTTTTCGTCTTTTGCTTCAATTCATATTTCATATCTTGATGGCCATATAAAGCATTTCCCTATGTTGTAAACATCCCATTGTTAAGAATTTGTTATGCTGATTGGTGAATTTTGTTTTGTAGAAATCTTCCGGTGGAGTTTTGTTGCCCAAATCAGCTGTTAAATTTGAGCGGTATCTAATGGGGGAGGTATGAATTATGTACAATGCCCATTCTTGTTCTTATTAGGAAGGATGGATTGATTCTTGTTTGCTGTTAGCATTATATCTTGAGTTTTCTGTTTTAGGTTTTGTCCGTTGGTGCTGAGGTTGGGGAAGTGGAGACAGGAAAGAAGGTAAATAAGTACTACTTGGTTCATAAACGATCGGTCCATCTTGTTGCTTTCAATGCTGTTATATCTGCTATTCTCTGAGATTTTTCATTCCTATAACTATTGTGATTTTCATTAAGTATACCTCATTTTGCAGGTTCTTTTCTCGGACATCAATGCTTATGAGGTAAGTGGCATTACCGTTTGGAAGACTTGCATGTCACATGTGAATTCACTGAGTGTGCTTCTGTAGCTACCTGTTTGTATGGGATCAAATCCCCCTTGAATGCCTGGAAGACAGCATATTGAATCTCTCGGATCATTATGTTGAAAGAGTTTGCTATAAAAAAAAATATCAAACCATACACACACAAACAGGCCCCATATGAGCATATGCTAGCCACAAGGCCTTTTGTCCTGAAATCCTGAATTTTATGACCTGATTATTGTGGCTTGGTGAATGAAAATGCTTGCTTTCTTGCAACTTTTAGAATACCTATACTTATTGGAGTTAATGTCATACAAATTTCTCTTGTTGTTGAGTGAATATGATGTCCATAGTATGCCATCATCTAGACAGTGGAGCATGGCAAATACTCTTTTTGTGACATGTTCTTCCATGTAATCAGGTAATAAAAATTCTTTCTTCACTCCAGATTGAAACATTGTATGTTTGTAGAATCCAGTTAGGCGCATGCCTTTATTCTACGTGATTATTCAAAGTTATCTGATATTTTTTCGTATCTGCCTAGGGTATGACCATCTATGACCATCTCCTCCCAGAGTTGTTAACCTTAGCATGTGCATGCAGACTTTGACCTTTGTAGGTGTAAAATTGATTCTGCTGTAATTGACATGTCTGACCATTGAGCTAATGGTCATTATGCCCACTGTATTGCTAATTGTGCATTTTTATTGTACCTGGATGTGTTTATAAGACTTCCTGAAACTGTGCAGATTGATTTGGGAACAGATGCTAAGCATTGCTTTTGCAAAGCTGGTGATTTGTTGGCCGTCGTGGAGTGATATCTCTGGATTTCTGCCAATTTTGAAAAGACCTACTCCCTACAACGAGGAAGTCAATTTCGCTATTCTGTCAGTGTCAAGTTATGTGGGATCTCCAGACTGTCTGTATTGAAGTAAACTCTAGATTTAGAGGTTCCTTGTTATGTGCTGTTTAACCTCCCTCCTTCGATGTTTAAAAAAACGGGAGTTTTTGTTTCAGGTAGCCAATAATATTATGCATTAATGGCTGACGTTGACGATCCTGAGTTCTGATAGACATTTCTTTATCCAACACCTTAATTGTTAACTCCCAAGGTCCGTGTTCTGATTAAGAAGATAAAAAAAAATTGACAATCAAAGGCAAATTGCTATCCGGAATTTAACTCCCTAGAAATTGACAATCACATAATCTAGTGATAAATCCTTGTCACTGCAAATCATCAGTTTTTGGAGCTCATTTTGATTGGCTGGGAGCACCAGTAACATGTTTTATGTATCAGTGCTCGGGGGAAAGGAAAACTTTTCAATAGCTGGCGGGCTTTCACCTCCCCAGGGAAATCCGCTATCCTCCTGCCACCTAATATTGCACAAGCACCACAGGGCCATCTTTCTCTGCAGTTGCAGCGATGTTGCCCGCTCACCAACATCAGCTGTCTGTGACAGTCCAGTGCTGATCTTGCCACCCCACAATCTTACAACAGAACTTCACTAATTCAGCACCGCAGGCACTATTGAGTGTAGTGATGTTATCACTTGTTGGAGTTGCATCATCGTCACCGGACATAAACATGTACCGTTTCAATGCATTTGAAGAGTTTGGCTGAAAGCACAAAACTCAAGACTTTGATCACTTATGGTGAATTGTATATATTCACAAAAACGTGACGACTTTACATTCTCCACCCCCCTCCATTCTATATCATGATGAAAAAAACAAAGATGAAAAGAAAGTGGCTCTTTTGCTTTCTGCAATAAAAAAATTCCAGAAAAAAACAAGTGTATTCAAGACAAAATCATGATAGGAAAAAGGTACAGAATGAATTAAAACTCAAACAAGCGCAACTCAACCATCCCCTCTTTTCTTTTTGGAGAATACCAAGCAACAACCTTCCCAGAGCGTAAAAGCCTCAATGAGTAACTCAAGCTGCATATGAGATCCTCGACATGTGGGCCTCGTTTCCCAGAGGAAGAACCAAGTGAAAACTTTGAATCAACCCGAACCATAATTGGACCTGCAATCTGCAACAAGCATGTTGTCACATTAAGAAGTATACAAAGGTAAGACCTTTTTGCCAAGTACGAAAAATCCCAGGGAAGTTTTTACCACTTCCCAAAAGTTTATAACCCATTCGTATCACTGTATGCAATAATAATGTCATTATGTGTCTCCTGGAGCCTCGGATTAATTTAAAAAAATTTCTGACCAAAAGGATTGATTTGGTGATTGAAAGTTCAAATCATCCAATATTAAAAAAATAACGTTTAACTGGATCTCCAGTGGTTCTCAAAATTAAAATTGCATGATTAGCTTAGTCAAGCCACAGGTTATTGAATCCACATGCAGAACTTGGCTTCTAATGACATTGAAGCCAGCCAAAGGTGAAGCAAGAAAAAAAGTACCTGCTGTTGGAGGATCAGACTAAGCTTGGGAGAAGACAGTGGATTGTCTGCATTACTAAAGGAAGAACGTCTCAAAATATTGAAAACCCTTTTAGCAACAGCAGAAGCTGAACAGATATCCAGGCGAGCATCTACCCTAGTTAGATCACCATATAGCTTAGTGAACCTCCCGTGCTGAAAAGTATAGCAAACTGAGCCAAACAGATCGGCATTTAATGGACTTCTCTTCTTTGTACCAATTGAAGTGTCCCTATCAACATGTGATTCTGTAGATAGGGAGCTTTCACCGCCCCCAAACCAGGCCGCAGAGGTGCCACCTAATACAAATATTAGTATAATAAGAAGCCAGTAACAAATTGCAAAGCGGAACTTTCTTTCAAAAAGGAGAATGAAAAGAAAAAAGGGAACGCAAGTAATTTGTATGAATCATGAGAAACTTCATATAACCAGTTCCAATTCACTACTGTATGGCAAACAAGGCAGTCACATCCTAGTTTCCATATTAAGTTTCAGATACAACATTTTTTCCATAAACATTTTCCATCCCTGCCTCCATGAAAAAGAAACACCTTCATCCACTTAAGTTCTTGGATGATCAAGGGAGGGAGCACAAGTGAGTGGCATTACTGATTGTGCATGGGCCACCCAAAAGAAAGAAAGAATGTGTCCTTAAACAGAAACGAAGCACAGCATATCATAATGTGCAGCATAATATGATAAAAAAAAAATGATGAGCTAAATAAAATTGCTAGAAGCTACAGCAGCTGCAGAAGACTGTAGTAAACAAATTTGAATAAGAAAACAAAAATTCCAGGTTAATTAGTAAAAAATAGCTGCCCAATACAATGCAGAGACATACCAATAATCCCAGATATTGCTGCATGAGGTTCCCTAAGGCGCATATCATATGACGGGTGCCAAACGTTTCCCTTATCTGTCTTCACCACAGTATCATCAACTTTGTCTTTTTGCCTCCAAAAATCCTTTCTCTTCTCATAAGAAAAGGCAGCCTTCGCACATAATCCAGGCATCAAAGCACAGGGTACCTCACCATTTAAGGTGTTAACAGGCTGGGGATGACCGCCGTTTTTGTGTACACCAATGCGGTATTGGAACCCAGATTCAGAGGGAAGGGATGACATATCTAAGGATATTGACTCAGGAACATCCCAGTATTTCCCTTTGTGGTCAAGAAATAGCCCAGGCCATGCAGCCTCCAAAGTTATATCATGATCAGGAAGCTGTAAAATCACATGTTAAATCAACAAAGTTAAGGCAACTATCTATCACTGCAGACTGCATAACAAGCTAAAAGCTCCACAACAAGCAATCTGTGATCAGAATAACTAATTATCATTTTGATTTTCAAGGTTTGGTTGATTATTTGCTTGAGATCTCATAATAGAACTACCATAAACTACACAGGTTCCAGGCATCCTGTCCATAGATAGCGCAGACCAATCCTTCCTTCCACGCTCCCTTCTGGAAGAAAACAAAAGGAGAAATTTGTCCAATAGTAACAAATGGTGCCTCCACTGGTTGACGAGCCTCATTGTATCTGTGTGTTCATTATCTACAACCAAATTCTCAGCAAGAATTAACAACCTTGCACTTAAATTCCCTGAAGGCATACCCTTTCGACAACAAGCACAAATCAACGATTCTAGGATAAATCCTTAACTTAGGACATAGCTAAAAAAAAAAACTATATTGACTTTCAAAACAATCTGTAAAACAAGATGTCCGGATATCTATATATATATAAAAATGGGATTTACAAATTTTGACATGTCTACAAGATAATCTACTCAATTTAAAGAATAGAAATATGGACATTGAATGCAAAAAAAAAAACCCGAATACCTCATGCCAGAGCATCATCTTGTAGCGTGGTCTCCTCTTGTCACCATGCCTTTCTGTGCTTAGCAACACAGAAGATGAAGACAAGGAGATTTGTGAGAATAAACCAAGGGAATAAATCGACTTGTCAAAAACATGCTTAGCTACATCTTTAAATGCAGGCCATTCAAATTCATCAGCATTAGTAAATTCTCCTTTAATAGAAGAAATCAGCTTCTTTGGTCTAAATTGGCCAATTAATCCTAGCCAACTGCACATAAAAACACAATCAAATTCATCACACCAATTGGTAGCAAAGAAGTAAGCCAAAAAGAAGGGAACATTTTGCTATCATTTTACCTGTTAGAGGTGGCGAGTTTGAGGAAGAGAGACTGGAGAGAAAAAGAGCCAAGGTCCTTGGTCGAAGTAGGAGAGAAAGAGGGAATGGTGCCAAGAGGGAAGCCATTTCCTAAAACAGAGAGTTGTTGAACTCTAAGGGCTTTGCTGGCTCTGGTGACTTCAAGAGGGAATGGGTCTCCAGGAATGGAGTAAGCACAACCTTCTAGGGTTTGTGAGGAAGAAATGGGCTGGTCCCAGAATTGTGAGTCCACAGCCGTCCTCAAGTTCGCCATTTCTTGGTGAGTTGCTGGTGAGGTTTTTGATTTTCCTTATCTGTGTTGTTGCTCGCTAGTTGGTTTTGGAATGAGGAGAAAGGGTGAGGAGACAGTACTGAGGGGTTTTGTTTGGGGTTTGTGGTGGATTTTCCTAGGAGGAGGCTTTTTTTTTCTTTTCTTTTTTTTGAACTTGCATTTGTTGTGTAATAGATAAAGAGGCCCGCATGTTGGGCTGAGATCTTGGGGCATTAGTTACATGAAGTCCAACAAATAGAGCTCGTGGGCCATTCTTTCTTGATTGAGTTCATGAAATCTAAATCTGGTTTTTAGGCCCATCATATATGATGAGTAGTTCTATTACTCTTGGGTCAACCCCAATCAAATTACACTACATAAAATTAAATTTGAGAGGTTTTTTTATTGTTTAAAATGAATAGTAAACCGAACTCCCTGGAAAAAAAAAATGTTTTCGAAGAAAATATAGCGCAACGATGTCGTTCCTTGGTTATAAATAGCCAAATATTCAAAAGAAGTCCTTAGCTGGATCGTTTTGATTTGTTTTCACCTCTATCACATAAATTTAAGCTTTTTAAGTCGAAACTCTAATTTATTTGGTGAAAATTCAGAAAGCCCTCCGTTATGAGTGAAATAAACTTTATTTTTAAAAGCAATTTTTTTATTTTATTATACTTTAAAAATATAAAAAGATCAAGCTATTCCCAGTCAATCAAATAGTGACCAATAATAAAACATAAAAAAAAGATCACATCACCCTTCAAAATCATTATTATATTGTTCTGCCTCTACATTGTAACACTAAACTCTTTTAGGTTTTTTTTATATTATATTTTAAAAATATAAAATATAAATAATTGAGTGAAAAAAGACAGCTTCCTCTCCCTCTGACCCATCTCTCTCCATGGCACCTCCATATTAATTACTTGAGTCTTTCAATACAAAAAAGCATATATTGTGATGTTACATCATAGTGATTAGTTTAATATGGGTTTGATACTAAAAGAAATTCCTACTTTCATGCAATGTCGAAATCTCAAAGTACTAATTGGCCTCTATTTAATCCTTGGCTTACGTAAACAAAACATTAATATATAGCTGCTTGTATATATTGATGTAAATTGCCTCATAGACCTGCCTGTAACATGGGCTTGATACGGACGATTCTTTAAATTCTGAATTGGTTATAATTATGAATTAAAGGATAGGATTTGTAATAAAAAGAAATTATATAAAAGCAAAAACTATATAAAAAAATAAAAATGTAATGACAAACGAAACCATTATAATTAAGCATTATGAACTTGATACCAAACTACGTTTTTATTTTTTTGAGAAACAAATGATTTTTTTTTTGCTGAAGTTGTGATACATATACATTGTTTATTATTATGCTTGGAACTATATTCGAATTTGTTTTAAAATGTGTTTAGTTTGTAACGAAGTTCAAATTTATCTCATGGGCTTGTATAGATTGATTGAGTTGATATTTGAGATATTTAATTAATTTTTTTATTCTCGCAATCTAATAGGCTCATTCTTGGATAGATAGTCGGTGAATCCTACTTGATACATGCAAAAAATCCTTCCTTTTATATTTGGAAATCTTTAATGATTGAATGAGTATATTTGAGAGAGAATGTAGTCACAAGTTTTTTTAAAAAAAACTATAAAAATAAATATGTAATTCATAATGAAAAAGAAATCAAATTTTCGTTTGAAGGATCTCTCACTCTTCTTTACAGCTCTTGAGCACTCTTTATTAAAGAAAAATGGTTCAAGTATCAATAAAATATCTTTAACTTATCAATATAAAATATCTCTAACTTATAAAGATAAAAACAAAGAAAAAGTTGAGATTCTTTTAGAGTTAGAAAAAACATAGTTCATCAGACTCATACATGTCTATACTCAATATTTAGATAAATTCAGAGAAAATGGGTTGTTATTATTTTTTTATCATTCTTTTAAAAGGCGGATCCAAATATAAAAACAATAAATATCGTTCCATCAACTTAAAAAATATATATTTTAATATATTTTTAAATAAAAAATATTATCTTATGACATTCCTTCCTAGTTGCTGGCAACTAGTGGATAAGTGGAAAGAGGTGGCTGTTTATGCTACTTCTAAGCTAATTCTCCAGAACCTAAAGCAAACGCCAGCTTTATATTTTCGAACTTATCTTTATATTTACACTCACTGCATCGACTTATCAACAACAGCGGCCACTAATGGAGGCCTTTTCTTTTTCTTTTTAATTGATAGAGAAAGCATTCCTATATATTATTTCATTAATGAACTTGAGAAGTGAGTTCAAATAAACCAAAAATCAACAGGCAAACATTCACTTGTTCGTTCCAAATCAATTCATAATCATTGATAAATAATGGCAATAAATTATTAGAACATTATCATAATTAATTAGTTATTTAAAATCAATGTAATGTTCGAAACTGATGATCTATAGCTTTATCATTTAGAAACCAACGAGTTTTGGACAAATTAAAAAAAAATGTCATTTAAATTGACAAAAATAAATAAATAAAAACCCATTGATCAAATCTTGTTTGGATATTGAAATTTTTTATATATATTTAACTGAATCAACTTTCTATATAATTCAAAAATAAATCTAGTTTTTTTTTATTAACATGGATGTCTGAGCCAGCGCACTTCAATTAATCCTACAAGCCCCAAAGTTAACAACCATGTAAGTCTCCGATGGTTCTAAGGTTTGTGGAACTCGAACTAATAATCTCTAAAAAGCAAACAGAAAACCTGACCAGCTGAGCTACACCCATCAATGTTAAACAAACTTAGTTTTGTTCAAATTAAATGTTGACAGCATTCTCCAAGTTTAATAAAGTTAATTTTTAATATGATTAAAAAACAAATTCAGTTTGATTCAAAACCCTAATTCGAGACCTAACCAGATCTTCATGTTTTGACAACTAGGTACGCAATTTATGGATATATCTCATTATAAAGGTAAGAGGCTTGCAGAAGCATTGCCTCCAAAGGAAGTAATCATTTGCTGTGATGTTTTGGATAACTAATCTGCATTTTTCTTGCATATGTTCTTCAACTTTTTGGCTCGTTGCATGTATCTTCCACGCTACATTGTTGAAAAACACAGTTATCAGATTCCCCCCCATCACGATGCCATCTCTTCAAGAAAAATTGTTGATTCTTTATTATTTTTAATGTTTAATCTTATTGGTAAATGAATTTGCACCTTCATCTAAATTTAAATCTTTAGAGAAGTGGCATTTAAATATTTTGTTATTTATTTATTCAATTAAAAAATACTTAATTTTCAATTATTTTTTACACATACTTTTTTAAGATTTAATTGATTTGACCTATTAACTCGTAACTAGTTACTAATAGGATAAAAAAACAAGAAATTTATTTTAAAAAACTAAAATAATATATATATATATATATATATATATATATATATATATATATATATATAATTGAGTTAACGCTAACCGAACAACTTAATGAGAAATTATAAATTAATCAGGTCAGATCTCCAGCCTGGTTTGACAAGAATGCTTTCATTACTGGATATCTACAAGGGAGATAAAAAATAATTAAGAAATGATAATCTACACGTGCCCGTTTACAGTAAGATGAACTGCGAAGTCCTTCTCTCGCATGTCATTAATTGATGTCTTTAAAGAAACTACACCTATATTAACCCCTACAGCTCCACGATAAGAAAATTATTCTCCCTCAGGACCACAATTAATTAGCTGATCGTATCCTCCACAACACGAAAAAGATGCCCACCTTCTCTCATTGTCTCCTCCTCCTCTTCCTCCCTCTACTCTTCAGTGCTTTCAATGCCAATATTGCTCAGAATCTCATCCCTGAAACTTGCAAGAAATGTGCAGCAGATGATCCGAACCTTAGCTACAACTTCTGTGTAACTTCTCTTCAAGCATCCAATCGTAGCCAGTGTGATAACCTTCGTGGGCTTGGCATGATGTCCATCAAGTTAATCAAATACAACGTGACCAACACAAGGAACTACGTGAAGAATCTCTTGAAGAACAAAAAAACGGACCCCTTCATTAGGGCATGCTTAAATGATTGCCTTGATCTTTATTCTGACGCCATCCCTACCCTCAAGCAGGCCATGGTGGATTACAAGTCTAAGCACTATAAGGATGCCAATATCGAAGTAAGTTCAGTCATCGATGCCGCCACAACCTGTGAAGATGGATTCGAGGAGAAAGAAGGTGCAGTTTCACCGTTAACAAAAAGAAATAATGATACTTTTCAGTTGTCCGCTATAGCGCTTGCGCTCATCAACATGCTCTGATCTGTATGTAGTAGTAGGAGATTAAGGTTCTATCATTGTTAATCCTTCCTTGCTCCTTAATTTCTTGTTAGGTTTCTTGATGTTAACGGGTGTTTTTTCAATATCCTTGTGTGTTGGTCAGCTGTTAATTTATATATTGATGCGACGTATATATATTGTCTTTGTGATTGTTTTTATTTCCATTTCTTCCATCAACTATCACATGTAACAAAATGATCTGGAAAAATCATGATTAATTATTTCTTAAGCAAAAGTTTAAGAAAAAGTGACTTCTAATTAATTATAATTGTACTGGGACTTTGGAGTTCAATGATTTCTCTTCTTTTCTATAGTCTTATATAATATTAATGGTCGCGTCCTATGATTAAAGGAATTTATTCGTGTTGAACAAAAGACAGCATAGACGATCCTGGGAAAGTTAAACAATCAAAAGACAGCATAGGAGAAAACCCTTCGTATTTCGTGGGCAGAAACAGCTTCTTCTTCACAGGCTGACGATTGGAACAAGGCCGGAGGCCTCATTCCACACGGCGCCCCGTCGCCTATATTTATCTTAAAGAACGAGAAAGCGGGCAGAATTGCATTTCGATGAAGCATGATCCGCCAAATATGACTTTGTAGATGTTGTAGAAAAATCCATCCATGAAATGATTGTTATATTGCAGCAAAGAATCTCATCCAGTAAGAGAGAGTGGACGGCCACCAAACTTCCATGGGATAAAAAACCAATAACAAGTTCAAGTGATCATGAATTCCTTCATTACAACGTAACGGGTCAAATTCAAAAGAGAAATCATGGTAAAGGTACCGTGCACTGAATTTGGTTAACGGTTCGATGGGGAAATTGACAATTCTTTTTGAGGAAACAAATTGGCAAACATGGCCTCATAGCTCAAGGATGCAGCACCTTTACTCATAACCGAAGATCTGTATAGTAAACATTCAATAGAGATTGCACTCCATAGTAATGCAAGAGAAATTCTTTCTTCCCATTTCAAGAAGAGAGACAAACAGCTCAGAATTGTATATATAAAACTTTCAACAGCGTGCAGCAACATGAGAACCATGTAAAGCATTATGATTTCGAAGAAAAGAGGCATGCATCGGAGAAATCCCTTGCAAGTGAAAAATAGCCACTAAAAGAACAGTGCAGCGCACAATGGAACCCATGAACACAAACACGAGGAAACTTGAGCATCTAAATGTGAAATGAAATTTTGCGCAATCAGAGTGGTTCCTCACAAATGGAAACTAGTGATCGCTTGCACTTGAAGCATAATAAAGTCAAATGCCTGTTCTGCCAATGCTACTCTTATCAAACAGATTTGGATTATTCTCAACCCAACACGAGGATCAATCCATACAAACACCGAACAAGTAAAACAAACAAAACAGATTGTCATTTTAATTTTTCCATGAAATTCAGGGAGAGAAACCCGATGCTCAAATCAACTGGCCAGTGGATGGTTATGAATGTATTCAATGGCAAGGTTACAAGAGTCAATCTTATCAGCTTCCTTGTCCGGAATTTCAAGCTTGAACTCCTCCTCTAGAGCCATTACAATCTCCACGTTGTCCAAGCTATCCAATCCCAGATCTTTCTGGAAATGTACTTCCGGAGTCACCTGCAGGTATATGTTTGGAATTCAACATCAGTAAAATATTTTCCATGCGTGGAAATGATGCTTGATTTTAAAAAATAAAGACAAGCATAACTACAGTGCCAGAAATCAGCATGACATGTGGATTGGGATTGCGTACGGAAAATTAAAATATAAGTTAACATAGTAATCGAGAGGGCAAGTAGCAAACATGAGTATCAATAAGGGGCAAGGAGCAAAGAAGAATTATCTCTTGGTGTGCTTGTATGTATTTCTCATGGATAGAAAAAAGTTTCAAATTCACTCTGCTATTAATTTTATTTTGCGTTCCATTCTCTTCTCTCTCAAGAATAGACTGCAGAATTCAACACTTGTAAAGCTGCTATAAGCCAGCCTACTTACTTTTCTATTTGCTACAGTTGGGAGTTAGCTTAGCAAGGAGTGGCTCCTGCTTTCTTCTTCAACTAATGAAATTTAAATCATTCACAAAAATAAAAATAATAAAAGAAACAAATTTTCTTGTCTGCGAGCAAGGAGATTAACTGCAGCTAACACTCACATGATGAACATTATAAAAGTCAAGAAGAGTAAGTGTTTGTGAGCGAGCTACTAGCTCAAGTAACGAACAAACTACACTACTGCAATGGAAATAATGCCCTCAGGGATGCAACACACCTATCCACAACGTTTATATGGGTAGTTAGACACTTGAAACCCCATCAATTTCTTCTTGTTGGAATGCCAAAAATATGGATACGAGCTTTTTACACTACCCAAATAACATGACTTCAATATCGTATACAGCTACCACAATTACAAAACAAAAGTCCTTAAATTCTAGGGTTATCGGACTGGCACACACAAATACACAGTTATGTTGCGTTTGATTAGTGTCATTTGGCAAAAGTACAGTGATGGAAATGTATTTGGTTGAAGAAACCTAAGACAGTTTTGGAGTGGATTTCTAACTCTCGCAAGGAGACAGACATGTCCTCTCTTCCCCACTATCTCCGAGACTAACCAAAGATAAGCATAATAATAATAAAAAGAAAAAGAAATTGGACTCCTTAAAGACCTCAAAAACCCTTGGGTGTATTATCTTAATCAAGATCAGAAAAATCAAGAATCAACAACAGATCCCAGAAATCCATGCTAAACATCATATCATCTTCTAACTCGTGCAGATTTTATTCTATTTAATTTCCAGCGAGGATTCTGAAAGGTAATATATTCAATTAGAAGCAAAAGGAATCTTCAGAGAATTTATATGATAGCTTATCAGCAGAAATCAGAAAAATTAAATCTGAAACGAAATTGAAATCAGTTCTAACCCTGGAGGGATCGACTTTAGGGAAGCTCTTGATAACAGAGAGGACTCTTTCGGCCACCTCTTCCTTGGCTAGATGGTCATCATGTGACGACATTAACCGGATCGAACCGGACGGAGCCCACGGATTTGATTTGAGTCCCCGGGTTTGCACCGCCACCCGGACATGGCGTAATACGGCTGCTCTCAGTGCCATTTCCTTCGATCTCTCTCACTCGTTTTTTTAGGACTGCAAAGCAAACTAATTAAAGGTAAAAAGCTCAAGATTTAGCCCCTAATATATTATATTATTATTAATTCAGCCTAGTATCTTTTGGTTTTCTCGATCTTACCCTGAATGTTATGGATTATAAGACAATGTCACCCTCCGTCCTTTAAATTGCAGCGATGATTAAAGATTTTCATTCAACTTGCATGTAATATTTTAAATTCTTCTATCCAACACGAAAACATATTGATTACAATTTAGATAAAATTATAAGGATTAAAAGGTTTGGGACCGAATTGATAATAAGGGGCTGAATTAAGGTTTCCCTCAGTAAAACAACAGAATATGTAAAATAGGAAGCATGATGCACGTCGTTTATATTCACGAGATCAATAGGAAAATATTCGAAGGAAAAAAAAAATCCAAGCACGAATTCTTAAACTTAATAAAAAAAACTAACACGCGATTAAGAATTATTCTTAGTAATATTTTTAAAATCATGAGTTGATTCATAAAATTATATAATTTTATAAATTAATTTATATATAATATTTAAAATTACATTAAAAACTCGAAAATCAACAAACTCGATCAACTTGAACCGAGTTTGCAAGTTTTACAAAAGTTACAAAATTTATTGACTCTCAATCCCTTTCCTTTTTGCCTTTTTGCCCACTGCTAGCACCAACAATGCTAATTGGTATCTAGGTTGTGTTTATTTTCTAGAAAGTGGTTTTCGGAAAATTATTTTCCAAACTTTCCTGAATTTATTTGTCATTAGAAAAGCTGGTCAACGGAAAACACTTTTCGATCAAAAAAAAATTTGGTTTGGTTTCTAAGAAAGTGTTTTCCTTTTATTTTGGGCGGAAAACACTTTCCGAAAGTTGTGAAAAATTTAGAAATGTCATATTATTTGCTGATTATATCAAATTTGATCCTCAAACTTTTGATTGCTATATGTTTTTTGTTTTGAATATTTGTTTTTCAATTTTATCCCTTAGAATTTAATTTTTATATTAACTTTGGTCCTCATTTTTATAATTGCTATTTGATTTACCTTATCATTTTTTAATTAAAGTTTTTATCTATCAAATTTGGTCCTTATTCTTTTAATTGTTACTTATTTTATTTGAAATAATTTATGAAATGTTAATTATTATTATTTTAATTTATTCATCTTTCAATTTTTTTTATTTTTTAGATTTGATCTCTACTATTTTGATTATTATTTATTTTATTTGAGATAATTTATGAAAATTTTTTTTTAATTTTATTCTCATTCAACTTTTTAATTTGTAAGATTTGTTTCTCGTTATTTTAATAAATTTGAGAAAAATAAAATATTAATAAGTTATTTTCCAGCTTATTTTCCATGACATAACCAAACACTGGAAAGTGTTTTCCAATTTATTTTACATTACACTACCAAACATTAGAAAATACTTTCCCGGAATTTACTTTTTTCAAAATTCACTTTCCAACAAACTAACGGACCTAGAATTTTGTTAGGGACATAGACAAGGCAGATAGAGGAAGAGGGGGGTAGTGAGGAGGTGATTGTGCCTTTTGTCCAAATCTTACATTCTCAACCCTAGCACTACTAGTATCAGCAACGCTAATTGGGACCTAGGATTTTGCTGGAGATGTAAACAGGGCGGGAAGAAGAAGAGGGGGGTAGTGAGGAGGTGATTGTTTAGGTTTTGAGGAGGAAAGTGGAAGTGGAAGTTGAATGGAAGGAAATGGGAGGAAAATAGAGTTTTGTGGTATTTGGAGAGAAAAGAAACATGTTGAGGGGGATTTGAGAGATGGAGAATTTCAGGGTGGTAGAAATGAAAAGCCATGGAAGGAGGAGTAAAGTAAAGAAATGCGAGAGAGGAGGAGATGGAGGGTGTGGTTTTTAAAGGAGGTCGCCTAGTCAAAGTGGTAAGAAGGATTTTGCGTGGTCCACGGTTGAGATGAATAGTTTACTTTTATATAGTTAAATTAATTTGTTTTGGTTTTAATTTACTCTTAAATAGTTTAATATTTCAAAAACAAATTGGCATGCTTTTGCAACCTGCGAAGCTAGAGCAGCAAATTGGGTTACAATGAGTGCCAGCAAGGATTTTATTATTTTTTATGTTTATTATTCTTATAATTTCAATACCAAGGGAGGATTTTATTCATCTTCTTGAAATATCGCATGCAAATAGCTTGTATGGTGATAAAAACCAAAATGAACAAAAATATTGTTTTTGAAATAATGGCTAATCTTGTGGAGACATTTGTTTTTAAAATTTCAAGGATTCGGCTAATGAATGACCCTTAAAACACTTATTAAAAATAATTTAATATTTTTAATCAATTAATTATTTGAATAATGTATTTTAAGGTGTTTGGACATTTAAATTAATTAATTATTTTTATTTTAATTGTGTTATATTGTTATTTATTACTTGATTGAAATTGTTGATATATAATTAATTAAAATATTTTACTTATAAATTTATCATCTGAATTTATATTATATATTTTATATCATGATAAAAAAATATTTTTAATATCCTTGGTTATAGCCAGTTATAAATTAAATTTATAAATCACAACCTCCTTGAGCAATAACACTCCTTGAATTTCGCTTTTTTTTTTTGGGGGGTGGATGGGACTTCTTAGAGATATATAAAATCATAAGAACGTCAATCTTGATGTGTTATAGGCCATGGCTATCAGAAAATGAAATGTACAGAGTGATGACCTTCCTTAGTAAAACTAATACACAGTTTTATTTTTATTTTTTAAATGTATTTTTTAAAATACTTTTTATTTGAAGATATATTAAAATAATATATTTTTATATATATTTTTTATGTTTTTAAATTGTTTTGATACGGTGATGAATGTCAAAAATAATTATTTTAAAATAAAAAAATATTATTTTAATATATTTTTAAATAAAACTTACTTTAAAAAATAACCACTAATACACTTTCAAATATTTCTATAAAATAATATATTTTTTAATATTATAAAGATTTTAACCCGAATAATGGATTCATCTCCACTTACAACTACCTGCCTTGCAATTAACCTTAAATCATAAGTAAGCACATGACCTCCAAATCTAGATTAAAAGAATTTTGCAAATCTTATTGGATCCTGTGGTGTAGGTATGGTTTTGAAACCCGGCCTGACTTAATGAGTTGACTTGATAACCGGGTTGATCAGGTAATACTCAGTTAAAAACTCGGTTGCAATCTATTGATTTTTTTATTTTTACTAAAATTATGTTGTTTTGATTTTTTTAAAAAAGAATTGACTATAACGTCCTGATAACTCGGTCAAAATCTGGAATTCGAGGCTGGTCTGAAACCCGTGAGTGTAGGGCTTTTTTGGTATTTTGCAAATCTTAACTCCAAATCTGGATCAAAAGAATTTTCAAGGCCACCTTTTATTGTAATTTATTACTATAATTGCATTAAATTTCTAATTCGCAACGAGGAGGGCCACGGATGCCTGATGGTTTTTTGTAATTTAATTAATTTATTTAGAGCCCGTTTGGCTATGCGGCTGCGTTTTATTGAAAACGCAGTTGCAGCCGTTTGGTTAAAAAAAACTGAAGCGTATTGTTCACTAAGACCCACCTTTTTCCTGCGTTGAAAACGCAGCATCTGAGAAGCAGGAATTCGTTGCTTTTTTCTACTGTTCACGTTAAATTAACGTGAAAAGTAGAAAAATTGGGGGGGCAGTGCATTGTGGTGCACTGTTCACTATTTTTTAAGTGAACAGTGCAATTCTCTTGTACTGCGTGGCTTTTTATTTTTTTTTAAAAAAAACTAGTTTAGATACATTATAATATTTTATCTAATTTTATTATATGCTAAAAAATTATGAAAATTTTAGTTTTTATCGGATGTATTTTATAGATAATGGAATTATAGATGGTTTCTTGGAATAATAAAAAATATTTTATATAAAGTATGATTTATTTTATAATATAATAGCAATAATTAAATCCATAATATTTAAATTAAAAATCATCAATATTAATATATATTTTTTAAAATTATTTTATAATCTCAATTTTAAAAGTATTTTTAACCAAACACATTAAACTATTTTTTATTTAACCTTAATTTCAACCACAGTTTTAACCAAACATCTATTTTTTCAAACCAACCTTAACTAAAAATATTTTTTATAAAATAACATTTTTTAAACCACAACCACAATACCTATCAGAATGACAAACGCACTCTTACTGCCTTAGAAAGGAAAGGGTTTTTTGAAGAGACTCCCGATAGAAGTTGTTGGTTGAGCTTATCCACAGTTCATTGACAAATGTTAATAATAATGCGATAAAAATCAATTCCAACTCAAATTGCGGAAGCCGTACTACAGTATCCATGTCAGCGCCACCAGATACGTGTTGCGAAGCCGTTGACCCAGTATAAGTACCGGAATCGAATCCGTGAAGCATCCATCAGATCTGTACCACCGAACACAAACATCACAGCGTTTGAACTTATTCAAAAAACGACAACAAATTGAGACTTCTGACTGAATTGACGATCAGGATTCTGTTATCAGATTCTTGACCGTCAAAAACCCATCTGTCTCTGCTGTTTTTGCTTCCTTAAACAGCAAAAGAAGACCTTCAATTAATCTCCAGCAACGATAGACAACATGGAAGGTATCTCTCTCTTTCTCAGTTTCTAGCCCTTTTTACGTTTTTGTTTCTCTCTTGGCGGTCATGGTTACAGAGATGAGACCCTTTTTATCTATATTCGGTTCAGTTTAATTCAGTCCGTATGTTACGGGGGTGAAAAATATATTAAAAAAATTGATTTTTATGTCTAGAAATTCTTATTTTTTAAAACAAAATAGTGGGTGATGAATCGAATGAGAATGGTATTCAGTATGGGATTCTCGTTTCTGCGTAACTGAGCATAGGCTTATAAATAGAGCTGCTGTTTGTTTATACGAATTAGTTTCAATAATAAATTTGACGTTTCATTGATTACACGGTGACTGTTCTTTTCATTTTCTTAGTTTTTCTTAGTATCCAAACAGCGTATAATAAAATTGATTCCGTGATGTTTAATGGGCATGATTTTTTTTATATCATTTAATTTCGGGATGTTTATGACAGTAAAACTCACTCTTTTCTGTATGAAAGTAGATTTTTTTTTTAAATTACAATTTGTCGAGTAATGATCAAAAGATTTGTTTTTTTTTTTAATCTTTTTGTTCTTCAAACTTTCTTCTACTTTTAACCAGTTACAGATAATGAAGAGCCAATCTTGAACAGGGGTGAAAATACCGTAGCACTACAATCGCTGTTATTCAAACTCCAGCGCTGGCAATGGTGGCTCCTGGTGGCAATCAACATTTTCTTCCTCGTCTCAGGACAGTCTGCTGCTGTTCTATTGGGTAGATTTTATTATGATCAGGGTGGAAATAGTAAATGGATTGCAACTGTTATTCAGACTGCTGGTTTTCCAATTCTTTTCATTCCACTCTTCCTGCTTCCTTCAGATAAGGAACCTTTAGCCTCTTATACTTCGTCTCCTTCAGTTAGAACACTTGCCTCGATATACTTGGTTCTCGGAGTGATTATAGCTGGTGATAACTATTTGTATTCTTTGGGGCTGTCGTATCTATCTGCTTCAACCTATTCACTAATCTGTGCGTCCCAGTTAGCATTTAATGCCGTGTTCTCATACTTCATCAATTCTCAGAAGTTCACAGCTTTAATTCTCAATTCTGTGATTATTCTCTCTTTTTCATCTGCTCTAATTGCTGTCAATGACGATTCGGGAGGACCGTCAGGAGTCTCTAAGTGGAAGTCCTTCCTTGGCTTCCTTGTCACTCTTGGTGCTTCCGCAGTTTACTCTCTTTTGCTTTCGCTCATGCAGCTTTCGTTTCAGAAGGTCATAAAAAAGGAAACATTTTCTGTGGTTTTAGAAATGCAGATTTTCACATCTCTTGTTGCCACTTGTGTCTCTGTGGCGGGTCTTTTTGCCAGCGGGGAATGGAAGACTTTGCATGGAGAAATGCAGAGTTTTGGTAAGGGAAGTGTTTCGTATGTGTTGACTCTAGTCTGGACTGCAGTTAGCTGGCAGGTTTGTTCTGTTGGTGTTGTGGGCTTGATTTTTGTGGTGTCTTCACTCTTCTCCAATGTGATCAGTACTGTCGCGTTGGCTGTATCTCCTATTGCTGCAGTTATAGTTTTCCATGACAAGATGAATGGTGTGAAGATAATTGCTATGCTTCTGGCTGTTTGGGGTTTTGCCTCTTATACTTATCAGAATTATCTCGATGATTCTAAGTTGAGGAAGGCACAGAGTAATGTTACCGAAACCCGTAACAATTCTGTGTGTTGATAGATTTGGAAAGCATGCGCATATAGTTTTTCTCTTGGGTGGACTTGAAGAATTCATCTCATGTAGTGCAATTGATTCCACATGCTATGGGAACTTTGATTTTTGTAGTTGTCCTTTATCTCGTTAACCAAACCATTTTTTCTTCCTTCTCCTCTTCTGCTGCTCTGATCATTAGCTTTGCTTCTATGATACATGTAAAGAAGTTTATGCAGCAGTAGGAGGCTGTGATGGATTTTGAACTAGGCTCATTCTGTAGTCTAGGGCATTAATAAAGAACTCCTCCATCCACAATATGGTTGGGAAAAGGAAATTTGTTGCAGCAAAGAAAGCTATAATTTACTGTAGATTTACCAAGGAATCAGAAGTCCATGTAATGTGAGATTGATATTGCTGCAAATAATTCCTTTCACTGTTGATGAACTCCTCTCTTCAGATAAGTGCATGCTGCCGAAAGCTTGCAGGCAGAGGACAAGATCTTCGTTGGCATCTCGCCTGCACTTGGAAAAAGACCACACTTGTTTACATTAGATAAAGCCATCTGGGAACTAGCTGGTGGGTTGAGGAAAGAAGAATTCTTTCATTTTCTTATAATTAGGCTTTTTGACAGGTTGCACTTGACCAAACCCCTGCTTTGGCCTTTTGTGTTCAGCTCCATTATGCAGTTGATGAAACCCTCGGTTGCTTGTTGAGTGAAGTATTCATTAGCCCCTGTGTTTGGACGATATTATAACTTGGTTCATCATGTTTGAAAACCTACAACTTAGTCCTTTTTTATAAGAAAATGTAATTTAATTAACAGTGTCATTACAATTCTCATAAAACTCAAATTATCGAAAACCAAATTTAACTATAAATTTGTTTTTTCGATTCAACATAGATCTTCGACTAAACTCGCAAACTTAAGTAAGAAATCTCAACACAATAGAGGACTAAATTATAATTGAATTAAAAACTCAAGAACTGAACAATAAACACCCGTCATTGTTCATCTAATAATGAATCACACAGGCAACACCTTTGTTTAATCTGAACTCTCAACATAATAAGACATGCAAAATCTCCTTCTTGATGTTTCTTTGATTCAGATTCAAGTGATTACAACTTGAACAGCATTTTTTCGTTCAAATCTCAAATTAACAACGATTATTTCTTGGCAGTGCTCAGATCGTCCTGATGGAGTTCAACTGATTTTTAAGCAGTTTTTTTCCTGGTGCTAGTGGCCAGGTGGAGCACTTCCATCCCTATAAAACAACATGGTTTTGTTTGCTTCGGCTTTAGTCCATGTAATGGCTCTTCCTGTCTGCCATGATGACGAATTTCATCGTCAACATGCACTGAGTGTTCACTTCGAATCATTTGATTACTGGTGTGCTTGCATGTTTCTTGCTGGCATGTATACACTTGTAGGCACACTAAGAACAACTAAAAGGCTCTGATACAACCCCAGTTGTTGGCTCCAGTGGTAACTGGTATATTTATAAACTCCATTATCGTTTCAGATTTGAGAATTATCATAAGTTCTGGTTCAACAATTACTTGTAAAATTTGAACTCGCTCAGTATATCAACTCGGTAACATGTTGATTTTAGATCGGATTCAGAATAGATTTTATATCTAATCAGGTTATGGGTTGACCTGATGAACCCAATAAATCAACTCATAACCCAATCAAAACTTAATTAAAATTTGATTTAATTTTATAAAAAAATTCAAAACATATTTCAAAAAGCAAATATTAAAACAACGATATACTCAACATCTAACTTGGATTTTAAACTATGTCAAGAACAAATCTAAAATTTGTCAAATGTATTCCAAGCTTAATTGGCATAATTTATAAATAAAAAAAAATTATTTTAATAATTTATTTTAGATGTGAGTTTAGTTAAAAGTGTGATGGACAAAAAAAAAATTGAAAGCAGCTTTAACAAAGAAGATGGATAGCATATTTATATAAATTACGATACATAACCTAAAAATTAATTAAAATTAATTATCGAGTATCAATTTTTGAAATAAAGTTTTTTTTTTAAAAGCAACTCCATGCCCAACGAACCATAAACAGAAACGCGTGAAATTAAGGAGGCATTGACCTCTTTGGTCGAACACTTCTTAGTTAGGTAAGGAAGGAGAGGATGTGAGAAATGCTGCTACCCCACTTGTTACATGCCCTTGACTAATCTCTTTTGATAGTGATTGATACGATTTTTTTTATAAAAAAAAAATACATGACAAATTCAGTACCCTTCTAGTTGTTCTTAGAGTTTTGCATAACGTGTGAATGGCATCCTTGGCCAAGGAAGTGCCCTCAAAAAACCGTAATAGTGGTTTGAAAAGAAAGGTGCGATAATTAATGTGAAGATACTTTTTCCATATTTACAAGGCGTTGAAAGACTTTGCAGTCGATTTCTATTAATTGCTGCGAGGCAGTGTGTTATAAAAATATTTTAAAAAAATTTTGAAAATTTTTTATTTTAAATTAATATGTTTTTGATATTTTTAAATTATTTTAATGTATTGATATTAAAAATATTTTTTAAAAAAATAAAAAAAATTTAATAATATTATTTTTTAAATAAAAAATACTTTAAAAAACAATTACCATTATATTTTCCACGGCACTTCTAAACACATGACTGTTGCTAGTCAAAGAGATATTGCCCTCGACCTCGAGCACACGACTACAAGAAGGTTCTTCGTTGATGTGCCAATAATTTGGGAGCTTTTCTCATTTCTCCCTGCATGTCATTGTTAAGACTTATAGTTTACGAGAAATGTCTTTCTTCTAGTACTTGATCATTCTAACGTGATGTGTTTGCCTTTGAATTAGCGTAGGGGGAATGGTTCAAGGATTTAGAGTGGTGGAGAGGAAGCGAGACTTACAATATAACTAGATAATTGTCGTCGGATTAAATTTTTTTAATGTTAAAAAAATATTAAGATATTATTAATATTTTTTCAAGTAAAAAAATAAATTTAAACCATATGAAAATTAATTTAATGTAATTTTATATTTTTGACAGTCCAAGTCAGTTAAATATGAGGGGGGAAAGTCAATTAGGCAAGGGAGGGACTCAAGCCAATCAAGTTAGCCCGTCAAACTTGTAGTCCGGATCATGAATCTGGAATAGTCTCGTAAAAACTAAATTAAAAAAAACTATAAAGTTTAATTTCCAATAAATCTAATGTTAAATGATGAAATTAATTTTTAAAAAAACATAGATTAATAGAGGGAGAGTTAGGAAAATTAAAGAAAATATTTTTTGTTATTTACAGAATAAGATTTAGATCCTTTTTATATAGTTTTCTTTTGTATATTTAATTTATATGATAAATGAATTATCCATTACTTTTCAGATATTTTTATATATCAATGCACCTGAAATTTCATGGTATACAATACAAACATAACCGCAAAAACTGAGAATATGATATGCAACAAGTATTTAGCGACATATTATTAGTTATTCTTTTAGATCCATTTAAAAAAAAATACATAGAGGAGATGGAAAATTAAATTCATAATCCACTAAAAATAATGATAATATATCCTCATAGACTTCCTCTTTTCTTGTGTATATTTCTTTTCTTTAAAGTGGACACAAGAGAATAATTACTACAATATCACTAATTAATTCTCGAATACGTGCCATAAAGTTACTTGAAATAAGCTTATATGAGAGCTTATAGACTTTTTCCCTTCCAAGGGTGAGGTCCCAATATATCCCACGCCAAGTTTTTGCATTACCAAGAGCTACCATCAAATCACAGCCCCTGCAGGGGTTTTGGAGGGTGGGACTTGGATTTGGTTGCTATGCAAGGTTTTTTTGTTCCGAGTGAAATAATTTATGTGTAAAATGTTCTTCCATAAAAAGCTTTGCATGTAATATATTTTTTAAAGTTTGACTTGAAAAATATTTTCATGTAAAATATTTTACGAACAAATACTTTTCAATGATAGTAGTGGTGAGATAATTATGGTTGTGGTCATGAAAAAAAAAATAATGGTGGTGACATAGCAACAATAACGATAAGATAATAATGATGATCAGAGAAGATAATGATAATGATGGAAGAGGATATTTAGAAAGAGAAAATTGTGGTAATATGGCAATAACAGTGGAGATAGAGAGGGATGGTTGAGGTGGTCATTATGGTTGTAAAGGAGAAAAAGGTGGTCGTAATGGTGACGTGGCAATAATGATAAAAGAGGTGGTGGTGACATGGAGTGATAATGAAGAAGAAGATGGTTGTGGTCGTGGTGGTACTAATAGAAGAGATGATGGTAAGATAATAGCATATGAATACGAGGTGATGGATATGATGAGTGAGATAGTTGAATGAAGATGATATTATAAGTGAATTATTGTTTGTGAAATATTTTATAGAATTTCATCAGTTAAAAATAATTTTCACCAAATTAATTAAGTTTGAGGATTAATTGTGAAATATTTTACATTGATTAATTTTTCTGTAAAATATTTTATGGGAAACAAACATGGAAAATTATTTTTCATAAAATATTTTTCAAGAAAAAAATTGACCCATAATCGTAGTTATTAATAGTTTTCATATGTGTTTGGTAACGTGATGTTTTTTGAAAATGCATTTAAATTGAGAACACATTAAAATATTTTGTTAATTTTTATTTAATTTTTGATACATTCCCAACAAATATATTAATTTAATGTATAAAGTTGAAGCTATGATAATGCTAAGTAGGACGGTGGTTGCAGTGGTAGTTAGAAATATCTTTAATTAAAATAGGTGTTAGTATAAGAATTATTAATTATATGAATTAAAAACTACAAGACTCCACGAATCCGACAGCTAGTTTCTGTTTCACCGAACAAAAATGGTTGGATTTCTGGCCGAAAAATCAACCTGAATCTCAGAACCAGACGAGACTTGAAAGCAAATTCATCCATCATTTTAAGCAAAACTTGGTTAGGATCAAGATCAAGAAGCCCGTAAAAGGGGAAGGTTGGTGTCTGCTAGCTTCTTCTCCGGTGGGGCTGTGCATTTCTTTTTCTGATAGCTATAACACGTCAAAACGTCTTATTACTTTAACTGCAAAGGAGATTGACGTTCTTAGGGTTCTACATATCTCTAACAAGTCCCATCCACCAGAAAAGAAAACGAAATCCATGGAGCGTGACGGTTTCGGATTGCAACAGCTTTTCTTAGGGTTCTACATATCTTTAATGTTTTTTTTATGATTTTTATATGCTGATATTAATTTTTTTTAAAAAAATTATCTAATATATATATATATTTTAAAAATATCTTACATTACATTAACAAAAGGGTGTGATTTTTAATTTAAACTCTGCCTATCACGATAACCTACCCTGAATAAGACTACAGAATTTTATTTTGTAGTATTATATGATTTTAATCTACTGTTAGTGGGTAGAGTAAGTTAACATCAGATCGATCGTAAGAACTACCGTTACTGGGTATAGCAATTAACCTTGAATCATAAGTCAATTGCTGAGCATTTAAAATCAAAATCTGGATTAAAAGAATTCTATATAAAAAAAAATAATAATTAACATTAGTGTCCGAACTAGCTTAAGTGTACCTCGATTAATCCTACAAGCCCTGAAATTAAAAATCATATAAACCTCCAGTAATACTCAGATTTATGGCTCTCGAAATAGTAATTTTTATGAAGTAAAGACATGGCTTGACTAATTAAGTTACATGTGTTAAGATTAAATTAAAAATATTATATTATTTTTAAGATTAAATTAAAAATATTATATTATTTATTTGTTAGTGTTGTATTGTGTTATTCGTGTTATATGATGGGACAAAAATAATGTTTGATATCTTAGTGATTGAATTGTTGAGCTCATAGATATTAAAAATAATTAAATAGTATTTGATTAAATTTTATTATCGTGTTTTTGTGATTTAAATTAATGATTAGTGAAGACTTTATTGAAAATATTTAAGTAAATACATTTTATTTATGTTAAATTATTTATAACTTGTAAGTTGTGATAAAAAAAAAAAAAAAACATTCAACAACAAGTGTACTAGAGTATTTAAACATGTTTTTTTATGAAAGTTGTTAATTTTTAAGGAAAAAAAGTTGAATTTGGGTAATGAAAAACATGTATAGACACGTTATTCCAGTAAAATCAATGAAATATATATAAAAAATATTTTGAAATATAATTATATAAGACAGTAGCATATCTAAAATGTGTAATTTAAAAAAAATATGATATTTTTTTTATTTTTTTAGTTAATTTAACTTGTAATAAGCAGCCATACTCACGGTTAAAAGTAAGGGACTCCATACTTATTTTTAAAAGCAACATGATTTTCTTTTAAAATAATTATCGTTTTGATTTCAAAACAAAACATGTTAAATTAGAACAAATATTAACCAAAAAGTATTTTTAAATAAAATACAACTAAAAGTAGCTATGTTTTAGAAATAAAGTACACCAAACGAAACTAAAAATTTTATACTGGTTGTTGAGCAACTAATAAC
Source organism: Populus alba x Populus glandulosa (assembly GCA_033617975.1). Classification (NCBI taxonomy): domain Eukaryota; kingdom Viridiplantae; phylum Streptophyta; class Magnoliopsida; order Malpighiales; family Salicaceae; genus Populus; species Populus alba x Populus glandulosa. The sequence continues at coordinate 2,779,754 of CM066156.1, read as the reverse complement.
TTCTTTCTATGATTCATTTTTTAATGGATGATAAAATTAATTTTTTATTTTGTTTATATATATATATATATATATATATATATTTATATATTTTAAAAATAAACTTGAAAAATAATCAACATGATATCATTGACTACTTCCCGTGTGCCATGAAATTCTACACACGAAACTTAATTTTTAAAAAAACATTTGGCCACAAAACGGACGAGATGTACTTTACAAAAAGAAAAAGAAAAGGCCAACCATTCCGAGGCATTGATTAGAAACGTGGTTTGGTGTTTTTTAAAAACTTAATTTATTTTTATTAAAAAATAAAATGTTTTCATATGTTTTGAATGGTTTTAATATACTAATTTAAAAAATAAAAAATATATATTATTTTATTATATTTTAACACGAAAAATATTTTAAAAAATAATTACAACTACACTTTCAATCAAACTTATTATTTTCAATTAAGGTGGATTATTATTTTCTTGATTCAATTCACATGGGAAGGTCATAAACTATAAATAAGACAATTAAATTTATACTCTTGTTCAAAAGTTCCAGGAACCAGAACTTAAACTAACCAAACTCCACAATTAATTCCCAACTTCTCTAATTACCTCTTTAAACTTTAATTTAAAACATGTTAAAATGTCATCCAACCACCATCTATATTTTCTTTCATTTATAATTTCATTTTTACTACTTCCTGTGCTCAACAAGTCCTAATTCTATACTTTAATTTATTTTTGAATAGATATTTCAAATTAGTGTCGCATATAAATTCAGATTTAATTCTCTGGCCAAGTCCTTGACAATTTCTTGGGGAAAACAAAAGGGTTATCGAAGTTATGGATGTACAAGCAACCTTGTTTGTTTTTTAGAGCATTTATCTCTCACAAAAAAAGGGTTAGAGGAGATCATGAGCTTAAATTAAAGAAAGAAACTTTGCTTCTCGATTGCCACCACCTCTTTATTTTATTTTATTTTAAATACTAGTTAAGCGTGTGTGTAGAATATTTTTTAAAAATATTTTTAATTTTAAAATATATAAAATAAATTTTTTTATCTCTTATATTATATACTAAAATACTAAAAAATACTAATTCCATACGTTTCATAACATAGTTTTAAATGCGAATATAAATTGAAGTATATTTGACTTGACTAGTCTTTCCATGCCTGGCTATTAAATTTTTGGTGTTTACACTTTGTTGTTTGAGGGCAGCTGAAGAAACTTCGCAGAAGAATTAAATTAGGGTTGAACAAAAACATTGATAGTAACGAATCGTGTTGTGTTCTCTGAGAAATCGAACATCAAGAGATCGAAGAAGAAGGGTTGTTTCCCTAGATCATATGACCCTGCTTTTTCTGACCGTTAATAAAGAAGATTTGGTCAGGACATTTAACTCCTTCGGCCCCACCAGATGAACGGCTGGCACCACCGCCACCGTCCCTTTATTAAAGAGTTGATTCAGTCCAAGTAATCGGAGTCTGTTAAAAATAATTAATTAGTCCTTTTTTTCCAATTTCATGCTCTTTCCATTATATCTTGTTTTTTCCTTCATTGGAAAATAGAAAAAAAATAAATAGCTAAGAATGGGAGATTTTATTGGTAAAGAATAAATTATATTTTACAATATAATTAGTCCTTTTTTTCATTTTCATGTTCTTTCCATTATATCTTATTTCTTCCTTCGTTGGAAAGTAAATTTATAGCTAGCTCTCACTGCCCTTCTCGGAGGGAGTCCCTCCATTAAATGGTATGTGCATTGCTAGCTATCCCTTAAAATCTGTGGGTTCTACCACCCACCAAGAATGGATGGAACCGGCGGGGTTTGGACAATCAGCACAGCTACTGTTTTGTTAAAATTTAAATGCTTTTATTAAAAATTATTTTATATGTATATTTTTGAATTATTTAAAAATATCAATGTCAAAAATAGTTTTTTAAACAACTCTCAAAATTTGATGCACTAACACCTCATTTTTAGTGTGTTTATTAAAAAGTTACAATGTATTTTCATAAAAAAAATTAAAAACCTATCAAAATACTTTTTTAGATTTTTTTAATATCTACATGCCAAATTTATTTGAAAATAAAAGAAGTATTAATTTAGTGTTCTGAAAAACAGGTCCAACTGCATAAGAAAACACACAATTAATTCTTTCGAGCTTCGCCGTTTCTTCTTCATCAACCTCTTCAACCACCCAGACGACCCACCCATTTGCTTGTCCTATGTAATTCTAGTGGGGAACATGAACATCACTCCCGCAATCACTAATATACTCCGTATGATTTGTCAACAAAGGATGCCGTTCCCATTTTGTCTAAATTGTTTTTAAACCTCGCGTTGTGCACTTGTGCTAGGGACAGTGGTATTAAACAATAACAACAGGGGTTAAATGCTGTTATCTTTAATAAATTATTCTGGCATTAAACATATTAAAATAATTAAAAAATACTAAAAAATATATCAATTTAATATTTTTTTCAAATAAAAAAAAATAGTCTGAAAAGGTTAAAAAAGTAGTGTTTAAGCACTTAATAACGTACTAATAACTCTAATTTATTTGACTATCATCTAATGAGAGAGGGCTACACGATATCTTATCGTGTAACCCAAGATATAATAAAACTCTTAATAGATTAAAAAAAGAAAAAAAAAAGAACGTACAGATGTATTAGTTTGATTGGCTATTATACCTTCTTCCTTTTTTAAGTCAAGGCTTTCATCATCTAAAACTATCGAATTATCTTTTTCTTTCTTTAAAAGAACCTCTATCAATATTTATTTATTTATTTAATGGCTAGAACAGACCATAAGAAGAAGAAAAAAAGGGTCAAATCAAAACATGTGACCGGAATAAACTGGTCCGATTTTAAATTTTCAGGTACATAGGTTTACATCTCATTAATGTCCGACGACTGTTTGCTTTAGGATTCAAATTTCAAGAAAAAACACGTCACGGTAAATATTTGTAACACGGTATTCCCTACTCTTAATTAATAAATATAGAGATAATTTAATTCTTATATTCCAAAACTAATTTAAAAATACTTCATACTATAAAACCAGAAGAAAAAAGAACATTTTTTTTTCAAACAATTTTTTTTATTGCTCTAGTGGCTCGATCCATTAAAATGTAGAAAGATAAATTCTCAAATTACACAAGAAAACAAATATTTTCGTTTATGGTAGTAATAAACATCAGTAATGTATGCAAAGAACCAAAAGGACTTTTGGTTTTTCTATTTTTAATTTTTCTTTAGTATTTTTCCCTTCCTCTCGTTGTAATTTAACTTGTAAATCATGCTGACACAGAATTATATATATATATAAAAACAGAGAATTTGGATGGGACAAGACCGTAATTCAGATATATCAGCATCAACACTATCGCGAAATAGTCATCACTCTTAACGGTTGTGATTGACTCTTCCAAAATCGGCAAGCTTCCTCGACCGGTTCGCGCAAAACGAGGCCGCAGCAGACAGATGCGGCTTTACTGGTGCCCTAATCTCACCAGAAAGTCCCAATTCAGGCGGCAATCCCCCCTTCTGGCTCCAATTCCGGTTAGGACTCGCCCTCACAAGAGGACTCAAGCAAAACGTCAATCCAGACACGTTCCTAGTGTGTCCCGCTTTCCCTCGCCTCATGGAAGCCTGAGAGACTGGTGTCTTCTTCCACCCTGGCGAAGACTCCAGCGAAAAGCCGCTCCCTGAAGGTGACCGATCGCAATTCTCACAATCCTCTTCAGAATCCGAGCCTCTCGCTGGCGACATTCCTCGATCTAACCTCTGTCGAGGCTTTCCACTAACCGAGCCGGAGTATCCCATGGATAATTGCGTCGATTGCTTTCCCCGGCCACCGGAGAAGATTGTTGATAACCAAGAAGGGGAAGAAGACGATGATGCCTCTATGGAATCACGATAGCCAGTAGAGTGTGCACTGCACTTGTCGGATCTGGACCTGAATAGACTGGAGAAAAGCGATAACTTTTTGTTTCGCTTCTTATACGCTGCGGTCGTTGTGGTTGAAGAGGTGGTGGTGTAGGTAGGGCCCACCTGAGGAGTGCTGTAGAAACGGAGGTTGTGGTGTTGGTTGTGGGCGGACCAGGAGGAGTGGTCGTCAGATTTACGGCGAGAAACGTAAGGAGAAACAGAGAGGGGAAATATCAGAGGAGGAGGTTGTTGTTGTTGATGATGATGTTGAGAATTAGAATCTGATTTACGGCTTTCGTCTATAACTGCGGCGGCGCGTGGGTGATGATATGCCTTTGCTAATAGTGCTATCTGCTGCTGCTGCTGTATTTGAACCTGAGCGGCGATTAATTCAGACAAGCGTTCTCGGAGACAAGAAGCGCATACGCCCAAGCTGCTGCTGAGGTCGCACGGGTGTTTATTGCACCTCATTTAGTAAAACAAGCAACAACAAGAGTATACACACGTATTATAATCTGTTTTGCTTGCGAGTGAAGAATGTTCATGTAGTGGTGATGGTGGTGTGTGGTGGCATTTTGTCTTGATGGGGTGGTTCAGGTGGTGTCTGTACTTTACAGATGGAGAGATCTGATGAGGAGCTCGAAGGGAAAGGCTTTGTCTTGTTGTTAGAGAATAGAGAGAGAAGGATGAGTTTTTATAGTTGGTGTCGAGGAAGCAGATAGAGGTGGGAGTTTTTAGGCAAATAGAAGAGATAGTGAGAGTATTTGTGGGTTTAACGTTTGTTTGGGATTGAGGTGATGTGAGATGCGGGTGTTTGGGCATGAGGTGATGCGAGACGGAAATTGAAAAAAACAAAATTAAATTAAATTGATTTTTTATATATATTTTGATAGCTATATTAAAAACAATTTTTTAAATAAAAAAATATTATTTTTATATAAAAATCATTTTAAAAAATAATCACTATCATATTCCTAACCCATACAATCTCAAACCAGGCTTCACATCTCTTATTTGTGCCAAAGTTGAAAATGGAAGACACCTCTAGGCTATAATATAATATAATTCCATTTGATTATGGTCTAGAAATATAAAAAATAGATATGGAGATGTGTTTTTGTGCTTTTAAATATAAAAAATATTATAAATATGAATTTGTTTTATATTTTTATCACATTAATTAAATATATTTATATCATGTCTATACTTTTATTCTGATCTTTTATTTTGAAATATTAAGCAGATGCAACTCAAAAACTTTATTCTGCCAAGGTTTATAGGATGAATGGTGAAATGTTTTTATAATATATATGAAATGACTAGTAATGTTTTATTAATTATTTCTCGTATCTTGCAAATAGACACAGAAAATAGAGAAAATAAAATTTATAATCCATAAAAAATAATAAAAATATTTACACCTAATATTTATTTCTTTTACCTGTATATGTTTATTTATGTGAGATATACTACACGAAGCAGCTAATATAGTAACATTAGCTACACCATAAACACCATGAAATTTCTATAAACAGCGTGGTTACCGCAACTTGGCAAATTGCAAAACAAAATACAAGGTGCAAGATAAACATGCTATAAATGAAATAATTATTTAAAGGGGTTAGATTTTGAATTTAGGTTTTTAACCAGGTTGTAACGGTGTAGTTACGGAAACTTGGCAAATTGCAAACAATACAAGGTGCGGAATAAATTAACAAGAGCAGGGAAAACATTATACTCCCAAACATATTTTACAATTTAACGCTACAATATAGTTTCTTTTTTTCTCTTTCAAGAAAAAACCAAAGGCTGGCAAGTTAGAGCAATACAGTCTTTTCTGGTACCGTATTAGCCATTACTCAATCAGGAGAATCCATGGTTTTCATAGTACAGTGACTTTAATAACCTTCAAGGCAGAAAAAACAATGTTGTTGACAAAGGGTATTTAGATATTTTGGTTCTTTAAAATACAATAAAAGGATATCTTTGCTCTTAGAATAAGGAAAGAATAAGCTAATAGATTGCAAATAATATGACTGGAAGTGTGATTTTAATTGTTTTTTAAAGTGTTTTTTATTTAAAAATATATATAAAAATTATTTTTAATATTGATATACCAAAATGATTTAAAAATATCAAAAAAAATTAATTTAAAACAAAAACAATTAAAAAAAAATTAAAAAAAATATATTTAAAACACAAAAACAAACTAAATTAATATTGCAATCAATACAAGGTGCAGGATAAATTAACAAAAACTTTAAATATGTAGGAAAAATACTTTACGCTAAACATGTTTTACTATTTATTACTACAGTAAAACGAAAGGCTTATCAAGCTGGAACAATACGGTATTTTCTTGTAGCTCACCACTCACCAGTCATTACAAATTTAATTACGGGTATACGTGGCTTTTTCCTATTTCGAGTACAGAAAAATGATTTTAATAACCTCCAAGCTAGAAAAAGCAATGTTGTTGATAAAAGGTACCTGGGTGTTTCGGTTTTTTCAAATACAATAAAAAGACATCTTTACTTTTAGAGTCGGGAAAAAATAACTCAATAGTCCAACGGTCTTTTGGTTTTTTCACAATTTTCTTGTTAATTTTAAAATCACGAAAGACAATTTTATTTTTTTCAGGATAATTAATTAATATTTAAATCTAAAAAAATTATTGATACGGAAAATATTCTAGTGTTATAATAATTAACTCTTCATTGTGTTATTTAAAGCATCATTATATTTTTTTTAGTGCGGCATATGTTGACAATAATATGCTGGTTTGTTGTTCAATAAACTTTTTTTATTTATATCTTTATAAATTTTTTATATAATATCAATTTGGTTATTTAATTTCAACTATCATGTATTATTTTTTCAATTTAGTTTTTATTTTTTATTTTTTCCTTAGCTTTTCTATGAAAGTTTTATTGATATTCAATTTCGTTATGTAATCTAGGTTTGTGATGTATTATTTTTCTCGGGTTGATTCTCATTTTTTTTTAATTTTTTTCTCTCTCTTGTAGTTGCTTTTCTTTTTAATTTAACCCTCTTGTTAAAAATCTATGATTGCCCTCTAGTTTTTTTTCTCAACGTGCACCCTGGTTCTTTTAATTAATATTTTTTATTTTAAATTATTTTATGTAATTGATTTTTTTTTATGATTTCATCATTCAATATTTGATTTGATGGAGATTGAGCTTTGTATTTTTCCATGTGTATATTGCTTATGATTTCATCATTCTTTTTTTAAAAAAAATATTTTTTTAATTTTTAATTTCATCACTCGATAATTTTTTATTAAGAATTTTTCTTTGTGTTTTTTTGTCTTCTATATGATCAATCTCCGCCTCATGATTACAATCACAAGTTTTGAAAGCTCATAGCAACTTACCATGGTTTTTTTCCAAGTTATTTTTTAAAATTTTATCATTCAATATTTATCTTTTTAGAGATTGTTCTTCGTGCTTTTTTTCATTTTGTTTTCACATATATTTTTTTATGAGATTAGATATCATAACCATAGTTATCTCTTGATTAAAGATCAATTTATTTAATTAAATATATTTATAAATATTTTGATTTATATTTAAAAAAATCATATAAAAAAATACAATTAAAAAGCTCATATGTTCTTTTTTGTTACTTTTAAAAAATCTTACATGTAGTGAAGCGCGATACTATGCTATAAATGAAATAATTATTTAGAGGGACTGGAGTTTGGGTCTGGGTTCTTAACTATGCTGACTTTTTTGAAATCTTCTCTGGGTGGTGTTTTCATGGTCAGTAAAGCCAATTGAGATTTGTTGCCGTATTTAATTAAAATCCACCCACTCAAATAAAAGTAGTAAAGATCTTCAAAAAAAGTTTACCGTCTTTGACCTTTTACATTTAATGATTGGGTTACGTGGTCAATGGGGAACGTAGGAATTCCTTAACACTACTAGTATTTGTAATTAGGTGGTCCGCACGGTTCCGGTGGCGCGTGCTTGAAATAAATTAGTTAACTGGGACAAAATGAGGTGTCTTCTCATGTGGGCACGACCCAGCAGAGCAAATCATATCAGGTTTATAATATCACACGACTGCTTGTCAGTTTGTGAAGACATGCACGCGCTACTGAAAAGCGTCGGAGAGAGCTTTTCCTTTCCATGCGTGCCTTAATTTTGTGGTCTCTCTGATTTTGAGTGGCAAACAGGCTTTTGATTATGGGCTTGGTGTAAGCTTTGAGCTTCTTCTTTTTTTTTTTTTTTGCGGTGGGTGTTTCGGCAACCGAACCCCTGCTCCAAAGTTGACTTGACCCTGAGAAATTGTCAAAGAGCATGTCGCTTGCAATCTGCAATGGTGGTACTAGCATAGCCAAGTATCTTGTTGACCCGAGCCTGAACTGCAGCTTCTGACCCAAGCCAGCTGCTGTTGGGTGGACAAATGACAGCTACAACCTTGGATAGACTCTTTACTTTCAGCCTTTCAGGGGAAAAAGAATTGCAAAGATACCACAACATCACCACTATTCAAATCTCTGATTATAAAAAATTAAAACTATGTATTTGAAGAATTTAATTTAATTTTATAATATAAAAAATTGACTCGAGGATACTATCTCGTCATCAAACTAAAAAAAAATAAAAGATGGGAGATGGGAGAGAAGAAACTCTTTTTAACTCTACTGAGTTCGATTGAAATAATATTTAATGAATAAAATAAGTATTTAAGATAGACCTGTAAGGGGATAATTGATTTATTTATTGTATGAAGGTATGTAATATAACCAGATATGTCATTCATTGTTACACAAATGAGAATTATATTAATTTGATGGATAACTTGGAGTAGTGAGTTGTAATGTAAATTTATATTTCTAAATGAATTCAAATATAATGTTATTTTTTAAAAAAAAAATTTAATTTTAATACAATCAAGCTTGAACCGGATTAAACTATTAAATCATTATATCCAAATCGAATCAAAACTAAAACTAGTTGTAGAGTTGTTAGGTCAATATATATTATGGGGTAAACTCATGTCTATTATTGTTATCTAATATGAAGTCATTTCATTTTTTTTATTTCTTGATTTTGACTCAATTAAGTCTGGGATGAGTTTACCTTTTAAGTTGCATTTTTTTAGTAGAATTAATGTTAAAATTTATTTAAATTAAAACCTCAATTGAACTTCAAATTTTGATTTGCTAGATTAACTTGTTAGGCTATACTAATTTTAATAAGTATCCCGGGAAAAAATTATTCTTTTCAAAAAAATCTCGAAAAAATTAATAGGGTATTTGGAAGTGTGATAACATATATTTTTAAAGGTAATTTTTTTAATTACATCAAAATAATATATTTTTTATTTTGAAAATTTTATTTTTGACATTAAAAAACTAAAATGATATATAAAAAAAATTAAAAAATTAAAAAAATAATTTTTTAACCAGCCTTTGTTAGGCACAATACAGAATGGGGGGTGGGGTTAGAAGTTAGAACTACTTGCTTGACACGCGAGTCGCAAAGACCTGATCTTCTTGGCAATGATGATCCACGAAGTGCAGGACAAATCAATGCGCCAGTGGCTATGGTCTCTTTAATAATTTGAGAGTCATTTTCGTGTAGGTTTAAGTGTGTAATCTCTGCTTTATCCAACAACCGAAATTATTGACTCTTATGGCCTTGTCCTGGCTTCGTCGTGTCGTGTCTGTGGCATTTCTGTCCTGCAAGATGAATGATCATTACAGGATGCAAGTGCAGGGCATAGTGATCTGCTTTTTGCTCGTGCACGCAAGTTTTATTATCTCTTTTGACAAGTTCCAAACCCAGCTACCCAGCACCCTTTATTATCATTATTATTATGCCCCATATCTGCTAGCTTCATTCTAAAAGCTTTTTACGGCAATCTAGTTTAACTCATTTAGATTTTATTTATTTTCATAATTAAAACATTTTTTTATATATATTTAATGTGATCATCCGGATCAGTTTGTATATACTTTAATTAATTTCATGAATCCTGAAATTAACGATTATATAAATCTTAAATGATAATGTGCACTACTTTCTTTGTAATTGTATTTAAACCATTATTGATTTGTTATGATGTGGTCTGTCTTTTTCTAATCTATTATTTTATCAGGTATTTTAATGCAAATCGAAGGAAGTTCAAAGTCTAATTAGATTTGCTTACAAGAATAAATTTAAAAATATAAAATATAATGATATATCTAATGATCTTATTTCTAGAGATAAATTAAAATAGAATAGAATTATAATGATACATTGAAAATTAGACAGAAAAAAAAACGAAGACAATTTGAGAATGTTTAAAATTATAGTAAAAGTGCTTTTTAAAATAGTTTTCTTCTTAAAAATATATTAAATATTTTTTTAAATTTTTAATCAGTAAATTAAAATTATAAAAATAAACACTAAAAAATCAATTTAATATTTTTTAAAAATAAAAATAGTTTTAAAATATATATAAAAACAAAATATCATGATTCATCGTTTAATGCTGCAATGAACACGCTGGGATTTTGGCACCATAGATCCTTGTGGAATACGCACAATATCCCCATGGTGGAGATAGCAGATCAGTGGAACTAGCAAGGTGTACTGCATTATATATAAGATCCTAGCAGTTTTGACCCTCTCGTCTGTGATAGATTCTAGCAGTGTACGGTGTACCAAATTCGAATGCATGGCCCAATATGGAACCAATAATTTGAATATATATCCAAATCAACACATTTTTTTTTAAGAAATAAAACTGTATAAAGGACCAGCAAGTTTCCCCTTTTTTTTTTTTCATTGATCGGTTTAGAAATATAATTGCTATTATTTTTTAAAATACATTAAAATAATTTTTTATATATTTTTAAAATCAAGGCATTAAAATAATTCAAAATATAAAAAAATTAAATTTTTCCACATTTCAAAACACTCTTTTAAATTTAACATGTGATTGCTTATTTTGATAGTTACGCTACCTATAGGAGTTAGACCCGACTTATTTATTCAGACTGGTTTAAGAAATTTAGAATCCAAAACATAAAATAAATAGTCAAATATAGTTATCTAATCAGATTTATTCCATGTAGATTAACATAGAAAACTCATTATACGAGAATATGGAATAGATCAGGTTCTTAATTTAATCAAATAAATTATTAATCATATAAAAATCAGTTGATCCAATTAAATCTAATCATGTTAGCATCAAAAGAAATTTACGAAATAACATGGCTTTAAGAAAAACAATTAACCCAATAACCTCGTGTTATCCTGTAATAATTCTAACAACAACGAGACCAACAGACCCCGCCCATAATACTCTGTGATGAGAGTTTGAAAATAATCGAAGAGCTATATTTCACCGATGATTTTAAATCTGTAGCGTGGCTATTTAATCTTCATTTATTATGAGCTGGTGGGTAGATAATATCTGACTGTTTAATAAAAAATAAAATAAAAAAACATAACACAGCTAACTTTCTTATTTTTTATTTATTTTCCCGAAGTTGAGTTGACCCATTCCAACAAAATAAATAAATGGGACGGTTAATTGAACAACTTCTGCGTTCGAAAACTAGCATTCTAACACATGAAAAATACATATTTAATGATTTTTATTATTCAAAAAGCAAAACCACGCATGTTCTGTGCAGAAACGCTCCTAGCAGAGAATAAGCAAGCTGGACTCAATGGGCGTCAACTGGCAATTAATTAAAGAAGAGAAACCATATATATATATATATATTAATTACAACCCATTATAATTTTTATATTTGAAATACATATAAAAATAAAATGAATTAACAATCTTCAATATCTTGCTCTTCAAACCAATCATTGATAAAATAAAATAAGCACAGTTATATCTTTACTAGAAAAAGGCTAATATCGACTACCCGCTATCCATCAATAATTTCATCGATGTAAAATTATTCTTCCTCCGATTCCTTATCTGCATGTTGTACCCGTCTTAAATTCTTAATATACCTTGAGAATAGTATATTGATTGCGCCGAACGGGTCAATGTTATTTTTTTAAAATGTAAAAAAAAATACTGAGTATATAGAATGTTATAATTTTTTTTAGTTTGATGGTTATGCTATACCCGAACTTAAATCTGGCAACCATGTTAGACCTAAAGTGCTTGCCAGACCCAAACAAATAATAAACAAACATGATATAATTGTGCATTTTAGTTGTCAAAAGAGAGAAAAGAAAAAAAAACACAAACAATTGATCATTAATGGCAATCCAATTATGATATGTCTACACGTGCCGCACCATGTGAAATAGGGTGTCTTTGTGCATCTATCTAGAAGGCAAATGGTCGGATTTGGCTACTAGAAAATGTCTCACACAACTTTTTAATAATAAGAATGATGCGCACATGTAAAACACGCGTCATCAACTTTTTAAATAAAAAATAAAAAAAACATCAGAATCTATCCCAGGGCAAGGAACCTATTTAGCCAAAATTTCACTTTGGTAAATTTTGTGCGAACACCCTTTATAATCATTTTAGTTACACACTATATCCATATAAATTTTAGCAATAATCTATATCTAAAGTTACATTGAAATCCTGAAATCCTCGTATCATTTAACTTTTATAAAATAATATTTACAACACTCACACACATATTATTAATATTTTTCTTTCCAGTATTCGTGTAACCTCTACTCATCTAACATCAAGGGAGAAAATATCCACCTCTAGCGCGTCGGTGCAGCCAACACCATTATTTCTTAGGAACCCTTTTGGTAAGATAAATTACAATAACAGTGATATCATCATGAAAAGGCCACCGCATTCCCTTTTTATTTTTCTTTTCGTCATTATATGTACTTCGTCTCTCTTTTCCTTGCAGCCTCCTGAATAGCAACTCTCAGAACCGCCCAAGGAATTGTCAAGTACAAGCAACTCCATCCAATTAAACACGTTCGCTAAGGGCATTTTTTAAATATTATTTTTAATGTTAATTTAAGGAGGAATTTTGATATTTTTTTAGCAATTAAATTCTATTCTGAATTCTGAAACAATAGCTAATCATGATATAATTAATGATATGATTAGAAAAACAGGACTGCTTGCTTATATAATTTAACTCGTATTTATTATAAACAATGGGAATGGCTGAAATTATAGACTATGATTATCTCAATGAATGCTCAAGTCACAATGATTGTGGCTGGTTTTTAGATGAAAACCAATCAAGCCATTAAAAGTCACAACCCAAAAACTTCGAAAACGTAATTAATTAAACATTTTTTTGAGCATTATCCATCAAGTCTCGAAGGTAAGCAATTAATTAATTAATTGAATATTATCCTAATCATGAAGTCATTCACATCCTGTCGTGGCATCTATATGTTTTCTTGCATTTTATTCGGCAAAGGTCGCACGTTAATTCTGCTTTTCTGCCTTAGAAAATGCCGATGATTGGCCAGTTGATTACGTGCTTAATTATAAGCTCTTTCCGTCTAGTTATTTAAAGGAAACGGTCGAGGTACTATCGTCGTTGGCATCACGTGACGGTTGGAGCAGGTGTGTTTGAGATGCTGCGTTCCATTATTGTTGGAGATAGCAAGAAATGTTGTCCACCTTGACAACCTTTGTTCACCTTGACAACGTTGAAAGGGTTTGGAAAGGGATTTTACCTGTATTTTTTAAAAAATTAATTTTTAATAATTTTTTGATGGTTTGATGCACTAATCTTAAAAATAAATTTTAAAAATTAAATAAAATATTATTTTAATATAAAAATATTTTTAAAAATAGTTATAACTATATTTTCAAACATGTCCATGTCAATCATGTTATTATTATTATTTTTATAAATAAATATGTATTCTCAAAGTTAATCATTTTAATGCTGACGTGACAAATGATGTCACTGGTGAAAAAAGTAGAAAGAAAAAAAAAACAAAGAGAAAGAGGGGAAATTTCGATTTCATAGTTAGTTTAGGCTAGTTGATTTTTGATTATTTCTTATATATCCAGTGAAAAAATCAAGTGGAAAAAAAAATAACAAGGGGGAGCTCTTCTAATTTCTAGCTAGGTTATTATTATTATTATTTTTTATATCTTCTTGGAAAGGTAAATAAATATTTTTAAAAATGTTTTCCTTGTCACCAGCACCACATCATCAATCGCTTGTCACATTATCATTTAAATACATGTCACACATGTCACCTCAACACTATAATAACACCTTATTATAATTGTTATTCGTAATTGTTATGGTCGTGAGAATGAACAAGTGATGACAGGAAAACAGTATATGATGATGCTGTTAAAATTGTATTTTATAAAAAAATTAATTTTTAGAAAATTTCTATATTTTTTTATATACTAATATTAAAAATAATATATTTTTGAAAAAATTATTTTACTATATTTCTAAATTAAAAAATATTTTAAATCATAACCATCTAAGCTCTCTCGAAATAGTCTCATTTCAAATTGACAAAAATATCAGTGGAGTATAAAAATCAAAATAAATATCCCTTTGCTTTTCAATCACATCTCTATACCCTGCACCGGGAGCTCCTGGGCTGTATAATGTAAATCAATGTTGGACCTAGTCCAATTTCTTACATTAGTTTTTAGGCCCAATCCCATGGTGGGCTTACGTTTTGAGGACTGTAAATGATTTCCATGGTCAACATTATGTGTTGTGTGTTATCGACCAACCCGGCCCCAAACCTAAATTCCCTAACAATTATCCTCTGAGGTGGGCCAGGTGGCAAATGGGTGGGGTAAAAAAGGGTGTGAAATGTGTTTTACCCATGATTCATTTATCATCTATTTATTTTTTAAATGGATAATCATACCCATTAAGTCTTACATCGATCGATTTAAATTATTGTACTTGTTTTTTTATCAATTTGATATTCAGAGATGCAATTGAAAAAATAAATCATATCAATAACAAAATTATAATTTAAAAAATTACAAGGACTAAAAACCTTTCCAATAAGGATTGATTTGTCATAAATAAAATTCTAGGAGTAAAACCAAAAACTTTATAGGTCTAAAATGAATATTCTCAAAATTTCCAGGTTTAAAGGAAGGAAAATTACAATTGAGAAAAGGACAAGAGAGATATTTATGGTCCTCCCCTTGCCCCTTGCATCCTCAAGTTCTTATTCGTAATGCAAGACAAATAAAATACTCTATCATCCACCCCTCGCCCGTCTTGATAGATACACCTGACCATAACAGTTTAATATTTTAATATTTACAATTATTTTTTAAAATATTTTTTAATTAAAAATACATTAAAATAACGTGTTTTCCATCGAAAAGTATTAGATCACCTGTAGTTCCCAAACGGGCACTTGAGGGATAAAACAAGTCTTCAAGTTTTTTACTGGACAGCTCATACAAACAGCTAGCTAGCTCACAAAATCGAGCAACCTGCCCTGCTCGGGACGACACTTGGTTGCCTTTTGAATGAACGTCGTCTGTTGATGATTGACGGTCGTCCATTCTAGCCTTTACGATATCGTTTTCAGTCTTTGGTCTTTAGCTCGGGCCACGGGGTATTGCACGTGCCTCTCCCTTATTTGGTCCTGAGCACCTTCCCCCACCCTTTCCAACTGAAAAAAAAAAGAAAAAGAGAAGCAAAAAGACTTTCTATCAATTTCTTTTTTATTGACTTGACAAAAAAATCTATACGGCGTATGACTTGGTTCAGTGGCCGAGTTATTAGGTGTTGTTTGGTTAATTTACATTCAATTATTTTATCTTAAATGAGATCGTTTTATTTTTAAAATATTTTTAGAAAGGGATCCAATCATATCCTACTCAAGTTAATTGAGTCAACTGTGTTACACTTTATTTAACCAGGTTATCTCATTATTGATTGAGTTAATGTTTTAATATATAATTTTTATTTAATTTTATTTTTAGTTATTGAATTGATTTTTTCCCATAAATCTATATAATAAATAAGATCACATGAGTTGATTCTCATGTAAATTAATTTAAAATATACATTAATAAAATAATTAGATCAGGGTTTTTTATGATTAAATAATTATATTGAATTTTATGATAATGTAAAATTTTATTTATTACAATTAAAATACTATTTTGTTATGTATAAATTTTTTAATCCAAACCGAAAAAAATAAGTAAACTAGTTTAAATATAAATTTTTTTTTAAAAGGAAATAAGTCTCTTCAAGAATGACATCTCCTTAAAACAACTCCTATCAACAAATACATATAAAAATAACGATAAAAATAAAATGACAGGTAAACATTTTGAGTCCAGCGACAAATTAGTTAAGCATTAAAGAGAGGAAAGGAGGGGGCGGATTTCTCTGACTTTTCAAACCCCCCCCACAAAAAAAGAAAAGAAATCTTCCTCCTTCGCTCTCTCTCTCAGCCACTCACTTGCCACTCCACTACCGTGTTTCTTTGCCGTGTCACTGTTGTTTTTCTCTGTTAGCTGATCGTCAATCTTCACAAAGGAAGGATGTCAAATTTTTCCAATCAGATCAGAGCGTCTTCGTCTCTGATCAAACGGCTCAGACAAAGAATGACGAATCCGGCGGCCCTGATGCAGGCTACTAGACATTTCACTACATTGGAGGGCCACCGTCCTACCATTGTTCACAAACGGAGCCTTGATATTCTTCACGATCCCTGGTTCAACAAGGTATTATCATTAATAGTTCAATAATCATTTTTCACTCTTCCTTCCTTTCTAATCTCAATTTTGGTAACCTTTTTTATTTTAATTTTATGAAGGGAACAGCGTTTTCTATGACAGAACGCGACCGTCTCGATCTACGGGGACTTCTCCCTCCCAATGTTATGACTTCTGAACAGCAAATTCAACGCTTCAGTATGTTTTCTTTTCTAATTTTGTGCTGATCTGAGTATTTTTTTATTTGAAGCAGAATATTAAGCGAATACTTGTTTTGATAAATGACAGAGGCTGACCTGAAGAGGCTTGAAGTGCAGGCAAGAGACGGACCATCTGATCCATATGCGCTGGCTAAGTGGCGGATACTTAATCGATTACATGATAGGAATGAGACTATGTACTACCAGGTGATGTACTCTTTTTTTTTTCCCCTTCTAATTTTACATTTGAGTTATTTTAATTAAGTTTTTTGAGTTTTTTTTTTAAATAAAATGTTTAGGAGTGATTGGTAGTTTATACCCTTTTGATTTGGCACTGCTTATCGTGGATTGAATTTCTTCTGCTTTAGCTCATTTATCTGCTTCATGCTTTGGACTCTGAATTCTAAGTAGCTATGAATGTTCAATGTTTGAGTTCCATTTCATGCTCTTTGTTCCTATGTCGAAACCTGACTTCTGGCCATGTCACACCGATTACGAGTTATACCAGCAGCAGAATTTTGTGACAACATCTGTTTTTGTGGTTGCTGGTTGATGACTAGCCATAAAACCTGTTAACAATGCTTGTTAGAGAAAAAAAGAGAAAGATTTATTGTAAAAGGTTGGGTGTGCGCATAGATGTTTTCATTTTTCTAAAACTCTGGGGGGAAATCCCTTCTGCTTATGCAAAAGTCCCCCTGCTCTTCATCTTTGTATTCTCTCTCTTTCATTGTCATTCCCTTGGCAACTGGTTTGCACACAGTGAGACATCCCATCCCAATACAATGTTAGTTGGTTGACAACCTTGGTTTAAGAGGTGTTTGTTTGTTTGTTGAGTATCAATTGGTCTTCCTCTCCATCATCCATGTGATTAGCTAGGGATTCTACTAGAAATCACTTCTCTGCTATGCTCTATCAGATACTCTAATTTTTCATGTATTCCTTTTGCAATTCTTCAGAGGATGAAGGCTGAAATATAGCTTGTACATCACACTGTTTTGGGCAGCCAATGACATTATGCACCCTAACCTCTTAGGCTTCTTTATTTTGGCCATGATATGCCAGGTTATAATACTACTTCTGAATTTGACAGGTTCTAATTGCCCATATTGAGGAATATGCACCCATAGTTTATACCCCAACTGTTGGTCTTGTTTGCCAAAATTACAGTGGTTTGTTTAGAAGACCAAGGGGAATGTATTTCAGTGCTGAAGACCGTGGAGAAATGATGTCCATGGTGTATAACTGGCCAGCTGAGCAGGTATCTTGCTTTTATCAGTTATGCATTTAACAATGGACTTCTTTGTGTCTTGAATTATTATTCCATTGGGATGATGAGAGCAAGGAGGGGTAGAGGGAATATAAACAGAAAAGAAGATGGAAGGGTTGTGTTATAACCACATGATTGTCATGCCAGGGCCATCATGATGGCTTGATGAAGTATACGCAGGACCTTAGACTTTAGAACATCAATTGCAGATTTTATTTACTCTTCTTTTTGTTCTCGATGACTACAGGTTGACATGATTGTTGTTACGGATGGAAGCAGGATATTGGGTCTTGGAGATCTTGGAGTTCAGGGAATTGGTATTTCTATTGGGAAGCTAGATTTGTATGTTGCTGCTGCTGGGATAAATCCTCAAAGGGTATATCTTGTTTACATGTCTCTATTGAATAAACATTTTTTACCTGTTTGTATGATAAATGTTCCAGAAAAGCAGTAAATATGTTTCGTCCATATATCATCTGTGTTCCCAATACCAAACTGATAATCTTTTGATCATGCCCGCCATCTAATAAACCGTCTTTACACCTGAGTCTGGAACAGAAAATTCTTGGACGTAGCTATTAAAGTATAGATGGAACTTGTATGAGATAGCAAATCTTTAACCTGAAGTTGTGCCAAATTGATGACACAAGTTTTCATCACAGCTTGCAGTGTCAATTCTTCAATTTCTTGTAATTATCCATGTATCAGGAATAAATAATGTTGAAAATGTGACACAAAGCATTAACACTGTAGGTAATGTGTATTACTACCTTGTGGCATCTGAATTCATGTGATGCTGTATTTAATTTCTGTAGGACCTAATATTATATTCACTGAGATGATTTGTTTGCATTTTTTTCCTTTCCTTCGTATTTTTTTTTGAACATTTTCCTTCTCCTTGTAAATGCTTATTTTGATTGTATTTAATTTCTGTAGGACCTAATATTATATTCCTTGTTTGCATTTGTTTGCATTGTAAATACTTCTACCTTGATTACAACTTAAAATTTATGAAATTTGAGAGCAAGTGTGTCTTCTAGTTAATTGTATATTGCTGGATTCTTTTATTGCAGATTCATGACGTCTTCTAATGAATTCTTGGTGTATAATTACTCTAGTCAATTTTTTGTTTAACTATTTTTAGATTCTGCCATACTGAATTTCTTCTTTAACCTCTTACCGTAGTGAAGTAGACTATTTTTTTTACAGAACTTTACTGTTGTTTTCTTGCCTGTTCTAGGTGCTTCCTGTCATGATTGATGTTGGAACTAACAATGAGAAGTTACTCAAAGATCCCATGTGTGAGTGTGTCTCTCTACTTGATCATTTTGAAGATCTTTTAGGACAGCACAAGAAATAGCATCTTTATTTATAATAGAGCTGTTCACCTATTGTGACATTGTCCAACGTATAGTCATCACAGTTATTAGTATTTTTTAGATATGTTTAATTTGTCTCAATGACAAGGGACACTTTGTGGTATTCTTTGCCAATAGATTTGGGATTACAAGAACCCCGTCTAGATGGTGATGAGTATATTGCAGTCATTGATGAATTCATGGAGGCAGTGTTTACTCGCTGGCCACATGTGATCGTGCAGGTAACTTCAATTGTTATGTGTAGTTAGTCTAGTAAAACTTTGTTAGACAACGCCCCCCCCCCCCCATTTTTCACTATTTTTGGGAGTTACTAATGCCCTATGTTTATTCAGTTTGAAGATTTCCAAAGTAAGTGGGCATTCAAGCTGTTGCAGCGATATAGGAATACCTACAGAATGTTCAACGATGATGTCCAGGTAATTAAGTATCTGTATTTAATAACATAGCACCTTTTTATTTTCCTGAAGTGTATTACAGGGGGTATTGCCAATGTACAGTCACTTTGCAACACTACTTGTTTGGCTGGTCTTTGCTAATATAGTAAGTAAATATGATTAGTTTGCTGCATTGTAACCCCCAGTCTAAAAGAAGGCCTTAAATAGTTATTAAGTGAGAATGTTTTAGGTTTATGGTAATTTTGTAGTAAGAAATAGATGGAATAGAATGAGCACAGGACTTGATGAGAGGCACATATACAAAACAGAAGGAACACAGCGTAGGTCCTGCATTTCAAACCAAAGAGCCTATTTTCCCTCTTCAGCCAGAAAATTGAGTTTGTAAAACCAAAGACATATAGGAAATAATCATAATCCCCAAAGTTTTCATTCGCTTAATGAACAATTTGCATGGCACTAGACATGGAAGTGGATTATTGCCAAGGTAATTATCATATCAGTTTGCATGTCTTCTATGAGTATGCAAATTTCATAGCTTCAACATTTCAATATTTAATCTGCTTGCATGATTTGATGCCACTCCATGGCACAGGGAACGGCAGGTGTTGCTATAGCTGGTCTTTTAGGAGCTGTAAGAGCACAAGGAAGGCCTATGATTGATTTTCCGAAGCAAAAGATTGTTGTTGCTGGTGCTGGAAGGTAACCTGTTTGTCCTTGTCAACACCCAAGTATAAATTCTTTGGGGTAGACTGAACGGTGAATGTCCAAAGTTTTTATCACTTTAATACTTGATTTACACCCGGAAAGTCAAGATTGTTTTTTGTAGCAATCTAATTTTCAGAAGTTGCATTCCATTGATTTGTTGCATGAAAGCATAGAATGCTCCATAAAAACTGTCTTCCTCTTCTTTGCAATGCAAAAATCAAGACAAGAAAAATGTTCTAATAAGCAGGGACCAGGAGGTG
Source organism: Populus alba x Populus glandulosa (assembly GCA_033617975.1). Taxonomy (NCBI): domain Eukaryota; kingdom Viridiplantae; phylum Streptophyta; class Magnoliopsida; order Malpighiales; family Salicaceae; genus Populus; species Populus alba x Populus glandulosa. The sequence goes on along the minus strand of CM066156.1, from coordinate 2,758,948 downwards.
GAATTATCCTTGAATGATGGAAATTAAACTGAAAGTTGACTCAGATAGTTGAGATATTGTGAACATGTCATGCTCTTTGAGACTTGGTTGAAGCTGGTAATACAGTTAAAGGTTTCAGGGCAAATAAAATGACAGTGGTTTAATTTGTGAAATGGCACTTGGCACTTGCGTGTATGATACAATATACTAAGGTTTGTTTGCATAATCTTTGCTCATCTGCAGTGCAGGAATAGGGGTTCTCAATGCTGCCAGGAAAACAATGGCTAGAATGCTTGGAAATAATGAATCTGCTTTTGAAAGTGCAGGAAGACAGTTCTGGGTAGTTGATGCTAAGGTGAGAAATGGTACTTGTTGGCCTCAAATTCTATATCATGTATGCATTGTATTTTTCAAACTGTATTTCCTGTTTCCTAATATTTTCATAGCTAAGAAAAACTCACACCACCCTGCTTGCCAGTTATATATACTTTAGTGCTCAACTGCGTGGTCATAGGCTTCAAGTTTATTATTTTATATCTATGTCCATTAGATTTGCATAATTTCTGTTTTATGAAACAGCTTTCACTGCTGGCAAGGTATTGTAAAACTGCTGTGATTGACCTAGATAATCTTGTGGAGGCTCCTAGGATCTTCTTTTCTTGTTGCAGTTGTACTTTGAATTTTAAGAATGGTTGAGCTGGATCTACCTTCTTGATACTAGCTTGTCATCCATATTTCAGATGCCCTTTCCATTATAGGCATGATAATTGAACTTGTTGCTTTGTATACCCAGGGTCTTATTACAGAGGAACGTGAAAATATTGATCCGGAAGCTCTGCCATTTGCAAGGAAGGTCAAAGAAGCTAGTCGTCAAGGATTAAGGGAAGGTGCAAGTCTTGCAGAAGTGGTGTGTAAAACTCTCTCTTGATAGTTAATCTTCTATGTACAGCCATGGCTATCTGGGTGAAATCATTTAGGACAAAATCACCGTACTTTTTAAAAGATTATTGTTTTTTCATTACTGTCCTCATCTTGGTTGATCTTCCCTAACCAGGTGCGAGAAGTGAAACCTGATGTGCTTCTTGGATTATCTGCAGTTGGAGGTTTGTTCTCAAAGGAGGTAGAAAACCCATCTAACCCAGTTATAATTCAAACAAAATCTTGTTGTACATGATACATAGTAGGATACATGAGAATTTATCACCAATTTTTTTTGCACAATTAGAAATTTTTTTGCACACATGAAGGGTTATACAAGTGATAAATTACCGCTGATGTAAACTGGATGTTGTGGATACTTGCAGGTATTAGAGGCCCTCAAAGGTTCAACTTCGACTAGACCAGCCATATTTGCTATGTCAAATCCCACAAAAAATGGTATAAAGTTTGCCCCTTTTTTTTGCTTGTTGCCCACTGTAAGAAAGAATGCCTGGTTTTTGTACTGTTTCTTGAATTGACCTAATGAATTTTTCTTCCTTTTGTCTTATTTTCGCTTTCCTTTTCCTCTCTGTTTTGAATAGCCGAATGCACTCCTGAAGAAGCATTTTCCATTGTGGGTGACAATATTCTTTTCGCAAGTGGAAGTCCATTCCAAGATGTGGATCTTGGTATGCATTATGGCTTAAACGTCTTAATTTGATCATGAATAAATGGTTCTTCGAATTAATGAAGCACCAATGCTTTGTGATTTGTACTGCTGCTTGAAAGCCATCTTTTGCTACATTTCAACTTGAGATGGATAGTTCTTGTTATGACATGCCAAGAATGTCTATAGTCCATCTCTTTATTTTCTCCAAATAAGAGTTTACTTGAAATTATTAACATGATTGAAAGAGTTTTTTAAAACTTTTGTTGCTGCAGGAAATGGTCATATTGGCCACTGCAACCAGGGAAACAACATGTATCTCTTTCCAGGGTCAGTTTTCCCAATTAAAATTTTTCAAGCTAAACTAATATAGTCATGCATATTCCAATTTTCTTACCACCTATTGACGCTTCTATCCTTGCAGTATCGGACTTGGGACTCTACTTTCTGGTTCTAGGATCATTTCTGATGGCATGCTACAGGCTGCTGCTGAATGGTAATTTTTTTACATATCCTTTCTGAAGTAAGTCGACTGAAGCATTTTCTACAATTTGTGAAATTTTTAGTAGTTCATCATCCAGAGACAATTCAAGAATTTATAGATATTTTGGATTAAATATGTTGGTGTTGCTTTTCCAAGAAATTTAAATAGACTACGATATAACCAGGAAAACAAATTAATAATGTACTGGTTGTGTTAAGAATCACTAAGAAAGATGCTTCATTTTACTTCTTTTTTTGACAATTATGTTTCAGTATTGATTATCTAACTTCAAGTTGAAAATTACAGCCTAGCCGAATATATGGCAGAGGAGGAGGTTCTAAACGGAATCATATACCCTTCAACATCTAGGTGCTTTTATCTCTTCAATTTTCTATCCAGTGAGCTGAAAAAGCTTTGCAATCTAAAGGTTGTGTGTATGTTCCTGACTTCATAGCTTCTTACATATTTGCAGAATACGAGATATAACAAAGGAAGTGGCTGCAGCTGTGGTGAAGGAAGCCATAAAAGAGGATCTTGCAGAAGGATACCGTGAAATGGATGCTAGGGAGCTCCAGAAACTCAGCCAGGTGTGTTTACTATTTGTTTGAAAACCCTTTATTATAGCATTAGCATGATACCTGAAGTTGAAGTTGCCCATCTTGTTTGCATACTTATGGATGATCTAGTTGTTGAATTAAGAGGATTTTTTTTACCTGAAACTGTACTCTTGGGACTTGAGTCAGGTTTTTTTTTTTTTTTCCATGTGAATGGCACAAAAAGATCCATATCCAACTAGTTTGGGATTGAGGCTTAGTTGTGGTATCTGAAAATTGAAATGACGTGGATGCGTAATATTTGAGAACAGCATTGGTTTCTCATTGCTTATTGAATTTTTCAATTACATTGTCACCCTTATTCCCAATACCTACAATGGAATGCGAACGATTGCTTGACATTGAAAGGTCAACTTGTCCTTGAAATGAGTGGTAGGTGTGTTGTAGTCTAGATGAGAAAGTCAAATATGATTAAAGTTTAGCGGGTGCATTTGGGATGCTTGCTTCTGTTTTCATCTTGGCTGATACAAGCAATTGAGAATTTTAGGCTAACTCATTCCACCCTAATTTGATTCTAAAGAAACAGAACCTAAATAGCATTTGAAGTTGAAACCTTTTTTCACCAGTAATTCTTATCTTTTGGTGATCTGGACTGCATGGCAGTTCCTGATTCTCATGCTTATTCATGCAAGGCCAATCCTAGACAGTTTTTAATTTCACACTCCCACCTGATTTACAGGAGGAAATTGTAGAATATGTGAAGAATAACATGTGGAGTCCGGATTACCCAACACTGGTCTATAGGAGGGATTGAAACCTGAGAAATACGCACCAAATTGGTCATCAAGCCTTGCCAGCAGGAGAAAAGTGGGGTTCAAACATGTTGTCAACGAATTTTACGTTGCAGCTTGGCAAGGGCATTTTATGTTTTCCACTCCATTAAATTGTTGATTAGTTGGCTCTTATAAAGGGCTCACATTTCAGTTTTCTGTGATCTCCTCAGTGGTGTTTTGTGCTCCTTAGCTTCCTGCCTGTACAGGTAAGCCAGCTGAAATCTCTTAAAATTGATGTGAATCTGAGCTTTTTATGCGTTCCGTGTAAAACTATGCTTTAGTGGTGGCTTTGTAATTATATATATGCATGAGCTCAAGCAACTGTAAAATTTTTTTGTTTAAATTTGTAATGCATATGATGCAGATAGTTGAATGCTTTCATCATTGAGTTGTGATTGCAGCTCAAAACTTTGAGCTGTGTGCTTGTTTATTTGCCCCGTGGCTCCTTGAAAAAGTTGTTTTCTTCCTAATTAAATATCATAAAAAACTACTGCTTGTGAACAATAAAGTCACTGCATGCATAATAATAAAAGAAAAGGCACCGGATCATGCAAGTTATCTGGTGCTATTGCGGAATCATGTCGGATATAACGGTCGAATTTGAGATTTTGTTTTTTTGAACTGAACTAGAGATTATTATCGAAGTGAACTTTCATACCGTGTTAAAACGCATAGTTATTATAACTGTCTTGGTGCCTCATTTACTTTGGGTAAATTTTAAAAATATCGAAACAATATTATTTTGAATAAAAATTTAAAAAATAAAATGACTCGGGTAGGTCTAGTTCGGTTGATTAGGTTCACAGATTAATTGCAAGTCTTTACACCTGGTGGTCCTCTTCGGGTTGGTTGGGTTCGCTTGGTTTAATGCTAGTCTAGCTTGGTTATAATTTTAGCTCAAATTAAAAAGTTAATAAATTTTTCTTCGTGAAGTTCAATAAAATAAAAGAAAAGGAAAAACTCATTTGATGCAGGCTCAATTTGGATCGTGGTTAATAGCTGTTGCCAGGGTATAATTCAATTAAATAGTGGTATGTGATGTAGAAGTTTCTTAATCAATTTAAAGTTTGACCTAACCAAGAGTTGATACGATTAAAGTCTCGAGAACATTCCAAAGTGTCGAATATAAAAATGAGCTTTCTTAATATTTATTTTTTCGGGGCAGAAACAACAATGGACCCTATAAATGCTTGTTTGAATTGTGATTGATACATAATGTATTTTTAAGATTAATTTTATTTGAAAATATATTTATATGATTTATTTATTTATTTTTGATACCTGCACAATAAAACTATTAAAAAACATAAAAAATAATTAATTAAATATTTGTTTAAGCTAAACACAATTTCAAAAATTAGATTATATATTTGCAGGTTCAGCCCATCAAACTGGAATAGACCGGACCGTGGATGCTTAGAATTTAAAATTCCAATCTCAAGGAAAACAACCGCTCGGGCTTCCTAAATGAGTTCGCTTCTATATATTATATTATTTTTATATTATCAAACACATATTTAAAATTGTAATGTATAGTATTTTTCAAAACAACGTTTTACTTGAGAATGTATTATTTTTTTATATTAACATATCAAAACCATTAACAAATACTCAAAATCAATAAATATTTTAATAAAATTAATTTAATATTTTTTTGAAACAAAAAATATTTTTAAAAAACATTTAAAAACAAAAATAAAAACAATAACAAACACCATCTAACTAGGTGAAAAATAGCATCATAATTTATTCTCAAATAATAAATAAATAAATAAATAAATAAATAAATGAATAATTAAAAATCTCAGCAAAAATGAGTGGATGTTTACAAGGAAAACGGCTTTATTTCTGCAATTATGTTAAAAAACAGTGGTCCACAACTTTGGCAACGTTCAAAATTCAAAAAAACTCGAACGCGTGACAGTAAAATCATAAAAGCCAAGCCAAAGGAGCCAAGTAGCCACCAGAAAAGAGTCAAGTCACCGGCATACACACAGCCACAGGGACCAAGCAATTGGCACTGACATTTCTAACAAAACAGGCACCTCAAAGCCAAACGTTTCTTCGTTGAAACTTCTCTGCTCTTACTTGTTCTAGAAAAACAAAATTTTGAGCTTATTTTAGGGTTTTTTTTGAAAATTTTCAAAGATGACAACCATGGAGAGCTTGATAGGGTTAGTAAATAGAATCCAGAGAGCTTGTACAGTTCTCGGTGACTACGGTGGCGTTGATAACGCTTTCTCTTCCCTTTGGGAAGCTCTTCCCTCTGTTGCCGTCGTTGGTGGACAGGTAACAAGGCCCTCTTTCTTTTCTTTTGTTTTCTTTTCAACTAAAGACAGAGTTTGAAACTTTTTCTAGCTAGAAAGATATTTGAGAGAATTTTTGGAAATTTTCGTGTGGAGAAGAGACAAGGCGAGATTTTTCAGGGATAAAAACAAAATATTTATAAAATTTTGATTTGATTTTGGATGTCGAGAGCAGAGTTCAGGAAAATCTTCAGTCTTGGAAAGCATAGTCGGTCGAGACTTTCTTCCCAGAGGATCAGGTTTGTGCCTTTTTTGTCCCTTTAATTTTTATGAGTTTTTTTTGGTGTAAAAGATGTTTGCTCATGGGGTATTTATTTATTTTTTTGATGAATCTTAATTGCAGGGATTGTGACAAGGAGGCCTCTAGTACTGCAGCTGCATAAGACTGAGGATGGGTCACAAGAGTATGCTGAATTTCTTCATCTCCCGAAAAGACGATTCAGTGATTTTGGTATTTTTTTAAGTCCTATTATTGCTTGGATTCTACTTACTTTCTTGTCAATTTGATAAATTGTTGCTGATTTTTTTTTGTAATGTGCAGCTGTGGTGCGAAAAGAAATTCAGGATGAAACTGATAGAATCACTGGGAAAACCAAACAAATTTCTCCTGTTCCTATCCATCTCAGCATCTATTCTCCAAATGGCGCGTGATTAATTTATTTTCAATTTTATTTGATCTTGAACACGTGGATTAGTTGTCAACTGTGCTGTTTTCTTAAGTTGTCTGTCTTGCACCAATGTTATGCTTAAGGTCTGAACTTATGTTTACTTGGTCTGCTTTGTTTTGCAGTTGTCAACTTAACCCTGATTGATTTACCTGGTTTAACAAAAGTTGCTGTTGGTATGTTTTTGCTTTAATCGGTGATCTTGTATTCATGTTTGCACATGTTTTGGTTTTATCTATTAGTGTTGAATGGTCACAAATATTTTAATCTTCAGAGGGACAGCCTGAAAGTATTGTTCAGGACATCGAGACTATGGTCCGCACTTATGTTGAGAAGGTAATGATGCCTTGCATTTCATTTTTAAACTGGGAAATGGTGGTCATTTGGGCGAGTTTTGTTGCGTTTCAACACAATATGCTTAAATTGTCTTGATATTTTAAACATGGCTGCATCATTCTGGCTTGTCTTCTATATTACATGTTTTATATCTGTAGTCTTTTATGCCCCAAGGGACTGGTGGAACTTTCAAAAGTAGGATGCATCCATAACATTTTGACATTTCATGCTGGAATTTAAATGTTAAGTGAAATGGCCTGATTCAAACATGTGTGCCGAACATGTGCCTGAGTGGTTCAAGACTTTACTTTTGATTCTGCAATGAATTGCATAGATGCGTGATAGAGAAGAAATGCACAATGTTTCTTGCATCCAAATGTGATCTTTCCTTGTGCATGTTTTTATGCTCTAACCGATCAAACTAAACATGTTGATGAAATGGCCTGGTTCAAAAATGTGTGTTGAACATGTGCCTGAGAAGTTTAAGACTTCTGTTCTGTAATGAATTGCATTGATGGGTGATAGAGATAAGAAATGCACAATGTTTCTTGTATCCAAATGATATCTTTCCTTGTGCATGTTTTATGTTCTAACCGATCAAACTAAATGTGTGCAGCCGAATTGTATTATACTTGCTATATCTCCAGCCAATCAAGATATAGCAACTTCAGATGCTATCAAGCTTGCTAGGGAAGTGGATCCCTCAGGTATTTTATTGCATATAGCTAAGTGCCTGAGCTATAATTCACTGGAAACATTTTGTTACTTGGTTTAGGGTTCCCTTACCTATTCTTGTGCATCACTTTGCCCAGGTGAACGAACTTTTGGGGTGCTGACTAAGTTGGATTTGATGGACAAAGGGACCAACGCCTTAGATGTAACCCCTCCCCTCTCTCTCTCTCATACACACACACTCAACTCGGGCACACACATGCCCTAACTTCACACCCTCAAGCACACACCTTTCTTGTAATTTCTAAATCAAAATCCAATGAAATTGCTTATTTCATAATCAAGAATTAAAAATATCATTTTCTGTTTGTACTTAAGGTTCTTGAAGGAAGATCTTATCGGCTGCAGCATCCTTGGGTTGGAATTGTGAACCGATCCCAAGCTGACATTAATAAGAATGTTGACATGATTGTGGCAAGGCGCAAGGAGCGTGAGTATTTTGCAACTAGTCCTGATTATGGGCATTTAGCCAATAAAATGGGTTCAGAATATCTGGCAAAACTTCTTTCAAAGGTTAGATATTCCACATGCTGTATTGACTCCAGGATTTCTTTTTTCCAAAACATAAAGAAATAAAATAAAATCATGGCATTATTTTAATGGCATGACCTTGGTTTCAGCACTTGGAGTCTGCAATTAGGGCTCGCATACCAAGCATCACATCCTTGATTAACAAAACCATTGATGAGCTTGAATCAGAGATGGACCATCTGGGTAGACCTATTGCTGTTGATGCTGGGGTGAGTAGTCTATTTCTTCCCTAGTCATTCCTGGCAACCCTCCTTTTATTCCTCGTGTATGGCTGATGTTTTGTGCTTTAGGCTCAATTATACACCATATTGGAACTTTGCCGTGCATTTGACAAGGTATTCAAGGAGCATTTGGATGGAGGGTAATCATTTTCTACTCTTTTACCTATACTCTAAAAATATAACCTTTGATTTGGAAAGTTCTAATCCAACCCCTCCCCCCAAAACGATATCTATCTATTGAAATTGTACATTATTGAATTTATTTCCTTTTCCCAACTTTATATTAAAAGAATTTAAATTCCCAATTATTTCAAGTTGGAGTGCAACATTGGAAATTACAATGTTCCCAGAAATTCATGATAACCATTCCCTGAAAGGAGGGGTTGTTGCCTGACCTTTTATGTCGTTTTCATGATATTTATATACTTTAAGAAAATTCCTTCCTGTGAGTGATTCAGTTCTTCTGATTTCTAAACCCTAATGAACTAGTTGGGATCAGAAAGATTTGCACTTGCCTACTCCTGTTTGAGCCCTGGTAAATTGAACTCTTTTGTGGATGAACCACTGTGCACTCTGCTTTACATGTATGTATGGCTACAAATTTTCCAAACTAACAAGACTAAAGACATAAAAAGAAATTTTTTTTACATAAATTAGAATAAAATTTCTTAGTCCCTTCACATCTTTAGATGAATTGGTTAATTTCTCTCCCTTGGTAAAATGTAGTGTTGTGCTATAACAGGACCTTTGGATTTTTTATTCCAGGCGACCTGGAGGTGACCGGATTTATGGAGTTTTTGATAATCAGCTCCCTGCTGCTTTGAGGAAGCTGCCATTTGATCGACATCTCTCTCTGCAGAATGTGAGGAGGGTGGTCTCTGAGGCAGATGGTTATCAGCCGCATCTGATTGCTCCAGAGCAAGGATATCGTCGTCTAATTGAGAGCGCACTGAACTATTTTAGGGGCCCAGCTGAAGCCTCTGCAGATGCTGTGGGTAGTCTAACTTTCTGTATTTACCTTCTGTTAGGTTTACATTAAATTTCTTCAAATGTATCCAGAAGTGATAAAATCTTTCATGGAAGATTTCACCCGTTCCTTTTGCTGATGTGGAAATTGTTATTTAGGTCCACTTCGTCTTAAAAGAGCTTGTTAGAAAGTCAATTGCAGAAACTCAGGTATAATTTTCATTTTTTCCCTATCATTGGCCTTTTTTTTTTTTAATTAATATTATCAAGTACCAATGCTGCTTTGATCAGCAAAAACATTAATCTTCAATATGAAACAGGAACTGAGGCGTTTTCCTTCTCTGCAAGCTGAATTGGCTGCCGCTGCTAATGAAGCCTTGGAGAGATTCCGAGAGGATAGTAAGAAGACAGTTCTTCGATTAGTGGATATGGAATCTTCATATTTGACTGTGGATTTCTTTCGAAGGCTTCCACAGGAAGTGGATAATAAAGGAGGAAATCCAGCTATTCCAGCCAATCCAGCTTCCTCAGCCGTGGACCGATATTCAGAGATGCACTTCAGGAGGATTGGGTCAAATGTGTCCACTTATGTTGGTATGGTGTCTGAGACACTTAGGAACACAATTCCCAAGGCCGTGGTGCATTGCCAAGTTAAAGAAGCCAAACAATCATTGCTAAATTACTTCTACACACAAATTGGGAAGAAAGAGGTACTTTTATCCCTGTATTTTTGTACGAATCACAGCATCAAATTCATGCATTCATGTTAGATTCATGGCTGTTTAGGTTTTGTATTTTGGCCACTGGCAATTTCATTACTTGGCCCAAGCACGTGATTGCTTTCTTTGACAGCCACTAATTTTCACATGCTTTTCAGGGTAAGCAGCTTTCACAGTTGTTAGATGAAGACCCTGCATTGATGGAAAGAAGACTACAGTGTGCAAAACGGCTTGAATTATACAAGGCAGCAAGGGATGAGGTTGATTCTGTATCGTGGGCTCGATAGAGAGTGGATTTATACATGAAATAGCTTGTATTATAGTCACCTAAACTGACGATCCAGACACATGGCGGGTGAAATTCTTTTTCTGGTTGCTTATATTGTTTTTCACCCGTGTTTAGATTCTTTATAGTGTTGGTGGGGTTGGGATGAACTTCGGTTGTGCTTGATGGTTGTAGTAGATACATGTGATGGTTTTACATCTGGAAACTTGTAGGCTTCCTGGTGTAATGTATTTATTTGATTGCTTAATTTTTTTTTGTGTTGTCTCATCGTCACCTTGCTTTACCAGCCACTCAGTTTGATCTCCCTGTGTTTCATTGTTTGTGTTCAAAAGAGTTTCACAAGCCAGTCTTTTGTGTTACATTATTTGATCATTTCATTTCAAATACAATGGAGCAAAAATCCAATATGCTATAGCTCTACTTTCATTAGGTCAAGGTGTTATGCAGCCAATGCAGCCATACATAACTAGCTCCTGGGGTTACATAATGCTTCGCCCCTTGATTTATCACACGAGTCGCGTTGTATCACTGTTTCTATTTGGTGGTTGTGGTTGCCGCAGCCTTTATCTCCATTTCTTCTAATCCTGTCCACAGCTTTGGGTCGTCAAAATCCGCAATAACAAAAACAGCTCCAGCTTCTATCAGCAAGTGTTCAGGGTTCCTTGTACCTAAACCCACCACTGGCATCCCAGCACCCATCCCTGCTTTTATCCCCGAAACAGAGTCCTGGCAAAACAAAATTTACAACATAGGGGAACCTAATATCAAATATTCTTCGTGTTTATTTAAAAATATGGTTGTGATTGTGGTTGTTTTTTATTTGAAAATATATCAAAATAATATATTTTTTTATTTTTTAAAAGTTATTTTTAAGATTATCGTATCAAAATGATCTAAAAACATCAAAAAAAAAAATATTAATTTAAAACAATTTTTTTTTTAATTTTTTTTTTTAAATTTAAAATACAAAAATATTTTAGGCATTAGCTTATATACAGCGCATTGCTAGCCCGCAGTTACAGGTAAAGAGACAAACCTCGAACACAAAGGCATGCTTATGAGAAATGTCAAGTTCTTGGAGGGCTTTCAGATAGGGGTCAGGAAATGGTTTTACGCGGTCACATTCACTCGCAAGAACAAGAATTTCGAAGAAATCTGACAGGCCTAACATGGATATTAAAAGCTCAGCATTTGATCTTGGAGCATTAGTAACAGCAGCTCTTCTCAAACCGCGATCCTCAATCCATTTGCACAACTTTTGCAAGCCCTTCATAGGCTGTAATTGTTCCGATGCCAATCTGTACATTAATTTCAATCAATTCAAGTCCCACTTAAGGCAAGGAAAGAGAACTTTTGAACTTGTAATAATAGAAAAGAAGATTATACTATAAAGTTACCTTCGAAACAATGCTTCTTTATCTTCCAAGAACTTGCGGGATCTTTGGATTTCCCAATCAGGAAGGAGGATTTCGCGTAGTTCTTCATTATGCTTACCACTAATATTTTTGATGAAGAATTCCTCGGTGATGGGAGTTCCTCCATTGAAACCTATCTGTGTGGTGAGGGAATGGAACACCATTGGCCCCGTTTTAAGTCATCCTGCTAAACTTTCTTTTGCAGAACACATAAATGAGAATATTATAAATCAAAAGAAGGAAAATGACTAACTTCTTGAAGCATGTCGCGAAAAGCATAAAAATGGAGAGGATCTGAATCACACAATGTTCCATCAATGTCGAAAAGTATTGCTTCCAAAGGAGCAACAGAGGCCAGGGAACTTCCACCGCTATCATAATACGAGGCAATGAAAAACATCAGGCCAGAAAAATGCAGGGAGACAGTGAAGTAAGAGAAAGACAGAAAAAAACCTGTGGATTGGTCGAGCATTCGATGAAATGGATGACATACGGGGAAAATCTTTGAAGCGGTTTGGTTGGTACATTGTAGTTTTGTGGAGATGGGCAGACACGAGGGTGTGGTGGTGGTGGTGCTGGTGGTGAAGAGGAGGAGGAGGAAGAGGAGGAAGCTGAATGGAAGCAAAGGATACCATGCTTGAGCAGTAGTATGTCTGGTTTCGCTAGGAATGAGAGATGGGAAACAAAATCAGAGAGGAAGTTTCAGAGCGAGTGAGATATGCGAACCATTGAATGGTGTGGTCTGATTCCTTACATGCTTTGGTTGGTTGAAATGTCCGTACATGTCCATTTTACAGCTGTCAAAATCAGTTCGGCTTATCATGTTGACTAAGGTTAAGTTTTTAATTAAATTAATTAGGATATTAATTTCGTTCAAAACCTAATTTAATTCATTCTGATTAAGAACTGCTTGGTCAAAAGGTTGATTTTAGAATAAAAAATAAAAATAAAATATTTTTGTTAATACTTAAACCTTTATCCTCCTTTATAAATTTGAAAAGTTTTTAAAACCTACACATGGAATATATATTATTTTTAATTGATTAACCAGGTTAATCCACTTATTCAATGAAAAAAAAAGAAGAAGAAAAGAAAAAAGTCTGGACTCATTCATTGGGTCTGGAAGCAGACTATAAAGCCCAATTCCAGCAAACTCAGCCCAAAGAAGAGAAGATGCTGGGCCACTAGCATCGAAAGGGTGGACTTAGAGTATGATTGCCATCAGGATGGGAAGGAAGATACTGTTCATAAATCCTGAAGAGAAGGGACGAAGAACATAAAACCCCCCAAAAATGGTTTGTTTGCATCTCTTGATTTCAAAAAAGAGTGAAGATGAGTGGGGCTTTTTTCTCTCGAAGCTATTGCAGATTTCTTCAACCAACATTCTTCTCAAAACCTCTAATCTTTTCAAATGTAACCTTCTTTCTCTCTTCTTCTGAGATGGCTTGAATTTTGGATAATCAAGAACTAAAGATTTGATTTTGAGTTGAATTTGGTGTGATTGCTTGCTTTCGTAAGAGCCCTTTTATTTTTTTTTCTTTTTGCATCTGGATGACTGATTAATGGCTAGAGCTAGCAAGACTGTTACATTCTTCGCGATTTATAGGAATCGCCTCTTCCGAAATACAGATATGGAGTTCTATGTGCTAGAGCTAGACCTCACCGGAATTGAATCGCGCTTTTGTTTCTCATTCTAAGTTTTCAACCTGCTGGTAGAATTGCAATGCAGAATGAAGTTTAAATCTCTGTAAGAGCAGAATTCCATTGCCTTGGGGTTTCAACAAGCTATGGTCAGTTACATTCGTTTTAAGACAGAGAGAAGTAGTGAGGATTTTATATTCCAAAGTAAAGAAAGATGTCACACATGTTTCAAGAAATTTGCAAGCTTGAAGTAAATCGATGGTGCATCTTTCATTTCTCACCATTCATCGACAAAAATGAGGTCATTAATTTATTTCACATCAGTAAACATGAGATTTTTTTGATTTTGTTGATGCCATTGTCAGATATGGGTTCGATGGGCTACTCATCTCCCTCCCTCGATGGAATGAAGGTAGAAGGTTCCCTACTGAATCCATCTGAACACCACAGAGCACAACATCATATAAACATGTAGCTCGTCGGGAGCCAAAAAGTGATTTCTCACATTTGCAGGAGCAACATACCAAAAATTGCATTCAAGGAGCTTGGGGGCGGGGTTGACATGGAGTTGAGTCCTACGTAAAATAGCAGAGCTAGTAAGATTGTCAACGTGGCATGAGCTGGCACAGCCAATGCCCAGTACCTGAAGAGCAGAATCGAAGTTACAACTAAGCCTACTCACCATGTACTTTCCTCAATCTAGAAGACAAGACTAGTCAAAGCAAAGCAACATGGCCACTGACTTGTTGGGATAGTAAAAGATTCCAATTGTGTGCAACCAATTTTCAGGAACTTATGCCCATACCAAGAAAATGACTGCTCGGACAAAAAGAATGGAATTCAGTATCGAACTTAGATATTGCTCTTTCTGATAAGGTGGAGCAGTAAGTCCCGAGAAAAAAGGGCAAACAAGCTATTGACTCCATGTTAAGGTGACCAAACTTCTTTCATCCAGCAAGTAAAATATTTCGTGGCAATTAAAATGGTGACTTCAGAATATCAAGGCAAGCACAGAATTAAGATAATTTCCACATGAATGCTAAGTTCAAGAAGATGAAAGTTAAAGACACCTGTAGCAACAACGGTAGTGATGGAGCCAACAAAACCATAAACTTCAGAGGATTTGGTGCAATGATCTCCAGACACACCAAATCCAGAAGCAGCTTTGTCATCAGGATCAGGAAAGGATACAGTTGCTTTCCTCCTCTTTGAAAAGCTAAGCACTCTCCTTGGACTCTCACCGAATGCAGTTCTTCTGTGCCTTGCATCTTAACAGATGGTGAAGATCTTGTTGGCTGTGATTTGATTGGAATCCAAGATGTATGCATGCATGCATGTTTGGTCTGTTTCCAGAGCATCAGATTTGGATGGAGAATATAAGAATAAGAGCAGTGTTGATTTGGCCTAGGTGGTCCTGTCCTCCCACTTGATGTGAAATCTGCACAAATTTCATCAAGATTTGTGTTCTTCGCTATCGCAGGTGATTCCATATTATTGGCTCAAGCCTCCCTTGCTTTGCACGATTAAACTACTGCCAGACACTTGTAGCTCGATTGGTATTAGTCTTTATTCTTCTTCTTTTTTTTCAAAAAGGGTTCGAATTTTTTTAAAAATATTAGATTAGGTGATAGATTAATTTTACTGGGTGCATTGCTAATTCTGGATGGCCAGTTTAAGCGTGAATAATTTGCATAAAATCCTTGAAAACTAGCTTGATTGTTAATAATTAATAAATAAATAAAGCATTGAAATTAAATTGAATTAACTACCGATTTAGCTGTAAAATAAAAAATAAAGAATGGTTTGTGCAGGGTGGTGGAGGAATGAGGGAGGCCATTAAAGCTTGAGATTCACTCTAAACAAAAAGAAAACTTGACAGATAGAAAGAAGATGAGGGATCTGGGGAATGGGAATGGACGTCTGGTCGTTCGAGCTACGCAAAGTGAAATCACCAACCTTACCAAACGCCTCAGAAAGAGGAAACACCGCTCGTTACTCTCCTTCATTTCCATTCCAAAAAACGTGCTATCATAATCATTACCATTATTTAGGAATTAAAAATATAACATTTATTTTTATGTTTGTAACTGTACTTGTGTAAGGTTTAAAAAACATTTTGGCTTGAAAAATTATTAAATTAATGGTATTTTAGTTTTTTTTATGAATTTAATGTATTGATATTATAAATAAAAAAAATCTTAAAATCAAAATTGTTTTAAAATATTTTAAAATGAAAATCATTTTAAAAAAATAATATACACCAAAATGCTAACATCCACAAAAACTCCTTTTTATATCATAATTATAGCTATAAAATTTAACTTGGTTTATAACTTGACTATAGATAAAAGTTATGAGTTATGAATTAGATAAATAATTTAGATTAATCTCTGTCAATTGAAAAACAATATGATTTCAATATTTTTTAAATAAAAAAATAAAATAATATTATTTTAATTTTTTTATAAAAAATAAAATCATTTCTTATTTGAATTATAAATGGATCACAAATCAATTTGTCTGGTCAATCTAGTTTTTGTATTTGACTATATTAACTTACAATCTAATTTGATATGAAAAATGCTTGTTTCATATTATATCATTTTAAAAAGTATGTGTTTTAAAATAAATTGATATTTTTAGTTTTTTAATAATTTTGATATACTAATATTAAAAATAAAAAAAATCTTAAAAAATATTTTAGTATATTTACTAATAAAAAAATATTTTTTTAAAAATACTTTGTAACATAATACAAAAAAAACAAACGAAACACTGGAAAACTGTCTAGGTCATGACCAGATAAACACCAACACAATCGAGTTTTATATCAATAATCAAAACTGTTCTTAATATTTTAAATATCCCCCGAGTATGACTTTAAAAATATTTTAGACAAAAAAGAACTTTCTATGCAATATATTATTAAATAAATATTTGATTTTTTATCAATCTTCAAAATTCTATGTAATTTCACAAATCCCGAGGGTTATTGTTATACTATCACACCCCTCTCTCCCCTCCTGTATAAATATAAAGAGAGAGCACCCTGCTCCGCCTCAACTGGTTCCTCCCTCTGCGGTACAAAGCTGTTAACATTTCCTTCCATTCTCTCCCTCCCTCCCTCAAAAAAAGGTAAGCTATGCATCCGCATCAGATCTCGCTTCTATTTTCCTTTCTCAGATAGATTTGGTTATGTATGATGAATGATCCCATTCTCTTTATTTTTGCACCTGCATTTCACACTTAGTGCTAATTCACCCTGCAGTTTCTTCCGATCTATCACGTAAAATTTGATAAACAGAGGATAGTAAAGTAGATCCACCTGTCGGTGCGGTGTCTCAGGATCAGATCTATTAAGAATTGAACTGCATCCGCATAATCATCCTATGCTATATTATTTCTCACATTTTATGGTGTGGTGTTGTCTTTGCAGATTCTGCATTTGAAAAACGCTCATGGGGACTGCCGGTGATTCTGAGAAGAAGCCTACTGTTGTTTTTGTTTTGGGTCAGACCATTTTCTTTTCTTTCATTTCAGTTTTTAGCTATAACTCATTGTTTGTCTGTTCTTACTGACATCACCTGTTTTGTAAACCTTAATTAAATAACGTTGTCATGTCTTGACAATATTGTTGATAGAAGAGCATAAAATGTCATATTATTGGTAGTTGGACTGTATCCGTATCTGGGTTATTTGGAGTTGTCTTCGTTTCCTCTTCTGCGTGCTTGAAAGTGTTTTTTTCCTACACCTGGTTGATTGTTTCTCTTGAGTGATCAGGTGGCCCTGGAAGTGGAAAGGGTACACAGTGTGCCAATATTGTCGAACACTTTGGTTACACTCATCTTAGTGCTGGAGATCTTCTTCGAGCAGAAATTAAATCTGGTTCTGAAAATGGGTATGGCTTGCACTTATTTTTTGTTTAGCTACCCTTACATTTGTTGTCTCTATCAATTTTAAAATGTCACTATTTTTCCATGATTACCTTGAAAAATATTACTAGAAATAATTTGGGACCATTGTAACAAGTCTTCAAATGCCATATCTTGACAAACAATGTTTGTTTTTTATTTGATTCCTTATTCAGTTTATTATAATGATGCTCGGGAGTAAATTCTCAATCTTTTGATCATTCCATCCCTCCTGTTCAATCTTCTATTAGTGACATGGTGATCTAGGATGACTGTGAGTCTGTGTCCCACAAAGGTTTCATGTTGAGTTAGGGTATGTAGATCAGAAAACTTGTCTAGAAGTTATGGATTTCAGCTATGAATAGGTTATGGACAGTGTGGCAATAGGAGTTTAGAAGAAGAAGAATAAAATTTCATTAAAGTAAATAGGATGCCCTATCAGGCCACAGTCCTTAAACTAAATCGAATGCTCGTAATTCATTATTGAAGTCTTTATGATTTCGCAGAATTGGTTTGGTGCTTCTTTTATAGGCGCCAAATAGCCCTAACAGTACTAAACTAATTAGGGATTTTTAATCATAGGAAAAAAACCATAAATAATAGAGAACTATCTAACTAATGCTCTAATTTCCTGAATAAAGTAAGATCCTAAATAGTTCTAAGGTTCCCAAGCATGTTGACTTCCTAAATAGATTAGATTTATAAGAAAAGCTAAAACATTACAGAATGTAGAAAAAAGAAAGGAACCTCTCTTTCCTTGTTGCATAACAAGGTTCATGCTAGTTTTCCTCCGCTCATTCTTGGTTTGCTCTCAGTAATTTGATCACTCTCCACGTTATGTCGATGATGAATATTTGTATAGGAATACCAAATGGGAGTGTTTAGGTTTACCCCTTCTTAAAGCTGGTGGTGTGGGTATTCATTCCTACCAAGCCCTGTCTTTCTTTATTGGAATAGGGTGCATTTTGCATCTACTGTATCGAATGATTGGAAATTTTTCTGCCTGTCGTACCTGCTCCTGTAGTCAGATGTCAAATATGTTGTTTGGATCACCCTTCAAGGGCTTATATTTTCTGCACTTTTTTGTGTGGATATTGAGTCAGGGTTGGCTTATATGTCCCTTCATATATTGTTCTTTTTGGTCATGTGGTGTGGTGTTAGATTTTGGAACTTCTATAATTTCTGCCCTGCCCTTATCAGTGAACACTTGGTAATCTTGGTCCTTGTCATCTACAGAACCATGATTCAGAACATGATTAAGGAGGGCAAGATAGTGCCTTCAGAGGTAACAATAAAGCTCCTCCAAAAAGCAATGCAGGATAGTGGAAACGACAAATTTCTGATTGATGGCTTTCCCCGCAATGAGGAAAACCGGGCAGCTTTTGAAGCTGTTGTAAGTTTTTTACACAATTTTCTGAACCAATATTTTCCCTATAGACTGTAGCTAAAGTGGTAAGGGGAGGGATTGCTTTCTGCTTGGTTTGAATAGCTTTCTTACCATAATATATTATTATCCAGACCAAAATTGAGCCGGCATTTGTCCTTTTCTTTGATTGTCCTGAAGAGGAGATGGAGAGGCGTATTTTGAGCAGGAACCAGGTTGGAAAAATGTGACAACTCTCTCTATGTAATATAAATATTCATAGACATAACATATTTCTCAAGGAGGTCATATTCTTAGTTTTTCTTGTTCCATTTTTTTCATCTCATGTCCTAATGTTTCTTTATTCGTCATTTCTTCTCTTTTTCTTGGTAATTAAGGGAAGAGAAGACGACAACATTGAGACAATAAGGAAGCGGTTTAAAGTTTTTCTAGAGTCTAGCCTTCCCGTGGTTGAGTATTATGACTCCAAGGGGAAAGTTCGAAAGGTAACATGTTCATGCAATTGTTTCTATATTGAAATAAATATTGCTTGATTACTATAACCATCAGATTTATTTCCCTTGACCTCTAGGTTGATGCTGCAAAGCCTATTGATGAGGTTTTTGAGGTAGTTAAAGCCATCTTTACCCCAAAAGACGAGAAGGTAAAGCAGCATCGGTGTGCTATCTTGTAGGAATTCCGTTGTATACGGAAATGTGTAATCTTGAGAAAATTTATCGTTATGCTGTGAATAATATCATCAGAAATGTGTGCAGAATCAAGCTTTGTCTTCTTCTGATGCAGAATGAGATGCATGTTATTGTATTGCTTGACAAATGCCATGCATTTTGTGAAGCCTATATTTGGTAAATAACCTAGCATTTGGAAATAACATGAGAATTCAGCCTATAATGCTTCCTTCAAGAAGCTTTTGCAAAGTAGTAGTTTATTGATTGGATCTATGGTTGCCATCTGATGACCTGCATTTCCTGGGTTCTGAATGTAGTCAGGATTATTTTCGAAAGATGTGTGTGTGTGTGTGGTTTGTACAATGCATAGAACTTATAAGGAGCATTTTCTGTGCAAGTTTGAGTACTGAAAAGACCATCTTAATGCAACAATGCTTACTGTTAGCACCTTTTCGGACCCTCCAGGCATGCTTAAGCAAGACTAATACTGAGTAATGGCCTTTATGAGACCAGATAGGATGTGGATGCATGCAATTTAATATCCCGGTATATAAAACAAGAAAGTGCTTGTGTGCGATCCTTTACTTTGCCATAGGATATAGCTAAGAAATTTCATTTCCGAATGCATGTTGCCCACCAATAACAGCAACTTCTCTTGAACATAACAAAAAGGTAATTCAATGTAAGTGGAGAAGTTTATCAACTCTGGTTTTATGGAGAAGGTATCAAGAATTGAGGACAATTGGAATATGGAGAAAACAATGCTTAGGTATCATATGGAAATTAAAAATTCTGCTCAATAAACTAGATTGCTTGTGCTTAACAGGTGATTGCAGCATGATATGAGGGTTCCAAAAGGGGAATCCATATTGACATGACTGCAATATTTGACTTTTGATAACACTTTAATTTTAATTCTCAATTTAATTTTTGTTTAAAACGAAAAGGAATTAATTGATGATCATGTTGTGGATTATCTTATCTGGAAACAGGCCCCCCCTTATTGATTATACTTGTGCAGGTTGCTGTTTAGGTGTTTCCATTGTGCCAGATATATCAAACCTAATATAAAGGTAATACTTTTCTGGTTTAGACCTATACATGCTCTTTAACTGCTGATGTTTTAATGTCATGTATGCTCCTAAAATGCTGGAAAATCACCATGCAAATCTAAAGTGGGTCAGTGTTGGGTGAAACATTACTAGATTTGGAGATTTTGGTTGGGAATTGAGATCCTTAAAACATTTTTTCTTGATATCCCCAAACTAGCTTCAGTTTTACATCAATGAATGACAAGTCCTGTGGTGCTATTGTTGTGTGTGAATTCCACAAAATGAAGCTCGTGAGGATCTTTTTTATCTCAAGTTCCAGGAGGAACACTGGAAGATATTCTGTAGAGTAGTGCATGAGAAGCATACTTCAAGATATTCCATTGAGTGGTGAATGATGCTGCAAAAAAATATATGCAATTATTCAGCTCTTCTAGTGCATGAGATAATGCATTGCATCTTTCATCAACTAGCATCTGTACCAGGTTATATATAATTAACAGAATTTATTCTCCTTTTCAGGTGATATTTTCTTATGGTGTAGTTGCATTATACGTTGTTGGGAAGGCATAGTTTATTCATTAAGCGGACACCATGCTTCTTATCATAGTAGTTTTAGTTTATGCGATGAGGTATATACCTCTATATTCTTGTTCCTATGACAAGGTTCTAATATGAACTAGTAAATAAAGCACCAATAATGCTTCCTTTTGAGCCCACGATTCTCTCCTTTCTCCCATCTCCTTCTCTCTTTGTTTCTCATGTTTAATTTGCCCAGTGAGGGGAATTGGTTGAGAAGTAACTTTTGTTTATTGTTTTGGAGCCGGAGAGATGGAGGAGATTGGTTACAGATGTGAAGATGGAGATAAAAATAAATTTATTCTTGGGATTGTTTTAAACTAATTTTTTATACCTTGAAAATTTACCCATTAAGAGTAATTAAATGTTGCCTTGCTTTTCTAAAGCTAATTTTCTGAAGCAAACTTCAACTGAAACATCTGATGACCTTGAAAAAAAGAGTACTTTTTACATCTCTTCCGGTCTTGAAGAGTTAAAGGGCTAATTGTAAATATACAGTTTACAGTATCATATTTTGATCTCGAATCACTAAAATCATCACCCTCTCACCCTAGCTCTATCGAGACTGGTCCTACTCGAGTGGATAGAGTTTGAGTAAAAGCTGAAAGCAAAAAGTTGTATTGAGTACGGATATGAATATAGTTTGCTCAAATTTTACGGGAAACTAGGGGTGAGGAAGATCAAAAAATTGATTAAAGTGATAAAATCAGGAAAATAATAATAGAAAAAACTGAATCATCAAAAAAAATTAATTAAAATTTTAAAAAAATCAACTGATTCATTTGGTTTTGGATTTATAAGTCTGAAATTAAAAAAATTAAATCGAACTGAACCCAAACTAAAAAAACAAGTTAAACTAGAAAAAATCAAGCCAAATTGATTTATTCTAAAAAACTAAATCGAATTGAATCTAGTCAGTTTGAACTGGTTTCGGTTTTTTTTTTAAATCAGTTTAGTTATTTTTTTATATAAAAACCGAATTGAAAATAATTATTTTTACCCGAAACACGACTTAAAATAGATAAATAACTTTAATGTTTGAAAAAATTACATGTATACATAAATAGGTTCAAGTTTTGGGTTTTAATTTGGTTTATGTATTAAAAATCAATACTTGTTTGGGTTCATATGGTTATTTTTTATTCAGGTAAGTAAAACCCAACCATGGGTATTCCCTCCTTGCTAGCTGATTTTATCCCAGATGGACTCATAAAAGAAAAAAAATTGAAATGGCTTCATGCTAACGCTACAGTTTTTATTTCTGATTTAGATTTTTTTAAGGTTGTTTTTTTATTTAAAAAATATTAAAATTATACTTTTTAAAATATATTTTATGATTTTAACATTTTAAAAAAATATTTTTAATGAAGAAAATCTTTTAAAAAACATTTTACATCGTAACCCAAACACAACCCAAACACGATTGCATTTAATAAGAACAATTAATTATAAGAATTTCTTTTGAGTGCTGAAAATATTCTATGATCAATGCAGAACAGTTGTGAGCCTTCAGAAATCTGACAAGATCTGTGCTGGGCCGCTATAAGTCATTGCATTTGGTAACCTAACTTGTCAGATCACCGACACCAGTTTCAATCTACATACGTACCAGTTCAAGATAGTCAAAACTCAGACGAAGTGGTTAAGTTGACTTCTTAAGTATTGAATAACGAGATCAAACACTGGTCGTTACCCTTCGATGCTTTAAAAACTGAAATTACATATGTAGCTTCACTGAGAGCTTTAGTAATATGATTATAATTATTTTTTAAAATATTATTTATGTTTGTTCCCTTTTGATCATGTTACGCATGGCA
This sequence comes from Populus alba x Populus glandulosa, assembly GCA_033617975.1. Classification (NCBI taxonomy): domain Eukaryota; kingdom Viridiplantae; phylum Streptophyta; class Magnoliopsida; order Malpighiales; family Salicaceae; genus Populus; species Populus alba x Populus glandulosa. Next base: position 2,736,287 of record CM066156.1, on the reverse strand, counting down.
GCAGAGCACTGGCTGAAAAATCAAGCATTGACAATCTTGAAGTTTGGTGCACCTGTTCTTTCCTGCTACTTCAAACAACTAAGCACTTGGACCTCAGGCAGTGTACTCCATCTATATGGCCCATTTATTGCCTCCATCTGTGCTTAATTATTTTGGTAAAAAATATTAGTTACGTGATAAAGAACATAAATTCAAAACTTGGGTTAACTAAACTGATAAAAAAAATATTAATAGGAGTATTCAACCCCGATATTATTGTTGATTTTTATCATAAGTATATGGTTGCTTGTGTGTGTATAAAATCAATTATTTATTTATTTATAATAATCTCTCTGGAAATGTAAACAATTTTTTATGTTCGGAGATGGTATTTTCCAGAAGAAGTAATAATAAGTTCTAGCATGCCCTACGCTTATGTAATACTGTTTTGGAAGCTACGATTATCTATACTTATAATATGTTCAAATACACGATGACCAAACAATATGGATAAAATATTAAGAGGTCGTTGTCAAGGCTATTATTTGTTAATTCTTTTGATTTTTCAAACTTTTTGAGATTAGAATTCAAAAACATAATAATTAAATTCATTTGAATTAGAATTTATATAGAAGTGTGGTAATTTTTGTTTTTAGATGTCTTGAAAAAAATATCAAATTAATATTTTTTTTAATATTTTTTAATGATTTTGATATGTTAGTGTTAAAAATAAAAAAAAATTATTTTAATATATTTTTAAGTTAAAATAATATTTTTAGTAAAGAAATAAGCCAGTTCGAAAACATCTATTATATAAAAATATAAAAATACATTCAATTAAATACTTATTAAATGCACCGTAAAATTAGAGAAGAAAGACACCTTATAAAGTGACCATTAATATAGTATTAATTCATCATCAAGAGTAGTTGATCATCCGAGTCATCATCTTCTGGATGGTGCCTTCGGTGCGAGAGTATATCACCTAATTCTCCCCGCCTTCCTTTTTTTTCTTCTTTTTTTTTCTATTCTCCAGGGAACAACACACATTCGTCTGATGTAGCATGGTTTGTCTCGATAAGGTTGCTGGCTGCTTCGATATTCTTCTCTCCTCTCCTCTTCACAATACATATGCAAACACCTTCGATATCTTTCTTACAAGATGATGAAAGATGAGATGGTGTCGGTGATGAGAAAAGTAGCTAGCTGTGTAGCAGCCACAGCAAATTGCAAGAACACCATTGTCGTCATAGTCGTCATCTTTGCCATACGACTATGCACAGAGGTACTGTGGAGAAGAAACCACATCGCTTCTTTCACCTTTCGCCAGAAGCATTATCCCAGAAAGAACGACGATCACGAGACCCCATACTGCGTGGTTTGCCTCCATGAAGTTGTGGATGGTGAGAGGCTGAGGAAGTTGCTGAAATGCAAGCACTGCTTCCATGTTGCGTGCATAGACGCCTGGTTCCAGTCTCATTCCACTTGTCCTCTCTGTCGAAATCAGGTTCTTCTTCGCCATGATCATCAACATCAAGATGAAAAACGTTTTCTCTTTTTTCATTTTCTTTCGTTTTTGCAACAAAATCAGCTTTGAGTTAATGGCTATATAATCAATAAATAACTCTGTAATTTTCTGATATTTTCTGCGAAGTCTATATTCTGATCTTGTTCGGTTTTATTTTAATTTAATTAGTGAAATTATTTAGGTTACAGTATTATTTTCATGTGATCAGTTTCTTTAGTTTGGTAAAGAAACATGTATTGGCAACCACGTACGCCGCTTGCTCGTTTTTATTTTAATTTAATTAATGGTATGGGTCTATGGTAGGTGAAACAAACACTGGGTTACCATAAATTCAATGAATTGCCTGCTTAAATTAATTTATAGAAGTGGTCTAATAGTTTTTAAACCCGGCGGCAGAGTACGGTTGTTCTTGAGTTTAATGGGTTAAATTTAATATTTTAATATTAAAAAAAATCAACTAAATTTTTTTAAAAACAAAAATATTCTCTGCTCACAAGTCAAATCATGTTCTCCCACTACCATATATTATAGTTTCCAACCTTGCATTACCCTATCCCATATCCCACTAAATATCTCCCCATGGCACCATTTGAATGTACTTTTGTAAGGTCATGCTTGTTTCATAATTTATATCATGATCGCTTCTTTATTGTAATTAATAATCTAATTTCAAAAAACAAGCGCTAATTACCTGAGGACTGTAGCTTGTTGAATACCGAACCAAAGGGAACAAGCCCGAGGTTGATAGGCTTCGGATATTTTAGTGCTCGTGAAATATAGTGTGGCTGCTTTATGCATTTACTCTTTAAGTTTCTATAATGTTAATGGATCAGCTTTTAATATTCCCAGGAAGAATTATTTAATCAGTATTTAAATTTTCCCTTTAAAGTTTATGGGATATTTTTTAAAATTTCATCTTATATATAACGGTTAAAAAACCATCTCAGCCCAATAATTTAAGCTGATAAGTAAACTTTTGAGAGATAATTTATATTATTTTTTAATATATTTCCTCAAATGAAGTCATTTGAGTTTAAAACTTGTACAAGATTATCTTATATTTATTTTTTATTAAATAAATAAAAATAATGATGTTCGAACTCGTGACCGCTTGTCATCAAAGCTCTGATTAACCATGTCAAATAATCATTTCAATCTAAAAATTAGCTTTTTATTATAGTTTCAATTTTTCTCTTATTGATCATAAGGGAAAATATTTTAATTTTAATAGAATTATCTCAATATCATCCAAAAAAAAAAATTAAATAAATAAATCATTAAAAAATATTTTTAAATGAAATTGAGAAATCCCCATTAATCTTAGAGGATAAGCTAGAATTTACCCTTTTATCAATTATCCAAGTTATAATAAATTTTTCTTCCTGCGAAGGACAAAAGAAAGCAAGAGTTTCATGATCATGGTATTCCAAAGTTTTTAACCAAAACAAAGTGATAAATCTCCACCATTTCTACTTTAGTTCTATGATAAAATACCATAACTCATTAATCTCTCCTTTGGATTGAACCACGCTTCCATTTTATTTGCAGGTTAACGTTACCAAACTTTGATTTTTACTCGTTTATACTCTAATAATGGCTTTGCTTATTTGGCCCTGAATTTTCTACTGGCCGCACAACAATTGTTTTTTCTTATTTGGAGTTTGCTGGTTTCGTATTCTTCCTGGGCTTTAAATTGGGCCACACAAAACGCAAGATTCATGCTTTAATTCAGTCTCTCATTTTCCATTCAAGCGACAAAATTAAATAGTGGAAATTAAATTATAATATGTGTGGTTGTCGCACTACATCATCAATTGTTTCTTAATTAGCATCATCATTGGTTAGACAAGCTGAGATGCACAAAAAAGAACAATTAATACATTATTACACCGGACGTAGTGGATGCTGCACTACCAAAAGTTGTAAGGAAAAAAAAAAAAAATTCAATCACAAGACGTAGTGGATGCCGCACTTTCAAAAGTAGTAGTAGAAAAAACAAAGAAAAATATTAATATTGTAATGGTAGAGTGGACAATCCTGTTTTTGTCGGACCGGAATCCATCTTCCCGGCCCCGCTCTCCTTTATTTCCTTCTATTAATGGAGATCGGAAAAATACACAGGGCAATATCATCTTGTTATGTCAGATGACATTTTGTTTGTGTCCAGTTGATTTGGCAAAATATTTTTTTGCGTAGGAAGTAATGAACATGTATACATACATTAAAAAAAAAAAAAAAATTAGCACTCATCGTCAGTTATAATATTAGCAATATTTAATAAATTTTATAAAGAAAAAAAATATTGTATATCAATGAATTTTTTCTCCAAGGTTATAATTTATTTGAAGTATCATACCTCGAATGTAGCTTGTGAGTCATAAATGAGACATGTGATTTATGAGTTTTATATAAAACTTGTAATGCGTCAAATTATGTTATTTTTTAAAATATTTTTTGTATTGTATTGTTTTATTAAATTTTTTTACTATGCTGAAAAAAAAAACATCAATGGAGTAGCCTGTAAGTTTTATTATACAACTCTTGCTTGAGGCCGGGAAGTGAAGTAGCAAGAAGGACATCGAGAGAGAGAGTTCAACATGCATCTTGTTTGTCTTTTTTATGTGTTACTACCGGTCTGCGTCCTAAGATTCATACACTCAATGATATGGGTTCCATGGAGAATCCATTTGCATTTTAGAAAGCAAGGCATCAGTGGTCCGAACTACCGCCCGATCTTTGGGAACACAGAAGAGTATCGTAATTCATTTACTGAGGCACGGAAGAAAACAATGCCTTTTAACCACAATATTGTGCATCGGGTAACCCCATTTTACCACGAGTGGTCACGCAGGTATGGGAAGACGTTCCTCTACTGGTTTGGAGTCATTCCCATATTAGCTACAGCTGATCTTGACATGATTAAGGACATTTTCATGAACACGGGTGGTGGATCATTTGAGAAGGTAAGGCTTAACCCTCAGGCTAAGCTGCTCTTCGGACAGGGGCTTAATGGTTTGGTCGGCGAGGAGTGGGCTCTTCATAGGAGGATCGCCAACCAGGCTTTTATGATGGAGCGGATTAAGGTGGGGAATGTTAGAGCTAACTTTAATATCTTCACGTTTACAATTAGTAGTAAGGGTCCTGGATTCTCAGAAATGTTGGATCATTATGTGAAGAATTTCTCTTAATATTCCTGTTTGATCAGTATGTGCAAGTAGTTGAGTCTTTGATTAGCTTTTTTTTCATATATAATTGAATGTATAACTAATTCCGAATGATTCTGCAATCTAATTTCCCAATAATTACTGCAAGTTGGACATAAAGTTTCACTTACCTGACTCAAAATATTTCTTACAGTGTTGGGGGCTAGATATTATGGCGAGCACTGTGAAGATGCTAACAAAGTGGGAGGAAATAAGAGGAGAAAGAGATGAGTTTGAGATGGATGTACATAGAGAACTTCAAGACCTTGCATCAGACGTTATATCCAAAACAGCTTTTGGAAGCAATTATGAGGAGGGGAAGCGAGTATTCTCGTTACAGGACAAACAGAAGCACCTTGTCTTTGATGCTATAGGAAATGTCTACATCCCAGGCTTCAGGTGATCGTTTTCCTTCGGGTTCATTAAAAATATCGCTGCTCGAACTTTCGTAGGTTTGTCTTGAGTCAAATAAGCATGCTAGACTGAGCATTTATGGAGAGCTATAATAATTATAATTGATAAATGAATATATTTCATTAATCAAAGGAAATCATGGGGAATGCTCCCATTTCAAAGCAATACAGGAGAGATATGTTACATGAAAAGCATCTGTTATGGAAAAACTTGGTCAAAATTCCATCTTTTACAATTCTGAAAATTTATAACTATCTTCGGCTTCCTGTTGTACCAGCAAGTCGACATTGAACTGACTGAGTAATCGACCTTGTCAACGTGATTGCTGTTGAACTTCTTGCCTGATGGATCCTTCTATTATGTTGGATTACAAAACACAGGTTAAACTGCATTGAATTTTGACGGGAACAATCTTTTTTGTATAGCACTAGCTGGAGGTGTTTAGTTTGACTGATTGTATAGAGTTGGAATATGTTGAGAATCCAGGGATTTTGATATTTTCTTTGGCAAATGACTTTGTGGTTTAATTTCAGGCTTCCTCAATATGCAGGTTTTTGCCCACCAAGAAGAACAGAGAAAGGTGGAGAATAGAGAGGGAAACTCGTGAAGCAATAAGGAATCTGATCAAAACTAACAGCAGAGCAAGAGAAAATTCAAGAAATCTACTTAGTTTACTGATGTCTTCTTGTAAAAATCAAGATGGGAAGGAAGAGAAATTGGGGGTTGAGGAGATTATAAACGAATGCAAGGCCTTCTACTTTGCAGGAAAGGAATCCATGGCAGATCTTTTGACTTGGGCACTTCTCCTTTTAGCACAGCATCAGGAATGGCAAGACAAGGCACGAGAAGAAGTGTTATCTGTCTGCAGAGGAGATGAAGTTCTACTTTCAGAGAAAGTAAATGATCTTAAGATTGTAAGTCGATTCCCTTCTTGCTTTCTAAGTTTAATTTCCATCAGAGAGAGTCTAATTACGTTTTACGCAGGGCATCTAGAGCAATCACAATGGCAAATCTTCCAATCTTCCAAAAACTTTAACACAGGGCACATATCCTAAGTGAATATCCTAACTTTTCACATATTTGTTGCTCTCGGTATTTTCTTACAGATGAACTTGATAATCCATGAAACACTTCGGCTTTACCCTCCAGCAGTGATGTTGATGAGGCAAGCAACCAAAAACGTTAAGTTGGGAACCCTTGATGTTCCTGCTGGAACACAATTTTTCTTGGCCCTGCCTTCTATTCATCATGACACTGATACATGGGGAAAAGATGCTAACGAGTTCAATCCGATGAGGTTCAACGAGCCTAGAAATCACCTGGCTTCATTTTTTCCATTTGGGCTAGGTCCTAGAACCTGTGTTGGTAAAAATTTAGCCATTATGGAAGCAAAGGTTGCTCTGGCCATGATATTAAGGCGTTACTCTTTCGTAGTGTCCCCCACCTACCTTCATGCTCCAAGACTCCTGATAAGCATGCAGCCTCAGTACGGTGCGCAACTCCTCCTCCGCCGGATTACGAGTTAAAAATTGAGAGCGTTGTCTGTTGTCTGTGGTCTGGTGTCTTAATTTATGCTTATAGTATTGGGATTTCAGTAACCCTCTTGGCTGTATAATGTGGTGTCAGGTGTCCTATTTTATTTGACAGAATTGAAGTGTGTTATATTTGATAAAATTGTTGGATGGCATTAATTTTCTGGTTTATTTTATTCATGTGTGGGTGTATTGGACAGGCTGCTGCAAGGATAAGGGTGTAGCTACTTGGGCGAAAAAACATCATGTATACTGCCATTTGGGCCACGATTCAAACGGCAACAAGTGCTGCCGTTTGGGCCAGGAAAAAGTATCTGCACCATCACACTGAAATGGTTGTTTCTTCTTCTCTTTTTAATTCTGACAAACAAAGATCATCATTTGTAAGGAGCGAACCCTAATCTCCTGTAAACAAAACAAGTCTTTGTATGTGTTGCCATATGATTAATTGACTTGACAACTCTATTCTGTTGAGCTCTTGAGTCCGAACAGAAAAACTATAGTTCCAACACAAATGAGACATGCCATCATCGAAATGTATGTGGGAGACATTCAACTATTCGATATCTTTGCACTCAACGTTGTGGGACTGCCACCGCGATCTCGCCAGAAAATTGGTGCATCCGATCTCCCTTTCTTCGTGGGACCGATCGATGATCATTTCATTTTCAGGTGAGGTATTATTTTATCTCAGGTGAGGTGTTAAATAATAGGGTATACAGATTGCAATTAAAGAAAGTTAAATTGTAGGTTGGTATAGTTTATTTATTTATTTGATAATACGATATTCAATTTATTCTTATTTTTGCATGAATGTGCTAAGAAATGTTTAATAAATGATGAATTATATTAATTGTAATTCAAAAGGTATTAAATAAAGAACAGAAAGATAAAGGAGTTGGAAAATTTATAGGGATCAAATGAGAAATATTATATCAATAAAATAAAAGGTAAAATTTCTTAATATATACCCCTTCCTTGAGTGCACCCTAAACACTACCTCCAAGCTACCTTCTCTCTCCCTTTCACTAGCTAACACACACTCGCAAACAGATTTAGCAATGCATCTTCTTTTTATTATGCTTGTGTTACTAGTCGTCTGCATCTTCAAATTCATACACTCGGTGATATGGGTGCCATGGAGAACACAAGTTTACTTCAGAAAGCAAGGCATAAGTGGCCCTAACTACCGTCCAATCTTCGGAAACACACCCGAGTATCGCCGTCTATTTAGTGAAGTAAGATCAAAGCCAATGCCTTTTAACCACGATATCGTCCACCGAGTTGCCCCATTTTACTGCGAGTGGTCGCGCAAGTATGGGAAGACGTTCCTCTACTGGTTCGGAACCAAGCCAACGTTGGCTATATCGGACCCTGATATGATCAAGGAGGTTCTCATGAATACAGGTGATGGCTCGTTTCAGAAGGCTCGAAACAACCCTCTAGCCAAGCTGCTCTTTGGACAGGGACTTAATGGGTTGGATGGTGACGAGTGGGCTCTTCATAGGAGGATCGCAAACCAGGCGTTTATGATTGAGCGGGTTAAGGTGAGCCTTTTTGTTCTCTCTAAACATGGCAGCTTCTTTTCTGGTTTACTCCCAACTTGAATTTTACTATAAACATGACGGCCTTGGCCGTCTCTGTTAATCGCAACTTGGACAAAAATCTCACACTAGATTGATAGCTTAAAAAACTCCTTGCTCAAAATCTTTATTTTACAGTGCTGGGTGCCGGAAATTGTGGAAAGCATTACCAAGATGCTAATCAAGTGGGAGGAAATGAGAGGAGGGAGAGATGAATTTGAGGTTGATGTACATGGAGAGCTTCAAAACTTCACCTCAGACGTTATAGCCAAAACGGCTTTTGGAAGCAATTATGAAGAAGGGAAACGTATATTTTTGTTACAAGATCAACACAAGTACCTTGCCTACCAGGCTTTGGGAAATGTCTATATTCCAGGGTTCAGGTGAATGTTTTATTTCTCGTCAGTTCAAAATTATTTAATTTAATTATATCGAGAGTCTACGCATTTTGGATCATATTTCTTTTACCGAGTGGCTTTCGTGATTAACTTTCTTGCGTCATTTATATGTAGGTTTTTGCCCACCAAAAAGAACAGGGAGAGGTGGAGATTCGACAGGGAAACTCGTGAAGCAATACGCAACTTGATAAAAAATAACAACAGTGAAAGAGAGAATTCAAGAAACCTGCTCAGTCTGTTGATGTCTTCCTATAAAAATCAAGAGGGCGAGGAAGAGAAACTAGGGATTGAGGAGATTATAAACGAATGCAAGACCTTCTATTTTTCAGGAAAGGAATCTACTGCTGATCTTTTGACTTGGGCACTTCTCCTTTTAGCATTGCATCAAGAATGGCAAAACAAGGCAAGAGAAGAAGTGTTTTCCATCTTCGGAGAGAATGAGTCTATAGCTGCAGAGAAGTTAAATGACCTTAAGATTGTAAGTTCGGTCCTTGATTACTTGACAGCTTCAAAGTGTTGTGGATTGGAAAAGAGTCAAGTATTTGAAGGATACGATTACACTAATCTGCTTTTCATCATACTATATATATATAACTCCGTTTAGAAATTTCATTTTCATGTTGGTAACGATTTATATCTTGGTTTTTACTTATAGGTGAACTCAATTCTCTGTGAAACACAGCGACTTTATCCTCCAGTCGTGATGTTGCCGAGGCAAACATCTAAGAACGTAAAGTTGGGAGCCCTCGACGTTCCTGCTGGCACTCATTTCTATTTAGCCTTGCCTTCTGTTCATCATGACCCTGATATATGGGGGAAAGATGCTAATGAGTTCAATCCCCTAAGATTCAATGAGCCAAGAAATCACTTGGCTTCATTTTTTCCATTCGGGATAGGTCCTAGAATGTGTGTTGGTAAAAATTTAGCAGTCATGGAGGTAAAAATTGTCCTAGCCATGATAATAAGGAGTTACTCTTTCGTTGTGTCGCCCACCTATGTTCATGCACCAAGCCTCTTGCTGAGTACACAGCCTCAATTTGGTGCACAGATCCTCTTTCGCAGGATTTTAAATTGAAAGGAGCTTTGTGTGGTGGCTTTGTCTTTAAAGCAATGGAGTTTCTAAGCGGTTGTACGGTGAATCCGATGCTGAACATTTCACGAGTATACGCACACTATGATGGCTCAAATATGATTCAAACCTTAATTGGGTGAATTGTGTGTACTTCTGTTTAGTAGTGTTTTTTTTTTTTTTTTTACTTTTGTACCATGTTTTATGGTGTGTTTTTGTCTGATTTATTGGAATTGAAAAGCGTTATATTTTGTGTTTTGCTGCAAATAACTAAGAAAAATATTGAAAATATTACTCTGATGATCTTATAAATTAGTTGTTCTTGTATCTACCATTCATGTTTTTAATAATTCCCATAATTATTTACATTCTAAACTATTATAATTTAATTTATTTTACTTTGATTAAAAATATAAAATTTATATTTTTAAACAGGAGAATAAATATAAAAATGAATAAATTATAGTATGGTGTAAGTAATTTTTTAACAAATTTTTCATTTTTTTTAATATATAGAAAATTATAGCAGCGGGTTCTTATTATATGCTTAGCAAACACCAATTATTGGCTCCAAATATGTAAAGTTTTCTTCTAATTTGTGTTATAGACATGCCAACTACTCTCCAATAAAGAAATGTTATTGAAATCTCTCGCATCTCCATGTGACAAGATATGCAATCAAATAAGAATAATATATTGAATAATTGCTAGTACTTAATTACCACCATCATCAAGTTGATAAGATATGCTGTTCACTTGCTTCCATGTGAAAGAAACATGTAATGCATGATTGCAATTTAGGTAGCTATCAATATTGAATCATCCCATTCATAAATAAACTTAAGAAAAGATAGAAGGTTGGACCCAATATACGACAAATAAATAAATAAATAAATTCAAATGTTGCAGCGTCACTAGTAAAAAGAAAAAAAGAGTAAGAAATAATGATGAGTGGTATAATTTAATTGATATAATTTTAAATTTATTTATTAATATTATTAGTTTGAGTTGTATAAATATTAAAAAATTAAAAATTTATATAATTATTAATTTAAAACTCGTAAAATTAATTGATGAGCATGTAAGCTCTTCAGACACCTCCATTGAATTATTTCCTTGTACATGGTTTGATCACCGATTCATCACCTCAGCCATTAAACAACACTACGTTCCTTGTCTCTTACACGCAGGTCTGAGATTTGACAGTGCATCTTCCTTTTCTTCTGCTTGTGTTGCTCTCACTCGCCTGTATCTTGAAATCATTCTACTCGGTGGTGGTGGTATGGGTTCCGTTGAGAATTCAGGTCCGTTTCCGAAAGCCAGGCATAAATTAATGGCCCTAACCACCGTCCATTCTTAGTCATAGTAAGGTCACGAAATTGACTCGAAAAAAATGTAATGAAGTTAATTTGCAGGTAACCTGTCAACATGTACCAATTGTTTTTTTATTAAAAGAGTCTTTAAAAAAAAATATTGATGTTAATGTGATGAATGAGTTTATTCATGTTAATTGTGTCACCAGAGACTAATTTAAGTTGAGTAGATTTTTTCTTTTTAAAATCTTATCTAATTGTCTATTTCAATTAGATTTAAGTCTTAGATTTTGTAGATTAATTTATCAAATCATATCAAGTTTGACAACTTTTTTATTGGATGCACATTAATTCAGGTTTCATTTGACATTGACATCATGGTTTAATTGTGCTTTTGAATATTTTTTAGTTTTAAATTAAATTTTTTGTATGTGTTTTTAAGTATTAAAAATAATTTTTTAAAAAATTAATATATTTTGTAAAGATAACTTCTACCCCTATAATCAACTAATTATCATGTATTTGCTTAAACAAGCTTCAATCCAATGTTTTTAAAGTTTATTTAGAAATGTAATTACGATTATTTTTCAAAATATTTTTTATTTGGAAATATATTAAAATAATGTTTTTTTTATTTTTTAAAAATTATTTTTGATATCGGCACATCAAAATGATTTAAAAAAATTAAAAATTATTAATTTGAAAAAAATAAAAAATAATAATTTTTTTAAACACTTTTAAAATGATAAAACAAATAGAACTTGCCTTATTGGTTTGAAACCAAGCCCCCGCTAGCTATATCAGACCCTGATATGAATCAAGAGTTTCTCATGGACATGGGTGGTGGGTCGTTTGAGAAAGCAAGAGATAACCCTCTGGCGAAGCTGCTCTTTGGGCTCAACGGTGAGGAGTGGGCTCTTCATAGGAGGATCGCAAATCAGGCTTTCATGATTGAGCTCTGCCCAAATAAATCAAGCTTCTGTGATAACTTTAAAGAAATTATGAAATCTGAAGCTTATTCTTTTCATAATATAATTATAACTATGGATTCAAATGACTAATTATAAAGCACGAATCACCAGCTATTATGATCATGTAAAAATCCTTGTTCATTTGGACACATGAAAACAGATATACATTTATATATCTATTAAAAAATTATAAAATCTAGCACTGAGAGATATGGTCTTGTGGTGAAAGGGACTTGTTTTCTTCCATTATACATGGGTTCGAATTTTATTGTGTATGCATGTTACCCCATGGTATTTTACATGTTTATTAAACTTGCAGGATATTCATTGAGTCTCGGAGATTAATTGTGATGCGCGCAAGCTAACCCGAACACTCCAGGTTAAAAAAAAAAAAGGAAATTATGAAATCTAAAGCTTATATGTTTTCATTGCAGGAACAACAAAAGCACCTTGCCTCGCTTCCAGGCTTTAGGAAATGCTTATTTTTCTTTTTGTCCAGTCAGTAGCGCATTTGCTTAGATCATCTTTCCATGTTTTTGTACGCAGGTGAATCTGATTCAACCGATCATGCATGCATGTTAGGCGCCCTGGTGACATAAATTTAATTATTCAAGCCATGGAAGGAATTCAAGAAAGCGAAGACAAGAACATTGATTAGTTGCTGATGCATTTCGAAGTTTGAAGGTGGATATATAGTATATTCTGTTTTCAATCAACTCAAATGAAGAACACAGAGAGGTGGAGGATGGAGAAGGAAACCCGTACGTGAAGCAATAAAGAACCTGATCAAGACCAATAGCAGTGTGAATTGAAGCATAATTGAAGTTGAATTGGTAATTTAACTGACTAGAACTTTAACTAATAAAATTAATTTGATTTAATTGAATTTATAGTGTTTGGAGTTCAAATTTGGCAACGTAAATTATAAGCAAAATTGTAAGAATTAATGTTTTTTTATGGATTATGGTTGCTGTTATTTGAATATTGAAGACTTTAAATTTGGTTTATGTTTTGCATATTTAAATTATGTTTGTGAATTCAAATTTTTTAATCTGTAAATTATGTTTGCGAAACGTCCGGAAAAGAAAAATTAAACAAAACGTGGGGCTAATTCATAAATAACACGAACAACATGTGGTCACCTGCAAGAACCCGAAAGATCCAAAGTGCAGTCGCTGCACGCCGGCGCACTTTAGCAAATCCTGCCTCTACTAATCGCCTACTAGTTTGGACGTTACTGTACAATCACCAAACTAACCCTAACCAATCACGAAAACAACAGAATCATACTGTCAATAGGACGCAACATCGAGTGTCAAATCAGTCAATCCATACATCCTTAAAAATACATGTTAATGAACGAGTGACCAGTCTTTAGTTGTGGTAAACTGGTAATTTAAAGAAAGAAAACCTTTGGTTGTCGCTGACTTACTATCTGTGTCTTTTAGGGTTCGGCGAGGATTAACGATAGAACTTTCTTGATCCTCTTCTTTTTACCTTCATTTCTTGCGATCGTGAAAATTAAGTCGAAGAAGAGTCAAAGCTAAAAAGGGGTTAGAGAGCCTCGTGTCTGGTACCTACTTCCTTGGAGATTTACCAGTTTCTTTGGAGCTTCGGTTATTTATTTTCTATTCTTTTTTTTTTGTGCCCATAAGATAAAGAGGATTAGATTCTAGGATTCAATAAAAGATTCCTTTTTTCTTCTCTTATCTCCTATATTTCCATGTTTAAATTAGTGGGTTTTCTTTTAAAATTCCTGGAAATTTTTTGTGGAAGGAATTTCGACTCTAGTGCTTAATTGTTCACGCTAACCTTAGGTTTAACTGATTGTTTAAATCTGTAATAATCATATAATTAGGTGATACTGAGCTTATAATTGATTTGTTTAGAGGATTTTGTACGGATTATGATTCAGGGCTCGTTATTATCTATGTTTTTTTTTATCGATTTGGTTCACAGAGGTCTTATTGCTTGTAGAATGGTTGGTTAATTTGTGTATGATCTTTTTTTATGGCCATCTTTGTATTATAGGTTTTTGAGGGAAGAGGAATTTTGTTGCTGGAGTATAAAAGTATAGATGTGTTGGAAGTTATGAGATTGTTATCTGTGTCTAGTGGTGGCAGTAATAGACGGGTTCGATTGAGAGTTTTTTGGTTAAGAGGGTAAGATGCCGTCTACGTATTTTTCAAGGTTAAGGAGTGCGGTTCAGAATGGGATTCAGAGATCGGGAATAGGACAAGAAGGTGTGCTGCAAAATTTTGAGAGTCTGATTGGGCAAGAGTTTCGATTCTGCAACTATAGGTTATTTCATTCTGTATGTGTTGCATCGCTTACAGATTTACAACTACTGCTGAGACCCGGTACAGTTGTAGCTGCCAGTTCTGATTCACTGGTAGTTAACCGAAAAAGGAATATCTCTGTTGTTGGAGCAGTTTCTCGTACACTTTCTGTACCCTCTGTATCAGGCCCTTCGTTTCAGGTTTGTGGCTATCACATAGATCGTGCCCTTTGTGACAACAATCAAATATTGGCCAGTGGGAAGCCTTACAATAAGCCAATGGCTGCTAGATCATCAAGAGCTGTATTTGGTGAGTGTTTATTAGAGAATCTGACTTCAAGGGTTGGGCATCTTCCCTCATCGACAAACAATCCCTGCATCTCTTATGGCAGCAGTAGTTCCCAGAGTTTCAGAAAGGCTAGCATGAGTTTGAAAAACCAAGAGCAGCCTACCAATTCTCCAATTTATGGATATTTTGTCTATAATGTTGCAAAGAGGTGGTGTGACTTTTCTCCATACATGGAGACGGGATTTAGAGATTTCCAAAGTTCAGCACATTCATGCTTTACAGCTGGAACTGCTCCTGATGTAACCTATGAGAATTCTACCCGTGAGGAACAGCCTGAAGGTTCTGCTTCATCAGAACAGTATGTTCTTAGACCTATTCATCGATCTCTTATTTCATTTTTCATGATATATCATCTCAGATCTTGATTTAGGAATTGATTTGCATTTGCCCCTTGTCCCACGATCCTTTTGTTTCCCATGCGTGTCTAATTCAGACCAAAGACATTGCTTGGTCTAGATGGTCTTCACTTTGTCTGTGTGGCTTTCCTTGTTCTATAGCATGAATGCTAGCATTTACAATCTTGCTATGCTACTTCAAATTGACTGCAGGAAGATTTCAACTGGCAAAATGCTTAAGCTACTCTCGGGATCATGCTACCTGCCCCATCCTGATAAAGAAGAGACTGGTGGAGAGGATGCCCACTTTATTTGTGCAGATGAACACGCTGTTGGTGTAGCTGATGGTGTGGGTGGTTGGGCTGATCATGGTATTGATTCTGGGCTGTATTCTCGGGAGCTCATGTCTAATTCAGTTGCTGCAGTTCAAGAGGAGCCCAAGGGCTCAATTGATCCAGCTAGGGTCCTGGAGAAAGCTCACTCTAGCACTAAAGCCAAAGGTTCCTCAACAGCATGCATCATAGCACTCACAGACCAGGTATCTGTTCTCACTTTTTTCATGGATCTTGAAATGCTGCAGTGATGAGCTTTTCAGCTATAACCATCATTATGTGGTTTCATGGTGGACAGAGAAAATGCAACAAGCCATTTAGAGTTAAAATCTTTTAAATTTCTACTACCCTACTCCTATCCAATAATTGATTTCATCGACTCAGGGACTAAATCTTTAAATTTCATCCACATGTGGTACAAATAATAATAAAAAGATAAATAAATGAAAACTATTGTAGCAAGGATCAATTATATCAACAGTTTGAGTTTTATGATATTGTTTATCTGCAAATCCCTTTTCATATTTGCATGTATTAATTAGCTCTCTCCTTTTTCGTATTTGAGTGGTTTCACATGATGCATTTGCACTGTCTACTTCATGAACAGATACCACTGCCTCAGATTCAAACTAAATCTTGTTGATTGTTTATTTTGTTGAGACAAGACCACAATCTCTTTCATTTTTTTTTAACTTTTGTATTATTTGTGTTGTTAATAATCAGGGTCTCCATGCGATCAATTTAGGGGATAGTGGGTTTATAGTGGTTCGAGATGGATGCACCGTCTTCCGATCTCCTGTGCAGCAGCATGGTTTTAATTTCACTTATCAACTTGAGAATGGAAACAATGGTGATCTGCCTAGCTCTGGCCAGGTTAGTTTTTGCATGTCCTTTTGCATTACTGTCTTGTTTTATTTACAAATATGGGTGCAGATTGGTTAAGCTCCTTTCAGTCATGTAAAATGGCTTACCACTCATATGGAATCTAATTTGTCATCAACTGTGTCATAATTTCTCAAACCTAACTTAATATTGCAAGTAGTTGTATTCCTAGAAACCATACTAATGTTGCATAACTGAATTTCTGGTTGTGGTTGACCTTGTGTTGAAGAACAGGTATTTGGTCATTTGAAGTGACTTAGCATTCGTATGGTCTAATGTATCATTAATGATTTCATATTTTCTTGAGCCTAATTGAACATCACAAGCATGCTCTTGTTGCGTTCCTTGCAACTGTGCTTATTCTATATTTCTGAATTTCTAGTCATAGTTAACCGTCTGAGTTTCGATAGTCATACCTGGCATTAGAATCGCCAAAAGCAGTTGTGATTAAAAGAAAAATACATATGATTTGTGATTTTCTTTTTTGGATATGGTTCAGTCATGGTCCATTGCGGAATGTGTAGATGAACTAAAGAACCCCATTTGATTCAGGTTTTTACAATTCCTGTTGCTCCTGGAGATGTTATAGTTGCCGGAACAGATGGATTGTTTGACAACTTGTATAACAATGAAATTAATGCTGTGGTGGTTCATGCCATGAGAGCTGGCTTAGAGCCTCAGGCAACAGCTCAGAAAATAGCTGCATTAGCACGGCAACGAGCCCAAGATAAAGACCGGCAGACCCCGTTCTCCACTGCTGCACAAGATGCTGGGTTTCGCTATTATGGTGGCAAGCTTGATGACATCACTGTTGTTGTTTCATATATTACCAGCTCTGACGATGTATGACTCTCCTCCATGTTACATATGTGTGTGTGGTTTCCTTTTCATTTTTATTTTTGCTGCTTTTCTGAACACAATTGTCATTTTACATCATTTTTAATCATGTTTATACTGGAGTTTTTAAATGCATAGGCATTTCTAAGGGCCTGGTGGATATGCAAGCATGCATACATGCATGCATATACAAGTTCTCTACTATAGTTTCTGACAGGCAAGAGCAGCCAAAATGGCACTTTGTAATTTTAGCCTATGTGCATGACCTCGGGGCTGAAGGTTTATGCTCTCAGGTATTGGAGTCATAGAAATTTAAGTGATCGTTGAATGTGTTAGAAGTTTAATTGTGGTTTGCTTGTGGCTAAGTTTTCGTTCCTAATATTCATTCTCTTCAGCTGTGGTGTGCTTGCTGCTCAATTTGTGCCCTAATTTCCCGTCCCTTTTCACATTGGAGTCTCCTAGGAATTGGTTGATTTACAATATTTGATATTTAGGTAGTCATCATCTTTATCAGGAAAGAATTGTCTGTCTAAGTTGACTTACTGGAATAAGCCCCTACGGGTGACTTGAGCACAAATTTCATCTTTGACCAGGGAGGGTGAAGCTTCCAATGTGGCTGGCATTAACTATATGCTAACAAGCTAAACCATCTCTCCCTGCTCCATTGCCATCAATTAGGACCAGATGTTAATTGTCGACAAACTAAACCTAGAAAAATACGCATTCCTCTCATTCATCAACTTCTATTAATATCTCAATCATTTCAAGTATCACGACACGCTTTTGAACAAAGATTGTCAAATTGATTGTGATAAGAATGGAGTTTATTCCAGTAAGTCATTTACTAATGGCATGCTCTTTTTTTGTGTGTGTATGTGTGCGTGACATATTAAGCAGGAAAAGAAATCTAGTTCTCAAGCAGGCAGTGCCATTTAAGAAATGCGGTGATCCAGTTTTGTCACTAGGAGGATTGTTGCTACTGTGTGAGCATAGGAGGTTCTCAGTTGTGTAGCTTGTTGAGCTTGAACACTAATACTTTTTATAGTCAAGCACATCTGATGTAAATATTCATTGCCAGGTATATTGTATTACGTTCTAGTTTTGCCATCAAAAACTATATGGCTTAGTTGACTGCGAAGCAGCTATTGTTGATATGTTAAAATTTAATTTTGCAACTTGCTTTTCATGATATATGCGATTTTAGTTCAGATGGCAAACCTTTTTCGAGACTGTTAACACTAAACTTGCTAAGGGCAGCATGTGTTGTGTTTTTTTATTCTTGAAGTTAAAGGTAGTTCGAGCTTGCCGCTGCGTTGATGCAGCAGGTTGCTCCAAAATCAGCATCTTGGTTGCATGCAGAGGCCATTCTCATATTTATAGAAGATTTGAGATCGCTTCAAGATGTTATTTAGATTTTTAATGAATCGGATTGTCCTAATCAATGAGTAAACGGTGATGTGTAACATTCACAATATGATGAAGGCAAGCTTGTTACTGATTGAGAGAATTTAGTCTTTGGCAAATTGGTTTGAGTTGCAAGTTGTGACAGCAGTTATTGCATAAATAATTGACAGGGATGCTGTATATGGACAAGTTCAGTTTATGTAACAATGTCCAATGAACTATAAGTTTAGTTTATAGATATATAGCAGTTTCTTCTGTCAATTTAACTCCATGGAGGTGGCCAAGCGAAGAAGAGCTAAGATTTGATAGTGTGTTCCTGTCCAAGATCCTGGGTTTGACTTTTGTCAGATGTAGAAAATTCAGTGGGGTCATTGGAACCTAGCGAATTTGGGCAAAGTCCATGAATTCAGGAATTAACTGTACTTGCAAGAAGAATCCCCCCCTGCATCAAAACCATGTCAATACAGGATAAAAACCAAGTTAAAAATCCGTTTTTTTGAAAAAAACAAAATTCAAAATAATGATGTTTTGATCCTTTTAAAAAACAAATTTTGAGGTCATGTGATCTGAGCTTTATTATTATAATAATAATAATTTTTATTTTTAAGTAATTTAATAATTAAAAGATTTTTATGTGGATATATTCTTTCTATATTTCATGTTTTCAAAATATATAAATTTATTTTGTAATTGTTTTCTAGAAATTTACTTTTATATTTTTATTTTTTTAATCAAACCATTTTTTGTTCTCATTATCCATATCTTTTTTTGTTCTGAAACACTAACCAAACAACACCTCAAAAAATAGTGTAACAAAACACTTATTAATTAAAATTACACTTGTGAGGTTTGAACAAATATAATTGTTTTAATTTAGATTTTTGATCAATTTATTTTTTTTATCTAGTTTGGTTAGATTTAAAAAAAAAAACTGTTTTAGTTAAGTTGTATTTGTTTAAAAGGAATCATTTGAATCGATGCTCACCTAAAAATCAATATTCAAATGAAAATCAATGATGTTTTAACCATTTATGATAAGTTCTGTCCCAAAAACAGAAAGTGAAAATTGATTAAGAATCTTAAATGTTTCTTGACTGGCTGTATCCAAGATTAAAAAAGAAGAAGAAGAATTCTCTAGGCAAATTCCTTTTTATCTATTAAGAGGTTAGAGATCAGACTGAGAATTTTTAGAATCAATATCGAATTTTTAAAGAAAAAATAAAGTGGAGTGTTTCTAAATTCTATAAAACTTAAAACATACTGTATTCTGCCACGTAAAGGGCTCCAGTTTTATTTTTTTCCACACACGGGCCCCACGATTTTAGAGCCGCGCGATTATTATTTACTTAACAATCGCAAGGCCAAGACTTCATACCTGTTTGCAGATCATTCAAATCATCTACACCTGATCCTCTCCTCTCTGTTCTCAGTTTTATTTTTTATTTTTTATCGATCTTAGAAAAAAAAACCAAAAAAAAAAAAAGACAGAACACACCTACTCCGATGTACGATAAGGTGCTGTTTGGCCCTTTTTTTCAAAAATCTTAAATGTTTTTGTTCAAAAAAATATAAAAACTGATTTTTAAATATTTTTTATTATTTTATTTTGTTAATATAAAAAAAAAATTAAAAATATTATTTTAATATATTTTTAAACAAAAAATATTTTTTAAAAGTAATTTCTACTCTACTTCTAAAAAAAAACAAGTTTTAAATTGTATGTATCTTTAAATTAACTTAGAATTAAATAAAGAGTAAAATTGATTTAATTACCTTTAAAAAATAAAGGTTAAAATAATTCAATTTTTTAATATAGTTTGTTCAATGTTTTTTAAAAACTTAATTTTTAAAAAAAATTATAATATTAGTTTAATGATAAAGCATAATATTATATATTTATGATAAAATTATAATATTAATATTGCAAGAGTTTTGTAGTTATTAAATAAAATATAAGAATAATTTTGTTAAAAAAAATATCAAATTATAGTTTCAGTGTAATTAACTGAAAAATTAATGATACCTTAATAAATTAGTTTTGCCTATTTTTAATTTTGCTATAAAAGGCAAAGTTCCGCTGCTTATTTGTCTGTCCTCTCCGAGACTGTCCGTGGACCGTAACACAGGAAGGTATGGCGGTTCTTCGAAGAGAAAAAGGGCAGTCACTTCAAGGATCTCGAATCGCCGTAGCCATTTTGATCGGTATCCTTCTTGGCTCCGTCTTTGCTGTGTTTTATCCTCATGGGTTTTTCAGCTCCAATCCGACTGGCTCACATCGTCGAATTGCTAATTCAAATCTTCAGGTTCAAATCTTTTTGCCTTTAAATACTTCAAATATATCTTTTGTGTATACTTCTCTCTACTTTGTGATTGCTGATGGGGTCCTCAACATAGGGTAAACTTGATTCTGATGTTTTCTATTAAAAAATTTCTTTGATTGGGTAATGAGTGTTCTTGAATTTTGATTTTTTATTAACTTCAAAGATTTGACTTTGTTTCTTGCGGTTGACTTTGGTTTTATGCGTGTTGCTGATGGTGTTAGTTGCTTTGATAGTTAGAATTCGGACTGTTTTTTGTTTTAATGAATTAATTGAAGCCATGATTTCACCAAGGAATGGGGGAATTTGGTGAAACTAAAAGGATACAGAATTGAAAATGCTTTTAAAGAGAAGCCAGTTTTGTACCATTAATTATTATTATTTTTGTGAAAGTGGCATCATTTCACCAGTGTCCCCTCTTCGCTGTCTTAGTCTTTGCTTAGTATTTTTGCCTAGTATTTTTGCCTTTCTTGTTGCATCCCCTGGCTTGGTGAGAATGAAAAGCAAGGTTTGTTATTTCAGTTATTATTTTGAACATGAGCTTGTTTGTCACATGATGCGTAGTGTGCATTTCCAAGTCAATATTCTGTCAGTTATTGGGAATTATCATTTAATGGTTGCTTTTTTATGGGGGGTGGATTCTGTGATTTATAGGCCACTTATTGTGTTGTGATTTCCTATTTTTTGTTTGTTAGACAGGCTTGTCTTCATGTGAATCGCCCGAGCGAATTAAAATGGTGAAAGCTGATATTGTATTGATATCAGAGAAGAATTCTGAGATGAAGAAGCAAGTTAGGGAGCTAAATGAAAAGTTGCAGCTGGCGGAACAAGGACAAGATCATGCTCAGAAGCAGGTTCTGTTACTGGGTAAACAGCAGAAAGCTGGTCCCTTTGGTACCGTCAAGGGTTTGAGAACTAACCCAGCTGTTGTTCCTGATGAGTCTGTGAATCCTAGACTGGCAAAACTCTTGGAGGAAGTTGCTGTTCGTAAGGAGCTTATAGTTGCACTTGCAAATTCAAATGTGAAAACCATGTTAGAAGTCTGGTTCGCTAACATCAAGAAAGCTGGTATACGCAATTACCTTGTTGTAGCATTAGATGACCATATTGTAGATTTCTGCAAGTCGAATGATGTTCCAGTGTATAAGAGGGATCCAGATAGCGGTATTGATTCAGTTGCAAGAACAGGAGGAAACCATGCTGTTTCTGGATTGAAGTTCCGTATTTTGAGGGAATTTTTGCAGTTGGGTTACAGTGTTCTTCTGTCAGATGTTGATATAATATACTTGCAGAACCCATTTGATCATCTTTATCGGGATTCAGATGTTGAATCTATGTCTGATGGTCATGATAATATGACAGCTTATGGATTTGATGATGTCTTTAATGAACCTGCCATGGGTTGGGCTCGTTATGCTCATACAATGAGAATGTGGGTTTACAATTCTGGATTCTTTTATATAAGGCCTACACTTCCTTCCATTGAGCTTTTGGATCGTGTGGCTGGTCGTTTGTCTCGAGAGCCAAACTCATGGGACCAAGCAGTTTTCAACGAGGAGCTTTTCTCCCCTTCACATCCTGGGTATGATGGACTCCATGCTGCAAAAAGAACAATGGATATGTTTTTGTTTATGAATAGTAAGGTCCTTTTCAAGACAGTAAGGAAAGATCCTGCGCTAAAAACATTGAAGCCAGTAATTGTTCATGTAAACTATCACCCTGATAAACTTCGAAGAATGCAAGCAGTTGTGGAGTTCTATGTTAATGGGAAGCAAGATGCGTTGGATCCTTTCCCTGATGGTTCTGATTGGTAGGAAACTCATACAACTACAGAGAGGATTTCGAGAGATTTAGTGTTTCCCCCCCAGAATTTTCACATGATACAGTTAGTTTAAATCTATTATTACCTTTGAAGAGAAATGTGAGATAAACTTTTTCCTTGATTTTCTTTGAGGTTTTGGTTTGTATTTTATGTGTAGCTGATGTGAGATACTTTGCCTTCTTTTTTACTTCAGAACTTTGGTTTGTATTGTTCCTGTAGCTTTAAATTAAGTTTCATTGGAGCACCCCACCCCCCACTGGCATCATCTGTGCTCTATAATGTGCGCCAACAATATGATCAGGGTTGTCATTTTTCATGATAAAAGATTTTGCTGCAACTTGCAAGCTCTATTCTTTGATAGTTTCTGGGTATTTGATTCTTTTTTAGAGTGACATTTTGTTGCATCCTGGTGGAGTTGGGATCAATGACTTCGGTGGTTGGCTACAATGTGACTGGACTGCCAAGGACCATGAACCAGGATCCTCATACTTCTTGGCTCGCACCCCTTTGAGAGAAAGAAACAAAAGATTATTAATATGTGAAACTTTACTTGCACTAGAAATTTACATGATTGTTAATTTTAGGACTGTAAAATTAGTTGAAATATATACACGTTAGCCCGAACATCTATATTAATAAATAAATAACTAAAATTATCAGTTCATAAGGACTGTAACTATGTCATCACGGGGTGCAGTGGATCCCGTATCTATTATTACCAGATGCTAAGGTGGGGTTCCTAATACGATTGGTTTGCTAGCATAAACCAGAATCAGGTCTACTGTAATTCTTTTTTCCTGGAGTGTTAGATTTCTGTCTTGGCTTTTCTTGGTAGACCCTCCTGATATTCGTGCCTGATAGTCACCTACCTTCATGCATGGACAGCAAATTAGCTGGGTTACCATGTAAAGTGTTATCCCAAGGGCAACCAATCATAACCCAGTTCAATCCTTAGTATTTAGTTACTCTTCCAGAAAAAAACAAAAATTATATGGATAGAAGGGACATGTTTTTCTCAATTTCTGTTTTAAGAGTATAAAAAATTACTTCAAAAATATTTTTATTTTATATCTCTGTTTCTGTCCTATTCTATTCTGTAGGTCAATTTTAATCACATCTGCCGCGATAATGATCTAATTTTACTGAATAAGATTGGCAACTAATTTTAATTTGATTTTTGTTTTAATTTACATGGACTGGAGGAGGGAGCAAAAGAAGTTCATGACATCATTCATTGCATGCAAGCAATAACAGGCTGTCATCCTAACGGAGGCTGTAGAAAACGAACCCATAACAACGTGGGATCACAAAAAATCTGAGTTTAACGGTCACCAAGAATTAATTTCTAAAAACTCAGGTTAACGACAAAGTTTGCCTAATACTTCGGTTGCTGTATGGAATTTTCTTCCTTAATATCCACAAGCAGACGACATTGATTTTTACTAGTGGCTTCAAAGACCACTAGCCAGTAGCCCCACCTTTGTATTCTCCCTTTCAAAATCTTCCACATTATTGTTTGTGTGTATCTCGTCCTCCATGCTTCAATATCATGATCCTCTCTGCAAGTTCTTGATTCAACAACTAGAACCCACTAGCCCCACCATTGTATTCTCCCTTTCAAAATCTTCTACGTTATTGTCTGTATGTATCCCATCCTCCATACCTCAATGTCATGATTCTCAAAAGAAAAATCTCTGCAAGTTCTTGATTCAACAACAAGAACACTCTTCAGGACTTGCAGTTCCATGATCAAAAAGATGGATAGGAATTTCACGCCAGTTTTTTTGTTTAAACTCTTACTGTCTAGTTGAATTGAACTGGTTTTGTGGGTGCTCCGTACTGGTTATTGGTTGAAATGGAGAGGTTTTCTCAGAAAGAAAGTGTTCTGTTAGGTTATAATCTTCAAAGACAATCTATAAACCATCCAGGTTCTTCTTCAAATAGCCAACATGGAAGCTCTGATATTGATTTTATGGATGTTTTTGGTGGCCCACCGAGGCGATCGTCGCTTCAGGAGGTGCGATCTAGTTTTGCTGAAACGACAGATTCATTTGTTTCAAGAAGTGGTGATGTTGATACCATGTTGTCTCGCAACAGTTTGTCAGGTTTAAATGAGAAGCCAGTGTTTGGAGATGAAAATGTCAATAGAAGGCGATATTTAAGAAATGATTTCTTTGATGATATTTTCAGAGGCAATAAGTCTTTGAGTTCTCCGAAGAAGCATGACCTTGATTCACTTTCTTCAACTCCAGGTTCAAGAGTCCTAAGCCCTACTGGACAGCTGCCACCTAGAGCTGATCCCTGGAGTCCATCACTGCCTGCACAATTCAGGTTTTGGATTCACCCCGAGATGCTATTTGCTTATTTCTGTACATCTTAGATCTTATAATTTAGATGGTTTTTTCTTCATTGGTCAACATAAATCACCAATTAAGAATCCTTTATAGCAATAAGAAGTGATGATATGTCATTGCCTAGGTTGTTTCAAATGTATTTCGGATTAATGTGGTGTCTGGTAGTGGTTATTGATTCTTTGTTCAAGTAATTGTTCTTATCTGCACTATTATCTGCTTGGGTTTGAGTGTCTTTTGAACAAATGCATCCCAGAAGCTCAAATCATGTACTGTTAATGTTGCAGCCTCCCTGCCAAACTGAGTAAGCGGACAGACTTGCCAACATTTAACTCTAGCGCCCATAGCATTCACAAAAATAAGGATAGTGCTTCATATGGCGTAGGCAATTGTGCACATTCTGCAAGCCAAACGGACCACGTTAGAGACGAGTTGACTAATGATATCTCTAGGCAAATCGCTTTATCGAAGGAGCTATCTCTTAGCATCGAGGAGTCATCAAACTCGACCAAACATGAAGAAACAGACACAAACACAAATTTGAAAAGTGATTCAGATAGTTCTGATGTTCCAACAAATGGAAACCAGTCTCATTTTTCTATATACAAGTGGGAAAGCAAAGGAATACCCTTTGTGATGTCCCTTAGAGGAGCTACCAAATCAAGACTGGATGAGAATTGTGAACTTCAGAGATGTTCAAGTGCTAATGGATGGATAGCAAGCGAGGGTATAGCAAGAGAATTACGATCAACAAATCCACATGATATCGATGTTCCCTCATTCAGTAGTCACATCGAGCTTAATCAACAAGATAATCGCTTCCTCTTTGATATGAGCATTCAGTGTGAAGCAGAACCGTGTCAGATTGTTGAGGACACAATTTTTCCTGTACCTGAGTTAGATACTCCAAGCACTCATCAAGTGATTGTTGAAGATGGTCCTGAAATGGACTTATCTGAAAAAACGAAGGAACGAATTTCTGTAGTTACGCTTGAGGATCGCAAGACTGAGTTAAAACCACTACGTTCCCTGTTATCCGAGGATGATGATGAGCAATGTAAGTCATGTTCTGGAATCTATACCAAGTATGCTTCTCATGTGATATCTCTAATAACACATCTATTTTCTCTGGCAGGTATTGATGAGATGACTAGAAAAAATGGTTTGAAAGAAAGAAAGGCAGAAAGCACCAAAAAACCATCTGCAGTTTTCGATGTTAGTGAAAACGTAAAGGATCAAGATGAGAAAAGAACTACAGCGAATAATGTAGAAGTGGATAAAGCTGACTTTCAATATCCACCAACAAAATCAAGAGACAGCCTTGAGAAGAACAGACTTAGGGGAAAGGTCAAGGAATTTGTTAAAATTTTCAATCGGGCAGGTTCAGAAAAACCCAACTTTGATCTTAATGACTCTCAACATCAGAGTTCGGGACGAAAGGAAAGAGTAAAATTCAATACCGACGATACCAGAAATGAGAAAATGCACTCGCGTAATGTTAACAATAAAAACATGCCAGATGCTTCCATCCTGGTACTCAGCTGAAAATGATCTTGCATTTTATTTTGTCAAATATTAGCAGCTGATACACTCATAGTGGACCTGAGATTTTCAACTTTTATTGTAATCTTCAGGTGAACAAATGTCTTAAGCAATCTGAGAAACAACATCCCGAGACAAAGGCGAACAACCTCAGGTCCGAAAGCGTTTCTTCTGGACGTAAGGATAGCTCCGTGTCAACTGCAGGTATTTTGATATTAATTGATGCTATATGTTATTTTAATTGCTGCATGTTGACTGGAAGATTTTGGATACCATCCACCTGGAAAAATGATTTTATGTGTTTTTTAATATCAACTAGGATGAAAATGGTGAAGCAGCATGGCATATTACATGTTCATCTGAATCATGATTCATATACTCCAATTGCTATGCAATTTCGCTAGAATGAGCTTCTTTAACTGAACTTACTACTTCATAATACAAAAAGGATTTGAACTCTTTGTTAATGATTCTTAAAAAATGTGATATGTAATGCATCAAAACGTTGTCGACAGCTTCCATTCCTGATGGCTTAGAATCAACCATTGCAGATACAGATATGTCCTTCCTCCTGGTATGTGATTGTGTATATAAACATTAGCATTCCGCCATCTTTTTTTTAGCAGGTATTAGGATTATTTAATTGCCTCCTGAAATGACTAATGAGCTGGTATACTTTGCCTTGTGGACAGATTACAGAATTAGCCCAGGATGGGGAAAGGGAGCTCCAAACAAGCGATAACCATGAGGAGATCCAAGTAAGGAAGAAAGTTGACAAAGACACTCCATTTTTTCTTTCAACTTTACCAGGAAACAGTAACTGGAAATCATACATTGCAGGTCATTGATGATAAAATACAGAAGTGGTCGAAAGGAAAGGAAGGCAACATACGCTCCCTGTTGTCAACTTTACAATATGTGAGTTTGCCTTCTACTCTTGCTTGTGCTGCGAGTTTTTTTCTAGAGTGCACATTCTTTTATCTGAACTTTAATTACCATTGCATCAGACCTACTGCATTTTCTATTTAAAGTGGTTTTCTTGTGATTCGTGACTAAACCTAGTAAATTGAATTTCATCCTGTTCCAAGCATACTTATCAGTTCCGGTCGGATCTGACCTAAAAAAGAGTCCGAGCTACTTGGTTGTATGTCAATCGGTTCTATCATTTTGATTTTTTGTCCAAAACCATGTTGTTTTATTTTAAAAAAAAAAAATTCCTTAGTGCTGACCCAGCCGGTTAAGACCAAGTTTGCCCAAGTCAACTAGGGCTCAACTTATTCGGGTCGGTCACGGGTCATATCTGCAAGCTTTGACTATTTAGTTGAACTTCTAAATCATATCTTTTGGCTCCGACTAACTTGGAACTGTCTGCCTCTTAAACTGATATGAGCTGCACTCACAGGTCCTTTGGTCTGGAAGTGGGTGGAATCCTGTGCCTCTTGTTGATATAATTGAAGGAAATGCGGTGAAAAGAACATATCAAAAGGCCTTACTCTGTCTACACCCTGATAAACTACAGCAGAAAGGTGCTACCTCACATCAAAAATACACAGCAGAAAAAATCTTCGATATTTTGCAGGTAATATCCAGTTAATTTTTAATTCTTGAACTTAAAGAAATCATCGCCATTCTAAATTCATCTAAAAAAAATGTTATCCACTCCTTGCATGCATGGACTCTGTTCAACTCACTCGGAGCAGTGTGATATGAGACCAAGGAATGCAGATAGTAATTTCTCATGGATTAAGGACATCGAGATGCTTGTTTATTTAAGTGTACTGTGGATAGCTATTCTGCTTGTGCGTTGTGCTGCTGTGTCTTAGAGTATATATTTTTATTACTAAACATTAAGAAGTTGAAATTGAATTTAGTCATAGAGTTATCCTTTTATGCATATGAAAAAAATATTTATTTAATCATTGTTGAATTCGAGTATCTATCAAATGGTTAATTTGATAATTCATTGACTAAGATTTTGATATGGGCTATGTCGCTAAAAGAATTCATATTTTTTTTTATTAAACAAAGCTGTTTTAAGATTAAAAAAAAAGGAAAAATTGTTCAATGCTGACCCACATATCACGAGGCAACCTTCCTCATATATAACCTTGAACTATGACCCGATTCTTGAACTTGGTGTATTTCGAATTGGATTTAATATCTATGATATTTTGCTACTCTAACTTATACTAATTTTCTTTAAAAAAAAAATCTATATAGAATGTGATTTCGAAGAATCAATAACAATATTATCTCGGACGAGACAAAACATAACATGGCTGACACAAACATGTGAAGGACAGACAGAATTGACACATCTCTAATTGGGCTTTTGTGTCTTATTGGACCCAGTGAGGTAGTCTAATTGGCTAATGAATTGAAAGTTGAAACATCACAGTTAACCGAAGGGCCTACCGAGAAAAACCCTCAAGGCTCAAACCTGTCAGAACGCCAAGGAGAAAAGGCTTGAGTTCCTTTCTATGGCACCGCAGCCTCTGTTTTGTTCACATTGCATGCCTGTCGTTTCCATATGTTTGTTTTGGAAGTAAACTGTCGTTTCCTAAAGCATCACAAAACTCTCTGCGATACTTTCTACCTTGCCAGAGGATCCTTTAGCTACTTTGTCCGCCTTCTGACACTTCCCGAACAGACAACGTGGGATCAACGTCAAAAGTTAGCCGATAAAAGTTACTTGTTCCTGTAGAAAATTTGAATTGCTAATAGATTCCGGTCCGAAATTTAAGGGTGGATATCTACTTATCAAAGTTTTTTTTATATCTTATTTATCATTCATGGAATAAAAAATTTATATTTATAAACTAGATATTGAATCCCGACATTTATTATGCAACTATTATTTATTATTCACTATTATTTAGTTTATAGATGTTTATATATTATATTAAAAAAATCTAAATATTCTATGAGTATATCTATATAATATAAATATATTTCATGTTAGATTTAGAAGGATTTCGAGTCAGATTTAACAATATTCATACCCTACATATTACCCATTAAATAAAATAATTATTCTTTTATTCAGAATGAGTTAGTATTTATCAAGTTTTAGATTAGATTTTCATCCCTACTCAAGTTTAATAATTAAGACTATATAAAATTTGGTAGGTAAAGCTGATAATTCACGAACTTAAAGCTTAACCTGGATTGAATTGGTTGAAAAAATAATATTTTACCAAAATATTGTCTTGGATTTTTCATGAAAAAAATTTAAAAGGTTTAGTTGATACAGGTTAGCCCTTGATTCAACAACCGAAGTCTTATAACTATGCACGGTTTAACTTAGATGTCATCCATGAATTAATTGTTCCATTTTAATTAGTTCGAGAAAAGCAACAAGGAGGAGTAATAATTCACTTGAACAACGAGTATATACTTCGAATTGACTGGATTCGAATTCGGTGCTTCGAACATTATTTGCATTTTACCTGTAATGGCAGTTGAGGGACATAAATTCTCCTTGCAGCATTGCTTAAAATATTTGACAGAGACAACACTTGCCTTTTCCACATGATGTAAAATCTGTCACTGCTATTATTTACTCATATTTACTCCAATTTGCAAGATTACCCACCCACCCACTCACCCACCACCCCACCTTTCCTTTTGTTGGGGGGGCACAGCAAGTATTTAATATTTATGAGCCAGATATGTTGATCGTCGGAAAGGGCTAAGCATTTATAAGCAGTATTCGACCTCTCTTCTGTGAATTTAATGCGTTTGTTACATAAAAATAATTTATTGAGCCATGGGAAGTAGGCCAAGTCCATCACACAAGATGTTCATGAAGGCTTTCAAAACATCTTGAAAAGGCCAGCTGTTGTTCCTCGGTAGGAGCTTCAATTAATATCGGTGGTGTATACTTAATTCTCCGAGAAAGTGCTGGTGGTATCTCCTACATGGAATCATAATTATTTTAGATAAAAAATTAAAACGATGTTGTACCAAGCCGGGCTGCATCGCTTAGGTCCACCGGTACTAATCTAGTTCAGTGATAAATTAAGGCTGAATCGGGCTTCGAAGTTATGGGTTTCCAGGCCGATTAACCGGGGGACCATCGAGTTTGATAAATGTGTGGAAAGATAAAGTATTTCTACAAGTTGACTTCGCAACACGTCTGCAATATCTAGCCAGTAAAATAGTGGAGGACCTTGGAAATGCAAGCTATGGCTGCCCAATTGTAATATTTATTTGCTTCCCAGCAATAATTGGAAATGCAACCCGTGACTCGATTCGAGGGTCTTTCGTGGTTTGTGTAGCGTGTAAATTGATCCCGGGCTGTTAGAACTCCTCGGTGTTTTCTCCCTGAAAAACCTCATTTTTATACCTTGACCTGTTACTTGGTTCGAAGCCTCCATCTCGATTTCTTATCCAATGAATTTATTTTTATCAATTTCATTGCTAAAGCATGAGAATTTTTTCAAATGGATCTTTGCATCCAGAAATCACCACAGTTTTCTAGTCGAAGATGTCATGATTGAGTCCTTACAACCCCCAGTAAAAACATATAAGATCTGGAATGAAATTTGGCAGGTATATTGGAGACTAATTTGAGGTTTCTCGAGAGCTCTTGAATGAATCGTTAAACTTGATCTGATTTAAATTTAAAGTCACAAGGTAAAAAGATTAACTCGATTCAATAAAAATTATTTTAATAATTAAAAATAAAATAATATCATTTTAAAAAAATTCAGTTTTAATCAAATCACGAGTTAATTTTTTGAGGCAACGAATTCTGAAAGAATGAAGAATAAAATTAAATATCTATCATCATTTCTTCTTGACCTAAAATCAAGGTGGGAATGCCATGGCCATTATCACTCCCAGATTCGATATAACGTCCGTGGATATTTATGCAAGATTTTTCAATCTCGCCAAAATGATTCACCTCTTGCACCCACCAATTGTAGTAAAGATTTCTCTGCTGCGTCTGACCCCTTTTGGGAAAACGACATGTCAACTTACAAACCCACTGTACATAGAATATAATCATAGCTTAATTAGACTTGAGTTCTTAGATTTTGTGGCTCATAATAATCTTGCAAACATTTCACTTCTCAAGTAAGCACCTCTGGTTAAAAATCTCCCTGCACCCGTGCGCAGAATTGGAATCCCCTCTTCTGTCCTTGTCAGGATTTAACTTCTTCTGTTTGGTTTTTTTTATATATGGCAAGTGCTTGCCAAGACTTTTTTTTTTTTTTTTTGATACAATGCTATCCCATCTAAAATAGTGTGTTTCTGATTCTTATGTGACATTTTTTTAATTTAAATCATACAGGTATACAGGAAGCAAGTTTACTTACTATTGTGATTATGGTTATGAGTTAAGCAGCGTTATTGTTGTAAGCAAAAGTGTTAAAGATCAAAGGTGTATTAGTAAAATTCAATGAATATTTGATTATGATTAAAATTTAAAAAAAAATCATAAATAATAATTTAACAAAAAAAATATAGTTGAATCGTAATTAACAAAAAAAATATAGTTGAATCGTAAAATCAAAACCTGAAGCGGTCATATTCTCATTCAATTCTAAGCAAAATCAGTGGCAACGAAATTATTATGCTTTGATGAATCGGCACCCACAAAATAGTGTGATGTTGCATTAAGACAATGACATTCTAATTTTTTGTCGTGGAAGGAAATAGGAGTTTAATCATTACCATAGCCATTCATGTCTTTTCAAGATAAAATTCCACAAGGAAGACATGGTCAAGTATGATAAGATCAACTCATATCTCTCCTTTTCTTTTTTCTTTTTTCTTTTTTCTTTTTTCTTTTTCTTTTTCTTTTTTGCAGAGATTTTCGTATCTTCTAATATCTTATTTTCTCACATTTGAGCACACAGTTAAAAAAGATGCATTGAATTTTCTTATGTTAAAGAATTATAATTACTAACTATAAAAGAATTATAGTAATTATTTCTTATATCAACATAATATTAGAGTTTTTCTGTGTAATCCAAATATATCATCTCGTGTACCATTTCGACTATTAAATTATGTTTTTTCATCATCTAGTATTATAGATAGGATATAAATGATACTTGAAAAAAAAATTGTTTTATTAAAGAAATAAAAACAAAGATACAAAATAAATCAAGAGTTGATGATACTTTTAAAATAAATTTATATTTTTTAAAATAAAAAAATTATATATATATTTATCAAATAATCATCTCAGCCAAAAAATTTAAGATGTTAAGTAAGGTTCTAATATACGATTTATATTATTATCTAACATGTTCTCTGAAGTGAAAGTCTTCTAGGCTTCAAATTTGCACATGTTCAGATTACCTTGTGCTTGATTTTTATCAAATAAATGGAGATGGTGAGATTCGAACTTGTGATCACATAGTTATTAAGACTAGGATACCATTTTAAATAATCATTCCAATATAAAAGCTTAAATTATTAGGTAAAGTTTTAATATATAATTTATATTATTTTTTAATAATATTATTTTTATCTGAGCTGTATTTATTTTTTTATTTTAAAACATTAATCATTTCGAGAACATGAAATACATTTAATAAATAGATGTTGATTGATAATTAATTTTTATAATACAATAAAAATGATGAAATTAGGAATTCTTTTGGATGACGTACGATCTCTATCCCATTTAACTCGCCACCCCACAATCATTTCACTATCTTTTATCTATCAAGGCAAGATTCACTGTTTACTTTTCTTTAATCATGATTTATTATTTTATTTCAAATACTATATTGCCTGTTCATTAAAAAAAAAATCAACTACAGTGACTGATGTGTACATAAATTCTGAGAAGAAGGGAGGAGGAGCGGGATAAAAGATGTGGCAGAAATTCGTGCCTCAGCTGGACCACGAACACGGCACTGTCAAAAAAACATTAGACACATGCCATCCTCATATTTTACTTTTTTGGGTAAACTATATTCTGATCCCTACACACTCCATGGTGTTCCATTTCGGTTCTCGTAATCTAAGATGTTTCAATATTGATATTATGATAACGATTGCTTTTTAAAAATTATTAAAAAATACATCAAAGCATCCTTTTATTTTAAAAATATTTTTATTATTAGCATATTAAAATGATTCAAAAACACCAAAACAACTACTTCTAAGCAAAACAAATTAATTTTTTGACAATTAGTGTTTTTATCACAATATCAAACACACTCTCGATATAGCTTTTAGCGACACAACAATATCGAATTAACCTCCCTTAATCCTTTTTGTTAAGTAAATTTTAAATATTTTGTGGAATAAAAT
This sequence comes from Populus alba x Populus glandulosa, assembly GCA_033617975.1. NCBI lineage: Eukaryota > Viridiplantae > Streptophyta > Magnoliopsida > Malpighiales > Salicaceae > Populus > Populus alba x Populus glandulosa. The sequence continues at coordinate 2,702,569 of CM066156.1, read as the reverse complement.
CACAAATGATGAAAAAGGCAAGAAAAATAACGAGCATTAATTCATAGTTATTAAACATACTTCAATTATGTGAGTTGAACAAGAATATGATCCAGAACAAGTTTGTTTTTGAATTATTTTGATGTTAATCGGTTAAATTTGGGTGACCTAATGGGTCAATTAAATACTAAATTAACTCGGTCAAATCCAAGCAAAACATAACCAAGTAAATTCCAAGATTTTTTTTCTTTAGTTAATTAAGTACCACTCTAAAAGACATGTGTTTTTCATCGTGCAAGGCTCTAATATTTATTCTCTCACGTATTATTGTAGACGGGTAGTTCAAAATTTTATAATTTTTTCAACTTGATCATCAAACTTTTTTTTTACCGACTTAATCTTAATCGAAGACCAATTGATTTTGATTTATTATGAAAAGATAGGATTGAAAAAAGAGGAACCGAAATGAAGAGGGCGTCAAACACGGGTGAGATGTCATAAGTTTCACAAAAGATATATACACTTTCATTACCTCAATATTTTTCTAATTCACTTTTTGTAAAAAAGTTCTTCTTTGTATTCCTTGTTTGAGAGATAAGAGAGAAAAGTCATTGAGTTCTGGTGATAAAGAGAAAAAAATATCATTGAAACCGATTTGGGTCACAAAAATGAGTGATATTTATGTCAAATGGCTCAATTTGAAGAGGAAAGTTCATGTTAAATGTTTTTTTACCCTTAAAATTCAAGAAAAAACAAATTCAAACTCGAGTAGATTTCAATTTTTTTTGGTTTTTGGAGTTTGGGTTTTTCGAGGCCACAAATAGATTTATCATAATTTCTATAATGTTTTTGAGTCGAAATGGGTTGAAAAATAGGTTTTCAGGTAAAAAACTCAAGCCCTGATTTTTCGACGAACTTAGTGGTTGGAATTTGGACAAATTAGATGATGCATTGTCAATTTTTTTAAAAAAAAATTTCAAGGTGGACCCTATTGCAAATAAAAAAATTAAGGGCTCAATCACGTGGACCTTCTAAAGTAGGCCGCGCGTGGGCCCTGGCAAAATGGGTTAGATGGGTTTGCTTTGCTTTTAAAAAAAAAAAAAACATTAATGATTATTTTAATAGATTTATTTTTATTTATTTATTAATTTATATTTAAATTAGTATATGCTCTTTTTCTTTTTGTATTTTGTTTGCAAAGTCCTTTTTAAAAGACGTCTTTAGTTATACATTTAAGTTTGAAGAGTTTTTTTATTTATCTATATTTTTTTAATTTTTTTTCCTGAATGAAATTTAATTTTTTAAATAAAAAAATTATTTTCATATAATATTTATAACATGTGCAATATTGCACAATGTTTTTTTTTTTGCCATTTTATTTTATTTGATTAATTTAATTTGTGTCTTTATTTCTATTATCGACTGCTTAAATAAAAAAATTTAGTAGATACAACTAGGTAAATATTCCATCCTTCAAGATTAAATATTTTAATTTATATCTGTTTTTTGATTTTTCAAGTTTTATATGTAAAAATCACTAATGACTTTTTATTTATTTATTCACACATTTAATTTTTGATTTATTTTATTACGTGCGTGCATAAAATTTTTAATCTTAACCTAGATTTTTTAAACTATAAAAATACATTGAAAAAATTTATATACATAATTTTTTTTATAAAAAATAAAAATATCTAACAAGTGGATCACCATCACTTAAATTGTATGTCTAAAACAGCTTTGAAATGGAATTGACCTGACAATCACAACCCTCGACAGGGTCATGACTCAGGGAAGGTCGTAAAACTATTTTCTACCGACTTCATTATACATCAGCGAGGGGTTGCATTGGAACTTTCGGTATTAATACAAGAAAAGATTTAATAGGGATCAAAATGAGGAATTACTAAATATGAAGGGATTAAAATAACCTATTCATTTTCTTTTCCTCCTCATCTAAAGAACGACCTCCTCTATCTCCTTCAAGTCTTCAACAGAGCTTCCCTTGTAATTTAGCACCTAAGCTAATGGTACTAGTGTCATTAGAGTATTAGAGGCGTACACAGTAGAGAGGGAGAGGGAAATTGACTGTTGGCTTTTACCTTGCCATCCTGTTTTGGTGCTATATTATTTTCTTATAATTTTTAGCTCTCTTGTTGTTTTGTGTCAGACAGCAAAGAGTCTTTCAGAATCAGATAGGCCCTCTCTTTTTCTTGTTTAGGTAGTAATATTATTACTTTCAATTCAAAGAGGTTTTCATTCCAATGATGCTTCAGAAAGGTGGTCTTCTTGGGCTCTAATGGCTACCTTTTCTGATAGCAAATCTGTGAGTTCTTCTTCTTGTATTTTTTTTACTCTGCCTCTCTTCTTTTCTATTTTCTTTGTTTTAAGTGCTTCTCATTTAAGGGTTCGCTTGATTCCTGGGAAGCTTTGAGAGAAATCTGAAAAAAGAAGCGATCTTGCTGTCTTCTTGCTTCATTGTAGATGTTGTTGGATCCCAAAGTTCTTTCTTTCAATGAATACTTGGAGTTCTTTACTTAAAAATTAAGCCAAACTGTATAATTCTAGCTCCTGTAATGTTGTTTTTGGATGCTCTATAAGATCACTGGTTTTTGTTTGATCTATTACATTTGCTTTGCTTTTACTGTTTATGATATCAACTAGATCTGAAACAACTTTACTTCAACTTAGAATCTAAAGCCATGCTGCAAATCCAGATTCTCTTGTAAATGAATTTGGTAATATTTAGTCCTTTTTCTCGTGGAGAATTCATGTCTTGAATTTTGGAATTAAAAGTCACTGGATTTTATGCAACTTTGATTTTTGCATATTTGGTTTAAATGCATTGGTATGCCAGCCATATCTAGCTGGACCAAGATTCGCATAAAGGTTTTGATCATATCTCATGGTGAATGTGATTGTGCAAAATAATATACCACTATTTTTGCTAATTATTTAGGATGACAGTCAACTGGTGTTGCAGATGGTTGCTATAATGTTGACAAGTCTGCAGATTCTGCGATATGTTATTATATTAAGTTTGAAAAGATCACCTAAAATATACTAATGTTGCTATTGACCGTTTGTGATTTTTAAATAATGTCATAACAGGGGAGTTGAAAGTTAGAAAGGAAAACCATGTACTGTAGAGTCAAAAAACTCATTGCATTTAAGATTCAGATTGATCAACTAGAAATCAAGACATAAAAAATAGATTTCTGTAGCGAAATGGATATGATCTACAAGATGCAGGACTTTTTGTCTCATGAAGCGCTGGAAAGGATATGATGTGATTTTAAGTTGGATCTTGATGTGATATCTTAGAAAAAGCTGTCGTGTTAATTGTTACAGAAGTCGAGTCTGTTGATTTTTTTTTCTTGTCTCTGCAGTTTGGGGGCCAGCATTAGTTGAAATTTGGTCTTACTTTAAGGAAATATGAAACTTGGATCAAAGAAAGTATGGAAATCCATCATACCCCTCTGTTCGAAAGGCAAATCAGCCACCCGCTTTTGTTTGTTTCCCAAACCAAGATCAGCTAGCTATGGTCCAGGCGATACACCTGTTTATCTCAATGTGTATGACTTGACGCCAATGAATGGCTACGCCTATTGGGCAGGCCTCGGCATCTTTCACTCTGGTGTGGAAGGTACGGCTCTCACCCATGGTTTCCAATCATGTACCTCACGTCTAGTGATTTTGCTTTCCAGTCTGGAGATCAATTCATAAAAAAATGCTTCCCTTTGCCTATAATGAGAAAAACTGAGTTCTCAGATATGTTAATCTAGTTTCTCATCCATGCTATCCATCTAAGAAACCTCCAGCCAAACCAGTGCAATCCTTGTGCATTGAATAAAATTACTGTATTGGCAAGCAGTGGGTTAAAGCCCGATCCTGCTGTGTTTTCTTCTTTTATATCACTCTCCAGTTTCAAGTTAGATTAGGGTTCTAACTTTCTCATCGCCCTCCTTCCACTGTTGTGCAGTTCATGGAGTAGAATATGCATTTGGAGCCCATGACTACCCAACAAGTGGGGTTTTTGAGGTCGAGCCGCGGCAGTGCCCAGGCTTCAAGTTCAGGAGGTCCATATTCATTGGGACGACATGCCTGGACTCCATTCAGGTTAGAGAATTCATGGAGCGGCATGCTGCGAGCTATCATGGTGATACATATCACTTGATTGTTAAGAATTGCAACCATTTCTGCAAGGATATTTGTTACAGGCTGACCGGGAAACCAATTCCAAAGTGGGTAAATCGACTGGCAAAAATAGGTATGTTTTCTCATATAACCATCTACCAAGTAGAGGATCGAGAAATTACTGCATGAAATTATCATCAGAAACATCTAAATCTATGTAACTGAGACTTTCAATTCTAAAGTAATTTTTCTTTTAAATATCAGCTCGTTACCTTGCTGGAATGTAGACTGGTTCTGTTTGCAAGTTGGGGAAAAAGAGAGAGGAAATCTCAATAATTTACCTTGATCTTTTAGTCTCTACCATGGTAAGCCTAGGATGCATGCACCTTGTCTATGTCACGCTATACGTCCCTTGAAACCTTTAGCATCAATAACCTCTGTCAGGGACTCACCTTACTGTGAATGTCACAAGAAGATGATGCGTAGGCTTTCCAGCCCCCGGGCAGGCAGAACAATTTCTATGGCATCAATTCTTTTGGGGTGGAGGATCAATGGTTTTGGGTGTTTCTGGCATGACCCTTCTCCCCGGAACTGCTTTTCCGGGCAAGACTTGTACATTAGGCAAGTGGTAATTGCAGGAAAAGTCCATTAAAACTAAGAGGCCTTTTGCTTGAAAACAGGGCTTTCCAAAAAAATGATGGATAGTCATGTATCAAGGAAAAGAATTTACAGGTCAAGAGATTGATCCAAAGAAAGTTGTATCTTCATGTTGCATGACTTCAACTCCCGAGTGTCCGCAGTGTTTATGTTGATCAAAAGAAAGTTGTGTCTTTAATTCTTAAATTGCATGATTTCAAGGAGTTTATGATGATTGTCTTTAATTCCCAAGTACTTGACTCTATTATAGGTTCAATATGCAACTGCGTGCTTCCTCAATCCCTTAAAATATCTGCTGTGCGACATGACCCCTGCGGCCAACCTTACGACAGTGAGAAGAGAAGGTTAAGAAGTGCTTTTAGTTGCTTGTCTTCAATCTCAATGCGACAAAAGCAGCTGTCAACGTCTTCATTACTGCTACAATCACCCTTGAAAGGCTGCCTACCATGGGAATTGAGAAGGTCCATGAACGGGTCCTTGAAAGAAAGATGAAAACTACTCGAGGGTCTCTTTAGCGTTCATTGAGGATTTGATATCTCTGCGTAGTGATTAGCGACCAAACCCTAAAAGGTTAATGGGCGGGTTTGTTGAGATGAATGGTTTTTGTGTGTTGTGGTGGTTATAGCACCAGTCTGCTGTTGCAAACCATTAAAATGCTAATTAAATTCTCCCTCGTCTGAGAAAAAAAGCTAGATGACCATCGGAGCACCCTTGTGAGCAGTGAGCTGTGGTTGATCTTTTTTTTTTGTCAGTGGCCATTTTTTGGCAGACGAATTCATTGGTTGCCTGTTCTTTAAGTTTGTATATAATAGTGTGCGTTTGAGAATTTATGTGCCAGAGAAATAGCTTTAAACGGGAAAGGAAGTTTGCTCGACCCTCACCAGAAATCTGAAGTCATCGAATACAAATCAAGTACGCAATTTGTTCTGTGAAATCAAATCAATCTTTCAAGTAGTGGTGGTGGTAGTGATGAGCCGGGCCACCTCTTCGTGGAACAAATTAATCTCCCAGATTGCCACTAAACGAAAAAAAATGTGGGATCAAAAGAAAATGGCTTTCTTTGTAAACGCCAGTCCAGCTCCACGGCAATTCCAGAAAATTCAGGTGAATACAATTGAAGACATAAGAGATACTATTCTGCTCATGATTCCTATATAATTTTAATCTTTTCTGTTCTGTTAATCTTAGAACCATAGAGTAAAATATACAGATGACGAATCCGAATTAGCATTGTCAAAACAAACCTGCAGGAACAGGAAACAGATGATTCAGTTTAACAAATGCAACGTTATATCGAAAAGGGTTTCAAGGCATTCAGTAAACTCAATGAGAAATGCATACATAACACGATACAGAATCCCAGAAATTTCTTAAACTAGGTTCTTTGGCAAACATACACCCCACCAGCACATTTAAAACCGTGTTCAATGGCCACAATTCCCTCGCAAGAGTTTACAAATCAATACCAGCATCTTTTTCTTATACTAAATGGTGGAGTGTTGCCACCGTGTTTTGACTGTTATTTATGAGCAAATACCCAACATAAAGTGAAAAGCTCAACTCAGAATAGATTTATCAGTTGGAAGCGAGGCCATGAAATTATCAATCGTCTTTCTGATGCAAAACACTAGGCAGGCTAATATTACCATTCAGAGCAGTATGATATATTCGCTTCTCAGCAAGTCCAATATCTGACATTGTTAAATTACCCTGCAGCCATAACAAACAAATGTTGATATATGCGGCAATTTGGGATAGAATGCCTAAAAATTCAAATGAAACAGTACTGATGACTTCAGACTGCATAATTTTAGGTGACGGTAACACTTGAAACTTTAGAAATGGAAGAGTGGGTTGCCAAGAATTTTTTAAATTGTCTTAAACAGTTCAATATCCAACATCAAGGAAAGTGCATACCTCACGGGCCATCAACCGTCGGACATTACTAGCATATAGCTTTGGATCGTCCTTTTCTTCCTGTGATGGGTAGTAAACAGGAAGCCATACTGCTTCCATATGATTTATGAATTGACAGAAAAGATAAAACACATGGAGTGCCTGCAAAATGAAATATATTATGAGGCTGAGAGCAGAACAAAGAATTTAAATGCAGATTAGTAAATCTGATTTTCCAAGCAGGGCATCCTTTCTGTAACACATACAAAACATAGATTAAAAAACAGCGGAAAGATTCCCCAAGAAACTTCGAATCCAACTCTGCATACGCGTGACCTGGCTGGCTAGTTTCTTCCCTGTACATGTGATTTATCATGAACGAAATGTATAACTGGCTATAAAAATCTGATCTATTTGATATTAAACCTCGACCCTTGCATTTACTAACATTTCTCTAAAAGCAAGCACGATTTATTTTTCACGGTATTGTTTACATCTTGAGCTATATATTTAAATTCCCTCAGCTAAATTAACTTATTTGAGTTCTTATATCACTTCTCAAGCTGATGCTTTCATAACTGGCAATAATTTCAGGTCCTTGATCCCAATCAAGTCCATTTTCACAAATTATTCATCACTCATCTTCCTTGATGGTTGGCCAACCAGGCACTGAAGTAGATGTTTCAACTTTAACAAAAACTATAGAATCAACAACCACACAAAAAGTTCTCATCAAAATTGCATCAGAAAAACTCACCCCAGATATTGAATCCCAGGCAGGACTGAATCGCTGGTATGGATACCTCAGGATCACTGGACGCACAGGAGCTGTTGCTAAGAATGCACCTGTCTTAAATGGTAGAAGGAAGTCTCCATTTGTTGTTGTGCCTTCTGTATTAAGATAAAAGATGATTGATTACCTTTTAGGAAGCTGTGCAAATTACAGGCAGGCAGGCTATATCAACATACTTGGGGCATATAGTTTTGTGGTCACCCATGCAGAGAACAAGCATACAGCACCACGTGTAGTTCTATTCTTAAACCATTAATTCATTACTGACTGTATGTGTTCCTCACAGTTGAATTCAACTCATATATACAAACAACCCAATCTCTTATCAATTGGAGAGGGAAAATAAAATAAAAAATATTCAATCCATTTTCAAGTAAAATAAAATTATAAACACATCAAGCAATTCATGAATCAAGCAATATTCTTGCTAGGAATTTAACAGATCCACAAATACTAACCAGGAAAAAGCATCATCATAGGAGCAGAGCTATTTTCATGAGATTCTTTAACTCTTTCAGTCACAATGCCTGCAAGGAGCGAAGGGAAATGAAATTTCACAAGCAATACATTCTCGTTGTCAAAAGATATTATATTACTTAGCAAAAAGCAACAGTAGTTTTAGACTTCCATATTAGTAATGTAGAGAACCAGTATCATTCTAAACTACATGGCTTATTTCAATTCACTTTTTCAGGAAAAAATATATTTGAGGCATGCTCATATTCTATATTCTGTAATGCAGAAAACCAGAACTGTTGCTTTTTTCCCTAACCCAATCCTGTTAGAGTTGCTCCGGTCAAAACACCCATGAGCTTTCTTTTCTAGGGATGATCTCTATTGCAACTATCAAATACTCAAGCAAGGTCAGAGTAGCAACTGATAAACATGCCACTAAGCTTGAAAATTACTGAAACCTATGAACATGAAATCTATGGCATGCACTATTCATGCTTAGTCCAACACTACTAAACTAAAAAGATATACACTGAGAGAGTAGCTAGCCACTTAATCTTCACCGTGCATCAAATAGTAGTGGAGTGTATAGACACTAACAATCACTGTACCTGAAACACCCTTGAAGTCAGATGACTTTGACTCCCGTTGAACATATACACAACCAAGGCACTTGCTGTCAAAAACAAGCATGAAAAAAACATCAGAACTTCCCCCCATTCAAACCATATGAGATAATATATGAAGAGACAATTATAATGTCATTTAGCAATACTAAATGAAGCCCACAATAATAAAAATAAATTTCCAGATAAATACGGTTCATAGTGAACTAACCTGATGAGACCAACCAGAGGAAGTTTAGCCACTGATCTCTTCAGCGATAAAATCCAGGATCAAAACCATCACCATTAAACCAGAATCAGGTCAATAACACCACAATATATACTGTCAGCATAAGTAAATTCTAAGAGACTAAAATCGTATACAAGAAACAGAGCACGAACAAACCTTGGCAACAAAGCTTGGAAAAGAAGCAGACATGTGGTACAAGATATCTAAATATGAAACATGATTTGATATTATTGCCCCCAGTCTTTCCGGTTCTTCAGATTGATCTTTTCCCTCATTCTGCCCAAAAAATCAAATAATGGAGAGGAAATGATAACAAGAGTTAGTTCACTTGGATCAGAACTTAAACATGATTAAGGAAAAAAAAAACTACCATCATAATCATACCATTAGACATTAATTACTTAATATAATAGTCCCAGTCATTAATCTTAATGTAAAATCCAAATAGAAACATAAGCTAAACAAAGTAAAAAAGCATCAACATCAAAGCATAAATAATTTCACCAATAAAATCATTAACATCGAATTAATTACACTTAGCTCCAAATAAAATTACAAAAAGCAGCTGTAATAATAAAAATACCTGGGAAGAAGATTTATTTTGATCAGGCAGTTCAATATCTCTATAGCTTACACTAATCCAATAAAACCCTAACACGAAAAGGAGCATTCTAGACAAAAACCTCCCACACCAAACAATAACCGCCCTTCTCCACCCTCCCATATGAGCAAAATCCTCCTGCTCCTCCTCCTCATCCCGATTCGGCGCCGAAAACAGCGTACACACCCTGCAAATTATATAATACACCACCAATATAATCAATGCGAGCACAAATCGTATCGGCACCAGCGTAACCACTGCGATTCCTAACAGAACTTTCTCGACCAATGGTAACTCCCCACGTCCCATCGGACCGTACACGTCATTGCGGACATACGCAGCGAATTTTTTCTCCAGCTCCTCGATGCTCTCACCTGTTGTTGAGCTGATTCTGTTCGAGTCCGATTTAAGCAGCGGACGGTCGTCTTTCGAGTTCGAGCCATCGTCTCGGGATGCCGGGTCGGGTTGCTCGGGTTTGGGCGGATCCGGATTCATGGATTTGAGCTCGGTATCCATGATGGCAAGAGATTGTAATGATAATAATAATAATAATAATTAGAGTAATTAAGGATTAAAAATCATTTAATAATTGGATAGATAGAGTTTGGAAAGGATAAGCAGATCCGATTAGAGAAGGAGAGGGGAGGGGAGTTGACATACTATGCTGTGGTGTGGTATTAGTGTTATTTTTACTCTCGCCAGGGAAGGGAGGAAGGAAGGTCGCTGTTACGGCTTAGCATCAAATGATTTTGCGGCTCATGATGTGTATCTAGCCTGTGAAATTTGATAAGTTTGTGATTATAGTCGTTGGATTAAATTAAGTGGACGGTTGTGATCATAAGCCAGCAAACTTACGATTGTGGATGTGGGCCTTCAAACCAACTTGTCTTAAACACTGCCTTCTGACTTCTGTAGCGTAAGATTAAGATTTGAATCGTACATGTTTTTTTTTTCAATTTTAATTCTTTTATTATCAACGAAGGATGTAATCATTGCCAGAAAGGATACTTACAAACCACGATGAGGTCAGCAGGTGAATTCTATCTGGTGGTGGCGTGCAAGTTATTTTTCAAAAAAAAAAAATATATATATATATATTATCCTTTTATTTTTATATTAATATATCAAAATTATTAGAAAAACTAATAAAAACATTAATTTAAATACACTACTACATGCATAGTTTTGAAACCCGAACCGGCCCGGCGGGTCGACCCCAGACCCAGCCGAACTAGGCATGAGACCGGTCCGGGTGGAGCCCAAAACCCGCTTGGGAATTGGCCCGGCCAGACCCGGTTAACCCAGCGGGTCGACCCGGGACCCGGTTGACCCGGAAAGATTCGGGCGCAAACTCGTTGACTTTTATTTTTTTTGCTAAAACGACATCGTTTTGATTTTTAAAAAATAAATTAAAAAATAAATTTTGATCCGGCCGACCCGGTGACCCGGTCAAAACCAGAACCCGAGCCTTAAACCGGGCCGACCACCAGGCCGGGTCTTAAAACTATGACTACATGCAAAAAAAAATGGTTGGTTCTTTTTTAAATAAGACTTTAAATTCAAGTATTGTGAATGAGTAAATCATCACTAGAACTTTTTTTGCTTCTTCTTAGTACATTGTACATTGTATGTGTTTGACCGGATTAGTTGGGGTTTAATAAATTTTTAAATATCAGGATTTAGATTAGAAAAAATACAAAAATAAATAGCCTCTAAGATAAATGGTTTGAAACTTCACATGATCAGGTTTTATTTTGAATTATATTTATTTTATTAAAATAATATTATTTTATTAAAAAATCTCAAAACAAAATTATTTTAATAAAAAAATAAATTAGAATCATTTGAACTGATCCAACCAATCTCCGAGACAAGTATTGACCGGAATCTTATAACTAGAGATGTAAAATAGAAGATGAACAAACATCGGCACGAGAATAAAACATGTTATTACTAGGATTGACATCACATGAGATAGGAATATATCGAAGGGAATAAACACGTTATTGTTGTAATTTTCATTTTTTGGCTTGGCAACCTTACATTAAGATCTGCTGGGTTTAACTGGATCGAGTTTGTTTTTTTAATCGAATTGGGCAAACCTAGAAGACTCGGTAGATTAACTTAAGATTCAATTGGCCCTCGTTATATTTAATTCAGTCAACTATAATAATTTATTAAAAAATTTATCAAAAATAATATCATTTAATTAAAAAAAATTAACTTAAATAATATTATTTTTAAATAAACTCGAATTAATTAGTTGTTCCATGAATCTTAGACTAGGTTTGGTAAGTATACTCTATGCTTCGACATTTTACTAAAACTTTATTTTGTTGTGAGATCAGGACTCTGTTTGAAAACGCAGGTCAGTCCATGTTTTTAATAAATTTAATTTTTTTATTTAAAAATAACTTTTTTATATATTTTGATGCACTGATCTCAAGAATAGTTTTTAAAAAATAAACAATATATAATTTTGATATATTTTAAAATAAAAAAATATTTTAAAAATAATCACAATCATACTTTTCTAAATATATTGTAAGTTGGTTAAGTAGACAAGTTTTTCAAACAAATAAATTTTAAATTTTCTTGACAAGGTTAGTTTAAATTATCTCATAAAAAAAATATTGCCAGAGCTAGCCTGTTCATTAAAAAATAATACTAAAAAAATTAAAATAATTTCCAAATCGAAAAGTCATTATCAATTGACTGATGATTGAGTGTCATGTGTTCATATAATTGGAAAGCTAGAATTAAAAGCAAATTAGAAAGTACAAGATGACATGCCGGTATGTTTTCGTGCGTTTATAAAACAAATATATTTGATAATATTATAATTATAAAATAATTCTAGATAAATAATAAAAATTAAAGGTATAATAAAATAAATATTTCATGGTGTAAAAAAAGGTTATGTTGGTGATCAAAAACTTAGAAATTAAATAAAATAAGTTGTAGCAGTCCACATTGTTTTGTGAGGAAAGATACAGTACTTTTACCACATGATTTAGTTTTTTTATTAATAAAAAGTAAAAAAAATTAAAAAAACTAAATTCTCTACCAACTTAATATTAAAAAAAAATCAATAAAAATAATTTTAGAAAGAAAAAAACCCATGAGAAAAAACATTGTAGCAATTGACAATGTTTTGTGAGGAAAACTATAGTGCTTTTTCCAATAAAATAAAATAAAATAAAAAAATCATTTAGAGAATACTGTAGCAACACACAGTGTTTTGTGAAAAAAAACTACAACGCTTTCCTCATATGATTTAGCTTTATTGTAATTATAATTCTTAACCAACTCAATATTAAAATAAAAAAAACGACAAAGATAATTTTGAAAAAAAATCATAAAAAAATCATATGGGAAAACACTACAACAATTCATAGTGTTTTAAATAAAAAAAAATTACAAAGCTCAACTCTTAACCAACTCGATATAAAAAAAAAATCAACAGAGACAATTTTAGAAAAAAATAAAAAAACATAAAAAGGGAAAAAAATCATGTTGGAAGCACTGTAGTAATTCACAATGTTTGTGACGAAAGCCTCAGTGCTTCCCTACATGATTTAACTTTATCTGTAATGACTTGTAATTGTAATTCTCAAACAACTCAATATTAAAAAAAAAATTAACAAAGATAATTTTGAAAAAATTATAAGAAAAAAAAAACCATGTGAAGAGACACTGTAGCAATCCACAATGTTTTGTGAGGAAAGATACAATGCTTTCCCCACATGCAAAGTTAAATTCTAACCAACTCAATATTAAAAAAAATAATATCAGATTCTGTTTTTTTAGTATTTTTAAAAAAATATTATTCACTTAAGAATATATTAAAATAGTTAATTTTAAAAATATATTTTTTAATTTTTACACCTACATATAAAAGCTATCAAAAAAAGTATTAATCTGATATTTTTTAAAATTAAATACACTTTTAAAACATGTTCAAATATCCTTTCAATCGTAATGCTAAACAAGCACTTTAGTGGATGGATCCAGTGTGAGGCCCATTAGCTAACCATAACCCCTCTTTCGGGCTTCCCATAAAAAGGAGTAAGTTTTCCTAATCCCAAGACCAAACTGACTAACCTGCGAAAGAAAGCCCATATAGCTTAAGCTGATTAAGGGATGCACAAACCCATCTGATGCTCGGGGAGGGCTAGCCCAACCTCGATGGAATCCACCTACTGATGCTCCGAGGTATGATTTTTCCAATGCGTTTATTTAATTTTGTAGTATAAGGTATTTTTTAAAAAATATTTTTTATTTAAAAATATATTAAAATAATTTTTTTATATATTTATTTTTAACAGCATATCAAAATTATAAAAAACACTTAAAAAATATAATACCTTTAAAAAACAACAAAAATTAAAAACTAGTGCACTCCAAGATGCTAAGTAACAGACCTTGCTCAAGGGTGATGGTCACGCTAAGCGCTGTTACATTACAGAAGGTGATTGAAGTGACAGAATCTCACGGCAGTTTATGGAAAATGCGGTTAAAATGAAAAATTTGGAAATTTTTATTTTTTTATTTAAAATTAATTTTTTTATGTTTTTTTTAAAATGTGTTGGTATTAAAAATAAAAAATATATTATCTTAATATATTTTTAAATTAATTTTTTTTTTAAATTATATTACTAACACATTCTCGAATATACCCGAAAAACACAGGAAAGGGTGTTCAACGCCAGGGCTGACAGCAATTTTCCATCTTAACCTGCTCTTTTAATTTTTTAGGCATTAGCAATATTGATTTGTTTTGGATTTCGTGCTTATATTCTGACATGTGAGTTCACCGTCACCTGCCACACGCCAATGAAAAATTGCTAAAAAATTAGACAGAAAGACCACATTAGGGATTTCTCATGAGAAAAGGGACCAAAAAAATTAAAAAAATAATAGAATGGCTATATTAAAGCAATAATAAGAGAAGGAGGACTAAATTAATATTGTTTTTTAGTTTGCCGGTGAACGTGGCACGCAGAACAAGAAGCAAGCAGACGAGACAAAGGAAGGGCAGGTAAGCGAGCGAGGGATTCCATCTCCCCTCGCATCTCCCTCTCTCTCGCGAAAGACTTCTACCGACTAAGAAATTCCTGCTACACACTCTCACCAGCAATTTCCTCTCTGTTTTGCACCACCACCACCATCACGATGGATCCCAAGCCTTCCCCAACCCCACAAAACGCCAATGAAATCCCTAATAAACAGGGACAAAGAGACTTTTTGAATCATTTAGAGGTATACCTTGCAAAGCGAGATGGGGTTGACAAGCTCCTCAAGATCTCACGTTACGCAACCAAGATCATCTTAGCCTCATCCGTCCTCCCCGAAACCTTAATCGTAACGAAACGACTAAAGAGTTTCGAATCAAGTATTGGACTCAGTCGCAAAGCATTCCGACTTGGGAAATTCGTTCAAGATATCAACGCATTAAGAGGCTCTCATTTTGATTCAAAACAAGAAATCATCCTTTCCATCATTGCCTATGGAGGTGAAGGTTTGTATTATTTTGTTGAGCAGTTTGTTTGGTTGGCTAAATCGGGGTTGATCGATAGCAAACACTCCAAAAGTTTAGGAAAAATCAGTGCTTGGACGGAGTTTGTTGGGTATATTGGGAGTATTTCTTTGAAATTTAGAGATTTAAAGAAATTGAGTGAAGATGAGCTGTGCCTGGAATCCAGCGTTGAAATTGCAGTCACGAGAGGAGTTGGGCGTCCAGAGGAAGAGAGGAGATTGTGGAAGCTGAGAGAGAAGAAGCTGATGAAGAAATTATCAATTGTGCAGGATTTTGCTGATGGGCTAATGGCTCTGGCTGATATTCGTGACGGAAGAGGGCAATTTTCAGGCCCCCTTTTGGTATCTTGTGCAGGCCTTTTATCTGCTCTTATTAGTACTCATAAGAATTGGGTCTCTTGCTGAGATTGTCATTCATCGTGGAAGGTATGTTGTTAAGGAATTCTTCTTCTAAAGACGTGAAAGTAATTAATTGATTCCAAATTGCAATAAGAGATGTGCTAATTCTTCAACTGTTGGATTTGAATAATAAAGTGATAGCCTTTGGAAATCAGTATACCATTTTTTACATGAATATGGATTTGCAGCAGCAGAAGTAACTCATGGTTTTCAGAGTTGTGCATAAAAGACATCAAATTTGAATCATGTTCTATTCGGTAATGTCAGTTCCAAGTGAGTCCTTGCTACCCTTCCAACCAAACGAGATAAGAGCATTTTGATTTTTCAAGTTTTCTCTCCAGGAATGTTTGCTCCAAGTGAATTCTTGATGAGTAAATATCTTCGCTACGTGATTGTTAATAAGGTTCAAAATAGCAATGCTTAGACAGCACTCAAATACCTCTAATCCATTGAACTGTGATTCTTGCCAAAGTGATGAACAATTGTCAATTTTGAACTCGTGGGTTTTTGCACTCTAGCAGACATCTATAATGGATATGGGAACAATTGCAAATAGCTTCTGCGCTCTTCTAAAGATTGCTTAAACTGAATGTCACAGCATCTAATTGCAGTTCATTATCCAAAAGTGTGAGTAGAGTTCCAATTTTTTTGTCTCCATGTCTGCATATATTAAAGTAAGCATGTGAGGTGGGGGTTAATCTTGCTGCCTAATAATGGTTTTCATACTCGTTAGCTTTTGTTCTATTATCATATTCGTTTGAGAATCGAATACCATTAGCAAATACTTATTGACAAAACTAAAGAGGTATCATTGAATCACCGTGAAACAAGATTCATTGAACCATGGATTGCTAGAGTGCAATGGTATTTTTGCTCTCTACGATACAAGCCAGGGAAGCATAAATTAGAGGATAAAATCATATTTTCACGAGGTTAACTTGGCATTTTCAAGTTAATCGTGGTTAAATCGTTTTTTTTTTGTTTTTTTTAGCACACTGAAAAATCGGTTTTTATTAATTTCAACTTTTCTTTTGCCTAACATTCCGGTGCTGTGCTTGGTCTTAAAAAAAAAAAAAACAAGACTCGGTGCGCGAACGATCAGACATTAGACTCCGCATTCCATTCCTTGGCCATTCGCTCAAGCGCATCATGAGACGATCCACCAATCTCCAGAGCTTTAGCAGCACTTTCTTTCAGCTCCCCAGTCCTTCTCCTCATATCCCTCCCTTTTTCACCCGCGATCACCAATCTTACTACTCTTTCAACCTCTTCACGTCCCACCAAGCTCTCTCCTGGTTTTACCACTGGTTTGACGGCTATTCCAACTTGCTCTGCAAGTATCGTGGCATTCATTCGTTGTTCAGCAAAAAGTGGCCAAGCAATCAAAGGCACTCCATTAATAATAGTCTCCAATGTTGAGTTCCACCCACAGTGAGACAAAAAACCACCGGTGGAAGGGTGTTTAAGCACTGCCACCTGTGGTGCCCATGATGGCACCACCAATCCCCTCTCTTGAGTCCTCTCTAAGAACCCCTCCGGCAAATAAGTCATCGGATTGCCAACATCACTTCCAGCAGTGAAAACTGCAGCTGATGCACTGCTATTTGTTGGCTTACGCACAACAAATATGAACCGTTGGTGGCTCAGTTCTATTCCCCATGCCAATTCAGTGAGTTGATCAGCTGTTAATGTACCACCACTGCCAAGTGCTACAAAAAGCACCGAATCGGATGGTTGCTTGTCAAGCCAAGCCAGATACTCAATGTCTCGGGCAGTTAGTGGTGGTTCTTTTATCAACGGTCCAACTGGGAGAACTGGAGGTGTGGGTATCTGTTTAAAGAATGGGTCCTCAGTTATGGCTTTGTAGGTCACAGATTCTAGTTCCTTCCAAGAGTTAACGAATATCCCTGCTGCCAGGTGAAAACGGCTGCAATGGAACAACAACCATTTGTACTCATCAATCTTACGGTTTTTAAGCGGGTCAAAAAGGTCTTCAATTGGAAATGGAGGGCAACCAGGGACCTTCAATGGTTCAGCGAGATCAACAAACTCACCCTCCACTTCACAGTCAAGAGTTGGTAGAGACAAGGAAAAGGTAAGCATAACAAGGGCTGAAGTGTAAAATAAGTACGCTGGAATTGACAGTTCACAACAGACATCAAAGGCTTGGGTAAAAAACTTATCAATGACAACTGCTCTGAGCTCCCCCAGCTCTTTGAGGACTGATTTCAGGGACTTGAGGCTCTCTTCTACCATGACACAAAGGCGAGTAAGCATCGGCATGTCATCTGTGGTGACAGAGAACACGTCGATGGGAGGAAGGTAGACAACGTCGAGGCCAGGAGGGAAGGTGGGTGACTGGAGGAGCTGGTCCTGCGCTGCCGAGGCTTCGTTGGTGGTGATGACTAGGAAACTGACATGGAAGTCATGGTCGACGACTAATCGTTTAGAGAACTCAAGAAGGGGTATGATATGCCCCATGAGTGGAACTGAAACGACGGCAACATGGGGTTTTGTGGCTTCAATCTCAGATATCATTGTTTCTTATTAGTCAAAGTACACACTGTGAAATGGTTTTTGCAAGAAGTGTTTGACAATTAACGGTGAGGGGTGGATGGAGAGGAGGTTGATTAGCAATGAGTGAGCAGCGAGGGCATGCACTGTCCATCTATATAGCACCTTGTATCCTTACGATTTATAAAATTTAAACCCGTGATCTTTAAAAATCAAATTTAAAATTTAATTAATTGAGTTACACCCATTCGTTATGGTTGAAGCCAAGGAATCTTTATTATTTAAGATGGGGTTGTTTTATCTGGATGGAGGGGATAATTTTAAGCTTTGCCCTTTGAAAAAAATACACAGACTCGCCCTCTTTCTTCTTCTTCCCCAGATAAGTCAAGGGCAGGTGAAGCAGGCAAACCGACACTAAGATAATCCAAACTCTTACGCCAGCGGATCTCGATTAGTTAATTAAACACGAATCAGTGAGAGAATCAGCCTGGGCCATGACTTTAAACACCTACTGGACCAATGAAGTATTAGGCTTTTTAATTATTAAGAGTGTAATTGAATCTAAGTTTGATTTCTATAAATTATTTGAATTTTATAATTATTAATTTTAAAAAAATTGAAAACAAAAAAATAATCAAAAGAAGATAAAAAGCAAAAAAAACTAGTAATCAATAGAAAAATAACTAAATTGGATTCATAAAATAAATGAGGGGACAACATAATATTTGACAAAGAAAAAAAAGAGAAAAATAAAGAAAAATAAAAAACCTCATCGAAGTCCAACTATTAGTCTAACTGGGACACACATCACACCACTAAGTGGCCGTTTGGTAGTGTGATTGCAGGTGAGGTTCACCCGCAACCACACTACCATGTGTTTGGTTAAAGGAAAAAAATGAGCTTCGCTGGTAGGCTCCACTAATATTTAAAGTTGAAATGCAAATTCTGGGAAGCAGCATCTTCTCGTGCTGATAATAACATCAACAGTGGAGCATGGCTCCACTGCGCACTGTTCACTAAGTGAACAGTTTTTATCTTTTTTTTTTTTGAAAAACCATGAAAATGAGTTTTAATTTTTTTTTTTTAAATTAGTTTAAAAATTATAATAACGTACCATTTATGAAATTTGATCGCAATTTCAATTATGTTATTGTCGGGTCCGGCCCAATTAAAAAAAAATTAGTTTTTATTTTTATTTTAATTGTGTTCTATTTAAAAAATTAAAAGGAGATCGCTTGACGACGTAACAAAAGATTCAGTTTTTGTTGTTGCGCGCTTAAGAAACCATGAAAAATATAGTCCTTGTTGGATATATTTCGCATATGATGACATTGCACATAGTGTAATGGAATAATAAAAAATATTTGATATCAATATTATTTATTTCATGATGTAATAACAGTAGTTAAATTTACAATATTTAAATTAAAAATCATTAATATAAATATATATTTTTTAATTATTTTATAACCTCAATTTGAAAAGCATTTTTATTAACCAAACATGTTAAACTACTTTTTCTTCGACCTCAATTTCAACCACGGTTTTAACCAAACACCTATTTTTTCAAACCAACCTCAACTAAAAGTACTTTTTATAAAACAACTTTTTTTAAAACACAACCATAAAAGTTACTGCAATACCAAACACACCCTAAATAAAGGACTAGTTACATTGTTGGACATCTTTATACATCCCGCATAAAGGGTGCAAGTGGCGTCCACCTGGGGGCATGTACCGTCACGAACCAACAATTTTTATATTTTAAAAATATCGAATTACCTCTAATCCCACATGAATATAAGGAAAATTGCCAAGGGTAGAAGACTAAAAATTTACATAGCTTTGAAATTTTGAGGTTTAGGGGCACCAAAGTAATTATATTATACATTAAAAAAATCATATATTCTTAGAAAGATCAAATTACCCATAATCCCAAGTGAGCATGAAAAAAAAAAAAACCAAGGTTCAAGGATCAGAAAGCCCCTGAAACCAAGTTTTAAATTCTTAATAAAGCGCGTAGACGGAAGCTTAGTTTTTGTGGCTCCTTAGATTATTTATGTCATTACACTACGCAAAAAAAATAGAAAACACCCCTCTAACCCATAAAACTTGCTAATGACGAGCATGTACCTTTGTAAAGACAATTATACCCCCGCGCGTCTAAGAGCTTTTTCTACACTCAAAAATCACGGAAACATGCACGCTTATTATTACAAAAATCTCGGTGGAATTTCTCGAGCTACTTATTGTGCTTAATTATACGTAGAAAATACTTGCAGAGAGCCCTGGAGACGTATCGTGGAGAAAAGTGATCTCGAGCTAGATTCTTGAGGCCCTTGATTGAGGTTTTGAAGGAATAATAAATAGAATTCAAAGTTCAAACCATCATAATTGGGTAGGCATTGAATTTGGAAACATTTGTCTTCGACCACCTTTAATCGCCTAGACTATGACCTTCGGGGCATGCCAGAAATTAAAGAGAATAGATCACGATGTGTTTAATAACGAGGCTAGCTAGCTAGAACCGGTGCAAGAATTAAATGTTAGAAATTAATTCAGCATGCACCTGCCCTCATCTTAATCTATCATGTTGGAAATTATCGAGTCAAGTTATTATTAGACCTACTTGTGTTTTAGATTAATTTAGATGTCCGAATAAGGTATCAACTTAATTATACAGAGGGTGTCGCCTTAGGTAGCTATGGTAATCTAATTAATGCACATGTTGAGGCTTTACTTTTTGGATGATGGCCTCAAATTGTATTGGGATTAGTCGCAATCCTTAATTAAGTCAATTCTCACTAATTATCTGCCACATGCTTATGCCCACGTTTAAACAAAAACCAGAGCTGCCATTGCCCAGTTGGGTTGGCCTTTTTAGAAAGTGTTTGGCTGTGTGTTTTAACCTGTGTGTTTTAACCTGTGTTTCGTTAAATTTTAATTTTTTTTTTATTAAAATTGAGTGCGGTTTGTACCTTTTGGATCGTTTTGATGTGTTGATGTTAAAAATAATTTTTAAAAAATAAAAAAATATCATTGACATATATTTCAGCACGAAAAGCTATTTGAAAAGCAACCGCTACCAAACTAACAAACACATTTTTAATGGATGGAGACTTTGGAAACATCTTTGCATATAATGATAAAGAAGTTGCGACCATCAAGGATATTGTGAGGGCTCAAGAGCCAGCGTAAAGAACTTTAATGCACGCACGTAAAGATTTGATTGATTATATTGAGAAGAGAAACATGCCTAGCCTAGAGACTTATCTCGAGATAGACCAAACACTATTTCTATTTCTACAAACCCAAATAGAGATCATGATTATGTGGTGTTTATGATCATAGGTAATGCATTAAAGAATTAGTTCATCGTAATGCGTTAAAGAAAAGATTTGGATGCCAAGGAACATGATGAATTTGCTCTTCTAGACGAAGAAGCTCGGGTCAGTCAAACCACTGATGTGATAGTGAACAACTTGGACAATCTTGAAACACTCAAACAACTTTGCTTGGAGAATGAATGCGAAGATAGTAGCACTAGTGATAAAACTAAAATTAATGATGAAGAACATATAGGCGAAGCAAGTTATGAAGGAATCGGAGAAAAATCAGAGACTTGCTCTAGCTTCTTCAATGAGAAGGGTGCCACGTACGATAGAAAATGAGGAAAACGGCACCACATACGACACAATTGAATGGAGAACCTCTATAATAGAATAATCATTTTTGATTTGGTTTATTTTTTATCTAAAAAAATAATCAAATTAGTTTTTTCAAAAAACTTAAAATTAATTCAAACTAATTGGTTTCGGTTAAATTCAGTTTGATTAAATTATTAGACATCTTTTACATACGGCATAAAGGGTGCAAGTGGAGTCCACTAGGGCAATCGAATTCCCTCTAATCCCACGTGAATATAAGGAAAACAGCAAAGGGTAGAAGACTAAAAATTTACATAGCTTTGAAATTTTGAGGTTTAGGGGCACCAAGGTAATTGTAGTATACATTAAAAAAATTATTAGTTTTTTATAATTCCATATATTCTTAGAAAGATCAAATTAATTCCCAAGTGATCATGAAAAAAAAAACACCAAGGTTCAAGGATCAGAAAGCCCCTGAAACCAAGTTTTAAATTCTTAATAAAGCGCGTAGACGGAAGCTTAGTTTTTGTGGCTCCTAAGATTATTTATGTCATTACACTACGCAAAAAAATTAGAAAACACCCCTCTAACCCATAAAACTTGCTAATGACGAGCATGTACTTTTGTAAAGACAATTATACCCCCGCGCGTTTAAGAGCTTTTTCTACACTCAAAAATCACGGAAACATGCACGCTTATTATTACAAGAACTTGCAGTGCTTGATTGTTTACAGAAAATTAAACAAACTTGTGTTGGAGCCACAGACATGGAAACAAAGATTTATTTTCTAATAGCCATAATGATCCTCAGGAGCTTACAGTGGACTGATTAAGACTTCCATTCCTTGGCCAAACAAGCTAGCGAGTCATAAGACGACCCGCCAATCTCCATGGCTTTAGCCGCACTATCTTTGAGTTCTTCAATCTTTTTCCTCATTTCTTTCCCTTCTAATATCGCAAGTCTCACCACTCTTTTCACCTCTTCACGTCCCACCAAGCTCGCTCCTGGCTCCGCCGCTGGCTTGATAGCTATTCCAATTTCCTCTGCAAGAATTGTAGCATTCATTCGCTGTTCCGCATAGAGTGGCCACGCGATCATAGGTATACCATGAGTCACAGCCTCCAGTGTTGAGTTCCACCCGCAGTGAGTTAAAAACCCGCCGGTTGATGGGTGTTTGAGCACCAGAACTTGCGGAGCCCATGATGGCACCACCAGTCCCCTTTCTTGTGTCCTCTCCAAAAATCCTGTTGGCAGATAGGTCTTTGGATCATTGACATCACTCCCTGCGTTGAAAAATGCTGCGGAGGCACTACTATTTGCTGGCATACGAACAACAAAAATGAACCTTTGATGGCTCAATTCAAGTCCCCATGCTAATTCAGTGAGTTGCTCAGCTGTTAACGTACCACCACTGCCTAGTGACACAAAAAGAACTGAATTAGGAGGTTGCTTGTCTAACCAGGCCAGGCAGTCAGCATCTGAGGCAGTCAGAGGCTCTTCTAGTTTGATTAGGGGTCCAACAGGGTGAACCGGTGGTGTGTGGATCTGTTTGAAGAATGGATCCTCTGTGATAGCTTTAAAGTTCGCTGGTTCAAGACCCTCCCAGGAATTGAGAAATATTCCAGCTCCCAAATGGAACCTGCTGGAGTGAAATAAATACCATTTGTACTCGTCAATCTTACGGTTCTTGACCTGGTCCAAGAGGTCTTCAGGTCGGATAGGAGGGCAACCAGGGACCTTAACAGGTTCGGGGAGATCAACAAATTCGCCCTCCACTTCACGGTCAAGAGTCGGTAAATACAGAGAAAAGTTGAGCAAGGCAATGGATGCAGTGAAGAACAGGTAAGCTGGAATTGAAAGCTCGCTGCAGATGTCAAAAGCCTGGGTGCAAAACAAGTCAACGACAACAGCTTTGATCTTTCCTAACTCTACGAGGACAGATTTTAGGGACTTGATGGCTTCTTGTACTATGGCACAAAGACGAGCGGCCACCGGCATGCCATTTGTTGTGACGGCGAAAACATCGACAGTAGGGAGGCACACCACGTCAAGGCCTGGAGGTAGGGTGGATGCCTGGAGTAGATTGCCTTGGCCCGCAGAGGCTTCGTTGGTGGCGATGACAATGAAACTGACATGAAAGTCATGGAGGACAACCAGTCGTTTAGCGATCTCGAGAAGAGGGGTGATATGCCCGATGCCTACGCTTGGCATGATTGCAACATGGGGTTTTGCGGTTTCATTTTCAACTACTGCCATTGTTTCTACGTTATTGACAGACGCCATATATTATTTTTCATAAGGTGAAGGAAGGACCAGAGTCTTGCCCGGAATGTGTATATAAGCATCAAATCCTCCCTTATCACGTGCTTCTTCTAGCTGATTGGCTACCATTATCTCGTTCTCAACAAACGGGGGAGATGTGATTCTTGTGTTTTGTTTTGTGTTTGTGGTGTAAAAAATACAGTAAAATATTTAATAATATATTAAATTATATTTTGAAAAAGTTATTATTTTTACTTTAAATTAATAATTTTGTTATATTTTTATATCATTTTAATACACTGATATTAAAAATAAATTTTAAAAAAATAAAATTATTTTGATGTATTTTCAAGTAAAAACATTTTGAAAAGCAACAACAACCACACAACTACTAAATATTTTATACGTGTTTTTTTATTGTATATAAACATTAATCATAATTTTTATTAAATACATATTTAAATTCACTAACTATACCTAATTATATTTTTTAAAATTTATTTTTTTCAACCAATAAAAAATACCTAAAAAACAAACACCCTATGAAAAGACTAGAGATTAAGGCTGATTTTTCTTATTAAATTCAATAAAAAAAATATCTTGAAGGCGGAGTCAATGTTACTGGCCATGCTCGAAATGATTGTTATATTTTCGTCTGAAGAACCGTCCATCTTTATTCTCACCATAGATTATACTAGATAATTGATCTTGTGGCCTAGATAAATTTCACTTTAATATGAAAAAAAAATATTCAGTTATTATCAGTGTTTTTAACAGAATAGAATTTAAATCGTATGAGGGTTAATTTGATATAACTCGATTAATTTTATGTGTTTAAAAATAACGTGAACGACCCATAAAAACATAGTTTAACTAAAATAAATTTAAAATAATATTTTTTAATATTAAAATAATAAAATTTTGGATTTACTTGAATCAACCCGCGTTAACTTGTTAAATTTGTGATCCAGGTTATAAAACTATGGTAACTTATAGAAAATAAATCAAAATAATTCATAAAACCTAATTTCTAATTAACCTAGTGTTGAATGATGAAATTAAAAAAAATTATCTGGTTTAATCTATGAAACTCGCGACTCAAGTTATAAGACCAAGATAACTATATAAAAAGAAAATCAAAACAAATAACAAAGTTCAATTCAAAGTCAATCTTATATTGAAGGACGAGACTTAAAAAAAATTCAATTAAAAAATAACAAAAAAATAATCTAATTCAATCCGCTAAACTCATGACCCAGGTTATTAGACTAAGATAACCTTATAGAAATAATATAAAAAACAACACAATTTAACATAGATTAGCTTGTCAAATCCGTGACTCTAATCATGAGATTGGAAGGACCCTGTAAAAAGTAAATCAAAATAGATTATAAAGTTTAATTTTTAATTGATCATGTCGAATTTAATGTTGAACGATGAAATTTGTAAAAAAAATAATTAAAAAAATTGACACAAAAACGAGTCAAGTTAATGTAGGTTAACCCATTAAGCAATATTCTCGGGTCATGAGGTTATGATAACCTCTTAAAAATCAAACTAAAATAAATCAAGAAACCTAATTCTCAATCAAACATAATATTAAATTAATGATGAAATTATAAGAAAAAAGTTAATTAAAAAAAAAAACTAAGTCAACTGAATTAACTTGTCAAGCATGTAACTTAGATTATGAGATAAGGACAACCTAGTAAAAAGCAAATTCAATGTTGAAAGATATAAAACCAAGATAACCTCATTGAAAAAATAAACATGATTTAAATAGGTTTAAAATACCAAAACTCATGATCTTGTTTATGAGATCAAGACATTCTCATAAAAAATAAATCAAAATAAATTATGAAATTCAATTTCCAACCAACTTAATATTAAACAATAATACTGTAAAACAACTCAATCATATATATATAAAAAAACAATCTAAGTCAATTTAAGTTAACATGTTAAGCACTATTCTCAAGTCATAAGATTGAAATAACCGGGTAGAAAGTTAATACAAAAATTATGGAGCCATTAACCCAATATCAAATTATGAATTGGGAGAGGGAAAAATTAAACAAGGAAGAAAAAAATTTCATCAAATCGAGTTAATCTGCTAAATCCGGGATCCGTATTATGAAAATATAATAATCCAATAAAAAATAAATGTAATGTTAAAATATAAAATTAGAAAAAATAATTAGAAAAAAACATAAAAATAATCAAATATAAAAAACTCAGTTAAGAGAAAAGCTTTTGTATCCCATATATACTATTCAATACAATTTGTACCTCTAAAAAAATATAAAACTCGAGCTATATATATTAGATGAATGCCTACAACAAGTTTGTTCAGATGTTTAAAGAGATTTATATTTGATTAGATATTCATTAAAAATGTTTTAAATCTCAAGATTCCTTAAAAATATCAAGAACATAAAATGTATTGTCGGACCAAGGTTTATCTCAATTCAATACTCGTTAAGGTTATATCAACGACAAGTGGTTGCCTGTCTGGCTTTGGCAACTGGAAAACGACGGTGGAGAGTATTTTGTTACACTAGAAGATATTTTTAGTTAACAAAAGCACATCATAAAGACGCAAAAATATGATGATGATTTTAGGTGTAAAAAAAAAAATTGATTAAATAAAACAAATAAAAAATAAAAAAATAAAATAAAAAAATAAAAAAACGATTATAATTTTGAAAAAACTAATCGGTTCGGTTTTATAAACCTGAAATAAAAAAAACCAAACGAACTCGAAAAAAACCGAGCAAAACCAGAAAACAACCGAGCCAGAACCAGAAAAACAGAACAAAAAAGCTTTGAATCGGTTTTTTCTAAAAAATCAAATTGAAACCGGTCGGTTTGAATCGATTTCGGTTGTTTTTATTTTATTTTATAAAAACCAAATCAAACCAAAAATAATTATCCTTAAATAATTTCATTAAACTCTCAAGACAATTTTTTTTACCTGTTCATGAATTGTAATCCATGTTTTTTATTGTTTTTCATAAAAAAAAAAGTGTATTTAATATTATAGTAAATATTATTTTTTAAAGTAATTTTTATTTAAAAATACATTATAATATTTTTATTTTCAAAAAAATATTTTTGATATTAACAAATAAAAAATAAAAAAAATACAAAAAAAAATTAAATTAAAACACTAAAAATAATTACAATCATGCAAAGACTATCAAAATCCTCATAATCAGTTTTGATTTTTTTTCATTTTACAAGCGGAGCAAAATTATCAAACTTGTATTGGTGTAACTTGATGGTCTAACTTGATTTAAAATGATAATATTATTATTATTATTTTAATACAAGTGATTATTTAAAGATACATAAATTAATCTAATAATTCATTCATAGATTTTTGGAATAAGTTCTCCAACCGACATGGAGATAACACAGACATTAGCTCCCGAGGAAAGCTACACCTACCATTGTGCCAAGCTGGCAGCAGTGAAGTTCAAATTCCCTATCCACTTTTGCTAGCCCACTCTAGAAACTTATCATTAAAGCAAACACGAGCAGCCCAGGCCCATTCGAGTACTTTTCTGGATATAGCAGATGACTACATAGCCGTTAGGTGCCCACTGCCAACTCTTTTTGTTGCTTTGGTTTTTCCTTCTGGTGAGGGAGTCTTTGGATTCTTTTTCTTAACGGTAAGGAACTTCACCACCATGCCATGCCCCCTTCACACGACACCCAATTTTGCATAGCCACCTGATTTTGACACTTAGCCTAAGGTTCCTCCTTTCCTACTCTAACCGCCATTTCCCAGTCTTGCTCTTTATCCTCAAGATACCACATTTACCCTTGCCACTTTACTCCCTCTCTCTTTTTGTAATTACTGTGGGCGTCTAGATGACCTTACATAGATCTTGATTAATACTACAAGCTCTGAAGTTAACGATTATGTAAATTTTTAATGATTCTGAGAGAATTCAAACTTGTAATCATTAAAAAGCAAACACAAGACCTTCACTTTACCCTTTATTTTTCACTATAATGTTTGCATTCCATGTAATCTTATATAATTCTCTAAACCTTATAATTAGAGATCGGGAAAAAAAGCTAAGGTTAAGTGAGTTTTTTTATTTTTTATCAACATAATGTTATTTTATTTTTTATTTTCTAAATTATTGGTGTTGGCTTAATCGATTTGATGAAGTTAATTGGATCATAGATCAATATAGTTTTTAGCCGAGTCAATATCTTTTCTAATCAAGGTAAAATTTAACCGGTCGAGTTTCGAGTTCCGAGTTTTTTATATTAATCAATTATACCTACCTAAATTTAATAACTATAATATAGAGTAATTATAATTGTTTTCAACATTTTATATTACAGAAATGGTTAAAAGAAATGATGTTCATGATATCATTATTGAAGTGTTAATGATCATGCATTTCCTCTCATTCCAGATAATGATGCTATTTTGGCATAAGCTAATGACTATTAGATTTGTCTTTTTTCAACATTATCTCAAAACCTTAAATCTAATGAAAAGGCATGAAATCATTACCATAATTATCAATTAATACATCCATGACCTTAATTGTTTATTCTTTTTTGGGCACTTGAGAGGTGGTTATAATGTAGCTCTCATGATCCATTATGGAAATGTGCAAAGTCAAGATTTAAATATTTAAAATCCCATGACCTTAATTTGTATTCATTCAAGAAGGGCAAACTCGGAAAATGAGCTCTTATCCCCGTCCTTTTCAAACACCAAAACGGTCTAAGGCAACTGACACGCAAGCAACATGACCTGCTATAACCGGTGCCTTCCCATCTCCAGGCTTCCGTTTTTAAAACCTCCAAAAGCCCGTCCGTTTTTATGCCCTTTCCCTCCTTCTCTTGCTCTCTCCTCACATCTGCTCTCTCTGCCCACCTGCTACCCGACCCTTTCTCTCTTTAAATCCCATTTTACCCTCTCCAGCCCTTCAAATTTCCTTTCGAAACCACTCCATTTGACTCTCTTGACTGATTCCATTTCTTGATGCCCCAAAAGACCTCAATTTGTACTCAATTGCAGTTAGTTACAACAATGTCCGGGGCTACTAGGCTAAGATCGGCAGAAAAACAAATGCAGGAGCCACCACGAGCGATACTTGGTCCGGCGGGAAACAGAGTTAGGGTTTCGGAGGAGGCTAAAAGGAAGATTGAGGTTTTAAAGAAATCACAGCAGAAACCAAAGAAACCTGTGGAGAAAATGTCTCAAGCTGCTGTTAAGAATAACTTGTCAGTGGATAGCACGTGTTCTTCGGATTCTTATTCTTCTTCTTCAAGTTCTGGAAGGAATGTGAAGCGTAATGGAACAAAACAAGTCAAGGATGTTCCTAATGGAGGTGAAATCAAGGATGTCTCGTCGAAGAAAGATGGGCCGGTTAAGAGGTGTGATTGGATTACTCCGAATTCTGGTAAGAAATTAGTGAATTTTAAGGTTACATGCATTTTTATTGTTATCTTGCACTTATTATTATTAATTAAATGGAATTATGGGATTTAAACGTCTGATCGCATGATCATTGAAGCTCTGGTAGCATTTCAAAGAATCACCGATCCAAAAACTAAAGCTTAAAGATTTTATATCACTCTCTAACAATAGAAAGCAGGGGATAGTTTAGTTGCTTAAAATTAAGAAGGTTGATGCTTTTCTTGGTTTGTTTAGCTGAGTTTTAGTGTTTGAGATCATATAATTGATTAATTTTAAGGAAATGGTAGCTGGAAATAGTGAAGATGGCAGCAGTTTAGGAATGCTTTTATTCGTGGATTGTTAGCTAGATGCAAGATTTGGTTAATAATCAAACAGGGCGAGTATGCAACAAATGTGGTGAAAATTCATAAAAAAATAAATAAATGTGGTGAAATGGAAGATGAGAATCCAGTCAAGGTATTGGAGTTTGAGATGATGGGGCTGTTGGGAAGTTTTTACTTGGCATAGCTTCTTGGTAACTGTAGAATACTAAGAAAGACTGAAAATCCATGAGTTATACCTGCAATTGTGTCATTATTTGGTCAAAGATGCTTTTCTATTTGCTTAATGTGGAAATTTGTGTTCATCCTGTCTTTATTTCTTAAATAGGCATCATTTTACAGGTTTGGAAAAGGAATTTTCGTACTAAAAGATGAGATTGAGCCATGCTACTGCCATAAATTTTTGTTGTCTTTCTTTGATCTAGCTTAGCATCCTTTATAATGTGACTGGTAGCACTGCCAAGGTAGCTATGAATATGAGTTCCTTTGCACCGAGGTTGAGACATAACAAGTTTCTTGTTGAATCAGCTTCAAATTGTGACATATTACTATTGATGAGATCTATTATCATACTAAAAGCCCAGATCCAGAGATAATTCTTGCACGTACCGTGAGATTATTATTGACTCGTCAAATAGTGATCGGATAAACTGAGGTAAAATCACAAAGTTCCTTAGCAATTACATATAGATCTCTGAAGTACATGGACAAGATGAACAAAGTACCTAGAAGGTGCAAAATATTTCCACGGATTGTTTTCACTTTACTGACAAAATGGAGAGTTTGAACTGGTCCTTGAAAAACCAATACCATGAATAGTTTTTAGTGCTAGATGCTCTAATTGCGTGTCAATGAGCAATCAGCAGAGTAGCTTCTGGACCGCCTATCAAGATGGTAGAATCATGTACGGGTAATTTTATTGAATTCTACTAACATGGTATAGGATTTGGTCATTTGTCTCAATTTACAAGTTATGTGTTATATTCAGGATATTGTTTTCCCTAGTTTCTCCAAGTTGCCTGAACTGTCAACCTATCTTATTGGAAAACTAAATTGACTAACTTTTAAGGTCTGCTCCATGGTACTTTTATTTACAGACCCACTTTATATGTCTTTCCACGATGAAGAATGGGGAGTTCCAGTTCATGATGATAGGAAGCTGTTTGAGTTACTTGTATTTTCACAAGCATTAGCAGAACTCAGCTGGCTAGCAATTCTTCACATGAGAGACATATTCAGGTATGTTGGTCTTCACTTTTTATGTTTATTGGTTTTTAAAAATTGGATTTCATGAATTTTAGGTGATGTTTTTGTTGTATTTTATTGTCAGGAAGCTGTTTGACCAATTTGACCCATCATCCATTGCACAATTTACTGAGAAGAAGCTCCTATCATTGAAAGTTAATGGGAATCTGTTGCTATCTGAACCAAAGCTTCGTGCAATAGTGGAGAATGCTAAACAGATGCTCAAGGTAATTAAGTTATCAACCCAACAGCCTCCCAGTATTGTTGCAAATTGCTTGTGGGAGGCAGAGTTTAGTGGAGGTTGCAAGCATAGACAAGTTTAAAGGGCTCAATTCGTGGTTTATCTTAATGTAGTTTTCAAGATTTGGATTTCGCATCTTTCTAATGACAATAGAAATGCGAAAACAGAGGGGATCATCTTATCAGTTTCAACGAGAGAACATTGAACTTTTCTTTTTGTTCGTTGGCTGATTTGGGGCAGGGGGGAATCCAAATCCAAGAGCAACTAAGTTTTAGACTCGAACCAATGCTGCATTAAGTTGAAATTCATTTGCACAAATGACAGAAGCTAATGAGCTTCTTTTTGCTCTTAATTTGCAGATTCAGCAGGAATTTGGTTCCTTCAGCAACTATTGCTGGCGGTTTGTGAACCAGAAGCCATTAAGAAATGGTTTTCGCTATGGGCGCCAAGTACCTGCAAAGACCCCAAAAGCCGAACTGATTAGCAAGGATCTGATGCAAAGAGGGTTCCGCTGCGTTGGACCCACTGTTGTTTACTCATTCATGCAAGTGGCAGGAATTGCTAATGATCATCTGATATCATGCTTCCGATACCAAGAATGCAATGCAGACGTCGAGAAGGATTTCAAACCCCCCAAGAGTCGAGAGATAGAGATAGTTACTAAAGCTTTGGGGAACACATGCTTTTCTCATAACTAATCCGTCCGAACCATATATCACCTTCCCTGACTAATCACACTCATAAAACTATAGCAAGACAAGTAGCAGAGCAGTTGTTCTTTTGTAATGTCAGTAATCTCATCTGGATTTTATAAGCAGCATAGTTTCTTCTTCCACTTGTGTATCCTTTTCCTAACCAAACATCACTGTAATAAAAAAAAAACATTGTTATTTGATAGTAGTAAATTTTATAAATTGGTGTTCAAGCTTGCTGTTTATCTCGGGGAAGATGATGAATGAATAGAAATTTAAATGAGGTTACTGTGTAAATCAGAGTCCTCTTCTTTTTTTTTCTTTTTTTTTTAACGTGGATGTCCGGACCAGCTTGCGCGCACTTCAACTAATCTTACGGGCCCTGAAATTAATGACCATGTAAGCCTCCAGTGGCCATCATATGAGGAACCTAGAAATTAAACCTAAGACCATAGAGAAAGCAAATCTTTTAATCCCAAGCTTTTATCATTGGACCACCATCTAGATGGTTGAGTTCTTTTCTTAATATGACCAGACTGGGTCATTGAGTCACATGAACGAGTTTTTATTTATTCAAATTAAAACCTAATATGCATACTTAATAGGTTTCTTACAAGACTGGTGGAGTTTGATAATTATATTTTAAATTAGGAGAAGTTATTAAGTATATATATATTTTTTTTAAAAATTCTCCCCTTGAATAGACAAGTAACCTACTATGAAAACTATCCCTCATCATTCAGTCATCACCGCTTTGTGGTCCTCGAGTGGTACCATCTATGAATATTTATTTAGTTATAATAATTATTTTGGCTAACTTTTAAAAACCTACACATCAAGAAGAATAAATAGATTTATTTTGATTATTAATGAATCTCTAATAAATAATCAAAACCATAGCCCTCCATTCAGACAGTGAGATGACTTGATTCACAACAGCTATTCATATTATCATATTTATGTCGATCCCCTCTTATCTATATTCCTGTCTTTCCATGCCCTTGTTTCGTTATTAAATGTCTGAACGTGGGTGCTGTCCGGCCATCCCTTCAAAGCCAGCCTCGTAGAGCTCCTCATTCTTGACCAAAAACATCTCACTTTATCTATAATCTACGTGTAATGTTCATGCGAAATTATAAGCAAATTCAATTGGAAAATGTGTGTTATGTTCATGGTTGTCGGATTGAAGGATTAACCTTGGAAAAAGGCTTGCATGACTTATCAACTTAGATCAATTATTTATTCTTTTTGAAAGAAAAAAAAAATCCTCATTATTGACTTATTCGGATTCAGCACGCCAACTGAATTTATCAAGTTAATATTTGGTTTTTTCGATTAAAAATTCAATTTAGGTCAAACTTTGTTCTAGATTTCTATTAAAAATGTTATTTTAGACATAAGTTTTACGTTTGTAGGTTTGCAGCAATGGTATCATGGCAGGAGCCAATGTCGGCAACGTTAGTATTGGTCTATAATGACAATTTTCTTCGTATCATAACATTTTATAAATGTCATTATAGATCATTTTTGTAGTGACATAAATGATAATTAACAAAATCCTTCAATCATGAAAATCTTTGCTGGAGGGGAAGTTTGTAATAGTAATAGTGACTGCTTTTTTTTTAAAAAAAAAAAATTAAAAATATATCAAAAAAATATATTAATATATGTGATTTAAGAAAAATCTGTTGGTGTTTTTTTTACATTAAATTGCTCACACTAGGAGTGTTAGTAATTTATATGATGGCCGAAGATTAGCATTTTCTTAAATCACATCTATAATCATTTAAGAATATTTTTTTTTGGAAGTGTGATTTAGTACGGTTGAAACTATATTTTATTTCAATTATAATTTTAATAACATTTAATTAATTAATATATATATTATAATTTTGTATATTTTTCACTAAAAACTCTATTTTGAAGTCTTAGTTAAAAAAATATAATTTATAATTATTTTTAGAATTAATTTTTTAAACTACACCCGCCAAAAACTACTGCTCATCAAAATTACACTTAAAGTGACGTTATAAAGCAGGGTGGAAAACTTTCGTGCTAACAAATCATTGCATCCAGCTTGGAGGATAACACGAGCGGTGCAAATGATAGGCGACATAGAAATTTCCAGTAAAAATATACGGATGGCGACCAGACCCCTCTGGTTCGACAGCGGATGACATTGCTACATAGCAACCATTCATATAATCATTATTTAAATTCCTTAATTCCCATTCCCTTGTTTTAGTGTCGAGTCTCTTCATAAGCGAACACGGGATTTGTCTGGCAATGCCATTCAAAATCCAGCTTTATATTTTATGAAAAAATAATATAAATTATATCTTATAACTTTATTTAATAGCTTAAACTTTTGGATTGAATTGATTCTTTAATATGATATCAGAGCTTTAATAACCAAGCGGTCACGAGTTTGAATCTCACTATTCCTATTTATTTGATAAAATTAAACACAAGCTAATATAGGCTTGTGCAAGTTTCAAACTCAAAAGGTTTTTATTTAAAGGGATATATTAGAAAATAATACAAATCATATCTTAAAGCTTCATCTAATAACTTAAGTTTTTGGGTTAAATTGGTTCTTTGACATATTCAATAAGCATGCGACATGGTGCGAGGATCATGAACACCATGATCATATACAGTAGCCAGGAGAACAGATTTGGAAGACAAAAGAAAGCAGCGTTGAAATACAAAGGTGTTTGTAGCAAGGAACATTCATTAACTTAGTTGAAATACAAAGGTGTTTGTAGCAAGGAACATTCATTAACTTAGTGAAGTAAAACATCAACAAATGATTTAATGCTGTCAGCAGGTTCTTTCAAAGTCTGTAACAAATAGAAGAACTTCTCGATCACACTGAGAAATATCCCACACTATCTACATGTAATGCTTGTGAAACATTCCAAACAATTCAGCTGGTAAATTTCATCATCAAATGAGTGAAAGAAACAGAAACTAAATAAACATGAAAATTTACTTCCTTTCAAGAACCAATATTGATTCGGGAAATGTACTTCGCGCCAAAGAAACAAACTGCAAATGCTCTTCCAAACCAAAGCTTGCGAACCACAAACCAGAAAAGGAAAACTTCTCTTATATATGTTCCTGCATTTCCTTGCGATGACTTTTACTGATATATAGTATTAGTTCGCTCTAACTCTGAGCCTTGCCACTTCCAAGTGTGAGCTCTAGATCATCTAATCCTACTTCATGAATCCTCTCTCCTTCCCATGGTTTCACCTGTTCACTACCAAACTCAAAATCCATGGGCACTACATTCTCTTTGACCAAATTGTTAGACGAAATTTGCTGAGCCACGGGTATCACAAGATTATAGGTAGGAGAGGTTGGCATTGCAGCAGCCACAGAAGGCGCAAACTTTTGAAAGCTTATCCACTGGCCAGACTCAACAGTGGATGTATCAGACTCATCACATTCAGGTATAGTGGCTGGAGCATGAAACTGACGGTGAGTTGGGCTAGCCGGAGCAGACACCGCGTTGAACGGGTAACTAAAGGAGGCCATGGATTGTTTGGCAATAAAGTCCCAGTTGGGAATTGGCTTGGGGTTTCTCGAGGTCGGGGACGAGAGAGGTGGGGTTACAGGCGCGCTGTTTGAGATTCGAAGAGGAGGAAGAGACAATGGAATGGCACTTCGAAGGAATGGAAGGAGATTAGAAGAGGCATTGTTGTCGCCACGAGTAGGGCTAGGAAACGAGGAGGAGGAGGAGGGACTGACTTGATAGGAAGGAATTGGACTCGGAAACAACGAAGATAGTGGACTCGGATTTTGGGATGAGTATGGGGTTACTCTCGTCGAAGTACCTACTATCTCAATCGGAGGTGGTCTGTGTCCCTGGACATTAAAAATCAAACAAACAAAGCACTGCTGTTATCAGAAATCATTACCACTAACCATAAGGGTCGTGAAGACATTAAAACATTGGTGAAGAAGTTTCAGGTTATGCAACGAAAGGTGATTAGAATCAGATAAAAACAATTCAAGCTTAATCAATTGGATTTTAAGCGCTTTAAAACAGAAAAAGAACAGAGAACAGCCTATTTAATCGATCAGGGATAGCTAATCACACTTAATTCAACAAATTTCAAGTTTCCTTTTTTTTTAAAAAAAAAAAAAGAACCCTTCAGATTAAAGCCATTTTTACTAACATTTTAAGCATCAATTGACCGGATGTTAAATCTTAGATTCCTTAATGCTCAAATCAAAACCTAGTAGAGTAGTAGTAGCAATTAAGCTTGAAAAAAACCATATAAAAAAGAGTATGTTAAGCCTCAATAGAAGCTTGATCTGACAAAAAAAGGGAGGAAAACAAGGTGAATGGAAAGCAATAAGTGCAGATCCATAAAAGGAAAAACAGGGGCATATGTATAGCATACCTTGCGATAAGTAGTTCCATCTTCTTCAACAACCCAACCAGCCTCAGCACAGAGAGCTTTCAATACCTCATTATTGTCACAATATTTAGGCAAATTATAATTCCCTTGAGCCCTTAACCCGGTAAATATTTTTGCAGCTATAGCTCTCCTCCTCCTCTCTCTCCTCCTATTATTCTCCCTCTCCCTCCACGATGGCTTCCTCCTTGTAGCTGCCGCCATTGCAGCTGACGTCGAGGTTGCCCCATCTGACGTCATTTTCCGACAACAGCCCACCACAAACTCTCCCTCTCCCTCTCTGTATATACAACACCCTCGAGTAAAAGGAAAAGACAGGGAAGAAGAGAAGAGAAGTTCACGAGGAAGACGGTTTTAATTGGCTGGAAGTATAATAGAAGGATCTGTCTCTGGGGATTTATTTTAATAAAGCTTTATATAGTAAGACGAGAAAGAAAAAGGAAAAGTCTGTTACCACCGCTAGAAATGATAGGGTGTGTTTCATTACATGAAAATGTTGTATGCTAGACTCAGTTTCTTGTCTGATCAAATTGGTTATTGGATTAATTTGTGAGTCATTAAGTTATTTTGAATTTTTTATTTTTATTAAAAAATATATATTATATTATTTTATAAAAAAATTATTAATGTTGACTTGGTCGGTATTGTTCATGATAATTAAATCATGGCTCTTAACTTAGCCAAATCGATATCAAGACTGTTTAAATTGAAATTCAACCCTGATTAAATTTTGAATAATGGATTTTTGCAGATCTAATAATTCAAATTAACTATTTTAAAAAATAATATTATTTTATTATTTTAAAAATATTAATACTGATTTAGTCGAGTATAAATGATATTTAATCAGACCAATTATACTGCAAGTTAACCTATTAAATAACTTAAATGTGTATTTTTAGGTTAAAATAATATATATATATATATATTTTTACATCAAAATCATCAAAAATACCTAAAGTAACAATTTAATGCTTTGTCACATAAAAATAATTTTTAAAGCATAAACTAAGACAATAACAAGTAAACACTTGAAATAAATAATTTTATCCAGTTAAGAAATGATATTTGAGAGAAAGAAAATAGTATTAAAAGGACGAAATCACGAATTCTGTAGGCTATAAATCCTCCAAGCTGAAGCAACCATGGACTGGCGTGTGTCTGTTTGAGCACGCGAATTTGCCCTGGCGCTTGTTTTTGTTGAAAAAAATAAAAAGGGTGGGGGCGGGGAACTTGCCGCGTGTGTGGGTTTATGTCTAGTTTACGGTACCTGTCATGTAATAACCTAATATTTCAAACATGGGGTCCAAGCCGTTGAGGGTGGGACCCACCATTTGAGAGAACGTGTCTCTTCTCCCAGTTGTTAGAAACTGATAAGACCAAAGACACTGTACTTATTAAAACCCTCTGCCTCTAGTTTGTTCCGGCTTCCTTGGGACCCAATCCACCCTTACCTTCCATGTACACTTCCCCTTTCACAATCCCTTCCTCTCCTTATTTGATTAAACATTCACCCTTTCTTTTCATTTCTTTTAGTCTTTTTTCACTCAAATAATCAGACTTATTTGAAATTATTTTTATAAAATACCTTATAATCTTAATAAATTAATATTTTTTATTAAATAATATTTCCTTGGGTCTGAATTTAAATTTGAAGTTTAAATAACACCTTGATTAAATAATATCTTGAATAATTAATAAATTTCCATGGTCATAAGAGTATTACTTCATAGTTTTAGCGATTTCAGATTTTTTATATAATTAGAAATATTGTTTAAGTTAGATGAATTTTTATTTAAATAAAATTTATATTTTTTTAAATATAACAAAGATTCGGGGAAGGACGTTTGAATCATTTAGCCATTAGATTTTACCAAACATACTTTTAATTTAACTCTTTTTGTTATATTTTATTTAACAATTAGGTGAAATTCAAAATGAAAAGTTAGGTTAAATCATGCCAAACACACTTGATTGTGCGATGGCAAGGGAGAAAATTAAAATAGAATACAGTACAAAATCTTTGGAATCCTCTTGGCTTGAATGGAAAGATCAGTGGTTGCAATTCAGCAAGGTGGACACATTCAAGATCTTGAATCAATAAAATGTCCGAATATTTTATCCATGCAAACAGCTAGGGCGGACTTTAGAACACACAAAGCTTGCTAGAGAATTTGAATGCATTAAATTTTGATGAACCACCAGGAGATAACTACACTGCTACTTAATTATGCCTTAGGATGCTAAGTTAGGCAGGAAGAGAAGTGAACATCTCCTACAGAACCACCACTCATTGCCCTCTTCGCGTTCGATTTAAACTCATCCGGATCATCTCTCAACACATTAGCTGCATCAGAATTCAGAGGATCCTCATGATTTGGTTGCTGCACATTAAGACATTCAAGATCACAAGTCATCAAAGGGTCTTGTTTCTTGTAGGCTAAATGGTGAGATAAAGTTAGCTGTAAAGTAGATACCGTGAATAGGTTAATCAATCCATGGATGATGATGTTCATATTTAGGATAGGTGTCCAGTCTTCTCGAAGAATATTTAGGTAAACATTGCCTTCCAAATCAATATTAGGATGGTAGACCTGCAAACAGCAAACAAGTTCCGTGTGATCACAATGCTTAGGCAAGTGCTGTCGTTGAGAGAGATTGATGGCAGAACCAAACATCGCATCCATACCTTCGTCTTGCATTTGACCTTTGGCGCGTCATGAGGATAGAGAGGTGAAACTTGAAATGAGAACACAAATTTGCCACCCCTATGACAAGGTAAAAGGAGAGTTTTTGAAGAAAAAGGCAATTCCATAGGTAAGGGAATGAGCCAGAGATTTTGAGCACAGGTGTAAGGGTTTTTCAAATTACTTGTAATATCCTTCGTCAGCAACATGATTTCGGTAGGTTCAGCTCAGTTATATCTGCAAGCCAAAGGGTAAACATACAGATATGAATTAAGAGGAAATATAAATATTCATATATAATCTCTCATATAGAAAACTTTCCTGCAGCCGTCCTGTACTTTCTAGCCAAAGATGGAACCAAGTGCCCAAAAATTAGTGGACAGAAGAATGGGCTGAGGAAATAAGCACATTCCTTCAGTAGTTCCAGCCTTGATCTAGTAGATTGTATCGTGCACTTTGGTCCTGTTCTTGCATTTTCAGCTCCTTCAAAGTCTTGTCAAAGTGTGTGAATTATGCCTAATTTTGTGTCATTCATGATGCTGTTATAACCGAGTATATCAAAGCAAGAATTACCTTTCTGAGAAGACGTAATTCCCCAGAACTTTGCTTCTTGATTGGAGGCGTCCCATCTGCACTCTGAGTTTCCCTCTGCTTTTCCTTTACCTTAAACAATTTAATCATTATGCCTGCCAGAAGAAAAGGAACAGAAAATTTAGTAATGGATTGACATCTTGATTCATTGACTCTGTATCCTCGAGCACCAAGTTATTTCCAATGAAACTATACTAAATAATAATTTTAGTATTTATTCAATTAAATTTTTGGTATATTTTACGAATATATGGATTATGTTAAAGATTCAAATTACTTTTTCAAATTTAGAAAAAAAAAATAGAAATATATGTCTATATTTAATATATGTTTTACATCTTCTATGCAAGAACATTCAATTTTCGTAAGGTTTTCTTGATTGTTCTTCAAAAAGTTTCACAACGTTTGTGTATTGAACCTTTTTAGACCCATATGAATCTTAGGAATCAGTCCTAATTGGTCAGTAAAAATATATTTCAGTACTTTTGTTTTCCTTATTTGAGCCAATTTATCATGAAAAGAAGATTAACATGATAGCATAACATGAATTCTTGGCTAAATTTTACCTATCCTAATCAACAAACACAACCAAAACACTTATTTCCTTAGGTAACAAAACATTCTTCGTGCTAATTAATTAACAATAACCCAGAAAGGAAAATAACCTATGGATCTAAGAATCGGATCCATTGAGCCAGGACATGGGAGGGTTTAGTGGCTTGAGTATAGCCTGGGTTGATCTTCAACCTCAAACAACCTGGCTTGATTAACTAATATCTGTTCTTGTATTGAGAGCTATAGATTAGTAACCGATGATTTTGTTTCCAAAATCTATTGATTATGCTTTGTCTGATCAACCTGATAAGTTTAAGCAAATTTCAAGACTAAGAAATTGCTCAAGTAACGAAAACAAGGGAATTGATTACAGATACATAGGACTCCGAAAATTATAATTAAGAACATTGAAAAAAAAGGAATCAGACCTGCTCGAGCAAATTAAAATCAATGAGAATTTTAGACTTTGAAGAGGTAATCGAAGAGAGAGGTTGAAGAGGGGGACTCTCTCTAGTGTTTTTTTCTCCTATTCTGCAGAGAAACTGCTTCGCACTCGTATTTATAGTAATGAAATATATTATTTTCATGATAAATTGGCTCCGCAGTTTCTTGGCTTTCGTTTGTTGAGTGCGAGAGAGAGTACGCGTATTGCTTAGATGCTGTGCAGTCGGACGTGGTATGCCGCCATGTAGTAGGGGTATTGTTGAGATTTTACAAGAAAAGAAAATAGACCTAGGCAAGGTCTAAAAAGAAAAAGGAAAAAAATATTTTTTTGTGGTGAGTTTAATTAGTTGATATTTCAAAAATTGCAGAATTGTTTATCCATTATGTTTAATTAAAATGTCATAACATCACAAAAATAAAATTAAGAAGACACTATGCCCTCATGATGATTGGATTGACGACGTTGAAATCATATTTAAATTAAGTCTAAAAGTTGTTTTATATTTTTAAAATTTTTCTAGTGATTTTTGAGTTTTTGGATTAGGTTTTAAAACTTTATTTTACTTTATTTTAATTAACTATCAATTTAACTACTATTTAAATAGTTTTATATGCTATTTTTTAAAAAATATACAAATTGTTATATTTAAAATTTATCGACCTAGATATTCTTTACCGTTTAACTGTAATTTTAGAGTTTGAAAAATCTTTGTGTCCAAAAAGAATGCTTGCTTTCAATCATATTATCTGTTTATATCCGGATTCCAAAACCATGATTAGAAAAATTATAATTATAGATTAAAGATGATATTACATGAGATGTGCACCTGGAAAATTCAGTATAAAAAATTCGTTAGTTGGAAAATAAGTATTTCTATAAATTTTAGCATGTATTGTAGGTAATATTTGGTATTGTGTTTTAAAAATATT
Source organism: Populus alba x Populus glandulosa (assembly GCA_033617975.1). Lineage (NCBI taxonomy): Eukaryota > Viridiplantae > Streptophyta > Magnoliopsida > Malpighiales > Salicaceae > Populus > Populus alba x Populus glandulosa. The sequence continues at coordinate 2,661,250 of CM066156.1, read as the reverse complement.
TTTAAAATTTTTTATTTTGAATTAATATTTTTAAATTATTTTAATATGTTAATGTTAAAATAATTTTTTAAAAATAAAAAAAATATTATTTTAATATATTTTAAAATAAAAAATAATTTTAAAAATAACCATTACTATATTTTCAAACATTCCTTTTTCTATGATAATACCGTCAATTTTCTGACCGGAAGAGCAATCCTTGTTCGCAAATACAGTCAGTAAAATTTCCAAACTTATTATTAGTTAGAATTGTTTTAATTTATTTCCTCCACGTTGCCTCTGCACATTAAAACCGCAGGTTTAAATTTTTTTTTTTTTAAGTAAAGTATTTATTTGGAATTGTGATTTAAATGGAGTTTTATTAAAAATAATTTTTTTATTTAAAAATAATTTTTTATATTTTTAAATTATTTTGATGAAAAATATATTATTTTAATATATTTTTAAATAAAAAATATTTTAAAAAATAATAATTATTATATTTCTAAATACTCTTGAAATAGCTTTGGACAACTAGCTGTAAATAAAAAAAAAATCGAAAGAGTCATGATTATGTTCTTTATAGTCTACCTTGTTCGTTTTTTCCCAAAAGCAAAATATTCAACATTAAAAATCCCTTTTGCCGGTATCGAACCAGGGTTGAAGGTTGGTGGATCTCTCATGAATAACCCAGGCCAAACTCATTGAGCAATGAGCTCGGACAAGCTTCACTCGAAACCACCACGATGGAGTGGATTCAGGTTAGTAGGATCCAGGCCAAATCTTAAGTTCTCTCGGGATCAAGTTGGTGTATCTCTAGGAGTAAATCCTAGCCTAAAATCATATGAATGGTGGGCTCGGATAAGCTTAATCCGAACCCACCATTAAATGGTTTGGGCTCTCATGCCAACACTCATTCTAATTCTTATGGGTAGACAAATGGATACAACCTGTGTTCTTTGTAAAAGTTCGGATGAAGAGGATGTAAAATACGAAATACCAGTGGCATAGAATGAATTTGCAAGACAGATGTTTGTTGTTGTCTTAACGAGGTTGCGTGGAAATGCTGCAACTTATTGCACATGGAAGAAAAGAAATGGACGAATTTATGGCGACAAGTGTAGCAGCTGCTGCTCTTTAGTTAATTGGATTGAGCAAGAGATTCAGTACAAGTTCCACAACACGAAGCTTCTTCCGATACATGTATTTCAAAGCCATTTTTATGCTATTTGCAGGAGCTGGAAACTTTTATTGTTGCAGTCCTTTTCCTTTGTTTTCTTTTTAAAGCTCTGCAGAATGGTAAGCTCCTTCTCCTGTAACTTTTTTTTTTTCATTCTTTACAGAAGAGAACCTATTTCGTGAAATATTTGATAGATTGCATTACAGACTTATGACATGAGAGACAAACACAAGAACACATGGATATGATTGTGACTGCATGGATGATCACTTGCCCAGATAGGTCATGAGATAGTATAGTGGCAGGTGATTTTGTTATAGCAATCACAAACATCCCTCAGGTCAGTTGCCGGTGGTCAGAAATCCTTCGCAAGCGTGCACGGTGTTAGACTCTCTGTAGGACCTTTTTCTCTAGACCTACCAAGTACATCCTTTACTGGGAAATTCTGAGATGCCTCACGGTCTCAAAGTACAGAATTGGGAGAAGTGATACAAACATAAGGAAGAGCTCAGGTTGTTTCAATCTACTCCAGATTGCCTAGTGAAACTTTTATGCATCTTTGAATGTTAGGAAAAGCATTCCATGAATATCCCAGAACATCCTCTCCTCCTTCACTATCCTAATCTCGTTTGCCTGATCTGAATACTCATTGCACATGTTAAAAAAATCATTTCCATTAGCTCGGACCGGGAAAGTGACCACTATAACACACTACTTAGACTCTTGTTCCGGAACTGGTTGGCTTTTGAACATGGTGACCAGAACAGTTCACCACCTGCTTGCTACCTGCCCGCAAATGTAATCTGTGAAGTGAAGAGAGAATCCAGTCAAGGCTTCACAAAAGGCAGAATGAATTGTTAACCGCATGGGTAATACGTATACAAAAAGGAAAAAATCAAGGAAACCTGTTCAAGTGAAAATAACACTTGGAAGGCTAGTCCAAACCTCTCAATCTATAACGATACCACTTCAGAAGGACATGAGAAAGGAAAAATAATAGTAATAGTAATAACAACTTACAAGGAGCATATATTTGGAAAAGAGGGATGCCAGCAGCTCCAGGCTCCCTTGCAAGTTCACTACAAAAGTGCCTTCATCAGGATGTATCATCGATCTCATCCCTTACAAAAGATGTCGACTGTTGAAAATGAAGAGGTTCATTTCCCCAAGAAGTCCATCCAGCTGTCATCTCTCTAGCAAATAGTTCAATACATCGAGCAGGTTTAAAGTCTGGAACATGCTCCAGCAGCAACTCTATTGATATCAAAGGAAGAACAAGCATTAAGAATCTATGAGTAGTGCAGAAAAAGTCACATATTGAATAACCTTCACAGCAAGTGGTACGAGGAGATGTGATGGCCAACTCCAATTTCTGATAGAGTGTGTGCATGTGAAAATGTTAATACCACGTCAGAACAAACTTGCCTCCAATTGGAGGCTTCCTCGAGTACTCCCCTGGGATGCTTATGATGATTTGATCATGTTTTATAGGTCTCAGCCTTGGCGGCTGTTTAGAATTTGTGCCCTGGAAAATAAATCAGCAGGATGAGCTATGAACAAGTACTTTAGAGTTTAAAGAAACACCAGACAAAGAACATTCAGGTATTATTACTAAATCCAAATCCATTGAAACTTCATACTCTCACCTGTCCATGAAAATAGCCCAATAGAAGGCATTCATAAGGTCTATGATGAAAGAGATCTAAATCACTAATCAGTGAGCCATCTGCTTTCACCTGTAATGTTTGAGTAAAACACAATCAATGGAATGATAACCATTAATAAGTAAGGGAGGGAGGGAGGGAGCACCTTCAGCCAGTAATAAGTAGCTTCGTGACTGACTCCCCATGAAGGAAATAGCTCTTTCTGAACAAAATTATGCAATTTCTCTCTGTTGGTCATCCACAAGGCTACAAGTGCACCATCTGGATGAGCAAGTTGCTTAATAGGAAGGGATAAGAAATGCCAGTTTGGCAGGGTTGGGTACCTGCATGACAAGGAAAAAAAGACGAGGTTGACATAAGTACTGATGTTCAAATTGGGGCAAAAGGTACTTGTTGAAGACAGCAATTGCAGCTCAAAATTTCTCCAACGTACAGAGTCAAGTAAGTGAAACTTTTTTTCCCATCATTTATTCACAGGTCAGCTCATTTTCACATGCTGGAGTAATGTACCAAAAACATACGTTGTTTGACAAATACTTCTATAACCGAAAATGCATTTACAGGAAAAAGAAACAACTATCACTAAAAGTAAACTTTTAACCAACCAGATGGAAATTAATGAAATCCTATATGGATGGAAATGTCTACCTAAGTTTTTGACGAGCACTTCCATTTTCCCATGGTGGATCGATCACTATAAGATTGAAGCCAACATTGCATTCTGCAACATTAAGAACAAAAATGAGTGACAAATAGAACATGTAAGAAATTTTATGCATAACTCATTTCTTAAACTACAAAGGATGCTCATTTCTTAAACTAAAAAGGATGCTGGCAATGGAGCTGCCATTGATCAATGGAACAAGTAGGAGATTTTATGCGTAAACTAGCACTCATTTCTTAAAACTACATAGGATGCTGGATAGAGAGCTGCCATTGATCAAATCATATTGGCAGGACTAGCAATTGCCTGATAATACAAATGGATCCCAAGACTAGCAGACAAAGGATGTTCCTTGCTAGAATGGATTCAACACTCTATATCTTGATGCTTAACCTCCAAAGCTCTCTGTATTTTTCTTCCGATGCAACATGGAGTCAAATGATCAGGAAAAGAAATATGCAGAACAATGGCTACTAGAAAGTAATTACCGTGAATAAGGTTGTGAACCTGCCCCAAATCAGACTTCCACATGGTAGAAGGAAAAAAAAAATGCAAAAAAATAAGTAAGACAAACCCCACATGAAAGCCAATCAACTGCTCCCCCAGAAAAAGAAGCAGCCTTAAAGAATCATAAATCGAAAGATACCAAATTGAATAGACACATGAAGCTAAAGCTGGCTACTTTAAAAAAGGTAGACAAAATCAACAGAACATACCATGTAGAAGCAACTCTCTCTTGGCAATATATATTTATTGTTTAGGAATTCTGCCTCCATATCATCACTTGTCTCGTTAACAACCAAATTGTTAAAAACAGGAACCACTCTTTCTAACCCCTTCCAAGCATCTTTAAGAATGATTTCATAGAGAGGAGCTTGCCAAACCTTTCCAAGCTCAATAAAAGAGTGTTGTTCACTCAATTCTGTTGAAGAACAGATATTACTGCCACCCCTTAAATCCTTCATAATCGCTAAGAGATCAGTAGCTTCCATCAAAAATCCATGGGCCTTCAACAACATAGGCCTCGCTTGCTGCCATAGGATCAGAATAAAAAATAAATGCACACACAATCATAAACACCAAATAATAGTAAATGGGCAGCGAATTTATGGTTACCTGGTGACGCAGGGTAGCAGCTTGTTCTCTTTCGTTTAAGTCGTGGGGTGTCTTCTTCTCCTTTCGCTTTCGTTTCTTTGAATCTGAAGTTACAATAGTTTCTTTGGAATCGAAGAAACGAGAATAGTAGGCAGATGGTGAAGACCTGAAGCGGGTATAGGACCGGTTTACCATTCGAACCGGGTCTATAAAAACAACATTTGAATTCTCGAATCTGTAACTTCCAGATTCTAAAAAGGCAGATAGCTTGTCGCTTGTTTTCGAGTTTTCCATGGTTAGCACTTCAAGTGTCTTCACTTTCTAGCTCTACTGCTAAAAGGTAAAAACTGCAGCTTCGGGTATCAGGTCTGCGCTCATTAAGTTGTGAGATTATTTCAGGCCCAACAACGTTTGCGTGGGCTTCCAATGAGGCGTTTGACTCGTGTGCCGAGTTGGATGACCTGACTGGGGTATCAACTTTGATCAATTATTCTAATTATATTTATATTGTTTTATTTAAAAAAAAAAGTCCTTGAATTTAATTCAATGAACTGAATCTTTAAAAATCCATGTAATTTACTTGAAAAAAAAAATCTATGAAGATAATTCTAAAAAACATTTTTATAAAAAATAAAAACATAAAAGAAACTAGAAAAAAACCATGTAAGGAAAAACTATATTAATACATACTGTTTTATGAGGGAAATCTTGTATTTACTTGTAATTTTAATTTTTAATTAGCTTAATATTTAAAAAATAAAATTAACAAAGTCAATTTTAGAAAGAAAAAAAAACATAACAAAACAGAAAAAAATCATGTGAAAAAACATTGTAGCAATCCACAGTGATTTGCGAGGAAAGTTACATTCTTTCATCATATATTGTAATTGTAATTTTTAACCAGCTCGATATTAAAAAAATAAAATAAAAAAAGATAACTTCAGAGAAAATCATAAATAAAAAAACACGCGGAGAAACACTGTAGCAGTCAATTATGCTTTTTTAAAAAAATTAAAAAACTAAAATATTAAAAAACAAATCAACAAATATAATTTTAAAAAATAAAATAGAAAAACTATATGAGAACACACCACATAAATCTATAATATTTTAAAATAAAAAAATTACAAAGGGAAATTTTTAACATGTTTAATATTTAAAAAATAAAATCAATATAAATAATTTTAGAAAAAAAATAAATGAAAACAAATCAAAGGAAAGTTGACAAAAAAAAGTGATTTTGAAAAAAAAAACAAAAAGACAAAAAGGGGAAAGTTGGGAAGAGATGAAAAAAAAAAAAAGAGAAATGCACTGTGGATTCCTACTGTAATCCATAGTAATTTTAGTATGGGAAAAAAAATAAAAAAATATAATTTCGGAGAAAGTCATAAAAAAAACAAAAAAAACATGTAGAAAAACAGTGTAGCAATCAACAATGTTTTTTTTTTAAAAAAAATTACAAAACTAAAATATTAAAAAAAATCAACAAATATAATTTTTTTAAAAAAAAATAGAAAAATTATGTGAGAAAACACCGCAAAAATATATAATATTTTAAATAAAAAAAATTACAAAGCAAAATTTTTAACCAGTTTAATATTTAAAAAATAAAATCAACAGAAATAATTTTAGAAAAAAATATAAAAACAGAATAAAACAAAGGAAAATTGACAAAAAAAATGATTTTGAAAAAAAAAAAGAAGAGGAAAGCTGGGAAAAATACAAAAAATAAAAATAAAATTTACTGTGGATTTCTATTGTAATCCACATTAATTTTAGTGTGAGAAAACAGTGTTTTCTCATTTAATTTAGAGTATTGTTAATAAAGTCATGAAAATAAATAAAGCAAAAATCAAAGTGACAGTCACATAAATTAAATTTGCATAGCCTAGAGAAAAATAAAACGGATAACCCAATCGTTGAGTGATTAGAAATAAGTTTTTCTAATGATTTATAATCATACGAAACATCAAAACAACTCTTGAAATCAAAACCCTGAAATATTTATTCATAGCACAAATGGTTTTCAGTTTATTCCTACACCATGTTGATGGCAATTATTTTATTTGCTATTAGGCACTATATGCATGGCAATTATTGAAACTCGTTCCATCATAAACTAAATTTTAAAGCCATAAATAAAATCAAGTTAATCATTAATTCAATTTGGAACCAAGTTGTTCATGAAATTTCAATGGCATATAAAATATGACGAAATCAAAAAATTAACTGACCACTAAAAATTTCATGAGAAATATAATTAAAGAGATTAATTAATTAATCCGAGCTCAAAATTTTCCATATAAATATATCAATATAAATATATAGAAAGAGATATTATTATAAGCTATGACATCAACTGTTAAACTTGATAAATATATATTTTTAAAATAATTTACATTTAGATTTATATAAAAAAATAAATAAGTTAAAATATATCCCATGTCATTAATGGAAAAACCTCATATTTTTTTTTAATGTTTTGATATTTCTAAGTTCGGACACACTCAAGATTTAATGGTATATTTCAGTATGTAAAAATCTATATTTTTAATACGTGAATTCAAAGATCAAAACCCTGTATTTATATAATAAAAATAATCACAATAAACTCATAAATATATAATTTTATTGTCATTTAATATATAGAAATTAATTAATTAACATAAGAGTTAATTTATTGCAACAAATTAAAGAAACCAAATCTCACAATAATATACAGATAACTCGGACAGCGAAAACTAGCCCCAGTACGCACGCAACACTATCAGGCAGTGCTCGACACTTTGACTGATATTTTGGATTTCTCGAATCGCTTTATGGCTATCATTTTCCCTTCGCTTTAAATCTCCCTTTATTCTCCTTTCTTTAATTGACCAACCCATATAAAACTAGCTAAAGAACAAGTCCCTCAGCTGCTTTGATTTGTTTGTTGATCCTTTCAAATACCCCAAGAAAACATATTTAAAACACGATATGTTTGAACACGAAGCTGGTATGTGGAAAGTCTACGAAGGTTTTGAAGGGTTTGAGATTATAAAAAGGATGGTTTTTTAAAGTATTTTTTAATTGAAAATATATTAAAATATTTTTTTTATTTTTTAAAAATTATCTTTGATATCACTGTATTAAAATATCTAAATATATATATATATAAACTATTAATTTAAATATTTTTTAAAAAATAAACAGTGTTTTAACATTTGAACTTGCTGTGCCTTGTGCAAGCTCTTAAATTTTCTCTTGCTGTGGATGAAGGCACTGTAAAGTCAATGTATCGCGAGGTGAAGAATGAAGGATAAGCTATTTCTTTTAACGTCCCTAAAGATCAGAGTTTTTCAATATAGACTCTATAGTTTTCCAAAAGTCTCAATGTCACCCTTTTCTTATGTTTTCTTACAAGACAGAGTGGATTGATAGAAGACACAAGGTTGTCTTAAGTTAGTTTCTGTCTTGAATAAATAAATAAATAAATATATTTTGGTTGCAGGGTTATAGGTGAGTATATAAAAATAAATGTATCTAAGATAGTTTTAAAATAATTTTTTATAATTTTTATTTTAAAACATAAAAATATCATATTTCTCTCAAATATCTTTATCTCTTGTACCCATAATATAATAGTAGCCAGACGTACGGTGATAATAATAAAAAAAAAAAAAGCAAAAGCAAGCTCGTACAATACATGAGAGCCCTGTAAAAGGCCAAAAAACACTTAAAAAAGGAAATAATAATAAAAAGGACAGCAATCGTACAGTGCATATCCGGTTTTTTTTAATTATTATTTTTTTTATTTATATAGAGTCAATTTATACACATATCGAATAATTTTTATAAATTTTAAAATTAATGGTCAGGTAAACCTCTAGTTGCTATTAATATTAACAACTATAAAATTCAAATATAAAATTATATGAAAAGCAAACCCTTTAATTTCAAATTCTTACTACTACATTATCTCTTAATTTTAAATCTTTATTACTAAACCATTTACTAGTTGATTTATTATTTCTTTTCTTATTATCTCCTAAGACATCGTGCACGAGTGATAGTATTCTATGAAAAATGATAATAATTTACAAAAACAAAAATTGCATGTAAGCATATTTTTTTTGTGACAAGAATAAAGTTACAATACAAAATAGTTGAAAATATATAAAATCTCATTTACATGTGACAGTATTCTACAAAAAAAATATTTTTACTTTATAAAAAAATATTATCGCAGTAAATGGGATTTCTCATTTACGTGTTATTGTATTGTTGCTTTGTTTCTTGTCATATAAAAAGTATGCCTATATAAGATATGTAGCTGAAGAAACGATAACACTATTAAGAGTTATTTTGAGGGGAAAAAGGGATGATTTTGGATTATTTTTTTAGTTGTACAAGGCTTTTTTAAAATATTATTTAGCATGCAATAATATAGAGGAGGACATATATCATAAACTTTAAACTATAGCAAGCTAAAATGAAATATAGTGAAATTACAGGGGGTAAAGTATAGTTTATCCAAGAAAGAAACTTCCAAGAAAGGACCACGGTGGGGTTTACAAACTAGAGGTGCATGAGCTAAGGCAATGACGAAATACCATGTGGCTATTTCTTAGTGGCCAGATGACTCAAAAACTAAAATATTAAGACAAGGAAACCAAAACCGCTAACTGTGTGCGCGGCAAGTAATTAACCATGGTTAACTAACACTATTACCACTTGTACTGGCCTACAAATATACCCCACCACCACTCTACTCGGTTGTTGGAACTAGTTGAGTAGCTAAGAAGGAACCGTGTAGTGACTCTGGTCCTAAAAGGTTAGAACTCTGATCATCCAAACGTATAGGTTTCTGTACTGCATCTTCATTGAATATCATAATTCTTGCTTATTCTGGTACTCTTTGTTCTTTTTAAAGATTTAATTTATCGTTTTTTTGGTTGATGGGAAGTGGGAGACAGAGAAAGGAAACGAAAAGAAACTTTGTTGCTTTAAAGCAAAAGGGTTTATGTTAACAAAGCGAATGGATTGAGTGGAAATGACATTTTATACTTTGGCTGATCCTTTTTTCTTCTTGGAAACTGAGAAATGATCCTTGATTGTTTGTCGAGAACTTTGTTTTCTTTGAACTTGATCTTGAGGTTTTGATTCTGTGATACAGATTCACCGCTGGATGCTCTTGCGAGCAATTCCAGGTAATTTTTTGACCCTTATTATTACTGTTGTTATTATTATTTCTGGCTCAGCTATGTTGATCCTTTTCTGTTGCAAATCTGGAAATTGCTTTAGCAAACTATTTGTTTGATTGATTAGAAAATGATGTAAAAGTTATATAGCTTCTGCTGCTAAGTGTCCTGGAATTCAAAAGTTTCACTGGTGCTGGGTGAAGGAGGCCCTGGTTTTCGTATGTTTTGAATAGAAAGTTTTGATAATCTTACTTATGCAAAGGAATAAATTTTCTTTGAATTTGGTTGTGAATTTCGATTCTATGAAACCGATTGAGTTGTTTCCATTTTAAAAATTATATCATATAAGAGCTTAGAAAGTTTTTATTCCCTGTTATTCAGTTTCCTTTGTTTTTTGGTTTTATTGATCCTGCTTCAGATTTATTGTTATGGTGACCATATTTTTGTTTCGAGGATTTATGCGGTCATTCATGTTGATCAGATTAGGGTTAGAAAACCATGGTTATTTCTTAAATAACTTGGTTCCTGGACTTATGGATGCATCTGTATAAAAAGAGTGATCAGATTCGGACTGGGATAGTAGGAGCAAAGAATATGGAAGTTAAACCAATGAGGTGTTTCCTAATGTAAAGTAACAGGATTTAGTTCCATAACAACTCATAGAAAGTTTGGCTGGAACATGACTTATTGTAGGAAAAAGGACAATCAAACCTAGCTTGGAACTCATATGTATGGTCGAATTGATCTCTGCCTCTGGCCTGTGTGGTTCTCGCATTTCAATATTTATAATACCATCTCCTATTTTTCCTCGCATCACTGGTTTTGAAACACAAGCATTATGTAATATATTGTTGGTCCTTCTGCCAACATTCTTTTCACCAATCCGACTAGTGAAGATCTGAGAGTTCTGCTCATATTTCTACCCTTTATAAATGTTCATCCCACCTGAATCTGTGTATTCTTCTCCTTGTGAACTGAGAGTTATATTTGATCTTTTGCTGTCGCTCGTTTTAGCCTGTATCTTGTCTAGTTGAATGATGATAAACTAAAATGAACAATGTTAAATGTTGATAGACATGCACTTCCATTAATGTGAATTGAACTTGTGTATTGAATTATCATCTGGTTTCCTATTTGTGTGATTCATCCCTTTCATTTGTTTACTATGATTGATCTGCAACTTGATAGTTCATAACTCACTGCTTTTCTTCTTTTTTATTTTTTGCTGCTACAAAAGGTGCAGAGAGATATTTTGATCCCCGTGCTGTTTGCTTCCCTTTGGATTCAGCCACTATGTGCCCTCCAGCTTCTTCTCCAGTTGCAGATATTGATTTTCATTGTAGAGATGAGGAGCTCTTTATGTTTTTGTATAAACATACTAGTGGATCCCCTCTCCCAGGAAATGTGATTACTGATGTCAATCCTTACATCTATGCACCATCAAATCTACCAGGTAAGAGTAATTTTTCTTCAAAAAGGTGGTAGGATTTAATGGTTTGAATTATTCAACATTACTGTGCATTTTGCAATGTAGCATCATGATCCGAACAATCCATCATCTTTGTCTTCCCTCTTTACAAATCATCATCCAATGTTGTGGCCTAATCAGACTTATGTTATCCTGATTGAATAGAGTGTCTATTCCATTTTTAATCAAGGCTTATTTATGTAGCCATGAATAATGGATCCATGTATTGGATTTAATGATATGAAAAATGTCATTACAGTTATCTGCTAAACAAGCCACCGCATGTCACAGATTTGTGGCTTATGATCTCTTTTAATTGAGCATGTCAATTTTCATTCATTTACTGTATATTATGCATTATTTGGCATTGTCTACTGGATCTTGTGTATTAACCATAACATGCTAAGTTTGCATGCCAAAAGTAACATGCTAAGGTGTGATTGACACTGCAATAGTATAGCTGATGAAGATGCTTATGCAGAAGACATTTGGTACTTGCTTCGCGTCAAGGAGAATGACGATACAGGACTTGGATTCTGGAAGGTCAAAGGGGAGGCCTGTAAGCTGTTCTCGAATTCTGCCATCACTGGCTGGAGAACCACCCTCGAGTTTTTTGAAGGCCAAGTGCCTCATGAGCGTAAAACTGACTGGTTGATGCAAGAATTCTGGATAACTCAGAAGGAACATAGTGAAAAAAGAAAGGCCAAGGTACTTAATAGAATATGCAACCCTCTCCTCTCATTAAATAACATTTGTATTTTATTCTCTCCTCCCAACCTGCCAGTCAACTGCCAGTTTGGTTGGACATTTTGCAGGAAGCCAGATCATTATGCAGAGTATTTCTGGGTGGTGAACAAGCTCTAAACCATGAAAATCAACTGATTGCTAGCCCCCACAATGATACCCAAATTGACCTTACACAATCAATTGGTCCAGGGACTCTTGCTGATACAAGCCATGGTTCCTCGAGCAATCCTGAGGTGTGACCTTGATTGTGGCCTTTGTTTAACGTCTGCTTTGTGATTTTGATTTTCATATTTCCTTTTAGACCAGTTGCTTGGACTTGTAACAGAGTCCTCGTCGAGGGATTGCTCTCTTATGGTTACATTGGATCATAGAGCAAAATGTCTGAATGTCCATGCGGGCTAGTGTTTCCTCCATATACTGGTCTCCTCTTGTGCTGAATTCTAATGCTTTTTTAGGTGAACAAGGATGATGAAACTGAAAACATGGTTGCAACAGGAAGACCGCCAAATCTCCCAGTCGCAAATCTGCCTGAAATTGATTGTTTTTCCAGAGGTGACTTCCTGGAACTGCTGGATCTTGATAATCCAGCATCACGTTCTTCTAGTTCCGATAATTCGAGTTGCATGACCATGTCATCGGATGAATACTTCGACTCAATTGCTTTGTTGCGAGACCTAGAATCTGAAAGTAATCAGGCCCTGGCACAAAAGGATAAGGACTGCAAGCTTAGTGTCACTGCATCTCACAGACCAGATGAGGTGGTTGTGCTTCCAGCTTCTCAGGGTATGTCAATTATCAATTTCCCCGCTCCTATGTACTCCTGCAGCTCGTCTCTTCACTGTTCTGTGCTTTCCTGGGAAATGCACATAATCTTCAAATTGAAAAAAACAAACTAGAGATTTAGATATTCAACCTTTATAAGTTTTGAATGTGAGGAGGCTTAAACTGTTTTTATGGTTTATCAACAGGATCATATATCAGCATTGAAGGAGGCAAGCCACATGCTGTTGAAACTGATACGTCCATGCAAGGAAATGGTCATAGAGATTTAGATATTCAACGAGCAGTCAGAAATCAAGGTGCAAATCACTGGGGTGAGGGTCCATCATCAAGTTCTCATGCTGTAGGTGCATCGTCAGGTGGCCATGTTGCATCTCCAGATGAAGAGGAGAAGGCTGCTAGACGCAGAAGGAAAAAGTCCAAGAATAAGTATCTGTGCTTCGTTCCATTTTACTTCTTCTTCTGATATCAGTTTTTCATTGAACAGTTGTATAAAAGCAAATTATCTTAGCACGTAAATTAACGATTCTTGTTTGCTTAGTGTATCCTAAAATTACTCAGCGACAGAAGCTGGTATAGTTAGGTCGTCAGGTATTTTTCTTTTCAAATGATCAATGGACTTTAGATTTTAAGGATAATAGGGTATACATAGGTGGTGGTATTTGAGTCGGTCAAGAGTAGCAAGCGGACACTGATGGAAAAAAATAGGAAACTGATTGTTCTGAACTAAGTCCCCTTAAGCTTGTATTTGTGAAGTATTCCTGTGATTTTTGTAATATAATAAAACTGGTGTTTTCAGCAATGGTTGCGTTTCGGAGTGCCTTGATATATATATATATTATGTTGATATTAAAAATAAATTAAAAAATATTATAATGTATTTTTAAATAAATAAAATATAAAATATTTAAAAAACCAACTAATCCATGCCTTGTGATTCACTGCTTTCCCATTGCACTAGAATCAGTGAACTGAAAACATACGAATGGGACATTTGGCCAGGGTGCACTGGCTAGTTGTATGGGCAAATATATGAAAATAATATGTTTTTTATTTTTAAAATTTTATTTTTGAGATCTGTAAATTAAAATATCTTAAAACATTAAAAAAAAATTAAAAAACACTGTTTCTATGCATTTCTAAGAGGGTGTTTGGCTTGGAAGTATGGTGGTTCTTTTTAAAAGATAAAATATATTTTAAACACAAATCATACCTTTAAAAGCTATAAAAACATTTTTTTTACTTAAAAAAAAATAGAAACTACCTCACATTTAAACACTCTCTAAACGAGCTTCTAAACCCTAATTTTAAAAGGATCTTGGTTAAAAAAATAAAATAATAATAATAATAATTTATAGTTTTTATTGAATTTAATTTTTCAAATTGAAACCATAAAAAGCTAATAAGATACAAACCACATTTAATAACACACTCATTTTTCTTCTTATAACAGGATTGAATCAGAACTTGCTGTTGGACCTGGTGCTGGGCTGCGGATCGAGTGATGGGCCTTCATTACGTGTAGTTCTGCTCAGTACACTGATGGGCCTTCCGCTACATGGATTTTGTTAGCTATGCTAACTGTCTGATCCGAGGGGTCCTCTTATGGAACCATATTTATCATGCCTGGTTGAAGGTACTAGTTGTGGCTTGTCAGGTCGGGATTAACGGGTAAATTCAAGTTTATTTTAAAAAAATATTATTTAATTTTTTTAAAAAAATCAAACAAAATTATTTTAAATAAAATTTTATAAAATAAATATCATATTATTTTAAATAAAAAACTAAAAAAATAATTCTTAGAGTTGAAATGATTGATTCTCATGAGTCAAATTCCAAAATTATTAGAAAAATGTCGGGCTTGTACCAGGCTTCAAATCTATCTTACCAAGAAGTGGGTTCATAAGCATAGTTGGATGGAACTCCATCAAGGTCTGGATCAGTATAATTTTTATTTTATTTTTACAATCGTTAATATCTAGATTACACAAATCTTAATTAATTTTTCAAGATCTTAAAATTAATAATTAAATAAGTTTTAGTGATTTTAAAATTTATAATTTTTAAAAAATAAATTTAAAATCTAATCGGTAAAGTTATAGTTATAATTACAAGGATTGATTTATTTCATTGTTGTTAGTTTTTTTTTTTTTTTTAGCAAATTGTCCCCTGTGATTCAATTACCCTCACGGTGCACATTGACAGTGGGCACAACAATTTATTACAAGAATCATTTGATTGGACCAAACTACGGTAATTTGGAAAACTCTGTTGCTAGAAGTGATGGCGGGAAGGATGCGAGGTAATGGGACCAGCCAGCAACTTTATCCTAGTACATATTGCTGCCTGTAGCAAATCCTCCATGAATAAAGCCAGCTAACATCACCAAACAGAAAATATAAAAACTCGGGGGACCAAGGCACCGAGCGTGTCGAAGTGTGTTGTAGCCTTCTGATAAAAAATAAAAATGAAAAAGGACCCAGGACAAGTAACTGTTGATCCGATTTATCCAGTCACATGCCCGTGCCTAACTCTTCGACCTGGCCTGAGTTGAAATCAAGTTCCCCGGCTCGGGGGGCATCTAACATGCTCTCGAAGTGACGGGCTCGTCCTTTTTTTGTTTTGTTTTGTTCCGTGCACTGTTATGTAATGCGAGCTGGTTTAGTCGGATGGGAAAAAAGCATGTAACTGTATGTATCTCGAAGGCCAAAAATAGTAAAATAAAACAGGAAGTGCAATTATAATAAACAAGCATGCCATGGGTCCGAGCCAGATGCACAAAGCAGGGCCTTTTTCCTTGCCTGGTCCCTCCTCAGGACTTCAGTAGCAAGAGCCACTCCTGTCCAGGTAATGTGGGAGCAGTGGGCCGCGGTTCAGGTGTACAGAACCCCCTCGAAGAATATTGTGAAATGGGAAGCCGAGGGAATTGTCTTTTACGGTAATTACATGTACTCTCTCAGAGGAGGGATTTCACTCACTTACAAACCTGCTACTGCCATTTTCACCAGAAATGATGTTGCTATTCAAATGGCTTCATCAGTGGATGACATTCTTCAAGATTCACGATGAGACGACAAACAGTGAAACATGTCGCCTCTGATTCAATTCCATCCAGATGCATCTAAACCTCCCTGCAAACTTGTAACCTCAGCCCTAGTCTCGAGCTAGCTAGCTAGCTAGCTGGACACTAGTGCCAGCGATTTAACGTCACCTAGCACAAGGCTTGAAAACCGAAGATGTCACTTAATGCTAATGGCCTCGGTAGATACTGGATTAATTTGCAAATTTTTTTTTTAATAGGAAGGTTATGTTTGTTTTTTAAAAAGTGATTTTAAAAAATTATTTTTAAAATTTTGTTGTGTTTATTTGTTAGTAAAAAAATTGATTAACAAAAAATACTTTTTAATCAAAAAAAAATTTAACTTGATTTCCAGAAAAGTGTTTTCCTAGAAAATTTGAGCGGAAAACACTTTTTGAAAGTTATAAAAACTTTAGAAATGTCATATTATTTACTCATTATATTAAATTTGATCATCAAACTTTTAATTGTTATATATACTTTGTTTTGAATATTAATTTTTTAATTTCATCATTTAAAATTTATTTTTTATATTAACTTTGGTCTTTATTTTTATAATTGTTATTTGTTTTTTCCTTATTATTTTTTATTGAAATTTTTTATCTATCAAATTTGATCCTTATTTTTTTTATTGTTACTTATTTTATTTGAAATAATTTATGAAATGTTTATTATTATTATTTTAATTTCTTCATCTTTTATTTTTTTTATTTTTTAGATTTGATCGCTATTATTTTAATTAATTTTTTTTAGATAATTTATGAAATTATATTTTTTTTTCAAATTCATTCTTATTCAACTTTTAAATTTGTAATTTGTTCCTTCTTATTTTAATAAACTTAAGAAAAATAAAATATTAATAAACTATTTTCCAATTTATTTTCCATGATATAATCAAATACTGAAAAATATTTTTTCAATTTGTTTTTTATTACATTATCAATTATTAAAAAATAATTTACTTTTCTAAACTTTTTTTGAAAAAAAAAAACTGCTTCATAGTAAACAAACATAACTTGATGGTAATGGCCTCGGTAGATACTGGGATTAATTTGGAATTCATTTTCTTTTGTTCGTGGCAAAAAAAACATCATCAAGTCATCCATCGAGATCAATTATTCCTTCTCAAATCCAGCAACCAAACAATACACGACACGTGGTAAAAATAAAGTTTCGCGAACTCTAGAATTACTTCAATTATAGACAGCATTCTAATTTGATAAGACTTAAATGTAAATAATTGAATTTTAATAGCTTGAAGAATTATTTTAAATAATAAGCTAGACAGAAATCAAGCTAAATAAATATTTCAGTCTAGCTAGATAATGAATTAAACAAAATCATGAAACAACAACTTTCATCTAATAATCATGAAAAGAATCTCATAAAATCTTAGTCATTAAAATAATTAATTTAAGAATTATACAAGTTTTATCAACAAATTCATTTTATTTGACTACATTTGTGAGTATAGTAATTTTTTAAAAAATATATTTTAATTATAAATATAGTAAATGGATTTTTTTAATAACTTTAACGTACACATGTAAAATATTAAAACAATATTCCCACATTGAGTATTTTTAGGTTTTGCTTGTCATTGTAATCCAAACGTGGATTTGAAATTTATTTTTTATTATTTTAAAATTATTTTAATTTATTAGTATTAAAAATAAATTTTAAAAAATTAAAAAATATTATTTTAATATAAAAAATAATTTAAAAATTAACACAAACCAAGACAGATGGAGAAACTTGGCAGAAGTTTCACCTCAATGAAAGAAAAGGTTTACTACAATTACGGAATTACCACAACGGAGAGAGAAGACGGGGAAAAGAAAAGGTTAGTTACGTGGTGGAGCCCAATGTCTTGTCTCCTTTAGCTATCACACCTTATCTGAGGGTTCCTACCTGCTGCCCGGTGCCACAGCTATCACCCCATTCTCTGGTATCTTTTCGGTCCTCGCTCCCTGAGTTACTATCCTTTCAACCACTTCCTGTCGACACGTCAACGCTACCGGCCACTGGATTTTAATTGCCAAGCCGATAGCTAATTCCGGTGAATTTAGCCGGATTGCATTCATTATTTGAGCATGTGTATGTAGATCAAGAATGGTTAAAAGTGATTATGTGCCCTGTGGTGCACCGAGTTATAATGATGCACTCCCTGGATTAAAGAATACATTAGGTATTGGACCCATAACTGTCAATTAACTGGTTTTATGACAGGTATGTATGTTATAATTTTTTTTTCGGAAATGTATAAAAATATATTTTTTTATTTTTTAAATTTATTTTTAAAATTAAAATATTAAAAAAATCTAAAAAATATATAAAAAATAATTTTAAATAAAAAAACTCAAAATTTAACGAATAATGATTAGACCGTCTGGCTAAACACTTAATCCAACTATTGGTAATTTGGTTTCGTAAAATGATAATGATTAAATATCTATTTATTTTTATAGTTAAAATTGAATTTTGTAATTTTTTGAGTTTTTTTATTTAAATTAATTTTTTATTTGTTTTTATTGTTTTGATGTGTTGGTATTAAAAATAATTTTTATAAATAAAAAAAATAGTATTTTTATACATTTCTAAAAAAAACTGCTTTGAAAAGTAAAAACACTATCTAAATGCGTGTTTAATATTGCAATTCCGGATGTTTTTTAAAAATATTTTTTATTTACAAATATTTCAATTTTTTTTTTATGATATCACATCAAAATTATAAAAAAATTAATTTAATATGTTTTTTTTGGAATGAACAACAATTTTAATACACACTTGAACGCAATTTCTAATTGTAAACAGTCACTAAAATATAGATATCAGAAAATCAACTGTTGATGGTGGTCAATTGTGGCGGGAAAACATGGTGGGAAAATAAAGGCAAGATATATTTTTTAGGTATTTTAATTTTCAATATGGAGGCAAAGCAAATAAATTTGGTATTTCGTGGTGGATAGGACAACACCGACGGAAGGTAGCGCCTTCCCCGCTCGTGGGCCCCGCATGTGAATTTCGGGTTTCCGTTACGTTTCCCTTCTGCCGTTTCCCTTTTCCTTTTTCCATCCTTTGTTGTTTATTCTTAAAAGAAAAAAACTTTTGTTGTCTCTGCGATGAAATTACCAAACACCATTTTTCCTTTGAGATTTTTTCATTTCCTTAAAAAAAAAAAAACACAACTCTCCCTTGTTTTATTTCATTCGTCGACGACTATGGAAAGAAACATAGACAATGGTAAAATCTAAGAAAAAATGGCCTTGGTATTTTATAGTTTAGTTCTTTTATATTTATTTTTGTGTTTTTAAAAATTATAATTTTCATTGTAAATTTTATTGTGCCCGTAATCATTTTTATTATAAATTATTATGTAACTTGGTCTATTTTATACTTGTAAAAAATATATACTGTAATTTTTAAAAACATCAAAAATAAATATAAAACAACTAAATTATAAAAACTTAATAATTAATGAGAATTTCCCTTGAGTGTATTACTGTTTTTAATCTAATTAAAGTCAATCTACCTACATTAGGAATTAATCATTATTAGTCATGTATGATAAAGAAAGCCAACATTTTGTAAATCAATCAAAATCAATTATGCTGTAGTTTTTTTTTTTATTCAGATGCAGTAAGAATTGGTTTCTATATAATTATTATATTACCAAAAAATTAATTCAATCTAATAACTTAATTTTTTTTAGATAAGATCTGATTTATATTATTCTCTACTACAATTTCTCGGGTGAAAACACTCTATATTTGAAATTTACACAGGCTCAAGTTATCTTGTATTTAATTTTTTATCAAATAAATAGAGATGATAAGATTCGAATTCGTGGCTATTTGGTCATCAAAGTTCTGATACTATATTAAAGAATTATCTCAATCAAAAAACTTAAACTTTTAGATAAAGTTCATAATATGATTTATATTATTTTTTAATATGTAAAATATTATATTTTTCGCATTTAGAACAAATCTTTACTGTATATATGTTAAAATCAAAACTCAAGATATACCCGTAGATGGAACTAATTGAATATAAACATGCTCCTTCTCCCCGAAAAATCAAAGAAATTATTTTTCTCCTCGACACCTAATCGAATCATTAAAGGTTTGTTTTGCATAACTTTAATCATTTGAATCCATACCAAAGAAGAATAACAAAGTTTATATTAATTGCCACTCTACCTTATATTTTTTTTAAAATTAAATTCTTAAATAAATTGCATTGAATTATGTTTAGGAATCTTAACAGGACCTACACTTGATAAAGAAACATCTCGAAAATGAAAATCCCAGAGGCCTAGGAAGTGTTCCGAGCTTTTGTTTATTTTTTTCAATAATTTTAATATATTAATATAAAGATAAAAATATTCTTGTTATATTTAACTTGAATAATTTTCTTCCGAGAATTATTTTTCTCTATCACATCATATCATATGATTCTTCGATTGAATATAGCAAGAATACAAGAAGGTACATATCCCAATTCCTGCCTTGCAAGAAACCCGATTTCTTCTTCTTGTTCTATTCCTGTGTCTAGTTTAGTTATTCAAGGAAAAAAAAAAAAAAACCAACTCCAAATTCAAAAACACCACAGCACCAGGAGCAAGGTCAATTCCGTCATTCCATGTCGTACCCCCACTAGCCTCGCCTCTTGCAACAAGTCAAACAGTCAAACTCACTTGAATAAACAATCCAATCCAAAACCGCTGTTAAGGAAGTGCTTTGATGCATGATTAACGACACTGTCCTCTCTTTCTTACGTGTCGACCTCCTACTGGTCCATTCTCTCTCGTCGGGATTCATGGTTACACAACCAATAAACGTAGCCAGGAGTCACTCTCATCCCCTCTCTCTCCCACACAAACACAAAACTCTCTCTCTCTCTAAAAACTGTGTTTTTTCTCCTACAAAAACCCCTAAATTTCTCTACTACTTCTCTCTCCTTGTCCCCCATAACATTCACTGCCTTGCTCTGCAATGCAGGATCTTCATTTCGAGTTTTGAAACTCGAATTTTGACTCACTGAGTTGTTTATAGATACAGTTATTCATTATTAATAATGTTCGAGACAATGGAGAGTTCCGTCAATGGAGGAGGAGTTGGAGGAGGGTTTTCTCACTTACAGAGCTGTGGTGACAGTAGTGAAGAAGAGCTTTCTGTGCTGCCACGTCATACTAAAGTGGTAGTTACTGGAAATAACCGTACCAAGTCCGTGCTTGTGGGTCTTCAAGGTGTTGTCAAGAAGGCTGTTGGGCTTGGCGGGTGGCATTGGCTGGTAAATTTTTCGACTTTTTTTTTTGGGTTTTAAGAATGCAGGAAAAATGGGTATTTTTATGTACTGTCATCTGTGGTTTGGTTTGCTTTTGATTGGTAGTTTCTTTTGCAATGCAGGTCAATCTAATAGTTTTGGGTCTGGATTTTGTGTTAATGTGATACTATTTTATTGACCACTTGCTTTAATTTTTCATTTTCTTATTACAGAAGATAAAATTGAGGAGAATGAATGCTTAAATGCGAAACTTTGCAAGAATTAAGGCGTTTTATGGTAATTCGAATCTATAACTAAGGGATTCGGGAAATGGGTTTTCATTGCATGTAGATTTTCACTCATGGATCTGGTGTTTTGATGGGCCTTTTAAAATGTGGGATTTCAAATGTATGATTTTGAGGTTTTTAGGTTTATTTTGATTGTTTTCTTGTTCTTTGTCTGCTTTGGATTGCTTCTTAGCTTTGCATGATGGGGCTATGCCGGGGGATCTTGTTTTGATTCATTTTTAAATGATACTCTTTTGGTTATACAAAAATAAAAAAGTTTTCAGACATTATCTGAATTCACTTGGATTAAATAATTTATTAGATTCCGTAATTCTCTTGCATGCTTGTTTTTTCAGGCTTCTTTTAACATCTTCTGGAACTTGTTTTGCTTCCTGGGTTACTGATGGAATCCCCTAATTTTGCCTTCGAATACCCCTTATATTTGTTTATCCAGTGTCTGTATTTGATATATACCTCTCAATTTTTGACTTCTGAAATTTGAAACATCTTTCGATACGGGCTAAAGACAATAAAGCTGGTGTTTTTTAGAATGTTCCACTCCACTTTAGGTAGTATCCTTTAAACGTTTGATCACTCTCTTTAACTGGTTTTTTTATTATTGGGGAAAAAAAGAAGATTTGGTATTGGTTCCCATTTTCTGCTGTGGTTTGTTGTTTCTTTTTGCTTAGTGAAGCATCTTGCCTATTAGGTGAATTGCTTATCATGATATTTTTAGTATAATGATCAGGAAAGTCTAAAATATATATCTTTGCCTAAACTCCAAAATGGAACTTATTTTATTTACTTCACTGCTTCATTTCAACCGTTTCTTGACTTTTGCTCTCTTGCTGATGTCTACCAACTTGTCTATGAATCAGTTTATCATCTGTATGATGTCATTCCAGGCATTTGCTATGTTCTGATATCTTTGATTCTCTGATCACTAAAAATACAGGTCCTGACAAATGGCATAGAAGTCAAGCTACAGAGGAATGCCCTTAGTGTGATTGAGGCTCCCACGGGCAATGAGGATGATGATGATCTGGAATTTGATAATGTGCAGTGGAATGGATTGGATATGGGTGAGCTTGGTTAGTAAATCTCTCTTCATAAATAATGTCTTCTGATTCCCAAATTTTAGCGAGACTTGTTTTAGCAGAGCTCTGTTAAAAGTTGTGGAAACAATCCTGGTATTCAACAGAAAATAAGTTATCAATCTCATGAATACCTTGCACTGCTGTGCTGGTTTATGCTAATTGCACCCATGTTTCTTCATAAACTTTCTTAATTGATACCTGTGTCCTTTCCGATCGTATTGGTAAAAAACGTATGGCATTGGTTAGGGGAATCCCTAGTCTTTTCGGTGTAGTTAAATGTTTGCTTGGACTCTTACCGTAGGTTCGTAATAGTATATGCTATTATTAGTGAAAGGGGTAAGTTTGGCACATAGGATCCATTCTGTCTCCCACCTTTTACTTTTCACTATTGCTAAAAGCTCCCTTGAATCATTTCTTTTTCTTTTGGTTGGGTCCACCTTCCTTTAATTTTTGTTTTTTGTCATCCCTAATTTTCCAGCATCCTATGACACTCAAAAGTCCCATAGATCAAGGAATCGGACTCATAAATCAACAGGATCATCTCACAAGACTATGAGCAGGTCTCCCTCTTGTGACTCGCAGTCTAAGGGCTCTGTCTCCACACCTCGTGGGGCCACGGTAAATAAAACTTTACTTAGTACTTCTATTCACTTTTTTTTGTCCTTCCATGATCTAATTTTAACAAGAAATAACTACAGAAATGTATTAATATCTTTTTCTTATCGACTCTTCTCACTACAGAAGGTTGACCTCAGCAAGTTGGAGATGGCCGCTCTGTGGAGATATTGGCGACATTTTAATCTTGTGAGTAGTTTTTTAGAGGGAAACTTAAACAATTAACTCGATAAATTCTGTCGCATGCCCAACTTAATTAACATATGAATTTTTCTAGGTGGATGCCATGCCCAACCCTTCTAAGGAGCAACTGATTGATGTTGTTCAGAGGCATTTTATGTCGCAGGTACTAGAAAAATTGGACAATTCATGCATGGTTTTCTTGCAGTTATTTTCTAGTGATTTACAAACACACACACATACATTTATATATATTCATCGATTTAAATGTATTGTATGGGACTGAGAATTAGATGCTTTTTGAACAAAAAAAATGGTAGGCAAGTATATTTGATGGACACTATGCTCATATTTGCGAACTAGTTGCTGGCTGAACTGGAGATTTGAAAAACTCTTGCTTCTCTGAAACACTAGTGTTCTTGGGTTCAATTATCAGGATTTATTGCCCCATTCTGTTTTGAAACACAAGGGTCTGTAATGGAAGGTTACTAATAGTTTTCGGATTTTCAGACAATCATAATCTGAACATGATGTCTTTTGCTGGTGCAGCAAATGGACGAGTTGCAGGTCATTGTGGGATTTGTCCAGGCTGCAAAAAGACTGAAGACCGTCTGCAAATGACCCTGAGACAGAGATATCTGAGTTTCTTTGTCCATGCTAACAGATACTTGGTACTTGAATACCCCACCCCCATGTGTAACATATGTATCCCTGGCTTGCTTGTCATCGTATCTATCACTAGGTTAGTATTTTACCCTGTCAGAGCTATAGAGGTTCCTTCTTTTTGTTAGTGTAGCTATGTAGATATATGTAAAAACTGATGAGGTGACTGGACCTCTAAGAAGTACGTCCCTGTGGCTGTCTTCTAAGCTTGGTTTAATTAATGTACTGCTGACTTTGAGGGAAATGGGTTTCTGAAAGTGTATATATTCTTGGATCTTAGGTCGCCAATTTGATGTCCTCGTGCCACGGGTCCCGTGCTTCATAAATGATAATCTGGTTATTAGTTTTGAAGATGAAATGGGAGCAGCTACCGCTTAAGATTTGGACACTTTTAATTGGCCATGGAAAGCGGGGTCCATGGCGAATATTTTTTAAAGTGAAGAAAACCCTTAACAAATCTCCACTAGCTAGGTCAACAAAGAAGTAATTAGCTCATAATTAAAGGGATAATTGCACTACAAGCATGTCTACTCTTCAAGTTTTTCTCGACGGAATACGTGGATTTTTATTTTTTTCCAAGACTACCAATCATGTTCTTCTGTTATACTTCCGTCAATTTCCTTTTGTTATCCAGATCACCGTGTAACAATTTGGGAGCTAACTTTCCCTCCCAAATGATTTTGTTAAGTTGTAATGTTTCTAAGAAGCATTTTGCATTAAATTGGCAGGGCTTCAGACCACTCTAGGACTTATCCAGGACATGTTTTAATTTCACCTTCAAACATTATTCTAACTTCATTTATATACAAAATAGCTTCACTGAAGCATTTCTACAAGCATGTCATGTACATTGTTAGTATTGTCTGAAACCCCATAACACATACTACGCAGATTACCCCTAACACAATACCATGCCGATTACCCACAATACTTGTTGCTAGGTTTATCCAATCGTCATAACATATAACCTACTACACCTCCCTTCACAATAATCCAATCGTCAACAGTATTGAAAAATAGAAGATAAAGAAAGGCGATTCATAAACCCGTAACCAAATATTTCTACTGCTCCTTTACAATTCGGCTTTAATCTGATTGATTCTTCTCAATAAGCGAGGGATGATGACTCTGCTTCTTTCACATATTCGGGGGTCAATCCAAATGGAAATGTTACAGCCTCCATTTTTCTTCAAATGGGCACACAGCTTGAAATTGTTAATGGTCAACTTTTCATTCGTTCAATCGAAAGATTGGAAAATGAAGGATGGAAGGAATGGAAGCTTACTCGAAAACGCTCCAAATCATCTGGGAGGGAAAGTCCCCTCCAACAAAGAAAAGGGTAAAATCATAATTCAGTATTTTAGGCAGTGAAAATACTTTATTGGCAATACTGTATGAAATTGATGTATTAAGATGGAAAAAAATATTAAAATCCATGTGCTTGATTGAGAGAGAATTAAAAGTTAATGTCGTAACCATCCCAAATGTAGTGGGAAGGTACTGCCATGGGCCATCCATCACCTTGCCGAGGACCAGAGGCATTGAACGTCATTTTCAATTTGATTAAAATACATGGCTGTGGCTGTGCTAGCATACTGTTTGATTGGAGAAAGGTCCTTTTCTAGGCCTCGGAAGAAGTTCAGAACATGATCTTACGTATCGGAAGGGGACCCATCTTGTTATTAGGACTATTTTATTGTCGGTATAGAGGACTGATCAAGGGATGAGATTGCCTGAACCCTTGCTTTCGATGACTTCTGTTCGTGTTTAATACACTGCTTTATCGTCTACAGGTCTACCCTCACCCTTTCCAGAGCTCAGCTTCGTACCAATTTCCTCTGGGCCATGATCATTGATAGATTTTGGTCACATTAACCGTGAGTTCGCTGGAAAACTGTTGCCATATTTGTATTTTCCGAAAGTAACATGGTAAGCGTTCCAAGGATACAGGCGTGGGATAAAAAAATAATTGCAAAAGAATATATTTTTATTTAGAACCGGTTTGTCTGTTGAAAAATAACTTTTTTTAAAAAAAATAAATTTCAATAAAGTGAGTTTTTTTTTGTTGTTTGGTAGTGTAATAAAAAATAAATTAGAAAATATTTTCTAGTATTTGGTTATGTCATAGAAAATGAACTGTAAAAAATAAAAAAAATAAGAAAATTAAAATAATAATAATTAATCTCTTATAAATTATTTCAAATAAAATAAGTAACAATAGAAAGAATGATAATCAAATTTGATAGATAAAAAATCTCAATAAAAATAATAAGAAAAAAGCAAATAACAATTATAAAAATGAAAACCAAAGTTAATATAAAAATTAAATTTTAAGATATGAAATTGAAAATTAAATATTCAAAACAAAATATATATAACAATCAAAAGTTTGAGGACTAAATTTGATATAATCAGTAAATAATATGATATTTTTTAAAAAAAAAATTATAACTTCTAGAAAGTATTTTCCGTCTAAATTTTTCAGAAAAACACTTTTTTAAAAACCAAACCAAATTTTTCTTTAACTGAAAAATGTTTTTTATTGACCAACTTTTCTAATAACAAACAAACATAAAAAAATTTAAAAAATTATTTTTTGAGAAACAAAAATAGCCTTAACTGCTAATAAAAACTGCGGATAAGCTAATGAAAACCGCGGTAGAATTAACAAACCGCTGATGAAAATAGCTGTTGCATCTTTCGTTTCCATGTCTATCATACTCGCAGATGTTCTTGCTTCCTTCTTATCCCTTTCAGCTTTCTAACATAAGTTCCTAATTTTCTTGGACCCCGCATTGATTGAAACATACATCAATTTTATTTTTCTTTCCTTGATAAAAGGTAACATGGACGAGAGATGGTCAAGTAGCACTAACATGCATGTTGGATGAGCTCGAAAGCCAATGGTTCGACCTGATTTTCAAAGCTAGGCTTCAAAAATTCTCCCCCGGCACACTAAGAAGCAAGACAATACCAGCAAATTCTTTCTTCTTCTTCTTCTTCATAGTCCCTATGATCAAACTTTATTCAACAAATTAAACCCTACAATACATTTCTTTCCACATCATGGCAAGCCTTAGTTTGATTATTGGAGCAACGGGTACAACAAACTGTTTTACTGGTTTTGCTATTATATTTTCAATCAGAGAAAATTATCTAGATGGATCTTTGCCAATACATGCTCCAGGTAATAATATGTCAGTGTTACGTCGACAAATCAAACTAAAAAAACAAAAACTCTTGAGAAAACGATAAAACAGCATATAGATACCAGAAAGAAAGAGGTTAAGAAATAAAAAGAGACATGAGAGAAGAGGCAATCGCTAAGAGACTGAAAGCTTTACTGAACTTGAAGATTTGGTTATTGGTGAGATGATTGATTTTTATTTTTTAAATTAATGTAAATATTTGAAGCAGGTGTATATCTAAATTAATTTTATAAATTTTAAAATTAATAATTATATAAATTTGTGATAGCCTCCAGAGAATTCAAGGCTGATGGACGATTATCGTTTGGAGAGGAGGGAAATATCAAAGAGAAAGAGAGTATAAAATGTGGTTATAATAATAGGAGTCAATCTACCGGAAAGAGAGTCCAAGAAGGTTACGAATTCTTACCGGAAAGGTGCATGGATTAAGGATCAGGAAGAAAGCAAGAAAACGAAAAACACAACCGTAGTTTTTATCAGCAGCTTATTAATTCAATCATAATTTTTATCAACAGAGACATGACCGCTATTTTTATTAACAATTTATTAATTCAAGCATGATTTCTGTTAGTGATTATATAAAATTATATTATTTTTCAAATACTTTTTATATAGTATATCCTCGTAGCTTATCCTCGTAGCTTTAGTTTCGAATAAAAAAAAACCCTGCGGGGAAGGAAATGAATTAATGGTGTAATTAAATGCCTGAGGTTCATGTCATGGAAACCCATATGGAATAGATAGAAGTTGATAACGACATGGCATGGATGCTAATTGCTAAAGGAAGTTCGATGCCGTAATGTTAAAGTTTCGGAACTCCCTTAATCTTTGGATTCCCTGCAGGTTCTGGGTGTATTTACGACACAAGTGAAGCCTCAAATTGCACACGTAGTCTCGCAATCAGCTATCTGATTTTTTAAAATAAAAAATAGCACATTTTTTTAAAAAAGAAAATGAAAAACTAAAATTTAAAATGTAGCTAAATTTGATAAAAATTAAAATGTCATGTTTGAAAAGTGTGGTTTCTAGTTTTTTAGAGGGGATGGAGAAAAAACAAAAAACAAAATGAGATATCATAAATATATTAAAGCTCTGATAATGATATAATCTTAGTATTATCAAAAGAATCTTAACGAAAAAAATTCAATGACACAAGAAAAGATAATTGGACCACTTGTTGTCTTTAGATGATTCGTGTTACTCATTCCAACTGTTATTAGTGACTTTATTTAATGTTCGATTCATCTGGTCAAAATTTTTCTAATAATATTAAAATTGTCATCATCAAAGCTTTAGTATGGCTATTATGTCTCATTCTTTTCTCTTTTTTTTTTTTCTCTTTTCCCACTTTTTTTTTCTCTCTTAAAATTAAAATTCTCCACTTGAAAACTAGGATTTTTACCAAACTATTTTATTTTACTTTCTTATTTATTATCCATGCCAGTTTACCAAAACATTTTTTTAAAATTATACTAGAGAGGAGAACACAGCTCGCCATGATATAAATAACAGACTCCAGCCGGTTAACCATCCCAACTCACAACCGGATCTTGAGCCGGGAGGCCCTGATAACTATGGATTAATGCATTCCACCTGCAAAATTGTCAAATGGATTTACATCGTTATGTTCCTTTTATTCAAGTTTTTCCCTTTCCCCGTCGATTATTGATTTTTAACTGGGCTAGAGGGTTAGAACGTAACTAGAGGAAGCCTTTGATTCATGACCTCAGGCCTCAACATCTTCTATATCTTTCACTGGGCTGGCCAGAGCATTGGCGACAAGCAGGCTCTCGAGCATTGTCCATTAAGAACCCTCAAGCAAAATGAAGTCCTCATGGTTTTTCTCGGAAGGGTTTTGTTTTTGTTTTCTTATTTTCCATGGGAGAACAATGTGAAGTGAGCTTTTCTTTGCTCGACAATGGAGACCATCAGCACGGTAAGCGTTAGTGCAAGTAATTAAGAGCCGAGAATACTAGGATATCCCCGACACGATTCTTGTCTCTAGATGGCTTGTAAATTCCTAATCCTTGCAACCATCATGTAGTCTTTTTTTTAAAAAAAGAGAGCAAATTGGGCCCTCGATGATCAAGTAATGGCATCACTGATCACAAACAGTTCCAAGCAATGGGGATCTGTGTGTCTAATCTATACAGTTTCTGATGGGCTAGAAATTATTTGATAGAGCGGTTAGCCTGGGCCCAGAATCGAAAAAAGTTAGCTGGACTAACTCTGAGAATAAGGCCCAATAGGGCCCAAATCATCTCAAAGTTTAGTTTGTCCCCTCTTTTAGTTTTAAAGGAGGTGGTGCTGGACAGTTTGGCCCAATATATGGAAGGCCTAGTTGTAAAAAGCTTCCTAACTTTAATTAGAAAACAAACACCATCCAGAAAAATAAAATAAAAAAAATCCTTGATTCTCTCCTAAACAATATGATTTTTTTAGATTTATTCCTAAACAATAAGGATTATGAAAAATTCCATGAAAATACTCTAAACTCATCTCTTTCTCTATAACTCTTAATAATAATAATTATATAAAAAAAACCCATCTTCATTGTATTGTTGGTTAGTTTGAACTTGATCTGAGTGGTGGTTGTTAATGATGAAGTTTAATTAAAAAGATATATGAATATTTCTTTTCATATTTTTCTCTTTTTTTTTCTCATTATAAGAGAAAAGGAGAGGGATCAGACAGATTCTTGAAGGTTTTTTCCCATCAATTTCTCAATAAAACCCAAAAGATAGATACTTTCAAAAAATCATATTATTTAGGATGAAAAATCAAATAATTTTTTGTGTTTTTGCCAAAATTGGGGAGATTTTTTCGTTTTTACAATTCGGCATAAATGGAACATAAAACACATCGTTTTCTTTTGTTCTCAACGTCCTCACTTGTCTTCCACGTTTATAGCGATGATGAATCCAATTCCCATCACAGTAATATGATTCTCTGAACTAATTATGAAGTGCAAGCGCCCATATCAAGAATGCAAGAATGGAGAGTTTCATCAGCGGCATTTTCACCGTGGAAGGAGGAAGTTCCGACCGTAAAAAGCAGGAACAATTATTGTCATTTCTTTAGCTCTCAACCAGTCTTCAAAGTCGTAAAAGTTTTGGTCACGACAACCGATTATTTTTGCATTTATCCAGGCTACATGGCGCTGTCAATCATTTTCCACCCCGAGAACAAGGGTTCTTCCGATCATTTATCGCTGTTAGTTTCCACAATTCCATCGTCTCTACTCTTGGAAAAGTCTCCATGGTTGAGTTTTCCACGACATCACTCGCTATTGCGATCAAGAACACTACAAAATTTTCCAACCCTTTTTGGTCAAAGATTCAATTTGATCCCACAACGTGGAAGCTCTTTGTTATCAATCAATCAGCCACGATGAGGGACTTTTCTTTTACAGCTTTTCTCCAACTCAAATTAAGTAGCTTTTGTTTTCATGTAATGACTGGATGTAACTTGGTCAAAGGATTTAAATCAATACACTTCTTTTTGGCTGCCTTTTCCTCAAACATTGGCTAATGGAATATTTATCATGGTATTTTAATATATATATATAAAAAACATTGTTATTAAACACAGCCTCACATGGAGAGTAAAGCAGGTGATTTGACGACTTGACACTGTAAGTTAATTCAATAACTCTCTATCCCAAACATCTAAGTTGGATTTTATATTGAATTAGATGATAATTAACTTAAAGAGCCAATACACATCCAATCAACATGATTAAAACCGATTAAAATATGATTTGTTTTTTTTTAAAATAATATTGTTTTAGATTGAGAAGGATTATAAAGTGGGTCAAATTTTATAACTATAATGGAAAGTGCAGTCAGTTGTCGACAAGCTCTACCGAGAAAAAACAAAAGTGGGGAAAATCTGAAAGGATCGACCATTTCAGCTCAATAATACTCTCACTCTCTGTTTTTCACCACTTAATTTAACGCAAATACATGGATTGTGCAGCTAATATTCCTGGTTCTATTATTGGGTTTTCAATTATCTTCATTGGAATTGCTGAGGTCTCGAAGATGGTGAGGTCCTAGCAACTTGTTTCTGTGAACGTTCCGATTGTTTTAGGCTGAGTTTGCAGTCAAAATTGGAGGAGCAAGTTATACGAACCTATCGATTTCAGGCAATTTATATTTGACCATACGTTCTCAAAGGAGTTATGGCCCCTTGATTTACGCAAGGGCTAGTCTTGGGACTTCTGTGGCTGCAAAATGCCAAAATGTTTTCTCGAGTATTTCGGGAGATAATGAGAGGAATCCCCTTGATTATCTCCGTCTTTTTTTACTATTAAAATAATATTTATTTAAAATACTTCTTTTAGAAAATAATTAACTAATCTCTTTAGTTTTAAATCCTTAATATTGGATCACTGCATATTAGTATTCCTTTAAAATTTACTCCTTTTGTTAGTTGTTTTTTATAATTTAATTGTTTACTAGTCTTTCGGACAAAACTAACTTGTGATTTTAAAAACTAAAAGGGCAAGCACGCAAATTATAAAGAACACAAGGACTAAGTAAAAACTTACTCTATATACGTAATTTCTAATTTTCTCGCCTCGAAATTTTTCTCGTGACAGAAAGAGTACTAGTGGAGTGTAGATTACAAAACTAACCCTCTTGAATTTGCCATCGAATCCATCGATCCAAGATTATTAAACCTGGCCAGATGCACCGGTGAATTTCAGATGAATGTGTGCTAGAGGATGTGATGTAAATTATATTTTTTTTTATTTAAAATTTTTTATATATATTTTTAAATTATTTTAATATACTAATATCAAAAATTATTTTAAAATATTTTAAAGAAAAAAACACCTAAATCGCCGCTGCTACCTTAATTCCATATACACCCCCTAGTCATCTTGCCTTCTTGTTTAAATATCTAAAAAATTAATTTATAATATTTTTATTTGACATGATTAATCTAGTGGGTGAAGCCTTGATCCAATTAATTAAATCAATATTTAATTTGACTTTTTAAATTTTTTAAAGCGGCACTATTTTTATTTTATTTTAAAATTATATATTGATCCGAATGGAATAACTCATTTAACAGATAATCTGAACCTACAACAAGTTCCTCCTAGATGGAATTTAATCACAATGTATTTAGAAAAGAGGAATATCCCTTCCCGCACCAAGAATTATATGTTTCAAAGCTCTTGGAATATTCACGTTCATCAAAGTAAGTAGCATGTGAAAACGCATTTATATATCTTGAAGCTTAACATAAATGGAATTTACATTGAAATTTAAGCATCATGATGTAAGCATATCAAATGACAATGATGACTATGAGAGAATATGAATACATTCCATAGCAGAGTTTGTATCTGTTCACAGCTAGATATGAATCTATTAAAGTAACAACAGCATCTTTTTATAAAATTAAATATTTATATCTTATTTATTTTTTATATGTTTCAAAAATATTTTTTAAAAAATTTAAAATTTTTTAATTCTTTTTCATTTTAAATTAATATTTTTATGGTATTTTTATATAATTTTGATACGCTGATATTAAAAATAATTTTTTAAAAATTAAAAAATATATTATTTTGATTAATTTCCAAGTAAAAAATACTTTATAAAACAACTACAATTACAGCTTCAAATATCTTGTTGATTTCAAAGGGTTGATATGAGAATAAATTTATTATTATTATTATTTTATGAAATTAATGAGAAAATGAATTTTAAAATCATATAAAGAAATATTTGATTTTAATTAACGAGCAAACTAATTTTTTTTTTTTTTTTAAAGAGAGAACTAAAAAACTCAG
Organism: Populus alba x Populus glandulosa; assembly: GCA_033617975.1. Taxonomy (NCBI): domain Eukaryota; kingdom Viridiplantae; phylum Streptophyta; class Magnoliopsida; order Malpighiales; family Salicaceae; genus Populus; species Populus alba x Populus glandulosa. Next base: position 2,628,286 of record CM066156.1, on the reverse strand, counting down.
CCAAAGCAAAGGAAGTTGCCTCCATATAGTGGCACAAAATATTAACTACACTGGACATGACTTGGTGTGCGTACACCAACAGCATCTAACCAGTGGCATTTCGAACAAAGAAAGATTCCCCATTAAAATGACACCATATATATAAATCCTAATTTTCCAAATAATTGCAAAGTATATGGTGCACATATTTATATTTTTCAATAAGACCGTTGACAAACCTTCTATATATATATATATATGGGTGTATTCCTTTTTCTTTTTCTGAATTATTTAATATGAATTGGGTCTGCAAACATTGCTGGTGCAAGAAGCTACAATGAGATTACGATTCCCCAAATCTCAAGCCGGCATGGATTCCGAAGGATGGCTGTTTTTCTTCCCAATTTGATAATTTTAAACCACCTGCAAGAATATATATACATGTAACTCTCAAGAATATATATTTGTCAAATGTCAATTGTTCTCTCTCTGTTCTTTTTTCCCTGAAAGAAGCAAGAAAATAGTTAGTGTAAATGGCAAATTTATAGCCGTCACAGGCAACGTTAATCACTTTTAAAACTATTGTTATTAACTCGGCAAGGCTCGATGGGCTAATATAAAATTCAGTTGATATGCTCCTGATCTAGATTGATTTTTAAAAATAATTCAATTTGAAATGGATTTTTTTTAATTTAGTTGATCTCATAAAAATTCATTGTTTTTTTTTCAAAATAATTTGAAAATAATATTATTTTAATTTTATTTTTTTAAAATAAATCAATCCGATTTAGGGTAACCCGGGCTTTGCACTAAATTTTCTTTAATAACTATGACTACAACTAGGGCGGAGACAGGGGTAGGGCCCTGTAAGGAAAAATTTTTATACAACTCCTTTAATTATATTTATATTTTTAATTTAAATAATAAAATAACTGAAATTTTAATTTTTTAATTTTATTTTCTGATTTCTCCCCTACTGCAACTGACTTCGAATGAATCGATTGCAGGTGTGCACTTGTTGGAGGAATCCAAACTGATACACATTTAGCCACGAAAAGGGGACAGGCCGGGCCCTTGCGATTAATGAATCGGAAGCTGATTCTTCGAGTGCTGAAACCGACTCAAGCCCTATTTGTTCATCCTTTATAATTTAATATACTCTGCATATCATATAAACTTCATCGCTCTCACTCCTGTCAATTTCTATCGAATAATGTGTTTTAGTGCTTCAGATTCGGACCGCATTGCACCCACAAAGGACATGGTTAAAGTTTTTGCAAGCATTCTTTCGAGGCCTAATTAACAGGATGAAACCTAATCAGTGCACCTGCTTTATGATCAATTTAATTAGTTCCGAGTCACCATTAACTTTGATGTGGTTTTAAATTAATTAAGTTGAAAACGTGAAAGCTATTAGTTGGAGCAGGTAACTTTTTTCCGGAAAAAAAAAATGATTCGATATCGAGTTAATTATCTCACTCTAATCCGATATGCGACATATATACAAGTTGCTACATTACCATCTTTTACGAGTTCCTTTCACCCATTTCTTTCTTATAGTTGAAGTAATTAAAGTTGAAACAGGAGACCAAGAAGACAACAGCACATGGGACTGAGAGTAAACAATGGTATAGAACATCATTAGCATTAAAAAAAATTAATAATCAGCCTATTAATGCTGGTGGCACTGAGGAAACCTCATCTTTTCTATTGAAGTTGATGGAAGAGGATTTTTATATTCCTTGGTTATTTTATTTTAGAATTTTTTTTTCAGCTTTTCAGTGTTTGTTTTGTTTATAAATGTGGATAAGAACTGCAGTTTCACCTTACTTTTCAAATTAAAAATATAATTTTAATTATTTTTTATGAAACACACGTTACTATAATTACAATAATGTAGCCATGCTCGCATTTCTAAACGGAGATTAACCTATGATTACAATATGTTTAGATGGCCCTTCTTTTGGCATGGTATTATGAATAATTACAGACCATCTTGCTTAATCATTTTTGGATGTGATTAACCTATGATTGTAATAATGTAAAGATCTAGCATAAATAAACATGTATGGAACATTATATATGATGCCATCGACAAAAATATAATCACAGAGGAATAGTGGTGCGTTTCTCATGTGGCAGATCATTATGTGGTTGGAGGAGCTTTTTCGTATTTATATTGTAATTCTCCAAGCTCATGAATCCCATAATTCAAATAATGTCTAGTTAGTGGCTAAGTGGACCTCGTCGGAAAAAAGCTTGTTTTTGTCACCAAAAAATGCTATCATTATTTCCATGAGGTCAGTCTCCATAGTTTCAAAAGCCGACACTAGTAAAATTCAGTGGGCTTACGCAGAAACAATTCATCCCTAAAGCAAAGATTTCATCAAACTTTTAGGGCATGAAGTTGCAATATTAGTTGAAAATCACAAGCATTTCACTAATTATTGCTGTGTCTAGTAAAGGAAATTGAGCGGTGCCATGGCGGATTCCAACAACGGGGAGCTCGACCCTTAGGTCTGGGAAGTCATGGTGACGGTGTTTCCACGCCTAGTGCGCCCATAATTCTTACATGGGATTCTGTCTCTGTTTTAGTGTGAGGCAAGAGGGGGGACCGAGAAGCCATGATTTTCGGATTAATGTGATGATGATTCAAACGCGCATTCCGCCATTTTTACTGTAGATATGAGCTCGAAGGCGGCTAACATGTACAGTGCTCGTGGGAAGATGATGGGGGTAGTAGACTTCCCACTACCTTGTAAAGAATCTCTTACGCACACGCACAAATGGAATCGACTGCCTAACATGATTCCTAGCCCCCAATTTGTTGGGATTCTTTAATTCTTATTCAGTTAATAAACAAGGATTCTTGGAGTGAAGATTTCTCATTCTTTGATGGATTCTTCTAATGTTTTTTCTTCTAATATTGTTTTCTTCGTTACTTGTCACTCGTCGTTTTTGGATAAAACTCTCTCTACTTCTTTTATATAGGGCTATGGATCGCTGCCGCACTTGATTTATTTAAGAATCCCAAAATCCGCCGGCACCATTATCCTTTAATTAGATCCAATTTCTTTTACCTAAAACAGAATCGTTATCTTTATGTTCTATAAGAACATGTGAGGCATTATTACTCTCGATATTCATCGTCATCAGCAAAGTACTTTAGGTATTATTAACTAATGTTTTTATGCTTATAAAGGTTGCATATGCTTAGGTTTATCTCTGAAATTTAATCAAATAATTGTTAATTTTATTATGTTTTCAAGTCCCATCTACACACCAAATGAATTGTCAATAAAATTTGTTGTAGTTCAGGTTTGAGTTATCCAAAACCGTATTTTATAAAATTTTTATTTTTTTGTTAAAAATTAATTTGTTTTATATATTTTGGATTGTTTTAATATGTTAATCTTAAAAATAATTTTTAAAAAATAAAAAATATTATTTTCATATATTTCTGTAAAAAATATTTTAAAAATAAACATAATCCAACTTTCAAATAAGTTAAAATCTGAGTGTTTAAAATAAATAACGTGGCATGATTTTAGCGATGAAGAGTCACCCAACAAGTATGAGTGGACTTTTGCTTAGTTTTGGCATTTTGCTAACAAAATTCTCTCACATCTCTTCCATTCTCACACCATATTTATAATTCTTATAATTTCATCTGTTCTTAACTTACGCCTTATACCTTATTGTCTGCACTTTCTTCCATGTTGCTCACTACTTACATCCATTTCACTTAAATAATATACCGTTGCTTTCTCGAATCATAAGACTAAACATGAATTTAAATGAAATAGTCTGAAGAAAATCAGGTACTTAATTAATGGGTACTGTCAAATAGATTAGTGATCAAATAGGATCGGGTTTTTTCCGTCACGGAACTCAAATAGGGAAAAATATGCCCGATCCCTCAATTAATTAAAGACTTTTTTACGGTCTTTGACTTTATCGTTCTATGTAGTCCCTTCTCCATTGTCGACGGCCAACTGGGTGCTTTAGTTTGCAAGATATTTTTCAAGTCTTACATTTATAATCTTAGACTAGATGACGCGTACCGCGTGAAGTATATCAATATATTATTTATCCCTCGTTTGGTGCGTGCATGCTAGAAGTAAAACTACACATAAAGTTAAAGTTGTTTTTGAATTTTGGAATTCCCTCTTTGCTTTAGTTTCCGTGAATCTTTCTACATCTTGATTTGCAAGTGAAACGATGAAGTAGTTCCGTAAAGAATTCTAAAAGCAAAGGCATTTTCCATCTTAGCATTCCTATAATAACGAAAGCTAGAAATCGAAAAACACAACCCAATTACAACCAGGAACTCACGTCACGAAAAAATTAGAAGAATTCAATGTTTATTGTGGTAGTAAACGCATGCGTAAATGGAAGCAATTGGCATGGAGAATTTAGTAGAGAAATTAAGAGAAATGACTTGTGATGTAAGGACATGCAAAAGAAATGAAAATAAAATCCATCTCTATCGCAGACAGGAGAAGATTATATATTGCTACGCTTAGATCATGAGAATATACTTATGAGGGGGATAGAGAGATGCTTACACCACCCACAATTATTTGAAATTTATGGAGGTTCGGTGGGGAAACTAGGAAGCTAAATATATACAGTTCTTTCTATTATTCTAGTGGGAAGATATTGTGAACAGATCATAATTCGTTTGGGACCAAAGGTCCTAAAATGGATTCGTGAGTCATGACAAGGGATGCAAGCTTTCGATTATGGAACAATTTGCATCCATATATATAAAATACGTGGATCTTGGGTTAAATGAATGACAAATGAGTCCATCAAGGTTTGGATTGTATGGAGAGGATGTGACATTGATGGAAACAAGATTTTGGAATCATCTTTTATTAAAATTTAATTTAATTCATTTTAATAGTAGGATTGAAAACTATGTCCATTGAAATAAAGTAGTGTTTTAAAAAAAATATTTAATGCACCGAAATTTTATTTCTTTTTGGGTTCAAGAGAATTTGTCTTTAAATTTAATTTGTTTTTACCTTAATTCCCTAGATATACAATTAAGACTCTCTAACCGACAAATTCAAAATCATTTCCATTATAGAAAAAAAAAATTGATGTTAAAACTTTGGATAAAGATTTTGTGATGACCTCAACTCCACTACAATCCCTTTCACTTGACTAATTAGCAGAGCAAAAGCTTGCCAATTGTCCACAGATTAAAGTCAGAACCACCACCCCACGTTGCTTCCGGTCTACGCTGAAGAGACGCAGCTCATTTCTGGCCTGAACTTGTGCACGTCCCTCTTCCAAATTGCATCAATGGTAAACACTCACGAACATCTGCAGTTTTCAAGCAGGCATATTTTTTTGAACCAGGTGGAAGATTTTGTTTCCTATGGCTTCAACCGGGAATGGAGAAGTTATTACACGTGTACTGGAGTCATGTAGATCAAAATTGTTTAAGTACCAAAAAAAAGGGGGGGTTTTGTAATAAGTTGTTAAACCCGATGTAATCTGATAAGTTAATCCAAGTAATATAACATTTAAAACTTAACTCGGATCAAGTTTTTAATAAAATCTAATAAAAAATTAACTTAGCCAAATTTGTATAATTTAAATTAGCCAAATTTATATAATTTAAATAAATAAAACTTAACTCGATCAAGTTTTTAATAAATCCAATAAAAAATTAACTTAGCCAAACTTGTATAATTTAAATAAATAAAACTTAACTCGATCAAGTTTTTAAGGAAATATGTTATTAGTACTTGATTTGCACTTAAATATTCCAAAATGATGACTGGAAATTGAATTGAACATTGAGGGGTTGTCACTAATCAGAAAGGTTTTCCGTTAAATTGCAACAATTTTAAGAGCCAGACTAATAATGCAGTTTTTTTTTTTTTTTATCTTAGAAATTGAAATTAAAACTCCCTTTTTTTCTTTTTTTTATGAAAGTGCATATATATATATATATATATATATATATATATATGTGTGTGTGTGTGTGTGTGGGCGCGCGAGCACGCGTGTAAAAAAATTGATAACAAAGATTTTATTGTTTACCCAAAAAAACTAAATAACTGGAAATGTTATTTGTTAAAAAATAATATAAATTATATCTTGAGATTTCACTGAATAGCTTAAACTTTTAGGTTAAGATAGTTATTTAACATGGTATCAGAATTTTGATGACCAAACTGTCACGAGTTCAAATCTCACCATCCCTATTTATTTGATAAAAAAATCAAACACAAGGTAATGTGAGCATTTATAAGTTTCAAGCCCAAATAACTTTTATTTGAGAGGGATTTTTATAGAATAATATAAATCATATTTCGAGGTCTCGCCTAATCATTTAAGTTTTTTGGTTGAGATTGTTTTTTGACATTATTTTTCAACTCTTTTTTATAATATGGATAAATACCAAAAGTTTTTTATCAACTCTTTTCTCACCATTCAATAAAATATCAAAATATAATTTTTTTTCTCCAAATATTTTTTATCGAGTTTACTTTTCAAAATAATTAATTTTCCGACAAGAAAATTGGGGCTTTAACTTAATACAATTTGAATGTAATTGATGAAGCTAGCAATATAGCTTTAGCGAGTAACAAGTACTGCTATCTTTTCTGAACCTACTCCTTTTGTCTTGTAAGAGAAAAATCTGAGATAAATGTTGAGTTTTCTAGGATTGCACTACTTCCACTCGAAATATCTTTCGTTTTTTTTTAATGCTGTTCAATCTGTTTTTTAAAATATTATTATTTTAAAAAAATATTAAATTAATATTTTTAAGTGTTTTTTTTATAGTTTTGATATATTAATATTAAAAAAAAATTGATGTATTTTTAATTAAAAAATATTTTAAAAAAATCATGCACCTTATTAATTATTAAATAAACTATATTATATATAAAAAAATAATATCAAAAAGTTAATTATTCGGTGGACTTCCACATTTCATGGCTATACAGCACTGGATATTGTACAGGAATTGTTACATGGTTGTTATTTTTTGTTTGTATATATAACAACACTGCGTCATGTATTTTATATACTTCTATATTTATAATATTTTTCCTGTTTCATTTTCCCTTTTTAATTTCTTTTTTACAGCAATAATTCTGGAAAGAGACAATTTTGATTACATCTGAAAACTTACTCATTCGTCTATTAATGGTCATTTGCAATATTAAATTAGTGTTGTTAAAACCAAGTCCGTGTAGGTAGAGATTTTCTAAAAAAGTAGATAGGTTAAATTTAATGAATCGATAAGTTAGTTTATGATATGATCCAAAACTTGATTGATTATTTAAAAAAAAAACTAAAATTAAAATTATATTATTTTAATTTTAAAAAAAAATATTGAAAAAATATTGTTTTGAATTAAATAGTTTTTGAATTTTATATTATATAACATGGGTGGTTCTTCATCATTATATAATAAATAGAGAAATTGAAATAATTGAAACTCAGCCTATTTTATCGAAGAAAATTACCGATATATAAATATTAAACATGCCTTCTTAATTATGTAAAATTATGTATTTGCACACCAACTCAAAGCCCTTTCTTTTTTTAATTTCCAAAATAATGCAATCGTTAAGGCCCTAAAGCACTATATTTTCCCAGATATAAACAAAATTAAATGATAATTAGTTTTGAGAAGTTATAGATGAAGAAAAAATTATAATTTATTTTGAGAGTTATCGTACGGATTGAAACATTCAATTTGATATATTTTTTTGAAGTTTGTTTGAGTGGAAGCATCAGTTAAAAGGAAAAAAGGCTGGGATTAGAGAAAAAAATAAAATTATTTTTTAACTTTTATTTAATAACTTAAATTTTTAATTAAAATGAGTTATTTTTAACATAGTATTAGTTTATATCAATTTAATCAATGATATACATTAAAAAAATAAAAATATTGTTAGAGAATAATATAAATCATATCTTGAAATCTCACCTAATAGTTTAAACTTTTAGGTTGAGAAGGTTATTTGACATGGTATCAAAGTTTTGATGACCAAGCGGTTACAAGTTCAAATCTTATCATCCCCATTTATTTGATAATAATTAAGCACAAGGTAATGTGAGTTTGTGCAAATTTCAAGTTTTCACTTGAAAAAGTATGTTAAAAAATAATATAAATCATATCCTGAAAGTTCACCTAATAATTTAAACTTATATGTTGAGATGATTTTTTTTGACAAATATATAATATTAATTAAAAAAAATCCTACAACAATCACGTGTGATTTTAATTAAAATAAGGGATACCCTACTTTGTTTTATAAAAAATAAAACAATTTTCTTTTCTTTATCTTTTAAAAGAAAAGAAAACACATTGTTATGTGATTTCATCATCGATCTCCTCTGTTATTTGGCTGTGGTAATAGATAGCTAATTTATTTTTATTTTTTAATGGACTGGTGGTGAACGCATTATACTTTTTTCAGTGTTAGGTATCATGCATCTAAAGCATGTATTATTTTTTTTGGCACCGATAAGTAAAGATCCTGAAGGTTGATTTGGAAAGTTGTGACTGCGGTTTTTTTAAAATTAAAAATTATAATTTATAAAAAACAATACATGGAAAGGATCGTAATATTAACTTTTAAAGTATTTAAAAGTTATTTTTATAGTTAAAAGCTGCAATTACATCTAACATGATGATTCTTAAACGGTCACTAAGTATTATTAGTTTCTTATTAGAGTGTGTTTGATAGTGTTATTATAATTACTTTTCAAATAAATTTTTATATTAAAATATATGTTAATGATATTTTTTTTTATTTTTTAAAAATTATTTTTGACATCAGCACATCAAAATAATTTAAAAACACTAAAAACATATTAATTTAAAGTTAATAATAAAATAAAAAAATTTCATTTTTTTTCAAAAATATTTTTGAAATGCAGAAACAAACAGCCCTCACTCAAACATATATTATTGGATTGTTTTTTAAAATCATTAAATTGAAAAAAAAATTATAAAAAAATAAAAATTCCAACCCGAGTGTAATTGAATTAATATCTTTACCTTTTACGAGTAAGAGTTTCCAAACATTGCACATTGATAAACGAAGAAACAAATTTTTATCGGTATATATTTATTAAAAATTAACATATCAATAAAGAATTACTGGTATAAATATTCAAGAAAACAAGCACGTATTAGTGAAAGCGCGTTAGGTTTAACAATGTCAAGCCTTGAGACACCGGGCTTGGCTGTGTTCCAAGACTTGGCAGTCCGATAAATCTAAGGTAACGACTATCCTTCCCTAAACACGTCCAAGAAAATGATCACATCCTTTCTGGGGCAAACCCTAGTTGACTATCCTCCTTTAGAGTGTATTTGGTATTGCGGTAGCTGTTGTGGTTGTGGTTGTGATTTGAAAAAAAATTGTTTTATAAAAAGTACTTTTAGTTGAGGTTGGTTTGAAAAAATAGGTGTTTGGTTAAAACTGTAGTTGAAATTGAGGTTGAAGAAAAAGTAGTTTAATGTGTTTGGTTAAAAATGCTTTTTAAATTGAGGTTATAAAATAATTTTTTAAAAAATATATTAATATTGATTGTTTTAAATTTAAATATTGTAAAATTAATTACTCCTATTACATCATGAAAAAAATAATATTTTATATAAAATATTTTTTATTATTCCATTAAACTATTTATAATTCCATTACGTACAAAATTCATCCGATAAGAACTACAGTTTTCATAATTTTTTGAGCGTGTAATAAAATTAGATAAAATATTATCATATATAAAATTGATATTACTGTGCGAATGAATTTAATTCACTCTATACTAGTTTTTCGAGAAAAAAATATTGTTCACATCGCGAATGAATTTAATTCTCTAAACTAGTTTTTTTTAAAAAAAATTAATACAATTAACACACTTAAAAAAAATAAAAAACAACTTCGGATAGTGCAAGTGAATTGCACTGTTCACGGGGACAGTGCAATGAATTGCACTGTTCGTAAAATCATGTGGGCCCCATGCACAGTAAATCGTTTTAAATGTAGAAACGGGTCCTAGCACATCCAAAGAAATAATCATCCTCTCTTGGCACGTTTAATGGAATGAGGTAATGTGAGTCTAACAAACATGTCAGACTCAAGGTATTTAGACTTAATCATTCGCTAAATCTAAGGTAACGTGAGTCTAACAAACATATCAAGTCCAATGCATTTAGACTTAGCAATCCAGCAAGTTCAAGATAATGATCATCCTCCCTTTGCATGCCCAAAAAAATAATCATCCTTTCTTGGCACAACCAATGAAATGATCATTCTCCATTGGCATGTCCAAGGGGATGACTATACTACCTGGGGCATGCCCACGAGGATGACCCTCCTCCTTTGGGTCTAGACTAGGAAAAAAGTTAAGCTTTTGTAAACTTAGTTGCATCTAATATCTTGAACTCTAATCTCCCTTTACCTCTTAAGTGCATAAAAGTTCTTTAGGAACCTACTATATTTCTATTAAATATTAATATAGATGTAAGAGATATTTATACCTTGTTAAATACTATCAATGTAAAATTACACTTTAAACCTTCTTCTTTACCAAAAAAAAAAAAACAAGACTTGTGAGCTATAAATATATTATAAAACCTTCAAATGAATGATTTACAATCTTCATTATATATTGTATATGTATTTTCATAGCATTTTTCTCTAGAATATTATTGTATTTAAAAAAAAAAAATTATTTAAGGATCTGAGTGTCCCTACCTCTACCAAAAAAGATTTTTTTGCAAGTACTAGCCACAAGCCACTTTGACCTACCAAGTATCAAGTATACGCCATTAATTTTATTTTTTTCTAAAATATTATTATATTTTTTTTTCTAAAAAAATATTTATTTAAATACTGGAGTATCCCTACCTTCATCAAAAGGATTTTTTTACAGGTATTAGTTATAAGCCACTTTGACCTACCAAACATCAAATATATGCTGTTAACTATCTTAAATAAGGAAGGTGAATGAGATTTTTATAACCAATTATTCAACTAGAAACTTATTTCTAGGCTATATTAGAATTTTTGGGAATTCATTAATACAGATTAGAATACCTTAGAGCTTGAGATCCCTGGGGGAATTCTTAAAATCTTATATCGTACATTAACCATTATTTATTTTGCATTAAATATTTTACTTATAAAAAATGTAAAATATTTTATGTGATAAGAAAAAAAACATCTTCCGAGGTCCATAATAAATTAATGATGTAAAAATATTAATATCAGCATATTCTCTCTAGCTATTAGATTATTGGAATGAAATAATAAAATAATCAATTGACATTAGGGCATGGTGAAGGCATTGCGCTGTACGTTTACAGCTATGAGTAGTCTAATACAGGACGACGAGTAGTAACAATGGAATTCAACTTAGCGTCATAAACACTTGTTAAAGTCTGTCTAATTTGATAGATTGAACTGGAAAATTTCAGAACTTAAAACTTAACTCTAAATTGAGTGTTTTTTATTTAAATAAACGAAACATTGAACCTATGAAATTTGGTTCACTCAACCGAACTATATCGGAACAACACAAAAATATAAAATATAAAATATAAAATAAAATAATGTTATTTTTATAAAAATAGTTGATACAATTTGATCTAATGATATTGTTATTATCTCAAGACGAAATAAATAAAAGCATTGAAGCTATAAATATATTTGGCTGGAGAAAAAAATTATAATATTTTAAAAATAAATTTATGTATTTTAAAAACATAAATTACAAAAAATCATAATCTTTAAAGGTGTTTGAGATAGTGGTATAAAATGTTTTTTAAAATAATTTTTTTATTTAAAAATATATCAAAATAATTTTTTTATATTTTTTTAATTTTTATATTATCACATCAAAATTATTATAAAATACTAAAATATATTAATTTAATATATTTTCAAGATAAAAGTATTTTTAAAAAGCATCTAAAAACATAAGTAATTCATTCCACATGCACGTTTAAAATTGATATTCAACTTGTTTTTTTAAAAAAATATTTTTTTTTATTTTTATCTTTTTAATGTACTAATATTTAAAATTAATTTTTTTAAAAAATATTTTTTAATATAATAAATAAAAACACAAATTAAAAAATAATCCTGCGACATTACCGCACACTCTCAGGCGGTAGGATGGCGGTAGGAAATCTATACCTATAAATGGTAAAAACTGATTCCGTGCAGAAAGGGAAACAAAGAGATTCCATCCGATATATCGCCATTTTCATTTCCAGATTCTCCTCCATCTTTGGACCCTATATATATTCCTCCTCATTCTCCCCCATCACACCTCAACCTTCCTCATTCAGCAGCTTGAAAACCCTCAAATCTTATCAAATATGGCTTCTCGAAAATTATTTTCGAAGGGTACCATCACCAGCGGTTGTCGAGTTCCATCACCTGCAGCAACTCTCGACCACTCATCATCGCCGGTTAAAGCCCTTACAACCCCCAAAAATAATGCCCCGTCAAAAACCAACCTACACAAAGAGCCTCTCACCGGAGATTCAGTCGATAAAGGATTTTTCCGGCGATTCCTTCACCGTAGAGCTGTTAACCAGTTACCAGAGTTCGTCTCCATTCCGATTGGAGAGAAGTTAAGAGAAAAGCTCAAAGGGTACAACATTTCCAGTGACCGGCTCCACCTTGATGGTCTGACCCCACCGGAACAGGTCACCGGAGAGGCGAATACTTTCGGAATTTCTGTTGAGAATGCGAAGAAGATCCTGAGGGTTTCTCTGATGGAGAAGTTGAAGACGAGACTTAGAGAGATCCCAAGAGTATCGATTATGTATTCGGAGTTTGTTAAAGTCTGTGTTGATGAGTGCGGAAATGAAGAACAAGGTGTTGAGTTTGCAAGGTTGATTGACCAGTCTGGAAACGTCATCGTTTTAGGGAACATTGTGTATCTAAGGCCTGAGCAGGTATTAATTACTTTTATTTGATTAACTAACTAACTGGTAGTTTTTGTCTATGTGTAGACTGTAGCATATTTTTATTTGATAAAATTTTTAAGAAAATCAAAACATATTATTTTCTTAAAGGTTTTTTCTAATAATTCATTCTGAATCGACATGTCACCGAATTATTTATTGGGCTGTTCCGAGTCTAATAACAGCGATTCATACTACTTATGATCAAAGTGGTTTGTGTGTGACTGTCCTAACTCCTTTGTCGACTTGTTTTCCTGGACTTGCCATTTGCCAAGGGACAACCAAAAAAATATTATCATAATAATGATATTCTGATTAAGTCTAATTTATAGAATTCTGTTTATCACGCTAAACATCAACACATCTAAATTTCTTTTTTGTGTACCAGGTGGCGAAATCAATGGAGCACATGATATCACTGACTATGGCCACTCCGAATGATCCAAGAAGAAAACAGCTTGAGGATATGGAGAAACTAAAGGCAACAATTGATAAAAAGGCTAGAACACAGGTACGAGGAGAGCTTTATTGTGGACTGGGCTTTATAACGATCCAGACACTTGGGTTCATGAGGCTCACCTTCTGGGAACTTAACTGGGATGTCATGGAGCCGATATGCTTCTTCGTGACCTCCCTTCACTTTGCAATAGCCTATGGTTTCTTCCTTAGAACATCCACCGAGCCTTCTTTTGAAGGGTACTTCCAGCGCCGCTTCAAGACCAAACAAAAGAAACTCATGGTGCTTCATGGCTTTGATGTCCAAAAATATAACCAACTTCGAAGAGTTTTTCATCCTAACCTCGGTTATGGTTTCCCACAATCCGAATATTGCAAACCCGGGCACCCTGAAGACGGGGCCTTGATTTCTTAGCCAATCCATGCATAGGAATGAGTTCGAGCATGTTCCTGCTAATAAAGTAGGGCGTAAAGAATGAATAGAGAACCTTTTGTTACAATGCCAGAAGCTTTTTCTCAAGCATCGAATGATCCGACCTTGTTAGAGTTTACTAATTGAAGGCTTCGACAAGATGGTGAAAATTTGAAGATCCACCATAGCATAGAAGCTGGAGTCAAGCTAGCAAAAAGGAACGGGAGTTTGCTGTTCCTATTTTCCTTTTTCTTTTTTTCTTTGTAAGCTGTAAATTATGAAATATAATGCCTCAGTAGAGCGATCCAAATCTTCTTTATTGCTGACGATAAATATCCACAACTGTTAGTAGTGTTTTCATGCCTCTCATCCGTTATAAATCATGCATAAAGATAACAGTTCCATTGCCTTTGAACGATACCTGGTGACCAGGGATTTTAGGATTCTTAAATCAAATCAATCAAGGCAGCGATTCCTAGCCCTATAAGAAAAGGTAAAGACTTTTGTCCCGAAACGATGAGTGTCTTGTAACGAAGAAAACATCAGAAGAATCCATCAAAGAATGAGAAAATAAACGATCAGTGTCTTGTAACGAAGAATCCATCAAAGAATGAGAAAATTTCACTCCAAGAATCCTTGTTTGTGAACTGAATAAGAATTAAAGAATCCCAGCAAATTGGGGGCTAGGAATCATGTTAGGCAGTCGATTCCATTTGCGTGTGTGCGCAAGAGATTCCTTACAACCTAGTGAGACGTCTACTTGCACCATTTTCCCTCGTGCATGGTAGATGTTGGCCACCATCAAATTCTTAATTCTACAGGACAAACAGGTGGAATCTGCACTTGAATCAACACCACATTAATCCATAAATTGATGTTTTCTTGGTTCCCCCTCTTTCCTTGCACTGAAACAGACAGGAAACACCGGCCGGCACCATTACCTTAACTTCCCAAACCACGGGGTCTCCCTTAGTTGGAATCCGCCGTGGCACGGATCCATTTCCTTTATTAGACGCGTCAATAATTGGTGAATGCTTACGATTATCAATCTTGCAACTTCATTTTCTTGATAATTACTATCACGCCATAAAGTTCGGCAAGATCCAAACATAGCCCATCAATAAACATTAGAATCCTTTCAGAGCTTGAGATGCCCTTAACAACTGAATTCTCGTATTCTTACAGGAACATTGACACTTGTTTATTTTGCAGAAAATATTTTACATATGAAAAATGTAAAATATATTTTCTGTGATAAAAAAAAAAAGAACACACTTGCATATAAATATTTATTTTATAATTATTATTTATTATTAAAAAAATAATAATATATATTTCAAGTGTGTGTGTGGCTTTTGACGGATCTAATTTTTTTATTTCATCATCTCTTTAAAATGAATTCGTAGTAATTATTGGTTATTATTTTTTCAAAAATATAAATTTTTCTCCTTCCCTTTATTAAAAAATCCCAAGAATTTTGCTAAAGATTAAAATATTTTACATGCTCCTCCATATATCCCTCCCCCTTGTCCCCCTGCAGGCCTGCACCGTCAACGTCCCTCATTAAACTGCTTCATATGGCGTTTCGGAAATTATTTTCGAGGCGTGCCATCATCAACGGTTATAGAGTTCCATCACCCGCAGGCGCAGCAACTCTAGACAATTCATCATCACCCATGAGATACAACAGTACCACAAAATAATGCAACGTACAGAACCAACCTACACAAAATGCTTCTCACCGGAGATTCCGTTGATAAAGGATTTTTCAGGCGATTCCTTCACCGTAGAGCCGTGGACCAGATATCAGAGTTCCTCTCCATTCCGGTTGGAGAGAAGTTAAGAGAAAAGCTCAAAGATATCAGCCCTTTTGGAATTTATGTTGAGAATGCGAAGAATATTCTGAGTCTCCTCTGGTAAACGGAACAATCAAGGCATGTCATCGATGGGGTGGTACTGATAAGGGACAGCGTACATAATGAACTCAGTCGGGAGTTACAGACGACCTATCT
The DNA here is from genome assembly GCA_033617975.1 of Populus alba x Populus glandulosa. Classification (NCBI taxonomy): domain Eukaryota; kingdom Viridiplantae; phylum Streptophyta; class Magnoliopsida; order Malpighiales; family Salicaceae; genus Populus; species Populus alba x Populus glandulosa. The sequence goes on along the minus strand of CM066156.1, from coordinate 2,612,463 downwards.
AAAGCAGCAGGAAACGAAACGGAACTGCATCTGTATAGAAGGAACTCAACTCCTCGGCTATCGGAGGTCCTAATAGGACTCTAAGATAACAGTTCCATTGGCTTTGAACGATAACAGGTGACCAAGGATTTTAGGATTCTTAAATCAATCAATCAAGGCAGCGATTCCCGAAACGATGAGTGTCTTGTAACGAAGAAAACATCAGAAGAATCCATCAAAGAATGAGAAAATAAACGATCAGTGTCTTGTAACTCCAAGAATCCTTGTTTGTGAACTGAATAAGAATTAAAGAATCCCAGCAAATTGGGGGCTAGGAATCATGTTAGGCAGTCGATTCCATTTGCGTGCGTGCGCAAGAGATTCTTTACAACCTAGTGAGACGTCTACTTGCACCTTTTTCCCTCGAGCATGGACCATGGTAGATGTTGGCCACCATCAAATTCTTAATTCTACAGGACAACAGGTGGGATCAACATCACATTAATCCATAAATCGATGTTTTCTCGGTTCCCCTCTTTCCTTGCACTGAAACAGACAGGAAACACCGGCCGCCGGCACCATTACCATAACTTCCCAAACCAAGGGGTCTCCGGTCTCCCTTAGTTGGAATCCGCTATGGCACGGATCCATTTCCTTCATTTGGCACATCAATAATTGGTGAATATGCTTATGATTTTCAATCTTGCAATTTCATTTTCTTGATAATTACTATATCACGTCATAAAGTTTGATAAAACCTTTACTTTACTAATGAATTGTTTCTGCGTATGTCCACTGATCGGTAGTGTTTGCTTTTGAAACTATGGAGCCTGACCTAGTTGATATAGTGACGGCATTCTGGTGACAAAAACAAGCATTCTTCCTACGAGGCCCACTTAGCCACTAGACATTATTTGAATTACGGAATTCATGGGTTTGGAGAATTAGAATATAAACAGGGAAAAGCTCCTCCAAGCACTTCAGGATCTGCTTGACGAGAAATGCACCAATACTTCTATGTGGTTATAATTTATTCGCATGATCACATCTGATGATAATTATTAAACTCTATTCATCTAAAATTATATCTGAACAAGTTAATCTAGATTAAATTAATTTTAAAAAAATAAAACAATATCATTTTAAAATTAAAAAAATAAATAAATGAAATCTTGAATAGTTTAACCCAAAACTATCAGTTCATGAATTAACTAAATTTTTAACCATGTAAATTTCTCCCATCAATTTTTGATAAACTCTGACTACACCAGGATTTGAGACGACCCGCGAGGATGGTCCAAATTGAATAGCCATGCTTATAATTGTCGGTCCATGTTTGTTTATGATAATTCTTTGATTTATATATATAAACACCGTACGTATGCATTTTAATCACATCCTAAATGATTAAGCAAGATGACTTGTGACTATTCATGCTAAAGGTGGGCCGTCTAAAATTAATTACTCCAAAGGAAGAGGAGAGGGCGACACCATAACATTCTGGTCGCTAGAAAAATCAAGCTAATCTCCTAATGCTAAAAGAAAACGAAAAGGAAAAGACAAAGGAAAAAGGAAAAAGAAAGTCCAAACTTGAAAAACGACATGAGTTCAGATATGAAAATAATCAAATATAAATTTCCATAGGACATGGAAGTCCATTAATCTCTAGTGCTTCAAAAGTAAAAGAAGGCTTCCTAAAAGTAAAAGCAGGGAAAAGATATAAAAGCAAAATAATTAAAGGGGAAATGCTCTTGGCACGGATCTGAACAGTTTTTATACTTAAATGACCAAAATATCCACTACTCCTCGGTAAGGAGGATAAAAATCATCCAGCATTGATAGGGTGATTAATTTTGTTTTAATGCTAATAGCTGGTGTTATATAGCATTAGTTACTCTCAACTTTTAACTTTAATTACTTTATTCTTAATTGTAGTTTGGCCACGCTCTGTATCATGACTTGATGAGTGGTCATTGAATTGACTTGGATTGGGTAGAATAATCTATATCAAAAATATAAAATTACCCCGTCTCATCTAAGTTTAAAGAAAGTAATTTGAGTTATGAGTCGAGACTGATAGGATTCAAGATAATATTGACAGATTGTATAGCTAGAATCAAGGCAGTAGAATAGCTAATGTTTAGGCTATAAATCAGGAAATTGATATGTATAACGTCTTTGTGATTTACATGACACTATAATATAAATACATCAAATCCAACCCTTAAGTGGTTGAGAGATTCTTCTGCTAAACCCTTTTCTTCTCTATTTCTCTACAATATTTTCTCCACTCTTTCATGGTATCAGAGCAGACTGCGTATTCACCAATTAATTAACATCTCCCTCTTACAAAATGACCACTCCAGCGTCATCATCGTCCTCTGTCTCTGTCACTTCTTCCAATCTTCCCATCTCACTTGCTGCGTTAACAAACAATTTCTCAACCCATCTCAATTCTGATAATTATTTGCTCTGGCGAGATCAAATCACTCCTCTTCTCATCTGCAACGATCTCTATGGCCATATTGATGGCTCTGATCCGCCACCTTCAAAAACAATTATTAATGAGGGCGTCGTTACCCCAAATCCTGATTATACCCGTTGGTTCAAAATAGACCAACTTGTTGTGGGAGGAATCAAGAATACGCTGTCTTCAACCGCTTGCGCGGAGGTCCTCGGTAAACACGTTGCCAAAGATGTTTGGGACACACTTGAAACACTCTTTCATCAGCAAACTCTCTCTCGTGCTGATATTCTACATGATACTCTTCTTGATACATATAAGAATGATATGTCCATTGAAGCCTACCTTGCCAAAATCAAAGGCATCGCAGACCAACTTGCTGCCATCAGCCAGCTTGTTCCAGACAGTGAACTGGTGAAAAGAACACTGCGTGGTCTCCCTCACACACTGGAATACCAGCCATTTGCCCAGGGTATTGCCAACAGACACACTCCAATCACCTTTACAGAGCTTCGTGCGCGACTTCTTGTTCATGAACAAGAGCTTGAGCGTATTCGTGGACGTGCAGCTCCACCACTGTCCTCACCCTCACATCATGCTTTTGTTACACAACAGCACTATCAGCAGTCCAGTAATCCTCACCATGGAAACTATCGTCGATTTAATCGACCAAAACAAGGTACTGTGTCTCAAAATTTTGGGAATTCCTCTGCTAGCATACTTGGTCAGTACCCCACTCAAAATTCTCCCTCTTTTGTTGATTTCTCTAATAAATCATTCAATAATAATGGGCAACATGGTAGAAATCGTTTCCAGAATGGAAACAATTATGGGAATCGACCCCAATTTGGCAGATCACGCTATCGTGGTCGCTGCCAAATATGCAAACAGGAGGGACACTCAGCCTCCAATTGCAATTATCGTTACACACGGTCTGATTCCACCAATTCTGATAATTTATCTGCTCAGTTTGCTGGTGTTCATGTTTCTGACTTGACAGCACCAACAGAGGGCACTCTTGATTGTGTATCTCCACACTGGCTTGGAGATACCGGTGCCACAAATCATATGGCATCTAACACTGATTTGGTGCAGCAGCCTCTCCCCTTTAATGGCACTTCAGGTGTGTATGTTGGTAATGGTGCTTCTCTTTCTATTTCACATATCGGTAACTCATCAATTAATCTGGGTTCAAAATCATTGTCTCTAAAGGATATTCTTGTGGTGCCGCAATTAAAGGAAAATCTTATATCTATTGCCAAACTCACCAAAGATAATTACTGTGTTTTTGCTTGCTTTCCATGGGGCTTTGTTATAAAGGATTTGGCAACCGGGGTGATACTCTTGAAGGGGCCAGTTAAAGACAATCTTTATCCAATACCAGCTCATGCATTGTCTGCAGCCTTTCGCAAATTATCATGCCATAGCGCAATTGCTCGCACTGCTAAAATTGCTCCGTGTTCAACATGGCACCGTCGGCTTGGACATCCGGGTTCGAAGATATTGCAACAGTTGGTTACCGATAATTTAATTTGTACATCGGATAAACTTTCTTCTATGATGTTTTGTGATGCTTGTCAAGCTGGTAAAAGCAAACATTTACCCTTTCATTTATCTGGAAGAATTTCTAGTCATGTTTTGGAATTGGTACATTGTGATATTTGGGGACCCTCTCCTGTTATTACTGCATCTGGTTATCGGTATTACATTATTTTTGTTGATGACTACAGCAGATTTTGTTGGCTTTATCCCTTGAAACAACGCTCGGATAGTCTTGCTTGTTTCACCAATTTCAAAAATATGGGTGAGAATCAATTTAATCAGCGTTTAAAATTATTCCAATGTGATGGTGCTAAGGAATTGATTGAAGGACAGTTTCGTTCCTTCCTGGATGCTAATGGTATTTCTCTAAGGGTGTCTTGTCCTCATACTTCGCAACAGAACGATATAGCCGAAAGAAAACATCGGCATATTCGGGAAATTGGCTTGTCTCTCTTGCATCAGGCATTTCTGCCAAAAAGCCTCTGGCTTGAAGCCTTTTCTACTGCTATATTCCTCATTAATAGGCTGCCAACTCCAGTTCTTTCAGGAATATCCCCTTATGAGGCTTTATTTGGTACTCGCCCAGACTATACATTGCTCAGGATTTTTGGTTCCTCATGCTACCCTTTTCTTGGTGATTACGGTCAAGACAAATTAAGTCCTAAGTCCCGTCGCTGTGTTTTTATTGGATATAGCACTATCCATAGAGGCTATCGATGTTTAGACTCTACCAGTGGCCGTGTCTTCATCTCTCGGCATGTTGTTTTCAATGAAGCCGAATTTCCTTATGAATTGAAGTCTGTCATGCCGTCTGTTGCTTCACAACCAGCTGCCACTCCATCTCCTGCTGCAACCAAGACTCCTTTGGCTATAGTTTTTGAACCACTGCTTAGTCATTCATCATCAATGAATGACTCTCCTACTACATCCACATGCCAAATGGCACCCTCATCTTCTGCAACTCCAACTACTTCGACTGCTGATTTTTCACCCGTTCTCTCATCAACTGCTTGTGCTCCACCCGATCAGCCTGCACTTCCATCTACTGCTTGTGTTCCCACTCCTCCACCAGCTGCAATTACTTCAAATAATCACCCCATGATCACTCGTGCCAAAGATGGAATTCGCAAACCTCGTGCTCTTTGTGTAAGTAATTATCCACTACCTAACAACTATATAGCACTGCTTGCTACTTCAATTTCCCGTGAGCCTGCTTCTTTCAAGGCTGCCAGCCTTGATTCCAACTGGATTGTTGCCATGAAGGATGAATATCGTGCACTCATTGATAACCAGACATGGTCCTTAGTACCCCGTTCACCTTCAATGAATGTTGTGGGATGTCGCTGGGTTTATAAACTCAAAGAACGTGCTGATGGTTCCATTGAACGACACAAGGCACGCCTTGTTGCAAAGGGGTTCAACCAAGAACAAGGCGTAGATTTCACAAACACCTTCAGTCCAGTGGTAAAAGCAACAACAGTTCGCATCCTTGTCTCTCTTGGTCTTTCTCGGCAATGGAGTATTCGTCAACTTGATGTCAAAAACGCCTTCCTTCATGGTGCTCTAGCCGAAGAGGTTTACATGTCACAACCGCCTGGGTTCATTGACTCTTCATGTCCTGACTATGTTTGCAAACTACATCGTTCCATCTATGGCCTGCGTCAAGCTCCAAGAGTATGGTTTCAAAGTTTCAGTCAAGCACTACTCTCCCTTGGCTTTCAATCCAGCCAGGCCGACAACTCCCTCTTCACACTACATTCATCTGCTGGTTCAGTGTTACTACTTGTTTACGTTGACGATATTATTATTACAGGTTCCACAGATTCCCTCATTAATCACATTGTCAATCAACTCTCTCGGCGCTTCCATATGAAGGATCTCGGTGATCTACATTACTTCCTTGGCCTTGAAGTTCATCGGTCTTCTGGTCACCTTCGGCTCACACAAACTAAGTATCTACTTTCTATACTTAGTTCTGCCAATATGCTTGACTGCAAACCTCAGCCCACTCCTGTCACCTCTGGTCGCAAACTCTCCATGTCTGATGGTCTTTTGTTACCTAACCCGCATGAATATCGTCGGCTTGTTGGGGCTCTTCAATATTTGACATTCACAAGACCAGATATCTCCTATTCTGTGCAACAAGTCTGCCAATTCATGCACTCTCCACGTGATGCTCATCTACAAGCTGTCAAACGTATTTTGCGTTACCTCAAAGGAACACCTGGTCTTGGCATCAACTTCTCTGCCAACTCTCCTTCCACTTTATCCTGTTTTGTTGATGCTGATTGGGCAGGATGCCCTGATACTCGTCGCTCCACAATGGGACACTGTGTCTTTATTGGCCACAATCTCATCTCTTGGAGTGCAAAGAAACAGATTACAGTTGCGCTTTCTAGTACTGAGTCCGAATACAAGGCACTCTCTCATGCTTCTGCCGATCTCTTATGGATTTCTTATCTTCTTCGTGACATTGGCTTTCCTGCACCTCTGCCTTGCAATCTTTTCTCGGATAACATGGGTGCTACTCAGCTGGCTCACAATCCTGTCTTCCATGCTCGCACCAAGCATGTTGAATTGTCTTATCACTTTGTACGTGAACTTGTCTCCAAAGGCTTTCTTCAGGTCTCCTTCGTTCGCTCCAGCAATCAACTTGCTGACATCTTTACCAAAGGATTACCTTCATCCCAATTCTGCTACTTTCGTGACAAGTTGATGTGGCATCCTCCCCATCACCTTGCGGGGGGATGATAGGATTCAAGATAATATTGACAGATTGTATAGCTAGAATCAAGGCAGTAGAATAGCTAATGTTTAGGCTATAAATCAGGAAATTGATATGTATAACGTCTTTGTGATTTACATGACACTATAATATAAATACATCAAATCCAACCCTTAAGTGGTTGAGAGATTCTTCTGCTAAACCCTTTTCTTCTCTATTTCTCTACAATATTTTCTCCACTCTTTCAGAGACCACATAGATTTAAAAATTGCATACTTGTAATTAATTAATTCAAAGTTTTTGTTTTAAATTAATATGGGTATTCAGATCAATTTATACATATCTCGATTCAAGCCCTGAGATTAACGATTATATAAGTCTCTAGTGGCTGTAAGATTTCGGGGACTTAAATTGATAATCTCTAGAAAACAAATATAAAACCTGACTAGTTAAGTTACATCCTTCAGAATTAATTTTAAGTTGATTTTAATATGGTTTAATCGGATTTTTTCTTTTATCTTTCTAAATATTTAAAGACAGAAAATGAAAAAAATAAAAATAGAAGAGAACAATTGACATTTGACAAATTGATTATTAATGAAAGTTGCACATATATATTCTTGGAGGTGGTTTGACATTTTCCCCAGATAAGAAAAGCAGCCATCCTTGAGAATCCATGCATGTTATTTCATTCAACTAGTGGCGATAAAATGATGCCGGCCTGAGATTTGGGGAATCCTAATCTTGCTGTAGCTTCTTGTACCAGCAATGTTAATTTTCAGATTCAATTAATTCGAAGGACCCTAGCTTAAGTTTGCTTTGTCATTTACCATTCACTCTCAAGTAGTGTGAGTGAATTTATTTTTTTATTTTTAATCTCCGATATGAATTATTCAAGGAGATGTTGAAAAATAAAATGTGAAGGCACTTCTTCATAAGTATGGATGACTTGTCTAGAATGCAATTATAGAGAGACTCGGTTTTGTTCACACTATAACTAGCTCAAAAATATTATTTTTTTGAAAAAAAGTACCCCTTTAACGGATATATATATATATATATATATATATATATATATATATATTGTGTAATTTCATGGAGTATATAAGTTCTAAATGAGTAGCTTTATTTTTATAAAATAAATTAAATAATTCTTTTAGTTTCAAAGTTTAATCAATTAACCCCTTGCATCATTGTTCTTTATGTTAAAAGCAAGAGAGGCTAATTTATATTTTACTCTAATTTTATGTGGGAATGAGAGAATCTTTCTATCATTCTTAGAAATGCAAATGGGCACGTAGATGCTATAGGTATACACTTGCTTTCGTATCCATGGTGGTTATTTTGTGGATTAAATTATAAATTAGTCCCTCTAATCTTGAGAAATAAATTAACTAGTCCCCCTTGTTTCATCTATTTTTTCTATTTATAACTTATTTTATTTTCTATGCTTATATATGGAGGCATCTCCACGTGGTCGGTTGAATTTGCAGTTCTAAGAAATGTTCTTGTTACTTTAATATATTCATATATCAAGCTCATTAAACATTTAGGCTTAATTCTCTTGTGTAAAAAAAATTAAAAAGAAAATGAAGGTCTCAAGTGGTTTAAGCGTGCACGTAATTTTAATTAGAGATATTGATGCATTTAACTTCGACGTTTTTCTGATGGCGACGAGGGCTCGCTTGTTTTCATATGCCTGCAGCCTCCCAGGATGGTCTTTTTCTTACGTGACTGTTTATTCACGTAATCACATGGAAAGCATGTGCTCCGAATTGTGGAAGGGAAAATTAATTTTGTTCGCATGCTCCTCTTTTCTTCCGAACGAAACTGCAGTCATTCACTGTACTCGAAAAGGAGATGTGCACTTTTGAAATTAAGATCCATTGCTGAGTACTTGTCACTGTTAATAAATTCAAACTTACGTTTTATAGAGATTTTTTTTTTGTTTTTTTTTAATTAAACTGCCATGGCTAATGGATCTGTAAGCAGGATTAATTTTATACTCCACTAGCTCTCTTTCGATGTCACGAAAATGAGAAAACTACAAGCATGGTCAAGTGGAAATTACAGTGGACCACGCATGTTATTTTTTATTTTCTAGACCAGGCCCCCCTAGGCTTGGATAGCTTGCCTTTTACTTTCTTCTCTTTTATTTATTTATTTATGAATATCCTAAAATTAATTTATCTTGAAATCAAACAATTAAAATAATTTTTTTTTCATAAATTATAATAATATATTTTAAAAAGGTGATTTCAAGAGAAATTATTTTTTTGACTTTCATTTAATTAAGAAAAATAATTATCTCATATAATATTGCAGGAACCGATATCATATTTGAATCCATGGTCTCACGCTCCGAGCTAGAAGAAAAGATTTTCCTTGATGATTTGATTTTATGACAAAACGGGTCCTCATGAATTGGCGGAGGCTTCAGTGATGGGTTGTTGGGTAACAAGCACGCAAACAAGCTTGGGCCTAGTACAAAAGGGCTCCTGGGTTCTGCCTAGTCATACTCTTTATTTATAAGAAGAACCTTCGAGAAAACGTTGGCCCATGAACTTGGAGGACAAAACAAGCAGAGTGCCAGAAAGCATCAACGAAAACGAAAACCAGCATGTTCGAGGGCACTTTTTGTAGTGTTTATTTTTTAAATTGTTTTTTATTTAAGATATATTAAAATAATATTTTTTTATTTTTAAAAATTTATTTTGATATAGTAAATAAAAACAATATGAAAATATAAAAACAATAATTTAAAGTATTGAAAAAATATAATAAGTTATTTTAACAAAAACAAATATCAATATACACTAACTTTAATTGGATGGGTAGACTATCGCGCTTCTCTAATGTAGTTGGAAAAAGGCCTACCAAATTAGCCCACATTTTAATTACACGTGAAAAAATAGGACGGTGAAGACTATCTAGTGGGCTAAAAAACACAAAGAAAGCCCATTTACTCGACAAATCTCCTCGAGCCACCTTTCATTTTCCGTCATTAGAAGTTAGAACGATGCCTCTTTAAGCAGGATTTCACAGGGAGTTTTCAACAACTTTCCCGGTGCTTCTTTTCGAAGAGAAATGCAAATGATGCTCAGCTCAATTCTCTGGGCCATCATCTCAATTCGAGGGGACAAGGAATATCATTAAAAGGAAAGCTTCCCCTTCCACTTCACTCTGAAAGGATACACAACGACAAACAATGACCCACCGAACAAGGATTGTTGTGTATAGTTTTGGTAGCAAACTAGCAATCGATTATATCCTTTAATTTCCCATGATGAGTTGAACAAATCTGCACTCGGCTACCTAAAAAGGTTGCTAAAGGGGCACAGCACGTCTCAACCAGCTCACTTGCACAGCCAATGACAACACAAGAGACTGGATGAGCAGTTCTTGTAGGCTAAACAACCACTACATTAAGTTCCTTTGCTTCTTCGTCTTCCTTTCTCTCTATCTTGTTTGGGGGCAGTTAAATTTAAAATATCTTTTATTTAAAAATATTAAAATAATATCTTTTATATATTTTTAAAATTAAACATACCCAAACAATCTTAAAAATTTTAAAAATTTTAAATAAATAAATTATTTTTCTAGAAAACATTGTTGATACCACGTTTCTAAAAACTGAGAGAATATTTGAGAATGTGATATTAATTACTTTTTTAAAAAAAATTTACTCATAAACATATTAAAATAATATTTTATATTTTTAAAAAAATAATTTTTATATCTACACATCAAAACAATTTAAAAACATAAAAAAAAAATTTTAAAAATAGAAATAAACATGAACTTAATATTTATGTGATCATGTTTAAAAATATATATATATATATATATATAATCACCTCGCGATTGGTGCAACTGCAGGGGCATGGGTAACCTACATCCAAATTGAAATTAGGCCAACCACTCGCCGAACCACTACCCTCTCTCTCTCTAGTAGATCTTCGGCCGTGTATTAAACAAAGCACCTGGTATACTCCCTCCTCCAGCCCAATAGCCCATGGACCCCTTCCTGTAAGAGGACAGATCAAGGGAGGAGAAGGGGTATACGCCTGCTAACTATTCTAATTAGATCGATAGAGTAATTGATAATTGATGTCGAGTCCATCAAAAAGCTCTATGTAAGGCTGTTATTGAATCTAATTTGGTTTAGCGAACTAATTTTTAAAAATATATATATAATTTGAGACTCGTCCACTAATTTTTTTAATCAGCAAAACTAGATTTTTTTTTAAGACAATCCCGTTTGAGATCTCATAGTTGACAGGCTTTAGCATGTCTGTGTTTACTGTTTTTTAATTGCCTGTTAGATGTTGTTTTTTAAAATGTTTGTTGTTTAGAAATATATTATAATAATATTTTTTTATTTTTAAAATTAAAAACTTATAAAATTAATTTAAAAATAAAAAAATTAAGGCATAATCCAACCACAGTACTAAAATCCCTCTTAAAATATTAGAATATTTTCTCGTTGTTGCTGTATTTATTACAGATCTCTTTGAACTGCCGTACCACGAGAAGACAGAGAAGAGCGGATTTAATTAAAAATCTAGGATTTATGAAATTACTATATTACAGGCTTCTTAATTAATGGCTGATCATAAACTCACTGAGATTCCCACATAATTAGCAATTTGCTTGTTTAACTTGAACTGTTAAAAATATATAGCTGTAATCACGTGTTTGTTGGCTGGCTACCACTGGCTTTTTCGAGCCCTAATATTTTAAAAATAGGAAGTGGCTCGAGAAATCATTCCTATAGGGAAGATAGGATATTATTAAATTAATATTTTTATTATTATTTTAATATGTTAATTTTAAAAATAAAATTCTAAAAAATACTATTTAAATATATTTTTAAATAAAAATTATTTTTTAAAAAATATTCATCCGCAATTTTAAACAAGTTTTAATTTATTATAGGCTTGGTTTTTTTAAAGGGAAAACATGTCGGGAATGCAGTAGCTTGTATTTATCTTAACAAAACTATTAAATTAAAAAAATTTAATATTTTTTATGATTTTAATATATTAATGTTAAAAATAAATAAAAAATAATATATTTTTAAAAAATTATTTTTCGCTTCATAAAAACCGAAGATTTGAAAACATCGGGTTAGCGCTTATTTGTTTATGTGTTTTAAAAATATTTTTTAAAAAATTTATTTATTTATTTATTTTTAAATTAATATATTTTTAATATTTTTAAATTATTTTAATATGTTGATGTTAAAAAAATTATTAAAGCTCGTATGTTATTTTAAAAGTTAAGATAAATAAACCAAGGAAACCGATATTTCACTGTGTTCAGTGGCAGAAACCATTAATTAATGTCCACCCATTAATTAATGTTTCATGTCTTTTGTAGGAAAAAACAAGGTTGCAGTGTTCCATGGACCGTGATAAATGATGTCGGCATGATGCATAGGTGGGACTTACAGTAGTATTAATCACTCCTTTGCCCCTGCGAGACGGAGAAAAGGAAAGGCTGGAGTTTCACTCGTTTTAAATTTTGATTTCGAGAGAAAGGTCCTAATCGTGTTTTGTTTGAGCGGGGAGCCCGTGAATATCAATTTTCGTTTTCCATTTTTTAATTTCTGGTTTTCCCTATTACAAGCTAGATCAAAACAGTCAATTTATTATTAATTGCCATGAGGAAACTTTCCACGTCGATCAGTGGTTAGACAGCATGCATGGGTCGCTTCCACTTGAATTTTCTTCACGTGCCGGTCCCTGGACGTGACCATGCTTGACCCGAGCTAGCCTCCTTGTTTCCCTTCGATAATAGAGAAAACGAAGGGTGGAAGCCATCTTTGCATTAAGGACACCATCTATCCAAATAGATTAGTCAGGAGTCAGGACCTCCATCGAAATAATTCTCACGTGAATGGACCAGCCTCGGCAAGCAATAGTATCATTGTTTTCTTGAAAAATCTCTCACGTAATTTTGATGTTGCTTTTCCTTGGAAGTTTTGGATTGGCGCACAGAGCAGCAACCCATGCTGTTCCATGATTTGTTTTTTAATGACATTTATTGAACATTGATTGGATTCCAAAAATATTTTTGTATTATTGTTTATTTGATGAAATTTAAACTCTTAATTATTAAAGTTGTGATGTTGTATTAAAAAGTTATATTACCCAGAAAACCAAATGATTAAAGAGCCTAAATAAATCATAAAGGAATTTTGAATTGATGTCAAACCCTACTGCTCAAATGTACAGAGGCACCGGGGGTGACGATGATTAGTCGGAAGGTCAAAGTTGTGAAATTAATTATTTCCCTGGCACGAACTAACCACCGTCCCCACTAAAACATAGCATAATCATATTCAAATCAAAGTTATGACCTTAACTTTTTCGAGAAAGCGACCAGGCAGAAGTGGTGCTAGTATGTCAACATGCAACCAAACCATATCCAGGAAAAAATCAAATGTAAAGATAAAGCAGTGGTTCTATATATATATATATATATTGGATGCCATCCACCGGCATGTGGCAATTTTTCGAGAGCTAAATCATAGAAAAGGGGTTATCAACTCAAAATTCTCAATCGATGGTATATTAACACATGAGTTGAGAAATGTAAATAATAAAATATGATAAGAAAATATATTTTTTTCTAATCAATTCTTTGTCACTCAACTATTTTTAGTCAAACCAATAATTAATTTGTAAAATTATGTTCAATTGAAAAAAAGAGAGATGTAATAATCAATTTAGTGCTCTCGAGTTTGAATTATTTATCAAACTATAAAGATGACGGCAATGGATGCTGATAATACCACTTTACGTTGATATAATAGCACTCCACTAACTCATTTAAACATAGTTTTCACAGATCCCTGAATCTTTTGACTTTTCGGCTTGTAGTCAACTTCACATCACCATGTTAATATAGATTAATCTTAAAATAACATTTTTTTACATAAAAGTTTTTTTTTTAAATAAATTGATTATATCAAGTTTTATAAAAGTTTGACCAGTCATCAGTTATTCAAGTTTAATCAAATTAACATTTAAAACAATTTAAAAACAAACTCAAATTAAATCATATTTTAAATCGATAAGTCGCCGGTTAATTTACTGAAATAGATAGGGTTTAATAGCTATAATTTAAGCAGTGAACATTGAACATATTGTCACACGTGGAGTGGCAATAGCAACGCGTACATCGACAGCTGCCTAATGTGCATTTAGAGTCCGTTTGTCTACGCGGCTGCGGCTGCGTTTTATTTAAAACGCAGTCCGCAGCCGTTTGGTAATGATAAAAACTCGTTTTACTGTGCATGGGACCCACGCAACTTTTGCGTTCAAAACGCCGAAAATGAAAAGCATACAAAACCTGCTTCTCGTCCCCTGTAGCTGATAAATAATACCGAATAGTGCAATTCATTGCACTGTTCACAATGAATTGCACTGTTCACGCACTGTTCAGATAATTAAATTTGTACTGTTTGCTGTAGCTGATATAATTGTTCGCGCACTGTTCACAATTCACTGCGTTTTTTTTTTTAAATAGTTTTATTAAATTTTTTTTTAAAAATACTAGTTTAGATAATTAAATTTATTCACGGTGAACAATATTTTTTCTTGAAAAACTAGTATAGAGTCAATTAAATTTACTCGCACAATAATATTAATTTTATATATGATAATATTTTATCTAATTTTATTACACGCTTAAAAAGTTATGAAAACTGTAGTTCTTATCGGATGAATTTTGTACGTAATGAAATTATAAATAGTTTAATGGAATAATAAAAAATATTTTATATAAAGTATTATTTTTTTCATGATGTAATAAGAGTAATTAATTTTACAATATTTAAATTTAAAACCATTAATATTAATATATATTTTTTTAAATTATTTTATAACCTCAATTTCAAAAGCATTCTTAACCAAACACATTAAACTACTTTTTTTTCAACCTCAATTTCAACCACAGTTTTAACCAAACACCTATTTTTTCAAATCAACCTCAACTAAAAGTATTTTTTATAAAACAACTTTTTTCAAACCACAACCACAACAGCTACCGCAATACCAAACACACTCTTAGCTGGCATTTCCCTACCGAGGGAAGATGGATGTCGTGGCTAGTGGCCTTGCCATTGAAAAGGAAAAAAAATCTGACAGACTTCACATGTCCAAACACATTGAAAACAGTTTAGTGTTCGTGTCGTGTGCAAAAAAGCTCTGTAACACATGCATTGGATGTGGAAAGGAGCTCGAAATCCTTCACCTAGTTCGTCTGAGGTTGTTACATACCGTTGAATTTCTCTTTCAAATTCTGATGCTATAATTTCTGAATTTTTATTTTTCTCGAGCTATGTTTCTCCTATATGGACTCGTCAAGGCTTCACTTCTCTCGATACATTTTATAATTTCGAGATGTTACTTTTATAATTTTCTCGAAAGTTTAATGTTAACCCGTCATTAAATATCAATTAGATATTACTACCAGGGCACCTCCACTTTTTGGAATTTCCGTTTTGGGTTTTAGAATTTTTCCCTGAGATATCATCGCAAATGTTGTGATTCGAGAGCAAAAAATAAAAGAAATTAAAGAAAAAGGAAAGGACAGAAAAAAAGACCTTCTCCTAGCTTTCAAAACAATTTTTTGAAATCTAAAAGGATAATGTTAGGGTTTGAATAGTGGAAGCATTGACGAGTCCATAAGATTCTCACATGTTGCTACCTTGGAAAAGTGTTTAGTTATATAGTATGTTTTTTTAAAAATATTTTTTATTTGTTATATTACTAATATTAGTATATCAAAATTATTGAAAAATACTACAAAAATTAATTTAATATTTTTTCTAAGACAAATACAATTTTTAAAAAAACCTAAAAATAAAAGTTATTAAACTCACAAACAGGTAAAAACCTTGCTCCATGTCCTCTTGTAACTTTGGTATAGCTATTTTGAACTAACTCCCCACTAGAATACTGTTTGAGAGTAAGTTTTAATCTGTTTATTATTAAAATTTAATTATTTTTTTACTTCAAATTATTTGTTTATTATTTTGATATCAGAAATAAATTTTAAAAAATTTATTTCAATATAATTTCAAAAAAAAATTATTTTAAAAAACAATTACCACCAAAATTCAAAGAATTAAAAAGTTCAATCAATTGCTCGACTTCCCTTTGTGCTCCTGTGAAATTTGAACTTGGAGTCGTGCTCGTGCTACGTTGAGTGTAGGGACCACCTGGGCTTCTTTTTCTTTTTTTAATGTATCGAGAGTGTCAAGAACAGTGTTCGTTAGGATAAGTAACAATTACCCAAATAAAATAAGGCATGATTACATCGATTTTTTTAAATAGATGGGTTGTAATCTTGCTACTATTGGTGAGCAGGGACGCTCGGAGACAGTGAGAGATGAATAATACTCTTAGATTACCTGTCCCTATTACAATATATCTCGAGACTAAAAAAATGAGACAGCAGGATTAAATGTCAAATTAGAAAGATAATTATTGCAGCTTGTATTGTGGGTTAGCAAAATACCAAACCGAACAACTCGTCTAATCTAATCCAAACCAATACAGAACAACCTTCGTAGTTTTTGGTCCTTTTCCTCTCCTGGATTTTCTCCAACCTACCCTATTCAAACAGGAATTGCTCCGGACCCACACTCTAATTATCGCAATGAACATGAGCAGCGTCTGTATCAAACTCGGGAGCATTTAAAAAAAAAAAAAAACTCGGACCAGTCGAGTTGCATGGTACTATCTTTTAGAATGTAAAAAACTAATATCGAAGATTGTCAAAAATATTTCGGTACCATCATTATTAAATGTGATACAATGGGTCAAACTTAAAAGATCACAACAGATAATAAACTAATTGTATGAAAGTTACATAACATGACCTTGTCAATTAATTAAGCTTGGAAAACACAAAATAAAAGCAAAAAAAAAAAAAAACAAACAAAGGTGAAGCTATCAAATTCAATGATACAGTTTATAAAATTCATTGGATCAAATCATTTTTTTTATTAGAAAATAAAAAATAAATTCAATATTAAAAAATAAAAATTACCCACATTAAATAATAATTGTTTTAAATTGCCCAACTTGTTTTAAATTGTTTTTTAATAAAATAAAAATATTATTTTAATAAATATTTTTAAAAACATTTTAAAAAAATAATTTGTCACGCAATTTCATACCTTCGTCGAATTTATAATTTTACGTGGTGTCGTGGGACCAAATGCCTTCAACTATGGTGCCGTGAAAGTACTGACACCGGAGCCGTTTATAGATGTGGGCCCATCAGCATTTATTTGATCAGCGTACCAACCAGGCTGAACTTTTAACCACAAATAAAAAAAAAGAAAGAAAGAAACTCGGTTCATTTAAAAGCACTGTCATGTACGGCATGATTGATTTTAATTTGTAACCTATTTTATTTTTTTTGATGATTGCAGCTCATGGGAGTGTTGTTTAGATTGGTTTTTTAAATATTTTTTATTTA
Source organism: Populus alba x Populus glandulosa (assembly GCA_033617975.1). Lineage (NCBI taxonomy): Eukaryota > Viridiplantae > Streptophyta > Magnoliopsida > Malpighiales > Salicaceae > Populus > Populus alba x Populus glandulosa. The sequence goes on along the minus strand of CM066156.1, from coordinate 2,595,253 downwards.
AAAATAAATTAAAAATATATTTTTTATTTTAAAAAAATTATTTTTAAAATTAATATATTAAAATATCTAAAAATATATTAATTTAAAATAAGTAAAAAAATTTAAAAAATTAATTTTTTTAAAATTACTTTTAAAATACAAGCTTGCTAATTTAAAAAATTAACCTAGCCAACCTCAAAGTGAATTATCTTTAATTGAAGTAAGGGAATCTAAAACAATTATATTTTAATATTTTTTAAAATAATTAAAATAATATTATTTTAAATTAAAAAATAAATTAAGTTGGTTCATGTTTTAATTTGATTGATTAAGTTTGATAGTATAAACTCTCGTCTAATTTAACATGACACCTAGAAGCAGCTTCTGTTGAATTTTAAATTTCAACAAATTACCGAATTTATATACTAGGCCGGTTTAATAATACTAATTTGTTTTGAATTTTTTTGTTCAATTCTGCAATATTGTCAATCAATAAAGACCTTGGAATCTTGTGTTTACTTATTCACTAGACACTTAAAGAGGGTTGTATTTTTTTTTAATTAAAAAATAAATTAAATTGGATCTTTCTCATATTTTAACTAGATTAATTGAATTTTATAATTTAAAATTTTCAATCGATTTAATATAAAACCCGGCTTATATTAGATTTTGTATTATAGCAAGTTACCAAATTAATATCTCATGCCAGAAATTAATAACACTAGTTTGCTTTAAAATATTTTGTTTAATTTTGCAACATTATCAATTAACAAAGACCTTGAAAACTTGTATTTGCTTATTCTTTCGACACTGGAAGGATGGCTGCATTGTCTTGAATTAGAAAATAAATTAAATTGGGTTCCACTCATGCTTTAGCTAGATTAATCAAGTTTGACAATATAAATTCTCATCTGTTTTAATATAAAACCTGGCTCGTATTAGATTTCATATCATAGCAAGTTATCAGGCCATATATTGTTATTAATACTAACTTGCTTTGAAATATTTTGTTTAATTTTGCAATATTATCAATTAAAAATGACCATGAAAACCTGTATTTACTTATTTTTTTTGAAAATGAAAGGAAGATTGTACTGTTTTGAATTGAAAATTAAATTAAATTGAGTTTCACTCGTGTTTAAACTGGATTGACCGAGTTTGATAATATAAAATTTCATTTGATTCAAAATTGATAGCAAGTGTACGTTAGATGCTATAAATAGAAAATCTCTAGAATTTACATGCAATCATTAACGCCAATTTAATTATCAAGGGGTTGAAAACACAATATCTTTTTGAATACGTGACAGCTTAACTAAAATTTTAAAACGTAAAATCTACTCAAAAACACTCGCCGGACCGCCACTACAATTCACAACGCCAACACGCCGCTTCCTGGATAAACACAAGAATCGACATCATGAGTAGTTAAATTTGTTACTAGTACATTTTCACCACTATTCCCTCCCAGTTGCGGTCATGGGCCGCCGTTGCCTCGTCCACCGAGCAAAAGAAAATTACTCGCACAGTGGCATTTTCGTTGTTCTAGCTATATATATATATATAAAAGTGAGATCGCAACAACGCCTATGTTTTTATTTGGATTGATATAACTTTTAACTTTTCAAATTGTCTTTTATTTTTTTATTTTTTTAAAAAATTTAATTAGTATTTTATATTTTTTATGGTTTTGATGTGGAAATATTAAAAATAAAAAATATTAGTTTTTATATATTTTAATTAAAAATATGTTATATCACAATACATAACACGGATGAATTTTGCAACTTTTAAAAGCTTATCGCTCCAAAAAATGATAAAAAATTATTGTACCCGAACAACATGTTTGGAATTTTCTAAAGTATATTAAATTTTTAATAATAATAATAATAAAATAAATCAAAGGCTAGCCTATCTCATTCACTACACTAAAAAAAATAAAATTATTTGCCAATTTCTTTTTTAAAGATGTTAAAAAAAATAAAAATAAAAATAACAAGAGTAATATAAAAAATAAAATAAAATAAATTTTATTTTTTTTATTAATTGAATTTAAATTAATTATTATAATTGAATTTAATATTATAGATAATTGGTTATAGTATGATAATGGTTTAATTTTGATACGAGATATTGATTTGGAAAATCCAAGATTGAAGTTTGATTCTGAAGTTTTTTTTTTGTTAAAATATTAAAAAACTCAATTCATTATTTTATTATAGAAAATTACTTAAAAATTGTGCCAAATACATATTTTTTCTGTCTTTATTTATATCTTTAGTAAATATATTTTTATTTTTTCTCTACTTATTCTTTCTAACTGGGAACACCAGCCAAACATCACTTTAACCTAGGTAAATATTATTTTTTTCAGAAATAAAATAACATTATTTTTATAATTAAACAAACCACACTTGTTTTTTAGGACAAATCTTGAAACCAGATCGATAACAATAATTTTATTAGTAATTAATGAATATACAAATTTAAAAAACAACGATATTATTTTATCTACTATACCCACCCCTACCTAATCCATTTGATTTTCAAGCATCTCTTTCTCTCTCAACCTTTTCTCCTTTACTTCGTCCCCTCTCTCTCTCTTCACTGTCACAGATTTTCCTCTTCTGTGTATAAAGCTTCAATTTCAAGCCAGTTCAAATGGTCTTCCTCCTCCTCTTGCATTCAACACCACCACATCGTTTTTGAATCAGTCCATAAAAAGGAAAAAAACCAAGCACCCTTCTACTCTGCTCCTTGTTTTTTTTTTCTTTTGCCCCGCGTACTACTATTGACGATTTAAAATCTTAGTAATTAATTATAATTATAATAAAATTTTATTTTCTCTTTGATTCTATCAAAATAAAATACTATCCTTGCTTTTTATCGTCTGGATGGCTGAAATGCGGATTAGCCAGCGGTTTTTCGGGCGGATCGGGAAATCGCCGGCGATTTGATGGAATCCACACTGTTTTGTTGTACAGTTTTAGACATTTCATGGAGGGTTTTATAAACAAGTTTAGTTCATGTTCGGTGACTAGAGTTGACACCAAGTTCAGATTCACACTCATTGTTTTCGAGGTATGCTGTTCCATTTCTTTTTGGTAAATATTAATGCTGTCTTCTTGTTTGCTTTTCTTCTGTGAAATGTAGGATTTAGGGTTTTAGTTCACCGGCTTTGTTTGTTTACCGAGAATTCGAGGGAAAAGAGAGGAAATTTCTGGGTTTTATTACTGAACTGTAACCCTTAAGTGATTGTCAGATGCCAAAGATTTTGTTTTCTAGTTTATAGTTTTTTTTCCCTCCAGTCGCTTTCTTTGTTTCTTTCGTAGTTTTCCCTTTTGTTCGTGGAAAACACTTTTCTGAAACTGTTCACGGTTACCTGATTTTCTTTGGACATAAGCTTCGTTATAGAATTTGGATTACTTAACCTGCACGATTAAGCTGGGTTCGAGGATTTTCAAGTAAAAAGTATTATAATTAGCTGCTTTATTAGTTTGGAGCTAAAGCTTAATTGAGCTCATGGAGTTCAAAGCTTGGGTCTTTATTCTGGTATTTGTTACTCTGAATTTGGAGTTGCAAGATCTGTTGATTCTTTTTTTTTTGTTTAGGCCAATTTTTGTTGCAAATTTGCTCGTTTTAATATTATTACTATCTGTGTTTGAAATTGGAAGCTTTCTGTTCATGTTCATACCTGTCAGATTTACTTGTTTGTGCTTGATAAGTAATTTCAATAATATGTACTTGTTATTGACTTTGAAACAGATTGCGTTGATATTGTTATGCTTTCAAGCTATAAATGCTGAAAGTCATGGCCAGCAATTGCAAGGGCAAAGTGCAGAAAGGGGAAGTGAAAATGTTGTATCACATTCATGCATTCATGACCAGATAATTGAAGGGAGGAAACGACCTGGTCGCCAGGTGTACTCTGTTACGCCACAGGTTTATGGTCAGTCTGGTAACTCTAAACCCCTTAATGGCAAAGGTAGGGCATTGCTTGGAATCTCAGAATCATCGTTACAGCAAAAAGGTGTAAAGAAACCAATTAGGATATTTTTGAATTATGACGCTGTTGGTCACTCTCCTGATAGAGATTGTCGGAAAGTTGGTGATATTGTGAAGGTGGGTGTCATATCTGATTTAGTAAGCTCAGTTAGGTGCACTACTTTCAGCTGTGGAAGTAATATTGTCTGTTCTTTGTTTCGTATCAGCTTGGGGAGCCTCCAGTGGCTTCTCTTCCTGGCACTCCTTGCAATCCCCATGGCAATCCTCCAATTTATGGTGATTGCTGGTACAATTGTACTGTTGATGATATTTCCGGGGAGGACAAAAGGCATCGTCTTCGCAAGGTTAGCCATTATAAAATTAATTCAATACGTCTACTCTGTGAAGCATGTTTTGAGATGACTATTAAAACTTCATCAGGCATGAAACTGTAATTTGCATTTCTATCAGCAAAAAAGCTTGATAAAGCTGAAGAACTTATTTTGGTGAAGGCTCTAGGGCAGACAGCTGATTGGTTTAGGGGAGCATTGGCTGTTGAGCCTGTAAAGGGTAACTTGCGGTTGAGTGGATATTCTGCATGTGGGCAAGATGGAGGCGTACAACTTCCACATGGATACGTTGAAGGTATCATCATTTCAGTTTCCCTTTTGCTTAGTGATCTACTCAGATTGCTGTTCCGGCTTTTGTGGCACTTGTTGAATTTTGAGGCAACTTTCATATTGTTTAAATTGTTCACAGAGGGTGTTGCTGATGCGGATTTGGTTCTCTTGGTGACTACAAGACCTACCACTGGCAACACTCTTGCATGGGCAGTAGCATGTGAACGTGATCAATGGGGTCGTGCAATTGCTGGTAATTTCTTAGTTCTGCAATTTTTTGCATTGAGCAATATCTCCCTGTTCACGTGATAAATATTCTGAGCTGTTCATTTCTTTTGCAGGACATGTGAATGTTGCCCCTCGCCATTTGACAGCTGAAGCAGAGACTTTACTTTCTGCTACCCTCATTCATGAGGTGATTTCATAATTAAAGCAACAAGATTGGCAACCTGTGGAATGATCTATCTTACCGATTAACATGTTTAATCTTGTCCAGGTGATGCATGTCCTTGGTTTTGATCCTCATGCCTTTGCCCATTTCAGGGATGACAGAAAGAGAAGGCGCAGTAAGGTAGATAGCAAATATACTGTTGGATCAATTCTTAAAACTTTGCAAGGGAACTTATGTTTTCTTCCATAAAAATGTTATTTTGAAAAGATTTTGTTGTGTATTTGTGTTCTTTCATGGGAATTTCACATCTGCAGTAAACTCACATTGCATGTTGCCTTTTCAGGTCACTGAACAACTCATGGATGAAAAACTTGGCCGGATGGTAATACGTGTAGTTCTTCCCCGTGTTCTCATGCACTCACGACATCATTATGGGGTAAGTGCTGTGCAGCTTACCAGTTTTCCAAGGGAATGCTTGCATCGTCAAAATACTCTCCTTTCCGATTATCACAACCCAAAAGCCAACAAAGATTTGATTAGTTTTCCTTCTAGCAGGCATTCTCTGAAAATTTTACAGGTTTAGAGCTTGAAGATGGGGGAGGACGTGGCACATCAGGTATTCTTTTTATATTCTGTGAATGCTTTTCAATTTCAAGCAGTGTTTACTTTTTATATTTAATTTCGCTATAAATAGATTGTAGACATCTTGGTTGTCTTTGAAGCACTTGCATCAACACCTATCTCTGAAAATCAATCTGCAGTAAATGACAGGATGTTAATTTAGGGAAACAGAAATACTGAATGAATGACATGTGGAAAATGTTAATACCAGTTTGAGCAGCACTAATTTATTGGTACTATCTGACGCGTGCCATATTCTAGCTAAAAATGTGGTAATTCTTAGCAATTTAGTGATTGTTAGTTATCTGGGAACTTGGCTGCAGGGTCACATTGGGAAAAGAGGCTTATGATGAACGAGATAATGACAGGATCCGTGGATACAAGATCAGTAGTTTCAAAAATGACACTAGCTCTATTGGAGGATAGTGGTTGGTACCGAGCTAACTATAGCATGGCAGATCATCTCGATTGGGGTCGAAATCAAGGAACTGATTTTCTTACTTCCCCTTGCAACCTCTGGAAGGGGGCATATCATTGCAACACTACCCAGTTGTCAGGCTGTACATACAACAGGGAGGCAGAAGGTTATTGCCCAATTGTAAGTCACAGTGGAGATCTCCCCCAGTGGGCTCGCTACTTCCCGCAGGCAAATAAAGGTTTGTTCTTGAGCTTGCTATTTCTAGCACTTTATTTATGCTCCATGTTCAAATTCTGCTAGTCTATGAATATGCAGTTATAAAATTTCCTGCTCTTATATATGTTGTAAATTGATGTTTTTTGGAGGTCAAATATTTTTAACCCCTGTTTTTTTTCCTATATAAATTGGAATGGCAGTCTGTCCTTCAAGATTCTCACATCAAACTAAGCCTAGATTTCATGTCGTGTCTGTGATTAATCGTTGAGATCCAGGAGATCATCTCCTTAACCACATGTTTCTCCCATTATTCCATATTTCATCCAAGATCCTCATTTAGTGGCTTCAACTTATGGAGACTTTGCTTTGATTCAAAATCTTGTCAAGATAATGTTTTTTTCCCCCAATTATTTCTACACAAGTCTTTGGGTGTCATAAGCTGCTTGTAACAGCTGGCCATGCCTCAACATATATGCATTTGAACAAGGCTGTGATTGTTTCAATAAATCAATATCCTTAAGCAAGTTGGATTGGTCCTTAATTTGATAATTTGTTTTACTTTCTTTAATTGGTCATCACAGGCGGGCAGTCCTCACTGGCCGACTACTGTACTTATTTTGTGGCATACTCCGATGGATCCTGTACAGACTCTAACAGTGCAAGAGAGCCAGATAGAATGTTAGGTGAAGTGCGAGGAAGTAGGTCCAGGTGAGATTTTAGATTAGAGCCTCTTCTAGGGTCTAGTTGAAGAGTTTAAGCAACAATATACTGATCATCTGTTTTAAAATAATGCATGTAGGTGTATGACCTCATCATTAGTACGATCTGGGTTTGTCCGGGGCTCAGTGACCCAAGGAAATGGTTGTTATCAGCACAGATGTGTCAATAACTCTCTTGAGGTATGCATCAGAGCTCTGATACAGTTAATATTTTCCTGCATGCCATGCTGTAGTTTAATAGATGCTAGTGTGATCCGTTCAGTTGTCTGTGGAAGCTTCTGAGCTTCTAACTTTACATATAAATTGTAATTTTCTCAACAAATTATGAGTTTTTGAGAGGGTTGAAAAGATGAATTAATGAAATTTGTGCAATTGTGTATGCTGTTATCGACTTGTGATGATTTGGAGATTTGCAAGTATTTAATCTCTGTTCTTATGACCTATGAACTTTTAAGTTTTCCTAAATTTTCCAGAAAATAACATTTGTGTCAAGGAATTCAGTCACAGGGTTTAGCAAACTTTCACTATGGAGGTGTGTGAGTCTGTAGGATGTCCATTGAACATACCTATCCATCCAATTTCCCTCTTTGACATGGAATAAGGCAACAGATTGCACACCACGAGCTTCTTGCCTCTTACATGGCGCTGTTGTTTACTAAGGGGATGGCCTGAATGAGACTTGAATGTCTATTTTTAGGATTTTGAAAATAATTGGTACTTTTGTTCTGCTACTTAAAAGCACGGTGTGTTTTTCAATGTAATTCTGATGACCCTCGTTTTAGGTTGCTGTGGATGGTATTTGGAAAGCGTGTCCAGAAGCTGGAGGACCAGTTCAATTCCCTGGATTTAACGGTAGTTATTTGTTTGTTTTTAAGCTGATTGATCACATTGAATCGTGAAGCCTATTCATCCTTGTATTTTCTGTTGTTTTGTTCTTGTCTGAAGGGGAGCTGATCTGTCCTGCTTACCTTGAGCTCTGCAGTACAGGTTCCATTTCTGTACCTGGACAGTGCCCCAGTTGTTGTGATTTTAATGGAGACTGTGTAGATGGAAAGTGTCACTGTTTTGTAGGATTTCATGGTCATGATTGTAGTAAACGTAAGCTCCTATAAAGGTTTCAATATACCAGTTTGAAATCAGTGGATAGGAATCTTGGTTTCATTGACTTCTATTTTTGCAATTCTATAAAGCATTTCTTTCTTTCTTTTGCAGGCTCCTGTCCAGGGAATTGCAATGGCCAGGGCAAGTGCCTTTCAAATGGGATCTGTCAATGTGAAAATGGTTACACTGGCATTGACTGCTCTACTGGTGATGTGATCTTTGTCAGAGAGCCTGATAATGATCCTTCCAAGTATTATCTTTCTAATTTTGCTCTTTGCTATGATATGCAGCTGTTTGTGATGAACAATGCAGCCTACATGGTGGGGTCTGTGACAACGGAGTTTGTGAATTCCGTTGCTCAGACTATGCTGGCTACACATGTCTAAACAGCTCAACTCTGCTGTCCAGTCTTTCAGTTTGCAAAGATGTACTGGGGAGTGACAGCCAACACTGCGCACCCAGTGAATCAAGCATACTTCAGCAGCTAGAAGAAGTTGTTGTCATGCCCAACTATCACCGATTGTTCCCAGGTGGTGCTCGGAAATTATTTAATATCTTTGGCAGCAGTTACTGTGATGCAGCTGCCAAGCGACTAGCCTGCTGGGTAAGTCACCCACCTCTTTCCTCATCAATATCCTTCCCATCAATTTATAAAATATATGTCATGCATGATGATGATGATTTATTGCACGGGCTAAAATTTGTCCGCATGAATGACCAGATCTCTATCCAAAAGTGTGACATGGATGGTGACAACAGGCTCCGGGTATGTCATTCAGCATGCCAGTCCTATAATTTAGCTTGTGGAGCATCACTTGACTGCTCGGACCAAACCCTCTTTAGCAGTGAGGGGGAAGGGGAGGGTCAGTGCACGGGCTCTGGTGAGACGAAAGTATCATGGCTTAGTCGTCTGCGGAGTAGTTTGTTTTCAAGTAATACTTCTTCGTCCAGAGGAATGTCTGTAAAATATAGGTAGCTGTGGTTTATTTCCCCTTCGATTTTTTCTTAATTTTTCTAGGGCTCAATTGTAGGAAAGGTGGCACGAAGAGCACGTGCCCTGGATGTAGGTTTGGTCTTGCGCTTCACCCTCGTTTAAAGAAATTGGGTGGCATTGGCTTTCGAAAATGAAGCCGCTTGTAGAGAAATTTGGAAATGTATGTATAAAGAAAACAACAAAAAAGAAACAAAAAGAAAGGAAGGTAAAAAGCTTTGCTGACCGAGTGATTAGAGGATTGGCCGAAGGCCTTTATAGAAAAGCCTTGTCTACTTTGTTTCTTCCCCCAATTTTTTCTTATAATTTTGCAAAGTGCCACCTAATGTTCAGTCCGATACAGGGTTTTGAAAGTTAACGCGTCAGGTGAAAATGGTGGTTATGCCAATCGAACCCATATCTCAAATTATACGTTGCCTGCCTGTAACCTGCTTTCTTGATCTGAATTTAGTGGATTCCTTGTTCGTTTGGCTAGCAATATGGTTCTGATTTGTGAAACTGCAAGTTTTATGATGCATTCTGTTGACAGTCAGTAGACCCGTCTACCACCGTCACCATTGAAGCTCCACCAGTATTCTAGAACTTTCCATTTCGGAGATCAAAATGCTTCAGAAACTCGGTTCTTGCTTCCACTGCTGGAGTCTTAGGGTGGCCTTTGTGGTGAGGTAGAAATTACTTGTTTTTTATGTTGTTCTTGTATAAAAACTACACAGTAGCAAATTCTTCTAAAATGTAATCCAAGTAGGCAGTCTGGTGATTGGTTTTGTGATTCCAAGAGGTTAAACAAATCTGCAGAAGAAAAACCGTCTGTGCTCTATTAAGATTGCCCCGATACGCTTGTTCGTAAATCATACTTCATTGGTTTGAAGAGAAAGGAACGTACGGTGGCCCGCCAATACAAGCTCTAACCGTACACAATCCTCGGACTCGGACTAGACTTCTCAATACTCCTTGTTCAAATGCTATAGCTAATCCTTGTTTAGTTTGTTTTCAGTCTATTTGCACTATCTAGGCACTCTTGCAGCTTGTTCCCTTCTTTCTTTTGCCTTGTAGCAGGGACCGTCTCTCTTTGAATATATAAAAAAAAGGGTTTGGGTGCGTTTATGCTTCTTGTTTAGCTGAATTTCGGTGACTGGCTATGAAATCATGGGCTAATGGCTTGAACTATAGGCTTTTTAAGAAGAACCGATTAGCCTCCTACAGGCTTTTTAGCAGCTTTCACCGTAGTTACTAAACACTAATGAACTCAACTTTCAAATGATCATTTGAGTTGGTTTTCTTTCAAAGTGTTTTGAATATTGACTATGCTAATAACAAATAATTTAATGGGTTAAACAATGTCAAGATCTAGTCAGGTAAATTGTAATAAATTTTTTTATTAATTGAATGGTGTCAGAGCACTTCCATTCCAACCAGAGAAGCCAGCCTTGAGCCAAAGGAACCTTTAGAACATTTAAGAAAACTATAATACTAACACATAATATTATCAGCAAATTAATTATAACAACCAATAATACAAGAAAGAAAAATGCTAAATATGGTAATCATATGATAATCTTGAGAAAAATGCTTGCTTGCAAATGTATGAATTCCCACATAGAAATAGATCTATAAATAAGATTGTATTCTTCGGAAAATAATCATCTACCAAGAAATATGACAGGAAATTATCCAGAACCACTCGGACAAAATGTGATCAAGTAATCAGACCCCGTGCAAGTACAAGTACTTGAGGCATCATCATAAGCATAACTATATGCTGTCGGGCAAGCATTTTTGAACATCACCGAGTATTGCGTTGGCGAGCAAGTCTGTGGCGTCGCATGATCGTCAGTACAGCAAAACTCGGGGGCGTTAAAGGCTGCGCAAGCACTCTTGCAAGCAACCGTAGAGCCAGAATCCACGACTCGGAGCTCCGCGGGGCAGTTCCCATTAAGATCCGTAACACAACCCGCATATTGACAATCACCGTAGCCACCCAATGCCTTGACGCCTAAGCCAACATTGTAGCCATCCACGAGACTAACATCATAAAAGTCCTTGTCACTAGGGTTTGTCCCAATAGTAAATTCCGCAAGACTGACGGGAGGAGCACCACCACCAATACAGTTTAGAATGCCACCACAGTCACCAGTTACGCACTTTCCACTGCCTGATTCATCAAATACGCACCCAGTTCTGGCCCAAAATCGGCCTGACCAACCGGGTGGAGCCTGGAACTGGATTGAGGCACCAGGTGCCAACGTAAAACCACCGTCACCAAGAGTGGCAGCTCCATTCCCAGAGAGAGTTCCTGGCCATAAAGTGTAGCTGCACTGGTTTTGGAGAGTAAACACGGTGGCATTACCTACGTTGCCTGCAAGAAATCAGCCATAGACATGTGGAGATCAGTTCTTGTAAATACGGCAACATACACACACACATATATAATCATCTTTTAGTTAATTACAACTTGGAATGGTTAAGTTGCTAATTAATTTAGCTGCAATCGAATAACCACAATATCAATCAAGAATCCAAGATTTTTTTTCCACTGACAATCTCTAGGCACATGCATATATATGATCTTTCAACATGATTTTTCTTCTTCAAAAAACAAGACTCTAGTCCCAACATGGAGATGTCATGAGATATTTGAGAGCTAACGCTTTACCTGTTACGAAGAGAAGGAGCAGAAGATAACACAAAGAGATTGAGGAAATCGCCATTGGTTTCTGAGAGGAAAGAAGAAGATGGGGATGAAGAGAACAAACAGTTGTGTGTAAATATAGAAAATACTAATGGGAAGGTTAGAGTGGGTGTAGTTGGGATCGTGGAAGTTATTATTGTAGAAGGCTTTGAATTTATATGTGTCCATACCCTTATCTTTCTGAGGTGAAAATTTTAATTCGTGCCAATCTTTTCGTGATTAAATTTCAAGATTTTAGGTTCTTTTCCGCATCGATGGCGTGTGCTATTATTTACCCAATCAAAGTACTAATTTAGATTTGATTGCCTTTTCTATTTCGTCCTTCTTTTCGTGACTTCACATTATGATTTTTTATGGAGAAACTCTTTGTGTGTGTGAACTAGTTGTGTAATGTAATGCTATGAAATACCAATCATTTCACATATATTATACATGCGATAATTGGATGGGAAGAGGCACTAATTATACCATGCATTCCCAATGCTATTTTGAAACTCCCCGTGGATTGATCCGATGATATAATGACCTGAACCTTAATTAAGGTTTTTTTGGACTGGCTATGTAGTTGACTCTTAGAAAAACTTTAATTATGTCTTCACATCTCGGTTACAATTTTTAATTTTATAAAAGAGAGATTGTTTTAGTTTTAGAAATAATAATATTAAAAAACAACATGATTTTAATTATATATAAAAAAAGACATGATATCCTTTTATTTTTTATTAAGATCGACTTGTTAATTTGTGATCTGATCCTTGAACTAGATTGTGTCGCACACTGGATCTCTTAACTAATGCTTCCAATTTAGTAGCTAAATTTCCATAATTAATTTTTTTTCCAGCACTAATTATATATACGTGAAAAAAGGTTTGTTTTCCCACTCAATCGTGCTCTCTAAATTTACGTGATATACATAATAAGATTTTAATTAGATCATGCTCCACGTATTTATAATTACATTTGCAGTAATTTAGTTTGTTGCAAGGTTAGTCTTTTTCCCCAGTAAGACCGCCCATTTCTTTTCGAGATCATGGTCTAACGTGGGGTAATGGGTTCTTTTTTGGTAGAACTGATTCTCGATCTGCCGAAGCTTTTAACTAATTAACATCCATGCCGAGCAATTCATGAATAAATAATAAAAAAAAAAATCAAGTTGAGTCAAGTGATCAACCAGGTGCATGCAATATGGTTTGATGAGAAATTAAATTGTTAGACAACTCATTGATCAATCTGACAGCAAAATAGTCCCTAAGAAATAAAAATTAAAATTATTTCAGAACAGAAATTAGATTTAAAGAATTTGCAGAATCAAACACTAATTACAAAGTACTAGGCACAACTCAAATTGTTTTATTTTAATGAATCTATGTTTTGTTATTGGCATGCTAAGTTACAATTTTCTTTTTCTTTTTTGACAAATAAGAACTTTGTTTTTGTGGTGGAAAAATACTTTTTAAAAATTTTGATTTTCTTTTAAATTATTAATTTTTATATTGTTTTCAATATACTGATGTCAAATAAATTTTAAAAAATAAAAAAATATATTATTTTATTATATTTTAAAATAAAAATACTTTAAAAATCAATTACCATAGTCGTGATACCAAATAAACTTCCAATGTACAGTCAATTTGTTTTTTTTTTTAAATAAAAAAGGTAAAAGATATCCATAGTCAACCTGCTTGCCTGCCTTGTATGAATAAAAGTGATTTGCCTGTTCTATGCGTCTAGTTTTTGCAGTTTATGCTAATTTCACGTCATCAACTTCTTATTCAGCCAAAGGATGAGGTAGGGCCTTGCTCCATTAAAACATGATCAAAGCACACGAACAATGAAGCTAGCTAGAGCTACTAATTGACTGGAAAGAAGCAAATGTTCACTGGCAATAAGGGAAGCTTGACTGGTAACGGGTTTCGAAGAGGAGCAGTAGAAAAATGATTCAGAAAATAAGAAACCATTGCTTTGGCTGAAGCTGAAAGAGCATCGAGTCACATGAGAACCTGGTACGTATCGCCCCCTAGACGAAAAGAATCATCTCAGAAATATTTGGCTCGTTTTGAACATCGAAGCATAAAAATTGCTGAAGGTTAACCCTTCACGTGGCAAACATCAGCACTACTTCCCACTCTCACACGTCCTAAGGCCAAGGCAGTTAACATGCATGTGCTAGCTTCCACTTCATCCCAGGAACAAGCTCACTACATCCCCCCCCCCTCCCCGTATTTTATTCAAGCTCTGCTAGATTATTTACCAGCTTCATATAAAAATAAAATAAAAATGTGTTTTGATTGAAAAAACAAAAATGAAAACGTAAAATAATACGTTTCTGGATGGTCCCAGCTGGGGATTGAACACTATCGTCTACACTAGAAATTACTTGACAAATAGTGTATAAACTAACCTCTTTTATTATCTTTGATTCCATGTTCACTCTCAATTTGTAGTTTTCATGTTCTAAATAGGTTTGGAGCTCCAATCTCGTCATTGTAACAGGACCCCATCAATTAGTGACAAGCGAGTACAAGCTGGTATCGACCTTCGTCATCGCTCAATGTCCACATTCCTTTCACAAGATATGGTCAGCAATAAACCTCTCCATTCTTGTCGGCTAAGAGATCAGAAAGCCTTTCAGTTCACACAACATCAATGTAATGTTTGCTTGCTTGTTTTGACACAAAGACACAACAACACGTAACCTTGTTGTGTCCCTTACTAGCTATTTCATCACACGATAGACCTTTGTCCCACCAAAAACGTGTATCCACTGCTTAATCAGGCAAACTATTGTATTTTTAAAACGATTGTGGTATTTGATCTATTCACCAGAGAGCTTCAGCTATAACTCTAAAGCAGGAAAAAAGACAGCCTATGTATGAACTAATATAATGTGATTAGTTAGAGGGAAGATGGCTCATCACCTAACAGGTTAGAAATTCTTGTTGAAAGGTCGCGTCGCATCACAGTTTCATATGAAACCTAACACACGGACACAAATTTTATATGGTTGAAATAGTTCCAACCAAATGTTTCGAATTTACCAGATATTGATTTGTCATTCAGGTGAATCTGGTGACTCTGAACCACTTCCCTTCTCTTTTTGCTTACTTCTGTTGACAAGATCAAATGTTGTTGATCTACGAATGACAAAAGGCATGTCGACTGCAACTGTTTTTATCATGTACAGCGATGGCATCTAGGACCCGTTTTTTTGGAATGTTTTCATGTCTATTCAATATGCAGATGGTAAGGAATTGACAAATTGGGTTAAGGGGTAGAAGATGAGTAGAGAAACGGTAAGCAGAAGATATGGGCAAGTAATGCAGCATTGAATCGTCATGGTAACAAAGGCATCCTAAGCTGGGCCCACTTGCTTCTCTATTGAAGCAAATCCTAGTAATGTCACACCTTTTTTTTCCCATTTTAGTTCAACAATCAATGGATTGAATTGCACAACAAAACATTCATCTTGTCCAAGCTTCAAACCCTCCAGTGCAAACCAGTTTATTTTTCCTTTTGCTAAACCCCGAACAGATCCCTTTCAAAAGAAACCGCTATTCATCTAAGTTTGGAAATGGTGTGCTTGGCAGGACAGTGGGACACGAATTTCACGGCATCAGGAGAAAAAAAAAAGCGCACTCAGAGACAGAGAGAGATTTGATGGGCTGGGCTGGGCTGGGCTGGTCAGGGCTTTGCTAATTCTTACTGGACCTGGGTGAAAGCATACCTAGTATTGGGCTAGACAAGACTTGAATCCACATCTTGCGTGTGAATCTAAGATAGCCCAAATCCAGCCCAACTAATCCGATGTACTGGTGATTCTTTATAGCACAGAAGCTGCTTCGGAGTGGATGGTTGTCACCGATATGAGATCCTATTCTGAGAACTCTAATGCATAGTTTTGAAACCTGTCTTGGCAGGTCGATTTAATACTTAGTTTTGAAATTTAGCTTGGCAGGTCAACCCGGAATCCGACTGCCCTAAAACGAAAATCAGACCGGATTAAAAAAAAAACAAAAAAAAGAAAAACTCGGCATGGCCCGATCAAGACCCAGCCTCAAACCCGTTGAATTTTTATTTTGTTTTTTTTATTAAAATAACATCGTTTTGATTTAAAAAAAAAATACCTAACCAACCAAGTCAAAACCCAAAACCTGAAGTCAAAACCCAAAACCTGAACCTTGAACTTGAACCGGGCTAGCCATTAAATCAGTTCTCAAAACTATGCTCTAATAACTATGCTCTAATAACTATGCTCTAATGCGCTCTAATGCAGAAAGCGAGTATGAGACATAGACGGAACGTAACCTGACTGAGAACTGACACCTAGGAAGTAGAGAGAGAACCTGAGTGTATGAAATCAAGTTACACAGCCCACAAAAGCACTAGCGAGCTGACTCTTAGAGAGAACTTGAGCGGATAGGGCTGGTTCTTTACAGCACGGAAGTGCAAGCTAGCATAGAAGAACTTGAGAGCTGACTCTTGGTGGGGACTAGAACCAGTGGCGGAGGGAGTGGGGGGGGTGGCAGGGGCCCCGGCCCCTGCAAGGAAATGACAGCTAACCCAGCCTAATAGCAAAGGTTGTTATGCTCCATCTTAACATTTTACATCGCATAACACCATGGTTTTCAGGGCATTCAAGTGATGAAGCATTTCTATGCTTCATGTCAAAACATTTTGGCGGTAAACTTGCATTCTTTAAAACCTAGGCAGCAAACAGTTCTGTCATGGTGCTCAAATAATATATCAGAACAGTATACTGAAATAGAACATTTGATCATATTGCTTCTATGTTCACACAAGAGACGTTAACTGTAAGTCTGACCATCTTCTATAGCAAAACTATTAATTTCTTGCACTAAGCAATGCTATATCAAACTCGTAAAGGGTAATGGCCGGAATTTAAAGTGAGTAGCTGAAGCAAGGTAGGCACATGCTAAACTCGCATATGTTTTGAACCAAACGGATGAAAAAAATGTAAGATAAATGAACAATGCGGTCAATAAAATTACCACAGTGAAATTTACCAAGCATTTCACTGTAGAAAGTTCTTGTTCAGTTCCTTCATTAGGGAAATGGCCTCGAGCTTTGAAGTCTAAAAGCAACTGATCCTTGAGCTGGAACCTAACCATTAACCATGTAGCAGCCTTGGCATCAGAAGCTGGGATATCCTTAACAGGGATACGCTGGACATGAATGTGAACTTCTGAAGGATCCGTCCCAAATACGTTGTCCAGAAAGGTAGGCAATTGGTGCTTATATGCGATACTGACATCATAAACTGCAGCATAAGAAACATGATTAAGTATATAGTAACTTGCAGAAGGAGCCATAAAAAGAGAGGAAAAAACTGAATTCTTCTCATCAAGCAATAAAGGTCATGATGTTGGGATGAACTTAATAGAATTCCAGAACTGATGAGGTAATACTTAGCAGCAGCGATGCACTGATAGTGAGACAGGCTGCTTTTTAAAACAGTATGTAATCAAATCAAATATATATATATATATATATATATATATATATATATATATATTTTTTCTTGAGAGAGTGTAAGCCACACATTATATTATCAAAAGCATATGACCACCGCACTGACAGGAGAAAAATTGATTTGAAAAGAACCTGCATCCAAGGAATTCTGTAGAACTTCCAAGCATACGCCAAAACCCCTTGTTTTGGGAAGTAGAACATTTGCCAGCACAGGAAGTCCAACTTCACTGGCAAACTTTTGACTCTTCTGGCATTTCTCTTCACTGCCAAATATTAAAAAAGGGCGATCCCACCAATTACTCTATGTAAGATATCTGATTTTAGTAGCCAAATATCGTTGATAAAAATTAAGCTTAATGTTATGAGTAAATATGCCTGCATAAAGAATACATAGGAGATTAAAGTACCTAAAATCAGTTCCTTCCGGGAAAAGTGCTAGCCACAAGGGATCTCGAGAATCCTTGAAAGTCGAAAGCATTTGACGCATGGCAGGTTCATCAACTTCCCACTTCCTCTCAACTGAAATGAACTCCAAAATATGGAATCCCCACCCAAAGACAGGTAGTTTCATCAAGCTGCTCTTGAGGATATACTTGATGTAGCCCAGGCACCCCTTCCGCAATGCTAAGTTCCACAAGTACATCCAATCAACCTCAGTTCTGTGATTAGCAATTATCAAAACACGTTCCTTAGGCGGAACTAAATCTCCAGAAAATACAACTTTGGTCCCATTTATCTTTTCAAATAGAAAGGGCCACAAAGCTAGCCAAAGAGCAAAGAGGAAGGATGTTGCTTTTCTACAATAGTGTACGCTGAAAAATCGCATCAAGACAGCTGCAACAGGTGCAAAATACACTACAAACATAAAAGCAGTAGAAAGATACACCAACAAACATATAAGACCCCTTATCAACCTAAAAGGAGTTAAAGGGTAATGCTTTAGTCTATCATCGGATTTGAGAGGCTTGAAAGTTTCTTCCATCTCCTTTCCAGATTCAATAGCAACCACCTCCTCCAATGCCAGCTGCATTACAATGTGCCTGAAGAATCATTTGAGATATTCCTCAACCTCATTATTTTACAAAGAACAAGCTAAAAATCCAAATGAGAACAAAATATAGAAAAAAAATGCACGAGCACATAATACCATGCTGCTAATCATTGTCAAACAGCCAACTGGAATTAAAAAATGAACACAAGAACTCCAGTTCACAGGTCAATCCATGGTAAAGTCACAAACAAGATTGCATGCTTTCTTCAATAAAAACCTTCTCGTGTGAATAAACCATGGCTACTGAGGCTCTTGAATGTCAGTGAAACAGAAATTCATGTGCACCCATCCTTTCCCCAAAAAATGGAAGACTTGATGCGATTCAGCCTCACTGTGTGAGGATTTCATAGAAGTAAAGGTTGCTATACAAAACAAATAATGGTTGACTCTAGACATCCTAAGTAGTAATTACCTACAATTCCCACTGTATGACATTCATAAGTTAATCTCGGCCATCAAGCTATAGTCCTTCAATTAAAACTACAATTAGCATAGACAATTACATTAACAATTCAGTGTAAGACATTCTATCCAGTCCTGATTTTCATAAACAACACAATTGCCTTTTTGGTTAACCTTAGCAAGCACCTACTCATTCTCTAAACCTCAAAACCGATAGATTCACATTCCTAAGACTAAGACAACATCGTTCATAATTAAATTGGAATCTAAACATCAAAAATCATAAATTCCATCAATTCAAACACGAAGACACCCCATTCTAAGCTTAAATAGTTCGAATCTGAAAGAGCAGCATAAAATTAAGAAAACGATCTGTGAATTGAAGTAAAAATGAATTGAACGATGAGTTACCTGGTCTCTGGTTAGAGAGAGAGGGAGAGTCAAAGAGTTTTAATTCGAAGACTCAGTTATTTTTTATTTTTGTTATTTAGATGGAAGACTGAGTTTTTATCGAGAAGAAGATAACAAGCAGAGCAGTGCACGCGGAACAGAGAGGGCAAAGCCAATAAAATAGGAAGAATTTTGACATCTAGATTCGTAAAGATCGGCCAGAGGATAATCCCACCGCATCGCATCAGTTTATTAAAAAGAAGTGTTCGGTATTTTTGAAGTATTTTTTATTTTAAAATAATATTTTATTATTTAAAAAATTATTTTTTGATATTAACCTATTAAAACAATTTTAAAACAAAAAAAATTAAATTTAAACAAAAACAATTAAATTTTATATAATCCATGTTTGGAACACAATATTAAATAAAGTTTGTTAGGATATTAATTACAATTTATCTTTATGCACAAATCTCACTTGTAAAAGTTAGATTTTCTTGTTTTTAATGTTTTTTTTTATTCATGTGTTTCATAAACATTAATTTTTATCGAATTCTTTAAACACACTTTAAATAATTATCAATCTTATTATACTCAATTCAATTTAATGTTAGGTCAGATGTCAATTTATTTTAATTTTTTTAAAAAAAATCTTGTTTTAAAAAAAAGTTAAACTAGATAGATCTGATTACAATGAATAATTTTATAATATTTAAAGTTTAATTAGTAATATCGTTTTATTTTTTAAAAAAATAAATAAAAAACACTTGAAGATAAAAATTATAGTAAGATATATTTTTATTATTTTAGATGGGACGTGAATTTTATATTCTTTTTTTTTTCTTCGTGATTATCTATCTCTTTTTTTGAGATAAATTTAAGATGATAACTGATAAGATATTATTAATTATTTTCATAAAATAAAATTAATTATAAATATAGTACTGAGCAGCTAGTATTCCAACTCCAGCAGTTTCGTTTTGGAACATAGAAAAAAAAAAACTATGTGTCGGGGGTTAATTACCAACCAAAGAGCTTGCGTGGTAATTAAATTGTCCAGGCAGATATTTGTGTTTTTGTTGCTAACCAGGTTTCTAGAACGGCAACGAGTCAACTAAGCGTGCTTTATTTTATGGCTCCGAATTTCGGTTTGTATAATGGTACGGATGGTCGGCAGCCGCCAGAGATTTCCTGATTCCTACTCTGATTTGCTTCCAGGATGGGCTTCATTTGAATTAGCTAATCTCATAGGTTACGAGTGAATAAATAAAATATATTAAAATAATAATTGATAGTGAATAAATAAACAAGGGAGCTTTGGAAGGGTCGAAAATGAAACGAAAGAAGTGTTTTGTAAAGGTATATAAAGAAGAAAGATAGTAATAGATAAATTATGTGGTTTTTACAGCTAAATATGAGTTTACAGCTCAGCAGATTTATGCAGCAGATACGGTGTTTGTAAATTAATACCACAAATGAATCTTCAGTTTCGAGGTGGGTAAAAATGTTGGCTTCAAGATTTTCTTCCCATTTCATGTTCTTATCGGTCTTTCCAAGGTAGTCTTTTCCTCGATCTTTCCAGACAAGAAAAAAAATAATCTAGAAGCCTCCTATTTTCTTGTTTGAATTCGCCAGACACTATGCAGGTTAGGAGTATTTTTGTAATTCAGCACTTCAACAAATAAAAAAAAAATAACAAAATACAAAAACTATATAGAAAAGTAAAACAATTTAGAGAGTCACGTATGATATATTCGACTCGCAAGTCATAATTATCATTTATGACTCATTTATGACTCTCTCGGCTGTTAAAAATAAACTAACATAATTTATAATAAAAATAAAAGAGGGAAAAGAAAAAAATAACCATGAAAATAATAAATAATAAAAAATTCAAAAGACACATCGAGACTCTGTTTAGACATCATAATTTTTTTAAATTTATCTCATCGAGATCTTTCTAACAACATCAATAATATCGCCACTAGAATTTTGATTTCTTTGAGAATTTTTTTTATTTGTTCTCTCTCCTATCTCATCAAGAGTTACAAGGAGGGGAGAAACAAAAAAAAAAAAAAAAAACCTTGCAGCATGTTAAAGTGTTGATAATGATGCTAATAATATTGTTAAAAAAATATTGATAAAATAAATTCAAAGATAATATAAAAAATTTTGAAAGAGTCGCAAATAATAATAATAGATCGCAGATATCATTCGTGATTTTCTTTATTTTCTTTATAGTTTTTTTATTATATTGTTTTGTCCAATTTTTTTTCTTAAAAGTGCTAAAAACCAAATAAAGAAAAAACTCTGCCGGTCGCTTAGTCAGATTAAAGGATGATGTATACCGACAAAGTTTGGAGAAGAATTTTATAGATTTTAGGCCTTTTTCATATCTAATTAATGGGTTTGGAGAGCCGTGAAGAAGAGGTTGGTTGGTAATCTTATGGTATGAAAGGGATTTTTTTAATATTTAAGTAAGTAAAAATATAGGATAAATGTAAACTTTTATAAATGGAGACACGAAAGCAAGAGAACATAATATTTTTTTTTAGAATTGACAACTTGTGTGTTTAGGATAAAGGTGTGCTAATGTGTGATTTGCTCTTTTTTTTATGAGATAGAAAAAATATAAAAAAATAAAAAGCATGTAAAACTTATTTTTGATGACGGCTTTTTATATATTAAAGGGATTGTAAATTAAAAAAAAAGAGTCAACACACCAATCACACCAATCTCTCAAATATCCTAATCTATGGGCAATTATATGAGATATTAACCCGTAATGATGGTGGTTTTTTATTTAAGATAAAAATCTTGCCATGTTAACAGCTTGCCAAGTGTAAGCGTGACAACCACTATCGTGCGAGACATTCATGAGGCTAGGCTTACCCGGATGCTAGATCCGAGTCGAGTCCCCCCACAAGTGCAATGTTACTCTTAAGTCTCCTGGGTAAATTGGGCCTTCGAGAAAGGAATACTATTTGGGCCTCTTCGAATCTCCTTGGGGTTTATGCGTTCCTTATGGGCTCTGCCATTTCCCTATCCGGGCGTGGAAGTCCTGGACGTAGAGGTTGACCATCTTAATATCGGGCCCAATACAAGGCTCTTGCGTGTGCATAGCTTGGGCTAAAAAAAGATGGCAGGCGTGGGCTTGTCATGTACATTGTTCTGTCACATTTCATCTATCGTTTGATTTAAGTTAAAAAGGTCACATAAAATTCGAAAACATTTATGCATTTCGTCCAATTTGGAAATGCATCCCAAACGAAGTTTACAAAACTTTTTATTTTCTTGAAATTTATTTTTTAAGTTTTTTTAATAGTTTTGATGTTAGAAATTAATTTTAAAAAATAAAAAAATATTATTTTAATATTTTTCTAAAAAAAACATCTTAAAAAAAATTCATTACAACACATCTAAGCTGTCTCTTAGTGTGAAAGCACGATGAATTTTTTTTTTTAGTTTTCCAGTCACCATTTGAGAACCAGAAGAATAGCACCTAAGGTGGATTAATTGTGGCTAGTAATTGGTTCATTTTCTACTGTGCTCCCGTAAGGACAAAGCATGACATTGACCACCGCAATTTCTAAAGCAAGATCGAGAGGTTGGACTTCGAACTTGTCTCGGGACAGAAGAAGCTTCCCTGCATTTGGAAACGATAAAAGCATCTGGTGGGTTGTTCAAGGGATTGAACAAAGAAAGGGACATCACCATTGAATAAAAAATAGCTTCTAAATGGGATCGAGTTAAACAATTCTTGCTTTTTCCATGACCAACCAATTGAAATAGCTGGCCTTGCTCGAATCACAACTCTCTCTTTTCTCTGCAACTAAAAAGTAACAACTAACACTTAAGCTATAGCCCAACTAATCAACTTCAAAACTTGTCTTTATGAAGGTCCTGGGTTCGATTTTTAAAAGTACCAGCCTGTCACCCCCGTGGTGCTTTACGTGCCTGCTGGACTTGCAGGATGTTTAGTAAGCCCTGAGATTAATTGTGGTGCGTTTAAGCTGGTCCGGACACCTAGGGTCATCAAAAAAAAAAAAAAAAAAAAGAAATAAGCAATTACAAGAAAAGGCCTCTAACATGAATCCGATCACGTACACTTTAGTACCTAGCACAATTACACTTTTGTCTGAATAATCAGAGAACAAAAACTCAAGAACTGAAACAAGAAAAATCATAATAAAAAATTATTAGAAAAAAAAAGAGAGAAGCAAAAAGTAAGCTAAGGGGAGACTCGGTTAATCTCAATCCATCAACTACCCTTATTGTCCCGCTTCTCCGAGCCAGAATGGAAATGCCTTGAAGAACCCTTAAGTTCACTCAAGGAACCGCCCTTTCTCTTGTTCGAATACATCTTCAGATAAAACTTCAAAAACAACAACAAAATCACAGCATTGAGCATAGAATTAAACCCCCAAGCTCCAATTCCATTACACCCTCCTTTCAATATATGCAACGAAAGCACCCCAAAATGGCAAACCAAATTGCAACCCAACAACACAACCTGACACCTCACTACAAAAGGGAAACAAGCTCTTGGAAGCCCAATTGCTGTCCAAAACCGGTACCCATAAATGACAGAGTACAACAACGTTGTTAAAAGGATAGCCAAGACTTGAAAAGACTGAGAATATTCAAGCCAAAGAAATGACATGAACAAAAGTATGGATTGATTGAACAAGGTAAAGAAAGTGAGTTTACGGTGTTCGAGGACTGTTAAAAAAGTACGTAATAAATGAAGGAATCGAGAGAGGTAGAAAATGTAGGACCAGAAGAAGACGCGGCCAGAGGGTCGGGTGCCGAGAGGGAAACAGAGGAGCCACTGGAAAACCGTGGTGGTCTTGGTGCGCCGCCAGAACCAGCGCGTATCACGAATCTCAGCAGCGGTTGAAAGAAGAATGCCGACAAAAATCACAACCGATGCCATCACCATTGCCAGGCTGTGTATTGCTGGGATTGGGCCAAGTGGGACACGGCGGTTAGTGCGGAGAATTAAGGAGACCACAAGGTGGAGGATGGCGGCAGAAATGATGTACATGGTGATGGCGGAGAAGAGAAAAGACCACGTGGAACCCCATGATTCGGTTGGGCTCCATCGGAAGTTAACAATCGATGGGTGCTCTGATAGCCAATATTTGGTGCTCTGTATTATAGATAGTCTCATGTTTGATTACAACCCTGGAGAATTGTCAATCTGATGACATGAAAACTTGTGCTGTTAGAAAACCCTGGAAATTGTGAACCTGGTGCTTTTGACGGGAAAGTTATGGTTTTTTCAAGCTGAGAATTTTCTTGGTATTGTTGGAGACCGGTCATAAATCGAAATGGAGAAAGAAGAAGACAATTGGGTTGAGCTTTATGTGTTGCTACATTTACTGGCAACGATGATGGAAGGTGGAGATGAAAACAACGGTTACAAATATTTGGACCACGGCTACTGAAATGTCGACACCGTCATTCGGCGGCGTATGATATATATAGTGATGACCGAAAAAGAAAAGTTGGAAGATTTCTTAACACAAACTTTTCTCAATTATTGGCATGGTGATCCTGGGTCGTCGAGATTTGTGTTTATGTTATGGATTTTCCTGTTTCTCCAATGTATATTGTTACGGAAAGCAACCTATATATATATGGGAAACCTTCTAGATATTATTGGATAAGTAGTTGGTCAATCCTATAGAACCTTCAGCAAGTTTAAGATATGATAGCAAGAAGAAGAAAAGGAATTGTTTGTATGTATTATTTTCTTTTACATAAAGATAGGAGGCATAAATAATTTTTCTGATAGATGTGACGTTTATATAAGGACAAGAAAAACAAATCTCTTGAAAAAATTATTATCATCCATGTTGTGTTTTTATTTCAAATAAAATAAAATTTGTAGAAATGCAATTTTTCTTGCATGTTTCGTATGAATTCACATTATAGTTTTTTCTAACGATAAGGAGTTTTTTTTTTCAATTCGGAGTCAATTGGGATCAAGTTTTTTTCATATAATTTTAAAAGCACATTTCCACAATGATCTGATACATTTAAAAAAAATTAATTGACGATGATAGAATTTTTTTTAAAAAAAATAAAACATAAAGCAAACTTCCTTACCTATCGTGCCAATGACTTTTTTTATTTTGACAAGAGCTGTTTTAGCATCTCTTTTGGCTATCCTGTTGAATATCAAAAAACTGTTGAAGACCAGCCATTTTTGTGGATATTGCTCATGGAGATACCCTAACAACTATACTAGAAGAAACAGAGGCACGGGTTTGAAAATTAAGAGCATATTCGGTATCGTTTTTCATTTCATGTTTTTATTTTCAAAAACCAAATTCAAAATGGAGACAAAAAACTTATTTCTTTATTTGTGTTTTTTTCAACCCATTTTAAGCTGTATTTAATTGAATTTGAACTATTTTTTTAAAACATTCACATTTGAAACCTTTACTCCAACGATTATACCTTTAAAATACTATTAAAATTGGTTTATAAAATATATACCGTGATTTTTAAGGCCAAAATACACGTGAGACCCACTCACATTTATGATTAAAAGAATTCAATATGGTTATTTTAATATAAAATATTAACATATTTTAAAAATTAATTAAAGATAAATAAGAAATTATTCTTAATTTTAAATCTAAAATATTTTTGTGGATTGGACTATAAGTCTATAGACTTATGAGTTTGGGCTTAAGTTTAGTTAATGAAAATTATTAAAAATCTATTTGATTAATAGTTTATTTTTATTACATGAAGCATCTTGGTACATAAACCAAACATTAATTATGTGATAGGGATGAAAGTATTCATGAACATGTTTCATGAATTTGAATATTCATTAACTATTTTATGAATTATAAATATTCAGGAATCATGAATAATTTAGGAATTTGTTTTTGTTATTTTCTGAACTTGTAATTGGTTTTCATGAAAAAAAAACTTGTTATATATACCATTATGTTTTTCTACTCTAAAGCTTGGGTTTATGTATATGTAGAGAGGTATTGAGATTATTGAGGTATTGATTAATCTTTTATAGAAAGAGATTGTGTATTATTCATCAAAGTTTGTTGGATTTTATTTAAGAATTACCCAACCAAAGAAAAATTGTTGGAATTTTCAAAACTCATTGAAAAAAATCTATTTACACTAAGCGATGAGCATTAAAGCTTAAAGGACAATAAAAAATCATCAACAACAATAAAATTTTATCAATTTTAAAGTATTTCAATAAATAAATATTTTTATTTGGTTAAGCTTTAGTTTATATAATGATATGTTGTATGATTAATATGTATGATAAGACCTTATTCTGATATCGATTACAAGTTTAATATGCATGTTATAATTTACATTTATAATCTTTTTGTTATGATTTCAATTTACTATATCTTAATTACATTGCATGTTTATAAAATAAAATATACTTTTAAAGTCAGGAAATAATAAGATAATATTTGTAACATAATAAATATAAGTATTTATTGTCTTGTAATCACTCTAGTATGTTTGTTTATAACTAAAACAATTTTTTTCTTTGAAATAACAAGGATTTTTTACTATTAAATTTGTATTTAATTGTTTGTAACCATTACATTACGAGGAATTAGTTAAACTACAAAAGAATAAAATAGTTTCTGACAGTGTTATAAAAATCACCAGGAGTATTCTTATTTCCTAGAGATCCTTGCACATCATTAACAACATGTTCTATGACCTTCACTTCAAGACTGTACTGGCTTTTTCTTTAATGGATCTCTTCCGGGATGTTAATTTTTTCTTGAACAAATATCAGTACAAAATCTCTCGGGGGTGTTGATGGGAGACCCTTCGAAGATCAAGTTAGTATAATGTATTTTTTATGTAACAAAATACATTAATGAGCTTTTATGAAGATAGAGAAAAGAAAAAGGAAAAAGATGTAGAATTAAGGAAGAAGAAGCAGAGAATGGGTTTTTGTCTCGGAGTATAAGGTTTCGAACCCCTTCCTGTATATTCATGCTTTCTTTTATATTACCTTACTTGACTTGCTTCATACAACGTAGGAGGGATAGAGATGTAATCTTGTAACAGTAAAATAATATTATTCAACTGCTTGTGCCATCACATCTAATTAATATAAGCATGGGCTACTTGTTTTTATTTAATAGGATGTGATGGGTATCATAATTACTAATTCAGACCTACAGTATGAGGGGTTTGGTGTAGAGTGACCCGTCAGTTATGCACCTAATTTTAGAGATGTTGGGCTCAACCCACGCCTAAAGCCCAGGAGAAAATGGAGCATAGACATATCCAGGTCTACTGTGGAGCTGGGCATGGACCCGTCCAGGTCCAACATGGGGTGGGGCATAGACGCGTCCAGGCCCACCGTGGAGCTGGGCGTGGCCTCGCCCGGGCCCACCGTGGGGTTGGGCGGGGACGCGTCCCGGTCCAACGCGAAGTTGGACGCAGTCACATCGGAGCCCAACATGGGGCTGGGCAGGGACGCGTCCAAGTCCGACGTGGAGTTGGACATGGTCGCATCTGAGCCCAACATGGGGCTGGGCCGGGACGCGTCCAGGTCCAACGTGGAGTTAGACGCGGTCATGTCCGAGCCCAACATGGGGCTGGGTAGTGACACATCCGCGCCCAACGTAGAGTTTGGCGTGGGTGTACTCCAACCTAATTTGGGGTTGGATACCCGAAAAGGACATAACCTCATTTTAAGTTATAAATTTTGTTCATTATCTTTTAAATAAGGTTGATTCGAGAAACCATGACCCATCAGTTTCTTACAATTTATTTAGTAAATTCATTAAACAATTCATGATTATTTACTTCTTACCAATTGAACATTTATTTTACTTTAAAAGTAATAATATATTTTTTGAGTCTTGATACAACAATGTTATCAATTAATATTATTAGAGGATAATCTCGAGAGGTATAGCTTAATTGGTCAAGTTCTGTGTTTGTCTACGTATCATCAATTCGAGTCTCACAAAACTCAAGGGCATCGGAGGCTTACATGGTCGTTAACTTCAGGATCCATAAAATTAGTCGAGGTGCATGTAAACTGATTCGGATACTTATGTTATATATATATATATATATATATATATATATATATATGATAATTAACCAAGTGATTAAATAATAAGATAAATTGTCATGATATGATAAATAAAAATATTTAATAATTTATTACATAATATAATGTCCTGAAATCTGTAACAATCCCAGCTTACATGATAATCATGTTCACAGTCAAGTGAATGCGATTGATGCATTAGCATATTTATTATTCTACCAAGAAAAGTAAACATATATTAACATATTGATTGCGATTGAGATTGATACATTAACATAATGTAATTTATATATCTCAATAACCTAAGCTTTCGCATGAATCAAAAGGTGTCTCTCTTGATGTTTATTTGTTCGCCTGGAAAAATTCACTCGATGTTTCCAAGATTAAGCAGTATTGTTTGGTTTTATTTCTCGACAAATTACAAAAAAAAAAAAAAAAAAAAACACAGAGAGCATGAATATATGTATTTTTAGGTAATATAATATCCGTTGAGCACAAAATAGATTCAATGAAATGAATTGTCTTAAATCAATAACAATTCTCAATAATAATATTGTAATGATTATTGTTTAAAATATTTTTTATATAAAATATATTAATTTTTTAAAAATTATTTTTAATATAAACATATAAAAATAAAAAAATATTTATTTAAAAAATCAAGATTAAAAAAAAAACTATATTTTTACCGGAATGACAAACACGCTAATTTCCTTTTCAATCCTCAAATCTCTGTCAAGATGTCTAATTTTATAAAGAAAAAAAGATGTTGACTCCCTCCAGTTTCACTCTTTTTAAGGGGGCGGTGAGAACAACAAGAATCAGACAATGCGAGCGCCTACCTTTCAAGAGCACGTGTGCTGAGCCAACCTTTTCCGACACTGAAAAAAAATATTTGATAATTTATTATAATTCAAATTAAAGTGTGTGTTAGTTTCTGAGCTTCAATTTTTTTTTTAAGATTTTATAATGTTAAAAATAAATAAAAATATTATTTTAATATTTTTCAATTAAAAAATACTTTTAAAAAATATCTTATATTTTAATACCAAAAAATATATCAAATGTTTTGAAGTGCAAAGACTTTTATTTTTTGACGTGTTTTAAAAAAAAAATTTCACTTTATAAAAATATTAAATTAGTTTTTTAATGTTTTTTTAATTATTTTGTGTGTTAATACAAAACATTAATAAAAAAATAAAAAATATTAAAAAAAAAAACATCAAAATAACGTAAACATTAAAACCACGACCCGGTCTTAAATTTATCCTTGAATGACGTAGTAAAGAGATTCCTAGGACGAGGATGGCAGTTTGCTAACAGCAGCCAAAAACGACTTTTTTTTATATAATAAATATCGACTTAAATTATTACTGCCAGGACACGGAAATATAGGCACCGTATTAATGACCTCCAAAGTCATCATCTAACGGTCAAAACAAATCATCGACGTCAAAGCGTCTATATCCATCAGTTCATATAAGGAACTCAACATAAACCATTAGATGTTTGCCAAGTGGAGAATAGAAAATTCCTAACACCTCTGGGCTGAAGGGTAGGAACTTAGACGGTGCATTTGGTCCACCCACTCTAGATTATGTCTTTGTTGAGTCCTGCTACAGATTTTATCCTAATATCATTCTTCAACTTCTTATTTATGTAATTATTTTTTCTTTTCGTTAATTATCGTGAGTGGTGGTCACTTATCGTTTGATTATTGTTCTATAATAAAAGAAATATGGACAATAAAAATAAAAATAATCTTTAAAAACATGTTTTATTTATACTCTATATTTTAGATGTATAAAAATTCATTTCAATATTATTTTGATAATAGATTTATTTTTATATCTTATTCTTTATTTTGTTGATAAAATATGTTTTCGTCCCTGCCATATCTCTTTTTTATATTTCAGAACAATAATAAAATACTATTTAAATATCTATTGAACTGAATTGTAAAATATATGGTTAAAAATGCATAAAATGAAATTAAAATTAAAAAAATAAAATTATATGAAATTTAATGTATGTTTACTATTGCAGTATATTTTATGATTTTAATTTAAAAATATATATTTTTAAAAAGGATTTTTAGTTGTTGTTTATTTGTTTTTATGTTTTAAAAATATTTTTTAAAAAATTTAAATTTAAATTTTATTATTTTTATTTTAAATTATTTTTTTATATTTTTAAATTATTTTGATATATTCATATTACAAATAAATTTTAAAAATTAAAAAAATAATAACTAACACCGTACACATAGATAAATGCTTAACTCCGGTCATAATAACAAGTTCAATATTTTAGCGTAAAAGAAAAGTAGATAAAAAGAAAAATCAATTGATACGCATAGCCTTCAGCATTCTCCGTCTTGAATCAATTGATACGCATCTCTATTCAAAAAGGTCAGTCTCGGTCTCTGAATCTCTTCTAATCAGATTTTCCCTCTTGCCCTTTTGCTGAATTGTGATTGTATTGATCTTCTAGAATTATGGCATTAGTCTTATAATCTAGATGCTGTTTAACGTGACCAGGAATTAATAGTTTAAGATAGAGATCTGATGATCTAGTGTTTGAATTTATCAGGTTTTTTGTCCTGTCCTGATTATAATACGGGTTTAACTTTTTGTGTGGTTAATTGAAAATGATGCCATAGTAAAATTAAAATTGCATAAAAATCTGGGCTCCAACACAAAACCCTTTGATCTTTTCTAAATTCCTGGACCTTTTGTCGTGTAAAGATAGAGTCTTTCAACAGTTATGATTTGTTCATATACTTCAGCATCCTGATTTTGCTATGTTAAGGTTTCAAGTCTGGGAAAACTGTGCTGTGTAGGGAATTTGATATTGTTGTTGGTGTTGATTAATGTTTTTATTTTTTATGTGATTTATAGGGATTTTGCTGGGTTTTCAGAGATGGGAAGTCGCTTTGGGGAATCAACAAGTGGGGTTCCTCAAAACCCTTCATCTACTAGCAGCAATGGAAATGGTGATGCTGGTGATTTTGAATGCAATATTTGCTTTGACTTAGCTCAGGATCCGATTGTGACATTATGTGGCCATCTTTTCTGCTGGCCTTGTCTCTACAAATGGCTTCACTTTCACTCGAAGTCAAGAGAATGTCCGGTTTGCAAGGCTCTAGTGGAAGAGGAGAAGTTGGTTCCTTTGTATGGTAGAGGGAAAACATCGACTGACCCAAGATCGAAGTCCATTCCTGGTGTTAACATTCCTAACCGGCCTGCAGGGCAGCGACCTGAAACTGCTCCTCCTCCAGAACCAAATCATTTTGGCCAACATGGATTTGGATTAACGGGAGGGTTGGGAGGTTTTGCACCAACGGCAGCTGCTAGGTCTGGGAATTTCACATTTTCTGCTGCTTTTGGTGGTCTAATTCCTTCACTTTTTAACCTTCAAGTGCATGGATTTCCTAATGCTGCCATGTATGGTCCGGCTGCTGGCTTTCCTTATGGATTTCATTCATTTCATGGTGGGCATCGTGGATATCACCGGCACCAAGGTCAAGGACAGCAAGATTATTATCTGAAGAGGCTGCTTTTATTCATTGGTTTTTGTGTTTTGCTTGCTCTTATTTGGCAATGAGAGCAAATCTTCTTTCAGAGCTTAAACTGCTAACAGATGCTTATGGCTGGCCATCTTCTGTTAGTGCATTCTGTGTTTCTTTTTTCCTTTTCCCTTTTCTCATATTGAGGAAATTGTCCATAACCAGTGTCTTGTAGCTTTTTTTGGGTGTCACAAGTACATGGAATGCAACTCACATGTTTTTCTTCTTGTACTGCAAGACTTGGGAGTAAAACGATGTTGCTGTCACTGTATTTACCACTTTTTTTTTCCAATAGGGTTTCGGTCCTCTTGTAATATGGTATATTAGCTTATATATGGTACATTCTCTTGCAGCTTGTCTTAACCAGGTCTAAACACATCTGCTTTAAAGTGGTTATAGATCGTTCACCAGGATTTGCTCAACCTATCAGGTGATTTAGATGTAGCCAAAAGGTTCACAGGAGCCACAAATACGTGGTTGATTTCAAAATGTTGGTCCCCTGCTAAGTGATTTAAGTTTTTGTCCCTTTTCCGATTTTTGTTGACTGGTTGAGCCTCATCTGGCTTTGATTTGCCTGTTAGTCTGAGCCTGTTAACCAGTGCCAATTCAATCAACGAGTTTTTCTTGGATTTCACTGATACATGCTAAATTGTCTGTTCTCAGTGCAAGCATCAACTTCTCATCAGGGGTATTCTGAAAATATTTCTTTATTTTGCAGTTAATGAAACATTTATTTTGAGTTCTATTTGTGTATGTTCTTTACATAACTCTGAAAACTTTCTGTTATGCTTGCTTAATAGAAGCATGTTACAAATATAGACAGCTTTGCGGATGACTCGCTGAGTTTGGTAGCAACCCTGTTCTTGTTTTGCTTTGCTAGGTCTGAGTTCTAGAATTAGCAATGCTGCTGGATTCTTGCTTGTCAATTTCCTGTCAATTGTGATTTTTAAGTGAATGAGTGTCTTACATGTAACTGATTTTAATCTATAGACAGTGCATACCACTTGTGAGTTTTGAAGGAAGATAAGCTAGAGAACTTTTTCAAAGTTGATAGGAAGATACCTGTTTTGGCAATTTTAGTGGATGATTTTGGTTGTCAGGCATGGATGTTTTGTCGAGGGAAGTTTAGTGGACTAATTACACTTGAGATGAGATCAGAAAATCTTTAGTGATGCTTAGCATCTTTTTGATGGTTTCCTTGATGTCTTTGGTGGTCTATATGGTGCTATGTAGAATCTTGATGGTGTTTATATGCCAATTTATGAACCATTGTTATGCTTGCCTTCTGTTAATGGTTTTTGGGCTGAGAAGGTTTTCTGTCCATGATGATAACTTGTGCTCTCTTGATAATATGCAAATTTCATTAGGTTTAACTTTCCTTGGTTGCTGGAAACCAAGAACAAGTTTTCACCCTCCGCAAAGAGACCCTAGATGTTAGAGATATGACTCTCCTTCATTGTCTTTGCACTAGCTTTTGTCTTTCCTAAACGGAGGAGGAAGTAGAGCATGTTTCACACTGTATCTGCACCTGTTCTCCAGCCATAACTATTGATTGCTCCATTGATATTTCCAATTACTTGGATAGTATTGTCACACTAGGACAAGAATTTGCAAAGCAGGACATCCTCGTTTTCATACGAGTCTCTCTGAGCTCGTCGACCACCAAAACATGTCTGCTTCTGCATATGTGCTTGTCACAGCGAGGAAACAAAGCATGGCGGCTGTCCATAACTTCTCCCCAATCTCAGGCTGGTGTGCTATCTGTTTTTATTCCAGATGAATGGACATCAGCCACTGGAGATTATCTATCCCAATTGAATTGAAAGTTAGTGACCCTGCAGTCAGTGGTCCTTGTTTAGAATACTTGAATCAAGAACTGATGCGTGCCTCTGATGATTTTTAAGCTGAGAGTTCGATCATAAATAGCCAATTGCCTCATCCACCAGTTTACTGATATTGTTGATTGTGGCCCCCGGACTTCATAATTCACCCAGTAATCAGGACCTTGGAGCTCCTGTCTGCAATTAAAAATGAAAGGGAGTGGAATCTCGGAGAATTTTCTCCTTGTTGGAATTTAGCAATCTTCATAATTTCCCAGCCGAAGGAAAACCATGAACTCAACTTCTATTCTGTGTGATAGCTATTTTCTTTACTAATGCAGCACTACTGATCTGGACAATAACATCATGTAATAGATATAATAGATACAATTGACTTATAATATTGGTGTGTGGTTGCTATTTCGTAATAAAAGAGACCGGGATAATAATACAAATATATTCTCGTGTCATTTTTATTTTTGAAATTATAAAAATTTAGTTTAAAATTATTTTATTTTTTTAATTAAACACATCTTTATTTTTTTATCATTTTTATTTTAGATGTGAAATATAGTGTTCATTAATTTGTATAAAACACATAAAAATTATTGAACATGCATATAAAAATATTAATTTAATATAAAAAAATATTTTAGAAAGCGAGGTAAAATTAGTACACCTTCGTCAAGGACTGGTGACACTAATTGATCCTCGACGAAAGTAAAATCTTCAATTTTAATGAGATGATGCCTGTGCATATTTAATCATATCATATTATATATATCGTTATTGTACTTTACAAGGATGGTTTTAATCTTGTTTAGCTGTGATTAAGGTTACTTTTTAAATAATATTTCGTATTAAAATTATATTAATGATTTTTTTATTTTTTAAAAATTATTTTTGATATCGACATATTAAAATAATTTGAAAACACTAAAAATATATTAATTTAAAGTTAATAAAAAAATAAATAATAATAATTTTTTAAAAAAGTATTTTTAAAATACAGAATTAAATAGTCTGCCAAAATCTTAAATCTCTGCTTATATGTGGATTCTAGTCGGGGACAAGACAAGGGATCTATTCCCCAGTCGCCACTTGCCTGCAAAACAAGTGTTGTAAATCGATACATGGGCAAAACTCAGTTCAGTCATATGTCTTAGACCCCGTTTGGCTACGCGTTAAAAATTATGTTTTTTTAAAAACACAAGAAATAAGGGTTTGGTTAACCAAAAAACGCTATTTACTATGCATGGTCTCACATCCAAATCACGTGAGAAACGCAGGAAAATAAAAAGCATAAAAATACTGCTTTCGGGAAATCCAACCATGATACACTGTTCATTGCACCTCCACTGTTCACTGAATAGTGGAGTATGTAAACAGTGCAAGAATTGCACTGTTGTGAATTTTTTTTTTTCAGTGTTAATTTTTTTAATATTTAAAAAAAAACATTAGTATAAAGTGAATTTATCGCACTGTAATATCAATTTTATACCTGATAATATTTTATCTATGCTCAAAAAATTATAAAAACTATAGTTCTTATCGGATGAATTTTGTATGTAATGAAATTATAAATAGTTTAATGGAATAATAAAAAGTATTTTTTATAAAGTATTTTTTATTTCATGATGTAATAGGAGTAATTAATTCTACAATATTTAAATTTAAAACCATTAATATTAATATATATTTTAAAATTATTTTATAACCTCAATTTTAAAAGCACTTTTAACCAAATACATTAAACTGCTTTTTCTTCAACTTCAATTTCAATCATAGTTTTAACCAAACACCTATTTTTTCAAACCAACCTCAACTAAAAATACTTTTTATAAAATAACTTTTTTTAAACCACAACCACAACAGCTACCACAATACCAAACACATTCTTAGAATGATGTTTTATGTTCGTCCTGACATAGAAAACACAATAATCGAATTATATATTAACCCATCAAACTAAATCAAGTCGGATTTAATAACCACTTGGATAAATATTATAATCTATAGCTTTCTTCCGAGTAAGGCTATGTCAAACACCTTCTAAAAAGAAAAAGAAAAACACGGATCGAATCATTTATTTAAACTTTCAAAATATCTAAGATGCCCTTGCCACGTGGGAATCGAAAAGAAAACGTGAAAAAGGAAGGAAATTCAGAAGCTTCAATGCAGCTGCGTGGGGACTAAAGGTTGGTAAGATTCAAACTCAATGGTTCTGTTCAGTTCTGTCAAGCCACTACGACTGTATATATACATATATTATTTTCATACTACAAATTTACATATACTAGCTTAGTATACCATTTATATATTTGATAGGATTTTTTTTAATAAAATAGGTTTATAAATCTAATTTTATGTTTAGAGAAGGGCTTTTTTTTTTATCTATATTCTTTGAATTTTTTCATAAGAAAAATAATAAATACAGTCAATTTACGTAAGAAGTACAACCAAAAAACAGTACTAGTAATAATTAAGACGGGCAATTGCATGCAGACAAAGGCAGAAAGGATGTGCTCCTCATTTAATTCGACTTTTATTAACTCTTGACCTACACACGTTTTTGGTTGTGGGCCAGGTGGCGGTGCTTCTGCTTTGCCTTTACGTCGCCCATAATTTATACAGTACTAGGGATACATGCCATAGAGTCTAAGGATCTGTTTGTTTCTGCGTTTTAAAAGTGTTTTTAAAAAAATTTAAATTTTTTTTATTTTTTATTAACTTTAAATTAATATGTTTTTAGTGTTTTTAAATCATTTTGATGTGCTGATGTCAAAAATGATTTTTAAAAAATTAAAAAATATCATTGGCATGTATTTTAACACGAAAAACTATTTGAAAAGCAACCGCAACCACACTGCCAAACAAGCTCTAAATGGTTATTGGCAAAGTTATTAAACTCGGACTTGATATATGATTTGTTCGAAGATTGAAGTTGTAAATTAACTTGGATTAGTTTAAAATAACATTATTTTAAAAAATATATAAAAATTTAAAATGATAATTTTTAAAAAAGAATCAAACTAAATTCACCATTAAATAACTTAAATCATTCCAAATCAACTGCTTGCTAGTTTAATTTAAAATCTGAAATCAAGATCGAGAGGTCATTAAAGTATCATTGCCTCTGAGAGTTTTCAGTCTTGCCAAAACACTCCTCTCTCACAATACAAGTCCTGGACGCTGCTGGTGCATGCTGGGGATGGGATTTCTCCTCCATTCCGAATGGTTTATCTGCATCATCTCGACTTCTACAGCCCATGAAAAGTAAAATTAATTAGAAGTGATTAAAAAAATTAAAAAACTAATTAAACTGAAAAAACTAGAAAAAAAATAATTGAAAAAACTGAACCATGAAAAAAATCAATTAAATTGATTAAAATTTTAAAAAAATCGACTGGTTTGATTCGGTTTCGGTTTTATAAACTTAAAACTAAAAAAATCAAATTAAATCCAAACCGAAAAAAAACCCGAGCAAAAATTGAAAAAACCAAGCAAAAACTGAGCCAACCGGAAACAACTGAGTCAAAACTGAAAAAATTGAGCCAAAACCGAGCAAAATAAAAAACCAAACCAAATCGGTTTGAACATATTTTTGTTTTAAAACACTGAATCAAACCGAAAATAGCCGGTTCGAACTGGTTTCGGTTCGATTTTGATTTTTTTTTTAATAATTTCAGTTTTGTTATTTTTTTTTAATAAAAACTGAATCGAACCGAAAATGATTATTCCTAAAATTAATAGATATAAATTTATAATAGCTTGCTTAGAAAAGAGACATCCATACGGTTCAGCCTTGATTAAGATTTCTATCAATTTCCAAAGTGATTTCTAAGTTGGTAAGCCTTTTTATATATTAAAAAGAAAAGCGTTGATGGGAGTTGGTAACACTATCATGAATATGCTTATAGCCTTTTCCTCTTGTCTCTGTAATTAACGAGAATATATATATAAATAATTCAAGCCATCGCCTTAAAGTAAAAGGGAAGTAGAATCAGGAGAACTTAAAATTGGATACGGAGGCTGGTGATGCAAATAATTAGTCGATCTACCTCCATATACATCCTCCTAAAAATGATTGGAGAAGAGAGTTCTCCAGTACACCCCTCTCTTTCGAAAAGGCAAATTTGAAAAACAGTCCCTGATTTGTATTTTTTATTGACACCTGCACTAAACCTTTTTTTTTTTATCGACATCAACCCCTAAACTATTACAAGAACAACTAAAACGCAAGGGTCTTTCACTATAAATAGAATTTTATTTATCATCGATTGAAAAGGTAAAATGTAGATTTTATTCTTGAAAAAACTCTCGGAATGTGGATTTTTAGGAGTAAAATGGTATTTTCACTTTGTTAATTTGTCATTTGATAATTGTTAAGGGATTTTATTGTCTTTTTATCATGTTTATGTACAATAAAATAATTTTGTTATCTTTAAAAGTAAAAAATCATTTAACTATGGTAAATAGTCTTTCCGAGTATTTCAAATTTTAAAAAATTCTCACGCTGTTGGTGACTAATTTTTTTACTTTTTTTAAAACATGGTTTGCCCAAGATGGAGTGCAAATAAATAAATTAGTAAATATATAATACATAATTTGATTCAATATCTTTTTATCATGTGATTGTTTATTTTTTTTATAATTTATTTTTTAAAGTGTTTTTCAAATTATTTTTTATTTAAAAAATCATTAAATTAATTTATATATATATATATGTTGTTAATGTGATAATGTAAAAACAAATCTAAAAAATATAATTTTGATGCAATTTTAGTTGAAAAACACCCTACATCTAAATACCAAATATGTATTTATCTAATTTTTTTATTTAAAAAAAAAACAAGTATGAGTTGCATTAAAATATATATATATATTAAAAGAAAACTCATAAAACAATCATCATAACATTACGAGGAAATTGACCTCTACCAATACAATACAAAAACCATTTTTAAGTTTGATACAAATGTCACCTAGAATTTTGTCCTCGATTTTCCTGCGAATCTTTTATGATATTCTAGGAAAACACGTCACTTGTTTATGATATTTTACTGTCAAAATGGATGAGATCCAATAGAAGCAATATCAATCAAATATTATATAATTCATAGTTTAAAATAAGAAAATACTTATTCAAGAGATGTCATCAAAAAAGGCTCACAGGACTTAAAGTTGGTGAGTTGTTCGTATGTTTTAGCGATAATAAATTTTGATTAAATGTACCACATATTTAATCTATTTTAGATTAGTGTCCGAATTTGCCTTGGTGCTGAGTATAATATGGATGATATCTAATTGAAAATCTTACTAGGGATCTATATATATATATCTACATATATATATATATATATATATATAGAATTACAAGGAATTTTTATTTTTATTTTCACGCTACCATGTATCATCTCCACTGAATATCGACCGAACAAGTACACTTGGAAACAGAATTTTCTAGGCAGCGAGACCCTTAAACAAAGCAACATTCTATCAAACTATATTTGCATTCGAAGACTTGGTTTCAAAGCATATTTTTTTTTAGTTTGCTCAAACATAGTTTTCTTAGAATATGATGGTTCAACATATCTGAGAGAGAGCTGATGGAAAGATTGTGAAGAAGCATCGACAAGACAACAACCATTGTAACATGCTCTATATATATCTTTGTCTGGGC
Source organism: Populus alba x Populus glandulosa (assembly GCA_033617975.1). NCBI lineage: Eukaryota > Viridiplantae > Streptophyta > Magnoliopsida > Malpighiales > Salicaceae > Populus > Populus alba x Populus glandulosa. Next base: position 2,556,035 of record CM066156.1, on the reverse strand, counting down.
AGATGAATAATAATATTAAATATGTTGACATGTCTGGTGCCTTGTGGACCTAAAATCTAGCTCGAGTTAGGGTTGAGATTAAATTTACTAAGAATTTACATGTTTAAAATTCATGAACTTAACAGCCTGATTGATTCAGTTAAAATTTAAGTTGATTTTTTTTAATTCTTTTTAAAACAATTTAGTTTTAACTTTTTAATAAAAATATTTAGAAATATTGTTGTTTTAAATTGACATGTCAATAACCCAGTATTTACCCATCCAATATATAAACAAAGCCTTGAGCCGGCTCATGAAAAAAAATGATTTTAAACTATGCTTACATGCTTATACTTATGGACTTGGCATGTTAATTTGTAAATTAAATTATGTGATAATTAATATATTCAAACTTGATTGATTTTTTTTATTTTTTTATAAAACAACCTACTTTTAACTTTTTAGTAAAAATATTTAGAAACGATATTATTTTGAATTGACATATGTAACCCATTTAATCTATAACCCAATTATTTACCCGTTCAACATGTAAACCAAGCCTTGAGCGTTCATGAAAAAAAAAAAAAAAAAGGAGAGAAGCAACAAAAGATAATAAAGAATTGATGAATAACAACACGTCTTTTTTCTTTTAGCATTATTGTTCCCTTTTCCTCACTGGCAGAGCCCAAAGCCGAGAAAAGAAAGGAGATTGAGAGACATCACAGAAGAGCACCATGCATCACTCCCGCGTTAGCCTTTTCTTTACATAAAGAAGAGCATAAACATTTTTATTCAATTTACTACGTAGAAAATGACAATATACTTTTCTTTCAAATGCCACTAAATCTAATGAATTGTTATTACATTAGATTGCACAAGAACAGCTTCAAATTTAGACAGCTAAAATTATTAAACCCCCTATTTAATAACCCAGTTCATTAAGAATTAAATGAGTTATTACATGTTTGTCTACGCTGTTAATCATGATTAATAATAATGAATTTTGCACTGTCGACTACAGCTTAAAACATGATTTGTAATATAGAGAAACTCGCTTTTAATCTCTTCCATCTAAAATACCCGTTAGTTTTAAATCGAGTTGTTGAAGGCATTCATTTAGGCGGTTTTTTAGAACGTAATTCTGAATACTATTTGATTAAAATTTAATTATTTTAATTATTTTTTTATTGTTTTAATACATTGATATTAAAAATAACAACAGCACTGTAATACAGTTTTTAACCTTAATAAAGTCAAAATTTGAATATATATATTTTTGTACCCTATAAGTAACGATTTGGCATAAACAAAAGGGCGTTTTAAATTAAAGTAGTCTAATTACTCTCTTTTTCGGGTAAGATTTCACGGGTCACAGAATTTACCAAACCAAAAGCACCTCTGATTTTTCTGAAAATGTATGCTGTCATTTTCGAACTCAAGAGAAGCAAGCAAATAGTAAATGCTTGAAAGAGATGTAGGACCTCATAAAGGACCCATTGCCGAAAAGTCAAGTTAAAATCCCCCCTCTAGAACCAATGTGAATACAACCAACTCCCCCCTCCAAAATTCTTGACCAAGCTCCTTTCCCTTTAAGAACAATAATTGAACTCTATAGCCAAAGATACATACACCTCCCCCCATTATCAGCTCAACACCTAGCCAGCTATTTTTAATTTCCCTCTCTGAACTTGAAAAAATCTGAAATTGGAAACACAGCATGCTCATGCCTAGACTGATCCGCAAGCTCACACTACTCTTTACCTTACTCTTCCTTTTTCTCTCCTCAACCACCAATGCCGCCGCCGCCACCACCATCACTCAACAATTCAAAGAAGCCCCTCAATTTTACAACTCTCCCGAGTGCCCTTCAATTGATCAGGATGAAATAGACTCCGAAGCAGAACCAGATGGTGATAACACCATCTTCTGCTCCGAGCACGCAGTCCATGTGGCAATGACATTAGACGCGGCCTACATCCGTGGGTCCATGGCTGCAATTCTCTCGGTTTTGCAACACACTTCATGTCCCCAAAACATAGCTTTCCATTTCGTCGCCTCCGCCTCCGCCTCCGCTAACGCTTCACTCTTACGCGCCACCATCTCATCCTCCTTCCCTTACCTCAAATTCAGGGTCTACACTTTCGACGATTCATCAGTGTCGGGACTCATCTCCACATCAATCCGTTCAGCTCTGGATTGCCCTCTGAATTACGCTCGGAGCTACCTAGCCAATATCCTACCTCTCTGCGTCCGACGAGTTGTATACCTTGACTCGGATCTGGTTCTTGTCGATGACATTGCCAAACTGGCGGCTACTCCACTTGGTGAAAAATCTGTTCTTGCAGCACCCGAATACTGCAATGCAAATTTTACATCGTATTTCACTCCAACTTTCTGGTCCAATCCTTCTCTATCGCTAACATTTGCGGACAGAAGACCTTGTTACTTCAATACTGGTGTTATGGTAATCGATCTTGATCGATGGAGAGAAGGAGATTATACGACAAAGATTGAGGAGTGGATGGAACTACAGAAGAGAATGAGAATTTACGAGTTGGGTTCATTGCCACCATTCCTGCTAGTTTTTGCAGGCGATATAGTGCCAGTTGATCATAAGTGGAATCAACACGGACTTGGTGGGGATAATTTCAGAGGGCTCTGTAGAGATTTGCATCCTGGTCCTGTTAGTCTCTTGCATTGGAGTGGTAAAGGGAAGCCATGGGCTAGACTTGACGCGAACCGGCCATGTCCTTTGGATGCTCTTTGGGCTCCTTATGATCTCTTGCAGACTCCATTCGCCTTGGATTCTTAAAGAGATAATAAAGACAGCGATTCACTTCCTTGTTTCTTCAGCTATGCTCCCATCGGATTCGAAGATGCCGGTCCCGACAGAGATCTTGGAAGAGTTTTAAGAGACAAAAACCTAAGTCCGTCTCTGAAGATGTCAAGTTTCAAGGATCGAAAGTGGATTAGGTATGTTCTTGTAGATGATTATACAGAGGGATCTATACATTGATCAAGAAAATATATATCTTAATTCTTCCTTGTATTAAACAGAACAACAGTTCCCTTTTAAACTGTGCGGTAATAACAAGATGGATATATACACATCCAGAAATGTAACAAAAGAAGAAGGATTCATGCATATCCATCTCGGATTTGTTGTTAATTGTAATCAAATTGTATAGGGAAAGAGCTGTTTTTGTTGGTTTCATGAATCAATATTTTGTTTAATAAAAGCTAAAATATTCAGTCGATAAATGTTCGCGTAAGTTGCATCTATGTTCTATGCACTCATACTGGGAATTATTTCCTGGACATGCTAGGCTAACATTGTTTACCAATCATTGATTGAGTTAGTGATTCTTTTCCATTGGGACAAGGCTCTGTTTATTTTGTGATGCGGTGTGATGTGGTTTTGTTGTTTTGCCACAATAATATATTTAAAATTAAAAGTATTTGATTAATTTACCTTTTACTGTAGTTTTACATATATTTCACTAAAAATTCTATTTAAAAATATTGATTGAGAAAAATTTTCATTTATAATTTTTTTAAAATTTAGTTTTTTAAAGCTGTAATTTTGCGTTTTATACTCCATTAAAAATATCAAATTAATATTTTTTATATTTTTAATAATTTTAATATGTTAATATTAAAAATAATATCAAATCAAAATATTTTTAAAAATCAATTTGCACTACAGTAACAGATACTCACTAGATAAGCTGGTGGGATTATAGAATTTGATTGAAACGTCTCATCTTTTTCAGCAGTCTCTACCTCTCCCTTTCAAGCACCATTAAGGATTTTATAATGCTAGTTCGGTAGGCTGGAAGCATCATTATTGTTATAAATGAAAGAACTTGTTTTCTTCTTCTTCTGGAAACTTGAAGCTAAAGAAGTTAGTGTTTGGAATTGTCCTATTTTAAAAAAAATATTTTTTGTTTTTAAATATATTAAAATAATATTTTTTTAAAACTAGTTTTTAACATGAAAATGATTTTGAATTATATAAAAAATAATTTAAAATAAATAAATTTACAAAAATGTCTTTTTACCAGAAAAAAAAAAAAACACACTCTTAGCAAGAACTTCCCTTTCAATTTTGCTATTTGATATACTTTTAGTACGTAGTACTGGTACGTTGTAAGGCTTTTTCCTTCAAGGAGAGGTGACTGCTTAGGCTGTATAGACATGTTGCCTAATGATACGACTCTTCACCGACGACAAATAAGTTCGAGGCCAGCCATTAAGCAATAGATTTTCAGATAAATAATTGATAGCTACTGATAATTTTGTCCATACATGGGTAAAATATATCAAGGATTTGCCCTACACGTGTTACTTCACCGGATGGAGGGATGTGTTATTAGAACTTATTAAAAAAATTAATTAATTAATTAATATAGTCCTTAGTTAATTAAGTGGGATAAGTCCTGGATAACGATGTATTTATTGTCTAAATTTTAGTCCAGACAAGTATCCAATCATTTTTTTAGTTTAACATGTTTGAATTTATTATTGAAGTATGACCAGTCAATTATGATTCACCAACGATCTGCTAAACGTTTCAAACCAGTTGTTACACGTACCGAGTCAAATCTAGACGGCTTTTCCTACACCGGGCATTATAGCTGGTGATCGAAGAAGCGATGCCGTATTATCTTGAAATTGGATTCCGAGCGGGTTTGATAGCTACCGAATATGGCAACGTCAAATTTGCCAACGAAATAGCCAGTAGAAGCTCTTGCTTCCAAGTGCCTTCCTCGGAAACCACTCTCTCATTTTAAAAATAGTCTCTTGCCAGCTATTTCTCATGATTGCCGAGTAGAAAAACAGTGCACATGCTTCTGTCATAACACAGTCTGGTTGACAAAGATTTTATCCCATCTGAGATGATCTGGAGGGTGTTTGACAGTTTGCGGGAGTAAAATATTTTTTTTTATTTAAAAATATATTAAGTGAAAATTTTCTATATATATAAACACATTAAAAAAAATTAAAAAATTAAATTTAAAAAAAACACAATTTTAATCATGTTCTTAAACACTTATTGATGGAATAGCCTCATTACCAAATTTAGAATTTTAAAAAACAAAGTGGAAACCAAAGCTAATTAAATAAATTTCAAGTTCTTTTTTATTATTTTATATAGCAAAATGGATTGCATTGTAGATTATTTTTTTTCTGGGAACAGAGAGATGCAGATAACGGAAACAAAAAAAGATATAAAATTATTTTAAAAATAAATTTAAAACATTAATTGAACACGATCTTATTCTTATTGGTTAAGGATCGTGGCTTCAATTATAATCATATCGTCAACTGACAACTTTCAAAACGCCACTCTGTAAGAATTTCTTTTCCTCTTTTTTCTTATTTTATTAATATTAAAACAGAATAATAATTTGTCCAAAGGAAAGTGTCGGTGGAGAAATTAGAGACTACGGAAGGTCACAAATAGCTGGATCTTGGCGGCTCTTCGATTGACTGACGCGTGGAATAAATAAATCGGCGAGCCCTGTGTACGGCATATGATCCCGGACCGGGCAAGTAACAAAGACTATGGATACGTGGACCCTACCTCTGTGTAACCTTTTCGGGCTCGGCTCTTAAATCTCCTGACTGACTTCTCTTGGATTGCTTGTAAACTGTACGACCTGCCTGCCCTTCGATTTTCGATGCTAGTTTTACGTTCAAAGATTTGACATGTCGTGTGTCTTGTCTTGCTCAAGGACAGCCAACTTGGAAAAACAATTTCGGTTACAAAAAACCTCACTTACTGGAATTAGAATCTCAAATTAGATTACAAAAAATAAATTTTCATGATTTTTTTTTTATTTCTGAGTGGACAGTATAGGATTAATCTTTATGGGTAAGAATTAAGCTGAAGATACCTCATCTAGTTTTTTTTAAAAAAAAGTGAAGGAATGGTCTTGCAGGATTAGATAGATATACAAAGGGTGTTGAAATTGTTCTGAAAAAAAAAAAAAAAACCCTCCTTGTTCTTCCTCTATTGTTTTTGCTATCCATCATGCTTTTATATAGCATTAATTAGCTGATCAAAGTGGAATTCAAAGATGGTTGACACAAAACTTATAAAATGTGATCCAGATTTGGTAGAGATTTTGCTCCAAGTTTATAAAAATACAAAAAAAAGTTATTTTAATATATTTTAAAATATTATTTTAAAAAAATATCTGCAGCAACAATATCAACACCAAATCTCTAAAAAATTTGGTAGAGATTTTGCTCCAAGTTTTTATAGATGTTCCCTGTGATGAAGTCTATGATTCTTGATTAGTTTTATAGATGTTGTAGATTATTATATAGCTTGTTTATTTTTGTATTTTAAAAGTGTATTTAAAAAAATTAAAATTTTTAATTTTTAACTGTTTTTTTAATAATTTTATATTATTTTAATATGATAATATTAAAAATAAAATTTAAAAAATAAAAAATATATTATTTTAATATATTTAAAAATATTATTTTAAAAAAAATATCTGCAGCAACAATATCAGCACCAAACGGGCTCCGAAGTCTACTAATCTTGAGTGGAGACGCACTGAAAAAATCAATACGAAAGTCAGTACACAGCTATCAACTTGTATTAGCAAATGATGTTGTCTTGTTTTTATTTTAAAAGTAGTGTTTAATCAAGAATAATAATAAAAAAAAAAAAGAGAAATAATTTTTTAGTGGAGTTCCTGTGATCCATGAAATCATGATGTTGACGACGCGTTTTTAAAGAGCCCTTCGTGCTTGCCAGCGTGACCATTCTCCGATAAATTTCGCCACCTCCAAAAATAGGATTTTTTCTTCCTATTTCTAATCATTGAAGTAGATAATAATGATCCTCATAATTGCTCTGCACACATGCTCAGCTTACAGGGGTCAGACCCTCAGCAAAGTTGGGAATAGATGAGATGGATTGACTCTCTCTTTCTTTTTTTTTTAAGTTAGAATATACAAATTATTTTTTGAAATCTTAATAGATTTTAACTGGGTTTTAAAATCTATTTGTTATAATTATTTTTTAAAATATTTTTTATTTAAAATTATATTAAAATAATTTTTTTTTATTTTTTAAAAATTATTTTTGATATCAACATATCAAAATAATATTAATTTGAAGTAAAAAAAAATTAAAAATTTTTATTTTTTTTCAAAAACACTTGTAAAATACAAAAACAAGCTGCCTTAATTTTTTTGACCGGCTATACTATATCAATCCTAATTTTTAACTGGATTATGTTATGTCAATCTTTTATTTTTATAAAACCAGATCTAAGTTAGGTGACGATTAATTAAATTTGGAGCTGACCCACCAGCCTATTCAAGTTTCATAGCAGTGTTGCATAGAAGCTATTGTGTTTCTTATGGGCATCTTTTGGATTTTAATTGAAGTAACTGTGGGTTTTAGACTTTTAATTGTAGCTTTTACAATCTATTTGATCCATGCTTCACTGTTAATTAAATAGACTTTTTTTTACAGCAAAAAAAAATTGATATATATATAAGCTTTTTTTAATATGTTTTTTTTTATAAAAAAAATTAATTACAGATCGAAAAGCTTATACAAACATATAATTAAATAAACTCATAATTATTTATATCAATAATTACAAAAAAAAAAAAAAAAGTCAGATGCATCTATTTAACTCTCCTTGTTCCGGGTGAGAAGCTTTTTTTTTTTTTAACACTACATAATAAACGTATAGTTGTTGTTAATGTATTATTTGATATAGAGTAAAAAATATAACTATTAATAAAAAAACAGAATATGATAAAATAAAATGAGGATTATGTATGTTAATAAATACATGTAGAATTCCATGTTAATTTTTAATATAGTTCAAAAATAAAATAATATAAAGAATACTTTTATATTATTTATATCGACAAACCGGGTCCAAGTGTGATCAAATCAAGCCTAGTGTCACTCTAGCTTAGGGTGGGAGAGGGGGAGATTCCAAACAAGTACGGGTTGAACAATCTCTGTCAGGCATCACGTTCTACAGGGACTCTTTCAGTTTCAGCACTGCTTTAAACGAGATAGTTACAGGCTTACAGCTCGCACCCCATCACACCATGTCATGCTTATGCAATAAATTCTACATTATAAATAATACTTTTTCACAAATAAACAAAGTGAAAAGACGACAGTTTTATACATTTCCAGGGGCTGGAATTAGAATTTTAGAAATGGGGTGTCAAAATGATTATAGTACAATTTTTCTTTTTGGGTGGAAAATATAAGCATTCTCTTCAACATGCTTGCATTCAGGGGTACACTAAAATTTCTCGGAAGTTCATGGCTAATATGAAATCTTCATCATATTCAGCTGATGCCTGGCCAAAGTGGAGTCAAGTCTAGCTTGAGCCCTCTAACTCTCCTATTCAACGCAAATCCTGTCCAAGTCTCAATATTCATCTAGTTCATAGCAAATTATTAATTCACCTGTCGTTGGACACTGATGCATAATCAGAGACAAGGTTAATTCACCTGCTTAACAAATCCCATTGGTTCGACCATTTTACCTGGTGGAACTCTCTGATCTGAGTTCAATAGAAAGAAGTATGATTCCATGTTGTTTTAGACTCGTCAAACTTCAAACTTCCAGCAGTAAATGTCCACATATATCTCCACCACTTTGAGATGCTGCTGCTTCTTTCGTACTCAAGTAGGAAAAAATATTCACAAGAATTTAATCAGGAAATTCATTAAATGGATCCTGCACCATCATCCTGCCAATGCCAAAAAAGTGCAATTTGTATATTTATACATCTCATGCACAAAAACACGTGCTTGTCTACATGTCATTCATAGAAAATATTAGCTTGGCTTGAACAATTTAGACATAAAAAAGACAGTAAACAAACTTACAGAATGCAGGTCAAACAATTAGAATTGTATCCATAGTTGAATTGCTTGTAAGAATAGAAACAGACATCCATGACAGCCGAGCTAGACATGAGCAGCCCCATTCTGCCTGCTTTTATCTCTTGATGCATGGTTGCATAGTTTCCTCGCATCATCTTGATGCAGCTTTGCAATCCTAATCTGCCTTTCTGCCGAGGCTGCCAGTTTTTGGTTTGGGAGCTATTGATTAGCCTTCTCTTGCAATGGTCCCTGTATAAGGTTTTTTAGATGAGAATCAAATCTTCCCATTAGTGAGAACCAGATCTTCCCAATTTGTATTCCAAAAGAGAGGAAAGGATAAAAAAAGGAAATCTTCCTAATTAGTGATTAATTTCGACAGCATTAAATCTGATCTCATCATTTATGTTGATAAAAGCAAGAAAAGTTGATTAAAAATCACGAGAACCTATTTTGTAGCTACTGTCCATTAAATTGCTAATCTACGGGGACCTCTTGCGGGTGTAGGAAGAGGATGCGTCATATTCCATATACGGAAGCATTAAAATTTCATAGAAGTAGCGTCTCCTCTTCAATAAGCAAAGTGTGAATCTCATGGAAGAGTTTTTCTGATAGGCCATAGCATATAGACTAAAAATAAATAAATTAAACACCAAAAAGAAACCTTCACTTCCACAACAAAGTTCATCTTACTAATATTCTCTTTGATCTGATATTTTACTTGCACAAGCTTTGTAGTTTGTAAGTTTGTAACTACCATCAAATACAAGGATGATAATAGATATCTGTAATGCACCCCACTCAGCCTAATTTTAAGTAGCTTGAGAGCAAAAATTTGATGAAAATATCTTTGCTATAATTACATTTCTATCCTTTTCTTTTCATTTTCTTTAAACTTCATGGTAGTTCTCTTTACAAAACCACTTGGTGTTTCCTTGTTGCAAGGACTTACCTCGTTAATTGCACTTTTAGATCCATCAACTTTAGACAAGAAATAAACTTTCATAGTGTCCATCCCAAATGATTTCTGTCCCGGTTACCAGGCAGATGACAGTGGAGGGCATTTTCAATCTTCAGGTGTTGACCTTGAGGCATGATCCAAGTTGCAAATCCCACCATGATGAAAATAGTGGGTACATCATGTTACATTGGAGGTGGGTTTCCGGTTTCCATGAGAACCTATAATAAGAGTCACACCCTAATGATAAAAAAGGAAAAAAAATCAAGAAACTTCCTAAAGCAGAAGCCCAGTGACATGAAAACAGAAATAGTTACTTTAAACCATATCCTTCTAATTCAAGTTCAATCCTACCAGGCCACAAGTTTGATTGCTAGAACCAAAAAGATAAGGAATGAATTCTCCTTTGACAATGTAATCTACATGCATTTATGTGCATCTGCTAACCAACATGCATGTATAACATGAACACAAAGAATTTCTATAATGCACTATTCTAATACATACATACATACATAGACATCTTGTATGGTTTGATTCAGCAATTTATAGGACAAAAAATATGTGTCAAGCCATTTTCCCACTTAATTCAGTAGTTATTTGTGTCTTCCTCTCAAAGCACACAAAACAATGGCAAAGGAATTTTCTCACCGACCTCAACTGAAATGTACAGAAGTTGGACTTCCATCATCATTTAACTGTCATTGCAAAAGAATGCTAGTAGCTACCACTGAGATATTCACAAGGCGTGACAGATTTTGCCTCCAGCCTGCTGCATAAGACCCTCCCACTGAGCACAATCTTTCCTGCTTCTGCAATAAGCATTGGTCCAACCGTTAATTGACCTGATCGTGATGGATATATTGCCACATGTAAAATACCATTGTTTATCCTGTGAAAGAAGATATTGTTTTATAACAATGTGCAAGTTTTAAGAGTAAACATCAGCATCTTAATGCATGTGTAAAAAGCAAACCAAAAAAATCATAAATATAAATGTAGCTGGGAGCCTGGGGCAATGACACAATTATGGGAAGATACAAATGGTTTCAAAGACTGATGAACTCAATAAAAGGCCCAACCGTTAATTGACCGGATCGTGATGGATATATTGCCACATGTAAAATACCATTGTTTATCCTGTGAAAGAAGATATTGTTTTATAACAATGTGCAAGTTTTAAGAGTAAACATCAGCATCTTAATGCATGTGTTAAAAGCAAACCAAAAAAATCATAAATATAAATGTAGCTGGGAGCCTGGGGCAATGACACAATTATGGGAAGATACAAATGGTTTCAAAGACTGATGAACTCAATAAAAGGCCCACCACAGCTTTCCCTAAATTAATGCCAGCTTTTGGCTAGAAATATGTGAAAGTAAAGCCAGGACGCTCCCCAAGCAATTACTTACCAAGATGGTCAGAGCAGGCAACGTTTGGAACTATAAAGCATTATAAAACAGATGGATTACAACCTGCACCATGAGACCACCATCAGTACCCCGGATTTTTTGCAAAGAAGAGACAAACTATTGTATTTGCAACACACATTACCAAAGCCTCCCTTGTAGAAGATTGAGTTAAAGTTGTTCCCATTAAATGAAACAATTTCCTCATAGAAAACCTTAGTTTACTCATTCATCAACATGCAGCTTCAGAGATGGTATATGAATCTAGCATTTCTTTGGCGTTTGAGAGCTCTGATAACTCCATTTGTTTACGAGAAGTAATGCCAGCAGAGGGACATGCCATATGCATCATATTGTGAAGCTCGGACATCTTCTTAACATCTCCATGTTGAATACAACCCTCAACCAACTTGGAGAATGTGGCTATAGTTTGGTCCACATTTGATGCTTTCATCTCATTTAAAAGCTTCATAGCTTCTTCCACATCACCTTGCTTACAAAAACCATTAATCAAGGATGAATAAGTAATAATAGAAGGAGAAATCCCTTCTTTTAGCATTTTGCCTCTCAAGTCCAAGGCTTCTCTAGTACTGCCACTTTTACAGTAGCCATCGATCAATATATTGTAAGTAACAACATTTGGAATTAATCCCTTCAGGTGAAGTTTATCGAAAAGTCTCCGTGCTCTATCCAGATATCCCGACTTAAAAAGGCCATTCAGTAGAGCATTGTATGTAGTTATGTTTGGAACAAGACCCTTATTCACCATCTCATCACGCAAGTTGAAAGCTTCATTCACATAACCAGCAGCTGAAAAGCCATGGATTAAGGTGCAGTATGTGAAGTTATCAGGAGTAAAGCTTCCGTGTGACAGGCCCAAGAAAAAACTCCTTGCATCATTAACCTTCCCAGACTTGCAAAGCCCTGCCATAGCTATATTGTACACCACGTTGTTGGGGAGAGAAAATTTAATAGCACTTTCATCGAGGGTATCGGCAATTTTCCAGCAGTCTAGTTTTCTAATATCAGCATTCTGAAAATCTTCCAAACATCTGTGATCTAAAACAAGATCAAAATCCACCATCTTCTGCAAGAGCATATTTGCTTCATCAATCCTACCGAGCCTGTAGAGGCTACTGACAATTTTGCTGCAAATAATTACATTGGGAGCGAACCCCTTCCCAATCATCTCAAAATATGCACTAAAAGCTTTATCCAGTCTACCTTGATCACACCAACCAGCAATAAGGGTTCCATAAGTAACAACATTAGGGGACAATCCCCTCGTGTACATCTCTGCGAGAAGATCTATCAATTTACTTGTTTTCTTGGAAGTAAAAAGTCCAACAATAAGGGAATTATACATTTCAATGGAAGGAAAAATTTCTTCCTTTTCCATTTTCTCTTTAACTTTAAAAGCTTCTTCCACGTTTCCAACTTTACAGTACCCATCACTTAGAGTTCTATATGTTATTCCATCAGGTTTACAGCCCAATTCCTTCATTCTTTTAAAAGTCTCCTCTGCGCCATCCATTTCCCCCATCTTACACAACCCATTGATCATTGTATTGAAAGCGTATATGCTTTTGTTTATACCTCTAGCTAGAATATCATCCCACAGGGTTAAAGCCCTCGAAAAATCTCCCTTCTTGAAAAGTCCGTCTAGTAGAGTACAATAGCCAACCTCATTAGGAGTGACCCCTCTCTGTAGCATCAAATGCCAAAGGCGCAAAGCATCCTTGTAATCACCAACACGACATAAGCCTTTGAGAAGAGTATTATAAGTTACAACAGTTGGTTCAATCCCCTTCCGAAGCATCTGATCACAAACATTGAAAGCTTTGCTACTGAGACCATCTCTACAATATCCATCCACAAGAGTACAATAGCTATAAGAATCTGGCTTTAAATCCCACTTTCTCATACACATCAACAACCTCTCTCCCTCGTGAACTTGACCATTTTTACAATACCCGTTAATCAAAGAATTGCAAACAAATAAATTCATCTTCACTCCTACCTTCAGCATCTCATCCCTAACCCTGATAGCATCACCCATTTTACCAACTTTACAATACCCATCTATCAGCGCACCATAAGCATACTCATCAACAACCACTCCATCCTCTTTCTCCATCTCTCTAAGCACCTTCTCTGCTTCCTCCACCTTACATTGTTTACAATAACCCTTAATCAACAACGTAAACGTAACCTTATTTCTCATAACCCCCTTTTCACTCATAAACCTCAAAACCCATTTCGCCCCCTCTATATCTCCCAGACAAACATATCCATCAACCAAACTATTGTAACTAACTGCATTCAATTCAAACCCTAACTTCTCCATTTCCTTAACAAATTCCACCGCTCTCTCCACCTTCCCCGCCTTACAATATGCGTTAACCATAATTGCACAAGTAAAAACATCAGGCACAATATCCAACCTTCTCATTTGATCATAAACAAGAACTGCACTATAACTTTCGCCCCTTTTAACTAAATTACTCAACAAACTATTACAAGACCGTAAACTCGGTTTACGACCGTACTTCCCCATATTATCAAACACGTGGAGTGCATTCTTTACCATTCCTTTTTCTGCATATACTTTTAAAATCATGTCAAAAACTAACGGAGAAAACTTAAAGTCTTTGTAAACCCTAACAAGCTCATCAAGAACAAGAAAAGAAGTGTAATTATTCTTACAAAGAGATGCCAGTTCATTTAAATACGACCTGGTATCATCGTACATTCGAGCTCGAGATAGAATGTGAACAAGTTTACAGTAAGATTTAACGCTCGGTGTAAAATTAGGTTGTTTTGTGGCTAATTGGAAGAAATTAAGACAAGCTTCAGGATTTAACTTGAGTTTAACAAGGATGGAGTCTACAAGGTTATCAGAGAAATGGAAGTTCAGGTTTTCGAGGGCGTCAAAACGACGTAGGATTAGGAGACGAGAGATGCGGTCGTGGAGTTCGGGTCGGGAGAGGTTGGATTCGTGGCGGGGTTTCCAGTGGATTGATTTACGGAGAGAGGAGAGGAGGGGAGAAGGAGAGGGGATTGGAGAGTGCCTGAGCATTGAAACTTAAGGTTATTAGATTTGGAGATGTATAGAGAGAGAGCACCATAGTGAATGAATCAGCAATTTTTTGGCCATTTAGGAGTTCGAAAGAGCAGACTGCATTTCTCTGAGGGATGGAACTCGGAAACTGAGAGTTTGAGCCGAGTGACAGTGTTGTCTCGTTGTCCTGGCTGAGGGGCATATTTGCCAGACCCGACTCGAAATTGAGCCATAAAAAGCGCTGTTTAAAAACCGAACTTGTGGTTCAATCCGGAGCAAAACCAGAGTAGTGGGTCAGGAGGGTTGATCCATTTTTTTAAAAAAAATAATTTTGATTAAAAAATAAAAATTAATCTATTTTTTAAAAACATAATCAATACAACATTATTTTCATAAAAAAAATAACTAGTTAATAGTCGAGTTTTGAATATATCATGTTTGGGTCAAACGAGTCAACTCGTATTTTTATCTGAATTAGGCTAAGTTAGAAAACTTCTTGGAGTTAGTTTCTTAATGATAATTTTATCATTTTAGTAAATGAAGATAAAAATATTGGTGGAGGAGATAACAGTAATTAATGACTAGTTTTTTACGAGAAAAAAACATTAATACCCCTGTTTCAATGACATAAATATTCTTAAGATTATATATGTAATCTTACTGTATTATATATATTTTTTTTAAAAAAAAAAGATAACAACACCTTTTCCTTACATTCTTAATTTTATTTTTTCAAGGATATTATTTTGGTTCTTTAACTGTTTATAAATATATTGAATAGATTGAAATCTTCTTAAGTAAATTCATAATAACTAATGTATAGTATGAAAAAATAAAAATATTTCTGGTTTAAAAAGAACCAATTTTTCTCAAGAAGAACAACAAAATTATATATAAAAAAATATAAGGAAAGCTACATTGTTTTTACTTTCTATTTTAGTTGTTTTGTAATATTTTATAAAATATTTTACGTATCCTTAGCGTTATTTTAGAAACAACCTGTCTGGGGCGGCCTCATGTTCGGCCGTGAAAGCATTAAAATAATTTATGGGATAGTAGTCTCAATTGTTTTTTTTAAATATATTAAAATAATATATATTTTTTATTAAAAAAAATATTTTCAATATCAACAAATAACATAAAAAAATAATAATTAAATTAAAAATTTTAAAAAATTATTTTTAAACACAAAAAAATCCAAAACTCCCTGTTGAGCATCATAAATAAATAAATGAGCATTAAAATAATATTTTTTATTTTTAAATAATTATTTTTGATATCAGTGCATCAAAATAATCTAAAAATATTAAAAATATATTAATTTAAAAAAAATTAAATTTTTTTTAAAATGCTTTTGAAATGTTAAAAACAAACAATGAATAACATTTAGATATGTTTTGAAAGTATGTAAATTATTTTTTAAAATATTTTTTTGTTTAAAAATATATTAAAATAATATATATTTTTAAAAAAGTTATATATAGTATAGTATAACTGTAATCTCAAATACCTTTTTAATGTATATTTGGTATTATAGTGTATAATATTTTGTTAAAATATTTTACGCCTTGATGTATTAAAAAATAAATTATTTTTAAATTAGCATGGTAAAATTATTAAAAAACACTAAAAATATATAATTTCATATTTTTATAAAACACTCAAATATAGAAACAAAATAACAAACAAGTTATTACAATCATTGTGTTCTTTTCTGGAGCTGAAATCACAATGATCAATTATGTTCATTACGTTGAAACTATTGCTTGTTTTCACAAGTTTTTAACGAGGGTGTCTATTCGGTCTGCAAATTCTAAGCTTTTATCATGTCGGCGTCTTGTTTTGTTTTTTTTTGGTTAACTAGAAATATAGAAATATATTTTTTATACAATAATAACATCACCCCCGATCTCATAGTTCTTGGCATACGAAAACACATCAGGTTCGACAGATATTTGTCTAAGGGATGTATATAACTTTTGGCTCTCCCTTCTTCTCCAATAATGATAAAATTGTTCTTGGACCAATGTCATTAGCATCGGCAACCAGTAAGTTACCTAGTGATTCGTTAACCAGATCCGGCTAAGGTTTTAAATTAAATTATATTATAGTTAATCTAGTTAAAATTTGATTTAATTTTTTTAATTTTTCTAACAAATCATGAAACAATATTATTTTAAATTAATATAATTAAATTCATGTTAACCCATGATTTAGATTTAAAACCAAATCATGAACCAGCCAGATTTAATAATATTGTCACGAGCTAAATTGAATCAAGATGTGACTTGCCAATGTCTCGCTCGAATTAAGGAGAATCCAATAGCTACTGAAAAGGTTTCAAGCCCTTTAAATATTTTTGGATAACCGGTGATTATAACAAAAAAAAAAAAGGGAAAGCTTTCTAGAATTAGATTAATTTATTAAATCGAAACCAAAAAATGATAAACAAAATACCAGTTAGCGGTAATGGTAGTTAATTAAAAGACTCTTGGTACTGAGCGCGTAAAAAAAACCGTTTAGTAAGTTGAATAGTTTATGTTTTTTTTTATATATTGTATTTCGTGTTTTAAATTTTGATTTTTTAAAATAATATATTAATTTATTTTACACGTAAATATCTAACTTTCATTAATTTTAACTAAACATATATTTTTAAAAATTATAACTAAAAATACTTTTTTAAAACTGCAAAATAATACTAAATGCATGCATGTAGAAGTGTTTTAAAAGTGTATTTTACTTTTAAAATATAAAATTAATGTTTTATTATGATTTTAATATGATAGTTTAAAAATAAATAAATATTTTAATATATTCTCTTTTTAAAATATTTACACCACGGTAATATTCACACAATATGCCTTTTTTTTGTTTTCTAGTATCATCTATACAACTCTCCCCGAGTGGTTCATTGATGACTTTGAGTAACAAAGATTGAAATTAGAGGAGTATAAAAACAAAAATTAAAAATTATAAAAATAAATTGATTAAAATTTTAAAAAAATTGATCAATGTTTGAACTAGTTTTTATTCTAAAAAATAAAATTAAAACTAGTTGATTTGAACTAGTTTTGATTTTTTTTTAAATCTAGTTAAATTATTTTTTTATAATAAAAATTAAACCAAACTAAAAATAAAAATCATCGCTCCTGATTGAAATAGAGATAATAACTGAACCCGCAGGCATATGGTTTTTATATTTGTTGACTGGGACGTAAAAAAATTAATTAATTATTTTATTGACTGGTATTAACTGCCTTTAATTTAATATTATTTTATCCTAAAAAAATTATATTTTTAATTTTTTTATACTATCCACTTCTTTTTTAATATAAAAAAATAAAAAGAATTGAATAAAAAGAATCAAATTATAAATAGATCTAAAAAAATCAATTAATCTTAAATTAAAAAAATATTTAATTTATTTCACAAACTAAAAATACAAATTTATAATTTACTCCACAACCATCCTTCTTCTATCTTCATTTAAAGTTATTTTAAAAATAACTCAATATACAATAAAGACAAATATTCTACTGTACTGCCTGGCATGTCAACTTATTTCTCTCACTTTACCGAAGGAAGACAGCGATCAAGTTTCAACACACACTCTCACACGCCCTCTCCCCCTCTCTCTCCATTCTTCTCTCTGCTTACTGTTGGTTACTGTGATAGTGGTGGTAGTGGCCAGTGGTTACTGTGCTTACTCTCTTTAAACTTCCAAGAAAAAGAAGCCAAAGGGGTCCCAGCACTACCACAGACCAGCACAACAATGGAGGAAAAGACCCACCTTGACCTGGTAAAAGGATCCTCCATTTTGTCTCTCTTATCGTCTTTTACCCTACCAAACTCCCACACTTTCATAAAAAATCTTACTTTAAGCCAACCCAAGAAAACAAATATTAATTTACACTTTGTTTCGATTTTCCATATATTTAAAAGAAGAGAGAGTAAAGTAACAACAGTTTCTTCTTCCCTTTTACCCCTGATGATATGATAATGGTAATGGTGGATTCTCGTGGGATTTTTCTTAAGTGTTCATTTCTTGAGTCTCGAGCCATAATCTCTGCAATTTTTATTTTGTTTTGCCCCCTTTTTTTTTTTTTTACTATTAGCTTGTAAAAAGTTTCTCAAAGAAAGAAAAAAAACTCGTGAAAAGCTGTTGACCTGTTGCTATTCATTTCGAAAAGTATATTATCTTGAGCTAAGCTTAAGAGTTGCTTGCAAGGAATGAGAGTTGCTATGTATTTTAGCGTGGCAGCTTCTTTTTTATTTATTTACATTTTTAAAAAAACTTCATGTGAGGTGCGATATACAACTTATTACTGCTATTGTTGTTTTCCTTGGAAATTATAATTTCAGATTCCAATACATTTCATTTCTTTGTTTGGTGCAAGGATATATTAACAAGTGAGTTTTGGGGTTTGTACATGATACTCACTTGTTACGATTTTCTTACAAAAAGCCTCAAATGGTGTTGATGTTTTTGAAAATTCCATGGTTTATTTTATATATTTTCTCTACACAATTCATTTGATATGTTTGAAGTTAGGGCATGGTTTTTTTCTCACTACTAATTTCAAAATTTTCTTTCTGTTTTTATGGAAGAGTAATCGTCAAATAAAACATGCGTTGCATATTAATTAATGAGCATTACCCGACAAGTGACAACTGGTGTGGAGCTTGCTTGGGCTTTTCTGAGGAGGTGGTGAACCAAGAGGGGGGTTTTAGGGGAACTCTCGACCAGGGGAAGGGGCCAATGTATAGAACAATCTATAGCGAAGTTTTGTTATATCAAGTTGACAAAGAATCAATTATTTGGGGCAATTTTGTGCCAGAGGCATGGTCTAACTGGTATAAATAATAATATTTCTCCTTCAAAGAGTAGTTGTAAGTTGATTCCCCTCTTCTCCAAATATCAATCAAGGACAGAGAGAGAAGGGGGGAAAAGAAGAAGCAGAAAGATTTGGAGCAATCCAATTTTCCGGATCTTTGGTAAAACATGGGATCTCTAACAAGCATTTTGAATATATCTTTAATCTATGGATATCCATGGGATTCAAATCAATAATTTGCCAAATGGTGTATTTGAATCAATGCATCTTGTCTGCTTTGCGATTTGCTAAGAGCTATTGGCCATACTCATGAAGCAAACAAGTTAATTAATTATGATGCTCAAAGTTGATAGCATTGTTTGTTACTTGGGCAAAAAGATTTCATTAATTGCTGCCATTCAATGATATTGGATCACAACTCTCATGTGATCTTTTCCACCTTCCAGGTGAAGCTCTGTGACATATGTGGTAATGGTGGTTTCGGGGAACTTATAGCAACCTGCTCTAAATGTGGAATATCTCGAGAACATCTGTAAGATGACCCTCTCTCCCCCTGTGCATGCTCATTTGCTTGTATTTCTCAAAATACACCTAGTTGTTGTGGAACGTTACATTTTATCACCGAGCTGGGAAAAATTTACTTGTTTAAATTGGCTAGGCTACAATTTCAATTGTTTGTCCCTTCATTTATTTATTTTGCTTCCAAGTGGTATCTTAAATTTACTATTCTGTTGTATGATGTCATGAGAATTATGTTGACACTTCTTCTTTTCCAGTTATTGCACGAGGGTTTTGTTCAAGGATACCATAGAAGATTGGATATGTGAAACGTGTACACCATGCACAGACATAGCTTCACCGGTTTCACTAGGATGTGACAGGAAGGGAGACTCGCAGAATTGCTTTGATGCTTTGCGACATGAATCACATGATGCTCTGATAACTGCTGATGATTTGCGAGGGCCGCATCATTCTAAAAGGCAGCATGCAGTAACAACTGGAAAAGTGAAGTTTCTTACTGCTGAAGAAGTCATTAGATTATCATCAGGAACCACTAAAAAGGAACCTCCGTCAAGAAGTAACTTCAGATGCAGAACTAGTCATTCTTCTGTCACTTCAAAATTCTCTCCTACCAGGGTGCCTCCGAACCCCCCCAGAACTATCCCTTCATGTCTTATAAAGCCCTATGGACATGGCAGAATGCAAACCAGTTCAACAACTAATAATCAACAGTCTCCGAGAACATCAAAAGGTGATAAGTGTTTTCTTTTCATTTACGTTTTGCACAGAACATTTTGTGCAAATGGCTGAAAAGATAACAACTTGGAAAACTGGAGGCAATCAGCGTGTAACCTCCTCCTTGTACTTCAAACCATGCTTGGCAGCAATTTGATTTCTTTTTCTTTTTTCTTTTCTATTTACAGGAAAGAACTCTTGCCCCGTTACTGTAGCTATAAATTCTGATGTTGAAGAGAGAGACCTGCCGAATATTCTGCCTAAGCTTAGGCTGTATCATCCTCATTTCCCTGCTTTGCATGTGACTTGGAAGTATGCTTCTCATCTCTATTATGTCTTTCTTAATGTGATGTATATCTTGGTTGGAATCTAATTTTGCCACAATTGGCAGACCAATTTCAGTAGCTAAAAGGTTTCTGGGTCCTGCCTTTTCTTTTAGCAGGGGCCTTCTGTTACTTGGTTTGGCTTTGTAGAGTGGTTTAGTTATAACTGTTTTTGTTTATATAACATTTTACTTGGAGTTTTGGATTTGTAGAATGGTGTCTGAGGTCCCTATTTATATTACTGATATGCATTTTACAGCATTCTCTAAAGCATTCCACGCTCACTTAGAAACTCATTGTATAATTTCTATTGATTTCTCCTCTCTTTTCTCAAGGGGAGGCTTCAAGTTTGA
This sequence comes from Populus alba x Populus glandulosa, assembly GCA_033617975.1. Taxonomy (NCBI): domain Eukaryota; kingdom Viridiplantae; phylum Streptophyta; class Magnoliopsida; order Malpighiales; family Salicaceae; genus Populus; species Populus alba x Populus glandulosa. The sequence goes on along the minus strand of CM066156.1, from coordinate 2,534,991 downwards.
TGTTGCCACACAACAAATGTTTTATGGTGGATTTCAGGCTCAGCTGCCATGCAGAGTACATAGGAAAGCTTACGAGTCTTCACGGAAGATTCCATTAATCCTTCAAGTTAAATTACTTCCACAATGTGATATTTGGGAAGACCTATTCCAAGACAGTTGTCCAGATTTTTGTGATATTGCACTTTATTTTTTCCCTTCTGCTAATATTGAGAGGTACATAGTTTTTGAAATTTAACTCCGTAGATTTGTTTTGGGACATATTATTCGAGCTTACTAAATGTTTCCCATTGTTTCGCAGATCAAAAGAGAACCATGCTAGCCTATTCCGGCTTATGGAAACAGAAAATGCAGCGATGAGAAGTTACATTGATGGTGTAGAGTTGTTGATATTCACATCTAAACAGCTGCATGTGGAATCGCAGGGTAAGCTTTCTGTCTCTTTTTCTGTTTTTCTTAGCCATCAGTGAATGAGTATGTTCATGTTAATCTTCTGATCCCTTATCTTTCTTGTCTGAGATCTTAACTAGAGTTCTTTTCTTTGTGAATATCTAGAACACATGAATTGAATTATTGCATCAACAATAACTATATTGTTATTTGTCCTTTTTGTGATCGGACTGGAAGCTCACACCACTGAATGAAGTGCTAAAATCAACCTTTTGTAGTGGTACTGTGAGTAGGGGAAGGGGAAACAGGAGATAAAGGACAAAGCACCAAGTTGAGAAAGGAATTGATTATGTTGTGCGTGTTTAGATTTGTGCATTTACCATCTTGGTTATTTAATCTTTTGACTGGGATCCTCATATTTCTTAGAACGTGGTTTATCATATTTGCTAAATCTAAGCCAGAGATTTGAAGCCAGTGGTTAGTTGTTTTCCTTCATTAGGTGGTCAGGATATTTTCTTACATAGAATTCGGCATGTGTTAAACTCATTTACTGAAAAAAAAATCCAAGATTCTTATTTGAAATTAACAGTTTAGATTTAACAAACATGAGAGAAGCCACATGCTTCATCTTTTGTCTTATCTTTGCATGCCTGGTTTTAAATTTGTGTACTAAAAGGTACTCCAATTCTAGTAATTCAAATTATGAACAGAGATATAACCAATGAACTACTTGTACTATTCATTTCCCTTTACTTTTATGCTCTTAAAAAAATTTACTTGTCAACAACGTAGTGACGTGTGTTGATGGACAGACATAAATTGATGAACTAACAGAACACACTATTTTTAACTTTCACATTGGTCACTCGGAGATAAAGAGGTATTCGGTCTATAATAGATAGCTTTTAAAATATCTGAAATGGTCTATGTTAAAGCCCAAAACATGCATCCCATAGTCCTCTTTCATTAATGGCTGCAGTGTTGAGGTATCAAGCAAGAGGAAAAGGGAATTAGAGTCTAGTGGTTTATACCAATAAATTCCTTTATGACTATGCTTCAAATCTCTGGCTTAGATTCAGGCATTCAGCAAAACATTCATTTCAAATCTATGGCCTGCTAGGAATTGAAAATATAAAAGCAATTTGAGATTGCATGAAAAGCATTAGGCTTTATTCAGATTATTGGAAGGCTCTCGGTGGCCATGTTATCGTTCCGAATGTCCAATAGTCTTTGTTGCTGAACATGCGTGAGATTTGCATAATTTTGTTGATGCCTTCATTGACATGATTTGAATTTGTCTTTCACAGATATTATTGCGAGGTCAGGCATGGGAAACTTCTTATGGGGAGTTTTCCGGCATGCAAAACATGATAAAATTATTTGTAACAAATTCCCTTCATTGGCTGCTCCTTTGGGAAGTCAACATGATGACCATGCCAACATGGATAGAGATGAGGCTGTTGGCATGGAAATTGACATGGTAGGTGGAACTGTTATAGGTAGGATTGATGTGGCTGTTTCAAAAGAATCATCCAGTAGGTTCTGTGTGGTGTCTAACAAGGAAACTGTTGATGAAGATGCCTTGAAATCCAATATCTTATATTCTTTCAAGGATTTGGATTCCACTGTCGAACATGCAATTTCTAAACTTGAACAAGCTCACCATTTAGTTGCTTAGAAGATAAGAGGTGATATGGTCTCACCGGATCCCCGGCAGAGCTGCCTTGGAAAGTTATCTGATGCCATGGATGATGCAGGCGTTCCCCCAGGATTTGTAGAGTCGTTGAAGCTGAAACTCAGCAACATTTTACAGGAGAACACACTTGAGAGGGTGAATGGAGATGGAGATAGATATCTTAAATCTCTATGGAGGTCAAAACAGAATTGCAAAATTCTGATAATCTTGAACAAGATTTCAGTCCTAAATTGCATACCAAATCATCAAGGCAAGGTGAATCGGTACCCCGGCTTCCATCCCCAGATGATGGAGTCAGGCTGAACGTGGCTGGGGTTTTGAAGGGACATCCAGGTGTTGCTGGTGCTGCTGGAATCATTAGTGATGAATCTGGAAATTGGATTCCAGGCTTCAAGCGCAATCTGGGTAAGCGTAGGAGCTTCATGTCATCTGAGTTGTGGGGTATATTTCAGGGTTTAATGTTTGAGGATTTTCAAAGAACAAATTACGAAATTGATAAAAAAAAAAAAAAAAGACTTTCCAATTATTGTGCATGAAACAAATTCAAAATTTGTGGGGAACTCTTAAAAATAACACTCCTTTTTCCAGGTGTGTGCTTTTGAATGAGAAAGAAGCAGAGGATGAACATCTATCTTAAGGCCGTTCACCCTGATAATCATGTTAATTTTATTAGAAATATAAACTCCAAACTGTTTGATACGTGAAGAAATAGGGTTGCTAAAAAAATGAATTTAATTTAATTTGATGGAAGATCATCCTCAAAAGCTGCTTATCTTTCAAGGGGATAATAACACAATAAATACGTGTATTAATTTTATATTTTTAAATCATGTATTAAAATTTTTTATCAAAAATTGTAACAATTTAAATATTTTTATATTTAGTTAATACCATAAATTTACTTTTTACTATAAATATAATATATAATATTTTTCCTTTTTTCAATTAATAAATACTTTTATGATAAATTTAATTAAAATAAATAAAAGTAAACATTTTTTTATATAAGTTTTCATAAATATAAAAAATTAAGATGATTATTATAAATTAATCTCATTTTTTTATGGAAAATTGAAATTTCCCTCCAATTATTTTTGATATTCTTAAAAAAAAAAAATCTTGATTTTTCATGTACTCATGCATGTAATTTCTTAAACAGTCAGTGTATGCGATGATCGGTGAACCTGGGAGTGGAATTAGAAAATTCTAACCGGGTATCATCATCAAAACTAAGGTTGTTAAAATCGTGTTTTGACTCGTAAAATTGTACGATCGAAACATGCATTACAGGTTGAATCGCTTGAAAAAATTGAAAATGGATAAAATCGGGTTGAAATCGGGTGAAATCGCAAAAATCGGATGAAATCGTGTAAAATCACGATATCAGGACCGATTGTGCGATTTCAACAAAATGAAGCGCTGAAAGTTTTTTTTCTTCCCATGTCCAGCTGTCAGACACCTATTGGAATTTGTTTTTCCCTTTTCACGTGACTGTCTTCGGCCCGGGATCATCATGGAATATATCGAGGGCTTCGAGGTTGAGAATGTGTCTAATTATCAAAATGAATTGTGGGGTAATCCTTTGGATTTCAGACCTTAGATTTTAAATAAAAAAAATTTCTACATTTTGGGCGCAGGTGATTTTTTGGAGATTCATCTCGAGAAAACACTCTTTGCAATATGTAACTAGAATATTGTCCTGGGTGGTTGCACTGATCAATTTTTTTTAAAATATATTTTTTAATAAAAATATAATGATATTGTTAACATGTTTTCTAATAAAAAAAATTTAATCATGAACTCAATATATATATATATATATATATATATATTAAAAGCAAACCAGAAAAAATTATAAACCTAATTTCCGATCAAACACAATATTAAATGATAAATTTGAAAAAAAAATTAATTTAAAAAAACTGAATCAATTCGATTAACCTGTTAAATTCACAACTTGAATAATAAGATAGGGACAAATCAATACAAAAAAAATTCAATGTTGAAGGACCTTTGATTTGGGTTATGAGACCAAAATAATATCTTAGAAAAAAAAATAAAAAAAATGATCCGATTTAACTGTGGTTAAAATACCAAAATTAACGATATTGATTATGAGACCAAGACATATCTATAAAAATCAAATCAAAACAGAATATGAAGCTCAATTCTAAACCGACCTAGTGTTGAATAATGAAATTGGAGAAAAAATTCATTGAAAAATAAAATACAAAAAACAAATCGAGTCTAATCGGATTAACTCCTTAAGCACTATTCTCGAGTCATGAGACCAAAGTAACATAATAAAAATAAATAAAACAAATCATAAAACCTAATTCTCAAATATTAAGAACAAATCCTCATTCTCAAACAAATCATATTTGAAGGCTTGAAATATGTATGAAGTTTTATTTGAAACATGTTTTTTAAGGTGCTTGAACTATGTATGAATTTTTATTTGAAACATGAATTTTTTTTAATGTATTTTAAAATTCCTTATGATTTTTTTACGATTTTACGATCCGTTTTTACGATCTGTTTTTGTGAACGGCTTTCCGTTTCGTGTTAAAATCGCGATTTTAACAACCTTGATCAAAATTATAATAAGGTTAGAAAATAAATATTTTATTTTTTGAGGGACTAAATGCATAACTATTAAGAAAAACTTAAAAATTTAAGAATTATAATTATTTAAAACAAAAAAGTTTTAGGACGCCAAGCTTCCTCGAAACTTTCCGCAAGTCCGCCCCTGGATGACCTACATCTTAGTTATTAAACTCATTATTATTTTATGCGTTGATTTGATAAATCATTGATTTTGAATCTGGTCTAAATTAAGTTTGTTTATGAATTACTTGAAAAATTAATCTAATGTGATTTGATGAGTTAATTTGTATTCTGAATCATCCAATTAACTATTTTTTATATAATTTTTATTAAAAAAAAAACCTTATTCAAAATAACATTATTTCAAACAAAAATTAAAATAATAATAGACTGGGACTGACTCGCCGATCCGAATGCTAACACCACCTACTGAACCAAGCCTTGAAATGAGTCATGTAACTATGCCCTACACTCCTCCTAAGGACGTCAAATGCAAGCTAGCCGCTAGCTAGAATTGAAAAAACGCGTTTTCAAGACGAAATACAAATTTAAATGCTTGACCAGCCGGGGTGGTCGGGCCGGTGTCCGGACTTGCTAAGACATGTTTTCCGGGCCAGCCCGAAGTCTGCCTCGCATAGATTAACATACCTTATTACATAATCATGTCAAACCAAGACAGAATGATCCTCTCATTAAAAAACAACGTTAATACGGAACAATAAAACTTGGTCAAGTCAAGATCACTGTTGTATATTTTATAGATTCAGACAAGATTAATTTTTGTATCAAGGGCTTGATTTTTGGAAACAAAAGTAAACGAAACTTGTCGATTTCAAGGATTTTTTAATCCCTAACGCGCTTATTGATAGCCCTAACATGAGTCCATATATTCCTTATCATTCTCGTATTTCTGAAATTTTGTCTACTCATCGTTGTTTCCTCACCTGAACAACGATAACCATGGCAAACTTCTTTCTCAGTTTGCTCACTCTCAGTTTACTCACTTCATAAGCTAATGCTCAACAAAACTACTCGAAGGATTCAGCACTAGACTGCAACGCCAATGATGATGCAGGACCATCCTCTGCATTTCCTTACACCTGCAATGGCCAGGACCAATCTTGCCAGGCCTTTCTGATCTTCAAATCTCAACCTTCTTTTAACTCGGTGCCTTCAATCTCAACCCTTACGTCGGCAAACCAAGAAGAGCTGGCAAGAATCAACAATGTTACAAGGCTATCAGAGTTCCCTGCCAACAATGAGGTGATTGTTCCCGTAAATTGTTTTTGTTTTGGCCAATATTATCAGGCCAACACTACAATTCAGGTCACGACTACTCGTGGAACCTACCATGTCATAGCGAATGAAACTTACGAGGGATTGTCTACTTGTGCTGCGCTTAAGCATTTGAATATACATGGTGAATATGATTTGTTGCCTGGTGAGGAACTGCAACTAGCACTTCGATGTGCTTGCCCTACAACGAATCAAATGATAAGAGGAACAGAGTATCTGGTGACTTACCCTCTTAGCTCAGATGATAACATTCCTGATATTGCTGACAGATTCAAAGTAAGCACCAAGGATATACTTGATGCAAATGGTATGGAAGAAAATCCAACTCTTTATCCTGATACAACAATTCTCATACCTCTGCCTACTCAACCTACAAGTTCACAAACAATAATTCACAGCAACCCAGACATTTCTCCTCCATCAGCTTTGAGTCCTAGAAATAAAGGATCAAAGAAAAAACTTTATGAGTCTGCTGGGCTTGCTGCAGCCTGCTCTTCGCTAGTCATCAGTATCATTACAGCTGTCGTTTTTCTCTCTAGCAAAAAGACAAGAGAAAAGGTTTCTGGGAGAGGTAGAGAAAGAAAACAGGTAGTGCCAGAAGACATTCGTGTCGAAATTGCAAGCTATGAGCAAGTTTTGAAAGTCTTCAAATTCGAAGAGGTAAGGAAAGCTACAGAAAATCTCAGTTCAGAAAGTAGAATAAATGGCTGTGTATCGTGGAGAGTTTGGTGGGGAGATCTTAGCTGTCAAGAAGATGAGTAGAGATGTAACAAAGGAAGTGAACATTTTGAAGACGATCAACCACTTCAATTTGATTAAGCTTGAAGGTGTATGCGAAAATCGTGGCTGTTTCTACCTTGGTTTGGAGTATATGGAAAATGGGTCCCTTAGAGAGTGGCTGTCCTGTAAAAAGTTCAAAGAAACTGGAAATTGAGCACAGAGAATTCAGATTGCTCTGGATGTTGCTAATGGACTTTACTATCTTCACAGCTTCACCGAACCTGCCTATGTGCACAAGGACATCAAAAGCAGCAATGTTCTGTTAAACGGCAATCTAAGGGCCAAGATTGCAAATTTCAGTCTTGCGAGAGCAGCGACAAACGCTGCCATGACAAAACATGTTGTGGGCTCTATAGGTTACATGGCGCCTGAGTACGTACGGGAAGGACAAGTGACTCCCAAGATTGATGTTTATGCTTTTGGAGTTCTTTTGCTGGAACTGATCTCAGGGAAAGATGCTGTCTTCACACAGGATGGCAGGGAAGCCCTCCTTTCAACGGAAATAGTTTCTATCATGGAGAATAAAAACCCTGAAGTTGAGCTGGATTTCTTTGTCGATCCTGCTCTGAAAGGAAGTTGTGGGACAAACTTCGCATTATGCTTGGCTAAAGTAAGCGTAGCCTGCTTGATGAAAGAACCAGCAAGGAGATCTAGTATGGAGGAAGTGGTATCAATTCTGTTGAAAATTCAGGCAAATGTACAGAAATCATAATTATTAAACTTCACTCTGTTGTTGAAGCAGCCCAACTATGGTGTCCACCACTAGGTGAAACTACTTGGAAAGAAGAAACCATTTCAAAGTAAAAGTCATTTGCATGTAGGTTTTCTTATTTCCACCATTGTATCCCCGCCGATTATTTTTTCACGTGTACAAAATGATGGTGATTGCTCCTGCATATAGCTTTTCTCATTTCAGAGTTCCAAAGTGAAGACAGGGATGAGAGAATGAAATTATATCATAAGATTACTATTATATCAAACAAAAAAGAACCTATTCAATGTGTCAGTATAGCTTAAGAGGCTTAAAAATCAGCTCTCTTGAAGCTACTCTCTAGAGAATCAATTCCTATGTGCTTCGGCCCTGGGCTCATATAGAAAAAGGCCAAGCTTTAACTATGGATAGAAGCGTATAGTGAGAAGTCACTGTTCAAAAACTCAACATGGAAAGCTCTGTGTCATTTAACTAAGGTCAGTTGTCCGTCAAAGGCTATATTTGTTCGAAGCTTGCTCATTGGCTCTTTATCCATTTCCATGCACCTAAGTGCGTGATTCAATATGAGACGTCAGATAGTGCAAGGGCAACTTCAAGCTTAGAACTTCAATATGGAAACTTCCCTGTCATTCGTATATGATCAAGTGTCCTTTCAAGGCCATATTTCCTCACTGCTTGCTGACCAGCCCTATATCCATTTCCATACACCGGGGAAGTATCTGATTCAATTTGATGCTTGAAATACTCCCCAAGCTTTCTCTCAAATGGAGATCTTGTACCCTTTTTTGTTGTTCTGGAAGCAGAGGATGAGGCAACATTGCTGCCTGAAGTGGATCTGAGCTCCGAATCCAACCACATGTGTGCAAGCACCTGACAAATGCCCTCTTCAACATCTTGACTGAGAGTTTGGATACCTTGCAGAAAAACAGAATGTCAGAATCTCAAAAAACAGTCCCAAATACTTTAAAAGAAACAATTGCATAGTATTTAAGGTCATCCATCAATTAACATTTGCTTAAGCAAATTACAAGCAAGATAAACCATCATTTAAAGGTCAAATCTTCAAATCCTGATGCTAGTATATTGAAGATAAGAAAAAAGTGACTCTACAAAGCATGGGGTGTAGAAGCACCTTTCAGCCGCATCCATGCATGCATCATCTCATGAGCTAGGATTGACCCCGTAAGCAACCTGTATTGATCAAGATTTCAAGACATGCATAAAACATCTGCTATTGAAATACATAACTAATGCAGAAAAAAACATCTTCCACTAAATATCCATGCAGCATGTCAAAGAAATGAAGAGATGTTCTAGTTTCTTGTTCCTCACTGCATCTTCTTGTTATAAATTGTGGCTGAACTATTTAGTATTTAAATACACGCATACAGACAATGAATATTCGTTTCTATTTCCTATTATCTGCTTGTTCTTCAGTATTTCCATGGGTCCCTCAGGTGAAAGTGTAGCAGAAAAGTGACTAAAGATATACCTTGGGAGGCCATACAAAATCAGAATTGCAGTAACCTCACAACGACGTGTTAGTTTGTAAGGCTCTGTTATCATACCCATGGCTCGGTTCCCTGCTCCAAACCTTGGTCGCCTTGATACCTGATGATTCATGGTCATTGCAATATAAATTTCCTAACTGCCAACTAAAGAAACCAAAATGAATCAGTCCATTACAAAATGAAAATGGAAGATTCCAAAATTTCTTACAGTGCTAATGGTTTGTTCCTCAGAAAGGCAAAGTCCTCTAGTCTCTGGTATGTGGTAATGGCCCTGTCCAAGAGTTAGAAATTACAAAACCAACTTAGCAAATTAAATTGCTTGAAAAGAAATTCCACTACTAAAATTCATGGAATAAGTAATTTCTCAATTTTTTACGCATTCAATAATGTTTGACAAGATAACCCAGTGAGACGTAGACAGAGGGACAATGATTTTCTTCTTCTTTTTCTTTCTTTAATCTTTTATTTTACATGTAAAACTGCCTTTTCTGAGGTTTGAGCCAACAATACCTTTCAGGATCAGTGGATGGCAACTACCCTGATAGCGTAACAGGTGTTTTTATGACTTGATATATCAGAAGATCGTTAATAATGGCTTGATTTGTACACGGGCAGAATAAACTTGGAGAGAAGATATCTAAATTAATTGATAATAGCTTCAATGTGTAGTTAGCCAATTATTTCCAAAGAAAAGAGTCAGGTAGGTGATACAAAATCTTTTCAATGCATTTGCCCTTACAATTTTTTCTCCACCCCGGGCTTCATTTAGTGCTTGTCTTTCAACCAAGAGTAGTGGAACATACTGCTCCACTTTCATATTTAAACGTTCATAAAATTCTTGTATATCAAGATAAAGAGGTTGGCACTCCTTGGTATCCATGACTGCTGAATCCAGGCACTCAAGACAGAGCTTCCGACCATCATTAAGGGAAATATATCCAGTGTCTCTTGGCTGCATGTGATGAGAAGATGCATTATACTCATGAATTACTTTTCAGAAAGCCAGTTCACCAGGATTTTCCTTAGAAAGCTTAAAAAGAAGTTTTTACAAGTGTGAGGAATTCATCCAGACTAACCTCCATTCGCTCACAGCTGCAGCACCGAGGAGTACCATCATGTTCATGAGAAGGACAGTACTTCTGGGTCCAAAAAGGACTTGCCCTATATTCAATAAGACCAGCTGGGTTTGTTGGAATCTGTCAAAGGATATATATACAAAAAAGCAACACCAATTGTATATGAGTAATATATCTGAAATTCTAAGAGAAGTACATTTACAAATTGCAGTTTTTTCAATATAAAACATGATAAGCATATCACATTGATTTTAAATATGGTTAACACCTTTTGGATCTATAGCCTCTACAAATTCTCTCTGTCTCCCTCAACTCGTAAACATAACCTCACCAAGTTCAAAAAATTTATATGCCCAAAACTTGCTCATTCATACAATGGAATGAAACACACAACTTGAAGAAGACAAATAAACAGAAGATTTCTAGGAGAGATACTTACAAAGAGTTTACAGACTTCACATCGTGGATGGTAACACTCTTTGTAGCAAGACTTATGATAAGGGTGATTTCCAGTCATTGAGAACTATATTGAAAGAATGCACATAAAGTTAGCCATTGCATATCACTAAAATAACAATTCAAGAAAACAACCGATGGTGGGGTCTATGGAATCAACAATCTAATATATAAGCAGATAATTCAGAATTTCATTTTGCACCTCATTATCAGAAATTGGTAGGCTGCAAGCATGGCAACGGAAACATTCTGGATGCCATAATGCATTGAGGCAATTTAGAAATCTTCCCTGGCCAATCTCTGTATTGCAACCAGCGCATATCCTAACCAAGAATTAAGAAACTCTTTACACATGCTAGTTCCCAAAGAAGTAAATAAATAAAAAATGAATGCACAGAATAAAAAATAACATTGAGGTGTGGAAAATTGACAATGAATCAACGACCAGACTTAATCTGCTATAGAAATAAGATACCTGAACCCCATTGGAAATTGAACAGGATAAGGCTGATATGTATTCCCTTGATATGGAATTCCATTTCCATATCGAGGAGGAGATTCAACATTCAAACTTTCTTGTAAAGCTTTGGCAAGTTGTTCATCTTCTTTTACTTGAATCTCATTATCTATCCATTAATTCAAGAAACTAATTAATAAGCTGTGGTGTATTGGATCATAAGATGTAAAGAGAATTAAACAATATGATAAAACAGAGCTGAAAAGGCAATGATGACACTACAAAATAATGGTTGATATAATTACACTGGATGAAGAAAAAATAAATAAACCAATTCAGAAAATCAAATAACAAATAAAAGTTATTGGCAAAGGAATCCAGAAGATGAATAAAAAAAGTATAGGAATAGCAGCATGAGTGTAGTGAGAGAACCATTTAGTTCTGCTGATAGCACCAGACTGCAATATTACTCACCAACGACAATGTTTCCATTTTGACTGTCCTCTAAAAGGGATAATGCAATAGCACGATCTATATCTTCATTTTCATGCCCCAACCATGCTTCCTACATTCAATATCCAAACTGAAAAATGTCAAAGCATAAAGAGCACATCAAGGACTGGACTTAACTACCATAAAATTTTCAACCAAGGCTACTAACATTCTATAGGTAATAGTTGATGTAAAAGCTACAGGCTGCTAGCAAAAGAGAAGTATTATTTTATGCATCTCCTGCTGCAATTAGCAACGGTTTAACAAGAAAGATTAAATAAAGTGGGTGAATACCCTTGAAGTAGAAGGCGCATTATAGTTAGCATCCTGTCCACGATTCCCATGATAATGCCCTCTTGAAATATTATGGCGGGACCCTTTAAAAATCTTGCTAAGCCAACCCATATCGTGTATGTTTATTTGCTCATGATCATCAAATTTCTTAACTGCAAAATAAAGCAATCAGTCAATCAAATGAACCAAAATAAAAGACGCAAAATGCAGCAGGCTCAGCAATCACCAACAGACAGAAAGCATTCACACAATGATACTGGCATGACATGAAACTCGCGGGATTACTCATAAGAGGGAAGGAAGAAAAGCCTCAGCTTGCAAGCAATTTCCAACTTGACATAAAAGCTTCAAACTTGGTTTACATTTTACATTGCAATGAATAGGGCAGTTAAGCATCCCTGCACACTGATTATATGTTTCCAGGAAACTTAATTCCAATACTAGGATAGCCAACTCTATAGCTATATTGCCTTCCTATTCAACAACCAATGCAAAAACACGAATAAGCTATATCAAGCAAAATCACCAACCAGGCATTGTAATGCCCTGGAATGTTTCAGCTACAAAATATGTAGCTGAACATCAAGAGTCCCCAACGCCCACCAGCTCAAATCAATATAAGAGAGAAAAGGGGAGATGAAAAGATTGCTTCTTCCAGCTCAACATGCCCGTAAAATTCATGACACGTAACCTTTTGATTTCAGGTTCTAAAGAGAAAGAAAAAAGAAAGGTAAGGAAAGAACCAAATAGTGGAAGATATTTACCTCTAACAGAAAAAAACAGTTGAGGCAGAAAAAACCCAGATCAGATTAGACCCCAATTTGCTCAAAAGCTACAAAATTTGCAGTCTCAAAAAGAAAAGGCTATTTTCTTGCTGCTAACAACACCTCTCTCTCTCTCCGTCTCTTTTGTGTATAAATGAAAAATATCTACAAGAAAACCAATGAACAGAATTGTTATGTGCAGAAGATTTGGGATTTGGAGAGTGAATTGAATATAGTGTATAAAGTTAAGAAATATGAGAGACAAATACGCTAAGAATTGAGAATTGCTTGAATTGAACGCAGTTTCAAAGTCAAATTTGTACAGAGAAGCAAAACGTGTTGGGTTTATTTATTTAGAATTTTTGTTAATAAGCCCAAAAGAGTCCGATGATTGACGAAGGATCATCGAAACCCGGTTGGGATAATCTAACAAGACTCAGAATTCACAACAGTGATTTAATTTGCAGAACATATATTTGCATGTAGGGTCCATGCTGCTTCTTCAACACGGAGACTCCAACCAAAAAAATATTTGTCTAGTTGGCGCGCTATACATGGCTTTACAGTTTTGCCAAACTTGGATGGAGCTTGATTTATCTTTAAAACAAAAATTTCTATAACAATCACATTAATTTCAACTTTTAAAAAAATCTTTAAAACTGATAAGATAAATAATTGTTCCATGAGTATCCATTGCTCTATATTTCATTTATTTAAATTAAAATACAAGTATTAATTTGTAATTATATGCTAAAGCTAATATGTTTTTTATTGCTATTTATGTACATTATTCTCATTTCAGTAAATCACTTAAATATATCAATTATCAATCAGAATATATAGATTAATTTAAATGGATAAATTATAAAATGATAATTACTCCTCCCGGAGTACTGGAGGTGTTTCATGTGAGCGAAAGAGGAAAAAAATGGACAGAATCTGATTTTTTTCTTAAAAAAAGAAGAAGAAGTGTTCTCCTTTTTGAGAAAATAAAGTAGTTTTTGAAAGAAAAAGGTGAGAAAAGATACTGAAGTTCCTTTGGCGCGTCTTACAAGGATTTTAAGTTTTAACAGGTGAATCAAATCAATTTAAAAAAAAAAAATTAAAATAACTTTATTTTAATAAAAATAAAAAATTAACCAATTATAATTGAATTTTTTTATTAAATCTTACCGGGTTATTGGGTCAACCGAATCATACCAGATTTTTTTTTTCTTGTTTTTTCTTTGACCCGATCCCGTTCCAGCTTTGAATCGGCAGAGTCTTGAGTCAATCCGCCAGGCCAAATTTTAAAATTATAATGTTAAGGATGATGCTATATGGGGTATGGTCGAGAAATAAAATATTGGGAGTCGAGATTGCTCGTAAAAAGATATGGTTTTTTTTAGATATGTTTGAATTGTAGTTCAATTATTATTATTATTTTTTAGTTTTAAATTATTATTATTAAATTATTTTAATATATTGATATCAGAAATAAATTAATATATATATTATTTTAATATATTTTTAATTTAAAAAATATTTTATAAAATAAACTTGCACGCTTCTAAATATATATCTTTTGAAATTGCAACGCCGGATACAAAATTCTTGGCCACGACAAAATAACCGGGGACATGAAAATCAAAGCATGATGCATGACTTTAAACTTTGTTTCTTCCCACGAAAGTAAAAGAAAATTGATTTTTACACGTGATTTTTTCCATCAAAAACATCATTTACATTGGACAGGTGTTGATCAAAAACTTTTTTCTCTCTACCTTTTCAAGGATTTTAAGTGTCTTGTAAGGTTTTTCTAGCTATTCCCATTTTTTCAGTACTTTTCTTCCAATAATTTAATATTGAAATTTTATCTTAATGCGCATAAAAATAATTAAAATGTTAAAGAGTTAAGCCCTCTGCTTAGACAGGAAAAAAAAAAACTACCACTCATTGTTCTCTAATAATTTTACTTTAATCTTATCATATAAAGTAAATTACCTCTCTAGCCATGCCCGTCTAAATCAATCTTATCAGGTTTAGTATTTGAGTGTTCAAATCATAATTTTAAAATTTAATATGAGTATGAACCAAGATAAAATCCATGTTACAAATCAGGATTTAATTCAATTTTTATTTTAAACAATCAAAACAATATCATGTGATAAAATATTAAAAAAAATCTATAGGTTAAGGATTGGATTTTAACTGAGTTTTATCTTGAGTTACAAGTCAATTCTAGTCTAGACCATATCACACCGGGTTAATACCTTAACCTATTTTCTTTTCAACCCAACAAATTCAGACCTCAAAATAGCCGGATTCCGGGTACAACCGCCAGGATACCCCTTTATAACCAAAGTTAAAATAAAACAGCTGTGTTCTTCTCGAAACAGAAGGTACGGACGGTCCTTTTTCTTCGAAAACAGGTATAGCACTATAATTTGTCCTTTCAGATTGAAAAATACAAGCAGCCGAATTTTAGTCGTGCAAACTTCGTAGCTCTTCTTTTCACATGTCGATGTCTTCATCTATCGGTCAAAACAACGAACGCGTCCATTTTGTTTGCATTTTTTTTCTTTTTCTGGACTATTTGGCAAATGAAAGGATTCCAATTTTTGCCTAAAATACGAGGAAATTAAACCATAGAAAAAACGACTTTCATACAATTAACTACATGTTGTGCATTTCTCCATCCATCAGAAGAGGTCAACTGGCTTTGGTCAGCCAGGCGATCCAATTTGAAATGTCTCGGTGGCGGTTTGGCCGATGTCGGCAACATGGGTTCAGGTGAACAAATTAGAACGGATATGATTTTTAACTATATGGATATGATAGAGTCTAAACAATATTTGAATGCATCAAACCATTAGTTTGGAGAAAAGAATAATTTTAATTTTAGATTTATTTAATATTAGAGCTTGAAAAACTTTAATTTAAATTAATTTAATTTTTTTACTACAGATTGCGTAATAAAATAACATTGTAAAATATACTAAAACGAATCAGTGTTTTACTGTGGATTGCACTGTGCAGTCTACAGTAAAACACTGATTCGTTTTATATCCCTGTTAAACAACTTTTTTTTATCCTTTTTTTTTACTGTTTTTTTATGCCTTTTGAGAAAAAAAAATTTGCTTCTTTTTTTGTTATTTTTTTAACAAAATTTTTTTGTTTAATTTAGTTTATTAATGTTAAATTTTTTTATTTAGTTATCAGACTTTCATGATACGTTTTCCGGATTTAACGAGTTAACCTAAATTTTTTTTTCTTTTTAATTATTTTTTTTCGTTTGGTTTAATTCGTTAATGTTAAATTTCTTTCTATTTAGTTATTAGACTTTCATGACATACGTTTTTCAGATTTAACGGGTTAACCTGGTATGACAAGTTAACCTATAATTTTTTTTTTTTGCTTTTTATTCTTTTTAATTAATTTTTTTCGTTTAGTTTAATTTGTTAATGTTAAATTTCTTTCTATTTAGTTATTAGACTTTCAAGACACATATCTCGAGTTTCACGGGTTAACCTGGTTTCACGGGTGAACCCAGTTAATTCTGGGTTGACCCGTCAATTTTATTTATTGATTTTTATTTTCATAATTTTTTTTTAATTTAGTTTGTTAATGTTAAATTATTTTTATTTAGTTATTAGACTTTCATGACACAGATCCTAGGTTTAACGTGTTAACATGATTTGACGAGTTAACCCGGATTTTTTTTAATTAATTTTTTCATTTAGTTCATTTGTTAATGTTCACTTTTTTTTTTTTTTAGTTACTAGACATTCATGACACGGATCCAGGGTTTAACGGGTTAACTTGGTTTGACGAGTTAACCTGTAATTTTTTTTTCTTTTTTTTTCCTTTTAAATTAATTTTTTTCGTTTAATTTAAATTGTTGATGTTAATTTTTTTATATTTAGTTATCAAACTTTCATGACACGGATTTCGGGGGGGGTTTTTTAAGTTATCTTTTTTTTTTTTACTGTTTTTTTATGCCTTTTGAGAAACTCTTTTTTGCTTCTTTCTTTGTTTTTTTTCTTTTAACAAAATTTTTTTGTTTAATTTAGTTTATTAATGTTAAATTTTTTTATTTAGTTATCAGACTTTCATGATAAATTTTCCGGATTTAACGGGTTAACCTAAATTTTTTATTATTATTATTCTTTTTAATTAATTTTTTTTTCGTTTAGTTTAGTTTGTTAATGTTAAATTTCTTTCTATTTAGTTATTAGACTTTCATGACACACGTTTTTTAGATTTAACGGGTTAACCTGGTTTGACAACTTAATCTATAATTTTTTTTTTGCTTTTTATTCTTTTTAATTAATTTTTTTCATTTAGTTTAGTTTGTTAATGTTAAATTTCTTTCTATTTAATTATTAGACTTTCAAGACACATATCCCGAGTTTCACGGGTTAACCTGGTTTCACGGGTGAACCTGGTTAATTCTGGGTTGACCCGTCAATTTATTTATTTATTTTTATTTTCATAATTTTTTTTTAATTTAGTTTGTTAATGATAATTTTTTATTAGACTTTCATGACATAGATCCTGGGTTTAACGTGTTAACATGATTTGACGAGTTAACCCGGATTTTTTTTTATTTTTTCTTTTTAATTAATTTTTTTCGTTTAGTTCAGTTTGTTAATGTTCATTTTTTTTTATTTAGTTACCAGACATTCATGACACGGATCTAGGGTTTAACGGGTTAACTTGGTTTGACGAGTTAACCTGTAATTTTTTTTTCCTTTTAAATTATTTTTTTTCGTTTAATTTAAATTGTTGATGTTAATTTTTTTTTCTATTTACTTATCAAACTTTCATGACACGGATTCCGGGTTTGACAGGTTAACCTGGTTTGACGAGTTAGCCCAGTTAATTCTGGGTTAACCCATTAATTTGTTTTTTCCTTTTTAATTATCAAACTTTCACGATACGAATTAAAGGTATGACGGGTTAACTTGATTTGAAGGGTTAACCCAATTAATTCATTTTTTTCTTTTTCTTCATTAGTTTTTTTTCTTTGTTTTTTTTCTTTTTAACTAATCTATTTAATTATCACACTTTAATGACACGACCTTGCAGCTAAATCCACGTCCAATGCTATTGGGTCTGGTATTGCAGTCCAGACACTTTTATGCTAAGGGTTAACCCAAGTTTAATGTTATTATTAATATTATAAATATTACTCTTGGGTCAGGCGTTGCAACCAAACCTGAGATTTTTGGGTATAATTTTATAAAAAGACCTAACACTTTTAGATCTTGATTATTTTTGAAATGCAAAAAATTATTGACCCGCGGCATCGCGCGGGGCATGTAACTAGTTTAAGGCTAAATTTGGTCGGTGGGTGGTTTCAAAAGCATGAACATCATATGAGCAAAGTTATGTTTGATATATCAGTATAGCAGCTAACAACTGAGCGCTTCATTCCATTCTCGAGGATAGCCTAACAATTATGGTTTGATATTTCAATTTGGAGGTTCTACATTTATATTATGAAATGAATGGGCTCAAATAATAAAGAAAAATTAATATTATTTGATAACACGATTCAAACATGTTTTTTAAAAAATTAATATTTTATATTTTTAAATTGTTTTGATATGTTATTATTAAAAATAATTTTTAAAAATTATTATTTTAATATATTTTTAAATAAAAAACACTTTAAACCACACCCATTATCATATTACTAAACATATATTTAAGATATATATAAAAAAAAAAAAAGCCCTGCATGCATGTTAATTTCTTATCCCTAAATTCATGTTAAGTATACTCAATTTGCGTACATGGAACTACACGAAAAAACACAAGCTGATATCACAAAGAAAAGAAAAATTGATTTCTATTGACAGGTTATGGCTGTTCATTAACTTTCAAGCAGAGGTGAGCTTTCACCGGCTTGTGATCCGAGCTGTGAATGTCATCAACTGACTCGTAAGAATGCAAACTTGCCCTGATTTCCTCCATGTCTTGAATCTTGAACAAGATTCGATCTGTCCACGACGGGACTCGCACCTGTGAAGACGTTAACATGCAAGAGAACCAAATTTATGCACTGATCATCAACCATCGAGTCAAAGAACACAGCTAAAAAGAGAGAATTCGGTGACCTTGTAACTTGTATCGTAATTGCTGCTTCCAACATCGTACTTGTACGTTGGTTTAAAGCTCAATGTCCCTTCGCAGTATCCATCAAACACCTGTCCTCTTTCAGCTTCTTGCAGAAGTTGATCTTTGCTGGTGAGAAACTGCGCCATTAATTATCAAAACTTGAGATCTCGTCAGATTATGATTGATAATGCAATGACAGTACTGTCGCGTTAAGATTCAACCTACTCTGTGAAGGTTTTTCTGTATAAGATTTCTGACTGGATGTGTTTCTATCCCTTGTATTCTGTAGTTAAGATCTCCCAGCCATACCGTGACTTGAGCAGGCCTGCTGTAAGGATTCGTGTACTTGGAGAAAAGGCTGTGTGATATGTGTCTGCATTGTGAATTCCTCTCTTCCACGTTACGAGCATGAGCTGCATATATTACAACAATCCAGATTGTATGTAGATCATCGATTGGCATAGTTCATATATCAACAGTAGTTAATTACTAGCCATAAATTTCAAGTCAATAAAATTAAAATAAATTAATAAACATTAATTGGTTTAATTAAATATTATTTTTTAGTATTTAATATCAAATGTGTTTTTATTTTTAAGTTTAAATATATGTCATGAAATGATAAATGAAACAAAATGCAATTAATTACCCATATCACCTAATAAAATCTAATTAAAAGAACTAGTTATTGGAAGAAAGCAAAAATCAACAATGCGAGGATGCTTTGGCAATCAAATGCTGGATCATAGTGATTTTAACAAGTGAATCTATAACCATCGATTAAAAATCTCATTATTTCTTATAACTATTTTTTCCACCTCAATCTAATTTTGACACTGTTTTCACCAAGAAATACTTTAGGAATCATCCTAAAGATATGAGAAAAATCTATTTTGAGTCTTAAAACATGTTGTAATATATCCTAGAAATCCAAAAAAACATGAATTCTCCTCTCTCATTATTTGGGGACATTGATCGTTTTATACAAAATTATAAGTTAAAGGACCAAAGTGTAAACAATCACACAAAATTTTCAAAAATCACTTAAGATTTTTTAGGTAAAACGGGGTTTTGTTAAAACCATATTTGGTTTTAGATTCTTCCTTGCAGTGCAATTTATAATTTGTAAAAAGAGAATTGAAATATATGTAGGCATTATCACAAATGAAAAAAATTGAGCAGAGGGCTCTGCCCATGCGTGTAATGGGATTGACATAAATTGAGATGAGGAACTCATGAATGAAATCGAGCTCGTACCAGAAAGATGGCAAGAGATGAACACCATTCGGATGCCATTGTAGCTCATGCAGATGGCCACAGCTCCTTTCTTTCTCCTAATTAATCCTCCACACCCACCAACAGAATGCTTATCCACCTTCAATTCTGAATTACCAAGGGCGTCAAGATACAAATTCACAGGATATATATATATATATATATAGAGAGAGAGAGAGAGGGGGGGGGGGTAATTCCAGCCTTGGAAGTTAAGTTAAACTCACCTTTGATGGAAAGCCCCGAGTTCTGAGGTCCAAATACATAAAGGTGAAGAGATTGCATGATTGCCTTTCCTAGCAGGCTTCATTTAAAAGTAAAGTTTTTCTCTCAGTGCAAATAGTTTCGTGGAAAATTATTAACGAAGATGGTGGAGAAAAATTAATTAAAGATTCATCAAAGTAAAATACTTCCAATAGTTTGAACATCTAATAAACTACTACAGTGGCTTTTCTCATTTACGTAAAACATTGTTTATTTGTTTTTTTCTATTTTATTTTAACAATAAGCATACCCTTACATCATATAATATAATATAGATCTGGCATGAGCACATAAATGTCATTATCAATAAATTAACAATCTACCCCCTGCTTATTGAATATCCAGAAATATTAAACTTGATCTAACAAAAGGTTGTAATTATGATTTGGATGGATTAATGTCGATCAATCCAAAACAATATCATTACAAGATTTAAAAAAAAATTAAAATAATAATGTTTTTTTTTTAAATTCAATCTAGGTTTCAATCGAGCTGTGAATTTATTTATCAAGTCAACAAGTTCAGCTTCTATTTAATTTAATTTAATTTAAAATTCAGAACAAAACTAAATCTATAAATCACTATTGACTAACCAGGCTTGCCAGGCATTTAGAATTATTAGTTGGGACGTTGATAGGATTTTGGATTTGCAGCCCATTTGACAGGCTTTGATCAAACACCACTGACCCAAGACATGGATGACATGCATGAAACAAATAGTTTTTAAACCCATCCCTATACAATATTGGGCTTGTAATGGGCCACTGTAAACTGAGTGGTTAGATTGAGTTTGTTCATGCAGATGTTGACGACACATGTAAAAAAGAAAATTAAAAGCACGTCCATGGCCAGAAGCTATCACAAAAATTCAGAAAAATCGGAAGCCATAGAAATTTATATGGCTTTTATCATTCTAAAGAACACTTCATATCTATTTTGTGGTCTTGATCCACTCTATCCACGGTGTACGGTTTCCTGCCTCTTGAGGCAGGAGATGCTCAAGAGAACAAAATTAAACTAAGGAGCGTTTAGCAGAAAAAAAGGAAAAGCTGGGTGGTTGGCTTACACATGAGTATCCACAAGTGCTGTTTCCAATAACCGTGCGATGTTTTTCCGAGGCACCTCTTGCAAACCTACCACCAGTAGATCAGACTTGGAGTTGCTCCCAACCAGCTCCACCAAGTCTTCATAAACCATCTAAAGCAATACGAATAGATCATGGAGAATTATCAACGAGCGTATTAATTACGAAAATTAACAGACAGTGTGTGTGTGTGTGAGAGAGAGAGAGAGAGAGAGAAGCGTAGTCATTTTTTCTCAGGCGTGAGGGATTTTACCTGTCCATTCATGTTCCAGGTCACTGCGCAAATGCAAAGGTCTGAGTTTCCAGAGAAGTCGCAGACCTTGTTCACCTTTACAGTCCTTATTCCTTCATGATGAGTATTATGATTAATGGAATCCATTTGCTTCCTCATCGACTTAGATCTAATATATACAGATTATATATATGTATATAAGCGTGAACAAACCGAGGAATGATCAGTACTCCTTTAAGTACTATACGAGGAAGAAAAAATGAAGCCGGGAGAGCTTGATGCATACCTCTTACAAGCAAAAGTTGTGTTCCAATTTCCCATTTCTTTCTTTCTCTTGATCCACCAGACTACAGAGGCAGCTAACTGTTCCTAAGTAGTAAAGTCCATGCAGTGCCTGGACAGAACGCAGAAATTTTTTGATGGAGCTAGGTAGACGGAGAGAGGGACAATTTGCTAGCTTATTTGACTTTACGTAAAATGAGAACTAGTTACATATATAAGTGGAGAGGTTTCGGCCTTTTGGCGGTGAAGTTGGAGAAATTATAAGAAGTCAAGCATCTCATATCTTCGGAAAGTCTCTCTTATTTTATCACAAATTTCTCAGTGTTAGGTGAGCTAGGCATTATTGACTTTGGAAGCAGCTTTTATCTTAAAAAGGACCACATCTTGTTTACCCCTTGGTCCACGTACATCCTCTACAATTATGTAGCTAGCTACTAGCAAATCTAGTGAACGTGATGAACAGGAGAGATTAAAAGATCTTCGAGCAAATGAGCTACTTAATTCTCAAGTGCATGTCGTCGATGAGCAAACACACTTGATAAAATGTCTTAAATCTCGAAAGCTTCCCCATTTATTGCCATATAGGGATCCATCTTTGTGGTTGCTAGCTAGGGAAGGAGCTCGTTCAAGATTTTGTCTTTAATTCGAAAAAGAGAAGTTGTAGAAGCATATGAACTTCCATGATTTGTCGTGTTTGAGCTCGACTTTAGACGGGAAAACGTGTGGATGGGAGATTGCCAAACATGTCCCAAATACGCACGTCTTCCAAATCTAGCTCCCAAATACGCAAGACAAATTTGTGTTTTGTGTGGTTTATACACCTGACCTCACCTGCACAATTCAACCATTAAATTAAAATCAAAAGGTGAACTCTCAGTCGATAAAAAATCAGTTAGGAGATTAATCCTTAACCTATTTTTATTTTAATTTAAGTAAAAAAAAAAAAGATGAGCGATAATTAACCAAATCCTTCTAAATTTATTGTTTTGAGTAAAATGCAGACTGCACTGCACCGAATCGCACAACAAAAATTAACAGGGTCTAAGAATGCACGTGGAGGTTGAGTTCGCCTTGGTGGATGTAATGGTTGTTCGCATGGTTGGGTGTCTCGCAAGCTTGCGATGGTGGTGGTGGTGGATGTGATGGTTGTTCGCCTCTGTGACTACGACCATCGATCGAAGCAGATAGGTGGAGACGGTGTTTGTGGGTTATGGATGCCAAGTCGGATTATCTAAATATCTTGAATTCAAGAGAGTGAGAGTGAACGATGGTTCGTAGTTGACTCAAGAACCCACAGATTATGTGGCTTGGTGGCTTGAGAATGAAGAACAAAATGAGGACATGGCTAAGTTGGAATTGTTGCTTAAGAATGAAGAACATGCTTGGAGAGAAGGCGAGGATTAATTGTACGTAAACTGGGATTGTTGGGAGAGTAGAAATTAAGACGTGCCTGTTTGGTTTTCAGTTTATCTTGTTTTTTTTTTTCAAGAAAGAGTAAGCATCACGTGACTGGAAATGTGTTTTCCAGGACACCTGTCACAATATTAGGTGACGTATTTTTTATGGAAAATACTATTCAAACTTTCTTATAAGTTGATCATATGTTTTTCAGTCAAAGAAAATACTTATCTCAGTTCTAGAAAACACTTTCTTATGTTTAACTGAAAAAACAATGAAATAACTAAATTATTTTTAAAATAAAAAATTGTTAAACCGGGGTTTATGGACTTTTTCAAATTTTTTAAGTAATAATTGAGTGGACTAAGAGAGAATTTGTTATTTTGATAAATATTCAATATAATTTAAAAATAAAAAATAATTTGATGTGTGTATTTGACTCTTCGGCTTACTAGACTTGCCGTCGTATTCAGACAACGCATTAGTAAATATATATACAGTGTTTGAAAAGGTGATATTTTTTAATATGGTTAGAATTATACATCTTTGCAACCCTTATCTTTTAGATGACTGGTGTTAAGTGCTAGTTTTTAATTTAATGGTGATGATATTTTCTCTTTCTTCCTTTTTTTTCTTTCCTCTTGACTTTCGCACTTGGCTTTTTGATTTGTTTTTCCTTTAAATTTAATAACTATTATTTTGATAATTATTTATTTTATTTGAAATAAACTATGAAATAATAAATCCTTTTTAAATCCATCTTCCTTGACTTTTTTATATTTCATATTTAGTTTTTATTTTTTTGATAAACATAAATAGAAAAAATTAAATCATTAATAAGTGATTTTCAGTTTATTTTTATGACATGATCAAACATTAAAAAATATTTTATAATTTATTTTTTATAACATTATCAAATATGAAAAAATAATCTATTTTCTATTAAATCATTTTAAAAAAAAATTATTTTTTTAACAAACAAACAAAACTTTAATGGATGCATATAGTTGCGTGATTGTATGATAAATGTCATTCCTGATTATGGTATGAGTTAGGAAAAAGGATGGAACCACTAGGTCTCGAGTTTAATTCATGAGTTACCAAATCAACCTATATTGATATATATTTTTGTTAAAATAATATTATTTCATTTTAAAAAAGTTAGTAATGTTAACTTGTCCATGTCTAAATTAATGTTTAACTAGGTTAATCAGATCACAAACTCACATACTAATTTAACCAAGTAATATTTTTTTAGTTCAAATTAAAAATTTATTCAAATCAGGCTCTAGATTCCTAATTAACCTATTCAGTCAATGTGATGCATACTTGGATGAATCTATTTACACGCAAGAAAATTAGAATAAAAATTGGTTAAGGCCTGATGACCAGAGATTCAAAATAGTTTTAAACTTATTAGCCGAATCGAAATCAAAACAGGCAAACAAAGCATCAAACAACCAACTCCAAGTTCTCTTGTTTTCTTTGTAATGTTTAGACATGGAAGCTTATACGTAACTCACATTCACATCCCCCCTTTCGCCTAAAAGTCTTGGGTTTGAATGTGCCTTTCAAAAACCAGAGAGTCATGACATACAATGATACAAGTAGCCCTTCGTGCTCGGCAAGTCTCTCAGAGTCAGGACCGTGATCCGTGAAGATTGGGCTGGCTGGGTTTATTCTGGTTATTTACTCGAGCCCAAGAGCTGGCTGGGCATCTTCAGTACGAATTGGGCTTCCATTGTATTAAACAGCATACAATTTTAAAAGCCCAAAATTAATGAACCGAGCAGACTTTTGTAGCGACCACAAAACGAAAAATGCTCATGGCCTATGGTTAGATGTAGATGTTGTTGCTTTATCTACACTGGGTATTTATCCATTGGATCGACAAGTTCGGTATAGGACACCTGGCTTTCACCCAGCCCGACCCGTTTTCATATCCCGACATTGGAATGCTTCTTGTTCGGGAGTTGCTACTAACACACCATTTGTGCTTATGGGCACAACCTTTTCTATTTTTCTTTTTTGTACAATTATTACTTGTGAGTTGACCAGGTCAACATGTACGTTAATGACTTTATTTTAACATGTACGTTAATGACTTTATTTTATTTTATTTTATTTTGTTAAATGAAGGTATTTGAGCTGGAGTATAAAACAAAGGATTATCTTCCCAATTTGAGAATGTGATTATAATTGTAATTTAAAATATTTTTTGTTTATAAATATATTAAAATAATATTTTTTTTATTTTTTTATTTTTTGAGATCATCACATCAAAATGATTCAAAAATATAATTTATTTTTATTTTTTAACAAAAAAATAAAATTTTTGGAAATGCGGGTTGACCGGAGTTTCCAAACGGGGCCTATGTTCCTACAGTTTAAAATTAGTTTTTATACAGAGTTAAAGAGGTATTTAAAAGTGTGATTGTGATTGCTTTTTAAATTTTTAAAATCAGTTTTTATACATGGTTAAGAGGGTATTTGAGAGTGTGGTTGTGATTGTTTTTCAAAGTGTTTCTTGCTTGAGAATGCATTAAAATAATACCTTTTATTTTTAAAATAATATTTTTGATATTAGTACTTCAAAATAATTTGAAAGCTAAAAATAATAATTTAAAACAAGAAAAAATTAAAAAAATTATTTTACAAAACCATTTTTAAAATATAAAAACAAACAAAATTTTTAATGCTAGTGAGATTCAAACTTGAAATATCAGAGGAAAAAAACCACAATTTAAATGTCGTTAGAACAACTTTTAAGGTTTTAATAAATTTACTAAATTTTTTTAAAAATAATATTATTTTAAATAAAAAAAATTATTAGATCAAATATATATTTACCTGAATGACTTGTCTGGTCATCAATGTTTAAATAAATTAAAAACAAACCCACCTGAAATACTTATAAAATAGTTCTGAATTTGATAACTATTAAAAACAACTTAGGCAGGGTAAGAGAAATTTTACGGGGCATGTAAATAGTATCTCTAGTGTTTTTTTTTTTTTCCTTTAGAATATATCTAGCTAGTAATTAATATTATTCGTTACTTCTCAGGTAGGAGATAGAAATTTCGAACGGAATGTCTATATTGCCATAGCCTCTGCCTTTTCACTTTTTTCCAAGTTTAACTTTGTCGAGTGACAACGAAGTATGAGGATTTTCCACGTTAGACGATCACACGAAGAGCTCGGCGCTGTTGCGCCTTTGCTCTCTCTGTCCAGTTCCACTGAAATTGCTGCTGTTCCAGGTA
The DNA here is from genome assembly GCA_033617975.1 of Populus alba x Populus glandulosa. Taxonomy (NCBI): domain Eukaryota; kingdom Viridiplantae; phylum Streptophyta; class Magnoliopsida; order Malpighiales; family Salicaceae; genus Populus; species Populus alba x Populus glandulosa. The sequence continues at coordinate 2,508,566 of CM066156.1, read as the reverse complement.
AGTCATCAAAAGAACTCTATTCAGTTACTGTGCAACACAAACCAGTTCCATTTCATACCGTAAAACACACAAATTCTATTCTTTATTGCATAATCAATCATTTTGCCTTCAAGATTTTAAACCCTAAAATACCCAGTTTAGCTCTCGTCTTGTTTTCGTTGGTGAATCAGATTTTGTTGAGTTTGGAATTGTCCTTGAGAAAATCTAGCTTAACATTAGTATTGTTGTAAGTTGCTCCTGTTCTTGTGACTGTTGAACTCGTGTTAACGTTCACTGTGTCTCGATACCTGATTGCTGAATTTGTTTGTTTCTTGTTAATATATTAGAAGCAAAGAGAACCACCCAACTTCCCATGTGAAATGGACACAGAGCTGGACCGAATTAGCAGCTTGCCTGGGCATGTTTTAGACCAAATTTTATCAGTTTTGCCGATTAGAGATGCAGTGAGAACTAGTGCTTTATCAAGAAAGTGGAGGTACAAATGGTCTCAAATTCCTCATCTTGTGTTTGATACTCAATGCGCCTCGATAACTTCACAGGATCAAACTATAGTCAAGAATGAGCTTATCAATATTATCAATAATGTGCTTTTACTTCACAATGGTCCAATTTACAAGTTCAAACTATCTCACCGTGACCTCTTAGGTGTTAGTGATATTGATCGATGGATTCTTCATTTATCTAGAGGTTCTACCAAGGAATTGGTACTTGAGATATGGAAAGGGCAGCGTTATAAGTTGCCTTCTTGTTTGTTCTCGTTTGAGAACTTGACTCATCTGGAATTATTTAATTGTTTGCTGAAACCTCCTTCGGCTTTCAAAGGATTCCGGAATTTGAAGAGCCTCGACCTTCAGCATGTTACCCTGGCACAGGAGGTGTTTGAGAATCTAATTTCTAGCTGTGCTCTGCTTGAGAGGTTGACGTTGATGAACTTTGATGGTTTTACTCATCTTAAAATCAATGCTCCCAATCTTCAATTTTTTGACATTGGAGGTATTTTCGATGATGTTAGTTTCGAGAATACTTCTCTGTTGACTCTGGTTTCCATTGGATTGTATGCGAATGTCCGGAATGTGTCTCATGGGAGTTCTAGTAAATTCCTCAGGTTTTTTGTCAATCTGCCCCATATTCGAAGGCTTGAGATTCAGAGTTACTTTATTAAGGTAATTTCTCCACCAATCTTATTTTTAGTACTTCAGTCTCCCTTGAAATCATAAAGAGCATCTAAAGTAATTTAATTGTTTTTGAACGGCATCAATTTGTGCCTTTGTTATACCCGTAATATTAAGATTTGAAAATTTTTTTTTTTTTTTTTAAGGGTCAGTGGAAAAACGCTACCTTATTATAAGATTTCCAGGTTATTCCATCATTTTGTCTCTCTTCTGTCCTCCAGTATTTGGCTCTCAGCAAAGTTCCAAGCAGGTTGCCAAAACCATGCATGGATTTGAACTACATTTCTATACGCATAAATTTCAATGACTTTGAAGAGAATTCCGCTGCCTTGTGCATCTTGAAAAGCTGCCCCAATTTGCAAGAAATAGAGATGTTGGTAAGTGACCTCTTATGTGCTTATGTGAAATTTTATGTAAGTGACCCAATTTCCAGGCCAGTGTTTTTTTTTTTTTTTAATTGTCTGATTATATCCGATGCCACTACATGGGGGAACTACAAGTTTCTGATATCTAGCATCCATGTAGGCTCGCCCAGAGGAACAAGCTGATGAGGAACCACAAACTGGTTTCTGGGGAGATGACCAGTGGAAGTGCCTATTTGGCCAACTGCGACTAGTGAAAATGGTTGGCATCTCTGGCATCAGATCTGAACTTGATTGCATTAAGTTTCTGCTTTCAAACTCTCCTGTGCTTGAGCAGATGACTGTTAAGCCTGCTTCCATCGAGGGGGCATGGGAGTTGGTCAAAGAATTGCTGCGCTTTCGGCGAGCCTCAATCCAGGCAGAAGTCATTTATCTGGAGCCATAACTATGAACTGTGGGAGTTGGGCAGGCACTGTTACTGAAAAATACTTCCCATCTAAATGTAAATAGAAAATAAACCTTTTCTGTGTCTGCACCTTCCATTCATGTTTTGATTAAAACACTGGCCTGTTACAATTAGCAAGTTGTTATTATCTATTAATCTGAAATCATGTGCTTGAGTGCATGACTTAGCTTCTGGTTTTTGCTGCCATTTTATGGTTGGTTGTGCGAGCTCTTTGACTGTCTTGCAGTGTTTTCATGTTTAGCAGTCGGGGTGAAATTGTTTTGACAATGTTTTGTGCTAATATTTTCTTTTCAGCTTAATGAGCTTCTCCTCTTGTGCATCAATGGTGGTTTTGGAGATCACGATGTCCAAAGAACATATCTTTTTACTTGTAAATTTAAGCATACATGGTCTCTTTTGATAGAATTAGCCGTGTGTTGTCTCCTTTTTATGTTGGAAAGTCATCCACCTTAATTCTTTCAGAGTGAAATTGAATTCCATGATTGGATTTGATTGAACATTCTTTCATTTGCTTTGGTTGATCTCCATCTACTCTCCTAGCAAAGGCCATCCGTCTCAAATTTTTATTTATTTTTTTATATCAGTATATCAATTAAAATTATTAAAAAAATAAAAAAATACATTAATTTAATATTTTTTTAATTACAATATACTCATAAACACTCACTTAAAGGAAGCCAAAGGATGGCTCTTAATAATTAATAATTTAAACAAATTTGGGATGTAAAAACTTTTACTTGTGAAATCTAGCAGCAACTAAATCCAAATTTACTAGATACAGACTTCACCTTTGGATAATTATAATTTTATTTCTTTTGTCTTGTAGTTTATTTATTTAATTTTTTTTTATACAGAATGAATTTTTTTTTATCACAAATTATATCAAATTTTTTTAGATCAAGATATAGTTCCAAATACTTTAGATCACTTAGATTTATTTTTTTTATTTACCTATTGCCTTTTCTCCTATCTCTGTTTAGAAAACACACATATTTAAATCAATTATAAAAATAAAAAATTAATCAATTAAATTCAACATGAGAATGTGATTAAAAAAAACTATTTGATTAAATAAATATATCATATTTAATTATTTTTGTTTTATTAATCATAGAAATTGTTTTTTAATTGGATAATGACACCTAAGAAAAAAACTCAAATTCAATATAGTTTCATTGATTGTGATAAATAAATAAATTAGATAATTAAAACATTATTATTATTATTATTATTTTCTTGAAAAAACATTATTGTTGTTATTGAAAAGAAGTAAAAAGGGTTAAGAAAAAAATAATAAATGGGTATTATCGTCAATTCAAGAAACATTATCCCCTTCGCTCAACGTCCATCTTCACCCTCTCAAGAAGCCATCGCTAAAACCTTTCCCTCTGGCTAATGGAAGTTTGAAACCGGGAAAATGGCAATCTCAATCGCCTCTCTCACAACATCACTCTCTTCACTCTCATTTTCGTCTCAAATCTCCCAGAAACCAAACACCCTCTCATTTTCCCGGTCCAATTCTCTTTCTTTCCCACTCTCCCACCCTTCCAAACAACCCCTTACTCTCCGTGTTTCCGCCACCGTTGCCTCGCCTGAAACCACCACCACCACCACGGACCTTAAGAAATTAGTGAAATCGAGACTTCCTGGTGGTTTCGCCGCTCAAACTATTCACGGCACTGGCCGCCGTAAATGCGCTATTGCGCGTGTTGTTCTTCAGGAAGGCACTGGCAAGGTTATCATCAATTACCGTGATGCCAAGGTCAATGACAATGCCAATTCTCCATCTCTTTTACATTTTCTCTCAATTTTCTTGCTATATTATTGTTTTAAAAAATGGGTTTTAATCATTTGATGATTTTATCTCAATTTTATCATCGTATAAGTTAATAAACTTTCTGGGAACTGTGGCTTTTTGGTTGCTGGATTGTTCTTTATATTCTCATTTTATTCTATGCTTCTCTAGTGATTGCAGCCACACTGAAACGGGTTTTCAGGATTTTATCAGTAAACATCCATTTTTGTTACCTGAAAGCTTGTTTCGTGGAAAATTTACATGGTACAGCAGGCTGTTTTATGAGCAATGAGTGTGTTTGATTCTTGTCAATTCTCCAATACACAAACATTTGAGAGAAATAAAAACTGAATTAAGATTATGATTGTTATAGTTATTGCTCATTGCAACTGTCCTGGTCCTTGTTCCAGTAAAGTTTTCATCTTTCTTGAGATACATTGCCGGTGATCTAGTTCCAGTCCCCATGAAGCAGGTTTAGGGAAGTTGCAATACTTTTTTTGGATGGACAAAGTGTTGTCAGTAGTAAAAACCTGCACCTCTCTGACTGCAAATCCAATGACTTGTAAGTTAAATCAAAGCGGTAGATTTTTTGAATGAGCACATACCTTTCAATGAGCAGAAGTTCATTTTTCACGCGTTCATCCCAATTCCAATTGATACAATAGATACCAAAGTTCCATGTCCACAAATGAGGATGGCAATTTATATCTGCATTGCAGCCCTGTTGCACAGCATGTACTTGTTATACCATAATCTGGCCTTTGAGTTCTGACTATTGCTGTGATCATGCTACTCTTTTGCATTCGTTTTTGTTTCCCTGCATGTTATGCATCCTTTGTGATGGGGATTTCTATCACTGTATAGGAATATCTTCAAGGCAATCCATTGTGGCTTCAATATGTGAAAGTCCCACTGGTAACTTTGGGGTATGAGAGCAGCTATGACGTGTTTGTCAAAGCTCATGGAGGTGGCCTCGCTGGTCAGGCTCAAGCAATCTCCCTTGGTGTTGCCCGCGCATTGCTAAAGGTGAGTCAGGACCATAGAATCCCTTTGAAGAGGGAAGGGCTTCTAACCAGAGACTCGAGAATAGTTGAGAGGAAGAAGGTTGGTCTCAAGAAAGCTCGCAAGGCCCCGCAATTTTCCAAACGTTAAGGTTGGATATTATTGCTCAAGTCTCCGCTTATCTGCCTTTGTTTGTACATGTTCTTGTAGCTTGGTCTGTTAAAAATAATTCAATGTATTTCAGCATCAGATACAATATGATTTTTGGGTGAGCAGAAGGAATTTATTTTCAGTGATTTTGTTTTTCATTTGGAGGTCTGTTGAACCTTGAATTGTTCATCTTGGGTTAGAAATGCCTGTAGAACTGAGAGGGGTGGATTTTTACCTCCCAGACCCATCCACAGGAGTGGGGGAAGCGGATTTTTTTCATCTTGTTTTTGGTTAGAGATGCTCGTGCTTTTTCATTGAAGGCTGAGTTTGATACGGAAAAAGAAGAATAGTTGTGAATTATACCAGCAGTTGCTTCGTTTAGGAAATCAACTTGCATTACCATGAATTAGTACCAAGCTGATGCTGCATCTGCAGTGGAGAAATATAACTGCTTCAGGCACGATGACAGGAGATAAAATGGGCAAATGAAAATAAACACGATGCTTACATGCATCAAAAGTTTATAGAGGAAAAGCACACCTGAAAATGGTTGATCACCCGGACGGGAAAAGAGAGGTCACTTTGTGCTCCTGTCCGATGGCAGATGCAAACACCATTTATATCAGAGTTTGAGCTTGTTAGCTTGTTTTTAAACATCTCCTATGACTTGTCACTGCAACTTAGCTTCAAGATACATCTCTGGTCTCGTCTCTTTATCACCTTTGATTGATGAGTAGCTAGGGTTAGATTGATATAAAATCAACAGGTAAGATATTTTAATAAATTATTAGAGCAGCAAGGAGCCATGAGGATATGGAAGTTCACTGCTACAGTGGACTGTAAAACAGGGTGATCGATAGAGTTTAGGCATATCGTTGACTTTGATAATGGGGCTTGCTTGTAAGGCCCTCCCGAGAGTAGAATAGGCGAGGATCTCGGGTATTGGAAAATCCAGGCCCATGATGCTCACGTCCTTGCGGTATCCTTCTATGATTCTAACAGATTGATGGAACCGAGCTGAACCAGGAGAAAGAATCGTACGATTAGCTTTGTTCAGTTTTATATTTAAAAAAATAAAACAAGTTTAGTTTAATTTGTAATCTATTTACTTGGATTGTTTTTTATATGACTTAATCTAATATATCTTTAGTTTATAATATGTTTTTAATTTATAATGAGTTTTTAGATTTGATTTGATTGAATTTAGTTTAGTTTTCAGTTTTAAAATAATATTCTAAAATCTAAAATCAGAATAAAACCAAACATAATTTTAAAAAAAATCCAAACCAAAATTATCTAAAAAATTCAAAATAATATTCAGTTCAGTTAATTTAAAATCAATTTTTACAAATATTTTGTTGAAATAAGCTATTTCTTATATAACATGCTTGAACTTATTTGTATGTTTATTTTTTATTATTATTAATATGAATGTCCGGGTTAACTTGTATTCACCTTGACTAATCTCACGAGCCCTGAAATGAATGATCATATAAGCTTTTAGTAATCCTGAGATTTATAAGGCTTGAACTAATAATCTTTAAATAATAAATTTAAAATTTGACCAATTAAACTGATTAAATAATAATTTTATTTAAGATAATTAAATCCATCTAGATAACATGTGACTTGTCGTTCAATATTTTTTCGAATGGATGACATGTATGAACAGTGAACTAACACGGTATATTATATTAAGCATTTAGTTAGTGTATGTCTTGGTTTGGAGAGTGATTGGAAACACGATGTAAATTATATTTTAAAAAAATAATTTTTTTATTTTTTTTTAATATTTTCATATATTTTGATGTGCTGATGTAAAAAATAATTTTTAAAAAATTAAAACATTTTTATTTTAATAAATTTCTAAATAAAAAACATTTTAAATCACTATTTCTATTCGAATCTCAAACAAATTTGTTACTGGATAAATAACAAGGGCTTCAGACAATGTCACAAGTTCAAATCCAATCATGGAAATTGAACCCTTTAACGCAGTAAATAATGTGTCGTTCATATATATTTTTTTTTTCAAGAAATGAAGAGGAGGATGACATGCTACATGCTTGAGTTGAGATTAAGGTTATGTGTTCAAATTTTATTTAAAGCAATTAAATAATTTTAGGTGATAAACAATATGTTGTTCATGTGCTTTTTTTTTAACAAATAAAATATCATACATTACTTATAAAAATAAAATAAAAAATAAAATTTTAGACGTGCCTCGTGTCCATACCCTTTGATTTTTTTAAACATTGGTCATTTTATCCTTTATTTTGTTTTTTTTTTATATATTTTTTTCAGTTTCATTATTTAATGTTTTTCTAGTTTTTTATCTATACTTTTTTCTTCGTCATTTAATAAAAAGTTTTATTTAATTTTTATAATTTGATTTGATATTAGATTAATAATAAATTAGTTTTTATACTTGTTTTTATCATATAATACAAGTTTTTGTTTTTTATTTATTTTCATCGTTTAACATGTGGTTTTTAATATTTTTGAGATTTTTTTTTAATTTCTTAATTTATTATGAGATTTTTATTTAATTTTATATTTAGTATTAAGGTAATTTAATATGTTTCAATTTTTTTTTTATCATTTAACGGGTGGCCTTATACATTTTTTTAAAATGATTATTTTATCAATATCTTTTTATTCTGCATGTCTTTTGTAGAATAATTTCTAAATATATGTTTTGATTAATATCTATTCTCTATAAATTTTGATAAATTTTGATGGTCTTGTTTATTTTTTTGAAATAGCTATTATTGATTAATTATGTTGTGTATTTTAGCTTTTTTAAAGGTTCGTAAAATTCATGTGTAATGTTTTTATATATATATATATAACTTGTATGGATTTAATATGTATTTATATTACTGCTAACACATGCAATCTTGTGCAGTATTGTTTTTTAATTAATAAATTTTAACGTTGTATTGATTTCTATCATAAATCAATCTTAATAAATAAATACATAACACTGTAATATTAAATATTTTTAATTTTTATTAACTTGTTAATTGTTTTAAATTATATTTTTATTTACCATTCATGAATTATTTTGTAAATAAAAATCTGACTCATTTATGAAATTTTCAATTTATATATATATATTTATTGTTTTTTTAATGTAATAAAACATGTTAAAAAAATTTACATGCTTAAAGTTTTCTAATGTACTCATGTATTTAATTTTACCTTATTCTTAAAATTTCTCAGTTTTTTTCTTTAATTTTTTTATAAATATTTTATTATCTATAATTTTATTTTTCAATTTTATGAAGCCAGTATAACCTATATTATTAAATTTGTCTTTTTTTTAAAAAAAAAACATATCTGCAACGTCTGAATATTTTAATGAATAAACAATACAAACCAAGTGCTGACACCACCCAGTATCTGTTTTTATTTTGTGGGCAAAAACACTCTCATCACTGATTAGAAAGGAAGAGGGGTGGTCCCCGCAGGGCAGAACAATATCAGGAAGTGTACCACGATTTGAAAAGGCAAGTCGGTTTCACATCATCCTTATGATATTTATTTAGAACCTTATGATATTTATTTAGAACCTGCGTATTATAATTATTTTTTAAAATATTTTTTATTTAAAAGAATATATTAATAATATTTTTTTATTTTTAAAATTATTTTAAAAATTAAAATGATTAAAAAATATATTAATTTAAAATAATAAAAAAAATTAATTTTTTTTAAAATTCTTTTCAACCTGCCTTTTAATCTATACAAAATTTAAGTTATCAGTTCCACAAGATCTAAAAATAATGTTTTTTTAATTATTTTACATATAAAATAAACCGACCCTCCATAATAAAAAAATCTCTATATTTATTTAATTTTTTTATTTTTTAATCAGAAACGCGTAAAACGTTGAGACGTGTGAAAGTTGAATGGATAATGTTTGTAGATAGAGTTGAAAGTTTGAAACCATGTTTTTTAATTTTTTTTTCATATTTTTTAATTATTTTAATATATTAATTAAAAAAATTTTAAAACCAAAAAATATTATTTTAATATATTTTTAAATAAAAAAATATTTTAAATAATAATCACTACTATATTTACCGACTTTCTTTTAAAAAATGTCAGTGGACCGCGTAAATATAAAGCAACCTGGCGGTCCACCTAACCTTCTCATATTAATATAAGAATAAATCTTGGCCGTATATCTTGTAATTAAGAAATTAATCCCAGCCATTAACTCCAGCTCTTCGATCTATAAATAGAGGCACCCATTCATACAATTCTTTACCTGCAAGCCATCCTGCGAGGCATTGATCTGGTCTCTTTCTTGGTATTTCCTTCGGCTTCAAGTTCTTGGTATTTCCTTCTTCGTTTACTTCTTTCGATCTTTTTGCTAATTAGGGTATCAGCAATCTGTGGATGCTATGGTTTCAGCAATCTGTGGATGCAGGGTTTCAGCGACAAGGGGAAACTAGGTTTTGTCATACGATCCGTAAATTATGATTTTGTTCTCCTGCTCTACGCAATTAGGGTTTCTCGATTTACGAAATCTTCTCCTGATATTGAATAGTTTTAGATCGTGTTGCATATGCTTGGAGTTTGGATCATCTTCTGTGCCTCTCGTGTTTGATTTGCCTTTAAATCTTTACCTTGAATTTGGATAATTACTCAAATTCACATGATAGACAGTTGATTTTGTCACTTCCAGGATTGAAATCGTTTGGATATGTTTATTTGGTTGTAATCTTGACGTGTAGAAGATCCTGCCTTGAATTTCCTTTCCTTGCGTTGGATTTCATCCTCTCTGCAATTTATTATAGTTCTGATTTGTGGTATTTGGAGCGGGTCTATATTGGAAGCTTTAAGCTAATGTTTGAGGAAACAAGGATTCAAAGAATTATTTTCTACATAATTTTTTTTTTGGGAACACTTGACAGTGCTGGGGGGCGAGTTATGTGAGAAAATTTTGTCTGGCTGGTTTGATTCCGTTACTTCTTCTTCACGCGATTCTGAATTAATTTAACAAGTCTTTTTTGCAAAATAGTGTCACACTCTTCTCATTTGTGCGATCATGATGCTTATAGCAGGGCATGGTGACCCCTATCTTTATAATTAATCTTTTTGGAACCTGTGACAGTGCTGGAGGGCAAGTTATGTGAGAAAATTGTCTGGCTGGTTTGGTTCCTTTACTTCCTCTGTAGTTTGCGCGATTCTGAATTAATTTAACAAGTTGTTTTTGCAAGATGGTGCCAAACATTCCTCATTTGTGCGATCATGATGCTTATAGCAGGCATGGTGACCCCTAACTTTATAATTATTCTTTTTGGAACCTGTGAGTGTGCTGGAGGGCGAGTTATGTTGAGAACATTTTGTCTGGCTGGTTTGGTTCCTTTATTCCCTCAGTTTGCGCGATTCTGAATTAATTTAACAAGTCTTTTTTTGCAAAATGGGATCGCACTTCTCATTTGTGCGACCATGAATGCTTATAGCAGGGCATGGTGACCCCTAACTTTATAATTATTCTTTTTGGAACCTGTGACAGTGCTGGAGGGCGAGTTATGTTGAGAACATTTTTTCTGGCTGGTTTGGTTCCTTTACTTCCTCTTCAGTTTGCGCGATTCTGAATTAATTTAACAAGTCTTTTTTGCAAGATGGTGTCACACTTCTCATTTGTGCGATCATGATGCTTATAGCAGGACATGGTGCCCCTAACTTTATAATTATTCTTTTTGGAACCTGTGACAGTGCTGGAGGCGAGTTATGTTGAGAACATTTTGTCTGGCTGGTTTGGTTCCTTTACTTCCTCAGTTTGCGCGATTCTGAATTAATTTAACAAGTCTTTTTTGCAAAATGGTGTCACACACTCTTCATTTGTGCGATCATGATGCTGATAGCAGGGCATGGTGACCCCTAACTTTATAATTATTCTTTTTGGAACCTGTGACAGTGCTGGAGGGCGAGTTATGTTGAGAACATTTTGTCTGGCTGGTTTGGTTCCTTTACTTCCTCAGTTTGCGCGATTCTGAATTAATTTAACAAGTCTTTTCTGCAAATTGGTATCACACACTCCTCATTTGTGCGAATGATGCTTATAGCAGGGCATGGTGTCCCCTAATTTTATAATTAATCTTTCTGGAATCTGTGACAGTGCTGGAGAGCGAGTTATGTGAGAAAATTTAGTCTTGCTGGTTTGGTTCCTTTACTTCCTCCAGTTTGCGTGATTCTGAATTAATTTAACAAGTCTTTTTGGCAAATTGGTATCATACTCTTCTCATTTGTGCGATCATGATGCTTATAGCAGGCATGGTGTCCCCTTAATTTATAATATTTTTTGGAAACCTGTGACAGTGCTGGAGGGCGAGTGATGTGAGAATTTTGTCTGACTGGTTTGCTTCCTTTACTTCATCTTCAGTTTGCACGATTCTGAATTAATTTAACAGTCTTTTTTGCAAATGGCATACTCATTTGTGCGGTCATAATGCTTATAGCAGGGCATGGTGTCCCCTAATTTTATTCTGGCTTGCTGTCAACAATTCTCATTCCATGCCACTTATTTTAGATGCTGTTTGTTTGTGGCTCCCAGGACCCCTTTAGTTTTTGAATGGAAAATGAAGTCTGCTTTTTCAGTGCTTCAAGGAATGTTTGGGCTGGCATATTTCGGAATCAACACTTGTGCGGTCAATGATGCTTATAGCAGGGCATGGTGTCCCCTCACTTTATTTTGGATTGCAGTCAACAATTCTCATTCCTAACCTACTTATCCTAGACGCTGTTTGTTTGGCTCCCAGGACCCCTTTAGTTTTCGAATGGAAAATGAAGTCTGCTTTTTCAGTGCTGCAAGGAATGTTTGGGCTGGCATATTTCGTAATTAACTCGGCGTTGCTTGGGCTGCTTCTTTTCATTTTCACTCCGCCAAGATTTTTTATAGCTGATAACTTTTCAACACTTATGGACCAAGTATCTTTAACTTTGATTTCTCATTTTGATCAATAATTTTACGTTGGCCTTTTGTTTTGCATGTTTTCTTGGCCTTTTGTCAGTGGTTTTATGTTAACTTCTACTAGCTTCATATCTAACTTCAGCAACAGGGCTGTTTTCTTTGCTCTTTTATCTCTATATCCTTTTCAACTGCTGACGGCTCTCTCAACAATTCTTTTATTTGTTTTATTCTGTGCAGATATTTTCTAGATGACTATGTTTTCCATAAGATCACCAAGTATTTCCTAACTTTGCTTTTCTGATTCAGCTTCTGATCGTAGATAAAAAAAAATGTTTCATTCTAGTCAATAAGTTTAATTTACCAGAACATAACTAGTGTCTAACCTTCTCTCACTTGTTTTTCTAGGATCCTTGCATTTTATCAAGGAATATATATGGGCTGCAATTTTTTGGGAGTATTTATTCCATTAACTACCCTTGTCCTTCCTCAGCTTGTATTATTCTGTCTTGCATTAAAATTTTGATTGTTTAGCCTAAGATTCCAATTATGTGTTTTCCAGGAGCATGGAGTTGAACGATGGATTTTTTTTATTACATGATGCTTTGGAACCTGCTGTCCTCTTTCTAATTTTGTATTTGTAACTTCCTCAGTTTCTATATTTGTACATTACCCAGTTCTACTACTTTAATAGAGGTTGGGTGTGAATTGTAATTGTGTGTTCTTTTAGGGATCTATCAAGCATTATAGGGAATGCCCTCAAAGTAAACAAGGAATTATTACTTGGTGCAGTCTGCTTAAAGGAGGTGGTTTCTTGATACTGGTTCTACCAGCTTCAAGTCTAAGCTTTACCACTAGGATCCATTTTTTATATTCTCTCGTTTTGTTAGATATTTCTATGTTAATTTTTATTTCATTTTGTGCAGATGTTTCTAGATGATGATGTTTTCAAGAACAATGCACCCAGTGTCTTGTAATTGTTTTTTCACATTTTAATCTACAATTTGTTCTTGGTTTTACAAAACAGTAACTTTTATCTCCTCGTTTGTGTTATTTTCCAGGACCATTCATGCTTGTTAAGGAGACCATGACCTAGAGTTAAGCCCTGGGAGTGTTCAATATGTTAACTTCTCCTTTTCTCTACCTGGTTATTATATTTTAGTCTCAAGTTTTGAGTGTGTTATTCCAGTAGCATGGACTTTGAGCATTTGAGTCTTTTACTCGTGCCAACAAAATTGCAGTGACCTCAGTTTTTGCTGAGATCATTTATGTTAGTGCTTGACCTTTAGTTGGACACTTTTCTAAGATCCTTTTAAATTTATCAAAGACCATTTTGAACTACAATCAACCCAGGAAGCATTACCTACATCTTTTCCTTTCTTTGCTTGTATTTTCCTTTTATCTTGCATCAAGATTTTGAGTGTCTGGTTTAAGGTTCTAATTTATGTCTTTCCAAGAGCATGATGTTCGAACAATGAGTGTCTGGCTTAAGATTAATAAAAAAAATTTAACCCTGGCCAGTCTTCATTCTATAAATAGAGATCATCAACCTCACAATCCATTACATGCAACTGCAAAATTATGGAACTATGTCTTTCTTTACCCTTTTGGTTTCAGATTCTTGGCAGCCATCGTCTCTCTTCTTCGTTTCTTTCTTTTGGTCTTTGTGCTAGTAGCTCTCTGCAATCTTCTGCAAACTGTGAAGGCCAGGGTTTCAGTGATGAAGGAAATTTATGTTTTCTTGAGCTATGAAGTTTTTACAGTGATGATGAATATTTTTAGTTCATTTTGCTTATAAATGGAGTTTGGATCCTCCTGTGGCTGTTTTGTTTAATTTGCTTTTGATTCTACTACTTCCAGGATTGAAATTAATTGGATATATATTTATTGGAATCTTGGTGTGGAAAAGTTTCTGCCATGTTTTTTTGTGATAGAGAATGGTACAACAGTTTTGACAAGTTTTGTGTCCTTGATCTTCCTTACCCGGTTTTTCATATGCTTTCATCAATTTTTTTTGTCCTAGTTTTGCTCAGTGGCATTGGATGTTTCAAGAGAATCCCTGACTAACAGGGAAGTAATGGTACGAGGCTAATCAAGCTGTCAATTTGAGAAAACATATATGTCAGATTTATTTTGGAAAGAATATTCTGCTATTCTCATACAAGTCAGATTCTTTTTGGACCCTACTTGACAGTGATTGGAGTGCTGCCATGTGAGAAATTCTAGCCTAGCTGGTTTGATTTCCTTTCCTTCTCCTCAGATTGCACTGTTCTGAATTAAATAAAGCTATTCTTGGCTGAATGCTGTTATACTCTGCATTTGTACTGATCATGTTGCTTTCAGGAGGGCACAGTGTCTCTTAACTTTATTTTGGTATTGCTGTCAGCATTCTTATTTTTCACCATTTGTTTTAGATTCTGTTTGTTTGAGGTTTCCTAGGACCCCATTTGTTTTGTAATGGAAAACAAAGTGTGGTTTGCTGCAATGAATGTTTGGCTGGCTAAGTTCTGGAACTAACTTGACATTGATTGAACCAATAACTTTTCAACAGTGATAGATCAAGTGTCTTCAACTTTCTTCTCTCATTTCAATCAATACATTTGTATTGGCCTTTTTCTTTGCATGTTTTTCCTGGATCCATTCAGTTTTTGAGGAACATACAAGACTGATCATGCTGGAGTGTTAAATGCATTGCAGACCATTCAATTTCAATGCTTGTTATATTTTTTGTGGCACTAGGACATACTAGTGCTATTTCTAAGCTTTGGTTTTCAGGGTCATTGACTTCGCTCAATAAGAGTTATGCTATGAAGCTTTTGAAACTTGCGTTGGAGACTAAGTTCCTCTGAGTCCTGTATAATCCAGACTGGTTAAATAGGTAGCATTTGGGTTTGATTGTGTGTTCTTCCAAGATTTGCTTGAGATTTTTGCAGTGGTTTTTTTGTTACCTCCGAGCTGCTTCAAATTTTACTTGCGATGGGGCTGTTTTCTTTACTCATTTCTCTCCATATCACTTTCAACTTCAGACAACTGTGTCAACAGTTGTTATACTTGCTTATTTTTGTTTTATTTTGTGCAGATTTTTTCTAGATAATATTTTGAATAAGATAGCACCAAGTATTTCCTAACTTTTCCCTTTCATTTATTTCAAATTAGTGTTTCTTAACTTTGTATTTTTGATTCTAGTCAACATGTTTTAATTTATACTAAAATATAACTTGTGTCCGATGTTTGCTAGCATGTTTTTCCAGGATCCCTCCAAGTTATCAAGGAACATATGTGGATTATGATTGCTTGGAGGTGTTTATTTCAGAGTACTCTTTCCTCTGCCTTGCATTAAATTTGAGTGTTCAGACTAACATTTTGATTGATTTTTTTTTTCTAGAAGCTTATAGTTGGACAATGGTGATTCTTTGCAACTTGCTCTTCTATTTTAAATCTGTATTTGTATATACAATTTCTTCTTTAATTCTTTTAGGATTGTAGCAAGCATTCTAGGATATGGGCAACTCGGTGCTGTCTGCTCAAGGCAATGGTTTTTGTTACTGGGTCTATCAGCTTCAAATCTAAGCTTTATCAGTAGGAGCCATCTTGTTTTACCTTGTTTTTCTTATAAATTCTTTTTTTGCCTTGCTTTGGAATCTCTCTCTCAACATTTTTATGTTCATTACTTTAATTCCATTTTGGGCAGACATCTAGATGGAGTTTTCTGAGAAAAATGCATCTAGTGTCTTGTAATATTATTTTACATTTCAATCCACCGTTTTTCTTGACTCTACAAAATATTACTGTTGTTTGCTTCTTTGTTTGTTTTTCCAGTATCCTTCTTGTTTTCAAGGAATGCATATGAACTCGAGTTTATAACCAGGGAGTGTCAAGTATACTATGTGCTTATTGTGTTGTAGTAAGTTTTTGTTTGTGTTATGCATATGAACTCGAGTTTAAGTTAGGGAGTGGTGTACGTGCTGTATTGTATTGTAGTAAGTTTTTGTTTGTGATATTCCAGTGAACAATTGAGTCTTTTGCTTGATGCTCATGATTGCTGTGAACTAAGTTTCTGCTTTGCTGTTTTAAATGCTTCCATCTGTTTAATAGAGCTACAGTTCCAGATTACTTGTGTAAGTAGAATTTTACCTTCAGTTGCATGTTTTTGTAGGATCCTTCCAAAATGTATCAAAAACCATATTTGGATGACAATTAGATCCGGAATCATTGCCTACATCTTTTCCTTTCTCTGCTTATATTTTTTTGCCTTTATGGAACTTTGAGTGTATGATTTAAGATTCCAACTTCCTGTCTTTCCAGGTGCATGAAGTTGGAACTATGAACATCTTTTATACGTGATGCTTCAAAATTTGGTGTGCTTATAAGTGATTCTTTATCTCTGCTTTTCTATCTTTTAATAAAATTTCTACTTGTTTAAAAGGAGCTAGGCTTTAAGTTTCAATTTTGTGTTCTTTTAGGATACCATCAAGCATTTAGGCAATGGTTTGAAAGTAAACAAGGAATTATAATTCCAGCTCCAAGCTAAGCTCCACCAAGAGGATCTATTTTTCTTTACTATTGTTTTCATTGTCAGTTTTCAACAGTGATGGATCAAGTGCCTTCTCCTTTTGTCTTCTAATTTCAATCTTTAAATTTGTGTCTGCTTTTTGTTTGCATTTTCTTCAGGATTTGTTTAGTTTGAAAGGAACATATAACACTAGGATCACCCTTCAATTTAATGCTTTTTGTATGTTTCTGCGTGGCACTGGGACATACTAGAGTGCTTATTTGTAAGCTTTTGGTTTTCAAGTTCATGGAGGCATATATGGTGCTTTTGATACTTAGACTGGTGACTAAATTCATCTTTAATTTCTTTTCCAAGTCTTATATAATTTATACAGGTTAAATAGCTAGCTTTTGATATTAATTGTGTCTTCTTCCCCTAATCTATCGTCAACTGTTTAGAGGAAATTTGGTGGTTTACTTGTGCTTTTTGTAGTGGCTGCTTGTTACTTTCTACCAACTTCAAATCAACTTCACCAATTGTGCTGTTTTTTTCATCTCTCTTTTTTCCCCATTTCAACTTCTGACCATTCTTCTGCTTGCTTAATGTTCTTATATTTCGGGCAGATACATTCTGGCTGATAGTGTTTTCAACAAGATTACACAGCTTCTCAAGATGCCTTTCCATTTTAGATCAAAAAGAGTTTTTGTTGAACTTTGCCTTTTCATTCTAGTCAACGAGTTCTTATATTTACTAAAATATAGCTAGAGTGACCTGTACTTGCAAACTTTTTTTCTAGGATCCCTCCAATTTATCGAGGATATGGACTGCAGTTATGTGGGAGTGTATTTCATTACTTACCTACCCTTTCCTTTATGTGCTAGTATTTTTGTCTTTCTCTAAGTTGTCTTTTCTGGAGAATGAAGTTGATGAGTTTTTTTTCTCTTACATGAGGCTTTGGAGCTTGCAGTCCTTTTTTAACTCGGTGTAGTGGTTTGCAGGCAAGGATGTTTTCAAGAACAATGTACAGGTATTGTTTTCCGGGTCATGGACTTCATGCAATGAAAGCGCTTAAATGGTGCTTTCGAAACTTCCACTGGAGATTAAATTCATCTTCAATTCCTTTTCCAAGTCTTATATAATTTATACGGGTCAAATAGCTAGCTTTTGATATTAATCGTGTCTTCTTCCCCTAATCTATCATCAACTGTTTAGAGGAAATTTGGTGTAGTTTACTTGTGCTTTTTGCAGTGGCTGCTTGTTACTTTCTACCAACTTCAAATCAACTTCACCAATGGTGCTGTTTTTTCATCTCTCTTATTTCCCCATTTCAACTTCTGACGATTCTCTTGCTTGCTTAATTTTCTTTTATTTTGTGCAGATACTTTCTGGCTGATAGTGTTTTCAACAAGATTACATTGAAAGTTTCTTAAGATGCCTTTCCATTTTAGATCAAAACGAGTTTTTGTTAAACTTTGCCTTTTCATTCTAGTCAACGAGTTCTTATATTTACTAAAATATAACTAGTTTGACCTTTACTTGCAAAATTTTTTCTAGGATCCCTCCAATTTATCGAGGATGTGGACTATAGTTATGTGGGAGTGTTTATTTCATTACTTACCTACCCTTTCCTTCATGTGCTGGTATTTTTGTCTTGCTCTAAGTTGTCTTTTCTGGAGAACGAAGTTGATAATGAGTTTTTTTTTTCTTACATGACACTTTGGGGCTTGCAGTCCTCTTTGAACTTGGTGTAGTGGTTTGTAAGCAAGGATGTTTTCAAGAACAATGTACAGGTATTGTTTTCAGGGTCATGGATTTCATGCGATGAGAGCGCTTAAATGGTGCTTTCGAAACTTCAACTGGAGATTAAATTCATCTTCAATTCCTTTTCCAAGTCTTATATAATTTATACGGGTTAAATAGCTAGCTTTTGATATTAATTGTGTCTTCTTCCCCTAATCTATCATCAACTGTTTAGAGGAAATTTGGTGTAGTTTGCTTGTGTTTTTTGCAGTGGCTGCTTGTTACTTTCTACAAACTTCAAATCAACTTCACCAATGGTGCTGTTTTTTCATCTCTTATTTCCCCATTTCAACTTCTGAAAATTCTCCTGCTTGTTTAATTTTCTTTTATTTTGTGCAGATACTTTTTGGCTGATAGTGTTTTCAACAAGATTACATAGAAAGTTTCTTAAGATGCCTTTCCTATTTAGATCAAAACGAGTTTTTGTTAAACTTTGCCTTTTCATTCTAGTCAACGAGTTCTTATATTTACTAAAATATAACTAGTCGCAAAATTTTTTCTAGGATCCCTCCAACTTATCGAGGATGTGGACTGCAGTTATGTGGGAGTGTTTATTTCATTACTTACCTACCCTTTCCTTTATGTGCTGGTATTTTTATCTTGCTCTAAGTTGTGTCTTTTCTGGAGAACGAAGTTGATAATGAGTTTTTTTTTTCTTACATGATGCTTTGGGGCTTGCAGTTCGCTTTTAACTTGGTGTAGTGGTTTGTAAGCAAGGATGTTTTCAAGAACAATGTACAGGTATTGTTTTCAGGGTCATGGACTTCATGCGATGAGAGCGCTTAAATGGTGCTTTCGAAACTTCCACTAGAGATTAAATTCATCTTCAATTCCTTTTCCAAGTCTTATATAATTTATACGGGTTAAATAGCTAGCTTTTGATATTAATCGTGTCTTCTTCCCCTAATCTATCATCAACAGTTTAGAGGAAATTTGGTGTAGTTTGCTTGTGCTTTTTGCAGTGGCTGCTTGTTACTTTCTACCAGCTTCAAATCAACTTCACTAATGGTGCTGTTTTTTTCATCTCTCTTATTTCCCCATTTCAACTTCTGACGATTCTCCTGCTTGCTTAATTTTCTTTTATTTTGTGCAGATACTTTTTTGCTGATAGTGTTTTCAACAAGATTACATAGAAAGTTTCTTAAGATGCCTTTCCATTTTAGATCCAAATGAGTTTTTCTTAAACTTTGCATTTTCATTCTAGTCAACGAGTTCTTATATTTACTAAAATATAACTAGAGTCTGACCTTTACTCGCAAATTTTTTTCTAGGATCCCTCCAATTTATCCAAAGCACTAGATGCGTCTTTAATTTGATTTACATCTATGCTTACTAATTCTCAAATAGAGGTAACATCTGTTACTAGGTTACTAGGTTTGCACATTTTTTATGGAAATTTGTTTTCAATTATTTTGTCTTGACATGTTATTCTCTCATATATATTTTCCCCTGTCAGCGGTTATTTTTCAACATTTTATTCTACACGTTACAGATGTTTTCAAAGATTTTGGACTTGCTTTGAGAAAGGTAGTGAATTAATTATTTTCCCTACAACTTGTAAACATGTTTCCTTAATTTTGTTTGTGTAATATAAATGAAAAATTTCCGCTTCTACTTCTTGCATTGATTCTAAGCTTTTCTGTGTTTTTGGGGGGTCGTACACTTACAAGTTAATTTGTTGCTTTTGGGTCTTTGTAACGTGTGACTTCTGATTGCTCCGCTTTTTCTTCTATATGCTCTTGGTTTAGGTTTGTTCCTTAAAAATTGTCAGGCCATCTATTTTGCAGGCAGAGCAAAGCTCAAAATTGTTAGGCATTGAGTAGTGTCTTTTACTTATGCTTTTGCTGATACATGATGTACTTTCCTTTCTCAGACTGGGGAGTGTGTAACTCAGTTCTATACGCATCTAGTTTGCTTTGGGTTCATCCTCTTTGTACATATGAAGTGATTGGCTGAATTTGTTTTTACCTTTCATCTTTTCAGGGTCCCAAGGCTCATTTATGAGGGTAGTGTTTCTTCAGGGTCTTGGTGATGTGACATCTGGTTAATCTTATTTTTTCCTCAAGCGCTTATTTAAGATTTGCTCTCTTTAAGTTATCTGATCCTCTGCTTTTGCAATTTGATTAGAACAAGCAAAGTTACAAGTGATCCAACTGTTGTTTACTAATGATATGGATCTGCAAATTTTTCCCGTGTAGCTATCTGCTCTGCCTTCATTGTGCTGTTATAGGTTTTTCCAAATGGCTCCTTTTCAAGTTCTCTATAACCAGAGTAACAAGGGCAAGTTGGTTTTTGTTGGTGTGCTCTTGTTTTAAGTTTTTTATAAAATCCTGAAACAGGAATGAGAATGGTGAAGCGAGTCCTTGATGCTTGGGGTTATTTTATATGAGTGTAATTGATGGATCAACTTCTTTTGGAGATATATGTTAAGATCAGATGGCAAGTGTTTCTAGAAGGGTTCCTTTTCTTTTAATTGATGTCCTTTGCGTCAACTCTTGTTCTTTTCATCAATATTTATCGGCTGATGAACTTGGATGAAGCTTATACTTGACGCATGTGGTAGGCTTGACCTTCCCCTCAACTCTCCTGACCCGTGTCTCTGTTGCTTATGCTCATTGTGTTTTAGGAACCAGTGGATGGCAATTGACCCATTGAAAGTGTTGCTGGCTGCTCAGTTTATGGCCGAGTCTGGCTTGGTCTTCCTATTAAATGGCAGTGATTACATGGCTGTTGGAGTTATTGATGGATGGCTAGTTATTGTTTGGTGAATTTGGTTTGCAGGGATTGCCAGCTGTGCTTCACTTTGGTATTTTGGCTTTTTGTTTTTTGCCTGAGCGTCTGCTATTTGAAGTTATGGTCCAATCATGTTGCCATATCAAATACTGAATTTTGCGTCATGGTTTGGGTTAAGAGCCTTTGGTAATATGTTGGATCTTGTAAAACTGTCGTTCACTTCTGAATACCTGTGTACCCCATCTGATGATATTGAAGGTGTTTGATATCTCCTGCATTATGTACGTGTGAAAAACGGAGTTGTTGTCGTTGGAATTGTCAAGTTGCTTTGCATGGATCGTGGTTTCTGTTTGTTCTTGATACACATCTTGTGTTGGACTGTCCTTGAATTTTGGTTCCGTGGTATCAGATTGTGGTAGTGAACGTTGATTTGTCAAGTGTTGTTCTAAGTGGAGCTACAGTTTTGCAAAGTATGCAGCAAATATGATTTTACATCTTAAGGTTTTTGAATGCTCGATTCTATAATCTTTACTGGGGTTCGTTTGATATCCATTGCTTTTATGATGTGCTTAGGCCTATGGCTTTTTGGAAGAGTTTGCTTGTTTCTCTGTGAGTGCTTGTTGGTACTTGTGTGTGGTTGAATGCATGTAACTCCGCCTGTGCTGCATTTCATAGCTCACAGCCGGTCTCAAGCCCGGGTTAAGGAGGAGAGATGCATGGCATGTAATATATGGTGATGGAGTTATATTATGCTGCACATCCAAGTGCTTATCTTTACTTTTGCTTTGTTGATATATCAGATCAGGGCATCAGGTCTGGTCTGCTGCTTATATGCCCCATTGATTTGGGAATAACGAGATGTTAAAATTGATTTGGGTTCACCGAATGAGGAGTCATGTCTCCTGTTTGGTGGGTGATTTTTTCTTGTAAATGGCCGTGGCATATTTAAATCTTTTGCTGTGGTTATAGAATCAGGGTTCTTTTAGATTTCCTTTGGTCTGGGGGGACTAACTAATGGGGGATGCTTTGCTGGAAAGAGTTGTTCAGCTTTTTCCATACTCTGCGCATTCTTAACTCAGTTACAAAGAATGTGTTACCCCTTTTTACCCTGCATGTAAATGTATCTGCTTATATATATATTCTCTTTCTTTTCGGCAAAGGCTTATCCGTGGTTTTGCCTTGAACAATATTTTTTTTGCGTCCAGTTGAATTCAGCTCACTGGATGAGAAATCATGAGAGATGTTCAAGGTTCTTTCTGCCAACCAGTAGTAATGGCTGTGAAAGACCGTGATGCTGGAACTTGAAGGCGATGGCGTGTTTTTTTGGTCTCCATGTATTAATTAATACTCGATTTACTGTTGTATTTATCTGTGCGCTGCACGAATAAATCAATAGAAAGTAAATTTTTCTTATTCTTTTGGAAGATTCTTAGTTTTTATTTGAATATTTGATCTCATGTTGTTCAATTCCTTGTCGTTTGGTTTAAGCCCCCCTCGAAGAGTCGTTAAATTTGCTTGAAAAGGGTTTGGTGCTGGCATGATTCATGTTCCCAGTTTTAGTTCCCAATGGAATCAAACGAAGTCTGGAAGCGCAATAATATACTACTGGTTGAGAGCGGGTTATGAACGAAAAGAAAGAGAGAGGGCCCTGATGGTTGAGAGCGGGTTTCAGCTTCTGTCAGAATTGAAATGCATTGCGTGAAGAATTTGTATATTTTGTACATCCATTTTCATTTATATGATCAGAAAAAGAAAAAAAGGTTTTCCAAGTTACCCTCAAGCCTTTCCGGTCAAAGTGCAGTCAACACAGAAGTTATCCTAATTGTAAAATCGCAATTGAGACCCTCAAGCCTTTCCGGTCAAAGTGCAGTCAACACAGAAGTTATCCTAATTGTAAAATCGCAATTGAGACGTGGAAGAAAGATGTTGTAGATTATAACTACTAGTCTATTATTTGGTTAATGAGGGCAATTGTAAAACCAACGTAGAATAGTTAAATTCAACTTTATTAAACTGTAAAAGTCGTTTTAAGATTATTAATAATAATCTATGGAGGTAAACATGATAATATTCAATACCGAAAAGGGTTTGATTCGGTCCATTTCTTCTTTGTTATAATCAACAAAGTTGCAAACTTATAATTATTTTGACCTAACTATTTAATATTTTTGGGTCTATTTTTGTGGTATTAATCTAAAAACCTTCAAAAGATTAGGTGTAACTTGCTGCCTTAGACAGTGATATCCCTGTCCCAGACACCCATGGGACAACCAATTCCTTCTATTCAAGTTATATAGCTTACAAGATTTGACCAGGTTACCTCGAAAGTGTGTCGATAAAAAAAAAACCTGATTTCTCTTTATTAAAACAATGTAGAAGATTTGACCAGGCAAGTAGGTTAACTCGAAAGTGTATGTCGGAAAAAAAAAACCTGGTTTCTTTTTATTAAAATAATGTAGTTTCAGACTTTAATGTTTTTATAAAAAAAAGTCAAAATTGAGTTGATTCGATCCTTGAACTTGGATTTCAACTGAGTTGTATCTTATTACTATGCCTCAAGCTATCCATCAACCAAAATTATACAATATATAAAAATAATAACAAAACAAATTTTTTATATTTAAATTTATAATTTATATCCAATAAAAACATGAACTTAGTTTTAAAATGATTTTTAAAAAGGTTAGAAAGAAAAAACGAAGAGCAACAGTACTATAATGACTTCAAGATTCATCAGCGAAATAATTTCAAGCTCAAGTACAAGACATCCATGTAACTAAGCTTGATTACCAGGTACAGGACATTACTATAATAACTTCAAGATTCATTAACAAAATAAGATCCATATAAACATCAGCACTCCATCTTTTGTATTCCCACTCCTTTCAATATCTCAAGACTGACCTACATGCAGAGGGATCCAGTCATACCTAAAGCACTGCTAATTGTAGCTGGTAAAACGTATAGTTATGCACACCAGACTGTAAATGCCTCAAGGTGACGGCCGGTGAAAAGTTAAATACCAAAAAGACCAATCCTTCTCGGTCACTGGATTAGCAGCTACCATCACGGCGAACTTCTGATAACAGCACTTGCTATTCATTTGAAGAAAAGAGGATCCCCTTTCACCTGCCACATCTCAAATAATTGCTTGGAATACTTGATGGTCAGTCTCTTGCAATCACGGAAGCCTCCTGGGTCATCTGCAAGCAACTCTATAGTTGATTTCTTCAGCTTCCCTTGGGGATCCCCATTGGTGAGAAACTCAACCAAAGCAGTACCCCTGGAGAAAAGTGTAAGGCATAGCAAAGCCTGTTATTGAGAACAATGGTAACAAGCAACAAGTGGAAAGTTAAAATAGAAAAGCAGAGAAAGATGTTATTTTCAGAGAGAAGTCATAATACTGGTGCAGGAGTCGTAAATAATGATCACAAACCAAGATAGAGCAGTTACTTGAGAGTACAACTAGTGGCAGATTTTATTCTTCTTCTAGGGTTATTGAGAGAAATACTAACTCATCCATTTGTCAAACAGACCACCTGAATTTTAAAACGAACCAGCTGATTATAGCAAGTTGATCAATACAATTACTTATGCATGTGGGGTTCTTTTCCACTCTCTTTCTTGCTCCTGCTAAAGTAACACCCAATTTATGCCTGCACTTCTACATTCAACTCAAATTTCAATCCAAAAACCCCAATTCCTTCTCTCTCTAATTTACAATACTACAAGGCGCAGGCCAGAACAGAAAAATATAATGGCATACATGCATATCTGTCCAAGCCTTTCCTGTGTCAGTTTGCTTCTATTATTTTACAAAATATATTGCTTCAGAACATAGAGAAACTCCTGAGAACGAATGTGTAGTTCATCACTGAAAGAAATATTGCGACACAACAGAGCAGGGTCAAATAATCCTCATTATAGAAAATGATTCTCAAAACCCATCAATCATATAATCCCAGTGGCACATAAAGACAGAACAATGTGCAAAATTTGCCATACCTGGTTGCATCAACCTTGTCAAATCCTTGATTTTGGAAAGTTGACGTGAAGTTCGATGATTTCTGCACAGCAGCCTGCTGTCCGAACAGAGCACAAACAGCCCTTAAACGTAGTTCTTCATCTTGCTCTAGAGTAGCAACCATGTCTGCTTCAGATTTCCACTTTTTATGGATTCTATTTGCTTGTGTTGGTTTTATTACCATAGAGTCAGTTGGAAAATCAAAATCATCAGAGTCGGAGGAGCTGGAACTCTGCTCACCATCAGAACCATCCAAAACAAGCTCCCTCTGCTGTATTTGGGAATTCTGTCCAACCCTAATTTCCTCCTCATATTGTCTCAAAATTGTTGGAGCTTGCCTTGATTGATTAAAAATATTTCTTCTGTCATCACTTCCAGAAAACATGGTTGTTGCTGCACAATAATTGACAGGAGCACTTTCAGGGCCTTGAATCAACACTTGGCATTTTGTTGCCCTGGGCTCTTTGATACCACCACTATCATCCTTAGAATTTGAAGGGGAGGTTCGTTTTCTTTTGAGCAATTTGGTCTCATTGTTGACATCTTCCAGACCTAAATCTGCTTCATGCTGATATCCTTGCTTCGTCAATTTTTTTCTACTCAAAGTTGCACTCGAAGAAGAGTCATCATCACTGTCATTAATCTCTATAATGTCTTGTGATTGACGTGTACATCCACCTGGCAAGAAAAAAATGCACTATCAATATCTGGTTGTCATAAACATAACATTGCTAATTGTAATCACGTGATATCATCTTGTAGAAATGCTCTCCAGTTCAAGTGGCAGATGATACCCTTAATACCCCACGCAACACTAGACCATTCCATAATTTGATGTGCCCCTGATACCCAGTAGGTAGTATCACACATATACTAGTCAGTTTAGTAGTCTGCCTAGTGTAATTGCTTGTGCATTTAAGCTTGTATGAGGTTTGCATGAGTTATTGGTAATCCTGGTAGATATACAGGTTGTTTGATTAGTTCCCTGATGTTAATGTTCTGAGTAGTTTGAAAGATATTTTTTCAGATGAGATTGAGATGGTTTAATCCACTTCACTTATTCTCCGTCTCTTTAAGGTCCACAGTTCTTTTAAAGTTCATTTGCTCACGGGAGTCAGAGATGAACAAGAATTTTCTTGGACTACAAAGGATTTTGCAGCATAGTTTCTTTTGACAAAGAACTTCAGTGGAGACGCACGGAGAAATTTAAATTCAATAGAGTTCTGAAATCACATATGACAGAAACAGTACACTGAATATTACGGACCACGCATTCTCTAAACAAAATATGAGTGAAAAACTAAAGCAAGCATAATCAACTTAACTAATGTATTCTTATAGTTCTCTGACCATAACATGAGCAAACGAATATAAACAAATATAATCAAATTAACAGACACAGATAACAATAAAAACACAAGGATCATAGCGATACCTGAAGCACCAATGTTTCCGTCTCCATTCTCCGGCAAGTTGCTCCCAGAACCTCCACTTGCCCCTAAAACCATGTTCTCATGATTATCAACATCAATCGTCTCAGCTTTCACATTACCAACCCTGTCACTGCCGTTTCCATTTTCCATCATAGCCCTCTCTCCCAAACCCGAACCCTCGCCGGAAACCGAACCTGGGCCCCCCACATCACCGTTTCTGCTCTCTGGTGAGTGAGACCTAGGATCACCATTTGCCTCAACAGCAATAGTATCATTGGAATCACAGCAAACCACCTCAGTTTTCACAGTGACAACATTCTCATTCAGAACAACCTTCTCTTCCACAACCCCCCTAGAAACCCTAACATTATTTACAGGCTCCTCGGGAATCAACGACATCAAATCCTTCTCTAAAAGGAAAACCCTCATCTCCAGCTCCTGGAACTTACTCTTGTACGCATCAACTTCAGTCTCTACCTTCAATTTCGCACACTTCAACTCACAAATTTCCTCTCTGAGCTCTCTTATTATCCTCTTATCCTCTCCACTAATGCTCAATAACTCGTTAAACTCTCCTTTCTCTTTCTTCAACTGCAAACACTCTCTTTTACACTCCTTCAGCTCAATCTCAGCTTTCAATCTCTCCGATCTCTCACTCCGAGCCTTTTCTTCCATCGATTCCTTCTCTTTCTTCAACGACTTCTTCTCAATTTCCATTTCTTCTTTCATGGCCAACAAAAGTCCTTCAATCTCCGCAAAATGCTGAGACATGAAAGCTGATTTTAAAGACCAAACCTTTTCCTTTATACTTTTATCAGAAACACCTTCTTCAACACCTTGTGAATGTGACCCAGAAGCCATATTTAAGAGACAAATATACAAACACACAAAGAGCTGGAGTCTTTGCAAATTTTAAAGAAAACCCAGAACAGAGTCAGACGTTTTCATTCATAAAAAAAAGAAAACAGAGATAATCAACGGTTCAAGGTGTTTCTTTACATGTTTTTAGTGTCAGAAAATGAAGAGTTCTTTTCTTGTGGGTTTTCAGTCTCTTTCGCAACCTGAAGTACGGATTTAGTGCCTGTTTGGTAACCCAGTTTTTAAAATTTTAAATTATTATTATTTAATTAAAAATAATTTTTTATATAATTTTAAATCATTTTAATATACTATTAAAAATAATTTTTAAAAAATAAAAAATAATAATTTTAATAAATTTCTATTTAAAAAGTACTTTAAATTACAACAATTTCAAACAGGCCCTTAGATAAGGTTTGGAATTGTGTTTCGAAAATGTTTTTGAAAAATTAAAAAAAATTGCTTTAAATTTAATATATTTTTGATATTTTTAAATTATTTTAGTGTACTGATATCAAAAATAATTTTTAAAAAATAAAAAATATATTATTGTAATGTATTTTGGAATGAAAAGCACTTGAAAAAACAACTGCTACCACACTCTCAAACACTTAATTTTTATTTTTTATTTTTTAAATTTTATTTTTAATATCAACATATTAAAAAAATAAAAAAATAAAAAAAAATCTTAATTTAAAATAAAAAAAAAATCTTAATTTTTTTCAAAAATATATGCTACTGTGAAAACAAAGAGTATCTCTCTCTGCTTTTCCTAATTCTCTTGTATTTCGTACGAGTTGTATTTTTAGGCTTTTAAGTATAGTAATAAAAAAATTAACTTGACTTGGATTGTAAGGTTTATTTGTTTATGTGGTGTGGTGTGTATTTTATTTCAAGCATTCAACTATTAATTTGAAATTGTTTGATTAATTAATATACATATTATTTTATATGTGTTTGTAAAAGTTACTACAATATCAAATATATATTAAGATAGCTAAGTTGACTCTTAAACTTTGATTAAAAAAAATGAAATAACATTATTTTTTTATCAAATGTTTTTTTTATAACTTAACTTGGTTATTTGATCAGCCGATTGGGTCGAGTCAAGTCTTGTAATGATGCTTTTAAAAAGCTAAATTTTGTTGATTTTTTTTAAAGCAGACAATTTTCTACTTTCAAAGTGTTATAAATATGGTCAAGGTGTTGTTCGAAGGCATTGTTTGAGAGTATGATTGAAGCATATATTTTTTTCAAATTTTTAGTCTTTATTTTTGAAAAAAAAATTAATTAATATTTTTTAGTGTTTTTTTATGTACTGATGTCAAAAATGAAAAACAAATCATGAAAAATATATTATTTTGATGCATTTTTAAATGAAAAATACTTTAAAAAGCAACTTCTATTATATTCATAAATAAGCTCCGAGAGGGAAATCCTAAAGTCGTTTATTATTGAGGTTTTGATGGCTTTCATAGAAAAAAAAAATTGTGTTTGTGTAACTATTTAATCAAATTTAGAGCAATTTATGCTTTGGTATACTTATTTTTTCTATGGGCATACAAGGACCTCTTCTGCATGTTTTACACATGCAACTCCGCTTTATGTTGCACACCACATAGCTCATAACCAATCTTAAGCCTAGAAAAAGGAGAGGAGTTACTCATGCAAATATGTTGTTTGGATTTGGTCTTTATTTGAGGTACTCAATTGTCAAAATATGTGTTTAAGATAACAATAATGACCAAGAATGATAGATATTAGATATAGTCATTTTATAACTTGGAGTTTGGAGGCATGGTTATAATCTAGTTCCATGATGATTCTTTACATCTTTTCTCTTTTTTAGTTATTTAGATTTTCAACCTTTAAAACAAGTTCAATATTTTTTATATGTCAAAGATGCTTAAAGATAAGGTTTTTAATGCAAAGAAAATATTGGTTTGACATGATAAATATAATTTTTCTTGTGCCTTGAATAAAATGATAGTATGTTTAAAGTAATATTAATTTAACAATAAATTAGAATTAGGATTGATATTATTTGCTCTTTTTATTTAAAGACTGGTGCATGTAACGTACTAGTTAACTCACTAATGGAGTTGGTAAGCTTACAACTCTCAACTTGACACATCGTATGTTGGGTTATGAGAAGGCCTATAAATGTGGATTAGGTGGCTGAAACATTTTGTGATAAAGAGCTACATCCTTCTAACAAGGAATGCATTGAACAAATCCTCTCAAGAAGGACATTCAAGGCTAGGCTAACACATTTCAAAGAGCTAGATCGATTGGTATATGATATAGTGTAGGATTGCAGTTTCTTTAGCAATATTAACGGTCATTCTTTTGGCTTTGCTCTCACCAATTTCCCATAAAAACCAATCAAATAAGAACTTTAAGCCTTAGTTGCCCCTATCATTATACATTCAGCAACCTCAAATTTCAAGCTTTAATGTTCAATCGTCAGTAAGATCTTATTATGGGACATTCATCTTTCATCACATGCTTACGAAAGGGCCTGGAAACACTTTATCAGGTCATATGAAAAGCCTAAGGCTTTATAATTTTGATAGAATATTTTGCACATTTAGGTTTCAAAGTTATTCACCTCACATTTGATACAATTGATTACTCATGCAACCTCAATATTTAGGCCAAACATGTAGCACATAAAAGAAGAACTCACTGTGGTTGCTGGAATTAGGTCACTTATATTTGCTTGTGGCCTTGTTGTTTTTGCACAGACTGATCCATGACCTACTAATGTGGATGGAACTTACCATGTTAAGCATCAACTTAGATTTCCAAATTGATCTTATATAATTATGGGATGAGGCGAAGTCAAGAAAATCAATGTTATATCATCTGACTTGGCAGATCAACTTGGTAACTTGTTGATTCAAAGCTTGGCTTAGGATGAGTAAATTAAATAACATTTTTTTTTACCAAAATGACATTGTCTCGAGCTTTTTTTCTTTTAAAAAAGTTAGTGCCTGGTTTAATATTGGTCAATTCAGCTGACCTGTGATCCGAGTATGATATATTAACGATGGTTAAAAAACTATTTTAACAAGTCAAATGTAATCACTTCTTAGAGGATCTCAATTCGATAAGCATGAGATAAATAATCCCATATATATGATAGATATATAATAAGAGTATTTTCCAAGTGCTTGAAATTAAAGCTAAAGCTTTTTATTTAACTATTTGACACGTTAAACCTAAAAGCATCTAATACATGAGGGAAATGCAAAAATAATTATTGTTGATAATTTTCATATTTTCAAGACAATACTTAAAATTCATTATTATTTTTTCTTAAGGGAAAATATTAATTTAACTAAGTTTCCATAGTTTCCTTTCAAATTCATTTGTATGTGTAAGATTGACTAGTCATAAATATCGAGATTGACTAGTTACATATTATATGTTATCTTTCATGTGTCAAACCTAAATCTTTTATTGAGTTTTAACTGGAAATCATTCATTTTTGCACCTGTAAATCCATGATAAAATTTTCCCTCCTCCACCGTCCTAATTTGGACTTAATATGGTAAGGAAAAAAGCAAATTCATGTCACATCTCATCGAAAATATCTAAAGAGGATCCATGGCTTAAAGCCACACATAGCGTCCGAGCATTATTGGTTTGAAGTCATCTAGGGTTATGATAATGTAGGCTTGTCCAATAAAAAAATATAGGCTGCCCCAAAAGAGAAAAACACAAAACCAGATTTAATAAAACAAATCACACCTAAACCCAACTTACAAGCATTGCTATTAAATCTGACATAGTCTGATTAGATTGGTTAACATGAAAAATCCATAACTCGGAGCCTGCTTTGGACTGGATTTTAAAGTATAACTAAAATTGACAATGACCTTGCTACAGACACTAAAAGATCAAGAATTGCTACCTGGTGAAAATGAGAAGGGAAGCAATGGCAATGACTAATGATCATTTGAATTTAAAAGAATCAAAACGCAACGCGTGATCGTTGGAAGAATTGGAATTACAAAACTACACTAAATGAATCGTTTCATTTATTCACCCATACATACCATTGTATTATGTTATTTCCTATTAGTATAATTAATTAAGTTATCTTTCCACGTGTCTATTAAGGCATAAATTATGTAATGTCTGATATTTCTTAGCTTATATGTAATAACAATGCTAGAGGGAAAAGGCATGAAAAAAATGATGAATTAACCAATTTTGTCATCTTCTCCCTTTTCTTTTCTCATTCCTCTTGTTTTATTCTAATTTACGTTGTTCTATTATGTTCCTTTTCCCTTTCAAATCTATTGATTTATGGCTTAGAAACCGTATTGCATAATTACCCGCAACACTACTCTACTGGATTCCTTATTGGTTGGAGATCATTCCATTAAACTTGCAGTAAGTGGTATAAGAGTAATTGATCTTTAACCTAATACTGTGGCTCTTAATACTAGAACATCAGACCTAAAAAAAACTAGAAAGCTCATTGGAAGCTGTCAATAAAGATCAAGCACAAAATTATAAACAACTGATGAAGATGTTGAGGACCTATAATCATAAGTTGGAAACTACTAGGACCAACCATGAAGCTAAGATTGATAAACTTAGAGAACTTATTAGTGGATTGGTTTATCAACAAACAACTCTTCTCTAAAATCTACAAATGCCCACAAGTGAGACTAATGCTGCCAGAGATAAATAAGCAGCTCATGTTAGAACTTTAATGGCAATACCTTACTTATCTAGTAAAGGGGGGCAAGTTCACTTAAGACACACAAACCTAGACTTGATTTTCTTAGTTTTGATGGAGTGGAGGTTCATAAGTGGTTATATATGTGTAATCAATATTTTGATCTAGAAGAGATTGAAGAATCAGAGAAACTCAAGTTGATCTTCTATTACTTAGATGGTATGGCCATATATTGGCACCAAAACTACATGAGAAGTTAGGTAGTCAGAAAGTAACATGGAAGGAGTATGTAGAGGTATTATGTGCTAGATTTGGTGAACAAAAGGTACTTAAAAAAAAAAACTCATAGAGCTGAGACATTCAGACAACCTAGAGACTTATATACAATAATTTGATGTTTTTATGAAATAGGGTAGATATCAATAAAAGACAAGCACTTGTTTTTTTTATTAGGGGATTGGAGATTGAACTAAAAGATCCAGTAAGAATGTTTTAGCCTAAATCCTTAAAACAAACATACAATTTATCTAGACTATAGTATAACACCGTATCATACAAGCATGATTATCCATGGTCTACCAAACACCTCCCTCACATTATAACACCAAACACTCAAACCAAAATCAATTCACCACAAAACCCTTTTAAAATTCCTCTACCCTTTATTCCTAACCCTTTAAGACCTTAACAAGTTGGGCTGCTACCTACACCTACCCCTGGATATACACAAAAACTCAGTGACAAACCTATCAAACCCTTGATGAGTAAGGAACTAGAAGATAAAAGATATAAAGGTCTTTGTTTTTGGCATGATAAGAGATTTGTACCAAGAAATATATGTAAAAACAAAAGACTCTACGTACTTTGCATCATTAATGATGAGGAAAATGATGATGAGGATATGATAAAATAGACACAGACCCCAAATACAATTAATCTTCACATTTCCTTTAATGCTTTAGAGGGTATGGTGGGTTTCATACCTTAAAGGTAACTGATATAACTAATAAACACTTATTATCCATACTAGTGGACTTATGCAAGACCCATAATTTTATCAATATAATGGTTGCTAAGAGTTTACATTGTAATCTCACCAGCATTAAGCCTCTCACAGTTAAAACTATTAATGGAGAAACTACAAGTAATACAATTACGTGCTGGAATTTCAAGTGAAAATATAAGGGGTGAATTTCATAGCAGATGTATTTATAGTCGATTTGAATAACAGTGGCATGGTATTAAAGGTTCAGTGGTTAGCTTTTCTGTAAGACATTATATACAACTACAAAGAATTATGGATGCCTTTTTATTGGCAGGGTTAAAAGGTGTTGTTGTAAGGTTCAAAAGTTGCTAATCTGCAAACTATTAGGCTAAAGAAACTTAATGGATTGCTGACTAACTCTTCTCGGTTGGTAGAAATTAATTTATGCAGTACAAAGATTGTGGTAGGGGAGGAAAGTTATGTATAACTCATGTCTACTACTCTTATTTCCAGTATTTTTAAACCTGTCCTAGTGGTCAACTCGGCTCTAGGCCCGGGTTACCTAGGTCAACCATATTTTTTTTTATATAAATCAAAATGATGTCATTTTGATAAAAAAAAAATAGTCAACGAGTTGCAACCGAGTTTTTGACTGAGTCAACTAGGTTACCGGGTCAACTCGCCGAGTCAGTCGAGTCCCGGGTCGACTCACAGAGTCGGGCTGAGTTTTAAAACTATACCTATTTCTAAGATGGGAAAGGATCTTGCCTTGGAGGAATTGCTAATGAAACATCAAGATGTTTTCAATGAGCCAAAAAGGTTGCCCTCACAAAGAGCCCAAAATCATTTAATACAACTAAAAAAGGGTTTACAACCTATCAACTTGAGGCCTTATAGGAATTCAGGCTTGTAGAAAGATGTCCTAGAGAAAATGATTTAAAAAATATTGGAAGCGGGAATCATTAGACCTAATAACGACCTTTTTACATCACCAGTAGTTATGGTAAATAAGAAAGACAAATCCTTGGGATTATGTGTGGACTATATAAAGCTCTCAATCAACTCATTATTAAGGTCAAATTTCCAATTCCTTTGGTAGATGAATTGCTTGAAGAGTTGACAGGGGCTACTATTTTTTATAAGATAGATTTAAGATCTTGATACCACCATATTAGAATGGGCCCCTAAGATGCATTTAAAACTAACTTATAATGGTCATTATGAGTTTCTAGTTATACCCTTTGGGTTATTTAATGCACCTGCAACATTCCAGAATCTAATGAATAATATATTCGAGCCACATCCCAAGAGGTTTGTATTGGTGTTCTTTGATAATATTCTGATATATTGTAAGTCAATGAAGGAACATCTAAAGCATTTAAAGGTGTTGTTTGCATTTCTAGAGCTTTATGGAGTTTTGGTAGCTACCAAATAACATACCTAGGGCATATAATCACTAAAAAAAATGTTTAAAGTCCCATAAAAAATCCAAAAACTAAAGGAATGGCCTTCACCAAATAATTTTAAGTAGCTAAGAGAATTTTTAAGGCTCTTAAGCTACTATAAAAGGTTTGTGAAGGGATATAACACCATTTGCAAACCACCAACACAATTACTTAAGGAGGAAGCATTCAATTGGAATGAGGAAGCAATAAAGGTTTTCAAACTCTTAAAAAAATACATGACCTAGCCTCCTATACTGGCACCACCTAACCTTAATAAGCCCTTCATTATAGAGATTGATGCCTCAGGAACTAGTTTCGAGGTTATTCTAATTTAGAAGGGCTAACCTATTGTTTTCTCAGCAAGTCTCTAAGACCACGACAACAAGTGCTATCTGCTTATAAGTTTTGAGGTTATTCTAATTTAGAAGGGCTACCCTATTGTTTTCTCATCAAGTCTCTAAGACCACGACAACAAGTGTTATCTGCTTATAAGAGGGAGATGATGGTCATACTATATGTAATAGCCAAATGGAAACAATATCATTAAGGAATGCACTTTACAATAAGAACTGATCAAGTCAACTTCAAATACATCCTAAAACATAAGGTAACTTTTTCCTTTCAACACTTTCGGTTAGCTAAGTTACTAAGATCTGATTTTGATATTAAGTATAAGAAGGGAAAAGACAATGCTACAACTGATGCATTGTTTAGAAATTTAAGTGGTGAGGTATTTATTATGGCAATATCTATTATAACCACCAGTATCATAAAGCAAATCAGGGATTTATGGGCAAATAATTGGTTTATTCAAGCTATTATAAGGGACTTATAACATGACCCTACAACACACCCACATTACAAGTGGATGACAATCACTTCAACAAGAAAGACAAAATTGTTATGGGTAATAATGAGGATTTACAAAACAAACTGGTGGCAATGTACCATAACTTGACTGTTAGAGGACACTTCAGAGCTACAGTCACAACAAAGAGGGTAGATAGTCTTTTTTATTGGAATAAACAATAAAATCATGTGAGATAATATATAAGGGAATGCCTGATTTGCTAAAAGAACAAGTCAGAAAATGTCTTAAGCCCTAGTTTGCTATAACCATAGTTTTAAAACCCGGACCGGACTGGCGGGTCGACCCGGGACCCGGCCGACCCGGGCCTGGGACCGGTCCAGGTCTAAGTAAAAACCCGCCTGGAAGTTGGCCCGGGAAAACCTGGTCGACCCGACGGGTTGACCCGGAACCCGGGCGACCCGGGTAAACCCGGCTGAGACCCGGTCTCTCTCTCTCTCTCTCTCTCTCTCTCTCTCTCTCTCTTTTTTACAGAGACATCAAAACGATGAAGACGAATAGATACCTCCCAACCGGAGGGGCTCTGTTATTAGTCGAAAAAACGGATCTCTAGGAGAGAAGCAAGCTACCTTTCTTTGATCCACCTTCACGGACAAGAAAGAGAACAGAAAAAGACGCGCTAAGGTCATGTGATTGAGGCTCACAGTTGATAGATATGGCCGAGGGCTGAAGCTGAGGCTGAGCTGCTTATATTTTGGAAATATCTTCATTCATATTATATTTTGGAAATCGACCCAAACAACAAATCTCTTCTTCTCTCGTCCAATATCCCATAATTTCTCCCTCTTTTAAATCCCTAAATCGAACGTAATAATTTTCCATGCATTTTTCTCTTCTCCCAAAGCTCCCGTGGCAAAATCCTAAATTAAAACTTAGAAAGAACCCTATATTTGTTTATTGTTTCGGGTCAGATTGGAATGAGAGAAAAGTTCAAGAGGAAGAATTTGTAGCGGGCTACTCGATCATGTGAGGGGAAAAAAAGGATTGAAAGGAGAAAGAGGTTTACAGGAAATGATGGAGTTGTGGCTGGTGGTCTTCGATGGTGTTGGATCAGGTGATGAAGAGAGACTACAATTCAAAAAATAACTCAATATTATATTAGAAATTGAACCAAACATACTAAAAATCTTCTCACAGGAAAATCAATCTCTCTCTTATCCCAAAATCTCTCCCCTTTTCAAAACTCTAAATCAAACCTCATAGTTTTCTGTGCATTTATTTCTTCTCGCAAAGCTCTGGTAGTAAAATCCCAAATTGAAAGCTAGGAAGAAGTATAAGAGATGGGGGTATTTTTTTAGGGGTGACCCGGGTCAACCCGGGTCAGCCCATCTGACCCGTGACCCGATCATTAGACCGGGTCGACTACCGGGTCGGGTTTCAAAACTATAGCTATAACTCTTGCATATTCTCACTGTAGCTCTTGTTGCAAGTTTAATGGAATGATCTCCAACCAAGAAGTAATCTAGTAAACTAGTGTTGTAGCTAATTAAACAATACAGTTTCTAGGCCAAAATTCAAGAAATTTATAAGGGAAGAAAAACATAATAGAACATATAGATTAAAATAGAATAAGAGAATGAAGAAGATGACAAAATTAGTTAATTTATTTTTTTCCCATGCCTTTTCCCTCTGGCATTTCTATTACATATAAGCCAAGGAAATACCAGACATTACATGATTTATGCCTCGATGAACACGTGGAAAGACAACTTAACTAATTCTACTAATTGAAAATAACATAATATAATAGTGTGTGTGGATTAATAAATGAAACGACTCATTTAATATAGCTTTGTAATTCTAATTTTTTCAATGGTCATGCCTTGTTTTGATTCTTTCAAATTCAAACAGTCACTAGTTATTGTCATTATTTTTGTTTTTATTTTTATGTAAGTAGTTGTTTTTGATTTTTTGATATTTATGGTCCTTATAAAATTATTGAATACATAGATGTAGTGGCATAGAAACTTAGAGTTATATGGATTTTGTGGAGGGGTTACAAATTTAACGGTAAAGAGATTATATTTGTAGTGATGATAGGTTTAGATATAATGCCAATTTTTTAATATAATGTCAATTTTTTAAGACAATGTCATTTTTACTTTTCTTTCATATAAAATAAAAATAAATAAATTGAACCAAGTTTCCAGG
This sequence comes from Populus alba x Populus glandulosa, assembly GCA_033617975.1. Taxonomy (NCBI): domain Eukaryota; kingdom Viridiplantae; phylum Streptophyta; class Magnoliopsida; order Malpighiales; family Salicaceae; genus Populus; species Populus alba x Populus glandulosa. Next base: position 2,471,209 of record CM066156.1, on the reverse strand, counting down.
GAAACCCATCTGAGCAGTGATCCGGAACGGTTGTCGAAACTACGGGGGAAAACCATGCCCACAAAAACTTGGTTATGGGACCCATAACAGGAGAGAAAATGGTCCATGAGAGAGAATAAGCAAATCATTAAAAACAAAGTTAATTATTAACCAGAGAAGAGAAACAGAAGAAAAGAAAGGTAGAAAACAACATCCGCAAATTGACGCGCATGCTGATCTCTCTCTCCCTTTCTTTCTAATCAACTAAAAGAAAGAAAAATCAAAGAGGAGGAGAAATGGCGAAATCGAGCGCAGACGACGAGGAGCTCAGGAGAGCCTGCGAAGCAGCAATTGAAGGCACAAAACAGAAGATCGTATTGTCGATCCGTGTCGCCAAGAGCCAAGGGATCTGGGGCAAATCTGGCAAATTAGGCCGTCACATGGCCAAACCTAGGGTTCTCGCTCTCTCCAGTACGCCAAACCCGACCCCCCTTTCTCTCATTTTCACATCATTCATTAATTTCTTTTCAATTGAAAGCATTTTTTTGCAGCAAAATCTAAGGGTCAGAGGACGAAAGCCTTTCTTCGAGTATTAAAATATTCAAATGGAGGAGTCCTCGAGGTGAATAATGTTTACTTTTATGGAGTTATGTCTGTTCTTTTTTTTGTTATTATAGTAAATATTATCTACATGTCTTATCCACTACGAACGAAGCAAAGCTTAGGTTATCAATATGTGGTTTTGAAAAAGAAATAATGGGCTGTAAATGGTTGGGAAGGAAAATAAATTTAATTTGTATATAAAAAAGGAAAGCTATTTTAAATGTTGTATATGATATCTTACTGATTTTGATTCAAAAGGTTATAGATACATGTCTGAAACTTGTGTTTTGACTTAATTATGCAGCCGGCAAAGTTATACAAACTCAAGCATCTTTCGAAAGTTGAGGTTATAGCTAATGATCCCAGCGGATGCACGTTCACCCTGGTAATGCTTCAGCATTCTTACATGGGGTTGTTGTATACTGACTTGCTGCATTAAGGAAGGACTTTGGGAGGAAATGGGATATTTTCTTTTTATATATTTCTGACTGAACTTCTCACAGGGATTTGATAACCTCAGAAGCCAGAGTGTTGCTCCGCCACAATGGACTATGCGCAATGTTGATGATAGGTGAGCGGGGTTGGAAACTCCACTTCATTTTCTGCTTCTTTTCTTAGTGCTTGTTTGGTAGTGTGGTTGCACCGCTCTTGAAAGTGCTCTTCAAAGTCAGTTTGGGGCTGAAAAAATTAGTGCTTTTTTGGGTGCGTTTGGATGATTGTGATACGAGGATGTCAAAACTATAAAAAAGCATCCCAAAACGGATTAGTTAGATGCCTTTTCTGCTGAAAAGCACTTTTACAAAAATTCATTACTAAAACACACCCTTAATGAGTAATGGATAAACAATTCAAGATTTTTTCTGTTTAATACTGATTTTTTATGAATTTATTTTACTAACTGGCTAGTGCTTTCATTTTCTTTCTTATTTTTTTTTGTTGAAGGAACCGCCTTTTATTTTGCATCCTAAACATCTGTAAGGATGTACTTGGACGTCTTCCAAAAGTTGTTGGCATAGATGTTGTGGAAATGGCACTTTGGGCTAAGGTGTGAATGATGATTTTCTACCTCTTTTTATTTGTTTTAAGAGTGATGATTGGTTTCTTCTCCATCTTTAAGTATTACAGTGTTCTATCGTAGTTTATGATTAACCTACTCGAAGGGAACTTTTTGATTTTCTTGCCTGTTGAATCAGTAGTGCTGCTAGTTATTTTGCTGTTGCAGCAACTTTCTAGACACTGTGTTCTGAATACAATAATGTATAATCAAATTGGCATGGCAATATTTCACATTTTGGATGTTATTGGTGAGATTGAATTGAAGTGCATGTTGCTCTCAAACTTAGAAATGATTGGTTATCTTAGATCATGATGCATGCCTTTGTTCTCAAACTTACTTTTGATTTAATACTTGAAAAAAGGAAAATACACCCACCGTTCCCAAGCAAATGAATCAGCAAGATGGAGGAGGGCCTGTTGAAGCTACAGTTACAGAAAGTGACTTGAAAGTGTCTGTTGAAAGAGAACTGGTCTCTCAAGCTGAGGAAGAGGACATGGAGGCTCTTCTTGGCACGTAAGTCTTTCCTTTCTTTATTCCAAGGCTTTTCAGTCAGGTAGAGAGTTGACTCATATTTTTGACAGAAAAGCACTATACTGTGAAAGGTTTTAGCAAATGGAGGGAAAGGAACATGAACAACATGTTTTTGGTCTAGATGTTTGAATATTTTTATCGAGTAGCCTTGATTTCTGACTTAAATAGCAAACATCCTTTAACTCACCCATCATTTACTGTCTGCACTTTCACCCTCCAAAGTTTCAGTAGATGGGGAGTGGATCTATCCCAAGTGTTTCATTTGCTTGAAAATTTTCCATATTTTAATTTAAAAAACTCAAAACTTAATTTACATCAGAAAGTGCTCGTTACCGTGCAATAAATGGCCCACGCTGGTTATGACCTGCATTTATATGACTTCTGTTCTTGTTGATATCAAGGCCATCTCAAATTTTTTAATGAATATCCTCTTAGATCCCGTAACACAACCAAAATAGTATTCTTGTTCAAGGTTAGCATGTGTAGGTTCTGTGAAAGTCTGTTTGTGCTTTTTTATTTTTAGTTTTTCTTTATGCCAAATATGATTGTTTTTCCTGGTATCAAATACATGTCCTTTATGGAAATAATGGCAAACAATAGTAACTCTTTTGTGTCACCTTTTGTTTTTAATTTTCTTTTAATCTACCTGATGATTTCAAGTATACAATGAAATGCAGTTATGTAATGGGTATTGGTGAAGCAGAGGCATTTTCAGAAAGGTTGAAGCGTGAGCTGCTTGCCCTGGAAGCTGCAAATGTGCATGCCATTTTAGAAAGTGAACCTTTAGTAGAAGAGGTATGTCGACAAAGACTTAATTTTGTGTATGAGTTTATTGTTGTTTCTCTCTTGCAGAGTCTTTTTCCCTTTCACTCTTGGTCTGTATTATACTTAGTGAAATTTTATCCTGGTTGACTGTTTGAAGATTAAGTTTTTTCATTAGTCTGTGATGTGCTTTGCCACAGCCTGTGGAGCTGTGTCATAGTGACAGCTCTTGCTCTTGTAAATTGATTGCTTGTCCTTTCAGGTGTTGCAAGGGCTTGAGGCAGCAACAAATTGTGTTGATGACATGGATGAATGGCTAGGCATCTTCAACGTGAAACTTAGACATATGAGAGAAGACATTGAGTCGGTAAGTGTATGCTTACATGAAAGTCTGCCCAAGTAGGGTTTCTATGGTACCCCCCCTGTTTTTATTATACCATGTCAGTTTTCTAGGAAAATGTGCATGCTATGAGAAGAAATCGTTCAACTTGCATGTTAATGGTTTTGTTACTTTCATATGTCTGCTTCAAAAAATATCTCAAATTACCTAGCAAGACACATGTTTTGGATCTATGCATATATTCAAACGTATGCCCTACATCTTTCTCTGTTGCTGCATGATTATCCATTTTATGAATCCAGATAGAAACCCGCAATAACAAGTTGGAGATGCAGTCTGTAAATAACGTATCACTCATTGAAGAACTCGATAAGCTTCTTGAACGACTGCGTGTCCCTTCTGAAGTATGTTGTTCATCACTTTGATATCACTTTTAGTGGCAATACATTCAAAATTTGCTATCCTCTAATCATGTTCTGTCGGTTGTAGTATGCAGCTTGTCTAACAGGGGGTTCGTTTGATGAGGAACGCATGCTTCAAAACATTGAAGCATGTGAGTGGTTGACTGGTGCTTTACGTGGTCTTCAAGTGCCTAATTTGGATCCAATCTATGCAAATATGCGTGCTGTATGCTCCGAGCCACTTTCTTCTCCCTGATTTTTTCTACCAACAAAATGATTAACTAGGTTGTTTAGAAGATTATGTTAGAGAATTGGCTATGCATCTAGATGCACGAGCTTTTTTTTGCTGATTAGTCATCTGTGTAAAAGTTATCTGAATTACTCCCAACACATGCATGGCCATTCTCGCTCCTATTGTTAATGATGTGATGCACCATGCTTTATGATTTCCAAAATAATTCCAAGAACACAAATTGAAGGACCCTTGTCTGGTGGGTAGTAATTTTTTACATTCTTTTGAATTCAGATTTTAGGATGGAGCTAGATAACTGAGTTATTTGTTAATGTGAGCACATTTTGTGTACTGTCTTTTTCTAAATAGTGGATGATATTATTACAGGTTAAAGAAAAGCGGACAGAACTTGAAAAATTAAAAACTACATTTGTCAGGAGAGCTTCCGAGTTCTTGAGAAACTACTTCGCAAGTTTGGTGGATTTCATGATAAGCGACAAGAGTTATTTTTCACAAGTATTTTTCAGCTTTCTGATCTTTTTATACAGATCACAAAGATTATTATTGGGTCTCGGAATTTTAATATTTGCTTGTGTGCTTTGCATGAAACAGCGTGGACAGTTGAAGAGGCCTGATCATGCTGACTTAAGGTACAAGTGCAGGACATATGCTCGCCTTCTACAGCATTTAAAGGTTCATGACAAACCTTTTGCAATAAATCTCATAAGCTTACTTGTGTTCTCTCTCTCTCTCTCAAAGTTGCTCTTTACTAACATTTCCCTGTTTCTGTCGCCAGAGTCTCGATAAGAATTGCTTGGGTCCTTTGAGGAAAGCATATTGTAGCTCCCTTAACCTGCTTCTTCGCCGGGAGGTCAAGCCACATCTTTTTATTGACTAAACATTTAGTTTTTACTTAATTGTTTATGAATTTATTTGGGTTTAGTGGTGCCATTTTCATTTAGTTTATTCGGGTTTTTTTTTGCTGCATTTATGGTATTTCAAATATACCATTTTAAGAGTTATCTCATTCATATGCAGGCTCGTGAATTTGCTAATGAGCTTCGTGCCAGTACAAAAGCATCAAGAAATCCAACTGTCTGGCTGGAAGCTTCTACAGGCTCGAGTCAAAGTGCACATAATGCAGATACATCTTCAGTTTCTGAAGCTTATGCAAAAATGCTGACAATATTCATCCCACTCCTTGTAGATGAGGTTACAATATCTGCATACATATGTTGGAAATCATTAATGTTGTTGCCTCTTCCATGAATGATTTATTGCTTTGCAATTCAAACTGCAGAGTTCTTTTTTTGCACACTTCATGTGCTTTGAGGTTCCTGCACTTGTTCCCCCAGGAGGTGTGGTTAATGGAAATAAAGGTGGGAATTACAATGATGCTGATGACGATGATGATGATGATGATTTGGGTATTATGGACATTGATGAGAATGATGGCAAAGCTGGTAACACCTCTTAGATCTGTATTCATCCCACTTCAAATATGTATAGAAGTTTGCCATGAAAGCTCTGTCACTTCTAGAAGCTAAACAGTGATAATTTACTTGATTTTGTAGGTAAAAATTCTGCAGATCTGGCAGCACTAAATGAATCTCTTCAGGATTTGCTTAATGGAATCCAAGTAATGTATACTTTGCATCGTTCCTTATATGTGTGTATGCATTCTTGCATGCACCTTACATACATAAAGAGAGATGCCCTTGCATATGCATGTGCACTTTTTTTATTTTTTGAATGAATGTATGTATGCCATGTTTAAACTTTTCTTGTTGGTTGGTACTTCTCAGCATCTTCACCCCTCTTTTTATGGCTATTATATTGCCTACTAGCAGTAGGTATTGCTGAGTGATTCATTGCTTAATTTTAAATACTATTATAACCTCCGAGTGCTGATTTGTGGAGGGTCATGGATTTTTAGGATGATTTTTATGCTGTGGTTGATTGGGCATACAAGATAGATCCTCTGCGCTGCATATCAATGCATGGGATTACAGAGCGCTATCTCTCTGGTCAGAAAGCTGATGCTGCAGGATTTGTGCGTCTCTTGCTTGGTGACCTAGAGTCAAGAATTTCTATGCAATTCAGTCGTGTGCGTGCTTAACATTCAACTTAAAACAAGTGATATCCATACACATTCCAAGCTTCTTTAATAGCTTGTTTACCTTGATATCTATATTGCAGTTTGTTGATGAAGCTTGCCACCAAATTGAAAGAAATGAGCGTAATGTGAGGCAGACAGGGGTTTTATCCTACATCCCAAGGTAATTTGGATCTGATGGATGGGTTTCATGTTCAGGGTGAACTTGCATCTTTTCAGTCTGTCAAATTAAGATACAAGAATATTATATGCCACAAGAACTAATTAATTATAAATGTGTATCCTAACAGATATGGACCATCTAGCTAACATTTGCTGCGAAATGATCAAATTAGCCAACTTTTATGATATTTATTTCACTTGGTGATTTGCTGTGAACTCTTTAAGTGTATTATGCTCACTGCTATTGTGTTCAGGAACTAATTGCTACTCTTAACTCTTGCCTGTGACTATAATTGACTTACATATTTTACTGAGTTCAAGATGGATGTGCGTGGCTGCTTAGGTTTATGATTAGCAGCAGGAGCTGTATTTTAAACTAACAATACTTGGATCTTTGCAATGATTTTGCAGTTTGTTTACATTGCTTGCTATGATAAGTTCTTTTGTTTCATGCTATATGATATGTAACATTGATTGAACTTTTATTTTTATCATAAAAATGATGTAACCTTGTCTTGCACAGATTTGCAACTCTTGCAACTCGTATGGAGCAGTATATCCAGGGACAATCTAGGGATTTGGTTGATCAGGCATACACAAAATTTGTGAGTGGTCTTTTCTTAAGCGTTTCTTTGTGTTTTCTTTTTTAAAAAAACAGAGAATCAGACAGTGTGGTGTTGTTTCTTATTCCCCCCCTCTTTTAAGTACAAGTTGAAATGAAATTTACAATGTGGATGTTATTTGACAGGTTAGTATTATGTTTGTGACTTTGGAGAAAATTGCACAAACAGATCCAAAATATGCGGATGTCTTCCTTTTGGAAAACTATGCAGCATTTCAAAATAGGTACATCTCTCTCTCTCTCTCTCTCTCTCTCTTATTTTGGAGACTTTCCTCTTTTTGTGAAAAATCTTGATTCAGAAAAAAGATTTTTCCCCTTCATCATCAAGTCTGCTGATTAGAAACAGTTGCATGCAGCTTGTATGACCTAGCCAATGTTGTGCCAACTTTAGCCAAATTCTATCACCAGGCAAGCGAAGCTTATGAACAAGCTTGTACACGTCATATCAGCATGATTATTTTCTATGTAAGCAATCGTATTCCTGGTCTCTTTTTGCCAGTCTTTATTCCAGTTTTGTCTTTCTGGTTTCTAATGTTAGCTGAAATTTAAATGATTTTTGCCTTTACTTTTGGATGGTGCTTGTCCTCATCAAGTTTGGTTTCTGCAGCAATTTGAGAAACTTTTCCAGTTTGCTCGCAAGATTGAGGATTTGATGTACACCATAACACCAGAAGAGGTTAGTTTGTGGTGATCAAATGTCATACATAGTACACCCCATCATATTAGCTTCCCAGAGTTTGTTATGAACTTCTATGAAAGATATGATATTGCGTTATACCTTCTTTTCCTTTCTTTCTTTTCTTTTTGTTGCCATGATTTGCATAAGATGGAAGATACTAATTCAGTCATCAAAACAATGATAAATAGAACAAAAACATGTCTTTTTTACATCTTTTCTCCCTGGCCTTGCTTGCTGGGCAACCTGTGGCTATACTCAAAATGTTGTTTTTGAGTTCTGCAAGCCTCTGCTGGTTAGCACAAGAATTGCAGTGTTGCATGTTCAGCTCTTAAGATCTAATTGATTTTGGCAAGAAGTTTGCCAGTTATATGGATACAGCTGATGCTAACATGGTTCCAACAAAGAACTGCTAGAAGCCATACTATGACATCACTGTCAATGGTTTAAGAGTTACGAGTTTCAGCTCAAACTGTTAAAATGCTTAATGTCTTTGCCTTTTACTTTTTTCCTTTTAGATCCCATTCCAGCTTGGATTGTCAAAAATGGATCTCCGAAAGATGTTAAAATCTAGTTTATCTGGGGTAAGTTAACGCATCCACTATAATCTGATTTGTTTCTGGAGTCTGGTCCCGAATCTAGTGTTGTGATAACATTGTTTTTCTGCCACAGGTTGACAAGTCTATCAGTGCAATGTATAAGAGGTTACAGAAGAACTTAACTTCAGAAGAACTATTACCTTCTCTGTGGGATAAGTGCAAGGTAATTCACTAGCTTAATTTGAGGATTTGGTCTTTAATGTTTCTTGAAAGTCATCTGGTGGAGCAAGTAATGGGTGTTTGATTGTTGGAAAGTTCTTGATCAACAAAGAATTTGAGTTATGAGCAAAGCATGTAGTAACCTACAAATGGAAACTCAACTTACGTAGTTTGTTCTTGAGAGTTTTTGGGGGTAATGGACGGGAAAGGTGGATTAAGAACCCCCAACCTTTATTCGATTTTCATTCTTGATGAAGGGAGGGTAAGCACTTTGGAGGATAGAAAACCCACAAATAATAGAAATTGTCATCCATCCATGCCCTTTGGATGTTGAGGTTTGTTAATATTCTTAAATGAAACAAATACCCTCAGTTTGAAATTACATAGTAATTACAGCCCCCTCATTAAGAATATTTTTGTAGTTCAGCAATTGATCTTATATTTATTAACTCTCGCATTCCCTTCTCATTTGCTCGCTTTCCCTTGCACATCCAAACAGGGGAATGCAAGTGGTACTATTTCCTTTCCTTGCCCTGAAAAAACCTTCCTCATTATGGAACTTGTTGATGCTGGCCAAGGGAATCATTTTTTGTTCTTATTGCAAACAGTTTGTGCTCGGATTCATCTTCTGATGAAATAATGAATTGTGTTTTGCGTCTCATTCAGTAATCTGCTAATAAAGACATATAGTTAATAGAACTACTTTCATCTTAATTTGACAGAAAGAGTTCTTGGACAAGTATGAAAGTTTTGCACAACTCGTTGCAAAGATCTATCCCAACGAGAGCATCCCTTCAGTGTCAGAAATGAGAGAGCTTCTGGCTTCCATGTGAACTTTGTAAAGGGTTTTCTGCTGTATAATTCTTATTCTTAAATAGGACTATGTTAACATACTGTAATTATTCTTTTTGGTTCTTGTTTTCTAGTTTTCCCCTTATTCGATTCATTTTCCCAATCTCAGAGTCTCTAGTTGAACTGGGTTGAGTGGAACTTTGTTCCTGGTGCATTATATAAACGGATCCAATTTGTAGGCGTGCCTCTTTTCTGTCTAGCAAATTTTGATTTCTTGTAATGTCATGTCTCAATCTTGGATTTGATTCGTTTGGTCGTAGTCGAAGCACAGAAACCACAGCCAGTGGGACAGTAGATACTCAGCCTATAACGTTCCCCTTCCAGTTTCCGGTGTATGATGGGAGAGGCAGCCGAGTGGGATTTGATCAGATTGAATTTGGGCTCAAAAGCTTTACAATCGGAGATTATCCGGTTGTGTTAACCGAGACCCGCCCGACATAATTTGATGAGAAGCAAAATAAATAAATCACCTTATTGAAAGTGTTTATCTAAAACTGGTTATTTCAAATATATGCTTGTCTGATTCGATTAATACTCAAATGTAAATTGCATATTTTGATTCAAGTCTGGCCATTATTTTTATAAAAACTCAAGTGAAAAAAGGGATCCGCATGAAGGAAAAAGGTTTCTCAAATTTATTTCCATGGTGCGAGCTCAAAATAGACCGGAAGGGTAAAAGGGATCTTGTCTTGTCTGAATCGCGGAGAGAGAGGGGACATACTCCTGCTCAGCCTCACTGATTCTAAGTATCATCTTCATGAACTAAAGGGATAACAGCTTATTTTACATGCACAAGGATTATCTGAATTGGTTTGTTGATCTTATTTTGGAGATACTTTCATCTACATAGTGGAATATGGCAAGATTTCCATGCTTAGAATCATCAATGCAGCTCTGGTTCGTGAGCTCTTCTCTGCCATATATAGCAAACCACATTAACAGTTGTGGAGGTTGATGTCGTGTGCCCTAAAACCCCAGCCATTTGATTGCTCCTGGAAAACAATGATTGTGAATCAAGTTCCAGACTCCATAGGCATGTTTGCAATATCATGTAACTGTCTTTCTCAACTCGGTAGTTTTTCACCACAAACAAGTTTTGTTGGCTCATCAATATCTATATTCAGTAAACCGAGTTTGAGGAGTCATGGACGGGGAATTTTTTTTTTATGTATTATTAGCTACGAATGCATCATACCTCATCTTCTTTTTTCTCACCATCGACATCTCACAGCAAGTAGCCTAGGAATGAGAAGTTGGTTTACAATTGAAAGCCATAGATATTTGGGGGAGTGTGCTTTGTTCTGTGATCTTGAGTAACAGAGGACGAACGAAAATAATGAAATTATGAAGGCGGGCACAATGGAAGTGAACTGATTCATAATGTTTTAAGGTAATTGATGCCTTCTCCGAGTTTAGGTTGCCAAAAAAAAAAAAAACTAAATTTGCAACAGAAATTATTGAGCAAATGTTATAAAAGTTAATTCGATTGGTATGGGTGCTTCGGCTAATTGGCTCCATTCTTATTAGGGCAAGGTTTTTTGTTTATTTTTACACCTAGAGCTGGTTCTGAGTCCGCGTTTGGGATGTCACCTTACGTAGATGTTCTAAAAGTTGTAAGTTGTATTAACCTGGATTAACCCAAGTGACCTGCACTTGTGCTGGTTGATCCTATATCAAGTTTTATAACTGTAATTTTTTGTACTGTTGGCCCACGGGTCTAGGTTTGCTCCCATTTTAGTGCTATGTTCGCTTCAGCATGTAAGGAAATGAATCTCTATTGCCCTGGACTTTGTTTGTTGCTTGATGCCATGCTTGTCTTCAGAGTAGAGCTGCATCCCTTTAGTTCTGGATTTCTTTTTCAAGGATTGAGCTCTCGTGATCTTCCTTCCCATTTGAAGCAATACTTTACTTACTGTGCAGTTTTTCCGAAAAGAGCACGAATATGACGACAAAGAGCTGGTTTATTCGCAGCAAGTGGAAATAAGAAGGCAGAAGACTTGGGCATCGATATTTTCACGAATTTGAATTGCCTTTTCAACATTCTAATACTATTCCACCAGGGACTGGCAAATAGTACTTTGCTTCACCTCTTGAATTATTGCTCAAAATGGAGAAATGGTTTGGGGTTAGCCAAGCTGACGATCATGGAAAATTGCATTTTGGTCTACTCAATTATTGGGTCATTTTTAAAAGTCTAAAAGCCTGATGTCCATTCAAGTTCAACTATCTACTTTTCGTTAGAAAGGAGAAATGCAAGGCATGTGTAAGACCTCGAGAGAGAGCGGCATGGGCACCGAATGAGCTCTAAACTCATTCCCTAGTCTACTACATTCATGCTTGTCTCACAAGTCATCATATTTATGGAGTACAGCTCATTCCCGTCTTTTAAAAGTTGCAACTGATTGAGTTGGGTCTACGACAAAGTGATTAGCTATGAATCTGGACAAAGAAGAAGCCAAACTTGTGTTTAATGTCCAGTAACTTCTGATGCTGAGAGCTTACGTTACATGGGATGTGACGTTGGGCTTTTTTTAGCTTTTCAGAGAAGATTTTCTCGGGAGGCAATAAAAAATTAATGACTACAGGGAGGGGAAGACTTCTAGTAGGAAAAGAATTCCCAAGGCCCTCTGAAAAAGAAATTCACGATCACAAATGGAGAGAAATTTACAGAAAATTACTAATATGACCATAGAACCACCGTAATAAATTAATAAATTGTAGTTAGGTTAGGGTTTTGTTTTATAGTAGAGTAGTTCAAGGCTCTTAATATCTTTCTTCCAGGAATTAATTTCCTAGCCATGAACGAAATACACCCTTCAAGCGACAGCATCACAGTGATCGGTTTGATGATATTTTTAGTGTCAGAATACAATATAAATCATATTTTAGGATCTCATGTTTTAAATTTTTTAGTTGAACTGGATTTTTCTTAATATACGAGTTTAAAATAGAAAGAACTTTCAACAGTACTGTTTCATAATATAATATAAACCATTTTCTTGGAAGATTTTGCTGGTGATGATGACGATGGTGCTGTTGATGCTCTCTTGGAAGATAAAAAAGAGGATGAAATTGATCTCCTCAAGCAGAAGCAACACAAGACTCCAAAATCCTAAACACCGCAGGGATTCGTCATTGCATGGAGCATGATGTCGCTGAACTATCTGATCCCGTCCTCTCTATATCAGAAGGTGAGGCAAGCATCTTACTCTGACATTACAATCGGTCTGTCAGTAAAGTTAATGGCTAATGTTTTACTGATGAGTCTCACGTCCGTGAAAAAGTCGGCTTGCTGGTTGGAACCACAACTTTCACGTTTGGTCAACATTTGAAGCCAAAATGCTATCAGTATAATTGTTCATATTTCTAGGAGAATGCATTTTATTTGTTTGGGAATTGAGCTGGGGAAGGGGGGTTGGTATCTATTAGATGAGCAGGTGAAGAAGAAACAATCACTGATCTTGCAACTTCTTCAAGCACTGAGAATTTTATTCAAATTAAAGAAAGGGACTGCCTATCATACATCAAAGAAGCTTGCATGCAAGGAACACCGTCCTTTCCACTACGAGTTCCATGCATGTAACTTCAGGTCCCCTTAGCATCACTTCCTGTCAATTTTAGTACTGTATAGTTCATAGTGCAGCACATATATATAAAAGAATGGGTTAAGAAAAAAAAAATTGCTCTCATCTATGCTTCCTTAATTCTATGCATGCTATGAGGAGGGGCAAAAAAACATAGCATCCATCCATCCATCCATCCATCCATCCTGTAGCTACCACCTATCTTCCATGGCACCAGGAGAGAGTCTTGAGAGTAGGAATATACAAGCTGACGAAAACACGACTGCTCCAGCAAAACAGGCAAGATCCAAACTGGTAGCCAATGGTATATTCTTGAATTTCTCCAACATTCCCACTTGAAGTATCATCATAATGGCATGCCCGATTTTAGACTTTGCCTGTGAAACTGATCGCATTTCAACCCATGTTGGGAGGGACTGCAAGAAGAACCAAAAAAATCAATATTTGGAATTTATGAATGAATTATTTTGGATTAATAATTGAAAAAAAAAAGAAAAAAAAGACTCGCCTTCAAAGAGAAGAGGCCAAACAAGTTTGAGTCTGGCAGCGATAACGCTTCAATATCTTTTGGATTCTTTGATCCCACAAACATGACGTACAGCCCGACTCCAAAAATAAGCATGGCAGTTCCTACAAGAAACGAGTCTGCATTCAAAATAATAATGAGCACGATGTAGTTAGAAAAAAAAAGAAGAAAAAGAACCATAAGATTGGTTTTAATTCTAAGAAAACAAGAGGGAGAATATCTACCTATGGCTTCTATAAGTAGATGCACCAAGTGTCCTTGATCTGAAACTCGAGATAGTGTGTTGAAATACTGAAAATATGACTCCAGAATAAGAAAGCAACCCTGCAATATTATGATTCAAAAAAGGTCGTATTAATTAATTATCAGCAATATTGGAATATATGTACAAAGAAAATATCTCTTGTTTATATGAAAGAAATATCACTCAAAAATAGAGTTAATTAAAACCAATAAATATGTACCATATCATTCAAAATTGCTCCAACCTTCTACTAATTAATATCCTTTTACATATTTATTTTAACTTCTAACGAAGATTAAAAAACATAATTAATAAATAAGATTTTAATAAAATAAATAAATACTTTTGTAATATAATTAGACAAATATTAATTATTTTAGGACAATCAAAAATAGAAATAAGATAGAGAAAATGATATTTACCTCCACAAAACACAATGTTGAACCAAGCAAAGACCCCGCAACAGCAAATAACGTGAAGAATCGACAATCAATTACAGCCTGCGCAGTTGCAGTCGATCAATTTAAATTTATCCATTGCTTTATAATCCCAAGTTTTTTCCCCACAAAATGCAAATTCATGTATGCCAAGCAAAGTTACTAAAATAAAGTTTGTATGCAAGCATATATATTGAGGAATAAAATCAATGGCAGAAACTCAGAAATTATATGATATATAATTAATGAATGCATAGAAAAAAGCTGCAGATCCCTGCTATTGTATTTGGTCAAGGGCTATCCTAACGTAACATGAAAGCATGTGTGAATAGAGTGCACTTAAAGTGTAAAATCTTTAAGAGCTGAATTGGTATTATTTATTTAAAAATATATTAAAATAATTAATTTTCATTTTTAAAAATTTATTTTTAATATTAGTAAATTAAAATAATTTGAAAAAAAAAATAATTATAAAAAAATATAAAAGAAACACAAAAACAAACACAAGGGTTGCAGATGGGCCATCATACAACTATGATTTTCCGCAAGATTTTCCCATTAAAGTTTTGAACCTTTCACACCTCCACACTTCTTGGGTCTTTAACAACTAAATAAATCTTACCAAAAATAAATAAATAAACCAATCAAACCAAAAAGGTTCATGGATTAATTTTTTTAGAAGAAAAAAAAAAGCTACAAATCAATTACTAATAAAAAAGAAATTACCTTCTCAATGAGCTTCTGGACCTGGAATTTCCACTGCTTTGATTTCAAAGCCGGTGGCCTCAACACCTTAAGCAAAGCATTACTAACAGTAGCAAGTAAGGAAGCCAGATCTATCAATCCTCGCTCAACCCTTGGTGGCTCTACGGTGAGCAGGGAGCCCTCTGAAGTAGCCACAGATGCTTTGACAGCTACCGTGGATTTCCTTTTATGATCACCATGATCCCCAGAAACCATCTTCTCCCCAGTCAACCCTGTAGCCTTGCCAGCACATTTTACCGAAGAAAATGGTGAAGAAGTTGCGCTAGGAGGACCAACATGACGCAAAGGCTTCGACGAACGTAGCAACCTTGTGGTTGACATTGTTCTTTCAACCTGGTTGCTCTTTTTTGGGTTTAATTATGTTTTGGTGGCTTTTGAGGGTTCGGTGGGCTATATATAAGCATGTACGTAGAACGTTGAGAAGAGAAGATTCGAGGCATATTAGCTCTTAGTGTCGCTACATGAAGGTGGGGCTTTTACACTTTTTTTTCTTTTAGGACACCACAATTTTGCCCGTAACCTATAAATAATCTTTCTGAAATAAAGAGTTTTTTTTACTAATTGGGTCCTCTAACGTTCTCACACCTTTCTCGAGCTCCTTCATTTTCTATCTAGTGTGCATGTTTTATTCTATAGAACGGTAATCTCTCGAGAAAATACTGGTGAGTACAAATAAAAGTATAAAATCTTGAGTAATCAGGAGCCTAATTGATGAATGTTTTAGTTTTAGATAAAATTGAGAACGTAATAAAATTGAGATTTTTTTTGTCCCCTTTGTTTCCTTGGAGAGGATGGGTTTGATTTGTTGAAGTTTCAACCTCACGTGGTGTTCTCAGTTCTACAACGTGTGGGCTCAAATGAGTTAGGAGCCGAACACTTGTCAAACAGCATCTTTTTGGGGACTTTTACAGGGTATAGTCGGGGTCGGTTTTCCATGAAGAAGAATAATTTGTTTGGTTCATCGAACTCTGGCGTGCAGAATGAACAGGATGCTTCCGTCGAGGAATAGTTGTCGGCGCACACGCCAATAGTTGAACGAACAAGAATGTTAGTTTTGCTCGAATTTCGGATCAAGAATTTTTTATATATATATATAATTTTATGTTTGAATTTTATAATTATTAAAAACTTAATTAATTATTAATTTTAAAATCTATAAATTAATAAAAATATATATAAACCGAGCCTGAGATCTATATTATTATTAATAATAATAATAATAATAAAAAATTAGTTTTGCCACCATTTACCTGGGAAGCTCATATACTTGTTGTGATGGCATGCGAACACAACCAATGCTAGCTGTTCCTTCTTTTTTTTCCCGCTTAGGATTAAGGAAAAAAGTCTCTCTTTTTTTCAATATTAATCATTGGAAAAAAGAATTTTTGAACTACAGAAAATCTTCTCTTGATTTCCAAATTTCCATCCACTCCTTTGAAATTCCCAAGTCCCAAGGCATTCTCTTGGACACAAAATTTAAATTAAAATACAATAGTCACCATTTTTTTTTTAAATCGAAAAAATTTTAAAGGAGAGTTAATTGAACCATTTTTTTATATATAAATTTTTGTTTCATGAATCCCATGACCTCTATATAAG
Organism: Populus alba x Populus glandulosa; assembly: GCA_033617975.1. NCBI lineage: Eukaryota > Viridiplantae > Streptophyta > Magnoliopsida > Malpighiales > Salicaceae > Populus > Populus alba x Populus glandulosa. The sequence continues at coordinate 2,454,963 of CM066156.1, read as the reverse complement.
AAGTAATCAAGTTAAAACAATATCTTACAAAAAAGCAAACTATACACACATCTCACAAGCACATCATCTTGGACTGGCAAAAAAGTCTTGGTACATGCACAAGCCAATGTCAACATCCGGACCTTTCCCATAGCAGAGTGATGGGATGGATTCATTGACGGTGCCATGGACGAACGCGCAGATCCATATTCACCCTCCATTCTAATTTACGGCCCCAATTTTTTTTCAGTTCTACCTTATCTTACGATTTCTTTTGTTTTTTTCCTAAGAAGGCCTTAATGTCATGTTGAAGTACCACAGATCCAAAACACGAATATTGCTCTTCTAGATATTTATTTTTATTCCAGCTAAAAAATCGGGCTTTTCTCTCTTCTCTTTTTATTTTGCTCTTGGAATTCTAATTACTGTATGTTGATTTTTCAAATTTAAGAATGGACCAGCTAGAGTACGATGATCGTTAAAAAAATATGTATGTCATGTTTTCCAGCTTGGAGATAGGCAAAGACCAGGACTTGAAATGCAGTTTGGGCTTTGGGAATTGGACCAATTTATCAGGCCGGAAAATTTTATCCAAGCCCTTATCCGGTCAAGGTCTACAGGCTCAGAAATAGCTCTGATCCAAACTCCCTTCTTCAAAATAATCAATACCAGAGATTTGTCATTGGACCCATTCTGGGTTAAAAATCTCTGAGAGTTTCTGTCTTCCGATAGTGTGAGAGGTTCCTCAAAGCTTAGCTGTGTAACCTTTATGGTGCCTGTGCCTGGCCACAATCCTAAACTCATATCATTAGCGACCTGTGTTAGTTTATCAGGAAAAAAGTGACATTGCATTTTCAAGGAAATGGTTATCAAATATCAAATAATATTAGATGATGATACTGATACAGTGAAATTCCAAAGGCTGGTGACAGCAAAATTCTAACCAGGGAAGGTTGTGGAATTGGATGAGAGGACGGATAGATGATGTTCAACCCTTTAGAGATACAGACAATACCACTATAGAGAGGATGAACAAGGATTTAAACTCTCAAATCTCATTGATACAGAGACATTATAAAGAAATTAGTGTTTAGGATAGCTCACCACTCAATGGAATCTACCAAAGAGATAGAAGTAAAAGAAGCTAACAAGCTTAACTTGATCTTAACTTCAACCAAGTCTCTATCTTCTACAATGATGAAGCACACTAATTTTGATTGGAACAATCCCTCCAAGCTAGTAAGGCCAGTAAAATCACAAAACACCAAGACCAGATTATCTACACCAACGTACACACGTTTTATCGTCTAGCTAGAGCTCTAGAGTGGCTAACATAGTTGTAGGAAACAAGTTTCTGCAAAATCTGTCATCCAATGATTTCCTAAAAGGAAGTCAGGTTTTGTTTGTTCAAGAGACAAGATTTATGGAAGGAAATCTTATCTTTTTATTGCCTAGCAAAGCTTTTCACGTGCAGCTGAACAGGGAGCAAGATTTTCAAAGCTCCATTAAATGCTAGTTGAAGAAGATGGCAGTCTTGCAAGTTGCAAAATATGGCAGCAGGATTTTCAGTTCTTCTGACAGCCTGCACTTGGGAGTAAAATGACCATAATATAAAGCTCTAAATCATGCACCGTTCCATGCTTTGGAGACTAGACGCGTATAGCTTTCTAGGTATGCATGGCTTGCCTAGTGTTCTCTGCAGAATCGACACAGGGTTGCCTTTAATGACAATTGATTTCTGAGTTATGAGCATTTTCAGCTTGCTCAATCCTTGTTTAGCACCTCTTATCTCCTCTACATGTTTCCATGTGGATTTTGGATTTGTTAAGAATGCTCTTGCATTAGATACATCTATCAACATGTATACACGGTTATTATCTTCCACTCACCATTTCCTCCATCAGTTGTGAAAGTTTTCACACCTTTAGACTGTAAGAGTCACATCACTGTTACAAATTTTCGTTTTTCTTTTCTTTTTTGTTATCTAATTCAGGCCCTGGGGCCCCAGGGCCTTTTCAATAGCAGTAATCATGTGAGGCTTAAGGAAGATATTTGTGAGATGGGGCTGCTCCTTTGTGGATAAGGCCTGAGTATCTTGGAGTTATGGTTTCAAAGCAGAGTTTGTGCCTTGCTCTAAATTAAAACACCTTTCATGGTGGAATTAGCATTGAAGCTTAAAAGAAATTTGAAAACCAAGAACCCAAAGAAATATATTCTTCAGTTTTCGCCATCTCTCATGTAATGGCTAGTTCTCTGAGCTTCTTGTCACAGCCCAGAATTAGACCTGTAACCAAACGTCCTCCCAATCCCTCAAGCTCGTTTCTTGAACTATTGAGTGTTAGCGGTAACAGTTTACAAGTAACAAAGAATAAAGATTTAGCTGTGGTTTCAAGAGCTTATCAACGAGAAATTGCTGGTGTTCAAGGAGAGAATCTGGTGAGGCCAGATTTTGAGCGTTTATGCAAAGAGGGGAAAGTGGAGGCAGCTCTTGAAATCATGGATGAAAAGGAGAGGAATGGAGGATATGCAGACTTGCTCGATATTGTAAAGTTGATACAAGTTTGTTCTGATTTGAAATTGCTGGAAGCAGGGAAAAAGGTAGATGAGTATGTTACGAGGTCTTCATCAAAGTTCAAGTCCAGTGCTGTTGTGCTGAATAATCTAGTGGAGATGCACTGTAAACTGGGCGATACAAATGGAGCAAGAGAAATATTTGAGCAAATGGGAGTGAGAAATTTGGATTCTTGGAACAAGATGCTGTTGGGTTTAGCAGAGAACAAGGAAGGAGAGAAGGCTCTCGAAATCTTTTCCCAGATGAAAGGAGATGGGATTAGGCCAGATGGTTCTAGCTTCGTTGGTGTTTTAATGGCTTGTGTATGCTTAGGAGCAGAGAAGGAAGGACAGAAACATTTCGAGTCAATGAGCAGGGATTATGGAATCACTCCCGCGATAGAGCATTATGAAGTTATCGTTGATCTTCTTGGAAGAACAGGAAAGATAGCGGAGGCAAAGGAGTTAGTTTCAAATATGCCAATTGATCCAAACTCCAGAATTTGGGAGACCCTACAGAAGTACTCAAAAGCCAGAACACAAGGGGAGCTGAGTTATCCAGTATCACGACCTGGATTGAAACTTGGTGATATGAAAAGGGCAAAGGACAACACCGACACAAATCATAGAAGAGTGACCTCAGACAGAAGCAAGGCGTATGAAAAGTTGAGGTCTTTGAGTAAGGAGGTAAGGGATGCTGGATATGTGCCGGACACAAGGTTTGTGCTTCATGATCTTGACCAAGAAGCGAAGGAGAAGGCATTGTTCTACCACAGTGAAAGGCTAGCCATTGCTTACGGGCTTATCAATACACCTCCTGGGACCACTTTAAGGATAATGAAAAACCTAAGGATTTGTGGGGACTGTCATAATTTCATCAAGATCCTCTCCAAAATCGAGGACCGAGAGTTTATCGTGAGAGACAACAAGAGGTTTCATCATTTCAAGGCTGGAAACTGTTCCTGTCGGGATTACTGGTAGACTACCAAATCTTCACAATGTTTACTCCATGATTTGGTGATGGCAAACTGGTTTTGCCCTAGCATAACGAAGCATAATGTTGCTTCACATTGGTCCATTACATGTTATTGACTCAAATAGAGACTCTGCTTGTATTTCATAAGTCATCAACATGATCATCACATGGGTGACAACAACTTGGCTTTCTTTCTCTTGGCATTGCAGTGCTCTGCAGTAGAGATTGGCCATAAGTTCTGTTCTACTCAAGGCTGTGTTCAAGTTTAAGTTATAAAAGAGAAAAAAACTCCTTGTGTTAAGCATAGAATATTTGCATCTCCATCAACTTGTTCTCACCCCCCACAAGTTGATGTGCCCCTGCACGTCTTTTCAATCCCATGGCCTTAACTTGTCTCATGATCTCATCCATTTCGCTATCCTGCTGGTATAACCTGTCTCTAATTCTCGTCCTACTTTACAGCATCAATCATTAGAAGATATACATTACTTTCCTGATTTCTTTGAAACAAATTCAGAGCGCGGTGCTGATTGAATTTGAATTGGAGGCATTACACAAGATAAATTCTTATGCATTTTTTCTTGAGAAGTTCTGGGATCTTGGTCTTTTGTGTTTTTGTCCTTTTGCTTTCTTGTATCAACTTAACTGATTACTCTCTCTTTAACAGAAAAAAGGGTTCTTGGGAATCCAAACCTCTGATTTTATTAAATGTGTGTTGGATCAATGCTTTTTTGGGTCATTGATGTGCTTTGTTTACTCAAATTTTCGTTGAATTTACTCCAAGATTTCAATCTTGGGACATAATTCTATGAGAAAATCGTTTTAACTGTAAATTTTTTTTTCTTTAATACATTGATCATGTTAGTGTATGAGATCAGAAAAAAAATACTGATATTTACAATGACAACTGCACTAACCTCTATATCTCTTGAAAGCTGAACTACGAGATGCAAGTACTGAATTTTTTATAGCAATCAACTTCCTTCGTTGCGAGAGCCATTGGATCATTTTCCAGAATTGGAACTTGAGACAGCAAGCGACGACCTGGTTATAGTGCACAGTGGCGCATTCTAAAGAAGATTCACCATGAAGTAGAATGCTGAATAAAGAAAGGTTAATCATTAAATAGAAGATTTTTCACATAGAATTCTGTCCCGATATTGAAATCCAGCGACAAATTCAGAAACATTTGAGTAAACAGTGCACATCATGGACCCGAAAACATTAATTTAGTATATTCAACCCGAATCAACACAGGTTAATTAATTTAGCTTGGATTAATTTAACCATGTCAAGGTTTAGCTAAATTAATATTTAGTCCAATTTAGATTCTGAGTACCTAATTTTTTCGAGTCAACCCACGACCAAACAAGGTTAACAAGGTTTTAACGGTACGAATATAATACCATAAAAAATACCCCAGCCCCTAATAATCTGGGTTTCCAGATTCTAGGGACTCGGTTATTTATATGTGAGAGTGCAGGACTCAACCCTTCGAGTTCTTACCCAAGGTACAAATTAAAAGATGAGCTGAAAATGACAAGATGTTAAAAATACAAATTATTTATCAGTAGCAAACACGGTTTCTATTTAACAAGTAGCTGAGATAGACTATTTGATTGCACTCCAGAGTGATTCAAACTATACCATTGATAATCTATTCATGGAGTGATGCTATTAAGGAAAGGAAGGAAACCCAGAATAAGATACACAAGACAGTAGCAAGCAAGATGAATGCTGATTGATTTAATTGTCAATCTAAAAAATTGTACAAGTCTCGTCTAGAAAAAAAATAAAAAGAAAAAGAAGAATTTGTTATGTCCTGATCATAAAATGATGCAATGGAACTTTACAGTACAGTTCTATGAAATACTTTCACTAAAATTTTTGCTGGTGTCCTCACTTTTTGGGGTTTGGAAACGTTTGGAGTGAGTTAAAGAGCTGAATGATAAAGCCTGATCAAGTACAGATGTAGATTCTTTGGAATTGGAACTGATATGCGATCTTCATTGCAAAACATCAATAGTTCTCTGCTACAGGTCTAGAAGGAAAGAGCCTCAAAAGAAATGTCGTCAACGACCATAGGCAAACCAAACCAAGGACTTGGAAGGTCACTATCATCGAAACTAAGGCATTGCTTCTTTCCAGTAGCAGGGCAGATTCAGGAACCCCTCTCAAAGTGAACATCAATTTCTCAATAAAATGAGCAGCTTTTGTCAGCTGATATAGCCTATAAACCTGTCAAGCCAATTCAAACTGTTAAAACCCACAAATTTTGGCTTCAAGAGCGTAGGATTGCAGTAAATGAAGTCATATACCTCAAATATGATGGGGACTAGAGGCCAGCAAGATGAACCACGCTTGTCCAGATAAGTCTCAAACAGACGCTGAGCAAGGCAGCCAACTAGGAAGGGAAGCACAGCAACCAACGCTGGCAAGCCAAGAACTGGCCAGGTCACAAACACAGCAAAGAGAGGGGCAATAACCTTGAAGCCCATGACAAAGAAGGCAGATGTCAGGTATCCTCTGAGGCCTGTTATAAGACCCCACCTCTTTGAGCTAAATTGCAGATAAGGCCTCTGAATGCGATCAGTCACAGTCAAGAAGGTTGCAAGACCAAAGTAAAACATGGCCTCGAAAGATAATGATGTTGCAATCTCTGCAAAATAATTGGCATATAAGATGCTTTGTAGATTTCTTTTTCCCATCTTAATCATAATAAATGCACACTCAAGCAGCATAAATAAATCATGATATTATTTTGACAAGATTCGGGTATTCTTTTTTCCCATACAAAGTATCAACAGTAGATCATCATATTGAAATGACCAACCAGGTTTACCCTGAAAATTGTTGACAAGACAACAATCAATTCAATTGCAAGGCCACATAGCACAATAAACATCTAACCAAAGAAGTGAAATCCATTGCATTTTCCTGTAACACCAGTTTGGCACTCTGATATTGATCCAATAACCTCGGTGACTGTTAAGAAAAATGTTTCCCGGACCTCACAGACTGGCTTGGTTAGGGTCTTCCAAAGTCTTAAAAGCGAACTCGGTTCTTATTGAGCACAAGCACTTCCCACAAACTCACTAATGATAGTTAGTGTACACAAATGTGGGAGCAACTAGGCTCCCCACTCCCCCACCCTAAAAAACAAATCACTGAAATCCAAATCAATCATGCTCGAAATTGACAATAGGCACTTACAATTTGCAATGCTATATATATTCCTATTAAACATAATCTGTCATGATAAATTAATGGTGTTCAAATCGAGTTAATTAGCTAAAAACCAAAAGAGCATCGCACACATATGAAGCAAGCAAGAAAATTAAGAGGCGGTTAATTTCCGCATTTCTTTTTTGTGCTCAGTCAAATATTCCAGTTCCACGCCACTTTTTAAGAGCAAATATTGCAAGAACTCAAACTGATAAGTACCTACAAGAACTTCATCCTTGAGGAAAGCCTCAATGGCAGAGCCAAGGAAAAACTGAGGCACAATCAAAGACAATACCAACGCAACTGGTCCCAATAACCAGACAAACGAGCCTTTATCTTCGTTAAAAGGTGCTGAGACCAATCTCCCTTCTTCCACAGACTGGTGAGTCAACCCATGAAAAGAAACAGAACCTGATTTACCATTAAATGGCTCCACCCCATTAAAACTACTAGCAGGCACACCCGAACTTTTCCTTCTCGAAATCTTTAAATCCGCATCAGCATTAGAATTAGAACTAGAAGAACCACATATCATAACTCCTCTGTTCAAGCTTGACCAAGAAATCCCCTTAAATATATTCTTAAAACCAGGCTTCACACACACTGCAATAAGACAACAAAAAAAAAAACATTACTTAGAACATGGAAACTGATTTTAATCACCAACCAACTAGTGTGAGAAAGCGAAACATACATTTTGATGGGTTCTTAAGCAGGATTCTTGGACATCTCAACGCAACATGGCTTGCAGATATCTTAAATTTTGAAACATAGATGATGAGTTAGAAAAAGTCTAGGTATAAGAAAACACAATCCAAGCATAAATTTGAGCAAATGTACTTACAATTTCGTTTGGCAACAAATGATTAGTTGATAATCTGAGTTTTGGGGCAGTAATTCCAGTGCAAACTGATTGCATTTCCATGTTTTTGTGTTGTTGTTAGGAAGTTAGGTTTTAAGGTTTTACAGGTGCTTAAACCCTAATCCACTGACCTCTCTTAAAAGTCTGTTCCTTTTAAGGAGATGAACACGTGTGTGTCATTTGTTAATAAGTGATTGGATGTTTTTTCTACATCCATTGGGCCCATCACAACTTGTTCTGGCCCAATATCTAATATTCAGCTAGCCCAACCTAAATGAAACAGAACGAAAATTTATGTAAACTAAGAGCTTGTTTGGCAGTGTGGTTGCGGTTGCTTTTCAAATAGCTTTTCGTGCCAAAATGCATGTCAATGATATTTTTTGATTTTTTAAAAATCATTTTTGACATCAGCACATCAAAATGATTTGAAAACACTAAAAACATATTAATTTAAAGTTAATAAAAAAATAAAAAATTTTCAAATTTTTTCAAAAGCGCTTTTAAAACACAGAAACAAACAGGCCCTAACTATAGTTGTAAGATCCTAGCTGGATTATTACAGAGTCCGGGTTAATCTATGTATTACTGGGACAATTAAGTTTAATTTTGAAATAATATTATTCTTGTTAAAAAATAACAAAAAAATGATATTGTAATTGTGTGTACATATTTTTATTTTTATTTTTTTCATTGGAAAAATATATTCTAAAACTCCACTACATAAACATGTTATATTGAATTATATAAAACTGAAATATGAGAAATTTTATAATGTTTAAAATACATTTTATGAATTACAACTTAAACTCATAAATTATAGTGTTTTTAGTATGTAGTGCATGATTATTTAATTATTAGAAAATATTAAAAGAATCATTTAATATTTTTTAAAACCAAATATATTTATAAAATATACTCACAAAAGGTGAGTTTAAATAGAGTTAATGATGTTGAATGAATTAATGACATGAAATGTTAATTTATAATACATGAATTATATTTAATATTATGTTTAAAAACGCGGTTAAAATCATGTTCATTTAAATTAAAAAAATTTATATCAAAAAATGTATTAATTTTAAAAATAATTTTTAAAAATTAAAAATTATTATTTTAATAAATTTCTAAATAAACAAATACTTTAAACTATAGCTACTATTATAATCTCAAACATAACATATAAAATCTCACGAGTTACCGTTTTGAAATCTTGAAACACAGCCGAAGAATCTCCATTTCTTTTTTCTTTTCGAACAAACAAGAGTTTCATTAAATAAAAATATCGGCCAAGGCCCATGCTATACCCAGAAGCATTGAGAAGCCAAAATGGCCTCGAGAAACAAGTATGCATACCCGGGCCTGGAAACACTCGAAAAACCCCAACCCATCTCAAAGTAAAAACGCATTAAAAAACAAAACAATCATTTTTTGCTCTGACAAATTTTTCTATCCTCCAGATTATATAAATATTTATCAATTATTTTCACTCGCCCAAGTAGCACTTCTGCTATTCAATCATAGAATCGATTCCGATAAAGCTCCATGGATTTCATTCAAGTTTAAATATATATTTTTTTTCATAATAAACAATGTTGTTAGTACACAATTTATCATTTTTTTTAAGAGTTCTATAAAAAAACTCCACTTCAAAAGTTGATGCGTTGATGGAATTCCTTACTTCTTTCTTTTCAGAAATCAGGCCATGCTATATATATACAAATTAAATACAACCGTACAAGAAAAAAACAATAATGAAGTATTTTATCAAAAGATTTATAATTAAGGGTGTTTAGGAAGGTTATAGTGATTGTTTTTTAAAATATTTTTAAAATTATTTTTAATATCAACAAATTAAAACAATTCAAGATTATATATAAAAATTTAATTAGTTTTTTTTTCTAAATGAACACCTTTAAAATATGGTTTCAAATGACACGCAACTTCTTGATCAATATGCTGAATCTGAACCTCTCGATCCTTTACATGAAGATTTTTTGCTTTGATTATCAAAGCAAAATCGATGTGTTGATGATTTTTCTTGTTAATTTGTCTCAGTAGCACATATATCTTACCTTTTCTATGAAAACAAATTCATATTAAATTGTAAATCCATGTAGGGATTAACCACGTTTGAGTTGGCTAAATTCTTAATTCCACGAATCTTATTTCTATTCAAAATTTATATAGTTATTAATTTTAAAATTTATTAAATTATTTAAAGTATACATAAATTAATTCAAATATTCACATTAATAAAAAAATATCTTTACTATCTTGTCCATTTTTTACATAAAATTTTTTATATAAAACTTGAAATTATCATTCAGCCGGCTGTCTCGATTAAATATCAAAGATATTTTTCAAATTACTTATATTATTAAAGATTTTTTTATTTTTTTTAAATGGATCATTCTATTAAATATAATTAATGAAAATGTTGAGTTTCTCGGTGGTTCTGAAATGATCTCCTCCATCACAGAATAAAACTGGATGGGGATTTTTCTTTAATTCCTTGACAAGACATTATAATATAAAATCTCAAATTCTTTAAATGGTATTCATTTAAGTATCTTTCTCTCACATCACGTATCTTCTTGAGAAAATAAGATATTTTAATTTACTGTACAGCTAGCATTTACTTGAATAGTAAATTTGAAGTTTGTCTAAAAACAAATCTGAATAAATGGTCAATAATCTGAATATATATTATATATTGCATGGAAACTATACAAATGGAAGCACCACATATCGTGTTTCCTTGTTTTTTTTTTTTTCCAGTTAATGAATTTTGAATTATAAAATAAAGTGTGTCCCTTTTCAATGCTTGCTGATCCAACCTTGTTTACTATTATTATTGGAATAGTTTTAAGGTTACTACACACGTGCATTTGACCGTTAGAAAACGCGGTAATGGTAACAGTGGTCGGAAGCAGAAAGGACAACGGTTTGACTCTTTCCTGCTTTTGGCATTCAAACAGCTAAAAGTATACGTGGACCTTAACCTTACCATTCTTCGGAAAAATTAGGCGTTGAAAATATTCATGAAATTGACCCTCAACCCTCAGCCGCTGCTGCAGCCGCAGCCGCAACCACCGTCATGTCTCATTCATCTCAGCTACTGGCTACTCCATACAAAATTTAACACATGCGCAGCATAAAGCCGGTGACCGTGACACCCTAACAGCCGCGCTTTCTGTTTCTGAGATTTTATACATGTTGCTTAATTAACTTGCAATGGCATATTGCAACTCGACAACACGAGTAATAAGCAAATAAATGTAATTAAGAAGCATATTTTGGCTTTCCTTTGTGACTGTGGACAAGGCGGCCACAGCCCACCGGATGTGACGACCAGCTCTCGGGAAACTAAATCCCCAACGTGGATGAGAATCGAAGGACGGCCTCTTTTTGGGGTTCGTTGTCTTCACATGGTTTGCAAAATGGATATTTATTGCTTCCAAGAAAACGATGATAAGATGAGGGATTGTCGCAACCAGCTAGCCACGATAGTTGCCCAGTAAGCATGGGGTGGGGTGGGGTAGCCTGTTGTGTAGTCTAGAATATATGGACTGCCATTGACGAATCACCGATGCCCATCATGGTTAAAATAAGATTAGACCTTCATAAAATACACTATGGTAGATCGGGAAAGGCTCTGCTACTTCAGGAGTGTTAACTACGAGGAACTTACTGATTTAATTATGGCTCAATCTATGATCATTTTACTATTATGTTTGTTTGGATTATTCAAAATTATATATCTTTGTGTTAATAAATAAAATTGGCTCAATTGAAGTTAATAGTTAGCTGTAGATTAATCCACTTCTAGTCACTGCTAAAAAATTAGAAAATAATAATGGAAATACCATGGTCGAAAAATATTTTTTCAGTAATAAATTCATATACAAAATAAATGATGTTGCGTGGATTGAACTTGTGTGGAATCACTTGCATGAAAATAAAAATATTCTTCAAATGTCATGGATTCAAGTCGCATGGCGATTTGATGCAATTTAGAAGAGTTTTTCATTAAGTCAAGGAATAGCTTAGGCTTTAGATTTTGAGAAAAAGGTTGACTAGTCTAGAAATCTAATAAAAAATTCGGGACTCATTGATCACATGATTAGCGTACAAGTAACTTAAAGTTTATATAAAAGAATTCGTTTTTTTTCATTGATTACGTGTGTAAATGATTACGCGTAGATCATATGATATATGCATGTGGTTTTAGTCTACTTTCATGTGAAAATTGTTTTATCCAACTGGATTAATTTTATAAAAACAAAATATTACTGAATATTTAATTAGGATACATGATCAAATTTGAACAATAGAGAGTCGACACATCAAGCTATTTAACGAGTATTTGAGAGTGTTACTTTTTGTTTTTTTAGTATATTTTAAAAATATATTTTATTTTTAAAAAATAAAATTAATATTTTTTTAGTATTTTTTTTATATATAATTTTGATATGTTGTTGTTAATAAAATCATTCTAATATATTTTTAAATAAACAATATTTTTTTAAAATATCTTACAGCATAATATTATAAACACACACTAATATATCATCAAATCATATTACTTTTAAAAAATTAATATTAGATTCATTAATATAATTATTCCATGATTCATATAATTAACAATATGATTTACATGAACATAGACAAGGATTTATAATTACTCATATTCTCTAAAGACAGCTCATCCTGCTAGGTGATCAATTAACATCAAATGTAGAACAAAAATAGTAAAAAGAATGCAACAAGAAAGGTTAACGGATAAAGAAACAAAGTGATGCTATCATTCATCTATTGGATTTATCAAAAGAAAAAAAAATCTTTATGTCCGAGTTTATTTCATGGGTTTGTGAGCCAAATTGGTATTTAAGATATTTAATTGTTCCTTTAATTTTAACAATTTAATTTATTTATTGTTGGTAAAATGGCTAGTGGATCATGTTTGATACTTGTAAGAAAAAAAAATATGTGCTTGGAAATTTTATGATAATTAAATGAGTATTGTTTAAAAGAAAAAATGTCATAATTTAAAAGAAAGAATTAAAATATATATGTTATTTTTCATGGAAGAAAATGAACCTTATTGGAAAGGATACCCCCTCTCTTTTACACCCCTACTCTTTATTAAATCTTTTTATTAAAGTATTAACAAAATATTTTTAACTTGTTTGGATAAAATATTTATGATATATTTATAAAAAAAAAAACATGAACTCAAGGAAAGGCCAAACCTAGAAATAATAAATCTAACAGCACGCCCGGTCCACATATAGATGGACAAGATCTTGTTCTAAAACTAAAGATGATTAATTATTACTTTCTCTTTAATCAATTTTGAAAGGCAGATCTAAAAAAAAAAGAAAAACAATAAATATTGATCCATGGTAAAACACATGCACTGTTCAGACTTAAAAGGCACTCAAAAGGCACTCGAGGAAATGACATGTATACACGCATGCTTCCTTTCCTGGAGATTTTTCTTGAGGTGCCATTCAAGAAGGGAAAAAATCCAAGTCGAAAAGTAAAACAAATACCGAGTATGAATTACTATTAAAGCATTCTTTTCACGACTCTATCAGAGCACAAGTTTTAGACTAGCGGTTGTCGTCAATGGACCTCCCGCACTCATAAAACCCAGTACTGCTATAAATAAAGACTCGGCATTCTACTTGCTCCCCACACCCCAATTTTCTCAACAATACTCTCTGTCTCCCACCATATCCTCTCCAGCTTGCACAACAATAGCCAGGTAGATTAGCCAAAGCACAAACATGGCTTCATCTTCTCTAGCTTTTCCAACCCTTCAACCCCAATTCCAGTCACTAAAAAACAAACCTACCTCCAAGCCCTCGACTCGTAGACTGTCCTTCCGTACCATCAGAGCATCAGTATCAGAAAAACCATCAGTTTCGGCTCCAGGTGTTACTGTTCCACCACCTGAAAACACCAAGCTCCCGATCCGTAAAATCCCTGGTGATTATGGCCTTCCTCTTGTCGGTCCCTTTAAAGATCGTATGGATTATTTTTATAACCAGGGCAGAGACAATTTCTTCAAATCCAAAGTTCTGAAATACGGATCAACGGTGTTTAGAGCCAACATGGGACCAGGTCCTTTTATTGCTCCAAATCCACAGGTTGTGGTCTTACTTGACGGCAAGAGCTTTCCGGTTCTATTTGACGTGACAAAAGTTGAAAAGAAAGACCTTTTTACAGGCACTTACATGCCTTCAACAGAACTCACTGGTGGCTATCGAATTCTGTCCTATCTCGATCCATCCGAGCCAATGCACGCCAAATTGAAGAAATTCATGTTCTATCTCCTCAAGTCACGCCGTGATCACGTAATCCCTGAATTCAAAGCCAGTTACACGGAACTCTTTACGAGTCTCGAAAAAGATTTGGCTCTCAAAGGGAAAGCTAATTTCGTTGCTGCTAATGATCAAGCAGCTTTAAACTTCCTGGCCCGGGCTTGGTTTGGTACTGAACCGGCACAGACCAGTCTTGGCCTTGACGGACCTGGTCTAGTTTCAAAATGGGTGCTCTTTAACCTTGGTCCTGTCCTTTCTCTCGGTCTTCCAAAATATCTCGAAGATCTTACAATCCATTCCTTCCGTCTACCACCAGCACTGATTAAAAAAAACTACCAGCGCCTTTACGATTTCTTCTATGCTTCGTCGAGCATCCTGCTCGACGAAGCAGAGAATTTAGGAATTTCACGAGAGGAGGCATGCCATAATCTTCTCTTCGCCACGTGCTTTAACTCGTTTGGTGGAATGAAGATTTTATTTCCAAACATGATGAAATGGCTAGGCCGTGCGGGGGCCAAACTCCACGCTCAGCTAGCCGAAGAGATCAGATCAGTTGTTCAATCCAACGGTGGGAATGTTACAATGAGGGGTATGGAACAGATGCCGCTGATGAAATCAGCAGTCTATGAAGCACTCCGGATTGAGCCACCAGTCCCTCTACAGTACGGTAAAGCAAAGCGTGATCTGATAATTGAAAGCCATGATGCTGCTTTCGAAGTCAAAGAAGGGGAGCTGTTATTCGGGTTTCAACCATTTGCTACTAAAGACCCGAAAATATTCACTCGGGCTGAAGAGTTTGTTGCTGACAGGTTTATCGGGGAGGGAGAGGAGTTGCTGAAGCATGTGCTGTGGTCTAATGGGCCTGAGACAGAGAAGCCAACGTTGGGAAATAAACAGTGTGCAGGGAAGGATTTTGTCGTGCTCGTGGCTAGGCTGCTTGTCGTGGAATTCTTTTTAAGGTATGATTCTTTTGAGATAGAGGTTGGCAAGTCATCCCTGGGAGCTGCTGTGACGGTCACTTCATTAAAGAGGGCAAGGTCTTAATTAGATAATTAGAGATTTTGGTTTCTTGTTGTGGGAAAAGAGTATAACGTGGGTGGTGGGGATGCCGACGCTGCTTTCAAGGGCCTAGTAGCTTTCCGTAATGCACAATGCCACTGATACCATCATGCTGTAGTCCTTTTCTTAGCTAAGTCGATAGAAAAAACAATGATGGTGCAGTGCTCCGTTCTGTGAATAATGAAATAAGAAGCATGTTGCTAGAGTCGCACCACTCTTTTTGAGATAGTTGGAGGCTTTGCTCTTTCGCAATGGTGGCTTTGCTCTTTCGCAATGGTGGCTTTTTGAGATAATGTGGGTGGAGGAGGGAGCGGTCCTGCTTTCTTGTGCCAGTAGCTTTTTGTGCGTTCCATAATGACATCGATATCATTTGCCGGTTTTATTAAATATTATGCAATAAGTCTAAAAGAAAACATGTCCGTTGTCGTTGTATGCACTCACCTCACCTGTGTGGTTTCTCGGGTTTTTTTTTTTAAAAGTATTTATATATATATATATATGTTTGTGTTTTTGTAAAATTTTACCGTATATTTTTAATTAAAAATCATTATTAAAACACATCTTAGAACATGTTATCAAACACATTCTTAATTGAATAATCTAAACAAAATACATTATGTTTTGTTTTTGGTTTATATATAAATGAAAGTTAGCAAATTATTTTTTAAACCTAAAAATAATAAATTTATCCTTAATTGTTGTATTATTATATTAGTAGTTAGCAATAAACTTCACGGGAGGGATGGCTTCGACTATCTTGAGAGCAAGAATGAATTTAAGGTGCGATTAGAAGTTAGATAGAAATGTGATCTAAAGTGGAATGAATGTCCTAGAATTAGATGAAATTAAGTGATCCAAGAACTAAAAAAATTGATAAATTTAGATATTTCATCATTTTAAAAATCTATTAAAATAAGTACCATTTTCAAGAAATAAAAAGAAAATATAAAAATAAGACAAAAACAAAAGTAGCATCAAAACAATAATCTCTCCAAAAACCATGGAGTTGACATTGAAAAGGTAACTTATGAGTACTGAATTGAAACATTCCGAGACTACAGGAACTACACATTACTTTACCATTCATTAGTAGAAGTATAAAACTTGGAAAACAAAGGCAAGAGAGCGAGAGAGATAAAAATTTCACCTCCCTCCCTCTCACACACAGAATCCCAAAAAAAAAAAAAAAAAGCCCACCATTCGTGAATCAAATTTATTTGAAGTTCATTGTGATTTTGGTTTTTATATATAAAAAAAACAAGTGAAAAAGAAAAGAAAAGTAAAATATATAAAAAATAAAAAAGAGAAAAAAGAAAAAAAGGCGCACAACGAAACGACAGTGTTAATTTCACCCGAAACTATTGTTGTATCAATTTTATCTTTGGATTATTTTGATTTTTATGTTGTAGATTTATGTTAAAATTACTTAACAAAATGTCAGATTCCCTATAAAATAATGTATTCTTAAAAAAAAAAAAGATAATAGGGATGGGAAGCCTTAAAAAATGGACGGAAGTCATTGATTAAGAATGTATAAATATTGAAAGTAAAATCGATATAAAAGGATTAAACAGAATATCTATATAGGCGGGAGACATTTTTTAATTTGCCCAAAAAGTCAAATCAAAGACCAATTTGATCTCGAGAGGATTCGTTTGAAATTCAAGACCCCCTTCCTTTTTGTTTTCCACTTCTTTCGATGTCCTGAATTGACCTTTCATCCACAGGTCAGTTTTTAAAGTTCAATGCGACCTCTAAAAGCCTTGAAACCGAGTAGATTGAAGCTCAGCGACACGCGGTGTTGGGGAAAATGTCAGAGATTTGAAAACATTTAGAATTTTAGGGTTTGTTGGAAGTTGGAACTTGGAAAATGAAGTGAAAACACACAAAAGATTTTCCAACAAATCGGAGAGCACCAACTAGAGCATGGGTTTTTTTTGGTTTCGATCTTTCTTGAGCCACACATTTTATTCATAAAAAAAACTTATTATTTTGCCTGGCTATAAACTCCATGAGCTAATCTATTTATCAAAAATACAAAAGTTTAAGTTTACACGTTAACCTATGAATCAACTTACATGATTTATGACCTGACTCATGAATTAAATTGACTCTTCATATAACTATGCTATTTGTTTATAATAAAAGCTTTGGACAAAATTATAAACAAGGTATTTTAAAATATTATATATATATATATATATATATATATATATATATTTGACAAGTAAAGTTTTGAATAATTTTTATTCTAGAGTTTTGTGTGTGTGTGTTAAATGTATGTAGTTTTTATGCATCTGCTCCATTCGTAGCCGTCGAGCTGTCCCAGGGGAGATTCAGGGAAGTAATTACGCTGCAGATACTATTATATAGTATTATGGCTCGGGAGATTGTTGGTGGGACAGTGCTACCGATGGCGAGTAAATAAAATATCTTAACAGTGATTCAGTGGAACATTTTTCTTTTTGTCAAAGGCTGATTCTCCTCTGTGTTTCCCTGTTGGGGAAAATGGATTAAAAAAGGGTCAACGAAAGATCATTTGCCAGCGGCGGGCTGGATGCTGCGGCAGCGGGGTGGATGTTCTGACTAGCCGACGACAGTTACGGCAGTGTTGAATTTTATAATAACCATGATCACAACGTTCTCCACCTCTGGCAAATACTTGCCAGGTTGGAAAATAATTTTCTAAGGACAAGTTGAAGGATAAAGAAAGAATCATGTTTAAGCACGCAAAAGATTCTTGAAATCGAACTTTTTATCGGATCCTGGATGGTCCAATGTCCTCGAAACTGGCCTGTGAAAAAAACAACATTATCTTGTTTGCAATGATGGGCCTGAAGGATATGCAGAATCTTATTTTATTGCACCCCATTTTTAACGTGCTTTTCATTTTGGTGGAGGACTCTAATGGAAGTCCCACCTTCATGAATTTCCTTAGAACCTGCATTCGCAAATGATTATGAGTGTGGTGGCTTATGTTTTTTTTTTTTTTGGGTATGATTATTGTTTTTTAAAGTATATCTTTTTTAAAAAATATTGAATTAATTATTTTTTAATATTTTTAATAAATTATTATAAAATAATATTTTAATGTATTTTAAATCATCATTATATTCATGCAAATGATATCTTGGATCATGTGGGAATTTGTTTAGGTTATAATCACTAATGGTTTGATAAATTAGTTTCGACTCTCATTCAAGTTAATTTTTTAATTGAATCAAATGAAATATTAATTCAATAAAATTCGGTAAACTTTATCAAATTTATTCTAAACCTAGCCTCTCAATAACAAGATTAAAAAAAAATGGAAACGCTCCTATTTTAATAAAATAAAATAAACCGCGTACCCGTGAATTACTCTAATAATAAAAAAACCATGTTTTTGTTTTTCCCTAATTAGTCCATAAATTAGGTCTCAATGGATGGGTGTCAAGCCGCTAAGCAAAGTGGAAAAAAATATCATGATTTTCCTTTCTTATAAAAAAAGAGCTTTCTTTTTGCAGAGGCTGCATCATGCATCCTGTGGAAAGGATCCGGGTGTGCTGATTGTGTGGTGATGCAATCCACTACAAAAGTTTAGATCACAGGAAAACTATGATCTGATTGGCAGTTTTATGGACCAGTCACCAAGCCCATCTCACTAAATCATGTCTCCATGCTCCGAATTTTATTTATGGGCCTAAAAAGCCCGTGAAGTCTAATGTAGGTTTTGTACTAAATGTCCTGTGTCTTGCAACCCAAATTCTTTTATTTTTTTTAAATAACCTTGAGGATAGTACCGCTGTTTGACATACTTGCCAAACTTGGTCGAGTTAACTTGATAACTTACCTAATTAAAATCTATTTTATTTTGAATTAATTTGGAGATTATATCGGGTGACTCGATTAAATTTAAATGAAGTTGATTGTATGTTGAACAACGAGTAAAAGAGACCACCCTGAGTGCCGGTAAGCACCAAGTTTAGATTATCTTGTGATTTAACACTGAACAACAGAGAACCAAGCTCGGACTTGGAGAAGCGGAGCTAAACTCTCAAGAATGTTGTCTTCCGGGCATTGTAGGAGGGCAACATTAGAAGATGCCACAAAATTTCCAGTTGCCACCATTGTCATATGGATGTGTGCTGTTGGTTTATCCAAAGAAGCAATTACCAGCACAATCTTGCAGATTTGGAAAGAAACAGGATGATAAGCAGTGGCAGCTTAAACGAGGAGGATTTTAAGGAACTGGGGCAAAACAAAACTGTTGAACAAAAAAACTAATATACATTGATGGTATCATAGGAAGAAATGATCTCAAATCACTCAGCTATAACGTTATTTAGCAAGCTGCTCGATGAAGGAGAGCTTTGTTCACTTAACCATGGATCTTGAACAGACATGGGTGAATTACGATCGGTCCTTTCCGTTGACTTTCTACTGGCCTGTGTCTGCAAAACCAACAAACCTCTTCTCTCTATTTCTGTTTTTTTAACCGTGAAGTTTAGAGGCTTCTCGCTGACACTGGATGAAGAAGAGCACTGGGAAAAATCTAATGAAGTTGTGCAGTTTATTTCCTCTGAAGGTAGCCATCTGGTAAGCATTATTTGCTCTAATTCTGCTGCAACTTCCATCATTGAAGGCCTGGTGTCTTTATGAAAAGCGAGGCATCTAAATGCCAGTTCTGCCACTCTATGCACTGAAGAAAAGGTCCAAGCATCACTATGTAAATCAAGGAATGGATCTATGATCTCATCCAATAGCCCCCTGCCAATCTTGTCAATAGCAAGAGAAGCCAAATTCACTTCATCTTGAGGCCTCGAAAAGTCCAGCACCTTCTTTGCTGTTATGATCTCAATGAGAACTACACCAAAGCTATAAACGTCGGTTTTGTCCGAAAGATGGAAGTTTTGATGGTACTGAGGATCAAGGTACCCTGGAGTTCCTTGTGGGACCGTGGAGATGTGCGATATGTCAGTCATGCCATGTCTAGAAAGACCAAAATCTGCAACTTTGGACTTGAAGTCGAAGTCTAAGAGTATGTTGCTCGACTTGATATCTCTATGGTATATCGGGGGATCAATAGCAGAGTGGAGATGGGCTATTGCTTTAGCAGTTTCGGTAGCGATGGCGAGGCGAACAGGCCAGTCAAGTCCATCACCTCTCACTCTCTGTAAATGCTGGCACAATGTACCATTAGGCATGAATTCGTAGACAAGAATTTGCTCATCGTTTTCTATGGAGCAACCTAAGAGACGGACTAAATTCGGGTGACTCACAGAAGAAATGAGCTTGATTTCATTAATGACCTGCTCAATGCTGTCCACGTCTCTATGTTTGATCCTCTTAATGGCAACCCATGAATCACCGCTAAGTTTTCCAGCATAAACAGTTCCATAAGCTCCGGTCCCAATTCTTTGTTTCTCAGAGAAACTATTTGTGGCCTTCTCTATTTCTTTATAAGGATAGATGGGAATGCTGATATCTGCAGCTTCAGCGCGGTGGAGTTTTCTGAAGCTTGTGGCTTTTGAAATGGAATTCCTCCTCGTGAGACAGCAAATTAGACCCAGACCGACCCCTACTGCAGCTACAATGCCTGGAAAAGAATTTCAAAATTAAGAAAAATTCTCCCTGCCGAAGATCATTTGCATTCTTCTCATCACGTTGGTGATCAGTGGTGAATTATTCTTTCTGAATACTCCAGGAAAGTTATAGGTGATAGAAAGAAATGATTACCTCCAAGTAAAACAGCTGGTCTGGCCCCTGCTCCACATTGACCAGACAAGTACTTTGCAGGATTGCAACCTGCAGCTTCAGCATCACAAAAACCACATTACTAAAACCGTGACATGGAGGTTTCCCGGTATTCGAACATATCCCACACACAGTATCACTGTGAAACTAAAAGAATTTCTAGAAGCAATATCTATTTGATGCATTAAGGTTTTTGTCATTGACATTTTGCTTTGGGTTTTGGCAAACCAAACCTCTAGGCATTAGATCTCTGGTCTGTACTTAATCAACACTAGTCCATCAACAGTTAGCTATTTCATGTTTGAACAGAACCTTGATTCATGACACAAGATATGAGATTCAAGCCATCATTTCCTTCTCTGTGTTTAAATTGGAAATTTTCTATGGTTCAAAACACATTAGGACAATTACATTCCTCCAAAAGTGGGCATGTTGTAGAATTCCTAAAGGGCCCTGAGATTTATTGGATGAAACTAGTTTTTGGGAATGATTATTAAGGAATCCTATTAAAATAATATAAAATTATTTTAAAAATCTAATTTAACAGTTAAATTTTTAAATTAAAATAATTGTTTAATATGATATCAAAATTTTATTTACCAAGTAGTTATAAATTCAAATTTTATTATTTTTATTCTAATTAATAAAAATAAAAACTTATAAAATTATTCTTGAAATCCTATCTAACACCTTATATTTTTAAATTTAAATCTCATCTAATAATTTAAATTTTTAAATTAAAATAATTGAAAGAATTCATCTATAATTGAAAATCATTTTATTTTATGATTTTCTAACCACTCAACGAAGACAAAAATGTTGAAATCATTTAGTTATAATCACAATTATTTTAACTATAATACTTAACCATATGATGTGATTAGCGAACTAATCTTTGACCCTAGGCAGCTATGGACAAAAGTAAATACATAAAGTATATTTTAACTTAATTTGGTAATTAGTAAGTTCTGGCAACAAAAACTGACCGACCTTTCCGGCAGCCGACCCCGGCAAGATATCCATCACCAATTAGTCCATCTCTGCACTGGCACCGAAATCCTGACCCTGCAGGTGATTCAACTTTAGTACAATTGGCATCCTTAGAGCACCGGCAGTCCCCTTGAAGCCACCACCATAACTCCATCATCTGAGTCTCTAAGGAAACACCAGAGCCAGTGAAAGACTCCGCTGAAATCGATGACAAAAGATACTTGCACTGGCTAATATTGGCCATGTTATAATCAAAGAATCCATTTGCTGTATCCGCCTTAGAAAAACAACTTACGCTGCTGTTATTTGAACAATTAAGTGACTCGAAATGAGTCCGCACGCTTATGGAAGGTATACTGCATGGTGAAAATCCAGAGGTACAGTTGTTTAGAAGAATTGCGTTCGTTGATTTTGGAGCATAGTTTTTGGTAGAAAGATTGTAAAGAGCTTCGACCGGACGGTCACATCTGGGTTCAAGATTGATCTTTATTGTATCTTGGCCTACAATCTGGACCGGGAACTCATTGATAAGCATGTCACCATTTGGGCTACAGTTTAAATGGATGTCACAATTGGCAGAGAATCCAAAAGGGTATGGAAGATGGCTGGTGCCACATGTTCTGTTGCAGCTGAACTTGATGGATGCATGGCCTCCGATTAATGAAATAACAAAGATTGCTACGAAGAGGATAGTATGTTGTTGTAGGATCATATTTTTATTGTGCAGGCCTCAAAAGAAACTAACCAGCTGAAACTGATACAGGAAAAAAAAAGGAGAGGTGTTTAAAGATGAAAGACATAAGCAACGACTCCGTGCTCATAATGGATAAGAAAATGGAAATTCTTGAAAGATTTGAGATTTTGGGGGAGACTTTTAGAGCTAAAGATCTTGAGGACGGTTGAGTTAGTGATTCCTCCTTGACAATAGAACTAAGGTTTGATATTGACTGCCATGAACTTAATTTAGAGATGGATGAAACTGTGGAATCTATACAAGAAGAGATGCAATGAGAGAGAGAGAGAGAGAGAGAGAGTTTCTTCTTTTCACACCTCTATTTGTCCTTTTCTCTTGTGTGTGTGTATAACAATATGTATATTCTTCATCTTCGTATCGACTGCTGTTTTGTTAAATTTTTAAGAAATTTCATGGAGCTGCCATTAACTACTATGTTATGTTATATTTTAGTATTTGAAGTTGATGAACATAAAAGGAAAGCTTGAACAGTCAAATCTTATTTTAGAAAGAGAATCCAAATTATTAAAGAAGAAAAAGAAGTTGAGAAAATTATGTAACATATTTTTTAAAGAATGTAATTATGACTTCTAAGAAATCAAGATCACCCTTATAAAAAATCTCAATTTTTCAAACAAAAAAGTTTCCAAAGCAAGAAACAAATTTCTATTTGGATTGTTTTAAATGGGTGATTCTGATTTTTTTGAAACCAGGATTGTTTTAAATGGGTGATTCTGATTTTTTACTAGTCATAATTACATTCTTTGACAAGCATAATAAATTTTTATTCCATGATTTTCTTAAATCTTATTCTCATTTGATTATTTAGATCCTCATATTATTTTTTTATCTTACACATCAGAACTAGAATAAGAATTGAGCATAGTAAAATTTCTACTTTAACCTAATTGTAATTAAGAGTCAATGGAACATAATGACTCAAAGCATAATTAAAGATCACTTGTCGTTTAACCAAAGGCAACT
This sequence comes from Populus alba x Populus glandulosa, assembly GCA_033617975.1. Taxonomy (NCBI): domain Eukaryota; kingdom Viridiplantae; phylum Streptophyta; class Magnoliopsida; order Malpighiales; family Salicaceae; genus Populus; species Populus alba x Populus glandulosa. Next base: position 2,431,540 of record CM066156.1, on the reverse strand, counting down.
GGGAATAAAAACCTACTTTATATTAGTAAGATAGAAATCAGTATATGTACGACTATACCTACTTCAAACGTGTATCTTGAATGGAACGCTACCGTGGGCGTATTAATAAATTAATTAATTTTGAGAAATGTAATTTAAGTAGTTAAATTTTAAATTTAATTTATTAGAGATTATCAGTTCAAGTTTTATAAATTTTAGGGTCATTAAAAATTTATATAATCATTAATTTCAATACCCGTAAAATTAATTAAAATATACATAAATTTACCTAAATATTCATATTAATAAAACAAATAAATAAATAAATTCCACGTTCTAAACATAGTTAGTAGTTCTCCTATGCTCAATAGAGTATAGCGATTCTTAATAATTGCTTCATGAGCCATGAAGGCTAGTTACTGAGGGTGCTCTAAGTGTCCTTGAAATATAATTATTAAACTTGATTTCCGGTAAAAGGACTATGGGGGTTTGATGAATTAATCTGTAAATATATAACTTGAAGTTTGATTTGATTTTGATATTAATTGGATTAAAATCAAGTAATTATCAAATTAATTTGTGATTTAATTTATAGTCAAACATAATGATTTAATAACTAAAAAATAAAACAATTTGGCGTTTATATATCCGAATTGATACGATGATCTCATAAATTAACCTCTAGCGAAACGTTTTTCTGAGTCAAATCCCAAACTGAGCATGCCTTGAACAATATAACAAATATCCCGTGACCCTGAGCCCTTGGGTTCCACATGATAAATAATATGGGTAGAAGGTAAGCTATAAATATAATTAAATACCATGCACTCCTGCCATACACGGCACTACATCATCTAAGCAGAGCACATGCAAGCACATTGATCATCCATTTTTTGAAAATATCGTTGTAATTAGACAATTTCCACACCCCACCATTGATTCATAACGTCACAGTATTGATTATCTTGACTAGAAACACACGATTGCTTCCAAAATCAAAATTATTCCTTCGCTTGGTCTTGAAAGCTCAACACACAACCTAATCCGACATCTTTTTTCTCCACAGTTGTGTCATCTTTTTATATAATATCGTTTTTTCCAGAGGAAGTTATTCTTTAGTCACTTAGGTTTTGATTGAAGTTACAGCATAGTCTTGCAAGTTTAAAAACCTATAACTTAGTCACTTAGGTTAAAGTTGCGATTTGTTATTGTCTTAAAAAAAAAAAAAAACATATACATGTTTAGTTGAAGGAGTATATAAAACAATACATATATATATATATAAAAGACGTCTCTTCTATCTCAAAACAGTAGCTAAATACTATAAACTCCATGGATCCTTAGACATTAAGGGCTAGGGTAGAACTCCATTGAAAACCAAGGGATTGAAGAATAATTCATCTTTTCCTCTACCACGACATTATCACGAGGATCAATTGCTGGCAGGTATAAAATTCCATAAGAGAAGAACATACTATAAAGGGACAAATTTGATGTGAATCAGCCTTGTTTTCAATGAAATTATTGTTGTTGAATAAGAATTTGTCACTTTCAATTTCCTGGCAAAACGCGAATTCTCTCATCTGTCGCTGTCGGATCGTTGCTTGTTTCTTGAACGTTATTCAACAAAACCGCGTCAGAAGTCATTACTATGTATGTGGCCAAAGCCTGAAATTAGGGATGTAAATTATGTTAGAACCATGACTTAGTAGTTTTTTAAACGTGATTTAACTTAAATAATATTAACCAGAGGAGGTGGCAGTTATTTGTCACGAGTAATAGTATTAATTAATTAATGGATAAAACCATTTGACCAAAGAGAAAACATTGATTAGGGACGTGGATTTCTTACACTACACGGAGCTGTGTTGGATGCTCTATAACGATATGCGAGAAAAAGAGATGAAATAAAAGAAAAAATCTTTTAATCCAACTTGTTATATAGCATGAATTTAAAATTAAACTATATAAAAATCATTTTAATATAACTTAATTAACTTGTCGGTTTATAGATAATTAGTCGATTAGTAAAAAAAATATAATGATAAAATTAAAAAAATATAATAAAATTAATGGAAAACAATTCTTGATCTAATTTCTGACCTAATCCAAATTTAAATTAAATTGTATGAAAGTTGTCCTAACATGATCTAATTAACTTGGCCGGTCAAAAGGCAATCTTAATGACTAGTAAAAACCAAAATCTAAAGATAAAATTAAAAAAAAATGATAAAATTGATAAATAAAAAAAACTTTTAATTTGACTCTTTACCTGGCTCAGGTTTAAAATTAAAACCGTGTAGGAGTTGCTTTAAATAATACAATTGACTTGGTTGGTGTAGAGGTAATTCGGATAATTGTTAAAAAAATCCAAGTATAAAATTGAGAAAAAAATAATGAAAATAAAAGAGAAAAAAATCAGAAAATGAAAAAACAATGGTGCGAGAGTGAGGAAAAAAAAAAAGAGTTCTATTGTTAACATGAATAGTGAAACTCCACAACGCAAACCAATTTTTTTAGTAGAAAATGATAATGCATGCACAATGCTAAATGGTAAGAAAAAAAAAAGAAAATATAAAAATGATTATTAAATTAATGGGATCTCATTTTAGAATTATAATTAAACAACTTATATTTTAAAATATTTTTCATCTTAATTTTTTTCCCTATTGTTTAGCATAATTTTTAATATGTCAAATCAGTCCAACATTCAAATTATTTTTGATCAACGTAGATGTCTGAGTCAGCTTGCGTATATCTCGACTAATCCCACGAGCCATGAAGTTAACAATCATGTAAATCTTCAGTAACTATTATAGTTGTAATTATATGGCTCAAACTTGAGAACAAAAAAAATAAACAAACTTTTTAATCCCAATTTTTATTAATACACCACCTACTAAATGATTCTTAAGTTTTCTTTCATCTCGTAGATGATTAATTTGCTTCTACCTTTTACGTTACACTACATGAGAAGGCAAAGAATAGCAGTTATCCAAGCAGGATAAGACTGCTTTGACTGATTATTGTGCTTTTTTTGGTTTGTATAACTTGATTTTTTCTTTTGTGTAAAGATAAAATTTTAATTCAATTAAAAATAATAGACTTTATATCTATACAGAATGAAACGGGAATTTTATATTCATTCATTCATTCATTTTGTTTTGTTTATGAGAGAAGAATGCTCATGAGTATTGAAATTGAAGGTCGCATGTATTATATTGGTATGGATTAGTATTGGGCTATAAAGCAAGGTTTGTGGGATAACATTGGACCTGACCCATGTGAGTGATTTTATGCAGAAAACTAGCCCAATCATTTTGCATCAAAAGTTGAGTAAATCATAAATTAATCATTCTACTTTTTTAATATAAATTGAATAATTCTTTTGGTTTAAAAAATTAATTATTTAATCCCTTGAACAACATTAATAATTATTTTTAATAGTGTTTTTGTTGGTCAAAATCGCACTAATCGTAACAAATAATAAAGTGGATGGGTAAAGTATTGTTCTATGAGGATTTGCAGAAATTATCAATAAATGTTAAAATTATTAAATCCCTATCTATTTAATGATTTGATTATAAAAGTTTGAAACTAAAAAAATTAAAACAAACAAGCAAATAATTAAACGATGTTGAAATCAAGTTTAATAGATCCTAGGATTTTTTACTTCTCTTTAACTAATTCTATGCGAATTTCTCCATTGAATTTCTCCTATTGAGATTTCTTTATTATTGTTGATGATCAAGTTTTTACTAATTTAATCACTAAACTCTCTTGATGATCAACGTATTATTTTAACAAGCAAACTTCCTATATTTTTGTGAAAATTCTAAACTAGTCAAAATTCATTAGGAACGATAAAATCCTTAAGAATTATACAAGTTCTACAAATATCTCTATCCTATAAATTCTTTTATGGTATTTCAAATAATAACTGAAACAATTATCACTTTTTAATCTCAAACTGAATCCCAAATCATGCAAACTATGATCAAGTGTACTCCAGCATTAAGTTTAGAATAAAATACTCAACAAATACCAAATTAATTCAATCAAATAAATATTTACATAGTTATAGTTATACTACATAAAAATCTTAAAATAAATAACTATTTCATAGCTAAATAAAAAAAATATATAAAAAACTTGATATAATAAACATCACTTAAAAGTATTGAAAGACTAGAGAGCTGGACGTCTCGAAGAGGCTATAGTCCTTGCCTCTTTCTTTTCAAATTTTGATTGCTTTTGCTCCAAAATGCTACCTCTTCTTTTTTGTAGTATGCTTGAGGTATATAAAAAAAATCCATTGGTTACTTTCTAAAGAGATTTTTATAGTTTGACTTTATCCTTTAAAGAAAAGGAAATTACTTTCCACTTTGCTACTCATGGATTCTAATTTTATTTTCTTTTTATGATATTGTGGGCTAATTTTAAAATAAAAAATGTGTAAATTGAAACTTTTCTATTTCTGGAACAATTATAGAAAATCAAATTTTTTTCCCAACAAAACCGATATTGTAATTTTTAAACATTCAAAACTCGACATATAGATTAAAAACTGATATAATATCTAGCTCGCAGGGATTTCAAGTTTGATTTGAACTCTGTATTTCAACTCGTTTTTAGGTTTCAAAACAACAAAACTAGAATTGTAGGCCTCCGTCTCAACTTCTTACAAAGGTAAAGAACGCATAAACAAAGTTGTATAACTCCTGTTAACCTCCAAAACAATCAGTATTTAATTTGATTAGTATTTAATAGTAAGTAGAGAGACATCCTTTAGCACTTATCTATCAATATTGAAAATGATCGGATAGAAAAATATATATGATTAAATCTAATGCTTCATTAAAAGTAGATTTGTCCCATGAAAAAGAGAGAACATCTTAAAAAAAGAAAAAAAGAAGCAACTTTACTTTGTATGTTTGGTTATAACTTTAATTTAAAGGGATTCCCACAAGTATTAGCCCAAGATTTTAATTTTAGTCTTGGTTTTTCTTAAAGTCACAACATCCTTCATCTTTAAGAAAGTTTTTCTATTTTCTATTTTTCTATTTAGTATTAATAAATTTTTCTAGATTGTAATAATTTTTGAGAACTGAAACTAGAATAAAAAAAAATTAAGCATTCTAAGAATTTTCTCATAATTACTGTGTTTTTAATTCTTAAAATTTTTAACTTGTAATAATCAACGTTATATATGTCAGCGTCTCGAAGCTTTGAATGAAGGAAGTATTTGTTGACTGCCAGCCCAAAACTAACCTTATGCTATAGAATAGTAAAAGAATAATATAAACTTCAAAAAGGGGAAAAAAAAGAAAAAAAACCCCGTAAAATTAAGAGAAGACAGAGGAACTGGATTCCTGTACAAATTAAGCGACATGATCTTTGATTTGCCTAACAACTCTGCCTATCAATTCGCAAAACACCACTAGTCCATCGCAATTCTACCCACAAAGAACATCAATTCCTCTACTGTAAAACCTGAAATCGCTACTATTTATTTTGATAGCAGGAATCATGGAGCAGCAAAAGCATCATCCACCCACTTGGCAGAGACCTTATTCTCACTTTTCGACGAAAACAACCATCCAAGAAAACCTTGCAGACTACCTCGTACCTTGTTCGCGCGCTTGCGTTGTCGTATCCTCTGCAAAATCTCCTCCTTATCTCGTGTTTTGGTGGAGTGTACTGGTTTTATATAGACAAAGCTAGTCACGGAGTTGAAGATTTCTGGGTCTTCTTGATCTTTAGTGGCCGTGCTGGCGTTGCTTGTGATTTTTTCAGATTTTGAGAGCGTAGATTGGGTTTTAGACGCCAAAGAAGACATTACTACTTGGTATAGCAAAATAACAAAAAAGAAAGAAAAAACTGTTTGCCGGTAGAATTCTGGAAAGAATCTTAGAAAGATGGAAGTGTGTGACAGAGTGGTAGACCATTTGGTGCGGTCTATTTATAGAAGAGACTCTTGCTCGGCCCAATCTCTGTCAATAGAATACTCTTAGTCCAGGACGCGTTTATTTCTCTAAAACTATTTTTAAAATTTTTTTTTATATTTATTTGTTATTAAAAAAATTAATTAATAAAATATATTTTTTGATAAATGAAAAACACTTTCTGTCAAATAAAAATTTAACTTGATTTCAGAAAAGTATTTTCCTTTTATTTTGGATAAAAAACATTTTTTAGAAATTATAAAAAAATTTAAAATATAATATTATTTGTTGATTATGTTAAATTTGATCCTCAAACTTCTGATTGTTATTTTTTTTGTTTGAATTTTTTTTTCTTTCAAATTCATCCCTTAAAATTTGATTTAATTTAATTTTTATATTAACTTCGGTCCTTATTTTTATGATTGTTATTTACTTTTCTTTTATTATTTTTTAATTTAAAATTTTTTATCTATCAAATTTGATCTCCATTCTTTTGATTGTTACTTATTTTATTTAAAATAATTTATAAAATTATAATAATTATTATTTTAATTTCATCATCTTTTAATTTTTTTTATTTGTTAGATTTGATCTCTATTATTTTGATTATTATTTATTTTATTTGAGATAATTTATAAATTAGATTTTTTTCAATTCCATTCTCATTCAACCTTTTAATTTGTAAGATTTATTCCTTATTATTGAAAAAAAATATATTAATAAGATATTTTCCAGCTCATTTTCTATAACATAACCAAACACTATAAAATATTTTCCAACTTACTTTTCATGATACTACCAAACATCAAAAAATAATTTATTTTTTCTAAATTCACTTTTCAAAAAAACCACTTTTCAAAAAATAATTACTTTTTTTTGCAACAACATGACCTAATCAAAACCGATTCAAAATTAGTTGAATCAATTACCAAAAAATATAAAATAAAATAAAACAAAATTACTTGAATAAAAATATTTGATCTAATAATTCAAAAATTAACCTATTAATCCAACAACTAAAGTTTTTTTTCTAGTTAATTGCTCGAAACCGTCTGATAATTATGCTTAAGATGGACAGGAAATTTTTAATTGGATTGGGCTTGTTTTTTATATTCCTTCCATGTCACGTGAATGGGCTTTGTTGTTTTCCCTTGGTTGACTGCTAATAAATACTGAGATGAGCTTAGAGCTTATACAGTGACAGTATCTCCCTTTGGGCCTCATCCCAATATCAAAACTCTACATGGTATTGGATGCTTCTGTTTTTGGTGTGGAATATATAGTTGTGGTGCCACTTTATACGAACCTGATTCCCACGACAAAGTCTTTGATTATAATCTTCATGTTAAGAAACACAAAGATTCTGAACATATCATGTTTATCTTTTCTAGAAGTGGTTGTCTTCATCATGTTCTGTTTGTGATTGATTATCACTTACCATATCATTACATCATTCCATCTACCATATCATTACATCATTCCATCCTTCTTCTTCTAGATGACAAAAAAAGTTATCTACTACAACTTTTTAATTTTTGAAAAGGAAATATGCAAGTTTTTTTTTATATGATAATTAATACCTCCTGTGAGAATAAAAAAAAATTGATTAAAAAGGGATTGATAAAGAATATGAAAGTACAAATGGCCTCTTTGGCAAGAATATTTAGATGGTGTTTAAAAGTTTGATAACGGTTTTTTTTTAAAGTGTTTTTTACTTAAAAATACATTAAAATAATATTTTTATTTTATATTTTTAGAGTTTCTTCTTCTTTTTGTATATGATAATTAATAGGTCCTATAAGATTAAAAAAATTAATTAAAAAAGGGATTGATAAAAATTATGAAAGCACAAATAACCTCTCTTGCAAGAATACTTTAAGGGTATTTGAGAGTGTAGTAGTAGTTGTTTTTCAAAATGTTTATTCACTCAGAAATACATTAAAATAATATTTCTTTTTATCTTTTAAAAGTTTTTTTTTCTTTTTTGTATATAATAATTAATAGCTCCCATAAGACTAAGGAAAAATGTTTAAAAAAGGGATTGATAAAGACTATGGAAACACAAATGGCCTCTCTTGCAAGAACATTTGGGGTTAGTTGTTGCTTATTAAAGTATTTTTTACTTAAAAATATATCAAAATAATATATATATATATTTTTTATCTTTTAAAAGTTTTTTTTTGTGTATGATAATTAATGGCTCTCATAATACTAAGAAAAATTGTTTTAAAAGGGGATTGATAAAGATTATAGAAGCACAAATGACCTCTTGCAAGAATATTTAGGAGTAACAATTTTTTTTTTAAAATATATTTTATTTAGAAATACATTAAACTAATATATATTTTTTATTTTTTTTAAAAAAATTATTTTTAACGGTGCCTTAACAAAGCTCCTAAAACTGGGATTTAGGATTGCTTTAATATAACGAAGTATTCTAGCCCAGCTGCAGTCCAGGTTGAGGATTTGGATGAGAGAAACAAAATCTAAGAATTATGGAGTATCGCCAAGTGAAACTCACCTACCGATCGACCGATTCCTCGATGATCTTGTTCCACGAACCCTGTTCACGACCTCCCCCGAAGACGTGCACATAAATATCACAAAGGATCATGCATGACATTCAAGACTCATACGTGCAGTGCACGTGACTAATTTTAATTATATCAATGGAGAGACGTGGTTGGCATCCACCCATTGATCATGTAAATATATGCAATACAATCATTGACGAAGAAAACCTTCTATTTAATTTCTCATCTCAACATGCTTTCTATTAGCTCCTTTCCAGCACTCTTCTTGACGATGAACACGGGCTGTTAGCGTTGCGAGCACTGACAAAATAAATAGTGATTTCAAGCATCATTATGCTCTCATATCTTTTGTTGCCTCGGACACGTGGTAGAGGAGCAGTGGTCTGTTACATGGTCCGCAAACCAGAAATGTGCAGATGTAAGCAGTACGCTGATGGGGCTGCTTCAATGAAAGAGACAGAGAAATCACCACTCCTCAATCCAAGGACGTGGCTGCTGTACTGTTACACTTGTCATGTCTCAAGGGCCATTGCCTTTGTGCCCAACGAAGATTCTTACTGTTTATGGGAGCAGCCATAACTGAATTTTGCCCCTACAGATTCATTGAATTTAAAAAATAATCCATAATTGAAATGGTATTGGTATTTATTGGTGTCAGTTTTCTATCTGATCGATTGAATATTCATGTATGGATATAGTAAAGTTGATTTTGTGATAATAATTATATTCAATTTTATTTTTGATATTTTATAAATTATAAGCTCAAATTATTTTTTTTACTTAAAAGGGTTGGATATATAAGATTTCAATATTTTTTTTTGAATATAGATCGGAAACTCAATGGAATCTAATTAAAGATGCAAGAATAAATTAAAACTTTAACTCATTGTAAAATTACATTTTAGAAGTACAGACATGACCATTCTCGCAAGAATTTTACGGCTATGAATGAAGGCAGGAAAATCTAGTACTTTCAGCTGGATAATGCGCTTGCAGCTTTGTTAAAAAGGAAGCACATTCAAAAGAAAGAAAGCAAAAGCATCGGATCTTGTCTCTCCTCGATCATCATCTTCCACTTCTTTATGTCTTAATTACATCTTTTCAGTTTGATGTTACGATCTCATTTTTGTATGTTATCGTTGTTCCATCAAAAGTAATTTACTAAAAACTATTTTTAATTTTTTTTTGTGCCTGTTTAAGTACTAAAAATGTTATTAAAAAAAAGTATTTTTCAGTTAACAAAAAAAATTTAACCTGGTTTCTATAATTTTAGACAAAAAATACTTTTTTACTTTTTAAAAATTTAAAATAATTCATAAATGTCTTACTATTTATTCATTATATTAAAATTAATCCTTAATCTTTTTATTAATATATATATATATATTTTAATTTTGTTTCTTAGAATTTGATTTTTATATCAAATTTTGTCCTTAATTTTTTTATTGTTATTTGTTTTATTTTTTAATTAAAATTTTTTATCTATTATATTTGATCTTATTCTTTTGATTGCTATTTATTTTATTTAAAATAATTTATAAAATTATATATCTTTTAGTTTCACCATTTTTCAACATTTTTATCTGTCAAATTTAGTATTTATTATTTTAATTGCTATTTATTTTATTTAAAATAATTTATGAAATTATATTTTTTTTTCAATTTTATATTCCTTCAACTTTTTTATCTGTAAGATTCAGTCCTCATCCTTCTAATAAACTTTTTAAAAATTAAAATATCAATAAGTTATTTTCTAATTTATTTTTCATGATCTAACTAAACAATAAAAATTATTTTTCAATTTATTTTTTATAACACTATCAAATATCAAATAAGTTTTCACAAAAATTATTTTTTAAAATAAAATACTTTTAGTAAACAAACAAACAAATTTCCTTAGTATTTCAATAAAGTGGTAGAGTTAATTAATTGTTTTCAAAGGAACATAACACATTCCATCAATCAAAAGTCTCTTACTTGATTTTATAAAATAAAATGAAAAGGGTAAGCCTCTATATCATGTTTAAAAACAATTTCAACAAAAAAAAAAAACTGAAATTATTAAATGAGATTACAGTAATGATTTTATATTATATATTGACAGGTGGGGAAGGGGTTAGAGGTGCCAGGACCGTGATTTTGGAAAATAAATATAATGGAAAATTTGCTCCAGCTAGCCTCTATTGCAAAACAAGCCCGCTCCTCTTCAAGATCTAACCCAGCCACTGTTGATTTTAATGACGAAGATTCCTGTTAGCCAGGTGAAGGTTAGAACCCTAACAAATTGGGCAACGATGTAGCTAAGTTAGGGGTGTTTTTGTAATTAGGTAGCCTGTGATCGATGGGCATGCTTGCTTCGAGTGCCGTCTTAAATCAACAACATTATGTGATCAAATGTTACTTGTTCTTTAGCATTATATATATATATATATATATATATATATATATATATAAATGGCATGCACAACAGGGATAAGTATTTTCGGTTTGATTTTATTTTTATTTTAAAAAATAACTAAATTATTATTTTTTAATTTAAAATTAAAACTGAAATAAAACTGATTATACTGATTTATGTAGTTAAAAAACCAGCTAAACCGGAAAAAAAACCCGGTAAAGAAGAAACACTGTCAAGATGCCCTATTGCTATCCCAATTGAGAGATCCAGAACTGGTCCTAACCCAAAGACAGTTGGACAAATCATTAGAAAAACAGACAATGTTACTTTGCCTTTAATGAACTGAGAACGAAAGAATTATTGGATTTTGTCCAAACTAAAATGAAGAACACAAAACTCTTGGGCCCCAGATCACCCTGTCGCCGTGATGTATCTGGTGGCAGGAGCAATCCCTATACCTACAAGCTGCTAAAGAAGAGGTGATTTCATGTTCAATAAAAACAATAAAGCAAACAAAACATATTAATTAGAGAGAGAGAGAGATGGAGGAGATGAGATATGGTACGAGTTGTGGGTTAGCTCATTAACTCTCATATCAACGAATTAATCCGATTCTATCCCCAAATGACTGGTATAGGTTATGTGATTTTGTCCTAGGAAATTATTTATCTCAAAGCTCAAGTTATAAAAGTTTGTTTGATAATTTAATATGGTTTCTTTTTTAAAGTTTATTTTTGTTTAAAAATATATTATAATATATATTTTTTAAAATTTAGTGTTAATATTATCTTATTAAAACGATTTAAAAATATATATAAAAAATTAATTTAAAATAAAGAAAAAAAATTTATATTTATTTTTTTAAAAACTATTTTTAAAACACAAAAACAAATAAATTATAAGTTGACCAGGTCTACCGTTGATCATGAATTGGTTAGGCCAACCAACAAATCAACCCAAGTTTATCATAAAATAACATATATATATATATATATATATATATATATATATATATATATATATAAAACAATATTGTTTGGAAAAAAAGTTAAAAAAAAACATAAACAACATCATTTTAAATAGTAATAAAAAAATCATTGTAATTGACATGACCGGAGTCTCACTCAAGTTTAGCTACGTAAACTGATTTGCAGGTTAATTCATATAATTATTTAAGTTTTGCCATGTTAACTCACTACCTAATTTAGAAACAAAATGGGCTTGAATCAGGCTTCAAATCAGTGAACCATCGTATTAACCCGCTAAGCTAGATTTGATTAGTAAACTTCTACGTCATACAGAGGATAGCACATCGAGAGTCCTTATTGTAGACCCATTCCTTAATCAATGTCCGCTTTGGAGGTAATTGCCACCTTGGGAAAGCCATTAATGGCAGAAATGAAGCAAATTAAACTGGTCCAACAATTTTTTTTTTGAAATAAAAATCATCACGCCTCATCATGCTCTGCCTGATATAGCAAACATGAAAACGTTTATAGCAGTCAAATTTTCAAGTCTTCCTATCCAAATAACCTAACAACATGATGAAAAAAGTTATCGAGATGCTGTCCAGAGACCAGAAATAGCAATTAAAGCATCAACCACAGAAAGAAAACAGCCAATCCCAACTAATGGAACTAACATTCTTGTTTATTATTAGTAAAGGATCCCAAATCTCTCTCTACAAGCAATCAAAATGTTGAGCATGAACAGGTGTCACAACGCCACGTCCCTAATCTTGTCTACCGTTGCCTTCTCAGCTATTTGTGCATCTATAATACTCCCTGCCTTCTCTCCCGCCTTAGTTTCTTTAATATTGTTAACAAAAATTCTCTCACCACCATTTTTTCTTATTTTCCAATCAATTTCCTCATTTCTCCTTTGTTTTTGACCCTCTTTAGATTGAGGAGACATGATGAACCGGGGAGGAATAGGCACTCGAATGGGAGATGGAGAAGAAATAGGCACAAAGTTTGTGGACACAGGAAACAGCATACCGAGATCGAAATTCGGCAACATTGTGCATTCTGATCCAAATATTTCAGCAACAGTTGCGGCAATACCCCGCGATGAGGTTTTTGCCTATCGAAATAGCAGTGCTTCCTTTACAAGTCCTGCCAGTTATGATCCTAACAGGATGAGCTGTGAGGGGTCTCCTATGACCATGTCACCATGGAACCAAACCGGTGCTGGCTCCAATTTTCCGTGGTCAATTGAAGAAAATCTTCCTCAAAATGGTCTGATTGGGTCGCTTGTTCGCGAAGAAGGTCATATTTATTCCTTGGCCGCAACCAAGGATCTTCTTTACACAGGTTCTGATAGCAAGAATATTCGTGTGTGGAAGAATTTGAAGGAGTTCTCTGGATTCAAATCGAGCAGCGGTTTGGTGAAAGCCATAATAATTGCAGGTGAGAAGATTTTCACGGGTCACCAGGATGGCAAGATACGAGTCTGGAAGGTTATTCCAAAGAATCCAACCGTGCACAAGAGATCAGGAACCTTGCCTACCCTAAAGGAAGTATTCAAGAGCTCTATCAGACCAAGCGCATATGTCCAAGTTCGGAACCGTTCTGCTCTTTGGATCAAGCATTCTGATGCCATTTCATGTTTAACCCTCAACGAGGACAAAACCCTTTTGTATTCTGCTTCCTGGGACCGGACTTTCAAGGTATGGCGAATCTCAGACTCCAAGTGTCTCGAATCAATCAATGCTCACGATGATGCCGTTAATTCAGTAGTAGCGAGTCTAGATGGTTTGGTGTTCACAGGCTCAGCTGATGGAACGGTGAAAGTGTGGAAACGAGAGCAACAAGGCAAAAGGACAAAGCATTCTCCGGTTCAAACATTGTTGAAACAAGAGAGTGCGGTTACAGCTTTGGCTGTGAACACCTCTGGTTCGGTCGTGTACTGTGGATCCAGTGATGGAATGGTGAATTACTGGGAATGCGAGAAGCAGTTAACTCATGGTGGGGTACTCAAGGGCCACAAGCTTGCGGTTTTGTGCCTCGCTTCTGCAGGGAATCTGGTCTTTAGCGGATCAGCTGACAAGACCATATGCGTGTGGAGAAGGGATGACAAGATTCACGCGTGTATGTCTGTGCTAACAGGGCATAATGGACCTGTCAAGTGCCTGGCGGTGGAGGAGGATCATGAGAAATCCAAAGATGGTGATCAGCGGTGGGTGGTGTATAGTGGGAGTCTGGATAAGTCTGTCAAGGTTTGGAGTGTGGCTGAGATGGCACCTGATATGTATCAAATGGCCATGATGCAACAACAGCAGCAATATCAGCGACATATGGGTTCTGATGCAGATTCATTGCCATCTGATGGGAGCAGCTTAGCTAGTGAAAACAGGGCGAACTAATCTCCAGAACCTTGAACTTAAATTGCAAGATGTACTCAAGATTAATCTAATTGTTAAACATTGTGAGTTAGTTAAACAAGGAACGAATTCCATTCTTTCCTTTCTGGGTTTGATTGACAATGGAGGTCTGGGCCGGGGATAGTCATATTGGGGTTTGCGGTTTGCCATCAGAGAGGGAAGAGGAGTTTGACGAGTGTGGATTATTTTTCCAGTAGTATTGTACCTTGTAAGCCTATTGTGGATTAGAATGAATGGATGTCTATTAACACGTAAATTTTATGCTATGAAGTTATTCCTCCTATATGTATTCTCAAATTGAAAATCTGCAGACATTATGCAAGTGGGGATGCTTGCAGGCATCATAATCGTCAAGGATGATCATACACACAGATGTTGGGAATATCACAACAAATAGAAAGAACAAAAAAACACAAGACAACGATTTTAAATGATTCTATTACCAAGTATTATACAATTAGGATTAGAATTCATGTAATATTGCAACAATAATTTACTACTTTGTCTGGTCAAACAAGGGTTGAAGTGGTTTATAATTTGGTAGGTTAACTACCAGGCAAATCGAACTTCAAGCCCTACTATGCATTGTATAAAAGGTTCTAACAACATGATGCTCTAATTAAGCAGGCCACACAATCTGTAATCATCTCGTGAGAGAGAAATCGATACGGCATAAACTTGTTCTGCTACATGATTTGTAATGAATGCTCAAGTTTGTTTAGTTCTCTGCTACATGACTTTAGTCCTTCCATGATGCCACAGGCCGAAAGTTGTTTGTTGAAGTATGTTTCAAGAAGAGAACCGAAGGGATCATAGATGACAATCTCCTCTGGTTATACTGCCTCAGGTAACAACAACCATGAAAGACAGCTTATACGGAGTTGGCAAGGCAGACTAGGCATGGTGGATGTACCTGCTTTACATGGTTGGAGAGAGTGGGTCTTCTTCTTCTTCTTTTTTCCATATCGAACCTCCAAAGGAGCCATGATTCTTCTATCATGCTTTTAACCATCTGCTCAAAATGCATCCTCAAAGACAATTAGACACTTTTTCTCCTTTTCCCAAAGGCAGCCAAGATAGAGATTTTGCCCACTGCAGGTTTTTTGTTTTCTTTGGTACGATACAGTAAATCAATTTGCCTTAACTTGCGTTTGCTATTCAAAAACAACTTTAATAGTGAAACCTGTTGCCCCAAATGTCACACCATACAAGGCGTAAGATCAGCGGTGAAGTTCCCTTTAGAAATGAGTTGGAGAAGTTCGGGTAAAATCCTGATCCACAGTCATACCATTAACGGAGCACACTCTACAACCAGAAGTTTGGATCGACGGGGAAAAGAAAACGAATCATGTCACCATTAACATGTTTGAAACTGGGAAAGCGACTCACCTATGGAAGAACTGAACCGTTCTGAACTATACATTTAACAGAAGATCATTTCACCCGGAGCCGATATCATTATACATATTGGTTGGTGCTAACTACTACAAAATCAATTTTCAATGAGAAAGCTTACGAGAATGACCCCTCCTTCTGTCAGGCTGTGTGCGTGAGCTCAGACCACGCAGACGGCCACTTCTATTACCAACTGAATTCACGTCTAAACTCAGAGGAACGGCCAAGTCACCCCCCTCAAGTATTCCAAGGACCTGGTATTTCGAAAATATAAGAAAAATGTAGTCATCCTTCACTTCAGAGAATGCTATAGGTGCAGTTAAAAGCGAAAGGTACCATATTTGTCGTAATTCGTAAATAGATAAGAAATAATGGAAAGGCAGCATACCTTTGACATTGGAGGTCTGGTTTCTGGATCTTGACGGAGGCACAAGGAAGCGGCTAGGCCCATAGCTTGTAGTTGACAGGCAAATTCAGGGAGTTGCTCTGAGGCCAAACATGGATCCAGTAATTCATAAATACTTTCCATGACATGACTTGGTTCTAATGCAGTGACAGGATGGAGACAGTCGGACAAAAAATTCCGTCCCCTGTAAAATTGCAGCTTGCTGATTCTTTGACCTGTCATTAGCTCTAATAAAACCAATCCAAATGCAAATACGTCAACTGTCTGCGTAATTTTTCCACCACTGGTGTACTCTGGTGCAACATACCTGGATTTAGGCAGGTCATGACAAAATCCTTGCAGTTTAAGCACAAATTCAAAACTCAACAGAATTGAACATAAGAAGAAAGCAGGTTATGTAAGAAGTACCCTGAAGTTCCAATGACTCGCTCTTCGCTACCGATAGTACATTCAGCGTGCCACCTAGCAAGCCCAAAATCAGCAACCTAAAACAAAACAGTAAGGTGTATATTCCATCAGTGTTGGCATCCTCATGATAATCAGTCTGTTATGTGATAAGGCATTGAACATAAATGAGATCTAATCTTTCTTTAAAAACAAAATAGATTTGCAATAAGAAAGAGTCTCCATGGAAATTAAGTCCTTGTTTTTATGCATAACCTGTCCTGGAATAGAGAAACAAAAGTCAAGGTTATGAGCATGGATCCTTTTTTTAGCACAAGCAAGGCAGGAATCGTACAAATTATATCAAGGAACATTTGAAGAAGATGGAATCGTGATCTTACTAGCTTAAAGAATGAAAGGTCATGCTTCTAAAACAAATAAAGATTAAATTTAGTACCAGAGGTTCAAAATTATGGGTTACGAGGATATTATTAGGCCTCATGTCTCTGTGCACTACACAACCCACTCTGCAGTCTTCATGAAGATATCGTAAACCTCTTGCTGTCCCAATTGCTATTTTCAGCCTTGAGTTCCAATCTAGAGGTGCTCTTTTGTTTACTGTAATCACAGAAGTTCAATCAAAGGGGTGATTTTTGCAAAATTTAGAAGCCAGAAGTATACATGCCAGCAGAGGATATTGAGAGCACAAAAATTTAGAAAACCATAAAAGGAAGGGCACCATTCTTGATGCAAACAAGGACAAGAATAGGGACTACCGTGCAAATGGAAGTCCAGTGATCCATTGCATATGTACTCATAAACCAATACTCTCTTCTTGCCATCAATGCAAAATCCAATCAACAACACAACGTTCCTGTGTAGCGCACAGCTCAATACCCTCACTTCCCTGCAGAAATCAGCATCTGCTTGAGAGCCACCATACTTTAAGAGCTTCACTGCAACTACCTGTCCATCTCTTAGCACCCCTCTATAAACTTTGCTAAAACCACCTTCTGCCAAGAAATTCATATCCGAGAATCCTTCTGTAGCTTCTTCCAGCTCTTCATAAGAGAACTGTCTTGGAGGTTTTCCAAAAGTCGGTGCCTTGTGTTGGCATAAAGAACATAAAGGAGGGGGCATTGAAGAAGTTCTACCTAGAGAAACTGCATGTCTGATACCTGAGCTTACAATCTCTTTTTGATGGCTCGGGATGAGCCTACCAGCCAGAGCACCGTGATCATAATGCACAAACTTATCAAGTAGAGTTCTGGAAGTTGGAGATTTAATTTTGCAAGTATTTCTGCAGCTCAGGGTTTTGGAGACATTCCCATCAACAATTTGGTTTTGGGGAATCCAAAATACACTCTTCTGACCACTGCTTACGGCTGATATTGGGTTTGTTGACAGAGGGACAATTCTTTCCCCATCCGAGTACATTGCTCTAAGTTGGTCATCATAGTTGTTTTGGTCATCTTTTAATGCATATTTTATTTTATTCAGTCCTTGAAAAAGAGGATTTTGCTCATAAACAAGAAAAAGAGGCATCTCCGTATCATAGCTCGACGATGACGAACCTTCTCCGGTTCTCGAGTAGGGAGTGCTTGGTTCTTCAGGGCTGCTCACAGGAGTAGAATGCTTCATCCTGTGTCCAAGCAGCGTCCCATCATCTTTTTCTGGAGAAGAAGCAGCAGAATAGTATGGGGTTTGGACTTCATTCGAGCATCCCAAGTTAAGCCTGAGAACTTTTGCCTGAGAACCTTTCATTACAACAATGTTGCATCGAAGTTCCTCAATGCAGTGCTTCAGCTCTTGCTTCAGTTTTCTGTTCTAGCAGAACAACACGATATAAACCAAACTTTAAGTTTCTCAGCATGCTCAGAGGCGAATAATAATACAACATTAACGTCTTATTTATCATCATCATCATCATCACGGTACACAAAACTAGTAATTTTACATGAGCTGTGAAACCACAAATATTTAGCTGAGAGGAAGTTTACATGGCTGTCGATATATAATGCCAGCAGCATGCCAACAACAGAAAAGAAACTCATCAAGCATGTAGTCCCAAGTCCAACAAAGGAGGAAGATTGATGTAACTTGGAGGTTTTAAAAGTTCTTGGTAAATAACACTCTACGCTGTTACCATATGCTAAATTAGAAAACAAAATAACTTGTTCTCGACACATTCATTTTATCAATATACAGTTGGAAATGATTCGAACTCCTACCAGCATAGCATACACGATGTTGTTTTTATCTTTTTAAAAAATCTTGAAACAATTTCATTCTAGATTGGATTTAATAATACTGATTCTATCCCATTAGAAAAGGGATAATCAAAACCAAAAGCCAACAAATTTTAAGTGGGATTAGCCAGGAACCACGAGGATAAAATAGCCTAGCAGTGTCATATTACTAAAACTGCCGAATTTATGAATCATGGCTATAAGTAAAACTACTGACCAAAGGGATCGAAAGAGCAGAGGACAATTAACCACTGACCAACCAATTACGATATTAATAGCTCAGAAATAAGAAAATACTTTTTTTTTTTAACGTGTAATTACTTGTCCAGGACAACCCAGTTGGCTCCAGTGCGCCTTGCTTCAGCCGCCACAACACTGCCCGGTGTACTTGACACCACCTTAATCCTCACTCCAACCTTCAATCAATAAAGCAACGTTAGCTTAGCTTAGTTACCTTGTCGAGTTTATGCATAAACTACAATGGAAAGCATGACACCACTACGAGACCGTGTGGTGAAGCTAGTTGGAAAAAATTATTGAGGTAGTCAAATAATTTTTTTTTATATTAGATCTCATATATATAATTATAATTTAAATTTTAATTATGTTATGATCATATCATAACATATTAACCAAACACATTTTTTTTAATCTATTTTTTAAAAATTACAACTAAAAATATTTTTTTAAAACCGCAATCGCAAAAAATATAACAATACCAAACACATATTAAGGATTTGTTTGAGAGTATTATAGAAGTTGTTTTTTAAGTTTTTTTTATTTGAAAACGTATTATATAAAACAATATTTTTTTTCGTGTTTTAAAATTTATTTTTAACATCAACATTTCAAAACAATTTAAAAATATAAAAAATTTAAAAAACATGGTTAGACCGCAATAACAAACAATATCTAAATAAAGTTCAAAGTTGTTCTATCCTCTAATCAAACCCTTAATGTTTTTCTTTATCCGTTTAGGCTTTTTTCACCATTTTAACATCGCCGTCACAATCAGTAGCATTTTGCGTCAATAAATCGCTGAATCCAAAATAAAGTTCGCCATGTTTGTCACTAATTCTTTGCTTTAAGTACCTTCAATTCTCACATGGAGTGTAACAAAATGTTCCCCAAAAGTATGATGATGTGGGGCACCATGGCGCCATGAAGTATTTATGCACCCAAATGTCCAAATAAAGCACATGAAGGGTCCCTAATTGATCTTCAAAACTAGCAAATTAGAAGCATATGCTATTCCCATCATTAACACAATTTGTTTTCATTTGACAACGCACCTCATGTCTGTTTGGATCCACACCAAGCTTCTACACGCCACACAAAATTCCTAGAAACATGATCACAGCATAATTGGCCCCCCTTTTAGGTCACCTTATGCCCCAAATGCTTCTAATACATACATTCCTTTTATTTTATTATTTATAAGAGATCCATTGAATATTGGCTTCATACATTGGCACCAGCCAAGGAGGCAAAAAAAATTACAAATTTTGACAAGCAAGCAAGAAAGTCTTTAACCGTCTAAGAGAGAAATATACCCAAAAGACAAAAAAAAAAAAGTTAAAAATTTCTAACATTCAACAAGGAATTAATCTTGCTATAAGAATGAGAGTCCGGATCATAGTTACCAGTCATGGTATCACTCGGTACAAGATTCCAGGTTGTAAATTGGTTAAGTTTGATTTATGGATTAATGAGTTAATCTAGATTTATTTTAAAACAATATTATTTTAGATAAAAATATAAAAATTAAAATTAAAAAGATAATATTTGGAGTAAAAATAAAAAACAATAATTAAAATTATTTGATTGAGTAAATTGAGTCATAGATTAACCTAACAAGTTATCTAAATTTGATCAAGTCCACTTTCTAAATAAATAAATAAATAAAAACAAACTCGATTTTCTTTTATACCGTCTCACATTAAAACAAGAAAGAAAGGAAGGAAGCAAGGAAACAAGATGGCAAATGGGTAAATTCAAGCTAACCTCAATTTGGTTATGAAACTGAAGCATCATCTGAGAACAATTCTCGGAGATTTCAGAAACACAATCCGGCAACCTCTTACGTTGATCACTCCCACAATCTCCAGCCAACCTCGGAAAGTTCCAAAATCTTTTACCTACGCACATCAAACCCAAACATCCACACTTTATCAGACCGAAAAAAGAAATTAAGTTGATAGTAACAAAAGACTAAAGAGAGTGTCAGCATTTGAAAATCTTGAATTACTGGATTTTTCCTTAGTGAAGACAGCAAGCAACGTTATGCCATCGCCAGGATGGACAACGTGAGTGAGAGCCCAAGCTAATGCTGTCTTGGATATCACTTTCTCTGCTTTCACTGCGATCACCACTTTGTCTGCCGGCACCGTGTTGGTGGTGTGTTGTTGGTGGTTAACACTCTGTTGCTGTTCAATTTTCGCCGGAAACATCTTGCCGTCAAGTTGAAGATTCCGGGAAAATTCAGAAACCTTTTATCGTGAATTTGACGAGGAAATTTTGGCCCGCTTAGCTTTTATAGGTGACGATCGCGTAAGAAGGAAGTGGTTTCTTAAAGGTCTGAAGTGAAGGGCAGTTTATTCATTAAAACAAAAATAAAAACGAAGGGCAGTTTTGGAATTTAAAAACCATGGTTAGCTGACTGTGGTTAGCAAGTGGTTAAGACCAGTATTTGACTGTTCAGAAAAAGGTAGTTAAGACTTATGACCAGGATTTTTTTTTTCTTTGTAAAACCGAACTTAATGTCTTAATTGAATAAATTAGATAATAAAATAATAGTGTAAATCTCTTAATTATATCTTAATTCAAGTTGTTGGTTCGGTAGTAAGGGTATTTCTTGACTTATTATGTTTGGGTTTTGAAATAAATATCGATCTATTTCTTATTATATCATACTGATATAAATTTTTTTTAAAATATAAAATAAAAAAATAAATCCAAACATAAGAAGCCCAGAAATACCATTAATCTTCAATAATATATTTGGTATTAAAATATAATTAAAAAAAAATATTTTTTAATTTTAAATCAGTATGATATATTAAGAAATATATTGATATTTATTACAATATCCAAACGTAAATAATATCAATATATTTTTTAATATGTCATACTAAAAAAAATACATTTTTAAATTTTTTAAGAAAAAGGTTAGTGATATGAATTTATAAACTTTAGCAATGGAACCCATGAATTTAAAGTGCCATAAAATTTTTAAGTATTTAATAAACCATTAATCTTCAATAATATAATTGATATTCTAACCTAGACACGTATGAATTTTAAAATAAATATCTGTACTTTGTAAATATAACAAATCTTATAATTTAAGATTTAAATTCATATCACGATTTAAATGGATTCAAGTCAACTTATAGCAATATTTAGGTCCAAGCGGTTGAATTATTATTGTTTTTATCTAATAGAATAAATATCATTAATACAATATTATCTTTTAAAAAAAAGATAATTGACAACGTGGTTCAAACGAATCATCAAAGGCGTGGTCGTAGCAAAATTCTTTGTTTTGATAGCAGATTTTTAATTATTCGACGAAATGGTGGCTGATGGATGTCCCTACGTGCATGAGAAAAGCCTGTAATGGACTATTACGTGGACCACCTGATTTTACATGTCAACGGCAGGATTTTTCTTTTTTAAAGCCTTGGATATTAAGATTTGCTAAAAGAGACAAAATTCGAGGCATGGCTGATTGGAGATGCTAGAAACCTGTCCAACAGAGGCTGAACTCAGGGTGGTTCGGGTTACTTTAAGTTACAGACAAAGGAACAGGGACGCTAGTTTAACTACAAATGCAGTGCCATTGCACATTGTCTAATGGAAATTTCCTCTCATGAATGTGTTGTAACCATCGTTGATTTGTAAGGTCTAGCTAGGTACGGGACCAGCTTGAAATGTAACCTTCAAAACATAGTTGTCTGACCCAATTCGACAACTAACTAGAAAAAAAACTCTGAATTATTAAGTTATTATGTCAACTTTCAAGTCATCAAATCAACCATTTTTAATTAAATATATTATGTTGTTTCGTGATAATTAAATAAATAATGTTGTTTTGCATTAAATATAAAAAAATCTCTACGAAACGGTTCTAACAACACTTTAAAAGATCATCAAACATGATTTTAATTTGTTAGGGATTTTGTTCAAGGTTAATTTATAATTAATTATGACCTTGTTTAGTGGTATTTTAAAATGTGGTTAAAATTATCTTGTCAAGATCTTTCTAATAATACCGAGTGTGTCAAAAATAGATTCCAATATGTCTCCATTGATCTATTTTTTTCTTTCCTCATCTCTCTCTTGTGCGATATCACCTTATCTTCTTAACCATTGAATCTTGAATCTTATTTTTTAACCATTGAATCTTTATAAAATTTTAAGTTAAATTTTTGATAAGATTAATTATTTTGAAGAAGATAAAATATCACTATATAATATCTATTCTCAATAGCAATTAATTACAAAATTGATATTAAAAAACATAGTTATGTTCTGCCGTTAATTATTAATAGGCATTTTGTATAAAATTGATGTTGTTCAAATTATGCAAACCTATGTTATTCTTCTAGAATTTTTACCAAACTATTTCATTTTTCAAAAAAATTACAATCAATTGTGAGTTGGAGTACACGACTACTATCATTGAAGTGATGACATTGATTTATGATTACTATTGGACGGCCAAGAGTTTGTGATGACGACCGACCATGTGGGCCGCCATATTCAATGACATGTCGCAAAAGCACCATGTGATGATAGTTATGATCTTGAATTTCTAGCTGGTCATGCTATTAGATGGAGGACCACTTGAACGTGTGTTTGTTAAGTGCAAGTGTTTTTTAAAATTATTTTTAATTAATTTTTGTAAAATATTTTTAAATTTTTTTTAATATTAAAATGATAAAACTCTAAAAACTAAAAAAAATATTAATTTAATACTTTTTAAAAATAAATCTCACAAATAGAAGCTACACAGTGAGTCCAAGGTTTCTCTAGGCTCTGGCCATGAATGGCTTCCTTCAAGGCTTGGAATTTCTTGAACGACACCATCTATGGATTAATTAATGTGGCCGTCTTCGTATATCCATGGAGAACTTGGAAAATTAATTTGGAATTGAAATAGTAATATAAGAGACTTTAGGAAATTCAAGGGAGTATTCCTTTTTATTTCCTGAAAGGGTCTTATATTTCCCTCGATTATTCCTCATTAATGTGTGCTGAAAACTTATATTAAATGGGAAAAGACAATTCTATTGACAAATCCAAAGGTTTTCACAGAAGATAAGTCTTAATATTATCATGTGTATATGGTCTATATATCACCCTCTCTATCTTAAGAAAATTGGTAAATTATATGGAGCAAGAATGTCATTACTTGATATATATGTTATATTTTTATTTTTTATTTGTACTTTTAAAAACACCCCATCTTCAATTAGAAATCTCGTAGAAAAGGAGTCGTAGGAAAATACATTATTTAATGTATTGACTAAATAAATATTAAAAAAAAAATTAAAAAGCCAAATATCTCTTCGAGAGAAAATGAGTATCGTATTGCATGTTACATAAACTCAATGATTTATATAAACAAACCTTATCAAATTTTATATATATCAGTTTTTTTTTTATTATTGGGAGGCCAAAAGAACCTTGATTTAATGCTTTCATCCATCTCTTTAATTTTTTTTTTTTTTTTAATTTAAGATTTTTTTTTTATCAATATCATCTCTGCATATTATATTTTTGTCATCATCACATTATAACATATACTAAAACGCATCAGTGTTTTACTGTAAACTACACAATGCAGTCCACAGTAAAACACTGATGCTTTAATTTTAGTTTTTTTTTTATCATTTTTTTATGAGCTGTCTTTTTTTTTGTTTGTTTTTTAGCTGTTTTTTTTTTTGTTTTTTATGCCTTTCAGGATTTGTTTTTCTTCTTTCTTTGTTTTTTGTCTTTTAACAAATTTTTTTTGTTTAATTTAGTTGGTTAATGTTAAATTTTTTTATTTAGTTATTAGACTTTCATGACACGGTTCCCAGATTTAACAGGTTAACTTGGTTAAACAAGTTAACCCAAGATTTTTTTTTTTGCTTTTTTTTTATTATTTTTAATTAATTTTTTTTGTTTAGTTTAGGCTATTAATGTTAAATTTCTTTCTATTTAGTTATTAGACTTTCATGACACATATCCTGGGTTTCACGGGTTAACCTGGTTAATTCTGGGTCGACCCGTCATTTTTTTTTGTTTTTTTTTTATTTTAATAATTTTTTTTATTTAATTTAGTTTGTTAGTATTAAATTTTTTTATTTAGTTATCAGACTTTCATGACACGGATCCTGGGTTTAACAGGTTAACATGGTTTGACGAGTTAATCCGAATTTTTTTTTTTGCTTTTTTTTTATTAATTTTTTTCGTTTAGTTTAGTTTGTTAATGTTAACTTTTTATTATTTAGTTACCAGACATTCATGACACGGATCCTGGGTTTAACAGGTTAACCTGGTTTGACGAGTTAACCTGGAATTTGTTTCATCTAAGGCTGTGTTTGATTGCAGGAAAGTGAATTCCCGGAATTCACTTTCCTGCTTTTCCTGTGTTTGGCAGCAACAAAGGAAAGTGGTCAAAGGAAAGTGGTTTCCGGTCAACTTAAAATTAATAACATTGAGAAAGGAAAGTGTTTTCCTTCCGTTAAAGAAAGGAAAACACTTTCCGACAGTGGCCAGAGGTGAAAAGCAACTGTTCATGTTAATTGCATTGTTCAATGAATAGTGCAATTAACATAACAGTGTATTGCGTATACTGTTCATTGAAAAATAGTGAACAATGCAGTTTTCTTGCACTGTTCACTTGCCTGTGGGATTTTTTTTTTTACAGTGTGCTATTTTTTTAATATTAAAAAAAAATAGTTTAGAGTGAATTTTATACCTTAATATTTTATCCAATTTTATTACATGCTAAAAATATTATTAAAACTATAGGTTTTGTCAGATGTATTTCGTACGTAATGGAATTATAAATAGTTTCATGGAATAGTAAAAAAAATTTCACAAGCTTATTTCTCTATAATATGATATGATATATATAGTTATATTTTATAAAATAAGCTATGTATGAATATAGAATATAATAAAAAAATCATCATTATACATTTTAGATTTCATTTTTTTTATTGTAAGTGATTAAATATTTTATATTAAATATTTTATATATATATTAGGTAAATTTGAAAAAAAAATTAATTCATTAATAAATTATTTTCCAGTTCATTTTCCATAATACAACCAAACACTGGAAAGTATTTTCCAGTTCATTTTCCATAACACTACCAAACATCGGAAAATACTTTTCCGGAATTCAATTTCCAGGAATTCACTTTCCCCGGAATTCACTTTCCAAAAGGAATTCACTTTCCTGCAAACAAACGGAGCCTTAATGTTAAATTTCTTTCTATTTAGTTTTTTTTTTCTTCTTAGAAGTTTTTTTTTTCTTTTAATTTTTTTAATCAATTTTTTTATTTAATTTAGTTCATTAATATTAAATTTTTTTCTATGTAGTTATCGTTGATGCCTTTAGTTTTTCTTTTTATTTCTTTTTCTTTTTTTGTTGTTTTTATGCCTTTGACTGTGGACTGCACAGTGAAGTCCACAGTGAAAAGGCTGATGCTTTTTTTTTTTTTTATCTTTTTAATTATTATTTTTTGTTTAATTTAGATTCTTAATGTTAATTTTTTTTTCTATTTAGTTATCAAACTTTCATGACATGGATTCCGGGTTTGCCAGGTTAACCTGCCTTGATAAGTTAGCCCAGTTAATTCTAGATTAACCCATTAATTTATTTTTTTCTATTTAGTTATTAAACTTTCACGACGCGAATCCAAGGTTTGACGGGTTAACCTGATTTGAAGGGTTAACCTAGTTAATTCATATTCTTTTTCTTTTTCTTCATTAGTTTTTTTTTCTTCCTGTTGTTTTTTTTTTCTTTTTTCTTTTTAATTAATATATATTTAATTATCACACTTTTATGATACGACCTTGCAGCTAGACCTACATCCAAGGCTATTGGATCTGGTATTTCAGCCAAACCTACTTAAATTTGGGTCATGCAAGTTTAATATTATTATTAATATTATAAATATTATTCTTGGGTCAAGTGTTGCAACCAAACCTAAGACTTTTAGGTATAACTTTGCAGAAAGACCTGACACTTTTAGATCTTGGGTTTTTTTTTAAATGCAAAAAATAATTGACCTGCAGCATCGCGCGAGTCATGTAACCAGTACATATAACTAAAGGGTGTGGGGAAATCATTGTTTCCCCGCACCCAAAATCTCTGTGGATTACAACAGTAATCCACAGTGCATCCCCCCCCTTTTTTTGCATTTTTTCTTTTTTTCCCCAACTTTCCCCTTTTTTAAATTTTTTTTCCAAAATTACTTTCCTTTTTTTTTTTTACAACTTTCCTTTGTTTTTTTTTCATTTATTTTTTTTCTAAAATTATTTTTGTTGATTTCACTTTTTAAATATTGAGTTGGTTAAAAATTTTGTTTTGTAATTTGTTTCTTTAAAATACTATGGATTTCTACGGTGTTTTCTCACATAGTTTTTCTATTTTATTTTTTTTATTTTTCAATATTGAGCTGATTGAGAATTTAGTTTTGTAATTTTTTTTCTTTAAAACATTGTTGATTTTTACAAAGTTTCTCCGAATGGTTTCTTTTAATGATTTTCTCTGAAATTATCTTTTTTATTTTATTTTTTAATATTGATGTGGTTAAAATTTACTGTTAAAATATGTGAGGAAAACACTGTAACTTTCCTCGCAAATTACTATGGATTACTACAGTGTTTTTTCCCACATGGTTTTTTTTTGTTTCGTTATGTTTTTTCCTAAAAATTATCTTTGTCAATTTTATTTTTTAAATATTAAACTGGTTAAGAATTGCAATTACAAGTAAATACAATTTTTTCCTTACAAAATACTATGGATTGATACAGTTTTTCCTTACATGGTTTTTTTTTTCTTATAATTTTTTCAAAATTATCTTTGTCAATTTTATGTTTTTTAATATTGAGTTGTTTGAGAATTACAATTACAAGTCATTACAAATAAGGCTAAATCATGTGGGGAAGCACTATAGTTTTTATCACAAAACACGGTGAATTGTTATAATGTTTCAAATATGATTTTTTTTCCTTTTTTGTGTTTTGTTTTTTTTTTTCTAAAATCGTCTCTGCCGATTTTTTATTATTATTGAGCTGATTAAGAATTTAGCTTTGCAATTGTTTTTTTCTTTAAAACAATATGAATTGTTACAGTGTTTTCACATATAAATTTTTTTTTTTTTATGATTTTTTTCAAAATTATCTTTGTCGTTTTGTTTTTTTGAATATTGAGTTGGTTAAGAATTATAATTACAATAAAGCTAAATCATATGGAGAAAGCGTTGTAGTTTTTTTCACAAAATATTGTGGATTGCTACAATATTTCTCTAAATGGTTTTTTATTTTATTTTATTGGGGAAAACATTGCAGTTTTCCTCACAAAACATTGTTAATTGCTATAACATTTTTCCTCATGGATTTTTTTCCTTCGAAAATTATCTTTGTTGGCTTTTTTTTAATATTAAGTTGGTAGAGAATTTAGCTTTATAATGTTTTTTTTGCTTTTATTAACAGAAAAGCTAAATCATGTGGCGAAAACACTGTATCTTTTTTCACAAAACACTGTATCTTTCATCACAAAACATCGTAGATTGCTACAAATCATTTTGTTCAGTCTCTAAGTTTTTGATCACCAACACAACCTTTTTTTTTTCCGTTATGAAATATTTGCTCCATCATATCTTTAGTTTCTATTACTTATCTAGTGCTAGTTCACAATTATAACACTATCAAGTGTATTTGTTTTATAAGCTCGCGGCAATACACAAGCATGTCATCTTGTTTTTCTATTAATTTGTTTTATAAGCTCGCGGCAATACACAGGCATGTCATCTTGTTTTTCTATTAATTTGTGTTACTAACTCCATTAACAATTGACACATATCATATTTATGTAGCATAAAATTATTATGATACATTTTGGCTCCTATTTATTAATTAAAAAATTATTTAGTTCCTATATTTAATTTTTTCATACAAAAATTTTCTTAACTAAAAGCTTTTTGGTCATCATATTTTACAATAAGTACAATTTAATCAATGAATTATTTTTCCTTATTAATTCTTATAAGTCATATCGTCAACTTGGTTAAAATCAGTCTAAACAATTTAAATAGATTGATATTGGATAAGGTAAGAGTTAATCTAATTTAAAGAAGTATATCCATTTTAAAAACAAAACTTTCATTTTATATAATATTGTATATTTATTATTATTTTAAATTACTTTCTTGATTTTAACTTAAAAATCAAGACAAAAATAATAAAAAAAAACTAGGAAAAAAGTTTCATAATAGATACATTGTATATAACAATGAATTGTATCTCAAAGTAATAGTTTAATTTGTTCAGTTTATTGTGATTAATTGATCACATGTGCTGTTATTTTTTAATGATTGTGGTTGATATTCCTGAATTTTATTTCCTATACTATCATATATCTATTTTAATAATTTTACAAAGTTTATAATTTGACATGTGGAATTAAAAAAAAACTAATTCAAGGACTAGGTTATATTGACTATAAAATACGATGATTTTTTTTAATTAAGGATTTCTTTGTAAAAAAAATAAGACGCAAGGACCGGAGTAGATTTTTAAAAAAACTCAAAGATCAACATATACATTAAAAAAATCTATGTAAGTTTTTAACAGTGTTAGTTATACAAACTCATCCGTTTTGGTAATGAAAAAAATACAACGTTTATAAATGTTGTCAAAAACCTTTTTCTTAGCACAACATGAAATATATAATATAAACTCGAATAGTAAAATCATAAATAAAATATTTTAATTAATTATATATTAACAATTTCAGTTAAGTAGTAAATAATAACCTAGTGTGGGGTTTAGTATTTGTTTAATAATATGATAAATCTTATTTTTTAAAATGTATTAAAATAATATATTTTTTTAATTTTTAATATTAATATATTAAAACAATTAAAAAAATAAATTAAAACTTAAAAAGTAATTAACCCCACCGGGTCACCATCAATCAGTATAGATAAAAAATTGAAGTTGAAGTTGAAGGATGGTGGTGACTTTGATCTTTGTAGTTTGTCATAACCCAATTTTTGACCCTTTTATTTTAATTATTTTATTTATTGAAAAAATACTGAAAAAATAATGAAAAACAAATAAAAATAAAATAAATGAAGAATTAATTAAAATTTACGTTAAGGGTAACATAATTGGAAGTTTTGGGGATTAATTAAACTTTGAAATTAATTTAATTAATCAAATCAAGGGTTTAATTGGAGAATTGATAAATTTTAAGACTTAATTGAGCTTGAAAATTAATTTAATTAATCCAATCAAGGGTTTAATTGGAGAATTGATAAGTGTTTAGACTTAATTGGCTTGGAATTAATTTAATTAATGAAATCAGGGATGTAATTGAAGAAATATCAAAGTTTGGGGTTTAAATGGGGTCCAAATTGCAAAACTTAAAATACAAGGACCAGCTTGAAAATGGCGCGGAGATGCAGGGGTTCAATTACAATTTACCCAAGGACTGGGCTGCCAAAATTCAAAATGTCAAGGATCAAAATGCAATTAGCCATGTCCATCAACACTGTTCATCTTCTTCTTCGCTCGACCGAACAAAAACGGATGCATCGCCATTACTCCTGCAATAACAGCCAATTTATTACCTGGTAACGGTGGCATCCTGTAGCTATAAAGCCTGAGAAAACAAAGAACTGAAGGAAGGAAAAAAAGCGATGCATGGCCTGGGGCAAACCGAGAGAAGGGGAGACCCAGAAAAGGGGGAGGGACAAAACCAAGGGGCTGAGGGGAGAGAAACAGAACCAGGGAAGATTTTGGTCCATCAACCAGCAGACCTTGTGTTTTTACAATCATCATCTTCGTCTTGAACGGAGATGACTGGGCAGAGAAACAGGGGGGGGAAGAAAAGCCACGAACACGAGGAAGAAAAACTGGGGCAACACTGAGGGCAGAACCGAGAGAAACAGGGGGGAACTGGAGCAAAAACCCAGCGACAAAAAAACCAGAAGACGCAGAGGAAGGGGACGCACAAAAAAAAAACGAAACGCAGAACAGTGAGCACAGAAGGAGACGAGCAGAGAGGAAAAAAATAAGCAGAGGAAAGCCACCATGACCAGAACCAGTGTTGCTGCTGCCTTCGGTGTTTCCAGAACCAGGTAAGTAGGCTTCTCTTTCCCCACTTTTCATTTTAATTCACTTTCTTTGCCTGCTCATGCACGCGTGCTTCATTAACTCAGCCGGGCCACTGGCTTGGGCCAGTGGCCGGGCTGGCTGGGTCCAGCCCAAAAAATTAAAAAAACATAAAAAATAAAAATAAAAAAATAGAAAGTGTAGAAATAAATGTTTAGTAATTTAAGACAAAATCAACAATGTAGTTTGCCACAGCCAGAACATTTAAGGGGTGATAATATCTTTCCTTTTACGTAACCAGTCTCGTACCATAGAATTTCTGATGACCAGTTAGGGTTCCTAGTGATCATAATAATAGGTGGCGACTCCTTAAACAAGATTTTTTTTTTTCTAAAAAAAACAAGATGCTAGAAATCTGTTTTTTTTTTCTTCTATAATTTAATGATTAAATTTTAGAGCCGCCGCGATGTCGGGTGCGACATAGTTAGTGACAGAACTCATATTTCAAAGAAAAGAAATACCAATTTGATAAATAAAACGCAACATCAAAGTCAACCATGAATAGTTGCCCAAGTCTTCAACTCGGTAAGCATTAACTATTGAAACTTAAGAAACTTTATTTGCTCATTTACACACATAACACATCACCATCCTTATAGAAAGAGAAAAGAAGCCCATATAAACCGTTAATTCAAAAAAACCTAGCAAGAAAGAGAGTTTGTTTGTGTATATTCATTTTCAAGAAATGACAAAGTAGAGTTCTTGTTTCTAGATTTCAGCCACAATCTTGATAGTGATGGCGATGGTCTTAGCATCCATCGTTCAAGGAAGTAGGGATCACCATCTGGGGTGGATTCCCACAACCATTACCACTACAACTAGATCATCAATCTGTAACCAGGAATCTATAGCAAAGTGCATGGCTGAGGATAAATAATAGTTTGAGATGAACACAAAGATCAATGGGTGTATTTTAGCAACTAACAAATACATTGAGAGTTGAAGAGTTTATCAAACTCATAGACTTGGTTTAAGTTGAAGAGTTTGATCGAATTTGTTGGTTTTCGAGTTTCTAACTCGATTTTACATGGTACATACAAATTAACTTGTAAAATTATACGATTTTACGAGTTAACTTGTGAGTTTGACAACCTTTATGTATATAATTGATATTAATACATAATAGTAGAGATACTTTAATTTTAAACATAAACAAATAGAGGGATGTGGAAAAACATTAACCTATAAAACTTGAAATTACATATATAATAAAGGGTTATTTGAATCAATCCAAATCATATCCAATGAATGTACATGGAGACTGGTTCCTTCTCTAGATGTTGTTATGTTTTCATCCGTCCAAATGCTTGCTTCTTGAATTTATGGAGTACACTATCATTTAATCCGAGATGTAGCTAGAATTCAACACATTAATTAATTAAGATTCAAAGTGATTATTCAAATATTAATTTTTCTAAAGCATCCACTAATGTCGTCCCCAAATCATTCATTGCCTATAGGCTTTTTGATCCTCAATAAATGGATGATGATTGCTACTCTATTATTGTTTCTAAATGATATAATATATAGTGCGATTGTAATCAGTGACTTTAAACTTAATTTGATGTGATGGGTCAAGTTGGGTGTAGTTAATCTAATATTTGTATTGGATTGAGTTTTAAAAATATTAATAAGATCTCATCAAACTTAAAAGTTTAACTCATATTTTTATTAATATGATTAAAACTTAATTTATTTATTTTTAAATAGTATTGTTTTAATTATTTTTTAATATTTTAAAATATTATAATTTTAAATTAAAATTTAATTCAGATCATAAGATCACAAGCTGGGCTCAGTTTAATAACTATGACTCGAATGATTAATGATAGATTTATGTTATTGATGCGAATATTCATACACAAGCACATACAGGAATTACTTGCAATAACGTCAGTGTTCACAGATGGACAATTTAAAGGTATGCTTTAATGTCCATATAGACGAGAAGGAAGTCGTGGACTGAGAAGAACTTCGAGGGGCGTTGCTCGGAGGTTGGTTAATCCACCGCTCTCATGCATATCAACTGGTTCACCTGACGGGGTTGCAAAATCAAACCCATGTAACACTGTAGCCAGTGCTAGATCCATGACATAAAGGGCAAAAGATACTCCAGGGCACATTCTTCTGCCACTTCCAAACGGAAGAAACTCGAAGTTTTTCCCTCTAACATCAAAACCTCCGTGAGTTGTAAGAAATCTTTCCGGATCAAACTCGTTAGGGTTGGACCACACCCTTTCATCACGATGAATCTTCGAAAGATTAACAAGAAGTCTTGTCCCTCTCGGAACATGGTAGCCATCTATGGTGCAATCCTCCATGGCCTCATGTGGTACCGAGAGTGGGGCAGCTGGGTATAAACGCAGCGTTTCCTTGATGACAGCTTTAAGGTAGACCAAATTCTGCACATCCGATTCTTCCACTTGTCTTTCCTTGCCAACGTGGGTGTCTAATTCAAGCTGTGCCTTCTTTAGCACGTTAGGATTATTGACTAGTAGAGAGAGAGCCCATATCAAAGTCAGTGCTGTCGTGTCTGAGGCTGCCAGAATAAGGGCCTGCAAGAGTGATATTCCGCAAGCTGTAGCCCATTAACTCAAGCAACCAAAGACTACTAATTATTTACATTTTTTTTAATTCATATATAATTTACGCCTCTTCTTGAAAAATATGTCTATATCTTTTTCTATTTCATTCAAATAAAATAATAATTATTACTAACTTAAAATAAGGTAAAATGTGTCGAACTTTGAATCGGTCAAAGTGTCAATAGTTTTGATCTAATTTATTTAATGTAGATAATCCTTGAAGAAAATTAAAATTAAAAATTAGATTTTTTTTTGTTAAGTTATGCTAGTAACATGAAAAACACTAACCTCAATTTGAATGAAAAGTTAACTTATTATTCATGATTTGTTTTGTTTTTTTTTTGCAGTGAACATGAAACTTGTTAAAATGTTGCCTCTTGGCATGGTTGCAGGAATGCAGAAAGTATTGTTTAAATTATGCAAATTTTTTTTCTTTTCAATGTTAAAATAAAAATTGCGGAGCCTTCTACATTTATTAATCTATAGTTTATTTATAGTCTAATTAATGTTATAGGGAGTTCACTTAATCCTTAAAAGACTAAGCATGGATGGTAATGATGAATTGAATTGGGTATGAATTATAGCATGGGTTAATTGGTGTGGAGGATTAATTACCAGGGATGAAGCTTTGTTGATGGTGTCAGAATCTCCGCCTTGAACTGCTTCTGCATCATTATCGAAAACATCTAGCATCAAATCCATGAAGTCCTCCTTACCCTTAACAATTCCAGCAGCTCTTTTTCGCTTGTGTTCTTGGAGCCAATCTTCAACAGCAAGGTCCAGTTCTTTTGCAGTCTTCTTCATAGCCTTCCCATGCCCCCCAAGATCCAAAAACCTTAAAAATGGTAGCGCATCAGACACCGAAAACACCCCTGTCCAATGAAAAAAATCCTTCAATCCCTTTTTCCATCCTTTCACACTCTCCTCATCCTCAACGTTTGTCATATATCCCACAGTTTGTCCAACAATTGTTCTAAGAACGATGTTTAATGTTAGATCTCCAAACCATCTTTTCATTTCCACCAATACCATATTACCTTTTGATTTTGATGCACCACCTCTATTATCGTCCCATAACTTGTACAACTCTTTCAGAAATGCCCTCACCTCGCTCTCTCGTACATCTTTCAGCTTCTCTAGCCGGTGGTTTGATAGAAGCTCAACCGTGGTTATTTTGCGGACTTGACGCCAATAAGGCCCGTATGGGCTAAACCCCATCATTGCACCATCGTAGGTCAAAAGCTCGGAGGCAAGTGTTTTCGGACGACCGGCAAAGGCTTTATCATGGGTGGTGAAACACTCCTTGGCGGTCTCCCAATTGCTTACTACCAAAGCTCGGTACACGCCCATCTTGATTGTGAAGATGGGTCCATATTTTTCAGCCATGTTGCCCAGTACTATATGGGGAGGTTCCGCCCCTCCTAACAGATGGAGGTGGCCAATCACAGGCCATGCTCCACCAGCTTTTGGTGCTGCTTTCTTCTTGCCTGTGCGTGCTAAAACTTTTCTTGAAATCCAGAAGATTGAACAGATAAAAATAAAAATGAAAAACATGGGATTGGAGGTCATGTTCTTTGTTAGGAATGGAAGATAAAAAAAACTCCACAGCTCGTTCTGGAGATTTGGGATGTAACGCCTTCCTATAATAATATCAGCTTTTTTAAAATGTTGAGGAGCTGTTCGGATGAGCCCAAAGCTTGCTGTTGCTTCACATGGCCTCTGTTTTATGATCGAGATTTCTCTGCGTACCGTTGAAACAAAAAATAATAATTTCTATGTATCAATTTTTCTTTTATATCATTTTTATTTTACTTTTACATAAAATGATAAATCAAAACTAAAATAAATAACATAAAAAATAAATAAGTTTTTGTATATTTTTTGGCTAATGAACAATTCACTTATAAGATGAAATATTAAAGATATTTTATTATAAATACAATATCACATAAATAAAAATTATTCAATAAAATAATATCACATGGCATCAGCAAAAGATTTGAGTGCCCTTACAATTCTCTGTAAATAAAGGGTTTCACCCTAGAAAAAAAAAATCTTCTCAGAAATATATATATTTTTTAAAACAAGTTCTTTAAGTAAAAAAACTTTCAAATCTTTGTCATCTATGCTTAAAATTTATTAGGAACAAAACTCTATTGAATCAAGCATAAGTATGTCATAAGAGTTTTTTGACAGCATGTTAAAGATAAATTAAAAGTACTCTTCAAAGCATCAAATTATCAAAATCTTGGTATACTATACATGTCTAAAATCGTGTTCTTGAAAAACACAAATTTTGACTTGAGTTCACATAGAAATCAAGTCATTACATTTCGAATTCAATGAGATTACATCTAGCTATATATTTTTAATACAATTAATTAAAAAAAAACATTTTAAACTACATTGTGAATTAATTCTTTATAGAAAAAATACATATGTAACTTAGAAATTATTATAATTACAATCACACACCCCTTGAAACTATCATTATCTTGAACAATTTGTTTATTCGCATGGTGGAAAAAAAAGTAACCTAATAACACAATCATGCCATAAAAGTATACCTAACATCATTCAAGTCCAATGATGTTTAGAAGAAAAAGAAGAATAAAATTAAACATTAAGTAAAGTCGTCATCTTGTATTCTCCAAAGTAAACGTCAAATCCAAAACTAGTTTGACTGGTTATTGAAAAAAAATACAGAGTTGCGTATCTGCTAGGACTGGCTGCCTGGTGATCAATCCTGGACCGCTAGTAAAAGGAAGAAGGAGGAGTAAAAAGAAAGCTAATGTTTAGTTCAACGAGAAGTGTATGGACTTATGCCTGATTAAAAAAAGAAAAAAACACCCTTTTCCTGTTTGATAGAGGCAAAGTCAATTTACAACACTAGAAATTTTCTTTTCCCTCTCTCGGCTAAAAAAGATCACGCCTTAAAGAAAGAAGGGAAGAAAAGAAAGGAAGCGCATGGATTTTCCTATTTCAAGGTGTCAAAGAAAGAGCCACAGTTGACCAGCACTAAATTCTGTCTCCCCCCCCCCCCCTCTCTCTCAATGTGTTACGGAACAAATTGAGGCACGCAAGCCAAGGCAAGAGAAAAAAAAAATCATATTTTTTGTCCCTGAATTAAATATATTTAAATTGACCAGCACTAAATTCTGTCTTTTGGCTCATTATTTAAATATATACTTTTTTGTTTTTTACACCTTAAATTTACACTTGAATATTTATCACTCTATACTTAGATTATTTATACCATTTTTTTTTTATCTTTATTTTTTTATAAGTTTTTTTTCTTTACACTATTTTTTGTCTTATCATATTTTTTTTATTCATGGTTATATTTATTACTTGATGTCAAAAAAATATGTTAATAATATATATATATTACTTTTTTTGTGTTAGAAAAAAAATTATTCGACCTGTAGCAAGACAAGTTGAATAGTCAAGTTAATAATTTGTTTTTTGTATTTATTGAGTTCTCGATGTATTTAATTAAATGTATGCATAAACCTTTTGATTTATAATTAAAATTAAAAAAAAACATTTAAAAAACTTACATATATTTTGTTTCTAATATATATATATACCCCGCAGTAAAA
The DNA here is from genome assembly GCA_033617975.1 of Populus alba x Populus glandulosa. Lineage (NCBI taxonomy): Eukaryota > Viridiplantae > Streptophyta > Magnoliopsida > Malpighiales > Salicaceae > Populus > Populus alba x Populus glandulosa. Next base: position 2,394,276 of record CM066156.1, on the reverse strand, counting down.
CACGGGTCAAATAACTAGCATATACATATAACTTGATATTTCGTCATTTCTGCATATCATTTAGTAATTAATCAATACCATTAAGTAACGGAAATATTGTGAAAGCAAATGAAACCCGTGTCAGTGGATGGAAAAGTCTCTTGTGCCTACGTGAGAGATTGAGACCAAATACACATATTAATGGTGTTATTAGGATTTCGTATCATTTTAATATACAACTGGACGGTTGTCTGTCGTGAGCTCATTGCTTTTTTATGCATGTTTTAATGTTGGTGTTTTTCCTATGATTTCGCATATAACCTCTTTGGCATTATTGAATAAGCTAAATTAACAAGTTTGACTTCCTAGGCTTGCTTGGCTCATTTCTACTTCCATATTGTATGGCCAATCTCATCTGTCTTTTTGTCTGTACTTATCATCACAAGGTTTTTGAACCGTCTTGGTAAAGATGGTAATATTTATATATATATTCGATGTAAATCTGTACCTCAAAAATTGGTGTTGACGGGTTACATGGAAGAGAAGCCTCCAAGTCAATGATTAGGGAGAATCGCAAGGGTGATTAGAGAACATAATTGTGAATCTCTAGTTGATGATTCGAGGTGATTGTCTTGCGCGTTTGTTGTCAGTAAGGTCTTGATTTGGCGGAGCTTAAGGAATATAAATTAAAAAAATAAGAAAGACAAAATTTTTGAAAGAATGTATCGTACAAAAAATCATAATTCATAGTTTTTGTTTTTTTACTGAATAATTCTTATTTAATAGTTTTCTCTCAAAATAGGAATTACATCATAAATAAGCCTTAAACTAATCTTTACAGGATAAGAATAATCACAATTCTAATTTAAATAGGAGAATAACATATAAACTAAAAATAAAGCTAAAAACCTGAAATTAGTTAGGAAAATAACAAATTTGATAGAAACAACAATTTTTGGGTCTAATCTGAAAGCTTTCCCAACCTCAGGTGATTATAATAAATCAATCATTTTAGAACTAGGCTTCAAGAATTTTATAGAAAAAAATTTAAATTTAATCAAACAATTAGATCCAAAGTTATAGGTTTTTTTTTTTTTTTTTTTTTATCATCATCAAACAGGTTATTTGAAGCTGTCAGGCTCCTTCAAGAGCTTTGACCTAGCTATCCATATAGTTTAAATACATATCTATTAGGCTGTCATGTAATTTGGATACAATAATTCCATATACAATTTTATCAAAATCTCGAACATCACATCCACAGAGTATAAATGCTGGCATGGAGTAATGGTAGCCCAAGGCATCCATGGCAAGAGCTTTGGTACGACTGGCAAAAGCTTTGACGTATGTAGCTCAACACTCCTTATCACGCACGATCAAAGTTTGAGGGACACAAAGCTTGATAAGATACAAGGAGAATTCTGAATAATTAGCAGAATCAAGCTTAGAATATCCTTATACAAATTGGCCTTCCAAAAAGGCTGGCATAATGAGCAATCAGTGTTGCCATTTAACGATAGAAAACCTTTTATTATAGGCACGCAGAATACAAATACAAATGCATATAATTTATTTTGTTTTATTTTATTGAGATGCATTCTAATTTTGAGCCAATAGAAGGCAGGAGGCATGCGTGGTGAGAGAAGAGCTTCAAGTGGGGTGGCTGTGGGGTGTGTTAATCCAGAGCTCTCAGTCATATCAACGGCCGGGGCGTTTGCTGGCGTTGCAATTTGCAACCTGAAATCTCTGTAGCCAATGTAATTAGATGTATTATATGGAGGCCGAGAGTTTCCAGGGCATGCCCTTCTACCACTTCCATATGGGATTAACTCAAAGTTTTGGGACAGTATATATAGTACGGATTAATTAGATGCAGCAGAAGCCAGGGAAGGACGGGACTCTCCATATTTATTGCAGATCATACAAGCCAGGAGAAAGACGAGGAGTGAGGAGGGCTTTTAGAGGTGTGGCTTTGACGTTGGTTATTCCACCGGTTTCGGTCATATCAATCGGTGCATCATCCAGAGTCTCTATGTCGAACCCATGCAGCAAAGTAGCAAGTGCAAGGTTCAGGACTTGAAGGGCAAACGAGACTCCAGGGCACATTCTTCTTCCGCTACCAAATGGAATAAACTCAAAATGTTGGCCTCGAAAATCACAATCCTTGTGAGTAGTCAGAAACCTTTCTGGTTGAAACTCATCAGGGTCCGACCACACTTGTGGATCTCGGTGAATCTTTGAGAGATTTGTGAATAGGCGCGTGCCAGCAGGAATATGGTAGCCACCTACGGTACATTCCTCCATGGATTCATGGGGTCCAGACAGTGGTGCAGCGGGATATAAGCGTAAGGATTCCTTGAAGATAGCTTGTAAGTAGACCAAGTTTTTCATGTCAGACTCCTTCACTTGCCTTTCTCTACCAACATGGATGTCCAGTTCATCTTGTGCTTTCTTTAAGACATCACGATTGTTTAGTAGTAAAGAGAGAGTCCAAGTTAATGTAACTGATGTAGAGTCTGATGCTGCTAGAATAAGAGTCTGTGAAATATTCAAGAAAATAATTATTTGCAAATTTACTTGTTTAAAGTAACGTCCATGTTAAACTAACTAATTAAGAGTTATAATGATTACCAATGCATGTGACTCAATTGTGGATTTGGGTAAACAAAGCTAAACTTATATATATATATATATATAAAGAATAAGAAGAAGAAGCCTAAATTCATCAAAAAATGCATTATAACAAAAACAATTACTAGACATGTAGCATACACACACACACCCACCCGTCCATTAATGTTATACCAAAAGTTTATAGAAAAATAGCATACCAGACATGTAGCCTTAGTGATGGTATCAGCACTGCGATTAGAAAGCTCTTTAGCATCATCCAAGTCGACGGACAGCATCAAATCCATGAAATCATCTTCTCCCTTAGCTGTCCCAGAAGCTTTCTTCTGCTTGTGCTCTTCTAACCATTTTTGAACCGCATGGTCTAGATTTTTTGCTGTCCTTTTCATTGCCTTCTCAGCTCCTCCCAAATCCAACCATCTTAAAAATGGAAGTGCGTCAGACACTACAAACATTCCTAACAATTCTAAAAATTTCCTCAGCGAATCCCTCCATTCATCGCTTGACTTTTCCTCTCCACGGCCTGCATAATCCACATATCGCTTGCTAACAATTATCTTCAATATAACGTTTAAAGTTATGTCACTAAACCATCTCTTCATCTCCACCAAAAGCTTTTGTGAATTGCTTTTGTTCCTGATCCATTGCTGGTATAACGCTCCTACAGCATCCCTCACCTCATCCTCTCGAACATGTCTGAACATCTCCAGTCGATGATTAGAGAGAACCTCAAGAGTGACTATCTTGCGCATCAGACGCCAATAAGTGCCGTATGGGCTAAAACTAAGCATGCTGTAATTGTAGCCCAAGATATCCGTTGCAAGAGTTTTAGGTCGAGTAGCGAAAGCTTTGTCATTGGTCCTTAGACACTCCTTGGCCATCTCCCAGTTACTCACTATCAAAGTTCGATGGACTCCAAGCTTGACGGTGAATATCGGACCATACTTGTCAGCCAAGTTTCCCAACGTTATATGGGGTGGTTGTGAGCCGCCTAGTAGATGGAGATGGCCAATAAGGGGCCATGCACCGGCAGCTTCCGGCGGTGCTCTCTTCTTGTTCTCCTTTCCTGGAATCCGAAACAAATAGTAGATCGAGGGCGTAATAAAGGCAAACAGAATATGTACAGCAGTTGCTGAGAACTGAAAGGGGAAATCCATGAATTGGTTTGGAGCTATGTAGTGATCGATCAAATATTCAAAATTATATATTGTACCTATCATCTTGTTTGTCTATACTGCGTATATATCGATAACTTGACATCTAGGATTTCAAGAAGAGATGCGGTATCAGTGGATTTGATTTAATAAATTATAAATGTAAATAATTGTTAATTATTTTAAAAAATAAATTAAACAGGTCTATTTATTCCTGCACTAGACTTTAATACTAATACTTAGAAAGTTTCCTTGTTAAAAGATATAAGGATAATATAGAATTTAATTAGCATTGGAATTTTCAAACTAAATAAAAAAACGAAAAGAAAAATTCTCAAATAGCATTAGCCGACGGCAGCAAGATACTATAATTTATTGGAAATCATGCTCACAAAATTGATTTGGCAATTAACTTATTATACCTAGGTAGAGTAGATTTGAGAATAAACCAATGAGGCCTACGGTCTGCCTAGCTCTATTTCTTACAGTCTGGAAAATTAAGTCTCGAAGCGTGTTTCATTAAACAAATAAGTGGGTTTTGAAATTCATGTTGGCTTCGATTTTGGATTGGATTCCTTGATTTGACAGGTATCATTGATAATCTTTACATGGATTTATTTAGAACCTTTTCTTGAGCAATGTTGTTCAAGTAATGCCGGCAAAAGAATTTGGACTTGCATTTGTTCGAACTTGTGTCTTGCCTAAATTTAGTGAGAGATAACTGAGAAGAAAAACCTTTTTTTGAATTTTTTAAAGCTTTGATTTTTTTTTTTGTAAATTAGTCAAACAAAAATTAATAAAGCTCTTTTAGACATTTCATACTACAAAATTTAATAATTTTATTCACATAATTTTTTATTCATCAACATAAAACATATATTCCATCGATAATTAATTTATATTGCAATTAAAGTTTTACACATATTGCTAATAATAAATTAGTGTTCGATCTCTTGTTTTTTTTAAAAAAAGGTATTAAGCAAAATATTAAGATATATAGTGCACCTATTAGTGGATTGTTAGAAAATAACATGCTCAATATTCATATATTTGCAAAACTTTTATATTTTAGATTTATATCATTGACCCGCATTATACTACGAGTCAAGTCAAATTTTATTTAAATATAATAAAAATTATTTAGATATTGTTAATGTTTTTTTCTTGTAAAAAAACAATCATGTGAGGGATGACCCAATATAATCCAATTTAATTTGCGAGTTCAAAAACAATCTATACAACTTGTAATAATATAGTTTGACTAAAAAAATTAAAGATAATATTTTTTTTTAATATTACGATAACAACATATTGAATTGACTTGTCAGATCCGTGATTCATATTATGAAACTATAATAACCTCATAAAAAATAAATCAAAAAAAATTATGAAACATAATTCTCAATCAAACCAATGTTGAAGGATAAAATTAAAAAAAAAATTGATTAAAAAGGGACTTAAAAAATGAGTCCATTTAACCAATCAAGCTCATGACTCAGATCATAAGAACGTGATAACTCTATAGAAAGTAAATCGATTAAAAAAGAAATCAATTAAGAAAGAACATAAAAAACAACCCGAGTCAATCCACCAAACCTATGACCCGGTTAATTAGACAAAAATAACCTTATGGAAAGAAAATAAAAATATAGTCTAAATTAACCTATCAAATCTGTGACTTTGATCATGAGTTTGAGATAACCACTTATATAGAAAATAAAGAAAAATATGAAGCTATCAAATCTGTGACTTTGGTCATGAGTTTGAGATAACCCCTTATAGAGAAAATAAAGAAAAATATGAAGCTTAATTCTCCATCGCCCTTGCCGGACCAAATGTTGAATGATGAAACTCAATTCCTAGGTTATGAGACTAAGATAACCTAATAAAAAATAAATTAAAATAAATCATGAAACTTTATTTTCAATCAAATACAATATTAAATGATGAAATTGAGGGAAAAAGTTAATTAAAAAAATGAGTCAATTGGATTAACCCGCGACCTTGGTCATGAGACGAGGACAACCCAATAAAAAACAATTTCAATGTGCAAGGACTCATGGCTCGGGTTATGAGACCAAGATAACCTGTTAGAAAAAGAAACTCGATTTAACTGAGATTAAAATGCCAAAACAAACCATCTTGATAGTGAGACTGAGATATCCCCATAGAAAGAAAATCAAAACAAATTATAAAACTTAATTCTCAACTGACCAAGTGTTGAATAAAAAATACTCAACTAAAAACAAGACACAAAAAACAACCCGAGTCTACTGAGGTTAACTCTTCAAGCATTATTTCTGAGTCATGATCGCCAAAATAACACAATAGAAAGTAAACAAATTAAATAAATTATAAAGTCTAAATCTCAATCAACCAAATGTTAAATGATGAAATTGAAAAATTAAAGTTAATTAAAAAAAAACATGACTCAATTCGGTTAACCTACTAAACCCGCAATCCATATTATGAGAATGTGATAACTCAATTAAAAAACAAATCTAATATTAAATAATAAAATTAAAAAAAAAACATTGATTGGAAAAAAAAAACGCTCTATTTAAATGAATAATGTTTTGTGAGGAGGGGCATAGTAAAGCCCTTTCATATCAAAATCTTTAGTTTTTAATTAAAATCTTTATTTAATGGATGTTTTATGTTATTAATATGACATGTAAGACTATTGCATTGTCTGTATTCAAAGAGTATATTGGTTGACTTCATATAATAATAAATATACTAAATTGCATTTGGGATTCACTGTAACTATAGATTTATTGCCTTTTTGGGAGTGCTTTTTAAAAGTATTTCTGAAAAAATTTGAAAATTTTTTATTTTTTATTTGCTTTAAATTAATATGTTTTTGATGTTTTCAAATCATTTTGATGTGCTGATTTCAAAAATAATTTTAAAAAAATAAAAAAAAAATATTATTGGCATGCTTTTCTAAGTTAAAAACACTTTGAAAAGTAACAACAACTACACTCCTAAACACCCTTTTAGTGTACTATTCACTATAATAGTGCACTAACTTTATGGTCTTGGCAAAAGAAAAGTTAATTGCCTTTGATTTAGAGGTATTTTGATCTTTTCACGTAGAACATTAGTTATTACTGATTTATTTAGGGATATTTTTATTGAATTATTTTCTATTGAATGGTTAAGTAATGAAAATACCCCTAGAATAACAAAAAAAAAAAAAAAACTAACATTGTTGGACAAGAATGTTATAATATTTATCTTCTAAATTGTAAAGGGCAATTACACAATTGTCCTTGAGGTGAAAAACAATAGATCATGCATATAGGGGTTTTAGTGTTTTTTCCTTAAGGTTTTTTATAATTACTGTGGTTGGTTAAGGGTGATGATGTAATTTAACATTGAGTTAATATTTTTTAATTCACAAAATTATTGCGCGTGTGTTATTAATGTGCTAGTGTGCGAGAGGCACCACACACTTTGAGCGGCGCGAGTGACATCTCCCGGGGGTGAAAAATTGTCACCCACTGTCTCATTTTGTTATTTGTCGTGTCCTCTTCCTTTCTGGCCAACGTGTGTCATCTAAAGGTGGTTGGTTTATCTCTAGTGGCTCTCTTTTTTTCCATTTATCTCTCTCTCATGCATGAAGAGATGCATGCTAGTCCGTATTTTTATTGCTTTTTCTGGTTCAGTCCTTTTAGTTTTGATTGTTTTTTTTTCTTTTCTTTTTTGTTAAAGTTTTATTATTTGTCAATTTAATCCTTCAATTCTAATTTGTATATATAATTCTTTTTAATTAGGCCCCTCTACTTTTGAGTTCTTATTTTGTTCTTTTTTCCATTTGTTAAAGTTTTTATGCTTTCAATTTATCCTTGAAGTCAACTTTATGATTGTTTTTTCAATAATAATAAAAATTTCAATTTGGTCATTTTTCTTTTGAATTTTTCCTTGGCCTTTTTGTCAATGTTTTTATAGTTTTTAATTTTATCATTCAAATAAAATTTGTGGATTTTTTTTCAACAATAACAACAACAACAACAACAACAACAATAATAACAATAATGTTACTAATAGTAATAGTGATAATAATTGTGGTAATAAATAATAATTGTGATAATAATAACAATAATGTTATTTTAACAACAACAACAACAATAATAGTAGTAATAATAGCAGTTGGGGCAATAATAATAATAACAATGATAATAATAGTAATCATTGTAAATGTAAAAGTAATAATATAAATGATAATAATAATTACGATGATGATATTAATAATAAATAGTGATAAAAATATTAATAATTATGATAATAATAGTATTTCATTATGATATTAATATGTAATGATGATTATTACTTATTCAATCATGTTTATATTTTTTACAAACTTCAATTTTGAAAGTTACGTTTGTGAAGTTAGTCCACACACATTAATAAGAAATAGGGTTCGTTAGAAATTTACGGATTTTGGGTGGCTCTTCTATCTAGGTTGGGCTAACAATTAGTATAAAAAAAATTATTATGTCATTTTCTAGCAATTATTCTATATATTTAGAAGGACGTTATTTTATGTCTTTTCATAATATAACATGAAATTAAAATGTGTTAATTCAAATTTAGAAAACTTTAATTATTAAATTAATGATGATGGTCCTGTTAATATTAGTAGTGGTTGTTATTTATGATTACTATTAGTTGCAGCAAAAACATTTGTCAAGTCAGGTTTCAGGTTAATTATTTGAAAATTATAAATTATTATTATTATATATTATTAATTATATTTTTTTTCTTATCCAAGTTTAATAAACATATTGAGGCTTTATCTGAGTTTTTCTTCCATAAAAATATTTACAAGAGGCAAAGATACGAGTGAGCGTCAATTGTAACGGTTCAGTTTGGACTAAGAAATTTATGTGAATTATTTGTTTTTTCAAAATCTTGAACTGAATCATCCAAATAAAATAATCAAGTTGATTCATCCGGTTCAATTTAATTTTATATTTTAAAATCAAATAAGTTAAATTTAATTCATGGACCTATTTTCTTACATGTTTTAATATAATGGGCCTCTGTTTATAATAAGTTTTATTTATTTATTTCAGTTTAATTTAGTTAAATTTGGTTTGGTTTAATTGGTTAGGTTTTTTTATTTTCTAAAATCTAAAATTGATTTATATCAAAAAAATAAAATAAAAATCCAATCAGAATTATTCAAAAAACTGTTTAATTCGATTAATTTTAAATCAACTTTAATAAATATTCGGAATGATTCGACTAATTTCCTTGCCCCTAAACAACGACAGATCACCGCTGCAGCACCATAACAATAACAGTATAGCATCGCCAAATAGCTGACAGATCACTGCTCTTTGGGCTGGAGTTTTAGGCTTGTTAATCATGCCAGTATTTAGAATGGGCAATCACGAGGATTAAAAGTGGGTAATCTTTGCCTGCCGCCATTGCTTGGTTTCCTTAACTCGATCGTTTCCAGATTTCATTGGGGAGGTGGGATTTTTAAAGTATCCCACTACAAGAAAGGACGAGTAGAAATGTGTCTCCACTGAAATCGAAGCATATCCATATGTAGGGAAAACTCTCTAATCCAATACTTGTGACACACTGCTGAAAGAATCAGACGCAACTAGGAAAAGAGTTTCCAAGGCAAAATCACCTGTCAATATCATGGCCTTATTATATTAAGAGACTTATTTTTCTTACAAGAACAGCCAATTAAGGGGTTGGACAGCATATAGAAGTGAGACAGATTTATATATGACAAGCATTCTATTTCTCAAAATCTATTCATAAACAGAAGCAGGCAAGCGTGGTTTGACTAGAACTTGAAGGGGGGTAGCCTGGCTGCATGTTAGGCCAGCAGTTCCAGTCATATCAATCGGTGCATTTGATGGAGGTGAGATTTCAAAAGCTTGGAGGATACTCGCCAGCACTAAATGACTCATTCGGAGTCCCAAAGTCGCCCCAGGACAAGCTCTTCTACCGGCACCAAACGGGATGAGCTCAAAATGTTGACCCTTGACATCAACAGCCTTGTGCGAACCAAGCAACCTCTCTGGATTGAACTCTGTTGGGTTGGGCCACACTCGTGGATCCCTTTGGATCTTATGAATGTTCAATAGTAATCGAGTGCCTGCAGGGACATAGTAACCACCTATAGTGCAGTCTGCAGTGAATTCGCGGAATCCTCCAAGAGGACCTGCTGGGTATAGCCTGAGTGCTTCTTTGACACAAGCTTGGAGATATGTTAGCTTCTCGATGTCCGATTCATTCACTAGTCTTTCCTTGCCAACATGAACATCCAGTTCTTCTTGAGCATTCTTCAATGCAACGGTATTGTTCAGCAATAACGACAGTGCCCAAGTTATAGTGACAGTTACAGTATCAGTGCCCCCTATAATGAGAGACTGCAGTATACATCTCCTATAATCAGATATGTGTGTGTTTGAACTGATAAAAGCATATAACATCATATTAAGTGCAAAATGAAGGAATTGAAATATATATTAGTTACTAAAATACGGGGGAATTTTTCTTTAAATCAAACGTAAGGCATTAAGTGTGTACCAGGGATGTGGCTTTGCGAACTGTATCAGGGTCATAACCAGCCAAGTTGATACCATCAAGAGCATAGAGCATCACGTCTATAAAGTCTTGCTCTTTGTCAGCTGATTCACCTGAATCTCTCTTCCTGCGATGTTCCTCTAGCCATTCGTCAAAAATATTGTCCAATTCCTCAGCATTTCTCTTCATGGCTTTCTCATATCCACCCCAATCCAACCACCCCAAAAATGGAACTGCGTCCCTTAATACAAACAACCCCGTCAAGTGAAAGAATTCCCTCATCGCTCTCTGGCATCGGCGCGCCTCATTTTCCTCAGTAACAATGCCAGCATCATAGTATCGTTTTCCTGCAATCATCCTGAGCATCACGTTTAAATTCATGTCAGCAGTCCACTGGTTCATGTTAACCAGAATTTGGCTTTCCACATTTTTATCCTTCGAGTACCATAGCTTGTATAGTTCTTTAACTGAGACCTCAACCTCAGAGGCCCTAACATGTTTCAGTAGCTCAAGTCTGCGGTTGGAGAGTAGTTCTGACGCAACTATTTTACGAATTCCCCGCCAGAATTCTCCATATGGAGAGAACCCAAAACTGGCAAAGTTGTAGCCCAAAATTTTTGAAGCTGTGAGTTTGGAGCGAGAACTTACAATTGCATCGTTGGTGGTGAATAGTTCCTTAGCCAACTCCCAGCTACTAACCACCACAGCTGGGTACATCCCTATCCTAATGGTAAAAATAGGTCCATATTTGTCAGCTAAGGCTCCTAATCTTAAGTGGGGAAGCTCAGCTCCTGCTAACAAGGGAAGGTGACCTATAATAGGCCAGGCACCGCCAGCTTCTGGTGCTAATTTGGTCTTGGAAGATTTGGACCTCCTTAGCAGGTAGCATGAAAAGAGTACTATAGCAGTTAGTATGATAGTGCTTAGGTATGGGAGAAGGATATCCATAGTGTTTTGTTTAATCAATCTATCAATGGTGGAATATTTCGTGATGAAGCATAAATAGTAATACACATTTCTCTTTTGACTAGCGAGAAGCACACTGAATGAGAAAAAAAATATAGAAAAAAAGTATATAGGCAGTGATGGATAATAGGATAATGGTTGTTTTATAAAATAATTTTTGTTTGTAATTATATTAAAATAATATCTTTTTAAAAAAATTATTTTTAATATTAACATATTAAAATGATTTAAAAACATAAAAAAAATTAAATAAAAAAAATATCTGAACCATATTCCCAAATATTATAATAATTATTAAATCTGATTGTCTAGGCTTAAAAACAATAGTTATTTTTATAAAATTATTAAAATATCAAGTTGATATTTTTATGCACAATTTTTAAATACCGGTAAGATTTTAATTAAAATAATTTTTTATTGTTAAAAATAACTAAATCATAACGGTTGGTTGGACTATACATAAATAAATTATTTTTTAAAAAATTAATAATATAGTTTTAGCTCTTGTATCACACATCATGTTTTTTTTTTTCTTCTTTTTTCCAGTCATTTGTAGGTCACCATGACATGAGGGTTAATTTTCATAATCTAATAATTTTATTCAGCTTTTAGAATGAACCGAGGATTAGTTGGGTAGTGATCACCCATATAAATATTTATTTTCGAGGAAGAGAAAAACAAAGCAGAAGTGACTGCAAAAAGTTGCCTGAAATCTTATCCAAACACCACTGAGCAATTTATTATACCAGCTGGGGCAGAGGAAGGTGTAACGATTTGACCAAAATCCTCCTTGCTTTCACCCTCTGCAGATCACGAGACTACAGTAATGTGTTACATCATGTTCTTTAAAAATATTTTTTAATTAAAATAGTTTTTTATTTTTAATATTAATAAATCAAAATTATAGAAAACGTCTAAAGAAATTAATTTAATATTGCTTTAAATGAAAAATTATTCGGAAAGCAGAAACTATAAAGGGGAATTCTCCTTTGCAAAAAGACTCCAGGTCAAAATTCAATTGGTAGATAAGGATGAAAGAATTGGTAAGAGATGGCGGCTGATTTCTTCGTTTAAATATATATTTTTTTGCAGAAATCTCAAAAAAGAAATCCTTAATTTATTAATTGTGCTAGTTTGAAAGAAACACCCATGATTGTGATCTCATTAGACTATAAAACCACCCCCGGACCTGTTTTAATAAATTTATAATAATAATTAAAAAAAAGTAATTGTCAAGGGGGTAATCCTAACCTTTAAGCTGATGTACTGGGCACTAAATTTCACCTTCCAATTGCCTAGATGGTAAATTTTACATTCCAAGCAAAGATGGTAAATTTCTGTTATAATAATTTGCCTCATTTTATGTAATATTATAAATATTGTTAAAGAATAATATAAATTTTATTTTAAAATTTTATGTTTTTATAATATAATTTATATTGTTTTATAATATATTTTTTTAAGTAAAAAAACTTTAAATTTAAAATTTATATAGACCCACCTATGTTACTCTATGTTATATTATTTATTAAATTTTAATTACATTTCACAACTACAAGGTATAAAGAACAGCCTCTGATTGTCCAAAGGCTTGGTGCTCGGGCTCAAGTAATAGCTGGTGAAATATTTAACGACATATTGAAACTGGCCTCTTATCTTGGTGCTCCATCATAGTATCATCAATTTTCTCAGTTATCAGTTGGTCCTGACTCATTTTGCCTTCTTTCTAGTTATGCTTTTCTGCAGAGGTAGTGCTATTAATGCTCGAGCTGTCATGCAATGTAATTGTTCTCTTAAAATGCGAGCTTAGTTTTGCTGAAAGAATAAATAAAAGAAGCAGAGTAGAATTATGCAGATATGTATTTTAAAGTAGAATCACTTTTCTTGATTCCATCTTTCTTATTCTCATGTGTATATATAGGTTTAAACAGATTTGTATTCTAAATAAATATTTGAGTATTTGGAGGAGAATAAACTAGAGATTACAAATTTGAATTTCAAGCAAGCTAGTATCCTGCAGAGTCTTTGAAATACTCTCCTCATCTGATGGCAATCCTAATCCTGCGGCAACTGTGAAGATATTCTCTCCTGATTTGTTGGTAGTAGCTGTCAATACTCTAACACCCCCTCTCAAATTTTTAGGGAGAATACACACAGACAGGTTGCCTCGCAGAAGTGTAAAACAAGTGGCAGAGTGACCTTTTATAAAAACGTTTGCAATCTGATCTTTTTGTGGAAATGTGTTTAACTTGGATATCACGATTAATCACCTTCTCCTTGATGAAATGATAATCAATCTCTATGTGTTTCATTCGTGCATGGAAAACATGATTAGAAGCCAAGTCAATTGCACCTATATTGTCACACCATAAATTCGGTGTTGTAGGCAACGTGATTTTCAAATCATGGAAAATCATACGAAGCCAATACAATTCAGCAGTTGTATGAGCCATGATTCTGTATTCAACCTTAGTGCTGGATCTGGAGACAACCGCTTGCTTTTTACTACTCCAGGAAATGAGACTTGTGTCTAAGAATACTCTATAATAAAGTGATGAATTGCTTGGGTGTTAGATTCTGTGACAATAATATCATCAACATACACTAATACAAACATGCGTGTAGTGGCAGTACTGTATGTAAATAAGGAATAATCCATTTTCAATTTTGAAAAACCATACTCAACCAATTGTTGTGAGAGTCGTTGAAACCAAGCTTTAGGAGCTTGTTTAAGGCCATAGAGTGATTTATGCAGGCGGCATACATGCTCTGGAAAATTATCATCTTTATAGCCTTTCGATTGTTCCATATATACTTCTTCATCCAAAATGCCATGCAGAAAGGCATTTGAAACATCCAACTGCTTAACATTCCATTGTAAAGAGACAGCAAGAGCCAAAACTAACCCTATGGTAGTAGGTTTAACTACTGGAGAGAAAGTGTCATAGTAATCAATTCCAGAAATTTGATCAAACCCCTTAGCGACAAGCCTTGCCTTGTAGTGTTCAATACGGCCACCAAGATTTCTTTTAATCTTATAAACCCACTTGTTATGAACAACACGTTTGTTTAATGGCCTTGGACAAAGAGACCATGTTCCATTAGCCATCAATGCATCAAATTCACAGCCCATTATTGCCCGCCATTCTGGTTTAGTCACTGCCTTTGTAAAACAGGTAGGTTCAGATTCAATCATAATACTGGAGAAGACACACAGATGGTGGCGTGTAGCAAGGAATGTTTTGAAACCAGGAAATTCTTTGGCTTTGAGTTTACCTGTATTAGACCAGGTAAAAATTTCTCTATGTGGTATACGATTATTTGTATGAGAATCATCAGGTGGTAGAAGAGAAGGTATAGGTGCAGTGTCTGTTGTAGGATTATTTGGATGGGAATCATCTATTGGCAGAGGAGAGGTTACATGTGTAGTGGCTGTTGCAGGAAACAGAGAGTTTGGTGTAACAGGTGTTGGTAATGGTGAGGTTGTTGGTATCACTGTCGGGAATTCTGGACATGAAGCAATGGGAAGAATATTGAAGTCTTGATTAATTGATGGTAAAGAAAAGAATAGAGGTTGAGAAGACATACCGATAGAATTTACTGGTCGTGGGGCTGGTAGCGGAAGAACATATGTTGAATCTAGGAAATGTGTTTTCATCAAAAACTACATGTCTTGAAATAAAAACTTGACCCGTGCTATATTCTAAGCAACGATATCCTTTTTGTTGATTGAAATATCCTATGAAAATATATTGTTTACTTCGAAAAGCTAATTTATGTTTTGCATATGGCCTGAGATAAGGATAACAGGCACACCCAAAGGTTCGAAGTTCATAATAGCTAGGCATAGTTTTATAAAGGATAAAGTATGGTGGTAGCATTTTAAGAACTTTGGTGGGTATGCGATTTATCAAGTAGACTAATGTCAGGAAGGCATCTACCTAGTAACAATTAGAAAGACCTGCTTTGGCTAAAAGAGTTAACCCCATTTCTTGAATATGTCTATGTTTACGTTCGGCTACACCATTTTATGGGGATGTATAAGGACATGTTAATCTATGAAAGATGCCATTGTTTTCTAAAAATATTTTAAACTCTTTGGATAGATATTCTCCGCTATTATCAGATTGCAATTGTTGAATGGAACAAGAAAATAAATTTTCAACAAGAGTTTTATACTTTTAAAAAATTGAAAGAACATCACTTTTGAAACACATGGAATACATCCATGTAAAACGACTAAAGTCATCAATAAACAAAACATAATAGCGAAAACCTCCAATTGAAGTGATAGGAGATACCCAGACATCAGTGTGAATTAAAGCTAAAGGTCGAGTGGATTGTCTGTTGGAATCGGGAAAAGGTAATTTTTTTGCTTTTCCTAGTTGACAAGGGCAACAAATACTAGACTTGGGTGCTAGTTTCTTTATTTATAGGAAAGCAGATAAATATTCTAGGATATGACTGGCAGGGTGTCTTAGGTGATCATCCCATTGATCACTTGTGGCTTTTGTTCCTAACTTGGGTTAGACAATGGAATTTATTGATGAAATTCTTGTTCCCATTTATTGGATAAAGTCCATCCTCAACCAGCCCGTGAAGTAGTAGTCTATCAGTTTTGTTCTCCTTCACACAAAAATCCATTCCAGTCAGAAGAAAATAACATTCATTATCAAGACAATGTTGGTTAATAGATAATAGATTGGTTGCAGCTTGAGGACAGTGAAATACTTTATTTAACTGAAAAGAATTATGATTTGTGTGTAGAGTAGAGAATCCAATGTTTTTTATGATCAAACCTGAACCATTACCTACTTCGACAGTGTCATGATCATCATACGGTTGAAGTGTTGTCAAGTTTGCTGCATTGGCAGTAATGTGAGCATTGGCACCACTATCAGTATACCAAGTTTGCTGCTCAAAGGTGTTATTTGCTTCAACAACCATGGCTGCTAACTCAGAAGATGGCCTCCTGCCTTAGAAAGAGAAGTTAAAACGCTGGAAGCAATCCAAAGCAATAGGATTATGCTTATCACAGATCTAACATTTTGGTCGTTCATGTGGGGCTCCCCTATCATGATTTAAATGATTTGTAGGAGGACCATGAGGTTGTGTTGATACAGCAAATTGTTGAGATCTTGGAACAGTACCTGCAGGCTTTCTTTTGGGATAATTAGAGTGTTTGGCAGCAAATGCAAAATTTTGATTTTGCATCAAAATGGGTGCTTCAACTAGTATCTTGTCCCTGCAAGCAAAATTATAAGACGTAATGAATGGAGTATAGGTGGTACGAAGACCACCAAGTAAAAAATTGATGAAGTCCTGATCATCCACAGGTTGGCCTGCAGCAACAAGATGATCAGCCAATTGCTTAGCATCTTCAAAGAATGTAGAGCATGATCGATTTCCTTGAACAATAGTTTGAAGTTGTCTATTAAGAAGAGCAATACGAGATCTTGAGGTAGCTGAAAAACGAGTCTGAAAAGAATCCCAGACTTGTTTGGAAGTTTTCATATTAAAGATAGTAGATACTAGCTTTTCAGAAATAGAGGCTAGCAACCAACTTAAAACACAATTGTCTTTTCTGAACCAAATTGTGTATGCCGGATTAGGAGAGTTATCTAAAAGAAGTTTGGATGGTGCTTCTTCAGAACCATCAATCATACCATTCAGATCATGACTTCGAAGAAAGACTTGAAATTGAACACTCCATGTCAAATAATTGTGTCCTTCAAGTTTGTTGCTTACAGGTTGTGAGATTGATTGAAAATTTTGTGTAGATGGAGAGGAAAAATATGTGGTATTAGAGGAAGTCATGGAAACTGTTTGAATATAGTAGGAATGATGAGGATAAGGAAGATTGTGGAAATGACTGAAACGAATGAGGTGTTTGCCTATAGCTCTGATACCATGAAAGAATAAATAAAAGAAGCAGAGTAGAATTCTGCAGATATGTATTTTAAAGTAGAATCACTTTTCTTGATTCCATCTTTCTTATTCTCACTTGTATATATAGGTTTACATAGATTTGTATTCTAAACAAATGTTTGAGTATTTTAAGGAGAATAAACTAGAGATTACAAATTTGAATTTCAAGCTAGCTAGTATCCTATAGAGTCTTTGAAGTACTCTCCTCATCTGATGGCAATCCTGATCCTGCGGCAACTATGAAGATATTCTCTCCTGATTTGTTGGTAGTAGCTGTCAATACTCTAACAGTTTTGCCGACATATAAACATATGATTGGCCTTTCCTTAATTTCTTGCATCAGGCCTTGTAGATCCTGGAAAGTTGGAAATGTTAAATGTAAGCTTCCACAAATGTTCTTATTCGATATGATTATATGAGGTTGCCATGCATTTCATTCTGGAAAAAATATTTTGATGATTAAATAGTTATGTGCTTAAATCTTATTATTTTTATTCTAATAAATAAAAATTAAATATAAAATAGTATGAGTTTGTTTTAGTTTCAAACCCAAAAGGCTTTCACTTGAGGGTGTTTATTAATGAGTAATATAAAACTATTTTTGATACTTAACATAATAACTTAAGCTATTAAATTGAATTTGTTCTTTGATATGGTATCAGAGTACCTTATTTATCAAACGATCACGAATTCAAATTTCATTATCATTATTCTTTCTTCCAATTAAAATCTAATTAATAGTGTAAGGTAATGTGCAACTCTGCAAGTTTGAAGCCCTATTTAAACTTTTAGATAAGATGATTTTTTAACATAATATTATAGCTTTGATGACTAAACAAACACAAGTTGAATCTCATTACCTGTATTTTTTCTTCCAATTATTAGCACTTTATAAAGTCTCCTTGAAACGGGGGATTAAATATTAAGCATTGAAGGGATTTTCAGTGTAACTTTGAGTTATATTTTCAACAATTTCATAGGCACGTGAGCATTTAGTTGTTAAATAGTCTATAAGAAAAAAAAAGAAAAAAAATGAGGAAGCTACTGTTTTATTGATACTGTATAACATAATGAATTACTAAAACTAAAACAACTTAATTTAAATATAAAAAGACTATATATAGACTAGAATAAAAAAAACCGAAGAAATTATTTTATTCTTAATAAATAAAATAACTTCATATTTATTAACATTAGTGATGTGATGGCAGATAGATAGGCAGGATATACCGAGCCTGATACAAGGGATGATCTATCTGGAACAGATGTTGCTAGAAAGGTTATCATTCTTTCACGAGAATCTAGTTTAAAGTTGGAGCTTTCCGACATCCTTCTTCAAAGTCTTAGTTGAGAATAATGGAATGTGCTGGGTTGTGCCTTAGCCAACATTCCTATTTATATAGAGGTAGCAGAACACTGCAGTAACTGTAATGATTACAACATCTTATATTAGAATCCTATTATGATAGATACATGAGTAACTGTAATGATTACAACATCCTATATTAGAATCCTATTCTATAATATGCCCCCTCAAGCTGAGGGTGGGGGATCAACTCGAAGCTTGAATCGAAAAGCAGTAAAGGATGCAATAGGAAGCGGTTTAGTGAAGACATCGGCAAGTTGATCCCGAGAGGGAACAAAACGAATCTGAATTTCTTTCTTGGCAACATGATCACGGACAAAGTGATAATCCACTTCAACATGCTTAGTATGAGCATGGAAGATAGGATTTGCTGAGAGATAGGTAGCACCAAGATTATCACACCAAATGGTAAGGGCAGAGACTGAGGGAACCTGCAAATCTGTTAACAAGTATTGAAGCCAAATGACTTCAGCGGTACCATCAGCAAGGGCTTTATACTCAGCCTCAGTAGAGGAGCAAACAACAGTGCGTTGCTTGCCGGATTTCCAAGAAATCGGTGTCTGACCAAAAAAGACAAGATAGCCGCCCGTAGACTTGCGATCATCAATACTACCAGCCCAATCTGCATCCCAATACTATAAAGCCATGTAGAGCAAAAGAGGAGCCTCGAGTGATATGGAAACCATAAGATGTCGTACCTTTAAGATAGCGTAAAATACGTTTGACAGCGGCCCAATAAGAATATGTAGGAGCATGCATAAACTGACAGACTCTGTTAACAGCAAAGCATATATCTGGATGGGTGAATGTAAGATATTGAAGAGCACCCACGATTTGATGAAATCATGTAGGAGCAGAGAATGAATGATCCGGTAATAAAACGACTTTTGAAAGGGAGACTGAAGTATCAACTGGTTTGTAGGAAGTCATACCAGCTCGGGTGAGGATGTCAAGAATATATTTATGTTGACGCAGCATTAAACCCATACTGGTAGATTGAACTTCAATACCCAGAAAGTAGTGAACAACACCTAAGTCACGAAGCTTAAACTCAGAGCTGAGTAACTGTATAAGGTGATGGAGCATAGCAGAGTTGCTACCCGTGAGTAGAATATCATCAACATACACTAGGAGATAAAATATATTAGTACCATCACATAAGATAAATAGGAAGGTGTCACCTTGGAAGCTCGGAAACCGATGGAGAGCGAAAAATCACTTAGACGAGTATACTATGCTCTCGGTGCCTGTTTCAAACCATACAATGATTTGTGCAATTTGCACACATGAGATGGAAGAGAAGAGTCAACAAAACCTGGAGGCTGTTTCATATAGACCTCTTCAGTAAGAACACCATTGAGGAAGGCATTATGAATATCAAGCTGATGAATCTTCCAATTTCGCGAAACCGCGATAGAGAAAACCAATCGGACAGTGGCCTGCTTAATAACTTGACTGAAGGTTTTAGAATAATCAATACCTTCTTGCTGGGTAAAACCTCTAGCAACAAGGCACGCTTTATAGCACTCAATACTACCATCAACACGAATTTTGATCCGATATACCCATCTACTACCAACAACGTTCATCAAAGGATGAAATGGAACCAAAGACCAAGTGCGATTTTCGCGTAAAGCGACGATCTCATCACACATAGCATTATGCCAAACTGCATACCGGTCAGCATCAGATAATGCAAAAGGCTTAGAAGAGGGAGAATACAGTACCCGTGTGGAGGTAGAAGTAGCAGTAGCGGAAGCAACAAGATTAGCTGTCTTCGGCTGCCGCGGTCTAAGAGTCATAAGATGTCTATTGTGTGCTGGTGGAGACGCAGGGGAAGACGGTTGTAGCGAGGAGACCTGTGGCAACTGATAAGAAGACAAATCAACCATAAGTTGCAGACCAGCGGGAAAGGATGATAAAGAAGCATCCTCAAGCACAGGACTGTCAGCAGATGAGGGGCTGGAAGTAGAGACTAAAGCTGCAGGAGTGCTGGCCAGGGAGGGCGAAGCAGAGGAGGGACTAGAAAGTGCCCCAAGACCATGAGGAGAGGAGACCAATTGACAATTTGAACCTGCATCATAAGGGTTAGATAAACAAGCATGGGATGATGGCCAAGGGATGGGCGGTGGGTGGTTTAGCAAATTTGGGAGGGTGACAGTAGCGGGTGGGGTGGGGGTTGTGGTGGAGACCTTTGCAATCTATTCAAAATTATCAAATGGAAACACATGTTCATGGAAGCGGACATGACGGGAAATATAAATACTGTGAGATGCAATGTCAAGACATCGATAACCAAGATGCAAGGAACTATATCCAAAAAACACACATGGAGAGGAACAAAAATCCAATTTATGATTATTATATGGATGTAGAAAAGGAGAACAAAGACACCCAAAGGTACGCGAAAAATGATAATCAGGAGACCGTTGAAATAAACAATCAAACATAGAGCGATGGACAAGAATAGGAGTAGGCATGCGATTTATAAGATAAACAGAGGTTTCAAAAGCATAATTCCAGAATCGAAAAGGTGCTTTACATTGCCCTAAAAGAGTAAGACCTGTTTCCACAATATGCCTATGACGATGCTCTACTGTTCCATTTTGTTCATGAGTGTGGGGACAAATCAGACGATGATGAATACCAATGGTCTGAAAAAATATGGATAGTTTTCGGTATTCACCGCCCCAATCAGTTTGAACATATTTTATTTTTAATGAAAATTGACGTTCGACAAGAGTCTGAAATTGATGAAAAACTAAGTAAACATCAGACTTGGCAACGAGAGGATAATACCATACATATTTAGTATAAGCATCAACAAAGATAACAAAATAACGATAGCCATCTGAAGAAAAAAGAGGAGCAGGGCCTCATACATCACTAAAAATTAATTCAAGTGGAGCAGAAGTTTTGTGACCTGTAGGTCCTAAAGACAAACGCGATGATTTTCCTAAAGGACAACTTTGACATTGAAAATTAAGATGTTTGTTGTTACAAATGATCTTATTTTTTAAGATTAACAATTGCAAAATACGTGAAGTAGGATGACCTAGTCGACGATGCCATAAATCGGCAGAGGCAGAAGTGGAGGGAGACCAATAGGCTTGAGGAACTGACATGACAGAAGACTTGGTCAAGGCATAGAGACCATCTTTACTCTGACCTGAGAGAAGGACTTCATGGGTGTTGAAATCCTTGACATAAAACACACGAGGGTGAAATTCAAAATAAATATTATTATCAAGATAAAATTTCTGAACAGAGAGCAGAGGTTTTGTGATTGCAGGAACATGAAGAACATTAGATAAGGTGAAAGAACGATGTGGTGTATGTATTTTTGTATGACCAAGATGAGATATAGAAAGGCCCTTACCATCACCAACATGCAAATTATCATTACCAAGATACGGTTCTGAAGCGGTCAAGGTGGCAAGATCAGGTGTGACGTGTTGATTGGCATCGGTATCTGGAAACCAATCAACAGAACCGGTTGAGGAGAGATTGCGCTGCACCAGGTTGACAGTAAGTTGTTGGCCATAACCTCGCTGCTGGAATTGAGGGCAATGGGGAGCTCTATGGCCGAAATTCTAACACAGTTGGCAGTGTGGATTCTGCTCCCTATTGCGCTGCCAAGAGCCCTGCCTATTGTCACCGAAGGAGGAGTTTTGGAAGCTGCGGTGATCAGGTCTGGAGCCAGCAAATTGGTGGCCTCTACTGTTGGACTGGTTAGGACGCCAACCACCGTTGAAGCGGCCCCTGCTGCGGCCAGAATTGCCAAAAGTCTGGCGCTATGCAACAAGAGCAGAAGATGGAATGCTGGGTGTGGGCAGCAGAGGAGCATGTATGGCAGCAGAAGATTTGTGAAGAAATTCATGTGTGAGGAGATGGCTGTGAAGATCTGCATATGATAAAGGTTCAACCTTGGTAATAAGACTGGTAACTAAGTCTTTAAACACTCCCCAAAGACCACGAAACACATATAAATTGAAATCTTCAAGCGAAACTGGCCGACCAGTAGCGGCCAATTCATCAAATAAGGCCTTCGCTTTTTGCATAAATTGAGTTACTGATTCATCACCCTGTCGAAGATCCTAAAGAGAGCCGTGAAGTTGCATAATACGAGAGTTGAAGGTGGAAGTGAGAGCTCGCTCAAGGGTGCCCCAAGTTGAACAAGAACTTTGACAACCAACAACAAGATGCAAAACTTCCATAGATAGGGAGGAAAGAAGAGCACTTAGAATGAGTTGGTCCTGTTGTTTTTAGGTTTGAAAAAGCGGATTTACCTGAAGAGAGATACCATCATGGGCAAGAACATGTGTTGGAGCCATCAACAAAACCAAAAACTCCTTGGCCTAGGAGATAAGGCAGCATCTGCATACGCCAATATAAATAATTAGTGTTTGTTAATTTGAGGGAGATAATGCTTGCGGCAGTAGAGGCAGCAGATGTGGGCTGCAAGAGGAGGCGTTCACCAGCCATGGTAGAGGAGAATCCAGGCGGTGACGCAGTAGAGGAGACGCTGCAAGAGAAGAGGAACAAAAATAATTGTAGCAGCCATTACCTAAAACCGAATTCAATGACTGATAATTATCTTCAGTGGTGGATTTTTCTCGTCAAAAATAAAGGGCATTACCATTTTTCAATTATCTTACCAAACTCTAAGAATGACTGATAATTATCTTCTGTGGTGGATGTATCTCGTAAGAAACAAAGGGACTTGACCATTTCTTAAATGATTAAGATTAAGATTATATTTTACAACAAACCTTCAAATTCACTACAAGTCAGCTACTAGTATGAACTATATAAAATGCTAAAAACAACTTGATATTTGAGGATCAAAAGCCAATATAAGAAGATATTCTATGGCTTTTGTTTTACTTTGCTGCAGGATGGATCAGGAATCTCAACTCTTTCTTTTAGTATACTAGTGCTGATCTATACAAGAATCATGAATGCATTTCGGCATGGTCTGTTTAATTTCTGATTTAGTATGGGTTTGTTTTTGCTTGCCCTAATAGTAGGGTAATAGGTTTACTTGTATTTATTTATTGTAATTAGGCTGATGCCTAGACTACAATCTATGTAGTTAAAGCTAAAGCTCTACTCACACTGTTCATGCTTTCTCTTTTTATTATATTTCTATTCTCGATTTTATCAAAAAAAAAGTTAGCTACTAGTAACTCATCTAATAATAATTAATTAAATTGTAAGGAATTAACTAAAGGGACAAGATATTCCTAATTTCAATCTTAACATTTATATTTATTAACCCATATATAAAATATGCAATCAATTGTAAATTTTAAGTTGACGAATTATCTTTTATGATTTAGCTTTCGAAAGTAGCTGCTTATTTGTGGATTAATAATAATAATAATAATAATAAAATAACCTTCGAATTCACTCCAACGTTGAGGATTTCAGTAATAATAGTTAGGTACGATAAAAAGGATTTTACAATAAACTTGTCTGAATTTGTGTGTTGGAAAGTAATATCGCGATTGATGAAGACTAATCTTACTTCTTTGTCTTTATTCCTTGTGCCCGTAATTAACACACACACACACATATATATAGGAAGAAAGTGGACGTCAAAGGAAGGCCACTTGAAGATCATACATTGTGATTTGTCTTCGTTGATTGTGACCGATCATTGATTAAGAAATTAAAATGCATGCGCTTTCCACAGCTAGCACTATCCATTTTTTCATATTTTATTATGAATAAGTAAATTTATAAATATCTTTTTTTAATTTGATCCTCATATTATTTTTTATACGATTACATACTTTCTAAGACAAATTCAAGGACAATTAAGTTAAATTTGTTGACTAAAAATAAAATTAAAAAATAGAGAAAAAAATTAGAAAAAACACCATAAATAAATGATGGTTTCAAAGTTTACATACAAAAAATTAATTTAGTCCTCGTACTTTAAAAATTATACATATCGGTATCTCAATATTTTCCCAATATAAATTTGGTACAAAAATATATTTTTATTATTTTTTAGTCTCTAATTTGAAGAAAAAGAGGGAGAGGATGCCAAATTCTGGTGGTAGATGTCGCATCCGACATCACGGCGACCCTAAAAATGGTTCTCTAATTATGGAAAAAGAACAGATATCTGGCATCTGATTCTTTAAGGGAAAATGTCTTGTTTGAGGAGTCGCCACTTAGTATTATGGTCACTAGAAACCCTAACTGGTCAACAGAGATTCTATGACTCGGGATTGGTTACGTAAAAGGGAAGATATTATCACCCCTTAAACGTTCTGCCTAAGGCAGACTGCATTGTTGGTTTTGTCTTAAATTGCTAAACATTTATTGATCTATGCTGTGATGATTTGTTTATAATATTTCTGACTCTGGCGCCAGTAAATATTCGAGCTCGAATAATTCCAACTCTGGCGTTGGTAAAAATTCGTAGCTACGGCAAAAATTAGATCAATATATTTTTTTATTCCCTACTCTAGCGCCAATGAATAAAAAAATAAAAATAAATTTTATTTTTACGCATGCACACATTTTTTTATTTTTCTAGCTAAACAAAATAAAAATACAACAAATAAAAATAATATAAATTTAAACTGAGATTTTTATTTCTAACTCTGACGTCAGTGAATAAACCAATAAATTTATATTATTTTTATTCATGCATACATATTTTTTATTTTTTTATTTTTATTTTTCTACCTTTTATTTTTCTATTTTTTCTATTTTTTGGGCTGGGCCCAGCTCAGCCCAGCCTGGTCACTGGCCCAAATGAGGCAAAGAATGAAAAAAACGAAAGCTGACTTACCTGTGCGCAGAGAAACAGAGACGCGATGAAGGATTTCGGGTCGTTGCCTTCTTCCTCCAATTTTGTTCCCTTCAACCTCTGTTTCCAATCCTCTTCTCTCCTGCCTTTTCTCTCTCTTCTGTGTTGGAAATGGCTAAGAAAATGGCTAAGACAACTTTTCCTTTTCTTTCTTGTTTCTGGTTTGCAGAGGGAGGAGGAACGATTCAGAGGACGATGATATTAACGTGGGATTTCTGGGTTTTCTGCTTGTGTTGATCTCTGTTTTTGTTGTGGGTACTACTGTTTGTCTCTGCTTTGTGGTTTTTTTTCCCCCTGTCTTGCTCGGTTTCTTCCCTCTGTCTTCTCTGTCTCCTCCTCGTTCTCCCTCCCGCGAGGTTGCCTTTGCCCAGCTTTTATAAGGCCAGAGATCGATCGGCGCTGTAACGGTCGCCACTTAAATGCCCTGTAACTGGTTGCCTTCAATGATGAAACTCAAGCGTTGGCTGGAAACTGATGAAACGGAGGAAGAAGACAATGAACAGTCGCTGCAAAACGACTCTGTTTTCCAGTTCTAAAGGTTGCCTTCAATTTGGTCCCTGTAATGCTTGTCATTTTGCAATCAAGTCCCTGGTTAAAATGTAATTAGATCCTTGCATTTCCGTGTCATTTTCAAGCTAGTCCTTGGATTTTAATGTTTGCAATTTGGACCCCAATTAAACCCCAAACTTTGATATTTCTTCGATTGAGTCTCTGATTTCATTAATTTAATTAAATCCAAAGTCCAATTAAGTCTAAAACTTACCAATTCTCCAATTAACCTCTAATTGGATTAATTAAATTAATTCCAAGCTTAATTAAGTCTCAAAACTTATCAATTCTCCAATTAAATCCTTGATTGGATGAATCAAATTAATTTCAAGCTTAATTAAATCTCAAAACTTATCAATTCTCCAATTAAACCCTTAATTGGATTAATTAAATTAATTCCAAGTTTAATTAGATTAATTTCAAATTTTAATTAAACCCTAAAAACTTCCAATTATGTTGCCCTTAATCTAAATTTTAATTCATTCTTCATTTATTTTATTTTACTTGTTTTTCATCATTATTATCATCTTTTATCATTTTCAGTAAATAAAATAATAATAATAATAATAATAATAATTAAAATAAAAATGGTCAAAATTGGGTTATGACAATAGAGAGAAAAAAATATGTTGGCAACGAATTAGACCATAAAAAAAAATCATATTTTTTTCAAATAGTTCTATTTAATAAGCGAAGTTCATATTATGTATTTTTTTTAACCTTTAAAATTTATGAAAAAATATATTTGAGTTTGAGTAGAATTTTTGTTTTAGATTGATTTTATATTTTTTAATATTATAGATAGATTTATCACTTTTTAAAATATTATTTTTGTATTTTAGTATAAAAATAAATTGAAAAACAGGTTTTTGAGTTAGAAAAAAATAATTATGAAACGACAAAGCTTCTTTAATTTTTTTTTTTAGGGACTTTAGCTGACTAAGTGATATATTATATATGATATTCAATTTATAAGATGGAAATTTGAATTCAGAGTTCAATATTTTACAGCTGTCAATAAGCTATTTGGAGTTTTTTCTTTTTTCTCCTAGGGCTGTCAATTATTACGAGTGAAGGAATGATATGGGAGAGAGCAGATACAAGGACGAATGGATGAGTGCTAATGATTTTTATTTATATAGAGAGGTTACATTAATTTGCACACTAGTATATATATTAAGGATCTAGATGCAGCAGAAGCCAGGGAAGGACGGGACTCTCCATATTTATTGCAGATCATACAAGCCAGGAGAAAGACGAGGAGTGAGGAGGGCTTTTAGAGGTGTGGCTTTGACGTTGGTTATTCCACCGGTTTCGGTCATATCAATCGGTGCATCATCCAGAGTCTCTATGTCGAACCCATGCAGCAAAGTAGCAAGTGCAAGGTTCAGGACTTGAAGGGCAAACGAGACTCCAGGGCACATTCTTCTTCCGCTACCAAATGGAATAAACTCAAAATGTTGGCCTCGAAAATCACAATCCTTGTGAGTAGTCAGAAACCTTTCTGGTTGAAAGTCATCAGGGTCCGACCACACTTGTAGATCTCGGTGAATCTTTGAGAGATTTGTGAATAGGCGCGTGCCAGCAGGAATATGGTAGCCACCTACGGTACATTCCTCCATGGATTCATGGGGTCCAGACAGTGGTGCAGCGGGATATAAACGAAAGGTTTCCTTGATAATAGCTTGTAAGTAGACCAAGTTTTTCATGTCAGACTCGTTCACTTGCCTTTCTCTACCAACATGGATGTCTAGTTCATCTTGTGCTTTCTTTAAGACCTCGCGATTGTTTAGTAGTAAAGAGAGAGTCCAAGTTAATGTAACTGATGTAGTGTCTGATGCTGCCAGAATAAGAGTCTGTGAAATATTCAAGAAAATAATTATTTGCAAATTAACTAATTAAGAGTCTTAATGATTACCAATGTATGTAACTCAATCGTGGATTTGTGTAAACAAAGCTAAACTAGAAGAAGAAGAAGAAGAAGAAGCCTAAATTCATCAAACATGCATTATAACAAAAACAATAACTACTTTTAATCCGACAGGGCAAACGATTCTAAAAGTTCGTTTCCATAGGGTATTGGTTGGTTATAACCAGCCAAAATTGAGAAGACACTAAAATCAGGCCTTAGCGGAGTTTCATAATAAATTATTATGGCATCATCATCAAAACAAGGTATGAGCTAATGTTTCTTCACACAATCATTATTCATTTTTTTTAATATTAAATTTTTATATATATCTACACACACGCCCGTCCATTAATGTTATACCATAAGTTTATAGAAAAATAGCATACCAGACATGTAGCCTTAGTGATGGTATCAGCACTGCGATTAGAAAGCTCTTTAGCATCATCCAAGTCGACGGACAGCATCAAATCCATGAAATCATCTTCTCCCTTGGCTGTCCCAGAAGCTTTCATCTGCTTGTGCTCTTCTAACCATTTTTCAACCGCATGGTCTAGATTTTTTGCTGTCCTTTTCATTGCCTTCTCAGCTCCTCCCAAATCCAACCATCTTAAAAATGGAAGTGCGTCAGACACTACAAACATTCCTGACAATTCTAAAAATGTTCTCATTGAATCCCTCCATTCATCGCTTGGCTTTTCCTCTGCACGGCTTGCATAATCCACATATCGCTTGCTAACAATTATCTTCAATATAACGTTTAAAGTTATGTCACTAAACCATCTCTTCATGTCCACCAAAAGCTTTTGTGAATTACTTTTGTTCCCGATCCATTGCTGGTATAACGCTCCTACAGCATCCCTCACCTCATCCTCTCGAACATGTTTGAACATCTCCAGTCGATGATTAGAGAGAACCTCAAGAGTGACCATCTTGCGTATCAGACGCCAATAAGTCCCGTAGGGGCTAAAACCAAGCATGCTGTAATTATAGCCCAAGATATCCATTGCAAGAGTTTTAGGTCGAGTAGCGAAAGCTTTGTCATTGGTCCTTAGACACTCCTTGGCCATCTCCCAGTTACTCACTATCAAAGTTCGATGGACTCCAAGCTTGACGGTGAATATCGGACCATACTTGTCAGCCAAGTTTCCCAACGTTATATGGGGCGGTTGTGAGCCTGCTAGTAGATGGAGATGGCCAATAAGGGGCCATGCACCGGCAGCTTCCGGCGGTGCTCTCTTCTTGCTTATCTCCTTTCCTGGAATCCGAAACAAATAGTAGATCGAGGGCGTAATAAAGGCAAACAGAATAAGTACAGCAGTTGCTGAGAAATGAAAGGGGAAATCCATGAATTGGTTTGGAGCTATGTAGTGATCGATCAAACATTCAAAATTATATATAGTACCTGTGATATTGTGGATGTGTATAAGATCTTCGATTCGATATTTGATAAACGGGTCCCGCTTCAGCCATGCATACCTATCATCTTGTTTGTCTTTACTGCGTATATATCGATAAGTTGACATCTAGGATTTCAATAAGAGATGCGGTATCAGTAGATTTGATTTAATAAATTATAAATGTCAATAATTGTTAATTATTTTAAAAAATAAATTAAACAGGTCTATTTATTCCTGCACTAGACTTTAATACTAATACGTAGAAAGTATCCTTATTAAAAGATACAAGGGTAATATAGAATTTAATTAGCGTTGGTATTTTCAAACTAGAATTAGCCTACGGCAGCAAGCTACTATAATTTATTGGACAACGTGCTCACAAAATTGATTTGGCAATTAACTTTTTATACCTAGGTAGAGTAGATTTGAGAATTAACCAATGAGGCCTACGGTCTATTTCTTACAGTCTGGAAAAATCTTTAAGCGTGTTTCATTAAACAAATAAGTGGGTTTTGAAATTCATGGTGGCTTCGATTTTGGATTGGATTCCTTGATTTGACAGGTATTATTGATGATCTTTACATGGATTTATATAGAACCTTTTCTTGAGCAATGTTGTTCAAGTAATGCCGGCAAAAGAATTTGGACTTGAATGTGTTCGAACTTGTGTCTTGCCTAAATTTAGCGAGAGATAAATGAGAAGAAAAAACTTATTTTGAATTTTTTAAAGCTTTGATTTTTTTTTTATTAATTTTTGATAAAGATTTTTTTTAATTATTTTTTGATAAATTAGTCAAACAAAAATTAATAACGCTATTTTAGACATTTCATAGTACAACATTTAACAGTTTTACCAACAAAATAAAAAAATGCTCCGTTGGTAAATCTTTCATCAGTAATTTTTTGTCTGTCGATAAATACGTTTGTAATAAAAAATTATTATTACTGACAGATTTATTGACGGAACAGACGCATAAAAAAATATCCATTTTATTCTGTCGGTATATCCCTCGAAAAATATTTTCAGTAATTCCGTCGGTAATTATTTAAAAATATTTTTAAAAAATTCATTTTATAAAATTATAAAATAATAAAATTAACATAACTCAACACTCTATAATATATACTCAAAATTCTTGGAAAAAAAGAATAAGAAAATCAACTCAAAAACAATTTTGCAACAAATAAATAAAATGAAAAAATAAATTCAACTAAAGAAATTAATATGAAAAAAATAAAGTTGTAATTGCTAAAAATTTAAAAATCCTATAAATAAATCAACTAAAAATTGATCTTATATGAAAAAAAAAATCTCACAACAGCATTTATACAATTACTAAGAACAAAAATAATTCAAAATAAAATAAAAAACAAATATAGTGAAAAAATCATGAAAAAAGAAGGAAAAAAAAATTATTACCTTAATATAGTTACAAGTGAAGCTAAGCAGAGAAAAAAATTCGTAAAGCATATTAATTAAAAAAAAACTAAGAGGATAAAAGAAGAAAGAAGAAGAAGACAAACCCGAGCATGAAGGAGAAGAGAAGGAGATGAGAAGAGAAGAGAAAGAAATAGATATTGATGTTTTTTATATATAGTGAAAAAAGAAGAAGAAGAAGAAGTAGAAGAAGAATAAGAAATGAGGTCTCTCTTTTGTGAAATAAGAGGATTCGGAATTTTTATTGAGGCTCCTTAGCGATGGTTTTACCAATGAATAATTAAATATTAATGTTTTTAATTATTTTGTCTGTAATATTTAATTTTAATTTTCAATTTCATAAAAAAAATTCAGAAACTGCCAACAATTACCAATGATTTTTCAATCCGTCAGTGACTTTATTTGTAATATTTAAATAAAAATCTTAAATTAAATTGCCAAATAACACCAAACCTTTTCAATCCATCGGTGATTTTGTCTGTAAAGAACAATAATTAACAGCACAATTGAAAAGTGAACAGTTCTGAAGCTCTCTGGAAAATACCGATGAAAAATTCCGTCGGTGATTCCCTTTATAATCGACATGATGAACAATGTTCATAGTTTACAAATGAATTTATTGATGGATTTTACCAACAAAATTTATACTATCGGTAATTCTATTGATAAAAATAACACCTCATCATTTTATTTTTGCTTTGTTTTAATTTTTTTTTCCTTATGAAATTCTCTCGGTATATATCGAGAAAATATTTTCGTTGGTAAAATTTCTTAAAAATTTATCAACAAAAATATTCTCTCAATATTTCCACTTTATATTTATATATTTATGGCAGTGTCAGTGGTAAAACAATTAATTTAGTAATGCTAATAGCCTAACCAAGATTTAGAGCAATCGCAATCATAGTTGGTGCCAGAAAGTAAGATTCACTATTTTAAAAAAAATTCTTTTGCCCGGTTTTTTTTGTATCATAAATACACTACTGGACACGATAAATAAATAGTTGGCCACTTTTAAAAGTCAAATTATGAAGAAAAGTCTATCAATTCGAGGTTCTTATTCAATCTCACACTTATACATGAATTAAAAAAATATAAATGGTTATATTCGAATAAGAAATATCTTCTCCCTCTAAAGATATCTTTATCTATTAACTATTGTCGGTTGAGCACTCACTCACTGCTATTTTTACCTGTTATATTTTGGTTTCTTTATACTTTTTATTTTTAATTTGCCCTTTACTAATTAGAATGAGACTTTAAATAGCCAAATTACAAATAATTAAAAATTACAAATAACTGAAATTTATAATTAAATAATTAATTATTCGTTATATAAAATAGTATTCATGTTCCACCATTTTTAATAGACACAATATAAGAAATAGTAAAACAGTCCCAAATCATAATTAATAAGGATAGTGGGCAGTTATTGGCAATTAAACAAAATAACAAAACGGACGAAAATACATAGTGAAACTGATTATTATGATGGCCACGTAGCCAAGCAAAGGAAAATGCATGAGACGGGGTTCTCCATATTTATTGCAGATCATACAAGGCAGGAGAAAGACGAGGAGTGAGAAGGGCTTGTAGAGGTGTGGCTTTGACGTTGGTTATTCCACCGGTTTCGGTCATATCAATCGGTGCATCATCCACAGTCTCTATGTTGAACCCATGCAGCAAAGTAGCAAGTGCAAGGTTCAAGACTTGAAGGGCAAACGAGATTCCAGGGCACATTCTTCTTCCGCTGCCAAATGGAATAAACTCAAAATGTTGGCCTAGAAAATCACAATCCTTATGAGTAGTCAGAAACCTTTCTGGTTGAAACTCATCAGGGTCCGACCACACTTGTGGATCTCGGTGAATCTTTGAGAGATTTGTGGATAGGCGCGTGCCAGCAGGAATATGGTAGCCACCTACGGTACATTCCTCCATGGATTCATGGGGTCCAGACAGTGGTGCAGCGGGATATAAGCGTAAGGTTTCCTTGAAGATAGCTTGTAAGTAGACCAAGTTTTTCATGTCAGACTCCTTCACTTGCCTTTCTCTACCAACATGGATGTCTAGTTCATCTTGTGCTTTCTTTAAGACATCACGATTGTTTAGTAGTAAAGAGAGAGTCCAAGTCAATGTAACTGATGTAGTGTCTGATGCTGTTAGAATAAGAGTCTGTGAAATATTCAAGAAAATAATTATTCGCAAATTAATTTAATTGTTCAAAGTAATGTCCAAGTTAAATTAACTAATTAAAAGTTTTAATGATTACCAATGTATGTAATTCAATTTTGGATTTGTGTAAACAAAGCTAAACTTTTTTTTTTTAAAAAAAAAAACAAACAAACAAGAAGAAGCCTAAATTCATCAAACATGCATCATAACAAAAACAATAACTACTTTCAATCGGACAGGAGATTCTAAAAGTTCGTTTCCATAGGGTATTGGTTGGCTATAACCAGTCAAAATTGAGAAGACACTCAGATTAGAACTAGAAATGGTTGTTTTAATAAATTTTTTAATTAATTTTGAAATTTAATTATTTTTTCTATTTAGTTTTGAATTTTTATTTCTAGATCAGTACTGCTTATCACTGGATAAAAATTATGCGCCAGCAAGCCCACAAGTTTTAACGTCTAGAATAGGTGTTGAGAAAGCTTGTGGCCTTTAGTTACCATGGCAACCTACGTATATCTTTAGCAAGTTTATCTTTAGCTGAGGATGGCACTCCAGTTTATGTTAGCGGAGTTTCGTTGTAAATTAACATGGCATCATCACCATCAAAACAAGGTATGAGCTAATGTTTCTTCATACAATCATTATTCATTTTTTTTAATATTAAATTTATACAATAAGTTTGTAGAAAAATAGCATACCAGACATGTAGCCTTATTGATGGTATCAGCACTGCGATTAGAAAGCTCTTTAGCATCATCCAAAGCGGACAGCATCAAATCCATGAAATCTTCTTCTCCCTTTGCTGTCCCAGAAGCTTTCTTCTGCTTGTGCTCTTCTAACCATTTTGCAACCGTATGGTCTAGGCTTTTTGCTGTCCTTTTCATTGCCTTCTCAGCTCCTCCCAAATCCAACCATCTTAAAAATGGAAGTGCGTCAGACGCTACAAACATTCCTGACAATTCTAAAAATGCCCTCAGTGAATCCCTCCATTCATCGATCGGCTTTTCCTCTCCATGGCTTGCATAATCCACATATCGCTTGCTAACAATTATCTTCAGTATAACGTTTAAAGTTATGTCATTAAACCATTTCTTCATCTCCACCAAAAGCTTTTGTGAATTACTTTTGTTCCCGATCCATTGCTGGTATAACGCTCCTACAGCATCCCTTACCTCATCCTCTCGAACACTTTTGAACATCTCCAGTCGATGATTAGAGAGAACCTCAAGAGTGACTATCTTGCGTATCTGGCGCCAATATGTCCCGTAGGGGCTAAAACCAAGCATGCTGTAATTGAAGCCCAAGATGTCCGTTGCAAGAGCTTTAGGTCGAGTAGCGAAAGCTTTGTCATTTGTTGTTAGACACTCCTTCGCCATCTCCCAATTACTCACTATCAAAGTTCGATGGACTCCAAGCTTGACGGTGAATATCGGACCATATTTGTCAGCCAAGTTTCCCAACGTTATATGGGGTGATTGTGAGCCTGCTAGTAGATGGAGATGGCCAATAAGGGGCCATGCACCGGCAGCTTCCGGCGGTGCTCTCTTCTTGTTCTTCTTTCCTGGAATCCGAAACAAATAGTAGATCGAGGGCGTAATAAAGGCAAACAGAATAAGTATAGCAGTTGCTGAGAACTGAAAGGGGAAATCCATGATTTGGTTTGAGCAATGTAGAGATCGATCAAATATTCAAAACTATATGTAGCCCTAATTATGATATTGTGGAGGTGTATAAGATGTTCGATTCGATATGTGATAAACGGGTACCGCGTCAGTGATGCATACTTATCACCTTCTTTGTCTTTAAATAGAGCGTAGATATCGATAACTTGACATCATCTAGGATTTCGAGAAGAGGTTTAGAATTAAAAAAAAATTGAGTTAAATTGAAAAAATTAAATTAAATAAAAAATAAATAAAGTTAATTTTTTAAAATTGAGTCAAATCGAATCAAATCAGAATTTATTAGTTTGAATCGGTTTTATTTTAAAATAATCAAATTGAAACCAATCAGATTGAATAAATTTTGATTTTTTTAAAAAATAATTTTTTTATTTTTTTTATAAAAACCAAACCGAATCGATAATAATCACTACTATGTAGATATTATATAGGATTATGAAAATAATTGTTTTTAAAAATTATTTTTGTTTAGAAATATATTAAATTTTTTTTTTTTTTTGCAGATATTTTAATATATTTCTTTCTCTTTAAAATTCTCCTTTGCCAAAAGACACCAGATCAAAATTCAATTGGTAGGTAAGGGTGAAAGAATTGGTAACAGATGGCGGCTGATTTCTTCGTTTAAATATATATTTTGTGCAGAAATCTCCAAAAAAGAAATCCTTAATTTTCTACTCATGTTCGTGACACCACTTGAAATTCTTCATATCCATTTAATCGAGGAGGCTACTTTTTCCATATAAAAAAGATATTTAACCTACGACTGTTGAGGACTGAGGTACAATGAAAAGGTTTTTACAATAAACTTGTCCGTGGAGTTGTGTATTGGAAAGTAATTCCGCGATTGATGAAGACTAATCTCACTTCTTTGTCTTTATTCCTTGTGCCCGTAATATATATATGTATACATATATATATATATATATATATATATATATATATATATATATATATGATCATCCCCCAATCTAACTGAAAATGATCACGATAGGTAATATATAAAATTATAAAAATAATTGTTTTTAAAACTATTTTTATTTAAAAATATATTAAAATTATTTTTTTCGCAGATATTTTAATATATTTCTTTTTCTTTAAAATTCTCCTTTGCCAAAAGACACCAGATCAAAATTCAATTGGTAGGTAAGGGTGAAAGAATTGGTAACAGATGGCGGCTGATTTCTTCGTTTAAATATATATTTTGTGCAGAAATCTCCGAAAAAGAAATCCTTAATTTTCTACTCATGTTCGTAATACCACTTGAAAGTCTTCATATCCATTTAATCGACGCGGCTACTTTTTCCATATAAAAAAGATATTTAACCTACGACTGTTGAGGACTGAGGTACAGTGAAAAGGTTTTTACAATAAACTTGTCCGTGGAGTTGTGTATTGGAAAGTAATTCCGCGATTGATGAAGACTAATCTCACTTCTTTGTCTTTATTCCTTGTGCCCGTAATATATATATGTATATATATATATATATATATATATATATATATATATATGATCATCCCCCAATCTAACTGAAAATGATCACGATAGGTAATATATAAAATTATAAAAATAATTGTTTTTAAAACTATTTTTATTTAAAAATATATTAAAATTATTTTTTTCGCAGATATTTTAATATATTTCTTTTTCTTTAAAATTCTCCTTTGCCAAAAGACACCAGATCAAAATTCAATTGGTAGGTAAGGGTGAAAGAATTGGTAACAGATGGCGGCTGATTTCTTCGTTTAAATATATATTTTGTGCAGAAATCTCCGAAAAAGAAATCCTTAATTTTCTACTCATGTTCGTAATACCACTTGAAAGTCTTCATATCCATTTAATCGACGCGGCTACTTTTTCCATATAAAAAAGATATTTAACCTACGACTGTTGAGGACTGAGGTACAGTGAAAAGGTTTTTACAATAAACTTGTCCGTGGAGTTGTGTATTGGAAAGTAATTCCGCGATTGATGAAGACTAATCTCACTTCTTTGTCTTTATTCCTTGTGCCCGTAATATATATATATATATATATATATATATATATATATATATATAGATGGCGGCTGATTTCTTCGTTTAAATATATATTTTGTGCAGAAATCTTCAAAAAAGAAATCCTTAATTTTCTACTCATGTTCGTAATACCACTTGAAAGTCTTCATATCCATTTAATCGACGCGGCTACTTTTTCCATATAAAAAAGATATTTAACCTACGACTGTTGAGGACTGAGGTACAATGAAAAGGTTTTTACAATAAACTTGTCCGTGGACTTGTGTATTGGAAAGTAATTCCGCGATTGATGAAGACTAATCTCACTTCTTTGTCTTTATTCCTTGTGCCCTTAATATATATATGTATATATATATATATATATGATCATCCCCCCATCTAACTGAAAATGATCACGATAGGTAATATATAAAATTATAAAAATAATTGTTTTTAAAACTATTTTTATTTAAAAATATATTAAAATTATTTTTTTCGCAGATATTTTAATATATTTCTTTTTCTTTAAAATTCTCCTTTGCCAAAAGACACCAGATCAAAATTCAATTGGTAGGTAAGGGTGAAAGAATTGGTAACAGATGGCGGCTGATTTCTTCGTTTAAATATATATTTTGTGCAGAAATCTCCGAAAAAGAAATCCTTAATTTTCTACTCATGTTCGTAATACCACTTGAAAGTCTTCATATCCATTTAATCGACGCGGCTACTTTTTCCATATAAAAAAGATATTTAACCTACGACTGTTGAGGACTGAGGTACAGTGAAAAGGTTTTTACAATAAACTTGTCCGTGGAGTTGTGTATTGGAAAGTAATTCCGCGATTGATGAAGACGAATCTCACTTCTTTGTCTTTATTCCTTGTGCCCGTAATATATATATATGTATATATATATAGATGGCGGCTGATTTCTTCGTTTAAATATATATTTTGTGCAGAAATCTTCAAAAAAGAAATCCTTAATTTTCTACTCATGTTCGTAATACCACTTGAAAGTCTTCATATCCATTTAATCGACGCGGCTACTTTTTCCATATAAAAAAGATATTTAACCTACGACTGTTGAGGACTGAGGTACAATGAAAAGGTTTTTACAATAAACTTGTCCGTGGACTTGTGTATTGGAAAGTAATTCCGCGATTGATGAAGACTAATCTCACTTCTTTGTCTTTATTCCTTGTGCCCGTAATATATATATTTATATATATATATATATATATATATATATGATCATCCCCCCATCTAACTGAAAATGATCACGATAGGTAATATATAAAATTATAAAAATAATTGTTTTTAAAATTATTTTTATTTAAAAATATATTAAAATTATTTTTTTCGCAGATATTTTAATATATTTCTTTTTCTTTAAAATTCTCCTTTGCCAAAAGACACCAGATCAAAATTCAATTGGTAGGTAAGGGTGAAAGAATTGGTAACAGATGGCGGCTGATTTCTTCGTTTAAATATATATTTTGTGCAGAAATCTCCGAAAAAGAAATCCTTAATTTTCTACTCATGTTCGTAATACCACTTGAAAGTCTTCATATCCATTTAATCGACGCGGCTACTTTTTCCATATAAAAAAGATATTTAACCTACGACTGTTGAGGACTGAGGTACAATGAAAAGGTTTTTACAATAAACTTGTCCGTGGACTTGTGTATTGGAAAGTAATTCCGCGATTGATGAAGACTAATCTCACTTCTTTGTCTTTATTCCTTGTGCCCGTAATATATATATATATATGATCATCCCCCCATCTAACTGAAAATGATCACGATAGGTAATATATAAAATTATAAAAATAATTGTTTTTAAAACTATTTTTATTTAAAAATATATTAAAATTATTTTTTTCGCAGATATTTTAATATATTTCTTTTTCTTTAAAATTCTCCTTTGCCAAAAGACACCAGATCAAAATTCAATTGGTAGGTAAGGGTGAAAGAATTGGTAACAGATGGCGGCTGATTTCTTCGTTTAAATATATATTTTGTGCAGAAATCTCCGAAAAAGAAATCCTTAATTTTCTACTCATGTTCGTAATACCACTTGAAAGTCTTCATATACATTTAATCGACGCGGCTACTTTTTCCATATAAAAAAGATATTTAACCTATGACTGTTGA
The DNA here is from genome assembly GCA_033617975.1 of Populus alba x Populus glandulosa. Taxonomy (NCBI): domain Eukaryota; kingdom Viridiplantae; phylum Streptophyta; class Magnoliopsida; order Malpighiales; family Salicaceae; genus Populus; species Populus alba x Populus glandulosa. The sequence continues at coordinate 2,355,567 of CM066156.1, read as the reverse complement.
GGACTGAGGTACAATGAAAAGGTTTTTACAATAAACTTGTCCGTGGAGTTGTGTATTGGAAAGTAATTCCGCGATTGATGAAGACTAATCTCACTTCTTTGTCTTTATTCCTTGAGCCCGTAATATATATATATATATATATATATATATATATATATATATATATATATATGATCATCCCCCAATCTAACTGAAAATGATCACGATAGGTAATATATAAAATTATAAAAATAATTGTTTTTAAAACTATTTTTATTTAAAAATATATTAAAATTATTTTTTTCGCAGATATTTTAATTTATTTCTTTTTCTTTAAAATTCTCCTTGGCCAAAAGACACCATATCAAAATTCAATTTGTAGGTAAGGGTGAAAGAATTGGTAAGAGATGGCTGCTGATTTCTTCGTTTAAATATATATATTTGAGCAGAAATCTCCAAAAAAGAAATCCTAAATTTTCTCCTCATGATTGTTGTTGTAATCCATTTTTGGATCCCCACACAAAAATCAAAAAATAATAATAAAAAAAAATAATAAATAAATATATAGCCGGAAGAAATTAGAAAAAATAATAGGAGGCTATGGCGCTCAAAAAATTATCAGAAAAAATTGATTAAGGAGGTTAAAAATACAAAGATTGAAATTTTGACAGTATATTCTTGAATGATGAGAGCTCTGTTGGAAAAGAAAATTGAAATTTGAGGAGAAAAGTCCAAAATTGGATGTTTATGGACTTAATTGGATTTTATTGAAGGTTTAATTGAATTTATAGAGGGTTTGATTGCAAGAAAATGGATTTTTAAGTCACTTTGAGCTTTAATTGGAAGAAATTAAAGTTTTAGGGTCAAATTATAATTTTTAAGAGTTGATTTGGTCAAATCAGGGGCTTAATTGCATAAATATTGAAGTTTAATGGCCAATCAGGGACTTAATTGAGGAAATCCGAAACCAAAGACCAAACTGGAAAAGGCACATAAATATAGGGGCTGTAATTAACAAAATCAGGGGCCAAATTGAAAAAATTAAAAGTTTAATGATCAATTAAGGGTCAAATTGCGTAAATCAAAGACCAAGAACCAAAGTGGAAAAGGTAGCCAACTATAAGGGTAGCGATTGAAGTTGTGAAGGATGCGATTGAAATGAACAAAGGATAATTGAGGGCTAATTTGAAAATTGACGCATTTTGGCACCTTGTTTTATTTAAATGAAACGGCCCGTTTTGTCCAAAACAACGTCATTTCATGTTTAATAAAAAAAGAGACCAGAACGGTGTCGTTTTGAACGACATTGTTCCTCTTCCTTCTTCCCTTGGACGTGCAGCAAGGGAAGAAAGAAAAGTTTTGTTTTGCTGCCTCTCTCTCTCCCCGCACGCTCTGCCAAATGCCCAAAGCTCGACGCCCCCTCATAATGAGAAAGCCAGAGGACGTGCCCTACAAGTCGCGCCCGTTGGTCACCTCACCTGACGCCGTGGCAGGGCAGCAAAGCCCTGCTCCCCATGCGCTGCAATAGGGTGGTGATAGGGACACCCTTGCTCCCATTTGCCCTATAAGTACCGCACTTAATGCCAACTACTGGAGAGGAGGAACCAAGAGGGAGAGACCGAAAAGAAAGGAATGACATAGAGAGAGAGAAAGGAAAGATTAATGGGAGCTTGAAACCGGGGAAGGAAATTAAAAAAAAAAAAAACAAAAACAAAACAAAACCAAGAGAACAAAAGGGACAACCACTAGTTAACGAAACAAAGAAAGAAAAAACGAAAAACTAGAGGAGAGGGGAAGAGGAAGAATCTCTCTCTCCGCCACTTGAAACAACAGTAGCCGCTACTGGGAGTCGTCGTCCGTGTGCCACGACACTACCACCGGCCTCCACCACAGTACCACCAGCAAAGCAGTCCGGTCAACAAACCACCGCCTCCTCCGCGCTAGGTAAGCTCTTCTTCCCCCTCATTGTTTGCGTTTCTGTTGTTTTTTTTTCCTGCATGTAGAATGAATAGTGTTCTCCCATGTTAGTTATATTGCGGGGCCAGGCTAATTCTGGCCCAGCATTGTTGGTTGTTTTCCTTCTTTAGGCCAGGCTGGTTCTTGCCTAGATATTGTGTTTGTGGGCCAAACTGATTGGGTCTGGCCTAGACAAAAATTAGAGATTTTGTTGGGCTGAGCTCGACCCAAACCCTTTTGGGCCAAGATCGGCCCAACCCTTTTGGGGCTGATTCCGGCCCAGTTAGTTGGGCCGGCCCAGCCCAGCCCACCTAATATTATATATTATTTATTATAATGTTTATATATACCCCAAAAAAAAAATTCTGAAAAATCCTTAAAAAAATTTGTTAATTTTCCTGCATATATTTTATCAAAATTGCTTAATATTGATTTGTATTTTTATACCGTAAAGATACAAATCCAGTATTAAAATACCTGGTTTTCGACAAGACATCAAAAAATATAAAATAAAAAAATGTTTTTGTTTTAATGCATACGGTCTAGTCTCTCTAAAATAAAGAAAAAAAAATCAGCACATCATATTTCCATACAACAAAAGAAATTTCAACAAATATATGTATTAGCATGCACTTTGGCTTTAACAACAAGTTTGTTAAAACCACGAGAACTATGCCAATATTTCAAAAATTTTAAAAAAATCTTTTTTGTTTTCTTTTAGTATTTGGGATTATGAATTTATATGTAAAATGTATTCCTGATATTAAAAATATAGCTTTTATATAGACGTTAGAACGGTTACAATTTTACCCAATAAGATAAGTATCTTCTTATTGAGGAGGACTTTTCTTGAGTCATAAATAGACCAACAATTAAAATAGGATAACACTTTAGCTTTTTATCAGACAATCAAACAATGCAGCTTACCTTAGGTAAGGCATATTTGGGGTGCTAATACCTTCCCTTTATGCAATCAGTCATCATATCCGATCTTTGAGACCAGTTAGGGTTCCTGGTGACCAGAATAATAGGTGGCGACTCCCATTCCATTTTCCATTGATAAAAAACAAGAATTTCTTGTCTCCCCATATTTTTCATATAGATATTTACATTTTAGATTTAAAGTGGAAATAATATTTCACCGCGACACCACACATATGCAACAATCATGATACCACTTGAAAGTCTTGATATCCATTTAATCGAGGCGGCTACTTTTTTCATATAAAAAAGATATTTAACCTACGACTGTTGAGGATTGAGGTACAATGAAAAGGTTTTTACAATAAACTTGTCTGACGAGTTGTGTATCGGAAAGTAATATCGCGATTGATGAAGACTAATCTCACTTCTTTGTCTTTATTCCTTGTGCCCGTAATTAATATACACACACATAAAAGAAAGTGGACGTCAAAGGAAGGCCACTTGAAGATCATACAATGTGATTTGTCTTCGTTGATTGTGACAAATCATTAAGTAAGAAATTAAAATGCAATGTGTTTTCCACATCTAACACTACATCCTCTTATATTTTATTATAGATGGGTACATTCATAAAAAAAAAATTTCAAAAAAAAATTGATCATGATACTTTTTTTATATATATAATTACATTTTGTATCAGCCAAATTCAAGGACAATTGAGCTTAAAGGAATAAAATTAAAAATCAGAAAAACAAAGTAGAAAACACGTTATAAATATACAGGTGATGGCTTCAAAATTCATATAAAAAAAATCAAATTAGTCCTTCTACTTTAAAAATTACATAGGTACATCAATATTTTTTCAATATTTTATACAAAAGGTGATCGACAAAACTTCTTTAATTGTTGTTACAGGAAACACTTTTATTATCCGCCATGTGATCTTCCTAGGAAAACTATAGTTAAAATCTGGGTTAAAAAGCTAGTTATCCTTGTAAAACAACTGTATCCTAGGTATTTGAATTACAGCACAACAAGCTCTTTTTCTCTTTTATATCTTGTTTTTCTAAATAAATTTATTAATTATGCTAATTTGAAAGAAACATTCATGATTGTGATCTCATTGGACTTCAAAACCACCCCGGACCTGTTTTAATAAATTTATAATTATAAAAAAATGAATTGTCAAGGGGGATAATCGCGACCTTAAAGTTGATGTCTTGTGCAATAAATTTCATCTTTCAATTGCCTAGACGGTAAATTTTACATTCCAAGCAAAGATGGTAAATTTCTGTTATAATAATTTGCCTCATTTTACATACAACCATTAAGATTTGAGAATAATACAAATCATAATTTGAGATTTCATCTCTCCAAAATATAATTTATATGTTACTTTTAAGGCTTTAGGGTTGGACGTATACTCTATATCTATTTCTTCTCCTGTGGAGGGATGCCTTATATAGGCAAATACATATGTCGGTTACATCTTTCCTATTTTGAAAGGAATACTGCAATGTATATCCTTTCAGGACTCCTATAGAGTATGTCTTTTATATATATAAAACTACCCTCTAATTCGGCTAATTACATGTTAACACTTCCCCTCAAGTTGGTGCGAAGATATCTTCTAAGCCTAACTTGTCTAGAGACTTATGAAGAGCTTCCGCAAGGACTGCATGGGTTAGAATATCTGCTAGTTGCTCACTTGATCTGACGAAAGGGATGTCCACTAACTTTAGAAGTAACTTTTCCTTGATGAAGTGTCGATCTACCTCAATGTGTTTAGTTCGATCATGTTGTACTGGATTATTAGCTATCTCTCATGCTGCCTGATTGTCACAGTATAGTAACATAGGGTCTTTGGGTTCAAAACCTATTTCTATGAGTAAGGTCCTGAGCCATAACAGTTTGCATATTCCATGTACCATCCCTCTATATTCTACTTCTGCTGAGGACCTTGCTGTCACATTTTGTTTTTTACTTCGCCATGTGACAAGATTTCCTGCAACAAATGTTAAATAGCCAGAGGTGGATCTCCAGTCAGTGAGATTTCCTGCCCAATTTGCATCAGTAAATCCTTTCACTTCCATATTTCCATGTCTTTTAAATGTCAATCCTTTTCCTGGAGCCCCTTTTAGATAACTCAGAATTCTCATTACAACTGTTATATGATCTTCACTTGGAGCATGCATAAACTGACTTACCACACTAACCACATAGGCAATGTCTGGGCGAGTGTGAGATAAATAAATTAACCGCACTACCAATAACTGGTATCTTTCTTTGTTAGTTGGTATCTGATCTAGGTGAATGGCCAATCGATGATTTTGAATAATAGGAGACTCTACTGGTTTGCATTTTAGTATACCCGTTTCAGATAATAGGTCCAGTATATACTTTCGTTGTGACAAGTATATACCATCTTTAGTTCTTGCAACTTCAATTCCCAAAAAATATTTCAGTCCTCCTAAATCTTTCATTTTGAATTCGATAGACAAAGATTCTTGTAGCTTTTTTATTTCATTTGTGTCATCACCAATTACGATCATATCGTCTACATAAATAATGAGTAGTGTAACTTTACCATTCTTCTATTTGATGAATAGAGTGTGATCAGAGTTACCTTGGTGATAACCGATTCGTTTCATAGCTTCTGTGAATCTCCCAAACCATGCTTTTGGCGATTGCTTCAAGCCATACAATGCTTTCCGTAATCGACATACTTTTTCACTTGATTGTGAACTGTTAAACCCAGGTGGAAGCTGCATATAGACTTCTTCTTCCAGATCCCAATGGAGAAATGCGTTCTTCACATCAAATTGCTTCAAAGGCCAACTGAAATTTGCTGCTAAAGACAACACGACTCTGATGGTGTTCATTTTTACAACTGGAGAAAAAGTTTCTTGATAGTCAATGTCGAATGACTGTGTGTACCCCTTTGCTACTAGCCTTGCCTTGAACCGATCAATTATGTCGTCTGCTCTATGTTTGAGGTTGAATATCCACTTGCAGCCCACTGGTTTTTTTCCTGGAGGGAGTGATACAATACTCCATGTGTCATTTCTTTGTAATGCACTCATTTCAGCCTCCATTGCTTCTGCCTATTTCGGGTGCTGTAAGGCATCCTCAACCTTTGTAGGTATTTTTATATTCGCCATCGCACTTATGAAGGCTTGATGTTATGGAGGTAGTTTGTGTGTAGAGACATACTGTGTGATTGCATATTTTGCTTTTCCATTTGGTGAGTACCTGTTAGGGGCCTTTCCACGGTTCTGTCTAGGAGGGAGGGAGTAGCATGAGGCAGATAATAAAGGGAAAGAGGAAGGGCTTTCAGTGTCACTTACTTCATGGATATCCGGTCGATCTTGAACATGGATTTGTGGAGAGGAACGGGTTATTTAATCATGCATGTATTCTTCTTCTGCATCACTGTTGTTGTGTGCATTGTACTCTATGTCTTCTTTCCCTGCACTGCCCGTTGCACGTGTTCTAGAGCTGGGCTATGTATTTCCTTCCCCAACATTACTAATTGTGTGTGTATTGGTTTCCATTTCTTCCCCTGAAGTTGACTACTGCTGCTGCTCCGTATTTCCTTCCCCTGAATCCGACTGAAGATCAATCCAGTTGTAGGCATCATATTGCAACTCCCCCTGAGGACTAGAGCTAGATGGATTCATATGGAAAAAATATTATGTTTCAGAGAAGGTAACATCTATACTGACATGCATCTGACGAGAAGAAGGATGGTAGCACCGGTATCCCTTTTGGTGAGGATTGAAACCAAGAAAGACACACCGTACTGCACATGGTTCCAGTTTTGTGCGCTGAGTTTTCTGCAGGTGGACATAAGCTACACATCTAAACACACGGGGTTCTAAGTGTAGGAGGGATGGAATCTGAATGTGTTGAGTGAGAGTCTGCAAGCGAGTGCTCAAGGAGAGGACTTAGGATGGCATCATGTTGATGAGATACACAGCATAGGTTACTGCATCAACCCAATAATGTTGAGGGACATGGGCACCAATGAGAAGAGCTCTAATAGTTTCAAGGATGTCGCACCCCAAAAAAAATCACGGCGCGGCATCGGCTGGCGATTTTTCTCGTATGTTGCATTTGCTTTGAATTCGTTCGTGGGAGTCGCCACCTAGTAATTTATTAAGGGCTACTAGGAAACCTGATGTACTGGTCTTGTCAGAGATTGCGGGTAAGGGACTGGTTGTGGTTAGGGAAGGTATTAGCACCCCTAACACACCCTACCTGAGGTAAGCTGCTTTCTGTTCTGATGTGAGTTGAAAATTTAAAATATTAATTAAATTCTAAGGCTTGAATAAATCAGTTATTAAATCCCCAAATATATGTAGAAACTTGTTCTTACATTTTCGTGGAAAATACAACTTGATTTTATTTGTCCTTGAGATATTTAACCATTTTTAAATTAACAATCAATTCTTTTCGTCAACATTAATTAAATTCTAAGGCTTGAATAAATCAGTTATTAAATCCCCAAATATGTGTAGAAACTTGTCCTTACATTTTCGTGAAAAATAAAACTTGATTTTATTTGTCCTTTAGATATTTTGTAACCCATTTTTTGGTCCCCATGAAAAATAAAATAAATAGCCAAAAAAGGTTAGAAAAAATAACAGGAGGCAGAAGCACTCAGAAAACAGTCAGAAAATTGGTCAAGGAATTTAAAAATACAAGGATTGAATTTTTGACAGTATATTCTTGAAGGATGAAAGCCCTATTGAGAAGGAAATTTTGAATTTTGAGGAGAAAAGCCCAAATTTGGATGTTTATGGACTTAATCGGATTTTTATTTGAATTTATAAAGGATTTGATTGCAAGAAAAATTAATTTTTAAGTCAATTTGGGCTTTAATTAAAAGAAATTTAAGTTCTGGGGCCAAAATATATTTTTTAGGAATTTATTGGGTCAAATCAGGAGCTTAATTGCATAAATATTGAAGTTTAAAGGCCAATTAGGGACTTAATTAAGAAAATCCGAAACCAGGGACCAAATTGGAAGAGGCGCGTAAATGGAGGGGCTGCAATTATTCAAATCAGGGGCCTAATTGAAGAAATTGAAAGTTTATTAATCAATTGAGGGTTAAATTGCATAAATCAGAGACCAAGGACCAAAGTGAAAAAGGCAGCCAACAAGAGGGGCGGGGACCGAATTTGGAGGGCTGATTTGAAGTTTGGCCATTTAAATGAAACGGCGCGTTTTATCCAAAACGACGCCGTTTCATATATATAAAAAAAAACAAACAAAAGAGGAAGATCAGAACGGTGTCGTTTTGAACGACACTGTTCATCTTCTCCTTCCCCCGGTTTACAGCAACAAAAGACGAAAATTTTGAAAACCTTCCCGCCTCTCTCTCCTCGCCCCCACCGAAGCCCCACAAGACCACCGAACGGGTCACTGGCCGACCAGCCGTTGCGTGATTGGGGCGCACTAGCAAAAGGCACGCCGGTTTCCCTTATAAATAGAGAGACCGAAGGATAGAGAGAAGGACCCGAAGAGAGAGAGAGAAGAGAAAGAAGGCACGAAAGAGAGAGAAGAACAGAAACAAACCGAGAAGAAGAAAACCGAAACCAAAAACCAAAACCGAACCGAGAACAGACAACCACTGAGAACAAAAAAAAACGAAGGAGAGGGGAGGAGGAAGAAATTTTTCGCTCCTGTTAGAAACAGCAGCCACGCCGCCCGGAGCCGCCGTCCACGAGCCACGCCACCGCAGCCCCGCCAGCAAACCACCGTCTCCAATACCACCGTCTCCAATTCCGCCAGGTACGCTCTCTCCCCTGCATTTTTTTTTCTCTCTTCTTCTGTAGGTTTCGTCCCCTGCATGCAGAATTGTTCTGCATGCAGGGGACGGGGGGGAAATTAATTCCCCCCATTCTGTTTCCTCTTCTGGGCCAGACGAGTTCTGGCCCAGAAACATGTATATGGGCCAGAAGGATTCTGGCCCAACCCGGCGGTCTGGGCCGGGTTCAGCCCAGACCAAGTTATTTTTCTTGGGCCGAGTTGAGAATTACTGAATGTCTTAGGTTTAGCCTTAGCCAACCTTTCCTATTTATATATGTAGGGCAGAATACAGTAGTAACCATAGGGATTACAACATTGGATTAATCCTACATTACATTAATATCCTATGTATAGATATACATGATATACATTCTATAATATGCCCCCTCAAGCTGAGGGTGGAGGATCGACCCGAAGCTTGAACCTGAAGGCAGTAAAGGACGCAGCGGAAAGTGGTTTGGTGAAGACATCAGCAAGTTGATCCTGAGAGGGGATAAACCGAATTTGAATTTCCTTCTTTGCTACCCGGTCACGGACAAAATGATAGTCTACCTCAACATGCTTAGTACGAGCATGAAAGATAGGATTTGCTGAGAGATAAGTAGCACCAAGATTATCACACCAAATAGTAGGAGCTGAGATGGAGGGAACCTGAAGATCTCTTAACAAATATTGAAGCCAGATGACCTCAGCAGTACCATCTGCTAAGGCTTTATACTCAGCCTCAGTGGAAGAGCGAGCAACTGTACGTTGCTTGCCGGATTTCCAGGAAATCGGTGTTTGACCAAAGAAAACAAGATAACCACCCGTAGACTTGCGATCATCAATACTCCCAGCCCAATCAGCATCTGTAAAACCATGAAGAGCAAAGGAGGTACCTCGAGTGATATGAAAACCATAAGCAGCCGTTCCTTTGAGATAGCGGAGTATGCGTTTAACAGCAGCCCAATGGAAATCTGTAGGAGCATGCATGTACTGACAGACTCTGTTAACAGCAAAACAGATATCTGGGCGAGTGAATGTAAGATACTGGAGAGCACCCACAATTTGACGAAACCGTGTGGGATCAGAAAATGGATGATCTGGCTGTAGAGCAAGTTTAGAGGGAGAAACTGGAGTGTCAACCGGTTTGCAGGAAGTCATACCAGCCCGAGTGAGGATGTCAAGAATATATTTTTGTTGGCGCAACATCAGACCCATACCTGTAGACTGAACTTCAATACCTAGAAAGTAGTGAACATCACCTAAGTCACGTAGCTTGAATTCAGAGCTTAGTAACTGGACTAGATGATGGAGCATGGCAGAGTTGCTGCCTGTAAGCAGAATATCATCAACATAGACGAGAAGATAGAAGATATTAGTGCCATCAGATAAGATAAACAGGGAAGTGTCAACCTTGGAGGCAAGGAAACCAATAGAGAGTAAAAAATCACTCAGACGAGTGTACCATGCCCTTGGTGCCTGTTTTAAACCATATAGTGACTTGTGCAACCTGCACACATGAGATGGAAGAGTAGAATCAACAAAACCTGGAGGTTGTTTCATGTAGACCTCTTCAGTAAGAATACCATTGAGAAAAGCATTATGAATATCAAGCTGATGGATCTTCCAATTGCGGGAAACTGCAATGGAAAAGACTAATCTGACGGTGGCCTGCTTAATAACTGGGCTGAAAGTTTCAGAATAATCAATGCCTTCCTGTTGAGTAAAGCCTCTAGCAACTAGACGGGCTTTATAACGTTCGATGCTGCCATCAATACGACGTTTGATACGATATACCCATCGGCTGCCCACAACATTCATCGATGGATGAAAGGGCACTAGAGACCAAGTATGATTGGATCGTAAAGCCTTGATCTCATCACACATGGCATCATGCCAAGCCACATATTTATCTGCATCAGAAAAGGCAACAGGTTCAGAGGAAGGAGAGAGCAATACCCGAGAGACAGCTGCATTAGCGGCAGCAGAGGACACCATATTGGCATTTTTGGGCTGCCGTGATCGAAGGATCATAGGATGTCGGCTGAGAACTGGCTGTGACGCAGATGAAGGAGGCATGACAGAGGTGTCATGATGCAGCGGATAGGCTGAGAGATCCACCACCAGATTTAGTCCAGGAGACGAATCCGGGGAAGAAGCTGCCGCGAGTGAAGAACTGGCAGCAGAGGCAGCAGAGGCAGAGTCGGCAGAAGCCGAATTGGTGGCAGAATAAAGAGAAGCTGAAGACGAGCCAGAGGATCTCCCACTATGCCCAAGGACTTCGTGCTGGAGAGCAGGAAACACTGAGCTGCAACCTGTATCTGCAACAGTATGGTTAGATAAAGATGCATGGGGTGAGCGGCAAGGGACATATGGAGGCTGTTGTGTTTGAGTCGGCAGTAAGGGTAGGGCAGAGGCAGAGGCGGGTGGGGATGGATTTTGAGCATCACCAACATGCAAATTATCATTACCATTGTATGGTTCTGAAGCAGTCAAGGTTGCAAGGTCGGGTGTGACGTGTTGGTTTGCACCGGTGTCCGGAAACCATTCAGCAGCAGAGGCAGAATTATTGAATGCCAAATTGGCACTGTGTTGCGGGCCATGACTGCGTTGCTGAAGTTGGGAACACTGAGGAGCAGTGTGTCCATAATTGTTGCATAGCTGGCAGCGGGAATTTGAGCCTCGGCGCTGCCAATTTCCTTGCCAGCTGCTGTGCCTATTTTCGGTGCCATATGGAGGAGCAGAATTATAATTAGTTGGAGGGTTACGAAAATCAGACCTGTAGGAATTATTTCGGTTGCCTCGGTGAGAAGGAGAACGCCAGCTGCCACGCCCCCTATGTCTTCCAAACTGAGCAGAATTGTAGCGTTGAGACAGTAGTGCTGAAGGTGGCGTGGGCAGCAATGGTTGGTTGGCGTTGGCAGCAGATCCCATAGACAAAAGAGAGGTTTTATGAATAAATTCATGAGTTAGCAGATGACTAAGCAAATCTGCATATGGTAGAGGATCCGCCCTTGTAATAAGACTTGTTACTAAGTCCTTAAATTCTCCGCGAAGGCCACGAAATATATAGAGATTAAAATCGGTTAGCGAGATAGGCCGGCCAGCAGCTGCTAGCTCATCAAATAAAGTCTTAGCTTTTTGCAAAAATTGAGTTACCGAATCATCACCTTGTCGAAGTTCTTGAAGGGAACCATGTAATTGCATAATACGGGAATTGGATGTAGAGGCTAGCGCTTGCTCAAGTGTGAGCCAGACAGAACATGAGGTTGGACAATCAACAACAAGATGAAGAACTTCCATGGACAGCGAAGAGAGCAAGGCACTTAGAATTAATTGATCCTGTTGTTTCCAACGAAGAAAGGATTGAGATACCTGAAGAGTAGCACCATCGGCAGCAGGAATATGTGGAGAGGGGCAGGAGTTTGAACCATCAACAAAGCCGAAAACTCCTTGGCCTAAGAGGTATGGTTTCATCTGCATTCGCCAATACAAGTAATTGGTATTCGTTAATTTCATAGAGATGACCTGATGGGTGTGTGAGAGGGACACAATTGCCACGGCAGAGGCTGCTGTAATTTCAGCAGACGAAGATGGCAGCAGAGGAGCATTGTCCGGATTGAGCAGAGGAGCATTGTCCGGATTGAGAAGAGCATGGCCAATATTAGTGTGCTGTGGCCACTGCATAATTGAGGCTGAAGAAGAGAGCTGTCCTGCGGCTGAAGAAGAAAATTGCAGCGAAGGAGGTGGGACAACAGGGGCTGCTGCAGAAGAGGACAAGGCTGCCGGCTGAGAAGAATCCATTGCTGTAGAGAAGGAGAAGGCTGCCGGCTAAGTGTTTTAATTTATTTTGGCTCTGATACCAAGTTGAGAATTACTGAATGTCTTAGGTTTAGCCTTAGCCAACCTTTCCTATTTATATATGTAGGGCAGAATACAGTAGTAACCATAGGGATTACAACATTGGATTAATCCTACATTACATTAATATCCTATGTATAGATATACATGATATACATTCTATAATAGGCCGAGATCGGCCCAGTCACTTCTTGGGCCGAGATCAGTCCAGTCACTTTTCTTGGGCCGAGATCGGCCCAATGACTTGTGGGGCTGAGCCCGGCCCAGTTAGTTGGGCCGGCCCAGCCCCTTAATAATTAATATATAATTATATTATATATTATTATTATTATTATTATTATTATTATTATTATTATTATTATTATTATTATTATTATTATTATTATATGTGTGTGTGTATATATATATATGTTTTTTTTTTTGGAAAAAAATCTAAAAACATTTGTTGTTATTTTCTTTTCATATAAATATATTTTTGTTTTATACTTTTGGTTTGTATTTTTATTTTGTGGAGACACAAATTCAGTGTTTAAAATACCCGATTTTCGTCAAGACATCCGAAATTTTCAAAGATAATTTTTTTTTTGCTTTCAAAAAATTTCTAAAATTCCTTAAAAAATATTGTGGATTTTTCCGCGTATTTTTTTTTATGACTTAATATTAGTTTGTATTTTTATGTTGTGGAGATACAAATTCAGTATTAAAAATACCCAATTTCGTCAAAAAAAAATATTGTTTTAAAAAAAAAAATATTTTCTTGCGTGTTGCATACGGCCAATATTCTAACATGTTTTGAATGTTCTTTTTATGAAAAAAATAATATATTGGAAGCTTCGAAAGTGTGTTTTCGCATAGATTTCTTAAACACAAATTATTTTCTTGCATTTCTGGATTTTACAACATGTTTGTAAAACTCCAAAGGGTATTGGCCAATATTCCAAAAACTATAAAAATCTTATTTTTGGAGAGGGAATTTATTTATTATTCACCGCTAATGTTTGGATAAAGAAATCCTTAAAAGGATGAATATCCAAAATATTATTGGGAGTAATAAATCCGCACACATTCTTGAAAGAAGCCTTGATTATAATCGAGGACATTTCAAAATTAAAATTTTCTTTTTTATTTTATTCCACGATTTATGAGTCACAAACTTTTGAAATACTAAGGGAAAAATGAGCTTTCAAAGCACATGGAATCTCCTTAGATTTCTATCCAAAATCAATTGACGAGCCTAGAAAATACCAACACCATAGCAATTATAGAGCAAACCAAACACCAAGCAGCTTACCTTAGGTAGGGCGTACTAGGGGTGCTAATACCTTCCCTTTACGCAACCGGTCCCTTGCCTTAGAATCTCTGAAAGACCAGTTAGGGTTCCTAGTGACCAAAATACTAGGTGGCGACTCCCAAAGAACCAAATCAACAAAACAGAACAAAACGAAAGTCGCCAATCGAATGTCGCAAAAACAAACTTTTTTTTTTTAATTTTTTTTTTGGGTGCGACAGGATGGCGACTCCACTGGGGACCCTTGGACTAAGCTTGATTTGTTTGTTTGTTTATGCTATGTGTTATTGGTTTTTGTTTTCTTATGATGCTTTGTTTAAAAGCTTTAGCATATGTCTTTATATTCTATCATACATGGCATGGTCATGCATCACTTTATTATTATTATTATGTTTTTGAGGGCACACACATGTAACTTTAAGTTTAAGTGAGGGACTAGCAGCTTGCCTTATGACTTGAGTCAAGGTTTAAGTTTGTGTAAACCCCAACTCTTTGCTGAGTGTTTAGACTGATTGTGATTGGTACACGTACCATCCCACTATCTGCTAGACCTCCATATCGCCTTTACGAAGGTTGATCACTGGAACAGCAAGAGACCCTCTTTTAGAGACCCAATAGTAAACCTACCCTATGTCTCACGTAGAGAAACTAGAACCTACCTTTAGGGTGTATGTTCCAACATATCTTTTGCATCAAAACAATTCTAAACCCCAATGCATTTTGAATTGCAGGACTTGTGAACGAAATGGCCATCATCACTAAATCTTCCATCTTAGAGTATGGAAAAAATTCTGAACTGTCACAATTGACTGAAGGAGACTGCCTTAGAAGCGATGCTAAGAAGATGTCACCAATCAAGAACCTGAATTGCATATTGAATGAGGTGAACAAGTTAACGACTCATTTTCAGAATGTGGATAAAGATGCATTTTTTAGGAAATACGGACGTTTGATGGAAATTGCAAAGGTAGAAGTTTTAAGCCCATCTATGCGAGCTTTAGTTCTTTTTTGGGATCCAGACTACCGATGTTTTTCCTTTGGAAGCATAGACTTGTGCCCCACGGTTAAGGAATATGGATTGTTGACCGAGTTTCCCAACGACCTGTATCGGATTTATTCTCCTTTAAGATCCGACAAGATCATCCCTAAACTGTCAAAACTGCTCAAGATCTCCAACTTGGAAAAGTTTCAGGAGAAGAATGGTACCGGTTTGAAATGGAGGATGCTAGAATTGGAAAAGAAGTCAGGAGTAGAAAAAGAGAGATTGATTGCCCTAGGTATATTTGGCCTTGTGTTGTTTCCAAGTCAGATTGGTATAGTGAGTTTGGAGGCCGCTGCTGCTTACGTGGAGTATGAGAATACACGAATCAATCCAGTGGCTGCTATTTTAGCCGAAACAATTTTGACACTTAACCATTGTAGGAGGGCCGGAAAAGGAGCAATGAGATGCTGCACGCAACTGTTGTATATTTGGATGGTTAGCCATACCGAGACAAAGAAACCTGTCTTCAATAATTTTTGGTGGTTCACCCAAAAACCCCTCAAGTTAGTAGAAGAAGAAGAATGGGGAGATCTAGACAACCAGGGTTGGGTTGATAAATTAGAAGGTTTACCTAATAGCGAGTTTAAGTGGAGGGCCCCATGGGTAACGACAGTGAAGGTCCTAAAGAGTTGTGGACAAAGGCGTTGGGTACCATTGGTGGGGATCACGGGTTATGTGAGTTATGCTCCTGCTTTAGTGGTAAGACAACTTGGGGGCATGCAGTTCGTTCCCAGGACTATGGGAATCGCTCAATTCTCTAGTTTGTTCAAAGATCCCATGGCAAAAGAGGTTTTGGAGATCATCAAGCAAGATTGGAAGCATCTAGTGTTGGTGGAGATAGAAGGGTTGAGAGATCCAAGTGTGAGCGAAGGATATGTAAAATGGAGAGACTCAGCTACTTCAGCCACGCCTCGCGTAGAAGCTAAATCTCCTCAAGATGTAGCGGAGCCTATTAAGAGAAAAAGGGTGAACATTGAAGATGATTCAGCTGCTTCAGCCATGCCTTGTGTAGAAGTCAAATCTTCTCCAACTGTAGAGGAGCCTATCAAGAGAAAGAGGGTTAGTAATGAAGAAGACTTGAGAAGGCAAATGGAGAAACTACGAATAGAATTGAGCAAGAGCAGAAAAGACAAAGCAGTGTTGGAAGAAATGATGCTAGAACAGGATAAAATGAGAACATTTCTAGATGAGCAAATACAGTCTAGAGATGAGAAAATAACAAAGCTGGAGTTAAAGTTGGTTGAGGAGAAGATTGCTAAGGAAGGAAGTGAGAAGGAGCTTAAAGGGTTGAGTTTGGATTGGATGCAAAGTTGCTCTAAACTTGAAGCAATGGAGATGGACTTTAGCGATTGCCAAGAAAGTGCAGAATATTACCAAGAAAAATTTGCGCAAGTGCAATTCGAGCTGATGGATAGAATTAAGAAGTATGAGGATTTGAATAAGAAATATATGGAGTTGGAAAGCGAAAGGGGAGGATTCGAGGATGTTAAAGCAGAGTTAGTAGTCAAGAAGAATGAGATAAAAGTTATGAGGATAAAGCTTGACAAAGAACGTGAAAAGTCGAGGTATTTAGACGAGAAGCTAATAGCAATGGAAAAGCACAAAGATCAAATCGACACCAACAACACTGCTTTGAACAGAACCAACATGTTGCTCATAGAAAAAATGACCAAAACAGATGAGCAAATGGATGAAGCTGCTGCACATGCTCGAATTGTTAGAATCAATGCGCGGAATGTGGGAGGAGACATCATTCGCTATCGCCGAAGCCTAGCTGAAACTGATGCCTTTCTAGGGAAGATTGAGAACCGCGGCTTTGCTTTCTTACCTTTGGCTAAAGAGTTTAGGGAGGAAAGGGATTAGCATGTTGTATTCCTTTTATTTCTAAATGTATTTTTATCCAAGCGTTAATGAAAAGGGTGTTGACCCATCTTCTTATGCAAAAATCTGTCTCTTGGTGAACGTGATTCAAGCAAACGACTCGAAAGGCAGAACTCCTATCAAAGCAATGTGACAAGAGAATGCTTATAATGTGATGGCTGTTATTCGTTCACAATAAAACATGCATTTTTTAATCATGCATCCATCACAATCATACATTTTTTCTCATACATCTATGTATGCATCTGCAGATTAAGAAACATAGGTCCCCCTCCTAGAATCCACAACACTCGACAAAGAGCAAGAATGGAAAATGAAGGAAGGTCACAACCAGAAGCTCAGTACCAAAGAGAACTTGAAGGAGTTCGGAATGATGTGGCACACTTAACCAGGATGTTAGAGCAATTATTAAGAGCCAGAGATGGAGAGGGAACATCTGCTCAACCTAATGAAGCACCAGCAGCAGCTCAAATTCCTGTCGCACCTATAAACAAAGGGGCAAATACACCAACTAAGCAGAGTCCTGCTCGGCCCATCCAAATCCCTATTACAATGGATTTAACAAACGAAGATCCACATGACTTTAAATTCTCTAATCATGAAGGAGATGATAAGTGGACTGCCCTAGAAGAGAGGCTAAGGGCAATTGAAGGAAATGATTTGTTTGACCCAATTAGGGCCGCTGAAGTGTGTTTAGTGCCTAACATTGTGATCCCAAAGAAGTTCAGAGTGCCGGAGTTTGTTAAGTATACTGGGATGGAATGCCCGAAGACCCATCTCCGCTCCTACTATAACAAAATGGCAGAGGTTATCCACGACGATAAAATGTTAATTTACTTTTTCAAGGATAGCCTGACCGGATCAGCCGTCAGTTGGTATATGAGGTTAGACAATATTAGGATCAGGAAATGGACAGACTTGGCAGACGCTTTCTTAAGGCAATACAAGTTCAATCTAGAGATTGCTCCTGATAGGACCAGTCTGATTAGCATGGAGAAAGGAACTCAAGAGTCCGTGAGGGCTTATGCTCAAAGGTGGCGTGACCAAGCTATCAATGTGCAACCTCCGCTGATAGAGACAGAAATGGTGACTTTGTTTGCCAATACTTTCAGGGCTCCATACTATGAACACCTTATGGGTAGTTCAGCACAACATTTCTATGATGTCGTGCAGATCGCCGAGAGGAATGAACAAGGGATCCGAAGCGGGAGAATTGCAGAACCTCTAGAGAAGAGAGGTTTCATTGGAAAGAAGAAAGAAATTGAGGTGAACAACCTAGAAAGGAGAAGCAAAAACTATCAAATACCTCCCCCCCGAGTCACTAATATTAACTTTTCCAAACCCCCCACTCCAAACCAACCCAATCAAATAAAATTCCCAGCAAATAACCACAATAATTACCAAAGAAAGGATAAGCAACCATCAGAAGAACAACTACCTCCTTTACCAATAACCTTAAAAGAGTTGTATGCCAAGCTATTGAGTATTGGGCAGATAGCTCCCCTACCCATACCACCTATGCAGCCACCTTTCCCTGCCTGGTACAACCCCGAGGTGACTTGTGAATACCATGCTGGTCACGCAGGCCATAGCATTGAGTCTTGCTTTGCTTTTAAAAGAAAGGTGTTGTAACTGATCAAAATGGGATGGGTCACTTTTGAGGATTCGCCCAATCAGAATTCAAACCCTTTACCTAAACATGTTGATGGTAGGGGAGGAGTGAATACAAGGGAGATTGGTAGCGAAAAGAGGGTGTTGAAAGTGACCATGGCCAAGCTATACTTGATGTTGGTGCAGTCGGGACATTTGGAAGAAACGACTTAGTACTGCACAAGGGAAAGTAACTTTTGCCCTTTCTATAAAAAGGAAGGGCATCACATTGATGAATGCATTGAATTTCATCAAAAAGTTGCAAGAATGCTAGCTCTAGGAGAGTTGAGGATTGAGGATGTAAGTGACAATGAAGAGGTAGGGATGATAGAGAAATGTAGAATCCAATCAACAGCTAATGGTCGCTCAAAACTGGTATTAACTAGGCCCTCATATGCAAGCAAGGTAGACTATGGAGCGATGCCTGGAGATTATGGTTATACCTCGAATATTGAAGCTCCTTTGCCGCTGTTCCGAACGGAGATAAGTGGGCTAACTCGGAGTGGTCGTTGTTTCACACCTGAAGAACTAGAAAGACAAAGAAAGGCTAAAGGCAAGGAGGTGCTGGACCTCGATAAAGAGTTTGAGGTGAATAAACCTGTGACTGAGGAAGAAACAAATGAGTTCCTGAAATTGATGAAGCACAGTGAGTACAGTATAGTGGATCAGTTGAAAAAGACCCCTGCTAAGATCTCCATCATGTCATTAATACTCAGCTCCGAGCCACACCGTAATGCTTTGCAAAAAGTACTGAATGAGGCCTATGTGCCCCAAGATATTGAGCAAAAGACTATGGAGCATCTAGTAGGGAGGATCCATGCTGCCAATTACTTGTATGTCACGGAAGATGAACTTGACGCTGAAGGAACTGGGCATAACAAGCCCTTGTATGTCACGGTCCGATGCAAGGATTGTCTCGTCGGCAAAGTTCTCATTGATAACGGCTCGGCCCTGAATGTGTTACCAAGGCATATGCTGGATGAAATGCCGATAGATCCCTCACATATGCAACCCAGTGTGATAACGGCGAGAGCGTATGATGGCTCATCAAGGCCAGTTATAGGGTCAATTGATGTCGAACTAGCTGTGGGTCCACAAGTCTTTCTAGTAACCCTTCAAGTGATGGATATCCACCCTTCCTATAGCATGCTGTTAGGAAGGCCATGGATACATTCTGCGGGAGCTGTCACCTCTTCGTTACATCAATGTTTAAAGTACATTGCCAACGGTGTCCTGGTTACTATTAAGGCTGAGGAGACTATATCAATGGTAAGAAATGTGGCGGTTCCATTCATTGAAGCAGAAGATTGTAAGGACGGAAACCTCCATGCATTTGAGATTGTGAATACCGAGTGGGTGCCCGAGAACACTGTGTTGAGGAAGCCTGAAATCTCTGAAGCCACTAAAATGGCCGCTAAAAGCTTTTTGAAAAACAAGATTCCTTTCCCATACGATATGGAGCAAGGAAGGCTTGAATGGAGGGGTATAATCAAATTGAAAGCTGAAGAACAGAGGTTTGGGCTTGGATATAAGCCCAAGAAAGAGGATTACAAACGAGCTGCTGGTGCAAGAAGGGAGAAAAGAATGGCTAGGATTGAAGGAAGGAAGTCTGAAGAAGAAAACTTAGCCATCCCTCCAATCAGGATTTCATTTCCAAAGGCCGCATATGTGATACAACCTGATGGGGGACATGGAGACCTCTTTCAGAAGCTTTCTTCAATGAACATAAACACTTTGGAGGAAAATCAAGTCAAGGACATTGCTGAGAAATTTGAATCCGAAAAGAGGATTGAAGAGCTGCCACAATTAACCATCCACACTTTGGAAGAAGTCACCGCCAAGACTTTTGTTCGGAAGCTAGCCGAAGGGGAGAAGTTCCAGAATTGGGAGACCCAAGAAGCTCCATTGGTTTTTAAAATGTAATCAACAATGATTGTTGGATTATATTTTTATCTATGTTGTTTGCCTTTTTTCTGTTTTGTTTTTATTCATTGACAATCGAGGCTCAAGATGTCAATTGAATTTTATTTTGTTGTGAGCCAATCTTTTATTTTTAATAAGATCATGCATTTTTCATCTTGATATCTTACTATGCATTTACACATCACTTTCCGCTTTCAAGAACCCTGAAAGTGGATCCTCCACAACAACACCTGCACTTTACATTGAGAATGAATGGCCAAAATTTAAAGAATATATAGTGGCTGTAGAAGATGAGGAATGGGAGGAGGAAAACATATGGGAATTCACAAAATTAATAGAGCAACACGAACATGCTTGGAGGCCCGCTAAAGAGGAACTTGAAACCATAAATGTTGACAATGAAGAAATCAAACGAGAGCTGAAGATAGGGACTTTGATCACCCCTGCAGCAAAGGAAGAGTTGATTGCACTGCTCAAAGATTATGTGGATGTCTTTGCTTGGTCCTATGAGGATATGCCTGGTTTGGATACAGACATTGTAGTACATAGAATACCACTGATGGAAAGATGCAAGCCGATTAAGCAGAAGTTAAGGAGAACTCATCCGGAGGTCTTAATCAAAGTAAAGGCGGAAATTGAAAAACAATGGGACGCTGGTTTTTTGGAAGTAGTGAAGTATCCACAATGGGTGTCAAACATAGTGGTGGTACCCAAAAAGGAAGGTAAAATCAGAGTTTGCGTGGACTTTAGGGACTTAAATCGGGCTAGCCCTAAAGATAATTTCCCTTTACCACACATAGATATGTTAGTTGATAATGCAGAACGTAGCTCCACATATTCCTTCATGGATGGGTTTTCAGGCTACAATCAGATAAGAATGGCGCCAGAGGATAGGGAGAAGACGACCTTTGTAACACCATGGGGAACCTTTTGCTACAAAGTCATGCCATTTGGTTTAAAGAATGCTGGGGCCACTTACCAAAGGGCTATGGTGACTTTGTTTTACGACATGATGCACAAAGAGATTGAAGTATACATGGATGACATGGTTGCTAAATCTAAAGAGGGAGAGAATCATGTCCAAATATTGAAGAAATTATTTGAAAGATTAAGGAAATATAAGTTGAGGCTTAACCCAGCAAAGTGTTCATTCGGGGTGAAATCCGGTAAGCTGTTGGGATTTGTGGTGAGTGACAAAGGGATAGAAGTGGATCCTGAAAAAGTAAAAGCTATTCAATCTATGCCACCCCCCAAGACTGAGAAGGAGGTGAGAGGTTTCTTAGGAAGGTTGAATTACATCGCTCGGTTTATATCCCATTTAACCGCGACTTGTGACCCGATCTTTCGTTTGTTGAGGAAGAAGAACCCTGGAATATGGAATGAAGAGTGTGATAAAGCTTTTGAGAAAATCAAGCAGTACTTGCTAAATCCACCTCTGCTTGTTCCTCCCGTACCAGAAAGGCCATTGATTTTATACCTAACAGTAACCGAAACAGCAATGGGATGTGTGCTTGGGCAACATGATGAAACCGGAAGGAAGGAAAGGGCCATTTATTACCTAAGCAAGAAGTTCACGGAATATGAGTCTAGGTATACTGTGATTGAGAAGCTGTGTTGCGCACTAGCATGGGCTACAAAGAGATTACGTCAATATATGTTGGATCACACTACATGGTTAATTTCCAAGTTAGACCCATTAAGGTACATTTGTGAAAAGCCTTATCTATCTAGCCGAATTGCAAGATGGCAAGTTCTTTTGGCTGAGTATGACATAGTGTATATGACAAGGAAAGCCGTGAAAGGGAGTGTTATTGCCGATCACCTGGCTGACCATGCTATGGAAGATTATGAGCCGTTAAACTTTGACTTTCCCGATGAAGATGTGTTTGCAATTGAGGAAGAGAAATCAGATTGGTGGGTTATGTACTTCGATGGTGCTGTAAATGTATGTGGTAACGGAGCGGGGGCAGTGATAATCTCTCCTGATAAGAAGCAGTATCCGGTTTCAGTTAAGCTGCAGTTCGGGTGCACCAACAACACGGCTGAGTATGAAGCTTGCATTCTTGGTTTAGAGGCTGCATTAGAGATGAACATAAAAAAGATAGATGTGTATGGAGACTCAATGTTGATCATTTACCAAGTAAAAGGAGAATGGCAAACTAAAGAAGAGAAGTTAAGGCCTTACCAAGAATACCTGGCTAAGCTGGCTAAAGAATTTGAGGAAATAGAGTTCACCCATCTGGGAAGGGAAGGGAACCAGTTTGCAGATGCTTTGGCCACACTAGCATCTATGGCCAAGATAGACTTTGGACACAAGGTACAGCCAGTACACATCAATATCAGAAATAACCCCGCTCATTGTTGCTCAGTCGAAAGAGAAGTGGATGGAAACCCGTGGTACTATGATATCAAGAATTTCATCCAAAACCAGGCATATCCCATGGGGGCATCCAAAATCGACAAGAAGACTTTGAGAAGGTTGGCAATGGATTTTTATCTTGATGGGGAGATTTTGTATAAGAAATCATCTGACGGGACTTTGTTGAGATGTTTGGATGAATTTGAGGCAAAAAGCACGGTACGAGAAGTCCATGAAGGGATTTGCTCAACTCATGCTAGTGGACATGTGATGGCCAGGAAGATACAAAGAGCCGGGTACTTCTGGATGACATTAGAGAAGGATTGTATCGATTATGTCCGGAAATGTCATAAGTGCCAAGTATACAGTGACAAAATCAATGCTCCTCCGGCTCCTCTGTTTAATTTAACATCTCCATGGCCTTTCGCGATGTGGGGAATTGATGTAATTGGACCGGTAAACCCAAAAGCCAGCAATGGTCATAGGTTTATTCTCATGGCTATCGACTACTTCACAAAATGGGTAGAAGCTGGGTCATTTGCTCATGTGACACAAAAAGTGGTGAAGAAATTTATTGAGAGAGATTTGATATGTCGGTATGGTCCACCAGAAAAGATTATAACTGATAACGCCCAGAATTTCAATGGCAAGATGATAATAGAGCTCTGCACTAAATGGAAAATCAAGCATTCCAATTCTTCGCCATATAGACCAAAGATGAACGGTGCGGTAGAAGCTGCTAACAAGAATGTCAAAAAGATTATTCAGAAGATGGTAGTCACCTATAAGGATTGGCATGAGATGTTGCCATTTGCCCTTCATGCATATCGCACTGCAGTTCGAACCTCAACAGGAGCCACCCCGTACATGTTGGTATATGGAATGGAGGCGGTGATGCCTTTAGAAGTGGAAATCCCATCATTGAGAGTGTTGTTAGACTCTGAGCTGGAAGAGGTAGAATGGGCAAAGGTTAGATATGAACAGTTGAATCTGATCAGTGAAAAGAGGATAGCCGCGATCTGTCATCATCAACTCTACCAAAGAAGGATGGCTAAATCATATGACAAGAAGGTTTTACCCCGAGGATTCCACGAAGGAGATCTTGTACTAAAGAAAATATTACCTTTACCTGGAGAAGATCAGAGTAAATGGGCACCTAACTACGAGGGGCCTTACGTGGTGAAGAAAGCATTCTCAGGAGGAGCTTTGTTACTGTCTAGAATGGATGGAGAAGATCTAGTTAGGCCTGTGAATTCTGACTCTGTAAAGAAATACTACGCTTGATTGTATTTCGTAATTTCCCAGTCAATAAAATTTCGGCCATGATTTCTCTTTGTAAAGAGTCTTTTTATATATATGATCTCATAGCATTTGGAATCTTTTGCTCAAAAGAACTTTTTTTTTGGCATGACTAAGAAGATGACTCCATCAATTGGTGAACCAAATCAAATCTACTTGACGTATAGTTGCACATCACACTAGGGGGCAAAAGGTGCACGAAGTGCACATAAGGGTCCATAGTGAGCCCAAGCCCAAAAGGGGTATCATAATTAAAACTTCTAAAAAAGGCATCTTTTATAAGATTTGCTAATTGCATTAAAAGTTTTAGTTTTCATGAACAAAACCAATTTTTTTTTCCTTTAGCACAAAACTCAATGGAGCAAGAAAGGGCCCCATAAGGAACCAGAGATCTCTTCACTAAAAGATTATGAAGGATTTTTCGGTTCATGAGAAAAGTTTGAAACAAGAGCGAGGAGGTTTGCGACGAAAGGGGGACCTATGTTTCCAAGATAGGTAACAAAAACATACATGCATATTAACCATAATACATTGCTTTCAACATTTGTCAGATCGGGGTTTCATCACCATTTCTTGGGTAGTGCAGTTTCTAACCCTACCTCTTTTCGAGTGCGCTGTTTGAACCCTCACTTCTTGGGTAGTGCATTTTCTAACCCTACCTCTTTTCGAGTGCGCTGTTTGAGCCCTCACCTCTTGGGTAGTGCGTTTTCTAAACCCTACCTCATTTCAAGTACGCCTTTGAGCCCTCATTTCTGTTTGAGTGCGCTGTTGAACCTTCACATCTCGGGTAGTGCGTTTTCTAACCCTACCTCCTTTCAAGTGCGCCTTTGAGCCATTGTCAACATTTTTCTGGGTAGGTCACCTATCACAACGAGACCACTTTTTCATATTCTTGCCACTTGGGTAAGTCACCCATCACAATGAGACTATTTGTTTCTGGGTAGGTCACCCATAAGAATGAGACCATTCTCCATCTTTTTGTTTACCTGGGTAGGTCACCTATAAGAATGAGGCCATTACTTCCCCTGGGTTGGTCACCCAAAGAATGAAACCACTCTTCCTTTTTCCTTGGGTAGGTCACCCATCACAATGAGACCATATTTTTCTGGGTAGGTCACCCATAAGAATGAGACCATTCTCCATCTTTTTGTTTACCTGGGTAGGTCACCCATAAGAATGAGGCCATTCCTTCCCCTGGGTAGGTCACCTAAAGAATGAGACCACTCTTCATTTTTTTCCTTGGGTAGGTCACCCATCACAATGAGACCATATTTTTCTGGATAGGTCACCCATAAGAATGAGACCATTCTCCATTTTTTTTTTTTACCTGGGTAGGTCACCCATAATAATGAGGCCATTCTTCCCCCTGGGTAGGTCACCCAAAGAATGAGACCACTCTTTCTCTTTTCCACTCGGGCAGGTCACCCATCATAATGAGACCACACACACATTTTTTGTATTGGTTATGGGTAAAGGAATCGCCAGATGGGATTCTAGGTTAAAGGAGATCACCAGATGGGATCTCGGATGGATTTCCATGTTGATCAAACTAAAAAAAATTCAGAGGATCGCTGGATAAGGCTCTCGAGATGACTAAGTTTTGATCATAGTTTTTGGGCTAAGGAGGATTATTGTAAAGGACAAAGTTTCAGATCAATCAAGCTTTGAGGAGATCAGTTTCGGGAGTTCCGTTTCGGGTTTATCTTTATAACACTTACTGCGTAAAACCCATGCTCCGTAAGTATTATAAAGAGGGGGCATCTGTTGTAACCCATTTTTGGGTCCCCATGAAAAATAAAATAAATAGCCAAAAAAGGTTAGAAAAAATAACAGGAGGCAGAAGCGCTCAGAAAACAGTCACAAAATTGGTCAAGGAATTTAAAAATACAAGGATTGAATTTTTGACAGTATATTCTTGAAGGATGAAAGCCCTATTGAGAAGGAAAATTTGAATTTTGAGGAGAAAAGCCCAAATTTGGATGTTTATGGACTTAATCGGATTTTTATTTGAATTTATAAAGGATTTGATTGCAAGAAAAATTAATTTTTAAGTCAATTTGGGCTTTAATTAGAAGAAATTTAAGTTCTGGGGCCAAAATATATTTTTTAGGAATTTATTGGGTCAAATCAGGGGCTTAATTGCATAAATATTGAAGTTTAATGGCCAATTAGGGACTTAATTAAGAAAATCCGAAACCAGGGACCAAATTGGAAGAGGTGTGTAAATGGAGGGGCTGCAATTATTCAAATCAGGGGCCTAATTGAAGAAATTGAAAGTTTATTAATCAATTGAGGGTTAAATTGCATAAATCAGAGACCAAGGACCAAAGTGAAAAAGGCGGCCAACAAGAGGGGCGGGGACCGAATTTGGAGGGCTGATTTGAAGTTTGGCCATTTAAAAGAAACGGCGCGTTTTATCCAAAACGACGCCGTTTCATATATAAAAAAAAAGAAGAGGAAGACCAGAACGGTGTCGTTTTGAACGACACTGTTCATCTTCCTCCTTCCCCCGGTTTAGCAGCAACAGAAGACGAAAATTTTGAAAACCTTCCCGCCTCTCTCTCCTCGCCCCCACCGAAGCCCCACAAGACCACCGAACGGGTCACTGGCCGACCAGCCGTTGCGTGATTGGGGCGCACTAGCAAAAGGCACGCCGGTTTCCCTTATAAATAGAGAGACCGAAGGAGAGAGAGAAGGACCTGAAGAGAGAGAGAGAAGAGAAAGAAGGCACGAAAGAGAGAGAAGAACAGAAACAAACCGAGAAGAAGAAAACCGAAACCAAAAACCAAAACCGAACCGAGAACAGACAACCACTGAGAACAAAAAAAAAACGAAGGAGAGGGGAGGAGGAAGAAATTTTTCGCCACTGTTAGAAACAGCAGCCACGCTGCCCGGAGCAGCCATCCACGAGCCACGCCACCGCAGCCCCGCCAGCAAACCACCGTCTCCAGCCACGCCAGGTACGCTCTCTCCCCTGTATTTTTTTTTCTCTCTTCTTCTGTAGGTTTCGTCCCCTGCATGCAGAATTGTTTTGCATGCAAGGGACGGGGGGGAAATTAATTCCCCCCGTCCTGTTTCCTCTTCTAGGCCAGACGGGTTCTGGCCCAGAAACATGTATATGGGCCAGAAGGATTCTGGCCCCACCCGGCGGTCTGGGCCGGGTCCGGCCCAGACCAAGTTATTTTTCTTGGGCCGAGATCGGCCCAATGACTTGTGGGGCTGAGCCCGACCCAGTTAGTTGGCCCGGCCCAGCCCCTTAATAATTAATATATAATTATATTATATTATTATTATTATATGTGTGTATATATATATATATATATGTTTTTTTTTTTGGAAAAAAATCTAAAAACATTTCCTGTTATTTTCTTTTCATATAAACATATTTTTGTTTTATACTTTTGGTTTGTATTTTTATTTTGTGGAGATACAAATTCAGTGTTTAAAATACCCGGTTTTCGTCAAGACATCCGAAATTTTCAAAGATAAATTTTTTTTTGCTTTCAAAAAATTTCTAAAATTCCTTAAAAAGTATTGTGGATTTTTCCGCGTATTTGTTTTTTTATGACTTAATATTAGTTTGTATTTTTATGTTGTGGAGATACAAATTCAGTATTAAAAATACCCAATTTCGTCAAAAAAAAATATTGTTTTAAAAAAGAAATATTTTCTTGCGTGTTGCATACGGCCAATACTCTAACATGTTTTGAATGTTCTTTTTATGAAAAAAATAATATATTGGAAGCTTCGAAAGTGTGTTTTCGCATAGATTTCTTAAACACAAATTATTTTCTTGCATTTCTGGATTTTACAACATGTTTGTAAAACTCCAAAGGGTATTGGCCAATATTTCAAAAATTATAAAAATCTTATTTTTGGAGAGGGAATTTATTTATTATTCACCGCTAATGTTTGGATAAAGAAATCCTTAAAAGGATGAATATCCAAAATATTATTGGGAGTAATAAATCCGCACACATTCTTGAAAGAAGCCTTGATTATAATCGAGGACATTTCAAAATTAAAATTTTCTTTTTTATTTTATTCCACGATTTATGAGTCACAAACGTTTGAAATACTAAGGGAAAAATGAGCTTTCAAAGCACATGGAATCTCCTTAGATTTCTATCCAAAATCAATTGACGAGCCTAGAAAATACCAACACCATAGCAATTATAGAGCAAACCAAACACCAAGCAGCTTACCTTAGGTAGGGCGTACTAGGGGTGCTAATACCTTCCCTTTACACAACCGGTCCCTTGCCTTAGAATCTCTGAAACACCAATTAGGGTTCCTAGTGATCAAAATACTAGGTGGCGACTCCCAAAGAACCAAATCAACAAAACAGAACAAAACGAAAGTCGTCAATCGAATGTCGCAAAAACAAACTTTTTTTTTTATTATTTTTTTTTTGGGTGCGACAAGATATTTAACTATAAATAAATTTAACAAATAATTCTTTTTGTGCTTTTTTTTTATTTTTTATAATTCAATAACATAAATTAAAAAAACAAACAAACACACACAACTTTTTTTTCATTATTTATTCTTTTCTTTTCTTTTCTTTTTTTTTTTCATCACATTTATACAATAAAACAAATAACAAAAATTCAAAACAAATCAAATACAATAATATTTAAATACACACAGCATCTAGAGATTACAAAAGGAAATAGGAAATCCTCCGGAACAGTGCTGCACAGCCTTGGTGCCATCTGAACAGTGGTGGCGCGTGGACCTCACGCACCGCCATCACTTTGGGATTTTCTTAATGGTAGGGTTCATCCCATCGTCCTTTTATTCCATGATCAAAACCGATTTTTTTATTATCGTCACCACAATGCTTTTTTCTTTTTCCACCATCTTGCTGGACCTCATTAAGGATGTTCCTGTAACAATTCAAAAATATGTGCAAATGGTTTTTTTTTTTTTTTTAGGTTAGATGATATGCATGCATCCTTACCTGATTTGAAATATAGGTTGATTAGTACTTAAAAGTGCATGTTTATCAAGGTTTTATATCATCATTTTGCACTTGAAGTATCAATAACTCCTTAACTAAAGCATGTTTTATAATAACAAGTTTGATACTATAAGATACCTTAATTTATGGTAAATGCTCATCTTATATGCAGGTCTATCACATAAATAAAAGAATTGATTGATGAGTTTAAGCATTGAAAGTTAAAGGACAAAGAGATGGCCAAACTTAGAAAAGAGATGTCGGTGCAGTCCAAACCAGAACATTGCTCGGTAATTGGATCATATCTGGAGCTCTAGATTTCGGATTTAGGTCCACTTTATATGGATGGAAAGGTAAGACAAAGGCCTACAACTTTTATGAGGAGCCCAAGATTTGAAAAGGTCGTTTTGAAGTCCAAATTGAAGGAACAACGAAGAAGTCCGAAGCTGTCCTGCAGCCCAAACACTATTTAGTGTTCAGCCCATATCTTGAGTTCTAGAAGTCCAAATGACCTCATCTTTTTTTTGTTGGAAAGCTGAGACAATTTCCTAGAACATTCTTGAGGATTCTGGGCAAATTATGATGTTAGCAATGACGTCTTGACCAGACAAGAAGATAAGGATTGTTATCTAGTCAAGATGTGGCCACCCACTCATCAATTAGTCAACAAATCAATAGTTCCAAATTTTTGCCTATAAAAGGAGGCACTTACCATGTATTGAGGCATCTTGGTGTTCAGATCAAGATCATGCTCTTGCTTTCTCTCTTTGTATTGCTTATGTCTTGCTTTCATTAATATCAAGTTTATGCACTTCATTTCCTTTCCTTTGTCTAGTTAACTTCTTTCTCATTTATGTTCTTGTCTTGCTCATTTATGTTTCTTTCTTTTATTATGTCCAGCTAAGTTAATTATGTCAAGGTGAAAAGGGTACACTAATGGTGTAAGAACAAGTATAATATAAACTTAACATGGAACTTAACGTTGGATACTAACATGTTTTATATTTGTTATCTTGTTCACTTTAATACTTTGCTTGTTAAATGGTTAATCTAGATTTATGTTGTATAACACTTGGTACAACAAATACTTGGCACTTTCATAGCCCATACTGTATGGTTTAACCGACACCTGAGCTATGAAAGGAACTTGATTTGTTGTTAACATAAGTTATAATCATGAATGCCTGCCAACATTTACAAGTATTAGCTTTATTCGAATAAGATAATTAATGTAATCATGTTAACAATTTATAATCTGATTGGAACCTCCTTTATGTGTGGTTTCTAATTGAGTAATAAGAGTTTATATTATACTTGTTTGAAGTACCATTAGTGGATCCTCTAACCTTGACATTTGTCTTTATCATTGTTTAATCCTTACGTTAATCTTTCATCTCAAAGTTCTCATTAATTTCTTCATCTTCTGCTTTTATTATTGTTATTATTATTATTATTACTTACATTCTGTTTATATTATATAATATATATCTTTGATCTTTTCATAAACTCAGTATATAGGCTGGAAACCTGTGACCCGATCTTTTAGATCATTCTCAGGTATAACAACGCCACGTACTGAGTATTATTATTGTTGTTATTATTGTTATTATTGTTGTTGTTGTTGTTGTTGTTGTGTTGTTATTTATAATTTATACAATTAACCTCTCTGTGGTTCGACCCCGGTCTTGCCGGGTTATTTATTACTTCGACACTCCTGCACTTGGGAAAAGACATCAAGCTTTTGGTCGTGTCAAGTTTTTGGCGCCGTTGCCGGGGAGGTAAATTCTTGTATAAATTATAATATTTATTTTATCTTCTCTTTTCATTTTTCATTTTATTTAACTTTTGTTTCTTTTTCTTCTCTTTTATTTTCTTCCTTTTAATTCTCTTCTTACACGTGCATGAGAGTTTGGTCACGTACATTAAGTGGTAGACTTTGTAGGGTATCCTCATCATTTTCAGAAAATATGGCCAAAGAAGATAATCAATCACTTCATAATGAGAATAACCGTATGAGAACACTTAGAGACCACATGAATCCCACAAGAACAAGTGCACCCTCATGCATAGTTTTCCCTCCTGATGCATCTCATTTTAATTTTAAGCCAGGCATTATTCAACTTTTACCATCTTTTCATGGCTTAGACTTAGAAAATCCATACTTGCATTTAAGGGAATTTGAGGAGGTCTGTAATACCTATAATGACTCAAATTGTAGCATGAACACCATTCGATTAAAGCTTTTTCCTTTTTCATTAAAAGATAAAGCTAAAACATGGCTACAAAATTTGAGACCAGGATCCATTCGTGCTTGGGATGATATGCAACAACAATTTTTAAAGAAGTTTTTTCCATCTCACAGAACAAACTCTTTCAAAAGACAAATCATCACTTTCACTCAAAAGCCGGGAGAAACATTTTACCAATGTTGGGATAGGTATCGAGATTTGCTTAATACTTGCCCACATCATGGTTTTGAAACATGGAGATTGGTTTCACATTTTTATGAAGGTTTAACACCTAGAGATAGGCAAATGGTTGAATTGATGTGCAATGGAACCTTTGAAGATAAAGACCCTAATGAAGCAATGGAGTACCTAGACTTGCTAGCCGAAAATGCTCAAAATTGGGACACCACAGGTACTTATGAGGCACCAGGTAAAACTCAACCTCATACATCTAGTGGAGGTATGCACAACCTTAGGGAAGATCATGACCTCCAAGCCAAGTTTGCATCTTTAGCTAGAAAAGTCGAGGCACTAGAATTAAAAAAGAGTGGTCAATTAAAATCGATTCAAGACATTGTGTATCAAATCTGTGAAACAAATGAGCATGTAACCAATGATTGTCCAACTTTACCTTCTTTTAAGGAATGCCTCCATGAACAAGCCCATGCTCTAAACAGTTTCCAAAGGCCCAACCATAACCCATACTCACAAACGTATAACCCTGGTTGGAGAAATCACCCAAATTTCAGTTGGAAGAGTGATAGCAACAATGCACAAACTTCACATCCACCGTTTCAAGCACACCATAATTTCCAAAATTCTCATGGATATGCACCTCCTTATGCTCCACCTCCTAGAAGAAATTTTGAGGAAACATTGCATGCATTCATTGAAAAGCAGGAGACAATCAACACTCAACTTGCTCAAAGCATGACCGATTTTAAAGATGCTCTTGCAAAATTAACATCTGCTCTCAGTTTCCAAGAGAAAGGTAAGTTTCCTTCTCAACCACAGCAAAATCCAAAGGGGCAATACAATGCAAATGCAAGTAGTTCTGGAAGCCAACACATGGATCAAGTCAAATCAGTCATCACTCTTCGTAGTGGTAAGGTTATTGAAAAACCTATTCTTGAACCTTGTGAGAAAGATGATGAGTCTATCTCTGAGGGTAAGGAAAGGGTTGAACCTGAACATTGCAAAGAAAAGGCTGATTCCCCGCCAGCACTTCCATTTCCTCATGCCATGATCAAACAAAGGAAAGTCAATCACAACTCTGAAATCTTTGAAATTTTCAAACAGGTAAGGATCAATATACCTTTGTTGGATGCTATTAAACAGGTACCTTCCTATGCTAAATTTTTGAAAGATCTATGCACTGTGAAGAGAAAACTGAATGTGAAAAAGAAAGCCTTTTTAGCCGAACAAGTAAGTGCCATTCTTCAGAACAATAATGCTTTGAAATATAAAGACCCTGGTTGTCCTACAATTTCTTGCTTTATTGGAGAACATAAAATTGAAAGAGCCTTACTTGATCTTGGAGCTAGTGTGAATTTACTTCCATATTCAGTTTTTCAGAGTCTCAATCTAGGTGAGTTAAAACCAACTTCTATAACTCTTTTACTTGCCGATAGATCTGTAAAAGTGCCTAGAGGAATAATTGAAGATGTGTTAGTACAAGTCGATAAATTCATTTATCCTGTGGATTTTATTGTCTTGGACACGCAACCTGTTGAAGCATGTAATTCATTTCCTATTATTTTAGGACGTCCGTTTCTTGCAACTTCTAATGCATTGATTAATTGTAGGAATGAACTGATGAAGCTATCATTTGGAAACATGACATTGGAGATGAATATTTTCAACATTTGCAAGCAGCCCGGAGATGATAATGATTTACAAGAAGTAGATCTTATTGAAGAATTAGTTCATGATCAACTTGAATCTACTTTGAGTAAAATTGAGTTGGATAAATCTGAAGATTTGAAAATGATTTATTCTCAGGAAGAAATCACAGATGAAAAAGGCACTAAAAATATTGATGCCGATCTTTTGTCAAGAGTGACAACAGATTTGACATCTGACATCCCACCAATCGATGCTTACTCTCCTGACGAATCCTTACTTTCTCATTGTTCAATGCCTTGGTCTGCTAAAAATATCAATTTTCTTGCAACAGGAGATTTGCCAGCTCACTGGAGTATCGAAGACAAAGGAAAGTTTTTGAACAAGGTGAAGAACTTTTATTTGGATGACCCTTACTTATTCAAAAATTGTCCTGATCAATTATTTCAAAAATGCATTCCCGACAATGAGGTAAGTGGTGTCATTAAACTTTGTCATTCTGAGGCATGTGGGAGTCATTTATCGTCAAAAAGGACGATTGCAAAAATCTTACAATCTGGATTCTATTGGCCCACCATGTTCAAGGACACACATGCATTCTGCAAAACTTGTGAAAATTGTCAAAAAGTTGATACTGGTCAAAACGTTTTGCCTTATAATTCTCGACTCCATTTATTTCCTGAAAAAATAAGATCACAATGGAGCGGTCCATTTATTTTGAAACATGTGTATCCTTATGGGGCCCTTGATATTGAGAATCCAAAGAATGACAATGTTTTGAAGGTCAATAGATATCCTTTGAAAGCTTACTTTGACGAGTTTCCTAGTGAAAATGAATCCATTGGTTTGAATGATCTTGTAGATAAAGGTTGATTATTTTGTTTTTCTCACATTGTTTTGTGTTTTGTTGTATCTATTGTTTTGCTAGTCTCTCTTTCACCCCGGTCAAATGGCGGATAACGGTACTCCGTGACTTAAGTCGGTTCTTTCAGTTTCCCAAATAACTGATATCTGTATATATTTGTATAATTCTTAGCTCTTTCTTCCTTCTTTGAATCTCTTCTCTAATTCTCTTTTGAAAATGGACACCACTCTTGAAAAGTTGAAAAGGTATTTTCCCGCTTTGCCTCCAAATGCGATTAATAAAATTTACCATGCTAGGTGTGCAAGATTGAGGTTGTTAATGAATCATGGAATTCCTGAAGATATCCGTTGGTTAATTGAAGCAAAGGTCCGATTATCAGGTGAGTCCTCCAATTCTTTCATTTCACACATGCCTGGAACAGGTAAAAGCACTTTTGCAAAGAAACGTCGTGCAAAACGACTGAAAGTCTGTCACAAATGTGCCAGATGGACTTGTAATGCGACATGTCGTTCTTTAGGAATGGTATCTGTAAACCGTGAAGATAAGATACAATTCATTAAGGATGGCCTGAGTAAGGGGTCTTTAGATAATCTTTTGTTGACCCTTGAGACGCATCCTAGTGGAGATGTGCATCGTGTAATTCATGATTTATGGCCACAATTCCATAAAGAACATGATCGACTTAGTCTTGGGAATCTGACTAAAAAAGACCCTGTTTGCCAGTTTTTAAGAAAACTGGATGGGAAGCCTATCCCCGACCCATAGAGGGCGTTTAAGCCGTTCTTGGACGTAAAACCAAGGGAAGATGTGAGCCACAATCACAACTACCTGTACATACATGCTTTTTCAAAATAAATAATTAATAAAGAGAGAGAGAGAGTTTGTGAGACTACAGCTGGCCTACATATAGGTGGTATGATTGCATTTTCACTTTTTCATCTATAAATTCTTCTCTTCCTTCCCTTCATTTCTACTCATCCCATATATTCATCAAATATAGAAGTGTGTAGAAATGGCAAGTTCCTCAAGTCATCAGATAAGAAATATTTGTGTTTTCGGTGGATCCAGTTCTGGGAAAGAAAAAGAGTTTTTAGAATCAGCGAATCATCTTGGTCGGGTACTAGCTGAGAGAAAGATTCATTTAGTGTATGGGGGAGGTAGCCTTGGGTTAATGGGAGGTGTGTCAATGGCTGCATTTTTAGGAGGCAGTCAAGTTTTGGGGGTTGTCCCCAAAGCTTTAGCAACTGGGGACATCATTGGAAAAACAATTGGAGAGGAACTACAGGTCCCAACAATGTCTGACCGACTGAATACCATGTTTAGCCATGCTGATGCCTTCATTGCCTTACCAGGTGGTCTGGGCACATTGGAAGAGATCTTTCATATTTCATCTTGGGCCCAACTGCACATTCACCATAAACCTATAGGTTTGTTAAATGTTAATGGTTTTTATGATAAGTTGCTGTCTTTCCTTGATCAAGCTGTGGAACAGGAATTTCTAACATCTTCGGCACGACAAATCATAATCTCTGCTGCTACTGCTGAACAATTGATTGACCAACTACAATCTTTCATCCCTATCATTGATCCCTGCATGAGTCGCCTAGATTGGTCAACTAAGGACAGCCGTAAAAAGCTTAGATTAGATTTGAGCCTTCATCTGTGAAACCTTGTGTCTTTTGGTTTTATTAATAGCATATTATTTTGTTTTGTTACTTCTTATGTTTGTTTAAGTGTGTTTCAGGTTTGTCATTGTTCGATGTTTCAGGTGATGTCTTCTATACTCTATCTTTCTACCTTCGAACATTGAGGACAATGTCTCGTTTTGGTTGGGGGGAGAGGGTAGTAGTTTAAAAAAAAAAAAAATACTAACTTGCTAACTGTTTTTGCTATTATTAAAACCATTTGACAAAATTGTTATTAGGATGGCAGAGTATGGAATCAATTTTATTGACTCTAGAGACGCATCTTAGTAAGTTTCATTACCAAGGTCTATCATAATACTCCTTGAAATATTCAGGTTTACAAACTCTCACATTGTTATCACTTGATTCTGCTCCTATACTCATTTAACAAGTATTATTAAACCTTCATTTTCACACACACACTTTAACATATGATTGTGGGTTGCACATTGGATTATTACATTAATTATGTTCTTTTGTTGAAGGTAACAACTAAGGGAAAAGGATAGTATATAATTTGCAAAAAAAGAAAAAAAAAAAAATAGTATTGATGATAATAAAACGTGGATAAGTTTGGTTTCGTAGCCTCCCTAACCTAAGCAATTAAGCCCGAAGGGGTGTTTTAACACCTAATACCCTAAAGTCAACTGACTTGGGAGCTATTGGCCCAAAGCTTGTTACATGGGTTAAGGAGAAAAGCTTAAGGGAATCAAACATTGCACTATCTACGTATCAGTATCTGCAACCCGAGTTGTTAAGCTCGTAGGGGTGTCTCAACACCTAATGCCCTAAGATCAACTGGTCTGGGAGTCATTAGCCTAAAACTCGTTACATGGGTTAAAGATACATTGTGTTTTAAGTTGTATGTGTATATAAAAAAAAAAAAAAAGAAAAAAAAAAATAATAATCCCAACCCAAGGAAGTTCACCTTAAACATTTGAACATAATATTATTTTCTTCCAACAAAAGCCCCATCATCTATGTTTTCATTAAGCACACAAAAAGAAGGTTTATTAATATCTTGTTTACGAAGTATGAAGCAGGAATATAAATTTAATGAGAGTTTGTTTATCTGGATAGATTAATGGAAGTTGAATGATGAATGCCTTGCTTTGTGGAACTTGCAAATTGTTTCTCTATTTTAACGCTTTAGATTACTAGGGACTAGTAATAAGCTGGTTGGGGGGTGTGATTAGTACTTAAAAGTGCATGTTTATCAAGGTTTTATATCATCATTTTGCACTTGAAGTATCAATAACTCCTTAACTAAAGCATGTTTTATAATAACAAGTTTGATACTATAAGATACCTTAATTTATGGTAAATGCTCATCTTATATGCAGATCTATCACATAAATAAAAGAATTGATTGATGAGTTTAAGCATTGAAAGTTAAAGGACAAAGAGATGGCCAAACTTAGAAAAGAGATGTCGGTGCAGTCCAAACCAGAACATTGCTCGGTAATTGGATCATATCTGGAGCTCTAGATTTCGGATTTAGGTCCACTTTATATGGATGGAAAGGTAAGACAAAGGCCTACAACTTTTATGAGGAGCCCAAGATTTGAAAAGGTCGTTTTGAAGTCCAAATTGAAGGAACAACGAAGAAGTCCGAAGCTGTCCTGCAGCCCAAACACTATTTAGTGTTCAGCCCATATCTTGAGTTCTAGAAGTCCAAATGACCTCATCTTTTTTTTGTTGGAAAGCTGAGACAATTTCCTAGAACATTCTTGAGGATTCTGGGCAAATTATGATGTTAGCAATGACGTCTTGACCAGACAAGAAGATAAGGATTGTTATCTAGTCAAGATGTGGCCACCCACTCATCAATTAGTCAACAAATCAATAGTTCCAAATTTTTGCCTATAAAAGGAGGCACTTACCATGTATTGAGGCATCTTGGTGTTCAGATCAAGATCATGCTCTTGCTTTCTCTCTTTGTATTGCTTATGTCTTGCTTTCATTAATATCAAGTTTATGCACTTCATTTCCTTTCCTTTGTCTAGTTAACTTCTTTCTCATTTATGTTCTTGTCTTGCTCATTTATGTTTCTTTCTTTTATTATGTCCAGCTAAGTTAATTATGTCAAGGTGAAAAGGGTACACTAATGGTGTAAGAACAAGTATAATATAAACTTAACATGGAACTTAA
Source organism: Populus alba x Populus glandulosa (assembly GCA_033617975.1). Lineage (NCBI taxonomy): Eukaryota > Viridiplantae > Streptophyta > Magnoliopsida > Malpighiales > Salicaceae > Populus > Populus alba x Populus glandulosa. The sequence continues at coordinate 2,317,875 of CM066156.1, read as the reverse complement.
CGTTGGATACTAACATGTTTTATATTTGTTATCTTGTTCACTTTAATACTTTGCTTGTTAAATGGTTAATCTAGATTTATGTTGTATAACACTTGGTACAACAAATACTTGGCACTTTCATAGCCCATACTGTATGGTTTAACCGACACCTGAGCTATGAAAGGAACTTGATTTGTTGTTAACATAAGTTATAATCATGAATGCCTGCCAACATTTACAAGTATTAGCTTTATTCGAATAAGATAATTAATGTAATCATGTTAACAATTTATAATCTGATTGGAACCTCCTTTATGTGTGGTTTCTAATTGAGTAATAAGAGTTTATATTATACTTGTTTGAAGTACCATTAGTGGATCCTCTAACCTTGACATTTGTCTTTATCATTGTTTAATCCTTACGTTAATCTTTCATCTCAAAGTTCTCATTAATTTCTTCATCTTCTGCTTTTATTATTGTTATTATTATTATTATTACTTACATTCTGTTTATATTATATAATATATATCTTTGATCTTTTCATAAACTCAGTATATAGGCTGGAAACCTGTGACCCGATCTTTTAGATCATTCTCAGGTATAACAACGCCACGTACTGAGTATTATTATTGTTGTTATTATTGTTATTATTGTTGTTGTTGTTGTTGTTGTGTTGTTATTTATAATTTATACAATTAACCTCTCTGTGGTTCGACCCCGGTCTTGCCGGGTTATTTATTACTTCGACACTCCTGCACTTGGGAAAAGACATCAAGCTTTTGGTCGTGTCATAGGTCCCCTCCCTCCTTGATGCTCCATCGTCATAGGGTGCCCTTGTTTGCATCCCAAAGCTTTCTTTGTTCTTCCGATGCATTGGCTCATTCATGTGCTAGCCATCCACTCAGCTGTAAATGCAGTGACCATCCCGGGCTGTCTTCGACAATTACTGCTTGCATCGTTCATTAAGCTTGACCCTGCCCCCAAGTGTGGTGCTGCTTGATTCATTATGAAGGATTTTCTCTCTTGGATTCTTCTGAGAATTATCCTTTGATTGATTGTGTGCATCATGCCACCACCCCATCAAGATTGTTAATCAGTCATGAACTTGCTTCGGCTGAAACACCATTCAAGTATATGTAGTCATCCAATATCATGGAACTGCCACGTCATTCCGACATGCATCTCATACTTTGCAGGGAAAGGCTCATCGTTGTAAGCTCAATGTTTTCCTCAAAAAGTTCTTCTCAAACATCTAATCAGATCTTGAAAAGAAATGTATTGGCATCATCAATGATGTTCATGTTATCACCCATATTCATGCGGTGAAGTGTGCATTTGAGCTTCAAAACAAATGGTCCCACAATCAGTCTTGGTGGGTGCATCCTTCCAGCATTCCTGCACATGCAACTTTGTGATAGCATCGATCAAAAGTCATAACCATGTTGAAGATGATAAACCAAAATGAAGATATGAAAATATCCTTCTAGTGCAGCGTTGCTCATCAATTGCTGCTGAAGTGCACTAGATCATGGATTGTCTTTGAACAACATTGCCCCCCATATGACCTGAAGGTTTGTTCATCGGTTTATACTCAAGAAGGTTTTTCCTTGTCATTGTCAGATGCTAAACATAACTTTCCGGGACTTTGATGACTCATCATCTGATACTGTCTGTTTTCCTTCTTAGGGTCCACTGTATTGCCCCCAGGTGGTCAACATTTCAAGGAGTGTCGAGAAATGTTGATGTCATTTCATGGCAAGGATTCCGCAAACTCAATAAATGTTCTTCTTTGTTTGACAATCTTTATTGTTCTAGAATCAAATCTCATACTTCAAAGGTCATGTCTACTCAAGTCTAATTGTTGAAATGAAATCAGAGAGATGTCTGTTTTTAAAATTATTATTTTTTCTTTTGAAATTCAAACTTCTTTGGTCAAAGACCCAACACACTATTCAATGCAGTCCTTTGATTGTCTTGTATTTTGAAAACAGAAATGAACCGTTGTAAGATTTAAAATGACTTTTTTATGGTTCTTTGTGTCCACTTTAAACTCCGATTTTGGGTATATCTTTTGATGGTCTGTGATGAGGTGACATTTTTATGAATTTCAAAAACAAGATGCTCAGGCTTTATCAAGAAAGGTTGTTTCTTTTCTTAGCATTTATTTTATCAGCATGCATAATAACCAGTAGCTTAATTCATGAAGTCATGACCCTTATGGAAAAGCTCTTCAAGTTTTGAGAGCGCCATTTATCGATTCAAATTGCTTGCTTGATTAAAAAGGGCTTTTAAAAGCACGTAATGCAGGCTATGGTTCATGGCTATGAAATAAAAGAATTTAAAAGGCTCAAAAGGTGTTTGAGGGTTTCAAAAACCTAGGATCAACATCAATTATTCATCAACTCGTTTTCTATTATTGTGTTTGTTGAGGAAACGACATAGAACCTTGTTAACCTCAAAGATCAGAATTCTATTAACATAGGTCATAATGCAAATCCAACTTTTTCTTTGATGAATAACCAATCTAAATTTTTTTTTTTAATACATTAGAGGCTTTATCCTAGACACACCAAAAGATATGAAGCATCGATTTTTCTAGTGTTGACTTTTGGCATTTATTGTCTTTTCTCAATTGAAAATTATCTTGCCTCTCTTAGAATTGATAGGCATTTTCTTTCCTTTCCATTTTTTTTTGCATAGCCTTCCTCAAAGTTTTTCTTGGATGGCCCTCAATCTATGGATTTTCTTCTTTTACCCTTTTCTCAAACATTGGACTTTTGTTCTAAGCCTTCCCCTTTATCCATTAATTATATCAATGTCTTCAAAATATCTCCCATTTGCCCCCACTATGGGGTGTGATCCTAGTCAGGGTTTTTATGAAAAGAATATTCTATACAGCTCAAAATGGGACTGCAAAGGATATAATTTTTAGAAAGTGAAGGGATATCAAAGATGGCCTTTTCTCATTTCAAGCAAGGTCAGTTAAAAACCGATAAAGCTAGTGACCCGGCTGGGCAACATAAAGCACGCGTGAATTAAATCACGCATGCATGTGCAGGTAAAGGGGGTGAATTAAAATGAAAAGTGGGGGAACTGAAGTCTACTTACCTGGTTCTGGCAAAACCGAAGGCAGCACTGACACTGGTTCTGGTCGTGGTGGCTTTCCTTTGCTTATGTTTTTCCCTTCTGCTTGTCTCCTTCTGTGCTCACTTTTCTACGTTGCCTCTTCGTTTTACTCAGCGACTTTTGAAACCAAGAAGACGATAGAGAGGCCGGCCCGCTGTGAATTGGTTGTTGATTCTGGGTTTTTTTGCAGGGACGAAATCTGGGTTGATGTTTCAGTTCTTCTCCGTATTTTCTTTTTTGGTTGTGTTTTGTTTGCTCTGTTTTTCTTTGGGTTAATTGCTCTATTTTTCTAGGTTTTTTTTGTTGCTGTCGGGTGCTGTGAGTCGCTCTGTTTCTGGGTTAATCTCCTTGTGTTTTTTTTCGGGGGTCCCCCTTCTCTCCAGTTTTGCTCTCCTTTTATAGAACCAGCGGCAGCCTCGGTGGTGGTAATCGGCTGGCCCTTCCCCTAAATGCTCCGTAACCGACGCCTTTAATGGAGAAAACATCCGCGCCAACGGACGAAATGTCTCTGCCTTTAATGGCATAGAGCCGTTGCAGAGACGGTGAACAGTTGTCACAAAACGACCCCGTTTTGCTGGCTGCGAATTTGGTCCTTGTGATACTTCTAATTTTGCAATCAAACCCCTGGTTAAAATATAATTGGATCCTTACCTTTCTGCGCCATTTTCAAGTTGGTCCTTCGATTTTAATTTTTCATTTTGGACCCCAATTAAAACCCTAAACTTTGATATTTCTTTGATTAAGTCCCTGATTGGATTAATTAAATTAACTTCAAGCTTAATTAAGTCCCAAACGTTAATATTTCTCCAATTAAAACCCTTGATTGGATGAATTAAATTAATTCCAAGCTTAATTAAGTCTCAAAACTTATTAATTCTCCAATTAAATCCTTGATTGGATGAATTAAATTAATTTCAAGCTTAATTAAGTCTAAAAATTTATCAATTCTCCAATTAAACCCTTAATTGGATTAAATAAATTAATTTCAAGCTTAATTAGATTAATTCCAAAGTTTAATTAAACTCCAAAACTTCCATTCATACTACCCTTAACCCAAAATTTAATTCATTCTTCATTTATTTTATTTTACTTGTTTTTTCATCATCATTATTATTTTTTCATCAATTTTTTCTTTTTCAATAAATAAAATAATAATAATAATAAAAATAAAATGGTCAAAAATTGGGTTATGACAATGTGAGTTGAAAATTTAAAATATTAATTAAATTCTAAGGCTTGAATAAATCAGTTATTAAATCCCCGAATATATGTAGAAACTTGTTCTTACATTTTCATGGAAAATACAACTTGATTTTATTTGTCTTTGAGATATTTAACCATTTTTAAATTAACAATCAATTCTTTTCGTCAACATTAATTAAATTCTAAGGCTTGAATAAATCAGTTATTAAATCCCCGAATATGTGTAGAAACTTGTCCTTACATTTTCGTGAAAAATACAACTTGATTTTATTTGTCCTTTAGATATTTAACTATAAATAAATTTAACAAATAATTATTTTTGTGCTTTTTTTTTATTTTTTATAATTCAATAACATAAATAAAAAAAACAAACAAACACACACAACTTTTTTTTTCATTATTTATTCTTTTCTTTTCTTTTCTTTTCTTTTTTTTTCATCACATTTATACAATAAAACAAATAACAAAAATTCAAAACAAATCAAATACAATAATATTTAAATACACACAGCATCTAGAGATTACAAAAGGAAACAGGAAATCCTCCGGAACAGTGCTGCACAGCCTTAGTGCCATCTGAACAGTGGCGGCGCGTGGGTGCACTCGCCGCCCAAAAAAAACCGTGGATCAGGGGGCTGTGCTAGCCTCCTTCCCTCTTCCCTCTTCCCTTCCTTGTCGTCGGTGGGAAACCAAATCGCCTGCAAACACACAAAAAAACGCAGCAACAGTCTGTTTTAATTTTTTTCTTTATTTCAAAATCTGCTTCGTTTTTTTCTTTTCTTGATCTGCCCCGTTTCTCCTTTCTTCTTCTGGGTTCAGCGGCTGCTGGTGACTGGAAAGCTGTTGGCGATTGTGCTCCTGTCATGTCTGGCCGGCGGAGCTGGAGGAGGAAAAAGTGTTGGCTGATCGTCGGCTTCGGTTGGAAACAACGCTGGATCGGGGGGCGCCGCCGTGTGGGGACTGTCGTGGAGGGCAGATCTGTGGCTAGTTGAAGACGGCGCTGCTGTGGTTGATGGAGTGAACGACGCCGATGGGATGAGGAGACGTCGCTGCTGGGCCTCCGTTCGGTTCGTCCCTTGCTCCTGCAACTAAGAGGGAAAAGAAAGAGGCTAAAGGACAATGAGGGCTGAGTTGGTGGTTGAAGAGAATGAGGGGATTGAGAGGTTGCAGGAGATGGGTGAAGGGCGGCTGTGAGTGACTCCGGGTGGGGAGAAGAAAGAAAGAAAAAATAATAATAATAAGGTGGGGGTCAGTTGTGGGTTACGGTGGAAGCTGAGAGAAGGAGAAATGGCTTCGGGGGAGATGACGGGGAGATGGGGGAAAGGGCTGTGGCTTTCCTCCTTTGTAAAGGTTGGGGTCGCCGGCTTCAAGAGTGGCTGGTCTGAGGGAGATGAAAAGAATTTGTGGCTGAGACTTTCGGTTTCAGAGGGAGAGGGGCCAAGAGAGAGGCTGTGAGGCTGGTTTATGAGGGGAAAGAGACGAAAATTAAAAAGCTAAGGGGCTGTCTTCGTTTTTGCATAGGGCGAGGGAGAGTGGGAGCAGATGGTGAGGGGGAGCTGCTGTATATTGATGACCGTGAGAGGGAGCGTATGTGGTCGCCTGGAAACAAGGAAAAGAAGACCAACTGGGTGGGGGCTGACTCCCTGATTTTCAGCTAAAAGAGAAGGATCAAATGTTCTTGGGCCAGGGGGAGCGGCTGGTTTCGGGTGAAGAGAAAAAAAAATTCTTAGGTTGCCTCTTTTTTTTGTGTTGACTCTCCCTCCAATATTCAAAATTCCTTATACATGGGCAAAAATATTGTTTGGGCCTTCAAATTGGTCCCTTAACTTTCTTTTTTTTTTGTAAAATTTGATTTTTCTTGTTTTTTTGTATTTTTTTAAAAACGAGCAATATCAACGTCGACTCGATGAGGAAAATCAATGATTTTAAAAAACAACGCGTGAAAAGTCGAACGCGTTTGAAAATCTTTTAAAAAATTAAATTCTTTTTAGACGACGCTGAAAATGCTAAAATGACGCAAATATATTAAAAAAACATATTTTTTTGGATTTTCATTGTTTTTCTCTATTTTTGGATTTTTTTTTTGAAAATATATCAAAAACATGGGTCAAAAATTGGGTAGCAACAAAGGATATGCCTGTTTTTGTGTTCTGCCACACCATTTTGTTGTGGAGTGCGTGGGCAAGTAGTCTCATGGAGAATACCATTGTTTTGAAAGAAACTCAAGAGTTCAGAGTTAAGATATTCTCCACCATTGTCTGATTGAATAATCTTCACCGGCAGGGAGAACTAAGTGCACACCATGCGATAAAAAATTGGGAATATATTACGCACATCACTCTTGTGTCGCATAGTATATAACCAAGTCATTCTGGTGCAATCATCGACAAATGTAAGAAACCATCGAATTCCAGATTGGGAAGTAATTGGAGCAGGTCCCTAAACATCAGAGTGGATTAATTCAAAAGGCTTTGTTCTTTTATTCAAGTTTACAGGATATGAAGTTCGATAGCTCTTGGCCAAGATGCAAACATTACACTTAAGAGAGGAACTTGGACCCAGAATGTCATCAAAGAGGGAAGGAAATAATTTTTTAAGTAGCCAAAGGATGCATGACCCCATTGGCTGTCATGACCTTTTCCTTAGACGGGGGAGTCATGTATTGAAATAATGATTTGTTATACATCATATGATCTGTGGCACCCGAGTCAATGATGCAACCTGTATCATGAACCGTGGATGTTGACAAAACCACTCCAGTTTTACCTGTCGCTGAAGTTTGGTCAGTTTTCACTAAGGAGAGTAATTCATCCGGTTTAGTGTGGTCTTTTTTGCTTATTGCCATGGCAGCAAAACTGGAAGGAATTTCTGTTGTAGTGGTTAATTTTGCTTGGACTCAACGTTTATTGCTTCTTGCTTTACTTTACTTCTGTTTTTCTAGAAACCAGTCAGGGTAGCCATGAATCTCAAAACAAGTGTCTCTGGTATGGCGACTTCCATTACAATGGTTGCGGCGCAATTTATCTTTTTTTTTCTTCCTTAATAGCTCGCAGAGTGCGCAAGTTAGAAGGGGTGGTGGATTCGAAAATCATTGCAATTGATGAACCTTCACCAGTGTTCTTTGCTCCCAGCATGGTGACTTGTCCCTAAGCCTCCCGTCGAATTGTATTGAAGCACTCTTCAATACTTGGAACATATTTTTTTCGAAGGAGATCACGGTGTATTGAATCAAAAACTTCATCCAAACCTGCGAGAAAGTCATAGATCCGGTCCTTTTGAATTTCTTGTCTGGTTCTAAGATCTGCAGCACATATCATCTTAATTGGTCGTCGCTTATCAATTTCCTGCCACACACTATTCAGCTCTGCGTAATCGCCCATTCTGTTTCATCCTCATGGCTTTGCAACGTAGCTCATAGAATTGCGACTTGTTAGCCCCATCATAGAAGGTTTGAGTGACACTATCCCAGATTTCCTTGGCTGATGACAGGTCTATAAATACACCAATAAGATGAGGCTCCATGGTTTTCAACAACCATCCTCGTACCACTGCATCTTCAGTGCACCACTTTGAGTAACCAGAATTTCCTTCTTCCACTCTAGCATTCTGCCCAGTTAAGTAGCCAAGTTTGTTGTATCCAGCAGCATGCAGTTCAAGCATACATGACCAGATTTTGAAGTTTGTCTCATTCAATTTAAATCCAAAGGGTAAGGTGTTTAGGTTAAGTGTTTCAGCAGAGAATGAAGTTTGGTTTATAGGGATAATAGAAGTATTTGTGTCATCCATGGTTGGTCTCTTGTTTCAATACCAATTCCCAAGAGAAGATTAATGTGGCGGCTGAAAAGTTAAAGGAAGATTTTAGCTTTCAACCTTGCTCTGATACCATGTTACTTTTAAGGCTTTAGGGTTGGATGTATACTCTGCATCTATTTCTTCTCATGTGGAGGGATGCCTTATATAGGCAAATATATATGTTGGTTACATCTTTCCTTTTCTAAAAGGAATGCTGCAATGTATATCCTTTCAGGACTCCTATAGAGTATGTCTTTTATATATAGAAAACTACCCTCTAATTCGGCTAATTACATGTTAACATTATATTATTATTTCACATATTTTTTTAAATAAAAACTCTTTAAACTTAAAATTTACACATGTTTATACTATAACATGTTATTAATTAGATTTTAATTAGCTTTCACAACTACAAGGTATAAAGAATAGCCTCTGATTGTCCGAGGGCCTGGTGATGGGGCTCAAGTAACAGCTGGTGGAATATTCAGCGACATATTACGACTGACCTCTTATCTTGGATCTCCATCATAGTAGCATTGATTTTCTTAGTTATCAGTTGGTCTTGACTCATTTTGCCTTCTTTCTAGTTATGCTTTTCTGCAAACGTAGTGCTGTTAGTGCTCAACCTGTCATGCACTGTAATTGTTCTCGTAAAATACAAGCTTAGTTTTGCCAACATATAAACATATGATTGACCTTTCCTTAATTTCTTCCATCAGGTCTTGTAGATCCTGGAAAGTTGAAAATGGTAAATGTCACAACTTTAATAATTACGAGGTTTCCATGCATTTCATTCTGGAAAAAAATACTTTAATAATTAAATAGTTATGAGCTCAAATCTCACAACTCTCATTGTAATTAATAAAAATTAAGCATAAGGTAGTGTAAGTTTATACAAGTGTCAAGTCCAAAGAGCTTTCACTTGAGGGAGTGTGTTACTGAGTAATATAAACTATTCTTACGACTTTACATAATAGCTTAAGCTTGTTGTAACCCATTTTTGGGTCCCCACAAAAATAATAAATAAATAATAAGTAAAAAAAAAATGAATAGTGTCTTCCCGCATGCTGCTAGAGCCCCGCGCCACATGACTGGAAAACAGCACAGCCGCCCGACAATAGGCCGCTCCCCACGCGCATCAACAGCCCGCTCCCTTCTAGCCTATAAATACTGCTCTTGACACCAGCAACAGAGAGGAGGGGGGGCTTTTTTTGGAACAAGGGACGAGAGAGGGAGAACACGGGGAACAAAAGAGAGAAGGAAAATAGAGGGGAAGAGAATAACTATAACCTCTCTCTTTCTCTCTATCCCCACCGTTTGAAATAATACTGCCACCGCCCACCTTGTTCGTAGAACCACCGCTTGGAAGAAGAAGTAGAGAAGCAAGGTGACTAGATAAAGAGAAGAAACAACACAGAAGCAGCAAAGAAGAGGAAGGCCGGCCACCAGCTACCATTGCCATCTCAGTCAACAACAGCCCTGTGAAAAGCGGAAGGAAGAAATGAAAACAAAGGAGAACAGAGCTGAAGAGAAAAACGCACAGAAGAAGAGGAAGAAGGGTTGGCCACCATCCAGGCCACTTCCCAGGCTGCCACCACCAGCATCTCCACGAAGCTGTTAAAGAAAGAGAAGAACCTTGTTGACAGAGGGAGCAAAGGAAATAAAGAGAAGAAGCAGCGCCAAAACAGTAAGGAAGAGGAAGAGGAGCCGCAGCAACACCACCGCCAAACCAGCCACTGCCACCGTCAGCACCACCGTGAGCCCTCGTCGGCTTCCTCCCACCGCCACCAGCATCACTGTGAGTGTTCGACATCGTCTTCGCTCCTTTCGGTTCCACGTCCAGGTAAGCGTTTTGCGTCTCTGTTCATGTGATTTCCTTTAGCATTTTCACTGTGCAAGTGAATTATAATTCACTTGAACAGTACCATATATTACTATGCGTGGTTTCTTTTGCATGTTACTATACGTGGTTTCCTTTTGCATTTTTACTGTTCATAGCGAATTATAATTCACTTCAACAGTACCATTTGTATATGGTACTAAGCATGCACACGTGAGCTTCCACCCAGGACACTGGCTCGGGCCACTGACCCGGTTAGGCTTGCTGGGTCCAGCCCAGCCATATGGGCCAAACGAGGCCCAACCTAAAAAAATTTTATTAAAAAAAAATTAAAAATTATTAAAAAATTATTTCAAAGAATTTGTGATTTTTCTGCAATTTTATTACTGTATTTTGATCAATATCGATTTGTATTTTTATACTGTAAAGATACAAATCCGGTATTAAAATACCCGGTTTTCATCAACAAAAAAATGTTTATTAAAAGAAATGTTTTTGTTTTCATGCATACAACCAATACCCTAACATGTTTCGAATGTTTTATATATATATATACAAAAAATATCGAAAGTTTTGAAAAATGTGTTTTCGCATGGATTTCTTAAACACAACAAAAATTGTTTTTTCTTATATTTCTGGATTTTACAACATGTTTGTAAAACTCCAAAGGGTATTGGCCAATATTCCAAAAAATACAAAAATCTTATTTTGGGTAGGGGGAATTCATCTATTATTCACCGCTAATGTTTGGATAAAGAAATCCTTAAAGGATGAATATCCAAAATATTATTGGGAGTAATAAATCCGCACACATCATTGAAAGAAGCCTTGATTATAATCGAGGATATTTCAACTTTTGTCTCCATGGTTTACTAGCTGTGAAAGTATGAAATACTAAGGCAAAACGAGGCTTTTAAAGCACTCTGAATTTCCTTAGATTTCTAAATCTTGGTCCTTTTTTCTTTGTGATTTACGAGTCGCAAACTCTTGAAATACTAAGGGAAATTGAGCTTTCAAAGCACATGGAATCTCCTTGGATTTCTATCCAAATAAAATTTTATTTGAATCAAACCTAGAAAAACTGATGGGATTAGAAAACACCAACACCATAGCAATTATAGAGCAAACCAAACACCAAGCAGCTTACCTTAGGTAAGGCGTACTAGGGGTGCTAATACCTTCCCTTTACGCAACCAGTCCATTGCCTTAGAATCTCTGAAAGACCAGTTAGGGTTCCTAGTGACCAAAATACTAGGTGGCGACTCCAAAGAAACAAATCAAGCAAAAACAAATGAAAAAAATCGCCAGCCGATGCCGCGCGGAGGATTTTTTTTGACGTGCGACAAAGCTATTGAATTGAATTTGTTCTTTGATATAGTATCATAGTCTTATTCACCAAATGATTATAAGTTCGAATCTCACCTCCCTCATTCTCTTTTCCAATTAAAATCTAATTACTAATGCAAGATAGTGTGCAACTGTGCAAGTTTCAAGCTCTGCTTAAGCTTTTAGGTGAGATGGTTCTTTAACATAGTATCATGGCCTTGATGATTAAAAGATCAGAAGTTTAATCTCATCATTCGTATCCTCTCTTTGAATTATTAGCACTTTACAAGGTCTCCTTGAAATAAGTATAAGCAAATTCTGATAACTTTGTGGACTTACAAATATATATATGCATTGATGTAGAGGTAGATCCACAATCTCAAACGAAGCTAGATGGATCATAGTGTCAATACCTGCATAATAATTATTTTGAATTGATCGAACATGAGGAGGGGTATTTGAGGCACTAGAAACCTGAGATAATAAACTATCAGAATCCTCAAAAAAATGATCTATACGAATAAGATCAAATCTAGTCATGCTATGAGTAGTGGATGGAATGGAAAAGAAAAGTATATGCTCAAGAAAGATAACATATGACATGATACATAAAGTTTATAAGTTATTAGATTAAAATAACAATACTCCTTTTTACCTTCACCATAATCAAGAAATACACAAATAGAAGATTAAGAGGATAACTTACTGCATTCTACATGAGGACAAAAAACAAAACAAGTACAACTAAAAACTCTAAAGAAAGAATAATCAGGGACATACCTATATAACTTTTCAAAATAAGATAAACCTGAAATACGAGAAGATGGAATTGTATTAATCAAACAGTAAGAATAACTTTGCCTTAAAACACACTAGAATCTAAAGCAGACAACAAAAGTCTTTATTCCTTGTACTTGTAATTAACAATATATATATATATATATATATATATATATGGAAGGCCACTTGAAGATCATATATTGTGATTTATCTTCATTGTTTGTGACCAATCATTAAGTAAGAAATTAAAATGCATGTGTTTTCCACAACTAACATTGTGCATCCTCTCATATTTTATTATGGATAGGTAGATCCATAAATTTTCTTTTCCTTTAATTTAATCCTTACATTTTTTTTATGCGATTGCATCCTTTCTAAGCCAAATTTATAGGCAATTGAGTTGAACTTGTTGACTAAGATTAATTTAAAAGACATAGAAACAAAGTAGAAAACACACCATAAATAAGTGATAGTTTCAAAGTTCACAAGAATCTCAACTCTTCCTTTTGGTATACTGGTGTTGATCTATACAGAAATCATGAATGCATTTCGGCATGGTCTGCTTAATTTCTGATTTAGTGTGAGTTTGTTTTTTGCTTGGCCTGATAGTAGGGTTATAGGTTTTCTTGTATTCATTTATTGTATTTAGGTTGATGCCTAGGCTACAATCTATGTAGCTAAAGCTAAAGCCCTGCTCGCACTGTTTATTCTTTCTCTTTTATATTATATCTATTCTCGATTTCAACAAAAAAAAAAGTTTCAAAGTTCACATTAAAAATTAATTTAGTCCTCATACTTTAAAAATTATATATATCTAGTACCTTAATATTTTTTCAATATAATTTTGGTATAAAAGTATATTTTTATTATTTTTTAGTCCCTAATTGAAAGAGAAGAGAGAGAGGACGCCAGATTCTGGTGGTAGAGAGAAAAAAATATATATGTTAGCACCGATTTAGGTAATCAAAAAGATCAATATTTGTGTCAAATGGTTCCATTTAATGAGAAAAGTTCGTAATAAATGTTTTTTTCACCTTTAAAGTTCATGAAAAAAAAAACATATTCGAGCTCGAGTAGATTTTTTGTTTAAGATTAATTTTGGTTTTTTCAATATATGGATAGGTTTATCACGATTTCTAAAATATTTTATGTGTTTTAGGTAAAAAATGGATTGAAAAACATGTTTTTAAGTTAAAAAAAAAAAACTTAATTATGAAATTAGCTGCCTAAGTGATATATTATTTGATATTCTATTTATAAGATGGAAATTTGAATTCAGAGTTCAATATTTTACGGCTGTCAATTAAGCTATTTGGAGTTTTTACTTTTTTTCTCCTAGGGCTGTCAATTATATTTCTTGTGTACAAGTGACGGAATGATATGGGAGAGAGCAGATACAAGGACGAATGGATAAGTGCTAATGATTTTTATTTATATAGAGAGGTTACATTAATTAGCACGCTAGTATATATAGTAAGGATTTAGATGCAGCAGAAGCCAGGGAAGGACGGGACTCTCCATATTTATTGCAGATCATACAAGGCAGGAGAAAGACGAGGAGTGAGAAGGGCTTTTAAAGGTGTGGCTTTGACGTTGGTTAGTCCACCGGTTTCAGTCATATCAACCGGTGCATCATCCAGAGTCTCTATGTCGAACCCATGCAGCAAAGTAGCAAGTGCAAGGTTCAGGACTTGAAGGGCAAACGAGACTCCAGGGCACATTCTTCTTCCGCTACCAAATGGAATCAACTCAAAATGTTGGCCTCGAAAATCACAATCCTTGTGAGTAGTCAGAAACCTTTCTGGTTGAAACTCATTAGGGTCCGACCACACTTGTGGATCTCGGTGAATCTTTGAGAGATTTGTGAATAGGCGCGTGCCAGCAGGAATATGGTAGCCACCTACGGTACATTCCTCCATGGATTCATGGGGTAGAGACAGTGGTACAGCGGGATATAAACGAAAAGTTTCCTTGATAATAGCTTGTAAGTAGACCAAGTTTTTCATGTCAGACTCCTTCACTTGCCTTTCTCTACCAACATGCATGTCTAGTTCATCTTGTGCTTTCTTTAAGACCTCGCGATTGTTTAGTAGTAAAGAAAGAGTCCAAGTTAATGTAACTGATGTAGTGTCTGATGCTGCCAGAATAAGAGTCTGTGAAATATTCAAGAAAATAATTATTTGCAAATTTACTTGTTTAAAGTAATGTCCAAGTTAAATTAACTAATTAATTAAGAGTTTTAATGATTACCAATGTATGTAACTCAATTGTGGATTTGGGTAAACAAATCTAAACTTTAAAAAAAAAAAAAAGAAGAAGAAGAAGAAGAAGCCTAAATTCATCAAACATGGATTATAACAAAAACAATAACTGCTTTTAATCCGACAGGGCAAACGATTCTAAAAGTTCGTTTCCATAGGGTATTGGTTGGCTATAACCAGCCAAAATTGAGAAGACACTAAAATCAGAACTAGAAATTGTTGTTTTAATATATTTTTTTAATTAATTTTGAATTTTAATTATTTTTTCTATTTAGTTTTGAATTTTTATTTCTAGATCAGTGTTTATCACTGGATAAAATTATGCGCCAGCAAGCCCGCAAGTTTTAACTTCAGGAATAGTTGTTGAGAAAGCTTGTGGCCTTTATTTACCATGGCAACCTACGTATATCCTTAACAAGTTTATCTTTAGCTGAGGATGGTACTCCTTATCGAAGTTTCATTATAAATTAATATGGCATCATCATCAAAACAAGGTATGAGCTAATGTTTCTTCACACAATCATTATTCATTTTTTTTAATATTAAATTTATATATATATATATATATACACACACACACACACACCAGTCCATTAATGTTATACCATAAGTTTATAGAAAAATAGCATACCAGACATGTAGCCTTAGTGATGGTATCAGCACTGCGATTAGAAAGCTCTTTAGCATCATCCAAGTCGACGGACAGCATCAAATCCATGAAATCATCTTCTCCCTTGGCTGTCCCAGAAGCTTTCTTCTGCTTGTGCTCTTCTAACCATTTTTCAACCGCATGGTCTAGATTTTTTGCTGTCCTTTTCATTGCCTTCTCAGCTCCTCCCAAATCCAACCATCTTAAAAATGGAAGTGCGTCAGACACTACAAACATTCCTGACAATTCTAAAAATTTCCTCAGTGAATCCCTCCATTCATCGCTCGGCTTTTCCTCTCCAGGGCTTGCATAATCCACATATCGCTTGCTAACAATTATCTTCAATATAACGTTTAAAGTTATGTCACTAAACCATCTCTTCATCTCCACCAAAAGCTTTTGTGAATTACTTTTGTTCCCGATCCATTGCTGGTATAACGCTCCTACAGCATCCCTCACCTCATCCTCTCGAACATGTCTGAACATCTCCAGTCGATGATTAGAGAGAACCTCAAGAGTGACTATCTTGCGCATCAGACGCCAATAAGTGCCGTAGGGGCTAAAACTAAGCATGCTGTAATTGTAGCCCAAGATATCCATTGCAAGAGTTTTAGGTCGAGTAGCGAAAGCTTTGTCATTGGTCCTTAGACACTCCTTGGCCATCTCCCAGTTACTCACTATCAAAGTTCGATGGACTCCAAGCTTCACGGTGAATATCGGACCATACTTGTCAGCCAAGTTTCCCAACGTTATATGGGGCGGTTGTGAGCCTGCTAGTAGATGGAGATGGCCAATAAGGGGCCATGCACCGGCAGCTTCCGGCGGTGCTCTCTTCTTGCTTATCTCCTTTCCTGGAATCCGAAACAAATAGTAGATCGAGGGCGTAATAAAGGCAAACAGAGTAAGTACAGCAGTTGCTAAGAACTGAAAGGGGAAATCCATGAATTGGTTTGGAGCTATGTAGTGATCGATCAAACATTCAAAATTATATGTAGTACCTATGATATTGTGGATGTGTATAAGATGTTCGATTCGATATTTGATAAACGGGTCCCGCGTCAGCCATGCATACCTATCATCTTGTTTGTCTTTACTGCGTATATATCGATAATTTGACATCTAGGATTTCAATAAGAGATGCGGTATCAGTAGATTTGATTTAATAAATTATAAATGTCAATAATTGTTAATTATTTTAAAAAATAAATTAAACAGTTCTATTTATTCCTGCACTAGACTTTAATACTAATACGTAGAAAGTATCCTTATTAAAAGATATAAGGGCAATATAGAATTTAATTAGCGTTGATATTTTCAAACTAGCATTAGCCGACGGCAGCAAGATACTATAATTTATTGGCAAACGTGCTCACAAAATTGATTTGGAAATTAACTTATTATACCTAGTTAGAAGAGAATTGAGAATTAACCAATGAGGCCTACGGTCTGCCTAGCTTTCTTTCTTACAGTCAGGAAAAGTCTTTGTGTTTCATTAAACAAATAAGTGGGTTTTGAAATTCATGGTGGCTTCGATTTTGGATTGGATTCCTTGATTTGACAGGTATTATTGAAAATCTTTACATGGATTTATTTAGAATCTTTTCTTGAGCAATGTTGTTCAAGTAATGCCGACAAAAGAATTTGGACTTTTGTTCAAGTAAAGCCGGCAAAAGAATGTGGACTTGCATTTGTTCGAACTTGTGTCTTGCCTAAATTTAGTGAGAGATAACTGAGAAGAAAAAACTTATTTTGAATTTTTTAAAAGCTTTGATTTTTTATTATTTTGGTTAAATTAGTCAAACAAAAATTAATAAAGCTATTTTAGACATTTCAGCGGTAAAACAATTAATTTAGTGATGCCAATAGCCATTCTCTGAATAATTTTCATTTAAGCTGATTTTGGATGAATCCTACCCTAGATTACGGGCAATCGCAATTATAGTTAGTGCCTAAGTAAGATCCCACTATTAAAAAAAAATTCATTATCCCTATTTTTTTTTTGTACCATGAATATATTATTGGATGCGATCAATAAATGGATGATCATTTTTATAAGCTATACCATGAAAAAAAAATCTGTTAATTTGAGGTCCACATTTAATCACACATTTATATATAAATGGAAAAATATAATTAGTAGGATTCGAAGCACGAATATTTTATTTTTCTAATTGAATCTTTATCAATTGACTATTATTAGTTTAGCTATTCACTTGCTACTTTGCCCTCTTATATTTTGGTTTTTTTATATATTCATTTTTCTTTCTTTCGCTTTGTAGGTTTTTTGTTCTTTATTGTTATCTCCTTTTCGTCTTAGGTATGCATCTACTAGGTTATCCCAAGAAAAAAAAAATTGTGATGCCTCATATTAAAAAAAAAATGAGTATTTCATGTAAGGGATTATAACAAATGGTTTAATGACTTCTGTGCAGTGTAAATTCCTTACGACTCAGGAGGACAAAGTTTAACTCGGTACTCTAGAACTTATAAATCATATATGGTGATGATATTTTAAAATAAAGTATGCTTGAAAATAGGGTTTTTTGTGTTTGGATAATAAGCAATTATGTATTCATGTCAATATTTAATTTTTCAAAACTTAGAAAGTGGATGATTGGTGGTACATAGAAGACCTAACACTTGCAAAACAGTCTCTTTTTATGAGGTTTAGAGACCTTCAGTCTCTTTTTGTGGCAGTTTATCAGACTCATATCCGCTTAGGCTCAGTATGTAATTGAACCCAATGAGATTGGGTTCCGCAGCTCGACAGACCCTTGTTTATTTGGGTTTTGCACGTAGCTGAACCAAAGAATATTGGATCCAGCAACTCACTAGATCCATGTTTGCTTGGGCTCGACGCGTAATTGAACTTAAGAATGTTGGATCTGGCAATTCACCAGATTCATGTTCACTTGGGCTTGACGTGTAGATAAACCCAAGAATGTTAGAACTGACAGTTGGTTAGACCCATGTCTTTTTAGGCTTAGCATGTAGCTAAACCTAATGATGTTTGATTTAGCAATTCGTCAGACTCGTGTCTATTTAGGCTCAACGTGTAACTTAACACAGACTCATGCCTACTTGGGATCAGCAAGTAGTTGGACCTATGGACATTGGGTCTGGCAACTCGCTAGACTCATGTCCGCTCAGGCTCAGCACACAGCTAAACCCAGGATGTTGGGTTTAACAACTCTCTAGATCCATATCTGCTTAGTCTTAGTGTGTAGTTAAACCCAAGAATATTGAATCCGATGGCTTGTTAAACTCATATTAGGCCTGGTGGTATGGCTACCAGACCCTAGGCACTAGGGCTTGGCATGGCTGTCAAACCCAAGGCGCTCGGGTCAAGCATGGCAGCCAGACCTCAACGCCTTAGATCCGAAAAAGCTGTCAGACCTATGTGGCATGGGTATGGCATTGGGTCTGGCAAAGGCATCAGACCCAAGTTCTTTGGGTTTGGGAGGGGATGTCATACCCAAGTTCCCCTTACGCCTTGGGTCTAGAAAAGTTGTCAGATCTAGGCATCATGAGTCTAGCAGGGCGCCAAACCCATGTTCCTTGGGTTTGTGAGGGGATGTCATATCCAAGGAACTTGAGTTTGGCTAAGAACTTAGGCCTAGCAATGGCGCTTTTGCCAAACCCAAGTTTGTAAATAAATAATCTTTTGAGATTATGCCATTTTAGATATATATAATTTGTATAACATCCAATTAGAAAATATTTAGTTTTGACACTAAAAATTGACATGTAAAGAGACTTTAATCATTGAAATAAATAAAATAAATACAATGGCTTTGCAGCACGACCCAATTTTCTTGGGTCCGGCTACAATGCTCTTGGTTCTGGTGATGTAGGCGGACCCGAGTCTCTTGGGTCTAGTGTTGCAATCGGACTTAATGCTGGACCCAAGGCTCTTGGGTCAGGCTTTACAGCCGGACTCGATGTTTTTAGATTTAGCGTTAGAGGGTCTAGCTTCCTACCCGATCCAAGTTACTTGGGCAAATCCAAATAACTTGGGTCTCGCAGCGGCATCAGCATATGTTGTGATTGTTTGATTAGGGAAGAAGATGAATTGTTCACTCTCTTTCTCTCCCAGTTCATCTGCTTAAAAAGGGTTGGGTAGGAAAATGGATAGAAGAGGAAGACATAAGATAAGAACAAGCAACAATGGCTGAGGTGGTGTCTGGAAAAACTAACGACAATATTTGGATGGTGATTATGCAAGAACACTCTCCATGGCTGACGCATGGAATTATCCCTGCTAACTAGGAGGTAACGGCTACGTTTTGAAATACCAGTTCATTGAAAACGGCAGCGTTTAAAGACCAGGCAATTATTGGAGGAAAAAAGACATGGTATTGAGGTGCAGATTTGGGACATGGTCAAAACCAGTCCAGATCTTTTGAATTCCAATTTCAAATGCATTTGATCTTTAAATTTTGGTATTGCTTCTATAAATTGCAATTAATTACAGGTCATATGAATTCATGGCTCAATTAAGAGATGAACAAATATTAGGAGAGATTTCAGTTAATTTATTACACAACTCCAATGCTATTTAAAAAACATTCATTTATTTTTGTATTTTAAAAATACTTTTAAAAAAAAAATTTATTTTTTTATTTTAAATTAATTTTTTAATATTTTTAAATCATTTTAATATATGTCGCACCCGACATCGCGGCGGCTCTAAAAATAATTCTCTTGAATTATGGAAAAAGAACATATTCGTGGCATCTGGTTCTTTAGGGGAAAAGGTCTTGTTTAAGGAGTCGCCACCTAGTATTATGGTCACTAGGAACCCTAACTGGTCAACAGAGATTCTATGGCTCGGGATTGGTTACGTAAAAGGGAAGATATTATCACCCCTTAAACGTTCTGCCTAAGGCAGACTGCATTGTTGGTTTTGTCTTAAATTGCTAAATGTTTATTAGTTTATGTTCTGATGATTTATTCACAATATTCCTGACTCTGGCGTCAGTGAATATTCAACTACGGATAATTCCAACTCTGGCGTTGGTAATTATTACGTAGTTAAAAAAATTAAATCTAGATTTTTTTTTTGTTTTTTTTTTATGTAGTAAAAAATAATAATAATAATTAAATCAGTGTTTTTATTCCTGACTCTGGCGTCAGTGAATAAATAAATTCATTTTTCATACATGCACATATATTTTTCTTGCCAAATAAAAAAAATATAATGAATAAAAATAATATAAACTTAGACCAGTATTTTATTCCCGACTCTGGCATTGGTGAATAAACCGGTAAATTTATATTTTTTTTTCCATGCATACACATATTTTTTCATTTTTTATTTCTACTTTTTTTTATTTTTTTTATTATTTATTTATATTTTTTGGGCCGGGCCCCGCTCAGCCCACATGTGGCTGGGCTGGACCCAGCCAGCCCAGCCCGGTCACTGGCCCAAGCCAGTGACCCGGCTGGGCAAAAAAAAAAAAGAAATAACAGCATGCATGAATAGATAGAGGAATTAAGGGAAATGAATTAAAATGCAAAGTAAACAGTAACCGGTGAATTAAAATGAAAAGCGGGAAGGAGAAGCTTACTTACCTGGTAGCTCCGACAACACCGAAGGCAGCAGCAACAATGGTTCTGGTCACAGTGGCTTTCTTCGGCTTATGTTCTTCCCTTCTGCATGTATGCTCTTTCCTTTTATGCTTCTTCGTTCTGCTGCCTCTGATTCTGCAGGCTAGTTGCTGAGGACTGTGAAGACGATAGTCAACGCCGGTTCTCGTCCCTGCCCTTTCGTCCGATGGGCTGAGTTTGCGTCTCCTTTGCTCCTGGTTTTAGAGTCTGTCACCCTCAGTTCTGAGATGAAGGGACAAAGGCAATGGTGGGGCTGCTCCTCGTCTCTGTGTCGTTCCTCTGCTTTTCTCTCCCCTCAGTTTTTCGTTCCCAGTCTCCTGCGTCTTCTGCCTCCTTTCTTTCTCCCCAGTTTTTTAGTTTCTTTTCTCTGGTTCTGTGATCCCCATGTTCGTGTTCCTTTTTCCTTGTCTCTCTCTCTCCCCTTGGTTCTGTCTTCCTGTCCAGTGCGTTTTCTTCTGGGTTTTGCTTCAGTTTTCTTCTCGGTTCCTTTTCTTTCCCCTGGGTTTTTTCTGCCACTGGTTCTGTGATCACCAGTGGCTTTTAGGTTCTGCCCTCTCTCTCTTTAACTCTCCAACCCCCTCCCCTGTGCGCATCCCTTCTCTGGTTTCTTATAGTCGGCGAATGGCATGCGTTTCCATTGGTAATGAAGACTCAAAAACATTTATTGCAGGAGCAGTGATGGCAGGAGCGTCCGTTTCTCTAGTTTGGTGAGCGGAAGAAGACGAACAGTTCCCCTGAAACGACGCTGTTTTTATGTTTAATGATTATTTGCGTTTTGGCCCTTGAAGTTTTAAACGTTTTGTAATTAAACCCCTGGTTTAAACTGTAATTGGCCCCCTGCATTTGCTCGCCATTTTCGATGTAATCCCTGGATTTTAATTTGTTGCAATCGTGCCCCAATTAAACTCCAAACTTTAATATTTCTTCAATTAAGTCCCTGATTTCATTAATTAAATCCAAAGTCCAATTAAGTCTCAAAACTTATCGATTCTCCAATTAGACCCTTAATTGGATTAAATTAATTCTAAGCTTAATTAAGTCTCAAAACTTATCAATTCTCCAATTAAACCCTTAATTGGATAAATTAAATTAATTCCAAGCTCAATTAAGTCTCAAAACTTATCAATTCTCCAATAAAACCCTTAACTGGATTAATTAAATTAATTTCAAGCTTAATTAGATTAATTCCAAAGTTTAATTAAACCCCAAAACTTCCAATCATTTTGCCATTAACCCAAATTTTAATTCATTCTTCATTTATTTCATTTTACTTATTTCTTCATTATCATTATTTTTTCATCATTTTCAGTAAATAAAATAATAATAATAAAAATAAAATGGTCAAAAATTGGGTTATGACAGTTGCCCCCTCTTTATAATATTTACTATGCAAAGATATTGGAAAATTTCATTTTTCTTTAGCTTTGTGTGGTAAATTTATAAAGAAAAGTAGATATAGAAAGAACCTTTTTTTTTATTCTTGAAAACTTTGAAAACAGTAGTTTGACACACGACCTTTACAGAGAGATGTGGAAATCAAGAAACAAGTCATTTGGAAGACGACCCACATTGTTTGTTTTTTTTTTTTTTTTTTTAAAAAAAAAAACAGTAAATTGACACACGACCTTTACAAAGGGGAAATTAAGAAATTTGGAAGACGACCCACCTTTTGTTTTTTTTTTAATGGATCAAATTGTTTTGGGCAACCTGCCCGATGATAAAAGAAACGCGAAGAATTTCGCGAATGGTCTAATTGTTCAAGGTGACCTGCCCGATGATTGAAAAAAAAATACGAGGATAATTTTATTTTAGGATGGTCATATTGTAATGGGTTACCTGCCCAGTTGGTATATTGTAATGGGTTACCACCCAGTTGGTCACATTGTAATGGGTTACCAACCCAGATGGTCACATTGTAATGGGTTACCTGCCCAGTTGGTATATTGTAATGGGTTACCACCCAGTTGGTCACATTGTAATGGGTTACCTGCCCAGTTGGTATATTGTAATGGGTTACCTGCCCAGTTGGTATATTGTAATGGGTTACCAACCCAGATGGTCACATTGTAATGGGTTACCTGCCCAGTTGGTATATTGTAATGGGTTACCACCCAGTTGGTCATATTGTAATGGGTTACCTGCCCAGTTGGTATATTGTAATGGGTTACCAACCCAGATGGTCACATTGTAATGGGTTACCTGCCCAGTTGGTATATTGTAATGGGTTACCAGCCCAGATGGTCACATTGTAATGGGTTACCTGCCCAGTTGGTCACATTGTAATGGGTTACCTGCCCAGTGGAAAAATACGAGGATTTTTCAGGATGGAAGCTCAAAGGAAATGAGGGCTCGGAGGCACACTTGAAAATAAATGAGGTGAGGGCTCAAAGGTGCACTCAAAAGGAGGTAGGATAGGAAATGCACTACCTTTGATGGTCGAGGGTTCGAAGGCGCACTCGAAAAAGGTGGAAAAACACAGAGATTTTTCAGGTGGCCTAATTCTCATGGGCGGCCTGCCCAGGATGAAAAATTCTCAAAAAATGAAAAATTTTCAAAAACAATTTCAATCTTGGCCATTTCAAGTTGGCCTTCCACTTGATGGATTCCGTTGGAATTTTCTCATATGAAATTTGCAAAACTCATTGTTCAATGTCTCGAAGTTTAGATGATATGCATGCATCTTTACCTGTTTTGAAATATAGGCCCCCATTTCTTCTTAGTCTTCTTGTTGCTTGACTGATGAGGACTTGCTACCTCTGATTCGGGTCATCTTTGTCACTTGGCTTCTAGCCCACTCGAGTTAGCCCATGTAAATCTATTTCCAGATTTGTTTGCACAACTCAGCCTTTATGGTGCCCATTGTGACCCACTTGCTTGCTAAAGATTTTTTTGACTCGTCAAATAATTTGAGAGGATCATTCATTACTCCTCGTTTCACTACTAGAAACATTCGGTGTCACTTGCTGAAAGGATCAAACTATATTTCATAAACCAAAATGCCCCCTTGTCTTGTTGTAGGAAATGTTCCATCTCCTTTTTCTAGAATTTTTCCTTCTAAGCACAATGTTGCCCCCTTGTATTGGTCATTGCCCCTAAGTGTGCTCTGTCGGCGACTTAGACAAATTATGGTTTTAAGAGGCCATTCTTTCATTTCTCTCCTTTTCAGTTTGGTGAAGGAATATGGGTCTAGAATGAATCTTGAAATCTTGATCTTGCATTTTGAAAACAAAAATTATTTTGATGTGAGTCTAAAACAATTTGCTTTTGAAATCTTGCAACTCCTTGGTTATTTTCTTTTTTCTTTTTGAAAAAGAGATTATTTGCTCTTGTGTTTGGCAATGATATCTTCGGTGAAAATACATCATGAGATGACCTTTTTTCAAAGTGAAGGGCTCGAGAAAAAGCTCGAGGTTTTGTTTGAGAAAAATTTGTCTCTTTTTGAACACTCATTTTTATCAGCATGAATAATAATGAATAGCTTATTCTTGAGGTCATGAATTTTATGAAAAAAATATTCTTTGCATTTTGAGAGCATTGTTTATTGTTCTAGGTTGCTTGCTTGCTTGATTAGAAAGGACTTCTACAGGTACGTAACGTAGGCTGTGGTTTTTGGCTATGAAAGAAATGGATTCATAAGGCTCAAAGAGTGTTTCAGGGTTTCAAAGACTGAAGATCACGATCAATAGTTTGACTTTTGGCGTCATTCATATTTTCTTTTGCCGCTCTTCTTTGATTTGCCCCTCTTTTTTCTTTTTCATTGCTTTGCTAGAGCATACTCATTTTATCTTAGTTATCACTTTTTCTTGTGATTTGGGCATGCCCCCTAGCATTTGAGTTTCTTGGGCTCTTTTGCCTTTTTGGCTTTCTCACGGCTTTTACTTTTTTCTCATTGAAATTTTCACTTGCCCCCAGTGTGGGGTGTGATCTTAGTCGGGATTTTTTTTTTAAAGAAAAATTATTTAGGCTCAAAAAGGGATCGCAAAGGATGTATTTATTTCAGAATGTGAAAGGAATAACAAAGATGGCCTTTCCTCATTTCAAGCGCAAGCAGTTAAGATCAATAAACTTTGACCTCATCCAGTATGATGGTTTGGTCTTTGCAAAGATGTATTTCATAAGTCATGCGAGTTCACTACATACCATTATTCATGCATTTAAAAACACATGTTTCAAGAGTCATGGGGTAAGGGTGTTTATTTATTTCTTTTTCTTTCTTCTTTTTAGAGTTTGGTCACCTTTATGAAGGAGTTGCTTGATTCAATTGTCATTCTACAAGTAGAACGTCAAAAATATCGTTTTTGAATAAACATCAAATTAATTTTTGAAATCAAAATGCCAGATCAATTTTTTCAAAACTCCAATAAGGAAACTGATTTTTGTTAAAAGAGATGAATTGCGTCTATGAGATCGCACAAGGCTTCAAAGATGTGTTTGTGAATCTTTGTAAGAAAACTCTCTCAGAAAAAAAATGAATAATGATAATCATAAACATGATTGAATGACAAACTCATTATTTCATTAAAACTTTAGAAAATAAGTTCAACAAGAAAGAACTTATGACTACATCTTGGGCTGTGAATACTGGCATGATAACATATAAAGGGGCTAAACATTTAGTGATCATTGGTTGGAATTTCTAGAATCAATCATTCATTCTCCTTGACAAGGGCATCTTTTCAACAATCCATTGAAGTCATTTGTAGATCATTCTTGACCTAATATCACCATAGCTTTATCTTCAAGATAGTTGATTTCTGAGAGTTGGTGTGAAGCAATTAACTATAGGAATGATAAGTGTCTTGGCAACCACCTTCAGTGAAATTGTTCTTCTCAGTCGGGTTAGCAATCTTACCTAACCTGATGGCTTGTTCAATCCTCTCCGCTATAACAACCAAGTCAGTAAAATGTTGTGCAGAGCTTCTAACCAGGTACTCAAAGTATGGAGCTTTAAAGGTGTTGGAAAATAAATTGATCATCTCTTTTTCCAACATGGGAGGATTAACTTGTGCAGCTACCTCACTCCATCTCCGGGCGTATTCTCTTATGGACTCCTTGTTGTTCTTCTCCATAGCTTGCAAGCTTAAACGATCAGGGCCCACATCTATATTGAACTTATATTGCCTCATGAAGGCATCAACTAAGTCCTTCCATTTTTTAACCTTGGTATTGTCCAACCGCATATACCAGGTGAGGGCAGCGTCACTCAAGCTGTCTTGGAAGAAATGAATCAGCAATTTCTCATCATCATGGGGAACCTTTTGCTACAAAGTCATGCCATTTGGTTTAAAGAATGCCGGGGCCACTTACCAAAGGGCTATGGTGACTTTGTTTCACGACATGATGCACAAAGAGATTGAAGTATACGTGGATGACATGGTTGCTAAATCTAAAGAGGGAGAGAATCATGTCCAAGTATTGAAGAAATTATTTGAAAGATTAAGGAAATATAAGTTGAGGCTTAACCCAGCAAGGTGTTCATTCGGGGTGAAATCCGGTAAGCTGTTGGGATTTGTGGTGAGTGACAAAGGGATAGAAGTGGATCCTGAAAAAGTAAAAGCTATTCAATCTATGCCACCTCCCAAAACTGAGAAGGAGGTGAGAGGTTTCTTAGGAAGGTTGAATTACATCGCTCGGTTTATATCCCATTTAACCGCGACTTGTGACCCGATCTTTCGTTTGTTGAGGAAGAAGAACCCTGGAATAATATGGAATGAAGAGTGTGATAAAGCTTTTGAGAAAATCAAGCAGTACTTGTTAAATCCACCTCTGCTTGTTCCTCCCGTACCAGAAAGGCCATTGATTTTATACCTAACAGTAACCGAAACAGCAATGGAATGTGTGCTTGGGCAACATGATGAAACCGGAAGAAAGGAAAGGGCCATTTATTACCTAAGCAAGAAGTTCACGGAATATGAGTCTAAGTATACTGTGATTGAGAAGCTGTGCTGCGCACTAGCATGGGCTACAAAGAGATTACGTCAGTATATGTTGTATCACACTACATGGTTAATTTCCAAGTTAGACCCATTAAGGTACATTTGTGAGAAACCTTATCTATCTAGCCGAATTGCAAGATGGCAAGTTCTTTTGGCTGAGTATGACATAGTATATATGACAAGGAAAGCCGTGAAAGGGAGTGTTATTGCCGATCACCTGGCTGACCATGCTATGGAAGATTATGAGCCGTTAAACTTTGACTTTCCCGATGAAGATGTGTTTGCAATCGAGGAAGAGAAATCAGATTGGTGGGTTATGTACTTTGATGATGCTGTAAATGTATGTGGTAACGGAGCAGGGGCAGTGATAATCTCTCCTGATAAGAAGCAGTATCCAGTTTCAGTTAAGCTGCAGTTCGGGTGCACCAATAACACGGCTGAGTATGAAGCTTGCATTCTTGGTTTAGAGGCTGCATTAGAGATGAACATCAAAAAGATAGATGTGTATGGAGACTCAATGTTGATCATTTGCCAAGTAAAAGGAGAATGGCAAACCAAAGAAGAGAAGTTAAGGCCTTACCAAGAATACCTGTCTCAGCTAGCTAAAGAATTCGAGGAAATAGAGTTCACCCATCTGGGAAGGGAAGGGAACCAGTTTGCAGATGCTTTGGCCACACTAGCATCTATGGCCAAGATAGACTTTGGGCACAAGGTACAGCCAGTACACATCAATATCAGAAATAACCCCGCTCATTGTTGCTCAGTCGAAAGAGAAGTGGATGGAAACCCGTGGTACCATGATATCAAGAATTTCATCCAAAACCATGCATATCCCATGGGGGCATCCAAAATCGACAAGAAGACCTTGAGAAGATTGGCAATGGATTTTTATCTTGATGGGGAGATTTTGTATAAGAAATCATCTGATGGGACTTTGTTGAGATGTTTGGATGAATTTGAGGCAAAAAGCACAGTACGGGAAGTCCATGAAGGGATTTGCTCAACTCATGCTAGTGGACATATGATGGCCAAGAAGATACAAAGAGCCAGGTACTTTTGGATGACATTAGAGAAGGATTGTATCGATTATGTCCGGAAATGTCATAAGTGCCAAGTATACAGTGACAAAATCAATGCTCCTCCGGCTCCTCTGTTTAATTTAACATCTCCATGGCCTTTCGCAATGTGGGGAATTGATGTGATTGGACCGGTAAATCCAAAAGCCAGTAATGGTCATAGGTTTATTCTAGTGGCTATCGACTACTTCACAAAATGGATAGAAGCTGGGTCATTTGCTCATATGACGCAAAAAGTGGTGAAGAAATTTATTGAGAGAGATTTAATCTGTCGGTATGGTCCACCAGAAAAGATTATAACGGATAATGCCTAAAATTTCAACGGCAAGATGATAATAGAGCTCTGCACTAAATGGAAAATCAAGCATTCCAATTCTTCGCCATATAGACCAAAGATGAACGGTGCGGTAGAAGCTGCTAACAAGAATGTCAAAAAGATTATTCAGAAGATGGTAGTCACCTATAAGGATTGGCATGAGATGTTGCCATTTGCCCTTCATGCATATCGCACTGCAGTTCGAACCTCAACAGGAGCCACCCCGTACATGTTGGTATATGGAATGGAGGCGGTGATGCCTTTAGAAGTGGAAATCCCATCATTGAGAGTGTTGTTAGATTCTGAGATGGAAGAGGTAGAATAGGCAAAGGTTAGATATGAACAGTTGAATCTGATCAGTGAAAAGAGGATAGCCGCGATCTGTCATCATCAACTCTACCAAAGAAGGATGGCTAAATCATACGACAAGAAGGTTCGACCTCGAGGATTCCACGAAGGAGATCTTGTACTAAAGAAAATATTACCTTTACCTGGAGAAGATCAGAGTAAATGGGCACCTAACTATGAGGGGCCGTACGTGGTGAGGAAAGCATTCTCAGGAGGAGCTTTGTTACTGTCTAGAATGGATGGAGAAGATCTAGCTAAACCTGTGAATTCTGACTCTGTAAAGAAATACTACGCTTGATGTATTTCATAATTTCCCAGTCAATAAAAATAAATTTCGGCCATGAATTCTCTTTGTAAAGAGTCCTTTTATATATGTATTTAACATAGGATCTCATAGCATTTGGAATCTTTTGCTCAAAAGAACTTTTTTTTTGGCATGATTAAGAAGATGACTCCATCAATTGGTGAACCAAATCAAATCTACGTGCACATCACACTAGGGGGCAAAAGGTGCACGAAATGCACATAGGGGTCCATAGTAAACCCAAACCCAAAAGGGATATCATAATAAAAACTTCTAAAAAAGCATCTTTTATAAAATTTGCTAATTGCATCAAAAGTTTCAGTTTTCATGAACAAAACCATTTTTTTTTTCCTTTGACGCAAAACTCAATGGAGCAAGAAAGGGCCCCATAAGGAACCCAAGATCTCTTCACTAAAAGGATAGGAAGGATATTTCGTTTCATGAGAAAAGCTTGAAACAAAGAGCAAAGAGATTTACGATGAAAGGGGGACCTATGTTTCCAAGATAGGTAACAAAAACATACATGCATATTAACCATAATATATTGCTTTCAACATTTGTTCAGATCGGGATTTCATCACCATTTCTCAGGTAGTGCGTTTTCTAACCCTATCTCTTTTCGAGTGCGCTGTTTGAGCCCTCACTTTTTGGGTAATGCGTTTTCTAACCCTACCTCTTTTCGAGTGCGCTGTTTGAGCCCTCACTTTTGGGTAGTGCGTTTTCTAACCCTACCTCTTTTCGAGTGCGCTGTTTGAGCCCTCACTTTTGGGTAGTGCGTTTTCTAAACCTACCTCTTTTCGAGTGCGCTGTTTGAGCCCTCACTTCTCGGGTAGTGCGTTTTCTAAACCCTACCTCGTTTCGAGTGCGTCTTTGAGCCCTCACCAACATTTTTCTGGGTAGGTCACCCATTACAACGCGACCATTTTCTCCATATTTTTTTATTTGGGTAGGTCACCCATTACAATGAGACCGCACTTCACATTTTTTTCCATCTTGGGTAGGTCACCCATTACAATGAGACCATACTTTTCTGGGTAGGTCACCCATAAGAATGAGACCATTCTCCATTTTTTTTTTATCTGGGTAGGTCACCCATAAGAATGAGGCCATTCCTTCCCCTGGGTAGGTCACCCAAAGAATGAGACCACTCTTCCTTTTTCTGGGTAGGTCACCCATCACAATAAGACCATATTTTCTGGGTAGGTCACCCATAAGAATGAGACCATTCTCCATTTTGTTTTTTACCTGGGTAGGTCACCCATAAGAATGAGGCCATTCCTTCCCCTGGGTAGGTCACCCAAAGAATGAGACCACTCTTCCTTTTTCTGGGTAGCTCACCCATCACAATAAGACCATATTTTCTGGGTAGGTCACCCATAAGAATGAGACCATTCTCCATTTTTTTTTACCTAGGTAGGTCACCCATTATAATGAGGCCATTTCTTTCCCCTCGGTAGGTCACCCAAAGAATGAGACCACTCTTTCTCTTTTCCACTCGGGCAGGTCACCCATCATAATAAGACCACACACACATTTTTTGTATGAGTAAAGGAATCGCCAGATGGGATTCCAGGTTAAAGGAGATCACTAGATGGGATCACAGATGGATTTCCATGTTGATCAAACTAAAATAAGAATTCAGAGGATCGTTGGATAAGGATCTCGAGATGACTAAGTTTCGATCATGGTTTTTGGGGCTAAGGAGGATTGTTATAAAGGACAAAGTTTCAGATCAATCAAGCTTCGACCAGATCAGTTTCGGGAGTTCCGTTTTGGGTTTATCTTTATAACACTTACTGCGCAAAACCCATGCTCCGTAAGTATTATAAAGAGGGGGCATCTGTTGTAACCCATTTTTGGGTACCCATGAAAAATAAAATAAATAGCCAAAAGAGGTTAGAAAAATAACAGGAGGCAGAAACGCTCAGAAAACAGTCAGAAAATTGGTCAAGGAATTTAAAAATACAAGGATTGAATTTTTGACAGTATATTCTTGTAGGATGAAAGCCCTATTGAGAAGGAAAATTTGAATTTTGAGGAGAAAAGCCCAAATTTGGATTTTTATGGACTTAATTGGATTTTTATTTGAATTTATAGAAGATTTGATTGCAAGAAAAATTGATTTTTAAGTCAATTTGGGCTTTAATTTGGAGAAATTTAAGTTCTGGGGCCAAAATATATTTTTTAGGAATTTATTGGGTCAAATCAGGGGCTCAATTGCATAAATATTGAAGTTTAAGGGCCAATTAGGGACTTAATTGTGAAAATCCGAAACCAGGGACCAATTTGGAGAAGGCGCAAAGATAGAGGGGGCTGTTTGGATTTGTTTCAAGGGCTTAATTGAAGAAATTGGAAGTTTTTTGATCAATTAGGGGCTCAATTGCATAAATCCGAGGCCAAGGACCAAAGTGAAAAAGGCGGCCAACAAGAGGGGCGGGGACCGAATTTGGGGTACTGATTTGAAGTTTAGCCATTTAAATGAAACGACGCGTTTTACCCAAAACGACGCCGTTTCATATATATATATATATATATATATAAAAGGAGGAAGATCAGAACGGTGTCGTTTTGAACGACACTGTTCATCTTCCTCCTTCCCCCCGTTTAACTAAACAGGAACGAAAAAATTCGAAAATTCTCCCGCGTCTCTCTCCTCGCCCCCACCACCACCGAAAGAGCCGACCAGCCGTGCGTGATTGAAGGCGCACTAACCATGCCCCCCACCTGTGCTGCCCCTATAAATAAAGAAGAAAAAACCGAAGAGAGGTGAGACCCGAAAGACCCGAAGAGAGAAAGAGAGAGAGAGCGACCCGAAGAGAGAGAGAAGAACAGAAACAAACCAAGAAGAAGGAAACCGAAACAAAACCAAAACCGAACCGAGAATAGGCAGCCACTGAGAACGAAAAAAAAACCGAAGGAGAAGGGAGGAAGAAGAATTTTTCGTCACTGTTGGACACGGCAGCCACGCCACCCGGAACCGCCATCCACGAGCCACGCCACCGTAGCCCCGTCAGCCAACCACCGTCTCCAGCCTCGCCAGGTACGCTCCCTCCCCTGTATTTTTCTTTTCTCTCGTCTTCTGTTAATTTTCGTCTCCTGCATGCAGATTTGTTCTGCATGCAGGGGACGGGGGGGAAATTAATTCCCCCCGTTATATTTTATCTTCTGGGCCAGACCGGTTCTGGCCCAGAAGCATGTATATGGGCCAGAAGGGTTGTGGCCCAACCCGGCGGTCTGGGCCGGGTCCGGCCCATACCAAGTTGTTTTTCTGGGCCGCGGTCGGCCCAGTTACCTTTCCTGGGCCGAGGTCGGCCCAGTCACTTGTGGGGCTGAGCCCGGCCCAGTTAGTTGGGCCAGCCCAGTCCCCTTAATAATTAATATATTATTATATTATATTATTATATTATATATATATGTGTGTGTATATGTATATATATATAAAATATTTATAAAAAATCTAAAAAAAAAATGTTGTTATTTTCCTTTCATATATATATATTTTTAAGGGGGTTTGTATTTTTTTATATATACTGTGGAGGTATAAATTCAGTATTTAAAATATCTGATTTTCGTCGTGGCACCCAAATTTTCAAAGATAAATTTTTTTTGCTTTAAAAAAAAATTCTAAAAATTCCTAAAAAATATTGTTGATTTTTTCGTACATGACTTAATATTAGTTTGTATTTTTATGCTGTGGAGATACAAATTCAGTATTAAAAATACTCTATTTCGTCAAAAAAAAAATATTGTTTTAAAAAAAAAAAAATTCTTGCATGTTGCATACGGCCAATACTCTAACATGTTTTCAAAGTTCTTTTTATAAAAAAAATATATTTGGAAGCTTCGAAAGTGTGTTTTCGCATAGATTTCTTAAACACAAATTATTTCCTTGCATTTCTGGATTTTACAACGTGTTTGTAAAACTCCAAAAGGTATTGGCCAATATTCCAAAAACTATAAAAATCTTATTTTTGGAGAGGGAATTTATTTATTATTCACCACTAATGTTTGGATAAAGAAATCCTTAAAAGGATGAATATCCAAAATATTATTGGAAATAATAAATCCGCACACATTCTTGAAAGAAGCCTTGATTATAATCGAGGACATTTCAAAATTAATTTTTTTTTCCCACGATTTATGAGTCATAAACTTTTGAAATACTAAGGGAAAAATGAGCTTTCAAAGCACATGGAATCTCCTTAGATTTCTATCCAAAATCAATTGACGAGCCTAGAAAATACCTACACCATAGCAGTTATAGAGCAAACCAAATACCAAGCAGCTTACCTTAGGTAGGGCGTACTAGGGGTGCTAATACCTTCCCTTTACGCAACCAGTCCCTTGCCTTAGAATCTCTGAAAGACCAGTTAGGGTTCCTAGTGACCAAAATACTAGGTGGCGACTCTCAAAGAACCAAATCAGCAAAACAAAACAAAACGAAAGTCGCCAGTCGAATGTCGCAAAACAAATTTTAAAATAAACCAAATTTTGTCCCGGATTTTTTTGGGGTGCGACACATGTTATCATATAGTTTTAAAACCGAACTCGGAAATTGAACTAAGGTTAGACCTGAGTTGACCGTTGATTCATGTCAAAATAAGAACAAAAATGGTTATTATCATAGTTTTAAAACCAACTCGGGTGTCAAGTAGGAGCAAGGCCCAAGTTGACTATTGACTTATATCAATATAAGGATAAAAATTGTTATTATAATAGTTTAAAAACCCAACTAAAGGGTTGACTTGGAGCAAGGCCCAAACCATGGATCGGGATGGTTAACCCGGGTTTATTCGAAGCGAAATAAAAATAAAAATAATTATTATCATAGTTTTAAAATCTTAGTCGATATCCACTTGGACTAAGCTTGAGTTACGGCTTGTGAGGGTCAACCCGGGTTGTTCTAAATTGAGAAAAAAATCAAATCAACCTCATTTTGACCAATAATACATGTAAAAAAAAAAATTAATGGATTTCTTACCCTTTTTTATCTCAGGTTGTAAGTTGACCCGAGTTTTTTACCGAGTCAAGTCGAATAAATTTTTTCTTTATTTTTTCTTAAACTCGGTATGGTGGGTAAGCCAAATCATCAATCAAATACAAAATAAGACATTGTTCGATCCTCTCTAGTCCACTCTAATCAATATTATTCACCAACCAAACACTAACCAACCAACTAAAAAAGACACAAATTCGGACAGCAGAGACTACAGCAGTGCTTGAAATATAAATGGACGTTACATACTGATCGATCAAGATAAGTTTCCACACGAGACAACAGACAATAACAAAGTAGAAACAATTATTAACTACCTGGTCCAAAAACTCCTTTGTTTCCTTAAAATTTAAATGGCATCCAACCTTCCTTCAGTGCTCGGTTCAATAGCCATAGAGCTTGGGAGGTAAGCGTGGGGTAAGAACAACCTCTAATGGAGTAGCTTTTGGAATGGTTAAACCTGAACTTTCAGTCAAGTCAACAGGCTGGTCCATTGGGGTAGCCAATTCAAAAGAGTGAAGAAGACGGGCAAGTGTCAGGTGAAGGACTTGGAGTGCAAACGACACACCTGGACAGGACCTCCTACCAGAACCAAAAGGAATGAGTTCAAACTGCTGGCCTCTAACATCAACATCTCCATGGCTAGTGAGAAACCTCTCTGGCAGGAATGCAGATGGATTTGTCCAAACTCTCGGATCCCTTTGAATCTTCCAAACATTTACTATCAAGCGGGTGCCAGCAGGGACATGGTAACCAGCAACTTTGCAATCCTCCATTGCTTCTCGGGGTCCTAACAAGGGACCAGCTGGATATAGTCGGAGGGTTTCTTTGATGATTGCTTGTAGATAAACAAGATTCTTGACATCTGAATCTTCAACTTGCCGCTCCTTGCCAACATGGAGGTCTAGCTCTTCTTGTGCCTTCTTCAACATGTGGCGATTGTTCAGAAGTAATGAGATGGCCCAGGTTAGTGTGCCTGCTGTGGTGTCACTACCACCAAGGATAAGAGCCTGCAAAAAATGATGAACTCAAAAAATTCAGTCATTATCTTCACCTGGAGGAGTCCTACGGACATTTTACAATACTTCGCGAGCATGAATTATGAAATTAATATATTCCAACAACCACTTTATTTAAGTGTGGGCCCAAAATGTGAACCATCCCAATTAAAGGTAATCTGAGATGAGAATGGCAGGGAAAACCTGATATCAACTCGCAATATCTGAGATGTGAACCATCCAATTCGCAATTAGTTTTTTTATTCTCGTCAACAAAAAAAAAAAAATTGTTTGAACTGGCTCTGTAAATTGTATTCCATGGTTATTTTGCATATCAACTTACTAGGCAGGTAGACTTGATGCTGGTATTTGCATCATACTGAAAATTCGACAGTTGCCCTTCCTCCTTCAGTGACAACATCACATCGATGAAGTCCTGCTCACCCTCATCAGCAGAAACTCTCCTTTGGCGATGTTCATCCAGCCAGCCTTCGAGAATAGCATCCAACTCTTTGGCTGTATTCTTCATTGCCCTTTCATGTCCCTGCAAATCTAACCACCCAAGAAATGGAAGTGCATCTGAAACCACAAAAATACCAATCAGACGAAAGAACTGATTAATCGCCTTCTGGCACCGTCTTGCCTCTCCATCATCAGAGGCGGCGGCAGAACCAAAATAACGCTTTCCAGCCACCATTCTGACGACCACATTAAGTGTCAAGTCTTCTAGCCATTGTTTAAGTTCAACAGCCACAGGACTGGAGCTATTGTTAGCCCACGAATTGTATAGCTCCCTTATCCCTATGTCAACTTCAGAAGCTCGAACATGCTTAAGCATCTCAAGCCGTCGGTTAGAAAGAAGTTCAAGGGTTGCGATCTTTCTCATCTCACGCCAGAAAGAGCTGTATGGAGCAAATCCAAAAACAGCATAGTTGTAGCCCATATGCTTTGCTGCAACTGTAGTCGGACGTGAAGCTAGCGCCTTGTCATTAATTGTGAAGCATTCCTTCACTACCTCCCAACTACTCACCACAAAAGCCCGGCGACTCCCGAGACGGATAGTGAATGCTGAACCATGATTATCAGCCATTGCTCCAAGAGTTCGGTAAAGAAGCTGATCACCCCCACCTAACAGATGTAGATGGCCAATAATTGGCCATGCTCCAGCTGGTTCAGGAGCCTCTTTAATTTGGTTACCTTTAATCCTGTTTTTTTTAATCAGTGCGTTGTAGAGAAGTATGCATGAAAAAAACAAAGCAATCGCAATTAATTGAGGAGAAGGATCCATGTTCTATAGAGAGATGCACAATTGTGAAACTGACATCCCAGTCAATTTATAAGCCACCTCCAGACAACAATTCAACTAAATTCAGCAAGAAGCAGGCCACTTCCTAACAGTTTGTGGCAAGGGCCTTGGCTTGCCCCTGTGAGCGAGGGTGTCTATGAGAACAGAAAATTCTGATGTATGCTTTCATAATAAATTATCGATCCCCGTTTCACTCTTAGTAAGGATTTAAATTTGTTCAGTTTCTCCAACCAACATGTTGACAGATGACTTCTTGCAAGGTGAGAAGAGAAGTTCAAATGCATACGATATCATGATCAAGTCACTCAACTCAATCTTACATCAACAAAAAAAAAACAACTATTAGGTGAAATAGTTTACTCTATTCTAGACATTATAATTATTGATCTACAAATGACTTTGTTTAGTATATTTTATTAAAGAATCTTGTACGATGATGCTATACAAAAGGTCCATTGTTCTTGGTCAGTGGGTTCAGTTTCTTCACAACATAGGTACTACCTGGGGACGGAGAGCTGGTCGGCAAACATGACTGATATGCAGGGATCATGCCCACTTTAACATGCCACTATGTTCTTTACATCAGGTTTAACATGCCACTATGTTCTTCTTTACATCAGGTTGCTGCAGATACTGCAATACAATAAAATCTAGGAAATAAATTTCTTTTCTATATTCAAAGCTCATACATGTGAGCTACTAATTTAGTGAAAATCACAATGTGGAGAGTTACCATGAGGTGACTTCAAAACTGAGTTTTATTTCAATGAATAATCATTTTGCATACTTGTATGAAAGCTAGATTTACCATTTCTAAATGCATGCATTTGAGATAAAGAAATGTCATCTTTGATAATCTTTTCACGAGGCTGAAATATATCCTTTGCAAACCCCTTTTGAGCCTAATAATATTTTTGGTAATAACCTTGGCTAGGATCACACCTTACACTGGGGGGCAAGTGCGAAAAATATGCAAAAAACTCACTGATTGAAAGTGCCAAGCAACACTGAGGGGCATAAAAGAAAATTTTCAATGATCAAAAGAGCCCAAACAAAACTAGGGGCGTGAAAAAAAAAAACCAAATGGTCCAAAAGAATTGAGCTTCTTATAAAAATAACTGATATGATGATGCTCGACCAAGTGAAGAAAGAAAAAACAAATGGAGAACTCTAACACAACAATGGGAGGCATGATACACCATTTTGGAAAGATATTCCAAAAACAAAAGGTCAGGAAACAAGTACTAGTGATCCTTGGTTTTGAAATCCCTTAAATACTTTTTGAGCCTACAAGTATCCTCTTTCTTCATAACCAATAGCTCATGCCTACATTACATGTCTAAACAAGCCCTTTCTGATCAAAGGCAAGCAATCTGCATTGATATGCAATGCTTTTTCATGCGAACCAAATCATTATTTATGCAAATAAAATAAGTGCTTTCAAGACGGGTTCTCTAAACCCTCAAATTAAATCTTAAACTATTTTTGACCAGCCAAATGTCTCTTCATGTTTTTCACCAAAAGCAAAACAAAAAGTTTTTATCATTTCTGAAAACCTCTATTAGGTGAAATAGTTTCTCTATTCTAGACATTATAATTATTGATCTACAATGCCGTCTTTGTTTAGTATATTTTATTGGTTCCGTTTCTTCACAACATAGGTACTACCTGGGGACGGAGAGCTGGTCAGCAAACATGACTGATATGCAAGGATCATGCCCACTTTAACATGCCACTATGTTCTTGCTGCAGATACTGCGATGCAATAAAATCTAGGAAATAAATTTCTTTTTTATATTCAAAGCTCATGCATGTGAGCTACTAATTTAGCGAAAATCACAATGTGGAGAGTTATCATTAAATTAATGACAGTGCAAAATATAAAGCGTTTAAGAGTTGAAACATTCTCTTACAACTCAACCACAATTGCCTGTCTTTGTTTCGACAGTGAGCTATATTTTAATGACATTTGACTATAGCCAGAACATAATGTTTTTGTTCCATCAAATAAGAGGAAATATATTCATATCTGATAATACCAATTTAAAAAAAAAAAAAAAAAAAAGAGCCCAAAGAGCAAGTTGTACAGTCTGGTGTGGTGGGGCTCGGCCCAAAACAGCAAACCAAACAGCAAAGTTGTTTAGTCAGATTTGATGGGCTTTAGCCCAAAACTATTGGGTTTGGTGGGAGTGGACTCAAAAGAAAGACAGGACATCAAGCTATCCTTTCAGGTGTGGCGAGGCTCGGCCCAAAACACCAAACCGAGCCGCGGTTGCATAATTTATAGGCGCACAAGTTGAAATCCATCGAGCCACCGATTTAATTCACTTAGATCGAGGGTTAATGCACCTAATCACTAAAAATTTAACAAAATCAACTCTCCAAATAATTGAAAAGCAAGTTAGGTCTAGATTAATAGATAACTGAATTAATCCATCGAGCCACCGATTTGACAACCAAGCTTTCCGTTTGATGATTATGGCGGTCCCAAATTCCAACATTGTAACGTATAAGAAGGAGAAAAATAAAAAAAAAATAAAAAAGGAAGGAGGAAGAAACGTTGAAAGAGTGAATTAAACTGATGGTGGAAGAAAGATGTGGGACAAAAAGATAATTAGTGAGGCAAACACAGGTACACATATTTTGTCACAAGATCTCTTACAAGATATCATGTAATGATGAAGGTTGTAAAAATTCAAGGAGGATACCGAAATGTCTGGATTGTCTGGGCTATTTGTTTCTGAGCTATAGCCTATAGGTAGGTACCTCAAAAGAGAAATTTCAAGCAAGAGACAACCCCCTTAATGATTGTTGGACCACGCTTTCTTCTTTAATTTTTTTTTCTTAAAATAAAACCATTAATATAATTTTAAAAACAAATATAAATTTAGTTAAAATAATTAAAAATGTGTTTGGAGTGTGGTTTTTGTTATTTTTTAAAATATTTTTTATTTAAAAAAATATATTAATAATATTTTTTAAAATAAAATTATTATTGAGATCAGGACATTAAAATAATTTGAAAACATAAAAATATATCAATTTAAAAAATATATATAAAAAAATTCAAATTTAAAAAAAAAATAAAAATCAATGTCAAACAGGAGATTGATTTTTACTTATAAAATAAATCTTTATAAATAAATAAAAATACTATATGTTAATCAACTCCAGATCCTAAGTGCACATGGTCAAAGACGAAGAAGGCTGGAAATAGGAAAAGGGAAGACTGGGCCCCTAAGTCAGTCCAAAATATTCGTATAGATTAACCCATTAGATAAATCGAGGAGTCATGGGCCAAATGGTGATACTAAAATGGCGTAGCTGATCCACATCCACATTATTGTTATTTACGTGGTGGTCCTGTCGGAGCTCATCAGTCGGTTTTGGACTATAAACAATAAATGTGAGGTTGAGGTGATGGCGAATTGACAATGCCACCACCATCTCTACTCCCAACTGGGAGCTAGACGTGCACCGTGCGCATGGGTGAGTGGATGAGAAAGCCGAAAAGAAGGTTCCATCTTTTTACTCTCTGTATACTTTCTGTTCTCCATCTTGTCTGCAATCAAAATTCAAAACAAGGGACACAGCATCAATCATTGTGGATTGACAATAAGACACTACGAGTAATTGTTGGCAATTAACTGTTTGTGCTCTAACTTTTATGACATTTTTGGGTGGATTTTAGGTAAATCTTGCGAGAAATGGTAGCTTCAAGTTTTGAAAATGGTCCCAGAGACACAGCTACGTCGAAGGAGAAGACGTCAACAACGCTAACGTGCCTGCACAGTTAATACATATAAACCTTGACATTCGACGATATATATATCAGTACATGCACATGCATGCTTTTGAAGCTTTGTTTCCTCGATGGATCAATCACAACACAAAAGGGCCATTCAAACTTTAAACCTTTCGTTGCTGCTGCTGAGTACTGCCTTGTAAAAAGAAGCTTAAGTTAAAGGAAGCAGAAACATTTAACACACGCAAATGCAAAGGATTGCACAGTACGTAGTCCATTTTGGCCCCCCCTCTTTGCACACAGTAACATCGCTCGAAGATGGCAATGACCATGACAGATTTTATTGGGTCAATGAGTCCTGGGAATTTTTAGGTATTTTCAGGTTATTTTTTACCTTTGATCAAAGGTCAAATACGCCGGTGAAGGAACAATATTGCACACTCAACATACTAGTAAATGATCTCTCTTCTCCAAGTAACTTGTCAATCCGGACCCTCCATGGGTATGGCATGGGACAGGCAAGGACAAATTAACTAGACCATGTCCCAAAATTATCATATGGATACGTCGATGGTGCTGATTGTTGGACATTTGTTTTAAGTAGATAAATTATAAGTGAATTAAGAAATTAATTTCAAAAATCTTTTGGTTTTTCTGCTAAAAAAACTTTTAATTTTTCTAAATTTAATTTTTAATTTATGGTAGTTAACCAATTATTGATAATGAAGAGAATTAACTTTTATTAATTTTTCAATCTTTTAGCTTCGAATTTTCACAAGGGGTGAATGAAGAGTTTAACATGTAATTTTTAAAAAAAAAATTATACATTTTTTTCATTTTTTGTTTTAATATTTTATTCTCATTTTATGCTTTGGTTTTCCTCTAAAATCTAGAGCTTAAATTCATATTATAGAGAGATATTTAAGTTTTATATTTTTTTAGTTTAAAAATATTGGTTTAGAAATATTGCATCTAAACCAAAATAATATTGTTAGAATCTTGAAAGGTATATTGTATACATCCTAGTTGCATAAGTAAAGAATAATAAAATCTTAAGGATAGGATAAATGATTCATACTTGAAAACAATAAAAAATTCATTACTTTAAAGTTTTTTAAAAAATAAATATTATTTTTATTTTAATTTAAACATAGTTTATTTAAGTTTTTTTATCTTAAATTTATAGGTTGATTAATTACATGTATAAACTCTAGTTTTTCCTAAAATATTTTTTATTTAGCAAGTTTTTATGATAATAAACTACCAATCCATGATAATTATTTTTTAACTATAATCTTGTTATGATAAACTAGGCATATGTACACATTATTCTAATATATTTACAACTTGTATCTACACTGATATATTTAAGTTAAGAGACATCCCGACAGTTAGAACTTAGGCACTTCGATTAAGAGGTGCTATATACGCACAACCTTTAAGGATGATCATGGGTGGAGATTTAGGACATGGTGAAAGCTGCTCCTACTTTATAATTAATTCAAGGTTTTTTTTAGCATCCCGTTTGGAAGGAAAATCTCATTATCACAATTAATTAACCATATGATAAAGTTGTCTCCTTTTTTTTTTTGTTTCCGCCCTTTCACATTTGAGACAGAATCCAAGAAACATGGAAGATGCATAAAGATTAGTAGATATGTGGTCCATTAAAAGGAGGATTAGATAAATCATAAGTTCATAGTTTGTTAGCCTTATTAATTAACACTTGAGAAGGGTTAGCTCATTTGTAGTTTCAGCATAGTCCAATTGCCAACTTGGCCTTCCAAGGGTGAACTCTAGGTTAAGCAACATATCTGAAGATGACGAGGAGCTAGAGTCCAATCTCTCCTTCAAATTAGCAGCCATGTGGAGGGCTTCCGTGTGTCCGTCCTCCTAATCAAGGATAGAAACAGATAATATTATCAGCTAGAAGTTAATTAGGAAGATAATTGATGTGTGTGTGTGTGTGTAATCCATGAATTTTTTGTTTTTGATGATAAGTCATATACCTTAAAATGGTCATGTGCTTCGAAATTAAAATATGTCAGAGCCTCAAGACTTGATATATTTTTCTCATCTCCCTCCATTGACGATGGCCCTGAATTTCTGTTCAAAAAATCACCAAGAAATCAATATTTAATTATTACTAGTGAATACGTTAAAACAAATAATTGCAGGCAAAAAGGTGTCTCCTTTCTCTCGTTTCTTTTCCTTCTACATGTGAGGAAATAAAAATCATGATATAATCAATTGAGATTTAGGTATACATATCTAGGCTCAACTAATTGGAAGATTTTGATGTGCAGTGGAAAATCAATGAGAAAAATTGTTCAAAGTTGAATACAATATGCATTAAAAGCTCTTAGAACAAGAAGATGTGAAAGTTACTGCAATATCTCAGAAGTTAAATCATTCTTTTATGTTATCAGCTACTACTAGAGAAGCAATTCCACTGCATAGTATAATTTTTGAAGAGAGGGTTGATTTTATTTTTGCTTTATTTCTCTTATGTCCTGAGTAAGATAACATATATAAGACCATATTGTATAGTTAAGAAAAAAAAATATTAATCCATACTGAAGATTCAATTACGGGAAGCAAAGGTCTGTCTTCTGGTTTTGAATTGATTGTCCACGGGAATTAGTCAACAGAATCCAGCCATCGATGAAATATTAATGACTCGGGGAACTATAAACGTTAACATGACTATTTGAGGTTCTGAGTAGTGCACTGGAAACCAAACCAAAGAACCCTTAGAATAAAGTAGCATTGAGATTGCAACCAAGCCCTTGACTTTTTACATACATTGGGATGAAGAAACATTCATAATCTAACGGATGAAGAGCATGCTAGGGCACGTATATATTGCTATGAAAGGTACACGTACTTAAATCACACACTTAACCTAGAAACCCTAGGCAAGCTTCATTAATTATGATCTGTGTAGAGACTCTATTAGTGAAACCTATTGTCTACACGAATAACTAAGACAGAACATGTTGGACCAAATTGAAGTTCATCACCAAAGGTATTTGTGTGAATGCGTGCATGTATATATGTTTGCGTTGATTTAATGCATTCATTGAATATGGAATTGTACTTTACCGTTTTAAAAAATTTTAGAGGATAAGATGCACCTTATTGTGAAAAAACAAAAGAAGAAACAAGAGATAAGGAGGAAGGAGAAGCGCAAGTGACCTTTGATTTTTTTGTATAGAAGATAGTGGTGGTGATGGTGGTGGTGGTGGATTATTGAGAGGTTGAGGAAGGTTGTTGGCATCAGCTTTTCCACTAGATAAACCTAAAGCGTCCACCTCAAGAATCCCTGCCCTTTGGCTCAAACCCATATCTGTCAGCTCTTGACCTGCAATCATCATATATTGAACCATGGC
The DNA here is from genome assembly GCA_033617975.1 of Populus alba x Populus glandulosa. Taxonomy (NCBI): domain Eukaryota; kingdom Viridiplantae; phylum Streptophyta; class Magnoliopsida; order Malpighiales; family Salicaceae; genus Populus; species Populus alba x Populus glandulosa. Next base: position 2,274,889 of record CM066156.1, on the reverse strand, counting down.
TCCAGCTTTATCAGACACTCAGAAAAATAATTCATATATGGACTGATTAATTCAGTCAGTCAGATCCCAACAACATATATTATTTTAACTCGAAAATAGTAAATCAAATTAATGATAGAGTTTTTGGCCACATTTGAATCACCAAGCTCTCTCTAGCAAGACAATTATTTCATGGAAGAGAGTAAATATCGAGTTCTTAAGGACAATATAATTTACCTGATCCTCTGTCAGTGCTCTTCACTGTTCTATACATCTGCATGAACACCCACAGGAAAAATGAGAAAAAGTCCACATTGTTAAGATTACTTTAGAGATGCCCTTTTGTCCTTACCCCTTGTTTTCCCTCCCCACTACGAATTAGTCACAGCAATACACAGATACATGTAACGATAAAAGTGCTAAAACAAAGTTGAAAAATCTTGAAAATCTCCTAACAAATACACAAATTCAAGGAAATGCAGATTCAACACAGTAACCCCACCTGCAAGTGACTCTTCACATGAGCTAGGGTAAGATCCTTCACATTCATCAACTCTAAGACTGATTTTGGTGTTGCTCCTGTAACAATATTCGCCAAGAGAAGGTGTAAACTTCTTCTCTTTTATATCAACAAATAATCTCTACTATCGTGTCAAATAATTAAGAAGAGGAAAAACACAGGAAACAAACTTCAGATGCAGAAATGTACTAGTGAGTGCAAGTTTTTAAGAATATTACTTTCATGGCCACCAAGAAGCTGGACCGCGTGAACAAAATGGGCATGGAGAGTTGTGGTCCATCTCATTCTAGGAGCCCTTACGCTTCTCTTCACTCCATTAATCATTCTTGCACTTCTCTTGAAATCACGCCCATAGATTTGGGGTTGGTGGTGGTGGTGATTAAGATTTCTTGGTAGTTGAAGTGTTTGAGAACTCAAATCTGCCATATCAAACCCTAAGCTCAAAGTTGGTTCACTAGGACCAAGATTATAACTCCTTTCTTGATTGAGAAAGCCATTTTCATGGCTTAAATCACTTCCACTACTACCAGAATCTGTAGTTGAGCTCCTATCACTACAAAGGGCTTTTCTTGTTAATCCTCCATCATAGCCCGTTTCTTTAGCTTCCACTGATGGCGGGCTGATCTGCAGTGAAAGATCAGGAAAAGGTGATACACTTCTCATAATTATGTGTTTTGAACTTGAGAACATGAAGAAGACGGGGATCTATATATCTAATTAAGCCAGGTTTGGGAGTGGCAAGGGAGAAAGAATGAAAGAGTTTTAAAATAGTACAAATAAGGAGATTGTAAAACAGAAAGCAAGTGAATAGGTGAGATCTTTGAAGGAAGAGCTATGGGGATAAGCAGCTTGAAAAGAAAATGGGTCGTTGTGATTATATAATTATTATATCATGAGTGCCTTATGATTTGCATGGGTGTTGAGAGATGAATATATAGAAATGTTAAAGTAGAGAGAATTCGAAATGATCAGTAGGCTAGCTTTCTTTCAGTAGGATCACTCTAGGGTTGATCCAATAGAAGATCAGAGAAAGAAGTATAAATAGTGAGGTGATTGAAGGCATTGCAGAGAGTGATCAGAGTAGTAGTGAGAGAGATTAAAAAAAGGTGAACGAAAAGAGAAAGTAACACCGTCTCTCCGGGGATGATGGCCTGGATGAAAAGTTTGTAAAAAGAGAAAGTTATGTATTTAAGGATGCAGAAAGGTCAGAGACATTTCTTCAGAGCGAGCTGGAGGAGGGGACCCTTTTTCTTGCCTTAACTTTTATAATTGACAATGAATAAAAGGAAGCTTTGCAGAGGATATATTAATGGTGGTGTTTGCAGGGAAAATGGATGAAATTTCAGATAACAAAAAAAGTACTGTTCAAGGAATATTGGAAGGGAATTGAGTGAGTCTAATTGATGATGAATTCTTTTTTCTTTTATTTTTTCTTTTGTTTTCAATCTTTCTCTTTCTAGGGAGCTCTCACCATCTCTATACGTTGATGGATCGTGACCCTTTTAGATTCCCTAGAGCTATTCCGTCCTTATGTTTCCTCTGTAAGATTTTTGTTTTAGATTTTATTTTAATTTAATCAATGGTGATTTTCGTGAGCTTTTGCTTCAATGAGAATATTCCTGTTTTATTTGGCAGGCCCAAATTAAAAAATATAATAATAATGAAAAAAAAAAGTCTTGTTCAAAAGCTGCAATTATGGCCTCTTCCATGCTTATTCTTTTATTACAAAGTTTCTGAATTAGTTATTTTCCTGGATTTTTTTAAGAAAATATATAGATACAAGGAGGAAAGAAAGTTTACGTAATATTTTCTAAATTTTTCGTGTTTGATTTCAGAAAACATTTTTCTATATTTGTTTCTCATTAAATATTTTATAAGAAAACTTTTCAATATATATATTTTATATTCAACCTTTAAATTTAATTCATTTGCTTAAAAACATTTTTCACTCATAAAATTCTACAAAATATTTTACAAATAGTAATTTATAGTGCAACATCATCTAATTATTTTAACAATTATCTTCATCTCACTGCCACCACCTCTTTACCACCATTGTCATCTCACAATCACCTTCTCTTTCACCATCCCCACAACCAACAATACCTCCCCCACCACTTTCTCCTTCACCATTGAAAAATACTTTACAAGGAAACATTATATATATATATATATATATATATATATATATATATATATATATATGTTACACAAAATAAACCGATACTTAATGGATTTTGGATTCGATCTCCTCTCTCCTCCATGTAAAATATATAATTAAATGCCACCACTAGTTATTCCTATGCATCATAAATCTTTCCTGCATTTATCTTTGTGTAGTTAATAATTAAGAGAAACATAATTAAAAGCTAAACAATGTCTCGAGAATTTAAGAACTAGATGTTCCTTTCTGAGGACGTCAATGGAAATTTATCAAACTTTTAAATAATTAATAAAAGTCATTATCATGACACAGTAAGGATGAGCACGACCGATCCCTTTCCTTCCTCGAAAAAGAATAGCACAATCAATTAATTAAGGTTTTGATCATTTGCAAAGACGGGCATAAGAAAACATCAAACACAATTTGCTCTAGCAGTTCCAACCCAATCTTAATTCTCTTTGCCTAAACCGACCATTATTTAGCAAGCTCGAGTCAAGTCAATCAAGTGTTTGTCCTTTGTCCGACTTCACAATGGACACAAGATAAGCCACGAGGGGAAGGGGAAGACTCTCTTTAGGTCTCTTCTAGCCTCGGTGCGCACGTAGCAACTAAATTGTCGATTAATATCGAGCTGTACACGTGAGAAGGCCCTTTCAAGCAGGAAAATATACTAGTCTAGTAAAATTGAAATCGGTAAGGGGAATTGTGAGAGAAGAAGGGTGTCAGAGTGGCTAGGGTGTCCGGCGACACCAGGGTCGCAGACCCACATGCAAAACTCTCTCTGACCCACTTCCCTTTAAATTTCCCAAAAAAAGTTGATACCCCACGCGCTTTAATTACTCCAATTAATGCCCCCATGAAAATCCGGGTCAAAATTATTGTACGACCAACCGAGCTTTTGTTTGCTTCGGCTATAAAATATATATGTGTGTGTGTGTCTATATATATACGTATATAGTTTCTTTTATACATGTAAGACTGGAAGTAAGGTCTGATACAATTTGGTGCTCCTATCATTGAATTATAGGATTATTTTGCAAGTCTTTATATAAGTATGTATCTATATTATTTTTGTTTAAAACGATTTTATTTTAAATTTTTTAAATTATTAGTTTTGACACTGTGAAGTTTGATCAATCTAATCAAGTTCTTAATCTATTCACTGTGTATAACTTTAATTAAATTAAATTAATATCAAAACAATTAAAATAAAACCTGATTTAGGTTAGGTTTTGTATCATTAAATCTATCCATCAAACTAGGTTAAATAACCATCGTTTCTACATTTGAATCGGTTTGATTTTTATATGTTCACCATCCATCATTTTAATAATAAACTTTTTTCAAATCCGAAAGCCATCGATAGTTCATCACCTTTTGGGATTTTTTTTTCTTCAAATCTAATAGTATCTTTTGTGGGCTTCTCATATTTTCATACAAAGATCACAAGAATTGAAGTCTATGTATAGTGGTCATCTGCAATTTTTCCTTATTAAAAATAAAATGATTCATTTAATATTTCTACTCCTAAAACAACACGCGGGCTTCCTTAAAAAAAAAATTTCTTTCCAAATTTATAATCATGTAGAAGTTCTTGCTAGGTATAAAGTTTATGTAGTTGAATCTGTCACTCAAGAGCTAGCCAGTTGCGTTTGTACATTAATATTACTGTGATGTTGGGTATGTGGGTTTTGTTGGGTTGAATGGAGCTATCATCACATAATTTAGTTGGCTATTGGGTTGAACCAGTATTGAATCACTGGTTGAACCAATAAACCATTGATTGAACAAAAAAACCCCACGATCCAACTCCTTAACTAGTTTCTTATCTGATTTGGTTCTAAAAACATTGCTTGTGGTGGTAATATTTATATAGGTTATTTTTTATATGATTTTTATTAATTATTTAGGTTGTTTTTGAACTTTTACTGCAAAAAAATTATAAATAGCCGGTTAGAAATAATTTTTAACTTGAATCAGAGATTTGTTATAAAATTGAGTCAATCTTTTTATTTAATTAAAATTTTTAATTTTAATTAACTATCGTGCTGACAGATCAAAAGTCTTTCATTTGTGTAATTGTGACCTCAGTATGATCAAACTCAAATAAGATTTCTCCGTTGAAAAAAAGAACGAGAAAACAAGTGGTGACCGGGAGAGGAGTAAATTAAGTATGCCTGTGTAATGGGAAATTGAAAAATAAAATCTTCCTTTTGGAAAACAATTAGTGATGGGCCTTGGTCCAGATTAAAAAAAAATAGAAAGTTTTATTTAAAAGTAAGCCTAATCTTTGTTTTTTTTTTTAAAAAAAAAAAAAAAAAAACCTCATTGATCGAATGAAAATTAATATTACCAATGGATCTCGGAAATCTAAACGATCGGAGAAGCTTTCAGTGTATGATTTTGGGCACACTAATTACTAATTTATTCATTGATTGAATAAAAATTGATCTTACTAATGTATCAATAATATTCTTCAACTAATTATATTCAAGATAATTGTTTTTTGAATTAGCAATAAATAGCACACACAAGAGCTAGCACTACAAATCTAATAAAAAGAACATTACTTAGCTTGCTAATTATAATTAATTCTTTATTTGAAATCAAAGAGGCGCGTGGCAGGTGAGAAATGGAAAACGGAGAGCAGCCCTAACGTTGAAGTCATGACCACCGTGTAGTATTTGTCTAATCTGTCTACCTCCAATATTCCCTCTCCATGTCCAAATATTCCATGGCTAAACCCAGCTGTGGAGCCCCTCCCCAGGCGTGGAAGAAATATAGTATAAGAAAGGAAAACATACCATATTCCTCGGCGTCAACATGGGGTTCCCATCACGTGACTTACGGACGTGACCTTGTCTAGGTTATATAGTCTCTTCTCTTGTTCTCTTCTCTTGTTCTTTCTTTACTTTTCTCCAACCCCCGCTTAAAATGCTGAATTCTCTATTTGATTATGCTCGAGAACCCATGCTTTGCTTTTCATGATTTGTTTGTTTATGGGAATATTTGATGGCAATAACAACAAGATGATTACTAGAAAGTGTTCATCATTTCTAAATTATAGTTTTCGAAGCCATGGTCAGCGCCTGATGCGCTCTAGATTCACCGGGAAATGAAATATTTTTGTATATCTAGTGTTAGTTTATTCGGGCTAATAAATTAATTCTCTATCTTTCTTTATACGGATTCCTGAATAACCAGTTTGTAGCATGGTAATATCCGCTCAACATGTCTCTCTATGGATCTCTTGTAATGTTGTCAAATGCTACGGCTATATTCCATATTCCATGTGTTTGTCTTATAAGAACTACCCTAACCCTCCCCTCACCTCTCTCTCGTATACTACTATATTTAAAAGCTTTTGCATTGATTTTATATCTTTCCCAGAAAACGACTCCATTCTTTTTCACATTGCAACAAAATTAAGCTAAAGTTTAGGCTAGTGGATGCCCATGGCCAGCAATTTCGTAATGAAAGTACCCAGCTCCCCATATACCACCACCCTTTTAATTACTGAAACATGGCTGAATGGGTTCTTGATCAGTCACATGTGTGTGCAAATTGAAATAAAATCCATCTTTGAAATCATTTAGAATATTCTTAAATCGCAACAAATAGCGATGAGTAGCTATTTATATATATATATATATATATATATATATATATATATATATATAGAAAATGATACCTTGTTTAATACTTAAAGTGTGGGGTATTTTTCTTATATGATCAGTGGCCTAATTAATGAGCATATTTGGAAAGCAATTGAGTAGCGTTCACTTTTGGTTTTGAGAAGAGATGATGACTTCAATTACAAGCCCATTTTTTGTCTGTTGATACGATTAAATAATTATATGCCTTTTTGGAAGAATATTAGCTTGTTCATGGTGATTCATGAGATCAGAATGCTGGCAGGGTTGCTTTGAAACTTGGTTTTTCACCTTCTCCCACTCCTCGAGTATCGAAAAGAAAGACAAAAAAAAAAAAAAAAAAAAAAGGATGGAATCACCGAAATTAACGCTGTTTAGGCTGACGTGCTCCACGACATGCATGGAATAAACATGGTTTTACTAATTCCCACCACCACCAGATTGTTTCGCAGCAGGTTCGGAAGAATTTCTTTGTCTTTAATTTTTAGGAGTATTACCCATTGTTATCGGATCAGGTCAGATCCCGGTAATAGATTGGTCGGGTCAATCCTAAATCTCCTTGTTTTAGTGAAACGATATTTTAAAAAAATTAAATTGAAACAATATTATCATTTTGAATAAAAATTAAAAAAGCAATATAATATACTCAATTGAATATCCAATGTGCTTGACTAAGTCATTCAAATTTAATTAAGTCAATATTCAACATTATTTTAAAAAATAAAAAATATGGCTAGAATAAAGCTTAAAGCCAACAAGTTACATACTGACATATCAAATTGATGAAGTTAAATAATTATGGTATTTGTCAAATCAAGATAAAAAGATACCCTTATGAAAATAGTAAAGAATTAAGACGTATGGCTGTCGATATTAACAGCTAACAACTACTACATGGTCAAAACTCGGTTCAAAATACTAAAAAAAGTTATTTATTGGTGAACTTAAAGGGGCACTTGACACTCTTTTGGAGGAGCATAATTGAAAGCAACGTTTTGTATCACAAACGAAGATACACAGGTACCCACGCGCCACCAGAGTAGATGATCAGAAATTCAACATGGCAGTTTCAGGGATCAGGCAAGGGACTCCGTCCCCAAGCAATTAGTGGGCAAATATATACCTATGATGAAGTACAAAGGTGTCAATTTATCTGCAATGAATTGGTTTAAAGTGGAACGAAGTCAGACAGCCTCGGAACCTATTGATCCTGTCTATTTTTCTAGCAAATTTTGAATTAAGTGCTTAGAGTTTTGTGCGTTCTTTTTAAATATTTTAAATATTAACATATTAAAATTATTTTTTAAAAAAATTATAAAAATACTAATTAATATTTTTTAAATAAAAAATAATTTAAAAAATAAAAATTAACACAATACAAAACAACATCACTTTAAATAGATGCCTCCCTATATATATATATATATATACCTCCATTTTGCGGCCACCGATATTCAAAGTGACAACAAATTATTTAATCTCCAAAGAGTGAGTTTTTGTCCCCGAGAAGTTGGTCCAGCAACTACATTCTCTATCAAATTACGGCAAAAATGAAAAAAAAAAATTCAAATTATATAATTACGGAAAATCCCCAATCAAGGTTTTAAATTAGCAAGTGAACAATTAAAAAGATACATAGGACGGGGCTACTGCAGAGTCAAGACCTTTTAGATTACTTAATTGACTGTTTATTTAAAAAGGGAACAAAAATAGGAGAGAAGCAAGAGAATAATTGAAGGGTGGGGACACCATACACAATATCTTCGATGAATCTTACGACTCATTCGACCCCATCCAGTCAATATTATTAATGTTAGCCACAGATAATTATTGCTGCTCTACTTCAAATGAAATTATAGGACGATGCAGCAATTACAAGGTCGGTCAAGCCATTTAATGCATATTGGATCCTAGTTGGCACTACTCACTAGTAGTGTAATAATACCCGTCCCGGTCGGTCGGCAAATTGATCCAGTGATTTACAACTCGGAATGTCCTGGTCGGTCGGTCCAGTGATTTGCAACTTGGAATGTCCCAGTCGGTCGGCAGATTGATGCAGCGTTGCGACTCAGAATCTAGTTGGAAAATTGTAGATAGAAAAAACAGGGGTTTTTTTTATTAGATATTAAATTTAGATATGTTTTCCTGATTTATTATGTAAGTTTTGAGTTAGGTGTTATAACTATACTAGCTTAGCTGTAGCTAGAGAAGGGTTGTTTTTTCTTTGCCCCTGAAAATTTACCACTTTTTCTCTCCTCGGATGGGGTTGCTCAGATGAAAATGAGATTTCATTAGAGAGATGTGAACAACAGGCACAAATTTTACATTCCCACTGCAACAGTACATTGACTACGTTGAAAGCCCCGATATATCCTCACCGGGTTGAGTGAACTGAAGGTGATGGATAGGTGCCGAGCTCCTGCTGCCAACGTCAATAACCAGACCAGTCCATTCTCCTTCGACATCAATTTTATTGGAATTTTAATGCAGAGAAGAAGGTACATGCACAGTTCTTTTTATTAATCTTTTGCAGGAACTGCAAGTAGTGGAGCCATGAAAATTAAATTAGACAGGGCCGAGCCGGGCCGTATGATGTAAAAGTCTAAGAACCAATCTCTGAAAAAACAAAAAGTTGAGAGGTTATGTCTGGTGCATAATTCGTCGAGTGAAGAAAGTTGTGTTTTACTTATAATTACCAGTGGCGTGCGTACGGGGGGGTGTTATGTAGCTTCTAAATTCAGCAACCCTCTTGATCCATTTATTGATCAGGATCACTGCAAACGAAATATTGTACCAAATATCGCAGGACCCACATCCAGAATAGATCATGTGCCTCCAATCAGTAGTTGCTGAGAATTGCAGACTGGGCACTAAAGCTTGAAACGTAGAGTTATCCAACTCGATTTGATTAGACGAGTTGAAGTTTTTTAATTTAAACTAATTTTAATACCATCCGACTAAATTCTAATGAGCTGATAGTGATAGATCAATCCATGCTTTACTTGAAATTACCAGAAGCCATGGTATTTTCACCGGGGAATATGCGAGGAGGCCATAAGGGAGGAGACAATATAATATTTTGGTGAACATCATTGAAACAAAAACTAAAATTAAATCCTAGCATTTGTGTCTTCAAGTTGCTACTAAACTAGTATTTGTCATTTTCTATCATTTTCAATTTCCTAGATTTCTATCCATGGTAGATTATCTAAATGTACTTTTGCACATACTTGGATGGTGAAAACTGAAAATGGATTTTTGAAACCAAGTTTTGTAGCGAGTGCTATGATAAGATATACCCATCCCAATCGATTGCATGCTCTCCCCTTGTATTTATCTTTTGTTTTGGCTTCCTTGATCAATTCCATTTCTACATGTTTAGGAAGGTGCCTGTTTAACAATATTCTCGTGACTCTGTCGCACTCTCATTTCCTGATAGTTGTCTCGTGGACCACAAGCTTAGATTTTTATAGTTTGTCCAAAGCTCAATGATGCATCTCCCCCCAATATCTTCCTTGTTTTGACCCTTTCTTACATTGATAGAGAGAATGCCCTTTTTGCTTGTCACTTGTCAAGCACTCAAAGCTCCTCATCCATGGAATATATAGAGAAGAAACCGAATCCCTTTATGTCTACATCAACAAATAAATCCCTATAGATCTCTCTTTCACCAGGAATAAAAGCTCTCCTCGACGTAGAATACATATGTAATAATGGTTGGAACTCCATACCTAATTCCCTCTCTACAATACTTGTTATGTTAATTATAATGATTCTCATTTAACAATATTGTTAGAACAAAATGAATATGAAAATGATGTGTCGAGTGTTATTATTAGGGATAGAACTCACCTTTTCTGCTTGGAAATAGTTTCGTTCTAGCCAGAATGTTGTGTCCAAATCCATATGGACCATTGGAGAAAACAAAAAAGTAATGAACATGTTTCTTTTTTATGGGTCCAAGTTAAAAAGAAAAATCTTTCTTTGAAGAAGAAAGAAATTGGTTGTTATGATGTTGTTCTCGTACTAAAAGACCTACCGGCCACGATCAAAGCTTTACGATAAGGTTGAAAATGTGCTAGGAATTTAGAGACTCTGAGAGAACTTGTAGAGCTCGGTCTTGTCGGCTATTACTAGGGGTTTGGGGTTCGTTCTCTTCAAGTCTCGAGTTTGAATCATCCGGCCAACAAAAAATTCTTGGGACCACGGGCTGCAAGGTGCAAATCAACCATGTGTAAAGGCTGGTTTTCAGGTCATGGAAATGTGTGGTTCTGGGTTGAGAAATTCGAGAGAAATTCGAATAACACATGATAGGATCACATTTTGCAGATTGCAACCAGGTGGAACCTGGAAAGGAGGTTGCAGTAAAATAACTGGAGAAAGATGAATAGTAAAAGATAGAAATTATTCAAACAAAGATAGGGACTAGGGATATAAGACATTCCTGGAATCTGATTTTAGAAGTAAAAATTAGGCGGTAGCTGGTGTGATACAGTTGGGATGGCATTGTCAAGTTCTAATACTGGCAGTATACAGAACAAGAATAGTTTATGGTTGGTAATAATGTCCAAGGCATCATGCTCCGTCTATTCAATCAATTCTATATTTTCTAAACTCGGCTTGATTAGTGGATCTATTTAGAACATTCACAACTTAAAACCTAATCTAAAATAGATTTTAAGATGATTTGGTTTCTATATTAACTCAACTCAATATTATTAAATCATAATATAATTTAAATTTATTTTTTAAAAATTATTAATACGAGTTCCATGAATTTTATGAACACTAGAGACTTACATAATTGTTAATTTCAAGGCTCATAAAATCAGTCGAGATATATATAAATTGATTTGAATATTTACATTAATAAAATAAAAATCATAACTTGGTTAAACTTGGTTTCAATCTAATTAAGTTAATATTAGAAAGTTTTTTATAAATTAAAACTCTATTATTGAGGGGCTTGGTGCCTCGTGTAAAGCTAAAGAGGATCAGAAATATTTGGGATATTGGACCGACTCTGTGGCTATGCATGTGCAACCTTTACAGTAAACCTAGATGATCCAGTGGGAACTCACAAATATAGCAAAGGGGTGTTTGATACTGAAAAGAGTCTAGGTTTTTTTATACAAAAAATGATTTCAAAAGCCCAATGAAATTTAGCCCAGAATAAAATGGACCCTCGTTTGGATCCATCAATTCTAAGAAACGTCAGAGGCCCAATGGTTCACATGAAGAGCAAAAAACACTTACAAACACCCATGTACCATTGTTTTATATTTATTTATTTTTAATAAAGGAAGCACATTTAGAAAAGTTATTTCCCTGCCTTGTTAAAAAATCCCATTTGCTGACCTTGTTTTAGTAATTGTCTCTACTTGAAAGCTTAGTTATAAAATCCTGGCTTGATGTGCAAGTTGATTTAAAATATAAATTGATACAGATTGAAAAAAAAAATTCAAGTAAACTCGTAACCTAATTAATTTGGATAAAAATCACTAAATTCTTACTGATTTTTTTAAAAATATATTTTTTTAATTTTTTTAAAAAATAAATTAATCTAACTTAAAATTTAAACTTTCCACCACCATGTCAATTTAAAACTACTTAGTTTTAGTAATTATCTCCTTAAAGCTTAGTTATAAAATCATGTTACGTGTTGACTTGGAATCTAAATTAATTGTGTTTGAAAAAAAAATAAAAAAATTTTAATTTATTTAATAATACAATTAATCCAAAAAAAATCACTTAAATTCCCATTGATTTTAAAAAATATATTAAAACAATGTTGTTTTAATATTTTTTTTTTAAAAAATAAGTTAACCTAACTTATAATTTAGACTTTACATCATATCAGATTTTAAAATTATATTAAAAAGATGTGCAACGTTAACAGAGTCGTGAACACGGAGATGAATTTATAAATAATCTCAATTTCCATGTATTTAACAAAGCTCAAGTAAATTTTTAAGCAAAAGCTAGAGAGAATTATTAACAGGAGTTCGAGATTGGTCTCACCTTGGGAACACAATTGACAACACAAACTATCGTTTTCTTCCTTCGAGATGATTTTGATAGCCACTCCTCGAATAAACAAAACATAACAAATTAATTAATTGTCATGCATCTTTTCAGGAAGAAGATATGAAGTCCATGCTCATGTGTTTTTTAAATATCCAAACCCAAATATATATATATATATATATATATATATATATATATATATAAACATAAAAATTCAGCTGAAAGCTAAAATTAGAACTAAAATTTCACATGATTTCAGAATTCTTTGTTTAACATTCCTTAGCGGATAAACTTAGCTAGCCCCGGTAGATTAATTCGAAAATTTTTAAATTTAGAGTTTGGCTTCGACAAATATTTAATAAAAATAATTAATCTCTATTGACCTCTAACTCGTGTTTACTCGATATGGCACTTTTTTTCTAGTCGGTCTCCGGGCCGGACGACTATGGTTATGAAAAGAAAACTATAAGCCCATGACTAGTCGAATTAACTGCTCAAATGGCCCAACACGCAGGTCCTTCATTCCTTCCTAACTCTTATCTCTATCTCTGCTTTAACCAAGCCCAGCTCTGGGTGGTATTTCCGTGAATTACTTGTTCTTCCTCCTCTGTTCCAAATTTCTCTTCTTCGATTCACTTTGGATCTCTCACTTCTCTTCCGAGACGAAGACAGAGAGAGAGGGAAGTTAACAGAGAGATGACGTTGTTTCACTTCTTCAACTGCGCGATTCTCACCTTCGGCCCCCACGCCGTCTATTACTCCGCCACTCCTTTGTACTCCTCTCTCTGAAAAGAACCTTCCTAAATTCGAATAATCTTCTTCCTGAAAAACCCATTATAATTTCTGTGTTTTTTTTATTAATTTTTGTTGAAATTTAATGTTTGCAGGTCCGAGTATGACACACTCGGTACTTCTATTAAAGCTGCTCTTGTTTATCTCGGAACTGCTCTTGTTAAGGTTTGCTGAGTTACTTAGTATCTGTAATTTCTTGAATTATTATTACTTCTATTTTATGAATTTAAGGTTGGTGTCTTTTAGCTTAGATTCTTGTATGTATGTTTGCAGCTGGTTTGCTTGGCAACGTTTCTCAAGGTGTCCGAGAATGATAGCTTTGATCCGTATCAGGTTCTTTATATAGCTTTATTTTAAACATTTTTGAAGTTGAGATGGAGTAATTTATATTTGTTTTGTATTAGCTGAGTTTTGATGTATCTATAAGAAGGCCAGACGGTGTTAGAGTGGAAATAAAATGCTTCTATGTCGACCCTTGCATTTTATATGGTTTGAAGAATTTGTTGCAGCAAATTTGTTCAATGCTGCAGAGGCAGAGAAAGAAGAAGAGAACAAGTTTCTTGTTTCAGAGAAAAAGAAGAATTATACGTTTCTGAATAAAAGGCTGCAATATTCACGCAGGAATTTTCTCTACTTATTTTCTACTTTACATGGATACATATATATACACAAAATTTAACTAACTTCTGTTAACTAACTCTAACTAACTTTAACAGAATATAACTGACTTTTATATATATATATATATATATATATATATATATATATATATAGCAGCCATAAGACGAGTCTGTGCTAAGCTGCTGTGAGAGGTGAGTCGTCTGCATGTGTTGCTTGGTCTGCAAGTTGTGGAGGGTGCATGTCGTCTGCTAGGTTCCAATATCCCCCCGCAAGATGAGAATCGATATTAATCATTCCCATCTTGATAAGTAGAGGATGAAGCATGTGAGAACCAAGAGGCTTTGTGAGAGCATCTGCTAATTGAAATTTGGAAGGAATGTGAATGATGGTAAGGAGTCCCTCTTGCAATTTCTCACGCACAGGTGACAGTCGAGTTGAATGTGTTTAGTGCGTTCATGATGAACAGGATTGTAAGCGATTTCTGATGCTGGTTTACTGTCAGTATAGAGTGAGGCAGGCTGAGAGTGAGGTATGTGGAAATCGTCCAATAAATAAGTCAGCCATTGTAGTTCACATGAAGTAGTAGCCAAGGCTCGATATTCAGCCTCTGCTATGGATACATATATATACACAAAATTTAACTAACTTCTGTTAACTAACTCTAACTAACTTTAACAGAATATAACTGACTTATATATATATATATAGCAGCCATAAGACGAGTCTGTGCTAAGCTGCTGTGAGAGGTGAGTCGTCTGCATGTGTTGCTTGGTCTGCAAGTTGTGGAGGGTGCATGTCGTCTGCTAGGTTCCAATATGGTTAGATATGAAAGCCCTTCTGTAAACAAACTTATTGATGAACAAAGAAGAAGCTTTTTGTTGTATTACTATATTCTTGCGCGGCTGTTGATCAAGTTTGGTGTATGACAAAATCAAATGATGTAGAATTTGATGTGTTTTTTCGCTAGTTTTTTGTTTGAAATTCATCATTTTGCTGAATTTAACTCGTGAGGTGATGTGTCTAACGTGTAAATGAATCTTCCTTTCGTGCTAGTTGCACTTGCTATCAAATGTTCTTCTCTGTTCTGATAACATGTGCATTCTGATTTGTGAATCACTTGTCACCAACCCCACTTATACGCAGGAACTATTGAAAGCACTGATTGGATTTATAGATGTTGCTGGGCTTTACTTTGCCTTGACCCAGTTGACTCACAGGAACATCTCTCAAAATCATAAATTTCAAGCTGTTGGACTTGGTGAGTTTGACTTGTCCGAGTCATTTCATTTGAATGGCATCATGTTTTTCCCTAAAAAAACTAAGCTGATTTCTAATGTTAAATTGATTGTTAGTTTCTTCTCCATAATCTTACGTGAGATTCTTTTATATCATGTCTATAGTGTCTTTGAAAATTTATGGCCTCAACTTGTGGTATACTTCTTTAAGAAGAAAGGGTGTGTGTGTTTAGACTGTTTCCTCTTTTTCTTTATGGACATTTTTTGAACCTTTCCTCTCTTGATCGTAAAACTTTGGAATTTCTTCAAACCACTTTAGGATTTTCTTACACAAAAATTTATAAAAACTATAACTGATTTGTGATGTTGTAAACGATAAGGAATATAATAAGGGTGCGATATTTATATATGCTGCGCATCGTCATAATCTCTTCTCTTCGTGCTCGCTTGCAAAAAGGAGTGAATGAAATCATCCTTGTCCTTTTCTTTTCGCTTGGCATTGGTTATGCGATCTTAATCCTCATTAACTTTACAACATAATTTCCCCATTTGCAGGGTGGGCTTTTGCTGATTCTGTTTTACATAGACTGGCACCGCTTTGGGTGGGAGCTAGAGGACTAGAATTCACATGGGATTTCATTCTGCAAGGTCTTGAAGCAAATGCAAACCTGGTGCGTCTATTTTCTTGTTAATCTCTTTTATTGCTTTTCATATCATTTGCTGAGATTAGTTTGAAACTTCAAAAGATTAAAAAAAAAAATTAAAAAAAATGGGATTATACGTGTCTGATACTCATAGTGGAATTTTTTCTCTTCAATGAATTTCAGGTGTTGAGTATATCCCTTGCTGCTTTGGGATCTCTGATGTGGCTTCGGAAAAATAAGCCCAAGACTTTGATTCCCATCATATACGCTTGTGCAGGAATTGTGGCCACCATGCCATCCATCACAAGGTCTGCTACTCGCCTGTTGTTCCTAGCATATGGCCAAAAGGTCGTCTGTGCATGTGTTTTTTTTTTTTTTAACACAATCTAAATTTAAACTTTATAGCAATTTAGGAATGTGTTAGATTCCACAGTCACCCTACAATTTAAGTCTGTTTGAAATCAGAGAGACTGGATGCTACTAGTTCCATGCATTTAATGTTTCTTAAAACCCTTTTAGATGTCTGATATCCTTTCTCCTTGAAAACTATTTTCTTTAGCAAGTGTAATGAAATTCATCTTATAGTTTCATTACAACCCAAGGATGATTAGCAAAGAAAGCATCATGTGTTTTGTATGTTTATGGTTTCACTCTTGTGCGTCTGGAAGAGCTCAGTTTTTCATCTATTTTGCTAAATTATGGTTTTTGCAGCTACTTGAGAAGAGGATTGGGGTGGCATTTTCCAAAGGTTGTAGGCTTTGAACTGTTCACATCTCTTGTGATGGCTTTTATTAGCTGGCAACTCTTTTCTGCATGTCAGAGACCCTCTTCTTGAGGAAATCCAGTATGTTCTCCAACAGCAGATAGTTGGCTGAAGAAAAGCTCTTGAAGCATATTGAAGGAATTCCTTGATCATATTACTGTCAATAATCACTGCCAATTTTTGTCCCGGGAGGTTGTGGTGTTGCTTTTAACTTGCAGTGTCTTCTATATTAACCTCTAGGGATTACTGAGAAACAATTGAGTTCCACTGTGACTCCGTTATCTGCAATCGCAGAAAATTAGCAGCACTTTTTTATTAGTGATTCGAACACAATGGAATCAGTTGCTGTCTATATTTTCGTGGGACTTGCTTGTCCGCATATGACTCGAGGAAGGATTGATATTGAAGCCTTGGCATTCATTTATTCCCACTAGTTCAGTACCATGAAATGGGACTTTAGCCTTGATTGTTCAGGATGATAACAAAACTTCCATTACTGGGTAATTGATCATCTTTTTTTTCTCGGGTAAAGGATGACATTGATTCACATCTAAAGCAAGGTATGCCAGAAGTTTTGAAGCAAATATATTTAGTTATACACTACATGTTAAAGATTGACAAATCCTTTTGTATGCCGATGTCTAGCGACTCTAGCCGAACATAATTCTTTTGCTATTTAGCTAAACAAAAGACTCACTCATTTTCCTCATGCCACGCTTCAACTCGGAGGAGTACAAATCCAACAGCAACCCCAACCAAAACAAGGCCATTCATGACTGCAGCAATCCTGAATATCTCACCCACATCGCTGCATTTAGAGGAGTGTGCGCCTCCGCCTCCGCCTCCTCCTTTCCCATTTGATGCTGCTCTCAATGAGCTGACCACCTTTGCAAAGCATTGTTCAGTGGACACGGGCATGTTCAGAGAAAGCACACTGTTATGGGCTTTAAGACCCCCATACGAATTCATTCCTCCCATGTAAACCACCTTGTTCGTTCTCTCGGGGATCTTGCTGCCAAAATCCACGACTGCACCAGTGAATGTTGCAGGAGTAAAGGCAGCGGCTGTTGTTGCCATGTCTGCAATGAGCACAAGTTAGAGGTTACTTAGATTATGAAACCTTCGAATGAAGTAGAGGGGTTAATGGGATCACCTGTATGGATTGGAAAAGCTTGCGAACAAGAAGAGGAAGGCACAAAGGAAAGTTTTTGTAGAGAGATGAAATTGGATAAGGTGAGAAATGATAGGATTGGCTGACGCATAATTGAGATGAGATATAGGAGCCGACCCAAAAGTGGATCGTTTTTTTAGTTTCGAAAGAGATTCTTGAATGGGTAAGCACCTTATTGAAGGCCGATAAGGGGAAAGGGAACTAGAGCCGAAAAGACGCAAATATCCTGTAGACCATGCAAGCCCATAAAAGAGTTCGTGACCTGGCACCTATTTTGTCGAAATAATAGCCCGTAATGTATAATTAATTGTTCGAGACTTGAATGGGTATAGCCCTTGGCCCCTTTCCCCTAAACCCAGTATATGAACTGGCAACACATAGCTGTGAACGAGGGCAAATACAGCCCACCATTCTTTCATGCCCAAGCTATTGTGAGAGGTCTCCATTGATACGGCACAAATTCTTCTCACTTGTGAATTGGAGGTGAAAGATGAGCGTGGCAAAGCTAATCAGGTGTCGTCCTTTCCCTTTCTTTTTTCTTTTGTTTTTTGCCTTGATTACTGGATACAACCTCAACTGAAATCTAATCAGAAGGCAAATCCCACCCATCACAACTGAAAGTACAGGTCATCTAAGGCCCGACATAGATTTAACAGAAGAGAAGCAATCTAAACTATATACATATGGTCTACATAGATCATGAGAAGAACGAGTCGTCATGGCAAAACAGCAATATGTGTTCTAATAGCCAACTTTACACTAAACTTGAACACAAGTCACCAGTTGATATAGTTTACAATACTCCGAAGCTTTAGCTAAAACTCTACATCAGTCAACAACTCAATTGAAACAAGATTTGAGTAGTTTTCATGATCCGCAGACGACAAGTTTGCTAGAGAACACGAAAGATATTAACATCCAAGACAAAAGAGTTGTTCATTGTGCCACAAGGTTCGAAGAGGCACACATCGAACTCCTGTAAATTGTTATCCAGAGCAAAACTCTTCCACCCAGAAGAAAGCCCTCCACTGTTCTTAGATTTATAATATAAGAAGTTGGTGTTCCATGTATTTTCTTTCACACGAAGAGTCACGACTTTTTTTTCCAGGGTTCTGAAATGTCTAGTTGACCACGCTGAAGGGATTACCTGAAAGAAGCAGAACAGTAAGTACAACAAGTAAGACCAAACTTCAAAGCTTCCAATCAATCCTGACAATGGAAACAATTGACACTTACCTCTGGATAAAAAGAAACAGGGACAGGGAGATAAAATAGTGAGAAATTCGAACACGCAATAACTGAAAAAGACATTTGTACCATGTAAAATTTCCTGTATACATGTGTGGGTTTCATAACCACAACGAAGCCCTCATTGGTTTGTACTGTTTGTGCTAACCGCAATGCATTGAGTTTGTCTTGCTCTGTTACCATCCTTCTACTTGATCCAGATGCCGTGCCGACAGGTAAATGCTGGACATCTGATTCATTAACAAACCATAACAATTTAAGAGGCAAGGCATCCCATCACTGCACAATTCTATGCATCTAGCAACGCAAAGAAACTTCATTAACGACCATACACTTCCCCGCAAAGTCAGTTAATCAATAGGAGTAGCAAACAATGAAGAAAAAAAGAAAAGGCAAGCAACTTATTTTATTCTACATTAGTAAGGCAAGCTTAGAAGATGGATGCTTAGCAAGGTGTTGGATCCACCGGCAATACTTCTTATACCCAGAACACCAGTAGATTGCTAAGCGAACAAGTCTAGTGAGTGCCAAAGGGCAGTGAGCCATTATTCATTCATTATGCGTAGAAACTAGGACTTACCAGGTTTGGTTTCTATTTCCTCGGCAGTAGAAGAAGGTCCTTCATATCTCACTCTCTTCCTAGTTTGGATAGGCCTACTAAACTTGATTTCCCTCCGAGTCTTTTTGTTGATAGCTTTTGAGACAACACTGTTTCTTACAGGAGTTTCGTAAATGTAACCATCTGCAGATTTCTCTGGAGTGCCTCCAAGACCATTATGGGGGCAGGCATCAGTAACTTCAACAGAATCTTGTACAGCTTTCCTCTTTGTTTGGACAAAACTGTCGCCTTCTCGGTGCCCACATTTTCTGACAAAATACGATGCTGCTTTCTCACAGAAGCTTTGTCCATCAAAAATTAGAACGTCAAAATATGACTCCCCATTGTACTTAAAGATCAATAAATCCTTTTCCTCCAGAAAATGGTCCTTTACAAATTCTTCCCATCCATGTTTGAAAAACATGGTGTTATCATCTGTAGTCAGTTCAACTTGCCATGTGCTGCCACTAGGACCTTTAAGAGTCACGTTTTCAAGCAGTTTGTTCTTCAAATGATTAGAAAATTTTTCAGGGATCGGCTGCAATTTAAACAAAAAGAGGCAATGTGGTCAAATTTAATTTAGCATAATGAATAGAAAAAATGTGTCGGCCATGATCACATACCTTTCCATATCCTTGGTGAAAGTTAAAAATATTAGTTGTAAAATAACATCACACGAACATTTACGTTTCTACAACTTCAAATTTATAAAGGCCAAAATGGGATAGCCCAAGAATCCAAGTGCTAAAATCTGCATATGAAGTCTACAAGGAAGCTAAGAAAACAGTCACGGAGGCTAGAGGGAAAAGAATATCCACAACCTGGTTCAATTAAGGGACAGAATCAGGTTACGCTTATCAGCATGCAGGATTACACGCTTTTGGCAAGGGACCACGAAATCAAGTAAAGGAACGTTTTGTTATGAGTAAAATTTTGTTGAGTTGAGTACATTATGGCAAGAGCAGACTATGTTGCTCATTTCAAGACTTTCCAACTCATTTTCATGCAAGTATTGCGATACAAAACCAGATAAACCATAAAGTTCTTTTAATAAAGCAAAATACAGAACCACCCCTGAAAGCCTAAAACAAAAACACAACACGAAATCAGAGAGAACCCCGGAAGCCTAAACCCATAAAAATAAAATGGGATCATAGCAAAGAACACTTACAAGCTGATGATCAAAGCCAGCACTGAGAATTTGAAAAAAATGGGTGCACTGGAAATGAGTCCAGTATAGTTCCTCTTCCCAGCCTCTGCAATCTTCACATGTTTCTTCCCCCATTTTCACTTGCTGAACTTACTGCAGTTCTAGAAATTAGAAGATAACAAGAATGAGCTGAACAACGACAACAATTCAACAACAACAAATCTCCAAAATTAAGAGAGGCAGTAAAATTTGTTCATAAGTACTTTCTTTTACTGCATACAAAAAACATTGATGGACTTTTTGAGATTGCACCGACTACTACTGTTTTCCGTGATAAGTGCTTCTGATTATTTTGGGTAAAGAAGAAGGAAAGGAATTACCTTTTCAATAAAAGGAAGGAGGAGGAGAGACACAGAAGGACAGCGAAGGAGACAGTTTTGTTAGAACATAACTGCGGACAAGAAGTCAGTGCGGAGAGACTTGCAATGACAAGACAGGCTCATGAAACGAAGAGCCAACATGCGTCGCACGCTCGCACCCTTGGGCCTTACTGGACTCTTCGGGTTTTAATAATGCCGTCGCCATCGCCACTAATTCAACATAATAAAATTTAATTGGACATATAATAATGATTCATTATATTTCTATATTTAATTATATAATTTTTAAGGTTATAATATAATAGGTAAATTATAATTAGTTCAATAAAAATAATTAAAATACCTACTTTAATACAACCTGGCTAACATGAAACAAAATCCTAGTTTTTATAAAGAATAAAGGTTAAATGAGAAAAAAAACCAGATTGAATCAAGAAGATATAAATTAGATATATAAATATGATAATAATAACTTGTTAATTAATTTTTTTCATATGTTTTTAATATTTTTCAAAAAAATAATTTCAAACTTGAAAAATGATAAAAATAAAACTTATCATGTGAAAGAATAGCTATAAATATAGAAAAAAAGAACAAAAGTGGAAGACATTATTTAGCATTTTAGGTAAATAAACCCTAAATCTAAACCTTGGGCCATATTATTTCTTGTCTTATATTTAATTACATTTTATATTATTATAGTTACTAGAAATAATATTAATATTAATATTAATTTTAAATCAAGTTATGATCAGACCAAATTGAGATAAATTTATATTTAATTTATGTAATAGGCAAATTGATAAATTCAAATTAGAATTATATTCAAGTCATGAAATTATATATCAAATCCATTTAATTTCATCCGGTCGAATTAGATTTGGTTTAAGATTCATCCATTAATGATCATGCAAGCATTACATGATAAAAAAAAAAACTATGTGATGAAGATTAAGATTAATTAGACATGAATCTAATTTCAAATTTTTTTTATCATAAAGACTAAACGATAAATTTTTAAAAATACCAGGACCAAAAATTTTTTGAATAAAGACCAATTTGTAAATGAAAATAAAATGCATGGACTAAACAATTCCTTTGATTTTTGTTAGAGTTTGTAGAGAATGAGTAATAGAGCTAAACGATACGATTACATGTGGTTGAAAATCTTGATGGTGGGACGTGCGATAAAACAACCGGCGACTGGCACAAAGATATTGTCTTAGAAATCTATGATAGACAGATCCACACAATAATTTATTAGAAATCGATGATGAGATGGCTCTCACAATAATATTAAAAAATCATGGTATAACAACTTACACACAAAGAATGTTCGTGGAGTACTGCTGTTGTTTGAGTTTTGAATTCAAGAACAAATTCATTATAATTCAGAGAGAATGATGCATGAAATTTTTAGGAAAATAAATATTTTTCCCAAGTTTTTTTCTCTTTTATTCAATAGACTTTTATAGTGTTTATATCATAGTTTTGAAACCCGACCCGGTTATTGACCCGGTCAAGTGATCGGGTCACGGGTCAGATGGGTTGACCCGGGTCAACCCAAAAAAACTATATAAATAAAAAATAATAATTAGTGTTTGCTTAAAAAACATTATCTTCATGAATACAAAATATATGTGTGAATAAGAAAATGTATTTTTTATTTATTAAAAACATACAATTTTACTTTTTATTTCAAATTGTTATAGTTTTTCCAAACGTTATTTTAGTTGTTGTTTTTTTATTTAATTAACCATGATGTTAATAAAAAAAAAAATTGTTGTTAAAAAAAATTACATGAATAAAAATGGATAATTTTAATGAAAAGAATTCGTTTCTCCATAATAATTTTTTTCATTGCCTTGTTGCAAATTTTTTTTTTTAATAGTTTAATTAAATAAAAAATGAATTTCAAAAATTAAAATTAGCTAACTCAGTCATAGCTACCAAGGATAGAGATCTGTTTATTGCAAAACTTCAGTCATATCACTTCCTATAAAGGGGTTTGTCTCTGTTTAATTTCTGGTATCAACACTAACCACTTGAATTGTCAAGGGAAAAGAACCATCAATGGCTTTACTACAATGGCTGAAAGAATGCTCCAAACCTACCTTGTTCGTTGTAACTATTTTTCTAGTAGCAGTGCTCAAGTTTCTCATGAAGGAGAAACTGAAAAAGAGGAAGCTCAATCTCCCACTAAGCCCTGCAAAATTGCCAATCATTGGTAACCTTCACCAGCTTGGTAATATGCTTCACATCTCTCTCCGAGGGCTTGCCAAGAAGTATGGTCCCATCATTTTCTTACAGCTTGGGGAGATCCCAACTGTAGTGATTTCATCAGCTGGATTGGCAAAAGAAGTCCTGAAAACTCATGATCTTGTAATATCTAGCCGTCCACAGCTCTTTTCGGCCAAACACTTGTTCTATGGTTGCACTGATATTGCTTTTGCTCCTTACGGTGCTTACTGGAGGAATGTGATGAAAATTTGCTCACTTGAGCTGCTCAGTGCCAAGCGTGTCCATTGGTACAACTTTGTTAGAGAAGAAGAAGTTGCTCGCTTGATTCGTCGGATTGCGGAATCTTCTCCTGGCATCACCAATCGAAACTCTAGTACACCTTCAAACAGTTTGATCAGTTCTTCGATGAGGTGATAGCTGAGCACCGCAGTTCTAAGGGAAAACAAGATGTAACAGTCCGGCTACGCCTAAAAACACACGATCAAACGCAGCAACTCGATCGAGCGAAGCCAGAGACGAAATGAAAGAGGCGTCTTGAAGAAGACTCACCTGCAGCAAAAGAATAAAAGATAATAAGTGAACGGTCGTGATCGAGGGAAGAAGTACTTACGTGGAGGGCTGAGATGAAGGAAGACCAGCGGCTGACAGCTGGCAAGGGAGTAAACTGGAGGCATACGACACCGTTGGAACAAACTTCTGAATTAAAAGAGAGCCCAAATACGATACCGTTTGGGAGAAGAAATAGAATTCTAACACAACACTGATCCATAAAAGAGCTGTCAATGCTATTCATGATTCTGATATTTCAATCAAGCAAAGATCACTATAAAAGGGGGAAAGGAGGCGCAGTTGGAGGCAGGAAATTACTTTGAAGTAAATCTCATTCACCCAGGAGGCCCGGGCTACCTCGAAACTGCTCAGAAATCTAGATTAGGATTTATTAAATTCGTATCATTCTTTTCATTCAGTTTCTTTAGAACAATTTCTTTATTGTTATTTCAATTATTCATCCACCTGTAAAGGCTCAGGTTAAGAAAAGTTATTATTCCAGTACAATTTTCTCTTAAGAAAATTTAAGACTATTCCACAAGAGGAGAAGAAGGACCTTGTTGACGTTCTACTTGACATTCAGAAGGATGGTATCAGAGCCACGATTCTCGGATGGCTGAAGGAACAAGAGTTTCACAACTGATAGAAATTGTGTCAGGGATGAAACAACAACAGGAGTTACAGCAGCAAAACCTGCAGAATCAACAACAAATATTGGAGGACATGGTACAGCAGTTGAGAAATATGTCTGCCAGAATGGATCAAATGACAAAAGGGAAAAGGCCCATGGGCTCTCCTCCCAGCTCTCCCACCGGAGCAATCAATGGAAATCCAAGGCATGAAATAATAGCACAGGAAGGAATTCAACAAGTCCATCCGATTAGAGTTTCCCAAATTTAATGGGGATGACCCTATTGGTTGGGTATACAAAGCTAATCAATTCTTTAACTTCCACAACACTCCTGCTCAACACAGGCTGTTCATAGCCAGCTTCCATATGGAAGGAAAAGCCATAACTTGGTATCAAGAACTAGAGGAGACCGGAATTCTCACCAGCTGGGAGGCCTTCGTTAAGGCCCTTCAAATTCGTTTCGGAACATCATCTTATGATGATCCCATAGAAGCCCTCATAAGTATCAGACAAACCTCTACAGTAGAGCACTACAAAACTCAATTTGAATTACTTTCGAACCGAGTCAGAGGATTATCAGACTCCCACAGGCTCAGCTGCTTCCTAGGGGGATTAAAGGAGGAGATAAAAATGGGAGTCAGAATGCTAAACCCCCAAAACCTAGTATCCGCCTATGGGCTAGCAAGGATGCAAGAGGAAAATCTGTCCATCATGAGGAGGTCCTGGAGGCCCAGTGCTACAGGATTTCAAAACCGAGGCCCAAACCCGATCCAGCCCAAGGCTGAATCTAAACCAGTGCAGATACAAAGGCTCACTCCGGCCCAGATGAAAGAAAAAAGAGACAAGGGGTTTTGCTTTAAATGTGATAGTAAATGGGGTCCTGGCCATAGATGTGGAGGACTAAGGTTGTTCTTAATAGAAGAAGTAGACGAGGAGATGGAGGAAAAAGATTTTATCCCTGAAGATCTGACTGAATTGGGAGATCCCCAGGAAGGCAGCCAGGAGGGAATTGGCATATCCCTTCATGCAATCCTAGGAAGTCCTAATCCAAAAACTATGAGGGTAGAAGTTAAGCTGAGTGGCCATAACTTTGTAGCCTTAATTGATACAGGAAGCACACACAATTTCATACATCCAAGAGTAGCAAGGAGGGTGGGAATGAAAGTCCTGAAACACCATCCTATCGGAGTAAATATTGCAGATGGGTCCCGACTGTGGAGTGAGGGAAGCTGCTCAGATATCAAACTACTGATTCAAGGAAATCAGTTTGTCACCCGAGCTTATATCATCCAACTGGGAGGATGCGATATAGTGTTGGGGATCCAGTGGCTCAAAAGCCTAGGGCCCATTCTATGGGACTTCTCAACCTTAAAAATGGTGTTCCAACAGGAAGGAAGGAATGTTCCAATCTACGGGATGGGAGTGGAAAAGTCAGAGGTCGACTGCAGCCCAACATTTTTTAAAGAATTAAGAAGAGCAGAAGAAGGCCTGATTCTGCAAATCTGGGAGCTCGGGTCAACCCAGAATGAAATTCCAGAACAGATTGAGAATCTGTTACTAGAGTTTGCCGAAGTTTTTCATAAACCAATGGGAATACCGCCCAGTAGACCACAGGATCACTCTATAATATTAAAGGAGGGGACCTCTCCAATCAGTGTTCGTCCTTACAGGTATCCTTACTACCAGAAAACTGAGATAGAGAAACTCATCAAGGAATTGCTGGCAATGGGTACCATAAGACCCAGCCAAAGCCCTTTTTCATCCCCGGTCCTACTAGTTAGGAAAACTGACGGGTCATGGAGAATGTGTGTGGATTATCGTGTCCTCAATAAGGAAACTGTAAAAGACAAATTTCCCATACCAGTGGTGGAGGAGCTACTGGACGAGCTTCATGGTTCTCAGATTTTTTCTAAGTTGGACCTACGGTCCAGCTTTCACCAGATCAGAATGAAGGAAGAAGATGTGCCTAAGACGGCTTTTAGGACTCACGAAGGGCACTATGAGTTTCTGGTCATGCCATTCGGACTCACAAACGCCCCATCCACTTTTCAAGGGCTGATGAACGATATTTTTCGACCCTACCTCAGAAAATTTGTTCTAGTTTTCTTTGACGACATCCTAGTCTACAGTCACAATGTGGAAGAGCATAAGAGACACCTAAGGAGGGTATTTGAGACTCTGGTGCAACATAATTTATTCGCTAAACAGTCCAAATGTAAATTTGCAAGCAAGGAGATTGAATATCTAGGACACATCGTGTCCGATCAGGGGGTGCATGCTGACCCCAGCAAGGTGGAGTCAATGATCAAGTGGCCTAGACCAACCACACTTAAATCTCTAAGGGGTTTCTTAGGATTGACAGGCTACTACCAGAGGTTCATCCAGGGTTATGGGGCAATTGCTGGTCCCTTAACTAGACTATTGAAAAAAAGGGCTTTCAAATGGGATCCAGAAGCAGAAACAACCTTTGAAAAACTAAAACAAGCCGTATCAACCCCCCCAGTCCTAGCCCTACCAGATTTCAACCAAGGTTTTGTAATAGAATGTGATGCCTCAGGTACAGGACTTGGAGCAGTATTAATGCAAGGAGGCAGACCAATTTCCTACTTCAGCAAAAGTCTAAAGGGAAGGGAACTCTCATTATCCACCTATGAGAAGGAATTCCTAGCACTGGTCACTGCGGTCCAGAAATGGAGGCCCTACCTTTTAGGCCAGGCCTTTAAAGTCAAGACGGACCAGCAAAGCCTCAAATATCTACTGGAGCAGCGGGTTGGAACACCCACACAGCAGAAATGGATATCCAAATTAATTGGATATGACTTCATAGTCGAGTTTCGAGCAGGGAAGGAGAACCTAGCAGCCGATGCACTCTCCCGAAAGGAGGACATCACAGAACAAGGTACGTTATGGGCTATCTCTACTCCAGTTGTTAACTGGGCTGATCAGATAAAAGATAGCTATAAAAATGATCCAGAAATACAAGCTATCATGCAACAACTAGATCAAGAAACCATAGGCTCATTGAAATACTAGTTCAAAGGGGGGATACTATACTACAAACAGAGAGTCTACATAAGCCAATCCAGTCCTATAAAAACAGCCATCCTAAATTACATTCATGATAGCCCCTCATCAGGACACACAGGCTTGGAAAGAACCCTAAAAAGAGCCAGGAGAGATTTTTTTTTGGATAGGAATGAAATCAGAGATACAAGCCTATATCAAACAGTGTGAGGTCTGCCAGAGGGCAAAGGGAGAAAACACTAAACCCGCAGGGCTCTTACAGCCGTTACCTATACCCCACAGACCATGGTCATCTATATCCATGGACTTTATAGAAGGGCTACCCAAATCTAACCAATACTCAGTAATTATGGTAGTAGTAGACAGGTTTACCAAATACGCCCACTTTATCCCTGTATCCCACCCCTACAGCGCGACAAAAATTGCAAATTTATTCTCACAGCAGGTAATGAAACTCCATGGACTACCAGACAGCATAGTATCAGACAGGGATCCTACATTTACCAGCAATTTTTGGAAAGAGCTATTTCAAACCCAGGGGGTTAAGCTACTGATGTCAACCGCCTACCACCCCCAAACCGACGGGCAGACAGAGGCGACTAACAAAACCTTGGAAAGCTATTTAAGGTGCTATGTAGGAGATAACCCGAAAGGCTGGTCTAATTGGTTAACTATGGCCGAATACTGTTATAACACCAGTTACCATACATCCCTTAAATCTACCCCCTTTGAGGCCGTTTACGGTTACCCACCCCCAAGTCTCACAGATTATATCCCCAGGTCAGCAAAAAATCATGCAGCAGAGGAACAGTTACAACACAGAACAGAGCAATTGGCAGAAATAAAATACAATCTAGTTAGAGCTCAGGAGAGACAGAAGAAACAAGCAGAAAAGAGATCCAGTTCAGAGAGGGGGAATGGGTTTACCTCCGACTCCAGCCGTTTAGACTGTCCAGCATGCCAAAAAACAAAAATGGAAAGTTAGCATACAAATATTTCGGGCCCTTCAAGATTTTAAAGAAAGTCGGAGAGGTAGCTTACCAGTTAGATCTCCCTAGAGAAGCCCGCATCCACAACACGTTCCATGTCACTGTTGAAAAAATAGGTGGGGAAGGGAACCATCCCCGAACCGAAGCTACCCAACCCCGAGATGAGAAGAAACCCTCAACCAGAACCAGCAGAGGTCCTCGACCGAAGGAGCCAGACCGCACAGGGGAAGAAAAAGGAAGAAGTGTTGCTGAGATGGAAAGGGCAGACCAAGGAAGACGCCGTTTGGGTCGGTGAAGAATGGTTAAAAGAGTCTTACCCTCACCTTGAGGGCAAGGTTTTTTAAAGAGGGAAGGTGTTGTAACAGTCCGGCTACGCCTAAAAACACACGATCAAACGCAGCAACTCGATCGAGCGAAGCCAGAGACGAAATGAAAGAGGCGTCTTGAAGAAGACTCACCTGCAGCAAAAGAATAAAAGATAATAAGTGAACGGTCATGATCGAGGGAAGAAGTACTTACGTGGAGGGCTGAGATGAAGGAAGACCAGCGGCTGACAGCTGGCAAGGGAGTAAACTGGAGGCATACGACACCGTTGGAACAAACTTCTGAATTAAAAGAGAGCCCAAATACGATACCGTTTGGGAGAAGAAATAGAATTCTAACACAACACTGATCCATAAAAGAGCTGTCAATGCTATTCACGATTCTGATATTTCAATCAAGCAAAGATCATTATAAAAGGGGGAAAGGAGGCGCAGTTGGAGGCAGGAAATTACTTTGAAGTAAATCTCATTCACCCAGGAGGCCCGGGCTACCTCGAAACTGCTCAGAAATCTAGATTAGGATTTATTAAATTCGTATCATTCTTTTCATTCAGTTTCTTTAGAACAATTTCTTTATTGTTATTTCAATTATTCATCCACCTGTAAAGGCTCAGGTTAAGAAAAGTTATTATTCCAGTATAATTTTCTCTTAAGAAAATTTAAGACTATTCCACAAGAGGAGAAGAAGGACCTTGTTGACGTTCTACTTGACATTCAGAAGGATGGATCTTCTGAAATTCCTCTCACCATGGACAACATTAAAGCTGTCATCTTGGTCAGTGAAGATGACCGGGTCTCACCCGGGTTTGACCGGGTGGAGCGGGTTCCCGGTCGACCCACCGGGTCGACCGGGTTTGACCGGGCCAATTCCCAAGCGAGTTTTGGCCTCCACCCGGACCGGTTCCATGCCCGGGTCGGCCGGGTTCCGGGTCGGCCCGCCGGGCCGGTCCGGGTTTAAAAACTATGGTTTATATTTAAAGGAAATAACTTTTCAATTTTTATTTTCAAGTGGAGACATTCTTCCATCTCTATGATGTTCTTATCACGATAGCGTCAATTCTCCATTATCATTACACTTAAAGAGCACTTGTATCCAAATAAAGGGGCGAGAAAAAATAGGGTCTAGCTTTTACCTCAATCACTCTAGACAGGTCAGCCAATGGATTCTAACCAGATCTAGCCCGGTAACCAGTCCAGTCCAAGACTTGAACTCCAGATTTTGATTAAATTTTTTTAAAAAATAAAAATAAAACATCATCTTAGTAAAAAGAATAATTAATAATAATAAATCAATAGATTTGCAGCCGGATCTTGTCGGATTACCAGGTTAACCGGATCACACCGTGTTTTTCCTTTTTTTATTTTTTCTTCAATCCAGCCCTGTTCCAGCCACCCGTCAGGCCTGGCCTGGTTTCAAACTATATTCTAATATTGAAAGCCTTTTACTATAGGCACAGATATATCATTCCAAGCAAGTGAGGTTCCATCCTCTTCATTCAATTCAACGCCTTCATTCATCCATGTCCGCAAAGAATTAATTATCAGCCAAGTTGTTTGAGCAAAGGGCCTGATCTTACAGTTCCATCCTACACTCTAATTGTTTCCACTGCATGCTAAGCTGCAAGTGCAAGCTACAGATAAACAAAACTAACAAGGATATATAGCATGTACACTGCAGTTTCAAGGACGACTCCCTGTTACATGAAAAATTAGTGGCGGCAGAGTCTTGAATCCCCAAAAACGCCGATAACAGACCGAGCCTTGAAGAACGTCTCCGCTTCCTTCAGCCACCTTCGAGTACTGCCCCTTGGCTCAAACACGAGTACCACACTTTGGTAAACACGTGCAAAAAGAAGATCAGCCTGTACATGGTATACGAAAATGAACGAATAAAAAGCTTCACCGTGTCGTTGGACAAGTTGATTGTCCATAAACTATTTATGCAACATTAAGAAGTGTGTGCGAGCGTGTGAGAGGGAGAAAAGGAGAGGGAGAGGGCAACATCTGGGATGACATACAAAACCTATTGTACAGATTGTTTTTGTTTTTCATCATATTTCTACTACGGGATGAATGAAATTGCAATGGGTTTCTTCAATTCAACACCCGGCAATGGCATTCAGAAACTCATAGATGGCGTTCTTTTTAAGAGTGAATTTTCCTCGGTATGCATACCTGATAGGAAAATCCGACATAAAATTCATATAAAAAAAATCTCACAAGCAGGGAGACACGGGCATTGTAATGCTCACCAAAAATAGACATAAAATTCATATATGTTCAGCGAAGGCTGGACTCTTCCATGTACCTCATGAGGGAGGATCATTGCGAGGCACTGCCAGAAGAGGCAAGTCATTGGATGCTGGATTTCCAATTTGATGATTGACCACTTCATGTCCAACCCCAGATATCTGTACCCGCATTTGACACTTGCCAACAAGCTCAAACATGCAGATATCCCCTATCTTGATATTGTTGTCACGAACAAAGGCCATCCACCCTCCACAAAAAGTGTGCACTGCTCTACCTTTTGAGTCTGGGAGAGAATTCACAGTCCAGCATTGCC
Organism: Populus alba x Populus glandulosa; assembly: GCA_033617975.1. Taxonomy (NCBI): domain Eukaryota; kingdom Viridiplantae; phylum Streptophyta; class Magnoliopsida; order Malpighiales; family Salicaceae; genus Populus; species Populus alba x Populus glandulosa. Next base: position 2,243,621 of record CM066156.1, on the reverse strand, counting down.
CTTGTAAATTACAAAGGATGACCTCTGCCTTACAGTTCGGAAGATATGCTGCTGAAAACCGGTGGGGGATTTTCTGCACGATGGGCAGAGATTGTCAAACATCAATCTTGACAAAAGATAGCAAAACAGGAGAAACTCTTGGATGCTGTGGTCTTGTTTTGTCAAATGATTGTGATTTCATTTAGGTTTTTGGGATCTTCGTATTTGTTTGGTTTTTGCTAAGCTTGAGTACTTAAAGTAATGGTGCACCCTTAGATTTCATCATTGATCACGAATATGTCAGTCAGTAAAAAACATTGAAAGATGCAAGGAAAAAAGGAGAACACTCACCAAAGTATATGAACCACTAACATTGAACTTCCTCATGATTCTAACAAAATTAGGAAAACCAGACGTAAAGGCCTTGGCTGCTCTTTCTTCATCCAGTGCTACCAACCTTCTCAGACCAGCTTCAGCTTCTACACCCTTTCCATTCTGAATTGATGCCTCTGTTTTGTAATTAAGAATCCACTTTATGTTACTAATGGAACGATTGGATGAGGCAAGTTGATATAAAACTACCAAGATCCTTCTGAAGATTAAAGAGAAGAATATCCCAAGTTCTGTTAAACATGATAAATTCTAAAGGTGAACGCTACATATAATTAGAAAAGAGATTCTAATGTGCACAAATAAAAGCATGCGTGCAAACTTAGATAGAACTAAACTTTGTTTCACAAGTTATGCTTAGCAAACACGAGCCAACTTCACCAGAAATTCACTGAGAGAAGGGCAAAAAAACAAATGAAAATCTGGGCTACATGCAAGGCAACGCATATATTTAGAAAGGAGATTCTTTAATTGGAGGACCAAGAATAAGAACATCAGTGCCCTTACGCTTCTTTCCATCTCCAGTTCGTGACATAGAGAAGAGCACAGCACTGGCAGAATCCTTCGTTGCATTTCCATGCCTTAAAATGCCAGTTGCTTGACTCTTCTCAAACTCTTTTTTATCACATATTTCTGCTTTTTTAATGAGTTTAGAATGGACCTTCAAGCAGTTTCTTCTCGATTTCTTTGGAAAACTTTCAGTTCTATGTGCAATGGCAGGACAACCAGTGTTTTCCCCGTTAGAAACTACTTTTCCAGTTTCCATATCTGGGCCCTCCTTTCCAACTCGAAGAATATAAACACGCAATTCATATTTGCGTACAAGTTCAAAAATACAAACATCCCCCACATTGATGTCATTGCTACGGACAAAGGCCATCCATCCTCCACATAAGGTATGGCTTGTATGCACTCGTGTAGCTGGTACAGAATTCACACTCCAACACGCTCCTTTGATAGTACGAAGGATAATTTCTGTTCTGCAATTAGGAAGATGTGCCATTGAAAATTGATATGGTATATTCTGCAGCATAGAAACAGACATCAAAAGATAATTAGGAAAATGCCCTGTTTTTGTTCGACTACATGCAAAATGGATGCGAAGGAGTCCTAGCATGGTCCAATCCAATCTGTGATTCTCTAGGAACATTAATATACAGAATCTAAGAATGATGTCTTGCGGTCAAAAATCCAGAAAGATAAAAATAAGGAAAGAGCTTACCAGAGTGTATGAACCACTAACGTTAAACCGTTTCATGATCCTCACGAAGTAAGGAAAGCAAGAGATAAAAGATTCAGCAACTCTTTTCTCACGTTCTGAAAAAATTGACACATGACCTCTGTCATGCAGCTTCAAGTCATCATCTTTGCCAAATCTTTTCCAGATGGGTACCTCTGTTTTAAGACATAGTAACCCATTGATTAGGACATGGAAGATGTTTGGACATTTCATGAAAATCTAACTTCATTGAATTATTTTTGAAATCACAAAGGAACCAGAATAAGACATGTTTGCGCAAATATCTATAATAGTATTCAGTCCATTAATTTTTAATGCAAACTTGGATTCAAACCAAAGTTTGATAGAAACATAGTTGGCTCCCATGCCTCCTCTTCCAAGCAGAAACGCAAAAAAAGATGAAACAGATTCTTATCTGCAAAGTACCTTGCTTTTCAGAGCATGCTTTTGATTGAGAGGGAGTGGCAAAACAATTGGCTGGATTCCCACATTGATTTGTTTCTCGAGATAAACTTTCTTCAGTTGTAAGGACCCCATCATGCTGGCACCCTCCCACGTCACATGCGCTGATATGAGCTTCCCGGTTCTTTTCTATGTATCCTGAATGGAATTCAGAAGAGCCCTCTCTAACCTTTTTCAGTGCACTAACAAAATCTTTCTCTAATGATGCAGCATCCTCCTCTCTTTCTCTCTTCTTCCCTGTACTTCCACAATATTCACTACAACCTTGGCTGCATTTGGAATGAAACGCAGCCTCTTTCTCACACGCACTTTGATCAAACACTTGCACAGAGAAACACAACTCGCCATGATACCTAAAAACCAAAAGGTCACCGCATTCCAAGAAATGATCTCTCACAAATTCCGACCACCCATTACTGAATAACACATCGTCATTCTCCTGAGTTAAGTCAGCTGTCCAAACATCCCCACTAGGGCCCAACAAAGAAACTGATCCCGGCGTTTTCCCTTCCATATGCTTGATGAAACTGACAGGGATTCTCTGCCATGTGAACAATTTGGATAGCGTTAATCCTGTAATTAAACTGATATCAAGCAAATCCAAAATCTTCAACCAGTAAAAAACTACTACTTCAATCATACACATAAAAGAAAAATATTGGCAAGAACTAATGCGTGCATTGAATAGCAGAAAATGAACTCTTTTCTTTTTTCCCACCAAGGAGTAGCAATCCGAAACTCGAGTAGGGTCTAAACCCTAGTTTGATTCAAGGAACTATGAAAGGAAATCCAAAAAGAAATATGGGAATTTCATTTATGGGGGGAATGGAGCATGTTAAATGAAAAAAAAAAAAATTACCAGTCGCTCTGAGCTTAAATTAGAAGAGAAAATCACAAAGAAGCATGGACGCCTGACAACATTCACCATCTTCTCCGATTGATTCTCTTTGGTCATTTCTACTTCTCTCGAAATTACAACATCAAACAAGAAAAACCATTGATAATTAATTTACAATAAAAAAAAATTGAAATCTAAGTAAATTATTGTTAGGAACCAAACACAAAAGTCATTTTTAGAGAGAGAGAGAGATGTTCTTTTAGTTTGATTGCGGGGAAAACAGGGTAGGAAATGGCATGGTCGTATTTCGAATTGGAGTGCCTTTGCCACGACCAGACTTAGTTATTAAACTTACATTGGCCTGCGCAAGATTGCGAGTCGGGGTAAATTTTCTTTTAGATACACAAAAAACAAAAATATCAGGTAGTGGTGAAGTATCTTTTAAAAATAAATTAGATTTTAATTCTGATTTAAATATTTTTTTATCTAATATTAAGATAAAAAAATATTTAATTTACCTAGATTATTATAGATTGACTTGTAAATTTTATAGGGATAATCTTGTAAAAAACACTCTTTCAAATTAATTCAACATAAAATCGATACAAAATAACATTTATTTAAAAAAAAAACTTAAATCATGTCATCATCAGATTTAATAATTTTTTTATATCAAATATTTTTTAAAAAAATACAAAAAATCATGATAAACACATGGTGTCGATATAGTAAAAGTACATCATTAATAACAAATGATGAATTTATATTTTTTTAGATTTGAGCTAAATAAAAAAAAATCATCAATAACAAATGATGAAAAAGTATTTGAAAAAATAATAGGTAAAAAAATCATTAAACAAAAAGAAAGTGATATTCTAGATGCTACGAATTAACTTATTAAACTTGCGAGCTAACTTATAGACTCAGTCATGTTCAATAAAAATTTTTTATCAAATTTTTAACCTAAATATAAAATAAAATAAAAATACATAAAAGGAGCCTGAATATTAAAAAGAAAACAGCCCAAGTGCGGGGGGCTTTTAGCCCAACTTGAGTGCATGAGCATGTCTTTGCCTGCCCTATTTTTTTTATAAAAAAAATACAACACATGATGTGTTGTTTGCTTTCTACAAAATACAACAACCTTTAGTCCTTGGAAAAACAAGTTTTCAATTTTTAGCTTAAAAACCTTATTTATCATAAATATTTAGAAAATATCTCAAATACCTTGCTAAACTCGTCCATGGCCTAAAAAACCAAAACAAAAAGCTTAAAAATCAAAATTAACCCAAGCACTTTCTCACAATCAGATATGCCTCCTCGAGTAAGGAGAAAAAAACAAAAAACTTAGGTAAAACTATTTTTATGAAAAGAAATTCATTGACACTGATTTCAATTTTTTTGGTGATTATAATCATCATTAGTAGTCACTTTCTCTCTTTACTCTAGAATTTGATCTTTTTTTTCTCTCTCTCTTTTCTCACTAAAAATGATTGAAAGACAAAGTAATGAATTTTGGTACAAAAAATGTTTTTTTAACAACTAAAAGGACTGGTCACTTATAAACTAAAAACGAAAAGGGATCAAAGTAAATTTTTTATATGAAATTCAAAGTCATTGCCTATTTAACCTATGATTTTCATTTTGGTCCTCTAACTTTCAATCCAACCTTTTCTTCCAAAACAAAAATGCAATTGAGTGCTAATTTGGGCTTAGAATGGCTCAATTATGCAAGAAAAAAATATCAAGGGACAAATTAATTTTTTTTAAAAAAATTACTATTATAATCCACAATGATCTATGAAATAATGAATAGTGTTTACAACAATAGTGTTTTGCTCACAAGGCTTAGTTTCTGTTAAATTAACTTGGCCCAAGATTGAAACCATTAACTCAAAATTTGACTCTAGTTGAGTTTTTTAACTTAAAATTTAATTGATTTGGTGTAACATGGTTAATTCAATCAGGATTTTAATGACATGGTCTAAGAATGTGTTTAGTATTATTGTGTATGGTACTTTTCAAAAGTGTTTTTTATTCATAGAAATACACTAAAATAATTTTTTATATTAACACATCAAAACTATCAAAAAAACACTAAAAAACATCAAAGTGAAATACATTTTTAAAAAACATTCAAAAGTATAAGCTACCACATTTTTAAATGCTCATTAAATTTAAACATGTCAATTCTAAGAAATTTCTTCTTAGAATGTCAAATGATATTGTCTTAAATAAAATATCAATCCAATTGATATAGTGATTTACAAATTGACCCCTAATAATTTAAATTGTTTTTCGAATTAGTTCTTGAACTAAGTTTTACAATTATGTGTAGAGATCGTTGATTGATATTATGGAGAGTGTATTCATGTTAACACATGGCGTGGAAGTGAAAAGCTGAGCAGCAGTGGTTCTCGGGCATCTCCCGTGGTTTTTTTTATTATTATTATTTATATGGGGTGTCCGGGTTAGTTTGTGCGTATCTCAGCTAATCTTCACGGGTCTTAAAATTAATGATCAGGTAAGCCTCTAGTGATCATCAATATTAGTAACCACAAGGCTAGCTTGAACCTGAAATTACAGGGAAAGCAAATCTCTTTATCCCAAGTTCTTATCACTATGCTACCTACTTGATGATTTGCCTGTCGTTTTAATCAAGTCTTTGACAGTAAAGCGTTTTAAGTGTAATTTAAGAATATAAATTTCATTTTGTTATTATTAAAAATTACTATATTTGCTATATGAGAAAAATAAAATTCAGTATTACTAGACTTCTTCAATATAATCTTGGTATGCGAGCGAAAGACACTTTTCTCATTTGATATAACACACATATATATTCGAAATAAAGAGAGTAATTAATATGGAAAATGTTTTTCAAAATAGTTTTTTATTTTAATATATATTAAAATATTTTTTTTATTAATACATTAAAATCATAAAAAAATACTAAAAAAATATGTTTTTAATATTTTTTTAAATTAAAAATACTTTTAAAGAACAATTAAAAACAAAAGCAGAGAAACTATACCAAACACAAGTTTTGCAAAAAAACCGGGCATCGTAATTCTGAAGAAGAAAAAAAAACAGGTAATTGGGAGCTCCATAGCCATGTCGGAAAGTCGGTTCTCCAGTTTTCAGACCTCGAGCACCAACAGCAGAAGCAAGCTCTTACAGAACTTGATAAAGGGACTTAGAATATGCTCAATCTTCGATCTGCTCGACGCATTTGATGGACCATTCATTGCTTGCCAAGAATAGTAATGACAGGGATGGCTATGTAAGAGCAGGCCTCCGAGAATAATTGAAAAGCACAGAATAACCATAAAAGACACATCCCTCGAAATAGTAACAGATTACAGTTTATAAGGATTTTGCCTGGTGAGTGCTCTAGTTATAAGTTCCTAAATTGTTGATGCTGGTATGAATTAATAAGTTGCGTTTAGAATTGCAAATGCTATTTGTTTGGAAAAAAAATTACAATGATTTGGATTTACTCATATTAAACAATGATTTTAACATGCTAACAACTATAAAATAGCAAAACACCAACATAATATTTTAATCATTAACAACTCTCTTTAATTCACCAAAAAAAATGGTGATCATTTCTCAATGAAAATTCCATCGGTATAGATCAAAACAGTTAATAACTTTTTGTAATTCTTCAATGAAGTAGTTGAACATTTACCAACAAAATTTCCATTGATGCGCACCAAAACAATTAAAAACTCTCCATAATTCTCCGATGAAAAGGTCGATCATTTCCTGGCAAGAATCTTGTCGGTCTTTAAACAAGTGCTTTTTAAAAAATGTTATCAAACAATTTCATAATGGCATTAAACAACATGAAATACCTAACTTAAATTGAAGAACAAATTTTATATGATGTAAGAATCAACTACAAATGTCTATACAAATCAATTACAAGCTCTAGCTGCATATGAAGGTGAGGGGGATCTTGTGGAGGTCCGTAAAGGGGAGGATAGTGACTGGAAAAGTATGTTTCAATCTCTTCCAACTGTTTTTTTTGTTCCTCATACTTTACCTTCATTTCGGTCCTCAAATTTAACTCGTTGTTCAACCAACTTTTCAATGGATGACAATGGTTGTCTCGGGCTGGAATGTTGAGTGCTTACAGTCGAGACACTACATTCCAATCTTATATTTCAGGTCGTAGTCATGAAAATACCATAAACATGATTTCTATCAGGGTCCACTAGTTGCTCCAGCCTCCAACCATAAATCCATATTGTATTCTGGATGGGTTGAAGGGTCCTCTCTGTGTTTGACATACATGTTAGTATTATATTGTTATTACAGGAAAAAAGAGAGTCAAAGATGTCAATAAAGAAAATATTAGTCCAAAAAATATATAAGAAGTTTTAAAGTTTATATACAACAAACACCTTTGCTCGGCTGTCCACGAATTGTTGCATCTATTTCTGTCTATCTTCTTTTTGTATATATGTTTTCACACATAACTCCACTAGAGTTGGCTCACGTCTAAGTTGTGTAACCTAAAAAATAAATCATCAGTTAAATATTATCACATGTAATCAACTAATATTTTTTAAAAAATACTTAAAAATAAAACAGGCTTTTACTATACACTTTGCATGGTTAATGGAAGGAAGCGATCCTTTTTAATATAGTCTTGTAAGAATAAGGTTCTTCATATGTTAACCAACATAAATATTAATTTACAAATCTTTTTTTAAAATGCATCATCACAACATCTGATTAGTGAAACTTTTTATTTTTACACTTTACATATAGACATCTAATTCTGCATTCACTAATATTCTTCATATTTAAAAAATGTGTAATTAATTATACAATTCTTGGGATGAATCTTGATATATTAAATAACAATCATCAATTACTTAGGAAACCTATCTAGAATATTGATAACAATATTTATAAATAATATAACTATCAATTTAAATTTGAAATTTGGTAATTAAAAATGAATTCAAAATCTAATAATCAATTATTATTTGTATAAAAATTCAATATTGCATCAAAATATAAACTAAATAAATCAAATTAACAACAAATAATCAATACCCAACAAGTTATCTATCATTTTTTCAATTCAAACTTATTCAATATAAATTAATATAATTTAATTATTATTAATTTCATAACCCCCCCCCTTTCCAACATAACAATTAAATTAACAAAATAATATCCCTACCAATTAAATAACCCATAATTTCTTCCAATATAATATATCTAAATTACAAAATCACCCCTGGATTATCATAACTATCTCACCAATACCATAATCACCCCGCAATTGCACCAAAACAATCCCTACTCTAATGACATTCATGTTCTAGGCCGAAACCTCTCCTAATATCGGGGGTGGAAATCTTTTTTTTTTTTTTGAATTAACAAGTCTCCATTTATTTTTTTACCCTCCCTACACAACAATTACATGGTCGATTATATCAAATAAAAGTCCCCTCCCCCTTAATTTAAGCTTGGCTTAAACCCCCAAAGTTCTAGGCAAGGGATTTCTTTCATTTTTTTTCTATGCAATTAACTCTAATAAACCCACTAATTTGTCGTGTAAATAAACATCATTAAATCATCATTCAAAATCACACATCCTTTAACCTTCTCCTTCTTCACCTCCACTCTACCCGACACTTTCTCACACTAAATTTCTAATTTACACAATTGTTTATCTTGTTTCACCGCTTAGAGATTTTTTTTTTATTTAAATCTATTCTTAACCGTGGAAATTTGTTCAGGATTTTGTAGAAGAATTCAAAAGAGATGAAGAAAAATCACTAACCTCCAAATTTGCCCCCCAATCCGTCAGCCAAGAGAGAAGAAATGGGTTCATGTGCAAATTTTTGGGTTAATTGCACATTAGCCCTTCAAGAGACTTTGTCCCCTCCTTCTCTCTTTTTTCCCTTCATATTTAGTTTAATCCCACAAATTAGAATTTAACTCATATTTATGGAAGGATATAATCCTATTGCTTCCTTTAAATTGGAAATATAAAATCAAAATTTATACGAACACCAAAAATTTATTTCCGGGTTTTACCTTACTTTCCAATTAAATTAAATCTTGCCCCCTTTTCCAAGTAAAACTTGTTTTTTTTTTTAATTTCAATTTATTTGAAGTAACATTCTAACTCATTATTTCACACCAGCAAACTTTATTTTAATTTAATCTCATTTAATATCCCGGTTAAATCAATTAAAAGTATTAAAAGTTCTACCAGGATTTTATATGAAAGCTATCACATAAACCTCATAAGAAAAGGTTTTGTATTGTAATTGTTGTTATGGTTGTGATTTGAAAAAAATTGTTTTATAAAAAATATTTTTAGTTGAGGTTAATTTAAAAAAATATATGTTTGGTTAAAATTGAGGTTGAAAAGTAGCTTAATGTGTTTGGTAAAAAAATGCTTTTCAAATTGAGATTATAAAATAATATATATATATATATATATATATTAATAGTTTTTAATTTAAATATTGTAAATTTAACCATTATTATTACATCATGAAATAAATAATATTTTATATAAAATATTTTATATTGTTCCTTTAAACTATCTACAATTCCATTACGTATGAAATACATCCGACAAGGACTACAGTTTTCACAAATTTTTTAAGAGCGCAACAACATCAAGTAAAATATAATCAGGAGCAAAATTGGAATTGCAATCAAATTCTGCAAATGATATGTCATCAAGCGATCTCCGTTTAATTTATGTATTGTTATTGAATAATGTTTAACACTAGTTTTTTGAATAAAACACAATTAAAAATAAAAAATATTTATTTTTATTTTTATTTTGTCTGGTCGGACCCAGCTCAATGTATTTTTAGCTTTGAACCGGACCCGGTTTGGCCAAAACAATGAAAAATGTTTTCATTGTTTAGTCATTCTTCTCACACGAGAAGTAGTAAAATGTTGATTCTACAAAACCGGCGGCACAACTGCAAAATTTATGGATCCTACCAACATGAAACAATTTTGTTTTTTAACCAAATGATATTATATGTGGCTGTAGGTGAACCTCACCCGCAACTACAATACTAAACACTTTTGTAATGTCATGAACAACATGTTGGAACTCATGGGTCCCACCAATTCTACCACTGTTTTTTTTATTATTATTACCGAATGATAAATAAATGTGTTACATCCAGAACGAGAAAGCTATCACAAAATATATATAAACACCCTAAAGGATGTGTACATTATACAATGTGTTTGGCCGTTAGTTTTCAGTTTCTACGTGTTTGATAATACTATGTATGATTTTTTTAAAAGTAATTTTTAATTAAAAAAAAATTAAATGATTTTATTTATATTTTTTTAATTTTTATATTAACATATTAAAATTATTAAAAAACACTTAAAAATATTAATTTAATATTTTTTAAAACAAAAAATAATTTTAAAAGCATTTTAAAAAGTAGATTGAACCCCATTACCAAATTTAACCCTCTCTACATCATATTAGTCTCATCAAGTCACAAGAATTCTTATAGTTTTTCAAAATAGTTATAGGATCTCACTCGACCAACTAGTTAAAGAAATATATTTTTTTATTTTTTTAAATATCATTATTTGAATTTAAAAAATATATATTTCTTATATATTTTTTAAATTTTAAATTAATTTAAATTGACTGACCCGACTCGGTTTTAAACCGGATCAACATTCAACACGGGGTGAGAATTTATAAATATAATATCAAAGCAAGACTTGGGTCCTATTTGTTTGCTGGAAAGTAATTTTTTATTTTTAAATGAATTATTTTTCGATGTTTGGTAGTGTAATGAAAAATAAGTTGAAAACACTTCTCAATGTTTGGTTATGTCATGGAAAATAAGCTGGAAAATAACTTATTAATGTTTTATTTTTTAAAAAGTTTATTAAAATAATAAGGAACAAATCTTACAAATTAAAAAGTTGATGAGAATGAAATTGAAAGAAAATATAATTTCATAAATTATTTTAAATAAAATAAATAATAATAAAAATAATAGAGATCAAATCTAAAAAATAAAAAAATTAAAAGATTAAGAAATTAAAATAATAATAATTAGCATTTCATAAATTATTTCAAATAAAATAATTAATAATTAAAAGAATAAGAACTAAATTTGATAGATAAAAAATTTCAACTAAAAAATGATAAGGAAAAAGCAAATAACAATTATAAAAATGAGGACTAAATTTAATATAAAAATTAAATTTTAAGGGATGAAATTGAAAAACAAATATTCAAAACAAAATACATATAGCAATCAAAAATTTAAAGACCAAATTTTATATAATCAGTAAAGAATATGATATTTTTAAATTTTTCACAAGTTCCAAAAAATATAAAAGAAAAATATTTTTTTAGAAATCAAGTCAAATTTTTTTTTGACTGAAAAGTATTTTTTATTGATCAAATTTTCTAATAATAAATAAACATAAAAAAATTTTAAAAATAATTTTTCAAAAACTAGTTTAGAAGAAAAAACACACCTTGATCGTTGCTAGTTTATGAGTCACAACTGCCAGGTATAAAATTGGGCAGCTAAAAATCTTGACATTGATCATTTCAATGCCAACCTTCTCTATAATTAGACTCACCCTCAAAATCAAACAAGCAATACAGAGTCAGAAACAACACTTGAATCTTGGCCTAAATACAGGCAAAGCTGCCAATCAAGACAGCAGCATGTGGTGCATGGTAAATCCACCTTTTTTCTAAAATTTAGGAGATGGCATCAAACTCCAACAAGCTAACAACATCGGAACAATCATATGGTGCATGGTAAATCCACCTCTCTCTGTTTTTTTTTTTATTTCTGTAATTATCTCTAGACAGATTGCTGAGGAGCCTCTAAATATCACCCCTTAACCGTTTCTATTTCACCTATAAGCAACCTATGGTGGCGTCGCAATACAGAAGTTAGAAAAAATGCAGGCCTCTACCTGCTTCTTGGTAATCTGTCTCCTCCTTTTGTCTTCCTTCTCATCTCTCTCCGTTGTTCTGTCTCATTCCGAAGCCTCGTTCATTGCTCGACGCCAACCATCATCCCTTAAAAAGAATGTGAATTTGCCAGATTACTTCGAATTGAAAATTGAGCTTAACATTACCTTTCCTAATCCAAGGTTTAGAAAAGCATACATTGCACTTCAAGCATGGAAAAAAGCTATACGTTCAGACCCTCTCAATATCACAGGAAACTGGGAAGGGCTAAGAGTTTGTGATTACAATGGTGTCTTTTGTGCTCCGGCTCTTGATGACCCGAAACAAAACGTTGTAGCTGGAATTGATCTCAACCATTTTGACATTGTCGGCTATCTTCCTGTGGAGTTGGGTCTATTGACAGACATTGCTCTATTTCACATAAATTCCAACAGGTTCAGCGGGATTATTCCTAAAAGTTTCTCGAGGCTAACTCTTCTCCATGAGGTAGATGTGAGCAACAACCGTCTCGTTGGACCATTCCCAGAAGTTGTTATATCATTGCCTTCACTTAAGTACCTTGATATTAGATATAATGATTTTGAGGGTGGATTGCCACCTGAGGTTTTCGAAAAGGATCTTGATGCGTTGTTCTTGAACAACAATAGGTTCACATCAACAATTCCTGAAACTCTTGGATCATCCCCTGCTTCTGTTGTGGTGATTGCCAATAACAAGCTAACAGGCTGCATTCCAAGTAGCATTGGGAAGATGGGCAGCACATTGAACGAATTTCTTTTCTTGAACAACAGCCTTTCAGGTTGTTTACCGTCCGAGATTGGAAAACTTGGAAATGCAACAGTTCTTGATGTTGGCTCAAATTTATTCAGTGGGGTATTGCCAAGGTGTTTCGAAGGCCTGAGTCAGGTCGAGCGCCTTGATGTTTCCCACAACCTGCTTACAGGTTTTGTTCCTCAAGGAATATGTAAATTGCCTAACTTGGTGAACTTCACATTCTCATATAACTATTTCAATGGCGAGGCACAAGCGTGCAGCCCACCAAAGAGAAAGGACATTACCATGGATGACACAAGCAATTGTTTACCAGACAGGCCTAAACAGAAATCACCGAAAATATGCCACCCCGTTGTGAGGAAACCTGTTGATTGCAACAAGGCAATGTGTGGAGGATCACCATCCAGTTCGTCCTTGCCAAAGCCACCTCCACAACCTTCACCGTCACCTAAGGCACATCCGCCAAAGGTACCAAAGCCAGCACCTTGTCCACCTAAATTAAAATTGCATCCAAAACCAGCTCCAGCTCCTGCACCAGCACCTACTGATGATCCACATGAAGAATCACCAATCAGCCATTCTCCTTCATCTCCACTTCCATTAGTCTATTCCCCACCTCCTCCTACTCACTCTTCACAACCAACAGCTCATTTAGCACCTCCACTGGTTCATTCACCTCTGCCGCCAGTTCATTCTCCACCAACAGCAGCTCCGGTTCCAGCACCAGCACCTACTGATGATCCTCGTGAAGAATCACCAATCAGCCATTCTACTTCATCTCCACCTCCATTAGTCAATTCCCCACCTCCTCCTGCTTACTCTTCGCCACCAACAGCTCATTTAGCACCTTCACTGGTTCACTCACCTCTGCCGCCAGTTCATTCTCCACCAACAGCAGCTCCAGTTCCAGCACCAGCACCTACTGATGATCCTCGTGAAGAATCACCAATCAGCCATTCTACTTCATCTCCACCTCCATTAGTCTATTCCCCACCTCCTCCTGCTTACTCTTCGCCACCAACAGCTCATTTAGCACCTCCACTGGTTCACTCACCTCTGCCGCCAGTTCATTCTCCACCAACAGCAGCTCCAGTTCCAGCACCAGCACCTGCTGATAATCCTTCTGACAAATCACCTGTCGACCATTTTCTTTCGTCCCCTCCTCCACTAATCCATTCCCCGCCTCCTCCAGTTCACTCTCCACCGCCACAAATTCATTCACCACCTCCTCCGGTACACTCTCCACCTCCACCTGTTCATTTCCCACCACCACCTGTCCACTCTCCCCCACCACCACCACTTGTCCATTCCCCGCCTCCTACTATGGTCTCTCCACCACCTGTCCATTCCCCACCTCCTCCTATGGTCGCTCCACCACCTCCAAAGGTCGTTGTTCCACCAAATCTCGGCTTCTCATACTCATCGCCACCTCCACCAAAGTTTTCAGGATACTAAAAACACTTGAACCCATTTCAACTTTCTTTTTTTTTTAAAAAAAAACACCTTTTATGATAGTTTTACATCATATGGCCACTTTTGTTAGTCCGTAGTTTTAACTCTGGTAGTCTATAAAATGTAATTGCCCTATTCTCCCATCTTTTTCCTTAAATTAGTTTAAGCAATTGATAGAGAATTATCAAATTGTATCAAGCAAAGATGTCAAGCAATTTCCATTCTGGTTTTCTCTTGTGGTCTGAGTTATCATAATACACTGCTTGTATTCTATCTCAGGCAACGAGTATCAGAATTAAGATCATAAGTGAGACGATGGTGCATAACTTAGTTTAACGTTGCTGATATTACGTTTTAACTCTTAATCTTCAACCCCCTCTCCATGTCTAATGATTGCTATCAATCTTCTACAATCTACAGGATTCAACTTGGGATTTTTCTTAATTTTCAAATACGCAAACAACAGGAAATTTGCAAAATTGTTTATAAATATTTAATCCATTGACGTCTTTTTACTGTAGCCTTTTTCCATTAGACAACGACAACAAGCCTAAAGAAGTTCATTTGTTACGGGCCTAGTCACCGACCCACTTGAAAAATCACACCCTATTTTAATGCCGAAGCATCCAATAAGACATTGAAGACATAGTTGTTGTAACGATTTAAAGTTTGCTCCCTGTTAGATGTTAAGATGAATAAAAAAAATGTTTATGCAGTCAAACTCAATTCATTCACGTTGGTTAAGTAAAGATCAGGTTGACCCGAGTCAAAATCCAGTTGAATTAATATCTATTTTGCAAGTCGGTCCTTAAATTATCATTAAATAGAAAATTTAGTACCCCAAAATTGAAAGGGCCAATAAATTCATAAATCACGTATCGTAGCATCCATAGCCTTTTGAGTCTTTTTTATTTATTTAAATTTTCCATATGGATTAGAGGAGGGGTTACAAATTGAAAAAAAAACTTTTTCTTAACTGGTAAATTCATTTATTCAATATACCTTGTATTGCAAAGATAATGTTTGTACAACACTTATCATCTACGATAATTGTTTTTTACTTGTAACTAATAATATAATTTTATGGGTTTCTAAAATTTAATTTTATTAATTTAAAAAAGATTGATAAGATCAATATATTTTATAAAATGGTCAAATAACTAAATTGTTGTGCAATTGGTTGACCACCATCAAGAAATTTGATAATACAGTCAAAGAATTAAATTCAAATATATGTGTTTATTTTATATCATATAAATTTTCTTCAATAATCATATCTCAAGCCGTTAGTCTTTTAATTCAATATTTCATTATATATATATATATATAATATTTTTTTTCATGAAATAATATGTGCATATTAGCATCAAAATACTCTAGTTATTTTTAAAAAAGTATGATAGCAATATTCAATTTTTAAAATATTATTTTAATTATTTGATTAGTTGAGAAATCAAATTTAGTATTTTAAAAATAGAAAAAAGAAATGGGCATGGGCATGGGCATGGGCCAGGGCCAAGCCCATATGCGTTTGGATTAAAAAATGGAAACTTAAATATCATCACTTAAATATAAATATCATGACTGCAAAATGCAGTCTCTCCTCAATTCTCTCCTCTCTCTCTCAATTATCAAGGATCAAATACAAATCAAATGGAATATCAGCACTTAAACATGAATATTATAAAAATAAAAATTAAAAAATGAGAGCTTATTCGTAAACACAAACCTTGGCAACAAATAAAAACTTTTCAAAGCAATCATAAACCGTGGCTAGTTCCAACAAAAATAAAAAGAAAAACAAAAAAAAAATGGCAGCTAATAATAACCTCCAAAATCAATAAAAAAAAAAATCAGAAGCCATGATGAACAGATAGTATGTAAATCGTGATCTGTTTCGAAGTAAACAGTAAAACAACATTATTTTTGTTTTTTATATCAATATTAATAATTAATTACGATAACCCAGACCACCATGCAAGGCGATGACAGAAAACGACACAGATTAGCCATTGGATGTCCGAACGGGTATTTGCAATGCGCCTTCCGAGAAGAATTAAGCTGTCTGTCGTGTGCTGTGCTGTGCTGTGCTGTGCTGTTTTTCTAACAGTAGATTGCAGTCTATTCTCCTAGTCACTGTAATTTCTGCAGGGTATTTGACAGGCAAAAACCTTTTTTTTTTTTCTGCTCTCTAAGACCAAAATACCAGTGCCGGTGCTGCTGGTCACAGCCTACCTGGCTTTGGTGGAGCCACTCCTCGAGTCCAAGATGACAACATGGCCAATAAGTCAAACCGCCCACTGCCCTGTAACAGGCCATCTCTATTTTAGATAGATGGGTGAGAAAATTTAATGTCAGATGGCAGTGCAGAGTTGAAAACTTCCCCGAACGTAACACCTTGCGTGATTGTGTAGAAAAACACACAAGAGGGCAAATTTGACCAGTAGCCAGATGCATGCATATTTGTTGGACGTTGCCGGCCGTCGGGTTAATATAGAGCCTGTTTCTAACCCGATGTTCCATTAAATTAATAATAATAATAATAATAATAATTTTGATAGTGTCTTATTTATCTTATCAAAATCAATTGGGTTAACATTAAAAAAAAACCCACCATTTTAATAAAAACAACTAACCGCCAGTCGATTTTCGAGTAAAATAAGGCTGCTATAAGTATATTTTTTCAGGAAGAAGAAGCTACCATATCAAGGGATATTTTAGAGTATAGTTATTATTGATTTTCAAATTAAAATTTTACTCGAAAACCTCAATCTCGATATATATAGAAAACCACACAACATTTGGAAATTGGGAACAGTAAGAATTGTATTAATTCAACGAAACAGGTCCACCAGATTGTTTGGAAGTACTGAAAAATCTAATAGGTTTGAAATATTAGCTTCCATGTTTCTTCAATCACAATCCGCACCCCAGACAGATTCTTCTATCATTTCTGTGAACGCTCCTAATACTGAGTGGACTCAACAAAACAGCGACCCAAGTTGGATCTCATATTTACATGCCTCGACCAGGATTGATCAAGACAGCTCTTACAGGTGCCTCGTCAGTCTTCGGTGGTACTGGACCACCTACGTGTCTAACTTGGAAAAATATCTCTCCTCGGCAGCCTCTCCGAGACAGGCACTTCAAGACGTCGACTATCTTCAACCATAAACGGCTGAATTTTCACATTTCTAATTTCAGCCATTTTTCTTTTATACCATGAAACTGGTTTTTTTCCTGCCTTATCATTGCGGGTAGGATTAAAAAAATTAAAAAATATAAAACAATATCTAGACAGTGAAAAAAAATCAGCATGTCATGTCATTAGAGTTGGAATAATGGTTCGAACTTCAAAATCCTTTGCTGAGCTAAAATTTTAAATAAATTATATAAAAGTTAATTTAACATAATATTCTCAACTGAAATATATGAAATTTATTGGTCAAATTATTTTTTATATAATAAAGAATATAAAATTAATTTAATATTAATGCGATGTATATTAACCTATTTTGTTTTCATAAACAGTTAAACCAGTCTTAATTTTTTTAATTATATTTAGAATCTACTGTTTCTTTTATGTACGAAAAAGAATTACAATTTAATTTAAATATAAAGCAGTGTCATGAAAATCGGATTAGACCTTGACCTGATAGAGATGCGGGTCGCCGATGTCAATGTAGGAACTTAACAAACAAGCCACTGATATGGTATAAATTATTGGCACTGTATATATATGTATATGTATATTTACTGTAACAAAACTATTTAAAAACACTTTAAAAATATAAATTTATTGTTTTTTATTATAAAAATAATTGAAAGAGACTATAAAAAATAAAATTAAACGGTATTATCAAACAGTACAGTATTTATTTTTTTTCTATTTAATTTTTGCGCTGATTTACTAAAAAAATACATGATGGGAACTGGAAAAAAAAAATAATAATAAGCAACAATCCAAGATCCCAGTAATAATCCAAGTGACTGGTTGAGAGTCTAGTAACTTTTTCGGTGTATTTTTAAAATGAGTAGTTTAAAAAAATAAAAAAACAATAATACAATGCCAAACACGGTCTTTTACTGGAGAAAATTGGATTGTGTCGGCATGGATTGCTTCGTTTATTCCAACGAGGACCCATTAATTATTCTGCCTGGGAGACCGCCAAAACAAGTTTGAAAAGGGAAGCCGGTGGCTAACTTTATGTTATTTCGTCGAGGTAATTTTGACAGAGACAGGGAAGAGAGGTAGCCTTGGACTCAGTCACTCAGTTACCTTATTCGGCTAACTGCTGTTTTACCGACTCGAGGCTCCAGCGGCTCCCTTGCTAGTCACGTGGAAATTGTAACGTGTCACTCCACCATGCCAAGTACCGAGCCGGGGTCTGGCCTGCTAGGTACGTTCAGATATTAGATAGAACGAGTTTTTTTTGGATTCTAATATAATAAAAAAAATTATTAAGATAATGCAGTGAAAAAAATATTTTAAAAAATAATACATCTTAAAAAATCAGTACATGACATATTCCATTCGCAAGTCACAAGTGTGACATGCATTGTTTGACATGATGTTCAATAAAATGCGAGGAAAGAGAAGAGAGGTGAGAAACAGCGAATTAAAAGAGTCTGCAGGGACACCGGAACTATAATGATAATATTATTAATATTGCAAAAAAAAAAATTTTGATTAAATGAATCTAGTTATATAAGAAAAGATCAGTAATAATGATCATTATTAAAGTAAATCGCATGAGTAACTCAGAGACGAGACATGTAACTCTCGACATATTTTGGTGGGAAGAAAAGAATAAAAATAACAAGTAAAAAAAAAGATGCTGAAAACACACTAAGATTTCAATAATGATATTATTAATATTTTTTAAAAAAATTTAATAAGATAAATCTAACAAAAATAAAAAATATTATAAACGGTAATTAAAGTGGACCGCATGAGTTTTTCCAAGATATCAAAACTTACTTGTTTTTGAATAAATTGTGAGGCCCACTCTAATTAATGTAGTATAAACCGAGTTTTTTTAAAAATTATTTTTTTATCAAAATAATATTTTTTTATTTTTTTATCAAAATAATATTTTTTATTTTTTAAAATCATAATTTAAATTAAGCAATCAATATACAAATTAATTCATTTAAAAGTGTGTGGCATGGTGATATCATTAGATATTGAGATTTAAAAAAAAAATAACAAAAAAAAATTAATTATAATTTTTAAAAAAGTATATTTTAACGATTGTTAACCTGAAAGTATATTATATTAATTTTTTTAGTGTGTTTTTTTTTAAGATTTTAATGTATTCATATAAAAATAATTAAAAAATTATCTTAATATATTTTTTATATAAAAAACACTATATAATATGATTTTGGTTGCTTTTCACTTTAAAATATATTAAAATAATATTTTTTATTTTAAAAAAATTATTTTTGATATTAACTCATTAAAATAATTCTAGAATATCAACAAATATTAATTTAAAATAAAATTATTTTTAAAAACTGAAAACAACTTGGTTGAAAAACTGATAATTGACCCGAGGTCCAAACACAAAAAACAAGATGTAGTTAAGTTGCCCCTAGTAATCCAAGAGAAGGAGACATGTACAAATGTGTGCAGGGAGTCAGGGCTCTGGCGCTCTGGAGCATGGAATGGTAGGAGAGCAAAATCAAAGGAGCAGATATCACGCTACCCGATAAATCAGGCAACAGGAAAGTGTCAGTGTCAGTAGTCCTCCGAGAGAATCTTGATTCTGTACAGTGCCTAAGAAGGCTTCGAGCAGGCAAAGCCCAGTTATTGCTTCCCACGCTGCCCAGCTCCAATGATGCTGTCGGTTTTCGTTTATTCTAAATCTACAAAATTCTCTCTCATCTATAATTTGTCCTTCTCCATTCCCGATAGATGGCCTTCTCGGACCCTCTATCCCTCACCTTCTCAAGTCATGGTCCGTTTTGGAGGATGTTCCTGTGTGTACTTCATGTTTTATTTTATCTCAATCATCGTTTTCTAAAGTGTTTTCCTTTTTATGGTTATTTTGTCCTCATTTTTTATTTTTTTTGAAAAATTATCTGAATAATATTTTTTTAAAAAAAATTATTTTTAATCTAAATACATTAAAAATATATATAAAATTAATGTTTTTTTATAGTTTTGATACGATAATGGAGAGGTACAAAAAATTTAGAAAAACCTTTTTGATGAATTTTTCAATAAAAAATATTTTTAATAAGTAATATACATAGTAATACAAAAAACAAGGCATACGGTCATCACATCATTTATAGCTTTTTTTAAAATTACTTTTAAAGTAATAACTGTAAATGTTGTTTGATACTAAAAACACACTAAAACTAGCATTAAAAAACAAAAAATAATAAAAACTTTTGAAAACTACTAAAACTTTTGATACGATAATGGAGAGATATACAAAATTTAGAAAAAAAATTTTGATGAATTTTTTAATAAAAAGTATTTTTAATAAGTAATATACATAGTAATACAAAAAACAAAGCATACGGTCAACACATCATGGTCTTACATGTATTCTATCAAAAAAAATTAAAAAAACTTTTGTTGGTAAAAAAATTGTCATTTATAGCTTTTTTTTAAATTACTTTTAAAGTAATAACTGTAAATGTTGTTTGATACTTAAACTAGCATTAAAAAACAAAAAATAATAAAAACTTTTGAAAACTACTAAAAGTCTAAAACACTACACGCGCACTTAGTCAACGCACCATATTCTCGCAGTTGAAAACTTTTTAAAAAAACTTGTGGTTATGAAAAAAATATCATTTATCGCGTTTTCAAAGATTAATTTTAAAAAACTGTAATTACAAACTTTTTCATGCAAACACTAACACTAATATTAAACAATAAAAAATATATTTATTAAAATAACATGAGTTACTTGTATTGATATCAAAAATATTATCAGTCTTGCATGCATAATGATATAAATAAAGAATGTTATTTTTAGAAATAGATTTTTAAATTGATATATATGTTTATCAAAATATCATTATTTTTACTAGTTGTAACTGCTAAGTAAAGAGAGTTTATTTTTACTATGCATATTATAACAGTAAATTGTAAAACATGAGAAAAAATAATTAAATAAATTATAGTTTAATTGTATATACTAAAAAAATTAATAATAAATTTATTATAATTTTTAAAAATATATATGAAAACCTGAAAATAACAATTATAATTGAAGTTTTTTTAATTAAAAAATATTTTTAAATTTGTTTCGCTTGATAGAAATTAATACACATATTTTAAATTGATTTCTTTATAAAATATATATTTATATAATATCAAATATTTATTAATAATTTACCTTTTTATTCAAAACATCCTATCAAGTTTGAGATGTTATTACTTTTAGTTTAAATATTATCAAATTAATATTTTTGCTGGATCCTTCCTTAGAGACCTGGACCAAAAAAAAAAAGAAAAAAAACAGACTATTAAACGAAGTTGATCTGCCTCATAAATACAAGTGTACATTGTCTTGATGTTCATTTAAAGGCCTTTACAGCACTGTTGGATGGATCCCGTTCGCTGTATACAAGATCTAAATATCTGGAGCAATGTTGCAGGACATCTTAATTTAATTTGATCTAACAATATAGCCAGGTCTCTTTAGTGGGATCGAGTTAATGCCTGGCTAGTTTACTGCCAACATCACTCTAATAAGAAATTATTATGGACGGTTTGTGATTAATTTTCCATATTAATTTTCCAGTGCAGTTAAATTTGATAATAATATTTAATTTTAATTCAATTAATAAATTTAAATTTACTTATTTAGAAGACATAGAATTTAAATAATTTTATTTTTTAATATTAATTTTATCACTTTCATCTTTATTCGTTTAAATGTCTAATAAAAATAATGGCATATAAGTATTTTGAAAGAAACAATTTGTTTTATCATTAACTTATATTTTTTAGTGTGGTTAATAAAAAAGTTTAGATGTAGACGGACTTGATATAACATTTGTTTTTGAACAATCATATATGAACCTGTCACAACAAGATAATGATATATTATATAAAAATTAATAAATAATCTAACATATATATTTACGAACTAGTAAGACAAGTCCAATCTGAGACCCAATAAAAAATCTAATATTCTAGACTATAATAATGATCTATAAAAAACATGATATTTTTATCCAATCACTAAATCATATTAAAATATTTATAGGAATTTATGAAAATTGTTTTCACAATAATTACTTATTCGGCACCGTGCATTGGTTTTTTCCTTGAGATATTAAAAATCTCGCCTCATTATCCCTGTGTGGCCTAATTTTTTTATTTTCCTTGTTTTATGTTTTTTTTTATTTCATGTTTTTTTTTGTGGTTTTAAATTTTTATTTTATTTTATAATTGATGTATGATTCCTGACTCAATTAAGGTTTTGTAAACCTCACAATGAAACACACTTTATCAATATTTTTTAGAGAGAATAAAATCATGAATTCATGTCTATATTTGCAACTCTTTTTACTTGTCAAATTATGTATTATATGTTTGCCTGTTTTCTTTAACTCCCATCTGTATTAGTTAACCTTTGATTTATTGTTATATAATTTATAAAGATTAAAATCTATTTAAAATTTAACTATCAAAATTGAAAATAATTCAAAATATAAAATTTCATTAAAATTTTTAAACCAAGAGAAGAATATTCAAACATACTGTTAAGGAACTCCAATTTCCTTAAAAAATTTAAACTCGACCAGGAATTTTGTTTTTCATGCGCTGCCTCGAGAAATGAAAAGGCAGAGAAGCAATCTTGATTCGTCCATCAGAATACAATTCCCTGCAAATTAAATTCCAACACGTTAACAGAACCACCTAACCATTCAAAAACCCTCACACCAAATCCCACTTCAGTCTCTCTCTCTTTTCTTATTTTTTTATTATTTCAGAAGAAACAAACGACCCACGCGAAACCACGCGTCAAGCCGTCAAAAACATCGTACACAGTGCAGAACCCACCGCCTGTCGAGAAAACCTTTTAGAACATCGCCTCAACCTAACAACGAAAGCAAAACCCTCGAGAACAATTCAGGATAGAATTTTTCTCCAACAAGAGAAAGAAAGGCCAGAGAGAGACCAAGAATGCCATCAGAAATAAGCCAAGGACACCCAACAGAAGCCCAAAACACCATGGGGACTGCACACCAACCACCAAAAACGACCGAGCCACTGCCTTGTCCAAGGTGTAACTCCACCACCACGAAGTTTTGCTACTACAACAACTATAACCTCTCTCAACCTCGCCATTTCTGCAAGTCATGCCGCCGTTACTGGACACAAGGTGGAACTCTCCGTGATGTCCCTGTTGGTGGCGGTACACGCAAGAATTCCAAGCGCTCTCGCTCAACTTCAAATAATTCATCAATATCTACCTCATCTTCTAATTCTACTTCCTCGAATTCTGCAACTTTGACTGCTTTCACCACCACTCATGAACCAGAATCCATGCCCGTGGTTTTATCCTCGACTACTGACTCTGGTTTAGCAGCTGTGAAAACTGAGGTACCGGCCGGGTTAAATCTGAATGACGGATTACCTTCTGAAGATGGAAACTTCATTTCGCTCATGAACTCTAACGATCAGCATGGGTTTACTGGTCTTGGCGGGTACGGATACGCGTCAGGTTTTGGATTCGGGCCTAGTGAAGTGGGTATTGGATTTGGTGGAAGAGGATCTTGGTCCTGTCCTGTAATGGATAATGTTCTTGTTAATGGAGGTACTTCTGGATGCCATCCCTGGCAACTTGATTGCGATCATGTTGAAGGAGGGGGTCTTCAAGCTGGATTTACAGCAGATACTGAAAATTACTTTGGTTCTTGGCCTGATCTTGTTATGTCTGCTCCAGCAGGAAAAGGTTTGAACTGATACTGGTCTTTTCTTTTCACAAAAAGAAAAAAAACATGTTCCCTTTTGATGTCCTCGGAGGTTTAGTTTTATTGATTGCTGCAACTTATGTTAATTTCAAGTTGTGTTTTTGTTTACTGAGCAAGACCGTATAGACTATAGGGTTATGGTATAGAAGATGAAGAAGTTCGAAGCATACCTCTTGTGTAAGTGATTTCTTAAGGTCTTTGTAAAGCTTTTGGGTTCTTGCTCGAACAAATCTTTCGAAGAAAATATAGAAAAAATATGCTTTTTTGTTGTTTATTTATTCGTGCTTGTCTTGGATTGTCGTGAACAAGTAACAGAAGAATCTGACATAACGCATGAAAACTGAGTTCCGGTTTTCGAAGAATGTCTAGACCCTGGTATTATCTCGATTTTCGATATTTTAGCCAACTCGTCTATCCAAGAAACACCCAACTGTATCCTGTGTGCGGGGTTGCCTCCACTATCAAGCCAAAACATCCAGTTCATCTTTCGTCTGGCTCTTTTTTTTCTGGTTCCTTCCCGTGTTTGTTTTGAATATGCCTGATTATGCTCATTAATGGGGTAGCAATAGAGCTGCTAAACATGGCCCGTTATTGACAGTTCAAGGTTAATGCTTGTGCTAATTAGTTTGACAGGCATCCTTTTCATTCATGAGTCAAAACCTAACCAGCTCGCAGAAATGTTGAATGGCATAATTAGCACTGAATTAGCAGCATCATTTTCACAAAGTTGTGGATGGTAATTAATTCGATGAATTCATGGAACATGTCTAGATGGGTTACCGAAGGTCAAAGGTTTTTGTGCATGTTGTCGGCTGTCACCTAACTAAATAAATGATCTCTTTGGGATTAGATTTGGATCCCCCCCTCAAATCAGGGAACATGATCTATCATGTAGATAAATTCAATCAATGACAAGGATACTATTTAATCATGTTATGTTAGTGAGTGGTTAAAATCCTTTTAAATTGTATTAAAATTAATAGTTATTGATTTTATAAAAAAGGTTAATTTTAAAATCAACCATTTAGATTCATTTAACATGATAGGTTATATTATCACTAACCAAATGCCACCCAAATATGGCACATGGTTAGTGTTTTAGAATAGAAAAACATGGAATGATAAAAACATGTGATTGGAGGAACGAGGATGAATATATATAAATTTGTCTGTACATGCAATTTTATAATAGATTTTTATTTTAAAAAAACAAAATACCAATGATACTTGTTTTTTCAATTACAAGATAAAAACACATGCAAGGGAGCTAAATCCGAATCAGAGCATTAAGAAATGGATTAAGAAACATGAGAAGCATTATTAAGTTGGGCCCAATCAAGTACTTTACCGTTAATAAATTTTGAATTTTTAGGGCACAAGCTTTATCATAACCCACCGCAAAAAAACAGGTAAGGACTTTTGAATTAGTGCTGCAAATAATTCAATATT
The DNA here is from genome assembly GCA_033617975.1 of Populus alba x Populus glandulosa. Lineage (NCBI taxonomy): Eukaryota > Viridiplantae > Streptophyta > Magnoliopsida > Malpighiales > Salicaceae > Populus > Populus alba x Populus glandulosa. Next base: position 2,218,115 of record CM066156.1, on the reverse strand, counting down.
GCACCATGCGTCATCATGCCATTTCTGTCATCATGAATGTTTAGTTCTAGCTTTAAATTGAAGCCAATTAAGTGGCATGTGCAAACACCTACTAAGTTTCCATATTGGTGGTGTAGCAAGGTCACCACATGGTATAAGCCCGCTGTTTCCTTGCTATTTGACCTACTTTGGAAACGTGGACCCTGACCATGATCATGTTTAGCTTATGGAGTACACAAAGCTGAGGCCTGCCTTGCCCCATTACAAGCATGAAGCTTCGAGGAACCGTTGTTCCTCGGAGTGGACAGCAACATCTCTCGGTCTGGAAGAGACCTCATGCTATTATTATCGAGATCGGTGGTTTGGCATGCGTGACAATGGAACCCCATGCAGCATGATGTTTTAGTCGCATTTCACTTCAAGCTTTTTGTTATTTTCCTACACACGAAGTATTTTAACCTCCACAGTCGCTGTGATGTGCAAAATCAATTATGCCTTGAATCATTTCCTTTGAAGACCTTTTGACCCTTTGGATACCAGAGCTTTCTGATTATTTTGAATGCTTGCTTCCATTCTAAAATACACAAACACTTGCATTTTCAAAAAGTTGAGATTTGATGATAAAGGAGGGATCAACATTGCGCAGCTGTCAACGTATACATCTAGTCATTAGCATCGCAAGTAGTCGACGGGTCAAGTCGAATCTATCTTAGATCAATACACAAGTCGACAAGTCAATCCAAATCTATCATAAATCAATACACAAGTCGACGAGTTAATCTGAATCCATCTTAAACACAACAAAGATAATTTTTTTAAAAAATAATTCTTGTAGTTAACCAGACCAGACTAGTCAGTCAACATCCACATCCACTTTGGAACAAGTTCAGAATCGATGAGTCACATTCACTATACTTGCCTATTGGCTATCATTGCTGCATCCAATACTCTAGATCTTGTTGCTCCTCTTATTAAATTTATTGAGAAGATCTTGTTTGGCTTAACAATCAGAAAGAAAAAAGTGCAGTCCAATTCCAAGGTATAACAAACACAATCATATTTTGATATTTCTCTACATTCTTTTGAAGACAAGACAGTATTGAAACAAAGACAAGTAGATAACCCCTAGTAAAGCCAGTAAAATCTTGCACAGGCAATTGATCAGGATAAGCTTACCCCCATTCAACTTCCAAAAGCAACATATCCATACATTTAAGTGTAGATTTCTCAGCATCAGCAGGTACAAAAACAACATACAACGTAAACCTATATAATGTTTACAAGGTTTCAATGCTGCCCCTGCATCGGATTCTTAATTTGGTGGCTTGAAGAATTTTAATTTAAGTCCACTGTTCACCATGCTCCAGACACCTCCAATGGAGAAGGCCAAGCTAAAAGCAATACCTAACCAACCAAGGATCCAGTTGAAGTACCAATTGAAACTGTATTTGGAAGGTTTTTTTATGAGAACCCACATGAAGCAAGGGTAAGCGAATGTGACTGGAAGTGTTAATCCTCCCAAGAGACCAGCAAGACTGGAGAGGAAAGGGAGTGCTACCCCAATGAAGAAAGAGATGAATCCATAGAACACCCGGAAGCCGGATCGAACCCAAATGGAGCATGGTCGGTTTGTTCGGGTGGTATAGCTAGCTTCAAAACTGTCAAAAACAGGCATTGAATATATCTGGAAGCTGCTTAGGCAATTGAACACCACGAGAAGAAAAGTCATTGCAAGAAGTCCTCGAGGAATGTCGTGGCTGTGAAACCCATACAGGGCATTGAGAATTCCTCCTGAAGGCATCTAAACAAGAGAACAGACATGATTCAAAACTACAGAGAATGGATGCAAGGGAATGCAGGCAGAGTGGAATCTAGCAACGGAAAAGTCATGAACAAAACACAGGACAGACAGGTTATGAACAGTTGTTAAGGTACTAGATTCCCCAAGGCAATTGAGAAAACTTGATCGTATGGTAATGGTGAGATTTTAGTTTTTGACGAAATCCAAGCCATAGCCATTCTATCAGGAATTGGTAAGTGAAGGCTATCCTAACACAATACTTGCAGCCAAACCTTTAGTCAGCACAATCTTGTGAGATTTATAGGACAACTTAATTTTATTGTGCTTTTATTTTCCTGAATGTTGATTGTTTTGCTCCCTTGACATTTTTCGCTGGTCACACACTAAAGTAAAAGAGGGAATAAAATGTGTCACGATGATGAACTCACAAGGTTTCCATACGCCCAAAAGCCTCCAATGGCGACTGGAAACAGGCACAGAGCAATAAAGAAATAGGCAACTTTGGCTCCTTTCCACATGGGCACATGAGCTGGGTGCTTAAATGTTGATGGCATTGTTGCCTGAAGAAAGTCAAATAAACTCCTTCAGATAAAAAAAAAACCCTGAAATGATAATGATTTTTTCATATAAAATCATTGCTTCGAAACTCAGAGTGCATACCTGAATCTCCATGGCTAGATTGTGCCCTCTGAAAGCAAAGGCAACAATCCCAAGAGCATTCATGACTGAAAAGACAGAAGCACTAAAGGATGGCAAAGAAAGGGGTTCATAAGAGATTGAAGGTGGCCTTTGTTGGCTAACAGAAAGAACCCACACCATGGTAGAGTAGGTGATAGCTGTTATGGCACCGATAAGTGAAAGTCCCGCAATTGAATTCAGATTTGGGAGCTGCGACAGAACGATGCATAGAGAAGTAAATACCAGGTACCACTCAACTGTTGTTAGGGGATTTGATGAACAGAGTGGCCCACAAACTATTTGGAAGAATAATTTCATTGTCTCCCCTCCTATAAGAATCAAAGCTGTTGCGGTTCCAGCTGACAAATAAACTGTTGGGAAGAGAGCAAGCCAGAGGCCTAATCTTTCCCCTGCAACCACAACAATACAGAGTCAATATAGAACAGAAATTGCAAAAGACAAAAACTTATCCAACTTCAATCGCCATGCCATTGAACTACAATTGACAAAATAAACAGAGATGCCAATCAAGCACTGTGAAATATTGATTCCAATCAATTTGAGCAGGTTATAGTTCACGTAACACTCTTACAATTTACTTTATGATTGAATGTCTGAATCTATACCCGTGCTTCATTATTTCTGAGCTTACGAATTTAACAGTTTATTGGGCACGTATCAGATTTTCAACTGAGCGTGACATGATTCTCACCGAATGCAGCTTGTGCAAGTTCCACATATCTGTTGTATCTCTTCCCGGGAACAGCTTCATGCAGCTGAACCAGAACCCATAGAGTGTAAAGTTGCCAGCAGTAGGCTATGGTTAAGGACAGTATTCCCCAACTCCTGGAGAAACAGAAAAAAGAAGGTAAATCAACCAAATTCAGTTGCTTCTGTGCCTCTAAGCAACTAATCCAATTTCCATTCTCATATTTTCTAGAAGCTCCAATTAAGGAATACGGCAGCAGAAGCGCTGCGAATCTTTTTCTGTTTTAATTTTGTCTCTGAATTTGAGCATTTAACTCCTCTTTTACCTAGCTTTGTTGGTAGGATAGAAAATGCTGAATTAAGTAACCAAACAATCAATTGCAAAGACCAGAATCAGAGTGGTAAATTTGGTCATTTTAGCTCTTCTTCACCTTATAGCTTTCTAGGAGCTGCAAACATGCTCAAATCAGTCTCATTACAGTGTCTAAAGTACTTGACTGGTCCTTTCTACTCCCTCTAAAATCAGTCAAAGCCAGGTGTCAAACTGAACGCATCCCGGCTCTGGTCAGAACCAAGATATTTCAGAGCTAAAGGTAGCAATATATTAAAAAGCATAATTTTAACACTGTTTCTGTATTTTTTTTTGGTCATCAAGCTTCGATGGAAGTGATAGGTTTCAATGTTGAGAGCTGCACAATTTAAAAATATCAACAATCTTGATCATGAATGGGCAAAAAGCTACAAAAGCAACAATCAAATATAAAGGGGACCTCTGAAATTGGCCGAAGGTAAAAAACAGAATTATGAGCGGCCCAATAATAAATTTGGTATCCCTTCTCTAGAATAATTGAATATGCGTAAAACCAAAACATGAAATGACCAGCTTCAGCTTTCTAGTATGTTTCTATATCTTCTATTCAAAAACAAATCTTCAAGAACATTATAAAAAGATAAAAGAAGATCACTTTGTAGACCCACAGTCCATAAACTTTTAGCAAAATTCTTCTGACCACCATGTGAAGCCAGTGCTGCAGAGTACAGTCACATTTTCTCATTCGTTGAAATAAAAAGGGGAAAACTCACACCTCACATTTTATATACACAACTGAAAGAAATCGAAATAGGGTAAAAATCAACAAAATGTTTGAGGATATAATTGGGTAGTGGTACTAGAAACTCGAACGCATCAACAGAAGGAAAAAGAAATGAAGTCCAAAGCTGAAAACATGATCAAGATGAAAGCAAGAATCAACCCATGAACATAACTAGAAACCAGTGTCCATCAGATGCATTATTAGTTAAGTACTTCAACATAATAAATGCATCAAGCAAGAAGTATAGTTTAGTACTTCTATATATGTTCTTCAGACATACAAAATGTAAAGCAAAAGATCAAGGAGTAGTGATTACCAGCCAAGAAAAGCAAAGGCAACAGGCAAAACAAGGGCTTGAAACCCAACACCGGCATTCAAGTTATGAAACGCCGCATAATGAGCATTCCCATTACGAGACTCGGTGATAGGAAGCCAAGCATCTTGCGGATTTAGCTTAGTCAAATGACCCACTTCCTCTAAATAACCCTTCATGTTAATCAACACCCTCTTCATTGGCGTCCCTATTGGACTCAAAAACCTCGGCGAGATAAACGATGTCGGTGTCCATGCTGTCGATGATTTCGCTTCCTTTGAAGCTGGCCTTGGTGACCTTTGACCTGACGGGGTCAGTATCTCCGGCGTCGATGCACGTGGCGTTGCTGGAATGGATATCAACTCCGTCTCTGGTCTCTCGTCCATTCTTGAATACTCTCTCGGTGCACACTCGACCCTCTTTGCGTTGAAATAGAAGTAAAGTGTGTGTACGAGATTTTGCTTTCTTTGTTACTTTACGTATGTTTATCTTTTTCAGTTGTGTCTGAACCCGAGTGGCTGTGAGGAGGAATGCGAGGGGGTGTAAACAGAGAGCATGAAAGTTTGAAAATTTATGATCGCAGCCGTTGATTTTGCATGGAAGTGGAAACGAACGGAGCAGGATGGTTGTAAAAAGGTTGGTTGTGATACGTGTTTCTCGGGTAACGTGAACAAGGTTTCTGAACTTACAGGCGTGAAGTTGACTGGTTTTGATTTCGATTGATGGGTTTTATTTTTTTGTGTTTGTGTGAGTGTCTGAGGGATAAGCGATGCAATGCTGATGAGATATATACTATTATATATAGTGAGGGGAGAGGAGAGGGAAAGTGTAATGGATGGTGGGGGGTGATTATAAAAACCCGTCTATTATTATTCGGGTGGGTTAATCTATTCAATTTAAAATAATATTATTTAAAATTAAAAAAAATATATTAAAATTAATTTTGAAAAGAAAACAAATCAAAATACATTTCACTTCAATTTTGAGAAGATTAACTGAATTATATAGATTTTACCAGCTTAATTTTTATCTAATTTTATATGAAAATTAGTCCGTATAATAAGTAAACCAATCAAGAAGTTAGTGTATTTAATACTATGATAACTTTTATGTTTTGATTAAAAAAAAATTATTTACAGGTTCTTAAAGCCAAAATTGAAAAAAAAACTTTTAGGCAAATCAATATAAATCTACAGTGTATATTAATTAAAAAGACATTTTTAAATTGTAAATGAAGTATATCGCAAATCACACGATATAATATCACGTAGACAAACAGAGCCTTAACTTATGCCGGCCGGGTTTGGTATGACTAGAATGGGGTGGGGCATGGGGGTAGGTCAAAGAGTGCATCGATCATTTCAAACAGAGTGTTTGATGAATGATCATTTTAGAGTGGGTCCCAGCCCTTGCCCCGGATTTTCCGTTGTCAGGGCTTGAATAATGGATGCGTGGCGCGTTGGTATTGGGATGTCAAAGTATCTGGTTTTGTACCGATTGCTAGATAACCCTAAAGGCTAAAAGTGTTATTTGGCTATTAGCAGACTATAATTTTCAAGGTTTCACTACTCTTATTTTTTACTAGTTAAGGAAGGTTATTATGATTTTTCTATGATATTTAAGCTATTCTGCCATCAGTTTATATATTAATTAAGATTAGATTTTATTTGTAAATATTTTTAAGAATTTTTTTTATATTTGATTTCATATACTTAATAAAACAGTTTTATTTTTCTTTGTCTATATCTATGCTATAATATCACCATAATATTTTAGATAGTTTTTCTCATGATTTTAAAACCCGACCAGATCCAGCGGGTCAACATGGAACCGGGCCGACCTGAAACTGTAACCAAGTCAAGTTAAGAAAAAATAAAGAAAGAAAAAGCTCAGTATGACTCGACAAGACTCAATCAAAAACCTGGTTGTAACCTATTAACTTTTGTTTTTCTACTAAAATTATGTCATTTTAATTTTTTTTAAAAAATTGACTCAGACAAGCTGATTAAAATCCGAAACCTGAGCCAGATCTGAAAATTATGGTTTTTCTAGCTTCTTTCAAACAATATGTGATAAATTAAAGTTCATGTAATCATATATAAAATCATCTAATTTTATATTTTTTTATGGACCTTGTACCATAAGATTCTATGATGATTTTTATGTATAAATAAAATAATTTGTTTTAGATTTCGATCTGTAAGTATTGATAAACAAAATTTGATTTAAGCTATTATATATCTTACAGCTAAAAATATGTGTTTTATATTCTCAAAAAAATTATTATTTTAAAGAAAATTTTAATATACGTGAGAATTTTAATCTTAATCTTATAAACAAAGAGTATTGAAAGAGGTATTTAAATTTAAAAAATATAAAATTACACAGTCCATTAATTTAAAAAGAAAAGGTCTTGAAATTCATAAAAAAAAGGAACGCCGCGCGCGTGGGATAAGTTATAAAGATCCGAGACCACTCAATAAAGTAAGGAAGAGGAACATTGAAGGGTCCCATAGTCATCGATTACTGCGCGGCGGTAACTTTGAAAAAAGTAGGGACACACACTCACACAGTGTCAGGTTTGTTCGACACCACCACGTGCCACTCATCTCGCGTGGCTTGTGCGCCCATGCGATTATTAGCCTTGCCATATTTGTTAACCACGCATGGTGCCTGTCTACAGAATTTGAAGTCCCGGACAGAAGAGATCTCCATTTTCAGTGGATTTTGTTTTTGACATTCTTGGTCAAATAATACTGGAGAAGTTCATCCCATGCTTAGCTTCTATTATTATCATTAAATTCGACATGATTAGATGATTTGAAAGTAATTTAAATTAGATTTAAGGTTAAATTATAAAAAATATTGATGGGTTAGAGATAATTTAATTTATTTTTTTATATATTGTTTCGAAGTGTCGTTATTGTTATTTTAAAAAAAAACTTCATCCTGAATACATTAAAATGATATTTATTTTATTTTTTTAAAAAAATATTTTTAAGATTAGCATATCAAAAAATATTCAAAACATATAAAAAAAATTAAATTTATTAAAAATATGGTTGTCCCGTATTTCCAAATACAGTATTAATAACTTTATAAAACTAATTTCAAATTGGATTAATTAAATTTTAAAAAAATTAAAAAAAAACATTAATATAAAAAAATAAAATAAATAATTTGGATTAACATGATAATCCAAATATTTTTTTTTTGTTTCAAATCAATCTAGAAGTTATATCTAATGACCGTCTTTGATTAATGATGAAAAACTAGCATGTCGAACAGCATATCATTTCGTTTTTTTTTTTTTTGGTTCGTTTTGCATGCTTAGTCAACATAATACTGTTCTATACAGTCCTTTCAATTATTTTTTTCTCGATGGCAATTATCATTGAAATTTAGAGGATTTTTGGCATTTTTATCTTTACATGTTTTTAAAAAATATTTTTAATTTTAAAAAATATTAAATTTATATTTTTTTTAGAGCTTTCTAATATTCTGTAAGGGATGATTATTATTTTCCGAAGCAAAGAGATGGACCACAGCGCACCAGGGCTTGCTCGCCGAAAGTTGAATCGGCGCTGCTGTTCCGGTTGTTCTTCCGACTCCATTTATTTTTAAATTGAGGTCCCTTTTAAACGGTTGCCTATAACTAATCATTTTGGTCAAGCGAAAGTTGTATAGTGTAGGGTTTGTGGGAATTTCTTATGAGTTATTTATCTATTAATTAGAGCTTTTAACAAGTCCAGGAATTAATTAAATCTAGTTAGATTTTTTGTTTTAATTAAAATGAGTCTGCCATCCCTATGATGATCCCATATCCTAAGGGCATAGAAACATGGTTGCAAAACTCGATTAGTAATTAACCTCGAAAGGTTCGGATCATATGTTGGAAGAATTAATACAGGTTCATTCCTTAATTTTTTTTAAAATATAATATTATTTTAATAATAAAAATTCAATTTATTGAAAATTATGTTTTGACATGGTCAAACATGAATAGATCATGTTAGTGAGCTAGTGGATAAACTATGTTTTTAGTCGAGCAATTAGGTAATTTTTTTAGTTCAAATATCGGGTGAACTAGATATCTAGTTGACTCTTCAGTCCGTTATAGGTTTTACAACCATTCGGCCGAAAAGAATGATATTATTATCCTCTACATGGAAAATAGTGGATTCGATGGCTCCGACCGAGACTCTTGAAGCAATGTACGTGGCTACACATCTCTGTTGGGAGAAGTTCGAAAATAAAATATTGCCAGAACTCTGCCACCTTGCTTCAATTTGTTCTTGGAGAAATCCATAGATTAATTCAATAGACATAAACACACAGATTAAATTATATAAGATTTATTTCTTAACGAGATAAATTAAATCAATCAAATAATATATATCCTTGTAGCTTAGCTCACGAGAAGGACAGATCAAAAGGCTACAAGCCCTACACGTGGTAATCTTAGCTCATGGAAAATCATGCTTGTTTGTCCTTGAAGGCAAACTTGAGTTTTTGTCTTGGGCTCTATTCTAGAACTCGCAGCCCATTTACATGCCCACTCTATTATGGGTTTCAAAGATCAAGCCCAACTTATTATTATCCATGAATGTATTGCCGGCTGTGTGGTAGCTTTGCTACTTTCTACAGGCCTATATAGGCCCGTACATTTCAACAGGATTGTTAATAGGATGGCATTCATTTGCTTGTCTGGGGACGTGAGGATTATTTGAAGAGGGTGTGGTTGCTATTACTTTTTAAAGTGTTTTTCACTTAAAAAAACATGTTAATAATATTTTTTTATTTTATAAAAATTATTTTTGAGATCAACACATCAAAATGATTTAAAAACATCAAAAACATATTAATTCCAAGAAAAAAAAATTTCAAATTTTGTGAAAAACACTTTTCAAACGCAATTCCAAACAGGGCCTAAAACTCATACCAGCCAGGGAAATTAGCCTGGAATTCTGAACAGGTATGGGTTAAAATAATAATAATAAAAACAAAACTTGGTCGCTTTAGTTAAAAATTCAGAATAATTTGGTGATCCGATTAACTTGGATGTAATTCAAATAAAATTTGTGTCATCAATTTGTTGATTTAAAAAAAAATCAAAACTATATATTTTTATTTTTATGAAAATTAAGAGAATTCATATTGATCCTTTTAATTTATAATTCTAATTTTTTCTTCTAAGTTGGGTTTTGAAATTAAGATCGTTGGTAGATGCAGGATGGTGGGCCTTGTTTTGAAGATTCTGTTTTCCTCGATTGGTGGACTCTTTCGAAGGTTACTAACTTACTAGTGTCCAAACATTCCTAAAATTTGAAACAATTTCTCCAAATCTTAAGTGCTAAGGCTCGAGAGTTCAACATTAATCATTTAATTAATTTCATAAGACTATCAACTTCAGTTTTGTGTTTTACTTTATTTATGTTGAAAAAACGTGTTTGATAGATGACAGTCCAACAATCTGATTCTTGACCTCGTTTGATCTGTTATTAAATATTCAAAATATTATGAAAATAGTGCTTCAATTAGTGACGTCATTGCTTGACTGAGAAGTTAGAGAAATGAATCTTCCCTCTTAGTAGGGCCTGTTTGTTTCTGCGTTTCAAAAGCGCTTTTAAAAAAATTTGAAAATTTTTTATTTTTTTATTAACTTCAAATTAATATGTTTTTAGTGTTTTCAAATCATTTTGATGTGCTGATGTCAAAAATGATTTTTAAAAAATCAAAAAATATCATTGGCATGTATTTTGACACGAAAAGCTATTTGAAAAGCAACCTCAACCACACTGCCAAACAAGCTCTTTACTAGATCAATAGTTACTTGGTTATAAAACCCGATCGGATTTAATGGATAAATTTGATTTGACAATGAAGTTTGGTTTGAGTTAAATTTATTTTCAAATCATTTTAAATATTGATTTGGTTATATTTAAATAATATAATATGAATTGTAACAGTGTAAATACAATTTTATTATTGCAAAAAAAAAAAACAGATCAAACCTGCAATTAAAAGTAAAAATATTTTTTTTTATTGGAATATTTTCGTCATTGTAAAATTGATTTGGGACAAAACAACTCGGACATGTGTTTTTCTTACAAAGCAATGACTGTGTTGCCAAAAAACATCTTTGGAGAGGGGATTTTTCATCTTTTCCTTGAAAGAAAAATAAATATACATGCATGCATGGGCTTCTCTATCCTTTTCTTTTTAAAATAATAAAATGACAAAATTAACCTTGTAATTCAAAAAAACAAAGATTATTTGCGAGTTTGCTTTCTTTTTTTCCTATTGTTTTTGTTGTTGTCTTTAGGTTTGTTAAAGGCAACATGGTAATTTTAAGTTTTAAAATATTATTTTAAAAACAATGCACGTGTAAGCGCTTTGTGACCTCCTCACCATTCAAGTGGCATGTGAGGGACCTTGTGGTGGCCAAAGTCCTACTTTCATCGTTGCGTTAGGAGCGATGCGTCGTTCTCTTTCCAGCAGCATGGCGCATGAGAATGTTTGGTTGGGCTATAGTTGATATATTCTCTCTCTCTCCCTCCCTCTCCCGTTTCCTAGAAAACACACATGAAATTCTAAAAAAACAATTATGTCATCCGGTTTATAATCTTATTAATTTTGCTCCTCTTTTTAATTATTGTTTATATGGTATTTGATGTTTTTTGAAGTTTGGATTGCTTTCTATTTCATTTCTTGGCATTTTATTAAATTTGATTTTATTGGATTGGATCCCTCTACTTTTAATTACTTTATTTATGTGCTTTATACTCTTCTTTATTGTTATTTTTTTAATTTGATCCTTTTTAATTTTATTGTCTTTTTTAATTCATTATTGGTCCTCGGTCTTTTAATTGCTATATTCTTATTGTTTTTTTTAATCTTTTTTTTAATTTATCCCTCGATATTTAATTTTATTCAGTTTTTTTTATCCAATTCGATCCTCGTTTTTTTAATAACTTTTTTATCCTTTTCTTATTTTTTTAATTTAACCCCTGATTATTTTCTTTTATTTTTTTATACTATGTTTTGTGTGCATTGTTTGGATTTTAAATTGTTTTATTGTTAGATATTTTACTTTGTTATTTTTTTGTGGTTGCCTTCCAACAAAGCAGTCCTTTATTGAAAACTAATTTTTTCCCTTAAATTCATCATTGACATTAGGTTAGAAGCCCTTAGCTTCATTTTTTTGCGTTTTTTTTTTCATTGAGTTATCACGATCTTATATCCCGGCTAATATGTTAATTAAGTTAACTATGGTTGCTTTTTTTCCCTTCGGCTTTTTCTTATGAAATTGATTCCTTTAACAATTTTATACCTCGGCGTTGAATTACTGGCCCCTGAGCTATATTATTTTTTCACTTTTCTTTTTGTTTGGTTATCATGAGTGCGAGTTACTCAAATTAATCCAGGTTAGCTTGCATTTTATCACTCGGTGTTTTTTTATTTAACTTCGGTCTTTTTGCAGGGCATTCTTTTAGAAACCTAATTTTTTTATCTCGATCTCATATCATAAGTGGCAAGTCAGTCAGGTTGTCTCATTTTTTTCCTTAATTTTTTATGACTTAATTTTTTTAAAATTTCATCATTTTGCATTAAATTATTTGTCCTTAAGCTTTGTCATTTTTTCGCTTCTCTTTCTGTTTTGTTATTTCAAGAACAAGTTAGTAAAGCTTCCCTGGATTGACTTAGGGGTTTTTGACAAAAAAATATTAACTTTGATTTTTTTTGCCATGTTATTTTTTTAAAATTATTTTTTTTATCCTGATCTCATATTACGGGTTATTGGTTCATCAAATATCATAAGTTGACTCGAGTTTTCTTTTTTAAAGTTGCATGTTTTGAAGGTTTTTATTTTCATCTATAACACCATGCTATTAGGCCTTAAACTTTATAATTTCCTCTTGTTTTTATTTATTATTGCTTCGGTATTATATCCTAGATTAAATTCTAATTAATTAAATTTGAATTGTCTCAAGTAATGATCACTTGAATATCTTTTTGATCCTTCTACTAAATAGCACGAAACACTTGTTTAATTTTATAAAAAATAATATCATTTTATAATCAACACGAATTTAGTAGCCAGTGATCCAAATGCATTTTATAGTATTGTCGTTTTGTGAACTTATCCATTATCTTTATAAACTTCTTTCCACATTTCCCAAATTTCTCAACAATTTCCTTTTTTCTGTTGACCAAATGGCAACGATTTTTGAACGGACTGAGATACATTGAACCAAGCCAGATATCGTTAATTTCTTGTCCTGTCTACCGTCGTGATAGACAGCTGCTCCTCTAGAGAACAGAGAGGAGATTTTTTTATTAATTAAATTGCTCCCAGCACCCAAACGACGGCTTGTTATCGGTAAAATTAAGCACACAAGCAGTTATTTTACGTGTTTATGAGTATAGTAATGATTATTTTTTAAAATATATATGATTTAAAAATATATTAAAATAATATTTTTTATTTTTTATTTTTAAAATTTTATTTTTAATATTATTATATCCAAATAAAAAAAATTAATTTTTTAAAAATAAAATCTTTAAAAACATAATTTCCACTTCCTTCGCAAGCAAAATTTGAGTTGTTTTGTATGTATATTGATTCATGGAAAATGATTTACAAAATTTCCATATTAAAATTTCATAAGAACTAATGTAACATTTAATAAAGATAAATAATTGACCGAAGAAAAAATAAACGTATGACGTATACGAGTTTTGAATTGAAGATATATTTGTATGATATTATATACTTTAGGGCTAGTGAGTCAAATGTGTTCAGGCAACTTTATAACTTGTCTTTGTATCGCTAATTAAGTAAATTTTATTTTATTAAATTTTTAATCTATCATTTTCAAGCCGGATCATTGAAATTAGTCACGTGTTTTACACATTTTTTTTTTAATTTCCAGATGAAAAGATTTCATGTAAAAATCACAAGTCTAATGTGGAAATCTTGCCGGGATGGTAGGTTAGAAACTTACTATATATATTCAAGAATAAATTCTACTTTGTAATAATATATATAAGAAAATTAAAGAACTATTATAAATATATATTTTTAGTTATTATTTAACTCCCATCTCTTTATAGTTTTTTTCTATCAAAACATAATATATTTTTTACTTTTACCTCAAAATTATTAGATTTTGTATTCGTCTATGAAACAAAAAAATGATTTTTTTTGTTAATAAATTTGTTGGGCTCTTTATCAGTTTAAACTCAAGCTATTTAATCAGATAAGTTAATTCAGATTAATTTAAATTAAAATAATATTATTTTATTTTTTTAAAATCAAATAAAATTTTAATCAGAGAATTATTCACCAAGTTCAAGTTAATTTTTAATAAATGCGTCTTAAGTAAGGCTTGGACCGGATTAATTTTCAAGCCGGATTGGTTTAATGACATTTACTTTCTTCCCATCATCCACCCAATAAACAACCACCACGTCACCAAAATCAATTTCCTTAAAGCCCACAACAGTCATTTCAACCACCCCCTATTATCCCCTGAACTAGCGTATTCTAGACCTTCCTCCTTCTCCTGCCCTGTAAAATCCCCAGTCTCTCTGCAATCATAAAAAAAGAAGAAAAAACCCTAATTTGCATGAACAACAATCTAATTGGTAGATTCAATTCAATGATAGGAACTAAGTTAATTAGAATTATTGGTATTTTTTATTAACTAGTTCTGCTTTTTGAAATGAACGACAGGGGCAAATTTGGGCTGATGTATGCGCTTACGTTTTACTCGTTGGATCGCGTGGCAATCGGTCACCGTGGGTTTTGACTTGCTGGTTATAGAAGACGTCTCTTGTCCAGGAGTTATAGACATCTTCTTGCCCCTGACCTTCCTTCTTATTTGCACGTCTGCCACTGTTTTTCATATACTTTTAAAAATGGATGTTTAAACTTTAAAAGTACGGTAGAATTATTTTTTAAAATAATTTTTAAAAAAGATATATTAAAATATATATTTTTTAAAAATTATTTTTGATATTAGTATGTCTAAAAAATTTAAAAACACTAAAAATTTATTAATTTAAAAAAAATTAATTTTTTTAAAAACTTTTAAAATATAAAAATAAATAAGAAAGCTTTGATGGAGTTTCAATTTAAAACATAGTCCTAGCTTAAATTTTTAATTGCTAGTTAGAGAACATAAGAATTTTCTTTTTCAATAAAAGTTTTGAAATTGAAACTTTTTAAGAATAAATGATACTAAGGTAATTTGAGTTGCAATTCATTGACATTGTAGAGTTGTTGGATAAGTTTTCCTATATTTTTAAAAATTTGTTGCAATACTATTATTATTATTATTATTATTATTAAATATTATTAATATTTCATGTCTCAAGATATTATTTGGAGATTAAGAAAAAAGGTGGTACAATATATTATTATTATTATTATTATAGGTATTAGGTATTATTTAACGCAACATCTCTTGCTCAGGTTAGGGCTCTTGGGGTGTGAAGGATAGTAGCAGTTGGTTTTTAAAGTTGGTTTTTAATATATAAAAATAATATATATTTATTTTTAAAAAATTATTTTTAATATTAATATATCAAAATAATTTTAAAACACTGATTTTTTTTAAAATTTCAACTAAATTTTTTTAAAAAAATAATCACAAAACAAGAAATTTTAACTACGAAAATAAACAGCACTTTGGTAGAGATGCAGCGTTTTGAGCTATGATAAATTTTCACATTTACCTTTCATAATTTCTCTAATAATCTGGGAAGAAAATTCTTTTTCGCCTAAAATTTAGAAGCACCGTCTGCCTTGTGAGAAAAAATGAGGGTTGCTTTTGTCTCTCGGTAATTGCAATTTCGAATGTGAGGCGGCCACATAGGAGGAAAGTCATGGGAACTGGGAAGGAAGCCAAGTGGCAAGCGCATGTTCAGTAAAAGTCAAAGCAAAAGATAGTGGAATGCCCTCCATCTTGTACCAAATTGCTCGACGACCAGCCTGGCTTCCTTTTTCATGTGGTTTATCCTCGGAATCATCGTCAAGTGACGGGTTTGCCCTCCATTCGTTGACCAGGAGATTGGGGGTCTTTGACAGAAAAGTATTTGAGCAAGAAAGAGTTGAAAAAACGTTGTCTCTCAACCAATATAGAGATTTCTTTCTTCATTTTTTTATACGAACCAACACAGAGATTTAAATTTACTGGTACATTTTATTATACTTCATTGGAGGTCAGTTTTTTTTTTTTAAAAAAAGAATTTGAAGGTTTATTTAATAGTATTATTAAATTTAATCAAACAGTTTAATTTTAAAATTTATCAATCTGATTTTTTATCTTAGAGTTTTGAATTAAACTATTTAAGAGTTAACTTAAAGTAAATCATTCAATTTAATAGGTCAAGAGACAACTTTAATGATCAATAAAAAACATGACATCTTAAAAAAAAATTATGATGATTTTTAAAAAAAAATATTGAGATGATGTCAAATTGGATCGATATTAATTACCGTACAACCTAAGTCGTGGACTTCAATGAGTTTAGTAAATTTGTTGTTTTTATTAATTAGTTTTATTTGATTTTATGATGAAATTAAATGCTTATAAAATTGATCACAAACCCTAAAAAAATATTTATTTGATAATTTATCCCCCACGGACTCAACGTGAAATAAACTAGCCTCCACGGGCCAATCTATGAAAATAGCTCAACTCCCATTGTTACTAACCCGATACATTTTAGATTTTACTTTCCTTAGGTTCCTGGATGTATAAAAAATCTTTTAATAATTTACCATATTTTTATATTATTAATATCTATACAAGGTGTACTTATCCCTCGTTAAATATATATGCTAAGTATATTTATTCTTCATCAATTCAGTATGAGAAAAATGATTTTTTAGACGCTCATTTCTATTAAAAAAACATGACTCATCGATTGTAAATGTCTCATGAGTTATTCAAGTTTTAAATTTACAATTTTTATTATTTATTTTATATATATTTTTGGAATATCTTTATATATATATATATAAATATTTATCTAGACACATGAGAGATTTAAAATTTATCGAAATGAACTTTTTGCAAATATCTACTACCAATCACCTTAATTTATTAATCACCAACCATATTGACCAACAAAAAAATTATATCACTAAAATAAAAATAAATAAATAATTATCCAATATATGTTAAAAAGACAAAAAGAAGAAGAAAATATTAGATAAAAATGTTCATATTTTCAGTTTTTTTAGTGTTTTTTTATTTTTACCACCAGGGTTTTTTCTCTCTCTCAAAAGCTAACGAAACATCAGAAAATAAATAAATTTTATGTTAAGAATTATAAAATCCCAAACATGTAAAACAAAAACTCACAAGAAACCGAATTGGAAAAACATGCATGTAAAACAAAATTAAAGAAATTGAAGCAAGCATGTTTCATTACAAATCAATATTTTTATTAATAACATAATTTAAATTTTTTTTTTTTCATGGTAAATAAATAAACAGTCACTTAAAAATTAAAAATTATAAAAACAATAACAAAATCAGCGTAAATTAACTAAAAATACCAACAAAAAAAAAAAGCTGATACGACACAATATATTCTATAAAAGAACACGGTTAACATGAAACAAGATTTATCATATCCCTGTTATGAATAAATTATACACAATGGATTTATTAAACCCTTCTCTCTTTCTTACATCATAAGTAGCTGTTGTTATTGTTGTTTTTTTTTTTTTTTTAAAAAGTTTCTAATAAATTTAAATAAGATCACTAACAATTAATATTTATGACTGGAGTACATACATAATCATGTTAAAAACCATGCCCTAGCCCTACAAGGAAAAAGTTAAGTAATTTTTATATTTGATTATGAAAGCATTTGTTTTTGAAAAATGATTTTTTTAAAAAATATTTTTAAAATTTTTGTGTGTTTATTTGCTATTAGAAAAGTTGATCAATGAAAATTTTTTTCTAGAAATTATGAAAAATATAAAAATATCATATTATTTGTTGATTATATTAAATTTGGTTCTCAAACTTTTGATTGTTATATATATATATATATATTTAAATACTATAAAATATCAAAAAATAATTTATTTTTTTAAAATTCACTTAAAAAAAACTTTAAAGCAAACAAACATGACTATATATCTCCTATTTTAATATTTTTAAAGGGGAGGATCGAAAAAAATGATACCCAACCAAAATCCAACCACCCCATACCGTAAAAACCTAAACTACCCCTCATCAAACACACAGTGGTAACTCCGTAAATAAAGTACAAGAAAAGTCCACTTTCATTACTCCTCCACAGCCGCCGCCTATTAAAACCCACACCTTCCAAGTAACTGGCGTTTTTCAATTTTCCTCTAGTCATTGCTTGCGTTCCCTTCACCAAACCCCATCCCCTCTCTCCTGAGCCTCTCTCTCAGAGCTCAGGGTCTCCATCTCCTCCCATTGCCATACCCCAATCCTCCGATTCGAATCTCAATCACGCTCAATTTTGACCTCACAAACTAGCTCAGCCTCTCAATTCGTAACTCACATCTTCAGTTCACTGATTTTTCCGGTAGAAATGTTGTCTATTTCTTGCTAGGCTTACCTAGATCATCAACCCTCTTAGTACCCGAAGTCACTATTTACCAAATCTTTATCTTGTTATTCGAAATTGCTATTATGGCGATCAGAGTTACCTTTTCTTTCTCCGGCTACGTAGCCCAAAACCTAGGTGTTCGTGTCGGTAACTGTCGGTATCTCAACGAATGTTTTATCCGGTCACGGATATTTGCTTCACCAGCAACAACCACCACAACACACAATTCTGATATTGAACCCCCTGGCCCGAGAACGGGAACAGATTTTCGCCGCCGAAACCTGAAGAGGAATTATAGTAATTCGGCGGCGATGTGTAGTACGATGGCTGGTGAGATTTTTGGAGATAATTGTAAAGGGAGTGCGATTGCGGTTGGATTAGTTTCTCTAATGAAGTCAACGGCTGGGGTTTCTTGTTCTAACATGGGTGCTTGTGGAATTTCACCATTTAAAGCCGTCTCGATCCTTCCGTTCTTGCAAGGATCGAGGTGGCTTCCGTGTAATGAGGCGGTTCTGGGATCGAGGAGTCCTGAGGTGGATAGAGGAGGGACAGGGACAGTGAAGTCTGTGGAGAAGGTGAGTGAGTGCAAGAGCAGTACTAGTGTGAGCTTCCAGATTAATGGGAAGGAGTTTGAGAGGACAGGAAGTTGGTTTTCAAGGGTTTTTAATGTTTGCTCGGAGGATGCCAAGGCTATGTTTACTGCTGCTACTGTTAGTTTGTTGTTCAGGTCCACCTTGGCCGAGCCTCGATCCATTCCTTCAAGTTCTATGTCTCCTACTTTGGACGTGGGCGACCGTATTTTAGCAGAGAAGGTGAGAGCGAACACACACTTTAGCATATTTTCGTGTTTATTTTTGGTGTATTCATGTGAAATTGTGTATGTTTTAAAGACCCTTTCGAGAGTGATGGCCTTAGATCATATCTGGCTATCCTTTTTGACCTCTGTCACCTTGTTTGGATGATTGATTGATAATTCTGATCCATGGTTAGCTAATGCGGTGACTAATTTGATGATATTTTGAGGTATATTTAAAAAGTAGGAAATGGAATTGATATCGAAACACTTTCCTATTTAGAGTTGAAACGAAATTTATAATGCTCAAAAACCAAGCGAGACTCTTGTGTTGGCTATCCTTTTTGACCTCTGTCACCATGTTTGGATGATTGATTGATAATTCTGATCCATGGTTAGCTAATGTGGTGACTAATTTGATGATATTTTGAGGTATATTTAAAAAGTAGGAAATGGAATTGATATCGAAACACTGTCCTATGTAGAGTTGAAACGAAATTTATAATGCTCAAAAACCAAGCGAGACTCTTGTGTTGGTATTGATTGTTGATGCATTTATTTGTTTTCATATACGCTTTTGAAGTAGGATATGATATTTGTTCATTTATGAAAATTCTGGTGAAAATTTGAGACTTGTTAAGCTAGATAAACTCTCTTTCTTTCTTTCATGATATTGATATTGTTTTTTTCCCTTCTTTCTTGCCATAGGTTTCATACGTTTTCAGAAATCCTGAAGTCTCAGATATAGTCATTTTTAAAGCTCCTCCAATCTTGCAGGTATAAACTAGATTAAGTTTTTGATGAATTTGTATAAGATTTTGTTATTTCCTATTAAATCATAGATCGCTAACTTGTGTTTTATATGTAATTTGCAGGAGTTTGGTTTCAGTTCAGGCGATGTATTCATAAAGCGAATTGTGGCAAAGGCTGGAGACTATGTTGAAGTAAGCCTCTATATGAATATATAACTGATCCTATTAGGAATGGAGGTGTTTGTTCTTTGTCTTCTTTCTTCCTTTTCCTCCCATTGTCATTAGATGCTGGCAAGTTTCAGCCAAAAACATAAAGCATCATCCCTGCTGCTGACTTCTTGTGTTATTTGTGGACTATTTATAGGTTCGAGAGGGCAAATTATATGTGAATGGTGTTGTTCAGGATGAAGAATTCATCAAGGAGCCACTTGCTTATGAGATGGAATTAGTGGTAATGGATTTTGTTGATTTCTGCTTGTATTTTGCACATTTATACCATGTTCATCTATATATATTTGTTTCATTTGGCTAAGTGCTCCCATATTAGCTAACGAAATTAGTTTGGTTTCTTTTGCAGCTTGTCCCTGAAGGTTATGTCTTTGTGATGGGGGACAATCGTAATAATAGTTTTGACTCTCACAACTGGTAAGTTGAGAATCTTTCTAATGCTGATTTGGTTTGAGAACATGCTATAATAGGTTGGAAAGAAAAAAAAATTCTCCATTGGGTGTCGACAATTTGATGGTGCTCTTCACAAATATCACAAACATGCTCTTGGCAATGTCCATATGATCTGAAGTAACGCAAAGGAATATAAATGTAAATCAACACAATTTCTATTGATGTTTATTCTGAAAACACAAACTCTTAATGTTGGTGTTTCAAACTCTTTTCAGGGGCCCGCTTCCTATCAAGAACATTGTTGGTAGGTCAGTATTTCGCTATTGGCCTCCCTCCAAAGTATCCGACACCATATACGATCCACTCGTGGCAAGGAATGCAATCTCGTGACACTGGTCTCCGCAAGGATCTCTGATGCCTAATATTTTTGGCTCGTGGTTGACAATTGTGATTACCCAACTGCTATCATCATGGTTCTGCTTATCTTGAATGTATCAGACGATGGATCATCATCTCATCCATCTGTTCGTTTCTTTGTTGATGACCTAACTGTGGCTTATGACACATTCTTTCTTGTAAATCATATTTCCAAAACAAAAGCCAAGTGGAAGAAGTAATAGACATGTTCATTGCTTTGTATCTTTATTTATTGTTCTTGTTTCTTGGGGAATTCAGCAATGCACCAAGCGACCTGCATGGATTTCTGCAACTATTGCTGTGCCCATTTCAGTGCGTGTATTGTCTTTTTATGCCTGAGGTTGACGAATTATGGAAAGCTCCAGGTACTGGTTTCCTTTGGTGCCATGGTTCTTGATGCGGTTCCTCTTGAAGATGTGGTTGTCGGGGCGGGGGAGTACAGCAGGATTTTGGTCATTTGAAGGCCTTGCAATCCAGCCTTGCACTGGAGAACCTCCTGGAGTTGATCATACAGATTGCTGGTCAATAAACAGAGCTTCATTATTTCAGATTGTTTCTAATCTTTTTATTCAGTTGCTTGAACGCTTGAATGATTTTTGCCTTTAAAGAAGGCCTGATTTAGACTGAAAAATCTACTGCGGTGTTGCTTCATCTTTTCCTCCGGTTTGTTTCAATTGTTTTTTATTGCAGCCTGGCTTTGTGGTATTGAAAATCATACCCTGAATCTCTCTCGTCTGATGACAAATCGATTGTCACTTTACTTGCACTTGTTTAAACTTGTTAGCTTGGGTTGGTCAGTTGTTTCCTGTATGCATTTGATGAAGCCCTGTAAATCTACCATGGAATTGATGTTCTCTCTTCCCCTCGATGCTGCTCCAGGATGCAGGGAGAGACTGGTGCTGAACCAGCGGTTGTTTTTGCATCTTCTGAGACTCAGCTGCAGTTAGTTTCCACTTCCAAAACAAAATCACTCTAATTAGGTTTTTCATATTGGGTTGATAGCAGTAAAATAATGACAAAAGGTGGTGGAAGTTGTGGTGGAGGTGGTGGAGGTGTTTGTGGTCAAGATGAAGGTGGTGAAGATTGATGGTGTTGGAAATATTTGAATGATGTAATGAATAGATTGTTATTGATAGCAAAATATTGAATTTTGAGAGTTAAAAATATTTTTTAAAAATAAAATAAATTAAAACTTAATTATAAAATATTTTTCATTGATGGAGTTTTTTTTATATATATATATATAAAAGGAAAACATTCCCTTGGAAGTTAAGTGGATGATTTGTTGCCTCATACATTATTAAAGTGTTCGGAGTGGATTCATAACCTAATGTCAACTTTGGTATTAATATCCATAATAAAACTAGACCGTGAACACGCAATTTAATGGTTAACAAAACAAAAGAGAGAGAGAATTTTTTGTTTTTTTAATGCAATAATTTTAGATGATGTTTGGGAGTGTGGTAACGATTTTTTTTCAAAATGTTTTTCATTTCAAAACACATTAAAATAATATTTTTTATTTTTTAAAAATTATTTTTGACATCAACACAATAAAATGATTTGAAAATACATAAAAACAAGATATTAATTTAAAATAAAAAAAATTAATCTTTTTAAAAATACTTTGCAATCGCAGTACGAAACATTGATATCAAACTACGAGAATCTCAAAACATGAAAACTAATAGGGGAACAAAATTTGCAAAAAAGCCATCCTATTTCTTAAAAACAAAATTGAAATCATGATAGCTATTATTAATTATTTGATCCGCTTTTTGCTTAGTGCCAAATACTTTATTTTTTTTAAAAAAAAATTAAACATGCAAGCTTTTTTAATGCTTTTTTAAACAAAAAAATTATACGTGTAAATAAAATAAACTCTTAATTAAATAAATTGATAATTATTTATGTAAACAACTCTAAAACAAATCATTTATTAGGACTAAAAGTGAACCTTAAAAAATTAAGATACATGTATAAATAAAAATATTTAATATGATAATATGAGATATTTACTAAGTTGTATTTATTGAATTTATTTATTAAATAAAACAACAATAAAAATAGAAACCCATATAAAACTAAATGAATAATAATAAAAAAAGAAATATCCTACAGATGTTAAAACTATTATCTAAAAATAAATTTTTCTTATTTTAAAAAATAAAGTTCAACTATATGGAATATAAAAAAATTATAGATCAATTAGAATAATATATTTAAAAATTAAATTCATACAATTTTGTTTTTGAAAAAACTTTGTCTAAAAATGGCTAAATAAGCAACAAAAATAATAATAATTCATAGAGGAGAAATATTAAATGAAACATAGATAAACAATTATTAAAAAAACCATTAAAAAAGTATCAATTAAAAGAAAAACAAAGATAAGAAAAATAAATAAGAAAAAATTAACATTGAATGATTAGAAACATTGTCTAAAAATAATATTTTTTATTTTAAAAATAAAGTTCATACATATAAAAATTTATAGATCAATCATAATAATATCTTTTAAAATTAAATATATACATTTTTTTAAAAAAATATACATTTATTTAAAAATGGACAAATAAGAAAAATAAAAGAAATCATAGAGGAAGAATACTAATCAAAACATAAATTATAAGATAAGACATTAAAAAGGTATCAATTTTCTTAAAAAAAACATGAGAGAGTGAGAGGGAGGGAGGGAATTAGGAAAAAGAAAATGAACAAGAAAAAAGATATTGACTTACATTAATTTTTCAAACTTGTGATCCAAATTATTAGACCGGAAGCACCATAAATGAAAAAAACTATAAAGCTTAATTTCCAACAAATCAAATGTTTTAGGATGAAATTTGAAAAAAAAAATTAACAAAAGATGTTTAAAAATTGTGATGAAAAATTGAGGGTGAAAATAATAAAAAATAAATAAGAGGGTGACCAAAAAGTTTTGACTGAATGGTTAAATTGAAAAGAAAAATAATTTAAATAAATAAATAAATTAAAAGAATAAGAACTAAATCGAGAAAAAAACATACCACAAACTTTGATTGAAAAATAAAATTAAAAACTAATAAACTTTAACAAAAAAGTTGAGAGAAAAAAAAAAAAACAAGGATCGAATTAAAAAACATAAAATGCTGCTTTCGTGCTGGCATGTGAAGAACCTTCATTACCAGCTTTTTGAATTTTAAAATAAATAAATTAATATTAAAAAACTAAAATACCCTCAAAATATATGGAATTGACAAATCAAAACCACGTGGAAGGACAAAAAATGTCCTTGGCCTCGTGACTTATTTATTGATGAATTGTTTTTTTTAAGATAGAAATACCATTGATGAACATATCTAAGTTTTTTATACCAGAGAATGAAATAATTATTTTACTATTCAATTTTTTTTTTAAAACACACACACAACCCTTTAATGATTAATATGATATTTGAATAGGCTAATTACCCAAAACTCAAGTTTATCTTTCAAGGTCAAGTCTGTAATTTCACTGTTAAAGTGAATAACGAAATTGATTTCTCCACGTTGTTTAGAGTTTTTGTTAATATATATTTCATTACCAGTCATGTCAAGAGTAATGTCTGCCTAAAATCATCACATGCCTTCCCACCTAGTCCGATCACCATATTTATAAAAACACAACTTAAATTAATTTAGAATAGATCTTATTTAACCGTTTTAACCCAAACAAAATTTGATTTTATATATATATATATATATATTTCAAGATGATTTTGTTTTAACATTTAAAAATAATAATTAAAATGATATAATTTCAATTTATCCAAATTAACTTTCAATCTATAACCCTAACCGGATTTAATAACTTTACTAAATACATCATGTCAGATAGATATTAATAGTATTCCATTTAATAGTGATGGATTATTAGATATAGTTTTTTTTTCTTAAAAAACATCATTTTAAGAAATCATATAAAATCAAATCATAAAAAAACTAAGTAGGAAAATAAAAAAACATCTATCCATAAATTACAATACCATAAAATAGATTTTTTAAATAAAAAAGAAACCTTAAAGTAAGTTTTAAAATGAGAATCCAAATCCACAAATAATCTTCAAGATCAGAAAAAACATTTTTAAGAAATAGAAATACAGGTTGTTATGCACTGATTATTTTTTATTAATAAAAAGTATTTTTCAAGAAAAAAATGCAAATCCACTGGAATTCGGGGTACAATCGTCATTTTGATCTCCATATCCTCTTTTTCAGTTTTTCTTCGATAGAACACCTGCAATGCAAGAAAGGAAAGAGGGAAGTGAGATCCACACAGTCCGGATTTCACACGTGTCTAAGTCCATTAACGTTGAAGAAGAAGAAGAAAAAAAACCCGATGAGTGGCCTTCGTCGTCGTCGTTTCCCCTCCCCTCTCCTCCCTCTACTCATCTTTCAAATTCTACCATTAACTATATCATTCACTCCTAATCACCTTCATGACAACAACACTCAATTCCTCAAGGTATTATGTTTCTCAACTGTACTCTGTTTTTTTTTTTTTTATATATATATATATATATATTTTATTCTCATGGATTTTGTTTAATTTGGAAATGATTTTACAGGACGTTTTGAAGGAGATATCGGTGAAGCAAGATTGGGATTTGGAGGGAATTGAGATTTCGAAGCTGGAAGTGAGTAAAGTTAGGATATTTAGTTCTCAGAGATACGAGTTTAAGATCCGAGTTGGTAAAAGTTACATGCTACTTATATTCCCTGATGAAGTAGATTCTCGGAAGAAGTTGAGCAAACCAAAATCAAGTATTGATTTTGGAGACTTGATTAAGGAATTCGGTTCCATGCCTGTACTTGACACTTTGAAACTCCAAGGCCCTTTTGATTTGTGGGTTAGTGGCCGTGACAATTTCTCTTTGCTATTGCCGGTAACTAGCTCTGCTCACCTTTTTAAATATTTCTGTCGCTTTTTGTTTTTTTTTTCAACTGGGTTTTGTTTTGTTGTTGGTTTTGGTTCTGTTAATGCTAGATGAATGCTTCATATGGTGGTCTGAAACGAATAATAGTGGGAGAAGGAATCTCTGTAGAAGTGAAAGGAGCTAAAGAGGTTTCTCTTTTTCAAGATTTTGATCTTAGTTTGGCTTTGAATGGAAGTGATGTTAATAATAATAAGGGGGGAAATGGTTTCTACCCTTTCGGGGATTCGATCTGCCCGCCGTTATTACCTATAAGAATTATTGGATCTGCATCGCTTGTTGCCAACAAGAATTGGGACCCTGATGCTGAAATTGAAACGAGATTGTTATCAAAGAAGACTATCGAGTTGGTATCTGATAAGTGTTACGATAGGAATGTGTACAAGAATCGGGCTAGCACCATGCACTTTTTAAGTTCCAGTATTGCTAGGCTGGAAGAAGTTTTGAGAAGTTTTCTTGGTGACAGAATTACTCGAAATGGATTGTCGAGCTTTCTTAGAGCAACTGCTAAAGCATCTACCCTGATTCGTTTTCAATTAGAACTGGAGAAGAGTTTCGGGAGCAACGAGACTGTTCAAGAAGTGTTGGCAGAGTGGAGGACGAGGCCTACTGTTGAACGGGTTTGGTTTGAGGTAATAGCAAGAGTTGAGGGTGAGAAGCTAAAACCCGTAATTGTTAAGAAGGTTAGACCTTTTATCGCTGTTGATTCTGCATCTTGGAGTAATTTAATGTCTAATATTTCCTTCACAAATTTCCCATCTGTTCTTGTACCTCCTGAGGCTCTAACACTGGATGTGAAATGGTAGGACAGAACTTTTGTAAATAGTGTAATTTTAGAATGTTTACATAACAATGCAACGAGCTGTTATTTGTGCTTAGCTTCAATTGATGATGTAAATAGGATCACCAACGTCCAGTTTTTGCACAAACCGCTTCATTTTGCAGTCCTGGCTTTGAATTAGAGCAGTGTTGCCGTTATTTTGCTTTGGCTTTGTGACTCTGGCTTTTAGGAGTATGCCCCCCTTGCCTGTTCTGTTGTATACCATGGAAAGTTACGTCTCACGATGATTGCTCAACACTCTCTGAGAATTTTATTGCTTTGTGTAGAAGAGTAATCTTTAATTTCTTAAAGGAAATAATAATTGCTGGAATGCTACTCTTGTTCCTACCGAGTTGTTGCATTGATTTGACTGAATTTCAGCATTGTCCTCCCACTGAGAATACAGCATCATCTTGACCGTTTAATCTTCTTGGATCAAAGTTTTTAAACTTTTAACAGATCTCCTGTCATTTTGTTGTATACAAAGGGAGGAAAGCAATTTCGGCCGCAGCTGTAGGAGTTGATCACCAGGCAAATTGAATGCCATTGATCTCCCATGTTCATATAAATAATATATCAACAATAAAGTTAGAAGTTGGCAAGGTTTCTGACTGACTAACATGAAACCGGATCAGCACTGAGAGGTTCTGACTTCTGGCCTCCGAGATAGTTGACCACTTACGTTTTTTACTGCAGAAATTATCCCCAGGGACGATTAGGTTTTGAATCTTTGGACTGCCAAGTATTCTGTTTTTTATTAAAACTTGATTTTTTTCCTACAAATTATTATATTTTTATTTTTAAATTATTTTGATATACTATATTAAAAATAAATTTTAAAAAATAAAAAATATTATTCTAAAATTATTTTAAATAAAAAACTTTTTGAAAAGGAAATTTGGCCATGCTTCCCAACATCCTTATCCAGTTGCTTATGCTTACGAAATGAGGATAATTTTCTAGTTTTACTCGTGTCTTGTTTTAATTCGTGCCTTTACTGAATAGGTTGAACTTGATTAGTCAGCTCTACAAAATTTAAACATAAAAATGAAAAGATCTTGTTTCGATAAAAATTATTAATTCGATAACCTGTAGATTGATCTAGTGATCTAATAACACAAGTTTTTTTGGGGATTGAGTCATGTTTCCACTACAGGCTGCATAATTTTTGTGCTATGCTTTCGGCTACTGAAAAATTCTTGCTGTTCATATCGGGCCACAAGTTTAAGTGGCCTTGGCCGGTAGAATCCTAGCAATGGACCCTTTCGTAAGGGGGTGGTTCACCGATTCTGTCTCTTAAATGATCAGATTGAAGAAGAGGAGTTCGAGATAGTTTGGTAGAGATTTAATTTGTTATTCACAAGTACTTATCTGGAACTGTAGTTCCCTAACTTTTCTGTTTTTTCTTAATCATTATGATTTACAAATCTTCGGTGAGAATCGATGCATGCACACTCTGACTTTAGGTCTCGTGTCCCCCCTCATTCTCCCCTCCGACCACCGTATGATCTCCCTACCTGTGCCTAACATCTCCATGGTTGGCCATAACTGGCATGTTCACTGCATTTTTTTAATGTTTCCTTTCCTTGTTCGCATTCTTTTGAATTTTGTTGGTGCTAACAAGTATCCAAACGGGGCATTAAAATTTTGGAACCCTCCTTATGCTTAGCCAAGATATAAAATGACCAATGTTATGAAAAAATAAAAGTCTCGGCTGTCCGAAAATAGACTAATACTTTAATTCTTTAAAGAAATTGAAGTAAAAAAATATAAAATCGAATTTTTTGTTTCAATACAGTAATCTCCATCTCAAAAACTAATATTATTATGTTTTTAAACAATTAACAGGTTCAAGTTAAATATTCTATAAATTAAGGTATTGTTTGGCAACACCATGCATCTCAACAAAAGCATACTTTTTTTTTTAATGTTTTTTGTGTTTTTATTGGCAAAACACAGGTACAATCACAGTGCAAAAGACTAATTACATCAGCAAAGGCAACATGCACAAGACAACATTAGAAAGAAATCATCATTCCTCACACAAATATGACAAATGCTTATTTTATTTCTTTGTTTTTTTGAATTAAATGAGACCTGGTATTTCTAAATTTCTACCATTTGAACATTTCCCTTGGCATCGTCTTCACCGCCGTTTTCTATTTGCTTCATTGCCCCCCTGTCCTTGTATCTATACCAAGATGCACACGTCAAGTAAACTTCAAAATTGACTGTGCTGATGCCTGCTAATAGCCAGTAAAAGTAGTTCAACTTGTCTCTATTTAAATTGTCGCTAGCCAGCCATCCACCAGTAACTTTGTTTACCACCTGCACCACCACAGAGCTCAAGAAGTAGCCAAATGCCACTGAACACCATGAGATAGCTGTGCCCAGCGATTTCATTCCGGCCGAGCTCTCTGCATAGAAAAATTCTAGCAGTCCAACTACTGTGAACATATCAGCTGCTCCAAAAATGGCGAATTGGAAACCAAGCCATAAGAAACTCATTGGCAGGGGCTCAGTAGAGTCAACCATGTTGTGTTCAATAGCCACCGATTTGCGCCATGTTTCCACAACTCCAGAAACTGCCATGGAGATGGCTGAGAGTACTAGCCCGACTCCAACGCGCTGGAGGTGTCGAATTCCAGTTGGAATCCCTGTGATCTTTCGAGCAAGTGGTACAAAGAAGCGTTCGTATATTGGGATCATAAAAAAAATGAATAGTAGGGGGATTACTGGTAGTGAGGGGCCAGGGACTTTAAATCCAAAGACGTGTGTGTCCATGGTGGTGCTTTGTTGGACCGAAAAAGTTTGGAGCTGAGCTAAGCATGTGTTCATGAAAACTGTGCTAAGTATAACTGGAAGCATGCGAAGCAAGATCTTTGTTTCTTCAACTTGTGTCACTGTGCATAGCCTCCAAGGGTTTATTGATGTTGATGCACAGTCAGTGGTGTTCGTGATTGCTGCCCGATCCAAGAACCTGGAATTTGGCAGAAATACATGTGCTTTAGTATCCCTTTGTGGTTATGATTTGTTGCAACAAAGTTGACCATTTTATATTTTTATACCTGAATTGGCCACTCCTCGGAAGAATTTCTTGTTTCACCCCCGCTTCGTTGTCATGAATTTCATGTAATTCCTCAGCCCTCTCTGGAACTGGAAGGTCGCGGTTCCGGATTGCAGCCACAAATACCTACATTTATGAACAAATCAAAGGAGAAGTTCATTTATCTAACACACCAAGACTAATGATCAGAGGCAAGGTACCGTCTCGATCAATACAAGCTCTTTTAGGAAGTTATAATTACCTGTGCAACGCGTGCGAGGGGGCTTCCCTTAGGTACATTGTTCCGATACAAGGACTTGCCCATGCGTACACAGATAATGGCGAGAAAGACTGCTATGGCACACACACCAAACCCCAAATCCCAGCCATGGTTAGCACTTAACCATACAATAACAGTGACTCCTATTATAGCTCCAATGGTGAGGCTAAGCAAGAACCAGTTGAAGAAACTAGACAGTTGAATTGCCTCCTTGGGGTCGTTCTCGTCGAATTGGTCAGCTCCTAAAGATGGCAGAGCTGCTTTGATGCCACTAGTACCAAATGCAATAAGGTAAAGACCGGTGAAAAGTATTGCAGATTGGCTACCATCAGCAGCCTCACACTGATCAGATGAAACGCCTTTGCAAGGAGATGGTCTTAGTTGGTGGAAGTGTGCTTGAACCGTTAGGAGGGCATATCCCTGGAAAACACAACATTTTTAAACACTTCCTTTTCTCCAATCTTTAAGAAATATGACAAAAAAATCTATCCGTCATCATAATTTGCATTTGTGTGTGTGTGTGTGTATTGCATATAATATATAAAAAAGACGCGGCTCTTTGACTGTAGACGCTTTTATTGTTTTTCCTCTTACATTTCCATGTGGAATGTAATATTGAGATTTTTTAAAAAAATTCAACTTCATTTTTGAATTTTTCATTTACTTAATTGAGCCTTTTGAATCCCAAATCGAAACCAAATTATATATTATTTTAGGGGTGAGGATTGAATTAAAATATAAAAAATTAAAATGAAAAACACGATTAACATAAATGGTGATTTCGAAGTTTTAAAATTTTATTTTTATTCCTCCTCTTTTTTATCTACTAGCTAGGTGAGAGGTCCCTATAATTCTAAAAATATACATTTTGATATCAAATTTTATTTTATTTTTTTCATTTTTTTTTGGTGGAGAAAATAGAAGAAGTCGCCAAATTCCATCTTAGAAAAAGAAAGTTGTTGTTGGAGAAGATTTAAGTTATCAAAACAGTTTATTTTTATATCAAAAGATTTCATATAATTAAGATTAACTTTTTTTAACCTTGAAAACATTTATAAAAACAAATATGAGCTTCATAAAGTTTTTTAATTTAGGGTTGATTTTGGGGTTTGGGGTGGTTTTTTTGTGTTTTTGAATGCGTTTAACAAAGTTTCAATGATGTTTTTTAGGTGTTTTGAATTAAAAAAACCTTGTTTTTCCAACTACACCAATGACTGAATTTTAAGATTAACAGACAACATGTCATTTACTGAAATAAATGACAAGTTGTCTTTTTTATTTTGATAAAGAATGGGGCAGACAATGCGTCGTCTGCCCATTCTATTTTCTATTTTTATATGTATTTTTCAAAATAATTTTTGTATTTGTATTTTGATTAATACCCTTTCTATGTGATTCTTTTAGTATAGTTAGCCTTTTTGAAATAATAATTATTTTTTAATTATATAGAGAGTGTTTAATATTTTTATGAGGTTAGTACTGTGGTTTATTTATATATATTTTTTTATATTTTATATAGATTAAACTTATTTATTTAAAATAAAAAAAACATTTTTTTTATAAAAAATTTAATATGTGCAGCCTTGCACGAAATGTTTTCCTTTTATTTTGTTCAATAAATTTTATGTGTATATTAAGTTCTCCTACGAATTGATTTTTATAAATAAATTCATTAAATACAACCTTGTAAATGATCCATATTATGATATTAAATATATTGACTTACATCCATTTCTTAATTTTTTTAATTTTTTTTTGTTATTGTTAATGATTTTTTTTTATTTACATAAATAATTGTTAGTTTATTTGATTAGATACTTGTATGGATTTTTTTTTATTTATATTACGAATTTTTTTAGAAAACAACCTGGGTACCCAAGATTTTTTTAAAAAGAAAAATATTGACCTTGTTAAATCTAGTTAATTTATCTAGATGATTGATAGCTTGCATACTTAATGAAATCTAATTTAAACTTGAGTATAACAATTATAAACGAGATAAAATATACATATTTACACAATTTTCGTTAAATGACATGCATGGCCTGTTGTCTGCATCATACTCTATCAAGTTCGGGAATCGTGGCACATGCATGCAAGCCTTTTTTCCAATAAAATAGGCCAAATGATACAGAATAATTCATGATTCTTAATTAGAAGTTTGACACTTCATGATTTTCCAATGATAGCATAATTGATTAGAAATGCATGGCCATGATTAGGAGATTAATTGATAAACATACCAAGAACTCCACGCATCCAAACAAGACACAAGTCTTGAATCTTGTCCAGTAGGTATCACGTATGAACCCTCCGAACAGCGCCACTAAGAAAGAAGTACCAACGAAGTTGGTAAGTGTAGTGGCCGATTTGGTTAGGCTGAAGTTCATGTACCCAGAGAAATAAGTCATCAGGCTCGCAACCATACAGACGAATGCCATGCTTTCTAGTCCCTCCATAGCTGCGCAAATTCACCAAAACTAACATCATTTAGCTCATAATCTGGGAATCAAATCCACTTTTATGCACATATGCATGGCACGCGCTCACACACACACACAGAAGTAGACACACACATGCTTGTAGCAATTAACAACATTCTTACTGTATACAAAGAATGCAACTCTGTTTCCTCCTAGCCTTCTTTCTGGCTTGGGTTCGATTTTAACATCTCTTGAGATGCCCTGTTGAGGAAAAATAATAAAAAACTCTATAAATAAGTTTCCAAAGAGAGTAAAACATGCAATACTAGAATGTAAGGGAAAAGTGAGCAAATTAACAACAAATGAACTAGGCGGTTTAATTAGCCATTAGAAAGACAATCTGTTGGCTCTCGGATCATTGAAGAAAGGTTGTATATATACACAGGACTTGAAATAATTCAGCTGACTTTACCATTTTGTTGAGTCCCTTTTGTGTGGAGGAAATGTTGCTTGAGAAGAGATGGTATGATCTAAAACCATACACTTGAATGTATATATATACAGAGAGAGAGAGACAGGCAAGTTGAAAGATATAATCCTACTGCCTAGCAACCAGAACGAAAGGAATCAAAAGGCATACAGTAGTATGAGCAACATCTTAGGTAGGTTTTGTTTCTTATGATACCTCCCTATCTCTTCCTATACTTTGACTAATTTGCTACCTGCAACCTGTATTGTTTAATGCCTCTCCTGAATTTGTTGGCACGTTCCTGTTCGTGAGGGATTTGAGTGTTTTAATATTCCACAAACCATCCTCTTGTAATTGATTTATATATATATGTGTGTGTGTGTGTGTGTGTGTGTGAGTGAGTTGTCTGGATCCTGAGAGAGATTTTATTGGCTTTTACGTTTTTATGGAATTTGTATGTAGGAGGACCTAGCTACACATATATAAAGAAGGATATAGCCACCTCTAACTTAAAAACTTAGAATTTTTAGGTCATGGATATATTTTATAGATAAGCTCCTCTATTCTCCATTCCTTTTTAACATGTGACAATTACCGGGCTCATCTATGCATCTAATATATCTTCCCTTCTCGTGAAAGTCTGGTTTATTCGAACAAAACTCTCCTTTTAATCGATGTATTTAACAAATTTGAGTGCGATATCCGAAACTTGAGAAGAACAGAAGAGCAGAGACCAGGTCATTTGAAAATTTATTCAATAAACTGTCTTGTGTGGTACTAGATTGTGAAGTTGATGATAAACTAGTCTGTAAATCTAATTCTAATAGGGTTTTTTTAGTCTATTCCAAGCGTACGTGGCAGTACGATATTATCTTTGGGAAAAATTAATCTATGCAATTTTTCAATGGTATATGGAAAGGATTAGGTTGAAATCTTATGTTGGATGAACATTCTTGGGAAAATCGACACTAGAGGAGTCTTGATCATAAAGGGTGTTTTCGAAGCAAGAGATATTAACTGTCTTTTATATTTGGTTTATAGAGAATGCATTGATCACCTTCGTATACATTGTCTCAATCATTGATGCATTTGAGCCAGATTTATTGATTAGTGGCGTCGATCTTCATGTTGTCATGGAGATATATCAAATATTGATCACCAGAATTGAATATATGATTCGATGATTTTCAAATATTTAATTGTAATGCGATTCATCCATTATCAAATTTATAGTTTTTAAAAGTGAATAGGATGATGTATATCAATAAATTTAAATCTAATAAAAATTACAGACACATAAAATAAATTATATAATAGATATAGTTTTTAATTTAATTATTGAATCAAACTGAAATTTTATAAATGTATTATTTTACCGACTCAATTCCTTGCAAAATTAACTAGCTAGTTGAATTTTCTTTATTTTTGAATGTGTTTTCTATTTAGATTTTAAAATTTTAATTTGTTTTTAGTTTTAATTAGTTATGTTAATTAGTGTATCACCTAATTAGATTGTTTTTAAGTTATTTCAAAATAATTTTTAAAATGATTGAATTTAATAAATTAAAAAAATCCCAATAATTTAGAGCTATTAAAAAAAACTTATAAATATCAATTCTTCTTTAAAAAATCTTTTTAAAAAAAGTTAACTCGTTACATAAAACTTGAAAAAAGGATTCGATACATTCTGGGCTCCAGCCAAAAGAAAGAGAGAGATATCGAGGCTCACGAGTAGAAGACTTTGTGAATATATAACAACAACGAAAATCAACCAATTGATCATAATAAAACTACTCGCATTTGACAACAGATCATCTTCATATAATTATATTTCGGTCAATGTTTCTGAATTTGAATGAGACAGAGACTCAAGGATTTAATATGTTTCGTGTGAAGTTGTGTGAGGCTTTAGGAAGAAACATAACATTTCCATGAAAATGAAGTTTTGGCATTTGGTTCTTGTTCTTGTTCCAATCCTTCAACTGTAGTAGAAAACATGTCATGGTCTCTTCTGCAGCGGTCTCTTCCCTCCACAGCCTTGACATAGTCTGTCATCTTTAGGATAGATTAATCAAGGAGGATTCCTTACTTGTGAAATTGCGATGACAGCAGGTTTAATTAGTAGTTTAGTGATAATATAATTTTGTATTTGATAATGTAATGCATGCTATTTTAAAAAATACTTTTCAATTTTTAAAAAATAAAACGATATATTTTTTATTTTTAATATCAACATTAAAAAAACACCCTAAAAAATATAAGATGAGTGCTCTTTGAAAAGTAGAAGTTACTAAAACGATAAAAAAAAAAATGAATCAAAGATTTAACAGTGAGTATGGTCTATCCCGAGAGGCGGTAAGATTAGTCTCTCGGCAGAATTCAGTCGAGGAGGTGGTTGAAGGCAAATAAAATAATTCGATTTGTAACGGACAGTATTATATAGATTACCTTTCGACAAGTTGCTCACATAGGCAATTAGGCACAGCAATGCGAAGTCAGAATCAAACTGATTTTTGGGGTAGCCAAAGAGATTCTTTGACTCGAGTGTCGTTTATCACGATGAAAGCAGCCATAGAGTGGAGACAAACCTTCTCTACAAAATAAACTTTGAAATACAACACTCTCATTATTTTTTTAATATGAATGTCGAGCTACTATAATTTAATTGAGTGTGCTGGTATCTTTTGTTTATTATTATTATTATTATTATTACAGGGAATTCGAGTTTTTGGTGGATGGGCCCTCAATTATCATAAAATCTCATACTTTCTTTCAAATTAAAATTAAAAAAATACGAAATATTATTATAACAACACTAGGGGAGGGGAATTCATGTTCCGTCCTCACAAATCATTCACTACAACCGATTTATTTTATTTTAATTTTATTTTATTATTTAATATTAAGTTTATTTTACATTAAGTTTTATAATTTATTTTAATATATTTTTTTATATAATTATCTCAATATCATGACTTTAATTGTAGCAGATTAACCTAATTAATTTAGATTTTTTTTTAATCTTTTTTTAATTTCATGTTTCTATGTTGGATTAATAAAAAATTAAATATCGTAAACTATTTTAGTTTGTTGTATATCAAGCTATCTTAACAAATTTAAACACGATAATGCATCTTAGAGTGTGTTTGGAACATAATTTCAACCAAGTTTTTAAAAAAATTGAATTTATTTTGCTTTAAATTATTTTTTTATGTTTTTAAGTTATTTTAATGCACAAATATAAAAAATATAATTTTTTAAATATATTTTTAAATAAAAATATTTTAAAAAATAAATACTACTATTACCACTAAGTCAACGTTAATTCCATAATCAGCAGACAAAAGTGTCAAAGAAAATTTGGAGCCCAAGATGGACACTATAATCTTCAAATTGGATTATTGGCATAGGGCTCACCGTAGAAGGAAAAAACAAAACAAAACAAAAGAGGTGCCACATTTGGACTTTAAAACACACCGAACACAAGAAGAAGGCCTCGAAATCTATATAGGCCATCTGTGCAATGATAAATGGGTCGTATCATAAAGGCATGTTGCTCAGCCTCATCGTTTCCGGGTCCAAGGCCTTCACACTCGATCAGTTACCCTCCTTCCTCGAGTCCACGTCTAAATCTCCGCTCAGCTCCCTTATCGATCAGTTTATGGACAAATCTTATGTTACATTTTTGTTGTTAATGGAACTTATAATAATCCTCTGTTAATTATGAAATCTGCAAATTCAATAGGGAAGCCAACAGCCGTCGTGTTGATGGTGGTGATAAAGGCTGCTGAAGTGCCAAAACAAGTGAATAAGTGGGCTGCATAGGAGACTAATGGCATTGTTATGGAGGTCCTTCCTTCTGGATCGGTTGACAATACCACAAGGCTTGTGCTAACAAATGCCCTCCATTTCAAAGGAGCTTGGATTGAGAATTTTGATTTATCAACTACTAAAGACCATGGCTTTTTATCTTTTGAATGATGATGATCTTCTAGAACCGACATGTTCAAGAATAAGGTTTTTGAGTGTTTGGATAATAATTAATTAAATGTTCATTCTAATATTTTGTTCTTATAGGACTAGGAGTGTAACATTTTGTGTCGAGAGTTGAGGATCCCAAAGTTTAAGATTTTCTTTGGTTTTGAAGCTTTTAAAGCTCTAAAGGGATTAGAGTTGTTGCTTTTCTCTGGTGAGGCAGATTTGACAGAGATGACGATTCCAGGGGTGGGAACCTTTATGTTTCGAGCATATACCATAAATCCTTCATCGCAGTAAATGAAGGCAGCACAGAAGTTACAGCTGCTTCTGCTGCTGTTGTCTTTCAGAGGACGGCTTTCGTTGATAAGATGGACTCTGTAGCTGATCACTCGTTTCTTTTTCCTCATCAAAGAAGACAAGTCTGAAGTGATTCTCTTCATTGGCCAAGTGTTCAGTCCCTTGCATGGTTGTTAAATCTTCATCATAGTAAAACAGAACATGGGAACCAGTCCTAATAGACTCGCGTGTAAAACCATAACAAGCATTGCTGTTTATTTCATTATTGTATTTTGCCTATGCCATGGTGCCTTGCCTTCACCGGGGTGCTCACTTGTTATTTTCTCGCAATACATTTGCTATGTGGTTTTTTTTTTCTTTTTTTTTATTACAAACTTATGGATTTTACGGGTCAGCTTTTTTTCATATTACGTCACTAAAATATATTGTAACCTTGAAAAATATGAGATAAAAGGTTGATGACTTGATGCTTATGTCATCTTGAGTTACTTCCGTTCATAAAACAACCATTCTATAACACTTATAATAGTGAAATGTTATTCTAGGAACGCTAAATGATTCATTTATTATAATTACAGCGTTTAACTTAGGGTTTATTTAAATCAAGACCCATCATGTGTTTATTGGGTCAACTAAAACCCTGAAATCATGTCAATTTAGATTAAAAAAATTAAAAAAAAATTAAATTAATTCGATCGAATCTCATCTAAATTGAATCAGGTTAACTAAATTTAACCGAATCCATTGAAATTTAACTTTATTAATGGATTCAA
Organism: Populus alba x Populus glandulosa; assembly: GCA_033617975.1. NCBI lineage: Eukaryota > Viridiplantae > Streptophyta > Magnoliopsida > Malpighiales > Salicaceae > Populus > Populus alba x Populus glandulosa. Next base: position 2,180,311 of record CM066156.1, on the reverse strand, counting down.
AATAAAATCTATATAAATAAAATTTTAAATATATGAATAAAAGATTTAGTAACCGAGAAGTGTTAAATCATATCTATGATCCGCGTCGTGCATCTTAATCAATTCGATTGTTTTTTTATGAATTTCGATACGAAACTTTTATAGATCATTCTGTCCTATAAAAAGACTTTTTAAAATTGTATTAATTTTTTTATAATATTTTTTTCTTGAATAACATTTAAAAAAGTTTTGAATTCACTATTATTTCAGTGATTAATAATTCAAGATTACAGATTTTTATTAAATGAAAATGAAATCTACCATGATAAAAATACTATAAACGTTAAGATATGGAAGGAGAATGAATGCTTTTTTTCCCATTTTTTTGTCTGAAGTTTTAATAAATCTGCTTCATTCGTCAACTCTATAATATCTATCCGTCAACTCTATAAGATCTATCCGGAGATAAATATCTATGCTCTTTACTCTAAGTTTGTCCCTCCTAATGAGACAAAGCAGTTGAGAATGAACATTGACCTGTATGGCAACTTGGACAGAGGATGTATATCTTATCTTGATGACATTCGGCAATCAACTATTTGCTTTTAATTTAAGATGTCTTCGGCGCTGAAAAATCTGGCACGTTCTGTAATTAAGATCATGCGAAAGTGAATCCTGATGGATTTAACTTTGTTCAATCGAATTACTAGAAAATTTAATTGAATGAACTAGTTGAATATTTCATCTGTAAGTTCAACATAAAATCCAGCTTAACAAGCTCGAATCATGGATTTCCCGAGTAAATCGAGTTCAATAACTATAGATATACGAGTTAGTAAAAAACGTCGTCGCTCGATGAAGACACGTGTTGTGGCTCCTACAAAGAGAACAGAAGAATCCACCACCGTCCTCGGATTTGTAATTTGCTTGACTTTGAAAAGCTAGCATTTAATAGTTTTCTTACTGAGAAAGGAACGAACCATCCTTCGTTGAACTGAGGAGAGACAGATTACAAGAACTGTATTTTTTCACCCTGCAACGCTCAATTCCACACACAAGTAACACAGCCAAACCCAATGGATCTCCGTGAATCGATCGGGAACCAGACCGACGTAGCATTGAGCCTCTCCAAGCAAATACTCTTAACCGAATCCAACAACTCCAACTTGGTGTTCTCGCCGCTGTCAATTGAGGTACTGCTCAGTCTCATCGCCTCCGGGTCCAAGGGCAGCACACTTGAGCAGTTGCTCTCCTTCCTCAAGTCCAAGTCCAGCGATCACCTCAGCTCCTTCTCCTCTCAGTTATTGGCGGTTGTTCTCACCGACGGGAGCGCCAGTGGTGGGCCACGATTGAAGTTCGCCAATGGCGTTTGGGTGGATAACTCACTCTCTCTTAAGCCTTCTTTCAAACAGGTTGTGGGCAGTAACTATAAGGCTGCGACTAATCAAGTTGATTTCCAAACCAAGGTACACGATTACTTTCTAATAACCCGTTTTTTTTCAGCTTTACAATTACAATAATTTTGTTGTTAGGAACTTGAAAGGATAAATCGATTCTTTTCATGTAATCTTCAAGTGATTGTAATTTATCAGTAGGAGTGAGCCATGTGTATTAATGTTTTCAAAATTCTAGGACCGATTCCTTAGGTAGGTCTAATGATGCTGTGCTCTGTTTCGTACTAGTTTTTGATGTTCCAAGTAGATGCTAATAGCCTTAATGTTGATGTTTGTGGTGGTGGTGAAGGCTGTTGAAGTGACCAATGAAGTTAACACCTGGGCCGAAAATGAGACCAATGGCCTTATCAAAGAGGTTCTGCCTTCTGGGTCAGTTGATAGAACGACAAGGCTCATCTTAACAAATGCACTCTATTTCAAAGGAGCTTGGAATGAGAAGTTTGATGCATCAACCACAAAAGATGATGATTTCTACCTGTTGAACGGGGGCTCGGTTCGTGTACCGTTTATGACTAGCAAGAAGAAGCAATTCGTATGTGACTTTGATGGTTTTAAAGTCTTAGCTCTTCCTTATAAACAAGGCGAAGATAAACGCAAGTTCTCTATGTACTTCTACCTTCCAGATGCTAAAGATGGGCTGCAAGCTTTGGTTGAGAAAATGGCTTCTGAATCTGGATTCTTAGATCGCCACCTTCCACCAAAACCAGTAAAAGTGGATGACTTAAGGATTCCAAGGTTCAAGATTTCCTTTGGGTTTGAAGCTTCCAACGCTCTAAAGGGACTAGGATTGGTGTCGCCTTTCTCCAATGAAGCAGACTTGACTGAGATGGTAGACTCTTCTGCAGGGCAGGGCCTGTGTGTTTCAAGCATATTCCATAAATCATTTATTGAAGTGAATGAAGAAGGCACAGAAGCTGCAGCTGCTTCTGCTGGTGTTATAGCATTGAGAGGTATTGACTTTCCCACTAAGATAGACTTTGTTGCTGACCACCCATTCCTTTTCCTCATCAGAGAAGACATGACTGGAGTGGTAATGTTCGTAGGCCACGTCCTCGACCCCTCACAGGCCAATTAATCTTCCATGCTGGAGAACTCGTGTGTATGTGGATCAAAGCCTAACAAATATAACTTTAATTTACTTGTGGCTGGTTATTGTAATGTGTTTGGCCTTTCCTGTGGTGGTTTGATGCAGGATTGTGTCCTACTGTTTTGCTTTGAAGGAGGTCTTTTTCTCAATAATAGATTGTATGGATATGGCAGATTAATATGTTATGTTTGGATTCATCTTTTGCTTGCAGCCACGAAAACAAAAGATGTGAGCGTTAATTGCTTTGTTAAACTCTTGTGTCCGAGTCATGCAAACGGAATCAGAAACTATGGATTAGATTATCGTTTTGAACGAGGTGAAATTGATAGAATGAAATCATTTATGGATCCGTTAGATGGTCTAGAAAAGCTTGGGTATGAGTGTTTTTATATGGATCCGTTAGCTGAGGTTCTGGGCTGCAGATTCAACCTACGGAGGCGTTGTTGTCACATCGAAATATTACAAGTTCCAAGCTTACTCCATTAAATCCTTTATCCAAGTAAATGCAGTTTAGCTGCTGTGGCAGATGGCTTTCCCTATCAAGATAGACTTTGTAGCTGACCATTCATTCCTGTTCACCATTATAAAAAACAGGGCTGCAACGACGTTGCTGATTTTGCCCAAGTGCTCGAGCCTCCGCAGGCTTAAGTACATCAAGCTAGGTGACAGGTACTATAACTCATTTTTTGTTTTTTTTTTCTTTTATTTTCATTAACAGATTGTATTTTTAGGTGGAGTTTTACATGTATCCAGACATTTATACATATTCAGACATACATGTACCAAGGCATGCGAGCTAGTATGGTTGACAGTAAGATCGATGCGCCTAAAACCTTATAAAGCTCGTGTACATAAGATCAAGTAAATGGAATTTAAAAACCTGCATTTGATTGAAAAGCTTAACAAAAGGATGAACAGCTGATCGATGTTGCTATGATCTCGAGTTTGGTTAGCTTGCTAAGATGCAACTCGTTAAACTAAGTTCCATTGAAGTTTAGAAAATTGCTTAGTAGAAAGTTTTCTTCTTCAATTCAAAATCTTGCTGAGATGACAGTAAGAAGCAGAGAAGTAAAACAGATACACCAGCAAAACCAGGGGCGAAGCTGCGTTGTGGAGAAGGGGAGCAATTACCTCCCTTAATTTTTCTAACTTCTCCTATTTCTGAACCCGAAAGCAGATATTCTTACAAAGATGAGATTCTCCCTCCTTGAAATGAAACCAAAACCTAAAACAAAACATATCATTCAAGAGCGGCTGCGCCGCCTGGGTCTAATTGAAGGACCTTGCACGGCAGCAAGACGCCGTGTAGTGCGTTCTCTGGGATCATTTGGCTTCTCATCATGAGTAGAATGGGCTATAGCCACAAAAACAAGAATTGCCCCAAAGCACAACACGGCGTAGCACCGGCGAACCACTCTCCCTAACAATCCCTGAAGCACTGTATCCATCTCTTCGCTCTTGAATATTTGCTAATCTCTATGTATATAGAATGTAAGCGAACCGATATTCGAGCACTCTACACACATACACACACATATAAAAACAGAGCACAGGGGTGGGAGGGGATGGGTTCTGGTTGTCGTTTTGCATGCTACTCGTCTTAATTTGCTAAACTTTTAACACGACAGCAAGCTTTGTTTCTGCTTTGTTTCGTTTGTGTTCTTATATTAATAATTTAAAAAATCAAAGTAAGTTTGTGAAAGCAGCAAAAAAAAAATCTTTTTTTTTCTTATCTCCTTGTTTTTAAATAATTACAAGGTTAATTTGATTTTATATTTTTCAATCACGGTTGTAAAATAGGACCTGAACCGTTAGGTTGACATGTGAACTCTATATAATCTGGAGCTTAGATTAAGCAAAAAATAAAAAGAGAATTGATCTAATATGGTTTGGATAAAATTCAATTCAGACTAATATTAATCTAGAAAAAATTTGGTTAAAACTTGATGATTTTTAAATTTTTTAAAAAATAATATTTTTTTTATTTTTCTTATAAAAAAAGCTGACCACATGGGACATAGAACTTGCTCCAACAATTAGATTTAAAAATTATTTGAAGTTTAAGGTAATTTGTTTGGAATCAACAATTATTTTTTAACATTTGTTTCATTTATCAATAATTTTTTTCTTTCACAATGAATAAAATAAAAGCTAATCAGCTCATAGGGATAATTTATATATATATATATATATATAATATTTTGGAAAGAAATGACTAAAGTCGTATATAAAATGAAATTTAACCCTAATTATCAACTTAAAATTGTTTTTCATGTATGCATGCATAGAGAGCACGAGGGGTCCATCGACTTCCATGGCCTTGGACCGGGCTAATGTGTTGATGGGCTAGTTAAGTGTTAGCTTTTCTTTTAGCTTTTTGATAAGCTTCTATTGTTTAGTTGGGTTTGGTGTCCTCCTTTTGTACCTCCTAGGCCTTGTGCCTTCCAATGAAAGGGGTTCCTTTTGAGGGGGGGAAATTTACATGGCTTGTTAGTTTTGGGGTCGTAGTTAGCTAGTGTACATATATATCATGACCAGTTAATATTATATGTTAATTAATTGTAATATAAAATAGCAACAAGCATAAGCATCCCTTATTCAAATCATTTCAAAATTTCTTAGATTGATTCTTAGATAAAATCTGATTGATTCTTAGATAAAATCTGATTGATTAGAAGTTGTTGATGCTACATTTTAAATCATGTTATTTTAAAATTTAACTTGAATCAAAAGTCAGGTCAACTAAGTTCTAAATATTTAATGATTGTAATTTTATTTATTGATTAGAACTGATCGGTTTCTGTGTTATTTTATTATTATTGAGTAGAATTAAGCAGTGAGGCCATGCCTTTAATGGTCTTAAGGTCCTAAGACTTCCTCATGCGGCTTTTCTTCTGTATTTTTGCAAAGTTTGATTAGTTATAACCTATATAAGATAAGTTAAATTGAGAGTAAAATGTGCTAAAATCATGGTAAAGCTCCATGAGTCATGTGGCTTTATAAAAGGTTATGTAAATGGAATTTAAAAAAAAAACTTTTAAATTAAAATCAAGGAGGAAAGGTTGAATTGCTAAAATCTACAATTGCATGCCATTTTTCTCTTCAACTCAGAAAATCACAAGCTTTTGTTTGCATAGCTTGAAGTATGCTTGGGTCGCCTGCAAAAATGTTATTTCACGTTGCCCTTACTCTATTTTCACAAGTCTGAGTTGAGTAGCACTTCAATTTCAATTCCGAGGCACATGCTTCTGATCCAAATTCAAAGCACGTCTTTTGCTTCTTCGATCATATGGATCATTGCTTCAAAGATATCAATATATATCATCGAAGGTGACGGTGGAAAGAAAAGGGCGCACGTCACTAGTCTTATTTTCTCTTAAATTGTTCTGGTGTAATTTAGATTCAGATCTTATGCACTGGTGTATGTTTGTTTTAGTGTTTAAGAAATGTTTTTAAAATATATATATTTTTTGTTAAAATGGCCTATGCAGTAAGCACCAAGAAGGCAGGAACCAATCTTTTCAAGTGGGAAAATGCACGGTTATACAACATGATCTAGGGTTTTATCAAGTAGGTTGAATCGCGAATTAATATGCAAATCCAAGTTTTTATTTATTTATTTAAAAAATATATATATTTTTTAATTATTTTTAAAAAATAAGTTTTTCCACTAACAAGTTATGAGTGAGGTTCAGGGATCATGAAGAACCAAATTGACCTCGGGGGAAGTGTTCTACAATTATATTCTTCCGGGAATAGATATAAATGGTCTGTTAGAAAGATATTGTTAAACAGAACACAACACAAAATATGAGGGGTGCATAAATATTATTCTTTAGGATATTTATTCACACAAGGTTATCCTCCATTAAAAAAAAAACAGTTAGAACAAAATAAAGTAAAAAAATCCATCAAGTTTCAGAGAATAAATATATTTTGTTTTCTTGACTCGCATAGTCTGCAAGAGTGCAAGGTAATTAGTTCAAGAAAAAAGAGCAATTTTTCTTGGCCTCGGGTAAGGCAGCTGTTACAGTGGTTTTAAAAGAGCTGTAAAAGAATTGATTCATGCAGCTGCGCTGAGAGCTGCTACAAAATTGATTTGAAGAGTATAAAAAATTATGGTTAATCAAAAACAAATTCTTATAACAAAAGTTTTAGAAATATATACGTTGTCTCGCGCGTAGGGGCAACGCAAAGATTTTTTTTGGCTTGCCCAAGCTTATATGCGCCAGCCTACTACACTTTTCTATACAAGTATAACTTGTACATTAAGTAGTTAAAAAATAATTTTATCTTTTATTGAAAAGGTAAAAGGTTATAATGTGAAGTACATCAAATTAATGATTTTAATATTAGAAGGAATATTAAAACTAATATTAAAATGAAAAACCATTATATATATATAATGACACTTACCATTGGGAACTTGGCATTATGTACGTAAATAGTTTTTTATTTTTTGAATTAGTTAATTTTCAGAATTAATTAATTGATTAATTATACAAGATATCTCCTGTAAGTTGTTTAATTAATTTAAATGAAGAGTTATTTTTTGAATATTACATAATCTTTTTCTTTCCTTGATTTTTCTATGCAAACTCCCTAAGTTTAAGGTTTTGATGTATCCTAAGATATATTATTTAACCCTACAATAAATATAGTGAAGCAATTAATACCTTAAATATAATAATATCAACACCTCAAAACTTGTTTTTGCTATACTCACTAATATAATATAAACATTTTATAAAAATTTTATTTTTTTAATGTGGAATAGAAAGCTTTTATTTATATATATATATATATAAAAAAAAAAAAAAGAGAGAGAGAAAGAGACACTAATAAGCTTTCTAACGTAAAGGCAACGCAAAGATTTTTTTTTTTTGGCTTGGCCAAGTCTTATAAGTGTATAGCTTGTATATTAGGTAGTTAGAGAAAATTTTATCTTTTATTAAAAAAAATAAAAGGTTATAATACGAGGGATATCAAATCAATAGATTTTAATATTAGAAGGAAGATTAAAAAGGAAAACTATAATATATATATATATATATATACAAAAAGAAAATTATGTTTTTCTAATGGTGGATAATTTTTTTTATTATTTAAATCTTCAACTTAAAAAAATAGTAGTTTTCAATATAAAATAATATATTTTTTAAAATAATATCTCAAACCATTTTTTTTTTTTAAGTTTAATGTGGGTGTCCGGGCTAGTTTGCGCGCAGCTCAATAAATCCCACGGATCCTGAAGTTAACGATCATGTAAGTTTCTAGTGGCCATCATATGAGTAACTTAGAGCTCGAAACTAAAACTATATAGAAAATAAATCTTTTAATTCAAGCTTTTATAGCTAGGGTACCATCTAGATGGTTAATGGTCCGTCCATTCTTATCAATACAAGGTGAAGAAAATTTGGCGCGTCGAGCAACATGATTAGGGCAAGAAACAAATAATCTGTGAGGCGCAGCATGATTGTCACAACACTACGGGAAAGAAAAAAATGAGTTTGACGTGATGTTGGCATGGTCGATGTACATATGTATGTTTCAGATAAGCTTGTCCCGTGTCTTAGTTTTTCTTTTTCTTTCTGGTATTGGATGGGACTCGAGAAAGAACCGACCACCATTGGAGGAAAAAACCCTCCATCGTCCCTGTTCTTGGTGCTTGATTGGCGAGTAATTATTGAAGGCATGATTTGACACGTTAACAAGACAAGAGTTACAGGATTGTCTTGCAAGTTATACAATCGAGTAATTGTGAGACTACTTGCTCGGTAAAATCGATCAATCAAGATGTGTGTGAACAAAGCATGGTTTCTTTACAAATACGGCATGACTTTATTTGTGCACCATGGTATACTGTATGTATCTGTTTTTGAAGAGTATTTTTTTATTAAAAATATTTCAAAAACTTTAATTTAATATTTTTATGTGATAAATATCTTGAAAAACAGATTAAATATAAATTGGGTGAGAAAAAAACTAAAAAAATAATTAAATTAAAAAAACTGAATTATAAAAAAAAACCAATTAATCTAATTAGAATATTTAAAAAAATATTTGATTCTAAAAAATAAAAAACCAAACTGACCCAACCAAACCGAAATCAAGTTCATTAGAAAGCCTAAAAAAAAATATAGTTTTTGGTTTTTAATCTAAAATAACTGAACCGAAACCAAACCGCATTAAGACCGAATCAGACTTAACATAACCATAACTGGTCGGTTGTGTTTTGGTTTTTAATATAAAATAATCAAATCGAACCGAACTGAAACCGGTCAATTTGAATCGATTTTAGTTTGATTTTTATTTTATTTTTGGTATTTTAAATTTTTTTTAATTTAGATGTTTTTACAAGTAAAAATCTAACCAAATTAAAAAGGTTAACCTCTAAATATAAGTTTCATGACAAAAACAACCTTCGACGATAGAGTGAACAAAAAATTATTGAAGGCATGTGAGCAAGGGAAAACTTATTGTGGTACATTTAATCACTTTGACAAAAAACTTCAATGGACCATGTGAAAACCTAGCTTTTGGACCAAGTTGGTTTAAAAAGTTGAATTCTGCTGTTTTAATTAGGGTCTAATTTACTGTGAAAAAAATATATGCCTAGGAGTATGCTGTATAATGGCAAGAAATGTTCAAAAATATATTTCTGATAGTCATTAATTTAGAAGAACATGATTTTTTTTTTCTAAAACAATACATGGGAGTTAAAATTATTTTTCATAAAAAACAAAAACCATAGCTTATAATAGGCATTTAATTACATTATATTCAATGTTTTATAATTATAGAAAAATTGATTTTATTTCATTAAAATTAAAAATTATCATAAAAAATTATATTGTTAACTAAAAAATATTATATTATATTTACAATAAAAATTAAATTTATGAGACAGACTAAACATGAAATATATATATATATATAATTCTAATTACCTACATTGTTAAAAGTGCTTGTATGTATATATATATATATATATATATATATATATATATATAAGTTGTATTGTTTATATTTTTATTTTAAAAAAATAAAAAAAAACCATAAAAAAAACTCTAAATTGAGTTTTCTATATTCAATACAAGTTTAAGAACAAAAAGAGAAATAAAAAAGAAAATTAATGGTACTGATTATAGATATTAAATAACAAAACAACTACTAAATTGCGTGGAGCCAGTTCTTCTATTCATATGAATAGTGAATTGAGTGAGTTTTTTTTATTTTCAAACTCTTTTTTTTCAATCATACATTTCTCTATATATTTCAATCATACATTTCATTCATATAATTTAATTTAAAACTTGAAGTTAAAAAAAAAATCAAGTTTATTATACTGGGTTTAATAATAATATCAAAAACAATTATGTATAATATAAATATTATTTTTTCATATTTAAATTTTTTGATGACACGCAAAATAAACCAGCAAAGTCTATAAACAAAAAGAAAAATGAAGATTAATTCGAAAAATGAACCTTAAATGACACCAAACCCAAAGGCAACTTTGACTGGACCGTCCATTAACATGAAAGTTCATGTCATTAACCGGATTTAAGATATTTACTCACATAACAGTACTCGATGGATGGAAAAATATCTTCCAAAATTAGTGATTGTCTTTCTTTCTTTCTTTATGTTTTTTTGTGAGTTTTTGTTGACCATAAAGAAGTGTTTGTTTTTTTTGTTTAACTGTATTTCTTTTTAAAAAATAATTTTTTTTACTACTTCAAATTTTTATTATTTAATATTTTTAGATTGTTTTAATATTAATAAAAAAATATTTTAATATTTTTTTATAAAATAAACTTATAAAACAAGAATACGTATCGTTCTTCCTACAACTTTCGCCCTCTCAGTACCTTATTGCTATGATATATATAAAAAAAACTGCCTAGATTTTTTCTTTTGCCTGTCATAGGCTCGTTAGAAGATAGTTAAGTGATAAGACAGGAAGATTGTCAGAACTTAACAAGGTAGAAAGAAAGCATCTCGATCCTCGAAGAATGCAGAGAAGGGTCCACGCGTACGTGCTCTGCTCATACGTCGACATATGTTATATTATGTTTTGGCTCAGTGCTTAGATGCACCTTGGACTACGACAATCTTAACGCAATCCTTAGTTCCAAATTGTAAGTTTTCTCGTTCTCAATCTCCTTCGTATTCTTCTTATAATAGATCTTTATCTAACTGCTTGATCCTAAATATAGTTTTCGTTTTGCTGCTTCTGCTAATCTATTCATTTTCTTTTCTTGGAAGGTCGCTAAAGGGACTTTCTTTCTTTTCTTCTTGTCATATTTCGTTTACAGCTACTAAAATATACTATGGTGTTGTGAGGCCTGGTTGTGATCAGTTAACAGCAACCTGAGCAAGAGAGAGTGAAGAGTAAGCGACAAAAAAAGATGGGAGAAACAGCTCACAACCAGCAGCAGCCACCGCCACCACAAGTAGTAGCACCACCTCCATCATCACTTGCTTTTTCAAAAGGTCCCTCTTGGGCTCCGGCTGAGCAACTCAACCAGCTCCAGTACTGCATCCAGTCCAACCCTCCTTGGTGTTAGTTCTCTTATCTTTTTACCTTTTTGTGATTCATATGTCCTCTTATCCTTTTGCCATTTTGTGATTCATATGTTCTCTTATCTTTTTGCCTTTTTGTGATTCATATATATATACAATTCTTTTTGCTTTTTTTTTTTGTTATTTAAATTTTGATTATTCAATTCTGAGAAAAAGTTGCTATGGTCAGTTTTTTCTGTTAAAATAAAATTTATAGTTTATGCTCGCCACCATCTATCTCTTACCTTTGGTTCTGGTTCTCTTTTAAATTTCTGAAAGTTTTAATTATTTTTATATCTAAATCCTGGTGGTCTTCCTGTTATTAATAACATATGTAGATTTAACAGCTAGTGTTCAGAATCATTTTTGAACTAAGTGGATATTTATCAACGAAATCAAGTGTCTGATTCTTGTAATTAACCACAGATCAGACATGTCTGCTGGCTTTCCAACACTACATTGTGATGCTTGGAACTACGGTCTTGATTTCACGTACTCTTGTGACTCAAATGGGCGGCGACCCTGTACGTTTTATCTAACGTCTGAATTTTTTTGATGATTTATAGATCAATTGGCAGGTGCTTATCTTTTAATCTGGTCTTGGTGTTACCGTGAACAGGGTGATGCTGCCCGTGTGATTCAAACGTTGTTGTTCATGTCAGGAATCAATACACTGCTTCAGACAATGATTGGAACACGGCTTCCCACAGTGATGGGACCTTCCTATGCTTTTGTACTGCCAGTTTTATCAATCATCAGAGATTACAATGATGAAACTTTCTCAAAAGACCATGATGTAATAATTGTTAAGCTTACTTAATTAGTCTGCTGACTAGTTTGTTTTTTCTGTAATCATGATTTATTCTAATATTTCCTCGATCACCATTTTTTTCCCCGGTTGCAATGATGTGGTCGATTGCAGAGATTTGTAGACATTATGAGAACTATACAAGGATCACTGATTGTTTCTTCCTTTATCAACATCATTCTCGGGTATAGCAAAGGATGGGGTACTTTAACAAGGTAACTTGATAATAATCGTGTGTTAGAATTCGTTCTACTCATCTTCTTGCTTACAATTTTGTCGTTCAGTAGCAGCAGCTCGAGTTCTAGTATAGAAACTCGGCAGCTTCTCTTTATTATATTGTTTTGTGATGTTTTTCCTTCTTTGTTTTGATGTTTCCAGGTACTTTAGTCCCATTACTATTGTACCTGTGGTTTGTGTTGTGGGTCTTGGTCTGTTTACGAGGGGCTTTCCACTGGTAAGTTCACTTAATGAAATGAAGCATACTGGTTGGTGAAAGTGATAGATTGATTATAACAAGTGATTTTCTTATGTTCTATACAGCTTGCCAACTGTGTTGAGCTTGGCCTGCCTATGCTGATTCTGCTAGTCATTTGTCAGGTAATATACCTTCTTCAGAATGTTTAAGTTAATTATATGGAATCCACCTGGTATGAAGATCATAAATCCTGATGTTTGCCGCAGTATTTGAAGCATTTCCATTCCAGTTCCCGTCCTGTACTTGAGATGTTTGGCTTACTCATCTGCTTTGGTATTATTTGGGCTTTCGCTGCTATCCTCACTGTTGCTGGTGCTTACAAGAATGTGGGGATTCAAACTAAACAGAGTTGCCGCACAGACCGATCATATCTTGTAGCATCTTCTCCATGGTATTGGTTTTGGATTATTTATCTTTGTAGGTTTGGTAGAGTTCATAATTTTTTCAGAAAAGGAAGAGTTAAGGTACCCTGTTAATTGAGAATCATTTGTTTGCATATTTTTTTAGGGTTAGAATACCATACCCGTTTCAATGGGGCGCACCTAAATTTAGAGCAAGTCATGTCTTCGGGATGATTGGAGCAGCACTAGTTTCATCTGCAGAGGTTTGTTCACCATTTCAGAAATACCTTTTTTGTCTTCCACTTATTCTGGAGGCACTTTGTGAGGTTTTAATTGGCTTACAGGGCCTTTGATGTGGTTTCTGACCTCTCTATTTCTTCGATGGAAGTGGGAAATTTCCTGTTTAATTAAGCATTTATTTTCCTAACCAGTCCATTTACTTTGATGTAGTCAACTGGAACGTTTTTTGCTGCTTCACGGCTTGCAGGTGCTACGAGCCCCCCAGCTCATGTTCTTAGCCGAAGTATTGGTCTACAGGTCAAGTCTCTGAGAGCTATGCCTTCCTCTCTCTCTCTCTCTGTACACACACACACACACACACACACACACACCTTTTAAAGCAAGGCATCAACACTTAACGGTTATTGTTTTTAAATACAGGGTGTTGGCTTGCTGCTTAATGGGATTTTTGGTGCTGCTGTTGGCGTCACTGCATCTGTGTAAGGGATTGTGTTTTTTTTTTTCCCCTTCTACTTGCTGCTGCTATTCTATGTTTAATTATCTGATATTTGAGGTACTGCAGTCTCAGCTGCTATGTGAAGGGTTTGCCTGTGCAACTACCACATATATTTTACATAGCACAATAGGAATAGCTGATCACATTCTGACCAAGAGCCCGTCGACCAGTAGGAAAAGTTTGCCATTAAATGGACAAGTCATGAGTTCCATTGGAATTTAAGCGTTTTACTTGTCTTTATTTTACTCTTCCAGTAGAACCCAAGTATCTGAGGTTACAGATGAGAGTCGCTGGCAATTTGTTTATAGTGCATTTTCCTCTTAAAGAAACAAATCCTGGAATTGAGATACGAGTAAAATGGCCTTGCCTGGATTACACACTTCTTTCTTCTATAGTTTGCTTAGCATATTTAATCTTATCTCAAAAGCTGAACATATGATTGGCAACGCTTTCTTCATTGGTGCTTTGATATTCATGATCTTTTCAGGCTAACCGCTTTAGAGTTAAGCTTTTCTCACATATATCAGCTAACACGTAGGGGGATTGTGTGTTTTTGGAAAAAAAATTCTTAATCCTCTGTAGAGTGGTGGGTGATTACAAGGGGAAAATGCCAGTGTTTTATGATCACTATTAAAATGCAGAGGCCTGTTTCATTGACTGATGAAATGATATTGCAGCGAAAATGTTGGGCTTCTTGGACTTACACACATAGGGAGCCGAAGAGTGGTGCATGTTTCAACTGCTTTCATGTTTTTTTTCTCCATCTTTGGTATGTCTTCAATATCCATCACAAGTCCCGTTAGAAAATTGCACAAGGTCCAAATTCATTTTTATTGCCGTACATTGCATCTTTCAGGGAAATTTGGTGCCTTGTTCGCGTCTATTCCTCTGGCAATATTTGCTGCCGCATACTGTGTGCTATATGGCATCGTTGGTGAGTGATTTTCTGGGTTTTGAAATTTTATTTTGTTGTAACCATATGTTATCTGTTCGAGGAGTGTGATTTGTTCTCGTTTTCCTTTTCCTGCAGCTGCAATTGGGATTTCATTTATACAGTTTTCCAACAATAATTCCATGAGAAACCATTATGTTCTGGGTCTGGCTTTGTTCCTTGGGATATCGATACCACAGTATTTTGTCAGCAACACCACTGGGGATGGACACGGACCAGTTAGAGCAGATGGTGGATGGGTAAGTCGCATAATAACTCCTTATCGTATTGGTTTCCTGCATTTTTTTGGCATCATTTGACTCCTCTGTGCTGTTCATCCACCACCACCATCTAGTATTTTAATGTGAAATCGTAAAAAAAAAACCTTTTTATACCCCAAATTGCAATGAGGAATATGTTTGGCGGATGCTTTTGGACTTGATGAATGAGGGTCATAAAGGATCATCAGCTTTATGACTTGCACTCATACTGGCTGAATAACATGTATACTCTTTGATTCTGCAGTTCAATGACATATTGAATACAGTTTTCTCATCACCTCCAACGGTAGCAATGATTGTTGGGACGTTGCTTGATAACCTATTGGAAGCAAAGAAGAGCAGCAGCGACCGAGGAATTCCATGGTGGAAACCTTTCCAGAACCGGAAGGGTGATAGTAGAAGTACCGAGTACTACAGCATGCCTATCAGGTTGAATGAGTGGATGCCCACCAGATATCTTTGAAACAAAACTCCACCCCCTTGTATATTAATTAGATATACCGTGAGCAAATTCCATTTTAATATCTATGATGATGAACCCTATACGTTGCTCCAAAGAACTGTAACCATTTGCCATCGATTTGTAGTTTTCCCTTTTGTTACGTTTGGCCGGTTAGCCGTCTTCTTGACTCGTCTCCGTTGGTCTCAATACTACAAGGTTTTGTTACTGTCTCAGGCTGCTAACCACAGGAAGCGCATCGTGAAATCAAGAAGTCCCTCTGAGCAGAATTATGCAGAAGCAATTTTTTTTGTAGATTTAAGACCCCCCGCGAATGAAGAAACTAACTGCATATAAACCATATTGAATTGTACCGAAACTCCTTAAGATGATCGTCAGATTTTCTTTCATTATTATTAATATAAAATCCTCTCGTCCTCGGCCATGATCACAGTTGCCTTCTTGAGCATTTGCCTGTAGTTTCTCTTGTCTCTCTGTCCGAATGGTATCATCTCCATGTCATGCTCGCGTGTATCATTCGGAGCAGATCCTCGTTTCAATGGAAGGCAATTCGAGGTTTTCAGTCCAATTATGACATAACGTGTGACATTTTGTTTACTAGTGAAGGTGGATGGAAGGTGACACCTTCAATGGAAAGTCTGGGGCCTGAAGTATGCTTTTTTGTTTTTATATTTTAAAAATATTTTTTAAAATATTTATTATTATTTACTTTAAATTAATATTTTTTTGATATTTTTTATATTATTTTGATGGGTTAAATTGTTAATATTAAAAATATTTTTAAAAAATAAAAAATTTATTTTGATATATTTTTAAATAAAAAATTTCACAATCACAATTACAAACCTGAACCCATACTTTTTTTTTAAGATTTGGTTGTAGTTGTTTTTTAAAGTTTTTTTTACTTAGAAATATATTAAAATAATATTTTTTTATTTTTTTAAAATTATTTTTGATATAATACATCAAAATGATTTAAAAACATCATAAAAATATTAATTTAAAATAAAAAATTAAAAATATTTTAATTTTTTTATAAATATTTTTAAAATATAAAAACAATTGTGTCTAATCAAAACTGAGACGTACAGGGTGAGGTGCCATCTTCATTTTAATTGGAGGATACTGATCTCTATGCAATTCTTCCTGGCTTGCCTAACACGACGAAAATTTAACCTTTTAATTCTTGCGTACCAAACAAAGTGGGCCTGGTGACCTTCATCCTTCCACTGAAAATTTTAGTAGTTTAATATTAATCATAATTATTAAATTCCAACTGATCTAACTAGTGAAACTTGAAACTTCGTTTGAGGGTTTTTTTTATTGGCTTAATTAATTAAATGCGAGTTGAGTAGACTTCAAAATAAAAAATTTCCTAAAACCATATCATTTAATATTTTAAAAAAAAACCCACTAATACCTTGTTTTGAAGTATAGTTGAACTAACTTTTGATTATATCTTGAGATTATTTTCAAAAAAAATTATTTAATTTTTGCTTTTGAATCATATTTTGATATATTAATATTAAAAATAAATTTTAAAAAATAAATAAATATTATTTTGATATATATTTTTAAATAAAAAATTATTTTAAAAAACAAACGTGAACCATTTTACTAAAATTCCTTAGAAAGAGGCCACTCCATCGCCTCTTTGTTGGACCGCCGGCGATAATCTAGTCAAACTCCGAATCAGATCTAACAACTATACGTGAGAGAGAGAGAGAGAGAGGGTTTCCCAGCTGATCCCTGATTCAATTATTTCAAGATTTCTTTATAAGAAAGAAAGGCTAAAAGCTTCCACCCACCAGGTAAAGTTCTGGGAAGAGACATTGCCCAGAAGTCAAGAGATTGACTAAAGTAGATGTTTACCATACATGTGCCGAGCTAACATCGAGAGTGACGGATTACGAATCTTTCATGGGGTCCACGCGGCATTCAACTATCTATCAATCTATCTCTTCCCGCGTTTTCTAAATCGCAGGACAAACCCAAGTATCCAACTAGACCTGCTGGTCCCGGATGCCAGGCAAGGAAACAAAATGGACTTGGAATTATGTTTTATGGTCCTCATCGGCAGCCCGGAACGAGCGTTTTCTTCCTTTTCCGGGCTCCTGTACTCCTTGATTGCAGATTGGTTGAAATGGGAGACGTTTTCTAACTAAGAAATAGTGGTCAGTGTTTGTGCAAAGCTTTCATAACCCTAATCATGAACATGTTTTCACTGGAAAAGAGGAGACAGATTCATATATCATAGACAAGTGATGCGGGACGATGAAAGATTTGGAGTACAGAAAAGAAAAGGAAAATAAGAAGCTATGTTGCTCATTTTTACTTGAAAGAGCTATATACATTAGGCATCATGAGTTACAATTAATTAACAATCATCAAGCCAGTCCAGACTGAAGCATTTTTCGCCAACTTGGACATCAAGATTAACCTTCTTCAAATCCATCCATAACCAAGAAACATCTTCATCGCAGATTACTACACGTAACGACTCTAATGATGCAGCCGAATTTGGCAGCTTCATCAGTGAGCACTCTCTCATGTCAATCTTCTCCAGCCTTGATAGTTTACCAATCCCTTCGGGGAGAGCTTTCAAGTTGACACATTGAGAGATGTCTAAGAACTTCAAGCAAACTAGGTCAGATATACTTGGGGGAAGCATTTTCAGGGTTGGGCAAGCATACAGCCTTAGAATTTGTAGAGATTTTAAGTTGCCCAGATTGGGGGGCAGTTTCTCTAGGTTGTGGCAATTGGTGATACTCAGACTCTTGAGTGATTTCATCCTAGAAATGCTGGAGGGCAACCGGATTAAATCTTCACAGTGATCGATTGTAAGCTCCAAGAGACAAGGGAATATGTGGGATAAGTCCATGACAGAATCATCAAGGCTGTTGTTTATCTTGCACAGGATTAGAGATATTTTTCGTAATTTTTTTAAAGGGGAAGTAAATTCAGCTAATCGAGCAAGGGACACTTTCTCAAACCAAAGGCTCTTCAAATTAGCTAAATTAGAAAAAACGGAGAAGTTGCCAACGGTTGCGTTGCTTGTACTGTAATTTATCATCACCAATGCCCTGAGCTTTGGCATGTCATCAATGAAAGGAGGCAAGAAGAACTCATTTGCAGAGAAGTTCAGGATGAGCACTTCAGCCTTTGGAAAATCCACGCGGAACCAGTCCATTTCATTCATTTCACCTATTTAACAGAATCAAGAAAAAATTGGAAAAATGAAATTAAGACTATAATCTCACTAAATTGCTTGGGTTAATCGCCTTATATAATGCAAAGCAAACAGAAAAGCAATGAAGATACCAGTATGAATTGAAACAATTTGAGCATTGAACGGTCGATCGGCGTTTCTCTCCCATTCTTTTGGAAGCTGCGCTTCTCTTCTTGGCATAAGCAATCGCTTGCACTCATTTACATCTCCACACGAGCTCAAATGAATAGCAAGGTCCCGCAACACATCATGTTGCACCACACAAATCTCATAGTAGCTGCTATACTTGTCTCCAGCTCTGCAAATTAACCAGCCAAAGGTTTAAGAAAGAAGGGGATCATGCCTTCTTAAATAAGATCAATGTAGTTACTTGGCTTTATTAACATACCGTGCATCCCTCACCAGGGTGAGAAGATTCTTGTCAGATAGCTCAACAAGAATTGCAAAAGCTTCTTCATCATCAAGGTCGTGTATCTCGACCCACGCATTGATGAGAACATCAAGAGGGATCTTCTTATCTTCAGGGAAGGATCCCAAATCCAAGAAACATTCCCTGACCTTTTTAGATAAGAACTGGGTACTAATGGCCATCCTATCATGCAACTTGCTTTCATGAGACTCGCAAATAGGTTCACCTCTTGACAGCCTCTTTTTTGCACTTGCCCAATACATTTCAGGTTGGTCCCTTAGCGAAGCTCCAATCACTTTGAGAGCCAAGGGAAGGCCTTTACACTCATCAACGATCTAGCAAACACATGATCATTAGTATTGGCAAAGAAAGTAACCATCTACTCGATTTCGAAATCCATCACTCAATCTCAACTTTGTAACCAATGGAGAACAGTGAGTTGAAGGTTACCTGCTTGACCAAATTTGAATCAGCAGCAGGTGGAATAGATGTCTTTCCAAAAGCAGAGTGGCAAAACAAGGAGATTGCTTCATCTCCTCTCAACAATTCCACATTGTAAGTAGCATCAAAAACTGTCGGGAATTTGAAACGCGAAACCACAAGTGTTTTACATCCAGCAACTTTATAAATGAGCTGCTCAAGCACCTTGAGTGACCACACATCATCGAGAACAATCAACGTTGGGGCTCCAATTCTCCATTCAAATTGAAAATTCCATTTTTGGACCAAATCATTGCCCATACCACCCATTCCATCAGCCCCTGTAATAAACCCCAAAATTTTCGCCCTCAATTGCTCCACGTTCGGAGACTGTGATACTGTCAAGAACAAAATCCTGTTCTCAAAGTGACCTGAAAGAAATCAAGATCAAGAGAGTCAATCAAAAGCTCTCTCGTCTAAAATAGAAGAACGATCATATGCTAAACACCAATTCCTTGGGCCAGTAGCAAACGAATCTAAAGCAAGTAAATTTCAAAAAAAGAAGAACGTATCCGTTCTTTGAAGTTGAATTAAGCAGATGGCAGAGAGAAAGACACACACACATATACAGTAAAGAAAAGAAACAATCTTGAAAACTTACGTCTAACTTGATCATCTCTACAAATTTCATTAGCCAAAGTAGTTTTGCCAGACCCACCAATCCCACAAATTCCAACAACATTGAAAATCTCTCTCTCAAAAACCATTTCTTTCACCTTCCTCTTCCCTTCTTCAATCCCCAACCCCAGATAAAAATTTTGCCCAAAACTACCGTCCCACTTCCTCTCCTCCTCCACTCTCTTCACCGCTTCGTCCATCCAGCCACCAACACCACCACCACCACCACCTCCTCCCAGCCCGATCTTCAAGTTCCCTATCCTCTCCTCTAGCCTCTTGGCTGACCAGTCCAGCTTATCGAACCTCTCTGTAGTTTCAAACCTCATGTGATGCACGTCAGCTAATATATGTACCTGTAAAGGTCCGTTGATAAACGTGGATATTTTCTTTTCCATCTTTTCCATCTTTCTTGCTAGCTGAAGGTTTCTGTAGACGTTCCAGCGGTTCGAAGCTAAGACTTTGCGGGAGATCTCCAGGCCTTCAGTGAGAGTGCGAGAGAGACCGTCGAGTTGGAATTGACGGTTGGGAGGGAGTTCAACACCGGAGTACTTGATCTCTTGAATTATAGGCAAGAGTTCGTTTACGCTTGCCATTAAAGATTCTGCACTTGATTTGCATGGGCAGGATTTTCTTGATATTGAATATAGCAATTTGAGGAGTTCGGTGGCTATCTCCCCTGCAAAGAGGTCTGTGACCGCCATGGGCACTGGTTGCGGAGTGGTGGAAGAAGGTTTTGTTTTTCGAATGAAGAGGACGATTTTTGGCGTGGAAATATATATTAGAATGGGCCAGCGCAGTGCGATTTATAAGTTGCATTTTAGCTTCCTTTTTTTCCCTTTTTTTCCTTCAAAATTAAAAAAATATAAATATATTTTATAAAAATAATAGTTATAAAACCCAGGATCGAAGAAAAATGACGAAAGGAATTAACATGGTAAAAAAAACCCGAATTTACATGTGACCCAGTTCAATCTCGATAAAAGAATTGCTAATTTTTTTATTAAAAATAATATTAGTTTAATATATTTATTTTTTAAAAAAATTGGAATAACCCTCCCAGTCCATTTGCCTTGTTAAGATTGGTTTAATAAATCTGAATAAAATTCTAAAATATGGCTATTTTGAAAAAAAAGAAAAAAAAATCATTTAACATTACAAATAATGATCACACAACCTAGGACGTAAGTTGTAACAATTCATAATGCAAGAACATCAAGAAACTAGATTAAGAAATATTTTCCTCTTTTAAAAAAGAAGAAGAAGAAGAAGAAATATTTTCCTCTTGTTTAGGCGGAAACTTTCCCGCACGTGTCTTGATAGGAGAAAGTTTTCTTGCATCAAAATATAGGATAGTTGATGAGGTACTGTGGTGTGTTTTCTCTTTCCACTCAAGTCTTTTTTTTTATATATAAAATTGAAAAGTAAAATGCATGGATAGACTGTATAATATTTTGTATGGTTATTGTAGTTATTTTTTAAAATATTATTTATTTGAAAATATATTAAAATAATATTTTTTTAATTTTTGATATTAACATATTAAAACGATATAAAAAAAATAATTTGAAGTAAAGAGAAAAACTTTTAAAAATTTAATTTTTTTTCAAAAATATTTTTAAAATGCAAAAACAAATAGGCTATGTTTGATAATATGTTTTGATTTATTTTTCAAAGTGTTTTTTAAATTAATTTTTACTTGAAAAGTTATCAAATTAATGTTTTTTAAATATTTTTTAATGATTTTGATATTTCAATAAAAAAATCATTTTAATTTCTTTTTAATTGAAAAAATATTTACGCAAAAAGACATCATACATCATTACCAAATACGCTATTACTCTAATAATCATGCATACTATAGTAATAGAGCTTTGACTACATTGTTTGGGCCATGGCACCAAGTTAGAAATATTTTGAGATATTAGGAATGACATGAGATATTCTTAAAATTTTGGAAGAACTTGGTAACTAAAATTTTCCTATATATATATATATATATATATGTAATTGTGTGACCTAAGAGGAACATATATTTAGGGAGAGATGAATCCCATCATTTATATTCCCTCAAAAAGACGAGAGGCCGGAGGTAGGTTAAATTTGTTAGTTTGAGTAGGGTTTCTGCAGAATTCTCTCTTATTTTCTTATTCAAGAAGCAGGGGATATATACATCACAATGTACAGCTTTCCTAGTTGTGTTTGGAAAGGAAACTATTACGATCCCATGACAATCGGGATTTACATAAAAATAGAAGATAAACGTGACTATTACAGTTATAGTTTCCTATTGTCTCTCGGTTTGTACAGCTCATGCCAACACTCCTCCTCAAGTTGGTGTAGAAATGTCTTTGATACCCAGCTTGTCAAGTGAGCTGTGAAAGTTTTTGTTTGAGACGGCTTTTGTAAGCATGTCCGCAAGTTGGTCCTCTGATCTGACGAACGGAAAGCGAATTACCTTTTCTTCAAGATTCTGTTTAATAAAATGCCGGTCTATCTCAATGTGCTTCGTTCTGTCATGTTAGATTGGATTCTGAGATATTTCTATCGCGGCTTTATTGTCGCAATATAAATTCATTTCAGAATTTGGTGCAAAGCCAATTTCTGAGAGCAGGCGTCTGAGCCACAGAAGCTCGCAAAGCCCCTTTGCCATACCTCTAAACTCGGCTTCCGCACTTGATAGAGCTACCACCTTTTGTTTCTTACTCCTCCACGTAACCAAGTTGCCTCCGACGAATGTGAAGTAACCTGATGTGGATTTTCTGTCGACCAAGTTTCCTGCCCAGTTTGCATCTGTATAGCCTTCAACATCTAAGTGATCATTCTTAGAGAACATAATCCCCTTTCCTGGAGCTGATTTCAAGTATCGAAGAATCCGAACAACCACATCCATGTGATCTTTACTAGGGCAATGCATAAATTGACTGACCATGCTCACCGCATATGAAATATCTGGACGAGTATGAGATAAATAAATTAACTTACCCACCAGTCGTTGATACCTCTCTTTGTCGGTTGGGGTTTGATCAGGATACTCCCTAAGTTTTTGATTCTGAATTGTTGGAGTATCTGCCGGTTTGCAGTCGAGCATTCCAACTTCTGCCAGTAGATCAAGTACATATTTTCGTTGTGATAGAAAGATGCCCTGTTTTGATCTAGCAACTTCTATTCCAAGAAAATATTTGAGTCCACCCAAGTTCTTCATTTCAAATTCCGTGGCCAAATGTTTCTCTAGTCTATAGATTTCTTCTGAATCATCTCCTGTGATTATCATGTCGTCGACATAGATTATCAAGTTATTTTCCCTTGTCGTCGTTTTAGGAAGAGAGTATGATCTGAGTTGCTTTGTTGAAAACCATACTTTCTCATAGCCATGCTAAAGCGACCAAACCATGCACGCGGTGATTGTTTCAGCCCATACAATGCCCTTTGTAACCTGCAGACAATTCCTGTGGAGGATGACATATATCCTGGTGGGATATCCATATATACTTCTTCTTTCAGATCTCCGTGAAGAAAGGCGTTCTTCACGTCAAATTGGTGTAGGGGCCAATCTAGATTTGCAGCAACGGATAACAGCACCCTCATGGTGTTTAGCTTCGCTACCGGAGAAAATGTCTCCTGATAGTCTATGCCGTATGTCTGAGTATATCCCTTCGCCACTAACCTTGCCTTGTATCGTTCAATGGATTCGTCTGCTTTGTGTTTAATTGAGAATACCCACTTACACCCCACTGGTTTTTTTCCAGCCGGCAGTGGGACAAGATCCCAAGTTCTGTTCCGATTCAAAGCTTCCATTTCTTCTTGTATCGCTGCTGACCATTTGTGATTTGCTAAGGCTTCATGGACTCCGCATGGAATGTGATCTGAAGACAACTTTTGCGCAAATTTTATAAGAGGATCAGACCAGCCTACTGTTGTCATGTGATTAGAAATTGGGTACTTGGATTTCTTCCCTGCTTCTTCAGGAGAGTAGCGAGCTGGAGCTTTGCCACGGTTACTCCTGAAAGGTAAGTGATAACCAGTTGCAATATTCAAAACATTGCTGGAAGGTGAAGTAGAAGGTCTTACCTCAGGAATATTCTCAGGAGAAGGATTGTCATTGTCGGGTACTTCCAAAAGAGGGGTTCTTCTACTAGGAGATTCATCGGCAGAGTCAATAACCATGGTGTCTTCATGCAGGCCATTATCTGCAACTGGTGATGGTGTTCCTGTTGGTGTTCCCGTTACTGCTGCTTCCTCTATATGTCTAATAGCATCCACTGTCATCATATTTTCATCCATTTGTATAACAGCTGCTTCTGTCTCCTCCTGTGATGGAGCCACTGTTACCACTGTTTCTTCAATTTTTCCCGTCCACCACTTCTGCTCTTCATCCCAAGTCTCCCGCTGAAGAGAAGAAGCTGATATATGGGGTGAATAGAACTTGTCCAATTCTACAAATGTGACATCCATTGTTATGTACACCCGATTTTTATTCGGGTCATAGCAGCGATACCCTTTCTTGTTAGTACCATACCCCAAAAATATGCACCGAATGGCACACGGTTCCAGCTTGGTCCTTTGATTTTTATGCAAATGAACAAAGGCAACACATCCAAATATGCGTGGCTTGATGAGAAGTAAAGATGGCAGAGTGACATGTTTTGACAAAAACTGTAATGGGGTGTCGAAATCTAAAACCTTAGAGGGCATACGGTTCATTAGATACACAGCTGAAGCAACAGCGTCATCCCAATGACGGCCAGGTGTATTTGATCCAATCAACAAGGCTCGTGCAGTTTCTAAGATGTGTCGATTCTTCCTTTCGGCTACTCCATTTTGTTGTGGCGTCTGACTACACGATGACTCATGAAGGAGACCAGTTCTTTGGAAATATTCATGAAAATCGCGATTCATATACTCTCCCCCATTGTCCGTCCGAAGAATACGGACCTTTGCTGAATATTGGTTCTGAATTATAGCATGAAATGCTCGAAATACACCAAATACTTCATCCTTGCGTTTCAACAAGTATAGCCAAGTCATCCGCGTACAATCATCTACAAAAGTCACAAACCATCGTATACCCGAGATAGTTGTAATAGGGGAAGGTCCCCAAACATCAGAGTGAATTAGAGTAAATGGAATATCACTTTTATTCATGCTAGTTGGAAAAGGTACACGGTGACTCTTGGCCAATATGCATGTTTCACATTTGAAATTTGAGTAACTCAAAGTTGAAAATAACTGCGGAAATAAATGTTTCATGTAGCTAAATGAAGGGTGCCCCAACCGAGCATGCCATAACCAAATCTGTTCTTCGTGTGCGCTAGATGTGCGACTCATGGTATTGACTTTGCCGAAACTGAAGTCTTCCATGTAGTATAACCCCTCTCTTTTAGTACCACGCCCAATAATCTTTTTCGTGAGAATATCCTGAAAAAGACAAAATGTTGGATACATTAGCACTAAGCAATTGAGTTCTTCGGTGACTTGTCCCACTGATAATAATTTACTGGAAAGAGAGGGTACTAAAAGAGTGTTAGCCAAGGAGATTGAAGATGATAAATCTACGGTTCCAGCTCCTGTAACCGGATACATAACCCCATTGGCATTGAATATATTATTTCGCCTTGGCTCTGTAATTTCCACAAGATCATCTTGACAAAACGTCATATGATCAGTAGCTCCTGAATCCACTATCCAGTCTTCATTCTTGCCTGGATTAGACACAAGTAAGGCATTGCTGTCATTACTGGAATTGTTACCTGTATTACCGAGAGAGGCTGCCATGTCCTCCTTTGATTCAACAAGTGGGACGAGTGAAAGGGTGGCTTCTGGATTCATGGGGGCTGAATTAACCATGGCTGCTCTTCCAGTTCCACCAGCAACTTCTTTTTGTTTTCATGCCTTGAGTTCTGTCCACCATTCGGGGTAGCCATGTAATTTAAAACATGTCTCACGGGTGTGTTTCAAGTTCCCACAGTGGGAGCATCCTCCCTCCACATGGCCCTTAGTTTTTTCAGAATTGAATTTCCCCCCGTGTGAAGAGGAGTTTCCAGTCTTGGCTACCTGCAATGTAAATTTATTTTGTGAACCCGTTCTCATACCTCTAGAGATCATTGCAGCAGCATCTGGAATATTTCCTCTGTTGGATAGCATCACAGCCTGCCTTATGTCTTCCCTCCGGACATGGGCATACGCCTGTTCTACAGTTGGAAATGGTTTCAGTTGCAACACATCACTCCTGATTTTATCAAGCCTGTCATCTAATCCATCAAGAAAGGTGTACACCCGATCCTCTTGCAAGAGAGTATTGTATTTTTGTATATCATGAACACAAACCATCGGGTTTGGACGACGAAAGTCAATCTCCCTCCATAAGCCTTGGAGATCATTGTAGTATTTTTCAATTGGTTCCCCTGATTGTTTCATTCTATTTACTTGCCTCTTTAGATCATACACCTGAGATGTATCAGTCCCATCAAAGTAAGTTACAACAATTGAATCCCATACCTGTTTAGCTGTAGGGAATCGGATGAAGTTGCTGACCAAGGATGGGTTCATTGATCCAATTAACCATCCTTTTACCACTGAGTTTTCTGTCCCCCACCTCCTGAACGAAGGGTCATTCGATTCTGGTTGTGGAAGATCACCATTTATATATCCCAACTTGTCTTTTCCGGAGATGAACATCTCAACAATTTGGGACCATAAAGCATAATTGGTACCATCGAGTTTGATACCAATCTGTGTTGCAGTAATATCATGCATTACTGTTGGAGTCTGTGTTTGATTCTGGTTTATGGCTTGAGTCATTCTTGCCATAAGGTCTTCAAGATTTGCAGCCATATTTGGTTGCTCTAGTTCTGCGGGTGCTGCTTCCATTCCTTCTATTCTCTCCATGATCGAATGTTGCTATTTGTTCCAGCAACTTTCGTTGTAGCAATAGATTAATTTAGGATCTATGCTCTGATACCATGTTAGTTTGAGTAGGGTTTCTGCAGAATTCTCTCTTATTTTCTTATTCAAGAAGCAGGGGATATATACATCACAATGTACAGCTTTCCTAGTTGTGTTTGGAAAGGAAACTATTACGATCCCATGACAATCGGGATTTACATAAAAATAGAAGATAAACGTGACTATTACAGTTATAGTTTCTATTGTCTCTCGGTTTGTACAGCTCATGCCAACAAAATTGTCAATTGCTAGACATGTGCCATTGTTCAAAATTTCAAATAATCCAGTGCACATGAAAGGCTCGTCGACTCAGAAAACGACCGAGTCAATGCATTAAACTTTCTCAATCATGGGCCAGAGACTACAGAGGAACTACGTGTGTCAGTCGAGGTTGGAGGATCCAAGACCTGATCGATGAGGATGGAGTGCTTTGGATCGGAGACTTTTTTGTGCGTTACATTTGCCCGCCGGTTCGGAAAGGTCTTTGCTGCACCTTGTCTAGGCCTTCACGTTTGGAGACAAATTGCGGTCAATGTTTCAGTCAATGCCTTCGAATTTGTTGACAAATTGATCGGTGCGATTGACATTACAGACCTCATGGTAACATGTACTAGCAATGCCAGCTTAATTTCAATGTATTAATCATCATGGTCGGACGGTGCGGAGACTTATTTGGGTAGACCATTTTGTTTGGCAAGTGAAATAATCAATCAAGCCCCGATAATTGATTCCGGTAAAAAAGCAAACCATGTGAGATTCAAGTCTTTCTTATTTTTGTGACAATGATTGTTTGTTAAAGTGGATTGCTTTTTTTATTTTTAATTGTTTTTTTTTATTTTATAATTTAGAGTATGATTTTTATTTAATTTTATTTTTTATTATTAGATTGATAATAAATTACTTTTTGTATTTTTATCATATAGTAGAATAAAACATAGATCAACCTAAGTAGAATCCATAATACAAGTTGCGGCTTTGGTGGATTGACTCGATATTAATTAAAGAGTTGGGTTGGGATTGTTATACCTTTTGTTATGTTTTTAGGTTTTTTTTTTTCAATTTCATTATTTGGTGTGGGGGTTTTTATTGAATTTTTATTATTTATTATTGAGTTAATGATGAATTAATTGTTTTTGTATTTTTATCATAAAATAAAATAAAAAATGAAATTGACTCAATAGAATCTATAACTTGGTTCATAGGTTTGACAAATTTAATAAATTTGAATTAAAAAATTATATCTTTAGATTTTTTTTAATTTCATTATTTTGCGTGGGATTTTTATTAAAGTTTATCATTCAAATATGTTTGTTTGGTATTAATTAGTGTGCATTGTTTCTTTTTTATTTTAGAATAATTTTGTATTAATATTTGTTTTGTCTTGGAATCAAATAAGATGTTATTCTACAACAAAAAAACTATTTTTTAATTAAATAAATAATTTTTTAAGTGTTATTTCAAATGCTTGCAATACATTGATTGATATTATAGTAGCTCTTTTCTTTTTTCACTTAATCAAAGAAAAAAACCGTTTGGTAAAAGAAACAACTTTTTTTTTTTTGCATTGAACCTCACTTATAATAATTGTGTATCAAACTTTGATTTTATAGAAGTTGAAATAATCTGTTTTTTATTTATGAAGACCTGCCTTTTATTTATTTTGCATGCAAAAAATCAATTTCTTAATAGTTTTAATTAAACATTTATTTTTTAAAACCTAATTTTTTAAAATTACCATTAAAATTGTTTCCTTAAACCTACCTTTTTTAAACTATGCTGCCAAACACATACTGAAATAGTAACATGGTATTACAAACACTTCATTTTTTTTTTTATTATATAGACAATTACTAGGTTCCTGACCCCATTGCGCTGTAGGTTAAATTAATTTTATTTTTCTTAACCTAAAAAATGTCCAATTCACAAATAATTATTTGATATTGTTATTAAATCTGATCCAGCAGGTTAACTTTAAAAACTTCTAACTCAAATTTTTACCTAGCTTGATTTCAAATTAAATCATATGAGAATTTCCTCGACGTGAGTCAGTCAACTCAACAAATCCGCATACAATTTGAATGGATATTAAAAAATATAATTTGATTTTAAAAGAAATTTCAAGATGATTTTTTTTTTAATATTGAGACATTGATATATTATAATGACCCATTTTCGCGGTTTAATATGTCAAACTCATAACCCAGATCATGAACTCTACCGAGTTTAACAACTTTATTTTTTAAATTATTTTTTATTTAATGACATGATAACAAAAATAGACATTTAAAAAATTAAATATCAACCAAATGTTGATATGCTAATTTGAGACTTCGAGTTAAATTAATAATAACAAAAAAAAGCTAAGAATAATTCAATTGAAAGAAAAATAATTGGAAAAGAGATTTAAAAAAAAAAAAAATTGGTATTGTTATTAAACTAAAACCAATAAGTCAACTTTGAAACTTTTCAACCCAACTCCTTATTTAGCTTGTGTTTAAAACTAATTCACATAAAAGTTGACTCTAGGTAACTCCGTTGATTTAACAGATCCAAAAATAACATAAACGATCAATGAAAGTATGATTTAGCCTTAAAAAATTTAAGATTATATTTTTTTTAATATTGAAATAACGACATATTGAAACTCGGGCTTTATAGTTTAACTCGCAAAACTTGCAACATGTATTATAGACTCTACTAGTTTTTAAAACTTTGTTTTTTTAAAATTATTTTTTATTTAATGATACAATAACAAAAATAAACGCTTATAAAAATTGAGCATCAACCAACCAAATGCAAGGATGTTTGTTTAAGAATGCAAAAATATCCTCATATAAAGTAAATCAATAGAACTTGTGATGACAAACTCAAAATTAATAAATATTAAAAAATAAAATTAAAAGAAAATATTTTTAACATAGAATTAAAAGCAAAAGAATATATATATATATATTTAGAAAAAACTAAAGTATATGAACAATGAACCACCATAGGAGGTGATAGGGAAATACTAGTTACGTGACCTGCACTCCGCCGCGAGTCAAATATTTTTATTTTTCATAAAAAAAAAAAAAAATATATATATATATATATATATGCAAGTTTTCCAATGTATTTTTATAGTAAAAAAATGTAACAAATTAAAAAGTTGATGCATACATGTAATCAAATAAACTAAGATTTATATGTGCTAATAAATAAATAAATAAATAATTATTAATGACACCTAAAAATAAAACTTGAAAAACCAAGAGACATGTATAGATAAAGATATTTAATATTAAAAAATAAAACATTAAATTGATTGAATAAAATAGAAAGACAAAAGGAATAACATATAAGACTACACTTATTAAAATTATCTTATGAAACCAAATATTTTTTTTATTTTAAAAAATATAGTTTATCTACATAAAAAATTAAAACAAAACCATAGACAAACCAAAAAAAACTCTTCAAAAATGAAACATATAATAAAAAAATCAATATTATTTAAAAGAGATCATCTAAACAAAATAAAATAAATGATAATTTTTCTATTTTTCCAGTTTTTAATTTTTTAACCTGTCGCGTCACTTTATCTATTTTCAATTACATTCTTAAAATTATATTTTTATGGTAACCAGACGTGTTAAGACAGACGTGTTGCCAATTTTACCCAAATTCTAGTTATTGTGATAACTAGAAAATCAAGGTCTATGCTCTTTTGATCGAAAAACCTGTTTTGCAATTCATTTTTTTTCTCCCAAAACACCTTAAAAACCATGACAAATTCATTCATGGCCTCAAATAACCACCCATAAAACCAAACTCAACCTGAAACAAAAAATCAACTCAAGATCAAATCTATATTTTTCACAAATTTTAAGATGCAAAAATACCTAATATGAACTCATATCAAATTAAATAATTTAACACAAAAATCTTTCATTTCAATGACCTAAATCAATGTCAACAACAAACTTTTCTTCTTGGTCAAAATCCAGCAACCTCTCTCTCTCTCTCCTCTCTAAATTAGAGATCAAAAAATAACAAAAATAAATCTTCATACAAAAATAAAATTTGAAAAATTTTAAGGGCCATAATTGTATAATTTACATGATTATTTAAGTTGAAAAACCAAAGCGAACATTTTTGAAACTTATAATGTCACCTATGTTTGCCGCATTTTTCATTTCATTGCCCCCTCTTCCAATCTTATCCTTTTATAAGAATTTGAAAACAACTGCTCTTTAAATAGGACTTAATCGCCCAAAAACAAAGTTTGAGGGCCAAATTGCACAGTAACAAAAATACAATTAAAACCCGGACGTTCGTTTTAGTATATAAGTAATGCTGGGGAAGGTACATTGATCACCCTCTAGTTTTACTGTATTTACAATAATCGATCCTGTTTCATGTTTTTCATCACATTTGACCACTCTGAAATTTTAATATCAGGTGTGGTTAACGCCATTTCAACTAAAAATACAGGTGGTGATTGTGTTAACGTAAAATATAGTATTTACCTAATATACACCAGAACGCAAGAGGCATAAGAATGCACGCACAAGCTCTCCTGCAGTAAATCTCCAGTACCACACGCCTTCCTCTTTCAAGGTCCTGCACGTATACTTTCAGTCATCATACACCCAATGAGAGACACGAGAACCTGCACCTCTCTCTTGGTGTTGTACAGCCATGTTTAAATCAAGCAATTGGATTTGTCTTTTTACCCAAGGGGGATCATTAGGACTCAACCAAAGAGCTTCACCAGTATCCTTGTGCTTAAAATCTGGAGACGCTGAGTTTTTCTTATTTTTCCTGTTATCCCACCATTCATGCGGGCTGGCAAAGAACACTTGCCACAAGTAAAGGTGGTTTTTGTGCCTTTCCTCTTCACAATGTTCTCCCGCTTTCCAATCAAGCAATTGAAGTTTTGTTTTGATCCACAGTGGATCATCTGGTCTCAACCACAGAGCATCACCACTAATCTTGTGCTTAAAATCAGGTAACTTAGAATTTTTCTTAAATTTCCTGTTATCCCACCACTCATGTGGGCTGCTGGAAAATGTTTTCCATAAGCAAAGATGGTTTTTGTCCTTTTCCATGCCAGTTCCATCTGAATTTGTTACAAGAGATAAAAATGTATAAAGCATGGGAAGAGAAAACAAAATAAAATGAGTACAACAAAGTTAAATCAGTCACTGCTATTCATCATATAAGAAACCATGGCCAGCCCAACCAAACAGTACATTCCTTAGTCCCCCCACACTAATGCAATCAGATCAGGTAACTTCATATATGTGTTTTGATTCTTAATCCCCACACACTAAGGCAGTCAGATCAGGCAACTTTATATGAGTGTGAATGTGTGTAGCTTAGTTGAATATGCTAGCATTAGCAACTCAACAAATTAGCAGACAAAATAATAAATGAGCTAACAATAAATTCCAAGCTTTCAA
This sequence comes from Populus alba x Populus glandulosa, assembly GCA_033617975.1. NCBI lineage: Eukaryota > Viridiplantae > Streptophyta > Magnoliopsida > Malpighiales > Salicaceae > Populus > Populus alba x Populus glandulosa. The sequence continues at coordinate 2,148,069 of CM066156.1, read as the reverse complement.
GTGACAGACACCTAGATATGCCAAAGACTTGGAAGTCATGTGTTAAGAAACAACCTAACTAAACCATCTCCCTTGTTAATTGAACTACAAGCCATTTGTAACCTTCAATGCAGCTGTGTATTGTGCAGCAGCCGGGTGAGTGGGAGATAGGCTTTGCTTGAAAATAAGCTGCAATGCATGAAAGAAAAAATCATACCTCCTGAATATGGCTCCGTGCATTTTTGACAAGCACTTGATTCCGGTTCCTTGAATTTTAGGCAGGTCTCTGACTCTGGTTCCTCAAGGCTTTGGCAGTCTGACCGTTGATTATGTTGTGCAATGTAACACAATTCATTCGCAATTATCTATACATGCATATATAAAAAAAATCATTCTGTACTCACAAATGTAAGGGTGAGTGAGAGAGTGAGTGCACAGGAGTGTGACTGTGTTTGCTAATTTCTATGCTGACTCATGTGTTTAGACTTTCGAATAGAAATCTACTGGTATGGTTCAATCCCTTCAGAAACATAAAAATGTGTAATGCTGCCTGATATAATCAATTCAATATCAGTAGACAAAGAAGTACAGAAAATTTCAAATTGATTCTTCACAACGTAATCAGAAAAACACATGTGAACGCTTAAAAACACCACCATCATCGTTCCCTTTAAACATTTAATTTAAGTGCACATTACTCCAACTTTACTCTGTTGTATCTGTGTTGATCTTCTTATACGCAGGGAAAAAAAAATAACCACTCCATAACTAATCATAAATCATTAACAGTTTGATGCACTATTCAAAGGTTTAAATGATGTATCAAAGCAAACTAACACTGAGTGTGGACACATCGAAAATCTAATACAATTCAAATTGCGAACCTTGTAACTGGAACTTGGATTTCCAGTCCTGTCAAAACTGAGGTAAGATTCTAAATGACCCGAAACATAGATAATATCGTTTGGCTTTACATGTTGAATGCACATTTTCGCCATTTCACACCACGTCTCCACTAGAATCCTGTTCACAAAACCTAACTCTTAGTTAAAGGGACACAAAATATGCTTAACAAGTAACAAACTTCCCTTTAAAAGCTGACCTGAACCAGCGATTCGAATCATGTGGATCTCTTGCATAGAGTAGAGTGTAACAACCAAATCCACCGCCTTTAGTTTTGTAGATTATCGGGGACCGATCCACTGTACCGATAAATCTAACCAAATTCACCAAACTCGGTTTCCATTCTACGGTGGACGGCCGCTGGGTTGCGATAGTGTGTCGATAAACTGCGCTATCATTGATTTCGTCTAACTCGTCTTCGTCCGTAGAGGAATTCGAAAATCTAAGGTTTGCAGCAGACGATGAAGAGAAGGGAGCGAGTCTTTGAAGTGAGAATCGGGACAAGTTCCTAATCAGGAACCCGACACGGTACGGCTTAATCATGCATTCAAAGTGTGGTTAGAGCTATTAGGCGATGTGTTGTTTCTGGTTAGGTATTTTCCGAAGATGAAGAGGGGATTTTCAGGCGGTATTTGAAGGGAGGAGTTTGGCGGGGGGGGGATGGGGGGTTTCCGAGTGTCTGGTTTAAAAACCCTACCAATTAGGGTTAATTATAACTACATACTTAACTCGTATTTTGACGTGGGTAAGATATTTTTCTATCAAATAATATATATATATATATATATATATATATATATATATATATAAAATTTTAACATGATTATATATTTACAAGGTTTTTTTTAGTGAAAATAAAAAATTTCTACTTGTAATTAAATAAATAAAAAATTATATATTCATAAATAAAAAAACATAAACGATAACTAAAAATAAAAATAAAAAAATTAAAAGATAAATATAAATCAAGATATTTAATCTCGCAAGACATGATACTTACTCAGTTGTGTTTGCTATTTTTTTTAAATAATATTTTTTATTCAATCAAACGATAATAAAAATATAAATATAAATTACATTAATAGAATAAAATAAAATAAAAAATTATGTATAGCTGCACATATTACAAATATTAACTGAAAATAATTAAAAAAATATTCTAAAAAATAAAGTTTATTTATACAGGAGATTAAAAAAAACACATATAAATTATAAAAACTCTTAAAAAATATAGAAGAAAACCATATAAAAAAAGGATTAATTTAAAAAAATTAGAAAAAAAAAATTTACAAAAAAAATAAACAAAAAACAAAGGTAAGACATTGCTAGCCTTGACTCATTTCATCAAGGCCTGTGCTCGGGCCTGCCCTAGCAACCCGTGCCATTGGAATTTTTTTTTTGTTGCAACTAAGAAGGATAATATGTTGTTTGTTCAATTTTTTTGAAAAAAAAATATAATATATCTTCTAATTTGCCCATATTATGATTATTATGGTAACCAAAAAATAAAAGTTTAAATTTATTTGATATAAAAATTAGTTTTTCAATCAATGTTTTTACCAAAACACCTCTGGTGCGATTATAAATGTGTTAAAGGCCTTAAAAATTCAAAAACAAAATCATCTTGAAAATCAAAATCAATTCAAAATTAAAATTTAAAATGAGCTCAAATATGTTTTCTCATGAATTTTACTTGTAAAAAAAAAACAACTAATATGAACTTTATTCGTCAAATGGAACTATTCGACACAAATATCGATAATTTTAATGATATAAATCGATGTTAATGATATTTTGTTTTTTATCATCAGAATCCAGTAATCTTTTTCTCTCTCATCTCTCAATATGGATTAAAAAATAACAAAAATAAAATTTTATAACAAAATTAAACTTGAAAACAATTAAGGTGCATAAATTTTATAATTTGTGTTATTTTAAAAGTTAAAGAATTAAAATGTATTTTTTCTAATTTCTAGCACATCATCAATATTTGATATATTTTTTCATTTTGTTTTTATTCTTCTAATTTTACCATCATCTCAGAAATCATAAAACTAAAAAATCATAAGCAACTAGTTTTGATTTATAATTAAATCGTTTAAAATAAAACTTTGATTGCTAAAATAAATTGTTAAAAAATAAACAAAATCATTCATAATGATTTGTGTATGCGTGGAAAGTGTTGGCATCTACGGATAATATCCGATGCGTTTTAATGTTTAGTATAATTTAAAGTGGAAGAAAGAGGGATTAGAGTTTGGGCCTTTGGAGGGTTAGGGTTAGGGGGCTATTGCCTGGAGCTTGAATTTAGTGAAAAAGGACGGGCCGTTGTAGGCCCATATGTGCTGTAATGTTTTATAAGCACCTCTAACACAGTTTTTTTTTTTTAAAAAATAAAAATCGATTACAATAGTTTTATCCATGAGTATTTTAATTTTTTTTTAATATGATAACATATAGAAGCATTTCGATTATATTATCTATAAATATTTTATTCATAGGATTTTTAATTTCAATTATAAGTGATAGAAATTAACAATATAGGCATGAATAAGAACTGCATAAGTTCTTGTTGTTAATATGTTTAGAGGCCGTTTGGTACTGCGGTCCAAACGGTTTTTTATAAAATTTTAATTTTTTTTTGTTAAAATTGAGTTTGATTTGTACTTTCTAGATCGTTTTGATGTGCTGATATCAAAAATGATTTTTAAAAAATGAAAAAATATTATTGACATGCTTTTCGGCACGAAAAACTATTTGAAAAGCAACAGCTACCACACTCCCAAACACCCTCTTAATTAAAGAAATTATCAAAGGAATAGTATAAATTTTTTGAATATTTTTCTTTGAAGGATTTAAAATTAAATTAATACAATAACTAAAAATCTTGCAAGAAAAGCTAAGAATCTAGTTTATTTATGAATTTTTATATCATTTTTATTATATTTGAATTTTAATAATATTATTGGCTTTCGTTGACTTGTTTTCAAGCATTTTAGTTCGTGTTAAAGCATGTTTAGTTTTATGATTTTGTTTACGTGATCTTTACATTGGCATGGCACTCACGTGTTGGTTTCAAAATCCTCTCATGTTATCCTATGATATTAAAGCCATGTATTTATATTTTAAAAGTATTTTTAAAAAATTTTAAAATTAATTTTTTTTTATTTTAAATTAATTTTTTTATATATTTTTTCAAATCATTTTAATGTGCTAATATCAAAAATAATTTTTTAAAAATAAAAAAAATATTATATTAATATATTTCCAAGTGAAAAATATTTTAAAAAACAACTACAACCACATTCTCAAACATGAATTTGTTAAAACTAGGTGGTGGCATAACTTAATTTTTTTAGGGCATGTAAAAATAACTAGAGTATTTTCAAAAACATTTTTTACTTTAAAATATTTTTCATATTATTTTCTACATAGTCAAATTAAAATCATTTCAAAAAATTAAAAAATATATTTTTAATATATTTAAAAAAAAACAAATATATTTTTGAAACAAAACTAAACACAGTTTGAAACGATCAACCAAGCACCTACTCGGGACCAGCAATAGTGCAATTAGATTCCAAGATTCAAAGGCATATCCCTAAATTACTTGATACATTTCAATGCAGTGAGCTGGCTTTTATTTATTTATTATAATTTCAACAATATTCGTCTTTCAACTACCATGGATCTTTCCACACTAATCCCTCCAGGTACTTCATTATGCACCTTGAATCAATTGACAAAAAGGTAAGAAACTACTGAGTCATTGCTTTCCTGATGAACAAACGAAAGTATAACATCGAAACTAACTTCTCGAGATAGAAATTGTGGTTAGAGTGAACAAAATGTTTTTTATTTAAAATTATATTAAAATAATATATTTTTTTATTTTTTAAAAATTATTTTTAACATTAATATACCAAAATAATTTGAAAATACCAAAAAAATTTTAATTTAAAATAATAAAAAAAATTTTAATTTTTTTAAAAATATTTTCAAAACATATAAACAAATAGACAAAAATCTTATATTAACATGAGATAATGATTATTATTATTTTTTTTGAAAAAGTAAAGGGACGAGAATTCAAGGAGTACTAGCTTTGATACCCGCGCGATGCCGCGGGTCATTTTTTTTGTATAAAAAATATTAAAAAAAATTTTTAAAAAAATCTTGGGTTTTTCTGCAAATTTATACCAAAAAATCTTGAATTTGGCTGCAACACCTGACCTAAGAGTAATATTTATAATATTAATAATAAAATTAAACTTGCATGACCCAAGTTTAAGTGAGCCTGACTATAACACCGGACCCAATAATATTGGATGTGGGTCCGACTATAAGGTCGTGTCATAAAAGTGTGATAATTAAATAGATTAATTTAAAAAAACAAAGAAAAAAAATCAACAGAAAGGAAAAAACTAATGAAGAAAAAGAAAAATAAAAAGAAAAAGAAATTGAATTAATTGGGTTAACCCTTTAAACCAGGTTATCCCGTAAAACCTGGGATTTGCGTCATGAAAGTTTGATAACTAAAATAAAAATAAAAATGACGGGTTTACCCAGAATTAACCGGGTTAACCCATCAAACCAGGTTAACCCGTCAAGCCCAGGATATGTGTCATGAAAGTCTAAATGAAAAAAATAACTCGTCAAATCAGGTTAACCCATCAAACTCGAGATTCGTATCATGAAAATATGATAACTAAATAAAAAAAATTTAACATTAACAAACTAAATCAAACAAAAAAAATTCATTAAAAAAAATTAAAAAGAAAAAACAAAAGAAAAAAACAGTCATATAATATAATAATAATTATAATGAAAAAACGCGGGGAAAGCTAAAGCTAAAGCTAAATTCTCAACCAACTATGAAAAAACGCGGGGAAAGCTAAAGCTAAAGCTAAATTCTCAACCAACTCAATATTAAAAAAATAAATTTAACAAAGATAATTTAAAAAATAAACATGTGGGGAAAACACTGCAGCCAAACAAAAATCATGCAAGGGAAACACTGTAGTAATCCATAGTGTTTTTTTTTTCTTTTTTGAAAAAGCTATAAAGCTAAGTTCTCAACCAGCTTAATATATATAAAAAACCGAAATCCGTGTAATGAAAGTATAATAACTAAATTAATTTTTTTTTCACATTAACAAACTAAATTAAACAAAAAAAAATCATTAAAAGAAAAAAAAACACAAAGAAAAAAGCAAAAAAAAAAAAGCCAATGGGCAAAAAAAAAAATGAAATCGAGTGTTTCACTGTGTGCACAGTGATACATTATATGTAAAAAATAGAAGAAATAAAAGCGAGGAAAAAAAAAAAACAAAGCTGCTATAGTGAAAAACTCACACGTTAAAAAAAACATGTAAAAAAAACAGCTAAAGTAAAAAAACATTAAAAAAAAACAAAAACAAAAGCAAAAGAAAAAAAAACTGCTACAGAAAAAAAACCAAAAACAAAAAAAAATTCCCACATAAGAAAAAAAAAAACTGTAAAAAAAAAAAAAAAAAGCTTAAATGAGTAAAAGGCATGGGGAAGCTACAGTAGTTTCCCCACGCCTTTTAGTATATTACTTAATATTTGACTTTAGGACTCAATTTTTATTAACACGAGCAACAAAAAGGGTAATAAAGCAACTATTTCTTTATAGTTTTATTATCGATGAAGAAACTATACAAATAATTACCAAGAACATTAAATAATATTGTTTATGAAGCTCTAGAAATTCAACTAGTCTAGTAATAGAATATCCAGGTTGAATAATCAGTTAATTAATTGCTTCCAGCAATCTTAGCTATTTTTTCTAATTAAAATAGCCGATAACTTATATTTGGTGTTTGGTAGGCCAAAATAGCTTGTGACTAATACTTGCAAAAGATCTTTTCTAATAGAGATGGAGACTCTCCGATACTTAAATAAGTATTTTTTTAGAGAGAGAAAGTACAAGAATATTCTAAAGAAAGATGTTTTGAAAATATACATGGAATAGAGAATGAAGATTATGAACCTTTGTTCTAAAGATCTTATTGTGTATTTATAGCTCGTGAGTCTTTTTTTTTTGTGAAGAGAAGGGTATATAGTGTAATCTTACCTTGATAGTATTTAGTGAATGATAAATATCCCTTACATCTATGTTAATATTTGATAGAAATATGGTGGGTCTTTGTAGGACTTTTATATACATAAAAGGTGTAGAGAGATTAGGATTCAAAACATCAAATGTACCTAAATCCATGGAAGCTGAGTTCTTCCCCATTGTTAGACCTATGAAGGTTAGTCATTACTTTAGACGCGTCGAGGAAGGATGATCATTCCCTTGGACTTGGCTAACTGCCAAGTCTAAGTGCCTCGAGTTTGACATGTTTGCTACACCCACATGTTAGGGGAGGATGATTATTCCCTTAAACTTAGTTAACTACCAAATCCAAGTGTTTTCTAACATGTTTGCCAAACAAGCGTTACATTGAACTTGGTTGACTGTCAAATTTAAGTACTTTAGGTCTGACATGTTTGTCAGACTTATATTATCTCATTCCCTTGAGCGTGCTAAAGGAGGATGATCATTTTATTGGGTGTGCCAAGGGAGGATGATCATTATCTTGGACGTGGAGGACTGTCAAGTCCAAGTGTCTTGGATCTGATGTGTTTGACAGACTCACATTACCTCATTTTCTTGGGCATACCAAGAAAGGATGATCATTTTCTTAGGTGTTCCAAGAAAGGACGAGCATTCCCATTGATGTATAAAGGGCTTGACACACTACCAAACTCAATAGCGTTTGGGTGTGGAGACACCAAACCCAACGTGCTAGGGCTTGATAGAATGCTGGGTCTGGTGTGGCTAGGCTTGGTACACTGCCATGCCCCCACTTAAGGTATGTCTAAGAAAAGATGATCATGTGAGTTTTTTTAGGCCCGTTAAAAATAGATTTATCAAATTTTATTTGATTTCAACTTAAATTTAATTTTTAAATGATATCTTGATTAAGTAATATATTGATTGATCGATTAATTAATTAAATCTTCCTGGTATTAATTTATAGATAGATTTAAATGCATGTAGTTTGCAGAGAAATGCCATGAGAGGACTCGAAGAACTAGCAAAAGCAAATCCTGGAACGACTACCTTTAATTTTGCCTTGGTCCATCGCATACTTTGTCAACCACATAGTTTTTTTTATTCAAGATCATATAATAAGATGTCACTCTCAATTAATTACTTAGAACAAGGAATTAATTACTCTTAAGAAGTAAAACAAATTTAAGTCTATCCCTCCTCTCCCTCAAGTCCATCTCTCTCAAAGTCCATTTCGTGAGTCACGTCGGCTGCTGACCTTCGTAGGTACAGAAATGCCGTGTCTACCGATCCCAATTCCCCAACACAATTACTTCTGCAAGCCGAGCTCTACTAGAGTTTCAACCTTGTGTTTTTTGATGTTGACTTATGTCTGGTTTTATTTATGTTATTAATTTGGACTCGAATACAAAATAAAATTGTTAGATGTATCTCGACGGCTTATTAAAAAAGACTCAGTCAATGAATTAAATAATTAATTTACTGGTCAAACAATATTGTTTCTTTTTTATAAAAAAATCTTTTTGAATTTTACATGAATAGATCAACTCAACTACCAATTAAATTCAGATTCATAAATTTTTAAAACCAACCAATCAAATTAACCTAAGTTTAATAATAACGATCACTATAATTAATTATTCTAGAAATATTAATTTGAATATGAATGTCTTGTTTAAAGTTTACTTGAAAGAGTATTTGTTTTTATAGTTAAACTTGTCTTTTTAAATTAATATAATATTAAAATTTTATTTCTCAATTATTTTAATAAATTAATATAAAAATATTATATATTTTTAATTATTACATAAAATATATAAAGTGTTTGAAAGAATGATATCAGTTATTAAAATAATATTTTTGAAAAAAAAAAACAATAGAAAAAGATTAAAAAATAAAAAAAAAATTTAAATTAATAAAAAAAGTCCCAGCCAAACATATTTTATGCACGGGCAGACTTGACTTTTAAAACCCAAAACAGAGTTTAAACTCAGCAAGTCAGATCCTAATATCCCCGCAAATCCTCAGTTTTGACAAAAAGGTTGGTGCAGCAGCAACGACGAAGTAACCTAAGAAGTGCGTCTCTCCGAGAGGCTTAACAGCTAGCAACGATTACTTACATCGGTCACATGAAGCTTTCAGGCACTTTCATTTCCTTCCTCTCCAAGCCTCCCAAATGCCTTTCTTTTCAAAAACTCCCTCCTCTTCTATGCCATCATCTCCCTCTGTTTCTTCCACAAAAGATAACAGCAACAACTGCAGTAACACTACTGGTACTTCCTGGATTAACCGTGGCCAATCTTTTATGCTCAAGAAGATGGAACGGCAGAGGAAGCCTAGGCCTGTCAGTGAGCAGGACCTTGGCTCGAATTTAACCGACCGACCAAATTCTCCGTCTGGTGACCCTGATTCTGCCAAAAAGTCCCGGTCTCCTAGCGGGACGGACCACTTCTCTTCGGTGGCCGTCCCGCATCCATTGCCAGTACCTGAATCACGTTTGACTAGGAGACAGGAGCCGTCGGGTTCGATTTTGGGCCATGGTCATCTCGGCTCACCCGAAGAAGGGCCGAACCATGTGTTAAGGAGGTAAGATCATTTTGTTTTTGTTTTTTATTTTTTCAATTTGGTGGTAAAAAATGGTAGAAGGCAGTTGCATCAAATCAATCACAAGCAAGATAAATACTTCTGCTCTCTGCGTTCTTTCTTTCTTTTGTTGCTGCTGTTTTTTTAAGTTATTGCCTCAGATTCAAGTCACCCCCTTGTAATCAAGAACACAAAAAAGTGATCAAACTATAGGCCTTGACTGCAAGGAAAAGGCTAATTAGTCGTTTGAATATATGCACATCCCCTCTCCAAATTATCAATGACAACAAATTTGAATAATGGATATAAAGATAGATATTGAGACAAATGAAATCTAAGGTAATGGATACATGCGGCAATTGTTATGATATATACTTAAGGATAATGTGATCAGATTCTGCTTTGTGTTCCGGGAATAATGTCTATGGGGTAATCTATTATGACGAGGTTAGGATTTGGAGGCAATCTTTAGAAACCTAAATATCGTGACATTGTCTGGTTCTGCTGTGTTGTGTCACAAATTTTTTGTATGTTAAGTTGCATAGGGAATGGCTTGCTCCGCGTATATTACTATGTTGATCTGCTCTATTGATTCGGCTATGGACCATCAGGAAAAACACCGATCACATTGCTACAAAATTTGTCAAACCTTCAAGCAATTTTCGTCAGAGGTTCTCTCAGCACGCAAATCTTGACAGCACTAGTAGTGACTTAAGACTGAAAATTCAGGCCAGAAGTGCCCCGACAAGTGGTTTCTCAAGTCCTTCTGCCAGTCCATTACGATCAAATGCCACGGATCTTTTTGCTTCTCATGTTGCCACTGAATTGACTAAATCTCCAGGGAATAGTAACAGGGTACTGTCTCATGATCTAAATATCGAAGGTGCAAATTACAAGTCTAGTTTGATTTCTTCTCCTAGGAGTGCTCCAATAAGTGGACTCCCAAGTCCTGCTACTGTTAGCCCAAAAAGATCATACACTGGAGATTTTTTACCTTCTTTCGTGGCTTCTCAAGAATCGCAGGTTCGGTCATCTTTGAAGATTCCTGACTTGGGTAGGCTTGCAATCCATTCTTCACAAGTGCCACCAGTTAAAACTGTGTTTAGTCCTGATCATTCTCCACTTCGCAGCCCAACATTACAAAGTCCCTGTGTCGACCTTGAAAATAAATTTTATTTTCGATCACCTCATAAATTGCTTCAGGGAAGTTCTAAGGAGTGGCCTGAAAACAGTCGTGTAAGTGCTCACCCGTTTCCTCTTTCCCGGTTTCCTCCTCGTCATCCATTGCCTCTTCCTCCTGGAGCTGCACCACCACAATCATCCATGCCATCCCCACCTACTATCATCCATAACACATTAGAAAAACTAAATGAACCATTAAGAAAAAATCAGTGGGTGAAAGGAAAACTTATTGGATCTGGTACATATGGAAGAGTTTATATGGGAACCAACAGGTAAGCTAGTAGTTCTGAAGCTTTTGTGCTTCTTGTTTCTTGATTTTCTGCTTCTGTGAAAATTAATTGGTTGCTTTTATTTGACAGAGTGACTGGAGCCTCATGTGCAATGAAGGAAGTTGATATCATCCCCGATGATCCAAAATCTGCTGAATGTATAAAGCAGCTGGAGCAGGTTATCTTTGGAGTTCCTTATAGGCATTTTATCAATTTCAATTCACCATATCCATCCTTATAATTGCAAATATTGAGGACAAATGCAGAAGTGGCATCTAATCAAGTTGATTGGGGATTCTATTTTCATTGTTTCCAGGAAATCAGAGTTCTACGTGATCTAAAGCATCCAAATATAGTGCAATATTATGGCTGTGAGATCGTGAGTATTCCCTTGTCCCATCTACTAATTTATCAGTTTAATTTGAGTTCCTATAAGTTTCTTCTCGTTTGATGATTTAGGGAGCGTTTTGTTGTGTCCAGGTTGATGATCAATTTTACATATATTTGGAGTATATCAATCCAGGATCGATCAATAAGTATGTTCGTGAACATTGCGGACATATGACAGAATCTATAGTCCGCAATTTCACTCGCCATATTCTCTCTGGATTGGCTTATTTGCACAGTAAAAAGACGGTCCACAGGTGGGTGATTCATGTTTGACGAAGAATAAAAATGAACTCCGTTAACAGGCAGTTATCACACTAGGCCAAATGTCTTTCAATAAATTGTGAAAAAAATAGAATCTTGCGAAGAGCCACGCCATTATCATCCATAGCCATGCTTAGAAAGAGAATAATACATGATTGTTGGACTAAGAACTCTGAATGGAAGCATGATGTGTGTCTGTCATAAAAGTTGAGGTTTTTTTCCTGCTGTGCAGTTTTAATAATTTGCACAATTATGATCTGCAGAGACATTAAAGGTGCAAATTTGCTTGTTGACGCCTCAGGAGTTGTTAAGCTCACAGATTTTGGGACGGCAAAACATGTGAGTTTTGAATAACTTTGGCTACTTTGTAGGGTTCTAATTACAAATTTTGCACTTTTCTCACCGTGGTTGTTTGTTTCTGTGCAGCTTACAGGACTATCGTATGAATTGTCCTTGAAGGGCAGTCCACACTGGATGGCTCCAGAGGTACTTCATGATGAAATTATTTATAGATACTTACCTTATGTGTGTGCTTACATGGCTTATTGATGCATTTTCTTTGAACCCATTCTTTTATTCAGGTCATTAAAGCTGTAATGCTGAAAAGTGGCAATCCTGAACTTGCTTTTGCTGTTGATACGTGGAGTCTGGGTTGCACCATCATTGAGATGTTTACTGGAAAACCTCCATGGGGTGACCTTCAGGGGGTGAGCTCGTAAATATAATTTACTCCCCTTAATTGTTCACAACCCAGGTTTTTGAAAATTAGAAAGATACCTATGGTCACATTGCTAAGTGTATATTCAACTTTTGGTTGAATTTGGAATATAAGGAAATAACATTTTCATTGGAAATTTTGTTTTTCTTTTTTCTTTTATATTGCTAATCCTTCATTCTTTGCTTTCCAAGAATGGCTAGATCTGCACTCATTTTTGAGCATGCATTTAAGGTACTAGGTCTTGCAGCATTTGGCCTAATTCCTTTGGAGAGCATGTGCTTGGTCTCTCGACAGGGGTGCATTACCTTCCAATGTTATATGATTGCTCTTTCGACATGACCTTTAGTAAAAGATTACTATTTCTTAAGTAATCTAGGGAGAAAGCAATTTCTCTGAAAACTACTCATCACTGTTTCTCCTTGCTAATTTCGACTTAGCTTGTAGTGGAAAATAGCTAATATTCTTTGAAGAATAAGATATTGCATCATGGATGTCCTGATTTAACAGGATAGGAGAGCCTGGTAATAGAATCCTGAAACTGTATCTATTATTCGATCCTTGACCAAAACACCTCTCTTTCCTGGTTGTGATCGATTGACTTTTTGATCAAACAACAAAACATACTGGTTTATCATGTTTGCACATTAGTTCTTGATTGGTTCCTTGCTTTGTTTGTCCTCTTAAGCATCGAAGAGGAAGTATAAGCTCATTTGTTCTTCATTTCTTCAACTCGAGGATTTCATTTATGTTCTGATTCAGAATTTTGATGCAATGATTGGTACATATCAGGCTCAAGCTATGTTCAAGATATTGAATAAAGATCCACCTATGCCTGAAACCTTGTCACCGGAGGGAAAAGATTTCCTTCGTCGTTGCTTTCGAAGGAATCCAGCGGAGCGTCCATCAGCTATGATGCTACTTGAGCATCCTTTCGTGTGCAAGTCAAGTGATCTTAATGTGTCAGCAAGCAGAGAAGCAATACCTGCAGTGAACCTTGAGGTGAGCATCAGATACTAGTTCTTTAATCTATTGATCTAAAAGAATTTCATTATAACCTAAAAGTGTGCACAAAATTATTATGCTAGTTGTTTGGGGTGCCTTTTGTAGGATAATTCACAGAGTTTGAGAGACCGCACCGCAGAAAATGATGTGTCGCCAACCTCCCCAGACATGCGGATGAGGAACCATCGACTGCCAAGTAGCAGGTAATGTATTTATTTGCAATCACTACTAGCAAAATATTTACTTATGAACTTCACTCTCCGGTTGCTAGTTTCATAGATTATAATTATTTTTCTTTTTGTGATTGTACACCCACAGCCAGACCAGTCAGCAAAGCCATGCTTACACATTCAACTGTGCTGCAACTTCTCATCACCCACCTTGTTCAACACTCGAAGCTCGCCCTTATCTATCGGCAGCACAACTAGTTCATGGTTCACATAATTTCATCTCTTCTTCAAATGTTTCTAGCAATGTGCATTTAAGGAGTCATGGAAGGGAAATTCCACATATCTGAATCATGTATTGATTGTCATGAGATAAGAAAGCAAGGTAGAAGCAAAGCTGCAAAGCTGCAAAGGTCCAATGGAGATTATCAGATTGCCATTAGAACATCTGGTGACTCACATTTGATTGGAGGTTCGATATATTATTTCTGAAAACCTCCTGAAAATATTTCCTCATTCTTTGTTAGGTTTAGTGTTTATATAAATATAAAGGATTTGTGATTCAGAGGATGATTGATGTATATAGAAATAGTGTACAACAATGTAACAGAAAAAAAGTTTAGAAGAAATGCATTGATTATTTGTAAGCATGTTTGGTGAAAATAACTACATTTTTTAGACCAATTGTAGATTATAATCACAGGTATCTTCTTTTTCCCAGATTTTGATTCGCTTAACTATTCTTGGTTCAGCTGGTTATTTTTTAATACCATGTAATAAATGAAATTTGTTGGCATAGTTGTCATTTCTAGCTTGGAGACTAACTTGGGAAAAAAGGCTTTGGTTATCAAATCATCAAGTTAATTCATAGGCTAACCGGTTCAGCTTGAGTTAATGTTTTTTGAGATTCAACTTAAAACCTAGCTCTCGATGTAGGTTTTGAATCTCAAGATCTAATCTACTAGGTTAGTGCAGGTTTAATGACTATATTTTGGTATCTCTTAAGGCTTAATAACGAGGAAGTGTCCCTTCATAAATGTCTAGATGACTTGGAATAAATTATCTTTGAACATTCACCACGTAGGTCAGATTCCTGTTTAGGCCGACATTGTTACTGTTCTTGACCACCTTTCTGCCAGTGGAACGAATTCTACTCTCTGCTTGTCTATCTTTTTTCTTTTTGGATGAATGAGAATTATCATTGTCTTGCTGAAACCCATCTATGTTCATTCTTGTAACTCGTGAAAATATTAAAGACAGAACCCGTTTTGGTTTCCTATGAATTATTAAAGACAGAACTCGTGAAAATATTGAAGACAGAACTGCAGTGCGAGGCATGAGAGTGTTTATTGGAGGGAATTGTCAAAGGTATAAATGTATGTGTATGTGTATGTGTATGTGCAAGGGATGGTCGTTGAGATGGATAAAGAAGTTTTGCTTTTACTTGCTGATCAACTAGCTACTGCACCACATGTTCGTAGAGAGGGTGCTATTCTAAATTTTCCAACTTGTTTATCTGAAATACTTCAACTTACACAATTAGATTTTGATGTTAACTGATGAGAGCCGTGACAAGGTTTTTCTCTAACTGTTTGTTCATATTTCAGATATACATGCAGAGTATCATATCGTATACTCTATTCAAAGCTTGAACTTTCTTTGGTTTGCCTGATGATTGAGTCATGAACTCCAACAAGAATTTGAAGTCGGGCATTGCTAGATAGTCTTACACTAGTTGACGTTGGGTGGCCGAAATTTGAAAATGATGATCTCCCATGATAGCCCAATATGCTTATATTTGGCATCTCGAACTTCCGTACTTACCTTTTCTCAGAAGTAGAGAAATGCAAAATTGTAATGTTCAGTAGACTCAACCAGGGTAATTGTGTTTTGGTGTTATTTTAAGTTGTCCTTGATCCATACGATTCGATTATTTGGTGCTCGATTCATCATCCACACTAAAGTCCAAGACGAAGGTTGGGTGCCTGACAAAACGATTTTTACTAATGAAAGGATCCTCGAAACACAAGGTAAATTCTACTGTGCTGGTACCAGCGCTTGAGCCCTTGTTCAGAGGCTTTGGAACCACAAGGCCGGGGGATCGACTGTTCTGGACAAACCATGTCTGCTTTCATAATTCTTGGGGCCAATGGTTAAGCAGAAAGCATGGAGAAGGAGGAGCTTGTCCTCTCATAACCGCAAGCAACGGACACAGCTTTAAAATGTGCATCGTCACATCTTTAGGTAGACTGCACGTCCAATAGCTTCCTGCTTGCGAGAACGATGACTGGTTTCTGTCAAACTAATAACATCCTGGGGGCGTTTTCCGTAAAGAAATGGGCGGTCAAATGTTCATGAAATTTATGAGTGTTGCTATGGAATATTTATTCCGTTCATTATTTTCTCGGCGGAGCATACCTACCATGAATTTCAGAACGTGATCTGGTCTTCTGACAATGAGGTACTGGTGGTAATCAATTGAACCTCACTTTCGATTGCACTGGTGGTGGTGGACCATCGGCGGCTATCAAATCCATTTTGATTTTTGACAAGGGCAATTACCGAGAGGCTAGTTTCTTGGGTCGTATGGCCCATCTCACATTGCCAATCGGGCCGGCTCCCTGTTAAGGGCTAATCGGACGGCATTTGAGAACGGTCATTTAGTATCGAGGATTACTGTTATCAATCTGAACATTAGTCATGCTTGAAGTTCCTCGCTGCCGAACGAGGAAGAACGTCCAATAGCATAGGGTTTCTAGCTTGGCACCAGCCTTTTTCTCTTGGGAAGAGATTATAGGGTAGATTCTCCAAGTGAAAGATAGCCTTCTAAATTAATATTTTTAGAGCTTGTCTGGTATGATTTTTTGTTTTTTGTTTCCGAAACGAAAATTGTGTTTGCTTTAAAATATTAAAATACAATTAACTAGCTTTTCAAATTCATTTACAAAAATAAATAATTTTATTTTAATGATACCGTATTGTTTCAATTTGAGAAAAAAGAATTCAAGCCATTGGATCGGTCAGGAGTTAAATAAAAATTAATTTTTTTTATTAAAATAATATCATTTTATTATTTTAAAAAAATCCTTGAAATTGATTTGTTCAAGATTGAATTTGGCTAATTAATCTGGTTATTAAACATTTGATATATAATATTAATATTTAACCTAAAACCCAGTTCTAAGTAACGAAATTTTCCAAATCAATCTATAATAATAACAACTTTGCAATTGTATATTTAAAAGAAAAGTACCGGGTCTTTTTTTTAAATATGTTTTTAGGAATGAAAGAGGGTTCATCAATGTGGGCTAGTGTGGGCTATGGAGTTATAGTGTGCATGCACAATGTGCTAGGGAGTGGAACTTTGAATTTGAAATTGAAAATGGCTGAGGTTGTTTTGTTTTTCATGGCATCTTATTTACGGCACTGGTTTTCTAAAACTTATTTTTCTTGTTTATTTATGGGTAATAAAATTAATTAATAATTTTTTTTTTCAGTCAAGTAAAAATTTAGTTTGCTTTTTTTTTTAAATATTTTTCTTTTATTTTTGATAAAAAAACACTTTTTAAAATTATAAAAAAAATTTAAAACTATATTTTTATTAAAGTTTGAACATTAATCTTTAAAATTTAAAACTATATTTTTGTTTTGATTTTTTTTCCAATTTAGTCTTTTAGAATTTGATTTGATTTTTATATTAGTTTTGATTTTTATTTTTTTAATTGTTATTTATTTTCTTAAAATTACTTTCAAAAAGAGAGAGAGAGCGCTCTTCCAGCGAAGAAAAGGGGCTTAAAGCAACAGAGTTGTCGTGCATAAGCTCGCAGACGTTTTTATGAAAAGAGCTTGTCTAGAAAAAGGTCCTGGACTTTTTACTCAGTCACTTCCTTCAGATTCCCTGACTTTTCTGATTACTTTCTCCTTTTCCCTTTGTCCTTTTACCGTCCCAAGGTTCTTTACTCCATTTTTGTACCTATAAAACAGGGAAACTCATGACCTATGCCACTCTCTCTTTTGTTTGAATTATTTAGACAGTCTCTCTCCCTCTCAGTCTCTTGAGACCAGTAAAATGGTATTCGTTTCGTTTAAAGCTTTAAAGCTCCGCTACATTGAGCCCATTTGTGCTTCCTAGTTCCTTCTCTATCTAGTCTTTTCTCTACCAGTAAACTTCAAGCTACATGTCGATGGTACCACTCGGTTATAGCTCAAGAGATTCAGCTCAAAAGATCCTGCTCTTTCGTGTTTGAGAAGCTCGAAAATCCGTTAGGTTTTGTTTCTTTTCAAGAGCTGTTAACTATTCGAAAACAAGACACTCAGGTTCTTTATCTGTGCAGTGTTTTTTCCTCCATGTCCCCTCGCATTTTCAAGTTTAAATCTTTTCGAAACCCAAGTCTATTTTCACTGATTTAAAGCGTTTCTCTTTCAAGTTTCATAAGAAGCATTTCGAGGGTAGCTAGCTAAAAATGTCAGTGCTGTTAGACCAGCAACCACCACCAATGTCTGTAACCCCGCAATCTTTCAACACCTACTCAACGCACGCTTCAATTGGTCCGGCTATTGCAGTACTTGTAGTGATCATGGTCTTTGGTGTACTTGCTGTTATGGTTGGAAGGCTCTGCTCGGGAAGGAGAATCATGGGTTATGGCCAGTACGATATGGAGAGTTGGGCAGAGGTAAAATGTTCTTCCTGCATTGATGGAAGGATTAGCCCCCCACTTTCGAGGTCAGGTGTGCCCGCCGCCTCTAGTTCAGCCTCGACGCCTGCCCAAACCCATCAAGAAACCAAGCAAGAAGAGCAATCTCCTCAACACCCACCTGAAAATCTTGATTCTTAAACGTGGAAGGTTTGACTTATTACTTGAATGTATGTGTTGGAGCATTGCTGCTTATGAACTGTAACGATGAGCACATTTTGTGACTCTTGGATGTCATTGTATATCGAAGGAAAATTGCTGTTGCTTCGGTAGTGGCACCATTTTTCTGGGCGAAAATTATCTCGTTGAGGAAGATTAGTATCCATTTGTTTTGCCCCTTGTTGTAGTCTCAAGAAGATTTGACTTGCATTCCATTCCCACTCTAACTTATTCCTTTTGCCTACTAAAGTGAGAAATGGCTTTATTCCAGTGTCTTATGCATATGATAATTTATTCTTTGAATTTATGTATCATTATTGCTTACGAATTATGACCAAGAGTACATTATGAGATGTTGACATTACTGAGGAGGCCACATGGGTTGACATAAATTACTCTTTGCTTCGGCCTTGGCACCTTTTTGTGGTGGATTACTCGCTTCCCTTCATGATATGGAATCGAAAATCAGGAGAATTGAGGTTTTCTTTTACCTTGTTCACTGTTATAGTTTTAAGAAGATTTAGCATACATTCCATTTCCGCTAAAAATTGTGTTCTTTCCCCACGAAAGCACAAACATTAGCCTCCATCACAAAATCCCATCCCAGGAACCAAAGGATCTGCTCAGATTCAGAGCACAAGGGTTTCAACCCAAACAGTGGAAACTGGCAGTTCACATTTATTTAGTACAAGGTTATTTTAACTAGTGAATTAGATTCTAAGAATTTCCAACATAAATCCTGTGGCACTGGATACATAGTTTTCGTCCCTTAATCTCTTCGTATTTCTGATTCTTACCGTTACCTAATCAGCTTACTAACTCCAAAAAGTCCTTCACTCTTGCTCCCATGCAATGAGAAGAAACAAGTACGCTTTCCTAAGATAAACAAACCAGTCTTCGGAGGCCGGTGAATTTGTTTTGCTAAAGGACAGAAGCCCCACGGGAAAACAAGGAAGCCAACTTGGCAGAAGGTGTTCTTAAGGTTTTTTCAACAACAAGAATATTAATTAATGAATGTCTGCTATCATTTTGTGCTCGTGCCTGGCTTTCCTCAAATTGACTGGTCCAACATCCGCCAGTTCACTTGAAAGTCTACAACACTAAAGACCTACGAAAGCAAACACGGGGTTAGTGACTTGCTGGAACCCCGCCAGTATTGAAGCAATATGATCAACACAATTCTAGGACCAGCTGTCTGGTGTATTGTTTGTACTATATCTATTATATTAGGGTCCATTATACAAAACCCATTAGGGTTAGCCAGGGTTAGCTGTCCACATCTCTATATATATGTAATATACATATGCATATTTATTATTAAAGTGAGTACACAACAACAACTATCAAGATTATAGCTCATTATTCTATTAGAATTATGCGTGATCATATTGCTTCGATAGCCGGAACAAGAAAGCTATAGCTAATATACTTGTAACAACAAAAACTATGGCTGTTCATTGGGTTAAAGAAAAAAGAAGGAAAGAAAAGGATGCATTACTGTAGTTGCTGATGTTCAAACTTGTATTGGTGTAGGCATACAATCATCTTCCTGTGGCTGTTCACCAATCTAGACACTAAATTATCCTTGTCTATGCATTGTAATTCAAAAATGTATCTCGTGTAAACTTACATGGTAATTTTATCTGTTCTGAACACAAAATATAGTCAGCCACTATTATTCTGTGCCCGTTTTATTTTGAGAAGATGAGAGAGGCCAGCAACTACATGTAGTCGACTGCTTGGAATTCCTGTCTTTGCCAGTGCCCTCCCATTTTGGTCCAGCAGAACAAAGCAAGGGACGTATTTTATGTCATAATGAAGTAGCTGCAGACAAACAATAAAATGTAATCAGCCACCACATCATAGCAAACTAACGCCAATTCAAGTCTTAGAGATTACAGCAGGTTAAAAACTTCAAAAAGCAGAAGAACTGCTAAGCGTATTGATATTTGTTTGTGTTGTGGGGTAGTCTCATCATCAAGTCAAAATTCCACTAGCTCAACTGCAGGCTTATGATGGTGAAGGTTTATGGTAGCAAAAGGTGTTATGATAGCAAGATGGTTAGTAGATGAAGATGAGACAGAAACAGTATATAGAAGTTTGTGGATGCAATGAAAAGGGCCATCAAGAAGTTTTGACAACCAGCTATGCAATAAACTCCAAAGAATGTAATTCTCAGAAGCAGCTTTCTCTGACTCCTGACCTACACCTCCAACTATGTAAGATGTTGATCAAAGCAGTAGGTAAGAAGACCACCATATCTTAATGTCACAACCTATAAGATCATTGCATAACTCTATTCGTTCAATGCTGTTTTACTTTTAATCATTATCTAAAATGCCAAGAATCCTAAAATTACAAGCAACACAATAAAATTAGATCCCGGAGTTCTGTTTCTGCTTGCCACAGAGAGATCACAGAGCCATCCGTGTGGCAATGGGCAATGATCAAATCTAAAAGCTCCATCACATAACAAAACAATGTTATTGTTGCTCACAAAGCAGAATTGGAAAAAACTAAATAACAGCACCAATTAGAGAATTCCTCATTTTAAACTTGAGATTTTCAAATTCCCACTTTTTACAACAATATAATCAGGTGGTGAGTGCAATACCTCAGGCAGCCATTTATCGTTCTCTGCATCTGCCATGACAACATTGAGCCAACTTGAGTTTCTACCCTCTACCTCCAGGACAAAATTAAGCAAAGAGTTGCACAACCTGCATCTAGGCGAATAAAACTCAAGCACCGTAGCCTCTTTACCACTTGCCAGTGCCGAGGCAAATGCTCTTTGCTCTGCTTCTCCTTGCTCTTCAGGAGTCAAGAACCTTTTTTTATTCTTCAAAAAGTTATCTTGGCCAGTTCTCGCACCCAGATTGATAGGATTAAAATTATTGATCCAAGAATTAGAGGATTCTGAAATCGAGTTCAACGAATTAAGCGCAACGGATCCCAGACTCTGCAAGGACCTGAACAGCCAAGGACTTTCAAAGGTGCAGGCTTTCCCATTTTTCGCGTGTCGATCAACATCCCACGGCCATTTCAGACAAAACAAAGGTTTTTTAGTAACAGGGTCCATTTTCACCTGATTCTTTTCCGGGGTTACAGAACCTAAGCACCAAGACTTTTCAGAACCCAACACTGAAACAAGTACTAGATTTACTGCATGGTATAAACAACTAAGACAGTGAGACAACATGCAGACAAGTACTAAGATTACAAAGTTAAGTATGCAATAAGCCTTAAAGGTTCCTTTAAAGACCAAAAACCACCAAGCATAAACCCTAAGCTAAAATTAACATATTGGAGCTTCAAAGAATTAAACTTTGATAAAAATTTAAAACAGATTGGTGTGTCTGGATCCATACACATACCTTCTGGGTTTTCCAATTGGCATTAAACAAAGAAAATTCTGTATGAGAGAGTGAGAGGAAGAGATGATGTAACAAGCCAAAGCAAGCACTCACCGAGGACAAAGAAATGGCACAGTAGCCATGATAGATGGCAGCAAGAGAACAATGCACATATTGGGCTGTGATCTAACTGTGGGCTAAGCTTGGATTTCACACAGGCCTGCTTTCGCACTAACAATAGAAGTAACTTCTATTTATGTCAAATATTTATTTATATTCTACTTGTTTTTTTCTAAAACAATATTCTTTAATTTTCGTACTCTACAAATTCGTTCCACTAATCCTTTTCTGATTTCTTTAATTAATCAAGCTAAATTATTTCAATATTAAATATTAATTATGCTTATTGATGTGATATTATCAAATACTTTACATTTATGAGATATATGAGATATTAAAATAAAAAAGATTATACACTCTGAATATAAAGTTTTTTTATTCAAGCTTATTTTTTCCTAAGCTCCCATATGTTGATTTTAGCTTAGGGTTTATACTTTATACCAATACTTGAAGATAACCACGGTACGTGGTTTAGTTTATTTCTATTGCTGCCATTCAAAATCAGTGACGAGGTGGGGCTGGTGCTGCAAAGAATTTCATCGTCCCGGGATAGCATTGAGTGAGACTCGAAACAAGACTTGTACTTCATGGTTTTTGCATGACAAGAGAGGAAGTCAAGCTAGACATTCTCGAACTGAGACTCGAGTGGCTACTATTTTTGTTTTCTTATGTATGCCTAACTACTTGATGGATTAAATAAATCTGGCCTCAGATATGTAGCTGATACTTTCCTAGTGTGCCGTTAATGTAAAAGGGCCGATTTTGAAGAGCCCAGACAGGATAGTCAAGGCCCAACTACAAGTTTTCCGACCGAAACCCATCTACATTCTCAAAGTGAGGAGGAGTTGTTTTTGTTTGGCAATGCGAGTATGATCCGAAGAAGTCTTATAAATAGGTGATTCTGGCGACACTGTTCAAACCAAACGACCAATGCTTATTTTCCTGCTTTGAAGTGGTTAAATGTTGAAAATAAATCCTCAATGCCACCTTTTCAAGTCACATTAATGAAAACACATTTGATTTTTCAAAGTTTTGTAGGCTTCGAGAGAACCTCATTGACTAGAAATTAAAATGCCAGGCAAGTTGATGGGTTTTGGCTAATGAAGAAGCAATATAAGTTAGTCATTGTAGGTTTGGTAAATTTTCATTTACAAACTAGAAGTTTACTAAGCCATATTGTTATGATCAGGGTACCATTACGGTCACTGAAAAACAACTACTTCGAAAATTAACTCGTATAAAAAAATGTTGCAACCCTCCACCAAACACACTATATATATATAGTTTTTTATTAAATTTTGTTTTTGGCTAAGTGCCATAAAATATTGGACATGTAAATGCTTAATAAATCAAACTAATAATTCACATGTAAAAGTAAAAAATAAAGCTAAAATTAAACATTAAATTATAAAAATAATAAAAGATTCAGCATCAAATAATCAATTTTCTTATTATTTTATAGTCAACTTTCAAAACAACTTGGGATTTCTTTTCGGCTGTAATCTTACAATGATGGGTTGCCGAGTTGTGCTAATCCTACCTTTGATATTAGCCCACCTTCCAAGTAGTCTAGAAGCCCTTTCTATTTCTTCTTTGTTTTAGCAAAAATATGTTCTTAGTTAGAGAAAAATGGAAATGGAATGTCAACATTAAAAGACGGGCTTGTGAGTTCTAAGGCAGGAGGAGGCACCATAAATTTAATCAAATTATCTTGGAAGGCAATTGAACAGACATCTATCAGGCAAGAGGATGAAAGTTTTTCTTTTTCTTTCCCTCCTTTTGTGCAACTCGTCCTTCCCGATTACACTGGTGGATATTATGCAGAAAGAAGCATGCTAAAATCAAGCAGAAGTGTTTTTTATTCTTTAAAAGCAAACATTAACAGTGAAGCCATGATTGAACCTTCGAAAATTAGAACTCGGGAAATAGAAATCAATTCTCCTACCCAATCATGACAAAGTCCCAACACTTCTTTCAACACGCATAGGATTTTAGAAGAAAAATATGCATAAAAATCAATTCAATAATTTTCAGTTGCAGGGATTAAATTAAGACGATTAAGCAAGATTTAATCAGATT
Organism: Populus alba x Populus glandulosa; assembly: GCA_033617975.1. Taxonomy (NCBI): domain Eukaryota; kingdom Viridiplantae; phylum Streptophyta; class Magnoliopsida; order Malpighiales; family Salicaceae; genus Populus; species Populus alba x Populus glandulosa. The sequence continues at coordinate 2,124,128 of CM066156.1, read as the reverse complement.
TGTCCCTTAAATTTTATAGGAAGAATGCTGTAGGAGATATGCCTGCATCTAATTGAAAGAAAGTTAATAGTTTTTTTTTCCCTTTTTTATGATAAAGATATACTCGCATCAGTTTACATGTTAATTAAGACTAAGTTTATTCTTGAGTAATTATAAAAGCATCACCAACATATTAATTTGATGTGTTCGAATAAATTTAGTAAATATTTATGGATATTAATTAATTCTAATATTTAAACCCAAAAGATTAAGAAATAGGACAAATTTTTCTTAGGCGCTAGATCAAACTCGTGAGATTAAAGTTTGAATAATCTTATAGAATTGATGAAGAGTTTTGTTGTTATTAATTGGTTCGATCTAACCCGCATCCAAGCATATTTTTAACATTGAGGATTTTGAAAAGAGAAAAAAACACAGGAAAAAAATTTAACTTTTCAGTACAAATAAAGTTTTAAAATACGCATTATAAATAATTAAGAAAAAAAGGAATATATTTAACTCAATAGTATCATCAACTTAATTATTTTCAGTCATGACAATGGAATTGGTGGCTTATGAATCACACCACTAACCTCAATCCTCTGTTGTCCATACATGAAGTAGACAAGACATGAAGGGACCGAATAAAATGTAATGTCGAAATCGAGTTGAAATGCTAAAAAAACATGAATATTGTTGTAACCCATTTTTGGATACCCATGAAAAATAAAATAAATAGCCAAAAGAGGTTAGAAAAATAACAGAAGGCAGAAACGCTCGGAAAACAGTCAGAAAATTGGTCAAGGAATTTAAAAATACAAGGATTGAATTTTTGACAGTATATTCTTGGAGGATGAAAGCCCTATTGAGAAGGAAAATTTGAATTTTGAGGAGAAAAGCCCAAATTTGGATTTTTATGGACTTAATTGGATTTTTATGGACTTAAATGGATTTTTATGGACTTAATTGGATTTTTATTTGAATTTATAGAAGATTTGATTGCAAGAACAATTGTTTTTTAAGTCAATTTGGGCTTTAATTTGGAGAAATTTAAGTTCTGGGCCAAAATATATTTTTTAGGAATTTATTGGGTCAAATCAGAGGCTCAATTGCATAAATATTGAAGTTTAAGGGCCAATTAGGGACTTAATTGTGAAAATCCGAAACCAGGGACCAATTTGGAGAAGGCGCAAAGATAGGGGGGCTGTTTGGAATTGTTTCAGGGGCTTAATTGAAGAAATTGGAAGTTTATTGATCAATTAGGGGCTCAATTGCATAACTCAGAGACCAAGGACCAAAGTGAAAAAGGCGGCCAACAAGAGGGGCGGAGACCGAATTTGGGGGACTGATGTGAAGTTTAGTCATTTAAATGAAACGACGCGTTTTACCCAAAACGACGCCGTTTCATATATATATATATAAAAAAAAGAGAGGAAGATCAGAACGGTGTCGTTTTGAACGACACTGTTCATCTTCCTCCTTCCCCCCGTTGTAACAGAACAGAACGAAAAAAAAATTTGAAAATTCTCCCGCGTCTCTCTCCTCGCCCCCACTACCACCGAAAGAGCCGACCAGCCGTGCGTGATTGAAGGCGCACTAACCATGCCCCCCACCTGTGCTGCCCCTATAAATAAAGAAGAAAAAACTGAAGAGAGGGGGAGTGAAAAAGCCGAAAGACCCGAAGAGAGAAAGAGAGAGAGAGCGACCCGAAGAGAGAGAGAAGAACAGAAACAAACCAAGAAGAAGGAAACCGAAACAAAACCGAACCGAGAACAGGCAGCCACTGAGAACGAAAAAAAACCGAAGGAGAAGGGAGGAAGAAGAATTTTTCGTCACTGTTGGAAACGGCAGCAACGCCGCCCGGAACCGCCATCTACGAGCCACGCCACCGTAGCCCCGTCAGCCAACCACCGTCTCCAGCCTCGCCAGGTACGCTCCCTCCCCTGCATTTTTTTTCTCTCGTCTGCTGTTAATTTTCGTTCCCTGCATGCAGATTTGTTCTACATGCAGGGAACGGGGGGAAAATTAATTCCCCCCGTTATATTTTATCTTCTGGGCCAGAAGGGTTCTGGCCCGACCCGGAGGTCTGGGCCGGGTCCGGCCCAGACCAAGTTGTTTTTCTGGGTCGAGGTCGGCCCAGTCACCTTTCCTGGGCCGAGATCGGCCCAGTCACTTGTGGGGCTGAGCCCGGCCCAGTTAATGGGGCCGGCCCGGCCCCCTTAATAATTAATATATATAATTATATTATATTATTATATTATATATATGTGTGTATATGTATATATATGTAAAATATTTATAAAAAAAATCTAAAAAAATCTAAAAAAAAATATTGTTATTTTCTTTTCATATATATATTTTTAAGGGGGTTTGTATTTTTTTTTTATATACTGTGGAGGTATAAATTCAGTATTTAAAATATCTGATTTTCGTCGTGGCACCCAAAATTTTCAAAGATATATATTTTTTTTTGCTTTCAAAAAATTCTAAAAATTCCTTAAAAATATTGTTGATTTTTTTCGTACATCTTTTTAAAATGACTTAATATTAGTTTGTATTTTTATGCTGTGGAGATACAAATTCAGTATTAAAAATACCCGATTTCGTCAAAAAAAAAATATTGTAAAAAAAAAATATTTTTTTTTGCGTGTTGCATACGGCCAATACTCTAACATGTTTTCAAAGTTCTTTTTATAAAAAAAAATATATTGGAAGCTTCGAAAGTGTGTTTTCCCATAGATTTCTTAAACACAAATTATTTCCCTGCATTTCTGGATTTTACAACATGTTTGTAAAACTCCAAAGGGTATTGGCCAATATTCCAAAAAACTATAAAAATCTTATTTTTGGAGAGGGAATTTATTTATTATTCACCACTAATGTTTGGATAAAGAAATCCTTAAAAGGATGAATATCCAAAATATTATCGGGAATAATAAATCCGCACATAATTCTTGAAAGAAGCCTTGATTATAATCGAGGACATTTCAACATTAATTTAATTTTTTTTTCCACGATTTATGAGTCACAAACTTTTGAAATACTAAGGGAAAAATGAGCTTTCAAAGCACATGGAATCTCCTTAGATTTCTATCCAAAATCAATTGACGAGCCTAGAAAATACCTACACCATAGCAATTATAGAGCAAACCAAACACCAAGCAGCTTACCTTAGGTAGGGCGTACTAGGGGTGCTAATACCTTCCCTTTACGCAACCAGTCCCTTGCCTTAGAATCTCTGAAAGACCAGTTAGGGTTCCTAGTGACCAAAATACTAGGTGGTGACTCCCAAAGAACCAAATCAACAAAACAAAACAAAACGAAAGTCGCCAGTCGAATGTCGCAAAACAAATTTTAAAATAAGCCAAATTTTATTTGTTGTTTTTTTTTGGGGGTGCGACAGGATGGCGACTCCACTGGGGACCCTTGGACTAAGCTTGATTTGTTTGTTTGTTTATGTTATGTGCTATTGGTTTTTGTTTTTTTTATGATGCTTTGTTTAAAAGCTTTAGCATATATCTTTACATTCTATCATACATGGCATAGTCATGCATCACTTTATTATTGTTATTATGTTTTGGAGTGCACACACATGTAACTTTAAGTTTAAGTGGGGGACTAGCAGCTTGCCTTATGACTTGAGTCAAGGTTTAAGTTTGTGTAAACCCCAACTCTTTGCTGAGTGTTTAGACTGATTGTGATTGGTACACGTACCATCCCATTATCTGCTAGACCTCCATATCGCCTTTACGAAGGCTAATCACTGGAACAACAAGAGACCCTCTTTTAGAGACCCAATAGTAAACCTACCCTATGTCTCACGTAGAGAAATTAGAACCTATCCTTAGGGTGTATGTTCCAACATACCTTTTGCATCCAAACAAAGTCTAAACCCCAATGCATTTTGAATTGCAGGACTTGTGAACGAAATGGCCATCATCACTAAATCTTCCATCTTAGAATATGGAAAAAATTCCGAACTGTCACAATTGACTGAAGGAGACTGCCTTAGAAGCGATGCTAAAAAGATGTCACCAATCAAGAACCTGAATTGCGTATTGAATGAGGTGAACAAGTTAACGACTCATTTTCAGAATGTGGATAAAGATGCATTTTTTAGGAAATACGGACGTTTGATGGAAATTGCAAAGGTAGAAGTTTTAAGCCCAGCTGTGCGAGCTTTAGTTAGTTTTTGGGATCCAGACTACCGATGTTTTTCTTTTGGAAGCATAGACTTATGCCCCACAGTTGAGGAATATGGATTGTTGACCGAGTTTCCCAACGACCTGTATCGGATTTATTCTCCTTTAAGATCCGACAAGATCATCCCTGAACTGTCAAAGCTGTTTAGAATCTCCAACTTGGAAAAGTTTCAAGAGAAGAATGGTACCGGTTTGAAATGGAGGATGTTAGAATTGGAAAAGAAGTCAGGAGTAGAAAAAGAGAGATTTATTGCCCTAGGTATATTTGGCCTTGTGTTATTCCCAAGTCAGATTGGTTTAGTGAGTTTGGAGGCCGCTGCTGCTTATGTGGAGTATGAGAATACACGAATCAATCCAGTGGCTGCTATCTTAGCCGAAACAATTTTGACACTTAACCATTGTAGGAGGGCCGGAAAAGGAGCAATGAGATGCTGCACGCAACTATTGTATATTTGGATGGTTAGCCATATCGAGACAAAGAAACCTGTCTTCAATAATTTTTGGTGGTTCACCCAAAAACCCCTCAAGTTAGTAGAAGAAGAAGAATGGGGAGATCTAGACAACCAGGGTTGGGTTGATAAATTAGAAGGTTTACCTAATAACGAGTTTAAGTGGAGGGCCTCATGGGTAACGTCAGTGAAGGTCCTAATGAGTTGTGGACAAAGGCGTTGGGTACCATTGGTGGGGATCACGGGTTATGTGAGTTATGCTCTTGCCTTAGTGGTAAGACAACTTGGGGGCATGCAGTTCGTTCCCAGGACTATGGGAATTGCTCAATTCTCTGGTTTGTTTAAAGATCCCATGGCAGAAGAGGTTTTGGAGATCATCAAGCAAGATTGGAAGCATCTAGTATTGGTGGAGATAGAAGGGTTAAGAGATCCAAGTGTGAGCGAAGGATATGAAAAATGGAGAGACTCAGCCACTTCAGCCACCCCTCGCGTAGAAGCTAAATCTCCTCAAGATGTAGCGGAGCCTATTAAGAGAAAAAGGGTGAACATTGAAGATGATTCAGCTGCTTCAGCCATACCTTGTGTAGAAGTCAAATCTTCTCCAACTGAAGAGGAGCCTATCAAGAGAAAGAGAGTTAGTAATGAAGAAGACTTGAGAAGGCAAGTGGAGAGACTACGAATAGAATTGAGCAAGAGCAGAAAAGACAAAGCAATGTTGGAAGAAATGATGCTAGAACAGGATAAAATGAGAACATTTCTAGATGAGCAAATTCAGTCTAGAGATGAGAAAATAACAAAGCTGGAGCTAAAGTTGGTTGAGGAAAAGATTGCTAAGGAAGGAAGTGAGAAGGAGCTTAAAGGGATGAGTTTGGATTGGATGCAAAGTTGCTCTGAACTTCAAGCAATGGAGATGGACTTTAGCGATTGCCAAGAAAGTGCAGAATATTACCAAGAAAAATTTGCACAAGTGCAATTCGAGCTGATGGATAGGATTAGGAAGTATGAGGATTTGAATAAGAAATATATGGAGTTGGAAAGCGAAAAGGGAGGATTCGAGGATGTTAAAGCAGAGTTAGCAGTCAAGAAGAATGAGATAAAAGTCATGAGGATAAAGCTTGACAAAGAACGAGAAAAGTTGAAGTATTTAGATGAAAAGCTAGTAGCAATGGAGAAGCACAAAGATCAAATCGACGCCAACAACACTGCTTTAAACAGAACCAACATGTTGCTCATAGAAACAATGACCAAGACAGATGAGCAAATGGACGAAGCTGCTGCACATGCTCGAATGGTCAGAATCAATTCGCGGAATGTGGGGGGAGACATCATTCGCTATCGCCAAAGCCTAGCTGAAACCGATGCCTTTCTAGGGAAGATTGAGAACCGTGGTTTTGCTTTCTTACCTTTGGCCAAAGAGTTTAGGGAGGAAAGGGATTAGCATGTTGTATTTCTTTTATTTCTAAATGTATTTTTATCCAAGCATTAATGAAAAGGGCGTTGACCCATCTTCTTATGCAAAAATCTGTCTCTTGGTGAACATGATTCAAGCAAACGACTCGAAAGGCAGAACTCCTATCAAAGCAATGTGACAAGAGAAGGCTTATAATGTGATGTTTGTTATTCGTTCACAAAAAAAAAAAGGGATGCATCCATACCCAATAAAGCATGCATTTTTCGATCATGCATCCATCACAATCATACATTTTCTCATACATCTATGCATGCATCTGCAGATTAAGAAACATAGGTCCCCCTCCTAGAATCCACAACACTCGACAAAGAGCAAGAATGGAAAACGAAGGAAGGTCACAACCAGAATCTCAGTACCAAAGAGAACTCGAAGGAGTTCGGAATGATGTGGCACACTTAACCAGTATGTTAGAGCAATTATTAAGAGCCAGAGATGGAGCGGGAACATCTACTCAACCTAATGAAGCACCAGCAGCATCTCAAATTCCTGTCGCACCTATAAACATAGGGGCAAACACACCAACTAAGCAGAGTCCTGCTCGGCCCATCTAAATCCCTATTACAATGGATTTAACAAACGAAGATCCACATGACTTTAAATTCTCTAATCATGAAGGAGATGATAAGTGGACTGCCCTAGAAGAGAGGCTAAGGGCAATTGAAGGAAATGATTTGTTTGACCCAATTAGGGCCGCTGAGGTATGTTTAGTACCTAATATTGTCATTCCAAAGAAGTTTAGGGTGCCGGAGTTTGTTAAGTATACTGGGATGGAATGCCCAAAGACCCATCTCCGCTCCTACTATAACAAAATGGCAGAGGTTATCCACGACGACAAAATGTTAATTTACTTCTTCCAGGATAGCTTGACCGGATCAGCCCTCAGTTGGTATATGAGGTTAGACAATATTAGGATCAGGAAGTGGACAGACTTGGCGGACGTTTTCTTGAAGCAATACAAGTTTAACCTAGAGATTGCTCCTGATAGGACCAGTCTGATCAGCATGGAGAAAGGAAGTCAAGAGTCCGTGAGGGCTTATGCTCAAAGGTGGCGAGACCAAGCTATCAATGTGCAACCTCCGCTGATAGAGACAGAAATGGTGACTTTGTTTGCCAATACTTTCAGGGCTCCGTACTATGAACACCTTATGGGTAGTTCAGCACAACATTTCTATGATGTCGTGCGGATCGCCGAGAGGATTGAACAAGGGATCCGAAGCGGGAGAATTGCAGAACCTCTAGAGAAGAGAGGTTTCATTGGAAGGAAGAAAGAAATTGAGGTGAACCACCTAGAAAGAAGAAGCAAAAACTATCAAATACCTGCCACTCGAGTCACTAGTATTTACTTTTCCAAACCCCCCACTCCAAACCAGCCCAATCAAGTAAAATTCCCTGCAAATAACCACAACAATTACCAAAGAAGAGATAAGCAACCGTCAGAAGAACAACTACCTCCTCTACCCATAACCACCTATGCAGCCACCTTTCCCTGCTTGGTACAACCCCGAGGTAACTTGTGAATACCATGCTGGTCACGCAGGCCATAACATTAAGTCTTGCTTCGCTTTTAAAAGAAAGGTGTTGCAACTAATCAAAGTGGGATGGGTCACTTTTGAGGATTCGCCAAATCAGAATTCCAACCCTTTACCTAAGCATGTTGATGGTAGGGGAGGAGTGAATACCATGGAGATTGGTAGCAAAAAGAGGGTGTTGAAAGTGACCATGGCCAAGCTATACTTGATGTTGGTACAGTCTGGACAGTTGGAAGAAACGACTGAGTATTGCACAAGGGAAAGTAACTTTTGCCCTTTCCATAAAAAGGAAGGGCATCACATTGATGAATGCATTGAATTTCATCAAAAAGTTGCAAAAATGCTAACTCTGGGAGAGTTGAGGATTGAGGACGTAAGTGACGATGAAGAGGTAGGGATGATAGAGAAATGTAGAATCCAATCAACAGTTAATGGTCGCTCAAAACTGGTATTAACTAGGCCCTCCTATGCAAACAAAGTAAACTATGGAGCGATGCCTGGAGATTATGGTTATACCTCGAATATTGAAACTCCTTTGCCGCTGTTCCGAACGGAGATAAGTGGGCTAACTCGGAGTGGTCGTTGTTACACACCTGAAGAGCTAGAAAGACAAAGAAAGGCTAAAGGCAAGGAGGTGTTGGACCTTGATAAAGAGTTTGAGGTGAATAAACCTGTGACTGAGGAAGAAACAAATGAGTTCTTGAAACTGATGAAGCATAGTGAGTACAGTATAGTGGATCAGTTGAAGAAAACCCCTGCTAAGATCTCCATCATGTCTTTAATACTCAACTCGGAGCCACATCGTAATGCTTTGCAAAAAGTATTGAATGAGGCTTATGTGCCCCAAGATATCGAGCAAAAGACTATGGAACATCTAGTAGGGAGGATTCATGCTGCCAATTACTTGTATTTCACGGAAGATGAACTTGACGCTGAAGGAACTGGACATAACAAGCCCTTGTATGTCACGATCCGATGCAAGGATTGTCTCGTCGGTAAAGTTCTCATTGATAACGGCTCGGCCCTGAATGTGTTACCAAGGCATGTGCTGGATGAAATACCGATAGATCCCTCGCATATGCAACCTAGCATGATAACGGCGAGAGCATATGATGGCTCATCAAGGCCAGTTATAGGGTCAATTGATGTTGAACTAGCTGTGGGTCCACAAGTCTTTCTAGTAACCCTTCAAGTGATGGATATCCACCCTTCTTATAGCATGCTGTTAGGAAGGCCATGAATACATTCTGCGGGAGCTGTCACCTCTTCGCTACATCAATGTTTAAAGTACATTGCCAACGGTGTCCTGGTTACTGTTAAGGCTGAAGAGACTATATCGATGGTAAGAAATGTGGCGGTTCCATTCATTGAAGCAGAAGATTGTAGGGACGGAAACCTTCATGCATTTGAGATTGTGAATACCGAATGGGTGCCCGAGAACACTGTGTTGAGGAAGCCAGAAATCTCTGAAGCCACTAAAATGGCCGCTAAAATCTTTTTGAAAAACAAGATTCCTTTCCCATACGATATGGAGCAAAGAAGGCCTGAATGGAGTGGTATAATCAAATTGAAAGCTGCAGAACAGAGGTTTGGGCTTGGATATAAGCCTAAGAAAAAGGATTACAAACGAGCTGCTGGTGCAAGAAGGGAGAAGAGAATGGCTAGGATGGAAGGAAGGAAGCCTGTAGAAGGAAACTTAGCCATCCCTCCAATCAGGATTTCATTTCCAAAGGCCGCATATGTGATACAACCTGATGGGGGACATGGAGACCTCTTTCAGAAGCTTTCTTCAATGAACATAAACACTCTGGAAGAAAATCAACTCAAGGACATTGCTGAGAAAATCGAGTCCGAAAGGAGGATTGAAGAGATGCCACAATTGACCATCCACACTTTGGAAGAAGTCACCGTCAAGACTTTTGTCCGGAAGCTAGCCGAAGGGGAAAAGTTCCAGAATTGGGAGACCCAAGAAGCTCCATTGGTTTTTAAAATGTAATCAACAATGATGGTTGGATTATATTTTCATCTATGTTGTTTGCCTTTCTTTTCTGTTTTGTTCATTGACAATCGAGGCTCAAGATGTCAATTGGATTTTATTTTGTTGTGAGCCAATCTTTTATTTTTAATGAGATCATGCATTTTCAAAATTCATCTTGATGTCTTACTATGCATTTACACATCACTTTCCGCTTTCAGGAACCCTGAAAGTGGATCCTCCACAACAACACCTGCACTTTACATTGAGAATGAATGGCCAAAATTTAAAGAATACATAGTGGCTGTAGAAGATGAGGAATGGGAGGAGGAAAACATATGGGAATTCACAAAATTAATAGAACAACACGAACAGGCTTGGAGGCCCGCTAAAGAGGAACTTGAAACCATAAATGTAGGCAATGAAGAAATCAAGCGAGAGCTGAAGATAGGGACTTTGATCACCCCCGAAGCAAAGGAAGAATTGATTGCACTGCTCAAGGATTATGTGGACGTCTTTGCCTGGTCCTACGAGGATATGCCTGGTCTGGATACGGACATTGTAGTGCATAGAATACCACTGATGGAAGGATGCAAGCCGATTAAGCAGAAGTTAAGGAGAACTCATCCGGAGGTCTTAATCAAAGTAAAGGCGGAAATTGAAAAACCATAAATGTAGGCAATGAAGAAATCAAGCAAGAGCTGAAGATAGGGACTTTGATCACCCCCGAAGCAAAGGAAGAGTTGATTGCACTGCTCAAGGATTATGTGGACGTCTTTGCCTGGTCCTACGAGGATATGCCTGGTCTGGATACGGACATTGTAGTGCATAGAATACCACTGATGGAAGGATGCAAGCCGATTAAGCAGAAGTTAAGGAGAACTCATCCGGAGGTCTTAATCAAAGTAAAGGCGGAAATTGAAAAACAATGGGACGCTGGTTTTTTGGAAGTAGTGAAGTATCCACAATGGGTGTCAAACATAGTGGTGGTACCCAAAAAGGAAGGTAAAATCAGAGTTTGCGTGGACTTTAGGGATTTAAACCGGGCTAGCCCTAAAGATAATTTCTCTTTACCACACATAGATATGTTAGTTGATAATGCAGCACGCAGCTCCACATATTCCTTCATGGATGGGTTTTCAGGCTACAATTAGATAAGAATGGCACTAGAGGATAGGGAGAAGACAACCTTTGTTGCTACCCAATTTTTGACCCATGTTTTTGATATATTTTCAAAAAAATTCCAAAAATAGAGAAAAACAAAGAAAATCCAAAAAAATATGTTTTTAATATATTTTTGTCATTTTAGCATTTTCAACGTCGTCTAAAACTTTTTTTTTAAATTTTTAAAGGGTCTTTCGAACGCGTTCGACTTTTCACGCGTCATTTTTAAAATAATTTATTTTTCGTATTTGAGTCGACGTTGATATTGCTCGTTTTTAAAAAAATACAAAAAAACAAGAAAAATCAGATTTTACAAAAAAAGAAAATTAAGGGACCAATTTTGAGGCCGAAACAATATTTTTGTCTATGTGTAGGGAATTTTGAATTTTGAAAGAAGGGGGCAACCTAAGAATTTTCTCTTCACCCGAAACTAGTCGTTCTCCCTGGCCCCATGCAAAACGAAGACAGCCCCTTTGTAATTAATCTTCTTCTCTTTCCCCTGAAAAAAAAATCAGCCTCTCGGGGGGCTCTCCCTCTGAAACCAAAACCATTTTTCTTCTTCTCACAGAACCCCCCCCCCCCCCGTTTTAATTTTCTCCTCTCCCTCACTCGGCTGCCAGCTTTGTCACCGGCATCACAGCAGCCCCTCCCTCGTTTTTTTTCCTTCCCAGCCGTGGACACACACCCCTCTAACCGGAACAGCCACAGCCGCCTCACCATCTCCTCCCACTCTCCCTCGCCCTCTGCCAAACAAACCAGCCGCCACCTACACTCTCCCTCTCCTCCCCGATCTCCTCTCTTTACCAACCAAAGCAACCGCTCCTTCTCCAGCCGAAACCAGAGAAACAGAGCCACCCCTGGCCTCTTTTTTTTTTTTTTAGCCAGCAACAAACCGACAGCCCCCCTCTCTTTCAAAACCTAACCGGAGCAGCCACTCCGTTTCCCCAAGCCACAAATCTGCCCTCTCTCACCTGAAAAAGACCAACGGCCACAGACCCAGCAACAGAATCTCCCCTTCTCGGTAGTGTCTCCTCCTCCTCCGGACCATCAACGCCGTCAGCAGCATCCCCGCCGCCAGAACTGCCCAACAGCGGCCACAGAAGCTGGATCTGTCACCAGCAGAGGAAAACGCACCGAAAAAAAAAGGAAGGGATAATCAGATCTGAAAAGTAAAGAAAAAATTAAAATCGACTGGATGTGGGGTTTTGTTTGAGATTTGCAGGTGACGGACAGTAGGGGATTGAAGAGAGGAATAAGCCAATTACAGCCCCCCCCATTTTCGGTTGTTTTCAAGGCGCGTGGACCCACGCGCCGCCAGTGGCGGCGGTGCGTGAGGTCCACGCGCCGCACTGTTACCGAGCCCAGAAACCATGACGAACACTGTTCCCGCTGCAGAAGTCCCTCCTTGAAATTTTTAGAATTTTAGGGACTGTTTCTTGTAACTTTTAAATTAATTAATGTAATTTTTATTTATTTATTTTGAAGTTGTATTTGTATTTGTATTGGGATGTAAAAGAAAAAGAAAAGAAAAATGAATAATAAAAAGAAAGTTGTGTGTGTGTTTGTATTTTTTTATTTATATTATTGAATTATAAAAAAAAACAAAAGGAATTAATTGTTAATTTAAATATGGTTAAATATCTTAAGGACAAATAAAATCAAGTTGTATTTTCCACGAAAATGTAAGAACAAGTTTTTTACATATATTCGGGGATTTAATAACTGATTTATTCAAGCCTTAGAATTTAATTAATATTTTAAATTTTCTTAAATATGGTTAAATATCTCAAGGACAAATAAAATCAAGTTGTATTTTCCATGAAAACGTAAGAACAAGTTTTTTTACATATATTCGGGGATTTAATAACTGATTTATTCAAGCCCTAGAATTTAATTAATATTTTAAATTTTCAAACCACATCAGAAAACAAAGCAGCTTACCTCAGGTAGGGTGTGTTAGGGGTGCTAATACCTTCCCTAACCACAACCAGTCCCTTACCCGCGATCTCTGATAAGACCAGTACATCAGGTTTCCTAGTAGCCCTCAATAAATTACTAGGTGGCGACTCCCACGAATCAAATTCAGCAAAACATCACAAACGAGAAAAATCGCCAGCCGATGCCGCGCGCCCGGATTTTTTTGGGGTGTGACAACCTTTATAACACCATGGGGAACCTTTTGCTATAAAGTCATGCCATTTGGTTTAAAGAATGCCGGGGCCACTTATCAAAGGGCTATGGTGACTTTGTTTCATGACATGATGCACAAAGAGATAGAAGTATACGTGGATGACATGGTTGCTAAATCTAAAGAGGGAGAGAATCATGTCCAAGTATTGAAGAAATTATTTGAAAGACTAAGGAAATATAAGTTGAGGCTTAACCCAGCAAAGTGTTCATTCGGGGTGAAATCCGGTAAGCTGTTGGGATTTGTGGTGAGTGACAAAGGGATAGAAGTGGATCCTGAAAAAGTAAAAGCTATTCAATCTATGCCACCCCCCAAGACTGAGAAGGAGGTGAGAGGTTTCTTAAGAAGGTTGAATTACATCGCTCGGTTTATATCCCATTTAACCGCGACTTCTGACCCGATCTTTCGTTTGTTGAGGAAGAAGAACCCTGGAATATGGAATGAAGAGTGTGATAAAGCTTTTGAGAAAATCAAGCAGTACTTGCTGAATCCACCTCTGCTTGTTCCTCCCGTACCAGAAAGGCCATTGATTTTATACCTAACAATAACCGAAACAGCAATGGGATGTGTGCTTGGGCAACATGACGAAACCGGAAGGAAGGAAAGGGCCATTTATTACCTCAGCAAGAAGTTCACGGAATATGAGTCTAGGTATACTATGATTGAGAAGCTGTGTTGCGCTCTAGCATGGGCTACAAAGAGATTACGTCAGTATATGTTGTATCACACTACATGGTTAATTTCCAAGTTAGACCCATTAAGGTACATTTGTGAGAAGCCTTATCTATCTAGCCGAATTGCAAGATGGCAAGTTCTTTTGGCTGAGTATGACATAGTGTATATGACAAGGAAAGCCGTGAAAGGGAGTGTTATTGCCGATCACCTGGCTGACCATGCTATGGAAGATTATGAGCCGTTAAACTTTGACTTTCCAGATGAAGATGTGTTTGCAATCGAGGAAGAGAAATCAGATTGGTGGGTTATGTACTTTAATGGTGCTGTAAATGTATGTGGTAACGGAGCGGGGGCAGTGATAATCTCTCCTGATAAGAAGCAGTATCCGGTTTCAGTTAAGCTGCAGTTCGGGTGCACCAACAACACGGCTGAGTATGAAGCTTGCATTCTTGGTTTAGAGGCTGCATTAGAGATGAACATAAAAAAGATAGATGTGTATGGAGACTCAATGTTGATCATTTGCCAAGTAAAAGGAGAATGGCAAACCAAAGAAGAGAAGTTAAGGCCTTACCAAGAATACCTGTCTCAGCTAGCTAAAGAATTTGAGGAAATAGAGTTCACCCATCTGGGAAGGGAAGGGAATCAGTTTGCAGATGCTTTGGCCACACTAGCATCTATGGCCAAGATAGACTTTGGGCACAAGGTACAGCCAGTACACATCAATATCAGAAATAACCCCGCTCATTGTTGCTCAGTCGAAAGAGAAGTGGATGGAAACCCGTGGTACTATGATATCAAGAATTTCATCCAAAACCAGGCATATCCCATGGGGGCATCCAAGATTGACAAGAAGACCTTGAGAAGATTGGCAATGGATTTTTATCTTGATGGGGAGATTTTGTATAAGAAATCATTTGACGGGACTTTGTTGAGATGTTTGGATGAATTTGAGGCAAAAAGCACGGTACGGGAAGTCCATGAAGGGATTTGCTCAACTCATGCTAGTGGACATGTGATGGCCAGGAAGATACAAAGAGCCGGGTACTTCTGGATGACGTTAGAGAAGGATTGTATCGATTATGTCCGGAAATGTCATAAGTGCCAGGTATACAGTGACAAAATCAATGCTCCTCCGGCTCCTCTGTTTAATTTAACATCTCCATGGCCTTTCGCGATGTGGGGAATTGATGTGATTGGACCGGTAAATCCAAAAGCCAGTAATGGTCATAGGTTTATTCTAGTGGCTATCGACTACTTCACAAAATGGGTAAAAGCTGGGTCATTTGCTCATGTGACGCAAAAAGTGGTGAAGAAATTTATTGAGAGAGATTTGATATGTCGGTATGGTCCACCAGAAAAGATTATAACTGATAACGCCCAAAATTTCAACGGCTAGATGATAATAGAGCTCTGCACTAAATGGAAAATCAAGCATTCCAATTCTTCGCCATATAGACCAAAGATGAACGGTGCGGTAGAAGCTGCTAACAAGAATGTCAAAAAGATTATTCAGAAGATGGTAGTCACCTATAAGGATTGGCATGAGATGTTGCCATTTGCCCTTCATGCATATCGCACTGCAGTTCGAACCTCAACAGGAGCCACCTCGTACATGTTGGTATATGGAATGGAGGCGGTAATGCCTTTAGAAGTGGAAATCCCATCATTAAGAGTGTTGTTAGACTCTGAGCTGGAAGAGGTAGAATGGGCAAAGGTTAGATATGAACAGTTGAATCTGATCAGTGAAAAGAGGATAGCCGCGATCTGTCATCATCAACTCTACCAAAGAAGGATGGCTAAATCATATGACAAGAAGGTTCGACCTCGAGGATTCCACGAAGGAGATCTTGTGCTAAAGAAAATATTACCTTTACCTGGAGAAGATCAAAGTAAATGGGCACCTAACTACGAGGGGCCGTACGTGGTGAGGAAAGCATTCTCAGGAGGAGCTTTGTTACTGTCTAGAATGGATGGAGAAGATCTAGCTAGGCCTGTGAATTCCGACTCTGTAAAGAAATACTACGCTTGATGTATTTCATAATTTCCCAGTCAATAAAAATAAATTTCGGCCATGAATTCTCTTTGTAAAGAGTCTTTTTATATATGTATTTAACATATGATCTCATAGCATTTGGAATCTTTTGCTCAAAAGAACTTTTTTTTTTGGCATGACTAAGAGGATGCCTCCATCAATTGGTTAACCAAATCAAATCTACTTGCACATCACACTAGGGGGCAAAAGGTGCACGACATAAGGGTCCATAGTAAACCCAAGCCCAAAAGGGATATCATAATAAAAACTTCTAAAAAAGCATCTTTTATAAAATTTGCTAATTGCATCAAAAGTTTCAGTTTTCATGAACAAAACCATTTTTTTCCTTTGACGCAAAACTTAATGGAGCAAGAAAGGGCCCCATAAGGAACCCAAGATCTCTTCACTAAAAGGATATGAAGGATATTTCGTTTCGTGAGAAAAGCTTGAAACAAGAGCAAAGAGGTTTACGACGAAAGGGGGACCTATGTTTCCAAGATAGGTAACAAAAACATACATGTATATTAATCATAATATATTGCTTTCAACATTTGTCAGATCGGGATTTCATCACCATTTCTCAGGTAGTGCGTTTTCTAACCCTATCTCTTTTCGAGTGCGCTGTTTGAGCCCTCACTTTTGGGTAGTGCGTTTTCTAACCCTACCTCTTTTCGAGTGCGCTGTTTGAGCCCTCACTTTTGGGTAGTGCGTTTTCTAACCCTACCTCTTTTCGAGTGCGCTGTTTGAGCCCTCACTTCTCGGTTAGTGCGTTTTCTAAACCCTACCTCGTTTCGAGTGCGTCTTTGAGCCCTCACCAACATTTTTCTGGGTAGGTCACCCATTACAACGCGACTATTTTCTCCATATTTTTTATTTGGGTAGGTCACCCATTACAATGACACCGCACTTCACATTTCTTTCCATCTTGGGTAGGTCACCCATTACAATGAGACCATCATCTTTTCTGGGTAGGTCACCCATAAGAATGAGACCATTCTCCATTTTTTTATCTGGGTAGGTCACCCATAAGAATGAGGCCATTCCTCCCCTGGGTAGGTCACCCAAAGAATGAGACCACTCTTCCTTTTTCTGGGTAGGTCACCCATCACAATAAGACCATATTTTCTGGGTAGGTCACCCATAAGAATGAGACCATTCTCCATTTTTGTGTATCTGGGCAGGTCACCCAAAAGAATGAGGTCATTCCTTCCCCTGGGTAGGTCACCCAAAGAATGAGACCACTCTTCCTTTTTCCTTGGGTAGGTCACCCATCATAATAAGACCATATTTTCTGGGTAGGTCACCCATAAGAATGAGACCATTCTCCATTTTTTTTTTTTTAACCTGGGTAGGTCACCTATTATAATGAGGCCATTTCTTTCCCCTGGGTAGGTCACCCAAAGAATGAGACCACTCTTTCTCTTTTCCACTCGGGCAGGTCACCCATCATAATGAGACCACACACACATTTTTTGTATTAATTATGAGTAAAGGAATCGCCAGATGGGATTCCAGGTTAAAGGAGATCACTAGATGGGATCTCGGACGGATTTCCATGTTGATCAAACTAAAATAAAAATTCAGAGGATCGCTGGATAAGGATCTCGAGATGACTAAGTTTCGATCATGGTTTTTGGGGCTAAGGAGGATTGTTATAAAGGACAAAGTTTCAGATCAATCAAGCTTCGACCAGATCAGTTTCGGGAGTTCCGTTTTGGGTTTATCTTTATAACACTTACTGCGCAAAACCCATGCTCCGTAAGTATTATAAAGAGGGGGCATCTGTTGTAACCCATTTTTGGGTACCCATGAAAAATAAAATAAATAGCCAAAAGAGGTTAGAAAAATAACAGGAGGCAGAAACGCTCGGAAAACAGTCAGAAAATTGGTCAAGGAATTTAAAAATACAAGGATTGAATTTTTGACAGTATATTCTTGGAGGATGAAAGCCCTATTGAGAAGGAAAATTTGAATTTTGAGGAGAAAAGTCCAAATTTGAATTTTTATGGACTTAATTGGATTTTTATTTGAATTTATAGAAGATTTGATTGCAAGAAAATTTGTTTTTTAAGTCAATTTGGGCTTTAATTTGGAGAAATTTAAGTTCTGGGGCCAAAATATATTTTTTAGGAATTTATTGGGTCAAATCAGAGGCTCAATTGCATAAATATTGAAGTTTAAGGGCCAATTAGGGACTTAATTGTGAAAATTCGAAACCAGGGACCAATTTGGAGAAGGCGCAAAGATAGGGGGGCTGTTTGGAATTGTTTCAGGGGCTTAATTGAAGAAATTGGAAGTTTATTGATCAATTAGGGGCTCAATTGCATAACTCAGAGACCAAGGACCAAAGTGAAAAAGGCGGCCAACAAGAGGGGCGGGGACCGAATTTGGGGGACTGATGTGAAGTTTAGTCATTTAAATGAAACGACGCGTTTTACCCAAAACGACGTCGTTTCATATATATATATATATATATATATATATATATAAAAGAGGAAGATCAGAACGGTGTCGTTTTGAACGACACTGTTCATCTTCCTCCTTCCCCCCGTTGTAACAGAACAGAACGAAAAAAAAATTCGAAAATTCTCCCGCGTCTCTCTCCTCGCCCCCACCACCACCGAAAGAGCCGACTAGCCGTGCGTGATTGAAGGCGCACTAACCATGCCCCCCACCTGTGCTGCCCCTATAAATAAAGAAGAAAAAACCGAAGAGAGGGGGAGTGAAAAAACCGAAAGACCCGAAGAGAGAAAGAGAGAGAGAGCGACCCGAAGAGAGAGAGAAGAACAGAAACAAACCAAGAAGAAGGAAACCGAAACAAAACCGAACCGAGAACAGGCAGCCACTGAGAACGAAAAAAAACCGAAGGAGAAGGGAGGAAGAAGAATTTTTCGTCACTGTTGGAAACGGCAGCAACGCCGCCCGGAACCGCCATCTACGAGCCACGCCACCGTAGCCCCGTCAGCCAACCACCGTCTCCAGCCTCGCCAGGTACGCTCCCTCCCCTGCATTTTTTTTCTCTCGTCTGCTGTTAATTTTCGTTCCCTGCATGCAGATTTGTTCTGCCTGCAGGGAACGGGGGGAAAATTAATTCCCCCCGTTATATTTTATCTTCTGGGCCAGACCGGTTCTGGCCCAGAAGCATGTATATGGGCCAGAAGGGTTCTGGCCCGACCCGGAGGTCTGGGCCGGGTCCGGCCCAGTCCAAGTTGTTTTTCTGGGCCGAGGTCGGCCCAGTCACCTTTCCTGGGCCGAGATCGGCCCAGCCCCCTTAATAATTTATATATATAATTATATTATATTATTATATTATATATATATGTGTGTATATGTATATATATGTAAAATATTTATAAAAAAAATCTAAAAAAATCTAAAAAAAAATGTTGTTATTTTCTTTTCATATATATATTTTTAAGGGGGTTTGTATTTTTTTTTATATACTGTGGAGGTATAAATTCAGTATTTAAAATATCTGATTTTCGTCGTGGCACCCAAAATTTTCAAAGATATATTTTTTTTTTGCTTTCAAAAAATTCTAAAAATTCCTTAAAAATATTGTTGATTTTTTTCGTACATCTTTTTAAAATGACTTAATATTAGTTTGTATTTTTATGCTGTGGAGATACAAATTCAGTATTAAAAATACCCGATTTCGTCAAAAAAAAATATTGTAAAAAAAAAATATATTTTCTTGTGTGTTGCATACGGCCAATACTCTAACATGTTTTCAAAGTTCTTTTTATAAAAAAAAATATATTGGAAGCTTCGAAAGTGTGTTTTCGCATAGATTTCTTAAACACAAATTATTTCCCTGCATTTCTGGATTTTACAACATGTTTGTAAAACTCCAAAGGGTATTGGCCAATATTCCAAAAAACTATAAAAATCTTATTTTTGGAGAGGGAATTTATTTATTATTCACCACTAATGTTTGGATAAAGAAATCCTTAAAAGGATGAATATCCAAAATATTATCGGGAATAATAAATCCGCACATAATTCTTGAAAGAAGCCTTGATTATAATCGAGGACATTTCAACATTAATTTAATTTTTTTTTCCACGATTTATGAGTCACAAACTTTTGAAATACTAAGGGAAAAATGAGCTTTCAAAGCACATGGAATCTCTTTAGATTTCTATCCAAAATCAATTGACGAGCCTAGAAAATACCTACACCATAGCAATTATAGAGCAAACCAAACACCAAGCAGCTTACCTTAGGTAGGGCGTACTAGGGGTGCTAATACCTTCCCTTTACGCAACCAGTCCCTTGCCTTAGAATCTCTGAAAGACCAGTTAGGGTTCCTAGTGACCAAAATACTAGGTGGCGACTCCCAAAGAACCAAATCAACAAAACAAAACAAAACGAAAGTCGCCAGTCGAATGTCGCAAAACAAATTTTAAAATAAGCCAAATTTTATTTGTTGTTTTTTTTTTGGGTGCGACAAATATGGTGAAACTAATTGATAGCACTTGACTAGCATAAACGTTTCTAACCTCTCGAAACTCTTTTTTTTTTTTCACTATAATTGAATGGAATCTCAGTTTGATACATGCATATTCTATAGTTCTAAGTTAAATAATTCACCCACTCTGTATAGGAGGGCCAAGACTAGGTTCCTTTGCTTAACAATGTAGTGAAGCGTGATTGAAATTACATTTTATCTTGATAATAATTTTAAAGTTATTTGAATCATCAATATATATTATTATTTTATAAAATGTTACAAAACTCTTTCTTAAGACTTTAAAACTTTTCTTAGGGATGAAAAGCTACCATTTATTGCTTTCCACAAAAGCTAACATGATGAGAAACACACATCTACAAAAGGAGAGGATATCATGTGAGCAAGGACCATGCATATTCTTGTTCATAAATTATTAAAATTACTATTATTTAGCACATTTAGAACATGCATGCCTTTGCAGCTTTCCTCAAATATAAAATCCGCAAGTGTCGTTATAAAGTGGGACAACAGCTTTGTGAATATTTGCTTTGAAGCGGAAGGAAACAAAGGTGCTCCTGCGTCTCATATTCTGGATTCAAACCCTTTGAGGAAGGCACTATTGCTGATGATATTCTTCTCGATCTTGACCCTCGAACAGTTTCTTTGAAGTTGTTGTGGTACTAGTTAATTACATTTCCTACTCGGATAAAATAAATTAAAAACAAACAGTTCGTGAACGATGAACATTGCCAATATTTATCTTAAGAATTTATAATTTTAATAATAAAAAATGATATTAATACAGATTAATAATGTCTTGAGCTACTGGCAAGATGGTGACAAACGGTAATGATCTGACCAGGTGTTTGTTAAGGTTCATGTACTAACTCTGAATTCATCAGATATGTTGCTCTAATCCACCTTAATCGTCTAGATTTCCAGGATGCGTCTGATCAAGTCAGAGCCGGTGAGAGTTTATGCGTCATGTAAATAATAAATAAATATTCATCTACTATATTTTATAAAACAAAAATTACTCTTGCCTAATAAAAAATTCCCGATTGCAAAATAAATATTACCCGAGACATCCTTATTAAGCATACATAAAAAATAATTAAAAAATATTTTTTTAAATACTTTAAAATATTCTATTTATAATTTTATCCAATACTCTCGTCCAACTTCATCTTAAATTAGCTCTGTATCAAGTGAGATGCAACATAAGGTACTATGGTTGATCTTCCTTATAATAAAGGTTTTTCCCAAGTTAATGAGCATTCAAACACCTGCTTCTATTATATACAAAGAAATCCTCTAATTTTCTTTTAATTTTTTTTCTTCAATCCTTTTTCCATATAAATTCCTCAATTTCTTGGGTTGAGATTATTAAGATTCTTAATTTTTATATATATATATATATATAGGATATTCTCAAAACTCATTCTTATTTTTAAACGAGAACTCATAATTCTTCTCTGTTTTTTTCTCTTTCTCGACAACGTAAAAAATAAGTAAATATGATAAGGAAGAGTTCTTCAATCCTTTTTCCATATAAATTCCTTAATTTCTTGGGTTGAGATTATTAAGATTCTCAATTATATATATATATATATATATATATATATATATATAGAGAGAGAGAGAGAGAGAGAGAGAGGATATTCTCAAAACTCATTTTTATTTTTAAACGAGAACTCATAATTTTTCCTCTGTTTTTTTTCCCCTCTCGACAATGTAAAAAACAAGGGAGCATATACATAATCATTAAAAAAATAAGTACATACAATAAGGAAGAGATTTTCAATCCCTCTCTTTCCCACTAGCTCCGAGATTCATTCTCAAAAATATTATTTCTGGATTAATCAGAGGAAGAACCTATGGAGTTAATGAGTGATCGTGAGTGTGGTATAGCTTTTGTTTTTTTGATGGATTTCACTTAAAAATAATGTAAGAATTGTTTTTTCCAAGGCAAAATAATTAAAATCCATTCCCGTCATCCATTGGAGACAGGCTGTAATGAAACATAGATTGTAAATATTTATACAAGGCCACAAGTTCAGGCACTCATCAATCTTCATCTCACGTTTTAGTAAAAAAAAAAATAAGAAAAAAAAATTAACATAATAATCATATTAAGTGTCAACACCACCGAATTAATCAAATTAACAATACCAGGCATTGCTTCGATCCCCTCTGCTCTAATTTAGTCCCAACTAATGAAATCCTGAGCTACTCTCGGACAAGGTAGAGCTCACATAGTCCCTCACTTCCCTTGCAATAACATCCCTCATCACATCCCAAAATCCAGCAGGCAAACTCTCTGGCCTCCTCTCCGCCACCATTCCACCACTATTACCACCGACTCCACCACCAATCCCTGGCGGTGCAAGAGTCAGCGTGGTCAACGCATCCTCCTCTTCCCTCATTATGCCATCCGGCATAGATCCTGATGCTACATTGATATCAATGGCAATGCCTTCATTGTTGTTGTTACCATAGTTACTATCAAAATTACCTTCCAAATTCATCTGACTTTGGCGTTCTCTTGCCCTTCTTTTCAACGTGGAGTTCCAATGGTTCTTGACCGCGTTGTCGGTCCGACCTGGCAGCAACCTGGCAATGGTGGCCCATCGATTACCAAACCTGGCATGAGCAGCCAGGATTGTTTCATCTTCTACCGGAGAAAACGGACGGTGCTCCACATTTGGGCTTAACTGATTGCACCACCTAAGCCTGCATGATTTTCCAGACCGACCCTTTATGTAACGGCTTATTAAGGACCAGTTTCTGGGTCCATGTTGCTCAACAAGCCTGGTCAAAATCCTGTCTTCCTCTGCACTCCATGGTCCTTTAATTCTTTCAGATTTATTGGTGCTTCTTGGTGTTTTATTTCCATTGAAAGAAGACTCCGAAGAGGAAGAATCTGAAGAAGAAGTAGAGCACATGTTCACTGCTTCCATAATAATTAAGATCACGAAGAGGGAGCTTCAAAGAAAAAGAGAGAGAGATTGAGTAAAGGGGTTGGCTTTGAGAGTGGACGCGAGACAATAAATCGAGTTGCAGGAGTGAAGGGGCTTATATACGGAGGAGGAAAGAAATGAGGATAGAAAGAGAGAGAGAGAGACAAAGAGGTGCATGAACATGGTTCGGTACCCAATAGACAGAGAGGGGTCTTCCAGGAAACTGGCTTTTGTAAAGTTGGTGGGGGAGTGTAGACCAGGAATAGGTGCGTACTCTCGAGGTCGAGTTTTGTTTTCGAGATTTCTTTTCTGCGACCAAATTTTGTTGCAGATCGGATTCTGTTTTGTCTGCTCTTTGTTATTTGACCATTTTAGGCCTCCGAAGGATTATTCAAGTGTGGATCAAGAAAACAAGTAATCGAGGAATGTATTATTATAGTAGAGAATTCCGAGCACAGATGACTTAATTTATGTTACATGTGTCCCTGTACACATGTTATGTACAGGGACATATGTTTAGTTGCCAAATTAGGTAATTTTACATAACCATCTCATAATTACAAGTTAATTGCTAATTAGAATGTACTGAAAATAATTTCCAAAAGCAAAACAATGGTGTGGTTGTCAAAACTCGTTATCAATACACATATCACAATTGTTTTTTACTCTCTGAGATATTCTTTTTAATGAATTTAAGTTGTTTATTTTTTATCTAGAGATTCTCTTTTTAAAAAAAAAAAAAAAAGCTTGACTCAAACTATATTTAGAAATAATGATTCTGACTTTTTAGCAAAATTATAAATTTTGATTTGATTATGTCTATTAACCTAGTAATTTGTAACATGTTTTATTTTAAGTATTTTTTTGAAAAAAAATATCATAATTTGAGCTAATTTATCTGTTCGTGGTAAATTATCAAATTATATCTTATAAGGATACCTAACTTAATTATTTCCTTGTACAAATCTTGAACAAAAATATTTTTCTAATTTGTTCTTTACTATAAAATTTTACTATTTAAAATGATTAAAAGTGAATAATTTAGTAAGCACTCACCATGCCAATGCTTTTCAAAATCTATATCAAGGACTGTTGGTAATTAAAAAGGGGTGTTTTTAAGTTTAAAAAATATTTTTTTATTTTTTAAATTTTATTTTTGATATTATAAGATAATTTAAAATATTAAAAATATATTTTTTAAAAAAAAACAAAAAGTTAGAAAAATCAAAACAATCACATCCTCAAACATAAAAGCTTTGTGGTGCGAGAAAATTAAAAACAACAATCAAACAAGTTCAAGAGAGTGAATCTAAGGGGCAATCTTGGGATTTGGATGAGACCAAGCAATCTCGATGCAGAAAATAAAATTAATAAAAATCATTCGCGTACTCAATACTCTCTCTCTCTCTCTATCACGCGCAGACAGAATGGCTTATCGTTTATAAACAAGAGAGGAGAGCGTTTTTACCCAAAAAAAAACAAAGGAAAAAAAAAAGGAGAGGGAGAGAGAGAAGAGAGAGCGTTTAAAACATGACAGGAAGGCCA
The DNA here is from genome assembly GCA_033617975.1 of Populus alba x Populus glandulosa. NCBI lineage: Eukaryota > Viridiplantae > Streptophyta > Magnoliopsida > Malpighiales > Salicaceae > Populus > Populus alba x Populus glandulosa. Next base: position 2,099,506 of record CM066156.1, on the reverse strand, counting down.
GAGCTGTTTAACACAAAACAAACGTTTTAAAACGGAAAGTGGGGTCGAGAACTTTTGACTAGATGGCTAGATTTACAGCTGGTGAGTCCAAATCCATAGCCTCAGTAACTGGAATCAACGGCTCCGATCAACCGTTTCAAAAAAGAGATACTGTTAAGAGGAATCCCTTAAATTATTAGTATTAGCTTTTTCAGGAGGATGACTTTTACGTCTTCCACGTAGGAAGGTCCCACAGCCAGCCTGTGCGAATCTCACGTGATTCGTGTTAAATCCCCTTGACTTTCTGGTCTATTCAACAAAAGTAACTTACTTACTCCACTCTTCCCTTTGGAGCGTCTGTCTCACGGCCCCTTATTGCCCTTTAATACTCGGTTATTAAGCCTACGTTTCTTTTCCAATCCAGAATTCGTGCGGTTTGTGTTTTATCTTATGTAATTATTTTAAAATGTTTTGTTAATTAATAGATATTATAGTTTTGCTCCATTTTTTTTAAATAATCTTAGTTAAAAAAGGTTAAGTCCCAAGATCTTCCACGTAATTTATAGATCTTCTTGAATTTATTTTTTAAATTACAATAGTAAAAGTTATTATAATATTAAATATACGCTAAACTTAAATTTATAAGTTAACTTATTAACTTGCCTGTCAAGTCGACTCAATACCTCACTAAATCAAAATCTAACCTAAATTGTATTTTATTTCAAATTTTAAAAATTATTATGATCAAATTTAAGTTTAAATTGATGAGTCAAATTTGATTAAGATTCAGTGGAATTAATTTCAAGATTAAAAAAAAATTATTCAAAATAATATTATTTTATTTAAAATAAAATAAAATTATATATTTTTTAATTTTTTTATCTAATAAATTCATGACCGAGAACTCGAATTAGTTCGAGTACACTCCTTTTTCTCATCTTGAATGTTGTTTGTAAAAAATTACAAACCAATGCCAGCACTATCATGGATAATACAAAACATACCAGGGCAAAAATATATCATTGTTTGTTTCTGCTTCTTTACAGTGCGATGCAACTTAAAGGTCATCGATATTTTTTTTTTTAAATTGAGATTAAATCCGAATTTGTTGACTTAAATAGGAGTGTGATGCTGTGAATTAAAAGTACAACGATAATGGAATTAAAAGTACAATTATTTTCAACAGGTCATTTTAAAAGTTCAAGTTGAGTGAATTAACAAAGTACATAAAGAAAAAATCAAAACTAGAAATGTGAAATAAAGACATTAGGATAATTATTGATATAAAATTTAATTTGGAGATCTCACAAAGATTAAGATTAAAGCCGAAGTAATTTGGCCGTGGATATAGAGATTGAGAAATACGCGCTGTACAACAATGAGATTTAAGCAACCCCACAAAATATTAACGAGTCGGCATCATGATTACATCCTAGCCGCCCACGTGTCAATATTAATGCATTTTTGGAGTCTTATAGGGGACCCGTGATGTAACTCCACCGAGAAGCAGTTGGGCAGTTGATACTCCAGCTAGCATCGAACCCGGATTCATTCACCGACTGATTTCGAAATTCTCCATAGTTTTCAAACAGTAAATCACAAACAAGGACACTTTCCTTAATAATTGTCTTTAAGAGGTTGCCTTTGTGGGACCAGAAAGTGGACTGTTTTTTTTTTTTTTTCCAATCTGATCAGAAAGAAACTGAGCCACTTGATTTGCAGAGACTAGTGGGGTCCAACGTGTTCCCTTCCAACCCATTTGTTGCTCGGTATAGTTCTGTCATTGGTTGTTTTGGGTTTTGCCCAATACCGCGTGGGACTGGGTAGTTTGTCCTTTTCCTTGAACTGGTCAAGCATTGGTTATAGTTTGTTGATTGCTCTGTCTATTCTTGACTTTTCACTCTCTTTTTATTCGATAATGTGATAAAATCATGTTTTTAAAAAAATTATTTTTTTCAAATAAAAAATACACAAATAGATTATAATAGAAGTTGTTGGCAGTTAATATAAACAGGACATTGGGGGTTTTCAATTTTTCATATAATAAATACTGTTACGAACTGAAATTCTTTTTTTCTTGTTTTCAGCTTTTAAGGGATATTAATTCTCAAATGTTTAAGGGAACTTGTTAGCGTTTTCCTAAAACAAAAATCACATGAAAAAGCAAGCTTAAATTTCTCCGAATTATAGGTCCTGCCAGGTTTTTAAAGATAGGTTCCTTAGCCTGGTCCCCTCGACACTATACAGTAACAATCACGCCTCGAAATCAGATGTTCTTTGCAGTGCACCAAAATGAAAGTTTTCCCAGCTATAAACATGATTTAATGTGCTGTTATTTCTCATTTCGTATTGCCTCGGGACCGTGCAATTTCCATATTAATTGACCTTCTTTGAATATTTTTGTTGAAAATGATGACAAATTTCGTGTTAATACAGTAATAAGGAGAAGGAATTGGACAAGTTCGCTCCAGTTGGTTGGCGTTTACATGTTAGGGAAATTGACGCTTGCCATTATCGTTATCCTTCCGCGTTGATTGAAGATGATAAGTAATCGAATTTCGAAATAGACGAGTAGAAAGGGTGTCCACTTGGTATAGAGAATATTTTATTATTATTATTTTTTTAAAAAATAAATTATTACCTTTTGTTTTAAATTAATATTTTTTTAATTATTTTGATGTTCAGATATAAATAAAAAAAAGCTTGGATTTGTCTTTTAAAAAATAATAATAGCTTTCAATTTACTTCTTGGTCGATCTTGAAGTTATATGCTTGATTCTATAAATGAGTTGACTTGTATACAGTTGTATACAGTCAGAAGAGCTTCAAATAAAGTTCATTGCTTTTTGTTGCTTGACTTCATTTCCTGGTTTATTTTACATTTAATTGTTTTTCAAACTTAGTTTTGGATTTTTTTAGTTGTGTTGGTTTTTACTTCTATGTTTTTTATTTTTATTAATTATAACCTTGAAATTTAGAAATTATAATTTTTATCCTGAAAATGAATTACTGTTCTTGACTCTACTTGATTTGTTCCTTATATTTTATAGGGCTTAAATTCTTTATTTTAATGGAGGTTTGTAATTGGTTAACGTGTCTCCTGTAATTCTTTTTTTTTTTTGGATATTAACATATCAAAACCATTCAAGACTATCTTAAAAAACATTAATTTGATGCTTTTCAAATGAAAAACAATATCAAAATCATTTTAAAAAGTAAATTATAACTAAAAATCAATTTTAGCAATCACAATTGTTTTTTTTTTTAAAGTAAACCCATTCATATACCAAACAAAACCTTAAAATTATAGAATAGATTCTCTAAAATGACTTCTTGATGAATTATTAGGAAATATTAAATACATTCTTTAGTATACTGAATAATTAATTAATCGATATCTTATTTTTCAATTTCTTGAAATGTAAAATGCTTAGAAATATGCTGGGTACAACTGGAACATTAATAGCTGGGCTCGTCGGTGACTTAGCCTGGGCCCTTTCTTCCGGAACCAACTAGTTTTGAACAATCACCGTCTATCTGGTGAAAACGATGGGCCTGGCTTTTACTCCTAACACGACAAGAATATACCTTATCTCGATCTTATTTTTAACAGATAATGTCAGCGACCCGTTTTCTCCGTAGAATGATACTCGACCCTTGGATACGAGGGCCCAACATGGAGTCCATAAGGGGACCCATTCATCCAGAAGGCTTATTCGGGGGAGTTATTTTGTTCTGGAAAACAAAAGAAATAATCGTCTCATGAACTATGGTCCATCAAGAATTTCCTTATCTTGGAGTTAAATTGGGGAAGCTTTAAAGTAGGGATGATAATGGATATTAATGATGTTTTAAAATTCAAGATACGTAAATAATGAGTTATTTAATGTTTTAGATAGTAGTTAATTAACACTTGGATTTTTTCTTTTTAGTTTAAAAAATTTCAGGCTTTTGGTAAAAAATTAAGTATTTATAAAAACAATCTTAATCAGGGGATTCAAAGATCCTTGATAATAAAATCTGTATATTTAAGGTTAATCAGTATCATAAATGAGATAATAAATATGATAAGTTCTTTAAGAGACAATAACCCTTGTTGCTTAATTTTAGGCTTGACTGACTGTCAAGTTAAAATTCTTTTGGAGATGATGTGTTTGAAAAATTCATTTTATTTTTTAAAATTTTCTCTATTTATAAAAATCTTAACTAAATATTTTGACTCATCAAATAATTAAGGGTTGAGATTTTATTATATTTATATCTTATCTATTAATTATCAAATAAAAATTTAAAAAATCTATATATTATTCACTAGGTTTTGAATATGTATTTATTTGAATACTCTTTATTTTTGTATTAGTTATCATTCAATATAAAATAAAAAAGTATAATATATATATGAGATGTGTGTGTATTTAAATTGATTCAATTCAGTATTCATGCTCACAGAGGCTGCACGATGAGAGAATGGACCCTAGCAGTACTGGAAGCGAGAATGATACAGCCCAAATGGCAAGTAACCTTAGTACAACCTTCATTTGATTCTCTATCGTATGGGCTAGCTGAGCTGAATCTTTGTGTAAGAGGAGCGTCGCTCAAAATTGCCAAGTTTCTGCTGGTTTGAGTTTGATTTTCACGCACCCTGTAGAATCTAAGTTGCATTTTCACACGAAGGACAAGTAGAATTGTGATATAGTTCAAATCCCAATATTTATTCTAAAAAATAACTCATTGATAAAGATAAAATCCGATAGCATCTACCAATACTTCACATTGATTAGAAACTAAAAATAAGCAACAAATTTAGATAATTATGACAGCAACAACATCGTACATAAATTAAAATTCTAGAATTTAGATGGTATTTTTTCATAAAAAATATCTTTTAGAATAAAACTGTTTGTATATATATATAGATATAGTTTTCAATTGTAATAATTTTTATCTCATTCACCTCTCACGAAACCCTTTAGCTCAAAAAAAAAAAAAGTTGTTTTAAATTCTCATGATACGAAGATTTTTATCTCGATGAACTTCTACGGAACCCTTTAATTGGAGGAAGCCTCTTAGAAAGCTTGATACTTGATGAATAATAGGAGTATGTAATATCCTTTTGAACTTGTATTGTCTTCCACTCCTTTAATTTTAAAAGGACAATGACTAACGTTATCCTGTCTTCCTAACATAAAGAGCTCTTTGCTTCTCTTAAATTGCATCTTCCATTCATTCATCCTGATCGAGTGGAGATAAAAGTGTTGGGAACATCATTTGACATGTACCGAAACCCTAATCGACACTCTTGAGTCTTGACTCAAGATTTGTTTCTGTGCAAAAATTCCAAATATTGAAGTCCACATCCAGTCCCCACTCCCCACCATACATCTGATGTTTGACTAACTAGTTCCAGCGCCTAATGTGCCTATGCTGGGAAAAAAAGAAAGAAAACAGAACAATTAAAGCTCTCACATGCTGTGTTTTGGCCCTCACCGGTCTGTCTATTTGATTGAAGATTATTTCAGCAAAAAAAAAAAACCAATCAGTCTGAAAAAGATTACCTTCCCTCGAAGGTATACATGATAATATGAAGATTTATTAATGTTTTGGCACGAAGTCTTGCGCAGGAGCTATTGAAATGTAAGAAATCTCAGGGTAAAAGTTCTCTTCTCCCTACTGAAATGAGCTGCGACTACAGGGCTTGTGTTCTGGAAAATCTAAAGATTTAATTTGAAGTATCTCTACATTTACTAGTAATTAACAGAGAGCCGGTGAATTGGTTCTGCAGGGATGCCGACTAAATTTAAAATCTTGAAGGCAGAATGATAAATATTCTTTTAGATTTCAACTCCATCAAACTCCATGCAACTATTAAGGAATTTACATGGGACTACTAGCTTCAAAACCACAACTCGTGTAATGATCTTGGCACAGAACAAGCAAAGAGATCAATAGAATACTTTTTGTGGTGCTTATGATTAGAAAAATTAAGTTCACAAACATAACGTAGAATGTCACACACAAACAAATCCTAGCGAGCCCTTGCAAAGAAAATACTCAATTCTGGCCCTGCTGCTCCATCGGGATTAATCATGTACAGAGCTTCAGAGTCTTTGGATCCAACCACTCTCTCAAATCTGGCTCTAATGTACGTCAATTCCCCGTCTGCTGATTCCTTCTCATTATTCGGGCAAGGAAGCACACCTGCGCCCATTGAAACACCTCTCAGAAGTTGCATGACATGAAGCTCATCATCAGACATTTGCTTCCTCCTTATACAGTACCCAACCTTTCTTCCATTACAATACACAGCCCAAACAAACTCCTCCAGTAGTTTCTTTTTATGAGTCTTGGTTTCGCTCTCAAGTGCGATCCTTACTATATCCGATGCCAGCTCTTTGTGAAATAGACTTGAGTGCATCGGTAGCTCTATAACAAACATAGGCACACAATGAGGATCTTCTTGTATGGCTAGACTAACTCTGCCTTTACGATAACCAAAAATGGTACCTGTTGTAGCATGGTCCTTGAGTAAAGGTTTTCGAGGTCTGCCTAATAGTGCAACCATCTTGCAACCTGATGTTAACATGGGGAAGAGCTTGAACATCTTAAGAAGCCCACCGCTACTAGATTTTGATCGTTTCTCGCTTGCAGTATGCCGGAGCAAAGACAGTATGGCCTGGTTGTCCATTTGGAAGTAAGGGCTAGAATGTACCGGTGGCATCGCTGGGCTAAATACTGTAGTACGATGCTATAAAAATCAGGAAAAGTAAAGGGCGATGGCGTGTTTGAGGCTCTGAGCTATTGATCAATTTCAAAGATACATATAAGGGGAGGTGTAGGGATTAAAAAGAAGAGTTCGGAAGGTGGCTGGTCGCTTTGGCTGGATTGTCCTTGGAATCCTTTCGAAGTGGGAAAGGGAAAAGTGAGACCCCCCAAGTTGGTTGTGAGAAGGAAAAATGAGTCCTAATGCTTTGATGTGACCAAGTTTAGTGATGAAAAAAGAGAGGGGGATTGAATGCGATAAGATAAGAGGATTCGGACCACATAATGTGGGGAAAGGGAGGGAAGAAAAGAAACTCGAAAGATGATAAAAGAGACTCTGGTAATGTTGGCACGGGCATGTGCCTCTCTGATCATTACATAGGGCATCGACATCACTTCTTTATGCTTTGCCAGACCCTCCCTAGCTCTCACTAATTATTGAGGTGCAGCTCATCTTTCCTCAATTCATTTCGCCATGGAAATTCTGCTTTTGCTTGTGGGGCGACTCTTCCTTTGGCTCCCAATCTTCCATCCTTTTCCGTGTCAGACCAAAGTCTTATAATTCGGTACAGGTATTCAGACAGCAGAGAAGTGAAAAACTGGCTCATGTGTTCGTGTATTCCTGCCAAGTATTAAATACTAGGTAACGTTCTTGCTGTCTGCTTTTCAATTCATGGAGGTTCGAAAACTATAGCCTCTCATACCAGTCCGAATTACTTGCTTATTGTTTGGAAATCATCGCATTAAACCCTGATACACCTAAATTTCTCTTACAAGACCCGTGCTTCGTCTAACATTCTGACGCGGTGTGATTAAAGATGTTCTTAGATTCCCTAAAATTATTTTTCATCTCAAATTGCACAGTAAATGTACGAGCACATGTTTAGTGAACAGGAGTGTCCACAAGTACCAGTTAGTGTCCATGATGGGGGCCTTTGAAACGACTGGATAAAAAGGCAGGAGTGTTGTCGGCATCAACATTGGACACTATTAGCATTTCGACAAGTACTAACTATTGATTTGTGGGTGAAAACTGATTTGTGGCAGGAATCTCTTATGATCGATGTACATACAAACAGTTTCCTGTTGGGTTAAACTATTTCGTTTGTACCCACCACTGGTCAGTTTGAGAAATTTAAGATAGGGCAGCTAAAGTTCTGTAATCATTCTGCTGGTAACTTGATAATATGCTGGACGACCGAAGTCTTCGAAAGAATGTTAGGGTTGGTAATCTTTCAACGTATACAGCCGATTTCTACTTGAGCGTTGCATTTATTGAACTGAAGTGCTTGTACAAGCTTCGAACCTGTTATGTCCTGATATGAGAAGTATAATTTTTATGTTTTTTTTTTAATTATTATTATTTTGAATGTGAATGGCTTGTGTTTTATTGGATTAAAAAGATATGTTTACAGAGGTTTTCCCAGCTTTTTTGCTATAACTCCATATATGAGTTAATTTCATATGTTTTGAGTTAATTTCATTTTAATGAAAAACCAGGTTTGATTAATACAAAAATCTAATTAAAACCTTCAATTTTGTACAAAGACTATTGAGATTAAATAATTTATGTAAAACTATTTATATTATAACACTTTTTTATCAAATGTTTCTTGAATTGATTCCCCTTGAGCACATGCAGTGATTGGACAAAAGGTGTACATATTTCTGCAATCACACTTCGCGTGTAAGATCAACCAACAAAGTTGGTTTCCATATCTATAATAGAGAAAGGAAAGGGCAAATTCCATTGATGCAACATAAAGCTAAGATCACATCCCTAATCCAGTGATTGAGCCCAACGTTTCTGAGGACAGATCATTTATCAAGTTCACTTTAATACTATTAAAAACTAGGTAGCTAGTAACCTGAAAGGATGGATCTTGATAACCATGGCTTGGAAAAATCTTTTATGATGGATGCGTGTTTAATGTTGTAGTAATTTTTGGGATTGTGATTTAAAAAAAATATATAAATCATAACTTTTTTTTAACTAAGATTTTAAAATAAAATTCTCAATAAGATTCATATGAAACTGTTATATGTATTGATTGGATAAACAATAAAATCTAAATCACAAAATATGACATCATGGAAATAAACTTAGGCTTAGTTTAAGATTGTTTTTGCAATTAAAAACTAGTTTCATAGCAACCTTAAAGGATGGATTTTGATACCTATTGCTTGAAAAAAATATTTTATGAACAATTTTATAAATATTTCAGTGGGTGTTTAGTATTGTTGTACCCTTTACAATTGTGATTTAAAAAAATCTATAAATTATAATTATTTAAACTAAGATCTCAAAAAAGAATATCCAATGAAATTTATACATGTTGTTTAACTAAATGTTTTTAAATCTATAAGATAGACGTAGTCTAGGATTGTTTTTGTGCTGGCTTTAAGAGTCAATGACATGAACATTGTTTGACAAAATGCATGTTAAAGAGAGATCTTGGAGATGAATTAAAGAGATAATAAAATGATTTTTGTCGTTGCCTCGTTGCCTTCCAATTATTGTGGCTGTGATAAGACATTGCGTGATTGATTTTCCATTTCTTATCTTCAGTAGTATGTGGCGTCGAACTGCTTTTGCGATTATAGCTTAATTCGAGAGCGAACTTGGCCCCTTCATGTAATCTTGTTGATTTTTAAGGTCATGATTGATGACCCAACGAGACAACTCGAAAATTCTGGTTTGTCTCATAATACAGGTGTAAGTGGTGATAAAATATTGCTTATCCGAAGTTCATTAATACTAATAATAATAAATAAAAAACCCTAATTAGTGCGTGCGTAATTCCAATCTACAGAAAGATAGGCTTATACTTCGTTTACAAGACAGGGATTCTTCATTTAAAACTTCGGCCCCCACCCAGGGAGGGAGAGTAGAAAAGGGGAAAGGTTGCAAATAATTTCCGATGAAATGTTGTATCAACCCACCGGAAAACGAAAATTCACAAAAGAGATCCACTAATTGGCTATTGCTTTAGAAGCAGATTGCCTGAATATAAAAATATAAAAAAAGGTCACTAAAAGGATGACCAATTTGCCAATTGGGTAGACAAGTTACATGCTCTTCACCATCCATTAGATAAAAAGACGTGTTTTCTTTTCTATTTTAAAAATATAAAAATTTACTTAAATAAAAATTTTAATTTGTGTTTTCATGCCTATCTTTTAACATCGTTTTCTCAACCTAATAATTTTTTTTATTCATCATCCCCATCTTCTTTTTTTTTGTCATCAAATAAAAACCTAACATTGTATAACATATCCAACGAAACCTTGTATGCTCACCGTGATCTGGCATGGGCATGGAGGAATTAGGATAGCTATCTTCGATGATAAAATATCGATACCTCTTGACTTAAAATATAAAATGCTGTGATACTGGCTCGCTTGAGATTCGAGAGGGGATACCGCACACCATAAATAAACGTCTTTTAAGGAAATTTCTGCACACTTTCTTTCGAGTTCATCATTGTTTATTGAAAGAGGTCCCATGCTGTACTTCATGGGAGAGTTATGATTTGTTCGAACAACACTATCCTCGAAAGGTAAGATTATGTTTTTCATGCTTGCCATTTGCCAGCAAAAAAGAAGCTTGCATGTTGTAATACACCATACCGTCCCAAGTTTTCCTTTTCCCTTTCCCTTTTCATTTGTTTACTTATTTACTATTTCCATATCTCTTCTCTTCGCCACTTTGTTTTTCTTTTCCAATCGCTTGATCATGTATTTTCCTACAAATCCAGCAAAGACACACCCGCGATTTTCTGCTCTTAATTTTACATAGCAATTCTTTTTCTAGCACATTAATTGCAGGTGTTTGTTCTCTTTAAGAGAAAAAATTAATAATGACTTTCAAAATATTGATGGTAATTTGCGAACAAAAGGTGGATATCCATCTTTAAAGAAGCTTCTTTTTTTTTTTTTTTTGCCGAAGAAAAAAATTTCGTTCAAGAGAAAGGCGTTCTCATCTAAATCTAAGCCAGTCAATATCTTGACTATGATGCTGTTAATATAATATCAACATCATAATATATCTCCAACACCAAGATGTAAGTTCCGCCTCACCTATAATTAAAAATAAAATCAACATTGAAGAAATAAGTTAATTCCTTTTTTATTGTTTTCTATTTATTAATCACATAAATCCCTAAATAATATAGAATAAGCATCTTAAATCAGTCATATATAATAATACATGCAGTACATTACTAGCCATTTATTTTGCCTATAAAAACTCAATTTTTTTAATAAATAAAATCCCAAAAATATTATAATACAAAAATAATAAAATTATATCTAATTTCATAAAAATATCAGATCAGATTTTATTATTTTATATAAATTTTCTTGTTATTGTTTTGTATTTGGTTTTCTTATTTGGAGAAAATTATCCATACAAATTTATATTATTTTCTCTGATAATTTCATTGATTTGTAAGAAAAAATATTTATTAAAATAATTTCTACACATACTCACACTGTTTGTAAGTTCTATTTATAACAATTCATTCAAATATCATATTATCGTACTAGAGATTAATGGGACTCTAAGAAATATAGCTAGCTCTTCACATAATATACTGTACATACACATAAGTTATAAATATAATATTATAATAAATAACGATACTCCTTTTCTCTTCTTTTCTTCTTCTATTTTTCAAGGAATAGAACTGTCTTATAACAATATATGCTATAAAATATATATTTTTTCAATTTTTAACTATGATGGTAAATAACATGGATATGGAATGCAAAACTGTAGAGGCCGAGGGCTAAGTTGTTTTCCATTTGGGCCTTGCTTACAGTGACGGTGAAGGCATTTAACAATGGACTCTTCAACCCAATATTGCAATACTGTCTTGGATCTATAAAAACTTGAGAAGCCCTCTTCTTCGGCAATGAGTTTGGAACTGCCTCTATGCAGTCTAGTTCAAATGGGCATTTCACTATTTTCAGTCCTCTGTGGAGTTTGCTATCTCTCTAGGGACTTTCTGTGCAAAATAGTAATTAAACCCATCTCGGAACATGATATTAAACGTTCAAGGTTAAACTTATACAAGTTAATCTAGGTTAATCCAAAATAATTAAAACATGTTTTTTTTTTAAAAAAATTAAAATTCAAACCTGATTTTATTCATGTTGTTCGAGTCAAACCATATTAGCTTTGAGTTGACTTTATTTCTTGCAACCAACTTAACTAGGAGCGAGTCTCCATGGAGTGGCAGAGCGGGTTTAATAATTATATCAATAAAATATCAATTGTGTTTATGAAGTCTTCCCACTTCTAGAAGTTGACAATGTCTATTTGGTTACCCTCACCGGCTGTATATTTATTTTCCGTCGTGGAGAATTAAATTAATGTGTGATGAAATCAACATCTAGAAGGTCATCTGGTGGTTTCTTTCAAAAGCTTCCATGCATGACAAGAGGTTTATAATTCAAAAAATAGAGGGACAACTGTCTTGTTGTAACATTTTGACCTTGTGGAATGTTGAAATGGTAATCAAAAGTAGCTAAACAGCATAATATAATCAAGAATCGTTTCTCTGAATAATTTATTTGATAACCATATACATCAGAGACCACTGTTTCTAATCTGATCCATCTTCTATTTCCTTGACATTCTTGTTATCATCGAGTTGTTAAGACTAATTAATTAATTGAGAAAATTGGGGGGCATGCAAGGATCCTCTGTTTGGTTAAACCATGTGTAGGTAAACATTTTCATTCCTTCACATAGTTTTCCGAAAAACTTATGCTTCGTGCAGCAATGGGTGGTGAAAATTCGTCTCCAGGTTCAATGATGCTGAGAATTAAAGAAATTGACACTGAAAAGATAAGAGAAATGGGATTTCGATTCTCTATGGTTCCAATATTTACCATGCTTTTACAACTGAAACGGATTGAAAGAAAAACAAAGAATTGATGTATAGCACTATGAACTAAGAAGATATCAACGAAAGAAGGATCAGAATTCAGCAGGAACTTTCCTTGTGAAAATCCTACTCCTTTAGGAACAATTTAGTTTATTGACAAAAAGGGAATATTGCACTCCTGGTGAAGAAATAAGTTTTGATTAACGCGTAAGATTTCCAAAGCCATTGGCAAGAGCATGAGCAGCTGGATTGAAAGCCAATCTCCCAAAAAAGCCTTGTTTGTAGGGCAAGAAAGTTTTCTTCTTCATGTTCTCCGATACAGCTTTATTCACAGTGTAATGTAACTCATGTGCTGACACTGGTACTTTCCTCTTTGAAGACACCGAACCTGAACTGTCTGTGGACCGGAAACTCGGATCTTTGCCATCTTCATGTTTTTTGAATAAACCTGAGTACTTTCTGAGATAATCCTTATCATGCGCATGTCCTTCAGATGCACTTCTAAATAAGAAAAAATCTCTCAGCCTCCACTTCTTTGAAGAACTCTTTGAAGAAGAAGAATTAGATGGTACTGAAGCTTTTGGATTGGGTGCTGATTGGTTGGTGAATTTCTGTAGCTGTTTATCTTGTTCCCATGGATATTCAGATACTCTATATGGAGACAGAGATCTTGATGCTCTACGGCTTGAACTGGATGTTAACCCTGAACCTCTCTCCCTCTCCCTCCCTCTTTCATTTTTATCCGTTCTCTTGCGAGTGTTTTCAACTGCAGTTGCAAATGGATCTGAATCCTTCTTTTTTCTCGGCGAAAAAGCTTCACGTATCATCTTTTTCCCTTTATGTATTGGAGATCTTGGCGAGGAGAGTGGGCTTCTCTGGGTTGAATCATCGACTTGTAATCTAGGAGGAAGCTTCAGGGGCCGGATTTTGCCTCCATCAAACAGTTCATCTGCTGAGAGTGACTTGTTTTCTAAATCAGCACTGAAATCAAAAGCAAAATCATCTTCACCATTAGTGTTGAAGTTTGCCCGTGGTGATCTAGGTGTGCCAGGCCTGTCTTCCCAATGAAAAGGAACCCCACTTCCTTCTTCATTGCTATCAATCAAGCTGTCGAAATAACTATAAAAATCGGCAGCTCGTGAAGGACTTGTTGGGGCGCTCAAGGTGCAATCCCCAAACCGTCTCGGTGTAGATGGAGCACTCAAGAATGGCAAAGGTCGAGCCTCGTTGAAGTCGAAATCCATGCCCGGAGCAGGTGTTGCAACTTCTAGTTTTAACATGTTTTCTTTCTATACTTGCTTTCGAGTTTTCGAAGGATTTGTTTTTAGAAAGATAGATCAGACAGGTTGGTGTTTGCTAAGGAAGTAATAAATACAAGGAAGAGGGGGAGAGGGAATAGGAAGGACGAGGGAAGGTAGGGAGGGTCGGAGATTGTTGACTTTATGAAGTCATAAAAAATAGGAGCCGCCTTTTGATACTTTTCCCATTTCATGTCCGTTTCCTGCTCTCCATTATTGAATATGATTTTCGATTTCGTTCTCACTTTCACATGGGGGATATAAAGGGGGGGCTATTTTGTTATTGGTTATAAGATTTGCCCCTACGATTCAATTTATAACATGTTAACATGGAATTTGACAAAGGTTAAATTTCATTTTGAACATGATTTTTTTATATAAAAAATGTTAATAATTTAAAAAAACCCATACTATATTGTTTTGAAAAAAAATTAATTTCGTTAATTAATTCATGAGTTAACTCGCGATCCAAACCTTCATCCAGGTAAAATCCTTCTACAAGTTTTTTTAATTGTCTTTTTTTTCCAATAAGAATGTATGGTCTCATGGAAAGTTAATTGTCCATTTATTATTAAAAAATATATATATATATATATTATATAATAAAACTTCACATAATACTTGTTGAAGTAGATGATCAGATTAGGTTACGGAACCATGAATGTCATCATCTCCGGCCAAATGGCGTGACCTCCACTCTTTGGTTCCACTTTTTAGTTAAAAAAAAGGGATCGCAGTCAACTGCTACAAAATATCTCCTCTCACAATAAGAGCCGCGTTTCGTGGCAGGATAGAACGAAAACAATAGCATGAAAAGGATACAAACCTCACGATGGTGAAGCTGTAATTTTGTGCGAAAAATATTTGGGGTTTTATTATTAGCCTATTATTGTCTCTTCGTGTTCATCAGATTTAGTAAAATAAAGAGTTTTCTCGTGAATAAAAAAGTTGCTACGTTGTACGAAAATGGAAGTATGGAAAGGACAAAAGCTTACGATTGCAAAGTTATGATTTTTGTGCATATTTTTGGGTTTTTATTTTATGAATTTACTAATGTCTCTTCATGTCTATCGCGATGAATTCGTGCTTGATCTCTCCTGTGCAATTACTCTTAGAAAGGCCAGCAGCTCAGAGGAAATAATGCCGTGAATGATAACGAGGGCAAAACTCCTCAAATCCAGCGGGAACAACAATACATATTATATATTTTTGAAAGTATAATTTTGTTGTTTTTTTAAAGTATTTTTTATTTAAAAATATATTAAAATAATTTTTTTTTATTTTTTAAAAATTATTTTTGATATCAATTCATCAAAATAATCTGAAAACACTAAAAATATTAAAAAAATATTGTGAGTTTATGTAATTTTTAGGTTTAAAAGATTTTCACTTAAAAAAACATATTGAAAAATTATATAAATTACATCTTGAAATTTTAATGCCGTGAATAATAACGAGGGCAAAACTCCTCAAATCCAGCTGGAAAAACAATAGATATTTTACAAGTATTGTTATGGTTATTTATTAAAATATTTTTTTATTTAAAAATATATTAAAATAATATTTTTTTATTTTTTAAAAATTATTTTTGATATCAACTTATTAAAATGATTTGAAACACTAAAATAATATTAATTTAAAGTAAATAAAGAAATAAAAAATCTTATTTTTTTTCAAAAACATTTTTAAAATATAATAACAAACATGACCTAAATCTGTAAACTGATTTAAAATCGATTTATGTTTTGGATAAATTAATTCAGGTTATGTAAATTAATTAAAGCATTTTTTTATTAAAAAACTTAAAATAATATTATTTAGTTTTAAAAAAATAAAATTTAATTTTAACTGGATCTATTATGTTTTAGATTATTTCATTGTGTCAATTGGAACAAATTGAATCAACTCTTCATTAATTTTTTTAATATTTGATTCTAGATTCCGAGGACAGATTGATGAAGCCCTAAATAAACTTAGATATTTATAATTGGATTTCATATTAAAAGTTGTTATTTAATGGTTGCCATTATTTATTTATTTATTTCTTGTCATTGATCATTTTGTTATATATTTTTGTGTGTTGAAGTGAAAATGTCGTAATTTATGAAAAACGATGAATAAATGTTATAATTAATTATAATAAATATTAAATAGTTTCCTTCTTAACCAAGGAATCGAATGACCACTTTTTGTGCCATGATTACACTTTTATATATATTATTTTCTTGGAGAGACTATCGATATTACTCTTTGGGAATGGACATTGATATCAATTGAGTCACACTCAATGAACAGTCCAATTATTATTTTTTCTTGAGAATAAAAATCTAATTAATCACTCGTGCATTGGCTGATTATATTTTATATAAGTAGGTTATTTAACGCATAAAATCAAAGCTAGACTAATTCATGACTTCTAGATTCATAGACTTTTGTGAAAACTAATACAGCTAAAATCTTCCAGATTTCGGCTGCATTTCATACGAATATTACTGATATTTTGGACCGGAGATTATCAAATGCTTGATGATGACACCTGCCACAATCTTTCGCAGCCCTTTTATTTGAAGTATTGGTATTAAACTTGGTCCTGGCGAAGTTTAAATAAAAAGTTGGATGATTGTATCGAATAAGTTAATTTGTGATTTGATTTTAAAAAAAATTAAAATGATAAACTATGTCATAAACGGGCGATTGACTGTTTGAGAATATAATTATGGTTGTTTTTTAAAGTATTTTTTATTTAAAAATATATTAAAATAATTTTTTTTATTTTTAAAATTAATGCATCAAAATAATCTAAAAATATCAAATAAAATATTAATTTGAAAAAAAAATAAAACAATTTCAAAAATATTTTTAAAATATAAACACAAACCTAACATAAATATCTATTAGGATTTAAGGATTACAAAATCTTTTTCTTAGAACGGCAGTCAGTGCTATTACAACAAAGACCATATTCCAAGTTCCAGAGAGGAAATATAAAATAAGTACACGAGGATGAGGAGGCAATCTGAGATCGTCTCAGACAAGGGGCTGCGTTCTTCTTCCAATCCCATTTATATTTATTTTAATCCTATATTTATGTCGTTCAATTGTAATGTCACCAGCCAGGCAGGGGCTGAGACACGGCGTTGGAGTTAAACTTTTCACCCTCCTCCTCAAGATTAGTTAATGATTCCTCCTGCTATTGAGAAAAAAACAAATTTCAAATCCATTTAGGATAAATTAATAATTACTCCACCATCAACTTGTATTTGAAATGATTCGGACTTGATTTCGATCGTATCTCAATTTTATTTTCTTTAGAAAAAAATTCTGAGCATCCTATACTTTTTCGATTTTGATAGCGTACTGTGACGCTACAACTTATTATCTACTAAAGACTTGTTCATTTCGAGAAAAAAAAACTAAAAAATTATACTAATCTAGAAGGTAAGAAAACGAAAAAAGCTAAAAAGAATTATACTAATATAGAAGGTAAGAAGACGACTGTCAAGAAAAATTTAGAATAAAAAATAATGTTATTATTCATGATTATATATTATACATTCAACTCACATGAGTTTATATAGCCATATAATAAAATAAATAAGAAAATAATATAAAACAAATTATAAAAATACTTGATTATCTCCTTTAATTGGACGATTGGACGATTGAAGTAATTTTCTTATTATCTTAAGTTATTCAGTTTCTTGATTTTTTTTTGTTTATTAGAAAATAATTAATAATATTTACTTTAATTATTTTCTTAACATGTCTTCTCAAACCCCAATCACATGATAATTTTATTTTTATAAGATTAATGTACACCATTTCTATTATCATTGTAGGCCTATCAACTTACCTTTTTCTTTCATAATCGTTGTAATATTTCTCTAGCCAAATATCTCTTTTTAAAATTTGACTTTTTAAGTGGTCATTATACTATGGCTTATTATTCTTCATACTGATACCTTGTTATTATCATGGATCTTTAGCTATTTTTCATGTTTTTTTTGGGAAGCATGCTCTTTTTTTTTTAATGGGTGATTTTTTTGTAGTACTTTATTTCTAATGTAAAAACTTGTCAACTCGCTCTAAATCTATTTTGTTTTTCTTTGTTTTTTTTATGCAAGATTTCAATTCTCTTGTCAAGCTTTCATTTTGCATCTTTATTTTTTAAAATTCTTTTGATATCGTTTGATCATCCATATGATCTTGAATATCATTTTGCATCTTTATTTTTTAAAATTCTTTTGATATCGTTTGATCATCCATATGATCTTGAATATTTCTCGTTATCACAAGTTGATTTATCATTGAAAAGGAATAGTAAATAAAATATTTGATAGACAATAAAAATGATTGAAAATATAAAGTATTTTAAAATGATTGAACAAATAAAAAAAATATGTATGAAAAAAAAGAAGCTAATATTTAGAGCAAGATATAACCCACTTGCTCTTATACCAAGAAAAATCTAGAATAAAAGAGCGTGTTATTATTTGATAATTTAATTATATATTATACATTCAACTCATACAGAATGTATATAGCCATGCAATAAGACAAATAATAATAAAAAAAAAAACAAATAATAGGACATGCTTGGTTGAAAAAAATTACTTCCTTAACTTGTTTAATTTCTTGATTTTTTTATTAATTAAAAATATTTACCTTGAACAGAAGTGTTAACAAAATTTATTAATACATTCTGTTCATGAACACTCCTTGTTTGTGTTCCCCTCATTTAGAAAAAAATTATCCCAAACAAAAGGGATTTTACAAAAAAATCCAGAGGTGAATGCTCTAGCACGCCGTCTTCACTGCAAAGATGCCCGTTTTAATAGAATAAATTCACTTGGACAGCTGCCAGATTTGTTAATGACTTTTATGGTTATTATTTCACAGTGTTTTTGTTTTGAAAATATATTATAATAATTTTATTTTTAATTTTTTTTATATAGTATATTAAAACCACCATAAACATAAAAAAATCAATTTAAAACTTATTTATTAATGGGATAGAGGTTATTTTTTAAAGTATTTTTTATTTAAAAATATATATCTTTTCAATTTTTATTTTATTTTTAACATTAAATTTAAAAAATATTCAAAAAACAAATTATGAAATTTTAATTCTTTTTCATACCAAACATGTTTTTAAATACAATAATTAATTATTTAATTTTAAATTATTAATTTAAAAATTATGAGCATGTTTGTTTATATGTTTTAAAAGCGTTTTTGAAAAAAATTAATTTTTTTTTATTAATTTTAAATTAATATATTTTTAATATTTTTAAATTATTTTTATACGTGGATATTAAAAATAATTTTTTACAAATAAAAAAAATATTATTAATATATATTTTAACATAAAAAATTATTTTAAAAACAGCTGCTACAACACTGCTAAACAAACTTAAAATACCGACAGCACTCACGTTTTAACCTTTTTTTTTTTTTTTTTTTCCAGTTTTTGTCTTGCAGTGAAGAGACGGGACAAGTTTTGTGATCGTCATGCTCGCACGTTTCAAAAGATTTCCTTGGACACAACTGCAAGTAATTAGACTTTATCTTCTAAGTTCTAAGGGCAATGTCTTTAAATTTGTTAGGTGGTCGATGGGTGTTTTTCTACCGAGTAAAGTCGGTACCTGTGCTGTGAAACTTTGATCGAAGGATATCATATTCCTCGACGACAAAAAGCTACGGATTTTTCAAAATTGTAGACTTTACACTACACAGGGTAAATATTCACTTTTCTATGCAGATCGAATCCAAATCTACTATAATCTTATCCGACTCGAACCGTTGGCAGCCTTACATGAAAGTATTGCATAAAATTTAATAAAAATTCAAACCGGGAAGGATTCAGACCCTGTTAGATGATCAAATATCTTGTCTAAACTCCACCAACTCCAAACTTACTACTTGCTTTAAAACCTTATTCGATGGGTTGACTGATGATAAAAAAAACTCAAATTAAATCGAGTTTCAATAAAAATTAGATGAGAATTAAACCATTATAATTTTATTAAAAATTTAAGTTAGTTAGCGAATCAATCAACTCGGGGAAAACACAATTCGATAGGTTGCTCATGTTTAGCCCACCATGACTCCTCAGACTCTTAAGAAGAGACCAAAGGTTTAGCCGACCGAGGCCCAAGATAACTCGGTTTCCTTAAAGAAAGTAGCTTTGTTAGATATTGGGCCTTTCGTACCTATTGTAATATTATTATAAGAGACCAATGTGTATGGACATGAAAGACTCGATCCACCACTTCTCGCCAAGAGTTGCCCTCGTATATCCATTAGACCTTTTTAATGCAGCACTCTCCCACTGCTCTGCAACTCAGCCTGGTTTTCGATTGAGTTGATTGGGAATTTACTTGAACTGGGTTTCATTTTGATTTGTAACGTTTAAGTAGTTATCCAGAAAACCCTTCGGTAACCTGGTGAATTAACTCATAATCCAATTAAAATCTAGAATAAAACGTGATTAATTCTTAAAAAATAACATAATTTCAATTTAAAATATATTTTTTAATCTTAAACAACATCTATCTGGAATAAAAACTAAAAAAATTATTAGCTCATGTTAACCTATCAATCCAAATAAGGAACCCACCTAATCCTCTACCTTTACTTTGTCCAGGGCATGTGCTAGACCACGTTACCGAGAACTGCTTCCTTCATCACCATGAAAACATGAAAAATAAATGCAGGCTTTCTCTTAATTTCTCTTTTGTTATCCATCCAGCTTCAGAAGCTGGTATCTTATCATCTGGGAAATCCAAGTTGGGGACCAACCTACAATCGAAGTTTAGTAAAGAAGGGCAGGAACCTTGTCTCTTCAGTCTCTTCCTCACCTAATCTTGTACAGTGAAATTCAACACCAGTTTAAAGATATTTGAAAGTGTGGTAATAGTTGCTTTTCATATAGTTTTTCATGCTGAAAAACATGTCAATAATTTTTTTATTTTTTAAAAATTATTTTTGATATATCACATCAAAATAATCTAAAAAAATATAAATCGTACTTAATTTTTTTAAAAAAAATTTAAAATTTTTTAAAAAGCAAGTTTAACTACAGTACCAAACTGGATAATAGCTTGCCATCTAGAGACTGTACCGTACCTACCAAGAGACAATCTTGGGCAATGCCAGACGTGGCAAAGGCCAGTGCCCTTTTCTAATTGAAGATAATAAGATATAGGTGTAATTGTACAGTACCAAGTACGAGAACCACCACCAGATACAGGCTTTTATCTTTTAGAAGGAATCAACTTTGAAAAAGCACTTTCTTCTACTGGGTGGCAGATTTAACCCCATATCATAAAGGAAACAAGCTTGGACCACCCACTCGCATTATTTATTTTTTTTATTCTGCATGGGACAGAATGTAGATTCCTTCAAGCCCCCGACCCCATGAAAAACAGGTATATAAATCTGGCCCCAGTTCTAATTAGATGATTTTTTTGGGGATCAAGTTCTAGTTAGATCATTGATTGATACTGCTGTCTGTATCTTCTTCGGTCGGCTTATTATAAATGGATTAATTGTCCCGAGTTTCATAGTTCGTCAGGGAAGTATGAACATTATGTAGCAGACAATTTTCTAGGAAGATGGTTAAAGATAGTTCCATCAAATGTTTAAGATAAAAAATCATCAGTAAGCTCATGGTGATCAAGCACTTCAACTGTTGCACGAGCCATTGATTGGTCTGCTAACTGGTCCTGAAAGCTGCCACATGAGTGTTGTGAGAATGGCACCAGCAGGAACCAAACCATTGATTAAAATAGCTGCCTCTGCAGGAAATCTGGCCCGCTTTCATTAGGACCACAAGCATTAGGTGACGAATCAACTTCGATACTTTTCTTTGAATGTCTTCAAATGGAATTATATTAACTGTTATGCATGCTCGACAGAGAGATTGTCTGCACTGACCACACCTAATTTTCTCTAATGGGATTGTCATCTGCTTGGACGCTCGCATTTGTTTTCATTTTCAGTGCAGCTGGGAATTAGTTACACGGGAAGCAATCTGAAACCTTGGACCTCAGACCATTCATTCCTATGTTATACACCAGGCAATATTTTTCAGACCAATTAGGCATCCATGATTTTCTTACAAATGCCGAAATACAGGTCTTTTAGGCCTCATATAGGTAGACATTTACTGAAGTGAGAGATGCCAAGACTGCAAGAAAGATGTATCAAGAAATCACCTTATATAAAACCTTCCATCATTTTATTATGTATAACCCTTCCACAGGCATTCTCTCAGAGCAGGATATCTTAATGGAAGAGAGAATTTTCTTACAGATGCTTACAATGAAACCGAATTACACATAGAACTTTGATATTAATTATATATCCTATAGCTATGTACAAAATGAGTCTCCCGCATAATCATATAAGCAAAAATTGTAACGAAACAAAATTTTATTTTGTGTACAAAAGGTACCTAAAACTGAACTCATATGGCATAACTTGGACAAAATGTGAATGAGGCTCATTTTTACCTTTCTCGAGGCAATTAATAGCTTCTTTCCCTAGTTCACTGGGTAACTGAAGGCAGATCCAATCAAGCAATGACTCCAAGTCCTTGGCAAAGTCAAGTAAATACCAATCCAATAACTTAGGGATGGCAAACTTGCTAGTTGTAATTCCAATTGCAGCTTGTAAATAATCTCTTTTTGCCTCTTCCAGTTCGTTCTCAACCTGAGCTGCGGTGTACACTCTCACCTTCATTTCAACAAGTCCACAGATCAGTATTTGATGGAACCTACTGTCCACTCTGGACCAGGCATTGATTGAAAATCTATCGAGATGAAAGCAAGAAACCATTGTTCTCGAGGTATTAAGAGATTCCACAAATGGTAAATAGTTTGGAAATAAGCATAAGCACAAATGCAAAACACTTGAAGAAATGTTCTAGAGCTTATTAGACTTCGTATGCAACAATACTGGTGTGATTCATAACAATAAGAAGCTGCGTTGCACTTTGGACTGTTAATAAACATCACATGATCGCTATGTAAAAACTATCGAACGTGCAAACTTATCTGCATTTCGTAAAAACTTACAGCAGGGGAGGACCAGCTTCCACAGCAAAGGGCAAATGATACCAATGGTTCAGATAGCTCCAATCCAAATTTGTTCCTCGCTGTCATCTCATCATTTTTTGCACCCTTGGAAATTGTCTGATCAAAACTCAGGAATAAATGCCATGCGAGAAAGTCTTTAATTTTCTGAAAAAGCTTTCATGGAAGTTGAAAGGACCACCACTTACATATTTTGAGTAATAAGGCAGCCTAAGGATGAAATGTTCGATAGTTATTGCATTTAACAAGTGTCCCCCGATATTTATTGTTGCCTAAGTAATAAGAAATAGGGCCAGAAAATTATCACCATTCATGGTTAAAGCAAGAAAAAATAGTGTATCATAAAGAGAAGTTCCTGGATAGTCCGTACCTTTCTCATCAGTTCAACAACCGTCTCAGGACTCTCAGGAATTCCGTGTTCTAGAAAAGCCTGATGCAATGTGACATGGTAAACATTCTTTACGTTAATACCAATAGAAAAGAAAATTATGTTCAAATTCAGATCTACCAAAATAATTTGGAACTTGACACAAAGAAACTATTGACATTTTATAAAAGAGGAGTCGCTTACGTTCATCATGCAGGAATTGTAAATGTTTATCCAGAATGCAAGCTTCTTCTGATGAGTGAGGTTCTGCAAGTTGACGGAGGCAAGTTTCCCGAATAGAAGTCTGACAATTCAGAAAATATATTGAACATAAATCATACTAATGTTGTTAATATAATGAAAATATCAATCAAATCTCTTAGAGAAGAAAAACTTACTCAAGTCTATGAAGTAGAAACAAAGAATTTGATGTTCGGTTGGGATTAATCGTCCCAGATTCTATTGAAAAAAAACGCTTATATGGACCAATATCTCTCTTCCCAAACTCTGAACATATACCATAAGGATCCTGACATTCGGCTTCTTCCTCGTTTTCTTGAGAGACTAATGTTGACAAGAAAGATAAATTATCTGCAGTACGCCTATTCTTCATTGAGCTCATCCGTAAGAAAATACTTGACAAGCATTTCAAGATGTCCTCGGACAGCTTGTTTGGGCAGTCATCTCCTGATACCCCTTCGCTTGCAGTAACATGACTTCTTGCTTCAGCATTTTCTTGGTCTGGTACTCTGCATTCTAGCTGGACATTGATGCTATCTGATTAATTTAGCTGTTAAAAAAATTGATTCTCTTAACGAAAATGTTCCTGTTATTACATTATTCAGACCTGTGACTTGTGAGAATCTAATTTCTTCTGTGCTGGTCTATTGTCCTCAGACGATCTTTTCACCATATTTCTGCTTGTCTGAGCTTTATGGATTGAGGATCCTTTGCTGTTCTTCCTAGAATTAGCAGTAGAGAATGCATTCTCTTTCCCTGTTCCATCTGCTAAAAGAACAATGAGGACGAATTAAGGCGTGAAGATGGAAAATGCTCCCATGTGCATATCCAATGTATCATATGCTGACTGTATCAAACATCCAGCTTACCAGAAAGGGATGGCAAATGCCTTGTCGTGGATGTCGCTGACTCACCCACATTCTGACTTAAGGATTTCGACTGATCTGCCTTGGGGTTCTTATTTGGGTACAAGTGATATAAATCGGAAACACTTTCCACGTTCCTCTTGGAGCTTGACATGTAGACAGCCTCTTGGTACAAGTCTTGCCTAAAATGGACAACCTGTTCCTCAAGCCGAACCACCTCCTCTTCCAAAACAGCCACTTCTGCAAGCAGCTCCAACGTCTAGAGAAACTAAAATCCAGAATCAAATTCACTGTGGTGATAATATGTTATGGTTAGGCAAGTATTCAAGTTTATTAGTTTTTCTCAAGTTCATTAGTTGAGCATTGATATATCATTTGAAATTGGGTCACTTGCTCTTTTTCTTCCCTCGCATCTTTCAATTAAGTTCTTCCAAGTTTCTTATTCAGTTCCAAATCTCCAATTGCTATGCCTAAATCTATGTTCATACTTCATAGCAATACTATTTGTCTGTAGTCATGTTTCAACTATTGAACTCGAAACACAAAAGGGATTTGAATGGAAACCATATGAAGGCATGATGAATTACTAACAGTACGAGGAAGATACGGAGGAAGGCGAGGGAGAGCTCCCAACGGTCTGCTGAAAGCCCTCTCCAAAGCTCTGTGAATATTCTCTTCGTGCCTAAGTTGCTTCTTTAGTTTATCAACCTGAATAATTGGGATTGCCAACACAATAATTAATCTAAGAAAAGGTGATTTTCATGCAATGGCTCCATTGAAGACAGGACAACATCAATGGAAAAGGAAAAACACAAAATTGTTTGATCTATTTTGAAGTATAACAAGAAAACATGATCGTACATCTTCTTGCAATGCTATTTTCCTCTCTCTACTCGAGGCCTGTCTTTTATTTGCTGCTTTTTTGGCAACATTTGGTTTGCTCCCCTGCATTCCAACCTTCTCCTTCAAGAAAATAGATTTAAATAGAAATTCCAAAACAATCAGATTCTCAAGTGATAAAAAGGCAAATAAACTATGCAGAGAAGAGTGAAGAAAAAGTAAAGAACATTAAACAAAACAAAGCTGGCCGGAACATGCCTTGAAAATCATCTGAAAACAATAGTAGATGACAGAATGTTCAAAGAAGTTTCAATCACCGAAAAGAGTTTTGTGAAGGTACAAGATTTACAGGCCTAATCAGAAATCCATACTCTAAAAAGATGAAGCAAGGCAATATCTCTAGGATAGATTTGACTGAAAATCCTTCTCAGATTTTCATTAAAAATGCGTACTTCATAAGAATTTCCTGAAGCTTTCAACTTCTGGATCCTCCCCAATGAAACTGCAGCCATTTTTTCTGGCAAAAGCTATATTTGGAAAGATAAAGATAGGCCATAATCTACAGTACAAACCGTTTTTCATAACAAATAATAAAATAAGCAGTTAAAGAGAGATTAAGTGCCTACTTTTTCATGCTTCATTGGAGTTTTCATGGAGTGGAGCCTAGTCCTCACCCTAGTATTCATCTGTACTCTTCTTTAAATCTGCAAGTCCTTCATTAAAGAACCCAATTCAACAACTTCATTAAAAGGAACATCGCAGAACAGAACACGAAGAAGAAGAAGAAGAGAGAAAACAGCGACCCCATCTCCATATTGAATGAGCATTTAAAAAACAGAGGACCATCACCAGATTCATATATACCTTACACAAAGTTCATTCCTTGAAAATACAAGAAACTTCAATGCCTTAAAAGTCAAGTCTCACTTAAATCGCTGCGTTCCTCGATCACTGTGAGTTGAATTCACCACTACCCAGATTCCAGGCCGAGTTAAAAACCAGTGAATTGAACTCTCTAACTGTTTATATACACAGAAGAGTTTTTAACACATAGATATATAGATAAAGAGGGGGTGGAAACAGAGACAGCCAAAGATGAAGTGTTCAAGCTGCTGTCTCTTTTTGTGTGGTAAGTTGCTAACATTATTTAAAAGGAGACAGAGAGATGGGGTGGCTGTGTACGTAAATGTTTATGTGACCGTCTAAGGTGAAACGAGGTGGTTTGCTTTGCCAAAGGACTCCTCGAGGCAGTTTCTTGATTAAAAATTGAGTTTGATTTTCTATGTTATTACTAAAATTTATACATGTTAAGGACAAATGATTTGCCCATGATCCTTTACAAGATTTTGATCCTCACTTCAACCCGAATTAATTTAAAATAATATTATTTTAATTTTTAAAAAAATTAAACTTATTTTGAAAAAAATAAATCAAATCTCATTTAAATTTTAACTCAGAAGAATGTCATTTTAATCAAATAACTTCTATGTTTTAATATGAGACTAGATTGAAATGGATAGATCACCGGACGGATTAACTATTGGGGCTCAAATTAGATTCATGGATCACCGGATTAACTGTCGGGCCTACGGGTTTACTCCGACCGATACTACTTCCTATCTGTAATCGGTTAAAAAAGAAAAGAAAAGAAAAAAGAGCTTTACAAAAAGGCTATGGGCAAACTCCTAGAGCACAGCACACATGCACTGAAGGCTCTGTCTGCGTCATCATGAAATAGCGTGAAGTCTCTCTCTTCCAACATTCTTTAGTTACTGACCTTTTCTAGTTCTATACCTAAGATGTCCCTGGATCATCTTGTTTATATTACCAAAATGTCCAGATTTCTTGATCTTGTTACGATCTGTAATGATGAGTTGACTCTGGAAGGAAAGGGAGTTGTTGGGATTGGCTAATTTTGGCAGCGAGTCCTGTTGTTAACTAAATTAGGGTTCTTGTGGCAGTTTTATTCAAGGCAAAGGCTGCATCAAGCACGTGTTTGCCAGCTAAACATTTTTCTGTTCTTCGAAATTTTTATTTGAGTAAGTTTTCGAGACCAGGTATCGGTCATTTGATATGTTTATTCCTCTTTAATTTTATCTTCTAATCATAATTATTAAATCCAATTTCAAAGTTAATTTATTGTGAGTTTTGGGTTACAAGTTTAAGGTTAATAGGTAAATTAAGTTAAAGCTTTTTTAAAAATTGAAATAATATTATTTAAAAAAAATTAAAAAGGGTGAATGTTGCAATGATTTAAAAAAATAAAAAATGGATTTTCCTAGAAATTAAAGGGTGTAAATCTTGGCAAGCTAATAAAAAAAAAAAACCCTAAAAAGGAGGTCTGATGAACTCAATCCACCATCTCCTTGAGGTAGAAGGGAATAGTGCATGTGGTAATAATATGAAATCATTTTTGTCCGAATTCAGAAGAATAAATTTCGGGTCCCTTCTTCGAAGGGTACCACTACCGGCTGTCATGCTGAACGTGTCCTCTGATGGAAATGCTTCAACTCTTTCCTTGTTTCAATCGCAGAATTATATGTATAAGTTCTCGTGATTTCGTCATTTCGTTTTCCTTTTTTGGTCCCATAATCGTTGCCTTGCACAGCTCCTTCTTGCCTTGATGTGCTGGTGTACGTTACCCATTTATTTATCATTATCTAGTAATAATTTTAGATTAAATTCCACCATCCAAGAATCTAGTAAGATTAATCAATAATAACGAGGATTTTTGTTGGTAAGCATGCTTTTCAAGTACCTTACAACCTCTCTAACTTTCTTTTACGTTTATCTTTTCTATATTAAAATACTATCCGAACACAATCTTAATAATAACTACCGGCAAAAAGAAAAGAGTAAAAGGAATTGAATCATATAATACGAAGGAATTACCCCACCGTAGCGTGCACTCTCTGGCGTTCTCGTCAAGCTTTCACCCTATCCACCACTCAAATCCATCTCCATCGGTGCTCATGTGTACATGGGCCTTTAAATTGAAAGTGAATTAGACAGGCGATAGAGAGAGAGAGAGAGAGAGAGAGATTTCTGCAGTACTGCAATATAATAATATCAATATTGTGAAAGAAAATGATACACACACATGCATGGAATGGGTGGGTGTTAAGGGAGAGAGGCCATCCATCACTCATAATCATGGGAGGTTGATTTTTAAGCAATTAAAAAAAAAAAGAAAAAGAAATGGACACACTACCCATGATCAAGTGCCAAGTGACTGGTTACATTTTTAATATATAATTCATGCCCGGCTGATCTTTATCATTCTTTTGGCTAGGAAGGTGGTTTAGTCCTTGGATAATTAGACTTAGCTTTCTGGCCATGGAACGAGACAGCTCAACTCGGCTAGACTTGGACAGCGATGCCCAGCTATTAGGTGGCACAGCTGAAATGCTACTCCTGGCTCGTGTAATGGCGAGTTGCAATGAGTTGCAATTGAGTTGTGAGTGGCAGATAGGATTCCGAGATAGTGTCTTAATTGCTTCATTAATTTAATACTAAAAACACAGCAGTTTTCTTGCGCCGTAAGGTAATGAAAGACGCCGGATTAATTATTTGGATCGGTTCATGTTCAGCTCTCACGACGTTGATAATTGAATAATCACCTGTCATGCCTTAATTATCAGCTTTGGTAGTTGGCATTGTGTTCATATTATAGTTGTTAAACAAAGCGTGGCTCGACAAGTTTACCTGGAAGAGATTTCATGACTGTGAATTTAACCTGGTCAGGTTTATAATTCACATCTATATATCTAATAAAATCTTATTAATTTGGTCAGGTTTTTAATGATCATGTTGATTCTATAAAACTTGATTTAAACCTATATAACTTAGCCCATACCTAGAAAAAAAAACCTGTTGTTTGGAGAGGTATTCCTGTAGTAGATATTATATTTTAAAGTATTTTTTTATTTGAAAATATATTAAAATAATATTTTTTTTATTTTAAAAACTTTATTTTTAACATCAATATATTAAAACAATATAAAAATATATAAAAAATTAATTCAAAATAAAAAAATAAATTTAAATTTTAATAAAAGATATGCTGACCGCAACCTTAAAAAAAATCTTAATATAAATAGTTAACGCGGTAACTCTTTAGTTGATTTGATAACCCATTATCTCAATAATTAAAATCCTTTTCAAATCAAGTATAACTAGACGCTAGCTACATGAGTGAAAGCTCTAGATTTGTTGTGAAAGATCTGTCAAATCCACTTTTTTTTCCCTTTCTTTCTTTCTTTTTTTATCATTATTGATAAAAACTTTGGTAAAGGTCACTATTACAACAAGGAGACACTTCACTGTATGATAAAGCGTATACGATAATGTCGACAAGCAGCAAAACTAGCAAGTATGGAAACGTAACACATCCGTCTGTGACAAATTTTAGGATTTTTAATTAATTTGAACAAAAAGTTGATGCAAACCCATCTAAAACACAACAACAATAAATAATTGAATAAAGCAACAATGAAAAAAAAAAAACCACATTCAATCTTATCTAAATTATTAAATAACATGATGCTAATCTAATTGAAAAAAACCAAAACAAAATGAGTCAATTTTTTTTTAAAAAAAAACAGCTTTAAAAAAAAGAGAAAAAACAAAGTAATTACAGGCAAACTTTTTAAACCTCATTTAATCTAAAAAACATGTAACTTGTTATATTATATTACTGAATTCAATTATAAAGTTTAAATGTCATGCAATGATGAAATTGTTGAAAAAACTACCAATAAAAAACTTGTAACAGAACATTAGCAGTAAAAACAAATGGGCTTACAATCTAACAAGAAAAAACCAAATAAAGATAATATTTTAAAAAAAATTAAAATTATCCCAAAAAAATTAAGAAAATGATTGGGACTAAATTTGACATTGATTGATGAAATTGAAAAAAAAATTAATAAAAAAACCATGAAAACTAAAAAAATAGCAATTAAAAAAATTAGAACTAAATCCGACATAAAAATCAAATGAAATTAAATATTCAGAGATAAAATTATGAAAAACCAATCCATCAAAAAAATGACTTAAAATAGTAACTAAAAGAAACATGACCAAATTTGACACAAAAATTAAATGAGAAAAATGACTAGGGATGAAATAATTCAAAACAAAATAAATAGCAATTCAAAGAATAAGCATTAATTTTGAAAATAAATTTTAAAAATCAAATGATTAGGGATGAAATAAAAAATAAAATCCAATTAGAAACAACCAATGTAAATAAAAAAAATTGCAAATGAGAGAAAAGGGATTGAATTGAAAGAAAAAAATTGAAGGGCTAATTTGATTTTTTACATGGTCTGCACACAAATCCAAAAAGAAAGAGAAGGAAAAGAAAAAGAGAAAAAATAAAAGTCATTTACGGCCAAACCACACCGAATCATCATACACACGTCATCCAGGGAAGAAGAGAACACCGAGATAAATCCAATAATATGGTGGAAGCGCCAGTACAACCACTGAAGTAAGCCACACGCACCGTCCAAAGTCAACAGAGCGGCTGACGCGTTGGCCAATGCTTTGTATGTGTCACCAACCTTTTTAGGTTTTTTGGTAATCGCATAAAACTAAAAGTGCCTGCAAGACCAATCAACAATCACAGACAAAGAAAAAATTACTACAAAGCCCCTAAATGCAAGGCTAAAAAAATAAAATGGCATTGATAATGTTGTAATTCTATTATTCAACCAAACATGAAAATACAAAATCATCCATATGCATAAAACATAAAATTATTTTATTTTATGGTTAAATTTGTTATTTTACTATGCATTTATAAACATAATTATTAAAATAACCCCACTTAATTTTCAAAAGACATTCACATCTTGTAGAAAAGATCATTCTATCCTTAAAAAAAAATAACCAAGAAATAAATAGTAATTGTAGTATTGAAATGAATAGTAAATTATGTTTTGGAGCAAGTTAATATCACCATCGTCTTTGGCTTTTTGTTAATAATATGGTGGAGACATTAATCTTGCACGATCAAGACCTCTTCTACATCTTCTATAAATGAGAATGCGTAATATATAGGAGATTCTGTTTTCATCGCTATTTATGATTCGGAAGAAAAAAAAGATTCTTGGATGCTCCAGGCCGGACATGGAGACAAAATTTCCTACAAATCCAATTATCACAGCGATCTAATTTATCAGAAGATGAGATGTCAACGTCGAAAGCAAATTTATAACTTTATTGAATTTGATATAAATCTATGTAAGCTAATTGAATGGGTTTACATCATGTTGTCTCGATATTTTTCTTAAATAACCTCACAATCTCAACAGTGTAATGTAACAACGAGTAAATTTCTGGACAAAATAAGCAAGAACTAATCTGTAATATGAGCATTTGACACCAGCTGAAAGGCTCTGTTGCAACAAAGAGATGGACAAGTCATGAGTTGCCATCCAGCAAATTAAGCTGTAATAAGCTCTGGGGTTGATTGTTTAATTTGAAGAAAAAAAACTATGCACATGATCAACCAATTACTTAGCCGACGGAAGCAGGGAGTGTAGCTGTGTGATGACAGTATTTTTACCGGAGAATATGATTCTTCACTCGTATTGACTTTGTGCACTGTTGCTATCTTGACAGCCAGGCTATGCTGGTAGTACCAGGTTGTAGGAGACTGTTTGTCGATTTCAACCCTCATGGCTTGACCTGAGGAGAAATGGAGGCACTCTTAGACGCGTGTGTCTGCACCAGGACAGCCATTTTTTCATTACAGAACAAGACATTCGGTCCTACCTCAAGGACCAGCATTTTAATCATCCACGAGTTAATTTCTGGATTATTAACTTATTAGACTTTCATAGCTAAGAGTGCGATGAGTAGAGACGGTGGTTTGGGCACTTTTTGAAGTATCGATTGCTGAAGGACTGTGTGTGAAAGAGAGAAAAGAGTGTAGGTGGATCCATGGACCATGCTCGCCCCCGGAGGAGAAATCTTGGTAGGTCTATCATCTATGCAGGGAGACCAATGGAATCATGATGGGGCACAAGTAAATGATTCTCATCGAGAAATCAATTGTTGATTTCTTTTGCATAAAGACACCTATCCATCCATGTCTTCTGCTAAAAAGTGCTCGAATTATGTGGCTTTGAAGCTTTTCAGAGTGGGGGGCTTTTGATGATGAATTGAAGTTGATCGTCATGCCACCAAAATGATTGTACTGCCTCTCTCTTTAGGCTTATCTTTTGCAGCCACATAAGCTTCCTGATCTCGAGCTCTTCACCGAATGTTATTTTTCAAGATCTAGCCTTTCTGGTTTTGTTTATTCATGTAAACTCTCTTTTGATGATATTACTTGTAATATACAGTGGCAAACCATCCTGTATAATTTAACTAGGTAAGAACTAGTGGACTGCTAACAGGCATGTACTGTGGCACAGGTCAGAATGGTTGAAACAGCAGTGATTAGGTTATACTACAATACTATAAATTAAAAAAATAGTGAAGCCATATTAAGGTTTTTCTGTTTTGTTTGCATTTTTTTTATTGGATTATTCAAACTTTCTTTTCATATAACCCATCATGGGTTACAATAGCTATCTATAGTTTTTTTTATCATTTAACTTTTTTTCTTCATTTTAATCATTTTATATTAAATTAATGTAAAGTTTGATATAATATTTTTATTTTAATTAATTTTATATAGAGCTCTCGATACTTAAAATAAATTTCAATGTTGAGTTAATGCTTAACAATTAAAATTTTAAAGAATCAATTTTTAACTAAAGCAAATATCCAATATTTATTTAAAAAATAATATATTTATCTCAGCTTTACAATATTAGAAGCAATAAACTTATTATAATTTATTAGCCCTTATAATTCTTGATTTATTTTATTAATTTTGCGCTGAAATTTTTCCAATAATAAAAAGTATTAACGGCATCCACATCTTTCTTAACACTGAAAAAAACAAAAGCTCTATCCTACATTATTGAACGGGAAATCAAACTAGTTAGTATAAAAATATAGGAATGATGGAAAATGTGAATGAATGGATGGATGCTATCATATCTATCATATGATGGCTAGAAAACTCCAATGCATATAATCATAGAATCAAGCCATCAATGTCAAAGGCGACCATTGGCTTTAAGTGGCCTGTCCCCACTGCCTCCTGTCCTCGGAAGCTGGTTGCTCTGTGCATGGGTTTCTGGGGTCTCGACTTTACATGGGCGTGAGGCCAAAATCGAACATGGCAAAAATGGGGCTTCAAAGGAAACTGATAAAGGAGAAAAGGCAGCTGCCAAAAGCCTCTCTTTTCATCGCCGGAGGTGAGGATCGAAAGCCACTTTGGTCCTCGGGGCCTGGCCCTTGATGCTTGGAAGAACAGTCGCTGCTTTATTTACTGTCTTGGTTTTGGTCCCCGACGCCAGATCATCTGAAGAGACGCCTGCAAATCTCCATTATTGAAGAGTCAAACTTAGAGCTTGTTTGGCAGTGTGGTTGCGGTTGCTTTTCAAATAGCTTTTCGTGTTAAAATACATGCCAATGATATTTTTTGATTTTTTAAAAATCATTTTTGACATCAGCACATCAAAATGATTTGAAAACACTAAAAATATATTAATTTGAAGTTAATAAAAAAATAAAAAAATTTAAAATTTTTTCAAAAACGCTTTTGAAACGCAGAAACAAACAGGCCTTTATCACGGTGGTTTTGATGTAAAAGTAATTCATGGCGCAATCAGAAAACAAGCAACTATTTCATCATATAAAATAAGATTTGCTAATTGGGTTGCCAGCTAGCCTTTCTCGGCAGTCATTTCAAGAGAGTTTGTCTTCTAATCATGGTAAATTCCATTATCATATCATGTGTAAAAAATAATGCTAAGATAATATCTTCGAAGCTTGTGCTTGATCTTAAAAGATGATTGGATAGCGAATTTAAATATTATTAAAAGCAAGCAATTCCAGGAGCTTGATCCGGTAGTTAAGGATTTTTTTTTCTTTTTGTAATTTTCTTAGTTTAAACCTTGAAATCAATATCTAAAATAATTGTTGATTTTTAAAAAATATACTGGAACGATATGAGAGCTGCTTGTTAAGATAAAAGAATATTGTTAAATTCATGTTGGTTCAAAAATTAATATAAAGGAAAAACGCTAAGGGGGTATTTGGTATTGTATTCTTTCTTTCATTTTTATTTTTGTTATTTTCATTTTTTTTACTAAAACTCATAATTGCCAAATTTTTATTATTATCGAGATATCTTGCTTTATTCAATATGTATTTTTAGAGCTTTTTGATATTTTATTTCATTTTAAATATAAAAATATTTTTATTTTTATACTATATTTATGACTTATGATTTGAATTCAATATAATTTTAAGGATGTGTATCGCTTAAATTACATCATAAGAGGCAAAAATATGATTTAATTTTTTATAATATCTTGAAAGTAAATAAATATTTTTTAAAAAATAAAAGTTGAGCATGTGCTAGGGTTCGGAGAATGAGAAATAAGTGGGGATGACAACTTAACACTGAATAAGTGTTTTTAATTATTTTATCTAAATGGATAATACATAGTTAATGAATATCATTAAACTCGATGAAAACTTGATTTAAAATTTAATTAACACAAATTAATATAGTTGGGTTTGCTAAAATCAAGGGTTTTGAGTATTTATATAGTATCTACTCCAAACAAATTATATGGATATCCTAGCCTAATAAATGTTTTCATAGATATTTAAAACAGATTTAAACCTAAACAAAAACGTAATCATATCAAACCGAGATAATAACCAATAAAAGATATCTGATTATTGGATTAGAGTCAAATTTTTATACTAGATTCTACATGTTATTTTCCTCTAAAGGATGATTCCATTGCTCATTGAATCGTTAGATCTCCCAAAATTAGGCCAAAAAGTTAATATTTGGGCTACTTTTGCTATTCTTCCTACCAATTTTTGAATTTATTGTTTATTGTTTTTATTTTGTGTTAATTTTCTTTGTTAATTAGGATTCTGAATTTTTTTTCTTGTCTAGGTTAGTTTTTCTAACCTATAAAAGACATTGTAAACCTTTTTAGGAGGCATAATTTGTCAAATTATTATTCCAGAAATAAAATAAAATTTTAGGGTTCTTTTTATTTTAACCATAATTCAGTCTTTTTTTTATGTATTTATTGATGTCTTGTTGTAATGCAATGGTATTAACATTATACACATATATGCATAAACACATTTATATAATTTTATCATTTAATACATGTACACACACAAATATTAATTTGTTTTTTTAATTTATGTTGAATAATAAATAGTACTTAGGTAGTGACATATGAATAGATATCAAAAATTCAATGATTATGTTATAAATATATAAATTCTTTATTCAATAAAAATATAAAATATAATAAAAACTTAATTCGTGAGTATCATGACATCCCTGAAATTAAAGTTAATAAGTGTCAACTATATGTTTAAGGATGTGGTTGCGGTTGTTTTTTAAAGTGTTTTTTATTCGGAAAAGCATCAAAAAAATATTATTTTATTTTTAAAATTTATTTTTAATATCAGCTTATCAAAATAATCAAAAAACACTAAAAAAATATTAATTTAAAATTAAAAAATATATTTTTAAAATGTAAAAATAAATAAACAGCATAAAAAATGACGATATAAGCATACAGTTCCAAGCCACCATCCAAAGCTGGCACATAGTAATTTTTTTGTTTGAAATTCAAGCCCAAGACCAGAGTGCGAAGAGATTGAGCTGTAACCTAAAGTCCCATGATCATCTCATTTCGTGTTCTTGTGATTCAAGCTTTGTCCACACTGTTGGTGACTTCTTTATGGACTCGATTTTGTAGAACAGACATATCGACATGGGCTCATATGAAACACCAAGCACTCGAGAAAGCTTGGACCTTGGAGCCCTGACGAGGTTCATAGACACCCCGATGTCTCTCGGAACTTCCTAAAAAATCTCCCCACAGCAACTTCAAATTTCTCCACTCTAAAACCTAAGGACTGCTCTTGCGTGTGTACGCAAGGAATAGTAAACAGTTTTCTGCCAAAACCCTGACCCCAACAGAAATAGCAAGAACGAGCTGCTTCCCGTGTCTGGAAAGATACAGAGATCTTCTGCTTCATCGTCGTAGGACTCAACGATGCCTCGGAAAGATAGCACGCATCGCAGGACTGTAAATGCCCCGATTCTAAACACACTACGTGTAGTGCCTCTTCAAAATTACATCAGACTTCGTGATCCACATTGGATTTTGAATATCTGACTATCAGGATCGCACCTTTACTTCACCCTGACCAGTGAGACACAATGGCTTAACCAGAAGGTTGCAAGGTCTAGGTCTTCTTTCCCGAGAGCAAGGAGAAACATTAAAGAGCTCAATCAGCCCTCACAAAGAGGCCATATCAAATCATTGAGCACCTCGTATGAGTACACTTGCTATGATATTTGAAGGCGGCAATGCTATCCAAACATTGATGGCACAAAACGTCTAATTTCCATTATAAGCTAATAATATACAACAGTGTTGTAAGATGATAAAAATAGGCAACATAACAGTACCCATAATATATGTTTCTGCTTGCAGTTCAGCTCAGCAAGTGGTACATGGCACTTCAGTTTTGACAAATATACACTAACTGAATCTCAGAGAGAAAAATGCAAACACAAGTTGAGAGTTTTTCTGGCAATATCATCTCCATAGCTTTCTTCCCGACCAGCAACCTGATCTGAATTGCCTGTTCACTAACCTCATAGGAGAGTTCCAACAACATTGTTGATCCCTCCGAATACCATTACATTCAGGCTTCTCTTCTGCTGCTTGAAAAATTGCATCCTTGTCTTGCATCTTGCATCTTGCATCTTGCATCTTGCATCTTGCAACCAGTTTTTGCATGCAGACACTTTGGCAAGAGTGCATCAATCTTATCAGCCTGCCAAAGAATAATGGGAGCTGGAGAGGTGTATGTCAAAAAATACTTCAAAAGATAATAAGAAAACAGTATTTAAGACAATATCTTGAGGGTTCTCTATTTATTATGTGGCTACCTGAAAAGAAAAAAGCAACTTCTATGAATCGTTGTGTGCTCTTAAGGCCTCAAGGATGCTATCTACCCACCTGCCATGAGAACTTTATTAAAAATGAAGAGTAAAAGGCCCAACAAACAGGACAAATTGCTCTTTGAAATGTCCTCCATCGATTTTTAAAAAATAGGAAAAGATGAAAGGAGAAATGCTATGTGGTCATATAACCGAGGCAAGAAAGAATTTCAAATTAATTACTCGTGAAAATAAAAGTAAAAGCAATTGAAGACAATAAAAAATCAAGTAAAATGGTTTCCACATAGGCAATGTTTCGCCCAGATCAATGACTGGATGGGAACAATAATTTCAAATATCTCCGATATATGAAAGACAAAGACTCAGTATAGAACCAGTCAGCACTTCACAAGGTGTATAGCATTTCAACCGGAGTTTTCAAAAAATTTAAGTTTTTTTTTTGCTTGATTTTTTTGTTTTTTTGTTTTTTTTTGTATCATTTTGATACGCTGGTATCAAAAATAAATTTTAAATAATAATAATAATAATAAAAACATTATCTTAATGCATTTATAAACAAAAAACAACCGTTACCATTATCCCAAACATCCCCTTAGAGCTTTCTTACTTCCACACCAAAACAGAGGCATGTTTTTCTCATGGTGGAACTTCAATTCGCTTAAAGTCTATTTCAAGCACTAAACAACAATGCTTCATAAAATCTTGATACAAGCCAGCATTAATGCTTTTCTCATGCAACCGAGACAGTGATGATTAATCAAATACTGTAGAGACTGGATATTGGCACGAGGTAAAAAAAACTCAGAAAAGTGGTCTAGAGAATGAGGGTTACCCTTCAAGACCAGGTTGTCTTGGAAAGTACACTTTTTTAAAACCTAATCTTTTTGCTGCTGATCCAGTTGTCTCCCCAATACAGGCCATTGAATTGTTCCATTCCTCTGATTCTGGAATAAGATTGGCCCAGGCTCTGTCAAATGAAAGAGCATGAATTAAGATCATAAAATAAACTAGGCCAAGAATAAGCTTGGTTAATCTAGATAGATAAAAATGGAGAGGGGATACAAAGGGATCCCTGTGAATTTTCTTGTCATATTAAAAGGAACCAAGTAAGGATTGCTACTCTAGTGACCAACCATTTGGTAGCATATATACGAAATTGATTGATATGATAGAAAGACAGCAAATTGATTTCAAGAATGTCCTCATCAACAGATAGTTCTATGAAAATTGCAACCAACTCCTTACCGAACTGAAGAAGGTGAAGCAACTGCAACAACGGGGGCTGAAATTGCCTGCTTCAGAACCATTTCATCAACATGACCAACAGGCACCTGGACAAACAAATACAGATGAAGATGACAACGTCAATTGTAACTAACTTTTTTATGACTAAAAATCCTATCCAGTTACTGCTCCTACAGACAACACTACGACAGAAACTATGGTGTATAACTTGTACCACAGTCAGAGCCAATCGCAAGATGAGCTACAGTCTGAGGTAGAACATGAACAAGATGGAGATTGGGGATAGTGTTCAGAGACTGTTAAAATATTCTTCCTTTGTTGCAAAGATTGGATTACGCCAACATGCAAACTAGTAGAATCAAATTCCTGGGTTTGTACGTCAGTTTAGTACTAACTGACACTAGACTATAGAGGGCAAGAAATGCCTGGCATCAAGGAACATCTATAGCTGCTCTAGAAACCAACTAATTTTGCATAGTCAAAATTTTCCCTGGGCATAATTTTATCTACTTTGAAGGAATTTTGGGTAAAAAAAATAATAATGGGGGGGTAGATGGGTACAAAATTCAGGTTACCCGAATTACCCAAAATATAATTTGGAAGATCAAAAAATTATTTCAGGTCAGGGAATATGAAAAAAAAATAGAATAATTCAAAACATTCTCTAAAATAGCCATTTTTTACCAGAATGCAAACCCCTAATTCAGAGCTGACCAGCATCTTAGTCCAAACCTTATAGTCAGGTTTCTGAGAAGTATTTTCTTAATAAATGCTAGTAGTAATAATGAATACCATAGTTCAAGGAGTAAATACTTACAGTTGTGTATGTATTTAGTCTGACAACCTCAAATCCACGATTATACAGACCTTGTTCTGAAGTGTATGACAAAGAAATGCCAAAAATTATTCTTTTGCAGCTTTTCCAATATAGAGATCAGACTTCAACAGTGATAACTGTTGAATTGTAATATATGCATTGAGATAATACATTTTTGATCAAACTCCAAGCATGATAACAGGTGAGACAGTGTACTAAAACATTTTCTTGTTAGCATCAAAACTAGGCCATCTAAAAGTGTATCCTCTGCACAGCATAACCTGAAACAAGATCCATAAAGTGCCAAGCAGTGGTATCTTTTACTACCACACATCTTTTTCATTACTAAGTGTTAGAATTTGCAAGTCAGGATTATGTTCGTAAACTGCTCCATCTTAGCCTCCTATTGTGCACCTTAGTTCACTAAACAAAAGTCAATGCAGCTACACATATCACACTATTCTTTATGTGAAACATAACAAAGTAACCTATATATTTAATCATATACCCACTTAACATAGAGATTATGTATATAGTTCAGTGAACTAACCAAGTCAAGAAATAAACAATTGATCAAAGATGTCAAAACAGCACCGTATAAGTTATTGAGGGATAAAATGGCCAAAAGAAAAGAATACAACCAGAGAAACTATGCTTACCGATTTCATTGCTTGCTTTTGCAGAAGCTGGGTACAATACAGTGCATCTTTTGTTTCCATTCTTTGGAAGCTCTGATGCCAAAACCTTACCAGTTGCTGAAGAGTTAAAGGACTCATGAGAAAAATCACATGTGACAGTCCCAATAATCTAATAGCAGCTAATGAAGCAGAAAATTTATGTGCAATGGCCTAAATAATTTGCCTTCGGATCAGCACAACAAATCACACGGATTCACAAACGGCTAACTAATGGTGAAATTTTCATTGATCAAGTGACACAAAGGAAAAACACAATACAGGAGTGAAGGCAACAAAATATCTGTGGAACTGCCAATGTCAGTACATCCATGAGTACCTTTTGATGGTGTAAAGGCAACATCAAGTGATCTCTCTGATGATTGCATTACTTCCTCGAAAATGCTTGCTGTGCCAGCTCCTACAACCCCTACCTTAACTTTTGGGGTTCCAGCTACCCTAAGGACCAACATTAAAGGGCAATGTTATTCATTTATTTTAATTTGTTCCTTTTAAAAGAAGAAGTACGAACAATCAAAAGAATAGTATTGTGCTTGATCAACTTAAATATCTTGAAATGATAGCGTATATCAAACAAAACCAAGTATGGTTTCCCAGCAGGAAGGCAGCATAACATGCTGCATGTGCCACCTTGTTTTGTTTTTGGAGAAGACCAAAGGGAAGCAGGAGTAGAAGGGTGGAATTTGGCAGAAGCGGAATAGTGAGCACTTTGTAAGAGGAGCCCAAAAGTAACTACAAGAGCATTTAGGATTCCCAAAAAACTACAAGAGAATATATACATCCTCAGGTGAAAAGTGACTGATGCATGATAATCAAACAAGGTGTTCAAAAGCTAAAGCAGAACATATTTTAAGAAAAGGACAAGATTCAAGTTGCATTATGTATAAAAAACATTAATACCAACTTCAATAAATCATTGAGGAAAATTCTAAGTGCCAGTGAAAACATGTATAGAGTGCTTGCCAGAAACAACAAACACTTACTTCCATGCCTCCAGAAAGACAGAGCCTGCTTCAGGGGAAGTTATAATGATCCAGTCAAACGCACTATCTGCTGCCATTAATGCAACAAAATAAAAGGAAAGAATAAAGTAATCTGTACAGTTGTTGTTTGCATGGTTCATTGGGCATGAAAACTCAATTCAAAGAAACACTCTTACTTAAATATGGATGCCACAGAATCAAGGTGCAAAAATACTCACAAGCACGCACAAGAAACTTCCATTACTAAAAATACATGAAAGAAATTTTAGAGTGCAAAACAATCTACTTTGTATAAGCAAATAGCGAGGAACACAGGACATAAAAGATACACGCAAGCATAATCCTCTGACAGTAATTGAGTTTAAACACACAGATAAAGCAATATAGGTCAAGATAAATCAGGACTCTTCAGGACCCCCTGGGAGTCAGAGAACAGTCCAGCCACAATATGGCTGCATTTTACCTTCTAATGACCAAATAGAAAAAGTTTGCCAAGCAACAGCCTAGCATCTAACAGTAATAGTAGTTCCATAATACCATAAAGTGAACCACAAAGTTTCGAGAAAGTACTGCATAACACAGAAGATAGTTTATCTGAATCAGGTCCCTGTGTATGCTGAATCAGTGGAAGCTCCAAACAACTTATCCCATATTTCGCCTGCATTCAGAATGAAATATAAATCTCACTTATCCCTATATTCTGTTAAACTATATATACAAGAAAAAATCACTTGCATATTTTGGTGCATCATACAAAATTGACTGTTTCCACTAGGCAAATTCAAATATTGCTCCCACATTGCTAAAGGTTAGAACATTAATCACATCCCCAATAAAGAAGATTGGACATGAAGCGAAGCGCCAGGGTTTCATTTCAGCAAAACAACCCTAATACTCTATAAAAAATAAAATAAATAAAATAAAAATTATACATATCTGATTTAATCATTAAAAGCATAATACCACACAGAAAGTTCCTTGTACAGAATTTTACATGTAGGTTCTTCATTTCTAAAATGCTGCCAACAAACACAGCTACTGGCAGCATTTTGTGCCTGTGCACAAACAGTAAGAGAAACCATAACGGAATGCTTGCTGTCTTTGAACTAAATTTATAACTATATATATATAGTTAATATATATTTCCCAGCATTGAAAATCCCATAAAGAAATTAACTTTATTATTATCAGCTGAAATCAAATCTCCACCGTTCGTTCATCGTAATAGAGCATACATAAACGGTCCTCCACAACATTATACAGTAGAAAATGATTTGTAACAAACAAAATGTTTAAAAAAGCAGCCTTCTTTTCTGCATTTAAGAAAAAAAAATTGATGTCCACAGCAATGCACATAACAAAATCAGAATAATTTCACATTAGTTGCAAAACGCTAGAAGAAACAAGAGAAAATCGAAGTAGAGAGAGCACCAGAGCTTTAATGAGCTTGCCGTTTTTGCCTCGTTCTCTAGTGACTACGACTTTGGGCGCTGAATTCGAAGTAGAAGATGCAGAAGCTGAGGTTCTAAGAGATGGAGGGAAAAATCGTCGGTGAAGTTGCAGGCACAAAGAAGAAGAAGAAGAAAGTGAAGGAGCGAGAGAGAAGGGAGAGACTGGTGGTGCCATCGGCGACGTGTTGGATTGGGAAGCGAGGCCTCAATTGCCAGCTGTAACCAGATTAATTGCTTTTATTTGTATATATATTTATTTATTAATAATATTATTTATGTATTATTGCCTCAGCCATGACATCTAACCCAGGAGCTAAAAGCCTAAAACAAATCATAATTTAACGCGGCGCCGACCATAAACGTAAGAACGTAAAAATAATTTCTTACGGTTAGGTACACCTGTCGAAGCCATTAGAAGCCACGTGGATTTGTTTGGTTAGAAGAAATTCAATGAGTGAATGACACCCTAGCATTTCCTGCCGGGCGATCATTGTTACCAATCACTCATGGCATGTGCCTGCCCTTTTGGAGCAAAGATTAACTGTCCTCTCTAATCTCCATGGGACATTTGGGACTAGAGAAAACTGTTTATTAAAATAGTTTTTATTTTTTATATTGAATTTTTTAAACAATCATGTTTAAAATCTTGGTTTAAAAAATTTAAAATATTATTTATTATTTATTAAGATATTCTTTTTATGTTATATATATAATTTATCTCATGGCATTTTTAATTAGACATGTATTTTTTACGTTTAAATTTTTAAAATTATAATTAAAAATATTTTTAAAAACTTATTTTATTTCGACCATAAAAACAACCATTGCACAATACACACAATAAAAATAAAAGGGATGTGTTACGATGTTAAACTTTAAATTCATAAATTTGGTATTAATTTGATTGAATAAAAGTTAATTCAATCAAACTCGATCGTTAATAAATTAGCTACAAAACAATTTAATTTGATTTTTTAAATTAAAATAATATTATTTTAATTATTTTTTAAAAAAAAAAGTTTGGAACAATGTAATTTAGACTAATCGAGTTAATTCGTTTAACCTATGATTTAAACATTACATGCATGAGTTTAATAGCTTTAGTTACACATACTCAAATTTTCTATAATATTTTTTATTAAATTATATGATATTTATAATATACAAATATCTTTAAATTATGAAATAAAAATCTTATTACTATAACAATAATTATTGTTATTATTACTATTATAAATATATAATGTATCAATTAATAAATTATTAAGCATATAATGCCATATCATTTAATAATAAAAAATTACTAAAAAAATGAATCTCTAGAATTTTCAAAATAAAATACATAAAAAGTCTAACGTGATTTAATGGCATAAATTGAGAAGGGGTTTTAGATTTTTTAAATTAAAAAATGTTTGCATCCCAAATACCCTACCAAACCCTAAAGCACTGTGCGCCCCATGAGACCAACACTTTCCAGATCTGACCCATGGGCCCGAATGGACTATCGGGAGGAAGCTTTCATCATTGCCAGTGGGGTCCACTATCATTGATCAACACCGTTGATGATATTGATTTGTAAAGTACGGCCACATGGGAATGGCGGTCTGGTTATCTAAAATGTTTTTTTAATAACGTCGGATTTGGGCATCATGTGTTGTATGGGGGGGACCGGTTCCCAGGGCCATGCTTCGGTAGTGTTTAGGGTTACAAGTATCGGTGAGGTTTCGTTGAGTTTTTTTCTATGAAACTTATAACATAAATAAAAAATATATTTTTAGGTTTTAATGTTTGTTTTGAAGTATTTAAAGAATTTTTTTTAAATATATTAAAATAATATTTTTTTAATTTATTTTTTATATTTACACATTAAAACAATCTAAAAACATATATAAAAAAAATTAAAGCTAAAAAATCATTTTTTTAAAAAAATATAGTCCACTCATAATCTCAAACACATTTTTATTTTTTTTATTATTATTATTAATATAGGTGTTTGGACTAATTTTTTTATACTTTGACTAATTTTACAAATTTTAAAATTAACGACTATTTAGTTTGTATTTTTAAGGGATTGCAACTAAAAAAAAAATCAACTAACAAAACTCATCTTGACAGTGTATTTGGTATTGTGGTAATTGTTGTTATTGTGGTTTGAAAA
This sequence comes from Populus alba x Populus glandulosa, assembly GCA_033617975.1. Taxonomy (NCBI): domain Eukaryota; kingdom Viridiplantae; phylum Streptophyta; class Magnoliopsida; order Malpighiales; family Salicaceae; genus Populus; species Populus alba x Populus glandulosa. The sequence continues at coordinate 2,054,728 of CM066156.1, read as the reverse complement.
AAGTTATTTTATAAAAGTACTTTTAGTTGAGGTTAATTTGAAAAAATAGGTGTTTGGTTAAAACTGTTGTTGAAATTGTTAAACAAAAATTAGTTTAATGTGTTTGGTTAATGCTTTTGAAATTGAGGTTATAAAATAATTTTAAAAAATATATATTAATATTTATGGTTTTTAATTTAAATATTATAGATTTAACTATTGCTATTACATCGTGAAATAAAGCATACTTTATATATATAAAAAAATTTATTGTTCCATTAAACTATCTACAATTCTATTACATACAAAATTCATCCGACAAGAAATACAGTTTCCATGATTTTTTGAGCGTGCAATAAAATTATGTAAAATATTATCAGGAATAAAATTGAGATTACAGTACGAATAAATTTAATTCACCTTAAATTATTTTTTTTAAAAAAATAAAAATTACAATTTTTCAAAAAAAAAATGTTAACTAATTTTAAAAAAAAATTAAAAAAAAAAACATTGTTTACTTTATTGAAAAGTGAACAGTGCAACTATGGAGAGATGTGGCACTGTTCACTGAACAGTGCAGCATAGTGCAGCCGCAAGAAGCAGGTAGAACCTGTTTTTGTTTTTCATGCATTTTAAACGTGTAATTTGGTGGGATCCATAAATAATAACTTTTTTTTATTATTACCAAACATTATTGTATTTATATTTTAAGTAAAATATAGACACTAACAACATAAATAAACACTCTCACTCTCTTAACCACGCCTCAATTCTTAAAACGCACTTATTAGTAGATTACGTTACTTCTAATTTTAGATCGAAGAAAGCATGGAATGGTGGACTTCAAGCCTCTCGAAGCCATTCAGATTTTGCAAGATCCAATATTGTAAAGGTAAAGAGGGGCCTTTGGGCGCTTATTTGCGGTTTTTATTTTTATTTTATTTTATTATGATTTCTAAAATTAATAATTATATAAGTATTTAGTGAACCTGAGATTTTTAAAACTCAAACTGATGATCTTTAAAAAACAAATTTAGACCTGATTAATTGAGTTACACCCTTCATAATTAACTTATTTATGTTTATTTACATGTCGACTCGTGGCCTAACTTAAATTGAGTTACATTTCAAATTACTTTACAAGTGACCTAACAAGTTCATCATCACAACTCTATAGATTATTTTTTCTTGTCCAGTGATATAATTTTATTTGTAATTTAATTTTTATTCTAAGTTTATCTAGTGATACTCAACTCAATAAATTATAGTTTTGATGCTGTTTAGAACTGCATTTTATAAAAATTAAAAAAATTGCGTTAAATGAAATATTTTTATGTTTTTGAATCGTTTTAATATGATGATATATAAATTATTTTTTAAAAATGAAAAAAATATTATTTTAATGCAATTTTAAACGAAAAATAATTTGAAATGTAACCGCTACCACACTCTCGAACATCTTTATTTTTTAAAATGTTTTTTATCCGAGGAATATTAAATCTAGAAGTCTACCTTTTCTATTTAGCCCATGCTTTTTTAGATATTATTCGCCGTGAAAAATAAAATAAAAAATTATTTAAATATATTTTTAACTAAAAAAATATTTTTAAAAAACAACATATACTGTATTAACAACACTTTTAAACCGAGCTGGATCCCGGGACAACAATGCTCTATAGAGCATGGGACAATTCTCATTTTAAACATCATAATAACAAAAGCGTCACAGAAGATGGCTAAATGATTCACTAATTCATTCGGAAATGTATCTATCATGGATGCTCTGTTTTTGCTGCTCTCGTTTTTCCTTTTGTAATCGACAATAACAGGGTGAATGGATGAGCTGCTGGGAGCCTGGAACGCGTGACAGACGATACCATACATTGAATAAAACCTACGGCTCATAAAGCAAGGGAAGAAAAAAAAAAAAAAAAAAGACGGCGTTACTTCCTATTTCAATCAAGCACCTATTCTGTCAAACCCATCAACTCCACTGTCAAATTAGACTGACACGTATGAAGGCCAGTTGCTGGGTTTTTAGTTAACGTTCTGCACAAGAATGCCACTGCTTGAAAAAGGGAAAGCAAGCCTTCACAATTATGAACAATTGCCAGGCATGGGCACCTTCGAAGAGAGCATTTCACAATGGACACCCATTCCTATTCAAGACTCTGTTTTTTGTGAAAACTCCCAGCAACCTAAAAACAGAGTGGTGATGTCACCTAGAACGTGCAGTCACGGATGTCAATGGCGCTCGCAGACACTTGAGTTGAACTGGTATCATACGAAGAAAATATCAAGCACCCCTGCTAAAACATATCCTATGGAATAAGTTTATATTTGGAATTGTTTTTGCAGATTGGTTTAAATTATTTTTTTAATTTTTGATTTAAAAAAAGGTCGTAAATATATTTGTTATGAGATAAATTAAAGAATTTTTACTAGGCATAGTTATTTCAACTTGTAAATTATTCATGACAAACAATTTTGAGATTATGATTTAAAATTAGAAGTCGTAATTCAAACGGACTCGAACAACGACAAACAGGGACTCTCAGTGGAGTAGATTCTTCAAAATATGTGGAAAAGAGCTGGCAGATGCGCGCTAGAGCACAACTTTTATTCAAGACAGCACCCTGCAAACTAATCTATTCCAATAGATAAAAGTTTCTTTCCACCTAGTGTGTAATTCTAAGCAAATGTTCGATTAAATCCCTGCAAAACTACCTCATGTCATCAAAATTCAGTTCCACTCCACAAATTGGAGGGATTTATAAGAAATCTACAGAACCAATAGAACTGCAGAGAAATTTTCCCCTTCTAGCATGATAAATACTGATTACCAGAGCTACCCCGTGTTGTTTCGTGGTGCAATTCACTCAGCTTACTTGCTGCTGGTGGCTGCCATATATAGGGTAAGCCCCATATGCCGCAGCTGCCGCAGCTGCCGCAGCTGCCGCAGCATACATGCTTGGATCATGAGGCGGTGGCAGAGCATATCCATAACCATCATAAACCTGTCCTCCATAGTATGCCCCATTCCATGGGCTACCCAAATCTGCTCTAAACTGCCAAATCCCAACAATAACAGCTCAATGGACAAGCTTGAAATGTACCAAAAACAAATGGAAAAGAGAGAGTGAAGCTTGAAACATAATATGAACTCATATTAAACAGATGATTTCTAATAGTTGTTGCTTTGGACATTGAGTGTAGATGGACTTCGGAGAGAGTTAAAATTGGACTAGAATTTTCAATACCCTTAAAAAAAAAAGGACTACAATTTCAATAGCACTCAATCACTTTCTAACAAAATAAGCAGTCAAAGCTTCATTCAGAGGTAAATAAAAAGCTATCCCACAAAACTTCCATATAAAAACATTTCTGAACAAGCTAACTACCACTGGAACTCTGTTGTGGTACTGATTCTTATTTTTTAGGCAAAAAGAGTTCACATTTATTCCAATCACATCCTGGCAAGGTAATGAAAGAGAGATAGGATGTAAGGTGGCTCTGGAGAGAAAGGGAGGGAGAATGTATACCTGCTTATTTGCTGGATTGCGACCCCAAGAAAGACGCACTGTTTGCTTGCCAATTACTGTTCCATTCAACTTCTGCAATGCTTCTTCAGCACTATCCCTGCCAATTGAAGTTAGATGGAGAATCATGTAGTAACTCTATAATGATGGAATAACTAGCCAATACTTTATTATTCACACATTGTTAAGGCAAAGCAGAGTTACAGACACAAGTGTTACCTGTTGGCAAATTGTACAAACCCACATCCTTTACCGACTGGAATTTTAACAGACACTATCTCACCATACTGTGAGAAAGGCTGCTTGAGATCTTCATCAGTGACGCTGGGGTCAAGCCCTCCAACAAATATCTACAAAGAAACATGGCCTATTCAAAAGAAAAACATTGGTCTCCAAAAGATTAAAACTGCACAAAGAAGCTGGAAAACCCACTGTTGTATTGTTGGAATCACCATCTGATTGGAAGCCTTGGGCAGAGGCACCATTTGATGCATATCCACCTAAGAAATAAGAGAAGAGTTGAGCAGAGCTCCAGGTGAGAAGGTGGACCTTTCTAACATCATAAAGAGAAGCCAGTTTGATGACAAATTCTTTTGCAAGGAAAAGAAATGAAGTAAACAACTTTTGCAAGTGAAATAGAACTTGGTACATGGACAAGCAACAACTCTTCTTTTTCATTTTTTTTCATTTTAGGAAAAAAACCTGATAACATGCATGGAGTAGGAAAATAAATACTCTGATCATGTTCAGAATCATAGAACTATCACTGCCCTAAAGAATTATGAAGGAAATATAATTTCTAAACAGATCCATCTTTATCATTGCCCTAAAGAATTATGAAGAAATTGAAAATACAATTGTTACATGAAAAAACCAAAAACCAAGGCTCACTATCAAACAATTAAGTTGTAAGATAAAGATTTAAAGAACGAACAATAATCTAATACCTTGTTGCTGATATCCAGAGGACTTCCTGGGAGTAGCAGCACCAATACGCATAGGCCTGCTCGAACAATATACACCATTCATTTCAGTCATTGCCCGTGTTCTTTCACTATCATCTCCAAACCTCACAAAACCATAACCTTTTGAACGGCCAGTGTTGGCATCAAATACAACTTTTGCAGCTTTAACGGATGGATATTTGCTAACAAAAGTTTCCTGCAACAAACTATCAGTAACATCTGCAGCTAAATCTCCTACAAAGATAGAAAGATCAGGAGCATTATCTGATCGCTTATCACCCGTGCTAAATGTTGCCCAATTGAGGCGAAAAGGCTGTTCTGTGTTAGGCATCAAAATGCCACCATAGTTCTGTAGAACTTTCTCAGCTGTGGCATGTGTAAGAAATTCCACAAATCCATAGCCCTCGGACAAACCTGTCTGCTTATTGCGAATAACCTTGATAGAAGCAATCTGTCAATGTACAACAGTGGTAATCAGATGCAAAAGGCCACACCCACCAAACTCTAAAAACAATTTCTTTCATTAAAATTGTAAAGAACAATTACTCCTTTCCCACCACAACAGCAATGCATCATTATAAGGAACTAGCTCCTTGAATATCGAAATTGATGCCTCACGTAATTTATCTAAAAATACCCTCTTCCAACCTTACATATTCTATCATTATCAACATTCCATGCGCACTAAACTACGTTTCAATGATTCTTATTTATTAGTGTCAGCGTCCCATAACCCTTTTAAGTTACAAGACACAACACTTCCATGCTCCCTTCATTGTCTTCAAACTAGAATATTTAGCATAAAGCTATAAGCTTATGCAATTTTTGCTTCAGTTCATCACAAAATAATCTAACATGCACAAAAAAATGGATTTGAATGTGTGCGGATAAATGAATAAATAATATATATAATATTATATATATATATACATACCTCGCCAGTGGAAACAAAGCAGGAATGTAAATAATTTTCATCCATCCAGTGATGGAGATCACCAATCCATATAGTTTTATTCTCCCCAGAACCTTCTCTTTGTTGCTTCTGTGTGTGTTGTTGTACATGCGGGAGATGGTGGTGATGCGGCTGGTACTGGTGGTACGCGGCAGCCAGGTAGTGTTGTGGAGGCGGCGGTCCATAATGCTGAGGCGGTATGATTTGATGCTGCATTACCATAGCCGCCGCCGGGTACTGCATAGGCATCCACTGTTGTTGCTGCGGTGGAGGCGGCGGCTGTTGCCGTTGATTCTGCTCTTGCTGTGTCTGTGAATCAGAACCGCTGGATTGCATCTTATTGTTATTAAATAAAAAAAATGGTGTAAGAATATAAATAATATTTATTTTTCTCTCTTTATAAATTAAATTGTAAATAAATCTGAAAGCTTAGCCTTAGAGAGGGAGAGGGAGAGGAGGGTATGGAGAGGGAGACGGTTAGGGTCTAAGAGGAAGATTTAGGAGAGTGAGTGTTTTTTTATGGAGGTGTAAACGCTGTTGTGTTTAAGTCCGTTGGATCGAGGAAGCGATGTTTGATCACAGCCGCTAGTTCTGCTCTCGTGGATCCGCCGCCAGCTGCGTTTGCCTGGCTTTTTTCGGGTGCTGTGGGATATTTTCGGTTGATTTTAGATTTGTTTTGGATTTACTTTGAATAGCGAATTTAAACTAAACTTATCCGTTAGTTTTGTTTTTTATTATTATTATTATTCTGTTAATAAATAGTAAGGTTCTTGATTCTGCAGTGCAGAGTTTTTGTGTGATGAGAAGGAAACACAGAGGAGGGTTTTCCATGATTGGAAAGGATGTGATTGCGATCTATTTTTTTAACGTCTGGGATTCGTGTTTGTTTTCTGAAATCAGCATAGGGCTAAAAAATATTGTAAAGATAGTAAAATCAGTATAGGGCTAAAAACTACTTTATGAAAATTGTGTGGTATATAGTATAGTTGTTAAATTCAAATTGAAAACTAATTCAAATAATTTTAAGTTATCAAGTAAGCTTGTGAATAAAATTGAATAATTTATTTTAAAAAAATAACTTTATTTTATTTATTTTTAAAAAATATTAAAGTTATTCCATTTGGTTTGATCGATTAATTTAAAAATAATTTTTTATTATTTTAATATATCTTTTTATTTATCTTAAAATAGTTAGTTTTTGAGAGTTGTGATTATGTTTTTACATGATTTAATAAACATATTGTATATTAGCTGAGATGTTGATAATGTATCAATTAAAAATTTATTATAATTAATTCTGAAAAAAATCACGGCTTATTAGATTTTAAATTTATTTTTTAATAGTTATGAATTTGAATTTATATAATTATTAATTTTTAAATCTGTAAAATTAATTAAAACATAGAACCAAACCTTCACAATAATAATTAAAAAAATCTTACAATCATTAATTTTTTTTTTTAAAATCAAATTCCACATTTCGATGTGCCTGCGCCAGTGACATTTTCTATTCTCCTCCAAATACTTGAATCTCACTTCTGCTGAAGGGAGTTATCCATTGCCCAGGCAACGTGCCAGGTTAATTGCACTAGGAGACGAGTTGCTGCGGAGTTCTTTGTTGCAGCTTTTAAAAAAAAATAAAAAAAAATTGAATATATAATTTGTTTAGATTTAAGAGATAAATCCACGAGTGAGTAAATGATCTACCAAAATGTCACCGAGCCAGTACCTAATTCACACCATACACGAAAAACAATGTTATAGAACTGAGCCCTACTAATAGACTAACTTAGTTATTTATTAATATGACATTATGAGTTTCTTATTAAACTATGTGAAAAATAATAAATTATAATTAATTCAATTAAATGAATCAACTCGTGATGTAATTAATCCGGTTAAAATTTAAATAAAACTTTATTTGATTTTTAAAAAATCTTAGAATCTGAATTCATCTAAATAGCCCGATCTTCGACTTGAATTTTGAATTTAAATCAGACGAGATTTTACAACAACCAACAATTTTAAAATGGAAAACTCTGGGCCGGGTAGAAAATAGTATACGTGGCGATGGACTCGACATTGGATTGAGTCCAAGCCAGTTAACGTGCGGAAACAGTGTCATGAGCCGACACGTAGCCCTCAACATAAAGTTAACGAAACTCCTCGAACGACAAGGACATGACCTTTGCATCCAGAGTCGCAGCAAAATGAAAAATCAGAACTCTAAAAGCATATACCCATAAACTTGACCATACGCGTTGAAATGCACCAGGCCTGTCGAGTGGGCTAAATCATCCACCCCACACTGGCTCAGTGTCTCGAACCCATCATGCTCGAATGGATTCATCGAACCACGGAAAGGCCGAGGCATTGGTGCTCAAATGGGATTGTTTTTCTTCTATTTTTTATGAAATATGAATTTAGCCAGCATGTGTAAAAACACGAGTTAGCCAACATAACAAATCTAAATTATGTTTTTGTGTCAAATTAAATTAAAATGCCCTTGTTGTAAGAACACGTGTTATATTTACAAGACGAGAGGATTTTGGAGTGTCGAAGGGGCAATAAGTCCCAACTCCCACCATTTTTTTGATTAATTTTGTTTATTCAAACACTCTTTTGGCAAGAAAGCACTTTTACAGATACTGCATCGTTTCAAAACTTCTATAATGTCTTTTGATTCTAGCTGCTGGAAACATAAGGTTTATTAATGTCATCAAGGAATACTTTAGGTATCGAAGACTTCGAAGTCAAGGAATAATTGCCTCTAGATTTATCTTTTCAATCTCAGAGGACAAATTGCGGCCGCTGGTGGCTAAAGCCACAAATGTCTATTATTATAAAATGCAATAGAACCTTTCTTTCTTGGTGATGTGACTATATATATATATCACCGTCTGACTATATAATAAATTTTAAAAAAATATTTGTTGTTTTGATTTTAAAAATATTTTTAGTTAGGACTAAAAAAACCAAGTTTAAAAAAAATATGTTTTTTATTAAAGCTATTTTGAGATAGATTTTTATATGCAAAATAAATAAAAAATTAATTTTTATAAATAAAAAACATATTATTTTATTAGCTCATATAAAAACTACGGTTTGAAAAATAATTATATATGGCATCCAATGAAAAAAAAACATAACTATTTGGTAAACAAATATTTTTTTTCTTTGTAATTGGATAAAAAAACAGAAGTTACTACAAACCTTTGAGAATTAAAATAGCGTTTTGTTACTTTATCAAAATAAAAAAGATGGAGATAATAAGGATAAAAAAGACGTATTTGTTGTTATTATTTTTTAAAATTTATTTTAAAATTATTTTAGAGATAAATTTATTATAAATATTTTTCTCCAATACTAGATATGTTTTTGTTTACAACAGTAACACTCACACTCAATGTAGAAGATCACATGTATGATGAGTTCGTGGACAACATCTTGCTTTTCGTTTTTATTGACAAAAGCAAGCATCCTTATCATTTTGAGGTTGTTATTATTTAAAAAAAAAGTTACGAGTTTAATTAGGAGGGCAATGTTCTTAAGTGGGCATAAGAAGCTGGAGGGGAGGCTACATTTATCGAGTATAACAGCTCTGACAAGCTTGGCACTAATTCTTCCGAGTACAAGGCACTTGCACTGGGAATTCATGAGAATCTGAGAACTGATCTTCCCTGTCCATCAAGCTTTTTAAGTTGTCTGAATGTACTGCGTTCGTGTCTATATATATATATATATATATATATATGTTAATTCGGTCCACCACACATGTACATATACATATGCATATATTTCCATCGTTATCGCACAGGATCGGTGGCATCTGATAACCCTGCTGGACCTGCATGGACCGGTTTTCTTTTCAACTTCTGGGTGTACAGAGAAGGAAATTTCACAACTTTATTGATAAACACCATGTGGTGGAGAGATATACAAATACATATATATGGAGGATAGTAATTATCATAAGCGCGCAACAGGCTTCAAGGACAGCTTGCGTGAATAAAGCCATATGATCAGAACTACAATATTTTACATGCCATAGGAGATTCTTTCAAGATAATTAAGAACATATCTGCTTCCTAATGTCCGCCAGGAGTAGAATGACCAGCCCCGGGACTGTGGCCTGGAGTCGTTGGCTTGAAATCATCACTCTCTGCATCAGCATGGTCCGGACCAGGTGTGACGGGTTCTGAAAGTGCTTCAGACACTAAAAGGTCGCGGTGCAAGCTGGAACTGCTGGTGTTCTCCCCTGTCTTCAACAGCCTTCCCACACTAGAAGTGATTCCATAACACAACACCAACACAATAATCAAAGTACTAGTGAAGATGAGCTTACCTTTGGCCATGACAAAGAGAGAGAATAATTCTAATTAATTGATGGAAAACTCAAAGAAGATTAATTAAGCTTCAAATGAGAGATATAGAGAAAGAAAGAAAGAGGTGTTGCAGCTGGATGCCTGTAAGCTATTACCACGGTTGCTATATATAGACTTTAGGGATGGATGCTGCAATGGTGCGAATTACCAGAATAAAATCTTCAAAATGCAATGTGGGAAAATTGTCAAGATGATTTCAAAGTTTTTCATGATTATGTTCCCCAAGATTCTCTTCTTTGGAAGGAACAGTTTGAGTATCTCTATATGTTGCTTGAGGTACTTTTTCTTTACTATTTTTGCATGTCCCATGCAGCCAATATAATACAGTTCATTGAAAATGTTATTGCTAGAACGAAAAATAGAACTAAGATGGTGATTAAAGCTTTCACGCATCCACTTGCTGAGAGAGACTTTTCTGGTATGAATCCATTTTAAATTTGACTTTGCGATTGATCCCTGAATCGGCCTTGGTTATAAGTTCCTAGACTGACTGTTTATGCATCAGGCTTCACGTGCTAATAAGTTGGTATTTACTGCAAGGAGCCAAGGATCATTCAATTTGAAAGTGATGTAGCTTCAATAGGCATAATACACGATTCCTACATGTTAATTAAACGATGGTTAGCAGCTGATTCTCTCTAGCCATCTATTAATTATTTTCTTGCGTAGTTAATTTCAGTGATTTATCAACTATATGCGCAAGTCTAGCATACAATATTCTACCATATTCATTAATGCGCATTGATTAGTACTTTAGCATATATATAACCCCAACATAGCATTTTATGCGTTAGTCAAACCATTGAATCTATTGGTAATGGTTTTAAACTAAGTATTGATTACATAAATATAATATACATGTAAGACAATATATGATCATGAAATCCATCGAGATGATGTAAAGTTATAATCATTTGGTATTATGGTAGCTTTTATAGTTGTATTTTAAAAAAATAGATTTTTTTAAAAAGTTATAAATTATACTTTTTTTCTAATCAATATTTTAAATAAATTTGTTTTAGTGAATTTCATGTAAAACTAACTATAGCATGGACTAATTATCTAAACACTCGGTGTGTTAAAAAAAATCTGCTTTTTGTAGTTGTTACAGACTTACAGGCTGCCCAAGTTTTCAAGGATGACTACATATTTCAATAAATTAATCATGCATACCTGCCATGAGTGCTGCCTCATATTAGATGGCTGCGATACAAGGAATCAGTATCTGTGAATATACGAGGAAAAATCACTTGTATTGTGTGTGTGTGTGTATTTGACTTTTACCATATAGTTGCTTGATCGATCGCTGAAAAAATACGGATACAGAGATCTGCAGGTTATTATGATTAGAATCGATGCTAGATTTTGTGGGGTTCTTACCGATTGAAAAATCACCTTCCCATGTGGAAGATATTTCTAATGCTTGTAACGCGCATTGGAGCACTTACATTGGCCATGATTTCCTGGCACGTCTCCTGTGTAAATTCTTGAGCATATTGTATTCTTAAGCCTGAATACATGGGGCATATTATATATGTAAGTCTCATTATCCATTAAGGTTATGATGTTGTATAACTATATATTATATGTTGTGCTTAAGTAATTTTGTATATTGCGTGCGAAAAACATTGTGAGAGAGAGAGAGAAAAAAAAAGAATCGAACCGAGCATTTATTATGTGCTGTGAAGATTGTGCTTAAAATTAGAGCTGAGAGTTCTTTGAATTATATTGATTCTGTTCGAATTATTTTTTGTATTCATGTGTATGATCCTAACATAAACTGTAATGCCCCAATCTCTTATCAAAAAGGATTAAAGGAGATCTTAATTTGACATATGAAAACTCGAGGAGAGCTTGAAACTTTATTCTCGAGGACCATGAGATGTCGAGGACCAATTACGAGATCATGCATGCTGGGATATTATTCACTCGAGTTGTTTTATAAACAATTAATACTGCCAATACATAACATCTAAGAACTTCACTGGGAGATGAAAGATAATCTAGAAATTAATTAAAATTATGATTTTTTTCACTCTGATCAGTTGATCTGATCTCCTAATTAAAATTGACCCTTAGGAAAAGGAAACACCCACAAGTTAATTAAGAGGGTCATATATAATCCTAGGTACAAGTCCACTTAACTTCCTATTAAAAGAAAACTATAGGTTACTAAATGGGGGAGATCAATGACACGATGTTGATCCCCTACTTAATGTGGTGATCCCCTACTTATTTATATAAAAAGCACCATACAAAATGGTGTTGGAAGAGAATATCCCGAGGGATTAGCATCAATTCTAAGTCGTGTGATTAATGAAGTTTGATTAGTACTAAAATGAAGATTTGGTGATCAATAATTGAAGATCTTGATGCATTACTAAAAGTGCCATTGATCGTGACTAAGTGCGCACTGGTTTTTCAAAGCCTTTGCCGCTAAAGGAAAGGTTTACAAGCCTTCGAACCCCACAGAAATCCTCACGGGTCCATGATTGTTCATGTGAAGACTGCACAATCCTTGAAAGGGAAAAGGGAAGTCCATTGAAAGAAATACTTTTTAATGCCACAGATGTTCCGTGTCTCCTTCTTCCTTCTTCTACCTGTAGAATTCTAGTTGAAATTCATAGTTATGATGGCTGGTTGGCTCCTCGAGTTGGGGAAGTTCATTTAACCATCAGTTCATTTGGACCTAGAAATGAGCAGTGTCCATCACTGGCTATTGACAGGGAGATTGTGCGATGGGGAATTCAACACAGAACTTCTGTTGAAAAAGAAAAGCAATTGTTTTAGCCGTCAAATCCTAGCAGTTGAAAGAAAAAAAGCATCACCTTGGTCGATTAAGGTATCTAAGGAATCTCCAAAGGGGCCGCCGAGAGGTTTTTTATTTGTGATTCAAAACCTAGTTTAAATCAATTTTTAATTTGAATTAATCTCAATATGTACTTGATCAAAATCAAGTGATGTTACAGGTTAAATTATGATTTATTTGATTTGTTCAGATCCTATTTAAATTTATTCAAGTTAATATTAAAAGGAATTTATAAAGACATAGATAAGTCGTTTTAATTTAAAAAATGATTTAAATTAACTTCTATATTTTCTATAGCTTTCAATACTGCCTCTCCAGTAGATATCATCATTGATGATATTCAAGGTTCATGAACATGTTTATAAAAATATTATCATTTTTATGCTATTATTTTCCGGGGTAGCTGATGAGCATGATTTCAATATAATCTTACGGGGGAGATGAACATTAAATTGAATTATGGAATCTCCATGTTTCAGCAAAACAAGGAGGGAAAAAACAAAGGGAAGTACATGATTTAGTTAGCCAAACACCCACTAGAGAATCCATTCAAAAAGAGGTGGCGAGAAAATCATTGCATTCAAAGGATCCTGAACATGTTTAGCCCAAAAATATAAACTAAAAAAAAAACAGGGGAGCACGTTGAACCAGAGAGCCACTAGAGGAAAACTGAGCCAGGCCTGGCCAGCCGCTGAAGTTGGAGCAATCATGGTAGCCCGAGCTGGCAACAAAACTTATCTTGGTTCTGGTCTAGATCCACCACTTGTTCACGTTTCTTGCTGGACCTCAGTATTCTTCCGACTTTTCCTCTACTCGGAGTTGACTGTCTGCTGCAGACAAATAATTCGACCTTTTCTTTCTCTCACATGTCATGGACGAGTTGTGAGCCGAGTATCTTTAGTATTTCGGTAAATATTATGGTTATGATTTGAAAAAGAATATTTTATAAAAATTATTTTGAATTATAGTTGATTTGAAAAAAATATATATTTAATTTAAACTGTAGTTGAAATTGAAATTGAACAAAAAATAGTTTAATGTGTTTGGTTAAATAATACTTTTCAAATTGAGGTTATAAAATAATTAAAAAAAACATATATTAATATTGATGGTTTTTCATTGAAATATTATCGATTTAACTACTGCTATTACATCATGAAATAAACAATACTTTATATAAAGTATATTTTATTGTTGCATTAAACTATATGCAATTTCATCACATCAGGTAAAATATCATCAGGAAAAAAATTATGATCGTGATCAAATCCTGCAAATGCTACATTATCATACGACCTCCTTCAAATGTAATTATGTGGTGCCATTGAATCATGTTAAACATTAGTTTTTCAAATAAAACATAATATCTGTGAAATTTTTTTGGATTTTTTTTATTTTACTGCGTCACACCCAGTTAATGCATTTAGGTTTAGGACGAACCTGGATCAATGCATTTAGGTTTGGGCTGGACCCGGTCTGACCCATATGAACTGGACTAAACCTAGCCAGCCCGGCCGAGTCAGTGGCCCAAACCAGTGACCGAACTGGGCAAAGCAACACGCATGTACTAAATTCACGCGTATTCCTAAACTATTCAAGTGAATTAAAATTCACTTGAACAGTGTAATGTTGATAATGAAGCAAAGCGGGAGGGAATGAAGATGAAAGTGGAGCGCTTTTCTAGCTATTCCTTTGTTCTGCTCCTTCTCCTCTTAGTGTCTGTGTGGTGCTGGAGTTGGATGACAAAAACAATGGTGCAGAAGTGTTGATTGGACAAAACTAGCTACTATTTCTCTGTTTTTTCCCTGCTTCTCATTTTCCTCCTCCTTTTCTTCTTCTTCTTCTTCTGCACTTCTATGTCTCCACTGTTCAAGTTGCGCACCTTTGGTACTGTGTTGTAGCACAGTTTGCAAAAACAACGGCTTTAAGATGCTTCTTCTCGCCCCGTGTTTACAACGCAGTAAACAATGGATCCATGAACAGTAAATCCCATTTTTATTTTTATCAAACAGGTTAAATTTACGGTTTATTTAAAATGTTGCCGCAACTGCATAAACAATTCAAGTTATTTTTATATATTATAAAAAAAATCATCTCTTTGATCCAATAAAAAACAAATTATTCATGGTAGATTAGAGAATTTATGAGTATTTTACTTTTTATAAACAGACTTTAATAGCCAAGCGATAAGTATCTCCTCTAGCATCGATATTTCTCGTATCAAATTAAATGTAAATTATATGTGTATTCAAGAAAAAGATCAGGTTCGACAAAAAAAAAATATTGATCTAAGAATAAATAATGTACAATATAGAAGGAAAAAAAAAAGCTGCAATCGTTAACTGTTTTATAAACGAGAAAAATTGAAACATTTAGAAAAAAAATATTATAAAAGGTTTTGTTAGAAAGACTAAAAGAAATGAAAAAAAATCAAATAAATAATGATTTTTTAAATATACAGAAAGAATAAGACAGGTAGGACAGTTAAATATGATTTTTAAAAAAATAGATGAGCTATAAAAAAATAAATTTAGTTTAATGTCATTAGTAAATTGTTAGATTGGGTTACTGTTAAGGGCATGTTTAGGAATATGGTTGTGATTATTTTTGAAGGTGTTTTCGTGCTGAAATGCATCAAAATGATATATTTTTTTATTTTTTAAAAATTATTTTTGAGATTAATTATTGTATCAAAACGATCCAAAACATATAAAAAATAATAATTTTTAACAAATTTAAAATTTAATTTTTTTTAAAACAGGAGTATAATTACATTTGCAAACTCTCTCTGAGTATAATATATATCATCCACAACATGATATCCATGGCAACAGCATAAGAATCAACACTTGAACATGCGTGAAGAAATCCAAATAAACCATTTTTTTACATGACATGGTACGTGGAAAAAGTTTTATATTTCTATGCAACTTAAAATTGAGTTATTTGTTTATTTTATTTTTTAGCTTTACCCTAACTTATACCATTAGCAATTCATGTACACAGAACTCGTGGATAATCATGAGTTACAATGTATTCTTTCAGTAACAATTATGAATTTCATCTATCATATCACGACATGTAAACTTGATAATCAAGAGATTTGAACCGAGTTTTTTAAATTAAAAATTAAATCAGTTAAATATTATTAACAAAATAAATTAAACCAGAATTGCCTAATAATTTGCTAATTTAACTCATATCAATTTCAATAAATTTTTTATTTTTTTTAAAGCGCATTAATTAATTTTTTTAATTAAAAAGATGTTTTATTTTTGGAATATATTCATGAATTGACCCAATAAAAATACAATTTAAGTTTCCAACTAGATGAACTCGGAATCATTTCAATAATCATGCATAAAACAAAAAGGGCTGACATGTGGGCTAGCAAGGCGCAGCACTGGTCATGGAATTTGTTTTAAGGCCCAACAGCAAAATGTGGTCTGAGGTTTGACATGCAAAACATGTTCCACCGAATGTGTACTAAAGAGCGGTTGTTTCAAATTAATATTTTTATATATTTTGAATTGTTTTTATATATTAATTTTAAAAATAAAAATATATTATTTTAATATAAAAATACTTTGAGGTAATCATGACTCCCTTTACATATAACATTGTTTGTTAAAAAAAAAATTATGAACATGACAATTAATACCTCATTAAAAGTGTGTTTGGCAGTGTGGTAACGGTTGCTTTTCAAATAGCTTTTCGTGTTGAAATATATGCCAATGATGTTTTTTTATTTTTTAAAAATCATTTTTAACATTAGCACATCAAAACGATCCAGAAAGTACAAACCGAACTCAATTTTAGCAAAAACAAAATAATTAAAATTTAGGCAAAACACCATTTAAAACGCAATGCCAGACGGTGTCTAAATATCATAAAGGACATCGTACATAAAATAATGTGGTTGTCTTTTGTTGATCTTGATTAAGGATTCATGATTTTATTAAAGAAAAAGAAGGAACACCCATGACAAATCTTGGAGGCTAAGATTTCAAACATCTAGGCCGTGTTTGATTGCAGGAAAGTGAATTCCTGGAATTCACTTTCCTGCTTTTTCAATGTTTGGCGACGATAAAGAAAAATAATTAAAGGAAACTGAATTCCATCCGCTTAAAATTAATACTCCTTCTGTTAAAAAAGGAAAACACTTTCCTTGACGGCCGCTAACTTGCCACAGTGGCAAGCGAATTATAATTCACTTGCTACTGTATCAAGTGAATTATAATTCACATACACTGTAGCAAGTGATATAATTCACTTGCCACTGTGTTAAGTGAATTATAATTCGCTTGTCACTGTAGCAAGTGAATTATAATTTGCTTGCACTGTAGCAAGTGAATTAAAATGGAATTGATTAAATTAAAGTTTAATTATAAGTACTCAAACTCATTAATTCTTCAATTAAATTTTTGATTTTATTAATTAAAATAATCTAAATTTTAATTAAATCAATTCTCCAATTAAACCCTTGATTTAATTAATTAAACTAGTCAAGAGTTTAATTAAATCTTTAAACTTCCAATCATGTTGCCCTTAACCCAAATTTTAATTAATCCTTCATTTATTTTATTTTATTTTTCATCATCTTTTTTTTTTAAATAATAAAAATAAAAAGGTCAAAAATTGGGTTATGACAATTGTAAGTGATTAAATATTTTATATATATTAGATAAACTTGAAAAAAAATTTAATTCATTAATAAATTATTTTCCAGTTTATTTTCCATAACACAACCAAACACTGGAAAGTATTTTCCAGTTCATTTTCCATAACACTACCAAACATCAAAAAATACTTTCCAGGAATTCACTTTCCAAAAAGAAACTACTGTTGAAGTTGACTTGTCACATAGCAAAAGAGTATTTTGCGATAAAAATTATTTTTTAAAGTTATTTTTATTTTAAAATATATTAATATTTTTTATATTAAAATTATTAAAAAAATAAATAAATCATTATTTTTAAAAATACTGTTGGACCAAATAACAAATCAAATTTAAACTCCACGGACCTGCTTACATCCACAATATGAAAAGCTCACGTGGCTTGCGTAGGATTTCTACAAAGCCAGTCATCTACTTTCTCTTGTGCATTGTTTTGAAGTCTAAGGTAATCTCGAGAGTTAACCGGCTCAAACTGGTATGAAGTTAAAAAAAATTCAACTGGCTTTATAAAAAATTCATGTTGTTCACGTGATTTGATTATCCGAGTCTGATCCAATCAAAATCCAAACATTATACTGAATCTTTTTATTTTGAATATTTTTTATTAAAATAGTATTTTTTTATTTTTTTAATTAAATTCACCTTTGTTAACCTTATTTATTATAGAATACTCTAAAAGATGTGGAGAAAGGACTCTAGCTTTTTTTATGTTTTTTAGCTTTTCCTGTTATTATTATATTATAATTATTATAACATATACTAAAAATTATGAACTGTCTTCTTTTTTTTTTCTTGTTTTTTTATGCTTTTATGGGTTTTTTTTTTGCTTTTTTCTTTGTGTTTTTTTTAGTGAATTTTTTTGTTTAATTTAGTTTGCTAATGTTAATTTTTTTGATTTAGTTATCAAACTTTCATTATAGAAATTCTGGGTTTAACGGGTTAATGTGATTTGATGAATTAACATGAAATGTTTTTTCTTTTTAAATAATTTTTTTGTTTAGTTTAGTTTATTAATATTAAATTTATTTCTATTTAATTATCAAACTTTTATGACACGTATCCTGGGATTGACATGTTAACTTGGTTTAACGGGTTAACCCAGTTAATTCTGGGTAAACCCGTCAATTTGTTTTTTCTATTTGGTTATCAAACTTTTATGACGCGAATTGTAGGGAACGATTGGTGTGAGCTTAAATTAATAATGATTTTGATAGTAGAGGCTTCTATTTCATCATAATTGTTTTTTCATTTTACGTCTTTCACTGTGGATTGCACAGTGCAGTCCACGGAGAAAAAATTGATGTTTTTTTTTTCTTTTTAATTATTTTTTTATTTAGTTTATTGGTATTAATTTTTTTTTCTATTTAGTTATCAAACTTTCATGACATGATCTTAGGTTTGCCAGGTTAAGCCAATTAGATTTTCTTTTTCTTTTTCTTCATTTGTTTTTTTTCTTCTTATAGGTTTTTTTTTTAATTTAGTTCATTAATATTAAATTTTTTTTCTATTTAATTATCAGCTGATGCCTTTAGTTTATCTTTTTTGTCGTTTTTATGTCTTTGACTATGGACTCCACTGTGCAGTCCATAGTGAAAAAGCTGACGCCTTTTGTTTGTTTGTTTGTTTTTTTTTTAATTTTTAATTAATTTTTTTCATTTAATTTAGTTTGTTAATGTTTAATTTTTTTTCTATTTAGTTATCAAACTTTCATGACACGGATCCCATGTTTGACGGGTTAGCCCAGTTAATTCTGGGCAACCCATCAATTTTTTTTTTCTATTTAGTTATCAAACTTTCATGACAGTAATCTAAGGTTTGACGGGTTAACTTGCTTTGAAGGATTGACCCAGTTAGTTCGGATTTTTTTCTTTTTCTTTGTTAGTTTTTTTTCTTTGTGTTGGCTTTTTTTCTTTTTAATTAATCTATTTAACTATCATATTTTTATGACATGACCTTGCAACTAGACATGTATCCAAGACTATAGTGTCTGGTATTGCAGTTAGACCCACTTAAACTTGGGTCATACAAGTTTAATGTTATTATTAATATTATAAATATTACTCTTAGATCAGATGTTGCAGTCAAAATCAAGAATCTTGGTTATAATTTTACAAAAATATTTAATATGTTTAGATCTTAATTTTTTTTAATATTTTTTATATAAAAAAATTAATTCATAATATCATACGGAGCATATAACTAATCTTTTATCCGTAACTCGGGAAGGGGAATCATTTGCTTTTTTACCATATAATTAACGTCTGTGGAGTTTAGTTTTATAGTCCAAGTATAATTATTTAATAATTATAACGGATTTTGTTAGCGAACCCATAACAAAGATATAGAAAAACTTCCCTTTAACTTCGCGAGTTCGATTCTAGAATATCGGCCCAGGCATGCGGCCCTGTCTCGGGCCCATTCCCTCGACTGTATTCTATCGCTCACTGTGGTCTTTTTATTGATTTTTATATTCAGTGCTCGGTTAATAGTAAATTAATTTTTATAAATTTTTATTTATTTAATAAAATAAAAAATACTAATATTATTTTCTTGCTGTAACTAGTCAAGATCATAAATGCTTTCATACCAGGTTTGAAAAATCATGGTTGAGTCAATATCATACGAAATTTTCTTTATTAAAAATATATCGAAGAATATTAAGTTGAATATTCTGATAGTGTATCATGATTTTTTATCAAAAAAATTTTATTACACAAATAATTTAAATTTGATGACGAGTTTTTAATAGCACAAGGAGGTCGATGTATAAGTTTTTTTAAAATATAATTTTTTTAATTATTAACATTATTTTATTTTCAATCTAGAAATTTTATTTTTTTCTATTTTCATTCTTCTATTCAATATTAATAACTTTTATAGTTTTTTTTTTTTTACGTGAAGGGAATAATTTTTCCCAACTGAAACCAGTCACGGCCCGGTGCAGTCAATGGGCTTATAAATACAGACCCAACTACCAAGAAAAGAAAAGAAAAGAAAAGGGTAGAGAGTGATAATCAGACACGTTCTGTCACCGGAACTGATCGGTTTCATTTTAGGTGCCTTCAAAATCATGGACCAGAAAATCGATTTATATCTCGCTTTCGAATCAAAAGCCACGTTCCTTCCGTCCACTCGACTAAAAACATTTCGGCTGTTCACACGGAGAAAATCAAACGGTCACTGTTCACCTCAAATAGAACGTGGGTTTGGTTCGAAACATTACAAAATTAACTAACAAAGTGACCGAGAGAAAGCGAGAGAATCCAAATAAATAAATAAAAATAAAATACAAAGGTTTTTTAGGATTCGAATTGCAATTGCTGTGCGTGCGGTGCAGTGAGATTTGTGTTTTTTTTCGAATAATAAATTTAAAAATATTTTAATTCATCGTGATTTTATATGTATTTTACTTAAAACTTTATTCGATAAAAAATTATCAATTATCTTTCGACTTGTAATTACAAACCAAACATATAAACACTGTACAAGATATTTTTACAGAAATATTTCTCAATAAAAATAATAATTTTTTTTTGAATTTTTAATGTATCACATTAAAAAAAAGAATGAGAACACAATTAAAAAAACAATTTAGAAAAACAATCTCAAGCCACGTTATCAAAGGAAACCTTAATCGAACCAAGACAACCGAATCTCTGTGACATTTTCTCGAAATAGACAGAAAAAAAAACACAGAAAAGTCAAAATCGTGTTTAGTGTGGTGTTGTTGATAATTTCGTATTTAAAAAAAAAAAAAAAAGAAGATGAGAATATGCCATTGATATGTACCAGTCAGACATTCTCAGATGCCAAGTCGGTTTAAGGCATTATCAGCTCTCTTCATATTTTTATTTTGCTTCACCTGCACGCTTCTCTCATCTCTCTCCCTCCCTCTCTCAGGTACTTGTAATCTCTCCTCCTTCTCTTTATTCAAGAATTTATGTTTGTAACTGAATTTAATCGAAGATTTTTTTCTCGTTCTGTTCATAGTTCTCCTATATTCATTTTGAGGTAAAACCCTAAGTTTTCTGTTTGGTTGCAGAGTAAAATTAGAGATTGAGGTTCATTGTACAATTAGAACTTGTTTTGTTCTTTCTCAGTATCCAAACAGTTTTTTATTTTTTATTTTTTGTGTTTTTCTGGTGTTTCTCGAGGTTGTGTTGCGTCGTAGGATTGTTTCCTTAATCTTTAATGTTTTTTTTTTGTTTAATTTTTAATCAGGATCGTGAAGCTGGTATTGTGTCATCAAGTTGTTGTTAGTTTGAATTAAATTTGAGAAGAGTGAATTACTGGGAGATTGTGTGATGGGCTCGGATAAGCAGACCACGGGTATATTAGAAACCCTTAGAATGGAGAGGGTGAGGACTATTTTGACGCATACATATCCTTACCCGCACGAGCATTCGCGGCACGCAATCATTGCTGTTGTTGTGGGTTGTTTGTTTTTCATTTCTTCGGACAACATGCACACTCTCATAGAAAAATTGGACAATAATATTAAGTGGTGGTCTATGTATGCTTGCCTCCTTGGTTTCTTCTATTTCTTCTCGTCGCCATTTTTGGGGAAGACAATCAAACCTAGCTATTCAAATTTCAGTCGGTGGTAAGTGCTCTTGATCACGGAACCTTTGTTCTTTGTTTTGTAGAAATGTGCTTATCTAGTAGCTAAACAACCACAACAATTGAAATGTTGATAGTTTGTGAGCATTTACTTTACAGGTATATAGCCTGGATTTTAGTTGCAACTCTGTATCATCTTCCTAGTTTTCAGTCGATGGGAGTAGATATGAGGATGAATTTGTCATTGTTTTTGACAATATCTGTATCTTCAATTTTGTTTCTCCTTGTCTTCCACATTATTTTTATTGGCCTGTGGTATATTGGTCTCGTTTCTCGTGTTGCCGGAAGGAGGCCAGCGATCTTGACTATTCTCCAAAACTGCGCAGTAAGTGTATTTGGTACTTTGTCCATATCATGCATGTCTTTTTTCCTTTTAATATAAGCTCTGACCTGTGTTTTCATGTGATTAATTTTTCAAACAGGTTCTCAGTGTGGCCTGCTGTGTGTTTTATAGCCACTGTGGTAACCTTGCCAATTTGAGAGATAGACGGTCTCAAAGAAAGTATTCTAGTTGGTTTTCTTTTTGGAAGAAAGAAGAGAGAAGCACATGGCTTTCAAAATTCCTCCGAATGAATGAGTTAAAAGACCAGGTCTGCTCTTCTTGGTTTGCTCCAGTTGGGTCTGCTAGTGATTATCCACTTCTGTCCAAGTGGGTTATTTATGGGGAAGTAAGACTATATTCAATTCCATCCTTTATACATCTTGAATGCATCATCCCCCCCCCCCCCCAAGCATTTATCCTTCTAATTAACACTGTTATCTTGCGTTTTGCAGTTAGGTTGCAATGGAAGTGGATGCGCTGGTTCATCTGATGAAATTTCTCCCTTATATTCACTGTGGGCTACATTCATAGGTCTTTACATTGCCAATTATGTAGTTGAAAGGTCAACAGGGTGAGTGATGATCTTCAGATTAACTTTATGATGCATTAATTATCATTTATTGGCATCGAGGCAAGTTTTGTTTTTCTTGATTGGATGGTCCTTTTTATGGCGGTAAATCATATATAGGTTTTTACATTGCCAATTATGTAGGGGGTTAACAGAGTGAGTCATCTTTAGATTAACTTTTGGATGCATGTTATCTTCTATTGGTGTCGAGGAGGATTTTAATTTCTTGACTGGATGCCCCCTTTTGGTGTTGGCAGATCATAACAATATGACATGTTCTCTTCATCCATGTTCTGATTTATTTGTTTGGTTTATGGCCCTATTATAGGAACTTCCTGAGTTGGTAGCTTCAGTAGCCCTTTCTTTTTCTTCCTCTCTTCAATAAGGTGTGGACAAGTCATCCTGATGAGTTTCTAACCATGCTGCTAATTGTACTTTTGACTTAGGTGCTAACTGCTTCATCAAGGTTCATTGTATTGTCTTTATGGTATTTTACATGCTCTTGAATAGTCATCTGAGAACCTTCCTGTCATAATATTTCATAATGTTGGCCATTTGATAGTTGATTCTGCCCTTTTGTTATTCACAACGCTATCCTGCTTTATTTTTATTCTGATGAGCTTGCAGAGGAAGCATAAACCAACAATGATTTCATGATTCCATTACGTCTCACTCATTTTAGTAGCCACCATTCAGTTACACATTTCTATTTTTGAGAATTATTGTCCCATCACATGAATGAGTTGCATTTACTGTTTTTGGTAGTGCCACTATGATGTCTAGTTTATCTTCCAAACTCATGGTTTTCTGCCTAACAGGTGGGCTCTTACTCACCCCTTGTCAGTGGAAGAGTATGAGAAGTCAAAGAAGAAACAAATGAAGCCTGATTTTTTGGACATGGTCCCTTGGTACTCTGGGTATGTGTTTCCATCTACGTTTTTTTTCTTGCTTGATGGGTTGGGTAGTGGAGATGAGTTGAAAGAGACTTTTGAAATTCTTGCTCTCACTTTGTACTGGCTACATGTTTCAGAACATCTGCAGATCTGTTCAAGACAGCCTTTGACCTCTTGGTATCGGTAACTGTGTTTGTTGGCCGTTTTGACATGCGTATGATGCAGGTATAGTTCCACATTGATTATTGTATTCTTTGACATGTGCTTTGTTTCTGTACTTGTTGAGATAAATTGTTTATTTTTCTCTGATGAACCTAAAAAAAAATATGAGTTATGCTAGCTATGATTAACATAATTCCATTCATGGTATAGTGATGTCTCTTTTTCCCTTTTCTGCACCATCAGGCAGCTATGAACCGGGCTCAAGATGGAGCACAACAGGGTCTTTTGTATGATCATTTTAATGATAAGGATGAATTATGGTTTGACTTCATGGCTGATACTGGTGATGGTGGGAACTCTTCTTATACAGTTGCGAGACTTCTTGCCCAGCCTTCTATTCAGGTCACTAGAGGTGATTCTGTGCTTTCCCTACCGCGTGGAAACTTACTTCTTATAGGAGGGGATCTTGCGTAAGTTGAAAGTGTTTCTTGTGTTGTTGATGTGGTAGCAAAAATATACAACCTATCTCTGTGAAAGAGTCCTTATTTTTGTTGGATGATTTTTTACCTTAATTTAATGGTCTTGAAAGTTGACGAGGCAAGCATTTTATATCGATTCATAGGTGTGTTGTGATTTGAATCTCTTTAATGGTTCTGGTCCACTCCACTTTAATGGTCGTGACTCCTGATTTGAGTTTTTGCTTCAAGGGTTCTGAATCTTTGGTTAACCAAATAATAATGAATATCCTGATGTTGATGGACTCTTAAGAGGTAAAAACACAATTTCAAGTCAAATGCTACTGATTGCTTTAGGTTCTATAATTACCACCCCTAATCCTGGGAGTTAAGTTGAGTTGAAATATTAATATCCTACTTTATAAGCACATTAACTTTGATGACGCCCAGGAATCAATCTTCAGGCTGCACTTTGCTTTGGGCATCAATTCCTGTATTGGTTCCTTCATTTTATACCCACCACCCACTAATAAACCAGCCTCTCCTTGCTTGCATCCAATTTGGTTGGCCATCAATGTTTAGCACTGTACTTTGTCAACGACTGTTTTAAGTGTTTCAGGGGTTGTGCATCCATCCTTACAGATTAGTTCTTTAGAATCCTTTCTTGTCAGGATGAACTTTATGGAATGTTGCACTAGCTGTGTAGATCATTCTGATGTCTAAATCTTGAAATGAACTTGTTAAAACTATGCCGTTAGAAATTTGCAGACTTGTTATATACTTTGAAAATCTCTCAAAATATATCTTCCTCCATTTCTGTAGCATTGATGTTTAACTAGGTTGGTATTTCCCCCCAGAGCACCCTAATCTATAATGTTCCAGAGCTTATTACTCATTTATAGTTGAGGCCATCAGAAGATAACATATGCCATTTAAGTATATGCACTGTGCATGTATGCCTAGTTTTATGTGATCATTAACTTATTTATGCTCATCATGACTGATACCTGTTCACTTGTTCAATTAATAATTTCATGTTTTCATTGTAGATATCCTAATCCGTCCTCCTTCACATATGAGAGACGCTTGTTTTGTCCTTTCGAATATGCTTTGCAGCCTCCGCCTTGTTATAAACAAGATCATATAGCTGTAAACAAGCCTGAGCTGCCTGATGGAGTGGCTGAATTGAAACAATATGATGGACCTCAGTGCTTTCTCATTCCTGGAAACCATGGTTGGTTTTATTTTCAGCATGAGTTCTGTTACATATTTCTTTTCCTCTGCAAGAAAAGCTCATCTCACAAATAGTTGTTTTATGCTGTAATTACCCATAAACTGAATTGCCATCACATCTTTCGTGGTAGACCCTAGTTTATTGAAAGGTTTAGTTAATGGTTTGCTTTGAACTTTGCAGACTGGTTTGATGGACTTCATACTTTCATGAGGTACATATGTCACAAGAGCTGGTTGGGTGGGTGGTTTATGCCCCAGAAGAAGAGTTATTTTGCTCTGCAACTCCCTAAACGTTGGTGGGTGTTTGGTCTTGATCTAGCACTCCACAATGATATTGATGTGTACCAGTTCAAATTCTTTGCAGAACTGATACAGGAGAAGGTACTTTCTTCTTTTCCTTTGTCCCCAATTTGATATGTTCTGCAGCTAAAATTAAACAAGTGCTGGAGTTATTCCCCTTGACCCTTACATCCATTTTAACTTGTTTGATATATTAACGTTAATAGGCCAGAGGCACGGACTTAAACTGTGTCAAGTTCAAGCATTTATATGATAAACGCATTATTACACTTGGACAGAACTTTTGGGCATGCCTGCAAGTCACATTATATGACAAGCACATGTGTCAAAGTTAGTGACCTTCTTAGCCATTTTCGCTAGACAATTATTCGTACGAGACATTATATCTCAATACTGAGGATGCTATCATGTGTAGGTTGTTTATTTTACCCCTAGATTAGGAGATGAAATTGTCTGGCATAGCACTTGAAGTTCCATGTCACAATAGCAAATATGCATTCAATGTGCATGCTCAAGTCCATTAAACACAGGGCCAAAAGACTTTGGCAACTATTTGTGCTTGTGATCCAATTCACCCCTGGAAACTAGTGTATATCTTGATGAAAGATTTTGGTGATTTTGCAGCTGTTGATGGCATTATATTCTTTGTGAAGGCTGATGGTCGCCCATTACACTTCTATAATAATCTTAATTTAAGAATGATAACCAATAAAATTTAGCCATTGCAGTATCTTGTGCCTACTTCTTGGGGGTTAGATGCCTGATTTGATCTTTCACACTTGACCCTATATCGAAATTTGCAACCCGGGTTGCTGTTTTTCTGTTTCCCATTTTAAAACACTGCACCATTGTCATTGTCATTATCATCATCATCTTCCTTGTACTTGAGGTGCTGTTCTGAGTATGTTTGATGAAAAAAAAAATCCATGAAATACCTTTCCAGAGCCACTGACTAGGTGAATGTAATTGATTTTGATTCAGCCCCTTCTTTCATTGTTCAGGCTTGATAATTGGTCTTACCAAGTAGAATTTGATAAGAGCTATTTCTTTTTGTGTATTCACCTACCTCCAGGCTAATTGTTTCTTTATATTCCCTTCTCCTGAATATTTTAGGATCTTTAAATTACTATCTGTATTTCAGGTTGCAGACAATGACTCTGTGATCCTTATTACACACGAACCAAATTGGCTTCTTGATTGGTATTGGAATGATGTTTCTGGAAAGAATGTCTCACACTTGATATGTGATTATTTGAAAGGAAGGTGTAAAATTCGAGTGGCTGGGGACTTGCATCATTATATGCGCCATTCATTTGTTCCAGCTGATGGGCCAGTCCATGTGCAACATCTTCTTGTAAATGGTTGTGGTGGTGCCTTTTTACATCCCACCCATGTCTTTTGCAATTTCAAAAAATTGTATGGAACTTCATATGAAAACAAGGCTGCATATCCTTCATTGGAAGATTCAAGCAGGGTAAGTTTTGGATTTTTCATATGTATTTTCTAATAATTTTCTTTCCTCCATGGTCACGTATAACTTTAATTTCCTTTTTTTTCTGTGCTATAGCTCCTTAATCAATTTTTTTTTGCAGATTGCTTTGGGTAATATTTTGAAGTTTCGAAAGAAGAACTGGCAATTTGATATCATTGGTGGCTTTATATACTTTGTGTTGAGTTTTTCTATGTTTCCACAGGTATGCATCTGTTTAGTCCTTTCTGTTAGTCAGATTCATGCTAGTTACCCTAAGTTCTGGTTTGTTTTGATTGCAACGGCCTGGCAATTAAGATATGGTGTTCTGACTTTTCAGATCCATGCTAATAGCCGAAGGATAGCATATGGATCCCATTTCCCTGATAATTACGATGTCTTTCATTCTTGTTTTCTTTTTGCTTGAAATATCTTGCACCCCCGCCGCTGTTATGAGAATGTTGTTGCTACCTTTATGTTACACCTACTACCTAGATAGATAAAGCATTATAATTTTTACCACAAGACTCTTGCACTGCATTGCTGACGGTTGGCTGATTTTCCCCTTCATTTTTAGTGCAAGCTCGACCACATTTTGCAAGACAATACGTTTTCCGGCCACTTGTGGAGTTTCTTTGGCACCGTGTGGAATGTTTTTATGCATGTGCTGGAACACTCTTATGTATCCATGACTGGTGCTATTCTGTTGCTAATTTTGGCGATTGCATTTGTCCCACCCAAAGTTTCTCGAAAGAAACGGGCAGTTATTGGAATTCTCCATGTTTCTTCCCACCTGGCAGCTGCTCTAATTCTAATGTTGCTTTTGGAACTGGGCATTGAGACATGTATCAGGCATAAACTGCTAGCAACTTCAGGCAAGTTATGCTTTCTGTTTCTTTGGTGAATGGTTCAAATTTTCCCTTTTAACATCGCAGGAACATTCAGTTTTTGTAGCTCCAATAGTTGTTTTTTTAGATGGTCATTGAGTAAGAGGTGCTAGTTATGACTTTTTCAGGCTATCACACTTTATATGAATGGTACCGATATGTGGAGAGTGAACACTTTCCAGATCCTACTGGCCTCCGTTCTCGTATTGAACAATGGACTTTTGGCCTTTATCCAGCATGCATCAAGTATCTCATGTCTGCCTTCGATGTTCCTGAGGTAAAAAAAAAAGTTTTTCATCTCACTGAAATATGATTCTGTTGTGTTTATTCATGAGAGAGATATTATCAGGTCATGGCTGTCTCGCGGAGTAATATTTGCAAAAATGGGATGGAGTCTCTGTCAAGAGGGGGAGCTATCATTTATTATGCTTCCGTGTTTATCTACTTCTGGGTCTTCTCAACACCTGTTGTTTCTTTGGTTTTTGGAAGTTATCTATACATCTGCATTAACTGGCTTCATATGCACTTTGATGAAGCCTTTTCATCTCTCCGAATTGCAAACTACAAGGCATTCACAAGATTCCACATCAACAAAGATGGTGATCTTGAGGTTTTCACCCTTGCGGTTGACAAGGTAAGAAATTAATGCTGTTTTCATTTTCCAGCAGTGATTCTCCTGTCATGTTTATTAGCCTGACATGATGGCATTTTGTTAAATGCTGTTGACTGTAGCTTTGTTCCTGTGTGTGCTCGCGTGCACGCACATGTTTGGCTGTGCATGCTTGTGTTCAGTAAAGGGTACCTTAAACTTCACAAATTCAGTTTGGTTGGCTGTTTTGTAGTTTAACCATCCTCTGTTTTCATCTGTTGTGGAGTAACACTCATCATAGCTCACTGTTAGAACTGTCTTAACGTTGTGATTATTTGATTAAATGTGCAGGTCCCAAAGGAATGGAAACTGGATCCTCATTGGGATGCAGAACCAAAGCAGCCACAGCAACTGAGCCACCATCGAAAGTTCCCTAGCAAATGGAGTGCAGCTGTTGCTCAGCAAGAGCCACTGAATACTGTTAAAATCGTTGACCACTTTGTTGTTAGACAAACAGAGAAACCAGACTTTGGAACAAGTAGCGGATCAGTAATTCATTGATCTATCTTCTCAAATATGTAGCGTTGCTGTAATCTCATCATCTAGGAAGCAATAGGAAAAAAAAAGAAGCATTAGAAATAGAAAAGACAGTTCTGGAATTCATCTCGATTTTTAACTTTTACTTCCAATCAACCTCAAGTTTCCGATAACAAGGGTTGTGCCAGTTCTCCTATTTGATTTGAATTTGGTACAACCCGTTTGTATATATTGTTGAAGGAGGAGACAGAGATGATTAGGAAGCAATCCGTATGGATTGGGATGACTGCATCTTTCAGCTTCGAATTAGATGGAGCAGAAATGTAATTCATGCCCTGCAAAGGGCATGTTAACACTGATTCCTGTTGATGAATTATGAATATATGTAAGTGATCTGCTCTTGTATTGGCTTTCATATGGGTGAATTCCTTGCCCCCCCTTGGTCAGTTGTAGATTTGTTGTCGGACTTGTATCATACTTTATTTCGAAAAAACTAATTCTATGACACTGTTTTAGTTTCAGCAGAGCTTCTTCATCTTTGGTCAGGTAACAAGTTGCGAAATCAAGCTGGATATCGAAATCAGATTTCCCAAGCTTTTCGAGATCTTCTGTCGAACAAAATAGAGTAGGGTGCAAGTATTTGTATGCATATTTCAAGCAGCTTATATTTGATCACATATATCGCAATGGACGATTCTGAGTGCTTGAATTTTTTTTCTTTTGATACATTTGAACAAGAATGATCCATAGGAAAACAATATCCATACACATTCGTGCGTGTACATGAGTTAATGGATGCTGACATTTATTATCTATACGAATAAATGGAATCAAATTACCAGTCCAAAACATGAGCTCAATTTGTACTCATTAATGGCGGAAATAATGTAACAGAAAAGGATAAAAGAGGGAAGGAAAGGGTGTCGTCTGTTTCTTGCTGCAAAAACTGATCTATGTACATCTTTCTCAGTAGTGTTGAAACCTATCTTTGATAGTCCAGATGAAGGAAGCTCTCGTACTGGGTTCCTTCCAATACCTTGTGGATTTCATCCCAGTTCTGCACCTGCTTTGATAAATTCCCACTGTGTATCTTAACCTGACGGCTTGTAAGCTCCCTATATGGCAACCTCAAGAAGTCTTGAACCTCTTTCAGTTTCTGCGCAAGAAATTCCAGCAATATTGTTACTAATATTGAAGACAAGACAAGTGTTAGTGAGCAGCGAGTTAAGCTTTAATGGAAGGTCAATCAATACACAACAGCACAAATGCCTTACTGTGCGGTTACCGACGACATCTTCATAGTAAACAACAGTATGACGAGTGCTCTTGAAATAATCTATGGCCCTGGTAGCCCTATCGTCTACATGCTTTAGTTCAGCTATCAGTGTCGTGGCATTTATTGTTGGCCTGTATTTCGCAAGAACTTTGGCCTGCAATGCTCATGAGCTTTATGACTTCTTCTCGAGACAATATATTTGAGAGAGAGAGAGAGAGGGAGAGAGAGAAGCACCTCCATTGATGAGTGGACATGAGACTTGTGGGTTCCATTGAGTGGCTTGTTGCTTTTGTCATAGGAATTTGCAAGTACAGAGATCATTCTGCGGAGCAAATTCCTTCTGAAGAGGAATATTGCATGAACTCCATTCTGCTTGAAGTAGTCTGCAATACCCTCGTGATGTTCCATCACGCCCTGCAAAATGCATTTTTTTTAAAACTATTTTTAAAATAGTATATAAAATGAATTGAAAACATTAAAAAAAAAAATAATTTTAAATATATAATAAAATAATAAAATTTAAATACTTTTAAAATATATATAATGATAGTCAAGAACCCTTGTAACTATCATGTATTTTTTCTCCCTCTCTTTCCTTTCTGTTCGACAAGCCGATATGCATTAGCGATTAGTTTTAGAGTAAGAAAGGAGAGGGAGCCAGGTTCATTATCCGCTATGGCAGGAGATTAACACAGCAAATGACACAAATGATCACTCTTGAGCAGGAAATGTGGCCAAGTTTTGACAGACAACGAAGAAGGAACATTATCATCCTGGGCAGTAGAGTCGAGGATCTAAAACTAAGAAAATCCACGAGTAAAACTACAAAGCCACTGACCTGATTAAGCATCCATTTGAACCCAACAGCAGCATTACACTCATTCTTGGAAGCACTACTGAACCAATCAAGATTGTAAACTCTATCCAAAGTTTGTGTAATTGCAGAAACACTCGCCCTTCTTTCTCTCTTCCCAAAAATTTCTCCATTCGAGCTAACATTAATATGGCTGTTTAACAATGTCTCAAACCATCCACTTCCAGATCTCTGCATAGAGAATATGGCAAAAAACCTTACTGGGTTGCAGGCGCATTCCTCCCTACATATACATCAAAGCGTAACTATTTTTACACCAACACGTAAATAAACCAAGTTAGATATTAAATTCAATAACTATCAAAATACCTGCTAAACGTTTCAGGCTTGGGGTAATGCACATAGGGCTTTTCCCATTCCTCAACATTTGAAGAGTTACATGGCTGATCGAATATTCTGATGTTGAGAAACTTGGCTGTTGTGTGTGGACTTATCTGCTTTATACATATTGAGCAGATATAAACTCCACAAACCATAGCAAATGCCACGACCACCAGTCTCAACAACAATGGAGATTTCTTAGGACCCTTTATAACCAATGCATCCTGAAATTAAGAACACCCCAGATGTTAACACAATGAATTGGTAATGGAAACACAAAACTCGAAACAGGAAAAAAAGAAAGCGATCTGTAGAGATCAAAGGATCATACTGTAGTTTCCATCTCCATAAAAAGAAAGGAGATAAGAAATATGAAAGGGCTTTGGTTTTATTCTGTTTGATCATTTTGAGAAAAATAAGGCTATTGAAATGGTCAGAGGACAGACACTTGAGGGGAAAAAAAAACATGATGCTAAAAGAAAACAAAACAGACACACCATATCCTTACACGTTGTAGGTCTTGTAATTAAACAGTAAACTTCTAAGATACAAATTTTATAAAGTTAACTATATATGGTCTGTAAGAATCTTTGCTATCATTGATTAAAAACTTATAAGGCAACGCACAGAAACAGAAATAATAAGAAAATACAATGATCAAAACTAAGTATTAGCTAGCTGAACAGACCTTGTTGAAGAAACACAAATCTTCAGTCATTCTTCAGGAGGAGGAGGAGGAGGAGGAGGAGGAGGAGGAAGAGGAAAGAAAAGCAAGAAACATAGCATTCATTCAATTATCTGTCTGCCTTTCAGAAAGAAATCAATGTTTGAGAGGGAAACAGAGAAGAAAAGCTGTGATATGGTTCAAGATTAGAGCCAGTTTTATCTTTTATTTTTAGTGTATTATAATATAGTACTTGTCATTTTGTCAAAATGTTAACGCGCATGTCACAACCTTGTGAACATTCATGAAACAACGGTCAATGAAAGAAACATGAAACCTTTATAAGGCTCTAAAATCATGTTTGGTACCTCAACTTTTTTAAATTGGCTCAAATCAATATCTATGCTCAGGAGTAAAAAGTTTTTTGAAATTTCAACCCCTTCTTCTAAGCATAGTTTTAATAGTGTTAATTCATAAAACTCATAAATCAGAACTTTATCCAAGTCCAGTTTTGAGTTAAAAGCCAGGTTTTAGGTTAAACTATTAAAAACATTGATTTGATCAAGTTTTTAGTGTTTTATTTGACTTGGAATTTGATTTGATTAACTTCAATAAAAAAATATAATTTGAAAAAAATAATATTTTTTTGTAAAAAAACTATAGCAATTATTAATAAACATTGTGATATAAGAAAAACTATAAAGAACACAAAATTTAATATAATTCAGCAATGTATCTGTATACATATGAACGAGGAGATTTTATTTTTCAATATATTGAGATGAGGTTACTTGAAATATATTTATAGTAAATTCTAAACCGTTCAAAGAAACATAACTCTGTTTTACTTGGTATATTTTACGTCGACATTTATTTATAAATCACAAACTATAACAACATCATTTTAATAAAAATAATAAACTTAGATTAATCTAATTAATAGAGTTTTTCTCTAGGACTGTAATGCTAATAAATAGTCAGTACACAGTGTTATGATATGATTGGACGGAGGATTGATTTGAGCTGGTTTACAGTATAGAGCCTGGTTACACAAAATATGAAAAGTGAGGGACCATTCAGTATTTTAAGCTATAAAATAAAATTTGCTGTTTTTGTGTTTTAAAAATATTTTTAAAAAAAATTAATTTTTTTTTAATATTTTTAAATAATTTTATTACACTGATATTAAAAATAATAAAATATTATTAACATTTATTTTATCATAAAAAATTACTTAAAAAATAACCCCTGTTAAGTAAGCTCAAGTCTTTTCAAGGAAAAAGAAAACGCGTCTGGTAGGCTTCTCTGAATGTACGGACATCATGTTCGAACCTGTCATCTACGTGTATTGTCGTATATGACATGGCAAGTTCGACTTCACCAAGCTGATTATTAATTGTTGTCCCAATTAAATATTGCATCCTCGGTGGCCGGTAACCGTACGTCTATACCGATACTTGTCCTCTCGTGCACGTAAGGAAATATCCCGGTGACTACGGTAGTTTTGCCATATTAACATCATGTTAATATTTGTTTTTAGAGTATTTTTTTTTATATAGTTTTAATATGTTGATTTTATAAATAAAAAAAATAAATTTAATATATTTTTAAATAAAAAAAATTTTAAAATAATTTTTACACAATCACTAAATACTACATCATTAATAATTATAAACCGTACATCTATATCAATATCCTATAATGATAATACTTTGTTTAACTTGACTAATTATTTTATAAATGACTGAAGTTGAGTCTTAAAAAATAACTTAGAGTTGATATAATTAATTTTTTGGATTACTTCGTCATCTAATTAAAATTTAGTTTGATATTTTTGGTATTAATTTACCTTTTATGGCTTTTAGTTATTTATTATTATAATTTACTTTCCAAAGTATTGATATTTGTTTTCTTGCACTATAGATATCACCATCTATCACTTAGGTTGCTGATTAAAAAAGTAAATTATTAAATAAACTAAGAATGTTAATTTACTCATAAAATAGCCCCCTTTTTTACACATATTCTTCTTCGATAATTTGTTTATTTATTTATTAATATTATTATAGAGAGATTCTAACACTAGATGTCCTGGGAGAAAAGTTGAGCTATTCAATAATATTTATTAATTAACCATGAGCTCCTTTGTTAATATATTGATAATTCTGATCAATTTAGAATTTCTTTCCAATGAAATCTCTCTCGCAATTTCACAATGGAAATCTACGTTTTTTTTTTCAATTAAACTTCTACTTTCTCCATGGCACTACCGAACTCTTTAAGAACTCCTTAGGTTGTCAAACAAGGAGCAACAGTTGTCAAAGGAGATCTAAGGAATTTAAAAATTCATATCTCTCTGCTTATCAACTACGAGCACCTGTGCCCCACGATCTTGTGTTCATACCTGTCACACTCGGCTCGGTCGGTGGTTTGACTTTGATGTATCAGCTTGGATGGCACTGGTTTTAATTTTTAAATTCCACTCTCTTGAAAAAGAATCACAATCATGTACCCTTGTTCTCGATTAATTTATTTTTTTTTCTTTGATTTAGCTTGTTACCGACTTACATGTCATCCATTATAGCCTCTCATCGCCATAGCAAGCGCGGCTACTTTCATCATAATCCACCAACCCATGAATCGCTTGACCCGATTGAACAACGTGCTTTGTATCCTTTAAACATGTGAATATTAAGAAATTTGTTAAGATAAGATCACCAAGTATGAAGAGGATTGTTTTAAGAAAACTGGTAAGAGTGCTCTTAATTCCTGATCTCAAGTCTTGACTTAAACCGACAATAACATTAAAAAGTCGAGTTAAGAGTTGTTTGTGACATGTTGCAAAGATTTTTTCACATGTTTGGCTCTACCAGTCTGCCTCTATAATTTATCAATTTTTTTAAAGTAAAGAATATTTGCTTTCATCTTAATTAATTAATCACAGATAATCAGAAAAGGAAAGTCAATCACCCTTAATTGCAAAGGAAAGTGCAAATAATATTGAAGGCGTCAACTGGTTTTCTTATAGTAATTAGTGAAATTCAAGCTAACTCACACACTCCCCAAACGACCAGGAAAACGGGAGTAAATCAAAATTCAATGTTTCAAGAGTGATTTGATGCGCGATTATGGAGGATCCTACTTTTAGTGCGTGAACATGAGGTCTAGATAATCCCTCGGAAATGATGGCAGAATTTTCAAAAACAACGGGATCAGCCCGAGCATTCATGCGGGCCACGATCCTCGGATGAAATATGAGCGTGCCCGAATTGGGACGGGCTGATTGATAAAATTGGCATCTCTCTTTAACTGTTGACTAATTTTGTCTGTGGAGCTTCAACGGATGCATCATGTAATCTTCAGGATAGCAAAATTTTGTCCAAGTATTTCGTAAGCCCAAGACAAATTGATCTAGTATTTCTCTTCTATGTCAAATGAAATAACAGGAGATTTGACAGCAAAATCGATAAGAAATCCAATATAAAATAGTTTATTGGGATATTTGAGGAAGAGCGGGCTTGACTGCATGTGAATCGAGACAACCGATGAGAACATGGAAATTCGAAAAACAGAGAAATGAAAATGGTAACATAAGCCATGTAAGAATTTAACATCTAATAAAAGAAAAAAATGGTCTCACTAAGAAACCTGATTTTCCAGATGCCTAAGCCGATGAAGATCAAATAGAGCTGTCGAGACAAGCAAGAGAAGCAAACCAAACTGCCGAACAAGACACACAAGAACAAGAATATCAAACAAATATTAACAATTTGCTAAAATTCATCCTCCTATTGCTTAATTGTAATATACACACCCCATAACTTTAACCTCCAGAAGCTCACATGCACTTGAAGTAATATAACACAATCAACCCTATCCAATCGTAACCATCTGCGCCTTTTCCCAAAACAATTTACCATGGGTTGAATGCAAAGCCTTAACTGCCACTATCCATTGCGTATAAATACTCCATGAAAACGTTGCTATCCATGCTGTGTGTCCTTTTGATAAAACAATTCCATCATAAGCAAATACTAATGCTCTTGCATGTGCAAAAACAAAGCTTCTCCTTTTACTCAATGACGTGAATCTTGTTTCTGTAAGTTGACCACCTTAGGGATAAACATTGAGTTGGTCCACAACAGAAACAATGCTATTTGGCAACAACCATAAGAAAAGCAGGCATTCTTCACAACTGATGAGAATCAAAGAGAAGGGGAAACAAAACATGAAACTCAGATTAAACTAGACAAAACAAAATTCGTGTCTAGAGAAATAAAAACAAGATAGTAGGTGTCATGGTTTCAGACATGCCTGTTCAGGGGTGATCATTTAATATTAAAACATGTTTTAGATGATGGAATAAGTTTTCACATTTCAAAATTAAATGAATAGGTGGAATGAACTGATTCAAAGGCAGTAGGTGGAATGAACTGATTCAAAGGCAGTTATACCAGCAGTACATATGAGGAAAAGGGAAGCATCGGATTAATCAAGAAGAAAAATGAAAAAAAAGGTGCCGCCTTACCACAAACAAGCCTTCAAAGCTGCATTACAAGATGATCAGCCGGACTATCTGCCCCAAATATCTGAATGACTTTGCCGCTTCCTTTAAGCATTTATTTTTCTCGTCTCGTGTCCAGTGCTGTTTTCATAGCATTACAAACATACAGTGGATAGGTATCAAGAAATGTCAAATAAAAGCAAATCTGCAAATGTAATTCAATGGATGCTTGGCGATGATCTCAGGTTATTAACCTCTCCAAGCATGTTGAGCTTCTCACGCACACCCTTCAACAATTCCTGGGCATCCCCATCCCATCTGTAGAACTCCAGCTCTCTTCCTTGCAGTAGCTTGTCAGAAACCTGAAATTATAAATCAAAACAGCAAGATTAATGATTAATTTGATTTTGGAAAACCACTAAAGATGGGCCCAGGTTATAATCGGACCCTTTTTCTTTAGCTCATCCATAGAACTGATTCTGTTTCGACAACACCAGCTAAAAGATGGCACAAGGTTTAAGTGGAACTTTTTTCACTTCATCACACGAAAGAAAGAGCTAGCTTGACTTAGAAAGAAAGTCCATGATACAATCACAATTGGCAGCCATCATATCCTACTTGGTTCAAGAATTTTAAAATTTGCACATAAGATGACCTTGTTACGATGGCACAGATTAACCATACCTCAAAGCAATTCAATATGGTATTTCAAAGGTTAATAGGCCGGAATGTTGAAATTGTTTCTACATCCTGAGCAGGAATTGTTGTATAAACAAACACACAAATACACAGACCTTTCTAGATATCACCTGACCGCCTGCAATATGTGAGAAATATATGTTGTAGAAATGGGAAAGGAACAGTGGGGCATTATCCTCTGCAAGCTCCTCCAAATACTTGACATAAGAAGTTCCTGGAGTACTAGGCTCAGGAATCTCGATATTCCGTTGACTAAACCACTCGAGGTCCTTTGCAAGACCCTCCGATCTTTCCAACCCAGTTTTTCTAAAATAGGCATCTGCAATCGGAAAAACAAATCTTAGTAAAGATTCTTTCAAAATTTCCCATTTTGTTAGATTCTCTAAGAAATTCAGCCACAAGAAGAAGAACTCACAAGAAACATCATCAGATTTATCAACAATCCGCTCAAGACTGTCGAAAACAAGCTTGCTGTCAACTAGATACTTAACAAACCCTTCCATACTGGGAATCCAAATATCACTATCACCATCACCATTTCCCTCTTCTTCTTTCTCAGATACGCTATCGTTTTCTGAATCTTGGCAGCTGTCATCATCATCATCATCATCACTCTTAACAGTCTTGTGGGCGTGTTTGCCTTTGATGTTACGGAGCTTCATGGCAACAAATCTCATCTCTTCAGTAATCCCTTTGTTCTCTCCTGGATATGGCTTCCTATACCTTTTTCTCTTCTTCATCACGGGCGGGCCCACACTTGGTGTTGCTGTTGTTGGCAAAGAAGAATTTGAATTGGAGCAACACGTTATTATCTTGTGGTTCTTGTTTTTTATTAGGTTTGGGAACTTTAACTGAGATGGAAATAGTAATGAAATAAAAGAAGAAGAATGGACAAGAGGCTCCATTGATGGTGGTTTACACGACGCTGTCGAGGATAACAAGGCCATGGTTAAACCTTAAACCTCGCCTCCCCTCCCGTCTGTGCTACTGCTAAAACGATGATGAGGTTTATCGTTTGCTTAGTGGGCTAAAGGCCCGTAAATAAATATATTCAGACCATATTATCTAATGGGCTTCGACTTTTTTCTTTTACCTGATCCAGGCTTGTAATCATCTCCAATAATAACCTTACAGCTGGTATATTTCGATTTCACTTCCTACCACGGTAACCTTTTTAAGAATTTAAAATGTTTTTTTATTTATAAATATATTAAAATAACATATATATTTTATTTTTAAAAAAATATTATTAACATTACCACGTCAAAAAGATTTAAAATATTCAAAAAATAATTTTAAATAAAACAAATTCAAACTTTTAAAAAACACCATTTCAAACATAATCCCAAACTATTTTTAAATCCCGAATAGGATGGTGAACCTAAATTAATATTTTAAAAAGATTAAAATAACATCACTTTATTTACCAAGATATATTCTCCCCTTTATTAATTGTCCTAAATTAACCTATCAAACGCATATAGTTTCATAACCATGCATCTCTCTTTGCTTATATACTCATATTTTATATTACTCATTACAAGAAATCATTCAATACAGTCGGTGCTACACTCTCGTAAAAACAGGATTCATGAATAACTTTTATAGTGGATTTAATGTTTACATAAAAGGAGAATACACATGTAATAATTTTTCCATTAATACATCCCATGGAAGATCAAAATATGCCAGAAATCAGACACAGGAAGGGGAATAAAAGTTGATGTCAATTTCTCAGTATGTTTCTTTTCTTCCTCTCAAAAGTATTTACACGCACCATGATTCAATGTATGGTTTATTTACAGATGCATGAATAGTATATTTACAGATAAATGGGAAAGACATGAATGATATACAAAATTGATGTACAATTCGTTAAAAAATAGGGAGTTAAAAATTACAAGTAAAAATAACTTCCTTGTGATGATGGTTTGAGGGCAAATTTAACACCTGTAAGCTTCATCCTGTGAGGTCCGCAAGCTTCATCTTATCCGGTCTACAGGCTATTAAAGTTAGAATTCGAATCCCAGCCCAACGAGGTTGGAAATGGTCCCTGTTCAAGCTCAAAATTTGTTTCCCACAGCTTAACAGTTCGAGATTTAATGTAGCTATTGACAACAATTTCACGGTGAAACATCTCTTCCTGAATAATGGGCTTTCAGCTTCTGTAAAAAATTTAATGTCTCGGTATACGAAGGATCAGTACGGCACACTGGCTTGCATGAATTTATATGGTCGGTCGAGTCTAGAACCTGTTTCGGTATATTGGAAAAAGAGTCAAATGCAAAATTCTACAGAAATCCAATACGTATAACATGTTCACATCATGCTTTGGTCTCTGAAAAAGCCTGGGTCAAACAACTTTGAGAAACAAAAAATAGTAGGACTCTGAGGAGTATGGAAGCATTTAGGCCTCCAAGCATGTCGTCAGAAAAAAAAAAAATTGCAATGATTTGGTGAACCCAACCCCTACCCTTCCAGAAGTCATAAAATCCAATAAACTCATCCACCATCTTAAAAGGTATAAAGATAAACAGTAAAAAAGAAAAGTTTAAACAGTAGCACTTACAACAAGTTCACCAAATCCAGGGTAAGCTGATTCGATTGGTACAATTTCCATCCTCCAGGCCCATCCCCCATATCCTTCAACAATTGGAGTTACCTTGGTCTGCAAATCAGTGCCAGCAATCCATCACGCTCTACAAAAGGAGAGCACAAGTATCAAACAAGAAAGAGAAGTACAGATTTATTACCTCACAGAAACTGACGACTTCAACCAGTCCTTTCTTATGAAGCTGGCGGATAAAATCATTAAGCTCTACAAGTCTTGGAGAACCACTTCTTAGCTCCCCTATCTATGAACAAGCAAATCAAAATTTATCAGTCAAGAGATGAACAATAGCAAATTTAGTATGTGAACCAACAATATGTACTGAGTTGTGTACAGACAGTTGGAGCAGGACGAAGCACTAGCCCCATTCTCCAAGGCATGTCTGCCAGTTTGCTGCCAAAATGGGGACAGCTGTAAAACACCTGAAATCAGTAAAAAAAACACCACATTAAACTCCTTGAGGGCCCAACCTGATCAAGTTAATGAAAGAAAACAAATTGCTAGTAATTTTGATAATTACAACTTAAAGTAACATCTATCAAAAACTTACAAGTCCAGCAGTGTTGTTCACAAGATTATGAATATTTTCTGACTTGGCTTTATGCAGCATCTGTTTGACGAGCAGGCCTCCCATGCTGCAAGCAGTGAACAGTTACTTAACAAGAGGATGCTCTGAGTAAGCAGCATAAATCTGAAAGACCAGCCCAGCTACATGGGTGTGGAATTCTGAAGTGAACTAACAAACTTGGAAACCATGTTTCTTTGAAAGTCCCGTGTCATTTTCAATTGCAAAAGTGAGCTATCTGAGTTCATTTATTACAACCTGTATCAATGCATCACAGCATGCTGTGCATGCAGACATAGAATAAGGATTACAGTAAGACATGAAACCACAATGGGTCCAAATTACACGTCCTTGATGTTTATTACGTGTCAGAAGAATACAATGGTTGGAGACCCAAGTTTATACTGACACATCGCATTATATCAATGGTTTTCAAGAAAATATCTATTTCAAATAACACAAGTCCTCTCAACGATATTCATAGCAGTTCCAGCATGCCATTTATTGCTGCAAAATATACTTTTACGTGTGCACTCAAAAAGCCTGCTGGCAAATACCCACAATCAACAAAATAAAGTCATATCAAAACAGCTGCAAATTATAACAATAGCAAGATCAGCATCACTGATTCCAATAACGGAGAATACAAGTACTACATTACATGAATGATAAAGCTTACCTGTGAGTCACAAATACAACAGGACGATTTCCAATGCCAGCATCCACAAGCTGCTCTAACAGCTTGGAGCTGACTTCCTGCAAGTTATAATCAGAACATGAATAACAATGTAGCATGCTAAAAGCAGAAAGGAAATGATGTTTACAGCAAACAATTTGTCACTAACATGGAAGAGAATAATGATACCATATGATCACTCAAGTAATGAATAAAAATATCAGACCAACTTTTAGAAAAAAAAAAAATCTATCTCATTTGGGAAATTCAAATGTCCATGAGCAATGCAAGCATTAACCTTGATATGCATGTAAACCCCCAGTCTTATGTATCGCCCACTTAACTTGTCAAATCCACTACTTTAAGTAAACAAGATGATTGAATTGCAAAAAATTAAAAAGTTCCCAAAATTAAAAGTTTGACCAGCATCATTTTAAAACCATCAATAGACTAGTCACAATCATTTGCTAGGGTAGTTTAATTCATATTTTTTACTTGTTGATAATTAAACTCCCCAAAATGAAAAAACAGCAAGCCCCAACATGAAGTCAAGCACCAATCCAACCACAATATCAACCAAAAAATTACAAACCTGAAGAGGTAGGCTAGCTCCGGACCATTGAGTGAGATTTGTCTGCATTGCCATTCAAACAGTAGACAGACATTGATGAGGCTTGTGATAGAGACAAAACCAGTAGAGAGGCTTAAAAGAATGAATATCATTCTTTGTAAATCAAGCACTTCTC
Source organism: Populus alba x Populus glandulosa (assembly GCA_033617975.1). NCBI lineage: Eukaryota > Viridiplantae > Streptophyta > Magnoliopsida > Malpighiales > Salicaceae > Populus > Populus alba x Populus glandulosa. The sequence continues at coordinate 2,012,451 of CM066156.1, read as the reverse complement.
ATGCAAGTATTGAAGTTAAAACAAACCTTGTATTTGAGGGTAAAAAGACGAGCTTGAGGAAAGTCCGCTGAAAGCCATTCACCAGGCCAAAATGTCCCTAACTTCCCCGCTTCCTCATCAATCTTCTCAACCAAGCCAGACTTCGTTGAAAGTTTATCCTCAGATATTCGCCAAGTTTTATAAGGCCCACCACGCAAACCATGGACAAAGACAACATCTATCTCTGGAACCTTTGAATCAGAGTCCTTCAGCGAATCATTGCAATCATATGACCTATTGTGAGCATCTGAAGCACTAGTTCCAGTTGAACCATCACTGGCGATAGAATCCTCAATTGAAGACGACTTATTTTTTTGAATCGTCATGCTATCTATTTTTTCACAATACTTCCAGTGTGCCAAATCTGGATTAATCAAAAATATCATATCGCCATAACGAGCACAATCACCTCTTCCATTTCCAGCTTCAGTCTCACTAGCATTGCTATTAGTTGATTCGCTACCATTATATTGGTTGCACAACACATTTAAGAGTGTTGCCCTAGCATAACTTCGTATCTTAAGGTTACTACAACCTGCAATCCTCCCATTAGCACAATCTTCAAGCCATTCATACCAAGCCTTGTCTGCTAGGATAACCTTTTGGACTTTTGGAAGTAGTGAAATAATATTCAAGAGTCTAGCTGCATGCTTTCGAATGTGAGCTGTAGGTGGAACTCGAACACTAGAAGGATCATTACCATTTGCATTAGATGACTCACCAGCAGCATTCACACCCCGTTCTTGCGACTCAGGGGCCCTAGAAGCATCATAAGCTTCCATTGCAGAAAGTTTCTCATAATCATCACTCAACAGAAAGCGCCTAACCAAACACAAAACACCGAATTCAGATATTTTTTCTTGACATAAAGAATCCTTGGCACAAAGTTCAGTCAGTGCTTTGATCCCCTTAAGAGTTGCCAAAGCAGAATCTGCTGCCTTAGATTTAGGTGCGTCTTTCTTTATGTTCTTAAGTGGTCCTATAAAAGGTTCCATGGAAAGAAGATCTGCCAGAGGGAAAGTATCAAAGGAATCAATGTCTGTTCCTAGCTGATTCCTAGCTAGATTCACAACTGCACCTGCCAACTGGTTAGCAGTCTGTGTAGCAAAAAGAATGTTGGACTGATCAATTTGAGTCTGCAAAAGTTCATTAGCTTTATAAATACCAATGCACAGACATGGTAAAATAAAAATAAAAACATTCTACAAGACAAGAGAAAAAAGGTTCAATTAAAACAGAGAAATTCAACTTCTATTAGATTCGATGAAAGGAGGGGGAAAAGAGCATCTCCATACCTTCACTTTGTCCCCTTTAGGTTGAGTTCCTCCTTCAAATGACGCCTTGCTTGAAACTAAAACTTCATTTAGCAAAATAGCTAACCAGCCTTGAGAAATTGGAAGGGTAGATGGTCCATGTTCTTCAAAAATGCAAGAGAGAATTTTTATAGCAGAAGATCGGGTAGCACTGGAGGAAATTTTTGCAAAAACCCAAAGTAGCAGAATGCCAGACCACTTCTGACTATCTTCAAGAGATAAGTGAACATCACCGGTTGAAAGTAACTCCAATGCCTTTGCTAATGCTTCTTGTACCTGCTTGTGTTTTGTTGTCTTCTTAGCTGTGTCTCTCATAAGCTGAAGACCTTTCTCCATCACTATCTTCCTTGCATCTGGACTTCTCTCAACAGAAAGCAAAAAAGCAGACAAAGCCATCTGAGCCAAAGGGATGTCATCATTTTTGCTTGCCTGTGAAATAGTAGCCAGAAGACTGGAACTCCAATCAGAAACAGAATCATTCAAGGGAAGATTACGATCCTTCAACAGCAACTGGGCCACCAGGCTCCCATGCCATTTAACAGATCTCTCAGGTGCCATTAAAGCAGTCATGACAGCTTGTCCATCTCGATCCAGTTCTTGAATATGATATCTATTTATCTCAGATGCCATTGCCCAATTGGCCAATGCCCATGCTGCAAAGGGCACAGCGACATGCTGACACTGCAGATCATCCCAGAGTCCAGGAACAACAGCAGAAGACAGATTTTCTTTTGCTAGCAAACGGTCATGCTTATGCAGCAAGGCAACCGTTTTAGGAGTATGGCTAAATGATTCAACATGACCAGCATCAGAATTCTCCAACTCCACAAGCCCACTAGTCCTTGAAAGACCTAAAACCGTTGTACCTTCAAGGATTTTAATTCCAATACCTTTCATTCCTCTCCCACCATCGTCATCATCTTCATTTTCACCCCCATTGTCCATCTGTAAGCCACCTTCCTCAACAACTTCAATGGCTGCAGCAATGTCCCTCATTTCTGCATTTCCTGGCAAGGATGGCTTAAAAGAAACCTTTTCTAAACTCTCACAGTTGGATGTGACAATATCCATGATTGCAGCCACAAGCATGCTCCTACCTTTTAAGGAATCGGAGATATCGAATGAACTACGTCTCGATTGCTGCTCCCAGAAAAATGGAATATATCAATTAGAAAAAAAAACAACACTTAGAATGAGTACACATCCCAATAACAAAAACACAAATAAACTTGCACACAAACACAACCAGATGAAACAATAACGTAAGATTGACACAAAAATCAATCTTTAAAGCCTTATTTACTATTCTTTAGATATCATTCATGGACTTCAAATTCGAAAGCACAACTACTCAATCACAGATGACAATAAATTACAAAGTTATTCAACAAGTAACATATTTGAACACTAATCACTATTTAATCAGTTACCGATACCACAATTCAAAGAAAAACACTCACGTTCTTCTTCGGCTGGCACGAAAATATAAACCGCAACAAATAAGGCACAGCATGAGGCCTCCCTAGAACATCAGCGGACACATTAGGATCCGCAATCAAATACGCTAAGGCCCTAGCCGCCTCAGCCTGGGAACCAGACCCGTCTCCACCAGCCGCAACCGTCTCCAACAACCAATCCACCACCGCACCACCACCAGCCTCAACCAAAGCCGCCCTGCGTGCCGCATTTGCCGCCGCAATATCAGCCAACAAAGCCGCCACACGAAGCTCAAATCCAACCCTCACCTCATGATTCGCAGAAGAGAGCACAGAGCTTAGCGATTGCCATAAAACCGACGCGGCAACGCCTGTTTTCCTCGCGTGATAAAAGATTCTTCTAAGAGATTCATTTGACTTCGAAATCTTCTGCTCAATTGCAGCGTACAGAGGATTGTAATCATTACTACCGTTAGGATCAGGGTTTGTGGACTTGAGATTATTATAAGCGAGGGATGCGAGTACGGCGGAGACGAGAGTGGCGGAGAGAGCGAGTACGGAGTTACGAGAAAGAGAGGAGGCGGTGCTGGTTGCGGTGGAATTAATAAGGTGATTCTGGTGAAGTATTGGTGGTTTATGAAGGATATATTGGGAACTCTTGAGATTGTTTGGCGGCTCGATCGGGTTTTTACAAGAGGAGAAAGAGCGAGGGAGAGTAAGACGGAGGTAGCTTCGATTTCTGCAACAGTGACGGAGCATAATTTATTCCGAAACAAAATTTGAATTTTTTTTTTTGACACCTAGTCTTTTGTTGGTCTATTTTTCGGTGAAATGTTGAGACCAGAGTATGAGCTTTTTTCTCGGAGGAGGAGAGGAAGGCGGGAGGCGGTAATGAGAATTCAGAAGTCTTTCTGTGATTATGGGAATTTTTCAGAGGAGATGCGCACCTTCTTCAACTCAATACCAAAATAAATTTAAAAAAAATAAAAAAAAATAACGAGGAACGTTAAACCCGACCAGCCGGTTAATATAACAACATATTTGTTTTTTTTTTTTTTTTTTAATATTTTTAATATTTTTATTTATTTTAAATTATATTTATTTATGTTTTCAAATTATTTAAATGTCTTAATATTAAAATTAATTTTTTAAAAATAAAAAAAATATTATTTTAATATATTTTTAAATAAAAAACATTTCAGCAATCACATCCTAAAAAAATCAAGCTAATTTTTTAGTTAAATTATAATAAATATTTACATGGTAAAATTTGATTAATCTGATTAAGTTATTAATAATTTGATTAACATGACTAAACTTCATTCAAACCAACACTAATTTTTTTTTATTATTTTAATAAAATAATATTAACTCAATAATTTAGTTGTAGACTACTCCTAGAAATTTAAGATATAAAATCTCATCTGTATTAATTATTCAGTTGAACTGAATATGATAGAAAAAAAAAAGAAGCTATTTTTTAATAAAGAGTGGTTGCCTTTGATCATTGTGTAATTCAGATTCTTTTCCGAACCAAAGTCAGGTAGGTTTTGGTCCAAATATTTTTGGAGTTCTGACTATATTTTTACTTAATTTTATAGTCCATCTTAATACTGGGCTGGGCTATGTAGTTCACTCGGCTATTGTGCAAGAACTCACCGAAGGGACACACAGAATTTTAGACTCGGGATAATAAATCTATAGATAACTAACATCTTTCATTAAGAAAATCCACGTGCGTGTATTCAAGGAGTAAGGCATTGTGCAACATAAAATAATTATTTTTTTTAAATTAATTTTTTAAATGTTTCTAGTTTATTTTTGATTGATGTTAAAAATTAAATTTTAAAAATAAAAAATATTATTTTAATATATTTTTAAATAAAAAAATTTAAAATATAACAATTATCACAACATCACAACATCAAACAAGTTGTAAATGTAATATCAATTCAAATTGTTTTAACAAGTAGATCAGATGTGGATATACATGGACCTTATGTAATTGGAAATTGTGTTATAACTTAATTAAAGCTTAAAAGTAATTGGCAATGAGGAAATAAATTATTAGCACTGTAAAAAATGGAAATAAAATCATAGAAGAGGCTTGAGAGTCAGCAACAGTCGTGGTCTCCTAGCTCATTAAAAAAAGAGAAGGTTTTTCACATCTTCATAATTTATGTGCATATATGGATTCATGGTGAGCCGGATTCAACTAATAATTCTCGCTGAATTTAAATATGTAATTGTTAAATAATAATATAAATTATATTATAGAATCTTATGTAAAAGCTTAAGATTATGCTTAAAAGAATAATATAAAAGGGGTGCTCTCTTTTAAAAAGGGGTGCTCTCTTTTAAAAAGGGGTGCTCTCTTTTAGGCTTAAAAGAATATGCAGGAGATGTCTGTGTAACGAGGGTTTATAACTTCACATCCATAGCAGGTTACAGCTAAAATTAGAAAAACAACCAAGAGGGAATTCAGGGAGAAGCCTAGCTTGACGGTATATGTAGCTGGTGTAGCCACAATCTTCAGAGCTTGTTTGATAGTGTAGTAGCGGTTGCTTTTCAAATAGCTTTTCGTGTCGAAATACATGCCAATGATTTTTTTTATTTTTTAAAAATCATTTTTGACATCAACATATTAAAACGATCTAAAAAGTACAAACTGAACTCAATTTTAACAAAAACAAAAATTCAAATTTGAGCAAAACGCAGGTGCAAACGCAGCACCAAACATTGCCTTACTCTTAAGATTTGAGTTCAGACAACCATTTGTTACTGTAGAAAACAGCAAGACTGCATCAACAGGGATGCAGACAGCATGCTGCGAGAAGATGGTTGAAAGAAAAGTATTTGTCTCCAACAATCCTTGGGTTTTTAGGTTGGTAATATACCGATTAGCTTCTGGGTGCTGCTCTGGAGATTTTCTAAAAATATGTACAGGATGTCGACAAGGAGACACAGAGTAGTTGTATCATGATGATTAAGATTCCTCTGTTGTCTGTAATTACCATCCTTGTATGGAAAATTATATATGAACTCAAAATTAAAGACTTGCCTTTTTCAGCTGTAAAATTGCTCCAAACGCCACCACATAAAGCTCAAATCCAATCCTGACCTCATGGACTTTTAATTTAACCTGTTTTATTGTAATTTTTGTGGTGTAAAATGCTTTTTAAGAGTACTTATTTTTGTTTAAAAATGTATTAATTTTTTTATATAATTTTATATGAGCACAATAAAATTATAAAAAACATTAAAAAATAATTAATTTGATATTTTTATAAGTGAAATACACACAAATTTTTTCTAGTCAGTTAGATCTATCTATTAATACTATCATATAAATTTTCTTCGTTATTTGTATTGGGTATGTAGAACTCGCTTTTGTTTTCAAAAAGTTTTGATTATATTGATTGGATTTCAAAATTAAAAATTTAAATTTATTTAATATGATAAATTATTCTATATCTAATTTTGCCAAATCCCTGTAATTGTACCTGCATTTTTTTTTAATTACAACCCGCATAACCAGATTTTTGTTTGTTGGTTTTCATGCCATGGCAATGATTTTCTTGCAGAAGGCCGATCTCCATATTGTGTAAGGAATGATAAAGAGATCTAGCGTAAGACATAGATTTTTTATTTCGGGAGGATGGAAGGAGAAATTTACAATTTATGGTGAGACTGTAAGTAATTTTTGAGGTAACAGAGGTGATTTTTTTTAATTTTTTTTAATTATTATCTTGTTTTTGAATTAAAAGTTCAATGGTTAAATTTAGCTGAACCGATGAGTTATTTATAATTCTATTGACATCATTAAGTTAGTTTGAAATATTTTTTTATAATTTTTTTTGATCAAAATGATATCATCATTTTATTTATTTATTTTTCAAATGATGAATATTTTTTTTTTAAATCATTCTAACAAGTACACTAGATGTGGGAAACATGTGAATCATATGCTAAGTGTTAAAACATGTGTTTGGATGGAAAGATCACACGAACTGGTAAGTACTAAAATTAATACACGTGTTTGGATAGAAAGAAAAGGAGGATAAGTTAAGAGATGATGGGAATGATTATTTTTCTATAAAAATTTTAATTCTTATCTTGTTTGCTAACAGACGGTGGAGATTTTTTTTTTCATTTTTTAATTTAGTTTAAGAATTTTATTTTTTATTTAATTAAAAAATTTATTTTTCTTAATTATTTTTTTTATTTAGCTTAAAATTTTTATTTTATTTTAAATTCAGAACTGATATAAATAAAAATATTTAGCTTGTTTTTCAATAAATTATTAAAAAAAAACATCCAGTAATTATATTTTAAATTAAAATTTTTATGCTCCATAAAATTATATGTTAATTATTTTTTGTTATTTTTTATCAAAGAACTATCTCAACCAAATAGTTTAAGCTGTTAGGTAAGGTTTCAGGAGATTTATATTATTTTCTAACATATCTTCTCAATTAAAAACTCTTTAGACTTGAAACTTGCATAGACCTACATTACTTTGTGCTTAATTTTTATCAAATAAATAAAGGATAATAAGATTTGAACTCGTGACCACTTAATCATCAAGATTCTAATACTATATTAAAAAAACATTTTAATCTAATATTTTAAGTTGTTGAAATTTTAAGATATAATTAATATTTTTTTTAATATTTATGACTGTTACCAATAAAAAAAAAGAGCTTAATAAACAACTACAACTAAGGTCAATGTAAGATATTTTTCCAACAACCCGTTAGTTAACAACCCACATCTGAAAACAAGTGGGTTATTTATATTAAGCTGAACAAAATTCTGTATATCACTCAAAATTCTATATTTCAAGAGAGAGCTTAATAAACAACAACAACACGTTAGTTGACAACCCTTATTTGCCTATTCTTTTATTAACATATTTTTTAATTTAAATTAACTCTTTAATTGAAAATTTTTATTTGTTCTGTATTTTTTTTTCACTTTTATTCTTTTAATTAAAATTTTTTCTTAGATTTTTTTGTATAATTGATTTTTTTTTCTGGTTTTATCTTTCGACATTTAATTTACTATGAATTCAGCTTCACATTTTTTTTTTCATTTGTAGCACTTTCGATTTTATAATCTAGGTCATTAGTTTGAAAAGTTAATGTCATTCAATATCTTTTTTTTACTCATTTTCTTTGACGATTTTATCGTTTTGCATTAGTTTTTTTTTTATTTTAAAAATATTGGTTTTGTAATTATCTTTGATTTTTTTATGAGTTTATCTTAGTTTCATGGCTTAGATCACATGTTTTGTATGTTTTTTGGATAATTTTGTTTTTAAATTGTTTTGTTTATGTTTGATATTTGAAGATATTATTTTAATTTATCTATATTTTTTTTTGTTTTATACAAATGAATTTTATTTTTCAAAATAAAAATATTCATTTTAAAATATTATTTCTTATATGTTTGACCGTGTGTAATATTTTTTTAGGATGTGAGTTTATTCAATCAATTTCATTCATATTTCTATTTCTATTATTTGTTTTATCGATTTAGATAAAAAAAATTCAATAAATATAATCCGGTAAATATGTCATTTTATGTAATTGAATATCTTAATCTATAATCATCACTTAATTGTTTTTTTTGTTATTGTTAACAAATTTTATTTATTTATTTACATATATGCTTCCATATGATTTTTGATTTAAACTTTGAATTTTTTTTATGAAAAATCATAATAAGATAATCTGCATACCTAATATTTTTTTGGAATTTTTTTTTTTAACCCGCGATGGAGCTTGGAGCTTGGGTTAAATAATTAGTTAATTGATACATAATGATGGATAACTAAACATGGTGGTGTAGTTACTGTTAGGATCGGGTGCAGCTCTCTCTCAACACTTGATACAAAGAGTATTCATGGATAGCTTGTCAAAAGCTTGTGACAATGGAGTTAGGCCTTGTACCTTTTCTTTTATTTTCTTCTCTTGCCATACCGAGGAAGTTCCTTGTTAGCACATATATATATATATATTAGCGAGAATATTATTTTAATCTTTGTATATTTATAATGAAGAGAAAGTCATCATTGGTTCTCCAAATCCAGCCCTCAACTTATTATTATTCATATCTATTTACAAAATTTAATGGGCTGTAAGTTATAAGAATACAAGGCAAGAAGATCAAAAGCTTAACAAATTATAAAAAGATGAGCAATCAAATATATTTTTGAAAGGCTAACAGCATTCATGACATCTTTATTACATTTTATACATATGTTGTAACTGTAAAAAACAAAATAATATACACAACGCAATCTAGGATACCATGTGTGTGCATGGCATCTTTATTCAAATTTATTAATTTGCGTCTAATTGATTTTCTGGATAATCTAGTGTACGAATCATATTCACTTCGAAGTAGCAACTTTTCCAACAGGTGACCTAGAATCACGAAGATTCTTCTCCCTTGACAGTAATTTAGCCATCCTATACAGTCAAACAAAAAAAAATCAGCAAGATGAAATAAGATGCCATGGAAATCACTATAATATATAGACTTGAGCAGATATTTACTTTATGAGAGCCTCTTCATTTGTCATCTTGTCAACAGGTGTAAAGATTCCAGTGCCTAAATCCACCCTTGATACTGGTTTTTTCAACAATTTCTCACCCACTTTCACAAGATTCTCCAAATTCTCTTTCGTGGCAACATCCATGGACGAAAGTGTTCCGGTCAGTGTGTCATCCTGCATTTCACACATCTTATAGTCAGGGTTTCGTTTTCTGGTTTATAGTTTTAATTACTTCGTGGGAGAATATAATTTAATATCTTGAATAACCACATGCGCGTGATATACACCTGAATTCGAAGATAATTTTCCTCAGAGTGGACGGCTTGGAAAACAGTGGCAACATGAAGATCAACCATGTCACCACTAGCTTCTGTAAACACATCCACTAATGGAGTAGAATTGTCACTTGTCAACCATCCCAAGAGACCCCACTTGGCCGCTTCATCTGCATCATACTTTTCTTCGGATTTTGCTGTGCCAGTCCCCAAGGACAGGACTAGGAATCGACCATAATCCATAGGCGCTGTGGGGAAGAAGTCAGGATTCTTCCGAGTGATTTCCTTGGAAACTTCGCTCACGGCAACTAAAGTCTGGAAATTCAAAAGGAAATTAATGATAGGATTCATCAATATGTTACGAGTTATGCAAGTTCAAGAGGTGAAGATAAATGATGAACATACTGGATTATTTGCTGCCACACCACCATCAATCAGATTGAACTCTCTCACTTTGCCTGACGGGTCCTTGGTTTCAAAATAATGGGCAGGGAAGTAAGTTGGGGCAGCTGAAGTCCCGATGCATATATCAGATAAAAGGGCATCCGTGGATGGATCGTTCTTCACCTAAAGAAAAAAGAGGTACGTCTTGTAAGGACATATATTTTGCAGTGTGAAACGATTCTTTTCTCAAGTAAAACATAGAATTTTAAGAGTTGTGTTTGTATATATAACGAACCTGATAGCTTGAAAAGATTGTTGGCTGAAGGCGCTTGATGTCAAAAGTTGGGATCACAATGTTTGTCATGGTCTGGTGCAGGCGTTTATCTCCCATTTGTTCCTTGGCAATGCTATGCAGAAATTTGCCATCGTATTTTGGTCCTCTCAAACTCTTGATCAGTTTTCCAGCAGAAGCGAATGGAGACCTATTGCCAGAGAGTATACAGTTAGTATCTAGACATTTGAAGGAGAAAAAAAATAGTTTTAAAGCACTGGATATACTATATTTAACTCATTATTATGGCATTCATATCTGGGATTATTACCCGTCCTGGGGAAAGATTTTAGGGCCGTTCTCAAGGTAGAAGTCATTAATGTCTTTGGCGGCAAATAAAGGGCGGTTTTGCTCATTAGGGGCAGCTAGCATAGCAGTCACGAGGCCACCGGTGCTGGTGCCTGAAATCACATCAAAGTAGTCTGCAAGTCTTGCGTCTGCACCATCCAGCTTCTACAATTTGAATAGCAAAACATACTAGTCAGTGATAGGAGATGAAATTACAGATTATTTTATACCTGGAAAAAGACATTACAATTATACACCGATATAAATAAACTATTATCCTGCATGCAAGTGTGATGTATTGTTTTGATGAAACTATTAATAAAAAGGCAAAAGCAAAAGCATAAAACTACAAAACAAACAGCCTCCGTGGAAGGTGGGCAAAGGCTGCATGCATAATAAAGGACCTCAAGTGGACCAAGGAATCGTTCCCTGGAGTTTCTTATTCTACTCTATTTTTTTTATCATCAGGAGCTAGCACAGGCATAAGAAAATGCATGATCTTGCAGGTCTATTTGACATGCAACATACGTCCTTAAAGAGACCGGTTTCTAGACTACCTGAAGCTCGGACTCTAAAAAGGCAAGGATAGTTCCTGGTATGATTCCTCTTATTCCACCTCCATCGATGCTAAGAACAGTGATTTGGTTTCCAAAAGTTGGGGGTTGAATGGGTGATCTTAAAGTCTCGATATGAGAGATTGAGGAGGAATTTATAGGCATTGCTAGCTAATAGTACTGATCGAGAGCCTATAAGCGGAAGAGTTAGAGGTGTTTAGCTTAAACTTTCTGAGAGCCTTGGGAGATGTCTATAGCTAGTGCTGAAATCTAATTATGTTTTGAAACTTGTAATATCCCAAAGGGAGTACAGTGGAGGTATTTATAGACTTGTGTGCTTCATGAAGCATGGAATTTTCAATAAAGTTGAAAGATTTTACTCCCCCAAATTTGACCTTGTGTAATTTTCCTGGACGGTGTCAAGTTTTGAATGAATCCTGATACTATGCCGACGCGGTTCAAGTTGGAGCATAAAGTTAAGGACGAGGGATTAATAATTGAAGATTTCAAATTTATTAATCAAACAAAGATGACAACGAAATGGGAATGGTAGGTTTTCTTCCACGACGGCGAAATAAATTAATTCAAAACCTTGTTAACAAGTCTTGTATGCAACGAAAAAGCAGTCAATTACAACCACTCTAGTTGCTTTCATGATTGAAAAAAGAAACATTGAGGCATATCTATCTATCTATCTATCTAGATATGCATCCGTGTGTGTATTATTTTCAAAAGGAAACATTTTCGAGGTGATAATCCACAATAAACATGAAATTTGAAGAAACATGTGTTTGGAAAATTTTGCAACCGAAGTTTCGTCATTATAGCTAAAGATAAAAACACAGAAAAAAAACCTTTTCTTCATTTTTAATTCAAAGAAGATTGAATAATCTATGAAGAATAGCATGAAAATATAGTTTTCGTAATTGTTTTTTCAACGACATTACATGCCTTGGAAAATGAATGTTGTAGACTGGTAGACCACATATTAGAAAATCCTTGAACTTGTTAGTTTCTTCGAAACAAAATGATAAATGACAATTAGGAGGGGGGGGGGGGCTTTGGTGTGTTCCAGATACTATAAATCAGTTACTGTTTCAATTGCCAACATTGATGAATGCCAGATTCAAGATGAAAACATGATATCTTCTTTTACATGGCATTGCTTGAAGTATTAATTTATGTTATTCTTTAATATATTTTGTAAAAGAAAATTTATTTATTTATTTAAAACTTATATATACTCATATTATTTTGTGTTTAATTTTTATTAAATAGAATGAGGGTGGTAAGATTTGAACTTGTTACCTTTTGGTCAACAAAACTCTGATATCATGTGAAATAATCATCTCAACTCAATAGTTTAAGCAATTAGATAAGATTCTAATATATGATTTATATTATTCTCTAACACACTCCTTCAAGTAAAAGTTCTTTCGGCTTGAAACTTGCAAGAGCCGATACTACACTATACTTAATTTTATCAAATAAAATGAGGTTGATGACAGTGGCGGAGGGAGGGGGGCTGGCAGGGGCCCCAACCCCTGCAAAGAAATGTCTCTCCCTTATAAATATTTGTAATTTTAATAAAAATACGTGAAATGTTTTCTTAGCCCCCCTAATTTATAACTTGCCCCCCTTAATTTTTTTTTCTTGTTCCGCCCCTAGTTGATGAGATTTGAATTCGTGACAGCTTGATTAATAAAGTTTTAATACCATATCAAAGAACTGTTTTAATTTAATAACTTAAGTTGTCAGAAAAATATCTAAAATATGATTTATATTATTTTCTAATAAAAAATCAAGTTTTTCTTTAACTGTTCATTGAATGTCAACTTGGTTAAAGAGCTATGAAGAATTTTTTTATTACACGGTAATGATCTGTTAGATTCATGTTTGCTGATGTTATTAGATAGATTGTTCACTTATGTAAATTTTTACTTTTCCTTCTTCTATGCTATTGTTTTTATTTGAAATCCCATTGTTTTTCTTTCCTATTCATCCTCTAAATGGCTAGTTTTTCATCAATAATATTTACCGATTACCATTAAAAAAACAAATGACTACTAGAGGTCAAGGTATCGTTCCCAGCAGCCATACAGAAGGACAGACTTTGAGATCTTGAAGATACGAACGCAAGGATATCAAGACGTCCTTGGCAATTTCTCAAATCAAATCTGCTGGCCGTCTATGGAGACTTAAACAACATCGTCTCATCTTTTTTGCAAAATGGTTTTGTATTATGTGGTTTCGTGTTGTTTATTTCTTGTATTTCTTTTATCTAATTCAATAAATGATAACGTTAACAGAGACCAGATAAGAGGAGACTACTGGGAAATATTGAAACAAAGGAGAGAGTTCTGCAGGGAACAAAACATCTGCTAACCTGCAAGAATATTCAAGACTTTTGAATTTGAAATCAGACAGGAAAATCTTGAATTCAAATGTAATTAGTTTGTGCCGAAGTGTTTAGCTAGGGAGCATAATTTTCTCTCACGTGATTTCGGTTGTGCTTGGGAACCGCGTTCCTAATTTTTTTTTATTTAAAATATTTTTTTATATATTTTTAAATCATTTAAATATTTTGATATTTAAAATATTTTTTAAAAAATTAAAAAAAAATTATTTTAATATATTTTTAAATAAAAAACATTTTAAATCATTATCGCTATTACAATTCCGAACAATCTTTCCGATTTACTTGTAAGATTTCATTCCTATTATATTTTACATTGAATAAATAAGTAATGATAAAAATATATATATAAAATTTAACCCGAATGAATACGTCATCCAGGGATCTAGGGATATTACATAAGACCAACGTGGGCTATTATAGAAGTATTTAAATTTTGCAGCCTTAATGGGACAAATTCATAATTCATACTGCTCAGACCAAATACTAGTCTCCTTACTTAACCTTTTTTACTTTCCGACAAATAAAAAATGCTCAAATATCAGTGGAATGTTAATTAACGGGAAGATTCCATCGTGCTGCCACCTAACTCCACATTTTGCATTTTGTAATGGTATTGAGATAACGACTCTACTTTTTCAGCCAGCAAGAGAATTAAAAATAGAGTAAAATATCATGATAATTTCTTAAAATATCATAAAACTATAGTGATTTTTCAAAAGTTGAAGAGATATTTGTTATACAAAACATTGTTTTTGTAATATTGCCTTAAATTCAATGAAGAAGTTATGTAATATCCGCTAAATTTCAGATAATCACTAAGATTTTTGTTAATATTTTAATAAGATTTTTTTAATTTATCTTTAGAAAATTAAAGGCTACCATTGTTATTATAAACTTGAATTTTATAATGTTTAAACTATAATTAGTGACATCCTATTAAATATTTAATAAAGCTTATTTTGAAGGAAAAAAAAATAGACACAAGTGGTAAAATTTAGGACCCACCACCACAAGTGATAAGAATAAAAATAATTAAAGTTAAAGCTAACACTATTCACTTTTTGGCCATAGATGAAATTCCAAAAGTCATAAAAATGAGTTGTAAAGATGAATTGGAAGGGCTACAATTTTTCTAGAAATAGAGAAATTGTAATTCACAAGTTTACTTCTTTAAATTCAGTCCACAACCTAAGCAAAAATGCCTAGCAGACAAGGAAAACGAGTTCCATGTCTTTAAAGGATACACTCAAGATATATGAACTCAATTATAATAATAGGTGCTTTAACAAAGAACAAAAAGAATAGAAAGACACGCTAGACACAATACTGTTATAACCTAATTTTCACCCACTTGTTTTTAATTTAATTTTAAGGAGGGTAAATCTTAAAATTAAAAGATTAGAAGCTTGAATTCAAAGTTTCAAAATTTTAAGAACCAAATTGAAAATGGACATTTAAGGACCAAAACGACGTCGTTTCAAACATACATGTTCTTATTTTCCCTCCTCTGATGCTGCAAATCCGCCTGCAAAGAAGTGAAAGAAATAAAAATTCTGGCATACTAGTCATACCAAAACACAAAGATCAATCCCTATCTTCATGAAGAACACAATCCTGGGAAGATAAGGATCGAATCTCACGTCTAAGTCCCAGCAAAAAACTAACATCCCCAAACTTATCCTCCTCCCAAGGAAAGAAGAGATGTACTGGGGAACAACCATTTGTTCTGGCCCTATAAAAAGGCTAGCATTAAGCCAAACCAGGGGATCCAGAAAACAAATACCGCAGAGGACAAAACACAGGGGAGAACAAACAGGAGAGTACAGGGGAGAAAAACCAAAAACAGAGAAAAACGCAGAAAGCAAAGGATGAAACAAGAGGAGGCCATTACAAGAAAAACCTAGAAAAAAGAAAAGGAACACAAAAAAGGGGGGGGGGGGTATTCCACTTTTTACTGCCACCCCCCTTCAACCTTCAAAAGCCACCATATAGGCTTTCGTCCGGTGTTATAAGAGAGTCCTTCATCTCCTCTTTCCCCCAGTCCAATAAGGACTTCTTCTCTCTGCGCCACAGCAACAACATTATCCATGTCCCTCACGACTGGCTGCCTTTTATGAGAAATACGACAACAAAGCTAGTTCATGTTGACAACAGTAGGGACTTCTTCTCTTGCTCTAGCTACTCATCCTGCACCGGCCGTGGAACAGCAACAAGTTGCACCTCCAACAAGCAATCGACCTTCTCTATACTGCACCATGAGCAAACACAACTGGAACAACAACTCTCTCCTTAGTCGTAACCTTCCGCAGCCATCCACAGTCCAAAGTAGCATCCTCCTCTGCGTCAGCAAAACCCAATTGAAACCAGTAGAGAGAGGGAGAACAAAGAGACAAAGAACAAGAGAAGACGAACAGGAAAGCAAGACACAAAGGAGAGAGCGTCCGATCATACAGTGCACCAACGTAGTTGGCTTCGTCTCCAGCTATGTAAGTTCTTCATTTCCTTCCTTTCCTTTGCATTATAATTCACTCGCTATAGTAGCTATGAATTATAATTCACTCGCTACTATAGCAGTGAATTATAGTTCATATGGTTATATAGTAGGCCTGCTTTGTCATGCATGACTGCTACTCGGCCGGGTCACTGACTTAGGCTAATGACAAGGCTGGATTGTCTGGTCCAGCCTAGCCTATATAGGTAAGGCTAGATCCAGTCCAATAAAATAAAATAAAATAAATATAGTTTCTCTTTTTTTTTTAATCCAAAATTTGCATATTTATTTACTGGTGTCAAAGCCAAGAATACTGCATTTTTTGCGTTATTTAATATTTACTAAGATCGGAGTTGGAAATATTCATAGGCAAATATTCACAAACGCCAGAGTCAGAAATATTATAGGAAGATCATAAGAACAAAACAAAAACAAACCTCTAGCAATTTTAGACAAAACCAGTAATGCAGCCTACCTCATGTAGGACGCTTAAGGGGTGATAATATCTTTTCTTTCGTGTAACTAATCTCGTATCATTAGAATTTTTGTTAACCAATTAGGGTTCATAGTGACTATAATATTAGGTGATGACTCTTTAAACAAGACATTTTCCCCAAAAAAACAAGATGCCAGATATTTATACTTTTTCCATCCATTAGATTAATTTTAATTGGTCGCCGTAATGTCCGGGTGTGACAAATACAATAAAGAGAAGGAGGCAACCCCTTGGAGGAGAAAAAAATAGAACAATTTATGCAAGAGATAACTACCCAGAGATAGATGTAGGTTTTTTTTTGCCAAGGTCAGGGAGGCGGCAGCCATCCCCAAAGATAGATGTAGGTTTTGTTTTTAGTATTTTAGATTTTTTCTCCAGAATTTTCCTCCCCTCTCCCCCTAAATTTTTTTCTCCCCAAAATCCCCCCCCCCTCTTTTTTCATTGTAGCATGGTATTTATAGGAGAAGTGTGGCTTGACCACAATCACATTGGTCCCTTAACTTTTTTTTTTTTTTTAAATTTTCTTATTTTTTTTGTATTTTTTTAAAACTAGTAATATCAACGTTGATTTAATAAAAAAAATCAGTGATTGTAAAATTAACGCGTTAAAAGTTGAACGCGTTCAAAATACATTTGAAAATTTAAATTCTTCTGAGATGAAGTTAAAAATACTAAAAAAGATGCAAATATATCAAAATGATCACTCCTAATTCTACCATACATACATTTCATTTTAAATAAAATAATTCTTTCAAATCAAATCTGTTACTTAAAAATCAATTCAATTAATCAGGATTTGGTTCTGGACAGCGTAGAAAGATCATAAGAAATCATGAGTGGTGATGTAAGCCGTTCATAACTCGAATATTTATTTATTTCTGGCCTTTTCCGATAGAAAACACCTCGAAATCATCTTTACAGCCTTGAAAAAACAATTGGGGTGTGGTCAAATTTCCACAGTGATGGGATCAGTTTCGTTTCCACTTGGTTATGTGTTTTATGGCTGCTGCACTTATTTCTCATCGCCGATACTAACTAACCATGGATTATTAAATTGATCGTTGCAAGTTGCAACTTTTCATTACATCGCCATCCGTTTTAGCGTCTAATAAGGTTTACTTCTCAATGATGCCGTCGACTTCCTTGCTTCATTTTGTTTGCGTCCCTACATACACAACAACTGTCTAAAAGATGTTTTCAATCGATCGATCCAATAAAACTGTCTTAATCGACGTAGACAATTAAGGAGGCTCTCTATAGATCAATTAGCATTTAAGCCAATTGCATTTTTTGTTCCTTCCTCTCGTGATTACTTCACCTAGCTACTTCTTCCAAACCTACAATTCACGTGAAGTCTCGCCTGCAAGTCTTTCTTCTTCTTCTTGTTTTTTTTTTTTATATATATATATATAATTATGGAGAATATATTAAAAAGGCTATAAAACCAATAATCAAAGCAAAATACAGTGACATAACAAACAAAAAAAAAACAAACTTGAAAAAAAAGAATTAATCCACTACAACAAAAACAAAAATAAAAAAATTACCTAAGATATCTTATTACACCATAATTTGATGTCATCAGAAGATTTTAAAATGTTATTTTTTGTATAAAAAAAGTTTGAATCCAAAATATGGAACCAAATAGAAATCCAATAAAGGATGGTGAAAAACCAATCAAACAAGCTTCTAGTTCCTTTCTCAAAAACTATTTTGTTCCTCAAGTCTTATATTATACTTATATTTTTATATCTTTTCTCAAGAAAACAATTTAATTTAATTTTCTCCCTATAGGGTCTCTGCGATCTCTCTTTTACTTCTATGTTTGGTATTGTGGTAGCTTTTGTGGTTGTGATTTGAAAAAAATTATTTTATAAAATATACTTTTAGTTGAGGTTGGTTTGATATTTATATATGTTTGATTAAAACTGTGGTTGAAATTGAGGTTGAACAAAAAGTAGTCTAATGTATTTAGTTAAAAGAATACTTTTCAAATTGAGGTTATAAAATATGTGTGTGTGTGTATCGATTGTTTTTAATTTAAATATTATAGATTTAACTACTATTATTATATCATGAAATAAATAATACTTATATAAAATATTTTTTATTGTTCCATTAAACTATCTACAATTCCATCACATGCGAAATTCATCTGACAAGGACTACAGATTTCTTGGTTTCTTTAAGCACGCAACAACATCAGGTAAAATATCATAAGGAACAAAATTGGAATTGCGATCAAATTCTGCAAATGTTACGTCATCAAGCGATCTCCTTCTAATTTTTTGAATAAAAAACAAATAAAAATAAAAATAAAAATTGAATATTTTTTAAAATGGGTCGGACCTGGTTCAATGCATTTAGCTTTGGACTGGACCCGGTACGACCGAAATAGTGGATACTATAGTTTCCTTGGTTTCTTTAAGTGCGCAACAAAATCAGGTAAAATATCATTATGAACAAAATTGGGATTGCGATCAAATTCTGCCAATGCTACGTCATCAAATGATCTCTTTCTAATTTTTTGAATAAAACACAATTAAAAATAAAAATAAAAATATTTTTTTTTAACTAGATCAGACCCGGTATAATACATTTAGTTTTGGACTGGACTCGGTCTAGCCGAAACAGTAAAGAGTGTCTCACTGTTTATACGAATAACGAAGTCACTCTTAAGTGAACAGCATACAGTGAAATATAATTCACTGCGTGGGACGCAGGATGGGGGGAAGGGGAAGCAGCTGAGAGCAGATTTCTTTAATTCTGAGGTTCAAACACAATTTATATGGGTCCCACACCAACAATAAAGTAACTTTTGTTATTACCAAATATACAAGTTGTGCGGTTTGTTTTAAAAGCTGGTGCAACCGCATAAACATACAGGCCAAAATGCTGCCAATGACATCAAGGATTTTTGCCTGAATCAGTGTCCGAAGATCTTTCCACAACCCCGGTAAAATTCGTTTCTCTGGCTGGCTATCCAATTCGGAGAAACAATTTATGGGTGAAATTATGTGTTATTTTATCTTTTGGATAGTTGACACTTTCGTTCGTTTTCTTTTATCTTTCGGGTACCTGCTCATTATTTCCTTATGTGAAAAAGGTAATCAAAGCATTGTCGGAAAAAATACGAGGAAAATATCTACATGGTCTTGCTAAGGAAAAACTAGGAAACGGGAAATTGAACCATCTAATTTCGACAAAGATTCTATGTAAGAATCAATGGATATGATCATATCCAAGCTCGGAAAGAATAAGTAGGTTTGGATATGTATGTGTATTGATGTATGTATGTATAGCCAAAACAACGATAAACACGTTGAGTTGTCAAACCACAAGGCAAGAAGAATATTGGGATGTGATTTTTGACCTCACCTTCTATCGGTTGGCTTTTTGATTGAAGTTTTTTGTTAAAAATTTTAGCTATATAGACTCTGATCTTTATAGAAATCCTGATTGTATCATAAACTGGATTAACTAGTCAGGTCTATAGATTCCTTGTTTTTTTAAAGTTTTTTAATTCTCCATGTAATTTTTCTTAGCAGTCCTATCTCCTCCTTAATGAGGGCGTAGTGTCTGAATTACTATATAAAAAAAAAAGAACAAAAGGTAAACAAAATTTTAAGAAGATGAGCAAGCAAAAATATTTTTAAAAGTGCAACAGCATTCTACGATGATTCATATTTAACGACGGAAAGAATTACATATTATTCATTTCTTGTAACAATAAAAAAATAAAAACAGCAGAATTACATATTGCAGATAATCTCCTTAGTGTTTCTTCCAAATTTATTAATTTGCTTCTAATTAATTTTCTGGACAATCTAGTGTACGAATCATATTCACTTCGAAGTAGCAACTTTTCCAACTGGTGACCTAGAATCACGAAGATGCTTCTCCCTTGACAGTAATTTAGCCATCCTATACAGTCAAACAAAAAAAAATCAGCAAGATGAAATAAGATGCCATAGAAATCACTATAATATATAGACTTGAGGAGATATATACTTTATGAGAGCCTCTTCATTTGTCATCTTATTAACAGGTGTAAAGACTCCAGTGCCTAAATCCACCCTTGATACTGGTTTTTTCAACAATTTCTCACCCACTTTCACAAGATTCTCCAAATTCTCTTTCGTGGCAACATCCACGGACGAAAGAGTTCCGGTCAGCGTGTCATCCTGCATTTCACACATATCTTATAGTCAGGGTTCTTCGTTTTCTATATTTTAATTAGTTTTAATTATTTCGTGGGAGAATATAATTTGGTATCTTGAATAACCACATGAGCGTGATATACACCTGAATTCGAAGATAATTTTCCTCACAGTGCAGGGCTTGGAAAACAGTGGAAATATGAAGATCAACCATGTCGCCACTAGCTTCTGTAAACACATCCACTAAGGGAGTAGAATTGTCACTTGTCAACCATCCCAAGATACCCCACTTGGCTGCTTCATCTGCATCATACTTTTCTTCAGATTTTGCCGTACCAGTCCCCAAGGAAAGGACTAGGAATCGACCATAATCCATAGGCGCTGTGGGGAAGAAGTCAGGATTCTTCCGAGTGATTTCCTTGGAAACTTCGCTCACGGCAACTAAAGTCTGGAAATTCAAAAGGAAATTAATGATAGGATTCATCAATATGTTAAGAGTTATGCAAGTTCAAGAGCTGAAGATAAATGATGAACATACTGGATTATTTGCTGCCACACCACCATCAATCAGATTGAACTCTCTCACTTTGCCTGACGGGTCCTTGGTTTCAAAATAATGGGCAGGGAGGTAGGTTGGGGCAGCTGAAGTACCGATGCATATATCAGATAAAAGGGCATCCGTGGATGGGTTGTTCTTCACCTAAAGAATAAAGCGGTAAGTCTTGTAAGGACATATATTTTGCAGTGTGAACCGATTTTTTTCTCAAGTAACACCTAGAATTTTAAGAGTTGTGTTTCTATATATAACGGACCTGATAGCTTGAAAAGATTGTTGGCTGAAGGCGCTTGATGTCAAATGTTGGGATCACAATGTTTGTCATGGTCTGGTGCAGGCGTTTATCTCCCAATTTTTCCTTGACAATGCTATGAAGAAATTTGCCATCGTATTGTGGTCCTGCCAAACTCTTGATCAGTTTTCCAGCAGAAGCCAATAGAGACCTATTGCCAGAGAGTATACAGTTAGTATCTAGACATTTAAAGGAAGAAAAAAAATATAGTTTTAAAGCACTTGATATACTATATCTAACTCATTATCATGGCATTCGTATATGGGATTATTACCCGTCCTGGGGAAAGATTTTAGGGCAGTTCTCAAGGTAGAAGTCATTGATGTCTTTGGCGGCAAATAAAGGGCGGTTTTGCTCATTAGGGGCAGCTAGCATAGCAGTCACGAGGCCACCAGTGCTGGTGCCTGAAATCACATCGAAGTAGTCTGCAAGTCTTGCGTCTGCACCATCCAGCTTCTACAATTTGAATAGCAAAACATACTAGTCAGTGATAGGAGATGAAATTACGGAGTATATATTTTATACCTGGAGAAAGAAATTAAACATTACAATTATAAACCGATATAAATAAAATTATTATCCTTCATGCAAGTGGACCAAGGAATCGTTCCCTGTACGTAGTTTCGTATTCTACTCTATTCTATATATCATCATGAGCTAGCACAGGCATAAGAAAATGCATGATCTTGCATGTCTATTTGACATGCATCAATACGTCCTTCAAGAGACCGATTTCTAGACTACCTGAAGCTCGGACTCTAGAAAGGCAAGGATAGTTCCTGGTATGATTCCTCTTATTCCACCTCCATCGATGCTAAGAACAGTGATTTGGTTTCCAAAAGTTGGGGGTTGAATGGGTGATCTTAAAGTCTCGATATGAGAGATTGAGGAGGAATTTAAAGGCATTGCTAGCTAATAGTACTGATCGAGAGCCTAGAAGCGGAAGAGTTAGAGGTGTTTAGCTTAAACTTTCTGAGAGCCTTGGGAGATGTCTATAGCTAATGCAGAAATCTACTTAAGTTTTGAAACTTGTAATATCCCAAAGGGAGTACTGCGGAGGTATTTATAGACTTCTGTGCTTCATGAATCATGGAATTTTCAATAAAGTTGAAAGATTTTACTCCCCCAAATTTGACCTTGTGTAATTTTCCTGGACACGGTTCAAGTTGGACCATAAAGTTAAGGACGAGGGATTAATAATTGAAGATTTCAAATTTATTAATCAAACAAAGATGACAACGAAATGGGAATGGTAGGTTTTCTTCCACACAGCGAAATAAATTAATTCAAAACCTTGTTAACAAGTCTTGTATGCCACGAAAAAACAGTCAATTACAAATAAGCCACTCTAGTTGCTTTCATGATTGAAAAAGTCATGGAGGCATATACACACACACACACACATGCGTGTGTGTATTGTTTTCAAAAGAAACATTTTCGAGGTGATAATCCACAATAAACATGAAATTTGAAGAAACATGTGTTTGGGAAATTTTGTAACCGAAGTTTGGTCATAATAGCTAATGATAAAAACACAGAAAAAAAAAAATCTTTTCTTCATTTTTAATTGAAAGAAGATTGAATAATCTATGAAGAATAGTATGAAAACCATATATAGTTTTCGTAATTCTTGTTTCAACGACCATACATGCCTTGGAAAATGAATGTTGTAGACTGGTATATATGCATGCGTGTGTATATTATTTTAAAAAGGAAACATTTTCGAGGTGATAATCCACAATAAACATGAATTTTGAAGAAACATGTGTTTGGAAAATTTTGTAACCGAAGTCTCGTCATTATAGCTAAAGATAAAAACACAGAAGAAAAAAAAAAACGTTTTCTTCATTTTTAACTGAAAGAAGATTGAATAATCTATGAAGAATAGCATGAAGCCATATATAGTTTACGTAATTGTTTTTTCAACGACCATACATGCCTTGGAAAATGAATGTTGCAGACTGGTATACCACATATTAATGTTCGCTTTGTAGAAAATCCTTGAACTTGTTAGTTTCTTCGAAACAGAATGATAAATGAATGACAATTAGAGGAGGGGGGGCCTTTGGTGTGTTCCAGATATCACTGTTTCAATTGCCATCATTGAGGATGAATGCCAGATTCAAGATAAAAACATGATATCTTCGAATTGCTTTGAGTATTATTAGATGAGTTTTCAATATATAATTGATATTATTTTTTAATATATTTTTTAAATAAATGTTTTTTTGGCTTGAAATTTATATGTGTTAATATTATTTTGTGCTTAATTTTTATCAAATACAATGAGAGTGGTAGGATTTGAACTTGTAATCGTTTAGTCAATAAAACTCTTATATCAAGCGAAATTAGCATCTCAACTCAATAGCTAAAGCGATTAGATGAGGTTCTTATATATGATTTATATTATTCTCTAACTCATTTCCTTAAGTAAAAGCTCTTTCGACTTAAAACTTGCACGAGCACACACTACATTGTGCTTAATTTTTTATCAAATAGAATGAGGTTAGTGAGATTCAAATTCGTGGCTGCTTGATTAATAAGGTTCTGATACTATGTTAAAAAACTATCTCAACTCAATAATTTAAGTGTTACATGAAGATCTCAAATATAATTTCTATCATTTTGTAACAGAAAATCATGTTTTTCTTTAACTGTTCACTAAATATCAACTTGGTTAAAAAGCTATGAAGAAAATTTTTATTACACGGGTAATGATCTGCTAGATTCCTGTTTGCTGATGTTCTTAGATAGATTGTTCACTTATGTCAATTTTTACTTTTCCTTCTTCTATGCTATTGTTTTTATTTGAAATCCCTTTGTTTTTCTTTCCTGTTCATCCTCTAAATGGCTAGTTTTTCATGAATAACATTTACCGATTACCATAAAAAATAATAATATGACTATTAGAGGTCAAGGTATCGTTCCAGCAGCCATACAGAAGGACAGACTTTGAGATCTTGAAGATAAGAACGCAAGGATATCAAGTCCTTGGCAATTTCTCAAATCAAATCTGCTGGCCGTCTATGGGACCTAAGCAACATCGTCTCATATTTTTTGCAAAATGGTTTTGTATTATGTGGTTTCGTGTTGTTTATTTCTTGTATATCATTTATTTAATTAAATAGATGATAATGTTAACAGAGACCAAATAAGAAGAGATTACTGGGAAATATTGAAACAAAGGGGAGAGTTCTGCAGGGAATAAAACATCTGACCTGCATGAACATTCAAGACTTTTGAATTTGAAATCAGACAGGAAAATCTTCAATTCAAATGTAATTAGTTTGTGTCCGAAGTAAGATTTTTTTTAATATTTTAATAAGATTTTTGTAATTTAGCTTTAGAAAATTAAAGGCTATTATTATTATTATTATGATAAACTTGAATTTTGTGGTGTTTAAGCTGTAAATAGTGACATACTATTAAATATTTAATGCAGCTCACTTTGAAAAAGAAAAAAAATAGATACAAGTGGTAATATTCATGACCCACCAATGATAAGACTAAAAATAATTTTAGTTGAAGCCAGCACTATCTTGGTTTTTGGTCACTACATGGAATTCTAAAAGTAATAAAAATGCAATACCATATGAGTTGGAAAGATGAATTGGAAGGGCTACAATTTTTCTAGAAATAAAGAATTTGTAATTCACAAGTTTACTTCCTCAAAATCAGGCCACAACCTAAGCAAAAATACCAAAATGAGTTCCATGTCTTTAAAGGATATACTAAAGGTATATAAACACAATTATAATAGAGAGGAGGCAATACCTTGGAGGAGAAAAAAATATAGAACAATTTATGCAAGAAACAACTATCCTTCAAGGAGTCAATTTCTTCAAATCTAGAGTGATGTTTATCGTATTATATATGATTTCTTTTAATTTTACTATAAAGTGATTTCATTATTCAAGAATTTTCGATGTAGCTTAACTATGATCATGTAAATATATTTTTTATTGAATTAATTTAGTATTTGTTGAGTACTCAATATTGTTTGGGTACGTTTCATCACCATTTACATGATTTGAAATTAGTTTTGAGATTTAAAAGTGATTTTTGATAATTGTTTCATCCTTTGTTTGAAATACTATAAGAAATCTATAGGATAGAAATGGATATCACTGGTTGGGTGGCGGTTTGAGATTTTTGACACTCAATGAATCCAACCCAACCTGACCTGTATGCCCTATACTACTTATGTTTTTATATTTGATTGTTTGTGGATTAAGTTTAATAGTAGTATGAGATATGCAAATTAAATATAACATTAACGGTGTCGTGACACTTGCAGTACATGATGTAGTTTTGTTTCTAAATTTGAATCCATTATAATTTGTAATATAAACTTAATCCGTGGATATTTATAATAACCACAAAATACTTAGCTGCCATGATAAATCCAGCTTGCTCGTGTCCAAAAAAATTGAATAGGTTCGTTTATAATTTGTAAAATATTAGAAGTTAAGTTTAATATAATTATGAGCTTTTAGAAGGTTATGGGTTTCTTCAAAAATATCATTCAAAGGTTTTTTTAAATCAATTTCTCACTTATTTGCAATATATTTAAATAATGTTAATATCCTTTATTAAAGAATTCAACAAAGTTTTAACTTTGTTTGCTATCCTTTTTGTTTCACCCTTGTATTCTTCTTTCTTTTTTATCCTCCATCTATTAATGGATGGGGCTGCTTTATATATAATTCTCACTATTATTGTAAAAACAAAAAAAAATGTTTTAATTTTTAAAGTGAATGGATTTTCTTTTTTAATTTTAAGATCCTTATTCATTATTATGGAATGTTATTATGTATATATATCTATCTTGTATTTACCATATATAGGTTCCTGATCATGTGTAGGATACCACATGGTTAGTATCATGTACAACCTACATCTATATATATATTACATACGGGGAGTGCTGCAGATATTGAACACAGCCTCCACAATATTCTCCAATTCTCATTCTCCCTTAGCTTCAACTTGGTATCAGAGCATTATACTGAAAAGTGTTTCCATCGGCGCCTTCCTCTTCTTCTCATGGATTCTACAGCAGCACAATCTTCTTCTCTTCTTACAGCAAACATGTCAGCTGAAGCATCCTCTGTTCTCCCTGCTAATTCTTCACATATGCAACCCGCGTCAGGTTTTTCAACAGCTCCTCCACTTGGATTTTTTGCGTCTGCACTTCCCTCTCTTGGATGCAGCTTTCCTCTCACAATGGCAGCAATACCTTTCTCTACACCGATTGTTTCGGTACTGCCTGGACTCCCCTCTGCAGCGTCAGTTATTCCTAACACACATCTTCATGGTGTTGCCGTAGTCCCTCTGTCAAATACTCATCAGGTTATCTCCTTGAAACTGACCACCAATAACTATTTGTACTGGAGAATGCAAATAAAACCATATTTGTTGGGTCAAGGTGTGTATGCTTTTGTGGATGGATCCTATCCTTGTCCTGCACTCTACGTTACTGCCACCGATACAGCAGCTGCTGGTATAAATCCATTCTTTCTCTCATGGAAGCAGCAAGACCAATTAATTATGAGTGCACTCCTCTCTTCTTTATCTACTGAAATTCTACATCTTGTGGTTGACTGTGACACATCTTATAGCATATGGCAGACACTTGAAAAATCCTTTGCTTCACCGTCACATTCAAGGATTATGCAGTTACATGGTTCCTGTCAGGACTTGCGTCAGGGAGATGATTCAGTTAGCACTTATCTCCAGCGAGCTAAGGTCCTCTTTGACGAGTTGGCTGCTGCTGGTCGGCCTCTCTCCTTAGAGGATTTTAATCTTTATATATTTCGGGGCTTGCATAGTGATTTTAAAGACTTAGTGACCAGTTTATCTACACGGGCAGAACCTTTATCATACTCTGATCTTCACAGTTACCTGCTCACTCATGAATACCTGAATAAGAGCTCACTTCAATCAACTCTTGGTTCTCCTATGACAGCACCTCTGCTGCGCACACCTTCACACTCCACAGCTTCAGCATTCTCAGTTCAGCGTGGTGGTTTTGGTAGTCCTTCTGGCCATTCCTATCGTGGGCGTGGGCGACACCGAGGTGGATGGAGAGGCCATCGTGGTGGTACCCATGGCACCTCTGCATCCGGTTGGCAGCAGATGTCCCGTGAGTCTGGGACTGGTTAGCAGCAGCATTCCCGTGGAGTTCCTAACTCAAACCAAAATTTTCGAAATGTTAAATGTCAATTGTGTTATGGTTTTGGGAATTCCGCAAAATATTGTTCTCAATTTACCTCACAGCATTTGCAGGCTACTGCTAATTTGGCATTTCAGAATCCTCAACTCTCCTCTGCAGGTTGGTTTCCTGATACGGGTGCTAATCAACATGTGACACCGGACCTCGCTAATATGACGAGTTCAGAGCCCTATCTTGGCAGTGATCAATTACATGTCGGTGATGGTAAGGGACTTGTTATATCACATATTGCTCCATCTAAACTCTATACTCCCAAACGCACTTTTATCCTATCAAATGTTCTGCATGTTCCACATATTAAAAAACCATTATTGTTTGTTCAGAAATTTTGCATTGAGAATAATGTATTTTTTGAATTTCATTCATCTGTGTTTTATGTTAAGGATCTAATAACCAAGGAGGTGCTCCTTTCCGGTTAGAGTAACGATGGTCTATATGTCTTATCCGAGTCTTCTGCAACGTCTGTACCCCAAGCTTTCCTATCAACGTCTGTGTCCTCCACTGCTGATGTTTGGCATCGTCGCCTTGGACATCCTAGCTCTCGTATTTTAGGGTCTCTAGTATCAAATAATAAAGTTGCATGTACTTCTAGAGTTTTTAATTTTAATTGTTCATTTTGTCCTTTAGGAAAAGCATCGCGTCTGTCATTAGGCCTTACTGGTCATAAAACTTGTTGCTACCCAATTTTTGACCCATGTTTTTGATATATTTTCAAAAAAAATCCAAAAATAGAGAAGAACAAAGAAAATCCAAAAAAATATGTTTTTAATATATTTTCGTCATTTTAGCATTTTCAACGTCGTCTAAATTTTTTTAAAAAAATTTTTAAGGGTCTTTCGAACGCGTTTGACTTTTCACGCGTCATTTTTAAAATAATTGATTTTCCGAATTTGAGTCGACGTTGATATTGCTCGTTTTCAATAAAATACAAAAAAACAAGAAAAATCAAATTTTACAATATTTTGAGGCCGAAACAATATTTTTACCTAAGGGAATTTTGAATTTTGGAAGAAGGGGCAACCTAAGAATTTTTTTCTCTTCACCCGAAACTAGCCGTTGCCCCTGGCCCAAGACCATTATTTAATCCCTCTCTTTCGGCTAAAAATTAGCAGCTCAGCCCCACCCATGGTCTTCTTTTCCTTGTTTCCCGCCGACATGGTGGCCCTCCTCATAATGAAAAAAAACCCATATTTCTTCTCATTCCCAGCTTTGCAGGGGGAGGGGGGAGACGTTGGAGCCTTTTCGCCGGGTCCCAAGAGCAGTGGGCAGAGACCCACGATTCCCAGCCCCTGTTGAATTTTCTCCTTCTCCCGCGGCTGGAACTTTTTTTTTACTACCAGCTCTCACACACGGCAGCCCTCCCTTTCTCCTTTCTCCTTTCTCTTGGAACCGGCCACCTTGCCCTGTAAACCGAACCAGCCCCTTCCCCTGTTTTGAAATTTTTTACTCCCACAATCCCCTGATTTTCATTTTTCTTCTCCCTCAACCGACCGCCCCTTTTGCTGTATTTCTTTTAGCCTTCCCCTTCACCATTTTCTCCTCCCTCAGCCGAACGCAGCCACCCCCTCAGCCTCTTCCCTGCGGCTGCTCCTTCACCCATCAACGCCGAACCCCCTCCCTCAGCAGCCTCTTCTTCGGTGGTTCCTTCAACCAGCTTCCTCCAGCACCGGACAAGCAGACCCCTCCAGCCACCTGAAGCGGAGAAGAAGAAGAGAGACTCCAGCCACCAGATCGGCCATCGCAGAAGGAAAACCAACCGAAGGACAGTAGAAGGGAGCAGGAAACCGAGACTTGAAAGGCGCGCTGATCTCCCAACCGTGGCTGCGGTGGGCGACACCGCCGGTATAGAAATGAAGGAGGAAGATGGAAGTTGCCGATCCTGCCATCCACATGCCTGACCTGTCATCGGCGGCGCGTGTAACGCCCAGCTTTAGATTCGGTAGATTTGAAGAAAACAGAGGAGAAGCAGATCCGAAAACAGGGATTGAAAAATAACTAAAATCAACTGGCTTTGTGCTTTGATTTTTCTTTGCAGGTCACCACCGGTGGAAGAGGGGATGAGGCTGTTAAAGACCCCTGTGTTTGTGTGGAATTTTTG
This sequence comes from Populus alba x Populus glandulosa, assembly GCA_033617975.1. Lineage (NCBI taxonomy): Eukaryota > Viridiplantae > Streptophyta > Magnoliopsida > Malpighiales > Salicaceae > Populus > Populus alba x Populus glandulosa. Next base: position 1,982,522 of record CM066156.1, on the reverse strand, counting down.
CAGCGGCGCGTGAACCCACGCGCCGCCAGTGACGGTGGCGCGTGGAAGAGACGCGCCGCCACTGTTTTCAAACCCAGAAGCGTGTTCCCGTGCTGCACTGTTCCTGATTCTATTTTTTTTAGGGTTTATTTTGTAATTTTAATGTAATATTTGGTTTAGTTGTTTTTGTTTTTGTTGTAATTTATATTTTGTAAATGTGAAAAAAAAAATAAAAAAAAAATAAAAGAAAGTAAATAATAAAAAGATATGTGTGCTTGTTTGTATTTTTATTTATGTTATTAAATTGTAAAAATAAAAGAAGGATAAAAAGAATTAATTGTTATATTAAATATGATTAAATATCTTAAGGATAAATAAAATCAAGTTGTGTTTTCCACGAAAAATGTAAGAACAAGTTTTTTACATATATTCGGGGATTCAATAACTGATTTATTCAAGCCTTAGAATTTAATTAATATTTTAAATTTTCTTAAATATGGTTAAATATCTCAAGGACAAATAAAATCAAGTTGTATTTTCCATGAAAATGTAAGAACAAGTTTTTACATATATTCGGGGATTTAATAACTAATTTATTCAAGCCTTAGAATTTAATTAATATTTTAAATTTTCAAATCACATTAGAACACAATGCAGCTTACCTCAGGTAGGGTGTGTTAGGGGTGCTAATACCTTCCCTAACCACAACCAGTCCCTTACCCGCGATCTCTGACAAGACCAGTACATCCGGTTTCCTAGTAGCCCGAAATCAATGAATTACTAGGTGGCGACTCCAACGAACCAAATTCAAACATTACGCAACGAGACGAAAAAATTGCCAACGGATGCCGCGCGCTCGCGCCAGGAGATTGTTTTTTGGGGTGCGACAAAACTTGTGCTCCACTTGAGCTTGTTTTCAGTGATGTTTGGGGACCTTCTCCTATGTTCTCTACTGATGGTTATCGGTATTTTGTGATTTTTGTGGATGCCTATACTAAGTATATCTGGTTTTTTCCTTTAGTTGCTAAGTCTGATGTGTTTAAAAATTTTCTTCAATTTCAAGCCCTTGTTGAACGACAATTTGCCACCAAAATTAAATCTGTCCAAACAGATTGGGGTGGTGCATATAGGAAGTTAAACACATATTTTAAAACCATTGGCATTCATCACCGACTCATATGTCCTTATACGCATGAACAAAATGGTACTGTTGAGCGTCATCATCGTCATATTGTTGAAACTGGTCTTACGCTTCTTGGTCAGTGTAAGGCTCCGTTAAAATTTTGGAGTTATGCTTTTGAAACGGCTGTCTGTCTCATAAATCGTATGCCTACTGCTGTTCTCAATGGTTGTACACCTTTTGAATGTTTATTTAAATCTTCCCCTGATTACAGTTTTCTTCGTATTTTTGGGTGTTTATGTTTTCCTTTACTTCGTCCTTATAATCGACATAAACTAGACTTTCGCTCTTCCCCATGTGTGTTTCTAGGCTATAGTTCCTCTCATTTGGGTTATCGTTGCTTTGATTTATCATCATCTCGTATGTATATTGCACGGCATGTTAAATTTCATGAAAATACATTTCCTTTTGCATATTCTGAACAGACAACAACCTTACCTTCTCCATCTCTACAAACAGCCCTCCCCGCATTGACAGTTTTTCCTACTCCCATGCCTTCTCCATCTACCCCTTTTTTGCCACCTTCTCCAACGCCTGATCATAGGGTTGTTGCCTCCTTTCCTTCACCTGGTCCCGTGAGTAACAGTCCCTCTACCTCATCTCCATTTTACTCTGTTACTGATCACTCTCCAAGTATGGTTTCTGTTTCTCCAGGTACGGTGATCCCATTGTCAGCAGCCACCTCTCCTGTTGTGGCTTCCTCTCGACCTCCTGGCAGTCCCACATTGAGTCCTTCCTCTAGCTCTCCTCCAGCCTTGCGTCTGGTAGTTGATTTATCTAATTTTGATCTTCAGCAGGTTTCTCATAGTTCCTCAACTCTGCCAACTGACTCCTCTTGCAGCCACCACATGACACTTCGTCCTCGCCCGCCCAAACAGGCACATCTTAGGGTGTCTCAGTCCCCTCCTACCGTGAGCTCTACTTCTCCTGAACATGAACCTCTCACGTACAAAGACGCCTCTCAACATTCGGCATGGCAACTAGCTATGCAAGATGAGATTCAGGCTTTGCAATCAAATGGTACGTGGACTCTAGTTCCTTATTGTTCCTCTATGAATGTTGTTGGCAGTCGCTGGGTTTATAAAATCAAGCGGCGCGCGGATGGTAGTATTGACAGGTATAAAGCCCGTCTTGTGGCTAGAGGGTTCACTCAACAAGAAGGAATAGACTACCTTGAGACTTTCAGTCCAGTTGTTAAGCCTACAACTGTGAGGTTAGTACTTACTATTGCTGTGACCCGTGGGTGGTTTATTCATCAGCTTGATGTTCACAATGCTTTCTTAAATGGGATTCTTCAAGAAGAGGTGTATATGGAGCAACCACCTGGCTTTTCTCATCCTACTCTATCATCTCATGTTTGTCACCCGCAAAAATCTATCTATGGTTTAAAACAGGCTCCCCGGGCATGGTATACCAAACTCAGTGATTATCTCATTTCTCTTGGTTTTCGTGCCTCCACTGCTGACATCTCTCTGTTTATTTATTCTAATGGCCATGATCTCATTTACTTGCTTGTGTATGTGGATGACATTTTGCTTACTGGGAACAATTCAACTCTGCTATGCCACTTGATTACCTTATTGAATTCCGAATTCAAAATCAGGGATTTAGGCTCTGTGCATTATTTCTTAGGGATTGAAGTCACCAAAACTGCCATGGGACTTATGCTCTCACAGCATAAATATACTCTTGATATCATTCGGCGAGCTGGTATGGTTTCATGTAAAGCTGCCGACACGCCTGCTTCATCCTCGTCTAAGCTATTGTTGACCTCAGATACTATGTACTCTGATCCTACCCGTTACCGACAGATTGTTGGTGCTTTGCAGTATCTCACTTTTACTCGCCCAGATATATGTTATGCTGTAAATTAAGTCTGTCAGTTTATGCACTCGCCTACCGAAGGTCATTGGTCTCTTGTTAAAAGAATTGTCCGGTACCTTCAAGGCACGACATCTTATGGTCTACACATCACTCGGGGGTCCTCTCTTTCCTTACATGGTTTTACAGATGCTGATTGGGCTGGTAGTCTTGATGACAGAAAATCCACCAGTGGCTATTTGGTATATCTTGGCAGCACACCTATTTCTTGGAAGTCTGGCAAACAACGCACAGTGGCTCGTTCATTGACTGAAGCAGAATATAAGGCTCTTGCGGATGGTACTGCTGAGATTTTGTGGATTCGAGCTCTGCTATCAGATCTTCATTTTTCCTCTGATCCTATGACTATCCTCTGGTGTGATAATTTGGGTGCTACCTACTTGTCTGTTAACCCTATATTTCATGCTCGCACTAAGCATGTTGAAGTCGATTATCACTTTGTTCGTGATCGCGTTGCCAAAAAGGAAATTGCGGTTCGGTTCATCTCATCACAGGATCAACTTGCTGATGTACTTACCAAACCTCTTCCTCACGCGTCCTTCACTTATTTTCGGTCCAAGCTTCATGTGGATTCTCCTCCTTCAGCTTGAGGGGGCATATTATGGAATGTTATTATGTATATATATCTATCTTGTATTTACCATATATAGGTTCCTGATCATATGTAGGATACCACATGGTTAGTATCATGTACAACCCTACATCTATATATATATTACATACGGGGAGTGCTGCAGATATTAAACACAGCCTCCACAATATTCTCCAATTCTCATTCTCCCTTAGCTTCAACTTTCATTAACTGACTGATACTTAATATCACTATTCGCTAGCCATTTTAAAAAGAATATCATTGAAGTTGTTCTGTATTTTATTTATCACTTGCTTCATATTCCTGACGAAAACCTTTATGCTTATGAATTATCTTTAACTTTTTTTTGCTTAATAAATTTCCACAGTGATGGGATCAGTTTCGTTTCCACATGGTTATGTGTTCTATGGCTGCTGCACTTATTTCTCATCGCCGATACTAACTAAGCATGGATTAACATTAAATTTTTAATTAAAGAGCATTTTATATTGCTGCTGATGAAATCGACTCTGATTATTAAATTGATCATCCGTTTTAGCCTCTAATAAGGTTTACTTCTTAATGATGCCGTCGACTTCCTTGCTTCATTTTGTTTGCGTCCCTACACACACAACACCATGCCTAAAAGATGCTTTCAATCGATCGATCCAATAAAACTGTCTTAATTTGGTCAATTGCATTTTGTTCCTTCCTCTCGTGATTACTTCACCTAGCTACTTCTTCTAAACCTACAATTCACGTGAAGTCTCACCTGCAAGTCTTTCTTACATATATTATACTTATATTTCGACCTATCCCTTTTCTCAAGAAAAGAATTTAATTTAATTTTCTCCCTGCAGGGTCTTTGCGATCTCTCTTTCACTTGTATATAAGCTGCCAAAGACATCAAGGATTTTTGCCTGAACCCGTGTCCGAAGCTCTTTCCACAACCCAGGTAAAATTCGTTTCTCTGGCTCGCTATCCAAATTCGGAGAAACAATTTATGGGTGAAATATGTGTTATTTTATCTTTTGGATAGTTGGCACTTTCGTTCGTTTTGTTTTATCTTTCGGGTAGCTGCTCATTATTTCCTTATGTGACAAAGGTAATCGAAGCATTGTCAGAAAAAATACGAGGAAAATATCTCCATGGTCTTGCTGGGGAAAAACTAGGAAACAGGAAATTTAACCATCTAATTTCGACAAAGATTCTATGTAAGAATCAATGGATATGATCATATCCAAGCTCAGAAAGAATAAGTAGGTCTGGATATGCGTGTGCATTGATAAATGTATGTATAGCCAAAACAATGATAAACACGTTGAGTTGTCAGACCACAAAAAGGCAAGAAGAACAAAAGGTAAAAAAAATTATAATTAGAAGATGAGCAAGCAAAAATATTCTTAAAAGTGCAACAGCATTCTGCGATGATTCATATTTAACGACGGAATGCATTACATATTATTCATAATTTCTTGTAACAATAAAAAAAATAAAAACAGCAGAATTACATAATGCAGATAATCTCCTTATTGTTTCTTCCAAATTTATTAATTTGCGTCTAATTAATTTTCTGGACAATCTAGTTTACGAATCATATTCACTTCGAAGTAGCAACTTTTCCAACTGGTGACCTAGAATCACGAAGATGCTTCTCCCTTGACAGTAATTTAGCCATCCTATACAGTCAAACAAAAACAAAATCAGCAAGATGAAATAAGATGCCATAGAAATCACTATAATATATAGACCTGAGCAGATATATACTTTATGAGAGCCTCTTCATTTGTCATCTTATCAACAGGTGTAAAGACTCCAGTGCCTAAATCCACCCTTGATACTGGTTTTTTCAACAATTTCTCACCCACTTTCACAAGATTCTCCAAATTCTCTTTCGTGGCAACATCCACGGACGAAAGTGTTCCGGTCAGCGTGTCATCCTGCATTTCACACATATCTTATAGTCAGGGTACTTCTTTCTTTTCTAGTTTTCAGTTTTTATTACTTTGTCGGAGAATATAATTTGATATCTTGAATAACCACATGAGCGTGATATACACCTGAATTCGAAGATAATTTTCCTCACAGTGCAGGGCTTGGAAAACAGTGGAAATATGAAGATCAACCATGTCGCCACTAGCTTCTGTAAACACATCCACTAAGGGAGTAGAATTGTCACTAGTCAACCATCCCAAGATACCCCACTTGGCTGCTTCATCTGCATCATACTTTTCTTCAGATTTTGCCGTACCAGTCCCCAAGGAAAGGACTAGGAATCGACCATAATCCATAGGCGCTGTGGGGAAGAAGTCAGGATTCTTCCGAGTGATTTCCTTGGAAACTTCGCTCACGGCAACTAAAGTCTGGAAATTCAAAAGGAAATTAATGATAGGATTCATCAATATGTTAAGAGTTATGCAAGTTCAAGAGCTGAAGATAAATGATGAACATACTGGATTATTTGCTGCCACACCACCATCAATCAGATTGAACTCTCTTACTTTGCCTGACGGGTCCTTGGTTTCAAAATAATGGGCAGGGAGGTAGGTTGGGGCAGCTGAAGTACCGATGCATATATCAGATAAAAGGGCATCCGTGGATGGGTCGTTCTTCACCTAAAGAATAAAGCGGTACGTCTTGTAAGGACATATATTTTGCAGTGTGAAGCGATTCTTTTCTCAAGTAACACATAGAATTTTAAGAGTTGTGTTTCTATATATAACGGACCTGATAGCTTGAAAAGATCGTTGGCTGAAGGCGTTTGATGTCAAAAGTTGGGATCACAATGTTTGTCATGGTCTGGTGCAGGCGTTTATCTCCTAATTTTTCCTTGACAATACTATGCAGAAATTTGCCATCGTATTTTGGTCCTCTCAAACTCTTGATCAGTTTTCCAGCAGAAGCCAATGGAGACCTATTGCCAGAGAGTATACAGTTAGTATCTAGACATTTGAAGGACAAAACAAAAGTAGTTTTAAAGCACTGGATATACTATATTTAACTCATTATTATGGCATTCATATCTGGGATTATTACCCGTCCTGGGGAAAGATTTTAGGGCAGTTCTCAAGGTAGAAGTCATTAATGTCTTTGGCGGCAAATAAAGGCCGGTTTTGCTCATTAGGGGTAGCTAGCATAGCAGTCACGAGGCCACCAGTGCTGGTGCCTGAAATCACATCGAAGTAGTCTGCAAGTCTTGCGTCTGCACCATCCAGCTTCTACAATTTGAATAGCAAAACACACTAGTCAGTGATAGGAGATGAAATTACGGAGTATTTTATGCCTGGAGAAAGTAATTAAACATTACAATTATATACCGATATAAATAAACTATTATCTTGCATGAGAGTGTGATGTATTGTTTTGATGAAACTATTAATAAAAAGGCAAAAGCAAAAGCATAAAACTACAAAACAAACAGCCTCCGTGGAAGGTGGGCAAAGGCTGCATGCATAATAAAGGACCTCAAGTGGACCAAGGAATCGTTCCCTGGAGTTTCTTATTCTACTCTATTTTTTTTATCATCAGGAGCTAGCACAGGCATAAGAAAATGCATGATCTTGCAGGTCTATTTGACATGCAACATACGTCCTTAAAGAGACCGGTTTCTAGACTACCTGAAGCTCGGACTCTAAAAAGGCAAGGATAGTTCCTGGTATGATTCCTCTTATTCCACCTCCATCGATGCTAAGAACAGTGATTTGGTTTCCAAAAGTTGGGGGTTGAATGGGTGATCTTAAAGTCTCGATATGAGAGATTGAGGAGGAATTTATAGGCATTGCTTGCTAATAGTACTGATCGAGAGCCTAGAAGCGGAAGAGTTAGAGGTGTTTAGCTTAAACTCTCTGAGAGCCTTGGGAGATGTATATAGCTAGTGCTGAAATCTAATCAAGTTTTGAAACTTGTAATTTCCCAAAGGGAGTGTGGAGGTATTTATAGACTTTTGTGCTTCATGAAGCATGGAATTTTCAATAAAGTTGAAAGATTTTAATCACCCAAATTTGACCTTGTGTAATTTTCCTGGACACGGTTCAAGTTGGACCATAAAGTTAAGGACGAGGGATTAATAATTGAATATTTCAATTTATTAATCAAACAAAGATGACAGCGAAATGGGAATGGTAGGTTTTCTTCCACACGGCGAAATAAATTAATTCAAAACCTTGTTAACAAGTCAATTACAAATAAGCCACTCTAGTTGCTTTCATGATTGAAAAAGTCATGGAGGCATATATATATATATATATAAATGCATGCGTGTGTGTATTATTTTCAAAAGGAAACATTTTCGAGGTGATAATCCACAATAAACATGAAATTTGAAGAAACATGTGTTTGGAAAATTTTGCAACCGAAGTTTAGTCATTATAGCTAAAGATAAAAACAAAGAAAAAAAACATTTTCTTCATTTTTAATTGAAAGAAGATTGAATAATCTATGAAGAATAGCATGAAAATATAGTTTTCGTAATTGTTTTTTCAACGACAATACATGCCTTGGAAAATGGGTTATCCTTGAACTTGTTAGTTTCTCCGAAACAGAATGATAAATGACCCGCCACGGGAAGGAGTTCTCGATATATAATTTATATTATTTTTTAATATATTTTTAGCTTGAAATTTATATATACTAACATTATTTTATATTTAATTTTTATTAAATAGAATAAGAGTGGTAGGATTTGAACTTGTAATCGTTTAGTCAACAAAACTCTGATACCAAACGAAATGATCATCTTAACTCAATAGCTAAAGCAATTAGATGATGTTTTTATGTATGATTTATATTATTCTCTAATTTACTCTCTCAAGTAAAAAGCTATTTTGGCTTGAAATTTGCACGAGCGCACACTACATTGTGCTTAATTTTTTATCAAATAGAATGAGGTTAGTGAGATTCAAATTCATGACCGCTTGATTAATAAGATTTCGATAGCATATCAAAGAACTATCTCAATTTAATAACTTAAGTTGTCAGATAAATATCTAAAATATGATTTTTATTATTTTCTAATAAAAAATCAAGTTTTTCTTTAATTGTTCACTGAATATCAACTTGGTTAAAGAGCTATGAAGAAAATATTTACTACACGGGTAATGATCTGCTAGATTCATGTTTGCTGATGTTCTTAGATAGATTGTTCACTTATGTAAATTTTTACTTTTCCTTCTTCTATGCTATTGTTTTTATTTGAAATCCCTTTGTTTTTCTTTCCTCTGCATCCTCTAAATGGCTAGTTTTTCATCAATATTATTTACCGATTACCATTAAATAAAAAATGACCATAGAGGTCAAGGTATCGTTCCCAGCAGCCATACAGAAGGACAGACTTTGAGATCTTGAAGATAAGAACGCAAGGATATCAAGTCCTTGGCAATTTCTCAAATCAAATCTTCTGGCCGTCTATGGGACTTAAGCAACATCGTCTCATCTTTTTTGCAAAATGGTTTTGTATTATGTGGTTTCGTGTTGTTTATTTCTTTTATTTAATTAAATAGATGATAATGTTAACAGAGACCAAATAAGAAGAGATTACTGGGAAATATTGAAACAAAGGGGAGAGTTCTGCAGGGAATAAAACATTTGCTGACCTGCATGAACATTCAAGACTTTTGAATTTGAAATCAGACAGGAAATCTTCAATTCAAATGTAATTAGTTTGTGTCTGAAGTAAGATTTTTTTTAATATTTTAAAAAGATTTTGGTAATTTATCTTTAGAAAATTGAAGGCTACTATTATTATGATAAACTTGAATTTTGTGGTGTTTAAGCTGTAGAGAGAGAGAGAGATAGATACAAGTGGTAATATTCATGACCCACTAATGATAAGAATAAAAATAATTTAAGTTGAAGCCAACACTATATTGGTTTGTGGTCAATACATGGAATTCTAAAAGTAATAAAAATATTGCAATACCATATGAGTTGGAAAGATGAATTGGAAGGGCTACAATTTTTCTAGAAATAGAGAAGTTGTAATTAATTCACAAGTTTACTTCCTCAAAATCAGCCCACAACCTAAGCAAAAATACCTGGCAGATAAGGAAAATGAGTTCCATGTCTTTCAAGGATATACTAAAGGTATATAAATTCAATTATAATAGAGAGGAGGCAACACCTTGAAGGAGAAAAAAAAAGTAGAACAATTTATGCAAGAGACAATTACCTTTCAAGGAGTCAATTTCTTCAAATCTAGAGTAATGTTTATTGTATCACATATGATTTATTTTAATTTTACTGTGGAGTGATTTCATTATTCAAGGATTTTCGATGTAGCTTAACTATGATTATGTGAATATATTTTTTATTAAATTAATTTAGTATTTGTTGAGTATTTCATTCTAAACTTAATATTGTTAGGGTATGTTTCAATCACCGTTTGCATGATTTGAGATTAGTTTTAAGATTTAAAAGTGATAATTGTTTCATCCTTTGTTTGAAATACTATAAGGAATCCAAAGGATAGAAATAAATATCATTAGTTAGGTGGCGCGGTTTGGGATTTTTGAAACTCAATCAACCCGACCCGACCTAACCTGTATGCCCTATATTTCTTTTGTCTTTATATTTGATTGTTTATGGATTAAGTTTAATAGTAGTACAAGGTATGCAAATTAGACCTAACATATTAAGGGTGTAATGACACTTGTAGTACATAATATAGGTATGTTTCTAAATGTGAATCCATTATAATTTGCAATATAAACCTAATCCGAGAATACCTATAATAACCACAAAATATTTAGTTGACTCGATAAATCTAACTTGCTCGAGTCCAAAAAAAATAAATAGATTTCTTTATAATTTGTAAAATATTAAAAATTTGATATATTTACGAGTTTTTAGAAGGTTACGGGTTTCTTCAAAAATGTTATTCAAAGGTTTTTTAAAATCAATTTCTCACTTATTTCCAATATATTTAAATAATATTAATGTCCTTTATTAAAGAATTCAACAAAGGTTTAACTTTGTTTGTGTTGGTGGGAGGAACCACTGGTGGTGGCTTTGAAACACTGAGAGGGGATAAAACACACTGGTTTTATTACAAAATCCGAAGCTTACAAATAACACAAAACAAAAGCTTAATACACGCCCTCTCTCTCTCTCTTTCTCTTTCAAGTGTTTCTCTCTATTCTCTCCACACAAATAAACACAAGCTGGGCACTCTATTTATAGACAAAAAACAGAATACGAAAATCTACTGTTCCAGGTGTGAAGGCGACTGTTGACCGGCGGTGTGAAGGCGGCTGGCGACTGGCGGCTGCGGCTGGTGGCTGGCGGCTGCGGCTGGTGGGTGGTTGCCTTCCTTGACTATCTAGGTGCTTCTAGATTGAGTTTATTCAACAAATCTCCCCTTTAAACTCAATCGAGGGATGTCATGCCAAGCATGAACTTTAATCGGATGAATACTTCTCCTTTTAATGGCTTTGTGAAGATGTCAGCAACTTGATCATTTGTGTTGCAAGATATCAGTTGGACTTCTTCATTCTTCACATGTTCCCGGATAAAGTGATGACGTGTATCAATGTGTTTGCTCCTCTCATGATACACTGGATTCTTTGCTAATGCGATTGCTGATCGATTGTCAATATAAATCTCCGTAGGACTTTCTGGAGGAAATCCCAAAAACTTCAGCATATTTCTTAACCATATTGAATGGCATACGGCTGAGTTGGCAGCAACATACTCAGCTTCACAGCTTGATAATGTGACAATCGATTGCTTCTTGGATGACCATGTGAAAGATGTGTCTCCCATGAAAAAGACAAACCCAGTTGTGCTTTTCCTTTCATCCAGATCTCTACCCCAATCACTATCCGAGTAGCCTACAAGATTAAAGTCTTTACTTGAGGTATAAAACATACCTTCATTCATTGTGCCTTTGATGTAGCGAAGAATTCTCTTGGCTGCATTCAAATGAGACTGGTCTGGTGTCTCCATGTATCTGCTGACGAGTCCGACTCCGTAGAGTATATCTGGTCTGGTACATGTTAAGTACCTTAAGCTTCCTACTAAGCTTTTGAAGTAAGTTGGATCAACATTTCCAACCTTACTCTTCCTCAATTCCACTCCATTCTCAACTGGAGTTGATACCGGATTGCAGCTTTCCATCTTGAACCTTTCAAGAATATCTTTGGCGTAACCGCTTTGGGATACAAAAATCCCTTCTTCCTTCTGTGTTACTTCTAAGCCAAGAAAATGTGACATTAGACCAATGTCAGTCATTTCAAACTCCTGTACCATGCTTCGTTTGAAGTCGTCAAACATGGTAGGGTTGTTGCCGGTGAATATCAAATCATCAACATATAGGCACGCAAATAAGATGCTGCCATCTGCTCCTTTCTTCACATACATTGCGTGTTCATATGGACATTTTTCAAATCCATTATCTTGAAAATACCTGTCAATTCTGGTATTCCAAGCACGCGGAGCTTGCTTCAAACCATAGAGAGCCTTCTTCAATTTGTATACTTTGCCTTCATTTTCAGTATCAATGTATCCAAGTGGTTGTTCAACATAGATTTCTTCTTCTAGAAAGCCATTCAGAAATGTTGACTTCACATCGAGTTGATAGATCTTCCATCTATGTTGTGCAGCTAGTGAAATCATCAGTCTGATTGTCTCTAGCCGGGCTACTGGAGCAAATACTTCTCCATAGTCAATGCCTTCTCTCTGTTTGTAGCCTTTAGCCACTAATCTGGCTTTGTATCTTTGCACTTCTCCTTTGGCATTCTTCTTCGTCTTGTAGACCCATTTGACACCTATTGCTTTCTTGTTTTCTGGTAGATAAGTCAGCTTCCAGGTATCATTCTTCTCAATGGTATGTACTTCTTCATCCATTGCTTCTATCCACTTCTCTTCTGTGATAGCTTCATCGAAGCTTAGTGGGTCACTATCTGCAAAGAAACAAAACAGAGTTGTATCTTCCATAACCTGAGTGGTATCGTACAACTCTTCAAGATTCCGCATCCTTCTTGGTCCTTCTGATGAGGATGCTGGTGGTGTTGATGATGATGCTCCTGGTGTGTTCCTCCTGTTGAATACAGGGAAACTATGTGCCGGACTTTGTGGTTCAGCTGCTGGCACAATAGGTTCTTCGACAAGTACTGTTGGTACTTCTTCACCTTCAAGGATCAAATCAGTGTTGATCCATCTGACTGCTTCTTGATCACCATTCCATGCCCAAGATTTATCTTCTTCAAAGATAACATCTCTACTCGTAATCACCTTCTTCGTGATGGGATTATACAGCCTGTATCCCATTCTTCTTTCACCATATCCGACAAAGATGCATTGCTCGCTTTTATCATTAAGCTTTCTCTTTCTTGCATCTGGGATCTTTGCATATGCCACACAACCAAAGACTCGTAGATGAGTAACACTTGGTTTGTGACCACTCCATGCTTCTTCTGGAGTGACTCCTTGCAAACTTCTGGTCGGGCAGCGATTCAACAGATACACTGCACATGATACAGCTTCAGCCCAGTATTGCTTGGGCAGCTTCTTTGCTTTGAGCAAACTTCTAGCCATGTCAAGAATCGTGCGATTCTTCCTTTCTGCTACACCGTTCAGCTGTGGTGTATAAGCTGGCGTCGTCTGATGTCTGATGCCTTGTTGTGTACAATAGGCTTCAAAATCATTTGCTGTATATTCTCCACCTTGATCAGATCTCACTGTTCTGATCGTATAACCAGTTTGCTTCTCCACAATTGCTTTAAAATCTTTAAAACAATTGAATACTTCTGACTTCCTCTTCAGAAAGTATATCCATGTCTTTCTACTAAAATCATCAGTAAAAGTGAGGAAGTACCTATTTTGTCCAGTCGACATAGGCGTAATTGGGCCACACACATCTGTGTGTACTAACTCTAGTGACCTCTTTGCTCTTCAGTTGACTTCTTTGGCAAAACTGGATCTGTGATGTTTGCTGAGGACACAACTCTCACAGACTTCATCTGGATGATCAATGTGAGGCAAACCTTTGACCATCTTCTTGCTTGCTAGCATCTTCAAACTTGTGAAATTCAGATGTCCAAGCCTCAGGTGCCAAAGCCATTCTTCACTGTTGGTGATGGCACTCAAACACCTTGTTGCATCATACTGGATGTTCAAAGGAAACATCCTATTCTTGGACATTTTCACGTAGGCCATTAATCTTCCATTGTTGTCTCTAATTGTCAGATGACAATTCTTCGAGTAAAAACTATATCCTCTCTCCAAAAGTTGGCCTAAGCTGATCAGGTTCTGCTTTATGGCTGGGACATAATACACATCGGCGATGTAGCTGGAATCGCCATTCTTCAACTTGACTGGGATGCTGCCTTTACCTTTGAATGGAACCTTTTTGGTATCTCCAAAAGTAACTAGACATTGCTTGGTCTCATCTAGATCACCAAATAACTCTCGGTAGCCGCACATGTGATTGCTGGCTCCAGTATCTAGATACCATATGTTCTCCTGTTTCTCGCCAAGTTCTTGTTGGACAAGAAATGCAGATGCTTCTCCATCATGCTTCTCTACATAGTTGGCTTGCTCACGTGTCTCCAACGGAGCTTTCCATCTGCATTCAGTGCTATAGTGCCCAAATTGATTGCAGCTATAACATTTGATATTTCTCTTGTCACGGTTATTGTAACTGCCTCCTCTTCCTCTAGGAGTGAATGTTTGTTGTCCTCGGCCTCCTCTGGTGGTGTTTCTACCACCTCTTCCTCTAAAGCTTGTATTCCAAGAACCTCTTCCTTGGAATTGCTGGAATCCTCCTCTGGATTGTTGACTTCCTCCTTGAGTGGTGTAGCCACCTGTTGAAGTCTCCCCTTGCTCATATCTGTCCTTGAAAGACAGCTTTGCTTGTAAGGCATGCTCCATGGCCTTATCTTCATTTCGCATTACAATCTTCTGCTCATGAGCTTGCAAAGAACTCATAAGCTCATCCACTGTCAACTTGTCCACTTCCTTGGACTCTTCAATTGCGACAACAACATGATCAAATTTTGGATCTATGGATCTCAAAATTTTCTCAATAATTCGAGTGTCAATGAGGGCTTCTCCATTTCTCCTCATCTGATTGATTATCACCATAATCCTTGTATGATAATCAGAAATAGATTCTGAGGACTTCATTCGTAATAATTTGAATTCTCCTCTCAAAGATTGAAGACGAATCTTCTTGATTCTGTCAGCACCTTTGTATTTCTGTTGGAGAGCCTCCCATATATCATGTGACGTTTCAGCGGAAGCTATTATCTCGAATGTATCTTCATCAAGACCTTGATAGATGATGGTCTTTGCTTTGCTGTCCTTCTTTCTGTTGACTTTAAGGACTTGCTTATGTGCCTCTTGTAAAGCATCTTCTCTTTCTTTGGACTCTGGTTCATCATAACCAGTTTGTACAATATCAAAACACTCTTGTGACCCAAGAAATGCCTTCAATCTGATGCACCAACTATCATAGTTGTCTTTGGTCAGCTTCGGGATGAGTGTATGTGTACCTTCTATAGTCATTTTGCTCTTTTAATGCCTATATCGCCTTCTGGGAGCCGAATTTGACCAAACTAACACTGTAGATCGATCCGGAATGGTCCAAATAGTCGGGAACCGGTCTGACTTTGTTGAAATCGGGTCAGAAAATGGGTGAACCGGTCAAAAAACCAATTCTGTACGGCGGGCGGTTCGCTGGGTTGAACCGGGAATATTCTGTGGAATATTCGGGGAATATTCTGTGGAATATTCTGGGGAATATTCCTTTGGCTCGGCTCGGGGGGTACGGCTCGTCTTGTGACTCGGCTTGTGGCTCGGCTAGGACTCGGCGTATACGGCTCGGCGCGGCTCAAATATGGCGCGCGTGTGGCTCAGTCGTCTTCAACCTCGGGGCGCGTGGGATGCGCGTGGGCGATTTGGCTGAATATTCAGGCGGCGCGTGTGGGCTACCCCGTACTCCGATTTGGCTGATTTTTGCGGCAGTGAGTTCGTCTTGATGAGCTCTACACTGTGGAATGATCAAAACTTGTTTTTGACAATTTTGAAAATTCAGATATACCCCAAAACACTTCTGTTTTCCGACGAACGGGGCTCTGATACCAATTGTTGGTGGGAGGAACCACTGGTGGTGGCTTTGAAACACTGAGAGGGGATAAAACACACTGGTTTTATTACAAAATCCGAAGCTTACAAATAACACAAAACAAAAGCTTAATACACGCCCTATCTCTCTCTCTTTCTCTTTCAAGTGTTTCTCTCTATTCTCTCCACACAAATAAACACAAGCTGGGCACTCTATTTATAGACAAAAAACAGAATACGAAAATCTACTGTTCCAGGTGTGAAGGCGGCTGTTGACCGGCGGTGTGAAGGCGGCTGGCGGCTGGCGGCTGCGGCTGGTGGCTGGCGGCTGCGGCTGGTGGGTGGTTTGCCTTCCTTGACTATCTAGGTGCTTCTAGATTGAGTTTATTCAACAGTTTGCTGTCTTTTTTCTTCAACGTTGTATTCTTCTTTCTCTTGTATCGTCCATCTATTATTAATTGATGGGGCTACTTTATATATAATTCTTACTTTTATTATTTGAAAAAAAAAAAAACAAAGTTTTAATTTTTTAAGTGAATGGATTCTTTTTTTAATTTTAAGGTCCTTACTCCTTAACTGACTGATTGATACTGAAGACCACTACTCACTAGCCATTTTAAAAATTTATCATTAAAGTTATTCTGTATTTTATATATCACTTGCTCTTTATATTTTTTGTCATAATTTATTTTTAAGTTATTCCTCAATTTACATTTTCTCTCTCTTCTAACAATACAAAAAAAGTAAAAAAAAAATCAAAAAATAACAACAATAAAAAAAGAATGCTAGAACACCCTAAAAATAATTAAAAATAAATCTTTTTTTAATAGTAAATGATTGTTGTGATATCGCACACGTGTGACATTCCTATGAAAACTTTTATGCTCATGAATTGTTTTTAACTTTTTCGGCTTAATAAATTTCCTTGTTATTTACTCTTTGTCATTTTCTCAGATTGGTTTCGATCACTGCTACTGAATATTACTGCTCACTAATCATCTGGAATAATATAATCAAAGTTATTCTTATTTTTTTATATCACTTTCTTTATATTTCTAAGGAAAACCTTTATGCTTTTAACCTTTTTGCATGATAAATATGGGAAGATAAGAACAAGTGATTTGTAATTCTACCATACATACATTTCATTCTAAATAAAATAATTCTTTCAAATCAAATCTGTTACTTAAAAATATCAATTCAATTAGATCAGGATTTGGTTCTGGACAGCGTAGAAAGATCATAAGAAATCATGACTGGTGATGTAAGCCGTTCATAACTCGAATATTTAATTATTTCTGGCCTTTTCCGATAGAAAACACCTCAAAATCATCTTTACATCCTTGGAAAAACAATTGGGGTGTGGTCAAATTTCCACAGTGATGGGATCAGTTTCGTTTCCACTTGGTTATGTGTTCTATGGCTGCTGCACTTATTTCTCATCGCCGATACCAACTAACCATGGATTAATATTAAATTTTAATTAAAGAGCATTTTATATTGCTGCTGATGAAATCGACTCTGATTATTAAATTGATCGTTGCAAGTTGCAACTTTTCATTACATTGCCATCCGTTTTAGCCTCTAATAAGGTTTACTTCTTAATGATGCCGTCGACTTCCTTGCTTCATTTTGTTTGCGTCCCTACATACACAACACCATGCCTAAAAGATGCTTTCAATCGATCGATCCAAAGTCAATTGCATTTTGTTCCTTCCACTCGTGATTACTTCACCTAGCTACTTCTTCTAAACCTACAATTCACGTGAAGTCTCACCTGCAAGTCTTTCTTACATATATTTTACTTATATTTCGATCTATCCCTTTTCTCAAGAAAACAATTTAATTTAATTTTCTCCCTGCAGGGTCTTTGCGATCTCTCTTTCACTTGTATATATGCTGCCAAAGACATCAAGGATTTTTGCCTGAACCAGTGTCCGAAGATCTTTCCACAACCCAGGTAAAATTCGTTTCTCTGGCTGGCTATCCAATTCGGAGAAACAATTTCTGGGTGAAATATGTGTTATTTTTATCTATTGGATAGTTGGCACTTTCGTTCGTTTTCTTTTATCTTTCGGGTAGCTTCTCACTATTTCCTTATGTGACAAAGGTAATCCAAGCATTGTCGGAAAAAATACGAGGAAAATATCTACATGGTCTTGCTAAGGAAAAATTAGGAAACAGCAAATTGAACCATCTAATTTCGACAAAGATTCTATGTAAGAATCAATGGATATGATCATAATTCATATCCAAGCTTAGAAAGAATAAGTAGGTTTGGATATGTGTGTGTTTTGATGTATGTATGTATAGCCAAAACAAGGATAAACACGTTGAGTTGTCAGACCACAAGGCAAGAAGAACAAAAGGTAAACAAAATTATAGGAAGATGAGCAAACAAAAATATATTTAAAAGTGCAACAGCATTCTGCGTTGATTTATATTTAACGACGGAAAGAATTACATATTATTCATTTCTTGTAACAATAAAAAAATAAAAACAGCAGAATTACATAATGCAGATAGTCTCCTTAGTGTTTCTTCCAAATTTATTAATTTGCGTCTAATTAATTTTCTGGACAATCTAGTTTACGAATCATATTCACTTCGAAGTAGCAACTTTTCCAACTGGTGACCTAGAATCACGAAGATGCTTCTCCCTTGACAGTAATTTAGCCATCCTATACAGTCAAACAAAAACAAAATCAGCAAGATGAAATAAGATGCCATAGAAATCACTATAATATATAGGCCTGAGCAGATATGTACTTTATGAGAGCCTCTTCATTTGTCATCTTATCAACAGGTGTGAAGACTCCAGTGCCTGAATCCACCCTTGATACTGGTTTTTTCAACAATTTCTCACCCACTTTCACAAGATTCTCCAAATTCTCTTTCGTGGCAACATCCACGGACGAAAGTGTTCCGGTCAGCGTGTCATCCTGCATTTCACACATATCTTATAGTCAGGGTACTTCTTTCTTTTCTAGTTTTCAGTTTTTATTACTTTGTCGGAGAATATAATTTGATATCTTGAATAACCACATGAGCGTGATATACACCTGAATTCGAATATAATTTTCCTCACAGTGCAGGGCTTGGAAAACAGTGGAAATATGAAGATCAACCATGTCGCCACTAGCTTCTGTAAACACATCCACTAACGGAGTAGAATTGTCACTAGTCAACCATCCCAAGACACCCCACTTGGCGGCTTCAACTGCATCATACTTTTCTTCAGATTTCGCTGTGCCAGTCCCCAAGGACAGGACTAGGAATCGACCATAATCCATGGGCGCTGCGGGGAAGAAGTCAGGATTCTTCCGAGTGATTTCTTTGGAAACTTCGCTCATGGCAACTAAAGTCTGGAAATTCAAAAAGAAATTAATGATAGGATTCATTAATATGTTAAGAGTTATGCAAGTTCAAGAGTTGAAGATAAAACATACTGGATTATTTGCTGCCACACCACCATCAATCAGATTGAACTCTCTAACTTTGCCTGATGGGTCCTTGGTTTGAAAATAATGGGCAGGGAGATACGTTGGGGCAGCTGAAGTCCCGATGCATATATCAGATAAAAGGGCATCCGTGGATGGGTCGTTCTTCACCTAAAGAATAAAGCGGTACGTCTTGTAATTATGGACATATATTTTATGCAGTGTGAAGCGATTCTTTTCTCAAGCAACACATGGAATTTTAAGAGTTGTGTTTGTATATATAACGAACCTGATAGCTTGAAAAGATTGTTGGCTGAAGGCGCTTGATGTCAAAAGTTGGGATCACAATGTTTGTCATGGTCTGGTGCAGGCGTTTATCTCCCAACTTTTCCTTCACGATGCTATGCAGAAATTTGCCATCGTATTGTGGTCCTTTCAAACTCTTGATCAGTTTTCCAGCAGAAGCCAATGGAGACCTATTGCCAGAGAGTGTGCAGTTAGTATCTAGACATTTGAAGGAAGAAAAAAAATATAGTTTTAAAGCACTTGATATACTATATTTAACTCATTATCATGGCATTCATTTATGGGATTATTACCCGTCCTGGGGAAAGATTTTAGGGCAGTTCTCAAGGTAGAAGTCGTTAATGTCTTTGGCGGCAAACAAAGGGCGGTTTTGCTCATTAGGGGCAGCTAGCATAGCAGTCACGAGGCCACCAGTGCTGGTGCCTGAAATCACATCGAAGTAGTCTGCAAGTCTTGCGTCTGCACCATCCAGCTTCTACAATTTGAATAGCAAAACATACTAGTCAGTGATAGGAGATGAAATTACGGAGTATATATTTTATACCTGGAGAAAGAAATTAAACATTACAATTATAAACCGATATAAATAAAATTATTATCCTTCATGCAAGTGGACCAAGGAATCGTTCCCTGTACGTAGTTTCGTATTCTACTCTATTCTATATATCATCATGAGCTAGCACAGGCATAAGAAAATGCATGATCTTGCATGTCTATTTGACATGCATCGATACGTCCTTCAAGAGACCGATTTCTAGACTACCTGAAGCTCGGACTCTAGAAAGGCAAGGATAGTTCCTGGTATGATTCCTCTTATTCCACCTCCATCGATGCTAAGAACAGTGATTTGGTTTCCAAAAGTTGGGGGTTGAATGGGCGATCTTAAAGTCTCGATATGAGAGATTGAGGAGGAATTTATAGGCATTGCTAGCTAATAGTACTGATCGAGAGCCTAGAAGCGGAAGAGTTAGAGGTGTTTAGCTTAAACTTTCTGAGAGCCTTGGGAGATGTATATAGCTAGTGCTGAAATCCAATCAAGTTTTGAAACTTGTAATTTCCCAAAGGGAGTGTGGAGGTATTTATAGACTTCTGTGCTTCATGAAGCATGGAATTTTCAATTGAGTCGAAAGATTTTTCTCGCCCAAATTTAACCTTGTATAATTTTCTTGGACGGGGTCAAATTTTGAATGAATCCAATTATTCTGACAATTCTGAGCTGACACGGTTCAAGGCGGACCCACAACATTAAGTAAGAGAGAACAATTGAAGATTTCAAATTTATATATCAAACAAAGATGACAATTAAACTGATTTGGTTCGTTTAATTATACAATTAACTTATTTGTTGTCATTAATCAAAGGTCATTAACTTATTAAACAAATCGATTCAGTCCGTGAATTGATAAAGAAAACTGATTAATCAATCTCTTATAGTTGAGGAATGCATCATTAAACCCAAAACTTAGCCAATGCTGTATCTTTCGTTAGGCCCAGCCTTCGCGAGAGGACAGCGAAAGGATAATGAAAAAACACTGGATGACATGCCGTCTAACTGGATGTGTAATCCGATTGTTATTAATTTATCTTTAATTTGTGTAATTTTATAAATAATTTTTTCACTAAAATTAAAGATTAATAAATAAATAAAAAGTAAATTTTAAAGATGCATGTTATTAATGTTCCAAAATAAAAAAAATATATATAAAAAATAAAAATATATTTGGTTAGAAAAAAATATAAATATATAAAATAAATGTATTTTTAGAACAGTTATACATGAATTCCTTTCTTTTTAAAAAATTAAGTATGGATCTACATGGTTTTTAGCTTCAAGTGTTTGGCTCATGCCACACCCCAACATGGGTCTAATATATGGATCTGGTTTTTTTTTTAATAATATATTAAAAATCCACAAGAAATTATTAGTTAAATGTCTTGATATTATTCATTTTAATCATCGACAAAATTATTATCTTTTCTTGTCTCATGAAAATTATAAAAAAATTTAGGTATTGTCAAATCCAGGTGTTTTGGATCTGATAACCTTGTTAAGTCTGATTATTTTGTGTCTGACAATCATATTAAACTCAAGCTATATATTTCTGGCAACGGTCTTGAGTTGTTCTTCACCTAAAGCAAAAGACGGCACGTGTTGTTAGGACATATATTTTGCTGTGTGAAACAATTCTTTTCTCAAGTAACACGTAGAATTTTAAGAGTTGTGTTTGTATATATAACGCACCTGATAGCTTGAAACGATTGTTGGCTGAAGGCGCTTGATGTCTAAAGTTGGGATCACAATGTTTGTCATGGTCTGGTACTGCAGGCGTTTATCTCCCATTTTTTTCTTCACAGTGCTTACAGTATTTTGGTACTCTCAAACTCTTGATCAGTTTTCCAGCAGAAGCCAACGGAGACCTGTTGCCAGAGAGTATACAGTATCTAGTCTCGCGTCTGCACCATCCAGCTTCTACAATGTGAATAGCAAAACATACTAGTCAGCGATAGGAGATGAAGTTATGGATTATTTTATAGCTGGAAAAAGACATTACAATTATATACTGATATAAATAAACTATTTTCCTGCACGCAAGTGTGATTTATTCTTATTCTACTCTATTTTATACCTCAAATGGAACAAGGAATCGTTCCCTGTAATGTCTTTTTCCAGGAATCGTTCCCTGTTACCTCAAGTGGAACAAGGAATCGTTCCCTGTACGTAGTTTCTTATTGTACTCTATTTTTATTATCATCATGAGCTTGCACACGCATAAAAAATGGATGATCTTGCAGGTCTATTTGACGTCATGCATCAATACGTCCTTAAAGAGACCGATTTCTAGACTGCCTGAAGCTCGGACTCTAAAAAGGCAAGGATAGTTCCTGGTATGATTCCTCTTATTCCACCTCCATCGAGATAGGAAAAGATTTTATAGTTCAAAAGGAACTTGTGTTAGTTAATTAGAAACTTGATATAATTTTTATCTTATAATCCTTTTTATAAATACAATTCAGGATTTTACATTACATGTTGAATATGAATAAAGAGAAATTTGAAAATGATATTTGTTTTTTGGTTTTTTTAATATACCCTCAATAATTATCAAAAAAAAAAAAGTTATCAAAACTCTATTTCTTATATTTTTGATACCATTAAAAAGATCTCGACGAGATAATTCTAATCATACCTTAAAAAAATATTAAAAAAAAATCTTAATTGATTAGAGATTAATTTAAGGTAGTTTAAGGGTTGTTGCTACCCAATTTTTGACCCATGTTTTTGAGATATTTTCAAAAAAATCTAAAAAATAGAGAAAAACAATGAAAAGCAAAAAAATATGTTTGTTAATATATTTTTGTCATTTTAACATTTTCAACGTCGTCTAAAAAAGAATTTAAATTGTTAAAAGATTTTCAAATGCGTTCGACTCTTCACGCGTCATTTTTAAAATCATTGATTTTCCGCATTTGAGTCGACGTTGATATTGCTCGTTTTTAAAAATACAAAAAAATAAAAAAAATCAAAATTTACAAAAAGAAAGAAGTTGAGGGACCAAGTCGAAAAACCTAGCAATATTTTTGCCTATAAATACCATGCTAAACTGATTTTTAAGAGGAGGACAATTTTGACATTCAGAAAAAATACCAAAACCCTAAAACCCAACTCTTTCTAGCCACTAAAAAAAGGGGGCCGACGGCGCCTCCCTCCTGGTTTTAAATTTTTTTTCCTAGTGTTCTTCTCTTGAAAACCAGCCGCCGGCCCCCACGTTAAATTCTTTTTTTTCTCCTTCTCAGCCGACCTCATCTTCTCCTGTAGCCTCTCCATCCTCCCCCGCCCATCTCATTTTTTTCTTCTTCCTCACAAAGAACCGGCCAAACAGCCCCTCCACCATTTGATTTTTCAGTTTTTTTTCTTCTTCCACCCGAACCAGCCTCCCTTCCCCATCGTTCCTCCATATCACTTTCTTCTTCCCTCACCACTGAGCCCATCCGTGACTGGCGATCCACACCTTCTTCTTCCTCATCGATCTGTCCCCTCCAGCCCGCAGACCAGCGGCTAGACCGGCGTCCACCGAGCCCCAAGCATCCAGCAGAAGCGTCTCCTTCGTCATCAGCAACGGCTGCTCCTCCTTCGGTTTCCATCTTTCCCGATCTCTCACAGCCTACCCGGCTGATCCATCAACGCCGAAGCCTCTCCCTCAGCAACCTCTTCTTCGACGGTTCCTTCAACAACCGGTTCTCCTCCAACTCAAACCCGTGTAGCAGATCCGGACCGAGATCCAGCCACCACCAGCGCCGACGATGCCCAACAACCCGATGTGCTACAGGGATGAAATCTCGGGCAACGAGCCGTGACCAACCCGAAAGAAGACGATCTGAAGATGAAGAGGAAGGAGCATATCGGAGAAGAAATAAAGAACAAAAAAAAATCAGATCCGAAAAAATAAAAAACAGACAAAGAAATAAAAGCTTAAAATCGACTGTTTGTGCGTTTGTTTTTGTTATAGATGATGTGGTTTCTTACCGTCTGCGGGGAGGGAAAAGGAGGAAGAAGCAGAATCCGACCAGCCGTTTTTTTCCGGCGTTCTCGCGGCGGCGCGTGAACCCACGCGCCGCCGCTGTCCAAGCACTGTTCACGCGCCTAGCAGCTGTCCCAGCACTGTTCAGGCAGACCCAGAAGGCTTTTCAGATTTGTGTTTTTTTTTTAATTTTAGGGTTGTTTTGTAATTTTGAGTTGTTGATGTAATTTTTTATGTAATATTGAATTTTGTATTTGTATTTTGTATGATGGATGTAATAAAAAAAAAGAACAAAAAAAAAAAAGAAAAGAAAAGAAGAAAAGAAAAGAAAATAATAATAATAAAGGGGATGTGTGTGTTGGTGTATTTTTATTTATTTATTTTGAATTCGAATTTGTATTTGTATTGTGGATGTAAAAGAAAAGAAAAAAGAAAAGAAATGAAAATAGTGAATGTGTGTGTTTGTATTTTGTTTTACTTATTTGTATATATATATATATATATACATATATATATATATATATATTTTTAGGATAAAATTGCAAATATATTAAAGAAGAATTTAATATTTTGATCGGATCACGATTAAGAATTATTAACTTATACGTAAGTGATATTTCTAATTTCCGAAGAAAAGACAATTATTAAAACTTCTTTAACACGTCAAAGCCACGAAGCAGCTTACCTCAGGTAGGGTGCGTTAGGGGTGCTGATACCTTCCCTAACCACAACCAGTCCCTTACCCGCGAGTCTCTGACAAGACCAGTACATCAGGTTTCCTAGTAGCCCTCAATAAATTACTAGGTGGCGACTCCAACGAACCAAATTCAAGAAAACAACAACGAGACTTAAATCGCCAGCCGATGCCGCGCGTTGATTTTTTTTGGGGTGCGACAGAATGGCGACTCCACTGGGGAAGGTATTTTTTCGATTATTGGACTAAGCTTTGTGCATTTGATGTGTTTAAGTTTTTGCATTTTTATCTTTTTGGTTAATATTTATTTCCATGCATTTTATAGAATTGTCTCATGCATCACTTGTATTTATTTTTAAAAGCACACACAAGCTTCTAGGTTAGGTGGGGAACTAGCGATCTGCCCTAAGACTATTGGTCAGGGTTCAGATGCGTGAAACACCCAACTCATATCTGAGTGTCTGCTTGGTAATGGTGGGTATACGTGCCTTACCCATTCTTTGCAACGCCCCCATACTGTCTTTACGAAGAACGTCACTGGGCGGATATGAGACCCTTTTGAGACCAGATAGAAAACCTACCCATGTTCACATAATGAATAGAACTTGTCCTTAGGTTGTATGTGCTATCATTATTTGCATAAGAGCAAACCCTTCTTGAAGCATCTTGAACTCAAGACTTGTGGGTGACACATTGGTCGTTGCTCCGAAAATTTTCATTGTAGAGTTTGGACAAAAATCACGATTCTTGTCCATCATACAAGAGTTACGACCATATTGTCACCTCTCGAAGGGCGAGTTCATCATATAGATTACATGTTCATACATTAATCATGCATGTACCGGGTTGAAAGGAAGGTCCCCCGCGCAAGCTGTGCTGCACGTGATTGAAAAAAGATGAGGGAAGTGAAGAAAGGTGTCAAATTGGGGCTCATTATCAGATTAAGGTTGAGAGCATCAAAGGTGAAACAACTAGACTCAGATCTGCTCGAACAAGTGTTGAGCATCAAATGGAAAGAGAATGTCTGCACAGTCTTCTGTGGGAACACTGTTTGTTCACATTCAATTGAAGCTGTACCTTTCCTTTTCAGTCATGAACAACAGCAACAACGCCTTCAGTCATCAACTAATGACAACTCTGATTCCTGTCCAGTTGCGCTGTTAAGTATTCATCGCCTCCACATCATCTAATGGAACCAAACGACTACTAACCTCCTGTTCATGGTGCATTAGTCTGCTTTGAAGTTACCCCAATTATGAGCTCAATTCCAGTTCAGCAGCACAAGATGTTGGTCTGAAAAAAGAAAAAAAAACCATGATCAGACACTGAATTTCAACGCGGTAGAGCTCTCTCTGTAGAGATTTATTTGTGGATATGTCAATGGCAAATGCAAAAGGGAATGTATTAATTTCATATGCTTTGAAACTTTTTCCCACCAGTGGCACCAGCAAAACATTGTAGTAGGCAGAAGAGTCAGACCTGGTCTGATAATATTAGCAGTTGTCAAACTTCAATGTGGCAGAGCTCTCTCTACAAAAATCCATTTATGGCTCTGCAAATTAGGAATGCAAGAGGGGATTTACTAATTGCATATGCTACAATTATTTCTCTCATCAGTTTCAGCACGAAGAAACTATAGCAGGTTGAAGAGCCAGACTTGGCTTGAAAAATATGAGCAGACATCAAACTTCAACGTAGCAGAGCTCTCCCGACAGGAATCTGTTTGTGGATCCGCAAATGGGAAATCCAAGAAGGAATACAGTAGTTTCAGATCATTTATGATTTTTCTCCAACAGTGTCAGTATTAAAATGCAAAAGTAGAGAGAAGATACATGCCTAGACTGAAAAATATGAAGAATACTGAAACTTCAACAGAGCAGGACTTCCTTTATAGGTGTTTGTTTGCTGCACTGTCAGTGAGAAATTGAAGAGGGGACAAAGGAGTTTTAGATTCATCAGGTGCTCTTCCAATAGAGACAACGTGTGATTCCACACGTCGGTAGTGGCGATACTATAAGTTTCTGGGCGCTGCCAAGATTACCAAGCTGTTAGAAAGTTTTCTAACAATCCTCAACCAACCATAGCAACATTGGAAGATTGAAATAATGTTGTGAGGATTTACCGAAGAATTGAACAAGCTATGAAGAGAAGAAAGATTAAAGGATCTGCCATGGATTCTAGAACAATGATGAGAGGTAAATCAGGAGATGACTTTGACGGTGTGAGCCCTTAATTATGTGGTATAGCCAGGTCTCACGGTAGCATCAATTGCTCAAATATCTTTGCCAAAATGGGACATTCCTCTGCCGTTTAAGTTGTCGACCAGCATCTGCCAGATTCCGGAATTTTGCTTGACTCCGACAAATCCCATGCAACCATCATTTTCTAGGTGGTTTAATCCAAATAAGAGATGTGATGTCATTGGTGGAGTCCTCAACCATTTCAAGTGAACAGTTTCAAGAATTGCAAGAATTGAGTCTGAAAGTTGTTGAGCAAGAGACAAGTGGAGTCGTTGAAGAAGGGTGTCACTGGCTATATTGTTCCCCGAACAACTTCAGAATCACATGTGATCGAAAATGCTTTGCTAAACACAAATATTGCCAGAAAAGCTGATTCGAGAATGGTGATGAATAGTCAATCATATTGTTATGGAATTCTGCATTTTGTTTTGGGATCACATCTCATCCTTCAACGAAACATGCCTTGCTTTTGTCTCTTTGTTGTTTTGAAATCAACAGATGTTTAGCATTTTATTCTGACAAAATATTTTGATCAAACTCCAACATGCGATAAAGGTTAATCAATCCGGAAGATTAGAAGTGTTTTGATTACAGAAATGACTCTATGCTTGAAAATGACATGAGGTGACCAAACAATTTTGAACTCATACCTTTTGAAACTGAACCACACATCATATAGCTAAGTTTTAACAGTATGCATAATGACATGTAGTGGATTCGGTAGTCATGGACTCGTGAATCATGATTCTTACAAGTCCCAATCATTACACTGGATGAGGTCAAAATCTATCGGTTTTAATCGACCTTGCTTGAAATGAGAAAAGGCCATCTTTGATATCCCTTCACTTTCTAAAGATTATATCCCTTGCAGTCCCATTTTGAGCCTAGTAAAATATTTTCTTTCAAAAAAGAAACCCTGACTAGGATCACACCCCACACTGGGGGAAAATGAGAGATATTTTGGGAGACATTGATATAATTAATGGATAAAGGGGAAGGCTTAGAACAGAGGTCCAATGATTGAGAGAGAGTTAAAAGAAAACACATAGACTGGGGGCATATAAGAAAATTTTGAGGAAGGCTCTGAAAAAAAAAAAAAAAAAAAAAAGAGGAAGTTGGAATTGCCTTCACTTAAATACAAGTCAAAGATAAAGGAAGGAAAATACCTATCAAGTCTAGAAAGAGCAAAGAAATTTCAATCAAGGAAAGGTACAACAAAGGTCAATACCAGAAAAAAGACTAAGCTATAAGCGTTGACTTTTGGTATCCATTATAAAGCCTACGATGTTATCAGATGATTAAGGTTGGTTATTCATCAAGGAAAGGTGGATTTGCATTATAACTTATGTTAAGAAAAGTCTGAACTTTGAGGTTAACAAGGTTATATGTCGTTTCCTCTACAAAGACAACAATATAAAAGAGTTGATGAATAGTTGATGTTGATCCTAGGTCTTTGAAACCCTCAAACACCTTTCGAGCCTTTGAAATTCCTTTCTTTCATAGCCATGAACCATAGCCTGCATTACGTACTTTTAAAAGCTCTTTTTAATCAAGCAAGCAATTTGAACTGATAAATTGCGCTCTCAAAACTTGAAGAGTTTTTCCATAAGGGTCGTGACTTCATGAATTAAGTTATTGGTTATTAGGCATGCTGGTAAAATAAGCTATAAGAAGAGAAACGACCTTTCTTGATAAAGCCTGAGCAGCTTGTTTTTTCATAAAAATGTCACCTTATCACAGACCATCAAAAGATATACCCAAAATCAGAGTTTAAAATTGATACAAAGAACCATGGAAAAAGCCATTTTTAATCCTACATTGGGTCAATTTCTGTTTTCAAAATGCATGACAATCAAAGGACTATATATTTCGAATAAAATGTGTTGGGCCTTTGATCAAAAAGCTTGATTTTCAAAAGATTTTCAAAAAAAGACATCTCTGATTTCATTTCAACAAATTAGACTTTGAATAGACATGATCTTTGAAATATGAGAGTTGATTCCAGAACAAGGAAGATTATCAAACACAGAAGAACATTGATTAAGTATGCAAAATCGTTGATAGAAATGACATTGAAGTCCTCGACACTCCTTGAAAAGTTGAGCAGCTGGGGGGCAATATAGTAGACCTTGAAAAGGAAAAACAAGCAGTGCTCAGATCAGCTATGAGGCAATGTTTAAATGATGAATCAGTGAACTGAAGACAATGATGTCAAAGACAGATAATCAATGATCGAGCACACTCGGATCATACTGGGGGCAATGTCATTCCAAAATGGCCCATGCTTTAGTGAATCCTGCCGGCAATGGAGAAACAAAAACGTACCTGAAGGGCACTTTCCTATCATCATTTTTTGAAACATGGCTCGCGATTGATGAGGAATACACAGATGAATGTAATTGAATGGAGAAAAGATGCATACCACCAAGACTGACTGTGGAACAATGCTGCACTTAAAGGACAATCTCATATTGTCATTCTTTGAAACATGGTTATAGACAGATGTTATCACACAACTGCACTGAATGAATGTCAGAAAGGCACCCACCTCGAAGACTGATTGTGGGACATCTATTCTGAAGCTTAAATGCACACTTCACCGCATGAATATGGGTGATAACATGAACATCATTGATGATGCCAAAGCAGGTATTTTCACGATCTGATTTGACAAGCTAAGAGGAATCCATAGAGAAATACATCGTGCTTACAATAATGAGCTGTTTACTGCAAAGCATGAGATACATGTCTGGATGGCTTGGTAGTTCCATGAAGGCTGGTGACCATACATACTTGAATGGTGTTTCAACCGAAGGCAAGTTCATGACTGATTAACAAACGTGATGGGTGTTGGCATGATGCACACAATCAATCAGAGAATAATTTCTCAGAAGAAGCCAGGATAGAAAATCTCTCATGATGAATCAAGCAGTACTACACTTGGGGGCAGGGTCAAGCTTCATGAACGATGCAAGCAGTAATTATCAAAGACTGCCCGGGGTGGGCACTGCATTTACAGCTGAGTGGATGGCTAGCACATGAATGAGCCAATGCATCGAAAGAATAAAGAAAGCTTTGGGATACAAACAAGGGCACCCTATGACGATGGAGCATCAAAGAGGGGGGACCTATTATTTCAAATCAGGTAAGGATGCATGCATATCATCTAACCTCAAAAAAAAAAACAAAAAAAAAAAAAAACAATTTGCACATATTTTTGAATTGTTACAGGAAAACCCTTAATGAGGTCCAGTAGGATGGTGGAAAGAGAAAGAAGCATTGTGGTGATGATAATAAAGAATCGGTTTTGATCATGGAATAAAAGGACGATGGGATGAACCCTACCATTAGGAAAATCCCAAAGAAATGAATAGATCAACCTTGCAACCGGGAAGCCTCGAGTTTTCAACCCTTGCAGTCAGGAAACACCGAGTTTTCAAACCCCATGATCGGGAATTATCAGGAAGCACCAAGTTTTCCAGCCTTTTCTTCTGTCATCCCCTCGGGACTTCGCCAGGTAAGTCCTATTTTTCACACTTGTCATATCACATTTTTTCCATCTGGGTAGGTCGTCCATCATAATAAGACCGTTCATCATTTTTTTTTTCCATCTGGGTAGGTCACCCATTACAATGAGACCACATTTTACATTTTTTCCATCTGGGTAGGTCACCCATTACAATGAGACCACACTTCACATTCTTTCTATTTGGGTAGGTCGCCCATCACAACGAGACCACTTCGTCATTTTTTTCCATCTGGGTAGGTCACCTATTACAATGAGACCGCACTTCATATTTTTTCCACATGGGTAGGTCACCCATTACAATGAGATCGCACTTCACATTTTTTCCATCTGGGTTCGTCACCCATACAATGAGACCATCATTTTTCTGGGGGTTCGTCACCCATACAATGAGACCATCATTTTTCTGGGGTTCGTCACCCGTACAATGAGACCATCATATTTCTGGGGTTCGTCACCCGTACAATGAGACCATCATATTTCTGGGGTTCGTCACCCATACAATGAGACCATCATATTTCTGGGGTTCGTCACCCATACAATGAGACCATCATATTTCTAGGGTTCGTCACCCGTACAATGAGACCAGCACTAGGGTTCGTCACCCGTACAATGAGACCACCAGCACTAGGGTTCGTCACCCGTACAATGAGACCAGCATTTTTCTAGGGTTCGTCACCCGTACAATGAGACCAGCACTAGGGTTCGTCACCCGTACAATGAGACCAGCACTAGGGTTCGTCACCCGTACAATGAGACCAGCAGCACTAGGGTTCGTCACCCGTACAATGAGACCAGCAGCACTAGGGTTCGTCACCCGTACAATGAGACCAGCATTTTTTCGAGGGTTAGTCACCCGTACAATGAGAGTTGAATGAGGTCGCCAGATGGGATCTCATGTAACTTTGGTTAAAGGGAATCGCCAGATGGGATTTCAGGTTAACCGAGTTACACATATTTTCGTTCCAGTTGAATGAGGTCGCCAGATGGGATCTCAGGTAAACCCAATGTGTGGGCAGGTCGCCCGTGAAAATAGACTATTGGGAGAGTGTGGGTCGGTCGCCCGTGAAAATAGACTTGAGTGAGTATGTGTGGGCAGGTCGCCCGTGAAAATAGACTAGAGTGAGTATGCGTGGGCAGGTCGCCCGTGAAAATAGATCAGTGTGAGTGTGTGGGCAGGTTTCCCAAGATAATGAAATCATTTTCCTTTTGTTTTCTTTACAAAGCTTACTATGCAAAATTTTGAGGATTTTCGCTTCGTAAGCATTGTAAAGAGGGGGCATCTGTTGCTACCCAATTTTTGACCCATGTTTTTGAGATATTTTCAAAAAAATCTAAAAAATAGAGAAAAACAATGAAAAGCAAAAAAATATGTTTGTTAATATATTTTTGTCATTTTAGCATTTTCAACGTCGTCTAAAAAAGAATTTAAATTGTTAAAAGATTTTCAAATGCGTTCGACTCTTCACGCGTCATTTTTAAAATCATTGATTTTCCGCATTTGAGTCGACGTTGATATTGCTCGTTTTTAAAAATACAAAAAAATAAAAAAAATCAAAATTTACAAAAAGAAAGAAGTTGAGGGACCAAGTCGAAAAACCTAGCAATATTTTTGCCTATAAATACCATGCTAAACTGATTTTTAAGAGGAGGACAATTTTGACATTCAGAAAAAATACCAAAACCCTAAAACCCAACTCTTTCTAGCCACTAAAAAAAGGGGGCCGACGGCGCCTCCCTCCTGGTTTTAAATTTTTTTTCCTAGTGTTCTTCTCTTGAAAACCAGCCGCCGGCCCCCACGTTAAATTCTTTTTTTTCTCCTTCTCAGCCGACCTCATCTTCTCCTGTAGCCTCTCCATCCTCCCCCGCCCATCTCATTTTTTTCTTCTTCCTCACAAAGAACCGGCCAAACAGCCCCTCCACCATTTGATTTTTCAGTTTTTTTTCTTCTTCCACCCGAACCAGCCTCCCTTCCCCATCGTTCCTCCATATCACTTTCTTCTTCCCTCACCACTGAGCCCATCCGTGACTGGCGATCCACACCTTCTTCTTCCTCATCGATCTGTCCCCTCCAGCCCGCAGACCAGCGGCTAGACCGGCGTCCACCGAGCCCCAAGCATCCAGCAGAAGCGTCTCCTTCGTCATCAGCAACGGCTGCTCCTCCTTCGGTTTCCATCTTTCCCGATCTCTCACAGCCTACCCGGCTGATCCATCAACGCCGAAGCCTCTCCCTCAGCAACCTCTTCTTCGACGGTTCCTTCAACAACCGGTTCTCCTCCAACTCAAACCCGTGTAGCAGATCCGGACCGAGATCCAGCCACCACCAGCGCCGACGATGCCCAACAACCCGATGTGCTACAGGGATGAAATCTCGGGCAACGAGCCGTGACCAACCCGAAAGAAGACGATCTGAAGATGAAGAGGAAGGAGCATATCGGAGAAGAAATAAAGAACAAAAAAAAATCAGATCCGAAAAAATAAAAAACAGACAAAGAAATAAAAGCTTAAAATCGACTGTTTGTGCGTTTGTTTTTGTTATAGATGATGTGGTTTCTTACCGTCTGCGGGGAGGGAAAAGGAGGAAGAAGCAGAATCCGACCAGCCGTTTTTTTCCGGCGTTCTCGCGGCGGCGCGTGAACCCACGCGCCGCCGCTGTCCAAGCACTGTTCACGCGCCTAGCAGCTGTCCCAGCACTGTTCAGGCAGACCCAGAAGGCTTTTCAGATTTGTGTTTTTTTTTTAATTTTAGGGTTGTTTTGTAATTTTGAGTTGTTGATGTAATTTTTTATGTAATATTGAATTTTGTATTTGTATTTTGTATGATGGATGTAATAAAAAAAAAGAACAAAAAAAAAGAAAAGAAAATAATAATAAAAAAGGGGATGTGTGTGTTGGTGTATTTTTATTTATTTATTTTGAATTCGAATTTGTATTTGTATTGTGGATGTAAAAGAAAAGAAAAAAGAAAAGAAATGAAAATAGTGAATGTGTGTGTTTGTATTTTGTTTTACTTATTTGTATATATATATATATATATATATATATATATATATATATATATACATATATATATATATATATATTTTTAGGATAAAATTGCAAATATATTAAAGAAGAATTTAATATTTTGATCAGATCACGGTTAAGAATTATTAACTTATACGTAAGTGATATTTCTAATTTCCGAAGAAAAGACAATTATTAAAACTTCTTTAACACGTCAAAGCCACGAAGCAGCTTACCTCAGGTAGGGTGCGTTAGGGGTGCTGATACCTTCTCTAACCACAACCAGTCCCTTACCCGCGAGTCTCTGACAAGACCAGTACATCAGGTTTCCTAGTAGCCCTCAATAAATTACTAGGTGGCGACTCCAACGAACCAAATTCAAGAAAACAACAACGAGACTTAAATCGCCAGCCGATGCCGCGCGTTGATTTTTTTTGGGGTGCGACAAGGGTTTTGTTTAAGTAAATTTGAGGTTTGGTTAAAGTATCCAACCCTAACTTCTAAACTATCTTAACTCAAAATTAATCTCAAATCTTAACTTTAAATTAACCATAAACAAAATCTCTAAACTATTTTAACCCCTTCTTTTTAAGAACTTGTTATTTCTCAAATATGTTTTCAATATGTTTATGAAATTGTTTAAAAATATTTTAAAAAAACGTACCTCTTAAATTTAAAGAATTGTTTTTTGTAATATTTTTAAATATTATAATGATCATTGTAACATTTTAAAAAATGATTTTATAATTTATAATTCTTAAGATTTTAAACGCTACCATCATGAGAGACCTGAAGGTCAAGATATTGTTGCCTTTTGTTTTCTTTACAGGTCAAGATATCAGCTTTTGATCGTGGTTGTAGCAGGGACAAATGGGTAATAAAGGACTGAGAAATACAGGTCCTCGATCGCACCTATTTGTTAGATCAGCGCTAGCATCACATTCCGACGCGGATAATTTTTCTTTTTTGAGAATTATTTTCTCTGTGAAGAAATTCTTCAAAACAAAATGATAAACGAAATTATCAAAATCATAAACAATCATTTTGTTTTTCTATAAATAGTGATTCAGATTTTTAGGGGTCAATTTTAAAATAATTACTTTATAATAAATACACCCAATTATTAAAAAAAATATTCAAGGTCAAGCAGCAGCCATTTAGGAACCCTTGGGATATTCTTCAAAAGAAAATGTTAAACGATATATAAATGTTTACGGTCAAGCAGCAGCCATAAAGGAACCCTTGGGGTATCAAAGTCTGGTCTTCATTTGCTTCAAATGAAAATGTATTTTTATTTATACGACATAGTTGTCAAACATTCTCATCCGTAAAAGATCAGGGTGATTAAATTATTATATCAATACGTGAAATACTAGATCAGTCTAGACAATTGTTTTTATCAAACAATATTTTATTTTTATTTTTATTTTATTTTTATTTTTTTTATTTTTTCTTGCTTAGAATATTATGTGTATAGCCATTTGTTTTAATGTTTGTTTAGTATTGTGATATAAAATATTTTAAAAAAAGATTTTTTTATTTAAAAATGTGTTAAAAATATAAAATATATTTTATTTTATTTTTAATATTAAAATAAAAAAATACTAAAAAAACTTAAATTTATTCCTTTCCAAATACATTTTTTTTAATTATTTACGTGGATATTTAGATTAATTTACACACATCACGATTAATTTAACGGCTCACTAAATATCCTATAAATTTAATAAGCATATAAGGCAGGATGACAGGCATATTTCATACGTTGTCCAAGCTGTAGGTCAACAGGACAAAGAGATAAAGATAATATTGTCAATAGCCTCGTCGCGTCTTTTATCCAAAGGAGATTTTAATTTCGACAAAGAGGAGAGGTAGACCACAAATTAAAGAAAAGCTTAATTAATCTTGAAGTGTTAGTCGGATTTTAAAATTGATATTTAGAAATTATTAATTTGAATTTTATAAATTTTAAAATTATTAAAAATTTATATAATTATTAATTTTAGAACTGATTAATTAAATTATACACAAATGTATCTTTATATCTATATTAATAAATAAAAAAATAATTAAGTGAGGAATAAATTAAACATCTATCGGCCCAACATATTTTTTTTTTAATTTGAAAACTAAAACGAAAGTTTTAACTCAAACATTATCATTTATAGCTTCTTTTATATATATGTGTGTATATATATATTGTAAAAAAAATTTAATTAATATTATTTTATTATTTTCAGATAAAATATGTTCATATCAAAAATAATTTTTAAAAATAAAAAATTAATAACTTTTTGTAAAGATATACCCAAGAGTCTTGGGTTTGACTATAACACATGACCTAAGAGTAATATTAATAATAACATTAAACTTGTATGACCCAAATTTAAATGAGTCTAGCTGCAACACCGGATCCAAGAATATTGGATGTGGGTCTAGCTATAAGGTCGTGTCATAAAAATGTGATAATTAAATAGATTCATTAAAAAGAAAAAAAAACAAAGAAAAAAACCAACAAGAAAAAAAAACTAATGAAGAAAAAGAAAAAATTTTTGAATTAATTGGGTTAACTCTTTAAACCAGGTTATCCCGTAAAACCTGGAATTCACGCCATGAAAGTTTGATAACTAAATAGGAAAAAAAAATTGACGGGTTTACCCAGAATTAACTGGGTTAACCCATCAAACCAAGTTAACTCGTCAAGCCTAGGATACGTGTCATGAAAGTCTAATAATTAAATAAAAAAAAATTAACATTAACAAACTAAACTAATTGAAAAAAATTAATTAAAAAAAATCCGGATTAACTCGTCAAACCAGGTTAACCCATCAAACACAGGATCCGTATTATGAAAATCTAATAATTAAATAAAAAAAATTTAACATTATTAAACTAAATCAAACAAAAAAAATTTATTAAAAAAACAAAAAAATGAAAAAAAAAAGTTATATAATATAATTATAATATAATAATATATTAATAAGTGAAAGGCGTGGGGAAGCTACAGTGCTTTCCCCACGCCTTTTAATAATATTGTTAATAATTGTGCGATTGGTGTTGCTCAGCTTTTGTTTTTTCCTTCTTTTTGGAGCTAAAACTGAATGTACACACATATTGTATACTTATTCGACAGAAAACATTACAATTTCACACTTAAATTCACTATATTTATGTTCGGATCAAAGATTTTTAACGAGTTATATAATGAAATGTAAATTCTCTACCTCTTCGAAAAGCTAGTAGCAAGACTAAAATTTTAGATTTTAGATTGAACTATTTTGTATGTCTATTTCTTTTAATATAGACACTAGACAATCGATGATGTTTGGAAAATTCTAGTCTAGAATAAGATTTATATATTGAATAATGAATTAATTTTTTAATTCTTGTAATTTGATTTTTTTAGCTAAAATTTTAGATTTTAGCTAAGTTTTTTTTTTTTTTTAAGCTAAAAATAGATATACATATATTGTGTATACTTATTCGACAAAAAAACATTACAATTATATACTTATATTGACTATATTTATGTTCAGATGAAAGATTTTTAAAGGGTTAATAAGAAGTAAATTTTCTACCTCTCTGGAGAAGTAGTAGCAAGACTAAAATTTTATATTTTAGATTGAACTAGTTTACATGGGCGCATTTTTTATTGAGAAAAATACTTTTAAATACAAAATTAAATATACAAGGAATTTGGGTGAATTTTTTTACATTGTTATTAAAGTTATTAGACATCCTAACATGGTTGTTTTGATTTTTTTTCCATCAAAAAATAAAATTTTTTATTAATATAATTTTTATTTATCTTAGTGAACACAAATTTTTTTTCATTTGAATCATTGTTCATGTTAAAAAAATATATTTTATAATTATTAAAGTAATTTTTAAAAAAATATATCAAAAATACTATATCATTATTTTACGAGTGATTGAAAGCTGAAAATATTATAAATATAAATATAAATATTATAAATATAATAAAATCATGTTATAAATATATTTAAAAAATTAAAGAATAAAAAAAAAGATATGAATTGAATTTTCATGAACCATTATTTTTAAATCAGATATATAATAATTGCCAAAGAAAAATAGTGAAGTTAAAATAAAAATTTATAATAATATTTAAGAATCGTGTAATAATAATATTTAAAGCATGTATATTTTCAGGTTAGTTCCATAGTTATTAAACCCGGACCGGCCCGGCCCGGCGCGTCGATCCGGGACCCGGTTGACCTGGTGGCTGGACCGGTTTGGGTTTGTTAAAAGATTAGCTAATGCAATGACCCGGCAAACCCCGGTCGACCCATGACCCGAGTGACCCAGGCAAACTCGGACGAGACCCGGTGTTTTTTTTTTTTCCTTTTCAAATGTGGTTTCTGTGTAGACTTGGGAAGAAGAAGGTTTTGGCCAAACGGCAAGGGGATGACTGAGAGGGGGATGAGGGAAGTTGTGGCCGGGCATATCTGCAGTTTCAGGGACGCCATTTATAGTTCTCCCCAATTTACCACAAACCTTAAAATCTCATATACAAGAGCTAATCTTGTGCAAGTGAAAGATAATGAACCCTAAAAGTGCAGCAATGATGAAGAACATAGCAAATAGAAAAACTCATATCAAGAAAGTGTTTTGATAGCACAAACCAGTGAAACCGGCTAAAGAAACGACCATGATTGAGATCCCAATTAATATCAATGGCCACTCTAAGAATTTCAAATAATCTGTATGGCTTTATGCTTAGCTATTTCTCTGTTTCTCTCTCCCTATCTGTAACAAGCATTTCAGATCTTTTTATGCTCTGTCTTTCTTTTTTTTTTTATTGTTAATTTTTGGGATGACTAATTACAACTTACAAGTGAAAGAGAGCATTAAAAGCAATAAAGGTAAAGACATAACATGTGCAAGTGTGATATTTTACTTTATTTGAAGGGATGACTCATACATAATTAAATATTCTATATATGTACGGGTTGACCCATAAAACCCGGAACTCGATCTCTTAACCGGGTTTATTTCTGGATTGGATTTCATAACTATGGTTAGTTCTCAAGCTCGATCTGACAACTATAGTTGACACCGAGGCAAGCTTGTGGTCCTTGAAACCCGGAAAAAAGAAAAAAGAAAAAACTTTCATACAGGGCCAAAAAAGCCTTACTTCTTTTCTAGCCCTTTACTTGAAAATTCAGGGCCTGATTTAAACCCCGCAAGTATTGGAGACGTAACAAGCCCGTCTAGTTTCAGGGCCCATTACCCAAAAACTATTAATTATTTAACCTTACAAGGGCATAAGAAATTAGCAGTCTCTGTCTTGCTCACAAAGTAAAGCTCTCAAGAATAATTTGTGTTTGGCCGGAGAGAAAATAATCCCGAAAGCGAAAAAGGAAATGTCAGGTATGGAGAGACTGCAAAGAATGTTTGCAGGTGCAGGAGGTGCGTTGGGCCATCCACCACCAGATTCTCCAACACTTGATTCCTCTGAGCAGGTCTACATCTCCTCTCTTGCCCTCCTCAAAATGCTTAAACACGGTACGTTTTTTTTCCAAATCCAAATCCAAATCCAAATCCAAAACCTATAGATATAGCATATTTCAGTTTTAGGGTTTAGTTGTTGGTTCTGTGTTGATTTGAATTTGAACCTAGAGTGTAGGGTTTTGGATCTGAAATGAATTTGGGGTTTGCGGTGTTCTTGTTGAATATTTGAGGAGTTGTTGAGAATTGGGTTTTTGTGTGGATGTGGATATAGGTAGAGCGGGGGTACCGATGGAAGTTATGGGTCTGATGCTTGGAGAGTTTGTGGATGAATATACAGTTCGTGTTGTTGATGTATTCGCAATGCCACAAAGTGGTACTGGTGTGAGTGTTGAAGCTGTTGATCATGTGTTTCAGACTAATATGATTGACATGCTTAAACAGACTGGAAGGTATTATTTCTTTTTCCTGTCGATTTGATTTAGATGAAATTGTGTGGTTATTTTTTGATATATTTTTTTGTTGTTTGGTGTTGCAGGCCGGAGATGGTTGTGGGGTGGTACCATTCACATCCTGGATTTGGCTGTTGGCTTTCCGGTGTTGATATAAATACCCAGCAGGTTTTGCTTTATGTTTATGCTTATAGACATAGCATTGTTATTCTTAATGCTTAGTGTCATTAGTGAACTTTACATTGATTTTACACTGTCCGAAAATGGATTGTTAGATTTAGCCATTCAGTGATTATGATTCGTTTACTTGTGGGTGTCCGGGCTTGCGAGTAGGGAATAGGATAACTGTACCTTATGATTTTGTGAACTGTCATTTGAAAAGAGAAAAAAAGTACTGCCTAAAACAGGACAGCTTGATTACAAAAGTCCATTGTGAACTGTGACCACATGGGTTAGTAAAAAAACCTTAGGAAATTGTGGATGATGCTGCTTGACATGGATATAAGAAGCTTGTTGATAAGAAATGACTGGGGACTCTTGTTTTGCGGAGTGCCTTGGTGACCTGAAGATTGATTATTCTTCAAATGTGTAACCTTTTCTTTGTTTGTCCTAACCAATATGATTGCCCCCCTGTTTGGGATTTGAACCTCAAACCTCCAAATGTTGATAAAATGCTTGCTTTGCCATCTCATCTAACAATCTCTCACAATTTTAGCATTTTTAAGTAGATGCTAAAAATCATAATGCCCTCCCCTGTGTTTTCTTCCAATCTTTTATGGATATATACATGTCCAATTTTGCCACAAGTTGTATCAGAACAAAATTCAGGTGCTGTTCTTTCAGAATGCTCCTTGTCTGCTTATATAATTTTGATTCAATTCAGTTTTGCCACAATGCTAAGACTGTGTTAGTGGAGGCAAGGGTTTTTAACGAATATGGCTTTTA
The DNA here is from genome assembly GCA_033617975.1 of Populus alba x Populus glandulosa. NCBI lineage: Eukaryota > Viridiplantae > Streptophyta > Magnoliopsida > Malpighiales > Salicaceae > Populus > Populus alba x Populus glandulosa. The sequence continues at coordinate 1,942,251 of CM066156.1, read as the reverse complement.
GCCAATGCCTTGAAGTTAGTCTTTCTGAACTGGGATGAATTCTTAATTGCAGTATTTTTTTTATATGATTGTTGCTTGTTTCAGTATTGTTGCTGCTTATTGCTGCTATCTGAACTGACTGGTTTATCATCTTTGATATTAACAGAGTTTTGAAGCTCTGAATCAACGTGCTGTGGCAGTGGTCGTGGATCCAATCCAGAGTGTTAAAGGAAAGGTGGTAATTGATGCCTTCCGTTTGATTAACCCACAAACAATGATGCTTGGCCAAGAACCACGGCAGACAACTTCCAATCTTGGGCATCTGAATAAGCCATCTATTCAAGTAAGTGCATAACAAAACTGTTCTTTTTCCACAAGCTTTTTTTCTGTTGCATCAAGATCTGATATGGTTTTTACTTGAAATTTCCAGGCGTTGATCCATGGATTGAATAGACATTATTACTCAATAGCCATTAATTACAGAAAGAATGAACTTGAGGAAAAGATGCTTCTTAACCTTCACAAGAAGAAATGGACAGACGGTTTGACACTTAAGCGGTTTGATACTCATTCAAAAACCAATGAGCAGACTGTTCAGGTGAGCAAGTTTTATGGGAGTTTCTTTAATCTACGTTTTGTTGTTTTTATTGTCTTTTCAATGTGTGGGAGAGGGTGCTCGTGATTTTCATTGTCCTATTGTAAATGATCATGCATCATGAACTCCCCATGTTGGAGGTTAATTCTAGTTGAGGACCATTGCAAGTAATTATGACTAGCATGCCATTACTCATCCAACACTAGTGCATTGCCATTACGTGGATTCATAGCTTGTATTACTCATCCCATTTAGCATTCCATTCCATTACTTATCCAACATTATGGCAATTGCATCCTGATGGGGTAAACCTCTGTTAACTACCGACTTATCATCAGGGCTATGCCATTTGAATGTTTGATTGCCCTTTGAATATTTGTAGTCTGGTAGGTATAAGTTAAATACAGTAATATCCATTTTCTGAGTCCTGTAGGGATTGATCTTGATATGTCTTGAAATCGCAGGAAATGCTGAACTTAGCTATTAAATACAACAAGGCTGTGCAAGAGGAAGATGAGCTGCCACCTGAAAAGCTGGCAATTGCGAACGTGGGAAGGCAAGACGCGAAGAAACACCTTGAAGAACATGTCTCAAACTTAATGTCTTCCAACATAGTTCAGACATTGGGTACTATGCTCGACACAGTTGTGTTCTAGAGCTGGCCTTTCATTTCTCATTCTGTATTCTCTGTTTCAAGTCGAACAATATTGGTTCATAGTGTACTTTTTGGTTTTTGGCCATTTCGTTTTTTGTGATGCTGTACTGGTTGAGTTGTCATTGTGGATTTATGGACAGTTCAATCACTTGAGATCGTGGGGTGCTCCTTCTGGGCCCCTGTTTGCACGCTGCTGTTTTTTTATTTGGTTGTGGAAGTTATCATTAGCAAATCAAACGATGGTCCATTTCTTGGATTGTTCCTAGCTCGAACTCCTGTTAAAAGTTCACTACAGTGTAACGTTGATAAATTAATAGCCTTATTTTTAACCGGTGCTGGCTTTGACTTTGAATCAATGTGCTAAATTAATAATAAGATAATATATTTGAAAAAAAAAAAACACATAGGTTGCACCAGATATATAAATTAATAATCTTTTTATATAATTATATATACACATAATATAACACTAATATTATATATTTTTATATCATTTCTAATTTTGTTTAGTGCATTAAAAAGTTTTAGTGTTATATTTTTTTTTATTGTAAGAGAAAATATATGATATGATCGTTGTTTTTGGATGCATATTTGTACGAGATAGAAACTCCATGTTCTTTGTTGTTTTGATGTTCTCCATAATTTATTATTATTTAATAACTCTAAAGTTATCTAATTTTCTCATTAATGTTTTTCATTTTAAAAAAATATTCAACATCCATTATAGTATGATATTTTATTTTTAAAAAAATACATATAATAATGATAATTAATATTACATAATTTAATGATAATTCATAATCAGTAAATAAATAATATTTGTATAATCACAATACATAATACACATGTAGTGAGTTTAATGCTTTGAAAAAATAAAATAAAAAAATACATTGATAAATTAATTAGACTATGAATTTATAAATTCCCATTGTTTATTGTCCTGCTTATCTTTTCATTGCCCCCAACGGCCAAGATTTTATTTTTCTGACCTTCTTTGTTAAATATAGAAAGAAACCAATTCTTTTCAAATATCTATCAACCATTGGTGCTGCAGCACAAGTGGGGGAGTAATTTATGGCTTTGGTGCTGCGATAAGAGGTCCATTTCAGAAAGACTTTCCTATACTCGTCGTAAGTAAATTGACAGAGCTTCAATGGCAGCCGTGCAATGAAATGCTTTTCTACTAACTGGCTGGCAGGTTGGGCATTATTTGCTTTGTTTATTTGAAGGCGCGATTAAAAGCTCGAGGAAGGTTACAAAAGCACCCAAGCAGGCACTGGTGAAAGCAAACTTTTGAAAACTAGCAATGGAAATCATCATGTGAATCCAAATATAGATTTGTCTTGTTTTACAGCATAAATTAACATAAAGAGTTGTCTTTTTCCACAAGTGAGAGCTCTGCACACGACAGCAGGATCCCTATGTTTGGTTGATGAAAGAAGCCAGACCCTTGAACATGCTCTTTGCATTCTCGCAGTCAGGATTGTGGATATGGAAGACGTGATCCTCTCCTTGTATTTCCATAAACTCGGCGGTTCCTTGCCACTCGCTGCTCACCATTTTGTCATAATACAGCCTTCCTCTATCCCTTAATATGTCTTTCTCCGCAACAATAACAAGCAGTCTTTTACAAGCAAGACTCTCTAGACTTGGGGATCCATCTGCGAGTGGGTTGATTAGAGGATCATCGCATCCTTTCTCCGATGGACATACCAGTAACCACCAGTTGTCCACCATTGATTTCCTCGCCTGATCTGTTACCTCCACGCCAATTGGATCTTTCCCCCAAAAATAAGGAAAGATCATAGCGATGGCTTGAATGTTTATCTGATGACGCAGTTCACAGTCCTTAAGTTTCAATGCGAAGTGATGTGCCATGTTAGCACCACAGCTATCTCCTGCCAAGAACACCCGTCCAAAGTCGACGCAATCGTGAAGCCATGCCTCGCTGCCACCATCTTCCTTGGCATGGGCAGCCACCCACTGAAGCGCAGCCCAAGAGTCATCATATGCTGCTGGGAGAGGATTCTCTGGGGCTATCCTATAGTCAACTGAAACAAGAACGATGTTAGCCTCAGCGACTAGCCTGTTGAGGCTGTTGTGGTACTTGGGATCAGCAGCTGATGAAATGAAAAAGCCTCCACCGTGATAGTAGATCACGAGAGGAAGCTTCCGGTTGCCTTTTGCTGAATTGGGACGGTAGAGCCTGGCTGAGACACCAGTTTCTGGTACGATCACCGTGTCTTTAGACAAAACTCCGGTTTCAGGATCTAAGCCAGCATGAGAAACTTCTGTCCCTGCTAGTCTCTCGATGGTTCCATCTTTGTACACCCTAAGGAAAGGAAAAACGTCTCGAGCTATTTCTTTGCTCTGATCCATCTGAAAGCAAGAGAGAGAGAATGGATGCACTAAAGGAGAGCTTCTAATACCAAAAGACAGTGATGATTTTGACAGAGAGAATGGAGTCTGTTTATATCTGCAAAAGCTGGGACTTGACGTTGCCATGGATCACGGTGACGTGCCTTTTTCTACAGATGAACAAAAAATTCATATTGCATTAATAATTAAGTCACACATGGGGAAGCCAGCAGGATTCGTTGACTTATATATATATATATATATATATATATATATATATAAAAGCAAGTGTAGTTGTAGTTAAGTATATATATATATATAAAAGCAAGTGTAGTTGTAGTTAAGTATATATATATATATAAAAGCAAGTGTAGTTGTAGTTAAGTTGTCATTGACTCGCGAATAAATTCGGTGCTGGGGTGGTAGGTGACTAGGTGGCTAGTTGAATAGACATTACATCTGTCATGCCAACAGCGTAACTCAATGACTTGTGAGTTTATTCTCTGATTTGAACTCGTTTCATTTTAAACTATTTTTTTTATTTTTACTTATCAAATTTAGACTAATGCCATTACTAAAGATGGGATCTCCCTTTTCATCTTCTAATTTTTTTCCTACTAATATTTTATTTTATTCTTCCACCACCTCACTTACAATTTCAGCCTAGTTGTTAAAAGTTATTTTTTTGACATAACATAAAAAAAATATAATATAAACTCGGATTATAAAATCTTAAAATTATAAGTACTTTTTTTAATTAATTATATACTGATAATTTTATTAAATAAATTAAATTACATTAAAATTAGATAAAATGAGTCCACAATATTATAATTAATGAGTGATTTAAATAAAATGAGAAATGTAAATAATATGAATCGATAAATTAATGACATGGAGAATTAAAAAGTCTCAGAACAAAATTTCTCAATACAAGAAAATCATTAAATAATAAGAAGTTCACACAAACCCGGTGACAACTTGATTGTTCCCATCATAATAAATTATAATGGATCCTTTTTGGATTGCAAGCTAATGAGACTAGACTAATAATTAACCAATATAAATTCAATAATAAAATAAACCCCTAAATAATGTCTAATATGCCATAAAAAATCAAATTAAAAATAATTTATTAAAATAAAAATAAAATTTTTTTGTTAAAATTCCTCCATATAGCTCGAATCTTCAATTTTCGTATATTCTTAGTAGATTTGATTGTTGATTTAAAACATGTTGTTTTCCATCGACTAGATGCATTACTGAGCTTACGATATGTGATTACAAAGTTTCAAATGTCTAGTTTTCAACCCAACTTTAATTATGGTAAAATTCTATTGGTAACTTTAGATATGTCACAATCAGTACATGACTGTTTACTTTTACATATCTAACAAGATTTGTTTGCTAACTCTGACACTCTAAAATATTATGTTCCCGAACTTCATTTGACTTGAACATTTACAACAATATATTTTTATATATCTAATATTTCTCAGTAAAATTTTAGGTTTATCCAATGTCAGGTTTTAAATACATGTCCAATCTCGCAAAACTGACCAACAAATATTTTAAGGCCAAATTTAAACCTGACTTGGTTCATATCATAAATTTAGTAAACTAGTAAAATTGGACCGAGTTTACTGATTTTACTGATTTTGTTAAATCTAATTTTATTGGTTTTCAAGTTTTTAGTCCGATTTTGCACGTTAGATACATATTAACTAATACAATCGTGATTTCAGCAACAATAATTTCAGCTATTTTTTTGTTAAAAATTAATTTTAAAAAATAAAAATAAAATTATTTTAATGTATTTCTAAATAAAAAACACTTTAAAAAACAATATCTATCATACTCCGAGCACATTAGCTTGATTTGTTTATGTGATGCATCATGTAAGTGGACTGCACAAATAAATAGACGTTGTATGTTCAGTATCTAATGCATAATACTTTTTAAAAGTGTTTTTTAATTAAAAATACATTAAAATAATATATATTTTTTTGTTATTTATATATTTATTATTCTAACACATCAAAATTATCTAAAACCATCCAAAAAAACATTAATTTAACATTAAAAAAAATTAAAACACAAAAACAAAAATTCATTAAATATCAGCAGTACTGTTTTTGCCTTGACTTGTGTATTAGTTTTATGATCCTGTTGATTAAACAAGGCAACCAGATACTTTGTCAACAGAATTGTTTTTGTTTTCTTTAAACAGCATGAGTTAATTTATCCAACCACTAGACAAGGACAACCTGACCCTCTGTTACCTTCACGACTATAATCTTTAATTTTATTCGGTCAAACAGTATTATAAATCGGCCGATGATATTTGCCATTTCAAGCATGAAACTGCACTCGGTCGGCTTCCCTCTATTTATTTATTTTACATGTCATTATTTGATAAATATGTTAGTATATGAATAACAAACATTCATTTAAATATTTATTATGTAAGATAAAAAATAAACATCTACTTGAATAAGATTAAAGATTAAACACTCAATTGTGAAAATAATCAAGATCGGACACTCAAAATTGCATCAGACATGTTTTTCCTGGCATATGATGTTTTTTTTCTTTTTCTTTTTCATTTAAGATGCTCGGTTTTTAAAAATTTGTACTATCCACAGACACGTCTTTGACACTTTTTTTTCCTTCCTTTTCCCTTGCTTCAAGAAGCTGCTAACTTCTTTTTTTATGTATTCTGTATTCACGGCATGATATTTTTAATAAAAAATACTTATAATGATTTGAAAAATAAATTTCAATTAAAAGGAAATTATGTCTTCATAATTTTCATGCAATTACATGCAAAGATAAAAAGAACAATTATTCTAAGAAAATTTTGTAAAAAATATATTTTTTATTCTTATTTAATATTCAAAAGAAATGTATTTTTTTAAAAAATATACATGTTAGATTTATATATAATTACCAAGTCATATATCATGCAAGTCACATGTCACATCTAATGGTCGAAACTCGAGAGTCATGTTTTATTAGCATTAATTATCGAGAACAGCTTTTCTCTGACAGGTTGTTTAAAATTGATGATTTACCGATTATTTAGTATTTAGGTAATAGTTAATCATATATTTAGGTTAATATTTCTTTATGAGAGCTTAGGAAAGGTAGTCCGTTTAAATGAGATTTAAAAACTCTCAATCAGTAACTTTAAAAAACAATTGTTATAAATAAATAAAAAATTCTAAAAATAAAAATATTTATTTTTGTTTTGATATGATAAATACTTTGAGAATTAAAATATAAACGCTTTAAAAAAATTTATGAATTATTTAATAGGTGGTTTAGATGGTATTTATAACTCAAACTTTGTTGTTTTGATAGAGTGAAGGATTTGAAGAGTCATTTTTTTTGTGTGGCATTAACGAGGGATAAAAATCTTTTATGCATCATTAAAGAGTGATGGAAATTATTTACACATCATTAATGATATGAAAATATTATAAACTTTGGAGAAATCTTCTACGCACCTATAAATACAAGGAGATAATTATTTCTGACATGAATAGTTCGTGTTAAAAGTTTTACGAATAATTAAACGAAGTCTTATGACCCTAACATGGGTCTATAACCACCATCAGACCAATTAGGCTTGGCGAGTAGCCAAGCCTAGTAGAGGAAGGTCTATCAGCTCGTCAAACTCATGTTTGTTTAGACTCAGCTGACTGAAACCTATGGCGTTAGGTCTGGCAGTTTGCCAATACCACATTTACCTGAGCTCAATACATGATTAAATTCAAGTATATCAGGTCTGAAATCTCATCAAACTCACGCTTACTTGGGCTTAACACGTGGTCGACCCTAAGTATGTTGGGTTTGGCATTTCACTAAGGCCATATTTACTTGGGCTCAGCATATAGCTAACCCCGAGTATGTTGGGTCTGTCATCTCACCAAACTCATACTTACTTGAGCTCAGTGCGTGACTAAGCCCAAGCATATCATATACGACAGCTTGTTAAATCTACGCTTACTTAGGCTCAACACCTGGTCTAATCCAAATGTATAGCTACCAAACTCATGTTTACTTGAGCTCCACACATGGCTAAACCCAAGTTTGTTAGATTTGACACCTCGTTAGACCCACGCTTACTTAGGTTTTGAGCATGGTCGAACTCGAGTATATTGGATTTAACAACTCGCGAGACTCATATTTACTTGCGTTCGCAACGTGGCCGACCCTAATTATGTTGGGTCTGGCAGGTCGACGAAATTGTGTTTACTTGAGTTAAGCACGTGGCCGAAACTTTGTATGTTGGATCTAACAGTTCACCAAACATATGCTTACTTAGGCTCAACACGTAATTGAACCCAAGTATATTAGGTCTAGCAACTCACTATACAAATATTTACCTGGGCTCAACACGTGACCAATTACAAGTATGTTGAGTCTGATAGCTTGATAGAATTGTGCTTACTTAGGCTCTGTAAACGGCTAAACCAAAGTTTATTGGGCCTCGTAGATTACCAAGCTCATGTTTATTTAGGTTCAATACATGGCCAAACCCACGTATAATGGATCTAGCAGCTTATAAAATCTGTTTGTTGGTGGATTAACACCATGTTATTAGACTTTTTAGACAGGTTTCAGATTTTTTTCACAAAGCATCAAAAATATTAATTCATCGTAAACCAATTTTATGCTATAATTGATTTTAATTTTCAAGTAGATTGAATTTATTTGATTTGACAATTAATTTATTTTAAGAAAATATGTTTTAAAATTGTGGAATCTATTTTACTGAGTTAGTGAAAGAAAATCATTTATCCAACTTATGTTCATTTTTGAAAGATTTATTTCTAGCATATAGCACATGGAAGAGAAGGGTGTTAATGAGATTAATTTTAACGAATCAATCTTGAAGCAAATCACACCCTTTTTAGTGCGATTTATAAATCTATAATTTTAAAATTTCTTTTCAAATACTAAAATTGAATAAATGGTGTTGAAATAATTTCATTGCTATTTTCTGTTCACATTTTAAATTTTTTAACATGTAAAAGAATCACCATACCACTACAAGATTTGCCCAAAAAAATTAATTGTTGCAAGTAAAACACGAAATGTTTTTTGGCACTTTGATAACACTGTTTGTTTTTCTCGAACTTCACTTTATTATTTGTTAAAAGTATTTGATTACCAAATAACACGAGTTCATTCAACAGGAAACACAACAAACTAAAATTGAAACACACAAGTCTTTCTGAAAGCTATATAAGCATAAGATCACTCGTATGATCATAACAAAAGCAAGAGCAGGAAGTTCTTCCTCTATCAAAATGGAGGCGCATCCGTCTTATAGAAAGCAGCCAGTACTCTCTGTATCAAATGTTTAGATTTCTCACATTCCAAGTCACGATAATGGAATCCATGGAATTTGAGAAGTGGTGTTGGATTCTGGGACTACCACAATATCTTTCGATGAAACTCCTGTAATGGGACCGGTTGAAGGTGGGATAAAATCTGTGGGTATTAATCTCTCTACATGGCCATCCTTGTGAACTCGGAGAGTCATTGGTAGCTCAAAGACTACTTCTTGTTTGCTGGACTCCATGGAATTTGGAGAGAGATTGAGAGGGAAGCTATGGTTGTTCTCTGTACTTCCTCTTGTCTTCTCTATTCAGTTTCAACCAGCTCCGTCAACAAAAGATGGGACTTTATGTAGCGATGATAGGACATGAAATATGGAATAAAATTATTTTAATCTCTGCTGATCAACTTGCTTCCTTACTGGTAATGGAAGCGCCTTTTTTCTACTGATCAACAGGCAATTCTTGTTGGTCACATACTGGGAAGCCGGCAGGATTGATTCTTAAATATATTTTTTATATAATTTGCAAGCAGGTATATGTAAGCAAAGAGTCGTCAAGATGTGACCGGCTTGTGAATAAAAACGGTGCCCCGGTGGTCTTTGGGCAGTTGCATAGTTATTAAATGTGTCATGCTTATTAGGTTAACTTCGCGGATTAATGATGCAGAGACTGGTTCGAAGTTTTATTTTAAACCCTTTTCTATATATATATAACATGGGTGTCGGAATTAATTTATATGTATGTCAATTAATCTCACGTGTTCTAAAATTAATAATCATAAATTTTTTTAATGATTTTGAAAGAATTTAAACTTTTAATTATTGATCAAATTCAAAGTCTACCATTTAAATTATTTATTTAAATTTATTTATATTAATATAATTAAATATAGATGATATGCATGTTAATTTATGATCTAGTGAGTTGATTAGCAATTTAATTAATTTGAGTTAATTTATAATTTGACTGATATGATTAAACTTAATTAGATTAAAACAACTACCACCTAATTACATTAAAAAAGAAGAAGCTAAGAGCGTGAAAACACTACAATCCAAGACATATGTAACTGTAGATTTGTAACAATGTTTTTATCATGGTGTCCCTCATTTCAAAAATCAATTGACTTGTCGGTGGGATATTATTGTTATTTCCATATACCCAAACCCAATGGCCATTCCGAAATTGGGGCATATTAATCTTTTACTCTTTTTTTTTTTTGCACAATAAAATTATCAAATTAACCTTAGCTATAAAAGACAAGGAATTAGCATTAAGGAGCTTTTTGGTCTTTTGCTTAATTTAAACAAGGTTAAATTGCTTCATTACCCTTCAAATTAGAAAAACTTGCCCCTTGGTTTAGGGGTACTTTTCTCTTTTAAATTTATTTATTTTGTAATTATTATGTTTCATTAGGGGTGATAGGATCATTTGCTAGATAATAAAAATATTTAAGAAAAAAAAACTTGAGACATGTTAACAGTGACGGCTAGTTTCAAGCAACATGTATGGTGTCATCTAATGGTCGAAAGCCTATTTTTAGGTTGGCAACTGAAATATTTCAACGACCTTTCCATGTTTTGATGGCACATATGATTTAGTTACCTCCAGTTTGGCACGTGCGTCTACCTCTTCTTTATTTTTGTGTAGACCTTTAAAGTTTCAAAATAGCTCTTTTGATTATGTTTTTTTTTTAAAAAAATTTGGTTTGTCTATTTGTTTTATATGAAATAATTCATGAAATTTAAAATTCTTTTCAATTTCATCCCGCATGAATTTTTTATATCTCTTATATTTGATTTTTATTATTTTCATTGTTATTTGTTTTATTTAAAATGATTTTAAAAAATATTTTTTTACAATATCACTCGCCTTAAGTTTCTTTTTTCGTATCATTTTTTTTCTTATTTTTTATTGCTATTTTATTACCTAGAATTTTTTAACAATTTCAACTTTTAATATTTAATTGGTATGGTATTTGGCTTTTTGATTTAGTCTAAATCTAGAATTTAACAAATTATAAGTTTGAGAGATTAATCGGGGTTTACAAGGTTTGCTTGGTTTTTTATCCTTTTAATTTTATTTTCTAGAATTTTCTTCCCTTTTTTTTTTTACTTGCTATGAGATTTTTCAGTCGTTTTGAAAATAACACAAGTTACCTTGTTTTTTTTTTTTGTCTTTTTTAAATTTAGTTTTTTAAAAGGAATTTTGTTTTTTTAATTAAACTAAATTAATTGATTTTATCCATAAACATTAAATTGGTTAGATGTTGAGCTTTTTTATTGAAACTTAATTAATAGCAGGTTTGAGAGATTAACTCAAGTTTAAAAGGTTCATCCGTATTTGCTTTATTTTTTTCTCTTTTTAAACTTTTTTTTTTATCCTCCAATATTTATTTTCTTTTATTTCCTCACTTTCTATGAGATTTGTTAGTCATTTTGAAAATGACACAGGTTATGTCAATTTTTTTATAATCTTTGTTGAATTTAGCTTTTTTAAAAAATAAATTTTATTTTTAAATTAAATTAAATTAATTGATTAAGTATAAACATGTGATACCCGCTTCATGAGTTTTTAATTATTTTTCTTAGCTTTTCAAGTTGCTATTATGATAAAAAAATATATTGAGTTACATGAACATTTATTTTTTACATATAAAAAATTAACCAAGACTAGCTAGTCATAACTGCTCTTGATTGCATATGCCGGCTTGCAAATATATATACAAATATATTTAAGAGTTAATTCTGCTGGCTTCCCTATATGTGACTTAATTAATGCAATAAGAATTTCCTTTTGATAGGTAGGAAAAGGCATTTCAAATATTAGCAATGAAGCAAGTTACTCTCTTTAACTCTTAACTGATTATGTTTTAAATTTATATTTTAAAAATTATTAATTCAAGTTTTATAAATTTTAGAGTCACTAAAAGTTTACATAATCGTTAACTTTAGGACTTGTAGGATTAATCGAGTTACGTGCAAGATAACTCGAATACCCATATTAATAATAATAAAATAAAAAACAAGTTGCTCATCAAAAATTAAAATATTTAATAGTTATTTGATACACCTTTCATCACGGGTCAAAGTATATATATATTGATTGAGATAAATGTATATTAAATGGTTACGAGTCTTGTGGTTTAACTCATCAAATTTATATTCCAGATCATAAAATTAATAAAAAAAATTAAAATTTTATTTAACTTCAAGACTTGTAAGATTAGTTGAGGTACATACAAGCTGATCCAAACACCCATATTAATAAAAAAAAACAAGTTGGTTAACAAAAATTAAAATATTTAATAGTTATTTGACACACATTTCATCAAGGATCAAGTTATATTTTTTAAAAAAAAAAAATGGCTTATTCAACATGTTTTTGAATGTAAAGGAATATGGTCTGACTCAACACAATACATTTCAAGACCGCTTCTTTTATATATATATATATATATATTGAGATAAAGATATATTACATGATTATGAGTCTTGTGGTTTAATTCATCAAACTTATAATTCAGATTATAAAATTAATAAAAAAAATTAAAATTTTATTTAACTTCAGGACTTGTAAGATTAATCGAGGTATGTACAAGCTAACTCAAACACTCACATTAATAAAAAAACAAGTTGGTAAACAAAAATTAAAATATTTAATAGTTGTTTGACACACGCTTCATCAAGGGTCGAGGTGTATTTTTTTTTTTTAAATAATGAAGGCTTATTCAACATGTTTTTGAATGTAAAGGAATATGGTTTGACTCAATACAATACATTTCAAGACCGCTTCTTTTTTATATATATCCTTTGGTTGATGCATGCACTTTTATATTTTAGAATTTGTTTTGAATTTTATTTTTATGTATTGTAGACGTGTTATGAAAAGAATTACTCAATGTTAAAATAAATATTAGTTAAGTTTAATTACAAATCAACGTTGAATCAATCAAATCACATATCATCTCATCAACTTATTAGGTTAACTCATAAAATCATATAGGTTTAATTTGAAAGAAGTTTGACAAAAACTTTGAATCTTCTGTCATTAAGGACGTGTTTGGCATTGCGGTTTAAAAGCGCTTTTCAAAAAAATTAAAATTTTTTTTTGTTTTAAATTAATATGTTTTTGATGTTTCTAAATTATTTTGATGTGCTGATCTCAAAAATAATTTTTTAAAAATAAAAAAATATTATTAGCATGTTTTTCTGAGTGAAAAGTACTTTAAAAAGCAACAGCAACCACACTTATAAAACACCCTCTAAGTCATGGAGTTAACCCGAAAAGCATGATATATTACCTAAATACATCTAAAACAACTGATGTATTGTATATGTGTTATGAAAAGAATTACTCAATGTTAAAATAAATATTAGTTAAGTTTAATTACAAATTAACGTTGAATCAATCAAATCACATATCATCTCATCAACTTAGGTTAACTCATAAAATTATATAGGTTTAATTTGAAAGAAGTTTGACAAAAACTTTGAATCCTCTGTCATTAAGAGGGTGTTTAGGAGTGTGGTAGTGGTTGGTTTTCAAATAGCTTTTCGTGTCGAAAAGCATGCCAATAATGTTTTTTTATTTTTTAAAAATCATTTTTGATATCAGCACATTAAAACGATCAAGAAAATACAAACCATATTCAATTTAAAAAAAAAATTGAAATTTTACAAAAAACCATCTGGACCGCAGTACCAAACAGCCTAAAAGTCATGGAGTTAACCCGAAAGGCATGATATATTACCTAAATACATCTAAAACAGCTGGGAAAGTTTATGGAAATAGAAAAATTTATAGCACTTCATTGTTTTTATATATATATATATATATAAACATTTTTTTTTCCTCGAACTTCACTTTATTATATATTAATAGTACTTGATTACCGAATAACATGAATTTATTACAGCTTGAAACACGCTTAGAGAAAACTAATTAGTAATCAACAGAAACTGCAACAACATGACTTTTGCTGAATACAAATCAAGGAGGACACGATATCGCAAATTAATAAGATCATAACAAGAGCAAGAGCAGGAAGTGCTCCCTCTATCGGAACTGAGGCGCATCAATCAGTCTTGTAGAAAGCAGCCAGTCTCTGTATCAACTGTTTAGATTTCTCATTTTCCAGGTCACGATAATGGAATCCATGGTGCTCTCCTTGTGTCTCAAATATCTCAACCACACCCTTCCATCCACTTCTGCCCAATGCCTCGTAATAAAGCCAGCCTCTATCTTTCATCACATCATGCTCGGCCACGCAAACCAGCACCCTCTGACACCCCAGGCCCACCAGGCGTGGTGCACCTTCCGCCACCGGATTAACCCGTGGATCGTCGTTATCCGGGTTAGATGGACAAATAAAGGGCCAAACTCGATCCACGTAGTCTCGATTAATTATAGACTTGTCATCTGGATAATCCGCCTCCGATCCGACAGGCACCGACCCCCAAAAATAAGGGTGTACCAAACCAATCCCAAGAAGCCCAATGCTAAGCCCCGTCTCAGGATTCCCAGCAGCCATAGCCAAATTGTGAGCAATATTAGCCCCAGAACTGTCACCACCCAAAAAAACTCGTTGAAAATGAGCATGGTTATTTAACCAAGGCTCAGGTCCATCTCCATTAGAATGGGAAGCAACCCATTTGAGTGCAGCCATTGAGTCTTCGTATGCAGCTGGGATAGGGTGCTCCGGAGCTTTCCTATAGTCAACAGAAACAGCAACAACATTGGCTTCAGAGACAAGGTGGGTTACAAATTTATGGAGCGGAGTAATGAATGGCGTGTTGATAACAAAGGCTCCTCCGTGGAAATAAACAAGTAGAGCAAGTTTTTTGTTCCGATCTGTGATTTTAGGTAGGAATAGGCGAGCAGTGATGTTGGATTCTGGAACTACTACAATATCTTTCGATGAAACTCCGGTTAAGGGATCGGTTGAAGGTGGGGTAAAATCTGTGGGTATTAATCTCTCTACATGACCATCCTTGTGAACTCGGAGAGTCATTGGCAGCTCAAAGACTACTTGTTTGCTGGACTCCATGGAATTTGGAGAGAGATTGAGAGGGAAGCTATGGTTGTTCTTGAAAACGTGTTTATATAGTAGAGTTGATTATAATTCTGAAAGAGTAGCGTGTTTTAAAAATATTTTTTAAATATTTTTTTTATATGTTTTTAGATTATTTTGATAATATTTTATTATTAAAAATAATTTTTTAAAAATAAAAATATATTTTAAAAAATAATTTCAAACCACACTTACAAACACCCAATAATATAAAATCATTATATGGTTGTTGAGATTTGTTCTCGTCCTCATACGCAGTGGCAGAGACAGAGACAGGAGGCTGATAAAGGCGCCGGCCTTACAGGAAAACTTTTTTAAGCTCTTTTCTTAACCATATTTATAAAAATAATTAAAATTTTGGACCTTTTAATTTTATTTTCTAGCTCCATAATTTAGAGTGTATTTATTAGTGTGTTAGCAGTTATTTTTTAAATATTTTTTTTGTTGAAATATATGTTAATAATATTTTTTTATTTTTTAAAAATTATTTTTAATATCAGCACATCAAAACGATTCAAAAAATACAAATCAAATTTAATTTTAAAAAAAAAAAACAATTTAAATTTAATAAAATACAAGTACAAACACAGCAACAACACGGCACCAAACGCTGCCAAAGAAGGCATGATTGTCATGTATTGGTCCATCTAATATTTAAAAGTCAAAAATATTTATTTCCAAAGATATTTTGGACCCAGCCCAAAGGAGACCTAAAAAGAAGTGCCCTGAGTTTCAGTGTTTATCACGTTTTGCCCTTTTTTCCTCTCAACAAAAATTCTCATTGCAAATTACCAAGTAGTTTGATAGCTGGGATAGGGTGCTCCGGAGCTTTCCATTAGTCAACAGAAGCAGCAACAACGTTAGCTTCAGAAACAATGATGGTTACCAAGTTATGGAACCGAGCAGTGTTTTTGGATTCTTTCGATGAAACTCCTGTAATGGCTCGGTTGAAGGAGGAATAAAATCTTCGGGATATCTCAGGACATCGCAATTTAAATAATATTTTTTTTATTTAAAAAAAATTATATTTATGTTAATATATTAAAATAATTTGAGAATATAAAAAAAATATGAATTCAAAATAAAAAAAATTAATTTTTTTAAAAATATTTTTAACTTAAAAATAAACAGATACATTTGTCAACTTGCAGATACACCGGTAGCTCAAAGACTACTTCTTTGCTTGACTCCATCACTTGGAGAGAGATTGAGAAGAGGATATGACTAATCTTTGTATTTTTGAAAACTTGTGTTATACAGTAGAGTTAATTATAAATTAGTCCTTGTAGTTTAGTAAAATTATTTAATTAATTTGCCTTTATATTTTCAGAAATTATACATTTAACCTTTATATTCTTAAATCCATTTATTATTTTATTGTTTTCGTTTATTACATGTTATTTTTTCGATTACTTTTTATTTATTCTAGAAATACAAAAGAGAGAAAAAATAAATGAGATACAAAGATCGATCAGAAGGACAAAAAGATATTTTTTTGAAATAAAATACTAAAAATAAACATATTCAAATGATTATTTAATTATTTTTATACTACAATAATTACTATAAATTAGAGGGACTAATTGATAATTAACTCCTAAATGGTAGTTGGGATCTCTCCTCCGCCTCCGGATTGTAAAGTAATTTGATCTGATTAAGGGCCATGATTGTATTCCAAAAATATTTGGGCCCAGCCCATATGAGACCCAAAAAAGTGCCCGAAGTTTCAGTGCTTTTCACATTTTGCCCTCAAATTTTCCTCTCAACAAAAATTCTCACTGCAAATCACCGAAGAGCTTGATATCAAAAAAGAAGAAAAATGGAGAAGATGGGAGCACTGAGAACTATATACAGGGCAGCCTGCCTTGGATCTTCGCGTTCTGCTGCTATTAGTCAAAGCCAGCTCCGTCACCGCTTGGCTTCTCGATCTCTTTTCACTGTCTCTGCGCCTTCAGTTTCAACTACTCCCAAATGCATCCCTTGCGGTACTTCTTTTTGCCTTCTCTTTTAGATTCCATTTGAAGTTATGGATTTTTACTTCGTGTTACTGTATTTTATTCTGGGGTTTTCTTGTCGAGGTCGAATTTGATTAGTTTCTGCTTTAATTTTATTGGTTTTTGAGCCTGCTTGGATAAAGGGGTTATCTTTGAAACATCTACTTGTGCAGCCTTGAAGTTTTAACAAGTTGTGTGTGTTGTTTTTTTTCTTTGTTTTTATGTTATTTGCTGATGCACAATTGTGGATTGACAACTTCAAGCAATCACGTATGTTTTGCTAGGGGGTTAAATCATGTTTTTATTGTTTTGTTTTCTTGGGATTGTTTTTCGTGCCATTTTTCTGTGTAGATGTTGGATTGGAAAAGATTTGCTTGACACTAGAAGTAATTGAGCCTTGACACGATTAAGAAAAGGAGCTTGCTTTGGGGTTCAAATGCTGCCATATCTGTGTTTATGCATCTGGATAGATTGAATGCTGCTGTTTTTTTTTTATGTAGAATACGTTGTGAGATGTGGTGGATTTCTTAGTTTGATAGTTTGTTTATGCTTTGAACTTGACGCAGATTTCAGGTCTCCTTTTGCGATGAGCCTAGGAAGTTCACGATCTTTTAGCGAGGATGTCACTCACTTTCCTGACATTAAAGATCCTGAAATTTTAAATGTTTTCAAGGACTTGATGGCTACAAATTGGGATGAGCTCCCTAATGCAGTTGTCAGTGATGCAAAGAAAGCATTGTCTAAAAACACTGATGACAAGGCTGGCCAGGAGATCCTGAAGAATGTTTTCCGTGCAGCTGAAGCTGTTGAAGAATTTGGTGGTAAGATCATGTCTCTGAAAATGGAACTTGATGACATCATTGGAATGAGTGGCGAGGTAAATTTTTATGCGATTTTCATGACTTCTTGCTTTCAGCTATCTCAGTAGTTCATGTAGTTTGATGGCTGTATTATTCTGCAGAATGTAAAACCTTTGCCGGAGTTGCATGCTAATGCAATTCGTACTTTTCATCAACGGTATGCTGCGTATTTGGACTCATTTGGGCCTGGTGAAGGTTATTTGAGGAAGAAAGTAGAGACAGAGTTGGGATCAAGGATGATATACTTAAAGATGAGATGCTGCGGCCTTGGTGCTGAGTGGGGGAAGGTACTGAAACTTGTTGCACTTTTTTGAATGCCACAAACTTTGCTGCGTGATTTAGCTGAATTATATTACTGTATGCTACCGAACTATGTACTTTACAGCACTTGATCTGTCCATGATCTGCTACAAAATACATCATATTGGTTATATGTTATAAATATGCCCCAGTTCATCTCACAAAACAAACATGTGACAAGCATCCAAGATCTTTACAAGTTACATGCAGCTGACCTTTCTTCTTTCTTGACAAATAGTGTATATCTAGCAATAACCTAGTAGTGCTGGCCACATAGGACAACCTGGATTTGAAGGTTGGATGACCACTCAAAGGATGTCCAGCCTTGAGCTTTTTCCTTCTGCATTTGCAGTGATCCTACAAATGATTCAAAGTCAGGTGTCCATCTTTCTAAATTATTATGTTTTGATGCAGGTTACGGTTCTTGGCACTTCTGGGCTTGCTGGCTCTTATGTTGAGCAAAGAGCTTAGGGTTGCAGTTTGGAAAGATTTGAGCTTTCAGAATTTTGAACCATGTTTTTGAATAGTTGGAGACAGAACGTGGTATTCCTCTGAAAAAAATCTTCCAAGTTGAAGTTCTTGGTTGTTAAATAATAGCTTATCTATGTTGACAATTTAAAGCTGTTGTTTCGTCCAGTTGTTAAGTTTCGTCTTACAAATTTCCTTCCTTGTGATGGTTAATAACTCTCTCTTCCAAAATAAGGTACTGTTGCAATGGTTTGGCCATGGGCAAGTAAATAAGTGGAAGTTTTTCCCTTGGTTTGAACTTTTAACTGGTTCGATTATCTCTTTAACTGGGTGGCTATAATTTACTCACCGACATGAAGATCAGTGGTGTAAAATGATAAGTGAAGTGGCTGGGGATGTTGCTTGCTTGACAGCTCTCTACAACGAATATAATGCTTATTGATATAAAACAACTCAGAATCAGATTTTGTTGACAGCATAATTGTGATTGATACTTTTGGACTCAAATCTGTTGTAAAGTTTTTTTCTCAAAGATAGGAATTGATCTAGCTATTATTGGAATGACAACAATGGTTTTTTCATCTCTGATTTCTGCAGATGCAGATGAATTCGATTGAACTGTCTGGCTCTTCCTTTTGTTAAGAAGAGGGCTGGTTTTTGGTTTTGAGCCAACAGCAAGTTCGCCGAGGGGGTATCATTTAAAAGAGAAGATGTTTTTTGTTTCTCTAGCTGATAGGTTAGGTAGTTTTTACCAATTTCATAAACTTCGACACAGCAAATGAGAGCATGACTCGTGAATTAGGCAATCCGCTGTTCGTTTGGTATTGTCTGTACTTTCGTCTGATTAAAATTTATAGTTGTTTGGTTAAACATTTGAACGCAGATTTGAAAGATAAATCCTACTAATAAAAGTCTAAAATTGAGTTCACACCACCGATTTTACTAAAACAAAAAATTACTGCCTTTCATGGCACATCCCATTGCTATATCTACAGAGTAAATTAGCGCATTAATTCATTCCCCACTGTTGACTCCAATAAGTGAAGACTGCCAAGTGAATTAATAATGTAGAGGGGTATACAGAGGGTTTCTCGTAACCGAGATCTTATTATTTACTATATAATCTTGATTTGCATGCGTGCTTTCCATTACCAACGAGCCCAAAAAAAGGATGAAATATGCTCCAACTCTTAAGCTATCTTGACAATCCCTGCACCCTTACGCCAGGACCAAGATTCAGAAGGGGATTTGGGCAAAGGTGGAAGTAACACAGCCTTCCTGCATAGACCAAATGGCCATCCCTGACAGTGACAGCAGAACTCCTGGAGTATCGAACGCTTTGGAAAATCTGGAAACTCAAACCCGTTGAGGCTTGAACATGGAGAGGAGATTGTCTTGGCAGAAACAAATACTTCCCTGCTCAAAGCACTCGAACAACAGGATAAACAACTCTCTACAGAGAAAAATTCCTCTCTTGCATCGTCATTTTCATCCTCGCTGCTGTCATCCTCCTCCTTTTGTTGAACAGCCTTCGGAGTTACAAACAATTCTCCTGTCATCGGAGAGTATACCCAGGAAAAGCTGTCAGTGAAAACAAAGGGTTTGTGCCTCAACTTCTCCATTGCCCGGCTTCGAATTTCTGAAACAATAATCTGAAGAAGGCAAACACTTAGATTAACAAGGAAGATGAGAAGTTAAAACATGAAATTTGCGATTATGAAAACGTGAGTACTTCCTGGTCATCATCAACGTCAGTAGTTGGATACTCTTCCTCCGGGCCTGGAGTTGAAATCTGTCCACCACAAGCGCTGCAATTCGAAAACACATCCTTTAAAGTTGCAGCAAGGAATTTGCACTTCTTAGAATGATTTGGTGGCTCTTCATGGTAAAAGACACTCATCTTGGCGAAGACAGTTTGGTTGGATTTCCAACTTTAATGATACGGTACAGAAAATATACACAGCACTAACATTTATAAGTCAAGAGTTTATGTTGATGTCCACATTGACTTGCTCCACTGATAGTGGCCTTGCATCTTCTTGACAATACTGGCGTTCTATCCTTTGGGGTGAAGACTAAGTTAAAAAAGTAGAAAGACATATTAACAAACTAGTCACAAATCCCATTAAGTTTCTCGTTGCCATTTGTCTGCTAAAAATCCTTATGGGGACCCTCGATTGTCAATTCATGTGGATGTCTTAAACGAGAGTTAATTGTCTTTCTCGAGAAATCACTTTATGCAGAAGTTACAGTGAAGAGAGACATGATACCCAACTTTGAATGCTTTCTATTTGATACGACCTGAGAATGGTGCCCCGCCGTATAAGTTATTACAGGCAACCAGAAACGTCCTCTCGATTTATTTTAGTGTTACAGAAACCAAGAACAGAGCTTAGCCACTGATTTTGACCCATTTCTGTATTAATTGATTGCTATGTGACTAGACATATAAAATTTAATGAGCTGCTACACGAAAGCAGTTGATATAATATTTATTAATCCCGATCAGGATTGGGATTCATTTCGAAACATGAACATGAGATTTGATAAGTCAACTCTAATATAAAAAAAAAAATTTAAGTTTTTTTCACAAATAATATTATTGTAGTTATTTTAATTTTTATTCAAAACAATATCATCATTTGGATTAACCCGATAATTTTAGGCCTTGGATCGGATCCAGTCTAGGTTTTACGCATTCAATCCGTTACATAATGTTCCTGAAAATATATTGAAGAGAAGGAACAGAGTTTAGAAAGAAATGGGAGTCTGTCTGCAATCTTCATCCACAGCCAGCCCAGAAGTAAAACACGCTAGGACTAAATCCAGGAGAAGCTATTGCTAATCCAAGCTATTTACTGATAATGACACGTTCATCGCAGGCAACCTAACCAGGCCTAGATTTGTCACTGAGTTGACAGAGTTATAGAATTGATACGTGATCATATCCACTCCATCGAGGGCAACTCATGGCTATGTAAAGAGCAAAGCAGTCCATTCTCAAAGGAAGAACAAAGAAAAAAGCAAATCGAGTTGACAAACTGAATAGTAAAATGCAGAGACTAGCCACCAACAGAATATCATCGTTACCCTCCAAAGAGCACATTTTACCTACTTTCAGCATGATAAAAATAAAAAATCTGTCTCATGCTGCTACATCTACATCAGAGAAAAAGTTGAACTACTGTGGGATCATAAGAAGGGCAACCACAAAGCAATGAAAGAGCAAAGTACTTGAATTGACAAACAAAGTTGTAAAATGTATAAACTAGGGTAGATGCGACAAAAAAAGAAAGAAGAAAACTGTCATCTTTCAACCTCCACACAGACCCTCCGAAACGCACATCTTACCTTGTTTGGCAGTGTAGTTGCGGTTACTTTTCAAATAGCTTTTCGTGCCAAAATACATGCCAATGATATTTTTTTATTTTTTAAAAATCATTTTTGACATCAGCACATCAAAATGATTTGAAAACACTAAAAACATATTAATTTGAAGTTAATAAAAAAATAAAAAAAATTTAAATTTTTTTAAAAACGCTTTTGAAACGCAAAAACAAACAGGCCTGCTACAGTGAATAGAAGGAAAATCCATCTGATGTTGCTACCTACGCCTACATCAGAGATGATTTTCTTTTTGGTGTGATTAAATATAGATGATTGTTCACCCACACAAAAATCAACTCAGGTTACATCTGAAAGTTCCAGTAAGACTAGTTCCTTCACTTGCTTACGTTCCTTAAAGGTAAATGGTCAGAATAGTTAATACTTCTTGCAAAATAAACATTGAAACAGACTCAAACATACAATTTCACTGTGCAAATGAAAACATCTCTACTGAAGGTGGTAGAAAATACACATCTCAACACAGAAGATTTGGGTAAAAAGGAATTTTACAACAGACAGCTGCTAGAAATGATACATCACAACAAATATTAAATAATATAGACTCATGATCACGATACAAAACTATACATCTGAATGGATCCATCATTTCATTTAAGTTCCATATACAGAACAATTCCAAAGCTAATTCAATGTCTGATCCTGACGTCGAAACCACTAATAAGCTAAGAGCAAGTGAGAAGAACATGGCACACACTGCATTGATAAAGAACACACTCAACTATTGGAAATGTTGATGGCTCGTTTCTTCTCCCATTTCCTCTGTTCTCTACCTCTTGTTCCCACATCACCAAGTAGATTAGGCCAAATAATAGCACGGGAAGTTGGGAAAGCATTCAGACAGCCAACTGCTCCAAATACCAAGTTAAGAAAGGAAAAGGCAGTTAGAGAATGTTTCCATGTGTGAATAGGTACTAATGATTCAAAACCCATTGGTTTCTAATGCCCACATACGTTATTATAGTTAGTTCTTATGAGTTTATTTCGAACTAAAGGAAAGTAAACACAACCTTAACCTCAAAACCAGAATCTTTAATGTCAAGAACAATTTTGTTCCAAACTGGCCTCCCAAAAAAGGTCATGCAACCTCATCATTTTGACACTCGAAAGTTAAAATTAATTCGCTTTAGCATGACCCCATGTTGTGATTTGTTTCATCTCTTTTATTGCAAAATAAATAATAAATATAAGAAAAAAAAATAGGGCCAAAAGAGCTGAGCTGACCTCTAAGAGAGAATATTTGAAGCAATAAAAAACGTGAATTAAGAAGAATTGAAGGAAGAATTGCAGATCAAGACTATTAAAATACTTCACTACTGATCATCAAATTGTAGCACAACCAGAGGGTATTCAAAGAAGTAAAGCATACCAAAAATGAAAGAGTCAAGTGGGCAATTTCTGGAGTTGCTGTGAAGTAAGAGAAATAAGAGACTGAAGCTTGGCAACAGCAGAGGTTTTATCAGGAGGACATTTCGAGAGAGAGACGTTCAAATATTGAAGAGCCTCATCAAGTTTCCCTGCAGCCAAGGATGCACAGCCTGCCCTGTAAGCCCCATCTGCCATTTTGACATCGTATTGAGGATTTGCACCTGAATCGGAGCTCATGCTAGTCTTTGATGTGTTGGTGGGTGTTGGTGATGGAGAGTCGAGAAATGCAGTGGCACGGCTGTATTCCAATTTGCCGATAGCAGTGTCGATTTCAGCCATGAGAGTTTCTGGGGTTGATGAGGCGATGCTTCTCACTCCCTCAAAAACGCTCCAGTGAGTTCTCCCTTCTCCTGAACCCATCGAATGGATTTTGGATCAAATCAATCTGTAAATTTTCATTGCTCGCCGGCTTTATGTTTTCGTAATTTCATTGGAGTTTCTTGATGGATTTGCCTTCTTTGATTGCAACCCAAAAGGCCTTGTTCTTCCTACAGTGGAGCCCAGCTCACAAGGTCAGCATCCAAAGAGGGTGCTCGTCCTGTCTCGGTTTTTGGTTTAAAATTTTACTTCCCTGCTCCAATGGTAAAAGGAGGAGTTTTTTAGGGAGTATTTAGCGATAATGTTCTTTTCTATTCTTAATTTTTTTTAATAAAAAATGAAAATTTGTTTATTTGTTGAGAACGGAGACAATTTTTTTCATCGAACAAACAAGAAATTCATCAAGATTAAAACATTTTTTTTATAAAAAATCAAAACCATAATTTATAATAGTTATCTTAATATTTTATGTCGGTAATGATCTAATTATAGAATTTTTATTTTATTTTATTTAAATTAAGAAAGATTCATTTTGTTAAATAAAAAAAAATCAATTTATAGCAAAAATTAAATTTGTGACATTAACATATAAAGATACAAAAAAATAATTTTCTTCTTTCATCTAGCTAAAAATTACTTGTAGATAACAAAACTATACTGTTGAAAAACTTAAAGAAAACCTCTCAAATATTTTTTTAAACTCAACACAAATTTTAGAAACTAAAATACTAATTTTTCAATTTTCTAGATAGAAAAATATCACATTCAGATTTTCTTTTTCTTGACTTCAATTTTTTTAAAAAAAATCGAAGCATTACTCTTTCTAAGCACTTCTCGTAAATTAGTTTCCTTCTCAATTTTCACCCTTACTTGGTGGTATCAGGAGGTGACATTAGCATGCTGCAGAACATCCACTTTAAATTCTCAGTTAACAAACATGACCACGTTCCTGTCTGTAAATGTCCACTTCGTCACTTGCACATTCTTTCCTTCTCGAGCATTTAGCTTAAAAGGGAACAAAAATGGAGGAATATCATCGAGCTGATTTGAATCTTCCCGTGTTTCTTGCAACAATCATGCAAACTCAGACTATGGGAAGAACCATCAGCCAAAGAATATCTACTGCGAGATACATTACAAATTATCACCGATCGGTACCTTAATGTCTGCATTAATCAAAAGACGAACTTGTAGTGAACAAGAACCACAAGGAAGAACAACTGATGCTGGCAAAGCATCGGGTTTCTCGATTGATATCTGGCACTCATCCCTCGATAACGTGTATCCCATTTTCTCAAACTCCGATGAATCAATGGAAAAATAATCACCACATTGGCACTGGTAAAACATCTCAAAGATTTCTCCGTTGTCTTCAACCATCATTTCCTCTAAACTGATATCTTCTGAAACTTCAGTGTCTTGCCTCAAAGCTCGCAGCTTGCTATCATAAACTGCACGGGACATGGACTTCCCAAGGATTTCCCAAGCCTTCTGCACCTTCATAAATCTATCATCCGATTCATCTTCAGGATCAGATGCCTGACAAGAATTTTGCAATTTATCAGGATGATAATTGAGTATGGCAGATCGGTAGCTTGTCCGGATTTCTACATAACTGGCGTCTTCTTTTACAGACAAAACATCATAGTAGGTTTCTTGGATTGAATTCTTCCAATGAAGCATGGTTCAATACTGCTATTTACGCAATCCGAAACGCTACAAGCTGCAAATAGATGGTTTAACACGAGTCATCTATTTGTTGGTAATCTCAACATTATTATGGAAAAAATTGGGAGGCAGTGTATGGATCTAATAAATAAAGCCTACTCTGTTAGTAATAGAGCATCTTACTTTAAGAATTCAATCCTCTGAATTCAAAATGGTTGTTTGAATCTTCTGAATTCAATTCAATTCAATGGTTTTAATGAAATTTCATGTTTGTAACTATTTTGAATGTTAAGAATTGAATTTCATATGGAATTCAGTATCTAAGAATAATACAAAAGTAAATCACAGGTCAAACACTCTGATTTACTGCAATAAACTAAGCAGGATAAATTAATATTAAAACTAGTTTCCCCAAAATAAATATTTTTTAGATATGTTTAATGGAAATGAAGGTGGAGATGATAAATAAGAAATAAAATGAATTTAATTTAATTTTTTTTCTAAACATATGAATTCAACTTATATATCTATTGAATTCAAGTTGAACACTCTCTGGTTTCAAAAACAGAAAACAAAAGACCTTGCTCCCTGCAGATTTTTTTAAAAAAAAAAAATAGTCAAGTCTACTACTAAAACAGCAACATGCTTGAATTCCTAACCTTCGATCTTCTAGTTATTTTTCTGTAATTAAGATTAGCAAAAAAAAAGATATTTAATTATTTAAAAGATCGAAAATATAAATTGAAGGAAAAATGAAAAACCCTAGAATGTAGAAATAAAAGATACTGATCATGAGAGAAGGCAAAGTGGAGAAAGAAACCGTACCAATTTCTTATGCTCTGATTTGATTTCAAAACCCTGGCCGCCGCTAATCGTCACAGATTGGATTGCTTCTTCGTTGCCTCCATATTTGCACAAGAGTGGTTTGAAGCACGACGTCGTTTTCGGGTAGGCGATTTCGTTTTCTATAGCACGGATATCGCGGTGGGAATCGAGGAGATTTGTAATGGGCTGGGCCCGCTTATTTATTGTTTTGTTTGATTGGTTTAATCCATGTGGGCTAATCCGATTTGAGCTCGGCCCGACAATTTGATGCACTTGAGTATTACATTTCCTCGGTAAGGACCGCCCCAAGAAAACAACTTGGTTATTGGGACAATTATTTTTAATAATAAAAAAAAGATTATATTATTTTATAGGATTATATTTTTATATATTTTTTTAGTATTAACCAGGATTACATGAATCCACTATTAATGGTTGTGATTAATTTTTAAAGTATTTTTCACTTAAAAATATATTAAAATAATATATTTTTTAAAATTTTAAAAAATTATTTTTAAAATTAACGCATCAAAATAATCTAAAAATACAAAAAAATATTAATTTAAATCAAATAAAAAAAATTTAAGTTTTTTCAAAAATATTTTTAGAACACAAAAACAAATGGCATAAAAATCTAATCAAGTTTTATCAAATAAATATCCCATTCAAATTACCTTAAAACTCAGCCTTGAACCCACTTCTGATTTTATAGAATATCTTTGCCTAAATTCAACAGCTATTAAATCCATGTAACCTGCGTTAAAAAATCACAACTATTAAATCTATGGAACCTGCTAGTAATTTTATTCAAATCTTGAAATTTTAATTATAAAAACATTAAAATTTATAGTTTATTTTTTAAAATTTATATTTTCAAACCCCGTAACTACAAAAAATTATACAGTGTCGAATGAGTAATCTCCTCGCTCCAAGGTAAGGCAGGGCCCTGTGAGTTGGACAGAATGAAATGATTCGCAACTATAAACCAAGAAAATGGCAACGTGCACTGCACTTCAAGTCCAAATTTACCAAACTCTAATCCATGGCTCAACTCGTGCGTGTACAAGAGGCTAATCCAATAGTAAGCGATGGGTTGCAAATTCGCATCCCATTTCAATTACTCGATTTTTCCATCCCTTTTACAAACAACCGAACCAATCTTCCAAGGCTAATATCCAGAATGGAAGTTCTTGATGTCTAACTGTAAAAGAGGCTGCCTTGCCCGGGCACCAGATCCTAGCTTTCAAATCATCTGCGCCAGGACCATGGCACCCCGTGTTACAAAATGGTTCTGGCATTTAAACCAAGGATCATAATCCTCGCCATTTTCTCTTTTCCAAAATAAAAAAAAAGAAATAAAATCAAAATTCACCAGATCTGGGTGTAAGGAGTGCCTAATCAAAGGTATCAGCAGTGGCAGCTTCACGTCTTTACGGTGCTGTGACAGGACGATAGACTGCAGCTCAAGCAGTTTAGCATCGACCTATTTGGGTTGTGACATCCAATCACGCACTAACAACACCAGAAACCCAGGGAACAATCAACGGCGCATTTGGGTGGGAATCTCTAAATGAGTCAGAATACTTATCCTTGAAATTCAGTTTAGGCTTTTCGGCCTGCAATTTGATAAAATAAAACGTCATCGTTAGATTGGTTAGAATCGTGATGAAAATTGGCTCATGATGAAACAGTAAGCTAATTCTTACATGTTTTAGCCAGCACTCCTGATTTTTATGTTGATAGATATCTGGTGAAAAGCACCCCGTCTCTGATGGGCAATAGACCCATATGTTGCATTTCTTTTCACCAGGTTTAGCATATTTTGCCTGATCTAAGCAAGCTTGACAGCAGTCAGCTGCACTTTCCTTATGGTGGGTAAGGCCCCATCTAACAGCAACACCACCATAATCGGTATGAAGCTCAGCATGGCATTCAGGTGACAACGGCCTGCCAGGCAGAACCTCTTCCTCTGTAAAAATAAATAAATAAATAAATAGACAAGCATACATAAACTTGTTTCATCAGTAAATGCCTAAATGGGAGATGAACTTCATCTTGTTTTCTTATTTCAAGTAAAAGGAGAGTTGGGGTGGTAGCTGATATCAGCAGTGGGTTCAAATTGATTGCAGGTTCCTATAA
Source organism: Populus alba x Populus glandulosa (assembly GCA_033617975.1). Classification (NCBI taxonomy): domain Eukaryota; kingdom Viridiplantae; phylum Streptophyta; class Magnoliopsida; order Malpighiales; family Salicaceae; genus Populus; species Populus alba x Populus glandulosa. The sequence goes on along the minus strand of CM066156.1, from coordinate 1,913,835 downwards.
ACTTGTTTCTGCTCTGGAGGAGACACTAGCAACATTAAATTATAATTTTTTTACCAAAAGAAACCTCAGTTTAATTACCAGGCTCTTCTTCACCCTCAGGCTTATCATTGTGTTCCTGGTGAATTATTTCGGCAGGTACCCAAAGGCCAATGTTTTCTGACAGCACAGCCCAATCAGACTCCAAGGCTCTTTCTAGCATACCTACAGAACATTCAGTCATAAGAGGAGCAGGGTCTGGAAAACAAGCATTCATAGTGCTTCCTACAGACAAAAATATGAATGGTCCTTGAGGGCATCAGAGAAATCTAACTGCTATAAAACCACACCCTTCCAAGGACAAAAGCATACCAGCTTCCTGTTTCAGAATAGATGAGTTCAGCCCCCCTGTTCCATGGACCAACTGTTTGACCTCTTGCAGTTTTTCTTTGCGCCAGCTTTCAATGGCATCTGTTTATCAAAAGAAGAGCAGGACAAAGATAAGTTGCAAGATACCAACGTACACAAGGTCAAAAGTCATAGCTACCATGTAAAATGGCCTATTCATATCCTTTTACATTGCTTAGATGACCCTATGGTAGACAAGAAAGCGATCACTTTCTTGAGATCATACCTTTAATGTTGCTAAAAATTGTGAAATGTTGAAAATGAGAACAGAAATACAATTAAAAAGCAGTAATCAAATTCTCAAACAACCAGGACTGGGATGTTATCAGCTGAGTAAATTAGTAGCTGTTCAAGAACATGATGTCAGTCCAAAATAACCCAAACAGTACACTTAGACCTTCCTGAGGTAGGAGGTCACCACATCAAGAGTAGAGAAGTGTTCATCAGTGAAAAAATTTGTCAACTTCCAAAGAATGCTTTTAGATAAATTCTAAGACAGGGAGATTCAATATGGCATACATTAAGAAATAGAAGGAAAATTTCACAGCTTTCAGAACAAAGAATGGCTGAAATTTTCCATGCCAAAGATGCTCTCTGTCAAATAATATCAGTTAACAAAATGGAAATTCCACATAGTAGCTTCTGAAAAAGCTTCTCTCTTTTAATCCATTTTCCAAGCTAACCATGAAGGTGATAAAATAAAGGGAGGTATAACAGACTATCCCCACAAATATCATGCAGCTCCATTATAGATTCCTTCTTTCTTTATACATGAAATCATATAGTGCATGATGAGCAAGGTCGCAAACAGAACCTTGAGAACAAGATTCAAAGCATAACATCAACACTAAAATACCACAATCTCAATGCATTATCAATTTTTTTATTTGAAATAAATAAAAACGAATCAAATGTTCAGTTTAATTTCATACCAAGCAATATCTGATTGATTATGAAAATTGTATAGCTAGCAATCAATGTACAGCATTTTATGAGAAGGAGTTTACTTTTCCAGTTGGCTATTTGACAGCCACATGAAACAAATTAGCCACAAATTCTGTAAGCATTTACAACATAGTAGTTTGGGGCTGAAGTAGGAAAAAAAAAAAAAAGAGCTATAACAGGATGCTGGTGATAGCAAAACCAAGGCCACAAATCCTTAAATCATCAAGAAGGGCAGAACGGTAATAATGCAAATAGAGGTCATAAAGCTTGCAATGGTGAGACATGCGACATGGAAAAGCTATGGTAGCACCAATTATGATGACAAGTATGAGATCACAATCAGTAAAAATGTCAGTAGTGGCATGGAGCTAATGATAGAGGTGGTGGATTCATTGCATGAAGGTGAGTGTGGCGTAAGCAGCAGGTGCTGGTGATGTTAATATTAGTACAAAAGGGGGGGAAATTGCAATGTGTCATGAAAGCAAACAAATGTAGCTGTGACTTCATAACATATAGAGCAGGGTTGGAAGTAGATATGGCAAGAAAATGGAAAAAGCTTGTTGTAATTGATGGAGGAGATGGTGTTTAAAGCCACAACCCATCCATGTTTAAGCACTTCATAATAAAACAAAACCAGATAATTCGAAGTGTGCGTGTGTGTGGTGGTGATAATGAATTCCATTGAATTCTACACTCCTTATACAACAGTAATAGAATCTGCTTGAAATCAAAATAAAAAAAGGCATCCTATCAAAGAAAAAAGAATACCTGCTTGCGTTTGTTCTCCAGCATGTGATACAAATATAGGGTAGGGGGCATAGGCCCCTGACAATAACTCGTTCAATTTATTCTATCGCTCATCTTTGGTTCAGTTATACATAATGCAGTCAAGCATAACATGTATAGAAAGAGTAGACAACTAAAATGAAACACTACACTTTATCATTCACTAATCCAGCGAGCGAGCACCAAAAAAAAAAGAATTCTTTCTATTTCTCTACGCCTCCCACGCATTATACCAAATAAGTTGTTCTTTGATGAATAACATACTTAAAATCAGCTGAGCATTCAAGAACCCAACAAACCAAGTGTCCATGCCTATCCTAATAGCATTAACCAATCTGTCATAACATAGGCAATTGTATAACGAAACGACACAGAATTGAAAGATAAACCTGCCTCTCTGCTCACTGATATTAGCATTTGAATTCAAGCTTCTCAATCTCTGCAGAATCTCATCAGTTATCCTGTCCGTAACCTCTTTTGGTAATCCAGCCACCATTTCTCCTCTGTTAAACTCCTCCTTGAGTTCCTTCACCTTTTCTCAACCAAAAGAATAAAAAACACTTCATTAAATTGAACTTCCAACATCGAATTAAGGAATCTAAACCTCAAATTAATCACACAATAAATAAAAACCCAAAATAAAAATGCTTACAATTTTAACAAGCTCTGAAGGTTCTTTCGCTCTTCGAATCCGAATTGATTCCTCCATTTTCCTAACCTGATCTGGCGTATACTTTACAACTACAACACGCAAAAAAAAAAAATATGCACATGTACATATCTCCAAAATTCAAATTAAAAAAAAGAAGAAGAAGAAGATTTATTTACCTTTGTTAAAATCACTATTGGAGTAGAGATAAAGGGAAGCATAGAGAGACCGAAGAACATAGAGAGCAACAACAATGTTAATAGAACAAACAATGAGCGTGCTTCTCTTATACGAACATCCCCATTTCACTACTCTTGCCATTTCCTCCTCCTCCTCATCCCACCATAATATCCACTAATTTCTCTCTCAAATTCGTCTTTATTGCATTACATACATCGATAGATCGCTGTGATCACGAAGGGCGGTGATGAGTCAGTGCTATCGTGCGCTTGCTGCCGGGGTGGAGGGCGGTGATGAGAGTGGATCGGGACTTGATTATGACGAATTAATGCAAGTAATGATTGTTGTCTTCCTTGTTTAATTTTAATGACTGCAGGAGGGTTGGTTTTATTAGGTAGCTTGCAAATGAGCTTTGTGTTTGCTGACTCTGGGCTAACGTGCGCCCTTGTGGTTAGGTTATCGGCCGAAAGAGGATGCCTGTTGATGCGGTATAAAAATCATGTGTGGTTAGCGCGTGATGTTGCTGTTTAAATATCCCTGCCGTGCGTGAAAGAATTTTTTGCATGTGCCCTTTCTTGCGCATAGAAAAATAGAAAAAACTTGCTTATCCAATGAAATGACTTTGTTGACCCCGGCCTCATCCGGTCTGGTCAAGAGTTTACTATTAAGTATTAACTTGTTAAGTTTTTAAAAAAAAAAATCAAAACAATATTAATTTAATTTAAAAATAAATTAATGAAATAATAGATAATAATATTTGTAATAATGATTAAGGATAATAGCCGTAATGGACGGCCTCAAGCTTGTCGGATGTCCCCATGCCTATGCATAATAAAACTACTAGTGATTTAGACCTGTATATTTTTTACTTTGAAACATCAATCGTTAACTTCCAGAGCATTAAAAGAAGTTTATGTTTTGTTGACTTACTTGGAATATTCATTAACTCCAATAACTTCGGATTTGAGATTAAATTTATTTTTTTATTAAATTGTTTTAAAATATTGTTTTAAATTATTTTTATATTTTTCAAATTATTTTAATATATTAATATAAAAATATTTTTTTAATATATTTCAAACAATAAACTTTTTAAAAAAAAATTTTGTTTTTTTCAGATACCTCTCTTGTCATGAAAAAGTAGGCAGGTGCGCACTAGGGGGTCGAAGTTCATGAAGATGCATAAAAATTGCTAACGCGTGGGCCATCATCAACTGTTTGCCACAATTTACCATATTTATAGCACTATATATATGAATCGTGTCTTTAAGTTTTTTAAAATTTTAATTCTAGTCCTTAAAGTTTTTAATTTTTCATAAAAGTGATGCATTTAGTTCCTAAAAATATAAAATATTTGCTCTCCAACTTTATAGTTTTTATGATGGCACTCTCAATTATAATTTTATAATTCTACCCCTGACGGCAATGACTATAACACAAATAATAAGGCTGTGACATGATCATGATGATTAAAATAATTAGATAGTAATGTAAGTGCATAATTGTTCATAGAATATTGAATGATACTATACGAGGTGAGTATATTTTATAGTAAAAAATCAATTATTAAATACTTGACATTAACTAACTTTACTATAAATATTCACAGGGAATTAAAAAAATCACAAAAACAACACATTTATATATAATTGAGTTCTGGTTCCTGGTGTACTGAGTATCCCAGTTTGCGTGTGAGGTAAGCAACGCCTCTTGCCCCAGTTGGATTGAGTTTTGCAGAGTGATAGTTTGTGTGGATAATGGAGCCATGCCCATGCAAGCAGCACGACCGCTCAACTACATATTACCACTTCAGTACGATAACTCCTTCGTTTCCATAGCTGCGTAGCCGTGAATATTAATTAATTAATTAATACCGTTAGGGGCAATGGCACTTTTCTGTTTTCAGTAGTTAACTCTATGCTTTGTTTGGTTTCGGTTTCAAAAAAATTTAAAATTTTTTTTTATTTTAAATTAATATTTTTTTAATATTTTTAGATTATTTTAATATATTAATGTTAAAAATATTTTTTTTTTAAAATATATTATTTTAATACATTTTCAAATAAAAAATATTTTGAAAAGCAACTACGACTACACAATTATTGATTAAATTAAATTAGAAAATATCAAATATACTATCAAATTATCGGAGTATTATCAATTTTCTACTTTAAAATTTTTTTTTAATCAATTTTACTACTTAACCATGTTAATTTTTCAATCAAGAACTTTTGTTCAAATGGTTAAAAAACATTAAATTTTATAAAATGACATCTTTTCTCGGTATAACTTGAATGCAAACGTGGGCATAATATCTTAAAAATGAACAAAAATTCTCAGTTGAGAGTTTTAAAAAATTCAAAGGTAAAATCAATATAAAAAATTAATTGATGATAACTTTGAGACCATCCATGTGGTATTCTTGAGGTTTGTTAGTTTTTCTTGACAATCAATGTCCTCCCACGCTCCTCCACACACACACACAATTAGATTGGTTTTTGCATGTTTTTTTCCGCTGACTAGTAAAGAGTTGTTGCAATTAAAATTAAAAAAAAAATACAAAGATGAGTGTTTGGAAACACGGGGCAGCCGGCGTTTCTAAAAAATTTATTTATTTTATTAAAATTAATTTTTTAAATATGTTGGATTGTTTTAATGTGCTGATTTTAAAAATAATTTTTAAAATATATAAAAAATATTATTTTAATATATTTCAGCATAAAAAATATTATAAAAAACAAATATGATGATATGCTTTCACACAAGCTCGTAATTTTGTTTTAAAATCAAACTAGTTTGTTAAAGATGTGCGTTCACATTTGAACATAATATACTTTTCAAGAGGTATTGTAGTAGCTGACAAGTCATAGTCATGAATTTTATTACTGAGAAGCTAACTTCTAGAGAAAGAGAGAGGGATAATTAACCCTTGTGTTGCCCGTGATGTTGACCTGCTAAACTATATTATTTATGTGATTTATAATTTAACTAGATATGGGTTTTCTTCCATGTGCTAGAATTTTTTAAGTACCCAAGGAAGATGCACTTGAATGAACTTTGTTGGCAGGGATTTCCTGGTGGCCTTCTAGCAAGGTTTTTTTTTTTTTTCCCCTTTCTTTCTTTATTTTATTATTTTAGGATTTGAACTACGCCCACAAACTTTTAAAATATATAATAAAAGGTTAGAAGAATGAAATTCATGTTTTCAAGGACCAAGGACATTGTTGTTTTGTCACCTATTTTATTTTCCTTCGTCGCGTTCCCCGCTCCTCGTATTGGTAAACACGACATGAAGGACCATCAAATGGAAGTTGAAGAAAGTCTAGTTAATTATAGTTGAAGGATAAAGCTTGATTAGTTAGATTTTATGTTTGTTTTATAAAAATTATTAGTTTGAATTTTATAAATTTTAAGGTTATTAAAGATTTATATAGTTATTAATTTTAGATTCTGTAAAATTAGTCAAGCATATGCAAACTAGACTGAAAATTTATATTAATAATAATAAAAAAGAGTCTAGTTGATTGGTTTTGACGAGGTTAAAAAAAAAACATTATGATGAGGTGGAGAATGATGAAGAATAATGATATGAGATAAATTTGTTAATGCCTGTGTTGTTGTGCAATGTATGATGTTTTTATAAATGTATTTTTCAATCAAAAATAATTTTTTTACTGGTGACATTAACAAATTAAAAATAATAAAAACACTTGAAAATCGTTAAATAATGATCTTTTAGGTAAAGAATATTTTTAAAAATAAATTAAACTGCATTATTAAATGAAGATTTAGTTTAATAGAAACTCTAGAATGATCAGGTGAACAGAAGAGGGAATACGAGCCTAACACCGAATGGGTGCAGGCATCAAAAGATAGCAGGAGAGGTGAAAAAAATGAACAAAAGGCTCGTGGTGTCTGCCAACTTGCACTGAGAGAGTGACAAACGTATCAAAATATTCTTTACCTATATATATATTCTTTGAAATTAAGGATTATTAGCGAGTATGGATGATAAAGTCATAGGTATATATTTTCACTTCACAAGGATGATATATATATATATATATATATATATATATATATATATATATATATATATATATATGCATGTATGACTTGTCCTTGTAGGAGATAGATTTGGTTGACTTGGCTGTTTAAGATAAATATGGTTTTTTTAAATTAATATTTTTAGATATTTTAATACACTAAATTTAAAAATAAATTTTTTAAAATAAAAAATATTATTTTAAATTTGAATCAAACCACACACAACCGGTTGTCAAACTATTCAGAAGACCCCATCATCCAAGGGCTGTTTTTTTTTTTGGAATCTATTTGCTGGGTTCAGCAAATATTACTCAAAAAATTATTTTAAAAGTAACCTTTCAAGACCTGATTAAGAGCTTGACTATAACGTATTTGAATTTAAAATTATAATTTTTAAAAATTTTGATTTTTTTATTTAAATTATATGTATATATATATATAGATCGTTTTGATACGTTAATATAACAAATAATTTTTTTAAATTTAAAAAAAAATATATTATTTTAATACATATATATAAAATAAGAATTAAAATATTAAAAACAAGCTCTATGCCCATCAAACCTAAGCAAATTAGCATAAAAAAAAATTAATGACTCGTTGACATTAGGGAAAACTGACAACTCAACAACCGAGATCATTTTCCGAGAGGATCCCGAACCAAATTTCAGGCGAATATCGCGTCTTTTTAACAAAAAACATGTCTCTTGCGAGCCGTGCACTCTTTCTCCACGGTCCACCGCGTCTCAAATCCTTAAATATAGTAAGGAACAAGAGCAATGTAGTTTGCAGAATTGGTAAAATCTCAAATAACAAACAAGCTGTTTTTTCGTTTCGTTAGATCAATTATATGGCACCACCATACTGCTTCCACCCTCACCCTCTCACCAATTGGATGGGCTATGATCAAGCCTTCAAATCATAATTTTAAAATTCGGCTTGAAATTTAGTTAAACTAAGATTAAAATCAAGTTAAATTATTTTTTTTTATAAAAAAAATCATAACTCGAAATAACCTGATCAATTGACCTGGTCAAAAACTTAATTATAAATAATTGACTCTATTTTTTTATTTTTATCAAAATAATATCGTTTTGATTTATAAAAAAAATAAAATTGACTCGAATGACCGGATCAAAATCCCGTAACCAGGGAAAAAACTATAATTTAAATTTTAGACCAGATCAACTATCAAACCAGGTTTCCAAACTCTTGAATATTATGCGGCCGCCCGCCCGCTTATACATAATTTTCTCGGGCACAACTTAACAAGAAATTTATTAAATTTATTGGAGTTTACAATTAAAATCATGGAATGAGATTGATAATTGAAGTAGTTTTTAGATTTTAAAAACCCATAGAAACTTGGATGGCAAGCTGAAATTGTTAATCTAGGTAAATTAAAACTATGTTGTTTCTATATTTAAAATTTTTAAAACAATATTATTTTAAATTTTTTTAATTCAAATTAGATCTTGTATGTATTGCTAGTATTTGATTGGATAAATTCTTATTTAATTTCCTTTTAAGTTTATCGAGGAGGCTAGATCAGTTTTAATAACATCATTTTTACAAATATACCCGCCCCAACCAATTATAAATTGACACCACACAACACAAGGGTATATCAGTAATATCAAAGTACCAGATTGAAAACGTGGCAAAAGAATTAACGTGACATCTGGCAGTTTCAGATAAAAGAGAAAGCGGAATATACAGGGTACGCCGTCTACCCTTCCATATCTCTGAGCATTATTTGAAAGTTGCAAGTAGAAAGGAAGAAAGAGAAGGTAAAGAAAGTATTAGTGTGGAGACAACTTACAGAACCTTATGATTACGTCTACTTTTGTTTCTCTTAGATTGGATCTTTGCTGTCTTTAATTCTCTGTTTCCTAAAAGCTAATTAGCAGGGCACAGTAATCATCAAAGTCCATTGATAAAGAGCTGGAAAGCTGTTTCTGGAGGGGGGAGGAAGAAAATGTGGGGATTTGGAGGTAAGTGTTATTGGGGGAGGAGGGAAATGAATAGAGAAGGGATAGTGGTGGTTTTCCCTTGGATGTCTAGTCAAGAAAGACATGTGAAAACTTATGTTGACCTTTATGGGTCTCTTGGTTGGAATTCCCTTATTTGTCACTCCCAGTTCTTCAATATGTAAGTTTGTTTTTTTCCCCTTTGAATCGTTTTTTTTTTGTCTTGGTTAATGAATTGGTTTCTGGGCTTGATTGGATTTGACTGGGTTTTCAAGATTTCGGTGTTTTGGGTTTGGTTGCTGGATATGCTGAAACAAGGGTTTGGGTTGAATTTTTTTTCTTGATTGGTGCGCGTGTGTTTTTGGACGATGCTTAATTGTAGTTTTTGATGAATTTTGTTACGTTGTATGTTGAAGTATCAGGTTAGAAATGGAAAACAGCTTAGCTAGATAGGTGGAGTTGAAGATGAAGTGAGTCAAGTTTTTTGTCCTTCTTTATGGGTCATAACATCTCTGATAACGGATGATAGCTTTATCTAAAAGTATTAGATGGGATCTGGTTGTTGAAACAGGTGCAGATTGAAAAGCAACCTAAGCCTGTTTGATTTGTATACTAGGAATGGATAGATTCTTTATCAAAGGATTCGAATTCATTGTGCATTTAACATGAATAGATGATAGGAATAATTTAGAAGTGCAGGCCTAGGTGACTAGGCTAGATTTTCAGGTTTTTCCTGAAACAGTTTCCATATATTGTGCTGATTACTTCACGGGATATCTACACTTACTGTGAATGGGAATTATGTGCATTTCTCGCATTTACTTGCAAGTTTCATGACTGTGACATTGGTGATTGTGTTTTATCAGTGGTTTGATTTCTGCATGTTACTCCTGCACAGGTTCTTTCCGGAGAAGGCTGAAACTTTGGCATTTGACATGCTCAACGGACTTCTTGAGGTCAGTGTAATTCTACTTAAAATCTTTCTCTGATGCATTTATTTAATATACCTGTTAGATTTTATATGGCTATGATCTGGTGCCCCTTCACCTGCCTCACAGAATTTTGAATGAGATCTTGTGTTGCCTTTGTACTACACATATCCTTTTGCTTGCCAAAGCATTTGATCATGGATTGAAATATGGCACTCTCCCTGAGAACTAAACCACAACTTTTGTACTACTCTAGCTCAAAGTCTTTTGAGTTTAATTGTCTTGTAATTTGCTTGCTTCATTTTTTTATATGTAGGAGCTAAAGATAAGGCCATGCCCTATAGTCCTTGCATCCTTTTCTGGTGGTCCCAAAGCTTGCATGTACAAGGTTCTCCAGGTAAACTACCTCATATGCCTTCTGGTAACCGTCAATGATGGATAATCTCGCCTCTGTTTAAGTAAGAAGCAACCCAGGCAGTTTGTGTGGATGAGTGAATTCGTTTTGTTTTTCCTTTTCCGTTGCAGATCATCGAGGGAAAGTGTGAAGTGCAACTGAATCCGGTATGCCATTTTTCTGCACGAATTTGATGTCTTCTTTGTATATGTGGTCAAATCTACATGTTTCATTAATTATTTAAGCACATCATGCTCATTTCTATTTCTGTCTTGTTTTGGTTCCTTTTGTCCTTTTCTCCATCAATAGGATGACCATCAGCTGGTCAGAGATTGTATCTCAGGCCATATCTATGATTCTAGTCCAGTGGATTTTACGAGTGATCTGGGGAGACGATTTGTTGTTCACCCATCTGTTCTCAAAATGTCTCATCCACCAAGAATGCTGTCTTGGATGACAAATGGAATTAGTAGCAGTCTTGATGCTCTCTTCCTCAACAGATTTGAATCACAGCGTGCTGAGTATTGGCAGACTCTCTACTCCTCTGTTGTAAGTACATAATAGCATGTTTCTATAAATATGCTGCGCTGCTGTTGTTTTCTCTCTATTTAAATTGAGCATCATTTTATTGCAGAGCATGGGGGGTCCATATCTAATTTTGTGCTCAGAGAATGACGATCTTGCTCCTTATCAAGTCATTTGCAATTTCGCTCAAAGACTAAAAGAACTTGGTGGTGATGTAAAGCTTCTGAAAATGAATGACTCTCCGCATGTAGGTCTGTTTCTAACTATGATTATTATGTTCAACCAGGACCATATTACGTGCCATGTTACTGCTGAAACTATTATGGCGGGTTGCTCTGAATAGCACTCACATATTAAAACCAAAGTGGGTTGTGTCATTTGTTTTCTCTTGTTTTAGGCACCCATGCATTAGGATGCATAATTTGGTCTCAAGCATTTGTACCTTGGGAAGAGGAATTATTTAGTATACTGGGATTTGTACTCTTCTCTCTCACATAAAGGTTGGATCCATGAATACTTGTCATGGTGGGTCCTGCGTATGTGTGGGTGGAGGGAGTCTCTGTAGCTTGATGCTCTGGGTTATGCCACTTGTATCTTTTTCACTTGTGGTGAAACTTTTGAAAACCCCTTCGATTAAAGTCCAGTCAATGTTGTGATGGACAAGCTCCTTTGTCTAATTTTATATGCTACACAATCAACATAAAATTAATGTATATTCTGTTATTGGAGCAAGTGCTGTCTTTTTACAGAATTGCATAATTTAGTTACAATTGAATGTGGCTACCAAGTAAAGGTTTACTATGTTAAAACTTGACGTGTTAGTTTGATTGCCAATCTTTATTTACCATCTTGATACTTGATGTTTGAGATTTTGATCACCAGCCTTTTAAGAGTTCTTAGATTGCTGCTATGCTTCTCTTCTCCTTTGCACTAGCATATTCCAATTCTCTCCATATGAATTACTGTAGGTCATTATCGATCTCATCCTGTTGACTACAACGCTGCTGTGACTGAGCTCCTTGGTAAGGCAGCTGCAATTTATTCCCAAAGAATTCAACGACTTGAAGGAGAAAGGATGGGCTTTGAGGGGACACATGATGAGATATCTGAGCCAATCAGTGACCTGAGGAAAGCAGCTGCCAATCCACACCATAGTTTTCGGGGAGTTAGTATTGCACCAAGTGATCATTTCTTTATGCCAAGCTCAGTAGAGTATTATGAGGGTAGAGATGTTGGGTCCTTGCAAGATGAGCACAAGGAGGATTTGGTTCATTTGCGAACCCCTCCAACTATCAATCCGGATGGAGTTCTTGGTCAAATCCTTTTCGACGTCTGCATTCCCAAGAATGTTGAAGGTTGGGATTTAAGGTCATCAGCTTCCTTGAGCAGACACCCATTTAATCCCACCCGAAGGTATGCTCCATTTAATCCAATGAAATGCATACGCCGTTCAAGACTGTAACAGCTCTCCAATGAAATGCATGCGCAGTTCATGACCGTAACAGTTCTCACTGACAACCTAGAGGCGAGATTGCTCGTGTGAATGTGCAAGATTCAAATTGGGTGTTAAGCCTTGGCTTTGAGGTTTCCAAAGAGGCAATGTTTTCTTCATCCTAAAAGAATAAACGTGGGAGCCAGGGGGTTTGAGCTTTGAGGTGTATTATCTGTAAACCTCCTTGTCTCCTGACGAAGTGTACAGTAATTTTATTTGCAACACTTACTTTGGAGTCTCCTGTGGAAACAAGTAGATTTTGTGAAATGTAAATCCACTGATTCCCGAAGCTAACATTCCTCGTATATTTCTGTGGTGGAGTTCCCCCCTTGCAAACTACCGAAAAAGAATATAATAATAAGGTGAGTTGCTACTCTGGTTAAAGAGCTTAGGGCAATAACATACTGAGTAAAGAGTGCCTTCTGATGAACTAGGGTTTGCTGCCTTAAGCTGTTTCCTTGTCTCATAATAGATTAGTTGTTGATATCACACTCGTAGGTTCATTACTAAATCACTTCTTCTAAGCATAATTATAATTGAGAAGGTAAAGGATATGTTGCAGTTAAATTATATTTTTCCCTGACTATAATTTTAAAAATGTTTGAATAATTAATACACCATAAATTTAATATTCATTATAAAAAAAAATTATAATTTATAATCTTTTTAAAAAATCTATATTTTCAAATTATAAGCATACTAACAATTACAATACCAATAATATACTAGGAATCGTTCGAAAATGCACTTTCAACGTGTTTTTAAAAAAATTAATTTAATTTTTTTTTAATTAAAATTTAATATGGTTTGTATATTTTAGATATGTTGATATTAAAAATAATTTTTTTAAAATAAAAAAAATATTATTAACATGTATTTTAACATAAAAAATTATTTAAAAAACAATCACTACTATACTTTCACGGATAATTTTACCACCCTCTTCCTTTTTCTCTTTTTCTTCTTATGAAGTCAATGGAGAAGCAGAAGCCATGTAAGCCGTCGTGACGCTAATCTGCGTGGTCCAGCTGGTTATTCATCTGAAGTGCAGATTAATCATGCATGAGCTAAAGGATGTGCAGGAAACCAAGTGCGCTAAAACTAGATAAATGTCACGCTGAATGCTGTGGGCTGAGTTAATTTATTAATAGTATAAAAAAATATTCATGTAATATTAATATTTTAAAAGAAATAATAAAAAAAATTAAGGTTTTTGTATTTTAAAAACCGCACTGTTAAAATAATGACTCAAAAAGCAAATAAAAACAAAAAAAACCATCAATCAAGAATCTCATGCTTACTGTAATGCAATTAATTTAATTTAATTAAAAAATAAAATTTCATTTAAAAAAAACTAGATTTAATAAAGGTCAAGAAAAAAAATCCGAGTTAACTTTTATTATTTTCAAAACCATAAAAAAATCTCATAAAAAGCAAATAAATAAATAAAATAAAATGTTGGTAGATGAAACTAAAAAAAAAAAAAACCAAGGAAGCTCAAGTGAACTTTGTAAACCCGAGTTAATTTTTTAAATTTATAACCCATTAAATTGCAAACCTTAGCTAAACTAAAAATTTCAACACTCGTCAAATAAAATGTGGGGAGATGAAATCAATGAATTTAGTTTAATTTAAAAATTTTATTTTAAAAAAGCTAAATTTAACAAAAACTTAAAAAAAATACTTAAGGCAACCTTTTTTATTTTAAAAAGAAAGATAGATACCATAAAAAGCAAATAAAAAAAGTGTTAAGAGGATGATATCGCCAAAAAAAAAAAAAAAACTCAAGCAAGCCCGAGTGAACTTCATAAAGTTGGGTTAAACTCTCAAGCTTGTAATTCGTTAAATTCTCAATCCAAGTTCAACCCATAAGCTTAACACATGAAAAATTAAATGTTGGAGAATGAAATTAATTAATTTAATTTAATTCAAAGACAAAATTCTTTTAAAAAAAGTAGATTTAACAAAGAAAAAAAACAAAAACCGAAGCAACCCGTACTATTTTCAAAATGATTAAACAACCTCATGGAAAGTGATGAAAAAATGTTGGATGATGGAAAAAAAAATTAAAAAGGAAAAAAAAAACAAGAAAACTTGTGTTAACTTTATAAATCGGGGTTAATCTCTTAAACTAGCAATCCGTTAAATTCTAGATTCAGATCTGACCAAGAAGATAAATAACTAACTAATTAAATGTTGAAGGATGAAATAATAATAATAAAAAATCAATCTAAAAAAATATTGTAAGTCAAAAAAATACAATAATAATAAAAAGTATTAGATTTGATAGAAAAAACTCAAGAATGATGAAAAAGTAAAAAAATATCTAAAATAAAATAAATAATAATCAAAAGAATGTAAATCAATTCTAACCAATGAAAATATCTATTGGGGATGAAATTTTAAAAAAATTCTTAACTTCATAAATTATTCTAAATAAACAAAATTATAATAAAGAGTATAGGAATGAAATTGAAAAAATACTTAATTTTAAAAATTAATCTAAATAAAAGAACTACAATAAAGAGAATGAACCGAATCTTTAGAACAAGAAATCTTAGGGGTTGATTTGATGTTTTTTGAAGGCCAGCTCGAAAATCAAGTATGAGAGAGAGTAAAAAAAACAAAATAAAAGGCTACATACGTCATTTCATAAACAATTATGCCGCGCGCAATGTCTAAACATGAAGGGAACATTGAGACAATTTGTTTGCTGCCTGGAAGTAAGATTTTGGTAACTAATCAGCGTCGCACATGTTATCCAAACCCACTGGATATTGTTCACGCACTTCCAGACCTTTTTTTTTTTTTTTTAATTTATGAAATTATCTTGTAATAACTATCAAATAATTAAATATAAAAGACAAAAAAACACCTCCATTAATGGCAAAGTATTTTACATACAGAGGAAAATGATGTAATTAATTATTTAAAAATTAAGTCAAAAAAAGCTATAGAGCAAAGCTTAATGTTTTTTTTTTATCAATAGTAATAATATAATTATACTGTGTAATAAAAATATAAAAATACAATCTAATCATGTTTTTTCTTATAATAACTAATGGGTTCGATAAAAAAAAAAAACCACCATGCCCTAAAACAAAACCAACTAATTTTACCAACAAAGAACAAAATTATAGTTTCACCGTGAAATTTGCATAATTATTTTACAAAGCAAGCATCTTATCTGTGCTTGTAATTATTCGCATAAATACCAAAGCAAAATTACAAGATAGGATTTACACAACTAATTTATAATCCGGGTCTTGAAGCTAATCAAATCTATAAAAAGATATAATCACAGTAAAAAAAAAATACTGAAACATGATGGATATAGTTTAATTAGTTAATTTTTTAATTTGATCTTTAAAAATTACCAATTTTATTAAGTGTTATAAACTATAAAATTATTAGAGATTTATGTAATTATTAATTTTAAAATCTCAAAGAATAATCATTAATTTTACATATAAGCTAGTTAGATAACCCACAATTAAAAGAAAAAAGAAACTATACTGCTTGCAAGGGTGCCCAAAGAGTTTGTGGCAGCACGGTTTTTCAAGTCCAAAAATTGGATTCTACCTATGAACTAGCAGCCTAGCAGGCTCCCCGGCACTGACACTATCATTACTCATAATCGGTGGGAACTCAACGGTCGACTTCTCTTGCCCTAATTGACACAGTACAGGAGCCCCCCAATTTCAAATTTCTCCTCTTCTCTCTCCCTCCCTCTCACACACGCACTGCTCCCCAGACTTCAAGAAGGGAGGCTAACATCCTAGCAATCGAAACCTTTTGATTCTGCAGTAAAAATGGTGGCAAAGATATCAGCATATGAAGAAAGTCGCCGAAAGAGAATGGAAGAGAACAAGAAAAGAATGGAAGCCCTCAATCTCCACAAGCTTTCTCAAGCTCTTAAAATTTCCACCCCTACCAAATCCCCTCCGGTTGTTAATTAATCTCCTCTATAACTCCCTCTATATGTGTGATGATGCTCATTCTATTTTTGTTTGATTAACAGATGAAACGCTCAAAACCTCGAGTAGTCGAGAAACAAGTGGTTGTGGTTAGGAGGTCCAGTCGTGTCGCGAACAAGCCTGCTCCTTTCTTTAAAGAAGTAAGCCGTTAGTTTCATTTGGGCTTATGAAATTTTGGGATTTTGTTTATTTTTGCTGGATGTTGTGTATAATGGGTTTTTTTTTCTCACAGGTTGTTCTTGATCGAGTGGTGATACCAAGAAGGTATTTTGATTCAAATTTCTTAAACCAATTATAGCTCTCTGCGTTGAAACATATAAAGCTAATATTTTAGTGTGATACTGTGTTGCTCAGGATTTCCAAGGCAAGAGATTTGTCAAACCGGGTGTATGCTACTGATGAAGCCAGGGCAAAGGCTATGGAGAAAGCAGAAAAGTTACAATCTGATTTAGGATCTGACTATCCGATCTTTATAAAATCAATGCTTCAATCCCATGTTACTGGTGGATTTTGGCTGGTGAGATAAATCTATCATCTCCACCCTATGTTTCAATCTCTTTTCCTTTCTATATGGATGGACTGTGTTGTCAATTTTTTAGATTCGCACTGTTTTTTAATCCTACAAATTCTCATGTTCAGTCAAGGGAAAGTAACATTAAAACTATTTACATGAGCCACATAATTTTCTGTAAGATAACTGTAGACAGTCAATCTAAGGAGCTTCTCAAGTTTGCAAGCCACGTCCATGGATGGACTAATTCACTCTGTGCGTGTGCACACACGTCTTTCTTTTCCCACTTGTTTTTTGTTAATTTTTTTAGCCACTAATATGTATCTAATTATCTGTTAAGTTTAAAACAATTTGCATTCTGTGTATGTCCTGGCTTCAGATGTACTGTAATTCGTTCTAATTTTACTGCATTTTGGCGTGCAAAACATCATATAGGTTTATTTAATTGTGGATTGCAATGATATAGATCATGAGGGAAATTTTGGTGCAGGGTCTTCCAGTCGACTTCTGCAGAAGGAACCTTCCAAGGCGAGACGATGTCATCACTTTGATAGATGAAGATGCAGATGAGTATCAAGTTATATATTTAGCACGAAAGAATGGACTTAGTGGTGGATGGAAAGGGTTTGCCGTTGCTCATGGACTGCTAGATGGAGATGCTGTGGTTTTTCAGTTAATCAAGCCTACAGCATGCAAGGTGGTTGTTAATATGCATCAATGTTATTGACTCTACCTGAAACATGACAAATCAGTTTGCTTATTCTCATTTTTCATTTTTACCTTGCAAATTGAGTTCCATTGATACTTGATACACAGTTCCTATCTTTTTGCCAGGTATATATCATAAGGGTGAATGGTTCGGAACAGGGCAACAGTCTTTGAGTTTTCTTAATGTGGTATCGGATGCAGCCAAATTAATCTAGGTAACTGTCTTGGAATGCATGTCGAAAATTGATTTCTTTATTGTTGCTCCACTTTATTTTTGTTCATCAAGCATGTGACAATGGATGCCAAATAATTGGCCACTTGTTTAGACGAAATCTTGATGAGGATTTATATATTTCTCTTATAATAGTACTCATGAAGGCTTAGAGTAGAGAATTTGCAATTAGAAATTTGGTCAAGTGTCCCAAGATCGAAAGGACAAACAAAAGATAGAAACGTTTTGGTTTAAGAGACAGTCATGAACATAAAATAAATCTTTGGAATGAATTTCTATGTTTCCAAAATAAAAGATATAGAGAAACGTGTCTCTTTTGTCCCTATTATCTTCGTTTCAAGTTAGCACCCAAACAGGACGCTAAATCACTCATAAAATTTCTATGTTGGGTCCTTGCAAGATGAGCACAATGAGGATTTGGTTCTTTTGCGAACCTTCCAACTATCAATCCGGATGGAGTTCTTGGTCAAATCCTTTTCGACGTCTGCATTTCCAAGAATGTTGGAGGTGGGATTACAAGAATGTTGGAGGTGGGATTACACCCATTTAATCCCACCCGAAGGTATACTCCATTTAATCCCACCCGAAGGTATCCGCCGTTCAAGACTGTGGGCCTGTTTGTTTCTGCGTTTCAAAAGCGTTTTTGAACAAATTTGAAATTTTTTTATTAACTTCAAATTAATATGTTTTTAGTATTTTTAAATTATTTTGATGTGCTGATGTCAAAAATAATTTTTAAAAAATCAAAAAATATCATTGACATATATTTTGACACGAAAAACTATTTAAAAAACAACCACAACCACACTGCCAAACAAGCTCTGTAACAGCTCTCCAATGAAATGCAAACGCAGTTCATGACCGTAACAGTTCTCACTGACAACCTAGTAAAGAGTGCCTTCTGATGAACTAGGGTTTGCTGCCTTAAGCTGTTTCCTTGTCTCATAATAGATTAGTTGTTGATATCACACTCGCAGGTTCATTACTAAATCACTTCTTCTAAGCATAATTATAATTGAGAAGGTAAAGGATTTGTTGCAGTTAAATTATATTTTTCCCTAACTATAATTTTAAAAATGTTTGAATAATTAATACACGCCATAAATTCAATATTCATTATAAAAAAAACTATAATTTCAAATTATAACCACAGTAACAATCACAATACCAATAATATACTAAATCTATTACCACCCCTTCTTCCTTTAGCCATATAAGCCGTCGTGACGCAAATCTGCCGAGTCCAGCTGGTTATTCATCTGAAGTGGAGATTAATCATGCATGTGCTAAAGGATGTGAAGGAAACCATGTGCGCTAAAACTAGATAAATGTCACGCTGAATGCTGTGGGCTGAGTTAATTTATTAATTGTATAAAAATATATTCATCTGATGCTAATATTTTTTTTTTAAAGGGGAAAATTTAAGATATTTGTATTTAAAAAGGTTGCACATATGGGTAAAGGAATGACTTAAAAAGCTAAAAAAAAAAACCATGAATGAAGAATTTCATGCTTACTGTATTGCAGTTAATTTAATTTAATTAAAAAACAAAACTCATTTAAAAAAAAGCTAGATTCAACAAAGATGAGGAAAAAAAATCCAAGTTAATCTTTGTTATTTTCAAAACCACAGAAAAATTCTATAGAAAACAAATTAATAAAAATAACAAAATGTTGGTTGATGAAAATAAAAAAATCCAGCAAGTCTAAGTAAACTTTGTATACCTAGATTAATCTTTTAAATTTATAACTCAATAATTTATAGACCTGAGCTAAACTAAAAAGCTCATCACCTGTCAAATTAAATATTAAGGGATGAAATCAATAAATTTATTTTAATTAAAAAAATTCATTTTAAAAATTTAACAAAGACCTAAAAAAATACTCAAGGCAATCTTTTTTTATTTTAAAAGGAAAGATAAATACTATAGAAAGAGAATAAAATAAGTGTTGAAGGATGAAGTTGTAAAAAAAATATAGCCTAAAAAGAAAAGAAAAAACTCAAGCAAGTCCAAGTGAACTTTATGAAGCTGGGTTAAATTCTCAACTCAAGTTCAACCTATAAGCTTAACACATGAAAAATTAAATGTTGAAGAATAAAATCAATTAATTTAATTTAATTCAAAAACAAAATTCCTTTTAGAGAAGCTAAATTTAACAAAGAAAAAAACACTGAAGCAACCCGTACTATTTTCAAAATGACTAAACAACCTCATGAAAAGTGAAGAAAAAAATAAAAAAAAGTTGGATGATGGAAAAAAAAAGATTAAAGGGGGGAGGGCGGAAGAAATCATGTGTCAACTTTATAAATCAGGGTTAATCTTTTAAACTCGCAATTCGTTAAATTCTATATTCAGATTTGACTAAGAAGATAAATAACTGAATAATTAAATGTTGGAGGATAAAAAAAAATGAATCTAAAAAAATCTTGCAAGGCTAAAAAATACAATAATAAAAAAAAGTATTAGATTTAATAGGAAAAAACTCAAAAAATATGAAAAAGCAAAAACAAAATTGCAAAAAAACATCTAAAATAAAATAAATAGTAATCAAAAGAATGTAAACCAAAACTAACAGATGAAAATATCTATTGAGGATGAAATTTAAAAAAAATCCTTAACTTCATAAATTATTCTAAATAAACAAAGTTGCAATAAAGATAATATATGGAATACTTAATTTTAAAAATTATTCTAAATAAAAAAACTACAATAAAGAGAACATAGAAGAAATCTTAAATGCTTATTTGATTTTTTTTCAGGCCAGCTCGAAAATCGAGTATGAAAAAGGGCAAAGAAAAAGGAAAATAAAAGACTACATGCACCACTTTGGAAACAATTATGCCTGACGCGGTGCCTGTATATGGAGGGAATGTTGAGACAATTCGGTCACTATCTTGTAAGCAAGGTTTTGGCCACTAGATAACGCCATATATGATGTTTGAACCCAGTAGATATTGTTCACACACTTCTAAACCTTTTTCTTTCTTTTTTGTTTATTTATGAAATTATTTTAATGTCTCTAATGACACTCAATAACTATTAAATAACTAAAAGTAAAAGATAAAAAAACACCTTCATTAAAGGCAAAGTATTTTACATTTCTAGGGTAATGATGTAATTTAATTATTTAAAAATTAAATCAAGTACTAAAAATCTCCTAGCCAAAGCTTAATGTTTTTTTTTGTTGTCAATAGTAATAATATAATTATACTGTGTAATAAAAATACAAAAATACAATCTAATCATGTTTTTTCTCATATCAACTAATTGGTTAGATAAAAAAAACCACCATGCCCCAAAACAAAACCAACTAATTTTGCCCATAAAGAACAAAATTATAATTTTACTGTAAAATGTGTACCTTTTGTTACAATGTACTAAAGCAAGCACCTTATCTCTGCTTGTAATTATTCGCATAAATACCGTAGTAAAATTGCAATATAGGATTTACATAAGTAATTTATAATTCAAGTCGTAAAACTAGTTAAATTTTAAAGAAAATACAATCATGATAAAAAAATTTATACTAAATTATAATTTAATTAGTTAAGTTTTGAATTTGTTATCTAAAAATTATTAGTTTAAATGTTACATATATTAAAGTCAATTTTATCTGATTATTAATTTTAAAATCTCAAAAAATTAATTAAAATATGAATAAAATATTCGAACAGGCAAAAAAAAAAAAAAAAACTATACTGCTTGCAAGGGTGCCCAAAGAGTATGTGGCAGCACGGTTTTTCAAGTCCAGAAATTGGATTCTACCTGTAAACTAGCAGGCTCCCCGGCACTCACACTATCATTACTCATAATGGGTGGGAACTCAACGGTCGACTTCTCTTGCCCTAATTGACACAGTACAGGAGTCCCCCAATTTCAAATTTCTCTTTTTCCTCTCTCCCTCCCTCTCACACACCCTGCTCCCCAGACTTCAAGAACGGAGGGGCTAACATCCTAGCAATCGAAACCTTTTGATTCTGCAGTAAAAATGGTGGCAAAGATAACAGCATATGAAGAAAGTCGCCGAAAGAGAATGGAAGAGAACAAGAAAAGAATGGAAGCCCTCAATCTCCACAAGCTTACTCAAGCTCTTAAAATTTCCAACCCTACCAAATCCTCTCCGGTTATTAATTAATCTCCTCTATAACTCCCTCTCCCTTTATATGTGTGATGATGCTCATTCTATTTTTGTTTGATTAACAGATGAAACGCTCAAAACCTCGAGTAGTCGAGAAACAAGTGGTTGTGGTTAGGAGGTCCAATCGTGTCGCGAACAAGCCTGCTCCTTTCTTTAATGAAGTAAGCCGTTAGTTTCATTTGGGCTTATGAAATTTTGGGATTTTGTTTATTTTTGCTGGATGTTGTGTATAATGGGTTTTTTTTTTCTCACAGGCTATTATTGATCGAGTGGTGATACCAAGAAGGTATTTTGATTCAAATTTCTTAAACCAATTATAGCTCTCTGCATTGAAACATATAAAGCTAATATTTTAGTGTGATACTGATGTTGCTCAGGATTCCCAAGGCAATAGATTTGTCAGACCGGGTGTTTGCTACTGATGAAGCCAGGGCAAAGGCTATGGAGAAAGCAGAAAAGTTACAATCTGATTTAGGATCTGACTATCCGATCTTTATAAAATCAATGCTTCAATCTAATGTTAATGATGGATTTACGCTGGTGAGATAAATCTATCACCTCCCAACCTATGTTTCAATCTCTTTTCCTTTCTATATGGATGGACTGTGTTGTCAATTTTTTAGATTCGCACTGTTTTTTAATCCTACAATTTCTCATGTTCAGTCAAGGGAAAGCGACATTAAAACTAAATACATGAGCTACATGATTTTCTGTAAGATAACTGTAGACAGACAATCTAAGGAGCTTCTCAAGTTTGCAAGCCACGCCCATGGATGGACTAATTCACTCTGTGCGTGTGCACACATGTCTTTCTTTTCCCACTTGTTTTTTGTTAATTGTTTTAGCCACTAACATGTATCTAATTATCTGCTAGCTTTAAAACAACTTGCTTTCTGTGTAAAACCTGGCTTCAGATGTACTGCACTTCGTTCTAATTCCACTGCATTTTGGCGTGCAAAACATCATATAAGTTTATTTAACTGTGGATGGCAATGATATAGATCATGAGGGAAATTTTGGTGCAGGGTGGTCTTCCAGTCGACTTCTGCAGAAAGAACCTTCCAAGGCGAGGCGATGTCATCACTTTGATAGATGAAGATGCAGATGAGTATCAAGTTACATATGTAGCACGAGAAAATAGACGAGAAAATAGACTAAGTGGTGGATGGAAAGGGTTTGCCGTTGCTCATGGACTGCTAGATGGAGATGCTGTGGTTTTTCAGTTAATCAAGCCTACAACATGCAAGGTGGTTGTTAATATGCATCGATGCTATTGACTCTACCTGAAACATGGCAAATCAGTTTGCTTATTCTCATTTTTCATTTTACCTTGCAAATTGAGTTCCATTGATACTTGATACACAGTTCCTATCTTTTTGCCAGGTATATATCATAAGGGTGAATGGTTCGGAACAGGGCAACAGTCTTTGAGTTTTCTTAATGTGGTATCGGATGCAGCCAAATTAATTTAGGTAACTGTCTTGGAATGCATGCCAAAATTTGATTTCTTTATTGTTGCTCCACTTTATTTTTGTTCATCAAGCATGTGGCAATGGATGCCAAATAATTGGCCACTTGTTTAGACGAAATCTTTATGAGGATTTTTATATTTCTCTTTTATAGTTGTACTGAAGGATTAGAGTAGAGAATTTGCAATTAGAAATTTGGTTAAGTGTCCCAAGATAGAAAGGACAAACAAAAGAGATAGAAACGTATTTGGTTTAAGAGACAGACATGAACATAAAATAAATGTTTCTGTGATCGCTTCGGAATGAATTTCTATGTTCTCAAAATAAAAAATATAGAGAAACGTGTCTCTTTTGTCCCTATTATCTTCGTTTCAAGTTAGCACCCAAACACGACGCTAGATCACTCATAAAATTACATGATCTGTTTTTCACGGAGGCTGTGGATTCTTCCTTGTACTCTTGCTACTTACGAATTCATTGACTGTTTTATGAATCAGTTGCATCAACTTGCACTCTTTTGACATTAATGTGGCTGGCACATGGTCCACGAGACAAGAAATATGACGGTGAAAAGGGAGTCAATTGCTTGTTCCTAATTTCTTTTCTTAGTGATGTGCTTATCTAAAGAAAATGTATGCAATACAGCTAGCTATATTATGTCCTTGTCCTGCACAAGTCAAATTTAGACAATTTGATATCTTCAGTGTATTCGAGAGATCGCAATGGTGACGAAATATTGACAACTAAAAGAGTAAATGCATAAAAATATTTCAGTTTATCAGATTGCAATCTCTGAACTTTCGCAAACATATTTTACGTTCTTTTAATTTCTTTTGGTTGCAGGTAAAACAGCTTGTGGTAGATTGCCCTAGTAGGTTGCAGGAATTTGGTCCTTGTCCACTTGAAAGGAAAGTAATTTCTTTGTTTATAAAAAATCTCAGGGTCTGTCATTTTGTAGTCTTGAGCTGTTGGCTGATCTATCAAACAATTAGTAGTATTTGATTACTTAATCCTTATTTTCAGTTCTCTGCCGCTGCTTTTATTTCTTTTCTTTTTCTTTGATGACGAGTAACTTGAAACCACACCTTTTGATGCATGTTAGAGCAGCTCAGCATGAATACCGCTTGAACATTCGAGGCCCACTGACGCAGCAAATAATAACCTCCAAGGATAGGTGAAGTGAGGGTGTTTCGAACCAGAGTCTCGAGAAATCTTTATCCCACCCCTCTAACCTCTAACTAATGTGACACCTTCGTGTTTTTACTCTTAGTTATTGAACTTTGGATTGACTGATTTATTAGGTTACTTTAAAATTTGGTTGATCCAGACCGACCCAGATAAGATGAAAAATAAATAAAAATAAAAATATGGCTAACCTAGTAAATTATTTTTTTTAAATGTGTTTTTTTCTTGACTAGAATTTTTTTTTTAATATTTTTTAGTTGATTATTAACTCTTTTCAAAATTTATTATATAAATACTAGAAAAATATTTTATTTTTTTAATGTTAGATTTGAGACCTTTTAGTATATATATTTTATATTTTAAAAAAAAATTATATTTTTTTAATATAAGATAAAAAAAATTTTAAAATAATTTTATAAACTTTAATTTATATTCACATAGAAATTATTTCGATTACTATAGTTTCAATCTTTTGCTCCTCTTTCCCTTCAAGATTTTGGTAGTAAATTCTGACCATGGAAAATATATGTGAATGAACTCCATCGGAGGGCATGACAATATGACATGTCTACTTTTCCCCGTCGACGGAGACATTTTGTCAGTTCACATGGCAGTTGGAATAGGGCTGCAACTATTCACGAGGTTTACAATAATTGACCTGGTCTTAACCCCATAGAGCCACTAGTCTGGACGGTCAGGTGACGAACGTGCCTAGAAGCTGCTGCTAGGGCTCAGGATCCCCATGTGTCCAAGTGTGCTGCAAACTCAGGTATGGGAAATTTGACGGTGCAAATAATTGCTGCAAAGGTTTCCAAACAGCGGCGCCACCGATTTCCTGGAGTAGAAAAGGTCGTCAGAAACCATAAACTATTGCAAATATTGTATTTGATATGTGTGGTGCATTGACTCCGCTATCATGGCCGGTGAGCTGTAATGGGGATGAACTATGAGCTATGTAGTTGTCGACAGGAACACTGCTTGGCAAGCTGGACCCATCTGTCCAGCTACCGTTCTTGCTCTGCAAAATAAATTGAACATGCTCTTAATCAGCTTGTCATCACCAAAATTTGAGGAACAAAGAAAATGCGTGTTCTGCACTATTTTATTTTAATAGACGACTTGATAATCCTAAATCTAATTCAGGTTAAGTTTTATTTTAAATTATTTAAAATACTACCCTGATTAAATCTAGATAACTCAATAAGTTAGCTCTCGACCTAGTAAATCCAACTAGATCAGCTTTAAAAATCTTTTTTAAAAATACTTTAATAACATTATTTTGAATAAAATAATTAATTTGAATTAACTTAATGACATATAGATTAATCTAATTATCCGATCAACTCAAGTTTCAAACCAAATTAGATTGCAGATAGGCTGTTTGGCACTGCGGTCCAAACAGTTTTTTGCAAAATTTCAATTTTTTTTTTTGCTAAAATTAAATGCGGTTTGTACTTTCTGGATCGTTTTGATGTGCTGATATCAAAAATGATTTTTAAAAAATAAAAAAAATATTATTGGCATGCTTTTCGGCTAAAAAAACTATTTGAAAAGCAATAGTTACCACACTCCCAAACACCCTCTAGATCAAATAAACTATGGGACATCAATTGTGCCATCCAATAAACACTGTTGTTAGTAGTTATGAATGTCTACTTAGTATTGTCGTTCAAGCTGTAATTTATATATATAAAAAATATTATTTTATGTTTTTTCATGCAAAAACTAATTTGAAACATTCTAAAATACAATGCTAAATAAATATTTTGTTTGGTTGTCCGACCAACGCGCTATAATACCAAATCATTACTAAGCTTTTTTGATTTTATTGTTAAAGGCAATTTATTTTTGTGTTTAAAAATATATTTGATTACGTTTTAAAAATATAATTTTCTTGAAAAAATATTAAAATAATATTTTTGGTGTTTTATAATTTCTACGTGTTGTTGTAAATATATATATATATATATATTTATTTATTTATTTAAAAAAACATTTAAGAAAATTTAACACCACCATGCAAAAACACACATTAATTATTGATTTTATGCTTTGAAGCGGATTGCTTGATTACAGGAAAAAAAAAAATAGAGATAAACTGGCGCCGAGGATTCCGGGGTCGCCGAGTGGAAGTCAAAGGGTTAGGTTGCAAAGACAGAGAAAAACGAGGCTGCCCAGTCTCGTGGGTCCATTGGCTCCTTGTCCACACAAGTAGAGAAAGGCACTCTCCCAACTACGTGACATTAAAAATTTAAAACAATGTCATTGTTCTCCACCTTTATTTTTATAGAATATAATAAGTTTCAGGCATGTAAAATTCATCAATTTACGTGTCAACATATACGTAAATTTACCCAAATATCATGTTAATAAAAAATATATATAACAAGCACTCACAAAATAATTAATTAACATCTTCCTTAAAAAGTCTAAGCAATAAAATTTTGTTTTCACATTTTTATCATTTCGTTTCATATTGAAGAATACATTAAATTCAATGATGATAAAAAAAAGCTTATGCGTTAATTATAGTTATTTTTTAAAATATAATTTTGTATAGATTTAATGTATTCAGAAGAATTAAATTATTCTTTAATTGTAATGTTCAAATTTGAAAATCAAGAAATAAAATATGTTCTTTAAATATATTTAAAAAAACCCTTTAAAGGAACGCATGAATTTACTGGTTGTGAATTGATCCAAGAAAGTAAAAAGCAATTCAAAGGAATATTCAATGTAAAAAAAAATGTTACTTGCTGGACCGTTAATTAATGGGAAATAAATAAATACTATAATGTCATATTGGCAGTCAAGCATTTCTTGGTTTTGTGTATTTTTTTTCTCTTGATTTTCTTGACCGGGTCCGTTTTGCGCGTTTTCTCCCCCTAACCGGCTTCCAAATATAGAAAGATAAACCAATCAACATCAATCGAAGCGACTTTGTCCTCGTATAGATTGGCTTAATCTCGATACAAGATGATTGCTTGCTTGGGAGAGTGTATTAATTATTTTAAAATTTTATTTTTAAAAATATATCAAAATAATATTTTTTAATTTTTTTTAACACCATTACATCAAAACAATAAAAAAATACATAAAAATATTTAAACAATTTTTCTTTTTAAGTTTTAATGAAAAAAAGGTTGAATTGATTAGCCAAATACTTTCTTAATACATGAATTGAAAATTAAGTATTTGTTTTGTATCATGATCTCGATAAAATTTTTTATAATTATAATTTAAAAAGATAAATTCTAAAAAAGATATAAATTATAGTTTTTTAATAACAAAAATCTAAAAAAAAAAGTTTTAATTGAAATTAGTATAAAACTGTGATAATCAATTGATTAACTAAATACTTTATCATATTATCAAATGAACCTTAAGATGAATATTTTAGAGATAAAAAAAACATGCTTGTTATTATTTTTGTTTTGAAATGATATAAATTTATTTTAAAAATAAATTTATTTTATATTTATATCTTTATTCCTTTAATATTAAAATTGTGTTTGGTTAATGTCACATTACATAAATAATGAAGATATCATGGTGAAAACTTGCTTGATAAAAAAAAAACACAAATAATATATAAAATAAACCTATTTACATGTGTTTTTTAAATAAGAAACAAATAATAAAAATATGTATTATATTTTCTATTCCAAAACAGTAATAAAAACTAACTAAACCTAATAAATAACTAAATTAATTCACATTAACATAACGGGACCCCACGTTATTTGTCCCATAGTGGGCAATCTTTACTCAATCAAAACGAATCCAACGGTCCTGATAGCGTCCATAAGCACAAAGGTAATGTTTCTGACTCACAAGCCGCACAAAAAACGGCTTTCTTTGTTGCGCCGAGCGGACCGAATGGCGATATTTGCCACGTCAGCAGAGAAAACAAAGCTCCTTTTGCGCGATGCTATATTGTTAATGAAACGATCTCTCTCTCTCCCTCCTTTCAACAATGGAATTTTTGCAGGTTGCTGGGATCCGCAAATCTCGATCACTGAAACGCCAACAGCAAAAATGACGATTTCTCTCTCATTCTCGCCGCTAGAAACTTCTTTCCTTGTAATTTTTCTCCTCTTTTCTCTTCTCCAATTTCTTATGTTAGTTTTTTCTTGATTTTATAATAATTACAATATCATTTTTTATGTTTTTGTTATTATTATTATTTTGATCCGATTATTAATGATTAAACCTAAATTTGTATCAGAGTTATTTGAAGAAATGAAGAATTAGAGATTCCGGCGGTGGTGGTGATTATTGCCGTTTGCGGTGGTGGTGATAGGGAAATTTAGCTGTGAGGGGGAGAATATAAAATATAATAAGAATGATGGCTACTGCGAGGGAGCATCAAACGGTGCCGCTTTCGGTGCTGTTAAAGCGAGAATTGGCGAACGAGAGGGTAGAGAAGCCGGAGATTTTATACGGTCAGGCTAGTCATAGCAAGAAAGGGGAGGATTTTACTTTGTTAAAAACTGAATGCCAGAGAATCGTCGGTGACGGGATCACTACTTATTCTGTTTTCGGGGTAACGTCTTTGAATTTTGATGCCATTTAACAGATTATTGATCAGTTGAAGTCAAATTGGCTTAGATGATTGATGTTTTGATTAGTTTCGATAGGTTTCTTGTTAATATAAACCTTGTTTTGCAGTTATTTGATGGACATAACGGGTCTGCAGCAGCAATATACACTAAGGAGAATCTGCTCAATAACATTATAGCCGCCATGCCTCCGGATCTCAACAGAGATGAATGGGTAGCAGCATTGCCAAGAGCTTTAGTTGCAGGGTTCGTCAAAACTGATAAAGATTTTCAAGAGAGAGGTATGAGAATCTGATAAAAAAGTAGAATTTTATTTGAAATTGAAGGAGATTAATATTATCGTGGTGTATAAACTCAAAGACCTTTACTCACAGCTTATGATCCGAAGACTTTCTTGAATTGGTCAGCATCCCCTTTAGCGTTTCCACTATTGTTCTGAAAGATGTTTACAACCTTATGTAAATTGCATCTTTGTTATTAATGGAGAGTGTACAGACTCTTGTTGGGGACACTAATTTCCATTCATTTATTTGTTTTATGAGATTCAGAAATGGGGACGTTGTATCGATAGAAAGTACAAAGTACTATGATTTCCACACAATTCGCATATTCCCAAGAAATGTCTTGATGCCTCCGGGCTCACGAAGCATTTTACTTATTCATCATAACATCGTGCATCTACTGATGATAAATACATTTACCGACTACAGTTAATGATTCATCAGGGTATTTCAAGATGCTTCTGTTTCTTTACATGGAGGGCATAAAGTGTCACATAAATTAGAAAATGGTTGATTTAACAGGATGTTTTACGAGACAGCATTTTTTTAAAAAAATTTGTTTAGACTTCTGTAATCGCTTCATGCGTGGAACAAGTTCATGTTATTGATTTTGTTTTTTTGCACTCATTTGATTTGCAGGACCTAAGGTGCCAACCTGAATATGATTGATAAACATAATTTTATCCTGTCCCTATAGTTTACTACATGGACCAATTGATATGCATCTTTTGTCTTGGCCATACCATCCTGCATGGTTTAGCTGCACTACTTTTAGTGATTGGTTATATGTATTTGGTCATATCTTATCAGAAATTTATACCATTTTTAAGTTCTGTGCTGTGAGCTTTATATGTGAATAATGTTTAGTGTTCACAATTTTGATGTTTTTGACTTTTCAGCTCGAACATCAGGAACAACTGTCACCTTTGCAATAATAGAAGGATTGTTCATAACTGTGGCATCTGTTGGTGATTCCCGTTGCATTCTTGAATCTGCTGAAGGTGATATCTATTACTTGTCAGCAGATCATAGACTCGAGTGCAATGAAGAGGAGTAAGTCAGATATATAGTGTCTCTATACCCATTTAACAGATCCTATTAATACCGAGGCCTTAAATTTTTAATTTAACAGGAGGGAGCGCATTACTGCAAGTGGGGGTGAGGTGGGACGGCTAAATACTGGTGGTGGTGCGGAGGTACTTTCCCTGTTTTACATTTTTGTTCTTTTCAAATATCAATTTCTGTCCTTTTCATCAACTTCTCTGCTTTGGTGAAACCTAATACACTCAATGATATTCACCTTAAAGTTCATTGGTCTAAATTAGGACAGCTACCAGAACATGGAAATAAGCCATTATTTAGCTTATGAATTTTTAAGTTTTCATAAATAGAATTGTAAACAATGACAAGTTTGTGGAATAAATGGCTTGTATGATATTTTGAATGGTATCTTCTTATGATTGTATTCAATGGAAATTGTATTGAACTTTGATTTATGGATTGAAGTAGATTATATAACTTGGGTGGTAGTTGTATTTCAGATTGGCCCTTTGAGATGTTGGCCTGGTGGCTTATGTCTTTCACGATCCATCGGGGATGTGGATGTTGGCGAGTACATTGTTCCTGTTCCTTATGTGAAGCAAATTAAGGTTTGTTCTTGAGATGTAATATGTCCATTTTGATGGATATGTATTGATGGTTTTATTTGTATTGCTCGCTTCCCACCGTGGGCTTTGAGTACTGTTGGTGAACTCCATGCTTGTCCTATACACTACCTTTCTGTTTCTCATATTCCTTAACACTGTTTATCCATTAACCTGATGAGTTTTATTTCTGAAATAAGTTAACAGCACTGATTTAATTGATAATTTGCTGTGAAATGGATACTGATTATAATCTCAATGTTTGTTTTATTATGGTTCTTTCAAAACAAGTGGTGTTTATTATCTTTTATGCCACTTTATTCACGGTTCATGCATCTTATATTTTATTTTGTGGGTCATAGTTCATCTTTTTGAGTCATGATTATTTTTCTCAACATAGCTTCCCCCTTGATCCCCCCAGAGAACAAAGGTTATATGGACTGAGGTCATATTGGCAACATCTTCCAAAATTATGTGGTCTGCTTGTAGCTTCTTGTGACATGATTTGTTGATTTGAACTTTGAAGTAACATTACCTCATTCTGCATGCTTTGCACATCGCTTGATTCATACTGAAACACAGTGTGCTGTTACTCGCTTCTTTTCTCTTTAAAGAGCTTCAAATCTTTGTGATTTGTAGTTGTCTACTGCGGGTGGTAGGCTTGTTATCTCAAGTGATGGTGTCTGGGATGCTTTATCTGCGGAAGAGGCTCTTGATTGTTGCCGGGGGATGGCAGCAGAAACTGCAGCTGCACAAATTGTTAAGGTGTAGTGTTACATGGCTTTTTTTTTATTATTAATATGGAAACACCACCTGAAATTTCCCCCGGTTTAATATCCTATGGTTTCTCTACAATGTCACATTATGTGACACAATCCATGATAACCTTTACTTGGTCTTACTCTCTGCATTCCATTTGCAGGAAGCAGTGCAGGTGAAAGGACTTCGAGATGATACAACCTGCATTGTGATTGATATAGTACCACCAGACAAACCAGCTGCCCCTTTGCCACAACCAAAAAAGCTTGGAAGAGGAGTGTTTAAGTCCATGTTTCGCAGAAAGTCCTCTGAATCTTCTTCTCAAATCGATAAAGAATATCTAGAACCAGATGTTGTTGAGGAACTATACGAGGAAGGATCAGCTATGCTTTCTGAGAGGTTTGTGCTGTGAAGATCATCATTGTTGGCTAATATTTGATAGTTTGATCTCCTTATTGGGCATTGATTACAGATTTGTACTCTGTGTGCTCCTGGTTGCCTTTTCCCTCCCTGTGTGACTCTGTTTTACACCATCTGTTATGGGTGGTTTGGCTTCCTGTCTTTGAGGAACAGTCACTCCAGTTTTTAGTGTTTTGACACAATGCATGTTTGTGTGGACTGCAGGTTAGATACGAAATACCCGCTTTGCAACATGTTTAAGTTGTTCATGTGTGCAGTCTGTCAAGTAGAGATAAAACCTGACGAGGGTATTTCAGTACATGCTGGTTCATCTGATTTTGGAAAATTGCGTCCCTGGGATGGCCCTTTCCTTTGCTTAAGTTGCCAAGAGAAGAAAGAAGCAATGGAAGGGAAAAGACCATCAGGAGGTACAAACAACAACTCTCTATGGTTTTATCTCTCTCACTCCCAACTTTCATGTTGACTGATTTTATATTTTCATTTGTGTTCAATTTTACAGATAGGCATAGCAGTGATAGTGACTAGCCATACATCCTTGATTGTATTTGCTTTCGGCAAGCTCTAACAATTGTTTCAGAGATCAAGACAAATTGAAAGAACTTCCTCACAATATTTTGCCCGCTCAAACTTCTCATGGGTGTCTTGAGCATTTTGACTTGTTTGTGTTATACTTAACGGATGCATTTGGCTCTATCCCAATTGCTTCTGAGCTCGAAGTTCGAAGATCAAATTAGAGCTGTTTGCTTTTTACGAATCTGTTTCTGACTTCAAAATAACAGTTGTGCTCACATACCAGCTTAAAGATCTCCCAAAGGCTTTGATAAACTTGTTGGTACCTGATACATGGCATCCTTTTCAGGATCATTTGTTTTTCTGTCCGAATCTGTTCCTTTGTGGTTCGTAGAGCTAACATCAAATGACAGAGTCCTTATGTAATATTATTGTTGTTGTTATATAGAAAATTTGACGAAGTACTTGGGACAGATCCATTCCAGGTCAGGTAGAAGTTTGTGATTGGCTTGCTAGATGAATTTGTTCATGTAAACTTTAAACTGAACCTTCCTCGGTCAAGTAAGAAGATTAACTTTTAGAAATAGAAACCAGCAATTAATTTATTTTCTTCAACAATTGTCTCTATTCTCCCAATCAGAGTCTCACTTTTCGTCGGTGCTGTGTATGACCATGGAGACCGTATAACTTTATTTTTTCAGTTTTGCAACTTGGCCCTACTTGGTGAAGAAGGCCCTCGAATTGTTGAATGTATCCAAACAATCATGTGCTAGCACCAAGCTTCTTCAAATTCTCGTTCTATGCTGCCATTCCCCTTCTGTTTAAAGCTTGCTTTGGTTCGATGGCTGTGGTGCTTGGAGTGCCCATAAATGGGACCATCTTTCAGCGGGACAACATGTGGACACTCTTGGCTGGAGGTTTGTGAGGTGAGTCAAATAACATGTGAACTCTCTGTTTCACCAATTAGGACGTCTCTGTATTCTTCTCTTTGTTTCATCCTCCGATGCTTCCTTCGAGACTTTTCAAGATGGAAGCATATCCCAAGACATAGCTGTCATGAATTTCATCTCAAACGTACTAATGATCTTCCGGAGTGAGGAATCCAAGTCTGCTCGGGGAAGATTTTCATCGGCTCGAGGCCTGGTGGTTGTGGTGGTGGTGAGGCCTTCTTCTGTCATCGACATTACATACTATCTTGCTATTCTAGTTCGTGGGACCGTGAAGCGAAAAAGCAGTGATTAGTGTCCCTTTGCCCGCTCGAAAAAGGGAGAAAAAAAATAATCGAAACGACTTTAGGAATCAAACAAATATCGTAATGTCCAAGCCTTTTTGTGCATTAAATTTCAATGGTCTTATTGGGCTATTACCTCCATCATTCAGAATAACTTACCACGTGTGTGTGCATGTGTGCTTGAAAGAGAGAGTTTTTGTCTGGTCATTGCTTTTCCCATGACTGCTTCTTTCTACTGAAAGAAAGAATAAGATATTGAGTGGCCAAAGGCAAAAGCAAGAAATAGAAAAAGTTTTTTCTGCACCGAAGGATCTTATGGAGTTTGAGTGTGAAATCTTTGTTTTATACCATTTCATGTTTTTTTTTTATCCTCTCATAATACTCTCTCTCACACACACATTTGTATATAGAATATGATTTCGAGTGGTTAAGTGTTGGAGATGAGTCAGTCCACCAAAATAATGCCTGCATGATTGAGATGTTGACCTTAACTAAACGAACAAAATTCTCCTTCTGGATTTGGACCACTTTGTACACGAGTGTGTGGGGTCTATCTTCATACCTAACTATGAACCTTTTATTTTTGTCTTTGAAAATGTTTACCATTCTTTCATTTTATCACGGTCCGATCGATCTAAAGTTTGTGTCACTGGTCACATGATTATCAAAAAGTTATTAAATCCGGTCTCTATCAAAAGATTATTATTTTAATTTTTAAATAGCAAAATAAATTGTTTTATAATTTTTTATAAAACAATTCAAACTGATCTTTGATTAAGTTCAACATATCACACTCAAGTTGAATTTTTTACACTTGGCTTGGATCAAAATAAAATCATTTTATAATTTTTTTTTAAAAAATCAAACTAAATTTTGATTAGTTGATTATGTCATATTCTAGTTGAATTTTTTACATTTGATTTGGATCGACCAGTCATATCAAACTAGATTTAATAAGTATAATTTATCTATAAAAAGCTTCTGAATCTTTTTGTTCTACGTCTTTGATCGGTGATGATGAGTAATTATATAAATCCCAACATTTGGTTTGCATGAGGTGATACGGTTGAAAGTTCATTCAAGGTGGGGTTGTCTTTCTCAGTTTGGACAAATCATACTCTTGCTTGGATGTGGAACCTGCATTGCTCAGTATCTTCTTGTAATTTGTAATATTCAAGCTCTCTCTTCCATAACATAAATAGTAAGATAATCAATATTTGGGTTTTTGGGTTTTTTTGACCTTTCTAACACAGCCTGACAAAAAAATTGAAAAACAGCATATGTTAAAAGATTATTTAAAAAATAACACAATTTGATTATAATTATGTTTTTATTATATATCAATTTACAACTACAATTGAAAATAGTTGTTTCAAAATTCATGTCTCGTGTAAAATAATTAGCATGTATAAAAATTAACTCAAAATTTTACAAAGATCTAATGATAAAAAAAAAATAAGATTTAAGATCTAATAGTCAAGAAAAAAAGAGTACATCAGTTGACATGGCAGGAAAGGAAAATTAAAAAGAAAAAAAAGAAGGGAAAGAAAAAATGGGTCATTAAGACTTTGTTTTCGACATACCACTTGGCATTATAAAGATCTTAATAAGAAGATTTTAACCATATCTTAAAAGGCCACCAAACGAGATCATAATGGGTTAGAAGTTTTATTTGAGATTAATGACAACATCGATTAGTGGTCTTCTAAGATGTTAAAATTATTTTGTCAAGATCTTTTTAACAGTACCATGTATGTTGAAAACGGAGTCTTGTGTGTCATTGGTGACCCATTCTTTCTTTCCCTTCCTTTTCTTCCCTTATTTCTTTATTTTGCCATAACAATTTATCTATTTTTTATTTTTTAATCATTAGATCTTGAATCTCTTCTCTTAACCATTAAATCTTCATAAAATTTTGAGTTAATTTTTATATATATTAATTAATTTGTATAAGACATGAATTTTAAAACCATAATTATTCTAAAAAGTAATTGTTTATAAAAGATCAATATTCAGAAAACAGTTGTGTTCAAACTCAACTATGTCATTTATAAATATTTTTTAAATCCGTCTCATTTTTCTTAAACTTTTACCAAGGTGTTATTTTTCAAAAAAAAAAAAATCTCAATGTCAATGATTCATCACGACACCTATTTCATCTTTTTCTTATAAATGTATCGATTTCGTGGGTAAGTTATTGAGTTTTTTCCTTTTCAATTTATTATAGAATTCTCATACTGGGTGTTGTTCTGCGTGCCATGACTAAATCCTTTTTTTCGTTTTATCTAAGATTTAAGTATATCACTAGAATTTGAATCGACGTGT
This sequence comes from Populus alba x Populus glandulosa, assembly GCA_033617975.1. NCBI lineage: Eukaryota > Viridiplantae > Streptophyta > Magnoliopsida > Malpighiales > Salicaceae > Populus > Populus alba x Populus glandulosa. The sequence goes on along the minus strand of CM066156.1, from coordinate 1,877,581 downwards.
TCATTAAACATTATCTTCAAAATTGTTTTCTAAATTTGAACTAAAAAAATGATAATATAAACAGCAAACCCTTTTTCCTGTCCAAGTACAGAATTAAACTTGACAATGCGAGAGACATGTATCGATACAGGTTGTCTTAATCGTCAACTCAAGTGGGAGAAAGGAGTCTGGATTGATTTTAGGCTCGAGTCTTCCAGGATTGGCTTTAGGTTAAATATAATTCGGTGATCACAAATACAGACAATATTAGAGAAAGATAAGTAAGCCTAAAAGCCTAAAGCAGAAGGTCTTTGACACGTTATATGTTGTCTTGAAATGGATTGTGATTTTCACCAAACTAGCAGGAGATCATAGCAAGAAAATTGAGGAAAATCCACGCAGAAAGTAACAAAACATTGTTCCTATCTCATGACTTCTCAAGAAACCAGAAGAAACAAAGGTTTAATGATTAACTACATGACTTATCTTGTTTAAATTGATACTGCTCAAGCTATAACTACTAATAGTCATAATATAGGAGAAAAAACGATATATATTTAAAAGGGAATTGAAAAGGAATAATTTTGAAAAAGAATAAAGATATTTTTATATTATGTTTTTTAATCATGGGTGTCCAGAGCAACTTACGCGCACCTCAACTAATTCTCCGAGATCCTGAAATTAACAATCAGGTAAGCCCCTAATAATTTTAAAATTTATAGCACTCGAACATATGATTTATAAAGAATAAACTTGAGATCTGATCAGTTAAGTTAAATCCTTCATTATCAATAATTTTATATTTTTAGTGAATTTAGATGTTGTTTTTCTATATTTATTTTGTTTTTTTTTTAACGTGAATATCCGAGGTAGCTTGCGTGCACCTTAATTAATACCAAATGTCTTGAAGTTAACGACCATGTAAACCTTTATTAATCATTATATAAGTAATCACAAAGCTCGAACATGAAAAAAATAAATATTTTAGTGTTAAACTCTTATGATTGGTCATTTCCTAGATGGGTTCTATATTTATTTTGTTAATACTATAAGTATTGATAATTATAATTTAAATACCATGAAATTTTCTCGTACAGGCTGACATTGACATGAAAGAAAATCTAGGAAGATTTTTCATTCCCCAGTATACTTGCGTGCAAAAAGAAAATAAATAATACAGTAAGAACGAAGGAGAGAGGCATAAATGTGTTGTGTTAGTTACTCCTTCAAAGATTCCTCTCGAAACAGGTGCACATTAATCCCTGTGCATATGAGCATGACATCTCTCTCGAGTCTCCCTCCTCGACCTCTACATTATAATTAATCTCGTTGGGCTCTGTAATTATTAGAGTTTTGATTATTCTTTATATTTCACTCTTCTTTTTTTATTTTTTCTTTCCTCTCCTCTTGTTTTTTTATGTTATCTTTTTTTTTCCTAGTCATTAAATTATTGTTTTCTTATGTCATTAGATCTTTATAAAACATGGATAATAACTTCGAAGCATTTAAATACTTCGAGGGGAATTAATTTGAATGAGAACGCTTGTATTTACTGGCATGGATTTAATTTGTACTGTATTAATTTAGAAATTATTTTTTCAACAATACCAGTTTAGTAAAAGAAAAAAATCCCAGGAAAAACTCTAGCAATAGCTGTTAGATTTTGAGGAGGACCCACCAACCTTGAACACGCATAATGCTAAATGTTGTATCATCTCATATCTTATAGTGCCATGACCACCACACCCTCTCTCCATATGAAAGAATAATGCAAAAGGATAAAGCTAGTTATGGGTTGCAATTTGTGCACTAAAGACATTATAAGCCCAGCTACACATTGACGACACTCTCTCTCTCTCTCTCTCTCTCTCTCCACTGCTTTCTGATACCCTTATCCCCCATCGTCGAAGGTTTGGCAATATTCCTCCTTTATTGGCCCAAAAAAAAGAAAGTGTTAGAGCTCCACATACTGAATCAGATCTTATTAGTCTTTCAGTGTAATTCGGTGAATTATGGACACCCAACCGCAAAGAAACTCCAGAGAAAAAGTTGTGGACAAGCCTCGAGAAGGGAAGTTAAAGCAAGAGGGAAAAGAAGGGCTGCAGGGAAAGCAACAGGCACTGCCAACATCCCCTGCCTCGCCACCTTCAGCTTCCTCCTCTCCTTCTCATGAATTCTCCTTCACAATCTCTCTCCACTCTTCCTCGGCGCCAGTACCTGATAAGGCCAAAACGCCTCCTAATTCTTTTGCTATTGATTTGTCTCCGGCGGATGACATTTTCTTCCATGGCCACCTGCTTCCTCTCCATCTCCTCTCACACCTTCCTGTATCCCCTCGCTCGTCCATAAATTCCTTTGACAGCTTTACCCTCCCTATCAAGGAATTATTAGATGATCAAAGACCCAACAAAAGCAGCAGCAACTATTGCAGCACCAGCAACGGAAATAGCAATAGCGGTAGCAGTAGCAACCACGTCAACAACAGCAATAACTGCAGTCACCATCAAAGCAGTAACTATGGCGATACAAGGGGAAGGAGCAAGCCCAAGTCTTTCTCTTTATTCGGTTGGCGAAAAGGGTGTGAAGTTAAAGAGAAGGAGGAAGACAAGGATAAGCACAAAAAAAATCAAAGGTTCGACATGAGTCAGGTGCTGAAGAGGTATGCCAAAATGGTTAGGCCACTGATGTTCTTCAAAGGAAGGAAGGAAAATCTCCAATCCCACAGGCAACCTTATTCATTTTCAGGTAATTTGAGTTGGAGAAACAAGCAGGAGTTGCGAGGAAGGAGAGGAGAATACTCAGCACCGGCATCGATGAGGACATCTCCCTCGAACAGCGGCCTCCTTGTTGCAACCACAACTCTTCCTTCTTCTACTAGTGATAGTACCATGGAAGAGTTGCAGGCTGCTATTCAAGCAGCAATTGCTCATTGCAAGAACTCAATTGCTACAGAAGAAAAGATCAAATGTTAAATGTTATATAACTTATTTTGGACTTCCAGTTTTCCCCTCATTCAACTTCTATCACTATTCCTTGTATACCTGTGTATAAATCAAGGTGATACATATAGAGAGAGAGCTTTGAAATCTTAGCTAAGATGGTATCCAAATTAAGATCACAACATTCAAGAATCGAGTTTCATGCTTTCTTGTCCTTCAGCTGGCTTGGTTTCAAGTATTGGGGTCCTTAAAATTTCTAACAAGAAAGGAACTTCGTTCGTTATGCATATGTTCTTTCTATACAGAGGAGATATCCATAATCACAAGTTAGTTTTTTTTTTCTTGAATACTCCTTTTCAACAAGTATAGCAATTCGACGAGCCTATATGTTAGGTAAGCTCATCGTATCATATCATTGCCGACTCTTTGACAAATGATTCTAGCTTGTTTCTTAGCCATATTTATGCTCCGAATATAATTTAATGCAACTCAACCAAGTATTGATTTCAAATTAATTGGTGTCGGCTACATGGCAATTTATGTAGACTATACCCACTACTAGGCTATAGATTTGCTGTAATTTTCATAAGACGTCCCAAAAATTCCTAGGATACATTTGATTACTGTCTCTTGGAATAGAAGCGACATAAATATATTTGATTAAAAAAATAAAAACAAACATAAAAATAAATCTACATTTAATGTGATACTTTTAGTACAAACTTTTATACTTTTTAAAGAAAAAGTGTAGAGAAGACATGACTGTCTCTATCTCTTTTATACCAGACAATAACTATACATGTATGCAGCTAGTATTTTCTCAGTATCATGTGGGTATTGCTGGCCTTAGCAAATCAATGGCAGCAAGCTGGTAGTGTGTGTGGTCATCTCATGACATGTTTATTTTCCATGTGAATTAATTATACCTAGCCATTCCTGAAAGAACCTAACTACTGGATCTAGTAGGGTAACAAATTGATTAGCATCACCCGAAGAAGCAAGCAGGTCCATCACCGACTTGTTATTACAGGAACCTAAAATGCAGATGGAAATTACAGATATCTCCGCCCTACTAATTATTATAACCCGATGATGATGTTATGATAAAATCATAACATCAGTACCAATTCCACAAGTGGATGCATATCCGGTGAAGAAAAGCTGAAAAGGGCGCAACAAAAGTCTCCAATCCCACAGGAAAAAGGCAGCAATGAAACAATAAGCAAGACCCGAATTCGGCCATAATTCAGAGTGGTAGGTGTTGTGACAAGAGAGATGGCATCATTGGGGCTCGAAGACTATGTGTCTCGAGAGTCCATGGTTTCAGAATTCTTGAAAAAGAGAGTACCAAGTACAGCAATAATACCATAACAATAATGCTGGGAGGTTCCTGGCCAAGATTGGCACGTACGTCAAAGGTGATTCCAATTTATAATCACCACACCATGAACTATGAGGTCGCTGATACGTTGCAATGATGTAGGCAATTGACTGATCAGGTGTTAGCTTTGATTCATGAGGAGCATCTTTATGATTATTATATCTGTTATCCAAAAGAACCAGCCCCACTCACATGAAAGCTCCATCATGCCTTTTAATCATCATTCTAAAGGCTAAAGCTACGAAAATAGGGGGGAAAAGGAACAGCAAGAACACGTTGAACCAGCGAGAACCTATCCAATGGGAGCTAGTGTGTACTGTGTAATGTGCGTCTATGCGCACGAATGGATGCGCTCATAAATTTAACTATCGAAACTCGAAAGGCGAACCCATAGATTGACTCGGTTTGTGACCATGACCATGGAAATTTGAGAATCTCGTGTTTCCCTTTTAAACCCCACCGAGGAAACCCTACATAAAGGGCAATGGCTGTTGGGCTCAAGGAGAAACTCCCATGATTAAAACTGATATGCAACAGAGGCAGTCACATGATTTTGCTCAAAAGTGTTGTTGCCTGCAAAAGAAGACGAGCTCTTTTTCTAAAGAGAGAAGTATGGAAAAGAAGAGCTGGCAATGAGCACCATATCATGGATGCATTCAGCAGTCTTCGGATTCAAATATCTTTCTTAAACTTTTCAAAAAGAAAGGCTTGAATCTCTTAAACTGGTCTTAAAATCCAAAGCTGCGCGCACTTCTACGACCTTGGGCTGAGACAGAAGATTCATTTGTAAAACAGTTTGGACACTTTTAAGGGTTTTTTTTACCACGAGACTCACTTTATTGTTCGAAAGCCACAACCGGCAACAAAGTTGCTTCAGCAAAATCTTCTTAATTTTTGTTTTTTTTCAAATATCCCATCAGGATATGCATGAATTTGGCAGTTTCGAATCACTATATACTTCAATCCGTAAAATCCCTTCGTTAGATTGAATGTTGGCAACAATTGCATTTGTGGATGATTGAAAAAAATATATATACACACAATACTTGAAACAATTAAAAAAAGATAAAGAATTTTATTACATAATTATAATTACAAGAAAATAAATATATTCTCTGGGATATCTTTGGATTTCATGCTTTCTTGATATATAAAAGATGGAGACAGTTGAGATAAAAAAAAAAAAAAAACTTATCTTTATGTACATGATGAAAGCACAAAAATTCACTATAAAACTTTTTAAATAAATATTTATTTTATATATTTTTATCTTTTAACTATATATATATATATATTTCTATCTATAATAAATTCATTTTTTTATGAGATGGTAACTAAACACAACCTAAAACTATATATTAATTTTTATTTTAAAACTTGAATTAGTTTTTCAAGTTGACTTGAGACTCAGTTAATGTACAGTTTAAATTGATCTTTTAATTTTAAAAAAAATTAAAATAAATATGGTTATTCTAGTTTAAAACTCTAGTTGAATTGATGATTCACTCAAGATACAACTATTAACTTGTTAATTTTTAAATTATGTTTAAAAATATTATCATTCGATTCTTTTTTTTTTAATAATATTACAAATTTGGAATTCTTTTTCTTTTTTTTAATAACTTATTTTTATGTACTTGATAAAAACACAAAAATTCACTATAAAACTTTTTAAATACATATTTATTTTATATTTTTATCTTTTTAACTATATATATTTCTATTTCTGATAAATTCATATTTTTTTATGGAATAGTAATTAAACACAACTTAAAACTATAGATTAATTTTTATTTTAAAACTCGAACTAGTTTTTTAAGTTGATTTGGGACTCGGTTTACATAGAATTTAAATTGGTATTCCAATTTGAAAAAAGAAACAAATATGTTTATTTTAGTGAAAAACTCTAGTTGAATCGATAATTTGGTCAAGATACAACTATTAACCTGTTAAATTTTAAATTATGTTTATCAAAATATCAACGTTTGATTCTCTTTTTATAAAAGATAAAATTAGGATGTGACACGGGGTCGGGTTTAATGGTTACTGCTTAGCCTATAAAATATATTTCTTTAATTTTAAGGCCTGTTAATTAGCTAACTTGTTAGCCCAATGGCTAAACGACGTGAAAAAGACCATGGCAGTGAGCTCTCCAGGGGAGGCCTCTCCACCGGATGCCGGAGCAATACCTTCTAATTCTATAGCCATTCTCTGTTTTCTTTTTCTTCTTTTTGGATTTTAGTTTGCTTGATAAGATTTGATAAATGAACACAAGGACTAAAATTAATTTGTAGTTTATCTGTGTTTGTTTATCTCATTTCAACGCTACTACAATAAACTCTGTATATGACAATGGGATTAGAGTTTGATTAGGGGTCTCTGCTCTAATTTTTCCAAGATATCGATTTATAGCATAGTTATTAAATTCGTCTAGAGTTAGTTGATTCCGGAAACTCGTGACCAGGAGTTTTTTTTTTTTTTGAATTTCAATTTGAACAGGAAAGTTATTGATTTTGTTAAATTTAACTCGGTCAAACCCAGTTTAAATCTGGCATAAGGCCACACCATGTGAATTGTTTATTTAAAAAAGAATAATATTATTTTAATAAATAAAAAAATTATTCTAGTGGGAAATGGGTCAAACCTCTAGCTGGATTTGACAACCGGTTCATAGGATGGAACTTGGACCATATGTAGAAATCCTATTATTAGCTGGATCCTTGACAGCGGGCCTGTTAAATTAACTGGCATGTTAGCTAGCCCCTTAACTTAAGTGAATCAAGCCTAGCTGAAGCACAGCCACTCTTAAGCCCAATTTATCTGGACATTGGCCGAGGTTGTCCTTGTTCAGTCGTTCGTTTTTTTTTTTTTTTCTTAAAACAAAATTAGTTAACGGAGTGCATTTTTTTTAGTGAATTATAAATTAGTTTTTCTAGTTTTACTAAACGAGTTAAATAATCTCTCTAGTTTTATAAAGTAATTAATTAATTCCTTGATTAGTGTTGACAATATTTAGTTTAATATTAATTTGGTATTAAAAAGTGTATTTTTCCCGTCAATATTTTTGTATTATCTGTTTTTTCTTTAATTCCATTTCTTAAAAAACAAGATAAATTGAAAAAAAAAGCGTGAAATGGATAAAAACGATTAATTAATTATTTTTTTGAAATTAGAGGGGCTATTCAGTTTATTTTACAAAACTAGAGAGACTAATTGTTTGATTTACTCCTTTTTTTTTCTAGCCGGTGCAACATCCATTTTTTTATAAAAATAAAGTGTTAACTGTTTTGTTTTGATTTGATAATATAAAAAATAATATTTTAAAAATAAAACTTTTTATTTTAATATATTTTTAAATAAAATATACTTTAAACTATTATCATTAATACAATCCTAAACAAGTAAGCTGAAGAAAAGAAAGAGTCGCTTATTAATTACAGGGGTACTTGCCTAGACTTTTACAATCACATCAATGGAGAGTTGAATCTAGGCTATGTACTTACCCTAAGAAGAGCCTATGGGCAGGTTTACCAATAAATTGTTGAAAACTGATGCCAAATGCCATAGTTTTCGATTCCTTTCCGTGGGTTCGGTAAAAATATTTAGTGAAAAAAAAAATCATGAGGATTTTTTATATATATTATTATTAGTCTCAGTTAAGTGGCCAGACATGTATGTTTGGATAAAATATAATTTTTTTTATATAAAAAACATGTTTTTATAGTTTTTAAAAATATAATTTATATTTTAAAAATATTGTATATTTTTTTAAAAAAAAACAAGCCTCTAAACTAAACACACTAAAGTTATTATCAATTCTATGCTTGGCCTGAACTTCAAAGTGTTTGTGTGGTAGTTAGACACCGTTTGACATTGCGGTTCAAATAGTGTTTTGTCAAAATTTATTTTTTTTATTTAAATTGAGTTTGGTTTGTACTTTTTAGATCGTTTTAATATGCTGATGTTAAAAATAATTTTTAAAAAATAAAAAAACATCATTGGCATATATTTCGGCACGAAAAGCTATTTGAAAAGTAACCGGTACCTCACTATCAAACACACTCTTAAACACGAGGACAACAATATTTTAAGGTGCGAGTATATTTTTGCTCTTTTGCTGTGTTCAATCAGGCTGCACTAATGGTCTGTTGGACATTTTGTTTGTTTGTTTTTTTTTCCTTCACGTAACAATGTCTCACCCCAGCTGAGTCTTTACTGGGCTAAGTAAGGGCCCAGTTGGGATAAATTTTAACATTAAATTAAATAGTTATATAAAAAAATATAGAAAAAATTAAATGAAATAGAAAAAAAAATATTTGACATGTGTAGCACATGTATTAGCATGTGAGGAAAGCTGCCACATAGTGGTGGCTTGTGGTATCCTCTGAGCTCCAATAAAGGCTATTATTGGTGCTGTTGTTATCATCTTGCGAGCGCTTCCCTTCATAGCAGTGCGTGGTGCAGAGAGTGTCTCCATCAATTTTTTTCTCTTCTTTTTTCTTTTTCTTTTTCCATATCGATCTGTGTGCCTTGATATGTAAAAATATAAAAGGGGGTAAACTTTGGCAAATATTTTTTTAATAGTTATTTTTAACAATAATTATAGTTTAATTTTATAAAATTAATGATCAGTAAACTATAGGACAATGTCCAAAACTATGAACACGCTAAGAAATGCAAAATGAAATAATTTTTTGGGAAAACAAGTTAAAAATATGATATAAATATATGAAATTAAAAAAATAAAAACTTTAAGAGCAGAAACAAAAAAGCAAATGAGAAGACTACAAAAATACTACGTGGAAGCATACAAAAAAAAAACTGAAAATTTAACAACACATGCCGCATTTATACAGTGAAAATCAACGCAGAAAAAACCATTTTGTTTTAGTATTTTTGTTGATTTTGTATTTGCCTAAAAAACCAAAATAAAATAAAACAAATTTCATCTTATTTATAATATTGGCTCATCTCATACCAAATATTGACTGTTATGTCTCAAGCAAACCTATTCAGTCCGGAACAAAACAAGGACAATATTAAAATTTTGATGGTTTTCATTATAATTAGAATTGTCTTTTTTTTATAATATTTTTAATTTATAATCAAATTTTTTAATCTATTTATTTTCTACAAGATTAATATTTATTTTTTGATATTTTTTGTTTTAGTTTAATATGGGTGTCTGAGTCAGCTTGCGCGCACCTCGATTAATCCCACGGGCTACATTTTACTTGTGTTGGACACATGTTATTTTTTCTTAAACATTTAATAATGTTGTAAGACCTTGAAATTTATTTCTAGACTGTGTTCAATTTATTTATATTTTACTATTTTAAGCTATTTTTAACTAGAAATTATGAATTTTAAGATATTATTTTAATCTTTTTTATATTATATCTTGCACTAAGGAAACAAAATGATATCTATGACAAAATTGACAATGAGATTATCCTATATAATGAAATGATAAAAATTAAAATAATCACACAAATAAGTTTTTTATATATATATATATATATAAAGTGTCAAAAAGTTATTAATAGTATATTAGGTTAAATGTCGAAATAGATAAAAAAAAAAGATTTAATGTATTTTAAGCTATACAATCAAAATTAATCTGAAAGCAGAAATGTGACATTAAACAAGCATGCCAACACGTCACATCATGTTTGATTTTAATTATATCCTATGCGTCCTGCCAAAATATTTTTAGATTGTGTATGGAAATAAAGTACTTAAATTTTTTTTTTATATATAAATATATAAACATATATTTTTTATTTTTAATATTAGTATATTAAAATTATTAAAAAACATAAACTAGTATTTTTTATATCAAATATATTTTTAAAATGTACATAGCCACAATTTGAAAAAAAAATTAAAGTGTTTTTTTCATAAAAATAATTTTTTTATTTTCAACGCCAATACATTAAAATTAAAAAAAATTAAAATATTATTAATTTAATATTTTTTATATCAAATATATTTTTTAAAACGTGTATATATATATATAAACTGACTTCCCATGTCTAACTTTCTAGGAGACGTATGAAGTCACTTTCGTCTCGCCTTCAATTACCGTGTCATGCCCTGATCAAAAGGTGAAAATACAAAAATATACGAATATATCTCCACAGATATTTCCAGAGATAGAAATAAATGTTGACTTGTAGCTGTTGAGATTTAGTTTCTTTTGTTTTATATGAAATGCTTTGTAAGAAAACTGACTGATTTAATATGCTTTATCGTTAATTCATAAATTCAATTCATACAGTAAAAAACATAAAATAATTTATAAATAAATATCAACTTACAATATTATTTAACCATTTTAACCACGTCATTATCATTGTTGATGTCGCCGGTATTATCTACTACTTTGTATTTCTTTTGTCACCACAACACGCTATTAATATCTTTTCTTGCTAACCGAACAGCCACCATTGGCTCTTTTACCAACCACCCTAATGACAACGTTAGACATTATAGAAGCCAAAAGTGACTCGACAAAGGAATATACTAATTTGAATATAGATTATTCATCTTAAATCAATTGAAAAGGGGAGAATTAGTTGGAAACTTTTATAGTAAATAGAGAATAATTAATGGTATCTTATTAATTTTGTTTTATATATTTTTTAAAATAAATATAAAAAGAGAGAAAATAAAATTAATGACGCCCTACAAGTTATAGGAATATATTCACTTAGAAATTTTCTATCCTGCTTGAGTATACTGATAAATTTCATGGCAATCAATGAGCAGCTAGGAGCATAAATTAGTTACTCATTGAAACCACTTTAAAAAATATATAAAAGAGAAATTTTAAGTATAAATATTCTTATTATTTTAAGTGTGTCATGTGTTTCATTTTTTTTCTTCCCTTGCCCTCTATTTCTTCTTCAATATGTGCGAGAGAATAATTTAATAAATTGTTAGTAGTTATTTTCTAAGGACCATAAATTTTTTTATATTTATTTATTTTCATATAATGAGTTCAAAAAGTACAGGAATCTATTTATTTTTTTTATAATGAGTCCAAAGAGTGCAATAACATCGTAAATTAGTTTGATGGTATGTATTAATTTTTTTTATTATTATTGAATATAACTAAAAAAATAAAAGAAAATAAAGAGTTGATTTCCATAACATGGAGTAATAATCTTTAAATTAAAGCCTGAAGAAGGTGTGTATATATATATATATATATATATAAACTTGCATCGTGTTGCCACATATCTACGTACAAGTCACATGGGATGCATTTCATGTCCCACAAACGTATATACCAATCCACACGACGTATCAATATTCTACAGTGTTTTTTTAAAATAACATAATAGCTTTAAATTACTGATTTAATACAGAAAATATGAAAATAGAGGGATAAATGGATTTTTTTATATATATTTTATTTTTAAAATACAAAATTCACTATAAAATTAATTAATTATTTTATATTTTTATCTTTTTACATGTAATTTTATTTTATTAATATAGATGTTCAGGTCAACTTACGCGCAGTGTGACTAATTTCATGAATTTTAAAATTAATAACTATGTAAATCTTTAATAATTATTATATAGTAACTACAGTGTTCAAACTTGAGATAATAAAGGGTGATCAATTTATTCTATACATAAACAGTTAGTGTAACACTAAAAAAAAATATTATGATTCTTTACAGAAAAAAAAAATATATTAATCTAAAGATGAAAGAAAATTACCGAGTTATAGTTTAGTAGTTTTTATATTTATTTTTGTGTTAAATTTTAAATTATTTTACTGTTTACTTTTGTTTTACATCCATACAAAAAATAAACTATAATTTTTTAAAGTATAATAAAAACAACGAAGCTATAAAAATATCATGATAATTTTTTCCAAACTAAAAAAATAAAGAAATGGAAAAAAATTGATGAAACAACGACCTGATTTTTAGAATTAGATCAGCTTGCGTGCGTGAAAACAATGTCTTGCCCTCTTTTGTTATCTTGGAAGAATTAGATTTTGGACCAAACACGAGTCATTCCATTCTATGCACGTGTCTCGTGATCAGTTCAGGATTTCAGAGACAAATAAAAATATAAAATAACTGCCAAAGGCGTTGCAGTAAAACCCGGGCCATGAGTTCCCCACCTAAAATAACACACAACACCACACCTGAACTCTTAAAAATCCAGATGCCAGACGTCTGTCTCCAAGCTCTCTCTCTTTCTCTCATGTAGAGATCGCCAAGCCTGTTGGCGCTTGTGGAATTTGACCCTTTCTCTCATCTCCTGTTTTATTTTTTATTTTTTTATTTCTAGGAATGTTGAATAGCTGTTGTAAAACCGGGGAAAAAAAATGACTGGTAAGTAAAATATATGTATGATTTTTTGTGTCTTTTATCTGCTTGTGGATTTTAATGTTTGTTACAGTTTGGCACATTCGAATAATAATTTAAGAATATGCTTTTATTACGCCACCTGCTTTTCTTTTATGTGGCTTCTTGACTTCCATCTTATTCTGGGTTTTTCTTTCCATTTCTTGTGCAGTTTTTGCAGCTGGCTTTGATATCTGGATTCGTTGGACCACTTTCTTGTTCATCTGATGGTTAGACTGTTGATGGATATGGTGGGTTTTTAATGTTTTCTTTGATGCTTTTGAGGGCTTCTTATTTGATTTGCGAGTCACGGTATTGTGCTAGGGAAACGATAGAAATTTCAATTTTTTTTTTTATCAATTGGGTTATTGGTGATCGATTCTTGGTTTTCAATCTGGTTCTATCAGAATTGAAGTTCTGCTGATACTTGAAGGTTCATAAGGGTGTCAAGTTTTGAGCTCTATAACAATAAGAAGCCTCACAATCTTTCGGGGCTCATCACTCAGGGTCACGAGTTATGATTGAGTGTTGTGTTGAGAAGTCGTGATCTAGGTGGAATACAAAAATATCATAAGATGAATGCCGTGGAGAGACTAGGAAGGTATATCACTCGAGGGGTGTACACAGTCTCTGGACCATTCCACCCTTTTGGTGGAGCTGTGGATATAATTGTAGTGGAACAGCCAGATGGGAGCTTCAAGTCATCTCCTTGGTATGTCCGGTTTGGTAAATTTCAAGGGGTTTTAAAGGCGCGAGAGAAAGTAGTGAATGTTAGTGTGAATGAAGTTGAAGCAGATTTTCACATGTATCTTGATAGGAGAGGGGAAGCTTTTTTTCTCAGAGAGGTAGAAGGAGATGAAGAGGAATCTGTTTTATATCCTTTGTCCTCTAGTGATGAGACGGATGAGAAATCTCAAAAAATTAGGAGGCCAGTGAAGACAAAAAGTTGCAATTATGATGCCTACCAGTTGAATTCAGGCGACCAGCTTGATGGAACCAATGGGAGTATTGTGGCTAGGACTAATTCCCGCCGTTCAAGGATATTAGGGCTTGTTTTTGGACGTGGCTCATTCAAGGAGGATAGTTGCCGAGAGGGAGATGATGGTGCTGGCAAGGCAAGGACTTCACTGGAGCGTGCTGAGATTGCAGCTGATCTGTTGGAGGTGAGGTGGTCTACTAATCTTGACCCCACTAAGCCTAGGAAAGATAATGATTCAAGGTTTTCTGCTTCAGATGCATTGGAGTGTAATAGAGATAATATGCCCACTATTGACGACAAAAGCCAGAAGGAGTCATCTTTGCACGATGCCATTGAAACCAATGCTGACCGCTGTATGTTGGCGGAGGAAACTGTTTCCTGCAATGTAGAGACGGGAAACGACTTGCAATCTGGCTTCATGAGCCTCGAGTGTTCTGCTGTGGAAGCTAGTGTAGAAATGTTAACTTTAGGTAGCATGGATCAAGTTGCTGAAACTTCCACAATGGCTGAAAGTGTTTTGGGTGAAAAATGTGGGGTAGTATCTGGATTATCAAGAGATATTGATGAGCCTAGTTCCCAAAATGCTGATCCTGATGTTAAAGCTAAGGGTGTCATCTCTGTGGTCTCTGCTACCGAGTCAAAAATTTCGGGCGTCCCTGAAGCGTGTCCAGGCGAGAATGTTGGTGACAAACAGCCTTGTGATGAAAAAGATGCTTCTTTACCAGATCATGCCACTTCCGAGGAGGAGAGTGAATCCAGAGCTCAATCCTTCATTTATTGTGAGACATCAGAGAGCTCAATAATGAGGCTGAACTGTTATACTGAACAAACTCATGAAACACTGTACCTTGCTAGTGGAGGACCCAGGGAAGCACACTTTTCTGCCAAAACTTTTCATTTGACAGCTGAGCCACTACCTGAGGTAATCTTCTTCCATAATCCATTTATTTCTTGGAAAGAACTCTTGGAAAAATGTGAATCTTATTAGTTTTCTTAATAAATATTTCAAAGAAATGGGGATTTTGCAACTTATTTAAATGATGCTTAAATTTTCTAAAGCCTAGGGAAGAAGGAACTGCTGTGAGCATTAGGAAATAGCACCTGCAGCTTTGCCAGTAGCTAGCCTTTAAAGTTCAATTCAATTCATTTGATTTTTTAACAATCCAAGCATTACAAGCTTTGACTCACAGGCTTGCGAGCCCATGAGTTCCATGAAGCTTTAGCCAAGCTTGTGCTCATGCATTTCTTTGCTGAGCTCATTCCAAACACCACAATTGTTTGCCTCAGCGCAACTCATCCCCATACTTGAACTGTATCTTAATCTATTTTTGTAATTGATATAAAACCATAACTTCTGATTTTGTTGACACTGAGGTATTAGTAGTTTTCCATCAGGACACGCTCAATCAGCAACCTGAGGACATTGAGTTGGAGACAGAACACATTGATGCCAGCAACAGTTTTTCTAATCAAACAAATCCATCTTCTTGCATGCATATCCATGATAAGGTGAACCTTGAAGTGCCAATGATAGTGTCAAAATCCGATGCTCAAATGGTTGGTGCTGACCCTATACTTGGTTTGGCTGAAGAATTTGAGTCAATGAGCACTGGTACCATTTTGAGTTTTAGCAACACAGGCCAAAAAACACAAGATGTGAAAAATAACATCAAGGAAATTATCAGGAATGAACCCCAATCTGCAGTGGATTCATTTGGGGCTTCAGAACACTTTTATGGTAGTTGTGGTCCAACGAAAACAGCTATTATTCCTGCCCTAGAGAGTTCAGAGGAAGAGCAGTTCATTTTCAGTGACCTTGATGAACTCAAACCAAGCAGGACTCAGTGCGAGTCGAATTTTCTTGGTGAAAAGGATGAGGAAAATGATCCTGCATTCTGTTTGGAAAGAAATGAAGAAATTGATGGGTTTCTTGATACAAGTGATGTATCTTGTTCATCCCCGGACCAGTTTGTTCAAGAGAGTAAACTGGCTGATCTTGAAACCTCGAAAGAAAATTCAAAGATAACATCAAGTCCCATTGGCATTCCCAAAGTTCATAGTGTTATTGATGCTGAAGTCTCAAGGCTGGTTGAATCTTTACCCAACATGAGGTCTCGTTTTGACAACATGGATGCAAATGATATCCATTTTCCCTTAAGCCACTCGCTAGACTCCATTTCCAAATCATTGGAGGAGACATTATGTAGAACAAATGAGTCAGAGTGTGTAAAGTTGGATACAGAAAATGAAATCCAATCAGCAAAGGAGCATTCTAATATTGAAGGTATTCACAATTCAGAAGATCTTGAAAATGCTGTTTCCAGCTCTACTTTTGGTAAGAGAACTTGGATATTCATGTTTATATCATTTCTATGTGTTTCCATTAATTGCAAGTTGTTTGGACAATGCTCTGAAATGAAAACGTTTTTATTTATTTTTGAAATTTCTACTATGGGGTCTCAGTTGTTATATTAAGCACATGTGATGTTACAGAGAGAGAAAATGGCATTATTACATTCTATAGCAGTTCAACAACCTCTTTAACTTTGCTTCTGCTTGGGAATTGTTCACTTTCAGTTTAACAATGACATTCTCTTCAACTTCCAAAAAAGAAAAAAACCCCCTCTTTAATTATAGGTGTATTTCTATAGTTCCAATAAAAAACAAATTCCAATACAAATTAGAGTGCTTTCATTTGGTAATTACTTGAGGCATTCAGGGTTCTGTATGCAGCAATCATTAGAGAGTTACATGCCTTGTGTTTTATGCAGAGATATTTATTTGCAAACACTTGCTATATGAAGGGGTAGGGGCTGAAGAAGCTGCTTCTCCAGCATTTGATTCTCAAAAGCTGGGCATTGAAAATTTTTCTATAGGTCCTGCAGCTGTGAAGAATGATATGCTTCTTGTTAGATTTGGTGTTCTTTACTTTCAATGTGATGTAGCTGCTCCCACTGTTATGGGGATCGTTCTATTTGATGTTGAAAACATATAAGAACAAAAAGGCATGATGCCTGTTGACTGAGTTGAGAAATCTCTTGTAGGGGATTCATCGAAAGTGATTGTTGCTTCTGGCGGAAGCTGGAGAATTTGGCCTTTCTCTTTCAAAAGATCAAGGTCTAGGAAGATTCCACAGCAAGCTCTGAATGATACCAGAAGTTCTGATTCTGAGAACGTGTCAGATTGCAACCTTCACACAGATAAAGATTACGGTGTAATTAATCCTAAGGTCACCAAAAAAATGGTAAGAGCGAATACTCCAACATCCGAACAACTGGCATCCTTGAATCTGAAGGAAGGGAGGAATGTGGTGACCTTCACGTTTTCCACTGCAATGCTGGGGAAGCAGCAGGTGATTCTTCATTCCATTAATACTCACATTTTTTCAAGCTGCAATTTTTAAGGCCTTTTAAATTTCTTTTTCCAATTTCCTTCCTTCTATTTTCAAGTGTGATTGCTTGAAATTATGCTGCTTAACAGGTTGATGCGAGAATTTATCTTTGGAAATGGAACACTCACATAGTGATCTCCGATGTTGATGGGACGATTACAAGGCAAGTTTAATGAGATTTCTTACATCTTTTGCATTTCCAAATAATAATAAGTTGAAGTTTCATGTTTAAGTTCTGAATCTTTCTCTTTAATGTTTATGAAATGGTGCTTACATGAACACCGTCGAATTAAGGTTTATAGCTTCTGTAGCATGAACTGGGAAGTAACTACTTTGAGATATTTACCAAATTTATCCACAAACTAATTCACATGCAATATAAAGTAGTATCACATGCATTCTTTAACATTAATTTATTAGTTGCAAACTTCTCTCTCAAGAACCCCCTCCCTTTTCTTTTCGTTTCCTACTATAACTTTTGTACATTCTCACTAGTCTTGAAGTCAAGTTGCATTACATAAATGCTTCCTTGAAACTGTCACACTGGTGCTGGTGATTTTTTGGGTGCACCTGACTCACTTTATTTTACATTGTTATCACAGATCGGATGTTCTAGGTCAGTTCATGCCTATGGTTGGAGTAGACTGGTCACAAATTGGCGTTGCACATTTGTTTGGTGCTATTAAGGTTTGTAATATCTCGTCTGATGTGTCTGGAGTGCATAGCATTCATATTATGTTAATTGGTTGAGGCAGTGTTCGATATTGCATCTCATCACTCATCACTCATCACTGTTAATATAGGAAACACTGGTGGCTGGCTTCTTACAGTCTAAACTGGAGATCCATCTTTTATCCCTCAAGTTTATTTTTTTCAGCATTCTGGATTGGTTTTGCTGGTTCCTTATCTGGCAGTGCGAATACAAAATTGCCAACTTTCATTTTAGCAACCAAAACTTAGCAAAATGTCACATATTAATGATTAGTGAAAGCATTGTTGTAAATTGTATCTGTACGTGGACCAAAATTGTTTTCTTGTTTGTTACAGGAAAACGGCTATCAATTACTTTTTCTAAGTGCACGTGCAATTTCTCAAGCCTATCATACTAGACAATTTCTAGTCAACCTTAAGCAGGTGAATTGACTGTTAGCTCGCATTTTGAAATTAGAAATCAGGACCAAGAAAGTGTGACTGAAATGTCTTTTGTTTTAACAACTCATTCCCCCCCTTAGATAATTTTTACCCCTGATTTTCAGGATGGGAAGGCTTTACCAGATGGTCCTATTGTTATATCTCCTGATGGAGTTTTTCCTTCTCTATTTCGCGAAGGTAACTGGGATCCATTGGCATTATTTTCTTAAGAACTGAGCAAAGATGGTTCTTGAATGTGCTATGCACGTCTTGGTCTTATTTCTGGGCTTCAGTCGTACTCATCCAACAATGCAACTTTCATTAGTTCTATGAGCATATATTGATTTTTCTGGTGATGAATTAGTTTCTTGATTATAATGTGTGAACTAAGTGTATTTTCTGCTTTCTCAGTCATTAGAAGGGCTCCTCATGAATTCAAGATCGCATGTTTGGAGGTTAGTTCTCCTCAATTCATATTTATCATGATGTATTCAAATCCTCATGTCTGTTACTTGCAGCTGTGTTGGTCTATAAAGCATTTCATACTTAAGCTTTGTGTTTCTGATGGATTTCTTTTGGATGTTTCACAGTAAATTAAAGGAATCTATTTGTGTTTTTTTAATTTGAACAAATTAATGAAGTCTTTGCTCTATGGAAAGTCTTTTGTTCTATGGAAAGTCTTTTGTTCTTCTTTCCAACTGTTCAAAGCAAGAAGGCCTTAGAGTTTACAGTAATGAACTGAGAAGCCTTTTCTTCTAGATGGTATATTTGTTATTTCATTTTGTTACAAACATCACAGCTAGTTTTTAGCTTAAATTTTCTAGGCATTATGTCAACTAACATAAAATCTGCATAGATTTTTCTTTTCTCTCCTTTGCTTTTTCTTGTTATAGTACATGCTATCTTGTCTTCGTGTGTGTGCGTGTGAGAGAGAGAGAGGTCCTACTTACATTATAGTTAACTTCCTGCTAGTCCTGAGAAACTTTTTGAAATCTTTACTGGCACCTGATAGGCTACAGAGTTTCACTGAAGTGGGTGAATTTATGCTTTCTTCCTTGTTGCAGGATATCAGGGCTTTGTTTCCTTCCGATTGCAATCCTTTCTATGCTGGTTTTGGAAATAGAGACACTGATGAGATAAGCTACCTCAAGGTTGGAATCCCGAAGGGAAAAATCTTCATCATTAATCCGAAGGTAATTCAAGGCCTTTGTGCTTGGAAGATGGCACTGTAAGTGCTATTGATTCTATGATGACAAAGTTTCCTTCCGATGGTTTTTACATTTTGCAGGGTGAAGTTGCTGTGAACCGCCGTGTTGACACAAAATCATATACTTCACTTCATGCTCTTGTGAATGGCATGTTTCCACCCATGACATCATTTGAGCAGGTTTAGTTCTGTGTCCCTTTTCTACTCTATGATCATCATAATTATGGAGCTATTGTGCATACCAAGCTAATTAGTCAGACATTGAGCTTTGTACTAATGGGCTATTTTTGCACATCAGTTGCCATTGGAGGGGTGGCTAAGTTTTCTTAGTGTTTGTTTCCTGGGAAAATTGATATAAATTCTTTTCTTCCCAGCTTACAATGAGCACAACTAATCTTAGTTGAATTTTAGCTTAAGCAATCTCAAATAACTCAGATAACGTCACATAGGCTGTGCCTGCATTTCCAGGCTTAGTTATCTTCCATGGAGTGACTAATTTTCTGTCTCGTTTTTTTCTCCATTGGGAACAGGAGGATTTTAATTCATGGAATTACTGGAGATTCCCTCCTCCAGTTATTGACATATGATGGCGTCAGTTGGAGATACTTTACCCGTCTTCTGACTATTGATATGGGTTTTGGCCATGTTTATTATGGAGTGTTCAGGTAATTTACATGAAATCTCTTTTTTGATGAATGAGAGAATTTAATTAATCAAAAGGATACTAAGAAGGAGCTTAACCTCTACAAAACTTTACAACGAGTACAGAAAACAGAGAACCATTCAGAAGTCCAGAAAGAGACCAACTATTACATAAAGCGATATGCTTATACTGCTTACTATTCTTCTGGAGCAAAACTGTGTAAAATAATCTGTTATGAACAACCTGATTAACCCATCTTATAACAACAGCAGGATTAGAGCAAGTTCCACCATATGTTCTACTATTTATTTCCCTCTCTATATTCCATATACCGTAGCATTCTAAGCCAAACTAGCCAACACAGCAGGGAAGATCGTTTTAGGTTGATTGCATCTGGCCCAATTAAATTTAAATCTACAGTCCACACTCTGTTCATGCCACATTTTTGCAAAATTGAAGCCCAGACTTCTTTAGAGAACTAGCAACAAAAAAGTAAGTGATCTTTGTCTTCATCACCATCTCCACAGAACAAGTTGAGCTAATGTTTCTCCCCATCAAGACTTGCCTTGCTCTAGTCGACAATCTATTATGAATAGCCACCAAGAGATAAACGATGTCTTGGTATTGAAAGGGACCACCGGATTAGATTTGTGCCAATTCACTCTGCTGCTCTTAATTCTATTAAGTTCCCCACTGTATCCAGAAGAGAACTCCACTTGGACTGCGTTTCCGTAGATTACCATCACCACTAGAAGTATCAGGATCACTGTGTCATTAAAGGGGTGTTTGGGGCGTGGTACAGTTGTTCTTTTAATTTTTTTTGATTTTTTTAGGTTTTAAAATATTTTGTTTTTGGTGTTTTTGATTCATTTTTATATATTGATGTCAAAAATAAAATTTTAAAAATAAAAAAATATTATTTTAATATATATATATATATATTTTTTTTTTTTTAAATTTGAAAATAAGTTTCTATCCCTGTAACTATCACTCTGTACCAAATAATCCAGTAGTACTTTGAACAGCCATCATTGCACCAGATCTAGTTTCTAGGCCCATGGGGATGCCAGTTGTCCCACTTGATGTGAATCGAATTACCATTTCCTACAGTGAACTCCATTTGATCCCGAGCAAAACTTCTTAGCTTAAAAATCTTTCTCCTGTTCCAAGTATAATCATTAGGAGGCTTCAATTCTGCCCTTACCCAGGCAACCTTCAAAGATCCTGATTGCTGGTTCCATATACATTTTAGGATACATGCATTGCTGTACTCTTGCTTTGTCAAAGTGACAGCAGACCAAGCAATTTTTACCGCGAGGATCTACGCCTCGTTTGTGGCTAAAGTTGTCAGTACAGTTCATCTGGAAGAATTTCAGGAAACTGAAATGTGTTGCTTAGGATTAGTCTTTCAAGGAGGAATGAAAGGATTTAAACCGTCTTACCAGGACCCACTTGATTATTCTGCTGAAACTTTAAACCACCATTGATCCTCACATTTCAAGCTTCCAAACCCTGGCTTGGTACTAGACCACAGCAGGGTGTCTGAAGCCTTCTTGTATAGAAAGTGAGAGCCTGCTCCTAGCTAATAGACCTGGTTTTCTGAGATTTAAAGATGCTTTGCTTTGGCAGACATTTCATTGTCAGGCCATGTGTTTCTATAATTTCTTATAATCTCTTCATGCTTGAAAATTACAGTGCCGAAGACCGATCCCAAAGGCGGCTCCCTGTAATGCTTTTGTGCTGGGCTCGCCTAGTTAGTGTTGACCTGAAAGGGATTTATGGAGGATCTACAGAGTTGAAATGGGTGCTGTTATACCTATTATCCTGTTTCAACTAGGGTAAATGTAGAATTTTGTATAGTACTATTAATGTAATCCATTCAACGTACATGTTTACTGGAATCCCAAGGGGAGGGTAGGCAATGACTGGAAACTTAAATGTAAAATCTTCAATTTTTCAATGGATAGCATCATTCGTCATCACTGGTTCAGATCTGATAGCTAGTTGCTTGCATGCAGCATGCCTTTTCTCTTCAACTTGTTGCTTGCTTTTTCAGGTGTCAAGCTTAACGTACGTGCCCTTTAATGGAATGCTCAAGCTTCAACTGATGAATGTAACTCAGTTCGTTTTACATTTATAGTCCATGGAGACCCCGGAATAGTTATTACAGAGGAGAGGTAAAAAATTAAGCCGGAGCTACAAGGCGTACTAAAACTGCAGTATCTTTACACCCAGGTATTTTTGAGCAAACTCCACCAGATTGTCGATTTCACTTTCGTCAATAAAGCCATTGCCATTGGAGTCTGCAGAGCGTATGACTGCCTTGCCTTTCCACCTTGTAAACCACCCTCCAGGTATGGCATCTTCAAGTTCTTTTCTGCTTATCTTGCCATCTTTGTCAGCATCAAATTTTCTTAACCACCGCTTGAAGTCCTCGATGTTCATGACTCGTTTTCCATCCACCGAAAAGCAACAAGTCTTGATCGCCATTTTAGCAATAACAAGTGTTTTCCTGGGACTTCACACTCTGTTTGTCGAATGGCGAAGATCCTTGAAGGTTTGTTCCATTATATACAATCCATCCCGCACGTTTTGAATAAACAAAGTCCTCAGGATGAATTTTCTTATAAAAGTGTGAACGCCCCTACCTTCATTTAGAATGAGAATCTCTTTAAAGTAAATCTTAAACGTGTTTCTGAACTATTAGCGATTGGTTATTACATGGGACAAAAGTAATGGAGATAAAGAAGAAGTGTCTTTTTATATTCACTCCAAAACTATAAATGAGACAAATTTACTTGTTTTTATATCTGTTTCTATGATTAAATATATTTTTGTTTTTCTAACCAAACACAACTTAATAGAATTACCATTTTTATTTTTTTATCATAACCTATCACCTTCCAATATTTTTTTCCGGCAGTCAGGTACCCTCTAGCCACCTTTAGCATTCCTTTTTTAGGAGGATTTTAATTTTAATCCGTTCATCTACGACGGCATTACCATGCTTATTTTAGCTATTATGCCCGACAAAGGCTTGTCAGGTATTGTTCCCTGCTAGTTCCCCACCTCTAGAATACTCCATATTCTTGTAGGATTATTCCAAGATATAAAATGGGTAAAGCAAGCAATATAACGAAGCAAGAGGGCCATTTACAGATTAGCCATGGAATATAAAACTAGGTTTACGATGGGATCATGAATAAAAATACCTAAGAGCACAACACCATGCCAATATATTTTCCTCTCCCAAAACCTTGAAGTCCCATCAATCTCATCAGAGAACCTTTTGCTTCTTTCTTTTATTGAGGCCTTTTTAAAAGTATTTTCCACTTTAAAACAATAAAAAACAAGAACTTAAAAACTAAAGTGGTATAATATTTTATTATTTTTATATTTGTAAACAATAATATATTAATAAAATACTTTAAAATATAGTATTATTAGAAAATAATAAATTATTAATATATTTATATAAAAACTAATATATCAATTTGATATATTTATGCATATAATACTTTAATTTAAATAATATTGCTAGGAATACATTGAATACAAAATATGTTATGTTATACAATAATAATACATTTTAAATTATATCAATTGTGTTATAAATTAGGATATCATAAAAAATTTAATTGTTTTCAATGTTTTCCAAACACACAAAAATATCTGATAAAAAAAATTCTACTATTTAAAAAAACATTAATAACTCAAAATGTATTATATATCTTCTAACTCATTTTCTTTGGTATTTACAAGGATCAGAAAATGATTTCAAGCTCATTTTTCATTATAAAACATATTAATATATTTCACTTAAAAAAATATTTAATAAGATTGTATGTCTATAATATTATATTGAAAATATTTATATTACACACATATTTTTTATATCTCATTTTTTTTATTGTAAATAGTCAAATAATTACATTTAATGTTATATATATATTAGATAAACTTGAAAAAAAACATTAATAAGTAATTCTTCAATTTATTTTTCATGGCATAGACAAATATTGAGAAGCATTTTTCAACTCATTTTAAATAGCACTATTAAACATAAAAAGTTAATCCAATTTTTTAAAATTTATTTTTTCTAAAAACCATTTTTTATTATAAAAAAACTACTTTCCAGCCTTGATTTATTATCATCGTGCTCATCCCATGAATAACTTGCGAGGATCATTTGTTTTTGCTTTAATGAATTCAATCTTTTATTTTTATTTTTATTTTGCAAAGGTGGCATATATGTTGGCAAAGCATATTTTGTTAAAGAGAGGTGAGGGGGATGAATCTCAAACCTTGTGAATTTTCTTTAGAGCAATATTTGTCTTCATGGGAAAAAGTAAAGGATAATATATTAGCCTTCTTTCTTTCTTTCTTTCTTTTTAATCAAAATTTATTAGTCTCGCCTACCTCCATTGTGTTCGCCTTTTCCATCCTTCGAAAAAGAAGTAAAATTTCCTTTACTATTTTGAGAATAAACGTGGCATGTGAATACGTACAGATGATAAATACTTCACCCGGTTTCTATTATATTGTATGTATTATCTATACATTTATATATCTATACCATATCTAAATACAATTTATTGTTTAAAATAAAATAATATATATATATATAGGAATGAATTTAAATCGAGTCTCGGGATTGATAATATTTATAAATTTTATTACCTTGAATATTTTTGACTCAGTTTTCATCGAGTTAAAGTTAAATTGGCATGAATGAGCTCTCTCTCTCCTCTTATTTTGCCTTCTTTCTACTTTTGTTTGGGTTGAGTCTTTCACTTTTGGGCTAAGCCTTTAAACGGGCTATTTGGTCTTTTTGTGCTTAATATTTTATTAGTCTCAGCTCAAATATCTGAATCTTATATCCCAAAACCCACCTCGAATTTGGTAGGTCTATAATCTCATGCTGGACCAGTCAATTAAAACGGAGAACACTGATTCGATGAATTTAACAGTTTAATGCTCTAAGATGTTCTTGCTTGGAGAAGAACCCTTTCCTTTTTTTAGGTTAGAAATCTATTGAAAAAGGAAGATTTTCCAACGTTTTAATGCTCTCGTATGCTCAACTTCACTATTATGCTTGAATTAAAAGAGGTAGATTATATGGAGAAAAAAAGGGTTAAGTTGTTGATATGTTTATCAATTAAATTGAATCCTAGTTATAATTGGTTCAATGGATAGCATCATTCATCATCATTAATGGGTTCAGATCTGATAGCTAGTTGCTTGCATGCAGCATGCTTGTTCTCTTCAACTTTTTTTTTTTTTCATGATCCTAGGTGTCTGGGCCAGCTTACGCGCACCACAACTAATCCCAGAGCCTACTGAACATCCTGCAAGCCCAGTAGGCAGGTAAGGCACCGCAGATGTGACAGGCTGGTACTCTTGAGGATCGAACCCAGGACCTTCGCAAAGGCAAGCTTTGCAGTTGACCAATGGGCTAGACCCTCAAGTGTTTCCCTTCAACTTCTTGCTTGCTTTTCTAGTGTCAAGCTTAACGTACGTGCCTTTTTATGGAATGCTCAAGCATTAACTGATGAATGCAACCGATCAGTTCGTTTTACATTTATTGTCCACTGAGACCCCTGCATAGTTATTACAGAGGAGAGGTAAAAAGATAATGTGGAGCAACTAAGTAGTCCGGTAATCAGAGAGGAGGTGGTTGAGCCGTATGGCCAGTGGATGGTGGCAAAAAAGGCAAGGCGAAAAGCCAGTAGTAGATTGAATCCCAGAGAGGGGAATAAGCCGCGAAATCAGGGACAATCTATTAAGGCTGAAGTGTCGAACTTGGTTGCAAACAAAGAGAATATGGAGGAAGGGAAACCAGCAAAGGAAATAGAGGTGATGGATGAAGGGAATAACGAAGATCATGGAACTGTTATGGTAGTTTCAAACAAAGCAACGACCCGACTTGGGGACTTATTTGGGGGTTGAGAGGACCCGAGAGAATAAAGAGCTTTATGTGGATGATTGCGTATAACGGAGTGATGAACAATGAGGTAAGGTTTGCTAGACACTTGACCGGTAACCCCTACTCCTCTATTTGTCCATCATCTGTCGAGTCAATATTGAGGATTCTAGAGATGAATTAGTTGTTAATAGAACCTCTATTTGTCCATCATCTGTCGAGAAATTTTCAATGCCACCCTGATGCCGTGGCTAATCAATAACCTGTCAGACGATTTTTGGAGAGATAGATGATCATAATGACATCACCACTGCTACCATCAGAGGCATGGGACAAGAAATTAGAAGAGCATGGGAGGAGGGAGCTAAACCAGAAATGCGAGATAGACATGTGAGCATGGTGGGATGGAAGTATCCTCCGGATGAATGGGCAAAGTTGAATGTAGATGGATGTGTAACAGTGTCAAATGTGCGCGAGGTGCACGCTTTGACAGGCTGTCCAAAACAGTGTCTAAGGGTGTTGGCAGCCATGCTAATGGTGGAATAAATCGGCAACACAGATTTATGCAATTGAAAATTCATCAAAGAAAAATCAATAGCGAAGATTATTGACGAATATGGGCTGGACGATGGACTTTCCAGGCCAAGCAGGAAAACTCGTTATGGGGATAGGTTGACGAGAACTTGGGTTATTGCGGAATTCAACAGCGCAAACATTAGCAACTTGCACGCGGATGCGAATTCGGCAGCGCACAACAACTTGTGCAAGTTATTAATTCGACTTAGCATGATCTAAAATATGGACGAAGGACTATCCAAGTCATGCGAGAGACTCAATAGCTAACACAACAAGAACTGACAGTTGTGGCTGCCAGGTGGGCATTCAGAACATGGGTTAGTGATAATTATGGATATCCAAGATCATAGGATCATGAGGACTGGACATGGAGGGTGACTAGAGGTTGCTCTCAACCCACTAAGATCATGGGGAAAAACTTCCCACTACTTGTTATATAATGGGGCCACTATGTTCATGAGTGAGATAGTGTCCCACTACTTCCTTAAAAGTAGGAATGAGAGTTGTGCCTTGTAAATGCTTGTCTATAAATGCTTGTTGCAACTCTTAGTTAAGGAGAGAATGCATGGGGCATGTGCAACATGCAGGGGCATACAACATGTAGAACAATAGATAGAGATAGCTTGGTGTAGCATGTAAATTTCGTGCATAGCATACATACGGATTTGTGTATAGATCCTTTTCTTTATGAGATCAATAAAGGTTGGGAAAGAGTTCTTGTAAAATTTGTTGTGCATTTTGATTATTTTATTCTACTTATGTATTTCTATTGTCTTCTAACATGGAAAAGTAGGAAAACCTCTAGGGTAAGAAAAACATTTAGTTACTAAGCAAACATAAGTGAAATTGATGAGGAAAAGCCAAGTCTAGTGAGGTACTAGCTGCCACACGAGTTTATTTGTGGAGCGAAAATTGACCCCGTGATAGGATGTATGAAGACAGTGGTTGCTAACTACACTATGGTTAACAGAGCGAAGGAGATCCTGTCAAGGAAATGGGAAGTTAGAGTTCAACACACATTAATAAAGGCCAATACAGCAGCAGCAGATTGGTTATCAAACTTCGGTTCGATGAAATGTCCATATAGGAGGGACAATTGGATCATAGATGACCCACCCACAGGTTTATTTTCAAATTTGTATCATAACCTTATTGGGTCCATCTTACCTCGATTA
Source organism: Populus alba x Populus glandulosa (assembly GCA_033617975.1). Lineage (NCBI taxonomy): Eukaryota > Viridiplantae > Streptophyta > Magnoliopsida > Malpighiales > Salicaceae > Populus > Populus alba x Populus glandulosa. Next base: position 1,849,885 of record CM066156.1, on the reverse strand, counting down.
TTCTATTTCTTGGGCGATCAGCCTTGATTTTCGAGAGAGAAGAAAAAAAACCCAAACGCATATTTTCATTTCAACCGCGACCGCTGCAGCATATCCAAACGGCCACTAAACGTTCTTTAACTGCACTATCTTTACACCCAGGTATTTTTGAGCGAACTCCACGAGATTGTTGATTTCACTTTCGTCAATAAAGCCATTGCCATTGGTGTCTGCAGAGCGTATTCTTCGCTTGCCTTTCCACCTTGTAAACCATCCTCCAGGTATGGCATCTTCAAGTTCTTTTCTGCTTATCTTGCCATCTTTGTCAGCATCAAATTTTCTTAACCACCGCTTGAACTGCTCGATGTTCATGACTTGTTTGCCATCCACCGAAATGCAACACGTCTTGATCGCCATTTTAGCAATAACAAGTGTTTTCCTGGGACTTCACACTCTGTTTGTCGAATGGCGAAGATCCTTGAAGGTTTGTTCTATTCTATATACAATCCATCCCTCCCGTTTTCCTTGCATAAAATCATTAGCATGATTTTTCTTATAAAAATTTGAACGCTCCTAACTTCATACCTTTATTTAGAATGAGAATATCGTACAGCCAATCTTTACTGTGTTCATGGACGGCGTATATTAATTGTCTTGTTTGTTTTTGCGTTTTAAAAGTATTTTTAAAAAATTTTAAATTTTTTTTACTTCAAATTAATATATATTTTTAATGTTTTTAGATCATTTTAAAGTGTTGATTTCAAAAATAATTTTAAAAAAATAAAAAATATATATTATTTTGATACATTTTTAAATAAAAAAATATTTTTAAAAATAATCACAACTACTTTTTCAGGATCTAAAATGCATAAAGCAGAAACTACATAATAATCGGTTCTTTATCCTATCACTTTGCATATATTTTTTTCAGCAATCAGGCATCCTCTAGCCACCTTTAGCATTCCTTTTTTTTTATTAGGATCTTAAGCAGTTCATCTACTAAACTAAGCACTGCTATGCTTAGTTTGGTTATTATGCTCGACAAAGGCTAGATAGGTATTATTCCATGCTTGTAGCCCAGCACTAGTATACTCGGTGCAAGATGGCCATTTCCGAATTAGCCGAAGGAGTAGAAAATTAGGTTTAGAATGGGGTAATGAATAAAGACACAATATATTTTTCTCGAAGTTCCATCGATCTGATCAGACAATCTTTTGATTTAGTTTATTCTCATCGTATTATTTGATATATCAAGGAATCACCTGTCAAACTTGTAAGAATCATTTACTTTCATGGACTTAATAATTTTTTTTTTTTTTTTTTTTGCAAAGGTGGTATGCTGGCAAAGCATATTTTGTTAAAGAGAGGTAAGGGGATGAATCTCAAACCTTGTGAATGTTTTTAGAGCAATCCATTTATTTAATCACAATTTATTGGTCTCTGCGATCGTGATTGTCTTTTTCATCCTTCAAAAAAACAAAATTGACATTTATTATATATATTTATATTTTATTCATTGATTTTTTGTATTAGATAACTGAAGTTAAGTTTAAAAATATAAATATTTTATCTATTACTCAAATTCGCATCTACATGTAAATGTGAACCAGTCTTTCTCCCCTAATTTTATCTATTTTTTTATTTTATTGAGCCGGGTCCTTCACTTTCTGTTGAGACACAACTATCCAAGAGTCTATGAAACTTTTAAATGGGCTATTGGACCCTTTATGCTTAATATTGCTACAAGAAAGCCCAAATATTTAAATCTTATATTCCCAAACCCACCTGGAATTATTTGGTAGGCTCTATAATCTCATGTTGGACCCATAAATTAGATGGTAGGTAATTTTCATAAACTACCGATTCATTGAATTTAATATTTTAATGCTCTCATATGTTGCTTGGAGAAGAACCCTTTCCTTTTTTAGGTTAGAAATCTACTGAGAAGGGAAAATATTTTTGTGATCTATTTTTTTTTGTTAACATTTTAATGCTCTCATATGTTCCAAACATCACTACTATATTTGAATTAAAAGAGGTCGATTGCGTGTGGAGAGAGAAAAAATTAATTAAGTTGTTTATATGTTTATCAAATTAAATTAATTTGAATATAATAATTTATATTTAAATAATATAATGAAATATGATAAAAAAAAAAACATGAGATGATTCAATTTCATCTTGATGATGTAATCTTCTCTCTCTCTCTCTCTCTATATATATATATATATTAAAGAACTCTAAAAGGCGTGGGAAAAGCATTGTAGCTTCCCCATGCCTTTTAATTATACTTATATATAATAATAATAATTATTATTATATTATAATATATATTATTTTTTGTTTTCATTTTTTTTCTGTATTTTTTTTCTGGTTTTTTATGTCTTTATGGGTTTTTTTTGCTTCTTTCTTAGTTTTTTTTTCTTTTTAATTTTTTTTTGTTTAATTTAATTTGTTAATTGATCTCGAGTTTGACGGGTTAACCTGATTTGATAAGTTAACTAGACATTTTTTTTATTTTTTTTTAATTAATATTTTTCATTTAATTTAGTTTGTTAATGTTAAATTTCTTTCTATTTAATTATCAGACTTTCATGACACGTATTACAAGCTTGACAGGTTAACCCGTCAATTTTTTTTTCTATTTAGTTATTAAACTTTCATGACGCGAATCTAAGGTTTGACGGGTTATCCTGATTTGAAAGGTTAACCCAGTTAATTCAGATTTTTTTTTTCTTTTTCTTCATTAGTTTTTTTTTTTTATATTGGTTTTTTTTCTTTTTAATTAATCTATTTAATTATCACACTTTTATGACACACCTTGCAACCAGACCCACATTCAAGGCTCTTGGGTCTGGTGTTACAACTAGACTCATTTACACTTGAGTCATGTAAGGTTAATATTATTATAAATATTACTCTTGGGTCAAGCATTGCAGCTAGACCAAAAGCTCTTGGGTATATCTTTGCAGAAAGATATAACACTCTTAGATCTTAGCATTTTTTGATATTTTTTATTCAAGAAAAAAAAAATAACACGTGGCGTATGCCTTTGTTTTGTTTTTTTATTCTTCCTTTTCCTTTTTAAGCCTTTTACTGTGGATTGCACAGTGCAGTCCACAGTAAAAAAGCTGATGCCTTTATTTTTTTTATATTTTAATTTGTTTTGTAATTATTCTTTTAATTTAGTTTTTTAATATTGTCGCACCCGACATCGCGGCGGCCTTAAAAATTTTTATTTTTTTATCTTTGGAAAGAACGGATTTCTGGCATCCTGTTCTTTGATGGGAATATTCTTGTTTAAGGAGTCGCCACCTAGTATTATGGTTACTAGGAACCCTAACTGGCCAACAGAGATTCTATGGTACGTGACTGGTTACGTAAAAGGGAAGATATTATCACTCCTTAAACGTCCTACCTGAGGCAGGCTGCATTGCTAGTTTTGTCTTAAATTGTTAAATGTTTATTTTTTTATGTTATGAAAATTTGCTTACAATATTCCTGACTCTGGCGCCAGTGAATATTAACTATGAATATTTCCAACTCTGGCGTTGATAAATATTACATAGCTAAAAAAATAAATTTAAATCAAATGTTTTTTTTTTATTCCCGACTCTGGCGCCAGTGAATAAACAAATAATAATACATTTATTTTTACGCATGCACCTATATTTTTGTTTCTAGCTAAATAAAATAAAATACAACGAATAAAAATAATATAAATTTAACCGGTATTTTTTATTCCTAACTCTGGCATTAGTGAATAAACCAATAAATTTACATTATTTTTATTTATGCATACATATTTTTTTATTTTTTATTTTTCTCTACATTTTTTATTTTTCTGTTTTTTTATTTTTTTGGGGCTGGGCTGGGCTAAATCCAGCCCAGCATATATATTGGTGGTTGGGCTCAGCTCAGCCCCACAGGGGCTGGGCTAGGCCCAGCCAACCCGGCTGGAAAGAAAACAAAAAAACAGATGCACGCGTGAAACAATTTCACGCGTGCATCAACAGTGCGAAGGTAATTAAATTACCTTCGCACTGTTCAAATAACAATTACCTTCGCACTGTTCAAATGTTATTTGAACACAGAAGAGAAATTGAAAACGGCGTACCTGTTTCTGGCAATTGAAGAAGACTGCAACGCTAGTGTGGCCCTTGATTCAGCTGCCTTCCACTCTTTCTCCAAGTATGCCCGTTATCCTATTTTTTTGTTTCTCAGAGATGAAGGACTTCTGTTTCTCTCTTGATTGGGTTAGGTCGTTTCTGCTTCTGGAGATCGTGAGGAGGCTTGCAGCACAGTGATTTCGTTTTCGTCTGTGTATGACTGTCCCCTTCTATTTTCCTTTTGCTTTGATGATGATGAAGGTCACGGCTGGCTGCTTGGGTTCTTTTTGGTTTGCAAGGGGCGATTGAGAAGACAGTGATGTTAATGTTGGTTTTTTTAGGTTTCTATGCTTGCGTTTTCTCTGTTTTGTTTTTTGGCTGTGTATCTTCTTTCTCTCGGTTTTGCTGGGTTTCTTCCCCTCGGTTTCTTTTCCTGTTCCACTTGGTGTGCCTCTGTTTCTGGGTTTCCCCCCCCCCTTTTTGGTGCTGGCTTGTTCGTGCCTTTTTATAGCCTCTTTCATGCAGAAACCAATTCCCCTTTTAATGGGATCGTGGGCAAGAGATCATGGACTTGAATTGCCGGATTTGTTTCCTGTTGAATCGGTCTGGTCCGTGCGAAACGGAAGGGATGGTGAACAGTGGGATCAAAACGGCGTAATCTTGTATGGAAAAAAATGGCAGATTATGAATTGGTCCCTTTCTGTTTGAAATGTATCAATTGGATCCCTTAATCAATAAATTTTTAATTTTACCCTTGGATTATTTTCAATTAAGTCCCTCAATTTATTTAATTAATCAAATCAAAGTTTAATTAAGTCCACAAACTTATTAATTCTTCTTGATTTCATTAATTAAAATAATTCAAATTTTAAGTAAACTTCCAAACTTATTAATTTTTCAATTAAAACCTTCATTGGATTTCTTAAATTAATTTCAAAGTTAAACCCAAAAAATTTCCAATTCTATTGCCCTTAACCCAAATTTTAATTTATTTTTCATTTATTTCATTTTACTTGTTTTCCATCACCTTTTTTAAAAAAAATAAAATAAAATAATTAAATAAAAAGGTCAAAAATTGAGTTATGACAAATATTAAAGTTTTTGTGTTTATTTATTAGACTTCCATGACACGGATCCCAGGTTTGACGGGTTAACCCAGTTGATTCAGATTGTTTTTCTTTTTCCTCATTAGTTTTGTTCTTTCGATTTCATCTTTTAATATTGTATGTAGTCCACGGTGAAAAAGCTGATGTCTTTAATTATTATTTTTTGTTTTTTTTTTATGTCTTTCACTGTGAACTACACAGTACAGTCCACGGTGAAAATGTTGATGCCTTCTTTTTTTTTAATCAACTTTTTTTATTTATTTAGTTTGTTGATATTAAATTTTTTTCTATTTAGTTATCATATTTTCATGACACGAATCTCAGGTTTGACGGGTTAACCTAGTTAATTCAGATTTTTTTTTTCATGTTGGTTTTTTTTTTGTTTTTTTCTTTTTAATTAATCTATTTAAGTATCACATTTTTATGACACAACTTTGCAGCTAGACTCATATCCAAGACTATTGGGTTTGGTATTGCAGCCAGACCCATTTAAACTTGGGTATTTCAAGTTTAATGTTATTATAAATATCACGTTTGGGTTAGTCGTTGCAGTCAAACCTAAGACTCTTAAATATAACTTTGCAAAAAAATCTAATATATTTAGATTTTAAATTTTTTTAAATTTTTTTTATGCAAAAAAATTAACCTGCGACATCGCGCCGGTCATGTATATAGTATATATGATAACTCGTTTGAAAACAGACTGTTATCATGTAAAAGCTTCGATGCTCCATCCAAATATAGGACTGGACGATGATAAAGTCTTGCTTCCATAAACTGAATGCATTCTCGTTAATTTGAAGCAAGAACATCGATAATTAGTAGAGAATACATATTATTCAATTTTTTCTTTTTATCACACACTGACAATACAAAGGCACTATAATAGCAGAGTACTGACAATATAAAAGGCACATGCAATATCAAAAGATAATTTTGATACCCAAGTTCTTGTGAGCAAAATCCACTAGGTTACTTATTTCACTGTCATCAACGACGCCATTGCCATTGGAGTCAGCTGCCCATACCCCCCACTTGGCCTTCCAATTAGCGAACCATCCTCCGTGGCGACGGACAGCGGCGGCGAGTTCATCCTTGTTTATCTTGCCATCTTTATCATCGTCAATTTCTTTCAGCATCCACTTCTTGAACTCCTCCAAGGTCATTATATTCTTATTAACTTCACGAATCTTGATTCCCATTATATTTAGAAATGATGACGACTAAGCGTATACTTGTATCTTTTGGAGAGTACAATTTTTTGCTGCATGCAAGTTTATGAAGGCTTCTCGTATTTATACTACTCATTCTCCCTTCCCCCTCCACATTTTTTGGAAATATATATATAAACTAATATCTCATGTCTTAATCGATCATGCTTTCTTCCAGGATAAGAATATATCTTATTAAAGTGATCGAAACGTGTATTTGAAGAGCCTTACAAAGAAATGAGAATTACTATTTATTTCTTGAAGCCGAAGACGGCATTTATACTAGTTAATTTCATGGAAAAAAGAAGGAAATACTTAGTTAATTGTAAACTTGACATGATCTTCCGAGCTGGTAAACAAGTATCTAGTACTTCCCTACGTTCTTCTCAGTCACTTTCAAATTATCACCTGATATTCCTCCCTATCCTTACTATATTCCATAAAGAATAAGAGACTTTTATCATGCTGGAAAGCATTCGAAAGTGATTCATGATTCGGTGATATCTTAATCGATTAATTCGCTTAATTATCAAGTGGATCCTCGATCGCGTCTTTAATTTATTCTAACTTAAAAGGCCAATTGGTGAAATGACACACGAAGGTCGGTCGATCTCTATTTATTACTTTTATGAGAAAAAGTTTAACGCGCATCACAGGATAGTTTATGCAACCAATTCAGAAATCATTTTATCAATTAACATATATATTCCTTCTTGAGCAAAGGATACCATAGTTTAATAAATTCTGTCCCTATCTTTTCGAAAAGTGCAAGGGGGGGTTTGTTAATTACACATTCCATCCATGTCTCATCGTCAACATGTCACATCTCGTTAGAGTCGAATAAAGCTATTTAAATTTTATGATCGATCCTTGAAGTGTGTGTGTATATATATATATATAGAAAAAGTAGATTATGACTAAACAATATTTTTGTTTCAATTTACTTTTGAGTTTTTTTAACTGATTTAAAAGTATTTTGAGATCAAAAATAGATTTATATAGGTGCTTAAGATAATTCTTAGATGTTTTCAGGTAAAAATAATTATTGAAAAATAGATTTTTGAGGTTCAAAAACTCTTGAGTCTTGATTTTATAATCAACATAAACCTTATTAGCACATGGTACATTGTTTATTTATTTAAAAATAATAACTTGATGTGTCATCCTCTCCATTAAACATAAAAAAAAGGGCTAGAAGGCCAGACACTTCTACTTGGTTTTGCAAACTCTTGTGCATCTGAGCTTCGCTTTATATATGGTTAGGGGCATGATCTCTTTGTATCTTGTCCTTTAGCCTTTTTAAAAAAAAAAAATCAATTAAAACTACTTATAAATAAAATAAACAAAATAATATTTAAATATTATTCCATTAAGTACCATTCAATATTGTCTTTGTTTTTAAATAAGATTGTAGCATTCTTTTGTATAATATTAGCAATCATTTAGTTAATTATTATATATGAATTTAATATGTAGCTGTTTTTAAAATATATGATGATGAATATTCAATATTCAATAAAATTAATATATATTTTGTTATTCTTTATTGTATTTTTTTACAACTTTTTATAAAATTCATAATTTTTTTCTTAAATTAAGTACAAAATATCAAGACATGATTTTCAATGCTTTATTATTGAATTTGGCTTTTGAGATCATGATAGTTTTTTTTATTTAAAAAACAATGTTCATGACAAAAAAAAAAATATTTTTTTTAAAATATATTAATAAGGAAACATTGTGTAGATGAAGAGATATAATATTTTCTACTTATTTTAAATTATTAAATTTTTTCACAAAAAAATATTTTAACTATCTTTACTTTTAATTTAAAAAACATGTTACTGATAATAGTAAATAAAACGCAACAATAAAAAAAAATAATTTTTTTATAAGATGTATTTTTTTAAAAGATTTTAAATCGTAGATTTTTGTATAAACATCTATTTAATTGTAAAACTAATTAAATAAAAATAATTTTTCAAAACTACCCCACAACATTGCGCACTGAGTAGAGGTATATTCTAGGTTTGCAAAAGATGTGGAGCTAGGGAGAGCACGTGGTTAGAATTTGAGAAGCCACATATACTTCTATAATTATATACAATCAACTAATTTGTTTTCTTGAACATGTCATTTTGTTTTTGAAATGGTAATTAAGAACACTTATGAATTTGTCGTTTTTTTTAAATGGTAATAAAGAATTATAGCGCTTATGTTGCTGGCAATTGCGCATTTACCATCGAAGAATTCAGGACTTAGTTGCAAGAACTTGATGCTGATGGAGATGGCCAGACAAGCAAACGTGTTTTCGCCGACGCCGCCCGTTCGATCAGCGGCGAACAGTTTGCAAACAGGTTCGCGGTGGGTGCGGCCTGCTGATTCCGATAGCTGGGATCTCGTTGATGAGAATGAGATCGATGCTCTGGTGGATTTTGCTCGGAAGCACCGGGGTTACAAAATTAACGACAGGTTATTACTTAATCACACGACCAGGCCTACAGTCACCTTCTTAATTTCTCATTGAATTCCTGATCACGTTAAGATAGAATGCATATTTAGCATATGGAGCCAAAATTTTATCAATCCTCCTTTCTATATATATTAGCCCTAAGAGAAAACCCCCTTCCTTAAGCACAGTACATCTTGTTAGTTATTTTAACTCACACCCAGACGCCTAGCAGGGAGGCTGGTAGGGTTTCCTTCGAATAATTTAAAATTTTAGAGCCAAAACTAGTTTTAGCCATGATTTAGTTTGTCAAAAGCACAGCACATCTTGTTAGTTTCCTTTGAATAAATTTAAGTTTTGATTCCTACATGTTTTTCAGGTGATTTCTGTTTTATTTAACTTTGTTTGAGCGATGATCAATGATCCTAATCGACTTCCTCTACTCTTTTGCTGCCGCTTGCCATCTCCGGACACCAAAAACAGGTCAGCCTTTTTTATAATTTTGATTTTAGATTTGATTATATACTTGTAGTTGTGAAATCTGTCTTAACAAAAATCCATGTGAAGATGAATACAGAAATTGACGGGAACAATACAAATATTGTGTACATACATAGAAGATAGAAGAGACTACAGCGTGGACGTGAAAACTACCTATTCGAAAGGTAGAAGCACTACGAATTAAGCTGAGAATCGACTAAATATGCAATCTAGTGGCTGTGGTGAAGCACACCTCTGTAAAGACTCAAAAGGAGTCGAAGAAAATATATCATTCCTAGAAGAAGGTTCTTCCATTTGACAAGCCAGCGAAACTTCACTTTAAAAAAGAAAACAGTAAATCCAAAAAGATAGAACATATATAGATCTAGGAAAAAAAACAGTAACGGAGTAAGAGACACGAAGCAAGGGCTTGCCATTGATTATAGTTGTAGATTTAACCAGCGGCAGCTCGAGATAAGAATTTGCTTATTTTTATATTTTAAAAGTTTTTTTTTTAATTTATTTTTTACTTCAAACTAATATATTTTTGATATTTTTAAATTATTTTAATGTACTGATATAAAAAATAATTTTTTTAAACATAAAAAAATATTTTAAAAAATAATTATTATCACACTTTCAAACAATCATTTAATTTAAAAAAGCAGTACTGAAAGGGAAAATAAAGAAGTTATCATGTGATAAGAACTAAAAAAAAGTTATCAGTCGGGTTATAAGAACTCAAGAAATAAAAAGAAAGTTAGCAGGTGATAAGAATTAAAAAGAAAGTTTTAAGATTGCAAATAAATTAATTATACAATATTTAAATAGATTTTAAACTTATCTAACTAATTAAAATTCTAAAATCTATAATACAAATATAACTAAAAAAATAATGAAAAATCTTAAATAATAACTTTTAGATCTAATTTGAGCTGGTAATAGTTAGTTGATATTTTATAAAACCAGACATGTAGAATATACAAATCAAATTTCAGACTGGTCTAACACAAAGACAGATTGTAATGATATAAATTCTTCATCTTTTCTTCTTATTACACACCAGCCTGCAGGCAGGCACGATAATAATAATAATAATAATATTCATTTTTTCTTCTTATTACACACAAGCCAGGCACGATAATAATAATAATATAAAGGGATATGCAATTTTAAATGGTTAAATAATTTTGATACCGAGGTGCTTCTGAGCAAACTCCACTAGGTTACCGATTTCACTCTCATCGACGAAGCCATTGCCATTGGAGTCAGCTGACCCTACCCCCCTCCTGGCCTTCAAACCAGCAAACCATCCTCCGTTGCCACGGACGGCGTCGGAGAGTTCATCCTTGCTTATCTTGCCATCTTTATCACCGTCGATTTTTTTCATCCAAGCCCTGAACTGCCCCATGGTCATTGCACGTTCGCCATCTACAGTAACATTACGATTCTTGATTGCCATTAATTTTAGAAATAATGACAACTACGTGCTGTATAATTACCAGTAGCTTTTGGAGAATGCAATGTTTTGTTGTGAAGGCTTCTCATATTTATACTACTCAGTATCCCTCCCTCCACTGCAAATATATATATAAATTAATACCTGATGTCTCAATTATGCTCTTACAGAATAAGAATATCTTGTCAAAGTGATCTAAACGTGTACTGAAGGGCCATATAAAGATATAAAAATTGAACATTTCCTTCATGAAGCCGAAAACAACATACTAATTACTTACTTTTATATAGAAAGGGTATTACTTAGTTCATTCTAAACTTGTCATACATACTTTCTAGTTGCTCTTTTCATAAACCACCGACCCATACAAAGATTAAATGCATAGTGTTCCTTTAAATTTTGATTATTTTTTTTGCTAACTATTATTTTTTATTGTTTTTAAATTATTTTAATGTGTTGATTTTAAAAATAATTTTTAAAAAATAAAAAATATATTTTAATATATTTTTAAACAAAATTCACTTTGAATCACAATCATTATTACTATTTCAAACAACTCTAAATATAAAAAATCAATTTAAATTATGGTTTTAGGGGTACAACCACAATTAATTAGAATCGGTGTCCGTCATTAATTCTAATTAATGATACACATCAATGGATTAGGGTGTGTTTGGTATTGCGGTAGCTTTTGTGGTTGTGGTTTGAAAAAAGTTGTTTTATAAAAAGTACTTTTAGTTGAGGTTGGTTTGAAAAAATAGGTGTTTGGTTAAAACTGTGGTTGAAATTGAGGTTGAAGAAAAAGTAGTTTAATGTGTTTGGTTAAAAAAATGCTTTTCAAATTGAGGTTATAAAATAATTAAAATATATATATATATATATATTAATACTAATGATTTTTAATTTAAATATTGTAAATTTAATTACTGTTATTACATCATAAAATAAATAATATTGATATCAAAATTTTTTTATTATTCCATTAAACTATGTGCAATGTCATCACATACGAAATATATCCAATAAGGACTATATTTTTCATGGTTTCTTAAGCGCGCAACAACAAAAACTGAATCTTTTGTTACGTCATCAAGAGATCTCCTTTTAATTTTTTGAATAGAACACAATTAAAATAAAAATAAAAACTGAAGTTTTTTTTACTGGGCCGGACCCGGCAATAACATAATTGGAATTGCGATCAAATTTCACAAATGCTACGTCATTATGCGATATCCTTCTAATTTATGTAGTGTTATTAAATGATATTAAGTACTAGTTTTTCGAGTAAAACATAATTTTTTAAAAAAAAATCAACAATTTACCTTAAACTAATTTTTTTAAAAAATATATGTATATTTTTCACGTGAACAATACGAGTACAATTAATTAACTGTACCAGTTTTTCAGGAAAAAAAAACTTTAAACACTAGTTTTTCAAAAAAAAAAAGAAAAAAAAAAGCTAACTGTTCACGTGAACAGGCGAGTGAATTAAAATTCGCACGCACTGTTCATTTAGTGAACAGTGCGTGGTGAAGGAATTCTCCACTGTTCATATAAACAGTGGATGAACTCTCCACATGAGAAGACGCAGGTAGGATCGCAGGAGAAGAACGCAGGAGAAGCAGATAAAATCTACTTCTCATGAGCTGAGGTTCGACCTCAGTTATTAGGTGGGACCCATGTAAAAAAATGAAAAGTTTGGATTAACCAAACACTTTAATTCAACTTTTGTTTTTAACCGTTGCCGCAACCACAGCGCCAAACGACCACTAAGATGACTACTGTCACTATCTAGTGAAACCACGACTAATTTTTTAGCTAGCCAACTACTCGAAGCAATGCAAAAGATAGGAGTTGCCATGTCTTTTGAAATTTTTCAAAAACCATGTGAGGCCATTCAAATAACAAGTTATCTAGTAATCTAGGAAAGCTACAAGAGACGCCACCATCATGTCGTGATCTTAGTCCACACATTCCATGCAAATTGTAATGAATTTAGTCAATTCAACATAAAAAACAGGCCGAAAGCTATATTGGTAGACCTTTTTTACTTAGAAAGTTCTGGTACAGATTCTGCAATGAACCGCCAGCCAAATAAAAGTATGTATTTTTTGGTATAGCTATAGATATCCAGACCCTTGTTTGGAACGAGCATTCACCACTGAATTCAATTCTGACAATAAAAAAAATCAACTCTTGCCTGTAAAGTTACCATCTGCACATACATTATATTTATGTCATTTATATCCTACAATAGATTAGCTGGCAATAGTACCCACAGTTGCAACCCACTGTTAGCAGACCCTGTAGCCCGAGACAGAGACAACCACCAAGAACCAGCCTCTCGAGAGTCGAGACAACAAACCAGAGGGACAACACAGGGACAGAGAGCCTCTCAGGAAAAAAAAACAGCAGCCATAACCAATTAAGCCTTCGTCCTTTATTAACCCAGTAGCCATCACCTTCAAAAACCCTCAAAATACCAGGAACCAGCCCGTAATTAAGCCTCCTTTCTACCCGGGAGATCGACCCAACAGCAGACCTGAGCAATACGACCACCAACCCCCTTCTCTCCCATCACCAACTTAGACCTGATTGCAATCGAACTCACCACTAGACCCAGCTGACCCATTTACAAACCAACACCATACAGCCACCGAGAATCAACCCCAAATCACCAAAATCAACCAGTCGTGACCCGTAATCTCTCCAGCCCTCACCAACTTCATAAACAAGCATCCAAAGCACCACCGTAGTCAAAACCCACACTACCCTTGTCTCCTCCTTCTTCACCATAGGACCGTAAACCCACCAACGACAGCAACCTCTCTCCCACGACAGTAGCACCGTCGCCAGCAGCAACCCATCCACAGCAACGAACCGTCTTAGTCAACTCAGCCCTACCAACCACGGTTACATAGCCTCAATCTGACCCGAAAACCACGGCCACAAACCCAACTGTCTACCTCCCTAAACGACAGCGTCTCCCTCTCTTGGCAGTTCCCCAAACCAAAGAAGCTCCAAGCCACCATCCATAAAAAAAAAAAAACAGGGCAATTTTATTTCAATTGCGTTTGTTTGTCCTGCAGGTTTTGTTTAATTGGCTCATGAGGAACACGCGTTGTTTCATTCACAGTGAGTCAATTAGTCAACGTATGAGCGAACGCGCACCACGTGGCCTCATAAAATTTGGCAGCATCTTCTTGTTAATTGTGTATTTAATTTCATTTGTACTTCATTTACATTTTGTATAAGTCACATGTTTTTTTTTTTTAGTAACAACATTCTCTTGGAAAATTTAATAAAAAATCCAGCATAAAAAAATTCATACAAGATTTTTTTTGTTTTTTTATATACACTTGTTTTTAGATCTGTCTTAAAAACCAACCAAAAATAAATGGGCTAAAGACCAATGTTATTTTTACTATCCTTTTGGGGTTCAATACCTGCTTTATAAATCATTTAATTGATGAGTTTTTTATTTTTAAAATCAACATCAATTCTTTCTTAACATAATGAAAGATAAAAAATAAACTAAAAAATATTAGGATAATTAAAAAAAAAATCAAGAAAGACAAACTTAGTAGAAAATACAGAATAAATATAACATTTTCTTATTATAAGAATGATATTATTTTTCTCTTAAACATAACTAGTTCCTCATCAGAATCTTTAGAAGTAATACATATTTTAAAACTTTTAATTTTCTTTAATCATACAACTTTTAATTTACCTTAATATATATTTTTAACTCCCATCACGATGTCCATCAAGTTGCGACACGATTGTTCCCTTCTTTCTTTCTTCTTTATCGCTTTTGAAATTATCACCTAATATTCCTCCCTATCCTTACTAAGAGATGTTTATCATGTTGGAACAAATTGTCGAAACTTTCCAGGACACGAGCATATGCATGCTATAAAATGATCCATGAAGTACTATTGTTCAAATTTAACTTAATCCTTGATCTTTTGATATTTTAATTTTGATCTCTCAAACTATCATATCAAAGTAAAGTACCATTTTTGTTAGGAATTTGAAGAAAAAAAGAGTTCTTGGCAAATGGTATGCTTTCACTTGACAGTTTGATGGAATAAAATTAAGAAATAAAAAAACTTATGGATTAACTTGAATTTAATCAATAATTCAGAGTCCACTTGGCAAGTTGTTCGCATCTTTTTAATATATGGTGGTGGACACGGCGACATATTCCCTTCTGAGTGATGGAGGTAGTTTTATAAATTCTGTCAATGGCTTTTGCAACTTTCGGAATCGGTGGCACTACTTTGAAAAGTGCTCGAGGCATGGGGAATTGGGGATTCGTAAATCACAGATTCCTTCCAGGTAATGTCAGTCACATATACTTAGATAAGTTGTATAAATAATTCTTATAGATAGTTAAGAGCACTGTGGTTTTAGCATAATCCATGTTGCCTGATATTTCTTTTTCTCTAGAAACTCTAGTGTTTTACAAGCTTAATTTTAATTTCTCAAGCCAATATTATATATGACACAATAAAATCTTTTAACATGGAGTTCACTCACAATTGATTTTTTATATATTAATGTTTCATGTTATATTACTTAGGTGGGATAACAAAACCTCACTCTTAAATATATGTGGAATATAAGTGGATTTCATATTTAATTGGAGTGATTTTCAGTTTTTTAGATGCCTGCACGCAATTTCTTTTAGATTTTGCACCTTACCTCCTAATAGTGCCTGGTTTAATGGAATCAATCCTACTTCAAGCACATCGTCATGTCATTCCCTTTTTTTTTTCTTTTTTCTTTTTATCTATAAGTGAATTTCAGTTGTTAGCAGTTTGATTTACATCGAGGAGAGGAGAAACATGGAGCTGATTCCTCTAGAGTTGAGGAAAATGAGGAAGGAGCGGGAACTACACGACTTGGTTCTACTTAGCCCTCATTTTGCAGATAGTACTAATTTATTTAGGAAAAAAGAGGAAGCTTACAAGACGAACTAGGATTCAGTTCCTCTTATGGTGCGCCTAGCAACTTGATGGCTGATTGGGTAGCAACTGTTGCACTTGGAGTCCTCTTAAACAACCTCGGAGAGGTCACTGAGGACATGGTAAGACGTCGAGCTCTGGACGTAGACACTGAGCTTGCTGCATTTTGGGCACCATTTCTTCTATTGTATTTAGGTGGCCACCATGTTGAAAATTAAACTAGATTTTTTATTTTTATAAACAACAGAGAAATCAATTCACCAATTGAAAACCAATTGATCAATTAGATTAAATAAATCGGTAGATTTATTGAGGAACAATCGAACAATTGATTAGGCAAAATGCAATTTCTGTTCAGATTAATTTTTTTTATTAGTTTAATTCCTTACTTGTCTATGATTTTATACTTATAAAAGGTTTTTAATTCAATATTATTAAAAAGCACGTAAAAAGAAACAAAACAACTAAGAGAGTTTAAAAAGAAACATTTAATAACAATATACTTTTCCTTCAATCTTCTTCTTGAGTTTTTGACTTAGTATTACTATTTTTGATCGTATATTAAACTTACCTTTATTCCAACAAGTAGTATTAGAACTTAGGTTTGATTTTTTAACACGGACAATCCAAACTTCCTGCTTTAATGTCCTAAGTTGGTAAATGATAACTATAAAACTTGATGTATTGAAGTAAAAGCTTGGCTAAGTTCCCAAAATATATGAGAGACGGTTGAAAAAATAGCTTTGATGAGCTTATAAATGGAGCAACATTGACCTCAACCCAAAGAGAAGTCGTGTTAAAGGCACGAATAAATTATTAACAATTATCCACCAATCTATGGATGATGTTACTTTTAAGATAGTGGTCAACGCAACCACTACCAATTAAGCATAGAAAATTTTGCAAGAATCAAATCAAAGAGCTAACAATATAAGAAAGATATGTCTACAAAAGCTACTTGGTAATTTTAAAATGTTATATATGCTTGAATAAGAAAATATTTCATAATATTTTGTAAGAGTATTGACCATATACAATTAAACAAAAAAATATAAAATTAAAGAGAAGATGAAAAAGATATGTATGGTAAAGAAGATCTTACACTCGTTGCAAAAGAAGTTTCATTATGTGGTGATCGTGATTGAGGGGGTGTTGAAAATTATACTCAATTTTTGGTTTTTATGAAGAACAAAGGATTCGGTCCACCGGTCGAGAATTGGTCGATCAATTGGATTAAATAAATTATAAGACTGGTTAAGAAACGATCAACCAATTTAGTTAGCGTAATACGCATAACACAATTTTTGTTTAAATTATAATTTTCTTGTATTAGTTTAATTTTTTAATTGTCTAGATTTTATGCTTATAAAAAAACTTGTAATTTAGTATTATTAAAGAGTGTGTGTGTATATATATATATTAAAAAAAAAAGAGAATTATTAAGATATCTTAGATAAAAACACTTAATAAAAAATATACCTTCCACTCAATTTTTTTCTTGTTCATGAGTTTGTAACGTTGCATTACTATTTTTGATTTTATAGAACATCTACTTTTCTTCCAACACCTGACACCATTACCGCATATGCCTAGGAAGACAATGATCTGTGGTTGACGCGTTTTCTTGGATTAGTAGTTCAAACAGGAGTTGCGGTCTACATTTTCTTTATGGCCTGGAGAGGGTCTCATCTCTCCATTCTCACCCTGCCAAAGTTTTTGGCGGGAATACTCAAATATGGGGAGAGGACATGGGCTCTTCGGTCAGCAAGCAATGAGAAATTAAGAGACTCCATGCTAACTCCTGAGTCCTGATGCAGGCCCAAATTATTCGAAGTTCATGGAAGAATTAACTTTGAAGCAGTATGAGGGATTCCATGTAACAGCATCTGAAGTGATGGAAGCACAGGTAAAGTGGATGTTTCTAACACGGGAGGTTCCTCCGTTCGTGATACTACTGAATTGATTCAAGCCCATTACTTGTTCACGACTTTCGATCGTCTTTTTGTCGAACTCATCCTCAGTTTCCAAGATCGAGACAATAGCCAAAATTAATTTGTTCAAAGACATGTCCTCCGAAAATGCTTTCGAAGTGTTTGAGATTGAACTCGGGTTCATTTTTTATGTGCTTGACACCAAAGGAACAATAACTTTTTCCCGCGTGGGCACCTATCTCCGCTTCATCAATGTTAGAAGCACTTTCGTAGTGTTGGTATTCTGTTCTTTTGCCCATGAGAAGAATCACTCGAAGAAGATTGATTGAGCTATAACTTTCTTATTGCTAGCTGTAGCTATTTTTCTTGAGCTCTATGCAATAGTTTTACTGGTCTCATCAGATTGGACAGATCTTTATCTGACCAAGCGTCCAAAAACTCGAAAGGCCATTGCGCCTTTCCAGCGTCGTAAACATCTACGGTGGTCAAATTCCTTGGCACAGCACAGCTTACTGAGCTTTTGCCTCAAAAGTATGTCTAACGGAGCAGTTTCAGATATCCCCATGGTCATGCAAGGGCCAAGCTCGGCGTGCGATAGAGACACTGGTACTGCCAAGCCAAGAGGAATACTAGTATATTATCTCAATAAATTAATGGTTGCTTTCAGCCTTGTAATTTCCTTTTGTTTTCTGGTTTAGTGATTTGACGTTTGTCCTTTGCCCTTTGCTTCCCTGTTGGAACTTGAACGTCATACCCTTTGAAGGAAAGGGAAGTCCTACCTCAAACCTTGTGACCCTCCAAATAAAAATCCGACAATTATTGGTTTGTGACGGGACAGTATTTATACATGGAGAAGGAAGGGAGGAGGCCCAATCGCAGGAGAAGAAGAGGAGAGAAGGAAGAGGCCCAACCGGGAGGAAAAGGAGAGAAGGACAAAAGGAAAGACAATAGGCCCAAGATAGAAAGAGGGTGAAGAGGAGAGGAGGATAGAAAGCCCAACAAGCTCAACGGGCCGGGAACAGAAGGAAATAAAAGAGAAGAGAATGGCCTAATCGGGCCCAACCAACTTAACCAGGCAAAAAAGAATACATGACTAGTCTATGGGATGGAGTATATAAATACCAAAGCTTCTAGGTCTTTTACAGATGGGTTTTTAATTAGGGGTATTATTATAGAATACATGACTTAAATATTTTGATCAGACAAGTATTTTGGGACAAACAAAATTAAAAGGCAGACCAGTCTCTTTGGGATGGAGGGATTATTGCTTTATTCCAAAAAATGTTGTTTTTTGTCATCAATCTTTCCATAATATTTATTTTCACCTTTTTTTCTATTTTAAAATAAAATAAATTTCAAAAGAATATAAATGAAGAAATAATTAGTTTTTGAAATAAAAGAAACTAATAAATTTCTTTCCCAAAACTAAAGAAACTAATTTATAAATTATATAAACACCTTTTTTTTTTTTACAAGGGCAAATAATATGTCGTTTTCATCTAATTTTTTTATAGACATGCGACACTGAAAACAATCTATAGCCACTTAGTCTTTTCCCAATCATAAAATAAAGATCTTGTTTCTTAAAAAAAAAAAATTATAATTTTAGCTTGTTTTTACATGAAAACATTATTTAAACCTTAAAAAACATCTTAATAACCCCAAAACACCTTAAAATCACTCTCTAAATGAAAATGAACTTAATCAAAATAAACTAAATAGATTCTGTTTTACTTTTCCAGCTATATTTAGAGAGAGAACCCAAGTCTCTATACTGGACTTCTGAGTTAGACCGGGCCTTCCAAAAATTAAATTTACTGTTGGATCCAAATTGCTCCGCTGTGTGAGAAAAGGTTTCTCTCATTCGGAAGGTAATCTCGAATACACCAAGGAACCATTATAGTTTAGATTATTACTTTGAGGGACGATTATATGTGTTTGGTTGGAAGTGCGGACAACCGATTTTCCACAGGGGACATTATTGCCATGCTTTCTCATGGTACAAAAAGCTTGAAGTACTCAATCAGTGAAGGTATAGGAAATTGTGATTCTTCCAAGTTCCTGATCGTAGATTATAATTTCGAAGCACGCTTTTGGTTTAACTTTAAATTATTTATCGGATACTGCTTCAAAATTCAGCCTTGATCAACCTGTGTATACATGCTCTAGCGATTGCTACTCGGAAAGGATAAGAAAATTCCATCTTTCAATCATATCAGCATAAAAAACAGTTTTGATTCTTTAACGAGAAAATAACTTCCGTCTCTA
This sequence comes from Populus alba x Populus glandulosa, assembly GCA_033617975.1. NCBI lineage: Eukaryota > Viridiplantae > Streptophyta > Magnoliopsida > Malpighiales > Salicaceae > Populus > Populus alba x Populus glandulosa. Next base: position 1,829,920 of record CM066156.1, on the reverse strand, counting down.
TTGGTGATCTTACCTTTGAAGCAACAATACGATAATATTCATCTTCTTTTGACCCCTCCACTAAGGTAAAGAGCTATCATTCCTCTAATAGAATCCATGCATTTATTAAGTATATAATTCAAATCAAAAGAAAAGGTGATGAGCTTTAACATTCAAGATGTTTAAGAATAAAAATGATGTATTAGATCATCAGTTAATTTTTTAGTTTAAATTAATAATTTAATCAATTTTTTTTAATTAAGGTATTTAATGACTTAATAAGAAAAATTCATGTGGTTAGTAGTCGATAAATGGTGGTATATTGTCAGTCAAGATGACTAGTAGCTGATACTTACAAAAAATATTCTTTGATTAAAATAGAGATATTCAGATTTTTGAGTTAGTAAATTTGTAGGGTGAAAAATGTAATGATATTTTAGAAATATAAGCTCTAAAAATATATATTCTGAAAGTATTAAGAATGAAGAAATTGTTATTTTTAATTTGAAAAATTCATGATGTATTTATAACTTATTAATTTATTTTAATTTTGTGTGGATGCACCCATTAGACCAAAACTATAAACAACCCGATCTTGTTCTCAAACACCTCATGCTGCTAAACAAAGCTAGCTTAAGCTAAAAGTCACTCAGGCAATAGTACAAGGATTGTATTTAACAAAAAAATTCAATAAAATGAAGATTGTTATAATGATGACATGTACAAGTTTCAAATTTAAAAGATTTTTACTTGAGATGATATATTAAAAAATAAAATAAATCATATCATGAAACTTTATTTAACAACTTAAATTATTAGATTCAAAATATTTTTTTTGATAAGTACCTCCACTAGAAAGTCTAGGGACCCTCGACCGAGAGAATCCTAGACTTTATAATTAATAATTTTATAAACCAAATAACTTTAAGTGAGACATGACCACCTGAAATAACATGGTTGGAATATTTAAATTCCTATTTTTAAGTTAAGTGTATAAAATATATTTGAAAAATTTTATTTTTTATTTTAAATTAATATTTTTATATTATTTTGATATTTTAATGTTAAAAAATAATTTTAAAAAATATAAAATATTATATTGATATATTTTTAAATAAAAATGTTTTTATCATAATTTATTTATATGTAATTATGCACTCCAAAAAGGTTCTTGGACGGTTATACGCAAAATGAAAAAATAAACGAAATGTTTTTAGAACTTTTTTTGAACATGCCTATAGAACCTATATATTCCTAAATATCTCTTTATGTCAGATCACTATGTACTCAGTCCTCAACTAAGAATACCATATATGATGAGAAACCAAAGATCAAGTAATGGATTAATAAATATCTAATTCAAAAAAATTAATCATTTATCCTTGTAGTTTTTAACTTCATTTCTTAGATTTATTAGGGAGATGAAAGTATAGTTTTAATTTGTTGTATTTGAGAGGCTAAAAACTAGTAGATTAAATAAGAAAAATATTGAAAATAGATATTAATTTATTTAAAATTCGAATAAGAAACTTTATGATGCAGCTAAATTCCTTCTTAATATATATACTTGGGCTAATAAAAAAAAAATCTTGAATATTAAGGTCAAGCCCAGCAAAACAAATATGATCCATGAACATGCAATTACATACGGTAGTTTTTACTTTTAAAATTATTTTTTATCTAAAAAAGTTTGTATGTGTTTTTTTTATTTTATGATTTTGATATGCTAGAGTAAAAAATAAATACAAAATTTTGAAAAAAAATATTATTTTAATATATTTTTAATTAAAAAGCATACTACCCCATGTTACTGAAGGTGTACATGGTGAAGGTTGCAGGAATTGCGTTTCGGTTTTTACCTGATCCAGTTCAAATAAATAATGCATTAGAGGTCGGTTCTGATGAGCTGGTTATTAAAGTATTGCTTGTTAACATGGTAGAATAAAAAAACAATAGGGAAAATCAAGGAAGCTTTTAGCCATGTCATGCCGGAAAGACTATTACCAAAAAGATTTTTTTTGGTTATATTAGTTACTTTTATAGATATACAATTTTTTTTTTTCACTCCTATGTGTTATGATAAACAAACTTGATTTTTCATGAAAGAATTAAGAGATTATTCAACCATGTTCTCTTAAATTTTAGTTTTTTTTGTATATTTTTAAATTGTTTTGATGTGCTAATCTTAAAAATAATTTTTTAAAAATAAAAAAACATTATTTTAATGTATTTTTAAGAGAAAAACACTTTGAACCACCACCGTTACCACAATCTCAAACAGGCCTTAAGCATATTGAGATTGATTGTCATCTACTCGTCATCATCTTAAGTATGACACCATTACTTAGTCTTTTGTTTTTTTTTTTTTTCAAATTACAAATTTTTTTACTAAGTCGCATTTTATTTTTTGTTTTTGTTTTCTATTTAAAAAACTCTCGATACTTGTAGTTGCCATATCGTGAGTTTGAGGAAAGATGTTAAGAAATATGTGTTATTTTGTTTTATTTATTAAAGATAAATGTTTTATTTTCTTTTCAATTTAACCTATACATTATCTTTTTATATTTAGGTTAAATCTATTCATTTAGATTATTACGTATACAGTATTAATAAAATCCTAACCTACTCCTTTTTTATTTTTATATTTCTCTTTATTTTTTTGGTTTGTTTAACAACTCCTTTCTTATTTTTATATTTCTTTTTATTTTTTTGAATGGTTCAACAACTGCTTCAAAGTTCAGCTTTGATCAACCTGTGTTTACAGTACTCTAGCGATTGCTACTCGGAAAGAAGGCTAAGAAAATTCCAGCTTTGAATCATATCAGCATAAAAAACAATTTGATTCTTTAACGAAAAAACAACTTCCATCTCTGTTGGTGATCTTACCTTTGAAGCAACAACACGATAAGATTCATCTTCTTTTGACCCCCACACTAAGGTAAAGAGCTATCATTCCTCGAATCGAATCCATCCATTTATTAAGTACATAATTCGAGTAAAAAAGAAAGGCAATTCCAATCGATTGAACATAAAATATTTCTTGGACTCCATGCAAGGATTAGCACAGTCAGCTCACTAGTGAGTATCCCATCTAATGAAGGAGTGGAAACATGGATAGTCGAGGAGGTTACATTAGACTAAAAGAAGAAGAAGAAGAAGAAGAAGAAGATAAATCTACAGATCCAAGCTTTGCAGCTTCATTTCTTGCAAGATTATATAAGCCAAGATCATCCCTTCCATATAGTTCCATGTTACAAAAGACACACAGTTCAAAATGTAACTTTCTCGGCAGAGCTATAGATCGCAAGAACTAGCTACGCCTACATATGTATAATATATGCCCCGAGGAAAAGAAGACATGTGGCTCTAGATGGCCTTCTGTTTCTCTAAGAGCTTCTTTATTTACATGAAGTACTGGAGACTATTTATTAATTGTACAATAAGTCAATACATGACCTCATGTAAGATAATTTTTCTTCACTAGTTTGATGAACTCTTTCTGATCAATGTATCCATCGTTATTTTCATCGCCAACGAGGAGTGTCCACCAGGTTCTAAGGCCGGCGAAAGACTTCCCTAGGAGGTTGTAAGCACTTTTAACCTCCTCCCTGCTGAGGAGACCATCTCCGCTGGTGTCAAAACGATTGAAGATTTTAATCAAATGCTCTTCACTAGGCGGCGTTGCAAAATTAGCAGCCCTAGCGCAACCCTTGCCAGGATTTTTGGAGTGATTCGTCCAGGGAGACATGATTAATTTAGTGGTTGTTTAAGTATATGGGCTGTGTTAAAACAAGAAACTGGACTATCGGTATTTGTTGCAAGTATTACATGTACCAAGGGGTTTATATAGACTCTCTAAAGCTAATTTAACGTTCAAACTTATCCTGAATCCGATACCAGACAATGTTTGGGTCGAGTGTCAGCCAAGTCTTATCCTCACACCCTCTCTTCTTTTTTTCTTTTTTCTTTTCCAGACTCATTAGTGGTGGATTTATAAGATAATATTTGATTATTTTCTTAAAATATATATTTTTTAAATCAGATAACTGAGACGGAGAAAATATATAAGAACAGAGCTGTGTTTAGTAATATTTTACATAGTAAATGTTTTTATATTATATATTTGGTTGATGAAGCACAAAATAAAATGCATAAAATTTTATTTTTAATACGTATTATCATCAAACTTGCTATATTTGAACTAATAATGACTTTAACTTATAATGAGTATTAGTTTTTTTTAACTAGCATAAAATGTAAATTTCTCTACTCATTAAAATCATGTTAAAAAAATATTTGTAAAAATCATAAAAAAATATTTCTCTGCTTATTTTATAATTTTATAAAATGAATTTTTTAAAAAAATATTTTTAAATAATTACCGACGGAATATCGGTCGATAAATCCATTGGTAATAAAAAAATATCATTACCGATGCGTCTATTCCGTTAGTAAATCCGTCGGTAATAATATTTTTTATTACCAAAGGATTTACCGAAGGACAAAAAATTACCAATGAAAAATTCACCGACAGATCATTTTTGTCGATGATTTCGTTGGTAAATTAATTACTTTTTATTTTGTGGGATTATTTTGGGTGCAGATTAGTCAAGTTAACCTATGTTATTTTTTTTTCAATATTTTTTTATTCAACTTAGTCTTTTTTGTTAAGTTCTTCTTTTGGAATTCTGATATTTTTTATCTCGATTTCATACCGTAAGTGATGGTTAGTCGATTTCACGGGTTGACTTAATTTTTTTTTCTCAATTATTTTTTTTTAATTAATTTTTTTTTAGTTTTGGCATTTGGCATTAGATTATTTTCTCAGCTTTGTGATTTTTTTAGTTTCTAAGGAATTGCTTAAGTACCTATATATGATCATTATATTCATCTGTTAATCTCAATTGTTCAAAAAAAAAAAACAATTGGTGTTAATTGGAAGCTATAGTTAACCGTCACAAAGAGTATTTATAGAATGAAAGACAATTTTGAATAATTAAGATAAATACATGAGCAAATTAAGGTAAATAAAGATTGATAAAAACAACTTCAAAATCAGTATAAAAACAAAATTAAGGAGTAGAAACATGGATAGAAGTTGCATTCATGTCCAAGCTTTGCAGCTTAATTTTTACAAGATTGTATATATATGCCATGATCACCCCTTCCTTATAGTTCCATATTACAAAAAGACACAGTCCCATATGTGCCTTTTTCGGAAGAGCTGTAGATCGCAAGCACTCAAACTAGCTAGCTAGTAGTAGCTACGCCCAATACACCTAATATATATATGCCATGAGGAAAAGAGAAGACAGATGGCTCTAGTTGGCCTTCTGTTTTTCGTAGAACTAAGTGGAGACTATTCAATTTTACAATAAGTCTATATATACTCTCATTTACCATAATGTTTCCTCGTTAGCTTGATAAACTCTTTCTGACTGATGTATCCATCTCTATTTTCATCGGCAACGCAGAGTGCCTTCAAGGCTCTGAGGCCGGGGAAAGACATGCCCAGGCTGCTGTAAGCACTTTTAAGCTCCTCCCAGCTGAGGTGACCGTCGCCGTTGGTGTCATAACGATTGAAGATTTTATTCAATTGCTCTTCACTTGGCGGAGATGCAGAAGGAAGAGGCTTAAGGCAACCTTTGTCGATATTTTTGGGGTGATGCGTCCAGGGAGACATGATTAGTGTAAATGGGTGGTATTAAACAAGAAACTGCACGGTCGGTAGGGTTTATATAGACAACTTTCAACCTTATCTGGGCTCTTTTTGCAGGCGGTGACCGAAACTTTACGGAATAAGGTTCTTGTAAGCAAGGACGGAGCTAGAAATATTTGTTAGGAAATGCTTGAATTAATATAATAAAATATAATATTTTTTTTAATTTATTGTACATGAATTATAAATCAAAACCTGTATAATTTAGTTTTATTTAAATAATTTACTACAAGCATATGATAATATTTGTATAAGGTAAAAGGTTTGGAGCAATACTAAATTAAGTTAAAGCAATGAAATTAATTTCATTTTCATAATGCATTTATTACTTTAATGTTGTTGGTCATTATACCTATTAAATATAACATACAAAGTATATAAGAAATATTATCTAAAGCGAAGCATTCTTTATGTTTGATAAACTTTGAAATAAAAAATGATTCTTATATATTTATTTTAATTGTGCTTGTTGTTTTTTTATAAAATAAAAATCATCGATTATTATATCAATTCTTCTTATTTTGTTCATGGTTCAACCTAAAATCAAAATATATGTCGTAAGAAAAAATTGATAATTTTAGTGGCTCTTCTAAAAACAACATAAAAAAATTCAATCATAATCAAAACAAACCAATAAAAAATATATAATTAATTAGAAAACAAAAATCACTATAACAAGAATTCGAAAAACAATTGGTAGAATTAGCATATCTAAGGAAAAAAAAAAGAGCACAAATGGTAAAATTATAAAAAAAATCTCATCAAATTATTAACAAACATCTCAAAACAAAACAAAAATAGATTTAAAATTTAAATTACCTTGTTTTGCTTAATAAAAAATAAATTAATTGATGGCTTTGCTTCAATATTTTATAGAAAAATTTTGTTTATAATTTATGTTTTTGTTTTTGTTTTTTTTATCGTTGCATGATTTATATTAGATTAAATTGGTGATTTTTTTATTTTATAAAATAATATTTTTATATTGTTTTCTTTTCACGTACTTCAAGAATAACCTTAAAGAAATGCACACTTTTTTAAAATAATAACTTTTTCTCTTACTTAATTATACTTAATTACCTAACAATAAAAAAATATATATATTTTTCAGGGGGGGTGGGCCCTTGCTTGCCCCCTTGCTTCCGCCCCTGTTTATGAGGGCCGAGTATCAGCCAAACATATCCTTACATTCCTTTTTTCCTGTTTGTTTTTTTTTTTCAGGATTATTTTTTATTATTTTCTAAGATAATGTTTGGTTATTTTTAAAAAATAAAAAAAAAACAAAAATAATCATGATAGAAGAGAAAAAATGAAACAGGAGACAAAAATATTATGGCGGTACGTACATGGTAGTAGTATACGAAACAAGAGTGAGAGTTGTTGTATTCTGAGGATTGTTATCACATTCAAGAATTTTTTATTATCAAAAGTATTTTTATCTTTTATGTTTTGAGATAATAACAAAATCTTACTTATAATAACAAAATCTTAAAACTAACAAATCCTTGAAAGAGATTCACTAGAAAAAAAAAGCTTTTTTTTTTTTAAAAAAAAAAAGGTGTTTGATAGAAGTTACAAACTAATAGTTAGTTTAAAATATTGGAGATTCATTGGAAGAATATATTACTATAATTTATTTCTTCATTTGAGCACAATTTTTGCTATCGGGCACAAAGAGAGAATTAACAACTAGGCAACATCATTTTGGCAATCGACATCAAGGACCAGTCGAAGATGCTTGGCCGAACAGGTATTCAGATAAACATATATATGGCACAGCAGCAGTATAAAGGGGCTGGGAATATTGATCACGGCCACTGGTTAGAGTATGTTTGGTAGTGCGGTAGTGGTTGCTTTTCAAATAGTTTTTCGTGTCGAAATACATGTCAATGATGTTTTTTTATTTTTTAAAAATCATTTTTGACATCAGCACATCAAAACGATCCAAAAAGTACAAACTGAACTCAATTTTAACAAAAAAAAAAAATTTAAATTTGACGAAACGTAGTTTCGACCGCAGAACCAAACAGGCTCTTAATCTGCGGACCATTGACCCAGGGAATACTTACCCCTAATCATTAATAATATATTCTTGTAAACAAATAAATATAAGTGAGACATCATGGCCACCTGAAAAAACATGGTTGGGAGATTCAAAGCAAGTAAAATAATTAATCTTAATCTTGCAATCCCAACAAGGTGGACGGTCATGCGGAATAAAATTGTTCTTTTTACTTTCTTTCTTTTTTTTCTTGTTGAATGGGTCCTCTGAGAATCTACATATGCTTCTCAATCTCTAGTTTAAATCTGTGAAGATTTTGCATGATTTGTTGATTGAGTTGAGAAAAGGTATGTTTGGTGATATTGTGAATGATGTTTTTAAAAAATAATTTTTAATTTAAAAATATATTAAAATAATTTTTTTATGATTTTATTTTAATTTTTTATATCAGTAGATTATAATCATCTAAAAACACATGAAAATATCAATTTAATAATTTTAAAACGAAAAACAGGCTATAACTTTCTTTTTATTCTCAATCATGCATGTCTATCACTGAGTAACTAGTCGTGCAATTATTAACAGTACTTGGATTCTTCACTTAAAGTTTAGATCATAAAATATTCTAGAAAGATAAAATAAGATTAGGAATAAAAAAAAAGGACTAGCTCCATTATTTACATCAAGATTCGTATTATAGAAAAAGAAAAATGCATGTGTGCACATAAAATGGATATATATAGTCAGTTTCCTCAAACATTCCATACATGAAAATTAAAATTAAAATTTTTCACTCATATATATCTGGAACATGGAGGATTGCACTTGACAAATGGAATTCAAAATCACTTTTATTCCTCTCATATCAATTATGTGATGTCCAATCTATAACAAAAAATAGAATCTTTTCCATCTCAAATATTTGAGGTATTAATTACTTGTGAAGTTATGGAGACAGTTCATGAAAAATGAAAGGAGATATAAGGTGGTGTTTGGTTAATCTTTCAAAATAAAATAAACAGATGTAAAAAATACAAAAACATGTTTGGTTGAAGAAATTGAGATCAAAATAAAATATATATATATATATATATATATATGTTTTTAAGATAATTTTGGAGTAAATTCTTATACTTAAAAAACAAAAGTAAAGTAAAAAAGTAAAGAGTGAGAGTTGAAGGATTCCGAGATCTAATTCAAATCATGTAATAGTTTCAGAAGAACAAAACCAAAAGGCCTTGCATCCTGTCACCACCACAGGGTTTGCTTTTCTTTAATTTATTTCGAGGATAAGCAAACGACCTGTCACAGGACCTCAAAAGCATGTATCTAGCATTTATTGTGAAATACTGGGGGTGGGTTTTATGTCAAGAATTCTATCTATTTTTCTAGTTATATTCCTGCGCCATGCTATGGGATATAGCTTCTCCTTTTTTTTTCAGTTTAAAAGTGGGATTTTAAGATTTTAATTGGTTTGATTTAATAAAATTAAGTTTTATTGTGTAATTAAATTTCAATTCAATATTGATTTGTTTTTATTGAAGCACCATATAAAGTCAATAAAAACAAAATATTAAATTTAATTTCAAATCAACTTAATGTGAAATTATTAAATAAAAAATAAAAAATATATACAACAAAACAATTAAATAAAAAAATATCATGGATAAATATTGTAATTTAAAGTAGATTGCATTTTCATTATTTTTTTAATATTTTTTAAATTTTGCATGGCCTTACATGCTCCTAATTTTAAATAAAGATTCATGACATATTAAGCATTAATTTTGAAAAATCAACCTACAACTATTAATTATATAGAGTCTGTATTGGGAGTGTGGTTGCGATTGTTTTTCAAAGTACTTTTTATTTAAAAATATATCAAAATAATGTAATTGAACAAAAAATTGATTATGATTGAAAAAAACACATGGAAATAAAGGAAAAACTTGAGCAATTTACTGTTCATTTGAATAATATTTTAACGTTTTTAAATTGTATTGATAATAATTTGACATAATTTTTGCTATTCGCAACATAATTTATCAATTAAGTAGAGTTTATTGTTTCAAAACAGAAAAGATTAACTTTTTATTTTAAAAAAAATGAAAATTCACTAAACTCCGGGAGATTATTTATCTTTGTTTCTCCGACAATACAAACTTTTCTTCCAAGATATTAATAAAACATAACTTTGAAGACACCTAAAGTGGATAGATCCTCGTACAAAAACGTGGCATGGTATGGACCAGTGACCACCACCGGGAGGTCTGGTGGACCCTCGACCGAGAGAATACGAGGCCTGATAATTAATATGCTTGTAAACCAAATAACTAAAAGAGAGACATGACCACCTGAAACAACATGGTTGGAAGATTCAAAGCCGAAGAAAATATTTAACGTAATCTTGCACCCCCAACAAGTTTCTTGGACGGTTATACGCTAAATTAATTAATTAATTAATTGAAATATTTTTATTCTTTTTTAACATGCCTTTAGAACCTATATATTCCTCAATATCTTTTTATGAAATTATAAATATTTTGCTTTTTTTTTTTAAATTTTGCTAAGAGTTGTCCAATCACTATTCACTCAGTTCGAAACTAAAAATAAAAGGAGGAACAAATATCTTTTATAACCTGAGATCAGGTAATGGGTTAGATATTTAATCCAGAGAATTAGTTTTGTTGTATTTGAGAGACTTCAAATTAGCAGATTAAAAAACTAGGCAATTTCCCCTGTTTTCGCGGAACCAAAAAAAAAAATTACAAGTAAAAAAATAATATTTAGGATAAGAGGAATTTTTTATATATAATATTATTAAACTTAATAAAATACACTAAATCTAAAATCCCTTCATCATATTTCTTACTCAAAACTTGAGTTTGAAATTAAACTATATAGAAATTATTCTTACATAAACTTTGCAAGTTATTGGAAACTCATATAATTAGTAAAAATATAGTTTAACTTTAAAAATATTTTTAATATAACATATTTTAAAAAAAAATATTGAGACAATGATATATTAGATTAACTCAGATCAACCTAGGTTAACCCGCTAAAATCACAACCTGAATTATTAACTCCATTGAATTTAATAACTTTGTTTTTTTAACTATTTTTAATTATATAATAAAAAATAGATGTTTACAAATTCTAACACTAACTCAATAACGGGATTTTTTTAAAACTACAATAACCTTATAAAAAATAAATAAATAAATTATGAAATCTAATTATCAATAAAAAAAATTTCTTGAATCATTTTTAATTAATCATGTGGTAAAAAAAAATAGATACTTTAAAAATCAAGCATCAACTCTATGACGATATTTTTTAAAAAAATCTTGATAACCCTATAAAAAGTATATCAAAATAAATCATGAAATTTAATTTCAAAACCCAGTCGAAAAAGAATAGACGATGGTAAAATTCATCACCAACCTAATGTTGGGATATTCTCTCGAGATTATGATAAATAACAAAATTAAATTCTCAATAGATCTAATTTTAAAATGTGGAATTAAAAAAAAAACAAAAAAAAATGATAAAAAAAAGAAAGAAATAAAAAAATGTCAGAGGGGAACAAATGATTTCCCCACCTCTTTGTTAATGAGAAACAAAGTGAAAGTGAAAATTGATATTAATTTATTTAAAATTAGAATAAGAAATTCAATGATGCGCCTAAATTTCTTCTTGATATATATACTTGGGCTAGTAAAAAAAACTCTCGAACGCTAAGGTCAAGCCCAGCAAAGCAAATACGATCCATAAGCACTCATGCAACTAAGGCCTGTTGTAACCTAACTTGATTCCTTTCATATATTTGAATTATTTTTATCAAAGTCAACAGTTGGCTAGATTTGGATTTGGCCCTTTAGGTTTATTCGGTGTCTCAATTTTATTATAGAAATTTGATTTGTATCAATTTATCCATTTTCATTTAAAATAGCAGCAAAAAATATGTAAAGATTTCAATTTCTCTCCTAAGTAAAACATTTCAATGAATTCCAAAACATGTTAAAATTGAAAGAATAAACAAGTTGAAGTTTAAAAATTGAAATAATAATAAAATATTTTTTTTATCTTAAATACATTAAATGTGTTGAAACTCAAAAAGTTTTAGTTTTTTTTAAATAAAAAAATATTTGAAAATATTTCTGTTCCAGCTGCAACTTCTAGGTGATGGGCCGCCTGTCATATGGGGTGAGGCCCAATAATAATTTCCAATTCGTACACTGAAACGAACGACCAGCGCCACAAAACCTGACATCACTCGATTTCTCAGGAGACCTTAAAAATCAAACTCTCTTCAACTCGCTGCCCTCTCTCCACTTCAAAAAAAAATAAAAAAAAATGGAACCATCTAAACCCTCAAACCCTCTCTTATCTCTCTCGACAGTCATCCACCAACACTGCTTCCGTCTCGGTGCCGAATTCTCAGCTCGCGTCAGCGACACCACTCGATTCCTCGCTGGCAACTTCCTTCCACCTAGTCGGCTCCGCCTGGCGCCATCGCCGCCGTTCGCCTCTGTATCGCAGCCGAAACAAACAGCTAACACCGCCAATCTCAGCTCGGAACACGTGGCGAAAGCTCTGGCAGGAACAGCCGTTTACACAGTGAGCAATTCTGACAATGAGTTCGTGCTTATCTCGGATCCTAATGGAGCTAAGTCCATTGGCTTGCTTTGCTTTCGACAAGAGGACGCTGAGGCATTTCTTGCTCAGGTATTGTATTTCTATACAGTTATACGCACATACATACGCGTACATTGTCTATGTTCTGGTGGTGATGTTTTTTTTAATTCAGGTTAGGTTGCGGAGAAGGGAATTGCGAAGCCAAGCTAAGGTGGTGCCTATTACACTTGACCAGGTACACTTCTAGCTCCAATTGATGAATTTTGGCGTGTATAATTTTTAACTCGTATAAAACTGGGAAAATTGTAATGGCTAATTTATTCAAAATTTAATCCTTCCTGCGGTTATTTGAACGAAAGCTATAGTGTGGTTTGTCTTACTTTAGAGTGCTAAATCGTATAATTTGGTTGATGCTATTTTCATATTTTCCTTTTATAAATCTTGCAGGTGTACATGCTGAAGGTTGAAGGAATTGCATTTCGGTTTTTACCTGATCCAGTTCAAATAAAGAATGCATTAGAGGTTGGTTCTGATGAGTTGGTTATTAAAGTATTGCTTGTTAACATGGAAGAAAAAACAATATCAAAAGGGAAAGTTAAGGAGGCTTTTAGCCATGTAATGCTGCAAAGACTACGTTCTTCATTCAGAATGAAAGCATTGACAGCATATCTTTGTTTCTACAAATTAGTAAATCATTTCATATGAACTTTCAGTTTTTGATGTCGTTTATAGTGTAACATTGTAGAAGTTGCAGGTTCAAGTGATTTTCTGAGTTTGTCACTGTTTGGTAAATCTTGTGAGTTTGACGGGCCTTGGATGATAATACCTGTCTAGAGAAGTGTATTCAGCATACGACTTCCATTTATATTGCTTAGGTCCTTTTATGTTCTTGATTTAAGGATTTTGGAAGTCAAAGGGAAGCAGAAGTGGTGCTTGTTGTTCAGTAATAAGAAAGTATGGATGGGGTTTACTTTTCATGTGGGTTCTGGGGTTCTAGGAAGGGGAAGCTTTAATGAGTAGGGTAGCAATTTGAAATTTCAATCACATTGTTTTAACATGAAAGGCTGCATGTTGACATGACTGTACAAGCTGAACTGCATTAAACTAATACTCAATAATAGTCTTTCATGTTTATCAGCTCAAAGCTTCTGGTGTTAGGAGTGGGTTTGATGGAGTTCCTGTTTTCCAGGTATGCTATCTGACTGGTTGTACTTATAAGCTGCCCTCATTTCTAAAAACTTATTCCAAGCATCTGTGAGAGAGGAGGGGAAGTGAGAAGGGTGTTACTGGGATTAATTTTTAATGAGTCAATTTTGAAGCAAATCATGCCCTAGCGTGATTTGCAAATTTATAAAAATCTCTAATTTTAATTGGTTGTAGAATTCATTTATGTTGTTTGAAGCTTTCTAAACACTAGAATTAGGTAAATGGTTCTGAAATGATTTCATTTCTACTAAAATCTAAGTTTCCAAGCAGCCTGTAAATGCATTAGATAGTTGGCTAATATGTTCAGATGTTTGCAAATGCATACAATACTGGGTTTGACTTATCATTTGATCTGTGAAGGTAGTCTTGCCATTTGAGTGGAAGATAAGAAGTGTTTGGACCTTCTTAAGGGAATAGCAGTTTGATTTTAGTGAGTCTTTGATTGGTTTTATTAGCTGTATTTCTTTTTCTTTTTTCTACATTGATCATGGAATCTCTAATTTTAATCTTTCGAGCAAATAAATAAATAATCTTTTTTTACAAAATAAATAAATAATCTTGTATCTTACATGAATTGATTTTCTACACCATATTATGCATATTACTGGCGACGAAAGACAAAAGTACGGGGATTATTCTTTCCCCTGATGTTTCTGTATTTGACTGTCTGTACCTGGGCACAACTGTAATTCATTTATTAAAATACATGTAAACAATTTCAAATATGTTAGTCATCTGGTGCAGCCATTTACTGTGGATTGTTACTTATTTGGGGAAGTAAAGATACATAAATTATCAAATGGTGCCCCAGCAGCAATGTTTTAGTATATCATTTGCTGTGATTTAAGTACAGGAGTCAACTAGGAGAATAAACTTCCAAATGTCTTTTGGGAATATTGTGCCAAAACACTGTTTTCTCATGAAATCTGTGTCTGCAGTCGGACCAACTGATTGTGAAGAAGAAAAGCAAGAGATACTGCCCGGTATATTTTCAAAAGGTATGTTTGATCCATCAAACTCCCTCCTTGGGATGCCATTAGGATTTTCAGCATGCATCTTTTGTGAGATTGAGCTATGAGTACACGGATTACCAGCTATATGTCTCCTGCAAATGCAGGAAGATATAGAAAAAGAACTGTCAAAGGTTTCAAGAGCATCAAGGGGTCCGAGTCTTTCTCAACATATTATGGTATGATTCTTTTTTACCATATGTTTTTCTTTATGTAGGCATGACATTTTCTAAAGCATATTTTCATACCGAAAATGTATTATAGCTGATATTGACTTTGTGCATATACCACTGTATGGTTTATTTTTTAACAGGTCGGAAGTTTAGAGGATGTTCTGAAAAAAATGGAGGTAATGCATTTAAATTTTGCATCAAGCACACATCTGATAACAAGAAATTAGAATTCAGTTTACTTCTCTTTGATCTAATACAGATTAGTGAGAAGAATTCTGGCTGGGAAGATCTGATTTTCATTCCACCGGGTAAAAGCCATTCTCAACACATTCAGGAGATAACTAAGGCATGATGCATTGCATTCATTGTTCTGGCTGACTGTAAGAAGGGATATCAACAAGCAGCAGGGATTACGCATCTTCCGTGCTCATGATCTTTATGAAGCAGGTTGGCAATTATAGCTATTCATTTATTTTCCCTCACTGTCCCTTTATTTTTTTTGCACGAGACAAGTAGATACTAAGTTTCACCATGTAAAATTGTTTTTCATAGATTTGGTCTAGAGTAGCTTGGGATGCAACGAAGGGATTCATTTCACTTTGATAGAAGAATAACATGAAAGAATGGACCAACAAACATGCAATTCGGTAAAAGAGGTGAGTGAAATGTTAACACTGAATGCTCTACTTAGAGGAACTCAAGGCACTGCCTGTACAGTTTGATGGTTCCGATAATTGAAAATTATCAGCAGACTATTATTTTTTATCCCTTCATGAAATGGAAATGGCTTTCAACAACCACAACCAATTTATCGCATGAGTAAGGATCTGGTAATTTCCAAACAATGTTTTTACTGGTAAGGGTACCTTCTGGAGATGTTTGATGTGGAAAGTTATTCTTCCTTTTCCTCCTTTTTTTCCCTCTCCTTAACAATAGATTGGTTGTTCGATGTCGGTTTCGAAATGGAGCAGGATTAAGCATACATTTCATTACATAGTCGGCATTGATTTTTTTTTTTTAATTTGAGGAAATTAACAGATCGTAGGTTGATATGTTCAGCTCTCCTTTTGATTTTGCTATCTTGCGGTTTACAAGTCGCCTTACAACTACAACATGATTTGTTGGCAAGTACTGCCATAATGAATATTAGATTTGATTACTCTTCAACTGCTATATGATAACCATGTCCATGTGTTGGATTGGTGGTTCTTATTTTAAAAACCAAATTAATATTATGGAATCCTCCGTCGTTAGGTAACAATAATATATTTGCCAATAATGCTTAAACCAAGATGAGTTACAAATCACTAAGAGCATTGGTTTACCCGCTTATACATACATCTTTTGGAATACCAGCAACTAAAAGGTGCATCAATGTTATATAAAATGGATGAGTGATCTGAATGGAGGGATCTTGTTATTTAATTTGAATCCTGTAATTTAGGATCGGGATTGAAATGATAGAAATTCATTTTAAAATTATTTCGGTGATAGATTTATTTTCATGTTTTATCTCTGATTTTTTAACTAATTATGTTTTTGTTTTTATCATGGAATTCTAATCATTAGCAATGATTTATCTTTTCAATAAGAAGCGGCTGTTTCCAATTTGAATTTGAAAAGGCATTCTCAAGTCACAAGTATTAAACAGAGAGTAAAAACGATTGGGATTTTCTTCCTCTGTCTCTGCGTTCACAGCCATGGAAATACGGGATGATCCTTTCTCACAATCACAAGCTAGGAAATTAATAGGTCATCTGCCTAATATTTTTTTAGTCCACGATCTCGGATGGTCTCATTGTCTTTACAGATTGACGAGGCGGAATTGTGATGGTTTAACCACACCCGGCTCGTGTTCGTGTTAAACATGATCCGAAATCCTTTTAATGAGTTGTGGAATGCTGATATCTGACCTAAGCCTTTTCTCCTATAATGATTTGGACAATATATTAATAAAGGGAGAAATTCTCATAACGGACAGAAGGCAAAAACGACAATTTATTGCATGTCAGACGTTGACAGGGCAACCAAAGAGTTGTTGGGGGAGGGGGGCTGCTTGGTTGCTAATTCTGAGAATCCCACGTTTCTGAAATTACTTTCCCGACCCCTACCTGTAATTTTTTTTATGTTACAGCGGTCTATAATCTACTTGCTACATGACTTGGTTTCTAAACTAAGTAGATTAACTTTTTTAAAATAAAAAACAAGTTCAAAATGATACTATTTTGAAGAAAAAAATTAACTAACATCAATCCAGGTTTTTGATTGGATATACTTTGTCGACTCTATTTAATTTTTGTAAAAGCTAACCTAAGCTGCATCGATTGAATTCTGGGTGGACTCCAGGTCCACAGGTTTAAAAAACTTACAATCAAATAAAATTGGAGCCCTGCATTTTTTCGGAGGAAGATGCAGCAGTATCCCCGTCGTATTCTCACCAAGGGAAAACCCAGAAATTAACGTAGCTTAGAAAGTTAATTAGACAATGGCCATTTTAGTTTAAAGTTGAGAGGTCAGAAAGCTGGGAACCACATCTGTATTTGGTTGATAGACATGGATGGATGAACAGAATGACGAGGGCAAGGGGGCATATTGGGGATTTTGAGAAGATGATCTCGAATTATTTGCACCAACAGCATGCCAAAGAAGTATAGTTTAATGCGATCCGTCTAGTTTGTCCTCAAGGCAAGAAAACCCGAAGCACTAATTGACACGTGGAGCTCTATAAATGGCCACTCATCCTTTGAGTTTTACTCTAATTTCGCTCTCCAACTCCTCTAACCACGACATCCATATATCATCTGTAGTCCTAAAAATTGCTGATAATAAAAAGCTAGGGGAGGTAGTTGAGATATATATACGAAGGCCCCCTTTTGAGGTACATCATTGTTTTTCTCAAAGATGGCTGAGGGACTCAACCTTCAAAAGCTAATGAAGACTGCACCTTCAAAAGCTTTGGTTATCAGAATCAATTTGGTTTTCCTCGCTTTCTTTCTTGTTTTCTATGCATCCCTTCTTCTCTCGCCATCTTCTTCAGTCTATTTTGAGAATGCAGCATCTCTCGTTAAGTGCTCATTGAGAGAGTGCCATCACAAGGTAAGGTGAGCCTAGACAAATTAATTCATAATTGTGTTGTAGAAGTTTGAGGATGTCGATTAAAGCCATGCGTTTTTTTTCATTTCCCATTTGGTTAAACTTGAAATTTGTAGGCAGAAAATGGGAGGGGGGTGAAGGCAATCGTGGAAGAGACGAAAGCCAATGCTCGAAGAAATATGACCAAGGTTGAGGTACCGAGATTCATGAATGGGATGGGAAAGGGAAAGAAGATCGGCATGGTAAACATGGATGAAGATGATGTTACCGGCTGGAAAGCTCATGGAGAGACTATACCTATCGGTTTTGAAAGGGTGTCTGAGTTTTTCAAGTGGCCGGACTTGTTTCCTGAATGGATTGACGAGGAGGAAGAAACAGATGTTCCATCCTGTCCAGAAATACCAATGCCAGATTTCGAAGTCTATGACAACCTGGACTTGGTGGTGGCAAAACTACCATGCAAGTATCCTGAAGAAGGATGGAATAGAGAGGTGTTTAGGCTCCAAGTTCACCTCATAGCAGCGAATTTGGCCGTGAAAAAGGGTAGGAGGGATTGGGATTGGAGGACCAAGGTGGTGTTTTGGAGCAAATGCAGACCGATGTTGGAGTTGTTTCGGTGCGATGATTTGGTAAAACAGGAAGGTGATTGGTGGTTCTATGAGCCGGAGTTGACAAAGTTGGAACAGAAGGTCTCGTTGCCTATTGGGTCTTGCAAACTGGCTTTGCCTCTGTGGACACAAGGTATGTTTTGCTCCTAAAACAATCCCAGTATCAAGTGATGCTTTCCTTGCCTTTTCTTGTATGAATGCTTCTAGACAAAGTTATAAAATACCTGCCTCGTAATCACTGTAAGTCCCAGGTTGCACCTGTGAATTCAAATCAATATCATTTTAAAAAAAAATTAAAATGTTGATGTTAGTTTTTATTTTATTTTTAAATAGTTAAATTAGATTTTACTTGAATTTTAATCAAAGTTGCAAGTTCATTCACTCAATTGACTGGACCAACTCTCAACTATATTCGACACAAAACCCGACCCGACCAGGTCTCTTGTCATGGGGTTGGGTTAATCTTCCGAAGAAAACCAGATTTAATAAAACCTGGGTTCGTTTAAAGACAAAAGAATAATGATTATGACGCGTCAGGTAGGGGTCGAACCTACGACTTTCTGCTTAGGAAACAGACGCTCTATCCACTGAGCTACAGACGCTTCGATGCTCTTCGGTGCTTTTAATATAAACATGTAATGAGAAAAGCTAAGTCTGTTGTCTACCGAAGAAATGAAGTTACAATGGCTGGATATATAGGGCAACGACATGCAAATATTTCTTTAGTTATATTGGCAGCTGGTAGGCGCCATGTGGACGTGCCAACAACTTGCTAGAAAAATATTCTTGTTTGGTGAATTATAAGAAAGTGATGCGGTAGTTGTGTTTTAGTTGCCTTAAAGTAAATATAGTGGAGCCAAGGCTATTATTTCTTAATTGTATTTATTGGCTAATTAACTCTATGATAAAGCGTTTTCAACTTGCAGGTATTAACGAAGTCTACGATCTCTCCAAGATTCAAAGGACAACAAGAACTACCAAACGAGAGGCCTATGCCACGGTACTCCATTCCTCGGAAGCCTACGTCTGTGGTGTCATAGCCCTTGCCCAAAGCCTTCTCCAAACGGGGACCAAGCGTGACCTTGTTCTTCTCCTAGATAATTCCATCTCTGAACCCAAACGGGATGCTCTTGCGGCAGCCGGGTGGAAGATCCGACTCATCAAAAGAATCCGAAACCCTAGAGCTGAAAAATACTCGTACAATGAGTACAACTATAGCAAGTTTAGGCTGTGGCAGCTCACTGATTATGACAAGATCGTCTTCATAGATGCGGACATCATAGTTTTGCGTAACCTTGATATCCTTTTTCACTTCCCTCAAATGTCAGCTACGGGGAACGATGTATGGATTTTTAACTCTGGTATCATGGTCATTGAGCCATCAAATTGCACATTCAAAATATTAATGGACCGACGCGAGGAGATTATTTCCTACAATGGAGGAGATCAAGGGTTCCTTAATGAAGTTTTTGTATGGTGGCATAGATTACCGAGAAGAGTGAACTTCTTGAAGAACTTCTGGGCTAACACTACCAATGAGGCTAGTGTCAAGAACGAGCTCTTCGGGGCAGACCCGCCAAAAGTTTATTCCATACATTATTTGGGGTTAAAGCCTTGGCTTTGTTACAGAGACTATGATTGTAACTGGAATATAGGAGATCAACGTGTTTATGCAAGTGATGTAGCACATCAGAGGTGGTGGAAATTTCACGATGCCATGGATGAGAAGTTGCAAAAGTTTTGTGGATTAACAAAGCAGAGAAAAATTGAGTTGGACTGGGATAGAAAATTGGCTAGAAAGAGTCAGTTCAGTGATGAGCATTGGAAAATAAATGTTACTGATCCTAGAAGGGTTCATTTGATATAAAAATTTGTAGCAAGATTTCTCTCTTTTTTATAGTAATTTCTTCCTTTTTTTTCATATTTTTGTATTTTATAGAGACATATATGTGGGAATATTTTTCCCCGTATAATTTATGTGTGAATAGGGATTTACAAGGGAATGGATAAGACCTTTTAATTAGGGTTTACTTTTACATTTAGATATCCATCCAAGCATTTGATGGTAACCACATGATGGCGATTTCACTTTGAAACAAGAAGATATATAATTTGTCTAGGTTAGGAGAACTAATCTGTCAATTTGTCAATACTCAATATAAAAACAAAGAATGTAAAAGGATTGTTGCGAGTTTAAGCAAGCATGAAAAAAGAAAAAGCTTTAGTTTAATCTTTATCAATCCAGATCAATCCATCCAACTTATTATCTAAGCTTTGAACCCGTCATAAACCAAAGATTAACTTTAATAACCTTGCATAAAGCACAAGAAAATTAATTTAGAACCAACTTTCTAGAAATAGCTGACTTCAATTTGTGTACTTAAATATCATCGAAGCAGATTTGAAAGTTCTTGCACAGTAAAATGATAGTATGCAAAGCCATTATTATTGATAATATTTAAAGAAATGTGAATGGAAAGTATGGTTTGGCAATCAAATTAGGTGCACCTAACTGCCACCACAATAATCATATTCATCTGGAATTTCACCGCCCTATGAATACGATATATATATGGTGATCTTTAATTATTATCGAATCAATATAAAGTTTAATAATTCAACCACCATTAGGTTTAGAATTAGCCAAAGAAATGAGCACTTGTGTTCCATTATAGATGTATTATCCTCGACCACTCGGAAGAACTATCTGTTCTGCAATCTGTACATTTGACAGCATTTTTTCCTTCTTCCACCATCATGCATGATGATGCTGGGATTCAGCAGCTAAGCATATTCCATATATTTAATTTGGCTATTATAAGGTGTTTTTTTAAAGGGTAGATCTTGGCTTGATGGTCATCAAATGCATTATCATGGGATTTTAATATCGAAACATGCAATGTATGGTTAGGTTATTATATTTTTTTGCTCTTTTGTTCTTGATCTGATATCTCAGTTAATTTTAAGCAATGGGAGTAAACGTTCTCCGTTTCTCAAGTTCCCAGTTTTCTTCTGGGCGAGTGCGTTGACTTCAATCGTGTGGCTGAATCTTTCAATCCAGCTCATGAAGTCATTTCCAGCCGAAGGGCTGTGTTTATCAAAATGGTTTGGAGCTTTGGGATTGTCTTGTCATTGCAAATTCACAATTGAAACAATCGATGATCCCAATAATGCAAAGATCCAAGCCTGTATTTGTGACAAATAGTGGGCCAAATCTCACGTGGAATTTAACAGTTGCACAAAAAGAGCCCAATTGACATGGTGAAGGATCAAATGGAGAGGATAAACGATACTACGAGAAAGGGGAAATACTAGAAAAGCGTGAAAAATGTTATCCTAGCTATTAACAAAGACTAAAGCTTGTGGCATTTTTACTTTGCATAAAATCATTATTTATTTTCTTGCAAATTTTCATGGATTGGAGGAGTAATTTTTTAAAAAATTTCAGTTTGATTCTCAAACATTTTATTTGCACAATTCAATCTTTTAAGCTAAAATTAACACTCGATGGCATATTTTTTTTTAAGAGGAAAAGTTCAATTTAAAAATAAAAAACTAAAGTGAAAAACACAAATAACATGAGTAGTGCTTTTAAATTTATTTGTAAAGTATATTTTAGTCTCTCAATTTTTTTTGTTATAAGGTGACCAATCCCTTTAATTTATAAACAAATATATTTTGATATCAAACTTTATTTATCCTCATTTTCAGTTTTTTTTTTCATAGAAAAAGAGAGGAGTCCTTGGATTTTCATGAGAAATGAGAAAGCTCTTTGTTGGTAACGATTCTGATCTCTAAACAAGTTAAAATTTGTGTCAATGAGTTCCACTAGGTGAGAGGATCTTATTATGGTTATTTTAAGCCTCAATGCAGTCTCCAGACATGTTGCTTGTCTATATTTCTTTTTTAAAAAAAAATTGGAATGAACACCCTTTAAAAAAAGAAAAAAAAAATAACAAGCCTAGGCATACATGTCTAATCTTCAAAGCCCACACTATTGGGCTTTTTCTCTTTTGGTTTTTTTTTTCAATTAATATTTTTATGTTTTTTTTTGTTTTTTTTAATTAATACCCCTCCTATGTTATTTTTTTTTTTACTTATTTCACCTTTTTAATAATGATTATTTTTTTATTATATTGGGTGTCTTTAATTTTTCTTGAGGTTATTATGCCTCATTTACAATATTTTTATATATTTCATATAAATTAATCTTTTTCTTATAAAATAAAAATGTTTATTTCTTATGATATTTTTAATAAGTGCAACCTTGCATAGTATTTTTTTTTTCTTTTTTTATTCAATAAATTTATGTGTTTGTCAATTTCTATTGCAAATTGATTTTAATAAATAAATTCATTAAACACAATCAGGTAAATAATTCATGTTGCACTATTAAATATCTTGATTTATATTTCTCTTATAATTTTTAAAATTTTATTTTTATTTATCATTATTTTTTCTGTCAAATTATATTGATCACATGATCTAGGTTGCACAATATATATGTAATCTTGATATATCTTATGCAAAGATCATGGATTTAGTGTATTAACCCAACTTTGCCTAAAGCAATTTTTTTTTAATTGTTATTGTCACTGCTTTATTTTTTATAGACTATTGAATTTCCCTCCCTTCTTTAAAAACATGATCGTCTCTCTTTTTTTTCAGGTTAAAAAAAATGGTCCGGCTCATGGCGTCGTGTGTCACCAATTTATATATTAACTAAAAACTAAAACAATTTGGAGAAACCAGCTGCTTCACTTTATTAATTATTATTAATCATTACAAAATACTATAATAATTCAAAGGAATCCTGAAGGAGATGTTTTTTTTTTAAATTTCATTTTCTGTTTTCTACAAGGACATGACTTGTGAGAGGTGACGGGTTCAGGCTTAGCATCCTCGTTTTATGGCTTAAATCAATCACACCAATAATGGATCTAGGATTAGGACCAGAACTCGGCCTGACTTTTATGTCCTTCTCACTCGGATTAGGACCAGGACTCGGCCTGAGTTTATGTCCCTTCTCACTCGGATTAGGACCAGAACTCAGCCTGACTTTTATGTCCCTTCTCATTCAGAACGTGTTTGATAGTGTTATTATGGTTGTTTTTTAAAATATTTTTTATTCAGAAAAATATATTAATAATATTATTTTATTTTTTAAAAATTATTTTTAAAATCAATACATCAAAATAATTTAAAAACATTAAAAATATATTAATTCAAAAAAAATTTTAATTTTTTTAAAAACACTTTTAAAAAGCACTCCCAAACACCATAAGTACACCTGAGGTTTATGTCCCTTCTCACCGAGTATTGACGCATAACATAAACAAGCCACATCAGCATCACCGCCCCAAAGCTTAATGGACCACCGGTTCTATCTGGGCTCTCCGTGCTCGGGCATAATTACTCTCTCCTTTCGGCTTTGGATGCCATGCAGATTTCTAATTTATCCAAGGATATTGCCTGATCTCTAAGAAACCTAGTCGACTCCACTAGCACGATATTTAAAATTTTTAGACGAGTCAGCCGACACATTAATCCTTAAAAAGACTTCGTTGATCAGTCTGATCCAGTGCATACACACTACCATTTAGGCTTTAGATGCCCCCGAGAAGATATGCTCGAACCCAGACAAAGAATGCTTTGATTCAATCTTTTACATTAAATACTAATATGAACTTCTTGCCATAATTGGGTCTACAAAACACTAATAAGACATGTATATATTATTTTTTAAAAAAAATATTAAATTAATATCGTTTTAGATTATTTTTTCTTGTTGTAATTCGTTGATTAGATAAAAAAAAATTTTATTTTAATATATTTTTAATTAAAAATAAAAATTACCGTGCTTCCTTTTCCACTTCTCAATGTAATTATCTAGTGCCAAGGTACCTTAATCCAATAGGGTTTACTCCAAAAATCGTGGAAGTGCAGCACCGACACCTCGGGATTCATTTCTTTCACTCTTCAGACTCCAATGACAGAAACCACTTTGTCTCAGAGAAGCATCGAATTGCTCCTGGATTATTCAAGATTATAGGCGGTGGGTATTTCAGTCTCCACATCAGGTTCGGGCCCACTTTACGAGGCAGGGGTACTTATGTCAATCGACATTATCGGCTTTCCTTTTTATGTCCCCAATTATATTGACTCCGAGAATGTAAATTACAAACACTGGTCACCCACAGGAGTAGCTGAGGTGGGTATTTCAGTCTTTCGACAGAAACAAGAGAGTTTCTTCATTCTTAAGGTCTCCACTGTCATGTCATGCACGACGTGAGACGTGGGCGGTAGCTTTGTTTATGCTAAGAAGCGTTTTGTGACGTGGATGGGCTTCATTGGCTATTACTTTATCTATTTATTATTAGATTACTGTCACATTTAAAATTTTAAATTGGAATATGCTTCTTCTTTTGCTAAAGTACTCAGCAATTTATTCCATCAATTCACACTTTTTGGACTGAAATAGTGATGGTTATTTATTTAAAACACAAATAATCATGTAATTAAAAACAATGCAATGATATGATATCACCGTAGTGAAGAGCCAAGTTTATTTGAGTCCTTGTAGTTTTATAAATTTTTCATCCATCTCTTGAAAAATTATAAATTTGCTCCTCAAAATAATTATAACTGTTGCACAAAAAGAGCCTTCATGATTCAGCAAAGGATTAAAATAGTGTTTGGTATAATGGATAAAGATAGATTAGACATGACAATTTCTTTTGAAGTTATATGATGTACCTTTGAACAATATAAAAATTAACTTTTGTTTTGTTTAAAATTGTTTCAATGAAGAAATATTTGTCTCTCTAGAAGAAAATGGACAAACTTATTCATTCTCTGCATAAAAATTAATTTAGGTTGATTATTAGGTCAACGTAAAAACAATAATAATTATTATTATAGTTTTAAATCTCGATTAGGGATTGGCTAAGGGTAAGGCTCGGGTAACGGATTAGGTTAACCATTGACCTGGATCAAAGTAAAGATAAAAATAGTTATTATTATAATTTAAAAACCCGACTTGGGGGTCAATTTGGTGCAAAACCTGGGTTACAAGTCGAGCTAGCAATTGACCCAGATCAATGTAAGGATAAAAGTAATTATTATCATAGTTTTAAAATCTAACTTGGAGGTTGATTCAGGGCAAGGCTCGAGTCACGGGTTGGAGGGTCAACTCGGATTGACCCAGGTCAGTGTATGGATAAAAATGATTATTATCGTAGTTTTAAAACTTGATTCAAAGGTCGAACTAGGGCGGGGCCATGAGGGCCAAGGTGAGTTAACCCAAATAAAAAAAAAAAGCAACATTGTTTTGAGAAAAAAAGTATATAAAAAAAAGTAATCAATGGTTTTTTTACCCGTGTTTTATCCTAGGTCAACTGAGTTGCAGGTTGATCGGGGTTTTTGATTGAATCAGGTTGGATCAATTCTTCCTCTATTTTTTCTTAATCTAAATTGGTTCAGGCCCCGAGTCGACCATGTTTTGTCTAGTGTCTCCCAAATATAAAATAAGATAAATTATCATATATTTTCTCTAGTCATTCATTGACATTCACAAAGAAAAAAAACACTCATAATTCCCATGGACTTGTATTTATTATTTTTTTCATTACATCATGTTATTATAAGATTTTATGGTATTCAAAGAATAACTAGTAACATTCTATTAGTTACTATATACGTCCCACTTTAAAGAAAAAAGATAAACACAAAAATAAAAGAGAATATAAAATTCATGACCATAAAAAAAGATAATAATATTTTTCATATATGATTTCTCTCTTCTAATTATATCTATTTATTTATTTAAAGTGGAGCTTAAAAAATAACTAATAAGATACCATCGACTACTCACCCACCACCATAAAATTACTCATTTACGTGCAACACATAACTTTTAAAACTATATTTCTATCACTGTTTAGCTAATTTGTGTGTTAAAACTTAAAAGGTCCCAAACTTCATAGAACACTTACCTCGTATATGTTTATGAGAGCCCCGATGTTTTCAACTATTTTTTGTTTTCAGCACATTTTGTTGAAAAATAATTAATATAATAACATACTTCGTATATGTAGTGATTGAAAAACGTAATTTTTATAGCTTGTTGATATTTAGAATAACAATATCATTTACAAAATAATAAATGAATAGAAGAGAGGAGAGAGAGAAAGAAAGAAAATAAATAAAAAGACCTCACTTATCAAAGAAATAAATCCAACAATATTAAAGAAAGACACCAATGATGACTTGAGTAGACCACACTTATCATCTAAAGATAAATGGTGGCCCACTTGTCTTTGGTAATATATTTTTTTAATTATGTATGCTAATTTTTTTAAAAATTCATAAACGAGGGTATTTAAAAAAAAACTAAAATATATTTTTTTAAAAAAGTAAAATAATACAATTTGAAATTTTTTTGAAGAAATAACATAATTTATATACATAACGATCAAGAAACATAACATTCAATCTCGTGGCTCCAATGACCCAAATGAAAGTCAATAACAATGATTTAAGAAGGTTGTACTTGTTGTTAAAGGCGAGCTATCCGTCATCTTTAAAGAGTAAATATGACCCACTTAAGCTATCAATAGTGACTTTATTTGATATTATTGAATTCTGCTCGTTAATTTTTTTTTATATTAATGATAATATCACAATTAGAATTTTGATGTGTTTTTAATATTTTTTTTTCTTTCCTTTATCATACAATATTTTTCTAAAGGAAGTCGCTATTTTGGATAATAATAAACTATAGAAATCATGTGTCTCAACCACAACTTATTTAAACCATATTATTTCTCTGAATCTTTTTTCAAATGATTTATACCTCCAATATTTTTAATTAACCCTGATAATTAAAAAAATAATCGGTGTTTTCCCTTTCAAGCTCTCTAATCCCCATCAATTTATCTGTGATGAAAAGTCCTATCAACCCCCCTCTCCGACTACCTATCTACGAGTATCAATCAAGTATCAAACTGTTCCAAAGTTATTCAAAATTTTAGGCGGATGACAACAGGTTCGGGCCCACCTTCTATACGAACAAGGGGTACTTATGTCAATCAACACTATCCGCTCTCTTCTTAATGTCCATGCCCCCACTTATATAACTACGAGGAGGAAAATTACAAAAACTGGCCCCCCACACGTGTAACTGAGACGGGCATTTCAGTCTTTCGACAGCAACGGGAGAGTCTCTCTTCACGCTGGAGGTCTACGCTGTGATGCCATGCACGATGTGGGCGGTGGCTTTACGCTTGGAAGCGTTTTATGACGTGGACGGGTTTCATTGGCTATTACTTTATTTATTATTATTAATTTATTATAACTGTCGCGCCTTTAAATTGGAATATGCTTCTTCTTTTGCCAAAGTACTCGACAATTTATTCCCATCAATTCACGCTAGTTAAAGTAAAATAATGATGGTTATTTATTTAAAATAAAAATAATCCACACTATTATTGCAATATTAACAGTATTCTTTTCCACGTTGGATACCAGAAATTAATAACGGAATACAAAATCAAGCCACAAATAAAGAGGAATGGATAAACGTGGACAGGAGCTGTACCCAAAAAATCCAACTGAGTTGTGCTGCCACACAACACATAAATAAATAATTACGTTGCCTCACAAGATAAAAACAAAACAAAAATAATCTAATTTACGATTTATAGTTATTAAATTTAGGTCAGCTTGATAGCTTGATCACACAAAACGTATAATTTAAAATTTAATCTAAAATAAGTTTAAATTAAATAAAAAAATATATTCACTCTATAAAATTTATGACTAGATTGACTCGGTCATATTAAAAAATTAAAAATGACATTTGGTTTATTAAAAAATAATTAATCAAGGTGAACTCGTTAATCTAACAATTCAATATTGCATGTTCTTTTGCGGGTCAATCCCGGGCCGGGTCACAACTACGATGAAATATTGAGGGAGAGAAAGATAGGACATACAGATGGATCTACGTCACGCACGTGTTACCTCTCCGATTTTTTTTTTTTTAATCTTTTCTCTATATTTTTAGTCCCATTTCTATTTTCGCTTAACGTGAAATTAAAATTCCGTTCAATTATTACTCGACCACAGAGTTATTACCAGGTAACGTCTCTTCTTCCTCTTCTTTCTGTTTCCTGTCTCTCTCCTTCTTCTTCGTCTCCTCGGTTTTCCGTCGAACAGTCAGACCTTTAACCCAAATCAGCCCGGCTTTCAAATTTATCACTCCAGTTTTGATCATTCGATTGCTCTCTCAATTTCTTGTATTGAATCTCTTGATGTTGTTTCTTTTCCTACGTTGACTTCGTCGAGTGAGTTTTTTTTTCTTTAATTTTTGTTGTTGTTTTTTTGGAATTTGTTCATTTAATGAAGCTTAGTTTGATGGTTTTGACATTAAATTTCTCGAGTCAAACTGAGCTGTTAATGATATAGCAGAATCTTAATCAATGGGTTAGTTAGATATACGGTTACTGTAACAATTTTGTATTAATCAATTTTCTATCTCTGCTTTTTTCTGTTTTTCTTTTTTCTATAACAATTGTCAGCAAATTCTCAGAATTATGGATCTAAATTGCCTATATATATGTGCTACGAGGAAAAAATATGATTTTTTTTTTAAAATATTTTTTCTAAAGCCTTTTCTTTTAATTCTATATTTGCATGGATTGCAATGTTTGACGATATAGATATTGTGAATTTTTGCGGTTAAACTAGGAAATTTTGGGTGATGGTGTTTTTCTAATGTTTTTTTTCCTTCCAGTTTTAGAGACCATCGTGGCGCTGATTGCTAATGGAGGATGTGAAAATTGCTGCAGTTACATCTCCTCCACAGTCATCCCAGGATAATGGCACTTCTCCTGGTGAAGCTTCATTAAGCCCTGCTAGAAATGGAAATGGAGAAATTGATCAAATTCCTGCATCAGAGGATTCAGTTTCAACTTCATCGGTTGATAAAATAGAGGCGAACGATCAAGGTGCGTTGAAGGATGGTTCCAAATCTGAAGCAACACAAAATGTTTTGAATGGACATGAGGAATCTCTAGAGAAAACAACAGGCATTGAAGTTCCTGCATCAGAGGATTCAGTTTCAACTTCATCGGTTGATAAAATAGAGGCAAACGATCAAGGTGCGTTGAAGGATGGTTCCAAATCTGAAGCAACACAAAATGTTTTGAATGAACATGAGGAATCTCTAGAGAAAACAACAGGCATTGAAGTTTCCTCGAATGGTCTGCAACGTCAAGAGAAAACCGAAGCCATGCAGGATTCCTCTGATGGACAGAAATCTCAAGGAAAATCTGAGCCCGTACCTAATTCCTCTGATGTAGAGCAACCTCAGGATCCTATTGAAAGAGCACAACCTGATGAACCTGCTTTGCCCCATGTAAAGGTTAGAGTGCAGCAGGATAAGTCTGCTTCTCCTCGTGCGAAGGTTGCCAGTCCTGCTTTCAGGACACCAAAATCTAGTGATTCTCCTCGACTTTCCCCTCGACTTGTTAAACAGGCTGATATAAACAGAGGTCTAATTGATACGGCAGCTCCTTTTGAATCCGTTAAAGAAGCTGTTTCTAAGTTTGGAGGAATTGTTGATTGGAAAGCCCATAGAATCCAGACTGTAGAGGTACGCTCAATCTGCCATTCTCATTGATGTCACACATCCTGATTATATTCGTAACAATAATAACTTTTCAGCACAATTTCATCAAGCACCAGTCAATACTTTTGATAATGAGAAGGGAAGCAATATCTTTTGCTTTGTTATCTTTTTATGGATTTTGCAGCATGGAAATTTTTTGTGCCCGTGTCTTAACAGAAATCTAAATTGAAAATGGCATATTAGAAACAAGAATTTGTTGCTGAATTGGTGTGTTTTGATGCCTATGGAAATTCTGATTGCACCAGTGGTTAGGAAAGGAATGGATGTATATTTGATGGTTACTTATTTTTCGTAAGAGGTTGTCATTTGAAGAGGCTTAAGAGGAATGTACCATTGAGTCTGTGATTAACGCTTTAGTGAGACATAGCAAGCCTCTTCTTATCACCATGATGCAGCAATATACGAGAGCATGGCATTTGGGTTTAGATATTCAACAATGCCGGTTGGCAACTAAGAAAATCAGCAGATTCTCATGTTTGATCACTTGTGGTACTTTTGGTGATGCTTTACAAGGAAAACTCAAAATGTTTTCTTTCAAAAGAAATAGCACATGTTTTCTTTCAAAAGAAATAGCACATGCATCATCACCTAAGTTAAGATTTATCTTTTCCTTTCCAGAAATGATGTTAGAGTTGTTACTGCAAACTGCTTTTTCGCTCCCCTTTATTTTCAAAATAGTTTGACATTTGACATTTTTTGGAAATGAAAGAAAGGAAAATGTTTATGCAATTCTTTTCTAAAGGAAATCTTATCTGATTGTGCACTTTTTCCATGTTTAAAAATTGGAAGCTTCTCTTCTTTGAATGAGTGCTGGACTAGCAATTTGAGTTCCTCCTGATTTGCTTCCAATCATTGCATCTATTTGATTGCTGTGCTCCAACAGCAGACATTTTTTTCCATCTCCATAATTACTTGTTGGGGTTTTCTCTAACTCTGTAGAGACGCAAGCTCGTAGACCAAGAATTAGAGACAGTACAGGTGGAGATGCCTGAATACAAGAAACGGTCAGAGGCTGCTGAAGAGGAAAAAACACAAGTTCTTAAGGAGTTGGACAACACTAAGAGACTAATTGAAGAGCTAAAGCTCAATCTGGAGAGGGCACAGACAGAAGAGCATCAGGCAAAACAAGATTCTGAGCTTGTCAAGCTCAGGGTGGAAGAGATGGAACAGGGGATTGCTGATGAAGTTAGTGTTGCAGCCAAGGCACAACTTGAGGTTGCTAAAGCCAGGCATTCAGCTGCGGTATCAGAACTAAAGGCTGTTAATGATGAGTTGGAAGCACTGCACAAGGAATATGCTTCTTTGGTTAGTGAGAAAGATGAAGCTGTGAAAAAAGCTGAAGTGGCTGTTTCTGCATCCAAGGAAGTTGAGAAGACTGTAGAGGAACTCACTATTGAGCTGATTGCTACAAAGGAATCCTTAGAGTCTGCTCATGCTGCTCATCTGGAGGCAGAGGAGCAAAGAATAGGAGCAATCATGGCCAAGGAGCAAGATTCTCTTCAATGGGAGAAGGAATTAAAGCAAGCAGAAGAGGAGCTCCAGAGACTTGACCAACAAATTCTTTCAGCAAAAGATCTCAAATCAAAACTAGACACTGCTTCAGCTTTGTTAGTTGATTTGAAAACTGAGTTAGCAGCGTATATGGAATCTAAAATAAAGGATGAAACTGAAGGAGAACCAAGAGCTGAGCAAGAGGAACCTGAGAAAAAAACTCACACCAACATACAAGCAACAGTTGCTTCAGCAAAGAAGGAACTGGAAGAAGTAAAACTCAACATTGAGAAAGCAACTGCTGAAGTAAATTGCTTGAAGGTGGCTGCCTTATCGTTACAAACAGAGCTTGAAAAAGAAAAACTGGCTCTTTCCACCATTAAGCAGAGAGAAGGAATGGCCTCAGTAACAGTTGCTTCTCTTCAGGCTGAGCTGGACAAAACTAGGTCAGAAACAGCCCGGGTTCAGATGAAAGAGAAAGAAGCCAGGGAAAAAATGGTCGAGATTCCCAAGCAACTGCAGCAAGCAGCGGAAGCAGCTGATGAGGCCAAGTCACTTGCTCAAATGGCTCGTGAAGAGCTGCGCAAGGCGAAGGAAGAAGCAGAACAAGCAAAGGCTGGCGCAAGTACGATGGAGAGTAGATTACTTGCAGCTCAAAAGGAGATAGAAGCTTCTAGGGCCTCTGAAAAATTGGCATTAGCAGCCATTAAAGCTTTGCAAGAGAGTGAATCTGCTCACAGCACCAGTGATGTGGATACACCTACCAGTGTAACACTTTCTTTAGAAGAGTACTATGAGCTCAGCAAGCTTGCCCATGAAGCAGAGGAGCAGGCCAACCTGAGGGTAGCAGCTGCTATTTCTCAAATTGAGGTAGCCAAGGAATCCGAGTCAAGAACTGCAGAGAAGTTGGAACAAGTGAATCAAGAGATGAGTGCAAGAAAGGAAGCTCTGAAAATTGCAATGGATAAGGCTGAGCAGGCCAAGGAAGGGAAGTTGGGTGTAGAACAAGAGTTGAGAAAGTGGAGAGCTGAACATGAGCAACAGCGAAGGGCTAGTGAATCTGGTAAGGGAGCCGCAAACCCCAATAAAACCCCAGGGGCAAGCTTCGAGGACAGGAAAGAATCAAAGAACTTCGACCGTGCACCAGATGCTGCTGTGGATTATGCTACAAGTCCAAAATCGCATGTACCTGGAAGTAACACCGAAACCGATTCCTCTCCAGAAGTAAAGGTTCCAAGGAAGAAGAAGAAATCATTGTTCCCACGATTTTTACTGTTTTTAGCAAGGAAGAAGTCGCATGCATCGAAGACAGGGTAACTTGCTGAAAACAGATGCGCTTTCCTTCCTGCTATGATTTTACCTCTATACTGGGCATTTTTTTCCTCACATTGACCACAAATCCGGATACGAAAAGATGGGAGTTCTTACTCGTGTAAATGGGGGAGTTCATTGTTTTATATTGTTGTCTCTCTCAAAGGCATAGTTGCATGGCTGGTTGGCCTTGGAGGAGGAAACAATTTCAGAATACTGTTCTCTTTGTTTCAGATGGACATTTAACCAGGTGGTTCTGTGATGTATAGGCTTTGGATATTTGAACATCGAATCATTATAAAGGTGTGAGCTTGGTTTAATCAAAGAAGTTGGTCAAGTAGTATGTTTGTGAGAAACAAGATTGGACTTTTCTCCTGTATTATATGCTTTGATTTCTGTGGATGCTGAGATTATTCGATGCTGGAACCTTATGATGGTTCTGAACAAATGGAGTTCTTTCCGATTTTTATTATTCGGTAGATAAAATTAAGAACCGTGTGATAGCTTAGAACCAAATTGCATGGTGCGTTTTGCTGGACTTTAGTATCAGCATCAATCCATGTCTACTTGACAAGTTGAAGAAAGTAAGGCTCTCTCTTGAAAAATAATGACTCCACAGCTCGACACCGAGAAAAGGAGCTCCCCCAAAGCTTGCAGTAGGGCCGCCCTTGGGAACAAGCCTGTACATCTAAACAATTTTTAAAAAAAGAGAGAGAGAAACAGAACATCATACATGGAGTTGTTTGTCTATCCAAGGGAGGTTCACCTCTCGGTACATATATATTCGAGTTCTTGCGCATCTAAACCTTGAGAAACATAGAACATACAAAAAATATTTCCAATTGCTTTGTGACCAATAAAAACATAAACAGATTTGGATCCACGTTGACCAACCAATCCTTATTAAACGTAAGTCTTCAGTTGCCTTAAGAAGTCCATTAAAAGAAGGATTGAAACAAACAAACCAATGACGTTGTAATTAAATTTAAATTGCAGTGGTCAGCTTCTATGTCGAACTAGGAACCAGAGTTAGCAAGGGTTTGAATGATGGTTCTGTGCCATGGGTTAGAGAGGTGCTCTATAAGGTTATCTATTGGACCTGCATGAGTCACTGCAGCTTGCACAAAAATGCCCACCATGGCTACCATCGCAAGCCGTCCTGCAGAGGAAATCTATGCTTAGTTTGAATGAGCTGCAAAGCCTTGAAGCAATCAGAAAGAAGAAGAAGAAATCAGCAAAACAAACCATTTTTAATCTCTTTAAGCTTCCAGACATGGGCGTTTTCCATATCTCTAGCCAGACCTAGAGGGTTTAATAGAGGACCTCCAGGATAGCTGTATTTTGCAAACCAAATAATGTTAATAATAAAGTGCAATGCAATTGAAGTATTACAGGGCACATGCCTCGTTAAGTATATATATATATTTTTTAAATATCATTTTAGAGGTGTAGCCAGTTACTTTTTAGCTAAAGGGAAACACCATTACCTTTTAGCTTCTTTCGAATTGTAAAAATGGATCAAAATATAAGGAATATAAACTAATGGGGTTCATAGCCTTTTCTTGTTTTTTTCAAGTCATAGAATTACCCAGGTTCCAAGCCTTCTAGTGCAGATTCCAGTCCAAAGAAAGATCCTTCCTTAGCTTGAGATCCAGGACTAACGAAATCCATGTACCTTTTTGTCTCAGCAAATCTGCATCCAAAAATGAGGAACGGAGGTTCTGTAAATTGTTTACAGAACGTAAGTTCTAATGCTGCTTTTGCACAACGCATATTACACCATAATACTCATATTAATCATTAATTAACGATTAAAAACCTTTTTACCCCATCAAGAGCAGCTGGACCACAATCAACGTCCTTGTGCTTGCAAATTCGAATTTCACAGCACCTGCTTCATACCAAACTGGCAATTTTCTGATCCCTGTCACTCGTAGTAGCTGCAACAACGGTACAAAGTGGTTAGTAGCAGGGATATATATATAGAACTAGTTGACATTGATCGGTTTGCATAGACAATTATGCAGTAAATTTCTATTCTCTTAAAATAAAAAATAAATAAAGATATGTCACATCTGTTCCCGCTATCTCTGTCTCTTTTATCACGAGACAACAACCAAATCGCTATAGAATGATCTGTATTCAGTTTAAATATGTAAATTGACAAGATCATATCTTGCTTTCCACACTCTTGTGTTAGTTTCTTTGCCCTGTCTAGCAAGTGTTTTTCTACTTTCAGCAGTAGTTTTGGGAAGGGAGAGACTAGAAAATAAGAAAAAATTTAAATGCCACCAACAAGACAAATAAGACGACGGTTTTGTGGAACTCACATCTGTGAAAAGAATTCCAGCAACTCCAGCCATGGCAAAGCGAGCATGGACCAACTCTGCCTGCACATACCACTTCAGGCTCTGTGGGTCCTCTCCAAGGCCAAGAGGGTCGAACCCAAAATCTCCAGCCAAACTAAATTAGAGAGAGAGGACGAGATTAAGCAAAACAAAAACAACAAACATAAATTTCTAAGTTCAATGTCGAGGTAGATAGAGCACAGTGGCTCACGTTCCATCAAGATAAGATGGAGGGTCAAGCCCAGGAAGCCATGTTGGTCGCTGTTGGGCATGAACCACAACTGGTGTGCAACGAGTGCTGCTTGGTTTGGCAGGCAAAAAGGTTTCTGCTGCGCCAAATGATGACTTATTTATGTTCTTAGACAAGAAGCACAAGGAGGAAGACAAACATGGCTGAATAACGAAAGGTCTACCCATTGCAACTGCCATTTTTCCTTACCCTCTCTCTCTCTCTCTCTCAGCGAGACGTAACTAAAGGCATCCACCATAGCCACGTATATAGCTACCATCCAAAATAAGAACTCATCCGTAAAAAGAAATGACGATAACATGGTCCCGCTAAGTCCCACTAAATTTGTGATGGCCAATCAAACAGCCAGGGAGCCTAACTCCTCAACAGCGAGTAGAAAAGGAGAGAAGGACAAGAAATCACAATGACAGTACTTCATCCTGCTGAAGACAGGAGCTTCGGATTCAACGAGGTAATACAACAATAAGATGCGAGGAGACATCAATTACTAGCAAAGTGTTGCAAAACTCCAAATACAGTAAAATCAGACATCAGTCTTCCTGGAAGATTAATCCAAACATACCTACTTAAACAGCAACGAAAAATACAATACAGAAGTTTTAGAAAAGCATTTGCGACACTGAGAAAGTGATCAACTAAAGAGAAATAATTCAGCGATCAGCGCCTGCTTGATATGCTGAAAGAGCTGACTTTCATGGGGGTTGCAATCACCAGTGGAGCCTCAGGAGAATCGCTGACTGCAAACTTGTCATGCATGAAACGGCTATCAACAATGGAGTCATCCTTAAGGACTATCTTGTAGCAGTAGCAGCTCTTCAAGCCCTCTTGATTACGATAGCACTCATGGGAGCCATTCTTTACCTGCTGGAAGTTCCAAATCACACTAAATTTGCCTACTGTTGCAACCAAATGGCGCTCCTGCTTCCCATTCTCTGTGACCTGCAAAATTTTTAAACTTGAATAACGTTGAACTTTTCATCTGTAAAGGCAGTCACGGAAAGATATGCAGGTACAGCAGGAGAAAAGGAGCCAAGTTTGCAAGCGAATCCCAGAACAGCTATTTCGTTTGACTTAAGTGCAATAGTGTATATCGACAAAAACTAAAATGGATAGTTACTAAAGTATATTGTTGTGCAATTAAGACCTGCTGTGAATGCTCATTATGCAATTTCAGATGTATAAGGTTCAACTGAACAAGTTTCAGATTAACACAGTAACGCAACAAAGGCACACTACACACCACTTTACACATAAATCCACAACTTCAGACACAATCCAGTGCCATGCATTATCATTTTGGTTGCTGAAATATGACCATGGTCTTTAAATGGTGGAGGTCTCGATGAAACTTGATTGATGAACAGCTATCTTTCTACTCCATAATACTTAGCTTCCAACTAAGGCTTCAGCGTTGAGTTCTAGGAATATATAAATTTCTAACTTCTGTTTTTGGTGAAGTTCATCAAGCAGTCAAAACTGGGTGAATTTTTATATCGTTAAATGGGAAATACAGAAGTTGGGCACAGAGCATTGCAAGAAGGATTCAAAACTATTGAGAAGATACTAAAAAAAAGACGACCTTCTTAGCTAAACAATCAGGACATAAACATATTGAATCAAATGCTCATGCAACAAGAAGAAACATCCCTTGCAGTAAACCAACTAATCCCATAACATATTCTAATCCTCAAGAATTCAGTGGCATGTGAAGTAAGTATGCGATACTTCAACCTACAAGCATCATTCCCACACCCTTTCAACAGAATAAGATCGCATAGAGCAATCTTTCATCTACATACAGTGGGTAAAGCCACATGCTCCTGGACACCTCATAATTCTAAGGCTGTGTTTGTTTCTCGGAAAAGTTGTTTCTGGAAAACTACTTTCTAAATTTTCCTGTGTTTATTTGTCATTAGAAAAGTTGGTCAACAGAAAACACTTTCCAGTCAAAGAAAAATTTAGCTTGGTTTCTAGAAAAGTGTTTTCCTTTTATTTTGGACGGAAAACACTTTCCGGAAATTGTGAAAAATTTAAAGATGTTATATTATTTGCTGATTATATCAAATTTGGTCCTCAAACTTTTAATTGCTATATATATATATATATATATATATATATTTTTTTTTTTTTGAATATTTGTTTTTCAATTTCATCCATTAGAATTTAATTTTTATATTAACTTTGGTCCTCATTTTTATAATTGCTATTTGATTTTCCCTTATCATTTTTTAATTAAAGTTTTTTATCTATCAAATTTTGTCCTCATTCTTTTGATTGTTACTTATTTTATTTGAAATAATTTATGAAATGTTAATTATTATTATTTTAATTTCTTCTTCCAATTTTTTTATTTTTTAGATTTAATCTCTATTATTTTGATTATTATTTATTTTATTTGAGATAATTTATGAAATTATATTTTTTTCAATTTTATTCTCATTCAACTTTTTAATTTGTAAGATTTGTTCCTTGTTATTTTAATAAATTTGAGAAAAATAAAATATTAATAAGTTATTTTTCAGCTCATTTTTCATGACATAACCAAATACTGGAAAGTGTTTTCCAACTTATTTTTCATTACACTACCAAACATCGAAAAATACTTTCCCGGAATTCACTTTCCAAAAAAAAACTACTTTCCAGCAAACAAACAGGGCCTAAAATAGAAACTACTGAAAAACATACATGGCAAGACATTCTTAGGTGCAACATGAATTATAATGTAAAATGGTCCTCTCATATTACTTGAAGACTGTTTTTCCATGTTGTAGATAATAAATAAAAATTAGTAGAAAACCGTGTGTTGGAGCCTGGCAAGGGCTCTAACAGTTAGAAAACCAATTGAAATACCTGCTAAGAGAACCATTTTCCTTCTCCTTAAAACTCTCTGAAGAAGCAAATAAACATCAAAGCAACAACTGCATTTAAGTTTCTACTAAATCTAATTTGTTTCACTAGCACAACAAATCCATAAGCATTGCATATGGACAAGTAGATATTATGTAAAGAAGGAAAACAATTAGTAAAATGGAGACCCAACCAAAATAAGGTGAACACCATTAACAACCATTTTCAT
This sequence comes from Populus alba x Populus glandulosa, assembly GCA_033617975.1. Classification (NCBI taxonomy): domain Eukaryota; kingdom Viridiplantae; phylum Streptophyta; class Magnoliopsida; order Malpighiales; family Salicaceae; genus Populus; species Populus alba x Populus glandulosa. The sequence goes on along the minus strand of CM066156.1, from coordinate 1,791,321 downwards.
TATGTTTATCCAGAAAAGTTTTCCTAAGGAACCACCAAAGCTTGGAATTTAAAGCAAATGATTCACATATTGAACTGTCTAGGCATTGATGAAAAGGTAATAAAGAACAAGGAATTTGGTTATGTCATGTATCACCAATGACTCATGCATCTAATGGCCATGGGAGGACTGCATACATATCATATGCATTAAACAGAAGATGCAACACAAGCATTGACAACTCTGTGCAAAGGGATATAGGTCTACTTACCCAAGAGAACTGAGCCTTTTGGAACTTGTTATTAACGCCAGCCAGATGTGAATCCAAAGGAGTCAGCTTCAACAATCTTGGAGCTGCAATCCTATTACCCATACGACCATTAAAACCAGTCTTTGTCTTACCATCCTTGTCTGTGAAAAGAGAGCAGATAAGGATCATATAAGTATCAGTGGTGCCCAATATCCACTTCCCATCAAAGGTAACATCAACATGAGTAATAGGTGATCCCAGGCCAGGAAAAGCTGTTTTTGCCTGCCTCATAGAATTGGTTGAATACAATCGAATCTTCCCATCAAGAGACCCAACAACAATGGATCCATCACCAGTGCTAGCAAAGCACTGAAAGTTAGTCCCTCTAGAAAACTGATGCCCTTGAGTCCAATTCAGGACAGGAGTATTAGCTGAAGCAAGATTTTGAACGATCCCATGCCGGTCACGCATATCCCACCTGCAAAGCCTATTGTCATCCAACCCCAAAAATGTCGATCCTGATGGATCCAATTGTGCTCCCTTGCTATCATTTGCAATATCCCTCATGGTAATATCAGTTCCATCCTTTTCAAACTTCCACTCGGTAATAATCTTCCCAGTCTCAATATCAAGCTGATGCAAACCAGTAGAATGCAATTTCCCTTCGTTCATCGGACTCATAAGCAACATATTAGTCTCAGCCCGCATAAGAAGCGCCTTTTTAGGGGTTGAATGTACCAAATTCGAACCACTACTATGACTCCCACCTCCAAAATTGACATAAACACCTTTCCCATGAATCCCATGGCTAAAATTCTTAACAACCTGAATCCCTGAATCACCCACCAAGAAACTATTATCCAACGCACCCAATGCCAAGCTCTGTATCCCTCCATTGGCCGCCTCCTCAAATTCCTCTCTCAAATCCTGATTTCTACTCGCAGTCGCAGATCCAGGGCTTTTCAAGAACTCATCCTCTGCATCCTCCCACATAGAATCATCTGCCTTTCCTGGGTCCGCCCACCCAACAAAATCCTTCCCATAAACTTTAACCTTGTTTGCTTCATTCGACTCATACCCAAAAGTATTCTCAAACAAACAATCCTGATACTTACTATTAAAAAGCTTATAATCCTCATCGCTAAAAAACTTCATAGCCCATACACCTTCAGCAACAAAATCAACGCGGCGCTGCTCCTTAAATGTCTTTAATTGCATCTCAACAGCGACTTTCGCTCTAATTTTAGTACTAACCTTCAAAACCCACCAGGCAACTTCTTCAGATTCTGACTCCTCCTCCTCCTCTTCATTTTGACCATTAATTTTTGAGGTCTTGATAAAAGAATAAGAAGTCAACTTCTCTGAAGTAACCCATTTGGCTTTGGGGGTGTTACCGCCGATATGAAGGTAAAGTTTGACACCATTTTTAAAATTAGGGTTAGGGCTTTGCTGGGTTTGGGTTGCTGTTGAAGGGTATTTGAGTTTTAAGGCTTTAAGCTTGGATTCAACTTCATCAAAAGAAGATGGAGTTTCGGGTCTGTTTCTTCCGGCGGAGGATGATTTTTCTGGGGTTTCAGTGCTGACATCTTGGTAGCTATCTTCTTCTTCTTGTTGGGACTCTGCGTCCGAGTCTGAGAGCTCTAGATCTTCACGGCTATGAGAACCCCCCATTTTTGCTGCTATTTTTTTCCTTCTTTTTTCCCCGAAACAGAGAGAAATGAGAATTAGGGTTTTTTATTTTTTGAAATAGAGGGATTGGTAAAATGAAGAGCGCCAAGCTCAAAATTTGAAATTGGAACTCTTTTAAGTTTGGGTTTTTTTAGCGGATGACTGTTGTCTTAAGACACAAACGAATTAAAAAACATAAAATAAACTGGAATTTCGTAGATGCCACATGTCAGATTTGCGTGGACATATTCAAGTCTTTTTAGATCTGGATCCTGTACTGACCAATTATGGGTCATAAGTCTTCTACGCAGCCCACAGCACTACAGCAGACAGCCTGCGCTTAAACACCCACCCATAAAACAAACAAAATCCAGGTATTTTCAGATCTCAGTTTACTTTTAAAAATCATCTGTTTCAATTTTATAAATTTTAAAATTATTAAAATTTTATATAATCATTAATTTTAGATTTATAAAATTAATCAATATATACGTAAATTAATTTAAATGCCTATATTAATAATAATAATAATAAAAACCCAGCTGAATTTTCACAGAAATTAGAATGGAAGGAATTCTTGGTACAAGTCTGGATCCATTTCTCGTGATGAAGTTACTTCAATTTGACTGACTCCTGAAGTGCCATCCCCACCAATATCTTTCATTATTTCCCTCATCTTTGCAGCATCATTCCACCTATTTGTGGCTGCATAAAGATTTGACATCAATACATAGAGCCCACAATTTTTGTAATCCAATAAATATAACTTCTTGGCCAAACATTCTCCAAGTTTGATCTCTTGATGGATGCAACAAGCATTAAGCAAAGCACCCCACACTGCAGAATCAGGCTCGGATTCCATGTTCTTGATGAATAATAATGCTTCCTCAAATAAACCTGCACGGCCTAGGAGACCAACCATGCAAGCACAGTGTTGCAAATTTGGTACCATACCAAATTCTTCTTTCATGATCTGGAAGTGCTTTTTCCCTTCATGAAGAAGACCACCGTGGATACAAGCAGCTAAAACTCCCAAGAAAGTTATTCTATCAGGCTCTAGCCCTTGTTCTCGCATTTTAGAGTAACAATTTAGAGCATTATGTTCCAGGCCATACCAACTATAGCCTGAAATCATAGTGTTCCAAGTAGCTACACACGGTTCTCTGATGCTTTTGAATACCCTTTCTGCGAGCAGAATGCTTCCACACTTGGTATACATGTCTATAAGAGACGTCCCAACAAAGTCTTCCACTTCTAGGTTGTTTCTAAGAATGTAGTTGTGAAGTCTCTCCCCTAACCGTAGGTATCCGAGTTGGGAACAACCAGTCAGTAAACTAGCAACAGTAATAGTATCAGGACTAAGTCCAAACATCTTCATTTGACAGAAACACTTCATGGCATCGCTCGCCCTTCCAGCCTGCACACAGCCAGATATAACCGAATTCCAACTGATTAATGGCTTTTCAGGCATTTCATAAAACAAAGAGAATGCAGCTTCTATGTCATTGAACTTGAAGTACATACTTATTAGCCCGTTAGAAACCAAAGTATGGGTATCCAAACCATTCTTTAATGCATAGCCATGGAAAGCAATTCCGATACTCATATGAGAAGGGTCTGTGATTCCATGAAGGATGCTAACCATAGCAACTGAATCCAGTTTCATGTCCAACTGCTGCATTCTAGAAAAACACTCCACCACCAAATCCATGTTTCCTTTTTCAGCATAGCTCGAAATAATTGCAGTTAATGAAACCAAGTTTTTCTGTGGAAAAGACCAGTAAAGCAGTTCTGCTAATTCAGTACTCCCACACTTTGCGTATAAACAAACTAGTGAAGTAACTACTGAGCCATTATTGAGAAGTCCAGTTTTGATGGCATAACAATGGATCAGTTCAGGACTGATATTTGCTGGTAAAAGGCTCATAATAGTAACTGGGTTGACCTCCACTTTTTCCTCTACCATTCGTTTAAACACAAGCATCGACTCATTAAAGAAACCATTTCCAGCATAAGCACCGATCATGGTATTCCAAGAAACAACACTTTTGTCCTCTATTTCTTCAAACAAAAGCTCAGCCGCTTCCAAGTCCCCGGATTTAGCATACATATACGTAAGTGCGTTTTTCACTTGAGAATCCAGATCAATACCAGTCTTGATACCAAATCCATGAATAGACCTCCCTTGAATCACAAACTCACGTCGTCCACAAGACGGAACCAAACCAACCAAAGTAGTTTGAAGAGGAGAAAAACCCTCTCGAAGCATTTGAACAAAACTCTCCAAAGCATCAACATCGTACCCATTTCGCGAGCACCCACAAATCAACGCATTCCAAGAAACAACATCTCTGTCAGGCATATGATCAAACAGGTTGCGAGCAGAATGTACACATCCCAATTTCATGTAAAAATCAAGAAGAGTAGTGCTTATATAGACAAACTGGTCAAACCCAGATTTTAGCAAGTGGGTATGAATCTGATTGGCTTCTAGTTTTTCATTTAGTGGAATTGAAGTGAAGGATTTAAGAATTAATGAAAACGTAAAATCATTTGGTTTCAGATTGGATTGTAACAAGTGACGAAACAGAAGTAATGCTGATTTTGGGCTGTGTGTTTCAATGCCAGATTTGAGTAAAGAGTGAAATAAAGAGAGATTGGGCTTTGGAGAGGATAGCCATGTATGAGGGGCCAAGTTCATGCTTTTTCTTGGGATCGCACTTTTTTGGCGCGAGTTTTGGCCGTTGGTACGGAAGGTTTTCTTTCATCTGATTTTGCAGAGATCTCTAGCCTTGTATTACGACATCGTTTAAGCCCATGGTATCCAGTGTGGCTGCCACGTTTATATGTTGATAGCATTGTAAATAGCAGACCGGTAATTATATTTAAAACATAATTTTTTTAAGAAAAAAGTTTATTGATTATTACATTTTTAGTGCAATAATAATAATAATATAATATATGTTTAATAACGGTATGTAAAGTTTATCCACTTCTAATTAAAGAGAAAACTAACATTGAAACCATCTAGTTGATGGGCCAATAGTAAAAGCTTGAGACCAAGAGTTTTGCTTTCTCTGTGGTCTTAGGTTCGAGCCCTGAATTACTCATATGATGGTCACTGGAGACTTACATAGTCGTTAACTTCAGAACTCGTGGAATTAGTCGAGGTGCGCGCAAGCTGACCCGAACACTCACGTTAAACTATTCATATATATTATAATGAACAATGAGATTTCTTTTTTTTCTTTCTTTTTCTTTTTCTTTTTCTTTTTCTTTTTAAATTATCATTTAGCATTCAAATCTAGAAAAGACCAAAATAATTTCGAGAAAGCATGTTAAATTGATTATGAATAGTCTAATTAAATCCCGATTAGAAAGTCAAGAATTTGAAAAGATAAAAAGTTTTTTTTTCAATATAAAATATATTTTTTAAAAATAATCTATCGAAATTCATTTTTACAACAGCTGTACGGTGACAGTCTCGTTTTCTTTCTTCTACGTGAATCCTTCGACCATGACAACTTTTCAATCCTTCACTTTAAAGTCATTCTCAATGAAAATTCCAAACAGGAATATGGCTCGGATGGGCTTCAGGGTTTTGATTTGGAGACAGGAGGGCTGAAAGAGGTGGAATGGAAGGGAAGGGAGATACTAAGATTTCCTAGGGTCACCAAGATGGTGAATATAGGCGGAAAGACGGTGGCTGTTTGAGCGGAGAAGACGAGGATATGAAGGGAAGGGAAGAGACTTCGGAGGTTTGGCGTGCCGAAATTATAGTGGAGAAGAAGGGAGATGGAGAACTATTGGGGAATCTTGAGTGGCGCGATGTTGTTCACAATATGCACTTTGAGAAGGTTGCCAATTGGGTTTCCTACATCAAGTGCTTGGCTTTGACATTGTGAGGGTCTACTGAAGAACATCCACACCATGCTTGTATATTTCCTTAATTCTTCACTAGTTTTTGGTCTTATTATGTGTAATTTTGGACTTGCAGATTCTGTTTCAGAATTACCCTTTTGCCTTTGGGTGCTGGAAATTGATGTGAAAGGATTTAGAAGATCAATGCAAATGATTGGGGCAAAAAAACTTATCAGTAGTCAATTGGTACAAATTACTGGTAGCTAAGCTCGTCCTTGTTCTTCTGCCTGCGATTTGATGGATGGAACACAACATTAATGCTGAAGCATTGCACGCACACCTATATTCTACCCTGCGTCGAACAATTGTGAAAATAGAAGAACTGTCGTGACACTTCAAGAGCATGCAAAAATAATCTTCTGCTGTCCACAACGAGCTTCTTGAATTATTCTTGAAAGCAGTTTCATACATGTATAGCTAGGGTATCCTGGTATTCACATTTTTACCCACACACAGTAATCTGCTCCAGATGTAGCAACCGGAAGCTAGAGTTTGTTCTCAAATAATCATAAATTTGAGTCCTCTTAAAACTACTAAAGATTTACATGATTATTAATTTTAGGATCCATGGGATTAGTCGAGGTGCGAGCAAACTAATCCGGACATCTATATTAATAAAAAAAAATGGCAGAAAAGGGAAAGAAATGTGAGGAAGAATGGCGTACAAGGCACGAGGTGAATCCAAACAAACCATAAAAGAGACCCCAGAATTGTTGAAGAGCAAGACTGTGCGTGCTTGCACAGTGAGCTTATGGAACATTGCAACTGCTGGCTGGGTTGTGGCATGTGAGAGCTCAGCCCAATAACATTGGCTCTGATCAAGTCATTTGATTACCCTGTCGAGGGTTCATAGCATTGCTCTCTAATAGTTGTTGAGATTTGAGAAGTGAAACAAACCAACCAGCCCCTGTAGCCTTTCAGAGTCTTGTGATCCTACCCACTTATTCCGAGTTAGTTCACCTACCGGAGTCATTTTCTATTATTCTGATATACAGAGTAGATCCAGCCGTTAACCAGACACCAACATTGTGGCAGCCAGAGACTCGAGTAATAGATGCTTTCAGATAACAGAAATGGCGCACCCACAAGATTTTCTAACTCTTTCACTCGATGGTGACATTAGACATTAGTAATCCTTGTCTCTCCCCCCTTTATAATCTTTCTAAACCTCGGTCGATAACATTTATTTAAGACCAGTGGCAATTAGGCAGAAGATGATCAAGAGTCAGCGGCCAGCAATAACTATTCTGGAGTCCCCGTCCCAACTACCCCCTCCCAAAACTAAATAGGTAGCTTAGACCATTAACAACAAAAGTTCACATCACATGAGCATGATTGGTGATAATCATAGCAACATAGGTATGGATGTCGGATGTGTTGCAAACAAACCAACGATTGGACAATCTAATGATTTTTAGTCCAAGAAACAAGAGCATGTAAATTGATAAACAGAGAGGATTGTGGAGCTTTATAACAATAAAGATTGTTCTAGGCTTACAGCCTCCGATCCAGTCCCATGTTAAATGAAAAGAAACAACAATTTATGAATTCATCAACAATAACAGACGTTGATGGACAGCTTTCAACCGGTTGTATAGTCTCCCAGTAGTAGCTCACAGCTTAGGACGCTTGGGGAAGATGTCAGGAGTGAATTTCTGCGCAGCACTCAAACTACCCTTGACCTTCAATGCACCCCTGCAAGCATCAAATGAACAAGTTGAAGTACGCAAATGAAGAACAAGCAATGAATTGAATTCGGGCAGTGATAGAACAGAACAGCTAAAGTTCCCACCTCATGAAAGCAATCTGGGGATTCAATTTTCCATCAGCAAGCTTCACAAAATCTTCATCCCTTAGGGTAAATGTGGTATCAGGCTTCCCTCCTTCGTACGGCCCTAGATTTCAAAACAACTAAACTTGTTGAACAAAAGGAACATGCATGTGTGTAAGCAAGAGAGAGAACAATCCTAGTATCTAATGCATTTTCTAATTGATCTCACCCAAAAACAAACAAGAATATCAAAAGAAAGTCAAGATCTGAAGCTCCAACCAAGTGAAAACCTCATGATCTACTAGAAAGCTAAAATGCTTCCATCACAATCAGCCCTGGTTGCAATAAGAGGGAACAACCACTACACTAATTCAACATACTAAAGATCCTCTCTTTTCATTATCCAATTTTTTAAAAAAATAATAATGTCCTTTTGATTTGTTTCTCAGGTTTCTCCCGCCATGTAGCAAGAAACAGGGCCAAACACAAGATTTGTTTGGAATCTCCTTAGAAAATCTGAAGGGCCCGACTTATTTTACTTGCAAGATGTAGGATTCTAATGGTTGCAAGCTTAACCTTCAATCATATTTCTCTCTCTCTATCCTTAAATATATACATATAATAATGGGCAAATCAAGATTCCAATCTGAGAGCTGAACAAAAGTAAACATGATGAAAAAGCCCATACCTTTGATAACCTCGCCCTTTTTGAGATCAATAGTATAACTCACCTCATCCTTCCCAATTTTCTGCGATTCAAACCCATACAAAAATAATCTAAACAGACGTAAACAATCAAAGAAGAAGAAGAAGAAGGGACGGGGGATGGGTTACCTCGGGGGCGAGGTTGAATTGATAGACATGGTTAACCTTGTTTTTAACAGCAATACCCTCGTCGGTCTGAAGGAACCGCTCCAAAAGCTCAAAAATAAAGTCTGACTTGAGCTGGACAGTAGCCATTGCTGAAATGTTATGCCGCTTTTGCTGTTGCTTAGATAGAATGGTAAATATAAAGAAGAATGGTCTTGTAAGGGTGAATTGAGTGAGGGGTGGGGGTGGGTTGAGCTTATTTATTTAGTTTGATGGAGGTGGTTGACGGTACTTGTAGTCGCAGTAATGAGGAGGGAGTAGGAATGGCATGTTGATGGGAGATTAGATGACGATGGCGCACGGATCCCAACACTCTGTTTTTTATTTTTGTAGTCTGATGATGGAGGTGGATGATGAGATTTTATTTTGCCGTGACGTTTTTTCTTTCCTCCATTTTGGGAACCTCCTCTTTATTTTGTCAATGACGTGTCTCGTGTCTTCGTCGGACTCGTTTAAGAAATTGACTTGAAAAATCTCATTTTTTTAAGTTATTGAATTAATTTATATTTTATTAGATCCATTAAGATCAATATTTTTTTATTATTATAAAAAAATGTTTCCTTGGCTTTTTTAAAAAAAAACTCTTAAATATTAAATTTAGATTGACTTTAATTAAATTAGTTAAATCATCAAAAATTTAGCCGCATGAGCCAAGTTTCACCATTTTTTTAATTTAATTTAAAACTCTTTGGTTTTAACTTAGATTGTGTTTGATTAAATCAACAAAAAAATAAAAATTTAGTTTAATTAATTATGTTTCATAAATTTAATATTTTTTTCAATTTAATTTAAAACTCAATTGGGATTAAGTTTTAAATCATAAATTTAACCAAACAAATTTGATCGAGTTTAATAATATTTTATTAAAACAAACTCAATTTAATTTCTCTTTTTCAAAATAAATTCTAAGCTTGTAAGACAATTCTCAACCATGTATTTTTTATATTGTTCATTTACCCAATCACTCTTGTTGTTGTTTTATTGTATAATACATGTATGCTATTTAAAGAATAATAAGAAAAATTGATGAAAAAAATAATATTGAGAAATGTAGATAACATTTGGGTTATGAAATTTGTAATCATAAAATTTAATTGAAAATAAATGTACAAATTAGTAACTAAATTTAGGTTTATCCTTCTATCTATTACTTGCATGAAAAGTTTTTTTTTATTATTATTATTTTTCTTGGTATAAATCATAACAAGGCAGCGACCAAGGGGTTCCATGCCACCACTAGAAAAAATCACCTAAAAAATTGCGAAGGAGGTTAAGCCTGGAAAAGAGGAACACAGTGTATATAATTTTGTTTTTCTTTTTCTTTTTTTAAATGCCGTATTGCATTTCTTCTTCGACGTATACCACTTAAAAGTAAAAATATTCTGCACACGAGGTTAAGCCTTGCCGAATGGCAGTCATGAAGCTAGAATCTTAAAAAAAAAATTGTTTGTTTTATATTTTAAAAAGTTTTGATTTCTTTTAAATTAATATTTTTTATATTATTTTAATATTGATATCAAATATAATTTTTATAAAATAAAAAAATATTATTTCAAGATATTTTTAAATAAAAAATACTTTATAAAATAATCATAGCCATATATTTAATTAAAATGCTTTTAAACTAGTGGAGGACACGAAAACTAATCAGATTTGTTTATTATTTTATTAAAAAACTAAAACCAATCAGATTTGTTAAATATTTTATTAAAAAACTAAGCAGAAAATTGACTTTTTGGAGTAAAGTCCTTACCTGGACAGGTGCCCCTGGTAGGCTGGTATGCATTTATTTGACCATTAAATTTCAATACCAAAATCAGAAGGAGCGATCATGTGAAAATAAATAGCATATAAAAATATAGGTGCTTTATTTTATTGTCAATATCAAAACAGTAATTAAATGCTATTTCAACTAATTTTTGAAATTGTAATAACTCGTAAATTTAAATACATGATATTCTATTTATATATTGTATTATTATTGAAAGTGCAATAATATATATATATATATATATATATATATAATTTCATTTGCATAAGAATAACTTTCTTTCTTTTCTTCTCCCGTATTCTTTCAACAGAATCAATCATTATATCAACTGAGAATATCTCAGGTAATAAAACAATTAACACGTTTACGATATAATTCCAACCACATATCTACTTTAATGAAAATCAAACATGAAATGTAGTCTACATATTATAATCATATGTTTTCTAAAGAAACTAATAAAATACATCATTCATGGTTAATTTAGATTTATACACTTTTTTTAATTACAAAATTATATTACATAGAAAATATACATTAATTACATAAAATACTAATGCAACATCCACTGCTCGTAACAATAATTTAAAGTACCTGAAATTTTATAAGATACTTAGAGTAACTAGTTTATGCACAAAAATTATTTACTATTATTATCATCACTTCTACACGTGTAATTATCCAAATTCACACAATTTGCATATTTTAAAAACACAACATCTCTTACCAAACTACCATTTATTCAAATTCTACGTTAACTATTTTCTCCAATTCCTTAATAACCAATGCGCTAGTCCAGTAATTTTAAGAACTGATTTCTCCAATAACTCATTAATCAAAAAAATCATCCCATTAATTAGAAAATCAAATTCTCATTTGCCCAGGGTACAGTCTAATTAACCAAATAATCAGTATTTTCATATGCATGTTAACTAGGGCATTAATCCTATTAACTAGGGTTGCCCGGCAATTAAAGCATTAGCCCCATTTAACAGGATTTAGTTTCTTATTTACCCATTAATTAGGATATTAGTCTCATTTACTAGGGTATTAGTCATATTTATCAAAATAACTAGTTTCTTCAATAATTTATCATTTTATCAACAAAGATTGCTTTTCATTTAAGAATGAATTACAAACAGAATTAAATAAAGCTCTAGTTGTAAGATGTCGAGCACCTACCTAAAATCTAGTCATGTAAACCAATTATTTATTATTAATTGAATCATGTAATCTCTCTTGTACCAACAAGAACAATATCATTTATTATTCCATCATCGATTATTTCACATTCTAACTCAATAGGCCATTATTTTATTTATTGACTTGATATAATGTAATAGTATTCCATATATTTAAGCTAATCCTTGTTTAAAACACATCTAAGATTAAAAATTTAATTTCATATATAGTTTTTTTTTCAACAATTGAGTTACAAACTACAACTCCACCAAAAAAAAGGAACTTGATTCTTTTCATTGACATGTCCAAGACTAATCCTAATCGCAACATCAAAATTGTTTAGTCATATTTTGTTTGACTTTTCTTTGATTTTTAATTTATATTTGGAGTTTTATCGCTCTAATTTAAGAGAGGTTAATTTCATTTGAAAGATATATTCCCTTACTTCGACTTTCATGTAGAACCTATTCTAATTTTTAATCACTATCGAGTCTTAGGTATGATTATAAGTTGGACAATAAAACTGTCCAATTTTTCAATTATTTTATTTTAACATATAACAAATTTTTTTTCTTATTATTTTTCTCACCATTCAATGCATTTATTTTTCCTACCCAAATTACATAATTTTCCTTCATCATAATATTGCAAGTTTTTAAGTCCAGCACCAAATACTTTACAGCGCTAGGATTTTTTTTTTAAAATACTCATTTTTTTTATGTTGTTTTCATCATTTCCTATCCCTATTTCATCAAACAAGATAAATTCCTCGTTTTTTTTTTTTTTTTTTCATGAACCCTAACCTAGAATTTATAATTAAAGCATCAATTCTAAATTGAATTCAATATAAATTATGAAATCAAGCTTAAAACCCTTTTCTTGATGATGAAGTGAGTTTCAATCCTTAACTAGTCAAAAAATTTTGACACTCTGTCTTTTTTTCTCCTTTTGATCAGTTGTAAATATTTTTTAATTTTTTTTTTATTTCTTGTCTTGATGTTGTTTCCTCCACAACATAAACTAATCTCACTCAAATCCCCTTCAATTTTGATGCATTTTCTCTCAATTTTTTGTGAAAATAATTGACCCTTTCTTTCTTTTTTATGCAGCCCGCTCTAAAAGAGAAAGATTATGAGTTCTTAGAGCATCTCCAATGGGAAATGCCATTTTGAAGAGCCAAATGAAGAAAATGGCTTTTTGAATAGTATAAATATAGCTTTTTGTATTATGTGCATTCCAATGGTAAAAAGCTATTTAGAAAAGTTATTTATATTTTAATATATTTCATGTTAAATTTATTTTTATATAATTATGTAACTAATTTAGATATTTTATATATAATATAATTATGATGTTATTAATTATATAATTAATATTAGTAATTGATAAAAATAATATAAAATTTAATGAAATAATATGAAAGTTAAAAGATATAATTTAAAATTAAACTTAAAATTTATTTATATGAATATTTTTAATTTTCAGTTTTATATGTTACTGTTAAAAATTTAATTTTTTAAAAGTAAATTCAAATTCATGCTTTGAAAAAATAACCGCCACCATTTAAAATTTCAAATTTTGGAAAAATGACCGCCACCATTTTTAATTTTAAAATTTTAAATTTTGAAAAAATAACCGCCACCATTTTAAATTTTAAAATTTCAAATTTCAAAAAAATGACCGCCACAATTTTAAATTTTAAAATTTCAAATTTCAAAAAAATGACCGCCAACATTCTAAGATTTCAAAATTCAAAAAAATAATCCATCTATAAATATTCTCATATACCTTAACATTTTTTCTCATCATTTCATTGTTTTCTCTCTGATCAAAAATATATTTCATTAAAATTCATCATGAATCATTCTAATTTTAATTTTTATGATGCTTTTGATTTTGATGATGACACTCCTATGATCGCTTTTCAAGTTGTTGCTGCTGTGGTTGCTGAGGAAGAATCGAATAATCAAGGGCGGAGAACAGGGTATCGTGGCTCTATTCGTGGCCACAATATTGTCAATCGTAATAGAAAGGAAGGTGAGTTGAGGTTATATAATGATTATTTTGCTGAAAATCCTAAATTCACTGAAACTCAATTTCGAAGAAGATTTAGGATAAGTCGTCGTCTTTTTCTTCGGATTGCAAATGCAGTGGAAGCTCATAATCCATATTTCAAACAAAGGACAGATGCTCTCGGTGTTCTTGGTTTATCTTGTCTTCAAAAGGTAACTGCCGCTCACAGAATACTTGCATATGGTATTCCTGTAGATCTTACTGATGAATATCTTCAAATTAGAAAAAGCACTGCGATTGAAAGTCTTAGAGCTTTCGTCAAAGCAATTGTAGAAGTTTTTGGTGATTGGTATCTAAGGGCACCAAACGAGGCCGATGTTTGTCGATTATTATCAATTGGAGAGCAGCGTGGATTTCCAGGGATGTTAGGGAGCATTGATTGTATGCATTGGAAATGAGAGAAATGCCCAACTGCATGGCATGGGATGTATACTGGTCATTGTCATGAACCAACTATAATTTTAGAGGCGGTGGCTTCACAAGATCTTTGGATATGGCATGCCTTTTTTGGAATGCCTGGATCATTAAATGATATTAATGTTCTTGATCGGTCACCTATCTTCGCTGCACTTGCTGAAGGTCGTACTGCTCCTGTCAATTATACAATTAATGGGCATGAATATACAATGGGATACTATTTAGCAGATGGGATTTATCCTAATTGGTTAACTTTTGTTAAGACAATCCCAAGGCCATTAGGAGCAAAGAGAAAATATTTTGAAAGTAAGCAAGAGTCTGCAAGAAAGGATGTAGAGCGGGCATTCGGAGTGCTCCAATCTTGTTTTGCAATTATACGTGGACCTGTTCGATATTGGGATGAAGAAACACTTGCAAATATTATGAAAGCTTGCATAATAATGCATAATATGATTATTGAAGATGAAGGAGCAATGAACCTTGGATTTGACCATGAACGTGAAGTTAATTCATCTATATCAGTGTCACATGGTGAAATACCAGAACTACATGATTTTCTTCAAACTCATAATCGAATCAGGGATAGAGCAACTAGCTCTCAACTACAAGAAGATTTGGTTGAACATTTATGGAAACAATATGGTAACTAGTAGAATCATTAGCTTTGAACTTCTTATGTCATCAGAATTTTCAAGTTTTTTATATTTTTTTTTTCATTATGGTTGTTATCTTTTAAGTTAATTAATCCTACTTATTGTTGTTTTTCTATTGTTGTTTTTCATTATGATTGTTATCTTTTAAGTTAATTAATCCTACTTATTGTTAATAATTAACCGGAGAATAATCGATTATTATTTTTTAAAATTTAAGAGAAGGGTGAAGCACAATACAAAAATTTAAAACTACAAGTTTTTTCTTCATGTATTTATAAATAAAATTTTCTATGTAAAAAAAAAAAAAAAAACTGTTGGCCAACGGCTATAAAAATAGTCGTTGGCCATTTCTACAGTTAAATGTAGAAATGGCTCTTCAATTTGTAAAAAGCCATTTTGACTGTCACGTTAGCATTCCCGTTGGAATGCTAACAGTAAGGAAATAAGAGCCATAGTACATATGGCTCTTGCTGCCCTTATAATCTTCACTCTGGGCGATTTACATACTAGCCCCATTAGTTTAGTTATTTTATTTTTGATACCATCTTTTTTTCCTAGCAACTTGTGGTATATATATTCTTTTGTTTCTTTTAATTTTATCCATTGTCATTTAACTTTATATCTTTAATTTAATTTAATCTATTCTATCTTTACTCTCTAGGTTAGTATTTTAATATTCATAAAATTTTAGGGATTTTACATAAATTATTTAAGAACAAAATAGATGAAAACAGTGAGGAGAAAAATGTGTTTGAATGAAAAAATAAAAACAAAAAAATAAAAATAAATTTGTCCCTAAGATAATTATGGAGTGAGAGTGCAGAAGGAATATGTCCCTAAGAAAAATTTAAATTTTTCCCTTAGAAAAATTCAATTTTTTTTTTACCTCTAAAATAACTCCTTAAAAAAGCTGTTAATTCCAAACTTGTATAATTAAGATATACAAAAATAAAAATAATTATTATCATGTAAAGTTTTTAAATGGCTCAAACAATTTCAATCCTTCATTTATTTTTTTTTAAATTTAAACCGGTCCAAATCCTAGGTTGGTCAGGTTTCAAGTCAACCAACTAATCCATTTAAATTCAATAAATAATGTTATTATACTGTTATTAACTTCAACACTCAAAATAAATTAAAATAAAATAATAATATCTAATTATTTTTTTAATATATAAGTTTAACATTGATATATAACAACAATAAAATAAACTTTCCAAATTTTATTTTATTTTATTCATCATTAATTAAATAAGATAATAGAGCCCGCTTCTAATTAATATGGTCGATTCCTGGTCGTTTAATTTTTGTCACCAAACACGCTTACAATAGCACCTATCCATTTGGTTTTGAAAACCCACCACCTAACCTAAATTTAGTTGTATACACTTCAGATGATTTCGCGTGTCCAAATTGATTGGACAAAACTTTATGTTATATATGGGACATGACAAAATAATATGTTTTAAAAACAATAATATTTTTTTTCCATGTATATAGATATAAAAATAATAATCAAATTATTTTTTATTTATGTTAAAGTCATGTGATTAATTTATGTTAAAAAATAAATCATTTTATATTGTTTTATTTAGTTCTTGTTTTTCATAAACAAAATTGAAGTTCTTATAGAGTTATTTGTTAAAAATAATTATTTTATTATTGTTCATGTGTTGTCATATCACTATGAAAATGTCTACCATAACGTTATTCAACCAAAATCTTCCAAGTTAAAAAAAAACAAGTGATCCTCGGGAATCCTACCACCAGAATTTTTAATAACATCACACAAAAATTACCCATATATTCACCCACACAACTAATAGCAAAAAATAATAATATTTACTACAAGTAAAAACATTTAAAGATAAAAAACACTATAAAGTCTACTAATATTGAATAGAAAATAAAAATGAAAAACTATTTATTGCAAGTAGAAAACTAAAAAGGCCTAAATATACTGAATAAAAATAAAATAAATTTCCTAGACTAAAAAGGAAAAACGAAAACGATTAAAAAATATTTTTTTTTCCAAGAATCTCCTACATCACAAAGGACCACTTCATACCTATATAATTTTTATTATTATCTTGTTAGCTATTTTTTATTATTACAAAAAAAAACAAAATAATTTCTTTACCATAGTTGACTATTAATTCTGTGTTTTTTAAACACGCTGGTATGTCAGACGAGATTGAAAATCTTGACTAAAATTTGAGGACATCCCAAGGAAAAAACAATTATATTGTAATCTAGAACTGATGGAGGACTAAGTTATGAACAAATATAAAAAGACAGATTCAATATTGGGTTTCTAACTAAAATGAAAACCTAGAAATTAAAAAATAATATACTCTTTTAAATATCCAAGCCGAATGCCAAGAGACTACTCAGTACTCAGATGCAGTTGCGGGCCTCTTGAACTCGTAGCCCGTATTCCATACAGGCTGCAGCCTATTGTAATGGTCCAGGCTTATTTAGGTGGACTTAAACATTAGCCCATTATAGAGGAATGTAAAAAAAGGGAAATAGATCGAGCTTGGATTTTGGGGAGAGCATGTACGGGAAAAAAAGAAATGGATATGGTGTATCTTGGCTGTCATCTTCTCATTCGAAGTTTTGAAGGTTAACCGGATATGGAAAAAGCGCGAACCTTTCTTTTCCAATTGCAACAGGTAACCTCTCTAACATAATCTATAACATCTGACTTTTTATTGTCTTCTACTTTAAGCATTTCATGGCTACCAAATTTACTTAGGCAATCTTAAAGTCTTTGAGTTCTCTACTTTGTCGGTCGAAGTTGGAAAGATAATACCCACTTCAATTTAATTGTTTCCCTTTCAATTGTTTTGTTACAGTGTCATGTAATGCTGGAAAAAAACTGAAAATTTGAGAATTGTAGACTGCATAGAGATTTTTTTTTTTTATAGCTTAAACATGATATGTGTGGGGAGGTTTATTTTTATCCCACTTTTGGTGGTTAGAAGAGAATTTGAAATATTATTTGTACAATTTTAGGAACATGAATACCAAGAAATGTATTTTTAGGACCACGTTTTCATGACATCCTTTGGAATATCTTTTTTTTTTTTTTAATTTCAGATATTTCCAATGAAGTAATAATTCTGATATTTCTGGTTTTGTATAGTGACGCATTGAATGCCACTCAGTTGATGGAATGATATGAAGAGTGAGGAATTTTTGGATGATGAATATATCGGTTGATGGATATATTATTGTTGATATGCCAAAGTTAAGCTTGTAAAATTCTTGTTTTTTTTAATCAGCATATAGATTGCGGAGGCTCGCTGAATGTTGTCATGGAAAAGCAGAACATTCTGTATTCAAAGGCCTCTTTCGGTTTTGGAAGGAACCCAGATAGACAACTTGATTGTAGAATTCCTTGTGTAGCTCCAAGCATGCTTCCTTGTAGAGGTAATGAGAAGTCATGTCTTATGAAGGCAAAATTCCCCTCTATCACTAAACATGCAGGCTTGAATTTTCCAAAAAACAATGATGCTTGGCGGCCTGGGAGAATCAAAGCCGTGGTTGATGAAAACCCAGGTGAATTATCCAATGAAGATGATCTCTGTCCTGTGGATTGTGTTAGAGAATTCAAGACTGATGAGGAATTCCTTAGAATTCTGGAGAAGGCCAAAGAAACTGATTCTTTAGTGGTGGTAGATTTTTATCGCACTTCTTGTGGAAGCTGCAAGTATATAGAGCAGGGGTTTGCAAAATTGTGCAAGGGTTCTGGTGATCAAGAGGCTGCAGTAACCTTCTTAAAGCATAATGTGAGCATTTCTGTAAGCTTAATTTGTCCAGATTGCACAACTCATAATCTCTAAATATTGTTCAAGGACCATGCACGAAAAGCACATAAATGTTTGGGAGTTAGTGACCATCATCACCTAATATGGTACTCCCCCAACAAGCTACCAACAAAAAAGTAGGATGTTTGTGATAACTTGATGTCTATTTGAACTGTGCTATCAAATATATTAACAAAAATCAGCAGACAATTTCCGAAACCCATTTAAATAAGAGGATATTAATCTGAAGGTAGCTCAATTTAAAAGGATGCTTTTTCTAGCAAAGCACCTGCTTGTCATTGTTGGACTCTCCTAGCCAGGTTTTGGCCTATTTTGATTGAATGATCATCAGTTTCAGCATGATTTTATTCTGCAATAAACCAAGAAATATAGCTTTTATATTCTGGTTTCAAATGAACTGAGTTTCCGACCATGCTATTTAATGCAGGTAATTGATGAGTATGATGAACAATCTGAGGTTGCTGAACGACTTAGAATCAAGGTAATATATGGTATCTATATGCTCTTCTTTGTTCGTTACGATCGCAATATGCATCCCACTGATCGTTTTTTCCCCGGTTAATATTTATATTGATATGAGTGAACCTGAATTGATGCAGACTGTTCCCCTCTTCCACTTCTATAAAAAAGGAGTGCTGGTGGAATCGTTCCCTACCAGGGACAAAGAGAGGATTCTTGGAGCAATTCTGAAATACACTTCACCAGCAGCTCAAGACACCTAAGTTAAATATGGTTCTGTCCATCCTCAAACTCCTGTACAAAAGTAATGTAATACTTTATGTGGAGACAGATTTGATTAAGTGACATATAGGACATGTTCATCTGCAATAATATATAGGGTGTGCTTCATTTGAAACATAACTTTCTTTAAGCATACAAGTATAAGTTCACCTTCGAATTTCTATTTAATCAACACTTTGTGATGTGCTAGTTCGGTTTCTGCTTTTGAAGGGAGCGGGGGTTACTTTTTAACTTTGAGGTGTGCTGGTCATTTGTCTGCAGCTGCAAGAGGTAATTATCCATCTTGTGACATTCTATACAAGTGCAAATGTTTAAAGCTTGAAGCATGCTCTAAGTCCTGGTTGAAGCTGTTTGTTTATACGAATGGCATTATTGTTGCTGTTACTGAGAGTATACATACTCTTAGTGCGGAAAATTCAGGATATAGGAAACACCAAAACAAGGTAGACCACAAGAGTCCTGTTGGAAAGAATCCAATCTCATATTATTTACCACATACCGATTCTTTCTGATTAAAAAAGAAGCTATATTATGATCAAGGGTACATGCTTGATGCATACATGTGATTTTATTTATCATATATATAGCTAAAAGATATCAAATTTTCACTGCGCGCACACTCATAATTTACTGCGCTTTGGACAATAAATTCATTATTTTACCCCTGCCCTACAAAAACAACATGCTTTGAGTGACATGTGAGTTGCTAGGGGAATAATACTAGCTTCTACCACGACATTTGAAGCTTCACGATGCCTTCTTTAACATGGAGCAATTCGTGTGGTGTTTTGAATGAACCGATCATTATTTCCTTTTCTTTTCCTTTCTTTTTTTTTTTCTTCTTATTGAATTTCATGTTAGCCATGAAAAAAATAATTTTGTCCTTTTATTTTATGACATTTTATATTTAGCTTTTAATATTTTGATTTTTAAGTTTATTTTTTAGCTCTTTTATTAAATTTTAATTTATTTTTAATTTTATCATTGAATTCATAATCTTGATTTTTATTTTTTATTTGGATTCTTTTGTGAATTTGATTTTTCTTTTTAATTTACTCTTCAATTTAAAGTTTTATAATATTTAATGTTAGGCCCTCAATGTTTTGATTTCAAATTTTAGTTCCTTGCCTTTTTATCAAATTTTAATTTGTTTTCAATTTTATTCTTAGATACATAATCTTGGTTTTTTATTTTTATTTTTTTAAAATTAGTTCATTCTCTTGATTTTTATTTTTTATTTTGAATTATTTTTTTATTTGATTTTTCTTTTTAATTTTATCCTTTGATATTTAAGGTTAGATCTTTAATGTTTTGATTTTGAATCATTCTATCAAATTTTAATTTATTTTTAATATCATCCTTGATTCTATAATCTTGATTTTTTGTTTTTTCGAATTTAATTTCCGTTCTCTATATTTTATTTTGGATTTTTATGTAATTTTTATTTTTCCATTTAATTCAAGATTTTAGGTTGTTCTCTCATTTTTTAGGAGTTGGCTCGAGAGTCTATTCAAGACAAGTACCGGGTTATATGTCAAGTGAGTTGACCTGAATTAATTCAAGTCAAACAATTTTTTTTTTATTTTATTAAAAAAATAAAAATAATATTATTTTGAAAGAAAAAAATAAATAAAAATAATTAACGAGTTTTGACTAAATTTGTCTTGAATTGACCAAATCAGGGATCAATTTATGTTTTTAATCGTTTCATATTTTGTTAATTCTCTCCTAAAATTTTTTTGAAACCTGATCCATTCTAAGCCTTAAATCACTTAGTTACGGGGTTAGTTCAACCCTAATAATTTTTTTTTTAATTTTTATCTAAATTAATATCATTTTATGATAAACTAACTAAACTATATTTTTATCCAACCAACTAGTCCACCCGCATCTTAACCTAGCAAACCCTAAAATAAGGACTACCTTGTCGTTGATGAATCATGACATTCGCTTTCAATGTCTTCACTTATAGAGAGATTCAGCACAATGATCTGGCCGTCCAATGAACGAACAGCATGTCGTTTATTTTAGTAACCTCTTCCAAGGATTCCCGAATCCCATCGTGAAACGGGGACGATGAGTTTCGAATCTTTGGATAGCCCGGGGGGGAGGGTCCACGGCAAGCCCTCCGGAGGGCCTCCTCAGGTCCTTTGGAGAGAAGCTAAACACAGCAGTGGGCCCACGTTGCTCGATTGGCTGGTGCAGTGAAACCCAGTGCTCTTACTATCCACCGTACAATATGATTGATGAAATATGAGAAAACCTGTGCAAAAATTCTTCTCCGACAGCGGTCGTCCTTCAGATATCGCGAAATCTGGAGCCACTTGGGAAAATACAGTAGCATTAGGGCTATCAAGCTCTAGTAGCCACATCTTAGTAGGGTCCATGGCCATAATCCAGGGGAAAAGATTTGTAGTTAGCCAAAGTCTGTGCCCTTTAAGAGGTGCCTTCCAGCCAGTTAGGCCATCTTTTTGCAACGACGCCAATCACCGTGCAACAAATGGCTCTCGTGCAGCCTCTTTCAGAGAACTCCCCTGGGGGGCAGCTGCGCGACCACGCTTCTCAGACAGACACGTGGCCATGTAAAAAATGTGATGCCACTCGACTTAAGTTGGGCTGCGTTTCCAAAATTTCTTATTTTCTCTCTCATGTTTCTATATTGTTAATAAATTTTAAAAAATTAAAAAATATATTATTTAAATATATTTTTAAATAAAAAATATTTTTAAAAATAACCCATATCATAATATCAAATACACTAGTAATATAACTCTTTCTACTAGTTTTTTTTTTAAATAAATTTAAAAAAGATACATTTACTTAGAGTTTTTTAAAAATATGTATTTAATGAAATCTATTATGAGATAGACTTTTACATATAAAATAAATAAAAAATATATTTTTATAAAACTAAAATATAAAATACAATCATGTATGACACCCATGTTAAAAAACAGAAACTATTTGATTAATATAATAACTAACTATTTTCTTTGGGTTAAAATTAAAAATTATTACAATACCAAATATATTTCAAAAGCAAGCTCACGTGAGAAGCCTACATTTCAACATGCATAGAAAATATATTTATGCATTAGATAAATAAAATCAAGTTCTAAAAAAAGTTTGAATGCTTTAAAGAAGTTTTTTTTTTTGACAAAAATAACTGTAATTTTTTATTTAATAATTTCATCCCTGAAATACATTCTAAAGGCCAAGTTCAAGAATACCTTCAAATTCGACTCATAATATAATGTTTTTGAATTTTCTTTATTTTTCCGATCATCCTTGGACTCTTTCTTTATTTTTCTAGTTTTGGAGTTCCTTTTCTTTTCAGCCTAGATCAGTCAAACTGTTATTTAAATAGTTTTGTAAATTATTTTATTACAAATTTTAGAATTTATAAAATGTAAATTCTCCTTACAAGTTGATCTAGAGTTTAGAAAGCTCCGATCTTCTATTTTATTGCACCATGTGTCATAACAACAACTAAGGGAATTTGGATCGACTCGACATGCATGGTTGCTAATTTAGAATCAAACCCTCATGAAGATCATTACACGCATCCCAGAATAGATATAAAAAATGGCTGAATCAGAATGAGCATTATAAGAGATGGGATTTGATAAGAAAAATAGGAATCTCTTACAATCCCCAAATGGGCCTTGGGAGAGGATATGGCTTAGACCCTACTGCTAATTAGGAGCAAAAATAAGAAAAACTTGGCTAAAAAGGAAAACAATACTATTTGTTAAAATAACAAGTGAATTTGGAGAAAAATGGCATCCCGGCAGCTTATGAAGAGAGCACCGATCCTAGCTGGTAGATTCTTTCCAAAATCTGGCTGGAAGTCCATGCAATGGCACAGGGAATGGGCCATACTGAATCCCACTTTGAGATCCCACCACTTTCCATCTGCAAAGCAAAATAACAAAAAGCCACTGTCAATTCCTTGCACACAGAGATTGAGCAATCTCCAAGGCCCTCTGCAATGCACCAAGAATCTGCTCTATCTCTTAGATTTCTTATAATTCTGTTCTGGATTAAACGCTTGAGATCAATGAACTGTTTAGCTGCTAAATCTACTGTGCAGTACGTTAACATAGACTGGAATACTGAGGTCAAGCGTATTAGGAAAAAGTTTTACAGGTAAATCTCGTTGGAGGGGACCAGCAGAAGGATATCTCGTATTCGTTAACCAAATATAGACAGACAATACATTCAATGTATAGTTGCTGTGATTTTCGGCGATACCTGAACTTGGTGAGCAAATGGTGGATCATAACAAGAATCTCCAACTTGGCAAGTTCATTGCCTGGACAGGCATGTTGTCCACTACCAAATGGCATATATGTATTGGGTTTTGGTGCAACCTACACACACACACACACTCAAAAGGTGAGATAAAAATCTGAAAAAAAGAAATTCCTTGGTCACAAACCAAAAATTACTATGTTTATTCATACCTCAAATCTTGTAGGATCAAATTTCTGAGGATCACTGAAATATTCTGGATTGTGATGAATGTTCCTGAACAAAGGCATCACCTTCCAACCTTTCGGAATCAAGTACCCTGTCACAAAGTTCGGTGTGAGTCACTTTCCCTAAATAAACGTCAATTTCTATGATAAATGTTGAAAGAATTATGGCCAGATCCAATATAAGCTCAATTGACCACTCCATCTAAGTAGGATCATCTATGGTTTTAATCTTGCATTTGCTCTCCGAATATGGAAAATACAGTCGAATTTGACCACCCCATCTGAACAGGACGCCTAGTTTTTTAGCTAAATCGATATGGGCAGGTCTCCAGGGATAGCCTAACTGTTAAGACTTGGATTTCTACTAGGAGTCCTAGATTCAGATATTTGGAAATTCAAATAGATATGAGTTATTCTTCCTCTTATTACCCTTGTATTCGACATCAGCCACTGCTTCTCTAAATGTAAAAGATATAATGCTTGCCATTCTCAAGCTCTCCAGCACAACCTGCCAGCCCGTAGTACTTGCTGTTAGCCATTTGTATAACAAAATGATATCCCATTAGGCAAATAAGTAGAGCTACAAATTTACAGTGCCAGAATTCATGCCTTGTGCTTGGAAGTGTTAAAATCACAGCTCTGTAACATTATTGCATACCTTGTGGGTTAATGGCATGCTCCTAGTTTGACTCCAACTCAAAGGTTTATTTTCCTCATCGTTCAGTTTGCGAATTGCATTCTGTTCGGCCTATAGGAAACATCATCATCAATAATTATCAAGAATTAATACAATTACAGTATCTATGGATAGAGTTCAAAGACAGACAAGAAACAAATGTTAGAAAGACTTGTTCTAGACCCTGCTGATGACTTGGCTTGTTCTTAGTCATACCTTTACAGCCTCTAGAATTTTCTGGTTGTCATGGAGATACTTGACAATCCATGTCATGGCAGTAGCTGTGGTGTCTTGAGCAGCAAAAAGCACTCCAATAATGTTGTCCGCGATTTGATCATCGGTTAAGACTTCTCCTTTCTCATCTTTTGAGTTCAATAGACAACCCAAGAGATCCTTTTCAAGCAACCTCTTCTCTTTTCTTTCACAAATAATATCACCAAGAATCTTGCTTAACCTCTTTCTTGCCTGTAGGACATCCATTTTTTAGAAATTATTTGAAGAGTCAATGCATGTCGAAGGACAATTTATGAGACATCATAGAACAAAATCTGAAGGCAAATGTACTCTTGTTTGTTACGCTCACCAGCACTGCCTTCTTGAAAGGAGTTCCTGGGAGGCTTGTTGGAAAGGAATTATAGCCTTTATCCACAATTCTGTAGTTCCTTTTCAATTCTTCTCTATAATGGGCTTCCAAATTGCCAAAAATTGCTAGTATTCCTACCTCAAAAGAAAACTGCAAAGGTAAAGCACAAATCCATGAGAATTACAAGATTCCGAGTAAGAGCATGTAAATAATGCAAACAGGACCTTAAAAAGGGCTCGTTTGCACAAGCAAGGAATATAAAACTATGTAAAGATTCACTAAGAATTAACACTTAAAGAAAGCCATATAGAATCTAGGCTGGGTGTAACAACATATCAAAAGTAGAAAAGTGGCATTAAAAAATTGATCTGTTCTAAATGTTGACTACATATTGAACCACACCAACTAACCTTTTTCATTTCTTGGAAGGTGTTAAGGACATGTCCACCATCCCATGAGTCTAAGGTAGAGGCTGCTGTAGCTGAAATATCAGCAACCAAATTTCGAATTGCATCCAGAGACAAGGATCCCTGAACCAACTTCCTTAGACGGACATGGTAATCTCCTTGATGAAAAAAAAGAGCTGATGGACCGATCAAATGTTCCTTGCTTTTGGGATATGTTGGCTTGAACAAATGAGCTTGAGTCACAAGCACAAACCGAGCTGCCTCAGGGCTAGCCAGCATAACACTAGGGCAACCAAGAATATGGGTCTTGAATATTTCTCCATACCTATATCACCATGTACACCACATTCAATTGCATGCAAACAAAATGTTCAAAAAGAAAACCAACACGCACTGGAGGGGAATAAATGATGAAATCAGAAGGATTCAAAGATGATCATGGGAGATAATTAAGAGTGGACCAAGAAAAGAACCTTTTTTGTTTGGAAGCAAAGAACACATTTGGATCTTGAGAGTAGAGTTGAAGAGTCTCTCCTATGTAAGGCCATCCCAACGAACCTGGTGGGAGCTTAAATCCCGTGTAGGGTTCTTTGTTGTTTCTTTTCTTAATGATATAAGCCACTACACCTACAAGAAAGATGAGAACGTAAGCAAGAATCCCTCCCATCTCTATCTCTGTCTCTCTGTGTCTCTCTCCCTCACCTGAGAGCAGGTTTTAACAGCAGTATCACACAAGGTATTAGAATTGGTTGTTCTAGTCATGGGGAGAGCGGGAGAGGAAGTCGATTTATAGATGTCCAAAAGAATAAAAGACAAAACATCTAATGTGACCTCTCTAGTTATATATGGTATTAATTTAATAGGAAACAAATCCGGACAACTTTTTATCACTCGGGCGAATTTTACCATGGAGGATATGTTCACACTCAAGCCTATCCAGATGTTCTTCAACTTCTTGCTAAGGCCTGCTCTTTATTGTAGGTCCAAGAATTCACCATCCATTGTCCATCACTCCTGCTTAGCGTGTTCATATAATCTTCAAAGTGATCACACAGAATCACTAATCCCTTTTACTTTCCTATTCTTATCGATCCCCCAGGTCTAGAGTGAAGAATTGCTTCACCAATATCTAGGGGCTTTTTCGTCACCCATGGAGTCATGTGGGGACAGGGGCCATTTACTGTTTACGTTCTTGCTCTATCTAGTTGTCTACCATATTTATGGACTGCACTTAACAGATTGAATTTGGCTTTTATGGTAACGAAGCTTTTTGGTGTTGGTGTGGTGGCAAGGGATAGTACTTGGTAGAAATTCTAGATTCGGGGGAGAAAGCTCTGTATCACAGAAGAATAAAAAAGCATTGATGATCATGTTCCTATATATGCTTCTCATTTAATTCAATTTGCATATTGGTCTTTAAAATACAACCATACCGTTGTATATCTATCATGTGTCCTGTAATATAGAGCGAACATAGAAGAGACAAAACTTGACTTGCTAAACAGATAAAACAAAAACATAAAATAAACTCGTCCTTGAGATAATTTTAAAGTAAATCTTTGTCATTTTAAAATATTAAAAAAATAGAAAGAACAAATATAAAAAACACAAAACTTGTTTTGTTAAATAGGTAAAGATAAGAACATAAAATATATGCTCTTTGTTCCAATCATCACATAATAATAATCAAACTCCACAAAATCATGGTTAAAATTTACGTGCTTAAAATTCCCAACAAACCCTGTTCAAGTTTTTTTTTTCTCTTGGAGGGAAGCTCTGTTTTATGCTTTTTTTTTTAATGCTTTCTCTGATTTTACTACAAGTCGATGGACATAAAAAACACTGATCAAAGATTGCCAAAAGTCATTCCAAAGTCGTCATAACGTGGAATCCAAATCAAATAGATCAATGAAGATACTCCTATACAAAAGTTGATCGATTTTCAACTCTTTTATTTGGTAGTTTGGGCAGGTAATCTCACGTGATGCCACCGTCCTATTTAATCAATCCAAGAAACAACTACTAGTGTCTTCTTCTTGACTTTCATGGCCTTCTTACAACTTATGGTGGTGCTGTTTTTTTTGTTTTTTTTTTTTGGAGAGCTTAATAATAATGTTAAACATGTCACAGAACAACATCAATTAACCGTAGTCGTGTTTGCTTTATCCTCGACATTTATGGTGTTACATTCGACTTCTACAAAAGATGGAACACACAAGCACACTAGAAGACATTCCCTTCGGACCACGCACCACGACTACCTAGTTCTTCCATATATATGGTTCAGAACTGGCCGTACGTACCAGTCCTCATTAATTTGCCGAACATTGAAGCACTGCCTCATTAGCGGCATGATTTATACGAGTCTTCATTTGACTGTTAGGGTTGATAGCAATGGGATTAAAGGATGAGTGCATTTCGTTTTGCTTCCGCTGCAGGGTAAAGAAAGAAACAAAAAATGAAGTGACGGTGTATCACGGGAGTTCACATATCTCTCGATAAAATAGACAAATACCGGAAAAAAGAAAAGGATAAAAACGTGTAAGATATAGAAATATAAAATAAATTTATTTTTAAAATATTTTTAAATAAATCTTTTTTTTTTCAAAATAAAAATTACCAGGGGATATCTATCTATTATATTTAAACTGAAAAAATAGAGTTTAGAGTTTAAAAATATGAATATTCGGTTTGAATTTCACGATTTTATTAGGAGAGATCGATGGGGGTAATGGTGGAGATCCGGGATCTTGCAGGGCCAGCTCGTGCGAGGAGATTTTTTTTCCAGCCCTCCTTAACAATATTTATAATTTTAGTCTAGAAAATAAATAAAAATTGAAAATTTACCCCCTTTAATTTCGTTTTCTTAGCTCCGCTCCTAGATATGGAGTCTTAGACCTACAATTTCTAGTTACATGTGAGCATATATCTTAATTTCCAGTTGAGTTAAAGTATGGAGAGTGGTTTTAGAGATTTAAAATTTTAAAATAGCATCTAAACACTAACAATTTTTTTTTAATGAAAATCTTCATTCCTTGATCAAAATATTTTTGGACAAATTAAATAGATGATTGTATTTGTGAAATATTACTGTGATGTTGTTGAATTGTCAATGGAGTTTTGGAAGAAAAATCATGTAAAAAATAGAAAGATGATGAATCAGTGAAAGCAGTAATTAAATTAAGATGAGCAAGAATTGTATTTCGTGGCACACGCATGCTACAGTGCAAGATTAGTGCTGGACCTCGTGCATCATGCAATCAAGGATTTAATTTATAAACACTCTTAATAATTGTGATTAATTATCTGATTACCTTTTGGTTGATTGAGAAATTCTAGTAAATACTACTCAATCACATGTCACTTCAATCCCAGTCTCGACTCTAGAGCAACGTGGTAAGATGTACACCACGAGCCCAAATTCATATATGGAAGTGGATTGAGGATTATTTAAAAAAAAACAAATAATACAATTGAAAATTTTTGGAAAAATAATATATATTTTTTTATTTTATTTTATAACCCGAGACATTCAGGTCAGTTTACATATACTATAACTAATTATACAATAAAAAATAACATATTTTTGCGTCTCCACTACTAGTTGTACAATAAAAAAAATTAAAAAGATTGCGTATTTTAAGAATTAATTTTAAAAAATATTTTATCTACAAATTAACAACTCATTCTTATGATAAAAAAACCATATAAGAATAAGAATGAGTTGTTAATTAATTGGAGATACAAATATATATAAAAAATAATTATTATTTTAAATTAATTAAGTAATTTGTCATTGAATATGTAGGAAACTCTACTCGAGTGGTGCAATTTAAAATAAAAAATTTAATCAAATTGATTTTTTTTTATTAATTTTAAACCAAATTGAAGAAGAACTTGGTTTGGTTTTATATTTTTAGAATTCATATAAGAACAATTTAATTCATAAATATTCTAGTTGGGTTATTTTTTACAAACTTTGATTTAATGAACTTTAGTTTATATATAATAAGTTTTATTGTTTTTTTTTTTTTGGTTTCTGTAATCAAAACTAAGTGAACTGATTTTTTTAATTTTATTTCTCTCACCTAATATATATAAACCATTAGATTTAAATTTAAAATGAGAATATATTAAAACATGTCCATTCATGCATTTTTAAATTTCAAACTCCACTTTTATTTATTAAGTTTGTTTTTCATAAAACACTTTTTAAAAATAATAATAATCAATCCTTGCTGTTAACCTGCAAACTTAATTACATCATTAGTTAAAAATCTTCAACTATAAGATCTTAATTACAAAAATATAACATTTGACATAAAGTGATCAAACTCGCAATATATCATATAATTAATATTATTGTCATTGCCATTATCATAATTTTGTTTCGAGGCTGAGATTACCAGAATGCGGGAAAAGAGTCGTGCCGGACTAGATAGATAGACATTGATGACTCGCTGAAAGCACTGAAGAAGCTGTATTTCGTGACACACGCGCGCATGCACTAAAGTCAAAGATTAATTTTTGGATGCCTGCATCATGCGAGCAAGGATTGAATTTCTGTTTACCCCAATGTAGACACCAATCCCTAATTATTAAGTGTGTTCGCCATTACTTAGAGCCCTCATTATTCTAATTTAATTTTTATTTCATCTTGTGGTGTTTATTTTTTTTTGTTCGAGAGCTTCATGAAAATGTGTCTTGGGTCTAACAAAATGATCGAAAGATCTCCCTTTATATGCCAGTTTTTCCGTGACCTAACTATCCAATTTCTTTCTTTAAACAAGCTTACATCCGCGGTGGGGCAGGACTTGCTTGATCCTATCGGCAATGATCCTTACCTGAAAACGCGCTCTAACGGCTTCTTCATCAAACGTGCCCTAATTTGGACTCTTAACTTAAAGGCTTGGGATCCTTTCCTCACATCGGTCGGGGCTCTCTTAACTTAAAGGCTGTGAGCCGGATTATTCTTTCTATTATTCCCCTCTCCTGTAGGTTGGTTGAGTGAATACAAATAAAATTATAATGAATATTTAGATTTTATATTATTCAAGTTTATTTTTATATATTTCAATTTTATACAATTTTATTTTTTAATTATTTTTTTTATTATTCAATACAATTTTATATTAATTATTCTATACAATTTTATTTTTAAAAATATTTTTTTATTATCACGGACGGAGTTACTAACGAAATCAATTCATTTGTATTTTTTAGAGAGTTGGAAAAAATTTACTACATGTGCTACTATAACCAATGAAATTAGTTTGTTGGTGATTTATCGATGAGAATATCAACAAATATAAACCATTTGTATGTTTTAAAGAATTGAAAAAAAAATTATTACACAGGCTACTATCACCTACATAATTATATTGCCAAAATTATTCCATCAGGTAAATCTTTTTAATCAAAAAAAATTAAGTCTCATATTTTACCGGATTCATAAATACTTAAACCTAATACATAACTAAACTCAAGAGAATGAGATTAAACATCTTACCAAACCCTCTTTTCATGTATCTTCATTTTTGTTTTTGCTTTTATGCTAGGTTTTCTCTCTCTCGGTTTCTTTAGCCATGGGTTTTAAGAGGAAATTTTTTTTTGGATATGAAACACACTTATATATTCATCATTAGTTAACATTTAATTTAATGGATATATATGTAATTTATCCTTTTTTTTTTAAGTTTAGGTATGTTTTGCAGTGTTAGGTAAATCGATATTTTAAAAAGAATTAAGCAAATTTATCATATCTATGTTCATTTGTCTATTTAATTTTTGTTCCAATCTACATCTTTCTTGGTCATATTTATTTAATATTTTGATTTCTGTTTGTATTATATTAATAATGTGTTGGAATATATAAAAAAAAGGGAACGATGTAGGGGGGAATAATACCAGAAATTGTGCACTATGATAAATAATTTTGATGACTTTCAAGAACTAAAAAAAATAAAGTACCACACCTTTTTGTTTTATATATTTTTTTAATGGCCGGTTAAATTGTTGTAGTTTTTATTTTTTAAAATATTTTTAAAATTATTTTTTATATAAAAAAATATCAAATTAATATTTTTTAAATATTCTAATATACTAATAAAAAAATATTATTTTAATATATTTTTAATTAAAAAATATAATATACCGTATTACTTAAAACATGTTTGTTTTTTAATTTTAAAAGTATTTTTAAAAAAATTATTTTTTTTATTTTAAATTAATATTTTTTGGTATTTTTAGATTATTTTAATAAATTTATGTTAAAATTTTTTGAAAATAAAAATATTATTTTAATATATTTATAAATAAAAATCATTTTAAATCAATCAACGTTTTTATTAAATAAACAGAGACTTTTCTTCTCATGTGACGTATATGCCACCTAAATCTATAATAGGATGTGGGTAATACGTGTCCATCCTTGTAAGGTCACTTCACAATTTCAACTGAAAGTTAAAATTAACTTTAATCAGAATGCTTTTACTTTACTAGATTGATAATACATTGATAATTAAGTAGATTTGCTTTCCACGTTACTACTCAGAACTCAAATCCCAAGAGATTATAAATATAGCAATTTCTTTTATTATAAAGTCTGATCATGATTTTCATAAAACCCTCCTAGAAAATAATTTATCTCAATATATAATATATAAAAGTAAGTTAGAGAGTACTAACTTAAAAAATAAATAAGAAAAAGTCTTAACCCACTAGAATGTGCCTTCCAAACACTGACACAAAGTAAAAATTATACTCGTTATAAATATAATTTTAATTGTTTTTTAAAATATTTTTTATGTTGAAATATATAAAAATAATATATTTTTTTTTATTTTAAAAAATTATTTTTAAGATTAGTATATCAAAACGATCCAAAATATATATATAAAATTTTAATTTTTAAAAAAATAAAAAAATAATTTTTTATAAAACATGATTTATACAAGTTCTCATACAATGCCTAATGATTTGAGATGAGTTGGTCTATGTACCCTTAATTTGTATTTTTTTTGTTTAAAAACAATGCTAGTTGATATTTGTTTTGCTTTGAAATTAGATAAATAAGAAGCACACATCACTTAATATAAATTAAATATGTTCTTTAGAATATCTATAGTATGCTATAATACTTAATTATTGGTTATTTTATATCTCCAAAATTTAACCAGTTAGTTACTATTTAATTTTATTAAATTATTGGATTAAATTTTTATTATAACAGAAAAAATAAAAAGAAGAAAGGGAAGATGACGGAGGAACAAATTATCAAACTCATGCTTGTTTTTTTTTTTAATAGTTATCAAATTCAATTATTTAATTTAATAAATTATCATAGTGAAAAAAATATTGACATTAAATAAAAGAAAAATAAAATCCAATTATATTAGTGTGTTTGGTATTGAGGTAGCTTTCGTGGTTGTGGTTTGAAAAAAATTGTTTTATAAAAAATACCTTTAATTGAGGTTGGTTTGAAAAAATAGGTGTTTGGTTAAAACTGTGGTTGAAATTGAGGTCGAAGAAAAAGTAATTTAATGTGTTTGGTTAAGAATGCTTTTAAAGTTGAGGTTATAAAATAATTTTAAGAAATATATATTAATATTGATGGTTTTAAATTTAAATATTGTAGATTTAATTACTCATATTACATCATGGAATAAATAATACTTTATATAAAATATTTTTTTATTATTCTATTAAATTATGTATAATTCCATTACGTACAAAATTCATCCGATAAAAACTATAATTTTCTTAATTTTTTGAGTGTGTAATAAAATTAAATAAAATATCATCAGATATAAAATTGATATTATAGTGCGAGTGAATTTAATTTACTCTATACTACTTTTTCGAGAAAAAAATATTATTCACATCACAATACGAATGAATTTAATTCACTCTAAACTAGTTTATTCAAAAAAAAAATTAATAAAATTAACACACTGCAAAAAAAAAAAAAAAACTAGACGAACAGTGCAAGTGATTGCACTGTTCAAATGAACAGTGCAATTAGCTGTATGGTGTGTGCAAAGCATGAAGTTTTCGTTTTTCATTAACTGTGTTTTTGATATAAAATTTACGTGGGATACATGTACAATTAGCTGTATGGTGTGTGCAAAGCATGAAGTTTTCGTTTTTCATTAACTGTGTTTTTGATACAAAATTTACGTGGGATACATGTACAGTAATCATTTTATTTCATTACCAATTGATTGTAAATTACGTTTTAATTAAAATATAGTCACATCCGTAGAGCTAAACGGACTTCAAGTATGGATGAAACAGTAAAAAAAACCTATTTTTGGTGAAAATCATTTTAATTTGTGATGAAAATCTATTTTTAAGAATCTAATAGAATCCCCCCTTTTCCTTTTGTGAAAATGGCATCCAGCTCAAACGTCGGAAATCTTAAGATATCCGACCTATCACTGTATCACATCTGATTTGATACCTATCTGGTCCCACCTTCTCATGTGGGCTCCACAACATCTAGTACGGACTAATAGGTGCATACGTGGAAGTCTCTGGAGCATGGAACCTCAATCTTCTTGGGTGCACTCAATCTCAAAGGCATATACTACAGTCACTGTTCCTCGACACCATCAAGGCTAGCTGGACCTTGACACCTGTCACGATCTTGGTGATCCTTTTCGAGAAACTTCCGTTTCGATATTGCTTCCTTCTCAATAGAATTTATTTTTATGCCTTCTTATTGGTTAAACGTCGGCGTGGGGCTGTTCGTTCATGTGTGCATTTGTATTTTTTTTTTTTTTTAACGAATAAATATTTGAAAGTTTTGTTTTTCATAAGCCCTTTTTTTTTCCTCAGTGAAAACTCCTAGGCGGTGTTTGTTTAATGTATCGTGTTTGTTTAATGTTTTTGAGATAGAAAATTCAAAAATACTATGGAAAAATAAATGTGTTTTGTTATAGGTATTGGGATAAAAACAAAAATAAATTTGTTTTTATAACCATTTTAAAATGAATTTTTAAATTTTTACATTAAAAAAGTATCCATTTATTCCCCCTATCACCATTTCTTCTATTTTAAGATAATTCTCAAACATTGTCATATATATAGCTAGAGTCTTGTAATCAAATCATTATAGTTTGCTATGATGTGTTTTTCTTTGTTGTCTTTATATTTTTTTTAATTACACTGTAATAATAGGTCCAAATTAATTGCTAATTAAAGCAAATTTACTGAGGAAAAAGGACAAGATTTAAAAACAAAGAATTAAAGTGAAGAAATCAACAAAAAAAAGAAGATTGTTTCAAATTTAGGATAAAAAATTTAATTTGATCATCAAACTTTTTAACTTATAAACTTGTAATCCCTTCTAAATTTTTAAAAAATCAATTTTCTTCTCAAATTTTATTTTTTGATTTTTGGTTAGAGAGAGAATAGAAAGTTGCTGGATTTTAATCATAAAAAAAAAAGTTTTGGTCGACTAGGTCACTCGTAGGGCCTTTTTATTGCTAAATTTTTTCCTTTCCCTTATTTTCTTTGGTTTTTTCTTTATATCACAAAAAAATTTACTAGAGTTTTTTACTCTTAGCTTTTGACATAATTTTAAAATATTATTATAAATATTTATTTGGATTTTAATAAAAAAAATTTCCAATTATTATGTATCTAATCTAAAAAAACAACATTAATAATAAATTTTTCATGAAAATTCAATTGAAATTGGTTTTTAAATAGATTCTAAACTTGATTTTATCACATTTATGATTTTTCAGCTTTTAATCACACAAAATATAAGCATACTATTTTTACATTTTTTATTAACTTTCTTTTAACAATCATATATATATATATATATATATATATATGAAAAATAATCAAAACAACTATATTTTCAATAGTTATAACAATGCCAAATAATTTCTTGGACTAGGTAATATGTAATTAATAAAACCCTCAACCCCATTACAATAACCAACCACATGTATTCTTTCAAGTGAAACTCGATATATTAAAGAATGATCATCCATTATTTATATATATCAAATTAACACATATATAATATTGATTATAACATGTATTAATTAATTACGTGAACTAAATAAATCAGAAATATTGGTTTAACTCAAACTTATTAAATCTACTTTAATAATACTTTTAATTTATTATCAATTTTTCAAAAAAAATTAAATTCTCTCATATTTACTGAAATTTGAAACTCAACAACAAAATTGACAAAATATAAAACAAGTAATTACATAAATAAACTGCATATACTGCATCAAAATGCTATAAAAATTAACATTTAAAAATTAAAACAAACTAAATATTGAAGTGGTTGGATTTATGGTGATGAGAAATTGATTTGTCGTTAAATATTGAGAGGAGGTTTTACTGTTATTTGTGGAAAAAATAGAAGTGGGAGAGTTGCTGCCCAAATCATAACTTAAATATTACTATAGGATATATCAATGGATATCAACGACATATTTATTTTATCAAAAATACTTTTTATAAACATGACACATTATTTTTTACTTGTTTTTTATTTTTTTTATAACTGTAATTCAATCTGGACAAAAAATTTTCACCATTTTATACTGAGAAAAACAACAAAGAACTATTCCATGAGTAAATTTGACTACAGTTTATCAACAGAATCTTTTCCATAAATAT
This sequence comes from Populus alba x Populus glandulosa, assembly GCA_033617975.1. Classification (NCBI taxonomy): domain Eukaryota; kingdom Viridiplantae; phylum Streptophyta; class Magnoliopsida; order Malpighiales; family Salicaceae; genus Populus; species Populus alba x Populus glandulosa. The sequence goes on along the minus strand of CM066156.1, from coordinate 1,755,392 downwards.
TTTCATTTATATTTGCCAATTTTCCCATTCTTCGATAGGATATTCATGGGTGGGTTCCAAGACATTTATATGGAAAACTATGAATTTGTTTTGCGTGCTCACATGGCTGCTTTAGAGGTAGCGAACAACCAAGTACTGGCCTCAGCAGGCGTGGACCAATTGAACTAAGGCACGATATATAGGAATGGTCGTGTCAAAATATAAGCATCAGGACATGGTACCGAAACAACTCCACTAGGAGACAGGTTTCATTGTCACAACCATGAAACCAGGGTTCAATACTGAGATTATGTCCGTGCCTGCAAGTTTTTTTTTACCAGATTCTCTCTCTTTTGTTCTGCGTTTCTCTGTCTTCTGAATTAACTCACGGGCTTAATTAAAACTTCAAAGTTTATAACCAAAAAATAGCAAGACACATTGCACCACCCATAGCACGCACCCACCCAGAGAGAGAGAGAGAGAGAGAGAGAGAGAGAGAGGATTCTCTACCAATGGAGTCACAGCACGTAAAGTTGCCACCAGCAAAGGACTATAATGCCACAATTATTCGAACTTAAGTTCTTTGACGAGTTGGTGATTTACCGCTGGGCCAACCCTTTGTTGAAAGAGAAAAAATACTTGGCTTTCGGTGATGAACAAAAATAAGATCGTATATACGCTCTATATGCGTTTTGAATGAGTAATCATGATCAACTGGAATAAATTAGAGTAAAATGCATTAATTATCTTACAGAAATTAGATTTAATTAAAGCCGTAACTATTGATGCACTCGTGCCACGGTAATACTTAACATGGTCACCACCTTTTTATTAATGCTTAAAAAAACACTTGACATTATTGGGATTCTGTCTAGCTAGGGGTGTCCGGCAAATCCCAATTGCAAGCACGATGAAATCAAATAATATTGTGACGAATCGCATGCTCGATACATGCATCTATATGGTGGTCTATGCCCACATAATTCCTGCACTCATGTCTTCTCCACACGCAACACTAGACTAGAAAACTTTCTATCGGATCGTTAACGATGCTGAGATTGGCTTGCTCTTTTCTGGCCACCGTACTCTGCCTTCAACGTGAACAATCATGCATGGGAGGAATGTAGTATGCACGGCGAGCTCTGGCCACTCTCTACGTGTCAATGTTTGCATGTCAGGGTGTCACTTTTCCTACGTACAGTGTTGCCACACGTGCTTGATATTGATTCCATTTTCTAGTTCTATCCCTGACAAGCATATCTCTCCCTAGATATTGGCTACTTCAAAAATATGACGGTGGGCAGGTGTCGTCTTCTTACATGCCCTGATATTGCACGAGAATCGACTAATATGTAAAAAGGCATTTGCATTTGCCTATGACATTACATGAGTGCCTTATTTTTCTTATTAAAAGTTATGTAGAACCTTTTTTAAAATATATATAGACACACATTTGCATTTTAAAACCCTAGCGTTTGGAAAGCACCTCATATTGAGTAATATGTAAGTTGGTGAACAATTTACATGGTTAAAAGTAATTCTATAGGGATATAAATTTAAAAAATAATAATATACGGACTAGTTTTAAAAGATACAATGATAAAAAGAACTTCTCATTTTAAAAATAATTCCAAGGACCAAAAAATTACAAATGAGAGCTTATTTATAAGAAAAATAAATATAAGGAAGAAAAAAATACTTATTATAAAATTTCACTATTGAAAAAAAAAATACATGATCAATCATTTCATTTATATTATTTAGTATATTGCCTTTCATGATATTCAGTACCCGAACCACGTACACTTAAATGGATAATGATCATGGACAAATAACTCTGCACCTACGCGCTCCTCCTCGAACTATCTTACAGGGCATTGCCTCGTGCTGCTGTGTTATGGTCATCGTCGACAAATAACTCTGCACCTACTCACTCCATCTGCAGATGTAGGTGCCAATACTTTCTACAAGAAAAATAATTTTATGTGTCAAATCATAGCGAAGTGTCGTCTTTATTCAAGTCTCAGATTCATGATTGAATTTACAAATTCTGTTGAAGTTCATATATACATACATATATATATATATATGTATGTATGTATGTATATCGTAATTAGGACAATGTTTTTTTTGCATTTTGTAGTGATCCCACTGTTAACGGGCTAACACAGTCTTCATTATTTGTACTTGGTCGGTCCCAAACCCTCAAGACGACTTAACAACACTTAGTTTGCTGTCGTCTTTATTACATTCTATGTAATTTCACTTGATGGTTTTTCTTTACATGATTTCAAGTAAATATAACTTCAGCTAAATTTAACTTATTTTTTATAATTCAATCATGCAAACAAAAACATTTTACATATTTTTCCAGTAAAAACAATAAAGGAATGACTTGGAGTCATTTTAGCTGTTAGCTTTCCCCCTTCCTTGTTTATTCCTTTCTAGTACTTTATTTTTGTTCTTTTTCTACGCTAATTATTTATTAAAAAACCATCTCAATTTAAAAATTTAAATTATTAATTAAAATTTTAAAATATAATTTATATTATTTTTTAAAACAGTTTCTTAAGTAAAAGTCATTTAGATTTAAAGCTTATATAAATTCTTACCATCTTGTGCTATTAATTAGAAAAAAAATAAGATTTAAACTCGTGATTGTTTGGTTATTAAAATTTTAATACCGTATAAAAAAACTATTTTAATCTAAAAGCTTAATCAGTATGAGTAAATTTTTTTTATAATTTAAATTTCTAGATTTAATTTTTTTCTCAACAAGGGTACAAAAAAATAGAGATAACCAAGGATCTTAATTACATGGATAACTAGCAAAGAGAAAGAAAGAAAAAATAGTTATATAATCAAAGTCAAAATATTTTTAAGCGAGACATCCTCTCGGCTGCCTCCATCGACCATTTCTTGTTGTCTTTAATTTGTTCTTGCGTGTAAGAAGTTCATCAAGTCTCGGTCGTCATTTGAATAGAGCAGAGAGTCTGGTGGATTTGATATTTCCATGTGAAGGGGTTGGGAGGGTTAATCCAAATGGTTCACTTAAAGCTTCCACTGGCTATGTAGCAGCTGGTGACATCATATTTGTGATTCTATAGGGTGTGGTTAGGTGGTTTATCCTTCGATATTGGTTATATTTTGTTTTATGTACTTAATTGTGGGGCACCTGTGTAGGTTTGGATAGAGGGGTACCGGAATGTGGTGATGGAAGCTGGCAGCATCTTCGTTACTAGATGAGTCTCCTTCTAGAAAATCAAGAAAAAAATAAAATAAAATTAGGATTTCTTAAATTTTAAAGTTCAATCAAGATAAGTTTATATATATATATATATATATATATATATTAAAATTCAATAATTCTTGAAACTGTTATGAAAATAACTTACAAACAGTTTAAATAAGTGCGAAGCTTGTTAAAACTAAACTAAATTAAAATTTTAAAACATGATTAAAAAAAGGAAAAAAAAAATCCTAAACAACAACTTTTAAACTAAATCTTAATATGAAAATGATCTCAAGATCATAGCGAGCTATAAAATTCCAGCTTTATCTCAGCAGTGAATTAAAAACTACGTTAGTTTTTGTTTGAAAAACAAAAAAAGTTTGTTTTTATTTTATTTTTAAAATTGAACTTGTCAATGTGTTGATCTGGCATCAGATCTTATGCGCATCTTGGATGATATCAGAGGGATCTCCATCCCTTCTTTTGATAAAAAAAAAATAAAAAATTAATGAGAAAACACTAGAAAAAATGACATGAGGGAATGATCACATGAAACCCAAACCTAGCTAAAACCTAAACTGTAGATGATTTGGACGCCCTATTGATACACGGTATCTTTGAAAGGTCAAGAAACTCACTTCCTTTCCATATATCTTTGAATGTTTCCTGATTTAGATTTATTTGCACTTATTTGCTTCTAGCTGGATTCGATTTGTCTGCTGAAGAGGCACAAGCTTTCCTTTCTTGATGGTTAAGTGGACACTTCATGTTAGAAAGGAACAAAGCATGCGAAATCAGCACCTTGCCCTGATCTTTAATTAACAATCTGTATATATAGGAATATGGTTGCATGTGAGAGGGAGCGTTGGCTCCTATCTTCTACTCTATGTCAGGGTCTGCACGGGCGCTTGGGCAGGTATATTTTCACCTCTGTTAATCGGTGGTCCGACCAATGTATGGCTACATACCCTAATTAACATCTTTGTCGATTCCTAAGTTTAAAAAGACTTGCACAGAATAAACTCAATAAAGTAAAGAATCGAAAGAAAGAAGATCCACTGTATTCTTTTTTACCTGATCGTACAGAATTAATTCTAGGAATTACCCTTTCCGAGTTCCTATAGGGTATCTTTGTATCTAGCATATGCAAGTCGGCAACACTATCTCCAGCCCACTTTCTTTTTTGGTTTTATCTGAGGTATCTTGAGACCACTTTAACAGAACATGTACACAAGCATCGATCCTGCGTAGGTTAAACGTTCTTGGACTATCTAGTGTGTTCTAATTGAAACTCTAATCCTAACGAATATGTAGGAAAAAGAAAAGAAAGGAGGAGGAGGAAGCAATGCAAACATGTTCCTGTATTGTCGCGTGTTTTCTTATGAGAGTCATTTCTTGTCTTTATCGTTTATTCATTTGTTATTTTTTTCTTATGTTGTCTATAATGGTGAAGAATTATTAACTTTTAGTAGTTATTGTAGGGTTGAATTCCTTGTATTCTCTCTTAAATATAGATTGAGTTTATGATCCAAATCCATTTTTTCTTTCAGAATATCATGGCATGTTGAAATCTCGCACTGAAACGATAATATTATTGTATTCAAGATTTGTTTTTGCCAAGGGAAAACACATCTCGGCCAACTCCTCATAAACTACACGATAGAAAGGAGTGAAAAAGATGGGAAAAAGTCGAGCTATTGGCTTCTTTAATTTTTGTAACATACGGCAGATAATAACTCGATTTGACCGGTGGGAGAAAAAGGGAGATACTCTATAGCTGTTCATCATTCTCATGGTATAACAAAATAAAAAAAATTGTGGTCGAGGAGAACCTTTGATTAATATCGGCATCTAATCATCGGCGTTCACCCAATGAGACGGTCGATATGGAGGGCCTACCATGAACTTCCAGGATGCCACATCACAACTACCATGATTAATATCGGTATCCCCGAAAGTGAATGAATTATTGGCCAGTGTGGAATGTGGATATCACAAGGTAAATGGGAATCTAACAACATTTTATCATCATCATCATACTGGGATGGTCAAGATCATGACAGCTCTCACCGGTTCCACTACCACCTCCATCAATTACTTGGTACATGCATGGTCAATGTGGGCTCATCATCACCAAATCATTATTCTTTTCGGTGTATTAATCTGATTGCCCGGCCTCCGAATATTGCTATGGCGTTCGGTCTCTTTGATTTGCTCCTGCTTTAAGTGTTGAAACAAGCCATGGGTTCGAGATGTTAGCTAAAGCTCGACACCATTATAGATGATGGGGCAAGAGTAAGGTTGTTTGGTTGCAGGCCCGTGATTGATGACAGTGGTGATGACAACACCTGATGAGATCGTGTTCTCCGAGTACGGAACCCCGTCAAAACATTTGGCCATCATGCACCTCCTTTTCCTCGATATTTCACTCCCGATCCTGACATCTCCTCACAGTGAAATGATATTTATATTTATGGCCTGTCATCCATTACATTACTTCAAAGTCTCTCTCGCAGCCGTTCTTTCACTTCGAGTCCAAGCCCTTTTCACAAAGGAAGGGATCGCTACCTTTCAAGCAAAAGGAATTGAACTGCTCAATATTCTTGTTTGATTTCGATGTTTGTTTCTTCACTCTGCTCATTCATCAAAATCAACCCCCCTTGTTCACATCATGCACGCCGGCGGAATCTGCAAGATTAAAAATCCTCAGCTGAGGCGTGAGAGAGATTGTCTAACAGCGTGTCTCCATTTATACAAGTTACTTAATTTTATCCCCTCTGTTCTTTCCTTGGGTCAAAGCCCAGAAGAACTTCCCCTTAAACCTTTGGGCCTAAGGGTGACCGCTAAAAAATAAAAAAGGGTGGTCGATCGTGCTTAAGGAAGCAATTTAGATGTTAAGAGTTACATTTTGATCATAAGATTTGAAGTTTCTGGTCTCATATTAATCTGGATTAAATATTACCTTATACATCTAAAACATTTGAAAAACATCGTGTCCTTCACTATTTATAAGAAGAATGAAGCGCCTAAGCTTTTCTTCTTCTTTTAATGAGATCCTTCTACAGTATAATTTGATTAAATTACTCATTTCTTCCTTTTCTTTTCAATTCAGCCCCCTATTTCTTTTAATTTCAATTTCATATTTTTTTTAATAATTATCTAGCTTGTTTTTAAATAGACAAATAATCATTTATGACAATCCTTATATGATGTAATTTTAAATTAAAACTAGAAAAGAAGTTATAAGGTTAAAATATTTTATTTTGATCAATTTCATCATCAATTGTTTTTACAATCAGGTTGGTTTTAAAAGACAACTAGATCACGTTCATAAATATTCAAAATTTTCAAACAGTTTAGTTTTACACATGGACTAGATAAATAGTCAAGTAAAATAATATTCAAGGTTACCTATTAAAAAACCGGGTTTAATAACTCCAAATAAGTCTCTACAGCAGAAATAATTTTTGTCAAGATAAAAGATAAAAAAAAAATCTGGATCGGATCAGCAGCCATATGGACTTTAAGGGTGTGTTTGTTTAGTTTTAATTTTTGTGTTTGTGATGTAAAAAATATAATTATGTATTTGATAATACATTAAATTACGTTTTATATCGTGGGGTTCATCAAAAATTTAAGTTTAAAATTCAGTTTTTGTGAAGTAATTTTTATATACATTTTAAACTGAGTTTCGTAAAATTCTGTTTATTTTTATGTTTCAAAAGCATTTTTTTTAAATTTTAAAATTTTTTAATTTTTTCTTTACTTCAAATTAATTTTTTTATATATTTTCAGATTATTTTAATGTGTTGATATCAAAAAATAATTTTTTAAAAATAAAAAAATTATTTTAATACATTTCCAAATAAAAAAAACTTTTAAAAAACAACAGCAACCAAATATCTTATACATATTTTTTCTATATATAAATTTCAATCATAATTTTTACCAAACACATATCTAAATCCAACTAACCACATCTAATCATATATATATATATATATATATATATATATATATATATATATATATATAAAACTACGACTACTGCGACTTTGGAAAAATAAAATGTCCTCCCTCGTTAACAGTACTGGGACTTGGGAATATATATAAAGGTCGTGAAGTCCAAGCCCAATAGGGAAGCAAAATTGGGCTATAATTGTTCATTAAATCTTTATATATACAGACACACAGATGCGAGTAGTTTTCTCGAACCAGCTGCATCAATCAAGATCTATTCCACCACTTCCTAAATTATCTTGAAACAAACTATCTTGAAAAAAAAAAAAAAAACACATACAACAAAAATAGAGAGAAAATATCTCTCATAATTCCTACTTGACAAAAAACCATTATAAAAATAAATTTATTTTATCTCTTTAATCAAATATATTCTTAACATTTAAATCTTTATTTGCAATATTAAAATACCAACCAAACTAACCTAACTTTTTTCCCCGCTGCAAAATGGACAAAATCAGCGTTCTCAGGCACCCAGAAGCAAAAACTCAACCCACTGACTTCAATAACTATCATCATAGCTCAGATACAAACCTTAATTGTTTGCAAAATTAGCTAACTTGTGTCAAACATATCAAATAACTGACATGCAACATATACAACTACCACAAAACATTTAAGAACTTGTAAGCAGATAAAGATGATTAGTAGCCACAGCAAGAGAGTATTCCTCCACCTCCCCTGTCTTCGTAGCATCAGCATCAAATGAGTGCCAGTTGTTGTTTGCTGTAACCGGGTTTAGCACTGCCTCATTGTGTCTCCCTCCCCCCTCAATTCAAAAGGGAAAAAAAATATGCTTATCCAGTCACTTCAAGGGTTAGAAAGTTAGTTACACAAGCCAGCGACTTGCTAATCAGTAGTGCAAGTCATCTATTTTTCTGCAGAAGTACACTCCTCAGTAACCTCTTCTGCCACAGGAGGCTTGCCGTGGGGAACAACCTGTAATAGCATTTAACGGGAGGGCTAAACTGAGACTACAATCCTGCAATTATGTTGTGAGCTAAAGTTCAAATGAAAAGTTGAGGCGCAGATCAATCAAATTTAAGGATTACCTGGTCACTACCTGAAGCATCAGTTTTCAGAGTTTTCATCTTTTTTGAACTCAATGAACTGCTTGCCTTTTCACCTTTGATATCTTCATCAACAAAGTTCTGATCTGACATCTCTACAAGAATGATGAAGATACCAATCAGTTTGATAGCTAAAAAAATGGTGGTTGAAGCATTTACTTGTACTTATATTTTTTTTCCCCTGAAGTTGAAACGTTTATTAGGACGCCTAAGCATGGATAGCCACAAGGACCAACGACCATGCTTGCACCACTGAACAAAACCCTTCAATTTTTCAATAGTGAACATGAATGAACTAAAACAATGTTTTCCACACTTCAGTTCTTGTTTTTCTTATAATTCACCAATTCAAAGCGCAATCGAAACTACTTTCTCAGACTTTCTAGCCCCTAAACTCTATTTCACCCATATAAAGTTCCTTGTTCAAATTCTTTGTAACATCTGCGGTGGTTTCAGAAACGCATACATACTGGGAAAAGTTTTGTTCTGCCAGTCTCTTTATCTTTACATATGGGTATCCTTCAACTCTACAGATAGAGCACCGCATTATTCTGGGCTTGCGTTACATATTTCACTGTACATCCCAGAGTGACGATACTGTCAATTTAAATTTAAAAATACAACAAAAAAGATCAAGGAATCGGCTAACAGAATTCATAGAAAATGTGTAGGAGTTCTCACAGTTTCTTCTCTAATCCTTTATGTTGCAACAATTGTAGATATGGAAAAAAGAAGGAAAAACAGCAAATATAATTAAGAGCACCTGTGTTGCTGTCAGCCAAATCATGATGACATGAAAAAGAGTTGCTTAAATGATAATGTTTTGAACTAATTGCTGGACAGCAGAGCATTGCCTTCTTCCCACTTGATATGGTTGCTCGACTTTGGTTAGCGCATTCTTGAAGAGTAGGAGATGCTACATCTTCTGGTTTTCTTGCAGATGTAAAGTGCTGAATCCACGGACTTGTTAAAAAGCCACGGGACTCCTTCGCTGAGCTTATTTGCGATTCAGGCCTTCGAAAATTGATTTTCTGCCAGTTCCCACGTCGAAGAACCTTAAACTGGAATAAATTTGAAATGAGAGAACAAAACAGCGGAAGAAACACATACGCAATCGCAAGCACACAAAAACAAGAGCAAAAAAGGAAGAACACCAAAGCTTACAGAAGAGATTAGTTTCCAACCTCACCAGAAGGAGTACAGGTGCGACAATTGACTTCCCTAGACAAATTTGGAACTGACCCTTCCTTCCGGGACCGCCAACCAAGAAGATCCATCGAATTGTGCAACTGATTAACAAACGACGCCTCCATGGATTTCAGATAAAGATTATGCTTCTCATCCGTCCATTCTGAAGCCATAGATGCTATCACCGGTGAATCCTGACATGTATAGTTAACATTACGATCAGAATTCTTGAAAAATTATTCATATATACCCATCTTGTTTTAAAAAAAAAAAACAATCTTGAGGTAAGCAAAATCCTCACAAGTCGGCAACACATTATTCCTTCTTAGATTCAACAACAGAACAAGCAACGATAAATTTAATGAAATCAACAGATCATGAAACCTACTTTCTTAAATAGAACAATTTCATTAAAAAACAATCCCAAAAAAGATTTTATTTATTTATTTTTAGGATATCCATGATCAAAAAAATCAAAGACCCCAGACGCAGATATCAGAAAATCACAAATTATAATGGAAAACTATTAAATAACAAAGCAATTATGCTTTAGTGCTTTAGATGTTTGAAAACAAAACAAAAAAAATATCTTGCTTTACAGTTTACAAGCTAAGAAAAAATAAAAAAATGATCATACACCCTTCAAAAGGTAAATCAAAACGGCATCCAACCGTGATTAAAATACATAAAAACAAAATCTGCAACAACATATCCAAAAAGGCTCAGACTCGGGGTCTCAGAAGAGAGTACCTGTTGAGCCAACTCGCCTGACTCGTAACCAGTTAACTCAGACGTTTCGGAACTCGTTCGGCTCTCGCTTCCTCTATAACCATCCATGAACACCATAAAATAATATCTTGACGCTATTAAAGTAATGAATCTTCAGATTCAGAGAACCTAAAAAAATCAGAGAGAGAGAAAAATATAAAAAGGGAAATGTGAAGAAGGAGAAGGGGGAGTTGGGACAAAAGAACGTTACAGTTGTCAACACTTTTACACGTGTCATGGGACCATCACTTGCCATGTCAGTAACGCAGACCATTTATTCGCTAAGGCAGAGGCAGATATTTTTTTGTTCGTTAGAGGATCGAAAATATCTTCCTCTCCTGTCTTTCCATTTGTCTTAGCCTTCAAGATGCCGTTTCGGAATGAAAATAATAATAATTAAAAATTCGAGTTAATTTGTGTTATTACCTTTCTTAAAATCTAGTTCTCAGCTCATCAATTTTTATTTTATCAAAATTATATTATTTTGATTTTATTTTTTAAAAAAATTTAGGTTAATTTTCCTATCCTATTATTAAAATCTTGTTCTTGAATTTCTTTTAAATCAAAACTATATTATTTTCATTTTATTTAAGAATTGTTTTAGGTTAATTCTCCTACTTAATTCTCCTATATTTTTTTTTAACTCCCGCTCCCTGCGCTATTTTTTTAGCATTAGAAGATTGTCCAGCTTTTCTTCCAGGAATTTTTGCGGGTTGAATCCACACGTTGTTGTTTTATGCTCGTTTTTCTATTTACCTGCATGAGATATCGGATTCTTACTCTTTTTTTGCCGCACATAGTTTTATGGGAATTTGACTAAAATCAAGGCTTGGATTAAAAAAAATATTTTGGTTTGGTTTTATTTTTTTTTTAAATTCAGTTTGATTATTATTTTTTTTATTAATAAAAACTGAACTGAATCAATTTATTTTTATATATTTTATATTTATTGCAGATATTAAAAATCTAATCAAGCATATAAGTTGATTTAAGAAATTCATCATCTTTATATACACCAAATAAAAACTTGATCAGAAAAATATCTTATAAAAAAATATTATTATTTTAAAAAATAATTAAACCAGATTCATGATTCATGTATTAATGAAAACCATGAGCTAGACATCTTCTCATTTTTGTGGTCACTCCGATCACGTGTCTACCTTGCTTGGACGGACAGATATAAATTTTCTCCCGGGTCAAATTAAAGAAATCCAAACAAGCTAGCCTCACGTCTCGGATGATTTTTTTTTCCCCGAACCTTTTAAAGGAAATGTGTTTTTAAGAATAATTGGCGAAATCGTAGGTAATTAATTTTCACTTTTTCTTTCACACATGAGAATATCAGTGATCAGGCTACTACGGCGGCGTCTTGGGGTCAAGAATGGGCAGGAGTAGCAGAGCATGAAAATTGAATTAAAAATCGGGAGGCTAATATTATTGATTGGAATTATCCAGTGATAAAAGAGAGGATAATCTTGGAAATATCTCAGCAACACAGTTTATGCAATTTTCAGTGGAAAGGAGAGTGGGGCTATTAATCTTTGAGAAGGAAAATGCTGATTCGAAGCGTGAGGAAGAGGCCCTACGTACAGTTAAAGTTAGGCCATGGTATCTTGGGCATGAATGTATTGTGGGGCAAAGACACGACCAGGCTCCTTGACCAATTTCAACCACAAAAGGAGATAATTTCATGGGAAATCATATGGTGCAGGCAGTTCCATCATCCATGGAATATTGGTGCTTCTTGAATGAAAGGACGCCCCCAAGCATCATACACAAGCAACACACACGTACCCAAGTAATGATGAATGTTTCGTTTTTTTTTTTTTAAAAAAACTATTTTAATTTAATAACTTATAATTTAATTCAACAACTTATCACTTTAAAAAAATAAATATAGTTCATATTATTTTTAATTTATTTTATTAAATAAAAATATTTTAAGTTCAAAATTTACATAATTGATACTATTTTATATTTAGTTTTTATTAAATAAATAAAAAAATCAATAATAGCTTGGTCATCAAAACTCTAATAATATATCAAAAAACTATCTCGTCCAATAACTTAACTATTAAAATAAATTTTAATTTATATTATTTTTTAATATAATATTTTTATCTGAACCGTCAAAGAGCTATATGATTTATTTCTTGGTGATTAAGCTTTGAAACGGTTCCATCAGCGAAGTTTTTTTTTAATAAAAGAAAAGATAGGTTTAGAGCAAAACCTTATCTTAGCCGAGTTCTAGCCAATGAATTAACCAGGTCGGGTTTAATAGCTCAGCTCAAAGGTTGCCGTTTTTACTTGGCCCTGACACGTGTAAGAGAAAATGAAGCACTCAAACAGCTGTATTAGAATTGGATTGAACTATTTACTTGCTCTAAAGTACCAAAACACATTCGTGTAAGCAAAAATCATTGTAGCCGCAGAACACATCTACCCCTCAAGCTGATGGTGTCCTTGTTCCTGTCTTCATACAACTACTCTGCCAATTCAGCCTCGTATAATTCCTCCATTTGTAGATTATTCTCATTGTAAAACTAGGAATACCGACAGCACTTGCAGCAAAGTGTGATAGTTGGATCTCACGTTTCCGGCTTCTGCTCACCTTCTGATATTACAGTCTCTTCAAGTTCAATCTGACCTGGATTAGCCAAAAGAGAGAGACAGCATTAAATTAAGCCAGTTTACCATCACTTGTAAAATAAAGAACTAGCTTAACACAATAAGAACTTAAAACTAAAAGATTTATTTATTTTTTTGTTTTAGATTCGAGTCCTGTGGTGGTTTATATGATGGCTATTGGAGGCTTACATGGTCATTAACTTTATAGCTCGTGGGATTAATCGAGATATACACAAGCTGATACGGACACTCAAGTTAAAAAAAAAAAAAAACTAGCTTAACACTTAATTTTTCTCTCCCTCTGGACAGTCCATCAAGAACAATAGACTCAATCTCGGTCAATTGTTTTAACATAATTTGACGGTAAGATGCATTGTTGATGCCAGGCTAGGCAGTTGTCATGAGGAAATAAAAACAGCTGAATCCATTATAGATATAGCAGCACCTCCAATATATTACTGCAGCGCTACCTTGGGGGTGCAATAACTCTACACTACTACCATATTGAACTTTAATTAAAGGAAAAGGAATCATACCTAATTAACAAGAAAATTAGAGATGCAGCTTTCGAGGACACTAATACCATATTGAACTTTAATTAAAGGAAAAGGAATCATACCTAACAAGGAAATTAGAGATGCAGCTTTCGAGGATTCATTCAATTTCATGTCTGTACCTGAAATCAGCATCCAAAGTCAATGACACTAGCCCTGCTACTCATGCAATGTATGACCAATTCTGTAAACCACACACACCCCTCTTATCTGGTGTTCCCAGGGCGGTAACTAAGGGAGGAGTGAAACCAGAGTGAAAAGCTGGTGTATTTATATATTGCTAATTTGCGGTTTGAGCATAGTCAAATAAAATGAACACCGTTAAGAAAAACAACGCACATACTCAAGCGAACCACTGTGAATCTGCATAAATATATGTGAACAGAGAAAAGCTTTCTACTCTTCATTCGCACTTATAGCTTAAAATCCTGACTAGACAAAGTCACATAAGAAACTCATCATGTATATTTAATTATTGACTCCCAAGTGCACTGCAGAATGACCACTGCCTTCCTTTTTTCCTTCTACAGTTTTTGTAAGGTATTGCAGATTAAGTTCCAAGTGTTCAAAATTCAGCTGGGCCAGAGTCCCTTTACATCGAGTGAAAATTTTGGATAATGCGCTAAAATGGATGAACAAAAGAAGAACGAAAGAAAAACAAAGATATCAAAGAAAAGCCGCCGAACTCCAAAGCGGCTTACCTGAACTTTCCAGTGATTTAAGGACGTCTGATTTCTTATAAGTAAATCCAATAAAATTGGTATCTTTTGATGTCAACATCTGCACAATGGAACAAGAAAAACACACTGAAAAATTAGCATCACAACTAACATAAACCATGGGGAAAAAATTGGATACAGACTAACATATTTATAAGAAGCAAATGATGCACATGTATGGCAAAATTATAGAATTATTTAATGTACATAATCTATAAGGGTAATTATATAGTTGAGCTGCCTAGACAACCCATGGCAATAATGAAACAATTGCTCATACAATTTAACAGTACTATATCCACATTATCATGGTTGAAAAAAACCCTGTTGGCCATTTCGTTTACACTTGTGGATATAACTTGGCTTGTAATGACTTTTCTGCATAAATAAAAAGTTAAAACTTCAAATAATGTTGTTACCTTCCTCCAAGGTCCCACACTTGGTATTGTTGATGGTGGGCCTTCCAACTGCAAAAAAGAAAAGGCTTAGCAAAAATTCTTCATTCAGAGGAACACATAACCACATGTACATAAGAACGCAATTTATATTGAAAAGCAAATATAATGTAACAGACACAAGACAAATGGTCAGGGGTTATGGAGAATGGTTATAGGATCAAGCTTACGCCACCAGCCAAAACTGGAGGAGAAGAACTAAGTTAAGACTAAAGAAAACATGTTCGAACCTGGGAATGAAAGGTGGACGAGTTCTTAGGTAATAGTTGATAAGGGATCCCTCTTTGTGGAGCTAATAGTTGGAAAAGTTCTTAGGTAAGTTGAACGAGTTTCAAATTTGCAAGGACATCTACATCTTATCAGTGGTACAATTTTATCCCAAATGAGATCACAAATTATATGCTGTAATCTTTTTCAATGTACTCACATCAGGAAACTTCTCAAAGTTCTGAGTATCCAAATCTCCAATGACTGTAGGCTTATATGCAGCTTCCAATTCATACAGCAAATCCCACTGAGTGCATCTGAACCATGGATGCGCCTGAAACAATGAAGAATTTAGAACAGAATACTGACCATCTCAAACCCCTCTGTTGCAGTAAAAAGTTATTGATGCAGTATCACAAAGCTCCGAAAGCAACCAGCAATAGCACACAGAAATTTACAAAATTGAGAACAAAATGAGATATGCATGCTTTACAACTAGACAACTTCAAGGTGGCAGATTCACCTCCTCAATTATGTATTAGTGCTTTCACTATCCTGGAAGTTGAAAGAGTTTAACAAGAGAAGATATTTCTGCAACTTTGTCTGATGTGTATGTTAAATGTTGTAATTATTGGGGGAAAAAATACCTTCAATTCTTCAACCCCTCTGGTCCCCAGCCTTGTCTCAACATCGCAGAGCAAGTGGCAAATAAGATCTTCGGCCTCGCTTGATATCTTTGGATCCTCGGGGAATTTGAGACATGTTTTCCAATTGATTATCTGATAAAAACGGATACATCAACGATTTAGCAAAAATGAAGAATTCTAAGAAAATAATGGAGAACCACAACTTAGTGCAACCTTGCGGCATGTGATCCTTGGATCATCAGAGCAGAAGGGAGGATAGCCTATAAGCATCTCATACATGATTGCACCAAGGGACCACCAATCGCACTCCATTCCATATCCCTTCTTCAACAGCACTTCAGGTGCCATATAATCAAGAGTCCCAACAGTTGAATAAGCCTGAAAACAAATGTAAACTGATAATTGGCCACATGCAAAAATTATTGCCTCAGAAGAAAACAGATTGTAAAAGCTTGAACTGCATGCTATATTCATATAAAGTCAAAACCTGACATGCTGCCAAATTGCATCTTACACAAATTACGCAGCTCCAGCAATGAAAAAAATCAAAATATGCTAATGGATATAGATCATACCAATGCACGGCGATTACGTTTCCATTGTTGCAATTTCTCTTTTGGCATCAACCAAGGGGGTCTGTCACTGGCAGAATGCCCTCCAGATTCATTCGCCACTTCCTGGGTAGAAATATCTTCATTTTCTAGTAAATTTGAATACTTATCTAAGGGTTTGCACAAGCCAAAATCGGAAAGCTTTAAATGGCCATTTTTGTCCAGTATCAGGTTATCTGGTTTTATGTCCCTGCATGGAGAACGTTCTCTGAGTAAAGAAAAGGGAAAGCTGAGCAAGACGTTGATTCTCTGAGAAAATTCTAGTGATAGTCTGCTATCAATCTAAAAATCTTCAAAAGCGGTCCTGACCTAACACGAACAATTCATGACAAGCTTATTGCCTGCTGCGACGCCTCAACCAGTGTTATGGCTTCAAATGAAACTTATGATAGGCATCAAATCTACGAGTATATGTCATGCCCTTTACAAGACTGAACCATTTGACTCCCCAAAAGATAAATAAAGAACTTAGACCCATAAAAAACTAATAAGTTGAAGATTAAGCTCAAATGTGCCAATTTGACGGGTCACGGAAATTGGGCAAAAAACATTAGCATTCCAATCTGGACACATACAAGGATCCACTAATTAAATATCCTAAAACTCACTCAATGCCATTAATAACAAAAAGCACACCAATCCAACAGGTAAGTTAATTATGTAAGCCTGTAAGCTCTTTAATTACAATATCGACATACCTGTGAACATAGTTGTGTTGGTGAATTGAGTGTATGGCTAGAATGCTCTCTGCTATGTAAAAACGTGCAACATCTTCAGAAAGAATGTCTTCTCTCATCAACAATGTCATTATGTCTCCACCAGGTAAGTACTCCATAATCAGATACAAGAAATCAGAATCTTGAAAAGAATAGAAAAGTTTTACTATGCATCGACTATCAACCTCCGCAAGCAAGTTCCTCTCAGATCGGACATGCTCAACCTTAAACGCGGGGAAAGTAAAAAAAGAAGAAGAGGAAAAGATCAATACAAGACAGTGAGTATAGTTGACCTCCGAATTCAGACATGTTAAACATGTTTTATACCTATAACATTATTAGAATGGATTGAGGTGTTATTAAAGCTGAAATGGGCATTTGTCAGCAGCAAAAACGAACATTATCTTGATCATCAACATTATCTTAATTACTGTGGTCTCACCTGCCCACGGCTAAGCATCTCTGATTTCTTCAGTTTCTTCATAGCAAAAATCTCCCCGGTATCCTTGGCTCGGCATAGCCTAACCTGGGTTTTTTGAACATATCCATATAAAATCTTCATACTGTTTGCAGTTGCAAATTAAATTACTTTTCATCCAGCACACGAATTAAAATCTCCAGACAAGCCAAGGTCATATTAAATCACTGACAATGGACTTTACACGACAAAAATCCTATTTTCCCCAATTAGGCAAATCTTTTTATTAAAGAATCTTAAACCATACATCAATTCCTAACATATTAATAATTTCTTATTACACTTCGAATTTATAACTAATCATCCTTTGAAAAAAAATGCTGAAATCGAAATCCATTACCTCCCCAAATGCGCCTTTACCAATCACAGTTAACTGCTCAAAATCATCAATTCCAATTTTACGCCTTTGGAGCCTCATAAACTCCGTTTCTCTACGCTCCAAATTCCTAAGCATCTCCTCTTGTTCTTCATTTGAAACCTGAGCTTCTTGTGCTCTCCTTTGAAGAGCTCGTCGCCTAAACAAACAGAAATAACTGTAACACTTTACAAACCTCAAAAAAAAAAAAAAGTATTCATTTGCTTAGCAATTAATCAAATAGTTACTAAAACTCAAAGGATAAATAGAAGCAATTAATTGCTAAAAAATAATATTCTACAAGTAATTAAAACAATAATGAAATCGCACCCTGCATTTATATACGACCACATGCATTAAATTTTGGATCTCTTTAAAAATTCTTGGCAAATCTGAGCAGAGAAAAAGAAAAAGAAAATCAAAGGATTGAATCCACACTCCATACCTCTCCTTACGATCTTGCAATCCTTGCAAGTAATTCTTATAATGATTCTCAATAAACTGTTTTGCTGCAGCAGCTTTTTGTCTGGTAACTGGCGATGAAACGGACACATCAACACCGGAATCGAAGACGCTCCGATCCGGCTTCAAGTGCAAAGCACCTAGCCTCACCGTTCCATCACCACCGTCCATTTTACGAAGCGATTAAGACTAAATCAAAGACTCATAATTGATTTCCTTCAGTGTAACAGTATGGAGGAAAGATCTAGGAGTGTTCGAGAAAATGCATACCAGAGAGAAGAAATTTTCTTATATAACGGAGCGTTGTTATCAACGCCGTGAACTGGAATCTGAGGAGCACCGATTTTTTTAAGATTTTTTAAAGTACTTAGAGAGTAGAAATTAATTAATTGCTCGTTTCCAGCTTTTAGAGAGAGTAGAAATTGTGTAGAGAGAGAAGGACTAGAAGCCTTTTTGGAGCCTCCAAAATGTCGGCGGAGATCTATAAAGAGAAGGAGAAATTAATCTGATTGGTGAGTGGAAGCACGCGCTCCGTGACTGTGTTGGCGTTTAGTTTGATTTTTATTGGGACGCGGTGGTTACGTGCTGCTAAGGAGAGTGGGAACCTGTGATTCGAAAGGTAGAATGATGGGAGTCTCATCACTCAAGGTCATGGTGGTGCGTGCTGGTCAGATTTCGTTGTACAGGCTCTTATGACGGTTGGTCTCATGGAATTAACGTGGTCCTTGGGTGACATCACCTAATAAAACGTGAGGTTTAAGATTTGGATCGTCAATCATGGTTCTTGCTGGATCATAGTTGTCAGAGTGGATCAACGACTGGCACGGAATATTTATTTATTTATTTTTCTGTTTGTATTGCCGGTACACTGGCTGTCTTTTTTTAAAAAAAAATAGAATTTTTTTTTAAAATTAAATATTTTTAATATTTTTTTATTATTTTGATATATTAATATTAAAAAAATAATATTTTAATATATTTATAAATATAAAATATTTTAAAAAATAATCACTATTATAATATCAAATATGCTTCTAGTTTAATGAATTCATTAAAAATTTAGTAAAATAATTTATTTTTTTTACCTAGCTTAACTTAATATCTAATATAATTTAATCTAAGTTAGATTTTTTTTTAATTATTTTTCTTGGGGAACCAAAAAAAGGTATGCATTTTCCATTCCAAGTCTTGATAACTGGCAATCCCTCCAGGGACACTCGAATTCCAATTAAATTTGTTGACTTTGCTAGTTAATTGAAAACAGAGAAATAGTAGCGTGAATTGAACTTATCTCGAGCGGAAATTAAAACCGACCAAAATAAATCCCATGGCTTAATGAGTTAAAAGTCAACTAGCACCTACTATTCCTGTCGTTGCGAAACCACAGATCAAGAAATTTAACAAACATGTGCTCATGTGCTTCAAGCCGGTGTACAATTATTCAAAGCACAATTAGCCAAGTTGCCTCTCTCTCTTATTAATTTCACATGAATTTACTAATCATATTTGGAAGCATATCATACGAAGCACAGGTGAAGGTGTAAGGCATAAATTAGTGAACAGCTAGCAAGCTTTAATAGTTTATGATAATACACAATCACATACTAACAAATTAGCCCATAATAAGCTAGAAAAGACTGGAAAAGTAAAATACCTTTCTACAAGTACATTAAAATATGAGGATATCTTGGAAAAATAAAAGTATTTGATCTCGGAAAAATCAAGATATGACATAAAACTATGAATTATGTATTTATTAAATATGTTTATAATAATAATGCATGTTGATTTCTTATACACAAGTTAAGTATTCAGGATATTCATCCTAATATAATTATAGAATCAAGGAATATTATATTCATTGAAGAAAACACAAGAAAATTGTTCATTTAAAAGAATGAATGACACTGGCATAAACAATTATCATCAATATGAAGATGATGAAGTTGAGCTAAAAATGAATAAAATGAAAAAAAAATAAAACAAAATATTTGGTCATGATTTTCTAACACACTTGTTAGAAGATGAACCTCGAATTTACTGTGAAGCAATGTTATGTTTGAATGCTTCTTATTAGAAAGAGACAATCAATAGTAGAATTGGCTCCATTATGAATAATTATACATGGGGGAGTTGGTGGGTCTATTATGAATAATCATACATGAAAATTAGTGGATATTTTTTTTTATAAGTAAACCATTAGACCGTAAGTGGATCTTTAAAAAAAAAATAAAAGTGGATGAAACTATTAACAAATATAAAAGTAGACTTCTTGTTAAATAATTTAGATAATAAGAATGTGTGGATTATTTTCACACATATTTATTTGTGTCAAAAATAACTACCATATGAGTCATTGTAGATATCAACAAGCTTGAAATGCATGAAATAAATATAAAAACAACTTTATTAAATAGTGACCCGAATGAAAAAGATTTACTTGGAACATACCTAGCGGCTTGTTATTAATGACCAAGAAAGGAAAGTATATAACCTTGTCAAATTATTGTATGGTTCGAAACAAACATTTAAAGAATGACATGAAAAAATTCACAATGTTATGTTATCAAATGAGTTCAGAATCAATAAAGAAGATAAATGTATTTATATAAAAAAGCATAAATAAAGGTTATGCTATTGTATATCTTTATGTAGATGGCATGTTTATTTTGGACAGTAATAATTATATAATCAAGTCTATAAAAAAATATTAATTTATAAGTTTGACATAAAATAGTTAGATATTAAAGGTTTTATGCTCGAAATAAATTTTTTTAGAACATTTGAAAGTTTGGATTATAAGTTTTGATGTTATTTTAATTGTTATCATGCTTTTAACAACCAATTTTTTTGAAGAAAATTTCCAACACTAAGATGCCAGACACATTAAAGCACACGATTTGAGATGATTGTAATCTTAAATGATTCATATCAAGTTCATATGCTCATGTGCTCAAGCCTACAATTATTCGAAGCATAAATGTTCAAGTTATAATAAGAATTAGCCTAGTTGCCTCTCTCTCTCTCTCTCTCATTAATTTTACCTGAATTTATTTATCATATTGTAGAAGCATATCAGACAATGCGCTGTTGAACTTGTGAAGCAGTAATTATATATAGGAGCCAGCTTCAAAAGTTTTGATATTGTAATTTTTGGTGGAGTGCATAGAGAGAGGATAAAAATTAGATTTTTTTAATTCTAAAATTATAGTTCTAACATTATAGAAGAATAAAAAAAATCTTTGATGTTTTATAAGAAAAAAGTCTAAATAATTTGAATAATAAAAAAACACTTCAATTATTCATGCAGAAGTCTTAAAAACCGATTTAACTAAAAACTCCAAAGCTAAGTAGAAAAAAATTAATTAAAATATAAAATTAATTTGGAAAATAATTACAATAAAAAAATAATTTATAAACCTAATTTCAGGATATCCAACGATCAGATGACTAACATAACAAATCTTAATAGGAACTGGGCTTGTAAAATCATCTAACTATTTAGTTTTCTAGCTAGACCTTATATAAAAGTGTAATTATATAACTTTTCTATTGGGCAAAATTTGCGAGCTCTAGACTTGTAGAAGTTTGAACTTGGTCTTTAGTTTTTGGGATGGTGGAATTTTCTCTGGACAAATGAATACTTGCCCATCTCCAAATTCTCCTTTTTGTCAGTGCTTCTTGAATGTAGCTCAGGATCTGCAGATTCCTTCCCATACGCAGAATAGCAACCAGGAAACCGAAGGCTGAGACGCTACCGGATAATATGAATAGCCCGGCGAAAGGCTCCAGATCTAAACTCGAGTTGTCCCTTAATGCATCAGAGGAGCAATTGGGAAAGGAGAGAATCTCTTCCATTTGCCTCATTTCTCCGCTCTCTATAACTTTCAGGATCGCCTCTGACATGTCAAAAACCAGAGGAGAATCCTTTGGAAAAACCTGGAAATGAAAGCCATGGCAGTAAAATGAAGAGCTCTTTATGCAAATCAATGTGGAAACGAGATGAGGAAACAAAGACAGAGAGAACTAACATAGCCAAAACCGCCTAATTGAAAGGTGGATTTTGCTTGTGTGAAGCGCTTGCAGTATTTTCCCAGGAAGACTTTTGCATGTGGCTCAACGAAGAATGCTGCTTTGATGTGTCCAGTTTCAAAGGCTTCTAGGTAATCGTTTCCTGAATAAAACTTCCTTATATTTTCCGGTTTGAAATGCAAAACGTTAGTCAAATATCGCACAACAAAGGAGTTCCTATTGCAACCAACAGGTGCGTTGGTTTTCAGTAGTGTATCAATGTCCAAAACTGATGGTTCTAGCCGTGAGACTGTCATCCTTGAGGAAAGATCAGCCGTGAAGCTTGCCGTGACGATGAGAATCACAAATAACCACGGTGCCACCATTACTCGAGATAAATTGTTTCTAAGCGGTTGCCCTGTATTCGGTAAACAATGAAGAAAATTAAGCCAAACCCTTAATTATATACAAGAACAAGAGCTAGCGACAATTATCATTTGCAAGTTAATCGAATTATACTTACCATGTGCGTAGAATATTACTGTGACGGAAAACCATAACATACCCCCGATTCCTTTGAATTCTGTGTTGCTCCCACGTTCAAGTATCCATACTAGGCATCCTATGAACATATGCATTGCTACCATTAGTAACCATAACTTTTTGGTGAAGGTTTTCAGCATCCATGTTATACTGGACTTGGCTGATTTCGCTGGTACTGTCATGACGAGTCTGGAATCAATATATGGTTGAGAAAATTCTGCGTACCGAAACCTTCCAGGCTCTATTGAAAAATCACCGACAGCAGCATCCAAGCTCTATTTGCATGAGATAACCAATGATTAAAAGTTGTTTATATCATGATAAATTGGAAATAAAAAAAATTGCTTAATTGTGGTCTCATATGAGACTAATGATAGAAGAAAAATAAATAAACCTGACCTTGTCATAAACTCGCTCCACCATCTCGTCGTATGACCCATTGAATGGGACGAACACATACGGCAAGTTATATGGGAGACGCTTTAAAGTTGCTTCAAATACATTAATTGAGAACCCTGTGGCACAAGTTTTGTTATTGGCCTCGTCTAAACTCACCTTCACAAATTCATGAAAAGCGCCCATGGTCGGAACTCCAATCTTCAAAGGTTTATCCGTCCCAGAAATCACCCATCCGCGAGGAACACTGCCCTTTCCACCAGGCCAATAAACCGGCCCCCATTCTTCAAAAGAGCTACTGGAATTCACACCATTATGTTTCTCGAGGCTCTTTAAAAAGCCGAAGTCTGGTGACCAAACTGCAATCTCTCTGTAGCTGTAACCGACAACATTAATGATTTGAAATGAAGGCAATTCCCGCAACACATTATTTTTAAACCTTATTACCCCACTTACACCTCTAAATTTGCTGGATGAAATGCCTTTAGATAAGTCTTTTGAGCTTGTTTTTCCTGGTGAGTTTTTCATGGCTTGAGCAATAGCCCAAGTTGCATCATAAGCACGGAGAGCAAAGATACTTGGATTGCAATATTCTTCTTCTTCTGGATACTCTGATCGATACTTGCTGCGAAATCTAGATCTAAACCGTCTAAAAGGCTTGCTACTGCGTACAAATCCGGTTCTAAAACCAATCACACCTTGCATGTTGTTGACAACTGAAGAATCGAAAGAGTCAAGAAAGCTTGCAATCTCATCGGTGACAATCCACACATAACCTTTCTCCATCATCCCCAACTGCTTTGCTTTCTCAAATAGCAGGACTGCCGTTTCAAAAGAGGATATCATAACTACGAAAACCCTGTTGCTCCTGCTCCTCATATCGACAAGCTCTCGTTCAATGAAGGCTTCTGCGTTTGATAGAGAAGGCATGGAAGGGAAAGTTGAGTGGTGTTCAATGTCTGTGTTGACAGCCTTGAGATTGTCAGATAGGAGAGTTAAAATCCCAGAATAAGCAGAGAAACCATTTTTTGATTCATATATCACTGTAACTTTCCTCCACTTGAACTGGCCTACAATAGCAGCTATGCATTGTATGTGGAAGGTGATATGGTCACTAAATTGAAAGAAGTGTGGTAATTGGTGTGCTATCAATGGCGGGGTTATTGCCGGTGATGTTAAGGATATTATAGGAAGATACTTGATGTTTTTGTCAACCCTGGAGAGAGGTCCTGTTTCCTGAGCTGACATCGTTCCTATGAGCGCCTGCACTTGTTTGCTATCAATGAGCTCAAGTGCTGCAGCAATATGAAAAGAGGCCTGTTATATATATATTTATTCTTAAACTTAAGAAATTTTTCGAAAGCTTATAATTATTGCTCTAAATTATAGAGAATTTTTTTTTAATTGAATTGTGATTGCAATTTATTCTTAAACTTATGAGACATTAAAAAAGTCTTGAAAAATAATGAGATATTTCAAGAGAAAAAGATGTTGGGACCAGAGATATTTAAGGCAGTGTTCAAACAACTTTTGACCTTAAAAAATATTGAATTGATTTTTTATATAATTTTATTATGTTAATATTAAAAATAAAAAATAAAGATATTATTATAATATATTTTTAATTAATAAGTATATTAAAATTATTATTTTTATTTTTAATTAATTTTTTTATGTTTTTATATATATTTTTTGATATACTAATATTAAAAATATTTTTTAAAAAATATTATTTAAATATATTTTCAAATAAAAAATATTTTTAAAAATAATTTTAAACACCTTCTACGGTAAAGAAATGCCACAAGCCAATAACCAGTACGGGTTCTATGAATACCCCTTTTAATTTGTTCCTATGAAGAAATCCATTGCTATATATGACATTGATTCATAGAAAAAAATTGTTCCTCCTAAGATAATTTGCAAGAAGTGAAGTTTTTTTTTTTTTTTTTTTTGTGGCTGTCAATGAACGGAGAAGATAAGCCTTACTGGAAGACGCAGCTCTAGCGGAGTCTCCACGTGAATCTTCAAGTTGCAAAACCAGCTGCTCAGAGCAACTTGATCGAGAAAAGTCTTCAACAGCCATCTCCATTGCAACTTTCTGCTCTTTTCCAACCCGAGACCGATAATCTATAACGCCACCTATATTCCCCATTATGTGGCGGGGCAATGGGCAGTGATCCCCAGCTGCTGGTTCATCGGTGTTAGTCTTTGACACCGCCACTAGCAGCCAAAGCATGCAAAATGAGGGGATCACAAGAGACATTTTCACTTTCGAATATTGAGAAGGCATGTTGAATGAGAATGATTATGCCACAGCAAGGAAATTTATTAGAGAATTTTAGGAGGAAATGTTCAAACGCTTGAGTATCAGAAATTTCTTACGAAACCTCTGTTAACTAGCAGATTATTTCGTTCTACTTATAGTGATTTAACGTTCTTGCTGCAGCCATCTCCTTTTTCTTTAGAGTGACTTCTACGCTGCTACTAGAAAGTCAATCTCACGGTGTTTGACTGATTATAATCAAAGTTAATAAAACCGGGTTCATAATTTGACCTTAGCTTTGGATTATAGGTTGAATATGTTAACCCATAATCTGTCAGTTATTTTCTTTGAATTAAACAAGTTAATGGTGTTGTTTTATTTTAATAAAAAAATAAAATAATATCATTTTAAAAAATCAAACAAGTTAATTGATTGATAATTCGGTCACAATAAATTAACACCCACTTTATTTTTTTGAAAAAAAACCCAACCTCCTCCAAGTTGCCGATTTTTCAAGAGAAAATAAATCCCAGATTTGACAATTTTTGTGGCTTATTTCTTACATCACTTTCAATCCCACTTTTTATGTATTGAAGTTAAAATATACTCAAATGGTTATTATATTTTATATATAGATCAAGTCTCGAATTCCTAAATAAGAGGAGATTGCAAAAGAAAAGTAAACTTGTCAAGCTAACGTCCATGACTGTGTCACTCATCATCTCTAAATATAAATAAAGAAAAGTAAACTTGTCAAGTTAACGTCCATGACTGTGTCACTCATTATCTCTAAATATAAATACAATATGTGCTATTTGTTTTGTATTTTAAAAATATTTTAAAAATTTTAATTTTTTTTATTTGAAATTATTTTGATATATTGATATCAAAAATAATTTTTAAAAAATAAAAAAAATATTATTTTGATATAATTCCAAGAAAAATTTGTTTTGATTTTTAAGAAAGTGTTTTCTTTTTATTTTAGATGGAAAATATTTTTTATAAGTTATGAAAAAAATTAGAAATATCATATTATTTGCTGATTATAACAAATTTGATTCTCAAATTTTTTATTGTTATATATTTTATATTGAATTTTTTTTTAATTTTCTTTTTAAATTTAATTTAATTTGATTTAAAGGACTACGTAAAGAAAATTCAGAGGCTAAGATTAGTTGGAAAACAGAGCTCCAATCTCGCTGCTCATCGTGGAAAATCAAAAAGTTTCTTGTCAATCAAATACCATACAAAATGCCTTGAGCCAAAGGAAGTTGGACTCTCATTAGGGTATTCCCTAATTCATTGCATTATAAAAGCTTTTAAGGATATTAATAAATATTATGTTAGAAAATAATATAAATTATATACTAAAATTTTATTTAATAATTTAAATTATTAAATTAAAATGATTTTTTAATAAATAGAAAGAAAATCCATCTACAAAAGACAGATCTCGCCATACCAGTCGTGAAGTCTTCATCCAACAACATGAATGGTACTATTCCACACTGTTTGAACAACTTCAGCAATTCTCTATCAGTTTTGAATTTACAGAGCAATAACTTGAAAACGATTCAAAAGAAATAATTTTTATTTAATTTTTTTTTCTTTTGGAATAAGCAAATGTATAGTTGCCAAAGCGTTCCTGGTGTGGAAGATGTCAATCCAACGCATCAACTTTTTACTGGGAACAAAATGATCTCAGGTTCAACACGCTTGGGTCGAAGAAGTCTCCTTGGTAGAACATGTTCTGGACAATTGAATACTTGCCCATCTCCAAATTCTTCTTCTTGTGAGTTCTGTTTGAATGTAACTCAAGATGTGCACATTCCTACCCAGACGAAAAATGGCAACGAGGGATCCGAAGGCTGCAATGGTGCCTGACAATATAAATAGACCAGCAAAAGGTTCCAGGCCTAAACTTGAGGTGTCAATTGCGGTAGTTTGAGAGGTGCAATTAGAAGAGGAGAGCAACTCCTCAAACTGGCGCAATTCTCCACTCTCTATAACTTTGAGGGTTGCCTCCGAGATGTCAAAAGCCAGAGGTGAACCCTTTGGAAACACCTGAGAAGAAAAACCAACGAAAGGATCGAAGTATAAGAATCTGTTTTTTTAGGCAAAATAATTATGTGCGGTGAAATGAGGAGCAGACACAAAGGAGAGAACTCAACAAAGCCAAAACCGCCGAGCTTGAGGGTAGGTCCTGCTTTGGTGTAACCTTTGCAGTATTTTCCAAGGAAGACCTTTGCATGAGGCTCCACAAAGAATGCTGCTTTAACATGTCCAGTTTCAAAGGCTTCTGGGTAATCATGTATTGAATCAATCTTCTTTATGTTCTCTGGTTTGAAAAGCAAAACATTAATCAAATATCTTACAATAAAGGAGTTCCCATTGCAACCAACAGGTGCATTTGTTCTTTGAAGTGTTTCAATATCCAACACTGACGGTTCGAGCCGTGAGACTGTCATTGCCGACGAAAGGCTAGCTGTAAAACTTGCCACGACAATGAGAATCACAAATAGCCATGGTGTCAACACTAATCGAGATAAGTTGCTTGTGAGCGGTTGTCCTGCAGATGGTAATTGATCAAAAAAATTAAGCCAAAGGCTCACAGATCAATAAACAAGGAAGTGTAGTTAAACTTACGATGGGCGTAGAATATTATGGTAACCGAAAACCATAGCATTGTCCCGATCCCATCAAATTCAGTGTTGTTCCCACGTTCAATTAGCCACACTAGCAACCCTATGAACACATGCATTGCTATCATAAGCAGCCACAATTTTTTCGTAAAGGTTTTCAGCATCCATGTTGTCTGCGATGTTTCTGCTTTCTGAGTTACTACCATAACAAGTCCGGAATCAACATATGGCTGCGAAAATTCTACGTACTGAAATCGATCTGCCATTATCTCTGTATCGCCAACAGCTGCGTCCAGGCCCTATTACAGGAATCAGACAGGTTAGCTCCAACATTGACATCATATATAAAACAAAATAAAGTAGAAAAACAAGCCTGACATTGCGATAAACTTGCTCCACCATCTCGTCGTATGTTCCATAAAAGGGAACTAACACATAAGGCAAGTTATAAGGCAGGCGCTTGACAACTGCTTCAAATACATTGATTGTGAACCCGGTTACACAAGTTGCATTCTGGGTCTGGTCAAAAGTCACCCTCACGAATTGTTTGAAAGCACCCATAGCAGGAACCCCTATCTTCAATGGGATATCTGCATCAGATATCGCCCATCCTCTTGGGTTTGTGCTTGGCATTCCACCTGGCCAATAAACTGGACCCAAGTTTTTCAAAGAACTGTTGGCAGTTGCTCCATTATATTTCTCTTCACTCTGCGAAAATCCAAATTTTGGTGACCAAACTGCCATCACTCTGTAGCTGTTTCCAACAACGTTAATGATCTGAAACGATGGCGATTGCCATAATACATTGTTTTCAAACCTCACGGTGCCACTTAGACCTTCAAAATTACTGGATAAAATGTTCCCGGATAATTCTTTTGAGGTTATCTTGCCCTGCGATTTCTCCATAGCTCGAGCAATAGCCCAAGTTGCATCATATGCGCGGAGTGCAAAGATACTTGGATTAGAATATTCTTCTTCTTCTGGGTACTTTGATCCATACTTATTTCGAAATCTAGATTTAAAACGTTTAAAAGTGTCACGAGTGCGTGCGAAGTTTGTCTTGAAACCAATCACGCCTTGCATGTTGTTCACGACAGAGGAATCAACAGAGTCGAGAAGGCTTGCAATCTCATCTGTGACAATCCACACGTAATCTTTCTCCATCATCCGCATTTGATTTGCCTTCTCAAAGAGCAGGATAGCCAATTCCAAGGAAGACACTAAAACTATGAAGACCCTATTGCTTTTGCTCCTCAGCTTGATAAGCTCTTGTTCAATGGTGATTTCCGGGTTTGATATAGAAGACAGGGAAGAGAGATCTGAGTGGTATGAAATCTCTGAGTTGACAAGTTTAAGCTTGTCAGATAGGAGAGTTATAATCCCAGAATAAGCAGAGAAACCATTTTTGTGCTCGTACAGTGCTGTCACTTTCCTCCACTTGAAGTGGCCTACTATGTCAACTATGCATTGCATGTGGAGGGTTATATGGTTACTCATTTGTAGGAAATACGGCAATTGATGTGGCATCGATGGTGGAGTTATTGCAGGCGAAGTCAGGGATATAATAGGAATGTTCTTCATGTTCATATCAACCTCCGAAAATAGACCAGTTTCTTGTGCTGTCATTGCCCCGATTATCGATTGGACTTGTTTGCTACTAATGAGCTCAGTTGCTGCAGAATTGTTATAAGCCGAAGGGGTAAGCTCAGGCAGACAAGTATCCTTTCAAAATTCAAGCAGGATAAGAACTGCTACCTTTTCTTTCCTAAAATGTGCAAAGAAATTGTATTTTATGGTAATCCAATTGACTCTTCTTCTGAACATGACCATTTACTTGAACCACACCACAGTAAAGTTTAATTCATCTGCAATTTGTGTAATCCAACCGACCGATATATATGTGTGTGTGTGTGTGTGTCTATATATATATAGTAGAGCATTTAAACTACAAACTACATTAGGAATAAAGGATAATTCATAATTTCATGCGTTTTAGAAACAGAGTTTTTTTTTACAGTGCTCACCCAGTCAGCCTTGTCCAATATATATGTGAAATATATTTATGGATATACAGAAATTACAAAGTTTAAGAAAAAACATAATTTTTAATCTGATAGTATTATCGGGCTCAAATTTGATAACAAGTTTTATATCTTTTTGGAGTTCAACCGACTAAAACTAGCTAAATCTAAGAAGTTTGTCAAATTAGACCTAAAATATTTTGTTTATGTAGTTTTAATTATTTTCCTGCCTCTATTTAAATCTTAATTATTTTCCTACTTAGTTTCAGATTGTTTTTTTAGGTCAGTTTTTACTACTATATAAACAGTGTTATTTTATCATCATGATTATATGAATTATTAACTTTTCAAAATATATTAGAGTTTTTCTCTCTTCAATAAAGAACTGAACCCTAATTTTATTTTTTTGCTATATGTTGTGTAAAAGTAAACACTATTCAGTTAAATTAAGCTATATATTTACCAATTGATAATCATATTTAAAAATATAGAAACAATATGTTAAAATAAAAATAAAAATCATATCAATTTAATAAATTAATTATCATTAATCAATATACATGACTGGGTATGAAATGATGAATGCTCCCAAAATACCTGGAGATATATCCTTCATATATCTACCAACTCTTTCCAACATCGTTATTTTTAATCTACAGCAAGAAAAGTAGCTCGCTAACGGTCGAATTTATTGGTACAAACGTTGACCTTATCACGATACCTAAAATACTACACATTAAGTAAGACAATAAAAAAAATATACTACAAACGTTGACCTTATGAATTTAATTAGGTTATGGGCCAGCACTATGCCAGCACGGCTGATCAGCTACGTCTCAAGTTGCAGAAACTAGTAACTAAGCATGAAAATGGCTTATTCGAGCGGGTGAATCATTTCTAAAAGTAATTTTCTTGCTTATGATTTTGTTAAATATGCTTGTTAAAAGACAGAGAGAGAGTGCCTTACTTGCAGAGGCAACTCTAGATGAGTCTCCACCTGAATCTTCAAGTTGCAGAGTTAGCTGCTCAGAGCAACTTGAACGAAAATAGTCTTCAACAGCCATCTCCATTGCTACTTTCTGCTCCTTGCCTAAACGAGAACTATAATTGATAACCCCACCAATCTTCCCCGTTATCTGATGGGTGATCAGTGAACAGTTATCTCCTGCCTCGATCGCCTTAGCTTTTGATTCTAAAAGTAGTGGCAGAACCAGGAAAAAGAAGAGGAGAGGAGACATTTTTGTTCTTAATAGAATCTTTGTTCTTAGTTGAATGATATGAAACTAAGGCTATATATGAAGAGAGTATTTGAGAGCCTAATGTTTGACTTTTGCAAGGGGGCAGAAATTTCATCCTTGAGAAAATGACAATTAAATTAGAGACTAATTAACGTAAGCTACAATCAGAAAAAAGATTAATTAACGTAAGCTACAGTTCCTCTTACTTTGGAATCTTGAAATTGAGATTGCGATTTAATATTTGTTATTTGCTTATAGCCTTTGTGCAATCTCTTTTATTTTGACTTTGACTATCCAACATCTCAGTCACTTTTGAAATATATATGACATCTTGTCATTGTCATTTTAAGGGGAAAGATATTATTTAAACAGTTATCATCCAGTATTTATAATTACTAAAAATCCTAACTATTAAATATAAATTTTATAGTACAAAACTGGTTACATTAAAACAAAAATATTATTATTTTTATTATATTTTATCTAAAATGAACTATATTATTGATTTTATCTTAAATTATTAAGAGTTTATCATGTTATATTATTAATGTTCTGCATATAATATTCTTAAATTTAACGGCAATAAATATTGAGCTAAAAGTTATTTTTAAATCTAATATTAATATTCTTAACTCTAGTATTATTAATATTTAAGTATATTTTAAATTTTAGAATTAATGAATATAAATGTAACACTGTACATTGCAGTCCATAATCGCAACAACGACGTCTTCGCGGGCATTTCAATAAGCCACAATCAGTCCATAATTATTAGCCGAATAGATTATAGGCAACTTGTCTCGGGAAGTATGCTAAGAAAATTCATGGCAAAATAAAAAAGAAAGAAAGAAAATCAAAAGAGTAGGCTAAGAACCTCGAAAGGGAAGTTGTTTGAAGAGTTGAAAGTTGCTAATTGTGACTATAATAAATAAGCCAAGGGTTAAACCAAGATCATGGTCTGCCCATCCTTTTTTTATTATTATTTACACAATTGAGTGTTTGTTCTGGAATGTTGTAGTTTTTGTTTTTTCATGTATTTTAAAAGTATATTTTTAAAAAATAACATCAAATTAATAAGTTTTTTCATTTTTTAAATGATTTTAATATATTAATATATAAAAAAATAAAAATCAGTTTAATATATTTTAAATAAAAATATATATTTTTTAAGCATTTTATATCGCAACACCTAACAATATATAAAGAGTGTAAAGGTGCATGACTCTTGAATCTTGGATTCAGTCGTCAGTCAAGTGGAGATTTGCAACAAGAAGTCCATTCAATCATTCAAAGGTTTAATTACGTTTACGAGGAGGCAAACTCATTTTCCGGGAAATTTGACAGCAATGGTGTAATAAACCTCAGAAAAAATTAATTTGTTTGTTTTTATATTTTTAAAAAAATTATTTTTATATTTTAAATTAATATTTTTTATATTTTTAAATTATTTTGATGCGGTGATTTTAAAAATAATTTTAAAAAAATAAAAATAAAATATTATTTTAATATATTTTTAAATAAAAAAAACTTTAAAAATTAATCGCAACTATATTCTCAAATAAATTATTTTACTTAAAAATTGTAAGTGTAGGTAAAATGAGAAAACTTTTATTAAATAAGAACACTGTAAATAAAAGAAACAAGTAATGGAATGGAATTAAAAAAAAAAAATTGGTAAACTAGTTTGAGGTGATCCAGGCTCCCAAAAAACTAACCAAGCAATCTTCACAAAACGTTGTCGTTCCTTTCATCATTGTTATAGTTTTTAAATTAGCATCACTTTGAGTCGGATTTTATTTTAAGTTATTTTGGATATGGACTTGGTTAAATTTAGATGATACAGCAAATTAATTTATAATTCATGTAATTTAGTTAAATATTGGTGAGACTATTTTGTTTTAGAATTTATTCAATAACTTATAAATTAACCTGATAAATCAAATCTTAAGTTATGTTGATAATAAGATAATAATATTATTGTTATTTTCATTTTGAGGACCAGACTTCGACGTGGAATGTGGTTTGTCAAGGCGCTCTCGGATAAAGGAAATTAGAAAGTTAAGTCTGAGCCCATCAATAACTGAGGAGGCCCAGTTACTAAGCCCAAAGAGGGAATTGGCTTGTGAAGCAATCTGGTAAGGTAGGTTTCAACATGCACACAGTAACTTCACTGGAAGAGTCGAGTGATGATAACGTGACCATTAACACTCTCCAATTTCTTCTTCTTCTCTAACAGCAAATTACATCACTTGCAAGGGATTAACAGCAAAAAGAAGCTAGGGCATATCCATGGCCATGGCTTCGTTGTCTAAACCACCACCATCGCTATCCCCACCCGCTCTCTCAAACCCTATCTCTTTGTTTTCCTCTCCGGCAGTGGTGTTATCTTTTCCGTTTAATCGAACTGCTTTCGCTAGTCCACGTTTTTTCGCAATTAAGACAGGATCAGACGGTTCAGATTTGCTGAGAAAACCGATTGTACCGTCAGAGAAGGACTTGGTTGGAATTTCTGAAGAAGTAGAGGACAGTGAAGAGGAAAAGGAGGAAGGATTTGTGGATTGGGAGGACCGGATTTTGGAGGATACCGTCCCTCTTGTTGGGTTTGTTAGAATGATTCTTCATTCTGGAAAGTAGGTATTTTTTATTAAAAAAAAAAAAGAGGTTAATTTTTCAGTAATTAAATTTTATGTGCATATTTTTAATGGGGTTTTGCTGTGGCAGATATGAAAGTGGAGATAGATTGAGTCCAGATCATGAAAGAACTATTGTGGATAGATTGCTTGCATATCATCCAGATTGTGATAGCAAGATTGGATGTGGAATCGATTATATTACGGTAATCTCTTTCACTCTTTATTATCAATTTGCCTTAGCTTTTTTTTTTAATTATCATTATTATACGAATGTATTGTTGATTTCCCATTATTGGTTATCGATTGAATTGGGAATCATGCATATTGTTAGTGTATTTGTGTGTGTTTCAGACATGGAAAATGGGACCTTAAGTAGATTATGTATTGTTTGCTAGTAACCAAACTATCTGCGAAGTTTGATTCTTGTAAAAATTTGTTGGTTAAGCGTTGCGGAAAACGCGAATAGCTGTTTCTTTGAAGAGCTGGGAGTGATCTTTTTTTGACAGTGAAGGCAAATTCATGAGTGCGGCAGAAGAATGATGCTCAGAGAGTGGCACTTAAAGTTTTGGTGTTAAAGAAGTCTTGTTTAGACTCGACTGGCTTTATCTACTTGTGGGATACTGCTGAGCAGTTTTTAAGACGGATTCTAATTTGTTTCTAAATATAAAACTTGATTGTCTGCATTCATAACCTTGCAAACTTCAGATAGTGAGTTGGTTATCGGGGTTGGGAATTGTGGTTGATATGTGTTTCCTGGCTATGGCTAATCGTGTGGGTTTCTTGTTTGTGCTGACAGGTTGGGTATCATCCTGATTTCGTAGAATCACGATGTTTGTTCATAGTTCGAAAAGATGGCCAATTGGTTGACTTTTCTTATTGGAAATGCATAAAGGGCTTGATCAAGAAGAACTATCCACTATATGCAGACAGTTTCATTCTCAGACATTTCCGGAGGCGGAGAAGGAGTTGAAAGATAGCCTCCTCAACTTGTTGACTACCTGTATAATTGTATGCTGAGGGTTTTTTCCTCCCTCCCTCCCTCCCTCCCTCCCTCCCTTTCTTTCTTTCTTTGTTTGTTTTTTCTTATCGTCTAAAATGTCTTTGTACGTCTTGAAGCAACATATGTAGCAAGTAGAAGCAAGGATTGAAACCCTTGATGTTTAAATTGAAATGCTCAGTTAAGTTTCTAGTAGTATAAATCTAAAAAATTGGAGTACAACTCAGCTGCAATCTGCTATATTTTTGTTCACATCAACATTCCCGTTTTTAAAATTGCTGGTGTACTGTAAAATTCATAGTAAGTTGCACACTGGGGAACAGCTTCCTCCCAGGATCCTCAAATGGAAGAGACAAGAGCCAAGTCCATCTTTCTCACTCTCAAATGATGTTTAAATTGGACTCGGTAGTCCGTGCACAATTGTTGATGTCATGTTCTCGAGCACTTGGCCATATGATGTGTCTTGTTAACTTGGATGGATTCATGTTCATATTTCATTTTAGTTTCAACAAAAGTTGGCCTTGAATTTGGCAATTCTCGGGATTTTAATGAGACAAATGTCATGCATACAGGCTAATGGAGACCTTTTTTTTATTCTGTGCTCCTTTCAAATATTAATATTGTGCATTTTGGAAATGGGAGACTGGTGTCATTTTATTTCCTGTATAACAACTGCTGTTGGGCAGCTCCTCGCCAGCTCCAAAACTCTCAAAATTTCATATTTCCAGGTCCGTAGATTCTTTTTGGCACCATTTGGACCGTTGGCCATCACTTGACGGTCAGTTTCCGAGTGGTCCGTACCATTTTTCTATTCTTGAGGAAGAATTTGCTGGTAGTGTATGATTGTAGTTATAAAAACCCCGCTTAGTGAGTCAACTCGGTGACTCCCGGAACCTGGTCTGGCACGTGTTTTACTTTATAGAAGTTTGCTTTTCTTTTCTTTTCTTTTTTAACCTAAACAATATTTATGAAGTTTTTTAAAAAGATCATAGTATGGGTTGACTTGTCGATTCCTAGGTTTACCCATGATCCAAGCTTTAGAGTTTAAGTGGATTGAGAAAAAAACCGATTAAATCGATAAAATTAAAAAAAAATTAAAAAAATCGAATCATGAAAAAACTCATTAAATTAATTAGAATTTAAAAAAAAACTGACCGGTTCGATTTCAGCTTTATAAGTATAAAATCAAAAAAACCGAACTAAATTGAACCTAAACTGAAAAAAAGCAAGCCAAGCGGAAAAAATCAAGTAAAACCCAACCAAACCGAAAAAAATTGAGTCAAACTGATTTGGACCAGTTTTTTTTTCAAAATAACTGAATTAAAACTGGTCGGTTTGAACCAGTTTTGGTTAATACCGAATCAAACAAAAAAATGATACCTCCAAATTCCACCATTGATTCTCGGGGAAGAATTGCAATGTGGAATCATGAAGACTTTTCATCCATTACTATCATTTCCGATGAGTCTGGAAATTTTATTTCGGTACTTGGAAGTTGGAACATTTCAATTCGACAATGAGGATCTTTATCGGGAGTTAGACCTGCCTATACTCCATCGAGTTGTACAGCAAGGCTTCTAGTTCAGTTTTCACCATTAATGATTGCTTCACTTGGAGCTGACGAACGAATCAACACATTCCCTGCTTTTTCTGGCATGAAACCAATCAAACACCATCCTGACGTTAACATTTCGGAGGAACAATATTTTGCCACGTTAATCGACATTGCAACAGCTGTCTAAAATGTTTTGGTTGGTCGATGCTCACCAGCGCCATTTATCTGGATTCTGTGATAGTTTACCTGTATCCTCAGACACGTCTACTCCAATTCGACTGATCCTACCCGCAAAGAGTAGATACGAGAGTGATGTAATGATAATGATTGCCTCCGAATCTATACTTATCCAGGAGTTGATATTTTTTAAAAAATTTACATGACAACTCTCGTCCATGAATTGGAAACATGATTCAATCCTATATTATAAATAAAAATTACAGTTTTCAAGTTTTAAAGCTACAATTATAACCTATAATAGAAAAAAAAAACTCTAATAAACTCCAATATATCTTGAAAATTCTTTAAATTCAATGTTATAATAAAAAAACATCTCAAAAAAACTATTATCATTATAAGAATTCAATGTCAAATAAAATAAAAATAAAATTAAATAGGAAAGAAATTAAAACAACAAAAATAACATTTTAAGAGCTTTAATTTGAAGCTCTCCCTTGTCATGATTGGTTATAACAAGCCAATCTCATATAGAACTAAACCTGCAAAATTTTCAAGAGTCTTACCTTGTCTACTTTATCCATAAAAATATCTTTAACATGTTTCAGATAAACTATGTGTTGACATAATCTCTTTCAATAACATGTTAACTTAGTGAAGACTATGAGTATTCACGATCTAGTTCCGGTCTAAATTTCCAACCGAACTGGAGATGGAATTTTCTTAGAAAATAACATGAATCAAATTGAGAATCGATTCAAACCGAACCAATTCAGTCAAGGTTAGTTTTTTTTGGATTAAAACCAAATGAGATAACCCCTCAAAAATGGGCTAGTTTTTTTGTTTTTAAAATTAGCCTATATTGAATTGAACTTTAACAATTTCTTGTTGAGTTTATATTTTCATAGCCTATTTAAGTTAAAATTGTAGGCTTATTTTCTCAAGTGATAACCCACTTGTCATTAATAAATTGAAAGTTGGAGCAAATTCATTTAACATGTTTATTTCATGGTCATGCTATTTGTCTAAAGTCTAAACTCTTTGGTGTAAAGGTTTTGATGCTATTTGTCTAAAGTCTAAACTCTTTGGTGTAGAGGTGTTCAGTGTTCACACTATAAATAACAAATTACATGCTATATATTTCAAGCTTCAAGCAAATATGCCTCTTTAAATCCAAATTAGCATAAATTTAACCAAAACATCCATATTATATAGGATGTATAGAACCCAGCAACATTAGCATTCGTAAAATCCAACAACATTAGCATTTACAAAATCCAGCAACAATAAAGACCAAAAGATCCCACAAGATTAATGTTATATAATAATAAAAAAAAAAACACTAGCAAATTGGCAACAAACTAGATTTCGGCTACTAAAATAATTAACAGTTTAAAATTAAAAAGGAATGAACAAGATAACATAAGTCAATTACCCTCAACAATTTTATTCTAGCATTTCACTAACATCATTAATAGGTCCAATACTACTTACAATCAATAGAGATTTTCAAACTTTCACCAAATTCTATAAAATTATAAATTAAACATGTATAAAGAAACAATCATACAAAATAACCAATTGTAAATTTATAAAAGAAATTACATGACTTAATCATATCAGAATTTTCTATATAATTCATAAAGGCTCTCATGTTGATTGGAATTGGTGTTAAACGCAATCAATTTTGACAACAAATAAGTGTTTGCATTGTTGATGGAAATAAAAAGCTTAGATATGGTTCTAATATACTACTATCAATACTGAGTGTTGTTTTAAAAACAATAGTAGATATACAAGGATAGCTAACACATGTTCTGCTATCTTAGAAAGAATCTTATATATTATAGCATTACGCCTCCATCAACTTAAAAAATCTAATTTATAATCTTTATGGTTCTCACAACCATCACCCAAATACATCTCAACCATGATTTTTTCTATCCACACCACCTTTCTTCTCTAAATATTTTTTGAATTTAAGAGTTAAGTCATCTGATATATTATTTACCACTTTTGAATTAACATTGATATCTTAATCATTTATATTAGTTTCAACATCATTCACAACCTCAACATCCTCAACCTTAATAGAATACCCATACAACCTTAGCAAAGTATTTTTAACCTTCTTTATAAGATTTTCATTAATTTCAACATCATTTGATCATCTAAAATAAATCTCACATATTTTAATTTGAAACGTGGATCTGACACAATAGAAATACACAATAAAAAAAAATTATCTTAATCCCCTTGGTATTTTTTTTTTATATATATTATCATCATATCATTGGCTATTTCACCTAAAAAACATCTTCACTTCTATAATTTGAGATATTAATGTGTGCATAAAAATCAATTCATGAAAGAAACATAGATTTCACATGCGACAAGCCATAAATTTTTAATGTAACCATGTAAAATAGTTTCAAGAACTTAACAAAAGATGTAACATTTTATCAATCTTCTAAAATAAAAGGATCTAAGTTTTTTTGTTTTCCCTTTGAATCAACCTTGAAGTAACTTAAATATCTAGGATCGATTTCTTTTGACCTCATAAAAACCACCTCAAGTTCCTTGGTAGATTCTAACATTATATGTGTTGAGTTCCATCTAGTTAGAATATCAAACCACACTGATTTTTTACTTTAAATCTTTAATATCTCCGCACATTAATTAAATACAAGTTGACTATAAGGAGAAGATCTAGCAAACCTTATTGCATTCATAATCTTAACTATTAAATCATCAATATATTTTAATCTCACATATACAATAAAATTAACAGTATAAGCACAATATCTAACATGCGTGAAATCATTTGATAATATATTAATTGCCCAATCATTTTTTACTCTCTTTAAATATTTAACAGTCAAATTATTTGAACTTGCATTATCTACTATTACTGGTCAAATCTAATCAATTTCTCATTCCAACAAACAACTCTCAATCGTTTAGCCAATTGTCTCACCTTATGATTAAAATTTGACAAAATTTTAGAACTTGTTTATTCAAGTTCCAACCATTATAAATCCAATAGGAAGTAAAACACATGGAATTAATATTTTGAGTCAATGTCCAAGTATTGGTTGTTAAACATTCTTGTTAACTCTCGAGAGATTTCTTTACACCTTCTCGTTTATATAAATTTTCAAACTTTTCTAGGTTGTATTATCCAATAAAATGATTTAAATCCTTAATTATCAACAAAGTTAAAAAAACAACTCATCAAGTATAATAATTTTTGCTAGGGCTTTCCTACACTCATCGTAATTTTAACTCGCTACCTTAATATTCACTAAATTTTCCTCTCCCTTGTCATCCCTTTTTATTTTAGGCTTAGGTTTTAGAATCTTTTTTTTTTCTGGTCGATCACAAAAAAAAAGTTTTTGCATCCACCTAGATGACTCCACATGTTTCTTGTCCTATTAGGTATAGTATTTATTTATAAGTTAGGTAGCTTAAGTTGGTTTTCTATTTATACCCCTTATTTTTTTTTTAAGTTGGAATGGGTTTACATTAGGTTCGACCTAGTTTATATGGTTTTAGTTTATGAAACCAAAATCAAACCAAACTTGAGTGAGTTTTATGGTTTTTAAATCGGTTTAGTTGTTGTTTTCTCTCGGCTTGGTGTTTTCAATTTTTTTTTCTTTTTGGTTTTTACGGTTTAGTGGTTGATCGGTTTTTTTTAACACCCCTAGTACTCGGTGCACCTTAAACTTTCAAGAAAAAATTGTCATCATGTAAGGAAAGAAACATTCAACTGACCAAAAATTAAAAAACCTCAAAGACCCCAACTACTAATTAATAAAAAATACATTGTAAGAAAGAATGGTGATGGATTACATTAGATTCTAAAAATCATAACAGGTCTCTGATAAAAAAAAAAAAGAAACGAGAAAGAGAAGTAGAGGGGGATGGATCGAGCGAGATTGTAGAGGAGAGAGTATTGATTGCTTTAAATTGAGAGGTAGATGGTTGTTTCAATGGAAAAGGAATGAAATGTTTTAGGGTTATGTAACTTAGGTTAGTTTTCTATTGATACTTTTTTTTTTTTGTAAGTTGGAATAGGTTTACATCGGGTCTATAGCCCATTTTATAAGGTTTTTATTTCTAAAATAAAACCGAAACTGAATTGAATCCGAGTGAATTTTATGATTTTTGAACTAATTTGGTTAGTATGTTTTTAGTTTTTTTTTATATAGTTTAATTATTTGATTAATTTTTTAAAAACATCTTCAGTGAAGACCATTAAAGATTCAAAGGAAAACACTCAAAGGCATCGAGCTCAATTAATCAGATGGTAAATTGCGTGAACCATGGTTGTTTCATGAAATTACAAAACCTAGCTATATTATATTTTTTAATTATTTTAAGTAGCCAGTAATTAGGTTACCTTAACCTAAAGATGACGAGGGTGACTTGCCCGAAATATCATTGCGTGTGGATTCGGCAGTTGCGAGGTCTTTTTTTGGTGCATGCTGGATCGTACAACGAAGCTAGATAACAGATGGCAGGCTTGCTTTGCTTCCAATCCCAGAGTGCTCCGACCATCTTATACGAATGTAATGGATAATGTCGAAACAAGTGTTCCTCAGTTGGGACAACATGCACCGTCTCTCTCCTTGTGATCGTTGTTCGTTATGGTTCGTACCAGAATCATTTGTGTTGGTTTTTTTACTCGCAAATGGAGACGATGGGCTTTGTCTTTTGCAAGATGGCCGTTGGTTCTGGGATTTTTTTTTAATAATTAGCATAGTAAGTTTTTTAAAAATTAGCAAATTAATAATTTGTTGAAATAATACAGTTTGATATATTATATTGTATTTTAAAAACGTCATATTTACTAAATATCACTATTATAAAGCGCAACATAGTCAAATTTCAATTTTCTACCTCAACTTGTCAATCATTTCATACAAAAACATTACTTTTATGAATTTTTTTCTTTCAAATATGTTTTATAAATTAAAATATACATATTTGTTTAACTTGTAGATTCAAAAATAAATTTCAGTTAAAATCTTAAAAAGTTATTCTTCATACAAAATTGAGTGATTCTAGATAATAAATATGAGTTTGTCGTAATTAAATGAGGCT
This sequence comes from Populus alba x Populus glandulosa, assembly GCA_033617975.1. Classification (NCBI taxonomy): domain Eukaryota; kingdom Viridiplantae; phylum Streptophyta; class Magnoliopsida; order Malpighiales; family Salicaceae; genus Populus; species Populus alba x Populus glandulosa. The sequence goes on along the minus strand of CM066156.1, from coordinate 1,713,715 downwards.
GCTCTCAATAGATTATGTGAATTAATGACCTAGCAAATAAATTAATGAAATAGTTTTAGATCTAAGAAGAATTCTAGTCATACTGGATTAAAATACCAGATTAAAAGAATTATAAATTTTAATCCAGTCGTTAAATCACGCTCAAGTTTTTACAGAAATTTTTAAAGATCATTCAAATTTTATGATTTGTTTTGGATTTTTTTTTTTAGTTTTTAACATCAATATATTAAAATAATCATAAAAAACAAACTAAGACATAAATTTGTGTTTCTATTATTTTTTATTTTTTTTAATTTCAAAGCAGTAAATTAAATGATACATAATAAAATACTAGTTTGAAAATTCACTTTTTCCAACTGTTAAACGGGCTGGCTATAATGAAAGTAAAAATAAAAAAGAATTTGATGCGACTTCATATATGAAATAAGAATGTAGTTATTGTTTTTAAAATATTTTTTATTTATATATTAAAAAAAAGTTTAAAAAATTAATTTTTTTTTAAAACACAAACTTCTTCCATTATGGTGATCGTGATGCACCGACATTTTACTTTTCTTCTCTGCCTTTGTGTTTACGTCCAAGTGAAGTGGATAAGTTGAATTTCTTTGTATTCTCCATGGTCTTGTCAACCGATGCGATCTTCAAGAGGAACAACGTGATTCTATGGGCTTTGAGGATTTTTGACTTGAGAGAATTCGTTTCGTTTCAAATTCGTGTGGAACATTTTTATTTATTTATTTATAAATTAGAGTTTTAGAAAACAATGTATTTTTATCCAAATTGTATATAATAATTAATGTTTTCATCAAGATCTTGAAGGATGATTTTAGCATAAATCATAGTAAATTGAATGTTAATTTTAACATCATTTATTTAACAATGTAAATAGTGAGTTAAAATTATGTTTTGTTTTAATTATAATTTTAAAAATAACTGATTAATCAATATAACGTATGTTTACATTGTTACACTGGAAATTTTCTTTCAAAACTTTGATTATATAAGAACTAAAATTTATAATATTTTGTAAATTTATTTTTTAAAACTTCTATCACAAAAACTATTATAAAAATATATAATAATTAAGTAACCAAAATCTTTTTTTTTTTTCTCGAGAACATCAAAGTCATACCTTGACAAAATGGTCTATTACGACAGCACTGGCAAAGAAAAACAAGGCCTTTTGACTTTTCGTCCACTCTACCCTTATCCTTATCCTCTTCATGTAGGTAGGAAGTAGGTGCGAATATCCTCCAAGTTTTGATGGCTTTCGCCAGATCTATCCTTTTTTATTTTTTCGGCCATGGTTTCTCCATAGTTTCAAAATGCTTACCTCTCCCTCCCCCAACTATTGGTCTGTTATTTATTAATCAAAGAGCTTCTCCAAATCTAATGCCACATCCCAAAAAATTTAAGGCAGGTCAACTCGCGTGTGCAACAAATTTATTATTTTTTAAAAAAAAATTAATTCTTTTTATATATTTTAAATCTTTTTAATATACCGATGTTAAAAATAATTTTAAAAAAATAAAAAATATATATTATTTTAATATATTTTAGCATAAAAAATATTTTAAAAAATAAATATAATTTCATACTGATCTTAAGCATGTGACAATGCACATCCATGCTTGAAGATGAAAGTGTGTACTTCTTTTTTTAATGAAATTAGAAATTATGGTAATATTTTTTAAAAAATATATATTTTATTTAGAAATATATTAAAAATATATATTTTTATATCAGAAGAATCAATTTAAAATTTTTAAAAAAATTGAAAATATTTTTAAAATAAAAAAACAAAACACTGTTAATAAGGAAGGACAAATTTTGTCCTTTTGTGAACGAATAAAAAATCATAACACCCCTTCCTAAAGAGGAAAGGGTATAGTTCCTAATATTATTTAACAACGATAATTCCAAAGTATCTTGGAGAAAAATAGGCATGGAGTATAAGAATAAATGTTTTCGAACTTTTTTTTTTTTGGGGTTACTGATGGGTTATCCTTTCTGTTCCCCCAACTAGTCATTCTTCCCACTTATATATGTATAGCTGTTTTTTGATGGAAAAAAATTGCAAAACGGACACGTGTATGTTTATCTTATGCTTTTCGACAAAGAACATTATGTTCATATCATATCATGCTTTTATTTAAAAAAACTTTCCCCGTGCTTATGTTATAGTTACTGTTTGAAATCTTTTTAAGAATAATTATAAGAGTGTATGGAGGTTTAAATATATAACATTCAAACTTTCAGCTTCGCATATGAAAACTAAAAAAAAAAAAACAATAATTAATCTGTTTGGAAATATAATTATTTTTTAAAGTGTTTTTTATTTGGAAATATAAAAAAATAATATTTTTTATTTTAAAAAATTATTTTTTATATCAACGCATCAAAATAATCTGAAAACATAAAAAAATATATTAATTTAAATAAATTATTATATTTTTAAAATAATTTTAAAAACATAAAAACAAACAAACTTAAATTTAAGTCATAAAAAACCTAAGCTGCTGAGTGTGTGCAGAGGCAATGGCTTCTCTCAAAGGCCACCGTTAAGTTGAGTTGATGTGTATCCAACCTTAAAAGAAAAAAAAAATTATTTACAATATTCAAATAAAAAATTAAGTTAAACAAAAAAATTCAATGATGTCACACCTCAACATTCAAATCGTGACTCGGAATCTTGATATTTCTTATTGTGAAATTTACGGAGAATTGACATGGTTGGTTGCCATGAATGGCCGGCATGATTCTTGATCCAAAATTACTTAATTCCTATCATTTCTTCTTAATTAGGTCCTCTCTTTGTTTTCCCTTTTTCTCCATTTTCATTGAAGTTGTCTTGGCTAAACTCATTGTTCGTATATATCTTGTGTTTTCATCTATTTATTTGGAAAAAAAATCTTCTATTATTAATTTGATTAATTGAATATTTTTATTTTTATTTTTAATAAAAAATCTTCTACTTTTATTTTTGAAAAGTAGATAAGTTGGTTAAACACAACTTATCTACATTTTTATTATTAACTAGATGATGTTGCATTGAGATTTCAATTTTAACTATAATTTTTAAAAATATTGATTTTTTTAAATTAAAATTTTCTAATATTTTTGATGTATTTATATTAAAAATTAATTTTTTTAAAATAAAAAATATTATTTTAATATACTTTTAAATAAAAAATAAATTATTATCGATGCCGCCGTAGATCCCGCGAAGTCATTTATAGTCAAAACTTTCAAACTTGCTCGGTCCATTTATAACGCGACAAGATCATGAGGATGCGTGATTTTACGAGGATTGATCACGCATGATTGACGTGAATAGATGAAAGTAAAAAAGCAATCACGTTACCAAAATTAGTTACAAAAATATGGATTGACAAATAAATTTATAAGTGTTTCATGATAAAAAAAAAAAAAACAGATATAAAGATAATAAGAAATATAAAACCATGAAAATATATTTAATTAAGAAAATGAAAATAAATAAAATTTAAAATAAATTCCTAACCCGATTATCTCCCTTTCCTCTACTTAAATAAATGTGTTATAATTAGGAAAAAAAAACAAAAAACAAAAAACAAAAAAAGTCCATCCACAACAAAAATTAAACGAACAAGGGCAGTTTTGACAAAAGAAAAGTCGCCACAAGGAGTGGCTGTGATTCCCTGCGAAACTCGGAAAAACAGAGGACGTAACTGATGTCGGCACATAGATTTCACGTGCACGAAAGGGATAAACATCAACTTTCTTGACGAAAATACCCCTCTGACCCCACGGGCAAAGAGCACTATAAAATCACTTTTATCAGCAACAGCATCTATGTCTCTGCGTGGACGGCTCTCGTGAACCCATCTTGCGTTCTCCTATTGGACCAACGTCACATCACAGGCGCCTACCCATTCATGATTGATCCACGTCTTTATAGACAGCTGCCCCACTAAACAATTGTTAATTGTTTTTCTGACCCAGTTATTATATTAAATTCTGGTTTTGTCCAGCTTTTGAATTCTCTTTCACATTACAATTTTTAATTGTTTTTCTAACCCAATTATTATATTAAATTCTGGTTCTGTCCAGCTTCTTAACTCTTTTTTACATTCAGCTCGAATAGAAACAGTAAGTAGCTTACAGGCAATTTCCTTATGATTACAGGTTCAATTAAAGAAGAAATCAAAGATAAGAAATTGGTTATAAATGATCTGCACAAGTTGAACCATTGAAGAAATTAATTTTGACTAAAAATAGAGGTAAATAAACTTACTTTCACACTCACGAACGTTTGTTTGTGGAAGCTTGATAGTTAAAGAGAGTCATTTGAACGTTATGCAAATTGTGTTCTCTAGACTTTTTAATATTTTTGTTTAAAATAAATTTATTTTTGTGTTTTAAAATTATTTTGATATGTTAATATTAAAAATAATTAAAAAAAAATTTATTTTGATGTATTTATAAGTAAAAAATACTTTAAACCACCACCACTACCATAATCTTAGACATACCTTAAGTGTTTGAAGAATGAATTTTATTTTTTAAAATATTAAATTTATATTTTTAATAATTATGATGTAATAATTTTTTTAAAATATTTTAATATATTAAAAAAAAATTACATTATATACAAAAAAAATCCAAGTTTTATAAATCTTAAAATTATAACAATCTTTAAAAGAAAATTCTAATTTAACTCATAGAAACTTAACCCTTAAATATCAACCCCCAGCATCTTTTGAACATGTTTTAAAACGGAGCTTGTAGAACATATTCATAAAATTTAAATCTAATCGAATAATCAAATTTAAAATTATATTAATTTTTACTCGAAAACTCGTTTAACTTATCAAAATTTCTTATTAGATGGGAACTAATCTATCTACTTAACTCCTTTTGTAAAAAAACACACAAACTAGTAACTCCTTTTAAAACTATGATTAAGAAGAATAAATATAAAAATAATGTTTTTCACTCTAGCAACAGTTTCTACCACGAATACGATATTACAGTGTGGGGATTGCTTGTAAGAAAACATGTTAAACTCTTCTATTCCACTGTCTTTAAATCTACTAAAAAAATAGAAAAAGGAGAAAAGACCGACACTTGGCGCATCCAGAAGCCCTAAATAATCGAGGAAGAAGCAAACCAAAGACATACTTGGAAACGCAGACAGAGAAAGAAAGAAGCCAGCAAAAACAAAGATACTTGACCAATAATACAAACACAAAATCGAAGTATATGGTTAGATGTTCTTCCTTTACACTCTACTCTCTCATTGCTTACGACTCTGTATATTCTCTAGTAGTGTATTTATCGTCTTAATTAACCATCTTGGATTGATTTCTGCTGGCTCTAAACTTCTTCTTGATCTTTGTTCTTGATGCACCAGCTTTATGGTTTGCATGCTTTAGACTCTTTATTTTTTTCCTTTTTCTACTCCTCTTATTGAATGGGTTTTCAGGTTCGTGCTTTTTTTGTTTTGAAAAATAAAAAGTTGAAGACTTTTTTACTTTTTTTATGTGGGATTTGGTTGATAAGTATCATTACGGGATTGGAAATGCAATAAGGCTAGGGTTTTTAACTATTTTTTGGCTTTAGTTGTCAGATTTTTGAGCTGTTTTGACCCTGTTTTATCCAGATATATTGAAAATGGGGACTAATTTCAATTTCAAGAGCTTCACAAATGACCCGTCAGATGCCGGTGGTGGCCGGCCACCGGGGAATTTTCCACTGGCTAGTCAGTCATCGATCTATTCTTTAACGCTTGAAGAACTTCAAAACACCATGGGAGGATCATTAGGGAAGGATTTTGGGTCAATGAACATGGATGAGCTGTTAAAGAGTATATGGAGTACAGAGGAGACGCAGACCGTGGCAACAACAACTTCTGCTGGGGTACAAGATGGTGTTGGTCTCCAGCGCCAGGGCTCGCTGACGCTGCCGCGGACACTGAGCCTGAAGACGGTGGATGAGGTCTGGAAAGACATGTCAAAGGAATATGCTATTAATGGGACTAGTGCTGGAGTTGCTAATAATGTGCCCCAGAGGCAGCCTACCTTAGGAGAGATAACTTTGGAGGAGTTTTTGGTGAGAGCTGGGGTGGTGAGGGAGGATATTCCAGTGGCTGCAAAGGTTAATACCAATGGTGGATTTTTTGGTGATTTATCGCGGGTAGCCAATAATAGTTCAGCAATTGGGTTTCAGCAGAATAGGGGTGTGGGCTTGAGTAACAATAATACCAATCAAATCTCGTTGCAATCTTCGAATTTGCCTTTGAATGGTAACGGGTTTAGATCAAATCAGGCACAGGTGCAACAGCAGCAGCAACAAATATTTCCTAAGCAGCCTAATATGGGATATGTGACACAGATGCCTCCACAAAGTAGTCCTGGAATTAGAGGTGGAATTCTGGGGATTGGAGATCAAGGGATCAATAGCAATTTGATGCAGGGTGGAGGGATGGGAGTGGTTGGATTAGGTGTCGCTACAGGGTCACCTGCGAACCAGCTGTCATCAGATGGAATTGGGAAGAGTAATGGGGATACATCTTCAGTATCTCCAGTGCCTTATGTATTTAATGGAAGTGGAAGGGGAAGGAGAGCAGGTGGTGCAGTTGAGAAGGTGGTTGAGAGGAGGCAGAGGAGAATGATTAAGAACAGAGAGTCAGCTGCAAGGTCTCGCGCTCGCAAGCAGGTGATTATCTTGTTTGCTATTGTACTTATAATCTACTGGTTTATACAAATAGGTCTTGATTTTAGTTTGTAAGTTTGCTGCAGATTCAATTTCGGTATACTAGTTTGAAATCTGTTCTTGCTTGAATTGAAACTCATCCCTAATCTAGAAGCAATTTAAATATCTTAAGATAAAAGAACGTGAGAGAAAGTATGAATCTTCTGTGTATTCGATGTATCCAATACCATGATTATTTCCTCTGTTTTTTCTTACAACTGCACAAGAGTTCTTGTACACTGCACCAAAGTAGAGGAAAGCCAATAATAGGTCATTGGCCATGTTTTACTGACTGAAGTTACTAGACACTTGATAAGTGTCCATATAAACAAACTTGCTGTGCAGATGAGAAGAAAGAAGAATGAACCTTTGTATTTAGTTTCTTACACAAATGAGTTGTTTTGAAATATTCCCTCTTGTCACATGTTTTATGTCACCAAAAGTTAAGAAAGAAAAAACATCACAAGTTTCATCTTCTTGTGGTTCATGAATTTTGCTAGCCATTAACCTTCTACTTTTATCATCTATGGCCACGCTGCATACCAAAACATCATGAAAGATTATGGGGCAGAATGGTAATGTAATAGCGATCTGAAATGTCAAGATGAGAGTTTTTGAGAAGTCAAGGTCATGAGAAGTTATAAGGATCCCGCTTGTTACAAGGTATAAATGGTTTAAGGATCGCAACATGAAATTGAACTTGGATTGGGCCAAACTCAACAAACGTTAGTTAGAATTGCAACCCCTTTGGTTTATTTCAAACCAAAACATTATATGGGAGTATAAGTAGATATTTAAAAAATAGAGTGTGTTTCATTCTTTTAATCATGTTCTCAGTATATACTGTTTTTTCTCATTTCTGTTTTTACCAGGCTTATACGATGGAATTGGAAGCAGAAGTGGCAAAGTTGAAAGCGGAAAACGAAGAATTGCAGAAGAAACAGGTATTTTAGCTTTTATTGCACTCACAATTATGTGTGCCTGCCATATCACACCCACACACTCGTGGCATCAGTATCTACTACAAATTCAAAATCCGTGTTTAGCTCTCATTGATTGTGGTTTGGTTGCTGCAGGCCGAAATGATGGAAATGCAGAAAAATCAGGTGCCAAATCTATCTATTACTCAAAATAGAACGAATAATCTTACCTATTTGCTCATAACATGTCTAATGGCCAGTCAATGCTGCTAGCTATATCATTTTCTTATCCGCTTGAGTCAATGCTGCTATCTATATCGTTTTCTTATCCGCTTGGTGATTTGAATAGTCTGCATGGATTTTCCCACTTTGTTCTTTATTACGGATGTCCAAGCCAAGGTTACTAAAAGGAAAAACATCAAAACATAACGAATAATCATGCCTATTTGCTCATAACCTGTCTAATGGCTAGTCAATGCTGTTATCTATATCATTTTCTTATCCGCTTGGTGATTTGAATAGTCTGCATGTATTTTCCACTGTTTTCTTTATCATGGATGTCCAAGCCTAATGTCACTAAAAGGAATTACATTATGCGTGCGTCTATGCAGGCATAACTCTATATATTGCTTTTTTAATGGTTTGCTTCAAGGCATTACAAGCATAGTGCCTTCAAATTATGGACAGTATCTTTACTTATTTTGTGGTATTTTTTCTCCGTTTGGTGGTATCATAGGTCATGGAGATGATGACTTTGCAGCAGGGTGGTAAGAGACGGTGCTTGAGACGAACTCAGACAGGTCCATGGTGAATTGAAAGGGTCGTCTGTGATTATACAGTTGAAAATTATGTATGGTAGGTGACTGTACATATTTAATGGAAATGTGTTTTCTTCTGTAAATGGAGAAGACATGAGTTTTACAGTGAGAAGATCCAGAGTTTTACTGTGACTTAGATTAAACCCTCCAATATCTACAATCTGTGTTTGCATATCCTCTGAACTTCTTTGAATAGGTAATTAGATTGGCAAGGAAAGGAAGCAAATTCAGTGTTAGGAACCATTTCATCCATGTTTTCCTCAGAGTTGTATTTCTTCTTCTTTTTTTCATTTCATAGTGATCGATTTTTTTTCACTTATAAGCCTCATTCATAGGAAAAGAAGTATATATAAGCCTCACTTATTTTCAGCAAGTTTTGTACGAGTTGGATAGATTAATATAAATCATTTCGAGATTTCTTTTTTGGATTGGAAGCTGACCGAGCTAGAGTCAGGTCCTATAAAAAGTATTATTTTAATGATTTTTCAAAATTTTCCAAACGAGATTTTACAAAAAAATATTTTTTTAAAGCTTTTCCAAACAAAGAAAAACAATTTAAAAAATAATCAATACTACATTTCTGTATTTTTAAATAAAAAAGCATTGCCTAGCATGGCTATTCCAGTCTCATGGAAGGTATAAATATAGCTTTTCAGCTAATCACATGTTTTCACGAGATACCAGAGTTCCGAACATAAAATTATAGATAGATAAACCTCCTGCCTTACAATGCCATTCCCGACAACATTCATAATCTGAGCCATATCCATCTGCAAAACTGGCCTGGTTCGGAACTGTATTTTTATTGCAGCGATGAAGTTCCACAAACATTACAAATTTGCATGTCCATATCAAGTTTATGTCGTGAAATCCTCGACTCTTCAGAATCTGGAAAAATCACAACATTCAGCTCCTCAGTGGGAAATTATATGCAGTCAGCACATGCTACACCAGGAAATTCCTACTTTGGTGCCCCGAGATCCACAAAGCAGAACATGATACAGTAGCCCCTAGCCAAAAAGTTTTAATGTGTTACGTTTCGCAGATCCATCAATTTAAGTAGAATGCGCACCCAAAATGGTCGTTTGCAAGAACAATGTAGTCTAGTCAAAGTAAATATCACCTCCCTCTAATGCTTATTCCTACCCCCAGCTGAGTGGTAGCAGCAATAGTTTGTGGTAACAAGTTCACCTGCATGCCCCAAGATTCTATTGCTAGTATGGGTAGCCAGAGGTGCATTCCATGTCCTTCCAGGATATCATCTTCCTGCGATCCCTCCCTCTAAATGATCTAGCAAGAAGACTACCACTAACAGGTTTACACAAACCAACATCGACAACAGAAGTACATTTTGCACTTGGAGATGCCTCATCCATGAAATAGTCAAACAACATTGCAAGATAGCGCACTTGATGAGCTAAGACATGATTTTCTTGATCCAAAGGTAGCAGCTTTAATACATAAAGATTTACCTGCAGAACACCAAAAGGAAACATAAATTTGTAGTATTTCAGCAAAGAAACTAACATCACATTTGAAACAAACAACACAAAATGAACACTGAAAATTATGATAATTAGGAGGCTTAACACTAAGGTGAGAAATCACCAGGATGCAACTCTAGGCAAACATTAATGGAAAATTGATTTCAAAGCAGAACATTCAAATACCCAAAATAACTGTAGGGTAGAAGTACTATGTGAAGGTGTTATTAACACAGTTTGACAACCATTAAATGCCTGCAACAATAATCTACTAGTGGTAATATTCTGCAGTATAATTATGATGTCTTAGTTTATTAATGTCTCCTAAATAAAAGTTAGCTATTCCATAAGACATTGTTTACTCACCTCAGCTTCCATGGCTCGAAGATCATTGTACCGTTCAGAGCCATTATTCTCATCATGATTTTCTGCAGCACTGTACAGACTCAAGCCAAAGAGAGGAGGCCTAAGAGGATACTCCATGCTGATTTTAACCTGCCATAAAGAAGAAGAAGAAAAAAAAAGAAAACTGACATTACATGTCAACAGCTGGTTAATGAAGGACCAATACTAGGGAATAATTTAAGCTAACCTTTGCTTCTAACTTTACTTTCTTCTCTCCGTCATCCTTTTTCCTTATTAAGACAAGGGTATATTCTTTAACCCCATAATCCACCCATGACTTTTCAGCCATTTCATAGTATTTAATAGAAGCATCGGTTTCTACCTCTGGCTCAATTTGTGAAAGCTCATCCAAATCACTATCAGTATCCAGCAAGAGATCAAAATCTTCATCATGTTTCTTGAAACTTTGTGATTTCACCTTACTAATTGGTGATATAATGCTCTTCGCCATTAAACTCAGCTGCCTGGAATGCTCTATAGTAGATACTTTTGGAGTAAGCTTAACATCATTCACAGCAGAAGCAGCTGCAATTAGAGATGGAAGCTCCCCATCTTCCCTAGCACTCTCCAATCTTCCATCCATACTGACATCTATTGGTTCCTGAACTATATTCGTACCAGTAACAGCCAAAGTTGAAGCTTGATTAGGTGGAGGCGCTGCTGGCGACCAGCCATGTAAATTGCATAAAGGTGTATGCAAAACCCATGGAACACTTTCACAATTCAGAGGAGGCCATTCAAGCTTCATAAGCGATTCAAGTTGTTCCCTGTAAGCCAATCAAAGAATTCCAACTTTTCAACTCAAAGCACACCTTATCACAATGACAGAAGACAACAAGGGAGCCACAGAATGAAAACTAATACACAAAATAAGAGGCAACATGCACACATCAAAAGTCATAAAAAGTAAAACAGATTAACACTACAAAAAAATCCACAATATGAGTCACTACATTATCTCATAATAGATGCCATTGTAGTCCTAGCTGAATGAACAAAGATATGAAAGCTTATACTGAGATTTGATCACATTTTGGTACCCATCCCCAACTCATTTGTCTAGTCTTCCCCTAATGATCCAAGACTTCAAACAGACAGATCAGTGACTCACACAAGAGCCAGCTGAGCCCTTTTCCGAGAGCGAATTCTTTGCACAACTGTCTGCACCCGATTCTGTTGGCGATACAGTGACAATCCAGATAAAACAATCTCGTTTTTAGCAGTTTCACTGCTTGCAGTTTCAAGGTCGCTGAGTAACGGGGCTGTCTCTGGTAAGAAATCAATTCCTGCCAAATGCTGGGCCCACTTATATGGACGTGAAGTTCTCCTTTCATCAAATGCAAGGTTGTCACCTACAATGAGCTTTGCTGACTGCATTGGCATCAAGAACAATTATCATAATATGGAAAAGAATATGAAAGAAGGAACAACAAAACTGGGAGGGGGTGGTGGCAGATAAGGAGAACAAATCAATACCTGCTGAGGCAGCTCAGCTCCAGTGTCATTGGGAAATAAGTTGCATAAGATGTTATTTTCTGGTCCTTCAAGTGACCCTTCAACCCCAACACATACAACATTCAACTTCAGCAAGTATTCAAACTTCAGAGTAATGAGCTTAGCAGATTTTGGATCAGAAACCTCATCGTCAAATATATGGAGAAAAACCTTGAGCGGATGAGCTTGATATGATCCTGCCTGATCAACGCCCTCTTTGCTTTGAACCCTCTTTGGCCTCTTTCTCCTTCTTTGACCATCATCTTCCTCATCGGGTGCATCGTCCTCCAACCTGGAAGTCTCTACATTGGTAGATATACCTGATCCATTCAACAAAAATCACTGTATAATTCTCTCCAGCCATGTAAAATCACAAAAAAAAAAAAAACAAGTTTCTGCAAATCACATACTGCTGTCCTTATTCGCTTGCTGACGAGCAAATGCTTGAGCATCTTTAACACTTCCCACCACCTCCAGATCAATACATTCTCCAAATGCTTCCTTTTGCGCCAACAACTGCGAGTAAATCACATAAAGTGGAGGCGGAAGTAACTCCGCCAAGTTATGCTGCTTTAATTTCTTGGTATGCAGAACCCCTAACTGATTCTGTACTGGCAATGAAGCTTTCTTAAGCGATTTAAGATGCGACGGCAAACTCAACAAGAACTTCTTCCTATTCGCAATAGTCTCCAACAAACCCTTCTTCTTCTGTTCCAGTTTCTCACGCAACTTACACAGCTCTTTTCTCTAATCCAAAAAAAAAAATCACCATCTCAAAACCTTGATTACGAACACTAATCATTTCCCATAATATCAATTCATTTAAATTAATTACCTGATGAAGCTCATAATTTAGTCTCTTCAGCATCAAATTATGCGAAGTATCAGTAGACAAATTTGACCCTTTAATATGCTGAGGAGCATCGCAAAAAAACTCATCTTCATTTACAAGTTCAATATCAGGATATTTAGATCTAAAATCCTTACAAGCTTTTATAGCTTTAAGATAATGGCTCTTCTCATACATCAAATTATGTAACTGCAAAGTCGTAAAGTCCACCGGAGCTTTTGCTTTCTCCGTCTCCGCTTTCACTTTATCTTCCTCTAGCAAAATCGACCTATTGACCTAAAAAGGAAAACCCAAAAACCCTAACCGTAAAGCAAATGAAAGAAATTGAGAAAGGTTTTGCACTTTTGATTTGTTTGGTTTACCTGGCGGAGATTTACGAAGTTGAGGAACATTTGAGCGATGAATTCGGGGAGTTGAGATTTGGATTTGGACTCTCTTTTCATAGAGAGGAGTTGGGAAATGATTTCCTCTACAGACGATTTGGTTTCTTTGAGTGATTCGTAGGAAGAGAATTGCATGTCTTCTTCCATTGCCACTGCCTCCACTATCTCGCCGTCCTCCATCATCTCTTCCTCTTCTGCTTCCCTGCTCTCCTGATTGCAACTTAACCAGCGCACTCGACTGAACTCTGCTGCTGAGCATGGTTATAAGGCCCGGTCCAAGTCTTTGTTGCGGATTGATTAGGTTAATTGGTCAATCCGTTTTTTTTTAATCAAAATGAGTTATTTTGGATATTTTTATGTTTTTTTTTAAATGAAACATAATATTTTGGTAAAATCACTTGTGATGTAATATATTTTTTAAAAATATTTTTATTTAAAATATATCAAAATAATTTTTTATATGTATTTTAAAATTTTAATATTAATACTAATATTATTAAATTTAATTTAACTTAACAAATTGATTTGGAATTCGAACGACTTGAGATTCATACCAAGTCTTAAAAAGAAAAATATTGGTCACAAACGACCCCCTCTCAACCCAAGATCCACATGACCTACTACAACTTAATAAATACCTGTTTTTTTTTTTAAAAAAAAAAAATCAACTTCCTAAATGGAATTTTTGCCTAACAAGCTAAAAAATTAATGTACAAACACCTAATCTCACTTACTAAAACTTTGGTTTCATTGTAAGGGTAAAAAGGCAAAAATGGGGGAGGAAGGCAATCAAAGGTTTTTTTTACTTGCTCGATTCAATTTTATATAATGAGTATGCAATTTTTATTTTTATTGGTTATTAGTTAGATTTATTATATAAACACTATAAAAAAAATTATTTTTTCAATATAAAATTTAAAGCTCATTGATATATATATATAATGTTTACAAGAATAAAGTCGTATTTTTTCAATACAAAATAAAAAAATTTGGTTCAAATACTTTAACTTGAACTAAAAATAAAAAGATAGTATATTTTTAATACGGGATAAAAAAATCTTTTGAAATCATATTTTGAACTTTATTATTTATAGCATATACACTCTACATTCATATAAATTGTTTCTTAACTTTTCCATATAAAATATTAAATATCTTTTTTAATTTTCACGGGTTGACATGAGAGTTAATCTTTTGATTGAGACAATTCTTGGATCGAGTTTAATAACTTCGACCAGTATATTTAAATTAAAAACTAACATGTAAAAATACATTAATTTTATATTTTTTAAAAATAAAATGTATTTTTAAAACACATCTAAAACACAAAAACTATCAGACTCTCAATCATTCATGTATCTATAAGATTTGATTCTAAATCATGCCAAGCTTAAGGATCTAATATCAGATTAGTTTGGTTAATCCATGGTCAGCATGTTAATTTAATTTTTTTTAACCAAAAAGAAATTGTTTCAAGGTTTTTTTAATGACACAACTTTGTTTTTTTAGTAAAAAAGGTTAGTTTAATATAAAACTTAATCCCACATCTGGTTGATTTATCAAACCGGGCCGGGATTTACAGTTGTGCTGGTGAGATTAACCTACTTTTTTTTTCCGCGCAAGAAATTAAAATAATACGGCGCCACTTTGTCTCGTTATTTTAATGAGTGGATACGTCGTCGTCTAGGCGTATGGTGCTAGCGTTACATAAAAGCGAAGCGGGAGCGGCTGTCCGTGGTGATTAGAAAAGCGGTAACAGGAGAGTTGTAGTTCCGGTCAGCTTCGCATGATTCTTTTTTGACCTGCGGTGACCAGCGACCAAATCGGACTGCGGCGAAATGGAAATTGAAGGTGTTGGTGGTGCAGCGATTAGAGCTCTTGGCTCTTTCTTCAAGCTCACTGAAGTCTACATATGGTTCATCTCTCTTTTTATCTGTTTGCATCCCTGCTCTTTTTAACAAAAAAAAACTAGACTCTGTGCGTTATTCTTATACATTTAAATTTAACCAAACAGGGACGATGGCTCGACGGAGACACGAGAAATATCTTTGCTTCCTGAGTCCACTGTAAGTTCTGTTGTTTTGCTAATTTAAATTTCTCTCCCCAGTCTCACAATCCAATTAGGGTTTTAAGTTTGTTACTTTATTTGTTCCATTTTCTCTTGAAACACAGAAATCATCTAGAGACTTGGACGATATTAGCTTCAGCATTCCAGCCTCAACTATTGGTAAGTGTGTCACTGCTTTTTTTTAAGTGTAAGAAAGGAGAATCTTTAATTTTAATGAAGCAGTTGAACAGTTTAGTTGTTGGAATTCTTGTCTTGATGGGGGATTTTTTTTTTGTTTAGAAATATTAGAGAATGAACAACTGATCAAACAGATGGATGCATTAGGGCTTCCCATTTCCTTCTTGTCTAACAAGGAGGTAAAATAGTGCTCTCACTGGCTTTTTAATGATTTATAGTCCAATGTAGTTGTTATTTGTGATACCTATGTTACTGATTTTGTTTACACTCTGGCAGACGAGCAACAAAATGAAGAAAAGCAAAAGGAAAGGTGCTCGCTTGAAGCATTCCCGTAGTCATAAAGAAGCCAAGGAAGAAGCATTAGAATTCACCCAAGTGAGTGGGTTGGAGATTGTATCTCCTTCTGTTTTGAATGATAGCACAAGCAATTCCTTATGTTGCATGTCAATGATGGGCCAAAGTGAATCCTGTTTTTATGATGTTGCAGTGGGTATCGATGGAACTGAATGCCCCACTGGTGATTCAGCAAGTTCGACTAAGATTATTTCTGGTGCTGTCAGGGAGAAAAACCTCGGGGGGACATCTCACTGTCTGTCTAATGCTGGCCATGAATACGAGTCTGTACCACACAATGATGTTATGTCCAAGGATGATGATAATGGAGGACAAAGTTTGAGCAATTCAGATGGTGCACCTCCAGGAGTGTGCTGTCTAATAGATGCAGGTGCCAACCATGGTGAGAAGGAAATTGCCAACAGGTTAATGGAGTATGAGTGTCTAGAAGAGTCATCTGCTGCTAACCATCACGAAGAAGGTGATAAGTTTTGCAATGATAGTGGCACAGAGCATTTGGGGATTTCTGAACCTGCTGAGTTCTCTCAGAGTTCAGAAGTGGTTGGACATGGTGAACTAGACAGTTATAACTACTATGGTGATTTTGGAGATTGGAGGGTGTATTGGGACTCTTTGTACATGAGATATTACTTCCACAATGTTGAAACAGACACTTGTACATGGTATCCACCCCCTGGTATGGAACATCTAGCATCTGGCGATATCACTGATGAATTGAATGAAGCAGCTGCTGAAGTGACTGAAATGGATGGAGGGCCTTCCGTTTCCTGCAGTTCACTTAATTATCATGAGACATCTGAGGGACCACCAAATGATGAGAGCTGTTTAAATAAATCATCCGATGAAGTTTCGATGGAGATTGGAGTTGCAACTGGCAACTCCATGCCTGGTTTAACTATAGTCCCTTCAAATGGAAGTTTTGAGCATGCAGATGAATGTCTTGTCAATGGAAGTTGTGATGATGAAGTTGCATTGCACTTACCATCAGCTGTGCAGGAGTGTATGGACAGGTATTATGCCTTTATTCTAATTTTCAATTGTTTTTGGTTGATTTGTTCTTTGTTAGAGAATGATCAAGTTACCAGGTTTGATAAACGTGAAGCAGTATGCTTTTTATCAAGGACAATGTAAAGATAGAACCAATAAATCTGATTGTCATGGTTAACTTAATTTATACCTGCTTGTGTTGCCCATTTGTGAGTCTGCTGACATCTGTTTTTTTCACGCAGCCTGACGAGTACAGTCACGGAAGAAGTTACTGAGGAGAGTGATATCTATCTTGAAATTGCTGATCCCGCAACTGATAATTTGGATATCCAGCTTAACCCTGCCATCAGAAAACCAAAAAAGAAAGAGAAAAAAACACGAGTCCATAAGAAATCATCAATGAATGGTGAAGGTATATACTTTGTTCCCATTTTGGCATGCAAATGGACTATTCTATAAAATTATTTTTGATAGAAGTCAGTTTTTGTTCAATCTCTTCTGTTCATCTATTTCCATAATGCTGAATTATTTAGTTCCCATTTAGGAATGCAAACAGACCTTTAGTTAGTTTTTGACTGATGTAAGGCATGCTGATTGGAGTTGATCGTACATAAAATAATCTTTGTTCTGATATGCATCCTTTGTTTGAAGGTCCCCCCCCCCCCACCTCTTTTTGTTGGCTTTCTTGTTTGTTATATAACTGGAAGTTATTACCATAGTAGTCACTGAGATTGACTATTAAATTTCTATATTCACAGAAATTAATTTTTTTCACAATATTTGATCCATCTTGTTTCTATTCAGCAGATAAGAAGGGTTAGGACCGTGAAAATTGAATTAAAGAGCTGGGATAACTTGTGCATGGGCTGTATTTTTGCTGAAGTAGTTAGGATAGCTACTGATAGAAACTTTGTGCTGTTTATTACTTTCCAGTTTTCTTGATGTTGATCAAATTCTGTTAAAATTTGGTTTTGCTTTGTTTTGTGCAGACCTTCAAAGTGAGCAGATGTTTGAAGAGTTTTCTTTGAACATCTCCAAATATTGGTGTCAAAGGTACACCTTATTTTCCAGATTTGATGATGGTATAAGAATGGATGAGGAAGGATGGTTTTCTGTTACACCAGAGCCTATAGCCAAGCATCATGCATTGCGTTGTATGGGGGACACCATAATTGACTGTTTCACTGGTGTTGGTGGAAATGCCATTCAATTTGCGCAGAGGTGACTAGACTTTTTTAACTCCATTCCAGATAAAGTTCCTTTAGCCTTAGCCTGGAAGTTTTCTTGGTGATGTAGAAACGGCTCCCTTGGCATTTAGTTTTTAAAATTTCACCATGCATATTATTTTTCTATTTTCTAAACTCCATTGCTCTCTTTAGAATGTTTGGAAGTCATGTGTTAATTTACATGTACTTGATTTTCATATCATTCAATGTTTCAGGTACAAACATGTCATCGCAATTGATATCAATCCGAAGAAGATTGATTATGCATTTCACAATGCTTCCATCTATGGAGTTAGTGATCAAATAGACTTTATAGAAGGGGACTTTTTTGCTTTGGCATCAAAACTGAAGGTATTGAAGCTGATTTCTTGCATATTGACTAGTTTTGGAGTTGTTATTTGCACTGTAGGAGATCCCAAGTGATTTATCTCCTTTCCTTCTCTCTCTCTTTTCAATAGTCAGGGAGCAATGATATGTTTTGTTTCCTTTCATCTGCGTTGGTTTCTGTGCGTTGCATGTGTTCAGTCCATTTTGTTGAACTGGTCTAACTGTTGTAGCTGTGAATATTTTATGGTTTTGTAATCTCTGTTGCTATGATCCTCAAGTATCCACTTTTTAACTTTTATCCAGCCCATCCATTTCATACATCTTGCATATAGAAGTTCAGTTCTTAGAAAAAGGAGTGATGAGAATCACCATTTTAGGTTCAGGAAAGAAAAATAACTGGTGTCGGGTTTTATCTCTAATATTGAATAAAGCAATGAACTCATTTTAGCTCTGATCCAGTCTTAATTTGTCATCTTTACTTCCCTGACTGCAGGCAGACAGTGTATTCTTGTCACCTCCTTGGGGAGGACCTGCATATTCTAAAGTAAAGACTTACAACATCAAGACCATGCTTAAGCCGCGTGATGGGTAATTTTGAAATCTTTATAGTTCCTTTTGGTTTTTAGTTTTGGCTCATCTTCGATACTGGCATGAAATCTCATTCTTCCTATACATGTTCAGATATTCTCTCTTTAACACTGCAAAACAAATTGGTCATAGAATCATCATGTTTCTCCCGAGAAATATTGACCTCAACCAATTGGCAGAGTTGTGTTTAACTTCCAATCCTCCATGGTCACTAGAGGTAATGTTCAATTTAGTTCATTTTGTGTGCCTTCTGCTCTCCAGTTGAATTCATTGTGCTTTGTCCATGAATAGCTTATATGTGTTGGTACAAATAGAATGTGGTGCCCCTTTTACTCTCTCAGTAGTGAGGAGCACATTTAAGTGCTCGTTATTATTGAATTCTTTCCTTCTCTCTCATGTTATGTTTGCATGTATTGTTCATTTTACATGGGTCCCTCGTGTAGTTTAGATAGGTTTTCTTGTCCTTGCTTGCTTAGATCCATGACGTGACCATTTAACCGACCCTGGTAATGTAGATGAACTCAGCGAAGGAATTCTTTTTGGTCTTGTTTGCTTTCTTTAGAGACATGTTGGTTTGTGCAGTGAAAAACTATGCCATATCCTTGTTGCTAAGGGTTATTCTCCATGGTCCCAGGTTGAGAAGAACTTTTTGAATGGCAAGTTGAAGGCAATAACTGCTTACTTCAGCAACACGGTGATTGAAGGACAATAAATTAGCTTAATGCACGTGCATGCAGGTGGAAGGAACTGGTGTCAACATCTTGTGGATGTCGAGCGGTCATAAAGGGGACTATTAGCTGGCTTGGACTCCCTGTACAGTTATGTAAGCTATTCTAATCATCAATTGTCTTGCTATAGTGATGAAAATTTATGGAATGTAATCTTAATGTTGCTACTAGGTGTAGTCGCAGTCTCGAACAAATAATTCAGCATTCCCTTTTTTGAAGACTGCTTTTTTAGTTCAAGTGTTTCGAGAGCTATTACTATGAAATTGCTAGATAATGACCTTTACTAACAGTTGCAAGGTAAAAATCTGGTATTCCAAGCTTGTTTATTGCACATGGTTTCTTGGACTTATCAGCTTTGAACTTATTCTCTTTTTTAGGGATCCTTAACCTTAAATCACCAATAGGTAATTATTTTTTTTAACTTTCCTGGAATCATCTGCTGCAAGCTGGAAAATGTGTCATGGGATATACCATTAAACCCATAGTATAATTCGTTAGAGATTCTACCTTTTTGGTGCTAATTAAAGTTGCATGCTTGTATTCCTTAACAAAACCCCTCTCTACTTGAAGTGTCCAAGGCGGGAAAGACTCGAGTCGTTGGAACTTTCAAATGCCAACCGAGAGATCTCCTTCACAAGGCTGCATTTCTTGTTAAAAGAAAGGTATTGCAGTTTAGGTCTTCTTTGTTTTGTTGGATGAAAATTGATTTTCTGAAATCACTTTTTAATTTTTTTTTTATGTTTGTTTCTCATTAGAAAAGTTGGTTAACGAAAAATATTTTCTAGTCTAAGAAAAATTTAGCTTGGTTTCAAATAAAATGTTTCTCTTTTATTTTGAACGGAAAACACTTTCTAAAAGTTGTAAAAAATTTAAAAATATCTTATCATTTATTGATTATATTAAATTTGATTCTGAAATTTTTGATTGCTATATATATTTTATTTTGAATATTTGTTTTTTAATTTTATCTTTTAAATTTTATTTTTTATATGAATTTTAGTTCTTATTTTTATAATTGTTAATTGTTTTTTTTTTAATTGAAATTTTTTTATCTATCAAATTTGGTCATCGTTTTTTTTTATTATTGTTACTTATTTTATTTGAAATAATTTATGAAATGGTAATTATTATTATTTTAATTTTTTTATTTGTTAGATTTGATCTCTGTTATTTTGATTATAATTTATTTCATTTGAGATAATTTATGAAATTATTTTTTTTTCAATTTCATTATCATTCAACTTTTTAATTTGTAAGATTTGTTCCTCATTATTTTAATAAACTTGAAAAAAAAAACATTAATAA
This sequence comes from Populus alba x Populus glandulosa, assembly GCA_033617975.1. Lineage (NCBI taxonomy): Eukaryota > Viridiplantae > Streptophyta > Magnoliopsida > Malpighiales > Salicaceae > Populus > Populus alba x Populus glandulosa. Next base: position 1,692,866 of record CM066156.1, on the reverse strand, counting down.
GTTATTTTTCAGTTTATTTTTCATGATATAATTAAACAATGAAAATTATTTTTTAATTTATTTTCTATTACATTATTAAACATCATAAAATAATTTATTTTTAGATAATTTATTTTTTAAAAATTTACTTTCCAAAACATAAAGTACTTTTTTAAGCAAATAAACGGGGTTTAGTTAAAAAGCAGTTGAATTTGAAGCCTACACCCACTTTTTCTTTCCATCGAAAAAATGCAACGTGTTCGGCCTAACAACCGTGCTGTGTGATTGTCAATAAATGTTTTGGTACAAAAGGAGGTGGGTATGGGCTGGTGTGGGACTGTCAACCAATGTCTGGGCTATTCCTCTGTCCTGTGATGTTAAATGCCCAAGAAAAACAGCTATCATCGCACGTCACAATTCATAGTTTCATTTTGAGGTTTTGAAAGGAAAGGGTGGTTAATGTTCAGGTGGGTGCTCCTTTAGCTTCTATGGCCCTACGGATCAAACTTATAGCAAAGAGATCAACAGAATTAATAAAAAAGAGAGAGAGAGAAGAGTCAAGGGATCTACGATGGACCAACATGCGTATACTGATATGGATAACCCAGCTCCATCTTCTTTTTTCTTCTAATAGATAGGTGAGATGTTCAAATCAAGGGGTTCGATTTAGGCTGTTGTGAACGGGATAATCCATAGAGAGGCGTTTGTTTCGTGAAGTTTTGTTAAGAGAAATGGACTTACGATCCGCCGGGCATGTCATTAGGAAGTTTCTCAGTGTGTCTGGTAAATTATTGGATAAATATTAAAGAATAATATAAAATTATATATGAATTACGTGTAAGGTTTTCACATGAGGTTTTTTTTTTTTTTTTTACTGATTGGACACCAGACCAAACTAGATAACACCTGATCGAGTCAACTCTTATGAATTTTTATCAAGAAGATGTTTTATTAAAAAAAAAATTGAAAACACGTCTTTGTTTTAAGGTCGATCCAGGTTAACGACTTGGATATATAACCGGTTCAAACCTTGAACCGGTAAGTACGCATAAACAAAGTCACAAGACAGAAAGATACTCTGAGAAGATAGTTAAAGCTGTGGATTTACCGATGAGTCAGAGCTGCAAAGATTGCTCTTACCGAAGCATTCAAGTGTCCTATTCTATTATCAAAGTCATAATAGATGCAGGTTTCTTCAGTTTTCAGCTTGTAATTTAGCACCTATCATTGTTACTCGAATTTCAGAACTTTCTATATTCTAGACATTGTGGCAGTACGTCCATAAACGTGGCCATTTTTTTTAGTGGCATAACTGGTCTGACCGGCAAGCATCCAGGCTGTCAAGCTGCTACCGGCTAGACATGAGGTGCGCTCCTGCTGCTCTCTTTTAAGCATTTAATTGTTTCCTATGACCAGTCAATTTTCTCGTAAATGTTGTGCATTTTGGGTAGATTTAACTGGGTTTTTTTTTAAAAAAAATTTCTGGGATCGGTATTCATTTCCAGAAAATTTCACCTGTTCAATTAATTTTTTACCACCCAAACAAGTGGGAAAATTTAATTACCATATTCCTCTTCATGTTTATTAGCCCTGCTTGTAATTTGACTCATTCAAATTTTGAGTTATAAGTTTTCCGAATCAACTCAAAACAAATCATGTGAATTATGCGAATCAAATCATGAATTAATTAAGTCAGTATTTATCTAATTTTTTTTTTTGAAATTCCAAATTAAGCTTCAAGTAAGTCGATAAATCACCAGTTAAATCCGTTGATAATTATGGTTGATAGCTTGAAGGAATTTTGTGGTGATATGAGAAAACAGCAAGGAGACAGAAAGGAATGAAATAAAAAAAGGGTAAGAAAAGGGAGCTTGGTCAGATGATCACATGCACAAGGCTCTCTCTACAAAATTATGTTTACTTCACGAGGAGATATACTATTGCAGTCAATCCAAGAGGTGGCAAGAAAAAGAGACCCATCTAGTCAAAATCTTGATCACGCTCGACGGCACTTTTCAAGGGATCTCAGACCCTCGGTGTTGCAATTGAACATTAAATAATCCCCCCATGCTTAAATTACGGCTACTATTCTTTTCAACTCCGGCAAAACATGACAGGGCTTTGGCAAAATGCTTTTTTCCCCCTCCTCTTTCTGTCTTTTGGAGAGAAGATTGAGAAGTTGTTCTATAAGATAATTAATTTCATGGCAAGTCTATTAAAATTAATGAATCTAGTAAAATGTACAAGTTTATTCATATATTTTATATTTATTGATCTAATTTATAAATGCACCCTATTCAACTTAGTAGATTGATCCAAGAAATTTATAATTTAGAGTTTAACAAAATTAAAAAAAAAAAAACAATTTTGTTTTGACTAAGATGATTTACATAATTAACTCAATAATAAGCAATACAACTTTTTTTTTGAGTTTGTTCCTAAATTGAATCCAACAACCATGATCAAGACCAAATATATATATATATATATATATATATATATATATAATTGAACGGTGCTTAACATAAAGAATGTGTTTGGTAATTCAACGCATGATATTTTTTTAATAAAAAATATATTAAAGTATTTTTTTATATTTTTAATATGAACACATCACAATCATACAAAATACTTAGAAATAAGTAATTCAATACTTAAAAAAACAATTTAAAAAGTAGAAACTAACATGATTTCGGTCACTTTTAAATAGTTGGGGTGCTTTCGATGTTAATCACTATTAAGGTCTACTTGAAAATATAATAAATATTATTTTAAAAAATATTATTTATTTAAAAATATATTAAAATAATTTTATTTAATTTATTAAAATTTATTTTTAATACAGCATAACAAAAAATATTAAAAACTAATTCAAAACTAGAAAAGTTAAAAACTTTCAAAAATATTATTACACACCAATGACAAACATGCCTAAATTATTAAACAGCAAGGAACCACAGCTAATATCCGACTGTTATTTCTTCCTGTGGTCTCATGTAAAAGGCGGACGCTTTTTTTCACTTGCCACGCTCCCCTGCGCACCGACTCACGGAGGTAAAAATCTTACGTCACAGCGACATCATCCTGTCCCCTGCGTTTTGTCCTTAGCTGGAAGATAAGTTCAAAAAACAGAGAGGTGATCTAAAGTCATTGTTGCCCCGCACGTATTGAAGAGGACAGGCAGTAACGTGCAGGCAATCCAACTGCCCCCGGTGTCTTTTCACAAACAGTCAGTCAAATTCACAGTCAAGGGCAGATGATATGGTTTTTGTAAAATTTTGAGGAAGAAGGGGCATGATGATGATGTCTGAGACCCCATTATAATAGATACAACATTAAAAGAAGCAAAAACCGCACTAACACCGCACCTCTACTTGATTAAACAAGAACAAAATCAGGTCCAATCATAACTACAAATCCCCCTAAAAAACCTAAATCCACCTGAAATTTATTGTCCCTTTCTCTCTGTTCTTTTTACCCCCTTCAAAATTTTAAAAACACAATCATTTCAGATCATCAACTCGGCTCCAGGACTCACTTTAATACAAGTTTGGATTGTTTAGGCACGGGTTGTTTTTTTGTTTTTGTTTTTGGACTGTGCTTAGACATATTCTCATATTAAATTTATAATTTTTTTAGTGTTTTATAATGAAAGATTTTGATATGTTAATATTTAAAATTTTAAAAAATTATTTTAATATATTTTTAAACATAAAACATTTTGAAAAGACAATGCACATCATAATAACAAACACATACTTAATTATTATTAGGTATAACATTAAATATCATGTCTGTCATTATCCATTATCAAATTCAACATAATTATTCAAATATGATTATATCTAGTTTTATAATGAATGATTTTGATATATTACTATCTAAAATAAAATAAAAATTATTTTGATATATTTTAAAATATAAAATATTAAAAAAAAACAATACACATCGTAGTAACTAACACATACTTAATTATTATTAGGTATGATATCCATTATCAAATTCAACATAATTATTCAAGTTTTTTATATTTAAAATCTAATCTAATTGGGTTTTGGATATTTATTGTATACTCATGATCTTAATTGATCCTAAACCCAAATGCTATAAATTTATAATTATTTGGTATACAATTAACTTGATATATATATTAATGCTATTTATTTATTTTTGATTCAAGTACACTTGAATCCATGCTCCACTTAAAAACCAATTTTATATCTTTAGGTTTTACTTGAATCTAATAGAGTCTAATTTTGTTTACTAATTTATATCAATTTGGATCTATATTAATTAAGTTTGCGTGGAATTATCATCCTGATTTGATTAGACTCAATTATTTTTATTATAATGATATTCTCTTTTTTTTTTTTAATCCTTTTAAATCGATCCATTTAGGTTTGTATTGAATTGGTGCAGGTGATGTATTTATTTTATGTATTTATTAGAGCAATTGTCAAGTCACAAGCATTAAAAAATCATAATGATTTTGACATAAAAAAAAACTCATCCTTTCTTTAATACCCGCCATGGAGTGACTAAACAGCACACATGTCATTGAATAGCCAAATATCTCTCTCTGGACTAGAATGTGAAGGAGCAGTTAGCGAAGGAAAAATTGGAGAATGCCGGAGCTGGTGTACCAAGAGCAGAGCTCGTCGAGATCAGGATTTAGAGCTCGAGATGCAAGTCCTGACTCTGTAATTTTCACTCTGGAGTCCAACTTCAGTCTCTTCTCTTCTGCTTCTGCTAGCGTCGATCGCTGCTCTTTTGCTTCCGATGCTCATGATCATGACTCTCTCGCCTCTGAAATCTCTCTGGTAAAATCATTTCTCTAACTTCCCTGCATGCATGCGTTTTCTAACCCATGGTTTTTGAGTGAGTTTTTTGAGAGTGCAATGCAGCATTTGGCAGCTGGTCATGATCAACAAGAGAACTCTTCGAGTGGTCCAGATCGAAACAACAAGAAGCAGAAGCAGCAGCAGCAGCACACTCACACCCGTCTCTCCAGAAAAGCAGAAAAAGTTAAAGGTACGTACAGCTACAGCTAAGCTTTGAAAAGCAAACGCATAAAGACAGAAAATTGAAATTAAGTCTCTCACTGTTTTCTTGTCGATTATAAAAGCTGTTAAAAAAGAAGACAACAGAATTAGTTCTGTAGAAGACGATATTCATCTCCTAGATTCTGCAAGAAGCTCCTTCTCTCTCGCTCTCAAAGGTAACAAATTAACTGCACAATCCAAACCCAGATCCAATTTGTTCTAAAAATTCTTAATTTCGACGAGTTCTTTGATGTAGAGTGTCAGGAGAGGAGATCGAGATCTGAAGCGATCACAAAGAAACCAGATAGGCGGAGGCCTGCGTCACTAGATCTTAACAATGTGGTCACCTCTTCTTCGCCGAGATTGGGTAACATGAAGAAGAGTATAGCTTGTTCATCTCGAAAATCTGGTACATTTCCGAGTCCTGGGACCCCAAATTACCTTAATCAGTATCATTCTAGTGTTGGAATGCAGAAAGGTTGGAGTTCAGAGAGAGTGCCGTGCCCAAATAATAGTAATAGGCGGCAAGTGATGAATGCTACTGGAGCTGCTGTTTTGCCTTATAATAATAATGGAAGGACATTGCCGTCCAAATGGGAGGATGCTGAGAGGTGGATATTTAGTCCTGTTTCGGGAGATGGGATTGTTAGGAGTTCGATTCAGCCTGCTCAGAGGAGGCCTAAGTCAAAGAGTGGACCACTTGGACCACCTGGAGTTGCGTATCATTCCTTGTATTCGCCTGGGATGCAGGTGTTCGATGGAGGGAATGCGGGGAATTTTGTTGCTGGTTCTCCGTTTTCAGCTGGTGTTATTGCTGCTGATGGATTGGGTATTAGGTCACATGGGAGCCATGGTGTGTCATTTCCCATGCGGACAGAGCCTTGTATGGCTCGTTCGGTTAGTGTGCATGGTTGTTCTGAGATGGTAGCTCAGTCTTCGTTGCCATCTCAAGGTACGATCTTGTGTACTTCAGCCTGATTTCTTGAATTTCATTGTAGTTTTCTTTTTTTCAGTTTTTAATTTCTGTTTTGGAGGATTGAATTATGATGTATCTATAGAACTTATGTTGTTGAAGTTATAACTTGCTAAACAAAGAATTAGACACCGCCCATTGGTTGTTTGATTCAAATTGATGGGTTTGGATGATACTGATAGTCACAAAACCAGTTTTATGAAGAATCACCGAGTCTCATTTTGAATTGTATTTGGTGGTATTGCTTGAAACTGTTCGCAAAACCAAATATATTTACTATTCTAGTTAATTATAAAATGCCTGATATGTGCCTCTCACTAAATTAGTTTTTAGAATCTCTGTAAAGAATCCAATCTTAATGTCAAGCATCCTTTTCCATTAAATTGTTTTGTTCTTGTTGTTTTTATTCTTTTTTTTATATAATGAAAATGAGAAGGTAGGTAGGCTATCCACATTCTCCGGCAGGGAACATCGTGAAAAACTCAATATAAGATCAAAATATCAACATGTGAACAACTCTGTCATATTGATGTATGCTTGATTATTTTTTTAATTTTCAATTATTGATCCTTTCTTAGTTTGCATATATAATATTCCATGTCACTGTTAATTAAACATGCAGATGAAAAGCTTGATGGTGTCAAGGATGCTGCAACTGATATCTCCAGTGTTGTTTCAAGAAGGGACATGGCCACTCAAATGAGCCCTGTAGGTAGTAATCATTCATCTCCCACCAGGAAGCCATCATTCTCCACCTCCACCCCCTCTGTCCTACCTAGTGTGGAACTGCAGAGCGTACCTTCCTCTAGATCTGAGACCAGGGATGTACAGGTGGATGAGAGGGTTACTGTCACAAGGTGGTCTAAAAAACACAGAGCCCGCAACCATGGAAAAAGTTCACAAGTTGTTGATGACTGGAGAAAGAAAGCTGCTGATACTCTTTCATCAGGTTGGGATGTTTCAGAGGCTGGAAAGAGCATTTCAAAGTAAGGATATATTGAATTAACGCAATCCTTTAGTTTTATTAGGCCAGATCATGAACTTGCTGTGAATGTGATGCAATTGGTACTGAAACTAAGACTCTATTAGGATAATCACTATGGATTAAATTACACTCAAACACCAGATCCTTTGTACAGAAACCATAATTTCCTTGATGGATAATAGAACTTGTCCTTTTTTTTTTCTGCAGGGTCAAAAGAGAGGAAGCCAAAATCACAGCATGGGAGAACCTGCAGAAGGCAAAAGCTGAGGCAGAAATAAGGAAACTTGAGGTTCTTTTTCCCTACGCGTTTCGTCGTACAATTTTGACTAACTTAAACGATTAATTCACTTAATGATCTGCCTTGGTGCAGCAAAGAAGATATTCTCTCTAATATTTCCTTTCTGCCCACTTGAAAGCTTTGCTAATACTTAAACTATAAGATACTGGTGTTAGATAGAATATCAAAAAGTAATAACCTAGGTTTATTGCAGGACATATATCAGCACTGTAGGATATTGTGCTAAGATGTCTGATAGTGAGAATCTTAGCTACATGGATTGTTCATCATTGCAGTTTGATAAATGGGAAGGGGCCATCTCACATGATATAAAACATAATGGATTCTAAGTTTTGGATTTTTGATGAACAAAATCCCCTTGTAGGCTTGATAACAGTTTAGCAGTGCCTGAGTATTTGATTAACAGAGTATTGAACTTTTTATCTGGATTCTGAACTCTTTATTCCTAAAACTAATCAGTTTTATTAAGTCTGAATGTACTTAAGATAATAGCGCACCGTGAAAAATACAAAATTAAATCTATGATTGACCATTGAGATTCAAGATTGATAGGTTCCAGCTTTAGCTACTCACATTTGTTTCTACGTTTTCTAAATTTATAGGCTTGTGCATTTTGTGGTCTTAACTGACTCGATTCATTTCAGATGAAGCTTGAGAAAAAGAGATCGTCATCTATGGATAGAATTATGAATAAGCTGAGATCAGCTCAAAAGAGAGCCCAGGAAATGAGGAGCTCAGTGCTAGCAAACCAGGCACATCAAGTTTCCACGAACTCTCACAAAGTTTTATCATTCCGCAGAACCCGTCAGAAGGGTTCCCTGAGTGGTTGTTTCACATGCCATGCTTTCTGATATCTCATCCAGCCACATGTTGGTACACTTTGATAGATATAATACCTGGTAATTTCTTGGAAACAACTTTTGTCTCAGATTTCTTTCCTTTCTCCTTTCCTCTTGCAAGATTTGGTTTATTGTGAAAGGCCTTACTGACGAGCCCTGGCATGCCAGCTGGCCCTGTCTAGAGTCTGAAGAGCTTTGCTACTTTTGGTCTAATGCTGAAAAAAATCAGTTTAGTAGTTCGTGTCTCATATAGAACGCATTTGCATTCCATGAAATGCAATGATTTGTTTTGGTTTTGGAGCATGTCAAGGTATCTTATTTCCTTAAAATAACCTTGCTGAAAAATTAGGGCTAGCACAAAATGTTTTTCCATTTCTAAAAGGTGAATTTGTATTTATAGAATAATAAATCTGTTAAAGCCGTACAATCCTGGCAACTATCTGAAACTTTATTGAAGGTTCATTACATCACTGCCCAGGTCAAATTGCAGGAAAAACTGCAGCAGAATGTGGAAGCGTATAGGAGGGAAACCACCATTGACACTATTTTGGTGTCAATGGAGTTGAGTTGGGGCGTGAAGAACAAGTACTACTGTTAAGATTTCAGACGGGAAACAAACCCTGGATGGTATCAAAATCTCCAGGAAATTTGACTGCTAAACCTTGTATGTATGTATGCATGTATGTATGTATATCAACGATTATTATTATTATTATTATATGATGACATTTTTCCTTGAAATGGAGATATCATTTCGTGAAGCTTTTCTTTATAAATTCATTAAATATAAGCTTGGATGCAATAGCTTTTTGAGAAAATATTTTATTTAGTTTAGGAATTTCAATGTTAAGGGATTTTATATTAAGTGTATAATTATTTATTATGAATATTTTTTTAAGGATTGAGATATGCTTGGTTGTTTTTCACCTACGTTGAGGTATTTACTTGAAGCAAACAAACATGTTAGAATGTGACGAGGAACCTTGAAACTCTTCCAACCGATTCCTTGCCCAGCAGCATGACATCATCCTATTAATTTGGGGAGTTCAAAAATAATTTGTACAAAGGCTAATAACATGGCGTGTCTTTAAGAAAAAAAATCAGGAGTATATTATTTTTTAAAATATTAAAATAACAATATATTTAAATTTAAATGACTCCAATTTACTATTCGCGTTCTTTTACGTGACTATAATGAAGGTGAGTCGTTTGTCTATTTCTTTTCTTTCTGGGCTTTCATTATGCTCAGGTGGGAGTTTAAGATTCAAATTAAATAGAAGATTTATTATAGAATTAGAAGCTGAATCGAGAAAAAAAAAACATAAAAAAAAAAGAGGGCAAAGAAGTGGCTAGTACTAGTATGTGTTGTATATGTGCTAGCATGCAAGAGAAGCCAAGGTATTAAGGAGGCGCGTGCAGTTTTTCTTTGGTGTTATCGAAATTGTGGACTTTTTTCCAAGGCAACACACGGTGGAGGTGGAGCTTAGCCCTTAGGTATGGTTTCGGTGGATTTTTTTTTCTTGGTTTTCGCAAGTGTTTCTTCTTTATCAAAAATTAAAGCTGTATTTTTCTTTTTGTTTTTATCAATTTCAATTATAATCCTTTAATTTTTAACTCTTTGTAAAACTAAAAATCTAAACTATTATATATAAAATCAAACGATATCAACGATAAAAAAAAACTAATTTAATCAAGCCACAGGGCCCAATCTCAATTAGACGCACCATGCAATGATCGAATCGAATAAATAAACTATGATAGTGGGGAAAAAACGAAGGACCCAAAGGATGAAAAAAGGGGCAAACGGTGAATAAACTTTTATTGTTCAAAGTAGTCTTTCATAATTTTCCAGAACTTAAAAACCACTCTTTGAAGACTACAGCTGATGGAATGCTATATTTAACATTTTTTCCCCATTGATCAAACAAGAGCTAGGGTTATAGCAGAGAACATCAAACTTTTATTGTTCAAAGTAGTCTTTCACACACAATACAACAACTTATTATATTATAGTGATCTACTTTCAGATCCCATAAGTTGTTTGAGCACACATATCATTTCATCATCAAATATGCAATGAACGCAAAAGCTCCAAGATATTATGATGGTGAAGTTTTTGCTGAGAGTCCTGAAGCTGGAGGGACCAGGCTTAGGACCCCAACCGAGTAGAATTAGTATAATCTTGAGGACAATGTGCTGGTAATCCTGGAACCACCAGCCCTACCACCCTTATCAGTGTCATCAACCAACTTTCTCTGTACTCTGGACCCTTCAGGCAAGGGATTATAAAACTTCTGATCAGCTCCCAAACAGCATTCAAGAACTTGGGTATGGCCATTAACAAAGAGAAGTAGTTCTTGTTCGGCTCTTCTTGCATAACCTGTATCCGGATTATTTACGAATGCATTAGTTGCTCATCAACAGCATAACTTATCATAGAGAGAGAGAGAGCGAGAGAGAGAGAGGGAGAGAGGGATGGAACACTTACCTTCTCTTTATACCAGCTAGTATAGTACTTGCATTCCCAAAAGTGCTTGTAGAAGAAGCAATTGTTGTCAAAAGGCACTCTAGGAACCATGTCATTGCAATAGACGTATCTCAGGTATTTCACTTTATGCTTCTTCAACCCATCTATCATGTATTCCCCAAACTCCTCGTCCCCAACCCTAGGCTGCCCGAATGTGTAAACGCCTTCCAATCTCTCCAGCAACTCAGCCTCGCCGTGCATGGTTAGCACAGCCACAAACAATATGGCCAATGCCCCTCCCAAACTGTGCCCTGTAACTATAAATTTTGCTTCCTCGTTCTTGGAAACTATGTCCCTCAGCATTTGCCTCGTCTCATAGTACGCATACAAGTAGTCATGATCTGGTTCAATAATTTCTTTAGGCCAGCCATTGTTCTGCAAGCCCAGGGCTTTCATAAAGCCACGGTGGATCTGACCTATGCCTTTAAACTTATACCAGGAGAGATCCACATCTGTGGCCCATCCATATGCATCAAATGGTTCGGTCCCTCTAAATGCAAGCACAAATAGGTTAGGGTCTGTCTTTGTATCTTGGATCATGAAGGCATGCGTTGAAGCCTGGTTCAAGTGATCTGCGAAGCATCACAATTAAAAAAAACTATTCGTGACCCTTTTGTTTTCCAATAGGAAATTAAAATTCTTCAAGGATTACGCCTTTTCTTTTTCATAGTTATTAGATCCGCTAGAGTTTTTCACAGCAGACACACATGGTAAGAGATGACAGCAGTGCATCTGACAGAAAAAACAACAAAAGAAAAGGTAACATAGATCACAGAAAAACATAAAATATTTTTAAAATCTTTCCCGTGTTTGTTTTAAAAATATTTTTATATGTTTTTTTTAAAAATATTTTCATTCTCTCTCTACACAACAATATCCTACCAATCACATAAAAATATTTGATGTTCCAACAAAAAAAAATCTAATTTGAGGCATAATAGCGAACACAGATCTAGTAATTTTTTCAAAAAAGAATAATTTATAAATGATAAAAGTAAACGAAATGCCATATGTATTTTATTTTTTTTTAAAGGAAAAAACATTGATTGATCAGCAACCAAAGCTTAATTTGGAGTGTCTGTATTATTTTTTCTCTTTTTCTTTCCTTTTTTTTTCACAAAGGGAGTTTTTTGAAAACTTTCCCTAATTTAACTATTCTATTTATAAAATTCAGTTCAAATCTAAGATTTAGATTGCTAATTGAATAAGTTGATCTAAATAAAAAAAAAATAAATAAAAAAGCTATATATATATATATATATATTTTTTAAATCAAGTTTCGAATCAACGAATTAACAACTGAGCACATCAAACTCTTATGACTAGAAATCTGTAAGTACAAACCCTTTTCTTGTGAGAATATCATCCAATATCATCTGTTTTTATTTGTTTGATAAAATCCTCATTATTTCCATAGATGTTATAATGTTTGACTCGAATTATAAATTATTTTTTTTATCAGAAGTGATGGAGATTAGCAGGCCACTTAATGCTCTTTTAAGTTGCTTGATTACAGAGACAAAAGATAATAATTGACAATCCATAACGATGATCATAAAAAAAACTCTAAAAAGTTAAATTTAAATTTTATTAATGCTGTGCATAAATTCAAACTTAGATGATTAGATTTGTCCAGGGGCGGTTTGGTATCATTTACCCCCTTTTTTTCAGATTTTTAGAAACAAAATGTTTATTTATTTTGTTATTAAATAAAAAGAAAAAAGCTAAACCAATTAACAGCCATTTTTAGAATTTTTGAGAATTAGGTTTTTTAGATTTTTCTTTCTGTTTTCAAATTTGGTTTTTAAAAACATATATGACACCACACCTCCCCTTAATTAATAAACAATAATTATTGGAATTGAAATTCTGATGAAGCATTAAAAACTAACTTCATAATGTTTATGAGTTCATTAATAATTGACTGGAGGTTAATGATCGATTTTATTCGGTTAATTCAATGCTTTAGAGTCATCAATCAACAAATTTTTCTTTGTAATTTTTTTACTATCATAATTACATATATGTATATATTTATTTTCATGTTATAGTTTTTAGATCTGATATTGATATGATAAGACAACTGATTTAATAAATTAATCCTTCAGAACTTGATCTAAATCAAAATTTAATTTGAATTAGTTTGTTATTAACTTGGAAAAACATGAGTAATTTAATAGTTTAATTTAGTAATTTCCTTATTAATGAAAAATTTAGATTTTGACAAAAAAAAAATGATAGGTACTTTGGATTTGATCTTGGACACAGTTATGCATACACTATCTTTAATAAGGAAATGAACCAGATCCAGTAATGTTAGGGAAGTCTAACCGTTCCAAAAGTCGAAGAAACCCAAGAATTTCATCTGCAAAGAAGTGAGACGAGAAAGACATCATTAACACTCATTAATTAGACAACATTTATTTTTAAATCTTCAGCTGTGATTGTTCATAATTTATCTTCTCTTCAATGACCATGCAGCACACAAGTTAATTATTCATGTTAGGTTTATGCTAGCGATAGACGTATATATATATATACTTACATTCCAGTGATCTTTGACTATCGATTCAACGAAGGCTCCGTTCTCGTATGCCAATTTAGCGGCCATCCAAGACAAGGATGCATTATACTTCTCGTCACCAGGACTGGATTTCTTGTCTAGTTCCACTCTCAAGTCAAGATTTCCTACAACGGATGTGAACTTTTCCGATGATCGATCTGGTGTCTTCACAACTTTTCCTGCATTGACATGACATTAATGGTTTCTGTATGCATTATCATGAGAGCATGTAAACGTTCAGGGCATCATGTTGTTGCCTTCTAGCTATATATTTTCACAAATATTATGATTAATCCGTCTTTTGTAAGTAAAAAATTAAGGGCAGACATGCAGTCTCATATATGCAACAATTCGAAAGAAGCAAACATGCAATGTTGCATACCCTTCAAAATATTTAACAAGAGCTTAAGAAAGCCACCGTTGCATAGGAGAAGGTTTAACCACATCTCCAACGCATTTCCTATCATAGCCATAGGTTTTCTGAAGAAAAGAAGGATTTTTTGCACAAGAACTGATATGACGACTATCCATCGGCTACTAAAATTTCCCAGCCCGTGCTCTGCGTGGCACTCAATGAATCCTCTACTTTTTATGTTAGAGGAAACTAAGAAAAGAATCAGATCGAGAAAACTAGCTTCTTTTGGATCGAGCAACAGCTTATTTTGATAGAAATGTTCACCATAGCTATTATTGGCCATGATGATGGTTTTTTGAACCCACCTCTGTTGCAATCTCGACAAGCTGAGAGCATCTATTTATAGCGTTTTGTAGTATGGCAAGGGGAAATGATGTGAATTGATTTATCATGCAAAAACATATCATTAGTGATCGGTGCATGGAGGTGGTAAAAGTTTTATTAACATTCATAATATTAAAAGATATAATATTTTATTATAATGTTTTAAAATCTAATAAAACTAGTTACTACACAGATTATATATATATAATATTCTCTCTTATCTTTTTTTTTTTTAAAGTTTAGGGGATTTAGTTGTATTATAAAGATATTGTTTTTATTTAAAATAAATAAACATTTTAAAAATAATATTTTTATTTTTTAAAATAGTGAATTAGTTTTGATCAAAATAGATTTGGGAATACCTTTAATTAAACAAAAAAAAATTGAATTATGGAACAATCATGCAAAAACATATTGTTATATTTAGTCATATATTAAAAAATAAAAACTATTTTCTTCTTGATATAAAAATAATTTTGTCTTTACAACCTTAGTTACAGTTTGTTTATTTTAAAATTAATGATACAACTAAATAATTAATTAATTTATCATCTATCAGCATGACCCACGTGGGTCGAACTAAGGCATAAGTAATTAATTAAAAGTTCTGATGAGGTCAGAGCTGTCGTTCACCCTACTAATTTAAGCCCTTTTGCTGAGTTGTTCGCCTTCGTCGATAGGTGGGGAATAGTCTCGGCATGATACACGTTTTAGAATTGAAATTGATTTTTTTATTATAAATTAATGTTTACAATATTTTTAAATGGTTTTCGTATACTAATATCAAAAATAAAAAATCAAATTTTAAATATATATATATATATTTTAAAAAATAAAAATAAATAAAATACAACTATACCAAATTCTCAAACAGTAACATAATCTGCAATTGCACGGAATCACTATTGATCAAACATTAATGACTTTGTTCTTGGAAATTGAGCAACGAAGGTTTTGAGAAGGTAATCTATTTGAGCTTTGACGCCTTAAATCAAAAGTATTTTTAGCTGGAAATCATTGTACCTGTGAGATTTAAGCGTTGTGGGTGAGGATTTTTAATAACAGGTAAAAAGATTGATTGATGGATGGTTAAATTATTGGGAGCTAGTGTTGTGATTTGTAAGAGTAACAGTCCTTCAACAAGTTACTAGTTAAAAATTAAGAGCTTGAGTTGTTCTGTGTTTGAAAAAATTTTAATTTTAATTTTAAGTTAATTTTTTTTTATATTTTTAAATTATTTGATGTGTTGATATTAAAAATAAATTTTAAAATATAAAAATAAAAATATCTTAATGTATTTTCAAATAAAAATTACTTCAAAAATTAATTATTATCACATTATCAAATATTCTAAATGACAATTGATTCTTTTCTACGAACCTTACCTCAAAAACACGAAGTCAATTTCTTCATTACATTACAGACAAAACACATGTATATTGAACTTGTCACAATACTCGGTTTTTATCCTTGTACTAAACAAAACCCATCTTCAATCCATTATAGATGTGCACTTGGATCCATACTAAATAAATAAAAATAACATTGATTAGTACATAAAAATTAATTAAATTATTTAATTAGTATTAGACACAACTCAACATTCATCATGAGTTCAATAACTCGTGTATCTAGCTCCCTGCCCTATTTTCTCGATATATATATATATATATATATATATATATATATATATATATATATAAGTCCCTTCATCTCATTTGTTCATGATTTCTTTTCCTTTATTTTTTGTCACTAATTCAGATCTTGATATGATTTGGGTAAAAAGTTCTTATTTTGCTAAGATGTTTAATGATGTCTTTTTACCGAACTGTGATGGTTGTTTTTTGTTGACTCATTACAATATATTCACACTTTATTTTGTAGTTTGAATGGGAGCGATCTATTATCAATAAAATACAATTCACAGCACACCCGTTTTTTCCATTCACACTTTATTGGGTAAAATGATATTTTTCAAAAGATTCCAGTGATTGTTTTATAATAATTTATGATAAAACTAATTGTTATTTCCAAGACCAACATTTAAGTGTTCAAGGTCCGGTTTAGACCTAAAAAACCCATTAAACCAGGAATAATATTTTTTTAAAAAAATAATTTTGACCCAATCAAAAACTAGTTTAAATTAAACTAATTTGATTTGATTAAAATTAAATTTTTTAATCTGAAAAACTAGAAAATCAGACACCTGGATAAAGCTCGCAAAAGCAAAGAGGTGATTTAATATTAATGGTAAGGATAATTAAGGGAAAAAAATTAAAGCCCGCAAATCAAAATAGCCAAAAAAAAAAAGTACCATCTAACCAAAGGAAGCTGACTTTTCAGAGACCAAAAAAATAATGAAATGGAACAATTATAACCATGTAATCTAATTCCATTTCATTCCCACGAAAGAGAAAAGGAGATCATCTCAATAGGAGTTCGGGACAATATTAAAAAGCAAAAAGAAAATTTAGTGACTTTATTAACTTTTCTTTTCAAAAGCTTTAGTCTAGATGAAATAAAAGAAAAGCAAGGGGCTTTATGGGAAGGAAGGAAAGTAGAAGGTCAGTCGGTCATAGTGGAATCTAATAAAGTCCTCCTGTGCTTGTGTCGTCTGTGCCTACACATAATCATGCACCAGACAAGCAAGCAAACGCCATGGGAGGGTTTCGGGACGGTGAAAAAACAACAAAGATCTAAAGAGCATTCAATGTTTTCCCATTTGTAACCACACCAAAATAAAACACAAAAGATAAAGAGAAAACGAAAGAGAGTGTTGCGAGAGAGATTGAGAGGGAGGAGAGCTGAGTCAATAAACTATAGAGATATGAAGGGTGGTTGTGGAAGGAAAGAAAATTAGAAAAATAGGGTTTTAAAGAAAAATAATCTTTAAAACTAATATAGTTTGGTTTGGTTTAATTGATTTTAGGTTTTTAAAATCAAAATCAAACCAAGTTGAATTTTTTATAATTTTATAATTAGTTAATTTTAATTTTTCTCTTAGTTTAATTTTTTTAATTAATTAATTTTTGATTTTTCTAGTCTAGATTTTTTTAAAAGTGCCTATTCGGCACAATCATTATTAAAAAGTTCTTCCTTTTCTTATATATAGAAAATTGCAATTTTCATTTTAGTTTTTGTCTCCACGTTTTGTTTCATTAAATAGTTTTTTGGTCCACGTTCTTGTTCACTAATTTTTGGCTTTAGTCTTCACGTTTTTGTTCAATAATTTTCACGTTCTTGTTCACACAACTTCTTTTGTACTTTTTTTTTTCCAGGCAACTTCTTTTGTACTCTCATACCTTTCTTCTTTTTCTTTACGCATGAGAGGACAGTTTTTTTTTTTTTCTTCCATAATTTGTCCCAATGTCAAGATGAGCTGGATTTGATTTGATTTGATTTAAAATCATATAACTTGATTGTCGGTGGCTTGTTGCCAATTCATTTACAACTTATTTGTTAATGTGATTGTGGGAATGTTGGTTTAAAATTAATTTTTTTAAAAAATATTTTTAAGTTGTTGATTTGTTGATATTAAAAATAAAAAAATAAATTATTTTGATATATTTTTAATGTAAAATAATTTTAAAAAAATCGTTATTACATTATTAAAAAAAGCTTTTAGTGTATATTTAATAATGTAATGTGTAATATTTATATATATATATATATATATATAAATATTTTAGTTACAATGGCATTATTGAGATCCTTTCTAGAAGTTGTGATGTGAGATTAAAAAGGGGAAGGAATAAAAAAAGAATAATATGCTTTTAAACGGTATTGCTAGCTAATTAACTCATTTAACTTTAAAAGCATCATATGATTTTTTTATTATCTATATTTAATTTTTTATTAAATAATTTTTCTTTGTTCTTTTTATTATGAATAATAGGTTACACGATAATGATGATGAGATGTGTTTATTTATTATACATGTCAACATTTATTTAATAATGGATATCACTTCTTCTCCGCTGAGAATTAATATTCGGCTTCACTATTAATATTATAAAAAGTGAATTTTTTTTTTCAATTCCTCCAATTTTTTTTATTCTCCTATTTTTTTTTAATTTTATCTTTAAACTTTTTTTAAAAATTATTCAAATTATTGTTTAATCAATCAAATTAACTTGATCACATTGAAGTAATTTTCATATAATTTATTTTTAAATCCAAACTGAGTAGGAAATTAAACTTAGAGGTTTTATTTATTTATTAATTTCATCATTATTTTCTAAGCATCTTCCTCAAACCTTTTTTAACTGGTAGGTCATATTGTTTTTTGACAAGCCAAGTTGACGAAGTCGTGTCACGAAAATTTTTATATAATTTAATTTTAAATTCAAGTTAGACAAGAAGTTAAATTGATAGTTTATATATATATATATATATATATTAATTTCATCCTTTTTTTCTTCTCAATTTTACTTTTAGATTTTTTCTATTGATCAGCTAGGATGTTTTTAGATGAACCAAATTGATTAAATTACATTGATATTACTCTCATATAATTTAATTTTAAGATCAACTAAATAAGAAGTTGAATAAAAAGATTTCAAGATTAATATGTTAGACTGAATTTAATAAAAATATCATATTATTAATTTAAATATAACAAGTACAAATAAAATAGTAATTAATATACTAGAATGGAGATATATAGACTTGAATGAAAATAAATAAAGATACTTAATTGAAAGAAATATGGAAACATATAGAATATCATCTCATCTCATCTCATAAACGTAGGGCATTTTCCAACTCCACATAGAAAGTTGACTTAATAAGATTCAATAAAAAACCTGAATTAAGTCATTAACATGTGACCCGATGAAAATCAGGTTAAAAAAGTCATTAATTTTTTTAAAAGAAAAAATTAGATTAATTTAGCTGTAGTCCTTTATCGATTTGTAATTGAATTTAATGACTATGACAGAAGTTGGTGAGCACGTGGAGCCGTGTTTTCTCAAGATGTAGTTTTTATTAATATCATCATTAATATTTGCCAAGCAAGTCCACCGGCGATGGGCCATGGGACAGAGAGTGCCCCAACCACCCCCGTAAATACTCAACCACCCCATTGTCGAAGCGTTTCCGCCCGCCGTGTATGCTACATTAGATCCAATGCTTTTCTCCTTCACAATGGCCTCACATGACGAACATTACCATGGATGAACACTATTTTGAAAAACCCAGTTCACTCAGAATTATTTGAACCAATTCAAGTAATAAATTATTAAAAATTTCAAAGAATGAAGATTTGGGTAATTCCAAACTTATTACAAGTGATGTTAAGAAATTATTTGTATTTGTTTTAAACTAATGACAAGTCAAACATGTGATTAAGCGTTGATTTTAGAATCTAGTTTGATGCTCACTTTTTTTTTGTTTTTAGTTTCAGAACTTATTTTGGGTGTTGTTCTACATCTTTTGGCCATTCCTTTAGGGAAAGAGTGCTGATACTAATGGGTGTGAAGTCTTCTCTAGAATTGTTGGAAATCGAGTCTGTTGTCTTCGAACCCTGCACTCATGGGTTGGTGTTCTTAAAGAAATAAGTGAAGAATTGATCTTGTAGGTGGCTTCTATACCCTTGCTATTATCATGAACAAGAGCTTGTTGGCTTAAATGGCATGGTTCGCAAATGCTCAGAGGCAGCTCCGACGTTCTTTGTGCATAGGGTGTTTGACGGTTTGCTCGAAAGAGTTAGGAAGTTTGTGATTCATGTCCTCGATTATTTATTCAGGTATGTTTACACAGCTTTTACTTTTATTTCTGGAAGATTTTCAGAAGTGATTGTTTTGCTAGAAAAAAAGATTAAGGCAGTGTTTGTAATTATAATAATAGTTGTTTTTAAAATTATTTTTTTAAAAAATATATTAAAATAATATTTTTTATTATTTATTTTTAATATCAGTATATCAAAATAATTTAAAAATATATAAATAAAATAGAATTTAAATTAATATATTTTTAATATTTTTTAATAATTTGATATACTAAAATTAAAAATAATATATACGATTCTGTGTTCGTTTCACGTTAATAAATGAAGGGAAATCTTTTCTCATTGATAATAATAATGATCATTATGATATTTATCGTGATAGTAATAATTATTGTTTTTCCTGTTGTCAATAGTTATAAGATGATAGGTTTTTTTTTTTTAATAACAGGTTGCATTGATTACTATTGTCAAGCTGACAGTTGATTGGATTGGTAGGTTCGTGGTGATGACCGTGGCAGACAATGTTATTGATGGTGTGGGGTTATTGTCCTAGTAGCATGTTGATAAAATGAGGATTTTTATTTTTTGAAAATTAGTATATATTTTTTTGAAAATTATAAAATAATATAATTTGAAAATATAGGTAATTTAACATAATTTTTATATATAACAATTGGGAAATGCGACGTTCAACTTTGTTGTCGTCAAAAAACACTATATTTTAAACAAAATCATGAAAAAAAATGCATAAATTATGATGAAACGAGATGAGAAAGAACGCAAAAAGAAAACCTCGGATATATACTAAAGTTTTGGTTACAATATCACTAATTTTATAAAAAAAATCTCAATAAAATGAATCTAATAATAATAACAAAAGTCACTAACAATAACAAAAGTCACTAACAATGATTTGAGTAGGGCACATTTATTTTCAAAAGTAAGTGAGTTACCCATTATTTTTAAATGACAAATATAACCTGTTTGAGTTATCGTTGATGATATTTTTTAGTAGTATTAGATCTGTTTCATCAAGATTTTTTTAATGATATACTTTCAAGTATCTTTTTTTTCTCTCTCTTTTTATTATTTTATTTTTTACATTGTAATTTGTGAAGTCTATTTCATGATTTATTTGGAATGTTACATCTATGAACAATGACAAAGTTAAACATCACTTGCATTTACAAACTATATTATTTCACTAATTATTTTTTAAACTATATTATTTTATTATCTTTTAGGAAAACCATGTTAATAAGAGAAAAACACTTAAAATGATTGTCATCATGATAATAGTAATAATAATTAGGGTAGATAAATAGTGGTAACATTGACAATAATAGTAATAATAATTGTAATCATGATAATAGTAATAATAATTAGGGTAGATAAATAGTGGTAACATTGGCAATAAAAATAATCAAAATTGTTGAATAGCAATGTTAATGAATATTGTTAGAGAATAATATAAATTATATATTAAGATATTATTTAATAGTTTAAATTATTGGGTTAAAATAAATTTTTTTTATAGATATTATAATTGTCAATATAAGAAAAATATTTTCCTATCCTTCGTGATTATAATTAATTCCAATTTCAAGATAAGCTGGACTTGATTGCAAATCATTTATAACACAAGGTACGGTTTTATTAGCTCAGTCTCATAAATGAAGCATGCATTATTTATAGAAGCTGAGTATATAGGAACACACTTCTCTGGCCTGGAGTACGGAAGCTTTTTTTGACCTTTTCACCGAGGCCAAAGATAGCTTCTATCGAGAAAATAATAATTAAAAAAAAGGTAAATTAGCTTGCCCACTTTCACAAGCTACTAGCCATAAAATTGATGCATTTAGGTCAATTGTGATAGGATAACCGTTGGCTTTAATGGTTCTAAGTAGGGGTGAGCAAAAAACTGAAAAACCGAATAAATCGAGAAAAAAAAATCGAAAAAACCGAATTGCAAAAAAAACCCGATTAATTTTTTTCCAAAAATATTCGGTTCGGTTCGGTTTTGGTTTCAGAAACACCAGAACTGGAAAAACCCCAACCGAACCGAACCGGTTCGGTTTGATGGGTACTATAAATACAAAAAAAATCACGTCAGTTTTTTTAACCCTAGCATCTATACTTGATACTTCAGCCGTCCTTGTTCTTCTCCTTCTCCTGAGCTGCTCCCAGCTCCCTCAACTCACAGTCTCACAAATTCACCACAATTTCAAATTGAAATTAATCCATCTCCATCTACTGGACCACAATCAGATCAGCCCCCACTATCTTCGATTCTCCATCTTTAAACACTAGCCAGCCACATCTTTGATTCATCTTCAAACACCAACCACCCACATCCCTCTCCCACCATCTTCATCTTCAAACGCCAGTCAGCGACTCAGCCACATCCCTCTCCCACCGGCCACCATCTTCATCTTCGAACACCAGTCAACTATATCCCTCTCTCACACGGTCACACCAGATCTTGAATCGTAGGATATACACCACACCGGCACACCGAACCTCCAGAGTCCAACTCCAGATTTAGCGACCAGTCAGGCAGTCACCTCCCTCTCTCACACCCGACCTTGAATCATGTCACACCAGGTATGATTTTTTTTTTTCCTGTCAATCTCTATTTTTTTTTTGAACATATGCTCTGTTTATTTTTTAATAAACTGCTTAAGAAGAAATTTATGATAGACAATGTGTTTTACTGTTTTTCTTTGCTGAGAAAGAATGTTAATGAATTTGTGTTTTATTATTTATTAAGGTCATGAGCAGCAATGAAAAAATAATAAAATCTAGATTAATATCAGAATGAGGGTTAATGTTTATTATCTGTGTTAAAAAAGGGGGGGGGTTTCGGTTGATGTTTATATATATATATATATATATATATATATATATAGATGCTGTATATAGAGGAGAAGGATGATACAGAGAGTCTCCATTTCTTGAAAGTACTGCGACATGTTGCTGCTTCTTTGGTAGAGACTACAACATGTTCTTAATGGATGGCCTATATATAGTAGAAAACAAATTTTTTGGTTGCGTTTAGACACACACCATTCACATCTCAATGAGAAGTTGTTTTGTCGGCAATGAAAAATTACAACAATTTCAAATAAAATTCAATTTATTTAGGATTGTCGGCAGATGGGCTTATGTCATTTCTAATAAAAACAATTTGTCTCAAATCTAAGGTCCCAACAACCAAATCTTGTTAGTCGTGAGCTTTAATTGAGTATAAAAGCCCCGACCACTGCATTCAGCTGAAACTCATGGAAATACCATTTTGCCGCTGAAACTCAGCATCTCCCTTGCAATTATAAAGGGTAAAATCATCAGTGCACTGTAACAATTCACAGTGTACATGGCCTTGCTACATAGTAAAAAGTTGAGTAGAATTTTTTTATTTTTATTTTTGTTCTTGTTGCTACCTAATTTTTGACCCATGTTTTATTTTCAAAAAATCCAAAAAAATTGAGAAAAACAAAGAAAATCCAAAAAAATATTTTTTCGTCATTTTAGCATTTTCAACGTCGTCTAAAAAAGAATTTAAATTGTTAAAAGATTTTCAAACACGTTCGACTTTTCATGCGTCATTTTTAAAATCATTGATTTTCCGCATTTGAGTCGACATTGATATTGCTCGTTTTCAAAAAATACAAAAAAATAAGAAAAATCAAAATTTACAAAAAGAAAGAAGTTGAGGGACCAAGTTGAAAAACCTAGCAAAAAATTTATCTATAAATACTGGTTTCCAACACTTGCATAAAGAGGGGGGGGGCAATTTTGAAATTATGAGAAGAAAAAATACAAAAACTCTAACCCTAAAATCCATCTCTACCCAAAGGCAGCAGCCGGCGCCCCCCCCATTGTTTGATTTTTTTTCAGCCATCTGAACCTCCACCAAAACGGCAGCAAACCGATCTGACTTTCAGCCTCTCCCCCCAGACACACACAGAGGCCACCACCACCATTTTTTCAAAAACAAGAAGAAACCAAAGCATTCATTTTTCCCTTCCTTCGCTGTTTGAAGCCGATCGAAGCTCCTTCCCTTTGGCAAAGAAAAACGGACAGCCGCCTCCCTAATCTTGGAAAAGAACTGGGGCTGCTGACTTCTCCTCTGAAAATAAAAAAAAAGAACCCCAGAGCAGCCCCTTCACCTTTTGAATTATTTTTTTTCTCTTCTCACTCAATCGGAGCAGCCCCC
Source organism: Populus alba x Populus glandulosa (assembly GCA_033617975.1). Classification (NCBI taxonomy): domain Eukaryota; kingdom Viridiplantae; phylum Streptophyta; class Magnoliopsida; order Malpighiales; family Salicaceae; genus Populus; species Populus alba x Populus glandulosa. The sequence goes on along the minus strand of CM066156.1, from coordinate 1,668,977 downwards.
ACCCTTTGGTTTTTTTTTTCTCCAGCCGAACGAACCAGCCCCGCGGCTCCTCCCCTCACTCCACAGCCGCCGGTCACCAGACTTCCATCCCCATCAACCACAAGACATCCCTCATCTCCATCCTAGCCGTCCCCTTTCAAGCACCAGACCCTTTCCACTTTCAAACCCAGCAGCCACATCGCAGCCCCTTCTTCGCCTCAGCCCCGGCCAAGACCTTCTCCTGGCCAACCCAGCTTCAAACGGAGCAGACCACAGACCAGTCACCAGCAGCTCCGGTCGCCTCCAGCACTCCTCCTCGTCGCCAGCTCAGCCACACCGCGAGACAAGCTCCCCTCCATCTTCACAGCGGCTCCACCGTGACAACAGCTTCAACACACAGCAGCCCCACCATCAGCCAGCAGCACCGCTCGATCCACCACCCGAAACAGAGGAGGAGGAGAAGACACCCACCACCGCAGCTGGGCATCACCGGATCTGCAATCAGATTCAGATCTGCAAAACAAAAAACAGATCTAAAGATGAAGCAAACAAACTAAAATCGACTGGTGTTGTGTTTATCTTCTTGCTCTGCAGGTCACCGGCGTTTGAGGAAGGCACAGAGGAGGAAGCCGCCCCAAGCGCCCCTGTTTTTTTGGTTTTCCAGCGGCGGCGCGTGAACCCACGCGCCGCCAGTGGCGGCGGCGCATGGAGGAGACGCGCCGCCACTGTTTTGTGCCTCAGAAATCTTCCGTGCACTGTTCCTGCATTTCTAGAGATGTTTTAGGACTTGTTTTTGTAATTTAAAATTGTTTGATGTATTTTTTTATTTAGTTTTGAATTCTTTTTTATTTGTATTTTGGTAATGGTATGTACAAAAGGAAAAGAAAAGAAAAAAGAAAGAAAATAATAATAAAAAAGGGGTTGTGTGTGTTGGTGTATTTTTATTTATTTATTTTGTATTTGTATTTGTATTGTGGATAAAAAAAAAGAAAAGAAGAAAAAAGAAAAGAAAAGAAACAAAAATAATACAGTGAATGAATGTGAGTGTTTGTATTTGTTTTTATTTTTAAAATATATTTTTTAATGATAAAATTGCAGATATTAAAGAAGAATTTAATATTTTGATTGGATCACGGTTAAGAATTATTAACTTATATGTAAGTGATATTTCTAATTTCCGATGAAAAAACAATTATTAAAACTTCTTTAGCAAAAAAAAAAAATCGCGAAGCAGCTTACCTCAGGTAGGGTGCGTTAGGGGTGCTAATACCTTCCCTAACCACAACCAGTCCCTTACCCGTGAATCTCTGACAATACCAGTACATCCGGTTTCCTAGTAGCCCGCAATCAATTACTAGGTGGCGACTCCAACGAACTAAATTCAAGCAAATAACAACGAGACTTAAATCGCCAGCCGATGCCGCGCATTGATTTTTTTTGGGGTGCGACAGAATGGCGACTCCACTGGGAAAGGTATTTTTTCGATTATTGGACTAAGCTTTGTGTATTTGATGTGTTTAAGTTTTTGCATTTTTATCTTTTTGTTAATATTTATTTCCATGCATTTTATAGAATTGTCTCATGCATCACCTGTATTTATTTTTAAAAGCACACACAAGCTTGTAGGTTAGGTGGGGAACTAGCGATCTGCCCTAAGACTATTGGTCAGGGTTCAGATGCGTGAAACACCCAACTCATATCTGAGTGTCTGCTTGGTAATGGTGGGTATATGTGCCTTAACCATTCCTTGCAACGCCCCCATACTGTCTTTACGAAGAACGTCACTGGGCAGATATGAGACCCTTTTGAGACCAGATAGAAAACCTACCCATGTTCACATAATGAATAGAACTTGTCCTTAGGTTGTATGTGCTATCGTTTTTGCATAAAGGGCAAACTCTTCTTGAAGCATCTTGAACTCAAGACTTGTGGGTCACACGTTGGCCGTTGCTTCGAAAATTTTCATTGTAGAGTTTGGGCAAAAATCACGATTCTTGTCCATCATACAAGAGTTACGACCATATTGTCACCTCTCGAAGGGTGCGTTCATCATATAGATTACATGTTCATACATTTATCATGCATGTACCGGGTTGAAAGGTAGGTCCCCCACACAAGCTGTGCTGCACGTGATTGAAGAAAGATGAGGGAAGTGAACAAATGTGTCAGATAGAGACTCATTATCAGATTAAGGTTGAGAGCATCAAAGGTGAAGTAGTTGGACTCAGATTTGCTCGAACAAGTGTTGAGCATCAAATGGAAAAAGAATGTCTGCACATTCTTCTATGGGAACACTGCTTGTTCACGTCCAATTGAAGCTGCACCTCTCATTTTCAATCATGAATAACAACAACAATGCCTTCAGTCATCAACTAATGACAATTCTGATTCTTGTCCAGTTGCACTGTTATAACTCTGATTCTTGTCCAGTTGCACTGTTAAGTGTTCATCGCCTCCACGTCATCTAATGGAACCAAACAACTACCGATCTCCTGTACATGGCGCATTAGTCTTCTTGGAAGCTGTCCTAATTAAGAGCTTAATTCCATTTCAGCAACACAAGATGTTGGTCTGAAAAACCATGATTAGACACTGAATTTCTACCAGTAGCACGAGCAAAACATTGTAGTAGGCAGAAGAGTCAGACCTGGTCTGGTAATATTGGCAGTTGTCAAACTTCAATGTGGCAGAGCTCTCTCTACAAAAAAAATCCATTTATGGCTCTGCAAATTGGGAATGCAAGAGGGGATTTATAAGATGCATATGCTACAAATATTTCTCTCATCGATTTCAACGTGAAGAAACTGTAGCAGGTTGAAGAGCCAGACTTGGTTTGAAAAAACAGGAGCAGACATCAAAATTCAACGTAGCAGAGATCTCTCGATATGAATCTGTTTGTGGATTCGCAAGTGGGAAATCCAAGAAGGAATACAGTAGTTTCAGATCATCTATGATTTTCCTCCAACGGTGTCGGTATTACAACGCAAAAGTAGAGAGAAGAGACATGCCCAGACTGAAAAACATGAAGAAGACTGAAACTTCAACATAGCAGAACTCCATCTATTGGTGCTTGTTTGTTGCACTGTTTGAAAAGAATCAAAGAAGAAATAACGGAGATTCATGTTCATCGTTTTCTCCCGTAGAAGAGATAAGGCATGATTCCACGTGTTGGTAGGGGCGATACTACAAGTTTTTGGGCGCTGCCAAGATTACCAAGCTGTTAGAAAGTTTTCTAACAATCCTCAACCAACCCTAGCAACATTGGAAGTTTGAAATAATGTTATGAGGATTTGCCAAAGAATTGAACAAGCTATGAAGAGAGAAAGATTGAAGGATCTGCCATGGATTCTAGAACAATGAGGAGAGGTAAATCATGGAGATGACTTTGACGGTGTGAACCCTTAATTATGTGGTATAGCCAGGTCTCACGGCAGCATCAATTGCCCAAATATCTTTGCCAAGATGGGACATTCCTCTGCCGTTTAAGTTGTCGACCAGCATCCGCAAGATTCCAGAATTTTGCTTGACCCCGACAAATTCCCATGCAACCACCAATTTCTCAGTGGTATAATCCAGATAAGAGATGTGATGTCATGATGGGGTCCTCAACCATTTCAAGTGAACAGTTTCAAGAATTGCAAGAATGGAGTCTGAAAGTTGGTGAGCAAGAGACAGGTGGAGTCGTTGAAGAAGGGTGTCACTGGCTATATTGTTCCCCGAACATCTTCAGAATGACATGTGATCGAAAATGCTTGGCAAAACATAGATATTTGCCAGAAAAGCTGATTCGAGAAGGGTGATGAACAGTCAATCATATTGTTATGGAATTCTGCATTTTGTTTTGGGATCACATCTCATCCTTCAACGAAACATGCCTTGCTTTTGTCTCTTTGTTGTTTTGAAATCAACAGATGTTTAGCATTTTATTCTGATAAAATATTTTGATCAAACTCCAACATGCAATAAAGGTTAATCAATCCGGAAGATTAGAAGTGTTTTGATTACAAAAATGACTCTATGCTTGAAAATGACATGGGGTGACCAAACAATTTTGAACTCATACCTTTTGAAACTGAACCACACATCATATAACTAAGTTTTAGCAGTATGCATAATGAAATGTAGTGGATTCGGTAGTCATGGACTCGTGAATCATGATTCTTACAAGTCCCAATCATTACACTGGATGAGGTCAAAATTTATCGGTTCTAACCGACCTTGTTTGAAATGAGAAAAGGCCATCTTTAATATCCCTTCACTTTCTAAAGATGATATCCCTTGTAGTCCTATTTTGAGCTGGATAGAATATTCTTTTTATGAAAACCCTGACTAGGATCACACCCCACACTGGGGGCAAATGAGAGATATTTTGGAGACATTGATATAATTAATGGATAAAGGGGAAGGCTTAGAACAAAGGTCCAATGATTGAGAGAAAGCTAAAAGAAAACACATAGACATGGGGGCATATCAGAAAATTTTGAGGAAGGCTACGAAAAAAAAAAGAGAAAAAAAAAAGGAAGTTGAAATTGCCCTCACTTAAGGAAAAGTCAAAGATAAAGGAAGGAGAACGCCTATCAAGTCTATGAAGAGCAAAAGAAATGTCAATCGAGGAAAGGCACAACAAAAGTCAATACCAGAAAAAGACTAAGCTATAAGCGTTGACTTTTGGTATCCATTATAAAACCTACGATGTTATCAGATGATTTAGATTAGTTATTCATCAAAGAAAAAGTTGGATTGGGATTATGACCTATGTTAAGAGAATTCTATTTGAAGATTAACAAGGTTATATGTCACTCTCTTTACAATGACAACAAGAGAAAGAGAATCGATAAATAGTTAATGTTGGTCCTAGGTCGTTGAAACCCTCAAACACCTTTTGAGCCTTTGAAATTCCTTTCTTTCATATCCATGAACCATAGCCTGCATTACGTGCTTTTAAAAGCCCTTTTTAATCAAGCAAGCAATTTGAACCGATAAATGGCGCTCTCAAAATTTGAAGAGTTTTTTCCATAAGGGTTGTGACTTCATGAATTAAGCTATTGGTTATTATGCATGCTGATAAAACAAGTTATAAGAAGAGAAACAACCTTTCTTGATAAAGCCTGAGTTTTGACTTGATCATTTTGTTTTTGAAATTCAAAAAAATAATAAGGTCACCTCATCATAGACTATCAAATGATATACCCAATATTAAGGATTCAAATTGATACAAAAAACCATGGAAAAAGCCATTTTTAATCCTACATTGGGTCAATTTCTGTTTTCAAAATGCATGACAATCAAAGGACTATATATTTCGAATAACGTGTGTTGGGTCTTTGATAAAAAAGCTTGATTTTCAAAAGATTTTCAAAAAGGACATCTCTGATTTCATTTCAACAAACTAGACTTTGAATAGACATGATCTCTGAAATATGAGAGTTAATTCCAGAACAAGGAAGATTATCAAACACAAAAGAACATTGATTGAGTATGCAAAATCATGGATAGAAATGACATTGACATTGAAGTCCTCGACACTCCTTGAAAAGTTGAGCAGCTGGGGGCAATACAGTAGACCTTGAAAAGAAAAAACAAGCAGTGCTCAGATCAGCTATGAGGCAATGATTAAATGATGAATCAGTGAACTGAAGACAATGATGTTCAAAGAAAGATAATCAATGAACGAGCACATTCAGATCATGCCGGGGGCATTGTCATTCCAAAATGGCCCATGCTCCAGTGAACCCTGTCGGCAATGGAGAAACAAGGATGTACTTGAAGGACACTTTCATATCATCATCTTTTGAAACATGGCTAGCAATCGATGAAGATACACAGATGAATGTAATTGAATGGTGAAAAGATGCACACCACGAAGACTGACTGTGGAACAATGCTGCACTTAAAGGACAATCTCATAATGTCATTCTTTGAAACATGGTTATAGATAGATGTTATCACACAACTGCGCTGAATGAATGTCGGAAAGGAACCCACCTCGAAGACTGATTGTGGGACAACTTGTTCTGAAGCCAGATGAGCGCTTCACCGCATGAGTATAAGTGATAAAAGCAGCATCATTGATGAGGCTGAGACATTTCTTTTCACAATCTGATTAGAAGAGTTGAAAGGAATCTATGAGAAGAGCATTGAGCATACAACCATGAGCCTTTGTACTGCAAGCTATGAGATGCATGTCTAGATGACTGATTGAGTTTCAAGGAGGCTGATGATAACATGTACTTGAAGAGTACTGTTTCAACTAGAGGCAAGTTCATGACTGATTAACAATCTTGATGGGTATTGGCATGACGCACACAATCAATCAGAGGATAATTCTCAGAAGAAGCCAGGAGAGAAAATCCTTCATGATGAATCAAGCAGTACCACACTTGTGGGCAGGGTCAAGCTTGATGAACAATGCAAGCAGTAATTGTCGAAGACAACCCGGGATGGGCACTGCATTTACAGCTGAGTGGATGGCTAGCACATGAATGAGCCAATGCATTGGAAGAACAAAGAATGCTTTGGGATACAAACAAGGGCACCCTATGACGATGGAGCATCAAATAGGGGGGGACCTATATTTCAAATCAGGTAAGGATGCATGCATATCATCTAACCTCAAAAAAAAAAAAAAACATTTGCACGTATTTTTGAATTGTTACAGGAAAATCCCTAATGGGGTCCAACAAGATGGTGGAAAGAGAAAGAAGCATTGTGGTGATGATAAATAAAGAATCGGTTTTGATCATTGAATAAAAGGACGATGGGATGAACCCTACCATTAGGAAAATCCCAAAGAAATGAAAAGATCAACCTTGCAACCGGGAAGCCTCGAGTTTTCAACCCTTGCAGTCAGGAAACACCGAGTTTTCAAACCCCATGATCGGGAATTATCAGGAAGCACCAAGTTTTCCAGCCCTTTCTTCTATCATCCCTTCAGAACTTCGCCAGGTAAGTCCTATTTTTCACACTTATCATATCACATTTTTTCCATCTGGGTAGGTCGCCCATCATAATGAGACCGCACTTCATCATATTTTTTTTCCATCTGGGTAGGTCACCCATTACAATGAGACCACACTTCATATTTTTTCCATCTGGGTAGGACACCCATTACAATGAGACCACACTTCATATTTTTTCCATCTGGGTAGGTCACCCATTACAATGAGACCGCACTTCACATTCTTTCTATTTGGGTAGGTCGCCCATCACAACGAGACCACTTTTTCATATTCTTTCCACGTGGGTAGGTCACCCATTACAATGAGACCGCACTTCACATTTTTTCCATTTGGGTAGGTCACCCATACAATGAGACCATCATATTTCTGGGGTTCGTCACCCATACAATGAGACCATCATATTTCTTGGGTTCGTCACCCATACAATGAGACCATCATTTTTCTGGGGTTCGTCACCCATACAATGAGACCATCATTTTTCTGGGGTTCGTCACCCATACAATGAGACCATCACTTTTCTGGGGTTCGTCACCCATACAATGAGACCATCACTTTTCTGGGGTTCGTCACCCATACAATGAGACCATCATTTTTCTGGGGTTCGTCACCCATACAATGAGACTATCATTTGTTTCTTGGGTTTGTCACCCATACAATGAGACCATTTTTCACACATTCTTTTGTTTTGGTTAAACGAGGTCGCCAGATGGGATCTCGGGTAGCTTTGGTTAAAGGGAATCGCCATATGGGATTTCAGGTTAACCGAGTTACACACATTTTCGTTCCAGTTGAATGAGGTCGCCAGATGGGATCTCAGGTAGCTTTGGTTAAAGGGAATCGCCAGATGGGATTTCAGGTTAACCGAGTTACACACAGTTTAGTTCCAGTCGAATGAGGTCGCCAGATGGGATCTCATGTAGCTTTGGTTAAAGGGAATCGCCAGATGGGATTTCAGGTTAACCGAGTTACGCATATTTCGTTCCAATTGAATGAGGTCGCCAGATGGGATCTCATGTAGCTTTGGTTAAAGGGAATCGCCAGATGGGATTTCAGGTTAACCGAGTTACACAATATTTTCGTTCCAGTTGAATGAGGTCGCCAGATGGGATCTCAGGTAAACCCAATGTGTGGGCAGGTCGCCCGTGAAAATAGACTATTGGGAGAGTGTGGGTCGGTCGCCCGTGAAAATAGACTAGAGTGAGTATGTGTGGGCGGGTCGCCCGTGAAAATAGATCCGTGTGAGTGTGTGGGCAGGTCGCCCAAGATCATGAAGTTTTCCTTTTGTTTTCTTTACAAAGCTTACTATGCAAAAATTTAAGGATTTTCGCTTCGTAAACATTGTAAAGAGGGGGCATCTGTTGCTACCCAATTTTTGACCCATGTTTTATTTTCAAAAAATCCAAAAAAATTGAGAAAAACAAAGAAAATCCAAAAAAATGTTTTTTCGTCATTTTAGCATTTTCAACGTCGTCTAAAAAAGAATTTAAATTGTTAAAAGATTTTCAAACACGTTCGACTTTTCATGCGTCATTTTTAAAATCATTGATTTTCCGCATTTGAGTCGACATTGATATTGCTCGTTTTCAAAAAATACAAAAAAATAAGAAAAATCAAAATTTACAAAAAGAAAGAAGTTGAGGGACCAAGTTGAAAAACCTAGCAAAAAATTTATCTATAAATACTGGTTTCCAACACTTGCATAAAGAGGGGGAGGGCAATTTTGAAATTATAAGAAGAAAAAATACAAAAACCCTAACCCTAAAATCCATCTCTACCCAAAGGCAGCAGCCGGCGCCCCCCCCACTGTTTGATTTTTTTTCAGCCATCTGAACCTCCACCAAAAAGGCAGCAAACCGATCTGACTTTCAGCCTCTCCCCCCAGACACACACAGAGGCCACCGCCACCATTTTTTCAAAAACAAGAAGAAACAAAAGCATTCATTTTTCCCTTCCTTCGCTGTTTGAAGCCGATCGAAGCTCCTTCCCTTTGGCAAAGAAACGGACAGCCGCCTCCCTAATCTTGGAAAAGAACTGGGGCTGCTGACTTCTCCTCTGAAAATAAAAAAAAAGAACCCCAGAGCAGCCCCTTCACCTTTTGAATTATTTTTTTTCTCTTCTCACTCAATCGGAGCAGCCCCCACCCTTTGGTTTTTTTTTTCTCTAGCCGAACGAACCAGCCCCGCGGCTCCTCCCCTCACTCCACAGTCGCCGGTCACCAGACTTCCCTCCCCATCAACCACAAGACAGCCCTCATCTCCATCCTAGCCGTCCCCTTTCAAGCACCAGACCCTTTCCACTTTCAAACCCAGCAGCCACATCGCAGCCCCTTCTTCGCCTCAGCCCCGGCCAAGACCTTCTCCTGGCCAACCCAGCTTCAAACGGAGCAGACCACAGACCAGTCACCAGCAGCTCCGGTCGCCTCCAGCACTCCTCCTCGTCGCCAGCTCAGCCACACCGCGAGACAAGCTCCCCTCCATCTTCACAGCGGCTCCACCGTGACAACAGCTTCAACACACAGCAGCCCCACCATCAGCCAGCAACACCGCTCGATCCACCACCCGAAACAGAGGAGGAGGAGAAGACACCCACCACCGCAGCTGGGCATCACCGGATCTGCAATCAGACGCAGATCTGCAAAACAAAAAACAGATCTAAAGATGAAGCAAACAAACTAAAATCGACTGGTGTTGTGTTTATCTTCTTGCTCTGCAGGTCACCGGCGTTTGAGGAAGGCACAGAGGAGGAAGCCGCCCCAAGCGCCCCTGTTTTTTTGGTTTTCCAGCGGCGGCGCGTGAACCCACGCGCCGCCAGTGGTGGCGGCGCGTCTCCTCCACGCGCCGCCACTGTTTTCTGCCTCAGAAATCTTCCGTGCACTGTTCCTGCATTTCTAGAGATGTTTTAGGACTTGTTTTTGTAATTTAAAATTGTTTGATGTATTTTTTTATTTAGTTTTGAATTCTTTTTTATTTGTATTTTGGTAATGGTATGTACAAAAGGAAAAGGAAAAGAAAAGAAAAAAGAAAGAAAATAATAATAAAAAAGGGGTTGTGTGTGTTGGTGTATTTTTATTTATTTATTTTGTATTTGTATTTGTATTGTGGATAAAAAAAAAAGAAAAGAAGAAAAAAGAAAAGAAAAGAAACAAAAATAATACAGTGAATGAATGTGAGTGTTTGTATTTGTTTTTATTTTTAAAATATATTTTTTAATGATAAAATTGCAGATATTAAAGAAGAATTTAATATTTTGATTGGATCACGGTTAAGAATTATTAACTTATACGTAAGTGATATTTCTAATTTCCGATGAAAAAACAATTATTAAAACTTCTTTAGCAAAAAAAAAAATCGCGAAGCAGCTTACCTCAGGTAGGGTGCGTTAGGGGTGCTAATACCTTCCCTAACCACAACCAGTCCCTTACCCGCGAATCTCTGACAAGACCAGTACATCCGGTTTCCTAGTAGCCCGCAATCAATTACTAGGTGGCGACTCCAACGAACTAAATTCAAGCAAATAACAACGAGACTTAAATCGCCAGCCGATGCCGCGCATTGATTTTTTTTGGGGTGCGACAGTTCTTATTTTAATATGTTCTCTGATTGATACGAGTCCTTCCATAAGAAAAAAATACTTGAAAATAGAATTGGACCCCCCCTTTGATTTGAATCACTCGTACCAAATATAGCAATCTCTGTAATCAAATACCAAATGGCTAGTTTGCTTTCGGTTGATATTTATATATATATATATATATATATTTATGCTGCTATTATATATTTATATATATATCCTGAGATTATATTATGTTGTAATGCTTGATATATATATGCTGTGAGTTTGTATATTGTAATCATATATATATGCTGCTATTATATAATTATATATACATGCTGAGTTTGTATATATTGAGTTTATATATATATATATGTATATATATATATATATGCTAAAATTATATTATGCTGTGATGCGTGTAACATGTTTTCATTATGTAATAACAGATGGAAACTACTCAAATTCAAAATGCTTCATCCACGGGCACTACACCAACATCTACCATGTCTTGTTAGTTGTTGTTTTTTTTAAGCCCTTTTGAAGGCAATGCTTTGTAATTTTAATTTTAATTTGGTGTGTGTATTATTTAAACTTTGATGCATGAGGAGTCCAAACTCTAAAACATAAATATTAGAAAGACTTGCAACATATTAAACACAATATTAGCACTAATAATTTAATATAAATGAAAATTTAGTGACAAAAATATTAAATATATTATTATAGAATTTTGTAACAAAAATAGAAAATATTGACATTAATTATAAACCCATTAGAAAGCCCAAAAAGGCCTTAAAAGCCCAAAAAAACCTTAAAAAGCCCAAAAAAACAATAATACAGGTTTTTCGGTTTTTCTGTTAAAAAACCGAACCGAAACTATCCGGTTTGAATTTTTAAGCTTTTTAAAATTTAATTTTGGTTAGTTTTTTAGAGAAAAACCGGACCGAACCGGAAATGCTCACCCCTACTTCTAAGAGGGATGCCATGAATTGCCATTTTTTATTATAAAAAAATAGGTTAGTTGATAAAAATAATTTATAAACTAGTACAACTAAATAATTATGCCCTGGTGATCATTTAGGGACCACAATGTTCGATAGAAGGCATATGCCCTGGTGGTCATTTAAGGACCAGAATTTCCAGAATTTTTGAAAATAAACCTTGTATCCATGTTTATTGAACAGATAGTCCGAGAATGCCCATTTTTGCACAAAGGAAAGCTTACACTCAGAAGGCAATCCATTAGTTGCATGATTGTATCTAAATTTAAGGTCAACCAACGCTATAAAACCATCACTTAGGTAGTAGAATTGTGCCCATCGAAAATAATTGCTCATAGAATACGGCAATTAATGATGACAAGGAAACCACCGCGTGCCAACTTCATTTTGGCGTCAGGGTAGTTGGATGAACCCAAGAAAAGCTACTACTTTAAAATGTTCGATAGAAGGCAAATGCCCTGGTGGTCATTTAGGGACCATAATTGCTCATAGTATCCATGTTTATTGAACAATAATATTGAAGAAATTGCAGAAGAACTGGTAATCAATGCTGACTTGGTCAGTTATTATATGCGGCCGATGTTGATTTTTACGGTTCTTACTCCTGGTGAAGTTCTTGCTGAGAATCCTCGAGTTGAAGGGATCCCAACCGGGTAGAATTATCATAATCTTGAAGAATATGTTCTGGTATTCCTGGAACTATCAATCCTGCGAGCCTTAGTAGTCTCATAAACCAACTCTCTCTGTAGTCCTGGCCATGGAGGAAAGGGATTACCCAGAGAGCATTGAGGTATTTAATCACCGCACTGACTTTCTATATACGCCAACAGTAAGTGAACAGTACCGTATGGATGAATAGTGCCGTAGACGTGAATAGTAACCGTATACACGAATAACTTTTGTGTGTTAACAACACCAACCAAGAAGGCTCTGATACCACTGTTAGGATACTGGCATGCAAACCCGACAAGATAAAAGGCTTAAATGAGAAATGATATACACAAGTATTTACGTGGTTCACCCAATTAGGCTACGTCCACGGACAAGTATAGAAGGATTTTACTAGTAATGTGGGAATTACAACCTCTCTCAAATAATAGGAGAACAACTAAGAATCTCTCTATTACTAGGAGAAAACACCTCACTTACTCTCTCATAAATACCTCACAATTTAGTGGGATTCTCTTCACTCTCTCTTCTTTCTCTCTTTACTTGGTGCATATAATGCTTGGATGCTTGCCTATTTATAGGCAAGCATCCATAAAAGAGCAAGTGGCCAACTTGGCCAAGTTGGCCACTTGGGCAAGGTAGGCACCTCCACATATGTCAAGTGGGTAAGGTAGGCACCTCCACCTATCTTCACACGTTTCAATTAAGTTCTTAGAGTTCGGGATTAGTCAAAGTTACCCTAAACTACCAACACATTACTCAATTTTGTCCCATATTAATTTACAGCCATCTAAAGAATTTACTACCAAAATCCATAAATCTTGTGTATTTTTTCTCGCATGCCCAACGTCACTACAAATCTGTTATTCCAAATTCTTCAGAATATCAAGTTGCAACAAATAAAAACATTTTATGCTAAGAAATAAAATTTAAAAATAACGATATTTTGTTGAAAAACAACCAGATTAATAACTAAGTTTTACAATTTTTTTTTTCTATCACTTGCAACTGTGTTCTTGATTAGTAAGAGATCACACGAAAAAGAAACACACACAAACATAAAAGAATTATTTATCTCTTTTGATTGGTACAATATTAATTAAAATATATAGTTTTATTTAGGGTAATATTGCTCAATTTTATATTTGAAGAATTTAATTGAAATCATGTGTATACTAGGTGACTAAGCTGTAGTTTCCCATACATTTTGTAAAACGAAGACGGCTAACACGGCTTCCTGTCTTGGAATTAGACCAGGTGAAAGATTAAAAATCAATCATCCACGTGATTTGTAATTAATTAATTAGCCTCGTCTCGTTTTAAAATTGAATAATCAATGGTCGTCATCGTGGCCTGGATGTCAAATTCCGTCGTAAGCTTAATCAGAAGAAATGGGAATCTGCACACAATCTTTCTAATCAACATGGGGAGAAGCCATTGAATTTGTTCAGATGGTCACCGACTTTCAAAGATGGATGGGAACGACGACCGAGTTCATGACTCTGCAATTACGTGGAATTGCACTTTAGCGAAATCATATTTGCACTTGGGAAAAGCAATAAATTGAGGCTTTGATTTGTTAAAAAAAGGGAGTAACTTAGCGGGATCGATACAAGTTTCCTAATCACATCACAATGCCTTCTTCTCCTGTTTATGTAATATTTTATATGAACAGATAACTTTTAATATATAATTAGGAACTAGTCGATTATAATTAGGAACTAGTCGATTATAATTAGGAACTAGTCGATTTCAACTTGCCTCGAGGTTTCTGCTTTAAAGTGATGTCCCTGTTGACATGTCAATTCAAGAAAATAAAAACAGTATTATTTTAATATAGAAATTCTAGTTTAAAGTAAGTTCAATATGGGCCACGTTTAGAATTAGTAAATGGTTAAAAAAATGAGTTGTGCGTGCACTAGTTTCTTTTTTGCTTTCGTGTCTAATCATTCAGCTTTGACTCTGTCTAAGAAATTTAAGATGTGATTAAGACTTTCTTTGATTTGAAAATAAACAAATAATTAATTCTCTAACTCAATATAAAACTTACAAGTATTTGAATTCAAATCTGTTTAGAGTCATTCCTTTGCATGCTAATTACACTCGGTCTAAGTATTGATCTGAAAAAAAAAAAGAAGTTCAATTATTATCAATTCATAAACATCATAGTAGACTTTAAATTTTGAGTTTTTTAAATCAATTTATTTAACCAAGTTAAATTTAATAATCATGTTTCTTGCAAGTGTGATATCAATATTCACATACCAAGTAAGCTAGTAGCTTTTATTTTTGTGTGCTTGACTAAAAATATTAAAATAACAAGTTTCCTTTATAACTTGGCTCTTGAACATCGATTAAGTTTTCAAATGTATTTATGATATAAAAAAATTTATATATAGCTTTTCTTTTTTTAAAAGTAAATTTTTATTGAAGATTGAGGAGTGAGTATTCAAATTATAATGACTTCTAGGACTCAAAAAATCAAAATCTCCTATAATATGCACTCTTAAATTCATCCTAAGTTAAGCCTTTCTTTTCTTTCTATATAAAAAAAAGTGCAAACAAAATACTTAATATGATTATTATAACTTGCATACTATTGGGGTGTGAAAAATGCATATGGGCTCCCTTCTAGGCTGCATTTATTGGCAATAATTGAGAGAAAGAGATGGATTGTCCACTTCAATTTTTTCATGGGTCATTTATCATTACCGTTGCCCACTTACCCCATATATGGGCTCTGAAGTCGTGGGCAGTGAAAGAAATGTTTTTTGTGAATCCTTTCCAATATTATTTTGTGTTTAATTTTCTTTTTCTAGGCCAGATTAAAGTGAGGGACCCAAGTTGGATCAGTAGCACTTTCTCTTTATAAGCTTGAGATAGGACAGGAGATGAGGAACATTGTTTCTTCCATGTTTGGTGATATTCCACGTTATTTGTTCTATTTTCTATGATGGAACATGAATCATGTTTTCACCTTCAAGAAATCTTAACACAATATATTAATATATATTAATGCTCATGGATATTGGATCTCGATACCGGTAAAATCTCATGGTTTAACTTATAAGGTATCATTTATATCTCAACCTGAGAAATTATTGTATTAACACGATTTGTTATTATTTCTTTCGTACAAATTATGTGAGATTCAACCTAAAATGTTTTTTAATTGTATGGTAATCCAGGTCTTAACTTGTATCCTAAAATGCCATAAACATTAGATCATCTGGTCTAAAATCATCAAGTGGTGGGGATTATCATGGTGCTGCCCTAAGAATTTGTCATGCTTATTCTCTCAGTGGACTGTCATGGTTCAGGGTAAATTTCATGAAAAAGCATGGCTGATGTTGTTTTTCTCAGTGGTGTGGTCCCTTTGGCTACTTCGAAATGACCTGATATTTCAACAAAAGTCACCGAACTATGATTCAGTCTTCTTCCTTATCATCACTCGGCTATGCTTATGGTTGAAAGCACTTCATCCTGACTTTCCTTACTCCCCTATAGATCTGTTAAGATCGTCAGCAGGTCTGATCCGTTGGTCCAATGTTCAGATTTATAGATCTGGTGTTATATGGTCTCCTCCACCCATTGGCAAATTCAAGTGGAACGTGGATGGCTCCTCTCTTGGAAAGCCTGGACTCTCAGGTATAGGTGGTGCCCTGCGCAATCACCAAGGTCATCTCCTTGGTATTTTTTCTCTACCAGTAGGGACTCTAGACTCGAACATAGCTGAGCTGGGAGCTGTTGTCAAAGCTATTGAGCTCTTAGCCTTAAATTGTTTCCTTCATCATAAGCATATTATTATTGAATCTGATCCTGCCAATGTAATCAGCTAGATGCATAATCCTCACAACAGGCCATGGATGCATAGCGACCTCTTCTCCACAGTTCAGAAATTGACTAGACTGTTTGGTTCAATTACTTTTTCTCATGTGCACCGTGAGAGCAATAGTCTGACAGATTGTGTGGCCAAGCAAGGAGTGCGTAGATCCAGTGATTTCATTGCTTGGTTTTGATTCATCTCTTAGATTATGTCTATCAAACTAAATGTGCATCTCTTCAGAGGTCTAGATTCTCATGAAAATTAATTTGGAGACTCTTGGAAGCTTCTCTTGGATTTTGCAGTAATGGTTATCTTGTGTAGATTATATTGTTGCTTTCTTAGACTATTTATGATGTTTTGTCCTCTTTGTATGGATTTTGCTTTGATTGGTAGTTCCTGCAAAATTGATATGCGGCAGGCTTTGTAATTTTTCATGCCGCCAGGCTATGGCGTTTAATGAAACCATATACTTCTAAAAAAAAAAGTAAAATAGAAGAAGGTCAGTGCACACCCACCAAACCAAAACACTGTCCTGTACATATTGACCATCCATGCTATCTATTTAAGTTTGCAAATACACAAAATTGGTCTTTGAAATTCATGGTAATTTCCCTTTTCCTAGCTAGCTGGCGAGTATTGAATCCTCGTGAACTACTGTTTCTAGAAAAAGAATTGGGACAAAAGTTCCCATGAATAATTGTTCGGGAACACCAATGTTCATGGCACCTATCAAGTGGGACAAAGGCGTGGAATTGCATAGAATACTAGTCTAAAATGTTTAGATCTCGAGTGTCTTCTTCTCGAACCCCCCCACAAAACATCCAACAACATCTTTCAATGTTTTGTTTTTCTTAAATTTACTCATTTGGCTGGTCAATTTCTTGTTTTGTCCCAACTCTCCCATTAATTTTAGCTTCTATCAACTTAGCTCTACCTTAGTTCCTGACTCTCTCATCAATTTTAGATTTTTTTTACTAAATCTAATCCTAGCACGAGCAAGTAGAGACATGTACACGTTTCAAACAAAAGGTCATGAAACAAGCAGTCATTGCCATAGAAAATCCAATCCTAGTTGTTGTTGTTGGCCTATTAGCTTGAGCTCTCTCAAGTGACTGCACTTGGGTCTTCAAGAACTTAACATAATGAATTGCCTAATTTAACATAGAGGCAGTGTCCATTTTAGTCCTTCCGGGGACTAGTCTTTGAAGTATCCTTATTCTCTCACTTATCCTTTCTCTTCTAAGGCGTGCAACAACACTTTGTGGATCTTTCGATATCTTCACGTTCCTACGTTTTGGTGGCTTCACTGACTCAGGTTCTATGTGAATTGGCTGCATGGCTGCAATTCCAAATATCATCTCCCTTATTTTCGCCATTGAATTCTTCTTTCGTGATGGTGTAGCCTAATCATTTGCAGTGCCTAGTAACTCACCAAGACCTCTCCAAGTGAAATAAATGAAACTCCATGCATCACATACAAAGGAAATTTTGTATTATAGCATATCATCTCTATACTTCTTGTCACATTTTCTAATATTCGGTGGTTTCTTTGCATCAATTTTATGCTTTTGTAACCACAAGATTTTAAACATGACCTTGGTATAGATTTGTGCGTGCAGATGTGTATGTTATTACGTGTGGATTTGCACATGGCTGATTATTGATCCATTTCTTTAAGAAGGTGTCTAACCATGTTTTTAAAAGATTTGAATTTTTTTTGTGTCGAATTAATATAAAAAAATATTATTTTGATATATATATATATATATATATATATATATTTGTTTTTAAAAATTACCATTTCCAGTTGAGAATAATGGAATGTGTTGGATTGTGCTTTAGCCAACCTTCCTATTTATATAGAGGCAGTAGGACACTGCAGTAACTGTAATGATTACAACATCATATATTAGAATCCTATTCTGATAGATACACGAGTAACTGTAATGATTACAACATCCTATATTAGAATCCTATTCTATAATATGCCCCCTCAAGCTGAGGGTGGGGGATCAACCCGAAGCTTGAATCGAAAAGCAGTAAAGGATGCAACAGGAAGTGGTTTAGTGAAGACATCGGCAAGTTGATCTCGAGAGGGAATAAAATGAATCTGAATTTCTTTCTTGGCAACACAGTCACGGACAAAGTGATAATCCACTTCAACATGCTTAGTACGAGCATGGAAGATAGGATTTGCTGAGAGATAGGTAGCACCAAGATTATCACACCAAATGGTAGGGGCAGAGACTGAGGAAACCTGCAAATCTGTTAACAAGTATTGAAGCCAAATGACTTCATCGACACCATCAGCAAGGGCTTTATACTCAGCCTCAGTAGAGGAGCGAGCAACAGTGCGTTGCTTGCCGGATTTCCAAGAAATCGGCGTCTGACCAAAAAAGACAAGATAGCCACCCGTAGACTTGCGATCATCTATACTACCAGCCCAATCTGCATCTGTAAAGCCATGTAGAGCAAAACAAGAGCCTCGAGTGATATGGAAACCATAAGATGCCGTACCTTTAAGATAGCGTAAAATACATTTGATAGCGGCCCAATGAGAATCTGTAGGAGCATGCATAAAGAGCATGCATAAACTGACAGACTCTGTTAACAACAAAGCATATATCTGGACAGGTGAAGGTAAGATATTGAAGGGCACCCACGATTTGACGAAATCGTGTAGGATCAGAGAATGAATGATCCGGTAATAAAATGACTTTCGAAGTGGAGACTGGAGTATCAACTGGTTTGCAGGAGGTCATACCAGCTCGGGTGAGGATGTCAAGAATATATCTATGTTGACGCAACATTAAACCCATACTGGTAGACTGAACTTCAATATCCAGAAAGTAGTGAACAACACCTAAGTCATGAAGCTTGAACTCAGAGCTGAGTAACTGTATAAGGTGATGGAGCATAGCAGAGTTGCTACCCGTTAGAAGAATATCATCAACATACACCAGGAGATAAAATATATTAGTACCATTAGATAAGATAAACAGGGAGGTGTCAACCTTGGAAGCTTGGAAACCGATGGAGAGCAAAAAATCACTTAGATGAGTGTACCATGCTCTCGGTGCCTGTTTCAAACCATACAATGATTTGTGCAATCTGCACACATGAGATGGAAGAGAAGAGTCAACGAAACCTGGAGGCTGTTTCATGTAGACCTCTTCAATAAGAACACCATTGAGGAAGGCATTATGAATATCAAGCTGATGAATCTTCCAATTTCGCGAAACCGCAATAGAGAAAACCAATCGGACAGTGGCCTGCTTAATAACTGGACTGAAGGTTTCAAAATAATCAATACCTTCCTGCTGGGTAAAACCTCTAGCAACAAGGCGCGCTTTATAGCACTCAATACCACCATCAACATGACGTTTGATCCGATATACCCATCTACTGCCAACAACGTTCATCAAAGGATGAAATGGAACCAAAGACCAAGTGTGATTTTCGCGTAAAGCGGCGATCTCATCACACATAGCATTATGCCAAACTGCATACCGGTCAACATTAGAGAATGCAAAAGGCTCAGAAAAGGGAGAATACAGTACCCATGTGGAGGTAGAAGTAGCGGCAGCGGAAGCAACCAGATTAGCTGTCTTCGGCTGCCGCGGTCTAAGAGTCATAGGATGTCTGTTGTGTGCTGGTGGAGACGCAGGGGAAGACGGTTGTAGCGAGGAGACCTGTGGCAGCCGATAAGAAGACAAATCAACCATAAGTTGCAGACCAGCGGGAGAGGATGATAAAGAAGCAGCCTCAAGCACAGGACTGTCAGCAGAGGAAGGGCTGGAGGTAGAGACAGAAGCTGCAGGAGTGCTGGCCAGGGAGGGCGAAACAGATGAGGGACTAGAAAGTGCCCTAAGACTATGAGGAGAGGAGACCAATTGACGATCTGAACCTGCATCATAAGGGTTAGATAAACAAGCATGGGATGATGGCCAAGGGATGGGTGGAGGCTGTGGTCGGGTGGCTGTTTGGAGTGGCAAAACGGAGTGTTGTGGGCTGTTTGGGTGGCTAGTGAAAGTGGGTAGCGGTGGGTGTTTTAGCAAATTTAGAAGGGTGACAGTAGCGGGTGGGGTGGGGGTTGTGGTGGAGACCTTTGCAATTTGTTCAGAATTATCAAATGGAAACACATGTTCATGGAAGCGGACATGACGGGAAATATAAATACGGTGAGATGCAATGCCAAGACATCGATAACCAAGATGCGAGGAACTATATCCAAAAAACACACATGGAGAGGAACGAAAATCCAATTTATGATTATTATATGGACGCAGAAAAGCAAAACAGAGACACCCAAAGGTACGCAAAAAATGATAATCAAGAGACCGTTAAAATAAACAATCAAACGGAGAGCGATGGGTAAGAATAGGAGTAGGCATGCAATTTATAAGATAAACAGAGGTTTCAAAAGCATAATTCCAGAATCGAAAAGGTGCTTTACATTGCCCTAAAAGAGTAAGACCTGTTTCCACAATATGCCTATGACGACGCTCTATTGTTCCATTTTGTTCATGAGTGTGGGGACAAATCAGACGATGATGAATACCAATGGTCTGAAAAAATGTGAATAGTTTTCGGTATTCACCGCCCCAATCAGTTTGAACAGATTTTATTTTTAAGGAAAATTGACGTTCGACAAGAGTCTGAAATTGATGAAAAACAGAGTAAACATCAGACTTGGAAACTAGAGGATAATACCATACATATTTAGTATAAGCATCAACGAAGATAACAAAATAACGATAGCCATCTGAAGAAAAAAGAGGAGCAGGGCCCCATACATCACTAAAAATTAATTCAAGTGGAGCAGAAGTTTTGTGACCAGTAGGTCCTAAAGACAAATGCGATAATTTTCCTAAAGGACAACTTTGACATTAAAAATTAAGACGTTTGTTGTTACAAATAATCTTATTTTTCGAGATTAACAATTGAAAGATACGTGAAGCAGGATGACCTAGTCGACGATGCCATAAATCAGCAGAGGCAGAAGTGCAGGGAGACCAATAGGCTTGAGGAACTGACGTGACTGAAGACTTGGTCAGGGCATAGAGACCATCTTTACTCTGACCTGAGAGAAGGAATTCATGGGTGTTGAAATCCTTGACATAAAACACACGAGGGTGAAATTCAAACTAAACATTATTATCAAGACAAAATTTCTGAACAGAGAGCAAAGGTTTTGTGATTGCAGGAACATGAAGAACATTAGATAAGGTGAAAGAACGATGTGGTGTATATATTTTTTTATGACCAAGATGAGATATAAGAAGGCCCTTACCATCACCAACATGAAAATTATCATTACCAAGGTATGGTTCTGAAGTGGTCAAGGTGGCAAGATCAGGTGTGACGTGTTGATTGGCACCGGTATCTGGAAACCAATCAACAGAACTAGTTAAGGAGAGATTGCGCTACACCAGGTTGGCAGTAGGTTGTTGGCCATAACCTCACTGCTGGAATTGAGGGCAATGGGGAGTTGTATGGTCAAAATTCTAACACAGTTGGCAGCGTGGATTCTGCCCCCTATTACACTGCCAAGAGCCCTGCCTATTGAGATTGAAAGAGGAGTTTTGGAAGGTGCGATGATCAGGTCCGAAGCCAGCAAATCGGTTGCCTCTACTGTTGGACTGGTTGGGACGCCAGCCACCGTTGAAACGACCCTTACTATGGCCAGAATTGCCAAAATTCTGGCGCTGTGCAACAAGAGCAGAAGATGGAATGCTGGGTGTGGGCAACAGAGGAGCATGTATGGCAGTAGAAGATTTGTGAAGAAATTCATGTGTGAGGAGATGACTGTGAAGATCTGCATATGATAAAGGTTCAGCCTTGGTAATAAGACTGGTAACTAAGTCTTTAAACTCTCCCCGAAGACCACGAAACACATATAAATTGAAATCTTCAAGTGAAACTGGCCGACCAACAACGGCCAATTCATCAAATAAGGCCTTCGCTTTTTGCATAAATTGAGTTACTGATTCATCACCTTGTCGAAGATCCTGAAGAGAGCTGTGAAGTTGCATAATACGAGAGTTGGAGGTGGAAGCGAGAGCTCGCTCAAGAGTGCCCCAAGCTGAACAAGAACTTTGACAACCAACAACAAGATGCAAAACTTCCATAGATAGGAAGGAAAGAAGAGCACTTAGAATGAGTTGGTCCTGTTGTTTCCAGGTTTGAAAAAGCGGATTTACCTGAAGAGAGATACCATCATGGGCAAGAACATGTGTTGATGGACATGTGTTGGAGCCATCAACAAAACCAAAAACTCCTTGGCCTAGGAGATAAGGCAGTATTTGCATACGCTAATATAAATAATTGGTGTTTGTTAATTTGAGGGAGATGACTTGATGAGTGTGAGAAAGGGAGATAATGCTTACGACAGTAGAGGCAGCAAACATGGGCTGCAAGAGGAGGCGTTCACCAGCCATGGCAGAGGAGAATCCAAGCGGTGACGTAGTAGAGGAAAGCAAATGAGGCGCTGCAAGAGAAGAGGGCTGCACTGTCGAAGAAGAAGAAAGCTGGACTGCTGGTGCTGTAGAATTTGAAGATGTATGTGGTGGATGTTCCATTGAAGAAGGGAGGTTGGGAGGCTGTGAGAAAATTAGGTTTAATTTATTTTAGGGTTTTGTGGCTCTGATACCAAGTTGAGAATAATGGAATGTGTTGGATTGTGCCTTAGCCAACCTTCCTATTTATATAGAGGCAGTAGAACATGAGTAACTGTAATGATTATAACATCCTATATTCGAATCTTATTTTGATAGATACATGAGTAACTGTAATGATTACAACATCCTATATTAGAATCCTATTTTATAATACCCAACAATCTCCTAAATATGCTTTTCCACATAAAAAGAAAAGAAAAATAAAAATGGCTCCTTCTTTGGTACGAAAGAAACAAAAATGATTTGAGAAGAGGATTTATCCAAGCTCAGCCTAAGCTCAGATAGTCAGAGAATGCCCGTTTTTGCACAAAGGAAAGATTACACTCAGAAGGCAATCCATTGGTTGCATGATTGTATCTAAATTTAAGGCCAACCAACGCTATAAAACCATCCAACAATAAAATGCCCTGGTGCATGGTCGTTTAGGGACCATAATTGCTCATAGTATCCATGTTTATTGAACAATAGTATTGAGGAAATTACATATCTCGGACGTAAGGATAAGCACACCTGGTAACATAGTCCATCCATTGCTACTAAGAGTTTCTTTGTTTCTTGAAATGGTATGTCACAAGAGTGTTAAGAGATCATTGATTGTTCCTGTTGGACAAAATAAAAGAAGTAGGAGAACAGGAAATTTACAGTAGTTTGTTTTTTGGAACACTCAAATTACAGTCATATTTCTTATAAATTAACTTCAAAATAAGTGTGTATATAATTGGCTTTTTCAAAAAGTGTTTTTTTTCTTGAAAATACATAATAATTTATTTTTTTAGATTTTTTTATTATAACATCAAAGTCATTTAAGATATTAAAAAAAATTAATTTGATGTTTTTTTAAATAAAATATACTTTTCAATCACATCCATAAGTAAAATTTAACACACTAACAAAGACTTACTGAATCATTCATTCATAATATAATTATACGAGGAAATAAACAACCAAGCCTATGTTTAAATCTATTTATAAACAATTTTATATGTCATAAGAGTGTTAAGACTTCGTGGATTGTTCTTGTTGGACAAAATGAAAGAAGTAGGAGAACAGGAAACAAGATGATAATTTATTCTGCATAAGTGAGTTGCTTTATATAAGCAAGACAGTTACATAAAAATAGAAATTAATAGCTACTTTTATTATTAAAGCCATAAAATTCTAAATAGATTTTTTAAAAAATAAGAAAACAACATTGAAGAATAAACAAATTGCAGAAGAACTGGTAATCAATGCTGACTTGGTCAGTTATTATATGCGGCGATGTTGATTTTAACGGTTCTTACTCCTGGTGAAGTTCTTGCTGAGAATCCATGAGTTGAAGGGATCCCAACCGGGTAGAATTATCATAATCTTGAAGAATATGTTCTGGTATTCCTGGAACTATCAATCCTGCGAGCCTTAGCAGTCTCATAAACCAACTCTCTCTGTAGTCCTGGCCATGGAGGAGAGGGATTATAAAACTTCTGATAAGCTCCCAGAGAGCATTGAGGTACTTGGGTACTATCAACAACAAAGAGAAGTAGTTCTTGTTCGGCTCTTCTTGCATAACCTGTGTCCCGAATCACAATTATCATTCATGACTGTGTTAGTGACTTGTCAACAATCTTACTGAATATTGAGTTCTGCTAATACATAATCGAGTTAAAGAAAAGAATCATCGGGTTGGAATTTACAAGCAAAAATAAAAGGACGAGAGAAGACTGACCTTTCCTTTGTAGAAGCTATTGAAGTAGATGGAGGGACCGAAATGCTTGAATAAAAGAAGATTGTCATCATAGGGCAATCTAGGCACTATGTCATTACTGTAGACATGCCTCATGTACCTTACTTCATACGTTTTCAACTTATCTACCATAAAATCCCCAAATTGTCCATCTCCTACTCTGGGCTGCCCAAACGTGTAAACCCCTTCCAATCTCTCAAGCAACCAAGCCTCCTCGTGTAATGCTAACACTCCCACGAACAGTATAGCCAATGCCCCGCCCAAGCTATGCCCTGATAATATGAACTTTGCCTTCTCATTCTTGAGCAATATGTCCCTGAGCATTTGTCTGATTTCGTAGTATGCATAAAGATGGTCACCGCCTTGTTCAATTTCTTTGGGCCAGCCATTCTCTTGTTGGCCTAGGGCTTTCATGAAGCCACGGTGGAGCTTACCGATGCCTTTAAGGTCATACCACGAGAGATCCACATCTGTGCTCCAGTCATCTGCATCAAATGGGTTGGTCCCTCTGAAAGCCACCACAATTAAGGTTGGGTCAACCTTCTTATCTTGGAACATTAATGCTTGCGTTGAGGCCCGTTCCTGGTACCCTGTGCGGCATTCAAATCAAATGTTCAAACAAATATGCTCTTTTATTTTGCGTGTTGCAAGTGTGATTGTGGTTTTTAATAAAATATTAAATTAATAATTTGATTTCTCGTGCTATCCTACGAGGTGGAGTATTTTTTGTCAATGCCAGAAGAAGAAGAAAGAATGGAGTGCACCAGTCAATTAATTTCCTTGGGTATCTCTATTCTCTTGACCTTATGTTTTTGTTTTTAGAATACCTTGACCTGATGTTGCTTAAAGCTCAAGAGCTTTGGATTTTACAACATGTTTGCTTTTCTTTGTGTCTCTATTCTCTTTCTACGAACAACACTTAAATTCTGAATTCGTCTATAATCAAAACAAGACCATCGTTTTAAAATCTTAACATATTATCCACGTTTATGTTTTTTCTCATCCTTGAAATGTCAGGCTAAAATTTCCTTGCCGTGAATTGACTACAAGAGTTATTTCAATAAGATAAGATAATGGTTAGGTAAGAGTTATTTCAAAGAGATGGTGTTAAATTTGATATTAATTCCTAGATCATACGGACCTCCATATCAGTTGTGAGAACATTGTCATACAGTGTTCTTTCCGAGAAATGATAACCTCTAATTTTCTAATTGAAAACATACTTATCAAATCTAGTACGAAGTTTGATTCAATCCAAGATTGATTTCTATGTTTGCTAAATAAATTTTAAAATAAAATATATATTATTTTGAATAAAAAATTAAAAACTTTCTAAAAAATTAACTCAAATACGAGAATTTAATAATAAAAAAAAAGTTAGATTAATGAAATTGAATACGCTTTATCATCAAGTGGATGGGCACGTGATTAATTAATTAGGTTAACCACAAATTCAAAATAAATTAACTTGTAATATACTTCAAATAGTTAAACTATATCATATCAACCTACTAGCCTGGACGGACTGATTAACTATGATTGAAATTTGAAAGTATAAGGCTTGCTTCTTACCGTTCCAGTAGTCGTAGGAACCCAAGAACTCCATCTGTAGAAAAGAAAACGAAAAAAAACCATCGTTACATCTCATGGGATATCAGTGAAACATTTTCATTAATCCCTCTACCTGCACTTTTTTTTTTCTTCATGGCTAGCTAGTATATATGATCAAAACTAATTCTACATATTGTACTGTAATTGAGGGATATGCCTCCATTCAAAGTACCAAGTTTGTGCACATAAAGTAAAAAAAAAAAAAGAGCACAAATTAATAAAAACAAAGGGAACGAGTTTCGGGCTCTAGCTAGACAGTTAGGTTTTCTGTAACTCGATCCATGCTATAACCAAAAACAAAAAGTGTGCGTGATCATGTGGTGTTAGTGCTGATACTTACATTCCAATGATCTTTGACGATGGTTTCGATGAAAGCTTTGTTTTCGTATGACAATTTGGCGGCCATCAAAGACAAGGAAGAGTTATATTTTATTTCCCCGGGTCTGCTACTCTTGTCTAGTTCTACTCTCCAGTCACAATGTCCAACCGCAGATCTGAACGTTGCCGATGATTCATCCGGCCTCACAACCTTGTCTGCATAAGTACAATCCATTCTTAATTAGCTATTAGAACCCCATATTCTACATTAAAGGGTTGATTGAAACTGCATGCACTCATGCATGGACATATATAGATTCGATCAAAAGGTGACCAAAAACGTTTTTTCAATGCAAAAGTAAACTGATTTATGCTCTAATTCTTCCCTGATTTTATGCCACGAAAAAATAAAAATTCATGGGAGCTGCACATACCCTTCAGATAATTCAACAGGAGCTTGAAAGGGCCACCGTTGTTTGAGATAAGATTTAACCAGTACTCTACAGTATGCCCTATTTGAGCCAGGGGTTCCCTGCAAGAAAGAAGGATTTTTTGAACAAGAACCGAGATGAAAATTAGCCATCGTTGATTAATATCTCTCAGCCGGTTCTCTTCGGGGCTGTCAACGAATTTTCTGCTTTGTACATCAGAGAAGAATAAGAGAAGAACGAGTTCCTTCAAACTAGCTTCCTTTGGATCTAGCAAGAACTTATCTTGACCGAAATGCTCGTCGTTGCAATTGGCCATGGCTTGGAAGCAAAGAAGAAATGATGAATTGATATCTCAATGTCTGATGCAGAATTAGCTAAAGGCTTCGATGTTTATATAGTGAAGTAACTAAGATTCCATCCCTCAACTATATACTCCGTTTCAATTAAGTTCTTAGAGTTCGGGATTAGTCAAAGTTACCCTCAACTACCACACATTACTCAATTGTGTCCCATATTAATGTACAGCCATCAAAAGAATTTGCTACCAAAATTCATAAATCTTGTGTATTTTTTCTCACATGCCCAACGTCACTACAAATCTGTTATTCCAAATTCTTCAAAATATCAAGTTGCAACAAATAAAAACATTTTATGATAAGAAATAAAATTTAAAACTAAGGATATTTTGTTGAAAAATAACCAGATTAATAACTAAGTTTTACAATATCTTTTTTCTATCACTTGCAACTGTGTTCTTGATTAGTAAGAGATCACACGAAAAATAATACACACACACATAAAAGAATTATTTCTCTCTTTTGATTGGTACGATATTGATTAAAATATATAGTTTTATTTAGGGTAATATTGCTCAATTTTATATTTGAAGAATTTAATTGAAATCATGTGTATACTAGGTGACTAAGCTGTAGTTTCCCATACATTTTGTAAAACGAAGACGGCTAACACGGCTTCCTGTCTTGGAATTAGACCAGGTGAAAGATTAAAAATCAAACATCCACGTGATTTGTAATTAATTATTCGTCTCGTTTTAAAATTGAATAATCAATGGTCGTCATCGTGGCCTGGATGTCAAATTCCGCCCTAAGCTTAATCAGAAGAAATGGGAATCTGCACACAATCTTTCTAATCAACATGGGGAGAAGCCATTGAATTTCTTCAGATGGTCACCGACTTTCAAAGATGGATGGGAACGACGACCGAGTTCATGATTCTGCAATTACGTGGAATTGCACTTTAGCGAAATCACATTGGCACCTGGGAAAGGCAATAAATTGAGGCTTTGATTTGTTGAAAAAAGGGAGTAACTTTAGTGGGATCGATGCAAGTTTCCTAATCACATCACAATGCCTTCTTCTCCTGTTTATGCAATATTTTATATGAACAGATACCTTTTAATATATTTATAATTAGGATTTAGGAACTAGTCGATTTCAACTTGCCTCGAGGTTTCTGCTTTAAAGTGATGTCCCAGTTGACATGTCAATTCAAGAAAACAAAAACAGTATTATTTTAATATAGAAATTATAGTTTAAAGTAAGTTCAATCTGGGCCACGTTTAGAATTAGTAAATGGTTAAAAAAATGAGTTGTGCGTGCATTCGTTTCTTTTTTGCTTTCGTGTCTAATCATTCAGCTTTGACTATGTCTAAGAAATTTGAGATGTGATTAAGACTTTCTTTGATTTGAAAATAAACAAATAATTAATTCTCTAACTCAATATAAAACTTACAAGTATTTGAATTCAAATCTGTTTAGAGTCATTCCTTTGCATGCTAATCAGATTCAGTCTAAGTATTGATCTGAAAAAAAGAAAAGTTAAATTATTATATCATAAATTTTGAATTTTTTAAATCAATTTATTTAACCAAGTTAAATTTAATAATCATGTTTCTTGCAAGTGTGATATCAATATTCACATACCAAGTAAGCTAGTAGCTTGACTAAAAATATTAAAATAACGAGTTTCCTTAATAACTTGGCTCTTGAAAATGATCACGTGACCGTTGATTGAGTTTTCAAATGTATTTATGATATAAAAAAATTAACATACACATAAACAATGCTTTTCTTTTTTGGAAAGTAAATTTTTATTAAAGTTTGAGGAGTGAGTATTCAAATTATAATGCCTCCTAGGATTAAAAAAATCAAAATCTCCTACAATATGCACTCTTAAATTCATCCTAAGTTCAGCCTTTGCTTTCTTTCTAAATAAAAAACGTGCAAACAAAATACTTAATATGATTATTATAACTTGCATACTATAGGGGTGTGAAAAATGCATACGAGCTCCCTTCTAGGCTGCATTTATCGGCAATAATTGAGAGAAAGAGGTGGATTGTCGACTTGAGTTTTTTCATGGGCCATTTACCATTACTGTTGCCTACTTACCCCCATATATGCGCTCTGAAGTCGTGGGTAGTGAAAGAAATGTTTTTTTGCGAATCCTTTCCACTATTATTCTGTGTTTAATTTTCTTTTTTTGGACCAGATTAGAGTGAGTGACCCGAGTTGGATCAGTAACACTTTCTCTTTATAAGCTTGAAATACGACAGGAGATGAGGAACATTGTTTCTTCCATGTTTGGTGATATTCCACGTTATTTGTTCTATTTTCTATGATGGAACATGAATCATGTTTTCACCTTCAAGAAATCTTAACACAACATATTAATATATATTTGGATATTGAATCTTGATACCGGTAACATCTCATGGTTTAACCTATAAGGTATGATTTATATCTCAACCTGAGAAATTATTGTATGAACATGATTTGTTATTATTTCTTTCGTACAAATTATGTGAGATTCAACCTAAAATGTTTTTTTTAATTGTATGGCAATGCAGGTCTTAACTTGTATCCTTGTTCAGTAAAATAAAAGAAGGTCAGTGCACACCCACCAAACCAAAACACCATCATGTACGTACTGACCATCTATGCTATCTATCTTATCTTGCATATACACAAAATTGGTCTTTGAAATTCATGGTAATTTCCATTTTCCTAGCTAGCTGGCGAATATTGAATCCTCGTGATCTATTGTTTCTAGAAAAAGAATTGGGACAAAAGTTCCCATGATTAAATGTTTGGGAACACCAATGTTCATGGCACCTATCAAGTGGGACAAAGGTGTGGAATTGCATAGAATACTAGTCTAAAATGTTTAGATCTCGAGTGTCTTCTTCTTCTCGAGCCCCCCCCCTCCCCCACAAAACATCAACATCTCATTTGGCTGGTCAATTGCTTGTTTTGTCCCGACTCTCCCAGCTTTACCTTAGTTCCCGACTCTCTCATCAATTTTAGTTTTTTTTACTAAATCTAATCCTAGCACGAGCAAGTAGAGACATATACAAGTTTCAAACAAAAGGTCAGGAAACAAGCATGAGTTATAAAGACGAGAGCAAGTGTTGCCGAATAGAATCTATAAGGTAAATCAGGGCCAGTTAATCACAGGGACCTCTTATACAACTTTGCTAGTGCAGTGATGACATTACATGCCATGCATGTTATTCTTGACTATAGATAGGTTTCTGTAATGCTTTTATTTATCCCCTTAAAAAAATGATTTTAGGGTAAATTTCACATACCAAGTAAGCTAGTAGCTTGACTAAAAATATTAAAATAACGGGTTTCCTTAATAACTTGGCTCTTGAAAATGATCACGTGACCGTTGATTGAGTTTTCAAATGTATTTATGATATAAAAAAATTAACATACACATAAACAATGCTTTTCTTTTTTGGAAAGTAAATTTTTATTAAAGTTTGAGGAGTGAGTATTCAAATTATAATGCCTCCTAGGATTAAAAAAATCAAAATCTCCTACAATATGCACTTTTAAATTCATCCTAAGTTCAGCTTTGCTTTCTTAATTTCTAAATAAAAAACGTGCAAACAAAATATTTAATATGATTATTATAACTTGCATACTATAGGGTGTGAAAAATGCATACGAGCTCCCTTCTAGGCTGCATTTATCGGCAATAATTGAGAGAAAGAGGTGGATTGTCGACTTGAGTTTTTTCATGGGCCATTTACCATTACTGTTACCTACTTACCTCTATATATGCACTCTCAAGTCATGGGTTGTGAAAGAAATGTTTTTTTGCGAATCTTTTCAAAGATGGATGGGAACGACGACCGAGTTCATGATTCTGCAATTACGTGGAATTGCACTTTAGCGAAATCACATTGGCACCTGGGAAAAACAATAAATTGAAGCTTTGATTTCTTTAAAAAAAAGGGAGTAACTTTAGTGGGACGGTAATCAGAAAATCCTAGGGATCGATACAAGTTTCCTATTTATGCAATATTTTATATTAACAGCTTAAATTATTTATAATTAGGAACCAGTCGATTTCAACTTGCCTCGAGGTTTCTGCTTTAAAGTGATGTCCCAGTTGACATGTCAATTCAAGAAAATAAAAACAGTATTATTTTAATATAGAAATTCTAGTTTAAAGTAAGTTCAATATGGGCCACGTTTAGAATTAGTAAATGGTTAAAAAAATGAGTTGTGCGTGCACTAGTTTCTTTTTTGCTTTTGTGTCTAATCATTCAGCTTTGACTCTGTCTATGAAATTTGAGATGTGATTAAGACTTTAATTGATTTGAAAATAAACAAATAATTAATCCTGCATCAGATAAGCCTGTGCCCATTCTCTTACAAATATTTGAATTCAAATATGTTTATAGTCATTCCTTTGCATACTAATCAGACTCAGTCTAAGTATTGATCTGAAAAAAAATTAGTTAAATTATTATTAATTCATAAACATCAATTAGACTTTAAATTTTTAGTTTTTTAAATCAACTTATTAAACAAGTTAGATTTAATATCAATATTCACATAGCAAATATGTTAGTACTTCAATTAATAATAATCAAGTGGTAAATAATCAATTATATATAAATTTTTTTTTTAATTTGAATTCTATCGCTTTTATTTTTCAACTCATATAAAAGTGTGTGATTGACTAAAAATCTTAAATTAATGGGTTTCCTCAATAGTTTGGCTCTTGAAAATGATAACGTTGTTAGAGAATAATATAAATTATATCTTGAGACCTTAATAGCTTAAGTTTTTAGGTTGAATTGGTTCTTTGACATAAAAAATAGTATAAATCATATCCTAGAACCTCATCTAATAGCTTAAGTTATTAAATTGAGATAGTTATTTGATATGGTATCAGAGCCTTGATGACCAAGTTGTTAAGAGTTTGAATCTCATCATCCCTATTTATGTGATAAAAATTAAGCACAGATAGTGTCGCGGGGGCGCGAGCGCCGGCGCAATGTCGTTTGGCGGTGATGAAGGCTTTTGTCGTGTGAGGTGTCGTGTGTTGGGAAAGATTTTTTTAGGTTTAATCATAAAATTATGATTAATATCCAAGAGTCGCCACCTAGTATTATGGTCACTAGGAGCTTATGGTCTGCGAGAGTCCGGGTAAGGGATTGGTTGTGCAAGAGGAAGACACATCACTCCCAATGCACTCTACCTAAGGTAAGTTGTATTGCTGTTTGATTGTTTTTCTAGGTCGGGTTTCTATTCGTTGGTCTTTTTTAAGTTTCAAGGTAGATCTCCTTTCATGAGGGAGTCTCTACCCTATCGGGTTAAATCCTAACCGCTCTAAAGTTTGAATTTTAGCATTGAATTTTTGGAAATATTTTTTTTTTATGCTTTGACGAAAATCAGGTATTTTAATACTGGGTTTGTATCCTTACGATATAAAAATAAAGCCCAATATTAATCCACTTTAATAAAAATATGCAGAAAAATCAACAACATTTTGAGGGACTTTTTTTAAAATTTTTTTTTTTTGAAAGCAAAAACATTTTTTATTCTGAAAATCTTTGATGTTTTGACGAAAACCGGGTATTTTTAACACTGGTTTTGTATCTTTACGGTATAAAAATACAAACCAACATTAAACCGTTTTGACAAAAATATGCAAGAAAATCAACAATATTTTTTAAGATTTTTTCAAAATATTTTATTATTATTATTATTTTTATTTTTAATATAATATATACACACACATATATATATATATATATTACAATTTATAATAATTTATATAATATATTATATTATGGGGCGGGGCCGGCCCAAATAAATGGGCCAGGCTCCGCCCAACAAGAAAGGTTGGGCCGAACTCGGCTCAGACTGAGTTGGGCCGATCTCGGCCCAACAAGCCTCATGCTTCTTTGGGTCTGGGCCGGACTCGGCCCAGACCTAGAGGCTGGGCCAGAACCGGTCTGGCCCAGGAGAAAAAAAAAAAAGAAATAGGGAGAGGAATTAATTTTCCCCTCCCCTCCTCCTGCATGCAACAAGATTATGTATGCAGGAGGATAACGTTTTTATTTTTTTAAAAACAGAACGATGCAAAGGGGGGAAGAATACGTTACCTAGCGTGGAGGAGGCGGTGCTGGTGGTGCTGCGGCGACGTGGCTCGTGGACGGCGGCGCTGTGGCTGTTCCCAAGCGGCGGAGAGAAAAGGTTTTCTCCCTCTTCCCCTCTTCTTTTTTCGTTTTCGGTCTTTCTCTCTTTTCCTTCCTTTCTCTTTGTTTTCTGTTTTCTTTTCTTTTGTTTTCGGTTTATTCCTTTCTCTTTTCCCTCTCTCCCGTTTGTTCTCTCTCTCTCTTCGGTCTCCTCTCTCTCTCCTCCCTTCGGGGTCTTTTTTTTTTCCTCCTTCGGTTTCTTCTCTATTTATAGGGGCAGAATAGGTGTGGGGGACCATTGTTAGTGCGCCTTGGAGCGGGTTTCGCGGGTGGCTGGTCGGCCACCACCCGCGACAGCAAGGCGCCGTTTCTTTACTTTCGGCCAGTGGTCGGCCAATGCCTTTGGTCAGTGGTCCCACGGTGTGGGGGCTTCGGGTTGTTCGGTGGAGATGCAGGGGAGAGAGAGGCGGGAAGTTTATTTCAAAAACAAAGCTTTTCCTTCTGTTGCAGGTGCGGGGGAGGGGAAGAAGAAATGGGAACAATGCCGTTCAAAACGGCACCGTTCGGTCTTTCTTTTTTTTTTTTTTATGTATGAAACGGCGTCGTTTTGGATAAAACGCGCCGTTTCATTTAAAAAAAAGGCGCCAGAATATGCTTTTGCGAATCAATCCTTAATCATCTTTAATCATTTCAATTGCGTCCCTGCCAATTCGGTCCCCGTCCCTCCTGTTGGCCGCGTTTTTCACTTTGGTCCTTGGCCTCTAATTTATGCAATTAAGCCCTCAATTGATCAATAAACTTCCAATTTCTTCAATTAGGCCCCTGATCCAAAGCAAAACAACCCCCTCTATTTACCCGATTTTTCCAAATTGGTCCCTGGTTTTGGTTTTTCACAATTAAACCCCTAATTAGCCATTAAACTTCAATATTTATTCAATTAAGCCCCTGATTTGGCCTACTAAATTCCTAAAAAATATATTTTGGCCCCAGAACTTAAATTTCTTCTAATTAAAGCCCAAATTGACTTAAAAATCAATTTTTCTTGCAATCAAATCCCCTATAAAATCAATTAAAAATCCAATTAAGTCCATAAACATCCAAACTTGGGTTTTTCTCCTAAAAATTCAAATTTCCTTCTCAACAGGGCTCTCATCCTTCAATAATATACTGTCAAAAATCCAATCTTTGTATTTTTAACCTCCTTGACCGATTTTTCTGACCATTTGCCGATCGCTTCTGCCTCCTGTTATTTTTCTAACCTCCTTTGGCTATTTATTTTATTTCATTTATTTGGGGACCCAAAAATGGGTTACAACAGATGCCCCCTCTTTATAAAGCTTACGGAGCAAAGGTTCTGCGCAGTAAGTTTTATAAAGATAAACCAAAACTGAGCTCCCGAAACTGATCTGGTCGGAGCTCGATTGCTCTGAAACTTTGTCCTTACAACAATCCTCCTTAACCCAAAAACTATGATCAAAATTTAGTCATCTCGAGATCCCTTCTGGTGATCTCCTTTAACCCCAAAAACTTGGAATCCCATCTGGCGATTCTTCTTAACCAAGGCTAAAATATGAAGTCCCTTCTGGCGACCTCCTTTGACCAATATCGAAATGCGAGATCCTTTCTGGCGATCTCAATCAACTTGGAATCTCATCTGGCGATTCCTTTACCCATAACCAAATACAAAAACGCGTGTGTGGTCTCATTATGATGGGTGACCTGCCCGAATGGAAAAGGGAAAGAGTGGTCTCATTATTATGGGTGACCTACCCAGGGGGAAGAATGGCCTCATTATTATGGGTGACCTACCCAAATAAAAAAAATGAAAAATGGTCTCATTGTATGGGTGACCTACCCAGAAAAATAATGGTCTCATTATATGGGTGACCTACCCAAGTGGAAAAAGGAATGGGTGACCTACCCAGGTAAAAAAAAGAAAAATAATGGTCTCATTGTATGGGTGACCTACCCAAGAAAAATAATGGTCTCATTGTATGGGTGACCTACCCAAGATAATGGTCTCATTGTATGGGTGACCTACCCAAGAAAAATAATGGTCTCATTGTATGGGTGACCTACCCAAGATAATGGTCTCATTGTATGGGTGACCTACCCAAGAAAAATAATGGTCTCATTGTATGGGTGACCTACCCAAGGGGAAGAATTCTTAGTAAACTCCATGCTTTTCTAAGAAATAGTTTCAATATGAGGTCCCTTCTAGCGACCTTCCTTGATGAATGTCGAAGTACAAGATCCCTTCTGGCGATCTCAAATAACTTGGAATCCCATCGGGCAATTCCTTTTACCAAAGCTAAAACATGAAGTTCCTTCTGGCGATCTCCTTTAGCCAAACAACTTGGAATCCCATCTGGCGATTCCTTTTATACAAAAGCTGAAATTTAAGGTCCCTTCTGGCGACCTCCATCAAAATACGAGATCCCTTCTGGCGATCTCAACAACTTGGAATCCCATTTGGCGATTCCTTTTTACCGAATGCTATCGATGTCGTTCTTCCTGCTGGCATGATTTGAAAACCATTATCTTCTCTTCTTGTTGTTCTAGAATCAACTCAATTATTCTTTCTGTTGTAACCCATTTTTGGGTCCCCACATAAAAACTAAAAAAATACAAAAAAAATACATTATAAAAAAATATAACAGTGAAAAAATGCCAGAGCGCTCTAAAAATGCTCAAAAATTGATTGAGGATGTTCAAAAATATAAAAATTAATTTTTGACAGTATATCATTGACTGATGAGAGCCCCGATGATAAAGAAAATTCAATTTGAGGAAGAAAAATGCAAAATTAGAAGTTTATGGACTCAATTAAATTTTATTGAAGGTTTAATTGAATTTATAGAGGTTTTAATTGCAAAAAAAATTGATTTTGGAGTTAATTTGGGCTTTAATTAGAAGCAATTAATTTTCTGGGGTCAAATTATAATTTTTGGAAGTTAAATTGGTCAAATCAGGGGCTTAATTGCATAAATATTGAAGTTTAATGGCCAATTAGGGACTTAATTGAAGAAATCCGAGACCAGGGACCAAAATGCAAAACGCGCGCAAATGGAGGGCCGGAATTTGAATATGATGCTTTTGGCGCCTTTTCCTTTTAAATGAAACGGCGCGTTTTGACCAAAACGGCGCCGTTTCATTCATTGTTGCAAAAAAAAAAGAAGCCCAAAACGGTGCCGTTTTGACGGCACTGTAGCTCTTCTTCTTCCCCTGGACGCGTGAGGCAGGGGAAGAAGAAGATTTTTTTTCTTCCCTTTTTCACCTAATTTCTCACCCGGATTTGGCGCAATAAGACGCCCGCAATCACTCACTTGCCTCCTCCTTTTTATCCACGGATCGATAGTGGAGGGGGCGGCGGCCACCACCATGACGTCTCCCCTGTTTTTTCCTATAAATACAGGGGAGGGCTGCTGAAAAAAAAAAGAAAGAGAAAGAACCGAGGGAGAGGAGACAAAGAGAAGAGAAGGGAGAGCAAAGAGAGGGGGAAGAGAAGAGAAGGGAGAGACAGAGACAGAGACAGAGAGATAGAAGAAGAAGAAGAAGAAGCAGACAAAAGAGTAAAACAGAGGAGAGAGAGAGAAGGAAAACCGCCGGCCACCGCGAACCGCCAACGCTGCCGCAGCCACCCCTGCTGCATCCGCTGCTGTCAGCATCAACACCGTTCCAGGTAACTTTCTCCACTGTCATTTTTTTTGCTTCGGCTTCGGCTTCATCTGCATGCAGAACGTTTACGTTCTGTAGCAGATGTGCACAGTAACTAGCTAATTAATTCACGGGGTTACTGTGTGACCCGGTTACTATGCACGCTAATTAATTCTCTGGTACTGTACACACAGTAACGCGGTTACTATGTGCACAGTACCAGCCCATGCATTTGGGCCATGTTCGGCCCAGCCTATGTAAAAGGGCCATGTGTGGCCCAGCCCATGCAATTGGGCCTGATCCGGCCCATTTAAAAAAAAGAAAAAATATTATTGTTTTAAAAAAATATTTATGATGTTCCCATTTTTTATTTATGTCATTTTGATTAATATCGGGCAGTATTTTTACATCGTAAAAAATATAAATCCGGTATTAAAATACCCGGTTTTCGGCAAAAACTTCCAAAAAATAAAAAAATTGAAAAAAAAGAGAAACAAAATGTTTTTGTGCATACGGCCAAGTGTCTCAAATCTAAAAAATCATATCGTATTTTTCATATGTCAAAAAACAATATTTTAACACGCATTTTGGCTTTAATAACCAGTTTATTAAAGTCAAGAGAACTTTGGCCAAAATTTCAAAAAAACAACAAAAATTTTATTTTGTTTGTCTCTTAGTATCCGGGGTATGACATTACACGTAATGCATATTCTGGATATTTAATTCTTTTTTTCGGACAATAGAACCTGGGGTATGACATTACATGTAATGCGTATTCCGAACAATAATAAACCACAACACGATCTTATATTTTATCAGACATTAAAACAATGCAGCCTACCTTAGGTAGGGCGTAGTTGGGGTGCTAATACCTTCCCTTTATGCAACCAGTCTCCGTACCCGATCTCTAAAGACCAGTTAAGGTTCCTAGTAACCAGAATACTAGGTGGCGACTCCCATTCCAATTTTTTTTCACTTGTAGAGACAAGAATTTCCTGTCTCTAACTATTTTTCTGGAATAAATATTCCAATTTTTTCCTTGAGGGTGGACGATCGTCGCGCCGCCGCACACGTGCGACAGAATGGCGACTCCGCTGGGGACTTTGTGGACTAAGCTTTGTTTTTGTCTGATGATTGTGTTTTATTGTTGTGGTTTGCGTGTTTATTTTTAAATATGCATTTTCTTTATATATTTGTTCATATTTAGTTGTATGCTTTAAATTTGTACATATTTGTTCATGCATTATAGATTGTGTCATGCATCATTCATATGAGAGTTTGTACTGAAAAACTTTAAGTTAAGTGGGGGACTAGCAGCTTACCTTACGACTTTTAATCAAGGTTTAAGTTTGTGTAAACCCCAACTCTTCGCTGAGTGCTTAGACTGGTAATAGTTGGTACACGTGCCATCTCATTGTCTACAAGCCCCCATATTGCCTCCACGAGGGCGATCACTGGGACAGCAAGAGACCCTTTTTTAGAGACTGAATAGCCAACCTACCCATGTTCACATAATAAAACCTGTCCTTAGTTTGTATGTGCTATCGTTATTTGCATCCGAGCAAGCCCTTCTTGAAGCATCTTGAACTCCAGACTTTTGGGTGACACAATGACCGTCGCTCAGAAAATTTTCATTGTAGAGTTTGTGCAAGAATCAAGATTCTTGTTTCATCATACAAGAGTTGCGACCATATGTCACCCCTCGAAGGGCGAGTTCGTCATATAGATTACATGTTCATACATTTAACATGCATACATGTCAGATTGAAATATAGGTCCCCAAAAAGTCTACAACACCCGACTTCGAGCAAGAAACATGGAAGATGAAGAGCGTGCTCAACATGAGGCCTATTTGCACGACGAGTTGGAGTCTCTGAAAATAAGTGTGGCTCACCTCACTAGCTTACCCAAGCAAACATTAAGAAATACCTATGATAAAGGTCCTTCTAATCGACCGATCACCTTTGATCCGGCTCCTACTACAGTTCAGCCTAAGGAAAGAATGAGCGAACATGGTCAAGAACCTCAGCAAAATCTAACATTTATGCAGTCAACGACACCTGCACCATCCCCAACGGTCGTGAAGGCATCTGCTAATGAGTCCCACAAGGCTAAGTCATCTGATAGCATTGATCAAGCTAAGATAGAGGCTTTGGAAGCCAGACTCAAAGCCATTGAAGGGATAGACTTATATGACCCGGTCCGGGCAGCAGAGATGTGTTTGGTCCCAAAGAAATTTCGTGTTCCTGAATTCATCAAATACAGTGGAACACAATGCCCCATGACCCATCTCAGGTCCTACTGCAATAAAATGGCTGAGGTAGTACATGATGAAAAACTACTAATGCACTTTTTCCAAGACAGTTTAAGTGGGGCAACTTTGAGTTGGTACATGAGATTGGATAACATAAAAATTCACAACTAGAAAAATCTTGTGGATGCTTTCGCCAAGCAATACAAATACAACATGGACATTGCGCCCGACAGAACCAGTTTGTCCAATATAGAGAAAAAGGATAAAGAAAGCATAAGGGAATATGCTTAAAGATGGCGAGAATTAGCTGCTCAAGTACATCCCCCACTTCTGGACAAAGAGATGGTCTCTTTATTTGCCAACACACTCAAAGCACCATATTACGAACATATGATGGGTAGTTCAGCCCAACAATTCACTGATGCTGTGATAGTGTGTGAACGCATAGAGCAAGGTGTCAAGAGTGGTAGAATTGCTGCACCAACCGAGAAAAGAGGCGTCGAAAGAAAAGAGGTTCAACATGTTGAAGATGGCTGCATGGGAAAAACAAATACATCCCAAAATTACCATACTCCATTCCAAATTGCCAACATTAGAAAACCTGAACCCCAAAACTTTCAAGCCAAAAGCCAAATTGGAAATTTCCAAAAG
The DNA here is from genome assembly GCA_033617975.1 of Populus alba x Populus glandulosa. Classification (NCBI taxonomy): domain Eukaryota; kingdom Viridiplantae; phylum Streptophyta; class Magnoliopsida; order Malpighiales; family Salicaceae; genus Populus; species Populus alba x Populus glandulosa. The sequence goes on along the minus strand of CM066156.1, from coordinate 1,629,200 downwards.
GTTCAAGAACAACTACCTCCACTACCGTTACCCCTGAATGAGATGTATCAAAAGCTATTGAGCATCGGGCAAATAGCTCCAGAACCTCTAACACCTCTGCAGCCACCTTATCCTAATTGGTACAAGCCAGAACTCAAATGTGAATACCATACCGGTATTACTGGGCATAGCATTTATACCTGCAACGCCTTCAAGAGAAAGCTTCTGCAATTAATCAAGGCTGGTTGGATAGAGTTGGAAGATGCCCCGAATGTGAATACGAACCCGTTGCCTAATCATGCTTGAAGCATATTAGGATGGAATGTTTGGGGAATTGGAAAGCGTCAATGGTCCAGCATGATAGCTTGAATTTTGTAGAACTCAAATTTTGACTGTGGTGTTGTTCTGCATTGTCTTTGAGTCCTCTACACAGAGCTTTTGAGAGGAGGCTAGCCTATAAACAGATTTGCCAAAATAGAGGAATGAAGCCTACCTTGTTATTGCCTTTTGTTAATGCTTTTGAATAAGACTTTCTCTGTTAATGTGCTTCTCTTGTGAAATAAGATCATGTGTTTTCTTGTGTTCACATCACACTCTTCTTTGTTGTTATTCCATGTAAATAACATTTGAGCGCAACTTTGCTCACAACACTACAACATGAAGAATCCTTTGGTGTTCCTTTCTTCCAAACCCATACATTAATCTCATATGTTTTCAAGGATATTTATTTTTGGGACCTCCAAAGTGAGTACAAAAACAAAAATCATGTTGATATTTGTCCAAAACAAATGCATCTTGGAAATTCAAGTGATTCTTTAAATAGGTACACATATACCTAGAACACTTGAAAGAAAAAAGACAACAAAGACAAATAACACTATGAGGTGACTCAAAAGTTGAGTTTTATTTGACTGAATAAATCACTTTGCATACGCACATGAAAGCAAGACCTATCGATCCTTACTGCAGTGCATTTGAGATGAGGAAAGGCCATCTTTGATAATCCTTTCACAAGGATAAAAAATATCCTTTGCAGTCCCATGTTGAGCCTAGTAATGTTTTTTTTGGAAATAACCTTAACTAGGATCACACCCCACACTAGGGGGCAAAATAAGAGAGTTTTTACCCATCCAGACAAAGCAGTGAAGATAGGTGCTGGATTTGATCATGTAATTTTTAATCTTTCATTATCATTTAAATGAAGCAGTGATTGGTTAAGAAAAGAAAAGAAGAAGATCTAAAGGATCTAAAAGATTTGAGCTTCTCATACAAACAACTAATATGATTGTGTATGAAGACTATTTTTGAAAAATCCCAAACCCGACACTGGGGGGCATGAAGACTATTTTTGAAAAAAACAAATTCAAAAGACAAAAGGTCAGGAAACAAGCACAAGTGATCCCTAGTCTTGAAATCCCTTAAACACTTTTTGAGCCTGCAACATATCCATTTTCTTTGTAACCAATAGCCAAAGCCTACATTACATACCTGATAAAGCCCTTTCTGATCAAAGGCAAGCAATCTGGAAAAGTAGGCAGTGCTTTCTCGTGCGAGTCAAATCATTATTCATGCAAATAAAATAAATGCTTTGAATCATTTCGGTTCTCAATAACCCTCAAATTGACATTTAAACCTTTTGTGACCAACCAGATGTCACCATCATCTTTAAACAAAAGCAAAAAGCTTTCATCACTTCAAGAAACCTGTCCATAGGAATCACTTGAATTTTTTAGAACAAGTTTATTTTGAACCAATATCAAAATCATTTTTATGATTGGAATAACTTGGAAGTTCCAAAAATTTTGCATGAAAACATTCCACTGTACAAAAAACCCAAACTTACTTTCACATATCCTCACCCCAAACTAAACCCAAGTTGAACACTTGGGGGGCATGATCAAGCTGGGGGGCAATAAAATACACATGGTAGGGCTGTCTCCATGATTCCTTTTCTAAAGAAAATGTCGGGCAAAATTGGCAACTCTTGAGATAAACGGTGAAGGACAAAGATGTATGATGACATCAAACTCTTCCCAGAGGTCAAGATCACAATGTGTAACCCGAGTAAGCAAACGTGGAAAAGCCATCGAAGTTTACTACCAACACTACAACTTTTGAGAGAAAACAAAGACACCATGAAGAAATGGGGGCCTATATTTCTCAGATAAGTATACATGCATATCAATCATAATGCATTTGCTTTTCAACATTGACAATCATTGTTTCAACATCAACTTTTGGGTAGTGCGTTTTATAACCCTACCTCCCTTTGAGTGCGCCTTTGAGCCCTCAACTCCATCATGAGTGCGCCTTTGAGCCCTCACCTCCTTTTGAGTGCGCCTTTGAGCCCTCACCTCCATTTTGAGTGCGCCTTTGAGCCCTCACCTCCATTTTGAGTGCGCCTTTGAGCCCTCACCTCCATTTTGAGTTCGCCTTTGAGCCCTCATCCCTTGGGAAGTGCGTTTTCTAACCCTACCTCCCTTTCGAGTGCGCCTTTGAGCCCTCACCTCCATTTTGAGTGCGCCTTTGAGCCCTCATCCCTTTGGTAGTGCGTTTTCTAACCCTACCTCTTTTTGAGTGCGCATTTGAGCCCTCACCTCTATTTTGAGTGCGCCTTTGAGCCTTCATCCCTTTGTTAGTGCGTTTTCTAACCCTACCTCCTTTTGAGTGCGCCTTTGAGCCCTCACCTCCATTTTGAGTGCGCCTTTGAGCCCTTATCCCTTTGGTAGTGCGTTTTCTAACCCTACCTCCGTTTTGAGTGCGCCTTTGAGCCCTCACCTCCATTTTGAGTGCGCCTTTGAGCCCTCATCCCTTGGGTAGTGCATTTTCTAACCCTACCTCCCTTTGAGTGCGCCTTTGAGCCCTCAACTCCTTTTGAGTGTGCCTTTGAGCCCTCAACTCCTTTAGTAGCGCGTTTTTCTAACCCTACCTCTTTTTGAGTGTGCCTTTAAGCCCTCGCCATCCAATTCTTCACGTTTTTTCCATCTGGGTAGGTCACCCATTACAATGAGACCACTCTTTACTTTTATGTTTGGGCAGGTCGCCCATGAAAATAGACCAATGTCAGCGTAAGTGTGTGGGCTGGTCGCCCCTGAAAATAGACCACCTTAAGTATTTGTTGGGCAGCTCGCCCGTGAAAATATACCATCTTCAAAAACAAAGGGTTTGAACATACAGGTTTTTGGTTCTGGTTAGAGGGGATTGCCGAAAGGGATCTCAGTCTATCCCAACCACACACAGGATTTTGGTTCTGGTTAGAGGGGATTGCCGAAAGGAATCTCAATCTATCCCAACCACACACAAGTTTTTGGTTCTGGTTAGAGGGGATTGCCGAAAGGTATCTCAGTCTATCCCAACCACACATAGGATTTTGGTTCTGGTTAGAGGGGATTGCCGAAAGGAATCTCAGTCTATCCCAACCACACACAGGTTTTTTTGGTTCTGGTTAAAGGGGATTGCCGTCAGGAATCTTAGTTTAGCCCAACCACACACAGGACTTTGGGTCCGGTTGAAGTTTTAGATCAATCAAATTTTGAGACGACCAGTTTCGGAAGACCAATTTTATTTTATCTTTACAACACTTACTATGCACAAATCTTTGCTCCGTAAGCATTGTAAAGAGGGAGGCAACTGTTGTAACCCATTTTTGGGTCCCCACATAAAAACTAAAAAAATACAAAAAAAATAAAAAAAATACATTATAAAAAAATATAACAGTGAAAAAATACCAGAGCGCTAATTGATTGAGGATGTTCAAAAATATAAAAATTAATTTTTGACAGTATATCATTGACTGATGAGAGCCCCGATGATAAAGAAAATTCAATTTGAGGAAGAAAAATGCAAAATTAGAAGTTTATGGACTCAATTAAATTTTATTGAAGGTTTAATTGAATTTATAGAGGTTTTAATTGCAAACAAAATTGATTTTAGAGTTAATTTGGGCTTTAATTAGAAGCAATTAATTTTCTGGGGTCAAATTATAATTTTTGGAAGTTAAATTGGTCAAATCAGGGGCTTAATTGCATAAATATTGAAGTTTAATGGCCAATTAGGGACTTAATTGAAGAAATCCGAGACCAGGGACCAAAATGCAAAACGCGCGCAAATGGAGGGTCGAAATTTGAATCTGATGCTTTTGGCGCCTTTTCCTTTTAAATGAAACGTCGCGTTTTGACCAAAACAGCGCCGTTTCATTCTTTGTTGCAAAAAAAAAAAAAGCCCAAAACGGTGCCGTTTTGACGGCACTGTAGCTCTTCTTCTTCCCCTGGACGCGCGAGGCAGGGGAAGAAGAAGATTTTTTTCTTCCCTTTTTCACCTAATTTCTCACCCGGATTTGGCGCAATAAGACGCCCGCAATCACCCACTTGCCTCCTCCTTTTTATCAACGGATCGATAGTGGAGGGGGCGGCGGCCACCACCATGACGTCTCCCCTGTTTTTTCCTATAAATACAGGGGAGGGCTGCTGAAAAAAAAAGAAGAGAAAGAACCGAGGGAGAGGAGACAAAGAGAAGAGAAGGGAGAGCAAAGAGAGGGGGAAGAGAAGAGAAGGGAGAGACAGAGACAGAGACAGAGAGATAGAAGAAGAAGAAGAAGAAGCAGACAAAAGAGTAAAACAGAGGAGACAGAGAGAAGGAAAACCGCCGGCCACCGCGAACCGCCAACGCCGCCGTCGCCTCCCCTGCCGCATCCGCTGCTATCAGCATCAACACCGTTCCAGGTAACTTTCTCCACTGTCATTTTTTTTGCTTCGGCTTCGGCTTCATCTGCATGCAGAACGTTTACGATATAAATCGGGTATTTTAATACTGGGTTTGTATCCTTACGATATAAAAATACAACCCAATATTAATCCACTTTAATAAAAATATGCAGAAAAATCAACAACATTTTTAGGGACTTTTTTTTTTAAAATTTTTTTTGAAAGCAAAAACATTTTTTATTCTGAAAATCTTTGATGTTTTGACGAAAACCGTGTATTTTTAACACTGGTTTTGTATCTTTACTGTATAAAAATACAAACCAACATTAAACCGTTTTGACAAAAATATGCAAGAAAATCAACAATATTTTTAAAGATTTTTTCAAAATATTTATTATTATTATTATTATTTTAATATAATATATATACACACATATATATTACAATTTATAATAATTTATATAATATATTATATTATGGGGCGGGGCCGACCCAAATAAATGGGCCAGGCTCAGCCCAACAAGAAAGGTTGGGCCGCACTCGGCCCAGACTGAGTTGTGCCGATCTCGGCCCAACAGGCCTCATGCATCTTCTGCTCTGGGCCGGACTCGGCCCAAACCTAAAGGCTGGGCCAGAACCGGTCTGGCCCAGGAGAAAAAAAAAAAAAAAAAACGGGGAGGGGAATTAATTTTCCCCTCCCCTCCTCCTGCATGCAACAAGATTATGCATGCAGGAGGATAACGTTTTTATTTTTTAAAAAACAGAACGATGCAAAGGGGGGAAGAATACGTTACCTGGCGTGGAGGAGGCGGTGCTGGTGGTGCTGCGGTGGCGTGGCTCGCGGACGGCGGCATTGTGGCTGTTCCCAAGCGGCGGAGAGAAAAGGTTTTCTTCCTCTTCCTCTCTTCTTTTTTCGTTTTTGGTCTTTCTCTCTTTTCCTTCCTTTCTCTTTGTTTTCTGTTTTCTTTTCTTTTGTTTTCGGTTTATGCCTTTCTCTTTTCCCTCTCTCCCGTTTGTTCTCTCTCTCTCTTCGGTCTCCTCTTTTTCTCCTCCCTTCGGGGTCTCTTTTTTTTTCCTCCTTCGGTTTTCTTCTCTATTTATAGGGGTAGAATAGGTGTGGGGGACCATTGTTAGTGCGCCTTGGAGCGGGTTTCACGGGTGGCTGGTCGGCCACCACCCGCGACAGTAAGGCGCCGTTTCTTTACTTTCGGCCGGTGGTCGGCCAATGCCTTCGGTCAGTGGTCCCACGGTGTGGGGGCTTCGGGTTGTTCGGTGGAGATGCAGGGGAGAGAGAGGCGGGAAGTTTATTTCAAAAACAAAGCTTTTCCTTCTGTTGCAGGTGCGGGGGAGGGGAAGAAGAAAGGGGAACATTGCCGTTCAAAACGGCACCGTTCGGTCTTTTTTTTTTTATGTATGAAACAGCGTCGTTTTGGATAAAACGCGTCGTTTCATTTTAAAAAAAGGCTCTAGAATATGCTTTTGCGAATCAGTCCTTAATCATCTTTAATCATTTCAATTGCGTCCCTGCCAATTCGGTCCCCTTCCCTCTTGTTGGCCGCGTTTTTCACTTTGGTCCTTGGCCTCTGATTTATGCAATTAAGCCCTCAATTGATCAATAAACTTCCAATTTCTTCAATTAGGCCCCTGATCCAAAGCAAAACAGCCCCCTCTATTTACCCGGTTTTTACAAATTGGTCCCTGGTTTCGGTTTTTCACAATTAAACCCCTAATTAGCCATTAAACTTCAATATTTATTTAATTAAGCCCCTGATTTGGCCTAATAAATTTCTAAAAAATATATTTTGGCCCCAGAACTTAAATTTCTTCTAATTAAAGCCCAAGTTGACTTAAAAATCAATTTTTCTTGCAATCAAATCCCCTATAAAATCAATTAAAAATCCAATTAAGTCCATAAACATCCAAACTTGGGCTTTTCTCCTAAAAATTCAAATTTCCTTCTCAACAGGGCTCTCATCCTTCAATAATATACTGTCAAAAATCCAATCTTTGTATTTTTAACCTCCTTGACCGATTTTTCTGACCATTTGCCGAGCGCTTCTGCCTCCTGTTATTTTTCTAACCTCCTTTGGCTATTTATTTTATTTCATTTATTTGGGGACCCAAAAATGGGTTACAACAATACTGGATTTGTATTTTACAGTGTAAATATACAACCCGATATTACAAAAAATTGGTACAAAAATATTTTTGAAAATCACAATTTTTGAAAGGATTTTTTGAAAATTCTTTTTGAATTTTTTATTTTATTTTATATAACATTATATATAAATATATTAATTAATTAAATATTATTTAAACATGTGGGCTGAGCCGGCCCAGGTAGCTGAGCCGAGCAAAGACCTAGAAACAGTTGGTTGATATTGGCCCAAAATGGTTTGGCCAAACTCGGCCCAACCTATTCTTTTTTTTTTTTTGGAATAGATTGGACCCGACCTAGCCAACTAGGCTAGGCTAGGACAGGTCCAGCTTGAAGCAACTTAGTCCCTGGCAGCCCAGCGACTAAGTTGCATGAGATAGTGCAACACAAATTATTATTAACGTTGCACTGTTCTCATGCATCGGCAGCAGAGAGGAAGAAGAAGAAGGGAGAAGGGAGGCTTACTTGGCGTTGAGGGAACGGGTGGCCTGACTGGTGGTTCAAAGTGCGACTGGAAGCAGTGAGGTTGATGACTAGCTTTGGTCTTAGCTGAGGAAAAGAAGAAGAAACAGAGGCTTGCATAGGAGAATGGAAACTGGCGGTTGGAACTGTTAGAGTGGCTAAGGAGAGAGCTGCTGCCTTGGCTGCCTTTGGGAAAGACAAAAGCTTTAAGGCAAGGTGGTGGCCGCCGTTGCTGTCGGGGTCATGATGATAGAAAAGAAGAATGTTATATAGGAGAGAGAGAAGTGGTGCAACCACCACGTGAGATTGTTTGATGGCTACTGGAGGTGTGGAAGATAGTGGGAAGACAGGTGAAGAGGGTGGCGGCGGCTGAAGGTCACGATGGAGAGAGAAAGAAGAGAGACCGGTTGCAGAAAAAATTGAGCAAGGAAGGCTGGTTTTCGGCCAACCTTGAGTTCGATTTTCTCCCTTCCCTCGAAAGTGAAATCTGCTCCTATTTATAGGGTGGAAGAGGGTAATCTTGTCTTTACAGGGAAACAATTTTCAGCCCTTGATTTGGTTGGGAAGGATCCCAATCGTTGGCTCAAAGGAGGCATGGTACACTGTCAAATCTGCAGTTACAAGCTACCTGAGGTGGGCTCTTTAGGGTGGTGCCACATCCGTTTATTTGCCCGTGAGCTGGTGACGACCATACCGAGATGTAGAGGGATGTCTGGTGAGTAGTTTCGTGTAAGGTTTGGCAAATTTGGTGGACGTTAGGTATATTAAATGCACCTGCAAAGGAGGTGACTAAACCAATTTTTTCGAAAACAAATTGAAGAAGATAATGAATAGTGACCAGATGATATGTCGTCTAATTCTTTTTTTTATATATACGCAAAACGACGCCGTTTTAGGGTTAAATTAGGGATTTCTCTGAATTTCAAAGCAGTCCCCCCACTTTCAATTTGTTGCTATTGTACCCTTAATTGACCTTAAACTTTTGATTTAATGCAATTACACCCTTACCGAACTTCAATTGGAACCTTGGATTTACGTGCCTTTTGCACATTGATCCTTGGTCTTGGATTTATGCAATTTAACCCCTAATTGACCATTACACTTTTAATTTCTTCAATTTAACCCTTGGTTTTTGTCAATGAGGCCCATATAGGCCGGCGCCTTTTGTAGATTGATCGTTGACTGTGAATTTCTTCAATTTAACCCTTAATTGACCTAAAAACTTCAATTTTCTTGCAATTTAGCCCCTGATTCCAATCAATTAACTTGGTAAAAATTCAATTTGATCTCTTAAAATTCCAATCCTCTCAATTAAACTCAAATTAGGCCCCCAAACTTATTTTTTCACCAATTAAGCCCCAAATAAACTTAATTTGACCATTTTAAAATATAATTAAATCCTTCAATTGGACCCAAATTAATTCTTAAACATAATTAAAATTCAATTTGGCCTATGATTAAATCAAATTGGCCTATTAAAAATTTAATTATGTCATTGGAGTTAATTTTTATGAAAATTTATCCAATAATCATTTAATTTGACATTGAATATGTATTTTTTCCTTCATTCTTGGGCATAATGGGATATAATTAGGCCTTGAATTTCTTCCTAAAATTACAGCTTGATTTTTTCCTATTTTTGTAGTCCTCTTGGACCTCACTATTAGGTTAAGATTATCAAAGAACCATTTTAACCCAAAAGCTTAAGCTATTGGGCTGTGATGGTTCTTTGGCATGGTATCAGAGTTTTGATGACCAAGTGGTCACAAGTTCAAATATCACCATCCCTATTTATTTGATAAAAATCAAGTACTAGGTAATGTGAGCTTGTGCAAGTTTCAAGCCCAAAGAGCTTTCACTTGAGGGGTTGTGTTGAAGAATAATATAAATCATATATTGGGACCTTACCTAATAACTTAAGCTTTTAGGTTGAATTGATTCTTTAACACACATAACCTTCAATTGAGTTTACAAATGCATTTATGATATAAAAAAAATTAACATACACATAAACAATGCTTTTCTTTCCTAGAGAGGAATTTTTTTTAGTATTCAAATTATAATGACTCCAGGACTCAAAAAAAAAAAAATTATTGGTCATCAACTACGTCATCATCTTTGCCATGTTTGAAAAATAAAGCCCATTGTTTTGTCAGATCTTCACATGGATTTCTCGAGCGCGTCCTCCGTGATCAAAAATCAAAACCCCCCCTCTTCCTCTCTCTATACAACGAAATTCTATTTTTGTGCTGCCATTTTCAATGAAACACTAATATGCTTTCTCATTCTTAAACCAAGTTATCTCTCATCAAATAATAATAATAAAAACTATACTATACGCAAATAGTTAAACTGTAGTTTATTTCTAGATCTTCATTATTTTTTTTAATTTCATACAATGAACAATGTTATTAAACCTAAATTTATTAGGTTGATGAACTCAATTGATTCAATTAAAATTTAATTTGATTATTTAATTAAAAAATAAAATAATATTATTTTCATTAAAAAAAACATTGATTTGGAATAAATTAGATGAACCGTTAAATTCTTGGCTAAACGGATTGGATGAAGTTTAATAAGTTTGGATACCAAACAATGATATAAATTTTTACCTAATGTTTTGTAATACAATTGAATTGCTTATATAAAAATATATTCTTGTTAGAATAAATTATCAAATTTATATTTTTTTTTATCTTTTAATTTTTTTTGTATGTTTTTTCTTTCTTTATATACTTTTAAAAATTGTTTCAAACACAATACAAATATATTATTAATTGCATCCTTAATATGATATTAGAAATTTACAGAAGTTTGTTTTTTGGAACACTCAAATTATAGTCATATTTCTTATAAATTAACTTCAAAATAAGTGTGTAATTGGCTTTTTCAAAAAGTGTTTTTTTTTCTTGAAACTACATAATAATTTATTTTTTTAGATTTTTTTATTATAACATCAAAGTCGTTTAAGATATTAAAAAAAATTAATTTGATGTTTTTTTAAATAAAATATACTTTTCAATCACATCCATAAGTAAAATTTAACACACTAACAAAGACTTACTGAATCATTCATTCGTAATATAATTATACGAGGAAATAAACAACCAAGCCTATGTTTCAATCTATTTATAAACAATTTTATATGTCATAAGAGTGTTAAGACTTCGTGGATTGTTCTTGTTGGACAAAATGAAAGAAGTAGGAGAACAGGAAACAAGATGATAATTTATTCTGCAGAACTGAGTTGCTTTATATAAGCAAGACAGTTATATAAAAATATAAATTAATAGCTATTTTCATTATTTAAGCCATAAAATTCTAAACAGATTTTTTTTAAAATAAGAAAACAACATTGAAGAATAAATAAATTGCAGAAGAACTGGTAATCAATGCTGACTTGGTCAGTTATTATATGCGGCCGGTGTTGATTTTAACGGTTCTTAATCCTGGTGAAGTTCTTGTTGAAAATCCTTGAGTGGAAGGGATCCCAACCGGGTAGAATTATCATAATCTTGAAGACTATGTTCTGGTATTCCTGGAACTATCAATCCTGCGAGCCTTAGCAGTCTCATAAACCAACTCTCTCTGTAGTCCTGGCCATGGAGGAGAGGGATTATAAAACTTCTGATAAGCTCCCAGAGAGCATTGAGGTACTTGGGGACTATCAACAACAAAGAGAAGTAGTTCTTGTTCGGCTCTTCTTGCATAACCTGTGTCCCAAATCACAATTATCATTCATGACCGTGTTAGTGACTTGTCAACAATCTTACTGAATATTGAGTTCTGCTGATACATAATCGAGTTAAAGAAAAGAATCATCGGGTTGGAATTTACAAGCAAAAATAAAAGGACGAGAGAAGACTGACCTTTCCTTTGTAGAAGCTATTGAAGTAGATGGAGGGACCGAAATGCTTGAATAAAAGAAGATTGTCATCATAGGGCAATCTAGGCACTATGTCATTACTGTAGACATGCCTCATGTACCTTACTTCATACCTTTTCAACTTATCTACCATAAAATCCCCAAATTGTCCATCTCCTACTCTGGGCTGCCCAAACGTGTAAACCCCTTCCAATCTCTCAAGCAACCAAGCCTCCTCGTGTAATGCTAACACTCCCACGAACAGTATAGCCAATGCCCCGCCCAAGCTATGCCCTGATAATATGAACTTTGCCTTCTCATTCTTGAGCAATATGTCCCTGAGCATTTGTCTGATTTCGTAGTATGCATAAAGATGGTCACCGCCTTGTTCAATTTCTTTGGGCCAGCGATTCTCTTGTTGGCCTAGGGCTTTCATGAAGCCACGGTGGAGCTTACCAATGCCTATAAGGTCATACCATGAGAGATCCACAACTGTGCTCCAGTCATCTGCATCAAATGGGTTGGTCCCTCTAAAAGCCACCACAATTAAGGTTGGGTCAACCTTCTTATCTTGGAACATTAATGCTTGCGTTGAGGCCCGTTCCTGGTACCCTGTGCGGCATTCAAATCAAATGTTCAAACAAATATGCTTTTTATTTTGTGTGTTGCAAGTGTGATTGTGGTTTTAATAAAATATTAAATTAATAATTTGATTTCTCCTGCTATCCTACGAGATGGAGTATTTTTTTTCAATGCAAGAAGAAGAAGAAGAAGAAGAAAGAATGGAGTGCACCAGTCAATTAATTTCCTTGGGTATCTCTATTCTCTTGACCTTATGTTTTTGTTTTTAGAATACCTTGACCTGATGTTGCTCAAAGCTCAAGAGCTTTGGATTTTACAACATGTTTACTTTTCTTTGTGTCTCTATTCTCTTTCTACGAACAACACTTAAATTCTGAATCTTGTTCTTCTATAATAAAAACAAGACCATCGTTTTAAAATCTTGACATATTATGCACGTTTATGTTTTTTCTCATCCTTGAAATGTCATGCTAAAATTTCCTTGCCGTGAATTGACTATAAGAGTTATTTCTATAAGATAAGATAATGGTTAGGTAAGAGTTATTTCAAAGAGATGGTGTTAAATTTGTTATTAATTCCTAGATCATACGGCCCTCCATATCAGTTGTGACAACATTATCATATAGTGTTCTTTCCGAGAAATGATAAACTCTAATTTTCTAATTGAAAACATACTTATCAAATCTAGTATGAAGTTTGATTCAATCCAAGATTGATTTCTATGTTTGCTAAATAAATTTTAAAATAAAATATATATTATTTTGAATAAAAAAATTTAAAACTTTTTAAAAAATTAACTCAAATACGAGAATTTAATAAAAAAATTAGTTAGATTAATGAAATTGAGTACGCTTTATCATCAACTGGATGAGCAGGTGATTAATTAATTACTCGTCGTTGCAATTGGCCATGGCTTGGAAGCAAAGAAGAAATGATGAATTGATATCTCAATGTCTGATGCAGAATTAGCTGAAGGCTTCGATGTTTATATAGTGAAGTAACTAAGATTCCGTCCCTCAACTATATACTCCGTTTCAATTAAGTTCTTAGAGTTCGGGATTAGTCAAAGTTACCCTAAACTACCAACACATTACTCAATTTTGTCCCATATTAATTTACAATTTACAGCCATCTAAAGAATTTACTACCAAAATCCATAAATCTTGTGTATTTTTTCTCGCATGCCCAACGTCACTACAAATCTGTTATTCCAAATTCTTCAGAATATCAAGTTGCAACAAATAAAAACATTTTATGCTAAGAAATAAAATTTAAAAATAACGATATTTTGTTGAAAAATAACCAGATTAATAACTAAGTTTTACAATTTCTTTTTTCTATCACTTGCAACTGTGTTCTTGATTAGTAAGAGATCACACGAAAAAGAAACACACACACACATAAAAGAATTATTTATCTCTTTTGATTGGTACAATATTAATTAAAATATATAGTTTTATTTAGGGTAATATTGCTCAATTTTATATTTGAAGAATTTAATTGAAATCATGTGTATACTAGGTGACTAAGCTGTAGTTTCCCATACATTTTGTAAAACGAAGACGGCTAACACGGCTTCCTGTCTTGGAATTAGACCAGGTGAAAGATTAAAAATCAATCATTCACGTGATTTGTAATTAATTAATTAGCCTCGTCTCGTTTTAAAATTGAATAATCAATGGTCGTCATCGTGGCCTGGATGTCAAATTCCGTCGTAAGCTTAATCAGAAGAAATGGGAATCTGCACACAATCTTTCTAATCAACATGGGGAGAAGCCATTGAATTTGTTCAGATGGTCACCGACTTTCAAAGATGGATGGGAACGACGACCGAGTTCATGACTCTGCAATTACGTGGAATTGCACTTTAGCGAAATCATATTTGCACTTGGGAAAAGCAATAAATTGAGGCTTTGATTTGTTAAAAAAAGGGAGTAACTTAGCGGGATCGATACAAGTTTCCTAATCACATCACAATGCCTTCTTCTCCTGTTTATGCAATATTTTATATGAACAGATAACTTTTAATATATGTATAGGAACTAGTCGATTATAATTAGGAACTAGTCGATTATAATTAGGAACTAGTCGATTTCAACTTGCCTCGAGGTTTCTGCTTTAAAGTGATGTCCCTGTTGACATGTCAATTCAAGAAAATAAAAACAGTATTATTTTAATATAGAAATTCTAGTTTAAAGTAAGTTCAATCTGGGCCACGTTTTTGTGCGTGCATTAGTTTATTTTTTGCTTTCGTGTCTAATCATTCAGCTTTGACTATGTCTAAGAAATTTGAGATGTGATTAAGACTTTCTTTGATTTGAAAATAAACAAATAATTAATTCTCTAACTCAATATAAAACTTACAAGTATTTGAATTCAAATCTGTTTAGAGTCATTCCTAATTACACTCGGTCTAAGTATTGATCTGAAAAAAAAAGAAGTTCAATTATTATCAATTCATAAACATCATAGTAGACTTTAAATTTTGAGTTTTTTAAATCAATTTATTTAACCAAGTTAAATTTAATAATCATGTTTCTTGCAAGTGTGATATCAATATTCACATACCAAGTAAGCTAGTAGCTTTTATTTTTGTGTGCTTGACTAAAAATATTAAAATAACAAGTTTCCTTTATAACTTGGCTCTTGAACATCGATTAAGTTTTCAAATGTATTTATGATATAAAAAAATTTATATACAGTTTTTCTTTTTTTAAAAGTAAATTTTTATTGAAGATTGAGGAGTGAGTATTCAAATTATAATGACTTCTAGGACTCAAAAAATCAAAATCTCCTATAATATGCACTCTTAAATTCATCCTAAGTTAAGCCTTTCTTTTCTTTCTATATAAAAAAAAGTGCAAACAAAATACTTAATATGATTATTATAACTTGCATACTATAGGGGTGTGAAAAATGCATATGGGCTCCCTTCTAGGCTGCATTTATTGGCAATAATTGAGAGAAAGAGATGGATTGTCCACTTCAATTTTTTCATGGGTCATTTATCATTACCGTTGCCCACTTACCCCATATATGGGCTCTGAAGTCGTGGGCAGTGAAAGAAATGTTTTTTGCGAATCCTTTCCAATATTATTTTGTGTTTAATTTTCTTTTTCTAGGCCAGATTAAAGTGAGGGACCCAAGTTGGATCAGTAGCACTTTCTCTTTATAAGCTTGAGATAGGACAGGAGATGAGGAACATTGTTTCTTCCATGTTTGGTGATATTCCACGTTATTTGTTCTATTTTCTATGATGGAACATGAATCATGTTTTCACCTTCAAGAAATCTTAACACAATATATTAATATATATTAATGCTCATGGATATTGGATCTCGATACCGGTAAAATCTCATGGTTTAACTTATAAGGTATCATTTATATCTCAACCTGAGAAATTATTGTATTAACACGATTTGTTATTATTTCTTTCGTACAAATTATGTGAGATTCAACCTAAAATGTTTTTTAATTGTATGGTAATCCAGGTCTTAACTTGTATCCTAAAATGCCATAAACATTAGATCATCTGGTCTAAAATCATCAAGTGGTGGGGATTATCATGGTGCTGCCCTAAGAATTTGTCATGCTTATTCTCTCAGTGGACTGTCATGGTTCAGGGTAAATTTCATGAAAAAGCATGGCTGATGTTGTTTTTCTCAGTGGTGTGGTCCCTTTGGCTACTTCGAAATGACCTGATATTTCAACAAAAGTCACCGAACTATGATTCAGTCTTCTTCCTTATCATCACTCGGCTATGCTTATGGTTGAAAGCACTTCATCCTGACTTTCCTTACTCCCCTATAGATCTGTTAAGATCGTCAGCAGGTCTGATCCGTTGGTCCAATGTTCAGATTTATAGATCTGGTGTTATATGGTCTCCTCCACCCATTGGCAAATTCAAGTGGAACGTGGATGGCTCCTCTCTTGGAAAGCCTGGACTCTCAGGTATAGGTGGTGCCCTGCGCAATCACCAAGGTCATCTCCTTGGTATTTTTTCTCTACCAGTAGGGACTCTAGACTCGAACATAGCTGAGCTGAGAGCTGTTGTCAAAGCTATTGAGCTCTTAGCCTCAAATTGTTTCCTTCATCATAAGCATATTATTATTGAATCTGATCCTGCCAATGTAATCAGCTAGATGCATAATCCTCACAACAGGCCATGGATGCATAGCGACCTCTTCTCCACAGTTCAGAAATTGACTAAGCAAGGAGTGCGCAGATCCAGTGATTTCATTGCTTGGTTTTGATTCATCTCTTAGATTATGTCTATCAAACTAAATGTGCATCTCTTCAGAGGTCTAGATTCTCGTGAAAATTAATTTGGAGACTCTTGGAAGCTTCTCCTGGATTTTGCAGTAATGGTTATCTTGTGTAGATTATATTGTTGCTTTCTTAGACTATTTATGATGTTTTGTCCTCTTTGTATGGACTTTGCTTTGATTGGTAGTTCCTGCAAAATTGATATGCGGCAGGCTTTGTAATTTTTCAGGCCGCCAGGCTATGACGTTTAATGAAACCATATACTTCTAAAAAAAAAAAGTAAAATAGAAGAAGGTCAGTGCACACCCACCAAACCAAAACATTGTCCTGTACATATTGACCATCCATGCTATCTATTTAAGTTTGCAAATACACAAAATTGGTCTTTGAAATTCATGGTAATTTCCCTTTTCCTAGCTAGCTGGCGAGTATTGAATCCTCGTGAACTACTGTTTCTAGAAAAAGAATTGGGACAAAAGTTCCCATGAATAATTGTTTGGGAACACCAATGTTCATGGCACCTATCAAGTGGGACATAGGCGTGGAATTGCATAGAATACTAGTCTAAAATGTTTAGATCTCGAGTGTCTTTTTCTCGAACCCCCCCACAAAACATCCAACATCTTTCAATGTTTTGTTTTTCTTAAATTTACTCATTTGGCTGGTCAATTTCTTGTTTTGTCCCGACTCTCCCATTAATTTTAGATTCTATCAACTTAGCTCTACCTTAGTTCCCGACTCTCTCATCAATTTTAGTTTTTTTTTACTAAATCTAATCCTAGCACGAGCAAGTAGAGACATGTACAAGTTTCAAACAAAAGGTCATGAAACAAGTAGTCATTGCCATAGGAAATCCAATCCCAGTTGTTGTTGTTGGCCTATTAGCTTGAGCTCTCTCAAGTGACTGCACTTGGGTCTTCAAGAACTTAACATAATGAATTGCCTAATTTAACATAGAGGCAGTGTCCATTTTAGTCCTTCCGGGGACTAGTCTTTGAAGTATCCTTATTCTCGCACTTATCCTTTCTCTTCTAAGGCGTGTGTCGCACCCCAAAAAAAAATCAGCGCGCGGCATCGGCTGGCGATTTTTCATCTCGTTGTTGTTTGCTTGAATTTGGTTCGTTGGAGTCGCCACCTAGTAATTGATTTCGGGCTAATAGGAAACCGGATGTATTGGTCTTGTCAGAGATTCGCGGGTAAGGGACTGGTTGTGGTTAGGGAAGGTATTAGCACCCCTAACGCACCCTACCTGAGGTAAGCTGCTTCGTGAATTTGATGCGTCAAAGAAGTTTTAATAATTGTCTTTTCATCGGAAATTAGAAATATCACTTACATATAAGTTAATAATTCTTAACCGTGATCCAATCAAAATATTAAATTCTTCTTTAATCTTTGCAATTTTATCATAAATAAGAAAATAAAAAATAATTCAATTAAAAAAATAAACACACATACACTTTCACTATTTTTTTGTTTCTTTTTCTTTTTCTTTCTCCTTTTCTTTTCTTTTCTTTTACATCCATATTTACAAAATACAAGAATTCAAAAAAACAAATAAACAAACATTACATTAAAATTACAACAATAGCCCCAAAACAATCTGAAATTACAAGGAAACCCTTCTGCAAGCCGAAACAGTGTGCAGGAACAGTGGCGGCACGTCCTCCCACGCGCCACCGCCACTAGCGGCGCGTGGGTTCACGCGCCGCCGACCATGCCGGAAACGGGCGGATCTGCCCTGTTTCTTCTCCCTTTCACCTCCCTGCAACCGATGAGGAGTTACATCATCTGCAACAACAACAAAAACGCATAGACAGTTGATTTTAGATTTTAGATTTTTTTGTTTTTGAAATCTGTTTTTTGTTCTTTCTTTCTCTGTCGTCTTCGATCTGCCCCTCTCTGCAGCTTGTTTCTGTTTCCTCTTCTTCTGTTCAGATGGCCGGCGGTTGTGGGTGTCTTCTTCTCCTCTAGTTCTGGTGGTGGATCCGGCGGTTGCAAAGGGGGAGCGACGCTGCTGCTGGGTTACTGGCGGTGGCCTCGATGGTGTTGGAGCTGCTGGTTGCGCCGCGGTGGGCGCTGGGTTGCTTCTGTGGAGGAGACGCCGCTATAAGGCTGGTGGGTCTGCGGGTCGTCGCTGTTGGTGACTGAGAGGAGCGCCGCCGAGTGTCCAAAGTCTGGTTCAGGAGCTGCGGAGAGTAGAGGAAGGATCTGTGGAGGGGGGAGCTCCACTGGTTTCTGTGATGGAGGTCGCCTGCTGCTGGGTGGCTTGGTGGAGGCCAGTTCTGTGGTGCTGAGGGAAGGGAAGACAGATCGGGGGTAGAGGCTGAGAGAGGGTTGTGTGGCCGGTGAGAATGAGGGAAAAAAATCCAAATCGGGGGAAGGGTGGAACCGGCTGGAAGAAGGTGAAGGTGGGCTGTGAGGGGGGTGGTGTTCAGGTGTGTTGCTGGTGAGCGGCTAAAAAAAAAATCAAAGAAAAAGGGGGTGGCCGGTGCTGATTTGTTATGGGTGAGGGGTGAGTGAGCAGCTGCCGAGTGTTTGATGGCTGGCGGCTCAGGAAGGAAAATGGTGATGAAGGGGAAAACCCCAACGGGGTCCAAGCCAGGGGAGACGGCGGCTGTAAATTAGGGAAGAAATGGTGG
The DNA here is from genome assembly GCA_033617975.1 of Populus alba x Populus glandulosa. Classification (NCBI taxonomy): domain Eukaryota; kingdom Viridiplantae; phylum Streptophyta; class Magnoliopsida; order Malpighiales; family Salicaceae; genus Populus; species Populus alba x Populus glandulosa. The sequence goes on along the minus strand of CM066156.1, from coordinate 1,610,543 downwards.
GGGCCCTTGGCTCTCTGGTTCTGGCAGAGCAAAATCCAAGGATCCCCGGGGAACAAAAATTCAAAAAAAACCAGTGGGGGGCGCCGCCGGCTCTTTTTTTTTGAATGGGAGAAAAGGTGGGTTTTTAGGGTTTTTGTGTTTTTTTCTGAATGTGTCAAAATTGCCCCCCCCTTGAATGTGTTGAGGAAACCAGTATTTATAGGCAAAATGTTGCTAGGTTTTTCAACTTGGTCCCTCAACTTCTTTCTTTTTTGTAAATTTTGATTTTTCTTATTTTTTTGTATTTTTTGAAAACGAGCAATATCAACGTCGACTTAAATGCGGAAAATCAATGATTTAAAAATGACGCGTGGAAAGTCGAACGCGTTTGAAAATCTTTTAACAATTTAAATTCTTTTTTAGACGATGTTGAAAATGCTAAAATGATGAAAATATATAAAAAAACATTTTTTGGATTTTCTTTGTTTTTTCTCAAATTTTTTTGGATTTTTTTGAAAATATATCAAAACATGGGTCAAAAATTGGGTAGCAACAGATGCCCCCTCTTTACAATGCTTACGAAGCAAAACTCTTCAAAATTTTGCATAGTAAGCTTTGTAAAGAAAACAAAAGGAAAATGATTTCATTATCTTGGGCGACCTGCCCACACACTCACACTGATCTGTTTTCACGGGCGACCTGCCCACGCATACTCACTCTAGTCTATTTTCACGGGCGACCTATCCACACATACTCACTCAAGTCTATTTTCACGGGCGACCTGCCCACACATTGGGTTTACCTGAGATCCCATTTGGCGACCTCATTCAACTGGAACGAAAATATGTGTAACTCGGTTAACCTAAAATCCCATCTGGCGATTCCCTTTAACCAAAGTTACATGAGATCCCATCTGGCGACCTCATTCAATTGGAACGAAATATGTGTAACTCGGTTAACCTAAAATCCCATCTGGCGATTCCCTTTAACCAAAGCTACATGAGATCCCATCTGGCGACCTCATTCTGGTCTCATTGTACGGGTGACTAACCCTCGAAAAAATGCTGGTCTCATTGTACGGGTGACGAACCCTAGTGCTGCTGGTCTCATTGTACGGGTGACGAACCCTAGTGCTGCTGGTCTCATTGTACGGGTGACGAACCCTAGTGCTGGTCTCATTGTACGGGTGACGAACCCTAGTGCTGGTCTCATTGTACGGGTGACGAACCCTAGTGCTGGTCTCATTGTACGGGTGACGAACCCTAGAAAAATGCTGGTCTCATTGTACGGGTGACGAACCCTAGAAAAATGCTGGTCTCATTGTACGGGTGACGAACCCTAGAAATATGATGGTCTCATTGTATGGGTGACGAACCCCAGATGGAAAAAAATATGATGAAGTGCGGTCTCATTGTCATGGGTGACCTACCCGGATGGAAAAAATGTGAAAAACGGTCTTATTATGATGGGTGACCTACCCAGATGGAAAAAATGTGATATGACAAGTGTGAAAAATAGGACTTACCTGGCGAAGTCCTGAAGGGATGACAAAAGAAGGGCTGGAAAAACTTGGTGCTTCCTGATAATTCCCGATCATAGGGTTTGAAAACTCGGTGTTTCCTGACTGCAAGGGTTGAAAACTCGAGGCTTCCCGGTTGCAAGGTTGATCTATTCATTTCTTTAGGATTTTCCTAATGGTAGGGTTCATCCCATCATCCTTTTATTCCATGATCAAAACCGATTCTTTATTATCTTCATCACAATGCTTCTTTCTCTTTCCACCATCTTGCTGGACCTCATTAAGGATTTTCCTGTAACAATTCAAAAATACGTGCAAATGGTTTTTTTTTTTTTAATTGAGGTTAGATGATATGCATGCATCCTTACCTGATTTGAAATAATAGGTCCCCCCTCTTTGATGCTCCATCATCATAGGGTGCCCTTGTTTGTATCCCAAAGCTTTCTTTGTTCTTCCGATGTATTGGCTCATTCATGTGTTAGCCATCCACTCAGCTGTAAATGCAGTGCCCATCCCGGGCTGTCTTCGACAATTACTGCTTGCATCGTTCATGAAGCTTGACCCTGCCCCCAAGTGTGGTACTGCTTGATTCATCATGAAAGATTTTCTCTCCTGGCTTCTTCTGAGAATTATCCTCTGATTGATTGTGTGCATCATGCCAGCACCCGTCATGTTTGTTAATCAGTCATGAACTTGCCTTCGGTTGAAACACCATTCAAGTATGTATGGTCACCAGCCTTCATGTAACTGCCAAGTCATCCAGACATGTATCTCATGCTTTGCAGTAAACAGCTCATCATTGTAAGCGCGATGTATTTCTCTATGGATTCCTCTTAGCTTGTCAAATCAGATCGTGAAAATACCTGCTTTGGCATCATCAATGATGTTCATGTTATCACCCATATTCATGCGGTGAAGTGCGCATTTGAGCTTTAGAATAGATGTCCCACAATCAGTCTTCGAGGTGGGTGCCTTTCCGACATTCATTCAGTGCAGTTGTGTGATAACATCTGTCTATAACCATATTTCAAAGAATGACAATATGAGATTGTCCTTTAAGTGCAGCATTGTTCCACAGTCAGTATTGGTGGTATGCATCTTTTCTCCATTCAATTACATTCATCTGTGTATTCCTCATCGATCGCGAGCCCTGTTTCAAAAAATGATGATAGGAAAGTGCCCTTCAGGTATGTTTTTGTTTCTCCATTGCCGACAGGATTCAACTAAAGCATGGGCCATTTTGGAATGACATTGCCCCCAGTATGATCCGAGTGTGCTCGTTCATTGATTATCTGTCTTTGAACATCATTGTCTTCAGTTCACTAATTCATCATTTAAACATTGCCTCATAGCTGATCTGAGCACTGCTTGTTTTTCCTTTTCAAGGTCTACTGTATTGCCCCCAGCTGCTCAACTTTTCAAGGAGTGTCGAGGACTTCAATGTCATTTCTATCAACGATTTTGCATACTCAATCAATGTTCTTCTGTGTTTGATAATCTTCCTTGTTCTGGAATCAACTCTCATATTTCAAAGATCATGTCTATTTAAAGACTAGTTTGTTGAAATAAAATCAGAGATGTCTTTTTTTTTTTAAATCTTTTGAAAATCAAGCTTTTTGATCAACGGCCCAACACATTTTATTCGAAATATATAGTCCTTTGATTGTCATGCATTTTGAAAACAGAAATTGACCCAATGTAGGATTAAAAATGGCTTTTTCCATGGTTCTTTGTATCAATTTGAATCCTTGATATTGGGTATATCATTTGATAGTTTATGGTGAGGTGACCTTCTGTGAATTTCAAGGAAAACAACAGGCTCAAGTCAAAACTTGAGGATTCATGAAGGAAACATGTTTTGTTTTTAGCAATAATTTTATCAACATGCATAACGACCGGTAACTTAATTCATGAAGTCACGACTCTTATGGAAAAACTCTTCAAGTTTTGAGAGCGCCATTTATCGGTTCAAGTTGCTTGCTTGATTAAAAAGGGCTTTTAAAAAGCATGTAATGCAGGCTATGGTTCATGGCTATGAAAGAAAGGAATTTCACAGGCTCAAAAGGTGTTTGAGGGTTTCAAAGACCTAGGATCAACATCAACTATTCATCAACTTGTTTTCTATTGTTATCTTTATAGAGGAAACGACATATAACCTTGTTAACCTCAAAGTTCCGACTTTTCTTAACATAAGTCATAATGCAAATCCAACTTTCTTTGAGGAATAACCAACCTTAATCATCTGATAACATCATAGGTTTTATAACGGATACCAAAAGTCAACGCTTATAGCTTAGTCTTTTTTCTGGTATTGACTTTTGTTGTGCCTTTCCTTGATTGAAATTTCTTTTGCTCTTCATAGACTTGATAGGCGTTCTCCTTCCTTTATCTTTGACTTGTATTTAAGTGAAGGCAATTTCAACTTCCTTTTTTCATTCTCCTTTTTTTCATAGCCTTCCTCAAAATTTTCTTATATGCCCCCAGCCTATGTGTTTTCTTTTAGCTCTCTCTCAATCATTGGACCTTTGTTCTAAGCCTTCCCCTTTATCCATTAATTATATCAATGTCTCCAAAATATCTCTCATTTGCCCCCAGTGTGGGGTGTGATCCTAGTCAGGGTTTCTTTTTTTGAAAGAAAATATTTTACCAGGCTCAAAATGGGACTGCAAGGGATATAATCTTTAGAAAGTGAAGGGATATCAAAGATGGCCTTTTCTCATTTCAAGCAAGGTCGGTTAGAACCGATAAATTTTGACCTCATCCAGTGTAATGATTGGGACTTGTAAGAATCATGATTCACGAGTCCATGACTACCGAACCCATTACATGTCATTATGCATACTGTTAAAACTTAGCTATATGATGTGTGGTTCAGTTTCAGGAGGTATGAGTTCAAAATTGTTTGGTCACCTCATGTCATTTTCAAGCATAGAGTCATTTCTGTAATCAAAACACTTCTAATCTTCCGGATTGATTAACCTTTATCGCATGTTGGGGTTTGATCAAAATATTTTGTCAGAATAAAATGCTAAACATCTGTTGATTTCAAAACAACAAAGAGACAAAAGCAAGGCATGTTTCGTTGAAGGATGAGATGTGATCCCAAAACAAAATGCAGAATTCCATAACAATATGATTGACTGTTCATCACCCTTCTCGAATCAGCTTTTCTGGCAATATCTGTGTTTTGCCAAGCATTTTCGATCAACATGTCGTTCTGAAGCTGTTCGAGGGGCAATATAGCCAACGACACCCTCCTTCACCGACTCCACTTGTCTCTTGCTCACCAACTTTCAAACTCAATTCTTGCAATTCTTGAAATTGCTCAATTGAAATGGTTGAGGACCCCATCATGACATCACATCTCTTGTCTGGATTAAACCACCCAGAAAATGGTGGTTGCATAGGATTTGTCGGAGTCAAGCAAAATTCTGGAATCTGGCAGATGCTGGTCGACAAACTTAAATGGTAGAGGAATGCCCCATCTTGGCAAAGATATTTGAGCAATTGATGCTACCGTGAAACCTGGCTATACCACATAATTAAGGGTTCATACCGTCAAATTCTTCTTTTGATTCATCTCTCATCATTGTTCTGAAATCCATGGCAGATCCTTCAATCTTTCTTCTCTTCATAGCTTGTTCAATTCTTCGACAAATCCTCACAACATTATTTCAATCTTCCAATGTTGCTATGTTTGGTTGAGGATTGTTAGAAAACTTTCTAACAGCTTGGTAATCTTGGCAGCACCCAGAAACTTGTAGTATCGCCACTACCGACGTGTGGAATCACACGCTGTCTCTATTGGAAGCGCACCTGATGAATCTAAAACTCCTTTGTCCCCTCTTCGATTTCTCACTGACAGTGCAGCAAACAAACACCTATAGAGGAAATCCTGCTCTGCTGAAGTTTCAGTATTCTTCATGTTTTTCAGTCTAGGCATGTCTCTTCTCTCTACTTTTGCGTTTTAGTACTGACACTGTTGGAGAAAAATCATAAATGATCTGAAACTACTGTATTCCTTCTTGGATTTCCCACTTGCGGATCCACAAACAGATTCCTGCTGAATGAGCTCTGCTACGTTGAAGTTTGATGTCTGCTTATATTTTTCAGACCAGGTCTGGCTCTTCAACCTACTAAGAGGTCTTCGTGCTGAAACTGATGAGAGAAATATTTGTAGCATATGCATCTTATAAATCCCCTCTTGCATTCCCAATTTGCAGAGCCATAAATGGATTTTTTTTTTTGTAGAGAGAGCTCTGGCACGTAGAAGTTCAGTGTCTGATCATGGTTTTTCAAACCAACATCTTGTGCTGCTGAACATGAATTGAGTTCATAATTGGAGTAACTTCAAAGCAGACTAATGCACCATGAAGATGAGGCTAGCAGTCGTTTGGTTCCATTAGATGATGTTGAGGCGATGAACACTTAACAGTGCAACTGGACAGGAATCAGAGTTGTCATTAGTTGATGACTGAAGGCTTTGTTGTTATTGTTCATGACTGAAAAGGAGAGGTGCAACTTCAATTGGACGTGAACAAGCAGTGTTCCCATAGAAGACTGTGCAGACATTCTTTTTCCATTTGATGCTCAACACTTGTTCGAGCAGATCTGAGTCCCGCTACTTCACCCTTGATGCTCTCAACCTTAATCTGATACTGAACCTATATCTGACTCCTTTGTTCACTTCCATTATCTTTCTTCAATCTCGTGCAGCACAGCTTGTGTGGGGGACCTACCTTTCAGCCCGGTACATGCATGATAAATGTATGAACATGTAATCTATATGATGAACTCACCCTTCGAGAGGTGACAATATGGTCATAACTCTTGTATGATGAACAAGAATCGTGATTTTTGCCCAAACTCTACAATGAAAATTTTCGGAGCAACGGCCAATGTGTCACCCACAAGTCTTGAGTTCAAGATGCTTCAAGAAGGGTTTGCCCTTATGCAAAAAACTATAGCACATACAACCTCAGGACAGGTTCTATTCATTATGTGAACATGGGTAGGTTTTCTATCTGGTCTCAAAAGGGTCTCATATCCGCCCAGTGACGTTCTTCGTAAAGACAGTGTGGGGGCGTTGCAAGGAATGGTTAAGGCACGTATGCCCACCATTACCAAGCAGGCACTCAGATATGAGTTGGGTGTTTCACGCATCTGAACCCTGACCAATAGTCTTAGGGCAGATCGCTAGTTCCCCACCTAACCTAGAAGCTTGTGTGTGCTTTTAAAAATAAATACAGGTGATGCATGAGACAATTCTATAAAATACATGGAAATAAATATTAACAAAAAGATAAAAATGCAAAAACTTAAACACATCAAATACACAAAGCTTAGTCCAATAATCGAAAAAATACCTTCCCCAGTGGAGTCGCCATTCTGTCGCACCCCAAAAAAAAATCAGCGCGCGGCATCGGCTGGCGATTTTTCATCTCGTTGTTGTTTGCTTGAATTTGGTTCGTTGGAGTCGCCACCTAGTAATTGATTTCGGGCTACTAGGAAACCGGATGTATTGGTCTTGTCAGAGATTCGCGGGTAAGGGACTGGTTGTGGTTAGGGAAGGTATTAGCACCCCTAACGCACCCTACCTGAGGTAAGCTGCTTCGTGAATTTGATGCGTCAAAGAAGTTTTAATAATTGTCTTTTCATCGGAAATTAGAAATATCACTTACGTATAAGTTAATAATTCTTAACCGTGATCCAATCAAAATATTAAATTCTTCTTTAATCTTTGCAATTTTATCATAAATAAGAAAATAAAAAATAATTCAATTAAAAAAATAAACACACATACACTTTCACTATTTTTTTGTTTCTTTTTCTTTTTCTTTCTCCTTTTCTTTTCTTTTCTTTTACATCCATATTTACAAAATACAAGAATTCAAAAAAACAAATAAACAAACATTACATTAAAATTACAACAATAGCCCCAAAACAATCTGAAATTACAAGGAAACCCTTCTGCAAGCCGAAACAGTGTGCAGGAACAGTGGCGGCACGTCCTCCCACGCGCCACCGCCACTAGCGGCGCGTGGGTTCACGCGCCGCCGACCATGCCGGAAACGGGCGGATCTACCCTGTTTCTTCTCCCTTTCACCTCCCTGCAACCGGTGAGGAGTTACATCATCTGCAACAACAACAAAAACGCATAGACAGTCGATTTTAGATTTTAGATTTTTTTGTTTTTGAAATCTGTTTTTTGTTCTTTCTTTCTCTGTCGTCTTCGATCTGCCCCTCTCTGCAGCTTGTTTCTGTTTCCTCTTCTTCTGTTCAGATGGCCGGCGGTTGTGGGTGTCTTCTTCTCCTCTAGTTCTGGTGGTGGATCCGGCGGTTGCAAAGGGGGAGCGACGCTGCTGCTGGGTTACTGGCGGTGGCCTCGATGGTGCTGGAGCTGCTGGTTGCGCCGCGGTGGGCGCTGGGTTGCTTCTGTGGAGGAGACGCCGCTATAAGGCTGGTGGGTCTGCGGGTCGTCGCTGTTGGTGACTGAGAGGAGCGCCGCCGAGTGTCCAAAGTCTGGTTCAGCAGCTGCGGAGAGTAGAGGAAGGATCTGTGGAGGGGGGAGCTCCACTGGTTTCTGTGATGGAGGTCGCCTGCTGCTGGGTGGCTTGGTGGAGGCCGGTTCTGTGGTGCTGAGGGAAGGGAAGACAGATCGGGGGTAGAGGCTGAGAGAGGGTTGTGTGGCCGGTGAGAATGAGGGAAAAAAATCCAAATCGGGGGAAGGGTGGAACCGGCTGGAAGAAGGTGAAGGTGGGCTGTGAGGGGGGTGGTGTTCAGGTGTGTTGCTGGTGAGCGGCTAAAAAAAAAATCAAAGAAAAAGGGGGTGGCCGGTGCTGATTTGTTATGGGTGAGGGGTGAGTGAGCAGCTGCCGAGTGTTTGATGGCTGGCGGCTCAGGAAGGAAAATGGTGATGAAGGGGAAAACCCCAACGGGGTCCAAGCCAGGGGAGACGGCGGCTGTAAATTAGGGAAGAAATGGTGGGGGCCCTTGGCTCTCTGGTTCTGGCAGAGCAAAATCCAAGGATCCCCGGGGAACAAAAATTCAAAAAAAACCAGTGGGGGGCGCCGCCGGCTCTTTTTTTTTGAATGGGAGAAAAGGTGGGTTTTTAGGGTTTTTGTGTTTTTTTCTGAATGTGTCAAAATTGCCCCCCCCCTTGAATGTGTTGAGGAAACCAGTATTTATAGGCAAAATGTTGCTAGGTTTTTCAACTTGGTCCCTCAACTTCTTTCTTTTTTGTAAATTTTGATTTTTCTTATTTTTTTGTATTTTTTGAAAACGAGCAATATCAACGTCGACTTAAATGCGGAAAATCAATGATTTAAAAATGACGCGTGGAAAGTCGAACGCGTTTGAAAATCTTTTAACAATTTAAATTCTTTTTTAGACGATGTTGAAAATGCTAAAATGATGAAAATATATAAAAAAAACATTTTTTGGATTTTCTTTGTTTTTTCTCAAATTTTTTTGGATTTTTTTGAAAATATATCAAAACATGGGTCAAAAATTGGGTAGCAACAGCGTGCAACAACACTTTGTGGATCTTTCGATATCTTCACGTTCCTACGTTTTGGTGGCTTCACTGACTCAGGTTCTATGTGAATTGGCTGCATGGCTGCAATTCCAAATATCATCTCCCTTATTTTCGCCATTGAATTCTTTCGTGATGGTGTAGCCTAATCATTTGCAGTGCCTATTAACTCACCAAGACCTCTCCAAGTGAAATAAATGAAACTCCATGCATCACATACAAAGGAAATTTTGTATTATAGCATATCATCTGTATACTTCTTGTCACATTTTTTAATATTCGGTGGTTTCTTTGCATCAATTTTATGCTTTTGTAACCACAAGATTTTAAACATGACCTTGGTACAGATTTGGGCGTGCAGATGTGTATGTTATTACGTGTGGATTTGCACATGACTGATTATTGATCCATTTCTTTAAGAAGGTGTCTAACCATGTTTTTAAAAGATTTGAATTTTTTTTGTGTCGAATTAATATAAAAAATAAATTAAAAAAAATATTATTTATATATATATATATTTTTAAAAAATTACCATTTCCAGTTGAGAATAATAGAATGTGTTGGATTGTGCTTTAGCCAACCTTCCTATTTATATAGAGGCAGTAGAACACTGCAGTAACTGTAATGATTACAACATCCTATATTAGAATCCTATTCTGATAGATACACGAGTAACTGTAATGATTACAACATCCTATATTAGAATCCTATTCTATAATATGCCCCCTCAAGCTGAGGGTGGGGGATCAACCCGAAGCTTGAATCGAAAAGCAGTAAAGGATGCAGCAGGAAGCGGTTTAATGAAGACATCGGCAAGTTGATCTCGAGAGGGAATAAAATGAATCTGAATTTCTTTCTTGGCAACACGGTCACGGACAAAGTGATAATCCACTTCAACATGCTTAGTACGTGCATGGAAGATAGGATTTGCTGAGAGATAGGTAGCACCAAGATTATCACACCAAATGGTAGGGGCAGAGACTGAGGAAACCTGCAAATCTGTTAACAAGTATTGAAGCCAAATGACTTCATCGGCACCATCAGCAAGGGCTTTATACTCAGCCTCAGTAGAGGAGCGAGCAAGAGTGCGTTGCTTGCCGGATTTCCAAGAAATCAGCGTATGACCAAAAAAGACAAGATAGCCACCCGTAGACTTGCGATCATCTATACTACCAGCCCAATCTGCATCTGTAAAGCCATGTAGAGCAAAAAAGGAGCCTCAAGAGATATGGAAATTGTTGCTACCCAATTTTTGACCCATGTTTTTGATATATTTTCAAAAAATCCAAAAATAGAGAAAAAACAATGAAAATCCAAAAAAATATATTTTTTTAATTATTCGTGTCATTTTAGCATTTTCAACGTCGTCTAAAAAAAAATTAAATTTTTTTTAAGGGTCTTTTGAACGTGTTCAACTTTTCACGCGTCATTTTTAAAATCATTGATTTTCCGCATTTGAGTCGACGTTGATATTGCTCGTTTTCAAAAAAATACAAAAAAACAAGAAAAATCAAATTTTACAAAAAAAGAAAATTAAAGGACTAATTTTGAGGCTGAAACAATATTTTTGCCTATGTATATAGGGAATTTTGAATATTGAAGGGAGGGGCAACCTAAGAATTTTTTTTCTTCACCCGAAACCAGCCGCTCCCCCTGGCCCCAAGATCATTTGATTCCTTCTCTTTCAGCTGAAAATCAGGGATTCAGCCCCACCTAGTTGGTCTTCTTTTCCTTGTTTCCAGCCGACCACATACGCTCCCTAGCCCTATGCAAAACGAAGACAGCCCCTTAGCTCTTAAATTTTCGTCTCTTTCCCCTAAAAAAAGGAGCCTCACAGCCTCTCTCTTGGCCCCTCTCCCTCTGAAACCGAAAGTCTCAGCCACAAATTGTTTTCATCTCCCTCAGACCAGCCACTCTTGAAGCCAAGACAGCCGCCCTCAACCTTGCATTTTTCTGAAGCCAGCCATACGTCCCCCCCTTGCCAGCGCCGTTCCCTCATTTTTCCAACACACCCAAACAGCTCTCACACACATCTCCTCTCCCTTTCAGCCACGACCTCACCCATTCCCAGCAGCAGCGTTTTCTCGGCTTCTCCCTTCCCCAGCCAAAGTCAGAAAAACAAAGCTAGTCGCCCCCCCCCCGCTGGACTTTTGATTTTCCTTCCCCACAACAGCTGCCCGAAACCTCACAGCCTTCCACCATCAAGCCACCACAGCAGCCCCTCACCAGAATCTCATTTCATCACCTTCCCTCGGTCTGTCCTTCCTTCTCTCCTAAACCGGCCGGCTACTTCCCCTTCGGTTTCCTCCCCCAGCGGTGGCCGAACAGCAGCGCAGGGGGCAACGCTTTCGTCATCTCCACAGACCAGTGGCCACAACCCCTTCGTCTCCACCCAGTTCTTTCTCCTTCAATCGACCGCTATCAGCACCGTCCACCAACCAGCCTCCTCCCACCGAAGAACCCAGCGGCGGCCGACAGCAGAAACACCACAAATCTTCCTATCTTCGGCCCCCCGCAACAGCTTTCCAGTCACCAGCAGCCGCTGAACCCAGAAGAAAGGAGAAACGGGGCAGATCAAGAAAAGAAAAAAACAAAGCAGATTTTAAAATAAAGGAAAACAATTAAAACAGACTGTTGCTGCGTTTTTTGTGTGTTTGCAGGTGATTTTTGTTTCCCACCGACGGCAAGGAAGGGAAGAGGGAAGGAGGCTAGCACAACCCCCAGCTCAACGTTTTTTTTCTGGGCGGCGCGTGAACCCACGCGCCGCCACAGTCCAGATGGCACCAAGGCTGTGCAGCACTGTTCCCGAGGATTTTCCTTTTTCCTTTTTTGTAATTTCGAGATGCTGTGTGTATTTAAATATTATTGTATTTGATTTGTTTTGAATTTTTGTTATTTGTTTTATTGTATAAATGTGATGTAAAAGAAAAAAGAAAAAAAAGGAAAAAATAGATAATAAAAAGAAAGTTGTGTGTGTTGGTTTTTTTATTTATGTTGTGGAATTATAAAAATAAAAATAAAAAAACACAAAAAGAATTATTTGTTAAATTTAAATATGGTTAAATATCTAAAGGACAAATAAAATCAAGTTGTATTTTCCACGAAAATGTAAGGACAAGTTTCTATACATATTCGGGGATTTAATAATTGATTTATTCAAGCCTTAGAATTTAATTAATATTGATAAAAAGAATTGATTGTTAATTTAAAAATGGTTAAATATCTCAAGGACAAATAAAATCAAGTTGTATTTTCCACGAAAATATAAGGACAAGTTTCTACATATATTCGGGGATTTAATAACTGATTTATTAAAGCCTTAGAATTTAATTAATATTTTAAATTTTCAAATTACATTAGTACACAAAGCAGCTTACCTCAGGTAGGGTGCGCTAGGGGTGCTAATACCTTCCCTAACCATAACCAGTCCCTTACCCGCGATCTTTGACAAGACCAGTACATCAGGTTTCCTAGTAGCCCTCAATGAATTAGTAGGTGGCGACTCCAACGAACGAATTCAAAGTAAACGCAAAAACGATGAAAAATCGCCAGCTGATGCCGCGCGCCGGGATTTTTCTGGGGTGCGACAGAAACCATAAGATGCCGTACCTTTAAGATAGCGTAAAGTATGTTTGATAGTGGCCCAATGAGAATCTGTAGGAGCATGCATAAAGAGCATGTATAAACTGACAGACTCTGTTAACAACAAAGCATATATCTGGACAGGTGAAGGTAAGATATTGAAGGGCACCCACGACTTGATGAAATCGTGTAGGATCAGAGAATGAATGATCTGGTAATAAAATGACTTTCGAATGGGAGACTGGAGTATCAACTGGTTTGCAGGAAGTCATACCAGCTCGGGTGAGGATGTCAAGAATATATCTATGTTAACGCAACATTAAACCCATACTGGTAAACTAAACTTCAATACCCATAAAGTAGTGAACAACACCTAAGTCACGAAGCTTGAACTCAGAGCTGAGTAACTGTATAAGGTGATGGAGCATAGCAGAGTTGCTACCCGTTAGCAGAATATCATCAACATACACTAGGAGATAAAATATATTAGTACCATCAGATAAGATAAACAGGGAGGTGTCAACCTTGGAAGCTCGGAAACCGATGGAGAGCAAAAAATCACTTAGATGAGTGTACCATGCTCTCAGTGCCTGTTTCAAACCATACAATGATTTGTGCAATCTGCACACATGAGATGGAAGAGAAGAGTCAACAAAACCTGGAGGCTGTTTCATGTAGACCTCTTCAATAAGAACACCATTGAGGAAGGCATTATGAATATCAAGTTGATGAATCTTCCAATTTCGCGAAACCGCAATAGAGAAAACCAATCGGACAGTGGCCTGCTTAATAACTGGACTGAAGGTTTCAAAATAATCAATACCTTCCTGCTGGGTAAAACCTCTAGCAACAAGGCGCGCTTTATAGCGCTCAATACTACCATCAACACGACGTTTGATCCGATATACCCATCTACTGCCAACAATGTTCATCAAAGGATGAAATGGAACCAAAGACCAAGTGCGATTTTCGCGTAAAGCGGCGATCTCATCACACATAGCATTATGCCAAACTACATACCGGTTAGCATTAGATAATGCAAAAGGCTCAGAAGAGGGAGAATACAGTACCCGTGTGGAGGTAGAAGTAGCGGCAGCGGAAGCAACCAGATTAGCTGTCTTCGGCTGCCGCGGTCTAAGAGTCATAGGATGTCTGTTGTGTGCTGGTGGAGACGCAGGGGAAGACGGTTGTAGCGAGGAGACCTGTGGCAGCCGATAAGAAGACAAATCAACCATAAGTTGTAGACCAGCGGGAGAGGATGATAAAGAAGCAGCCTCAAGCACATGACTGTCAGCAGAGGAAGGGCTGGAGGTAGAGACAGAAGCTGCAGGAGTGCTGGCCAGGGAGGGCGAAGCAGAGGAGGGACTAGAAAGTGCCCTGAGGCTATGAGGAGAGGAGACCAATTGACGATCTGAACCTGCATCATAAGGGTTAGATAAACAAGCATGGGATGATGGCCAAGGGATGGGTGAAGGCTGTGGTCGGGTGGCTGTTTGGAGTGGCAAAGCGGAGTGTTGTGGGCTGTTTGGGTGGCTAGTGAAAGTGGGTAGCGGTGGGTGTTTTAGCAAATTTAGGAGGGTGACAGTAGTGGGTGGGGTGGGGGTTGTGGCGGAGACCTTTGCAATCTGTTCAGAATTATCAAATGGAAACACATGTTCATGGAAGCGGACATGACGGGAAATATAAATACGGTGAGATGCAATGTCAAGACATCGATAACCAAGATGCGAGGAACTATATCCAAAAAACACACATGGAGAGGAACGAAAATCCAATTTATGATTATTATATGGACGCAGAAAAGCAAAACAGAGACACCCAAAGATACGTAAAAAATGATATTCAGGAGACCGTTGAAATAAACAATCAAACGGAGAGCGATGGGTAAGAATAGGAGTAGGCATGCAATTTATAAGATAAACAGAGGTTTCAAAAGCATAATTCCAGAATCGAAAAGGTGCTTTACATTGCCCTAAAAGAGTAAGACCTGTTTCCACAATATGCCTATGACGACACTCTATTGTTCCATTTTGTTCATGAGTGTGGGGACAAATCAGACGATGATGAATACCAATGGTCTGAAAAAATGTGGATAGTTTTCGGTATTCACCGCCCCAATCAGTTTGAACAGATTTTATTTTTAAGGAAAATTGACGTTCGACAAGAGTCTGAAATTGATGAAAAACAGAGTAAACATCAGACTTGGAAACTAGAGGATAATACCATACATATTTAGTATAAGCATCAACGAAGATAATAAAATAACGATAGCCATCTGAAGAAAAAAGAGGAGCAGGGCCCCATACATCACTAAACAATTGCGATGATTTTCCTAAAGGACAACCTACTAGCCAAATGCGATGATTTTCCTAAAGGACAACTTTGACATTGAAAATTAAGACGTTTGTTGTTACAAATAATCTTATTTTTCGAGATTAACAATTGAAAGATACGTGAAGCAGGATGACCTAGTCGACAATGCCATAAATCAGCAGAGGCAGAAGTGCAGGGAGACCAATAGGCTTGAGGAACTGACGTGACGGAAGACTTGGTCAGGGCATAGAGACCATCTTTACTCTGACCTGAGAGAAGGAATTCATGGGTGTTGAAATCCTTGACATAAAACACACGAGGGTGAAATTCAAACTAAACATTATTATCAAGACAAAATTTCTGAATAGAGAGCAAAGGTTTTGTGATTGCAGGAACATGAAGAACATTAGATAAGGTGAAAGAACGATGTGGTGTATATATTTTTTTATGACCAAGATGAGATATAGGAAGGCCCTTACCATCACCAACATGAAAATTATCATTATCAAGGTACGGTTCTGAAGCGGTCAAGGTGGCAAGATCAGGTGTGACGTGTTGATTGGCACCGGTATCTGGAAACCAATCAACAGAACCAGTTAAGGAGAGATTGCGCTACACCAGGTTGGCAGTAGGTTGTTGGCCATAACCTCACTGCTGGAATTGAGGGCAATGGGGAGCTGTATGGTCGAAATTCTAACACAGTTGGCAGCGTGGATTCTGCCCCCTATTACGCTGCCAAGAGCCCTGCCTATTAAGATTGAAAGAGGAGTTTTGGAAGGTGCGGTGATCAGGTTCGAAGCCAGCAAATCGGTTGCCTCTACTGTTGGACTGGTTGGGACGCCAGCCACCGTTGAAACGACCCTTACTACGGCCAGAATTGCCAAAAGTCTGGCGTTGTGCAACAAGAGCAGAAGATGGAATGCTGGGTGTGGGCAACAGAGGAGCATGTATGGCAGTAAAAGATTTATGAAGAAATTCATGTGTGAGGAGATGGCTGTGAAGATCTGCATATGATAAAGGTTCAGCCTTGGTAATAAGATTGGTAACTAAGTCTTTAAACTCTCCCCAAAGACCACGAAACACATATAAATTGAAATCTTCAAGTGAAACTGGCCGACCAACAACGGCCAATTCATCAAATAAGGCCTTCGCTTTTTGCATAAATTGAGTTACTGATTCATCACCCTGTCGAAGATCCTGAAGAGAGCCGTGAAGTTGCATAATACGAGAGTTGGAGGTGGAAGCGAGAGCTCGCTCAAGAGTGCCCCAAGCTAAACAAGAACTTTGACAGCCAACAACAAGATGCAAAACTTCCATAGATAGGAAGGAAAGAAGAGCACTTAGAATGAGTTGGTCCTGTTGTTTCCAGGTTTGAAAAAGCGGATTTACCTGAAGAGAGATACCATTATGGGCAAGAACATGTGTTGGAGCCATCAACAAAACCAAAAACTCCTTGGCCTAGGAGATAAGGCAGTATTTGCATACGCCAATATAAATAATTAGTGTTTGTTAATTTGAGGGAGATGACTTGATGAGTGTGAGAAAGGGAGATAATGCTTACGACAGTAGAGGCAGCAAACGTGGGCTGCAAGAGGAGGCGTTCACCAGCCATGGCAAAGGAGAATCCAAGCGGTGACGTAGTAGAGGAAAGCAAAGGAGGCGCTGCAAGAGAAGAGGGTTGCACTGTCGGAGAAGAAGAAAGCTGGACTGCTGGTGATGCAGAATTTGAAGATGTATGTGGTGGCTGTTCCATTGAAGAAGGGAGGTTGGGAGGCTGTGAGAAAATTAGGTTTAATTTATTTTAGGGTTTTGTGGCTCTGATACCAAGTTGAGAATAATGGAATGTGTTGGATTGTGCCTTAGCCAACCTTCCTATTTATATAGAGGCAGTAGAACACTGCAGTAACTGTAATGATTACAACATCCTATATTAGAATCCTATTTTGATAGATACATGAGTAACTGTAATGATTACAACATCCTATATTAGAATCCTATTCTATAATACCCAACAATCTCCTAAATATGCTTTTCCACATAAAAAAAAAAAGAAAAATAAAAATGGCTCCTTCTTTGGTACGAAAGAAACAAAAATGATTCGAGAAGAGGATTTATCCAAGCTCAGCCTAAGCTCAGATAGTCAGAGAATGCCCGTTTTTGCACAAAGGAAAGATTACACTCAGAAGGCAATCCATTGGTTGCATGATTGTATCTAAATTTAAGGCCAACCAACGCTATAAAACCATCCAACAATAAAATGCCCTGGTGCATGGTCGTTTAGGGACCATAATTGCTCATAGTATCCATGTTTATTGAACAGTAGTATTGAGGAAATTACATATCTCGGACGTAAGGATAAGCACACCTGGTAACATAGTCCATCCATTGCTACTAAGAGTTTCTTTGTTTCTTGAAATGGTATGTCACAAGAGTGTTAAGAGATCATTGATTGTTCCTGTTGGACAAAAGAAAAGAAGTAGGAGAACAGGAAATTTACAGTAGTTTGTTTTTTGGAACACTCAAATTACAGTCATATTTCTTATAAATTAACTTCAAAATAAGTGTGTATATAATTGGCTTTTTCAAAAAGTGTTTTTTTTCTTGAAAATACATAATAATTTATTTTTTTAGATTTTTTTATTATAACATCAAAGTCATTTAAGATATTAAAAAAAATTAATTTGATGTTTTTTTAAATAAAATATACTTTTCAATCACATCCATAAGTAAAATTTAACACACTAACAAAGACTTACTGAATCATTCATTCATAATATAATTATACGAGGAAATAAACAACCAAGCCTATGTTTAAATCTATTTATAAACAATTTTATATGTCATAAGAGTGTTAAGACTTCGTGGATTGTTCTTGTTGGACAAAATGAAAGAAGTAGGAGAACAGGAAACAAGATGATAATTTATTCTGCATGAGTGAGTTGCTTTATATAAGCAAGACAGTTACATAAAAATAGAAATTAATAGCTACTTTTATTATTAAAGCCATAAAATTCTAAATAGATTTTTTAAAAAATAAGAAAACAACATTGAAGAATAAACAAATTGCAGAAGAACTGGTAATCAATGCTGACTTGGTCAGTTATTATATGCGGCGATGTTGATTTTAACGGTTCTTACTCCTGGTGAAGTTCTTGCTGAGAATCCATGAGTTGAAGGGATCCCAACCGGGTAGAATTATCATAATCTTGAAGAATATGTTCTGGTATTCCTGGAACTATCAATCCTGCGAGCCTTAGCAGTCTCATAAACCAACTCTCTCTGTAGTCCTGGCCATGGAGGAGAGGGATTATAAAACTTCTGATAAGCTCCCAGAGAGCATTGAGGTACTTGGGTACTATCAACAACAAAGAGAAGTAGTTCTTGTTCGGCTCTTCTTGCATAACCTGTGTCCCGAATCACAATTATCATTCATGACTGTGTTAGTGACTTGTCAACAATCTTACTGAATATTGAGTTCTGCTAATACATAATCGAGTTAAAGAAAAGAATCATCGGGTTGGAATTTACAAGCAAAAATAAAAGGACGAGAGAAGACTGACCTTTCCTTTGTAGAAGCTATTGAAGTAGATGGAGGGACCGAAATGCTTGAATAAAAGAAGATTGTCATCATAGGGCAATCTAGGCACTATGTCATTACTGTAGACATGCCTCATGTACCTTACTTCATACGTTTTCAACTTATCTACCATAAAATCCCCAAATTGTCCATCTCCTACTCTGGGCTGCCCAAACGTGTAAACCCCTTCCAATCTCTCAAGCAACCAAGCCTCCTCGTGTAATGCTAACACTCCCACGAACAGTATAGCCAATGCCCCGCCCAAGCTATGCCCTGATAATATGAACTTTGCCTTCTCATTCTTGAGCAATATGTCCCTGAGCATTTGTCTGATTTCGTAGTATGCATAAAGATGGTCACCGCCTTGTTCAATTTCTTTGGGCCAGCCATTCTCTTGTTGGCCTAGGGCTTTCATGAAGCCACGGTGGAGCTTACCGATGCCTTTAAGGTCATACCACGAGAGATCCACATCTGTGCTCCAGTCATCTGCATCAAATGGGTTGGTCCCTCTGAAAGCCACCACAATTAAGGTTGGGTCAACCTTCTTATCTTGGAACATTAATGCTTGCGTTGAGGCCCGTTCCTGGTACCCTGTGCGGCATTCAAATCAAATGTTCAAACAAATATGCTCTTTTATTTTGCGTGTTGCAAGTGTGATTGTGGTTTTTAATAAAATATTAAATTAATAATTTGATTTCTCGTGCTATCCTACGAGGTGGAGTATTTTTTGTCAATGCCAGAAGAAGAAGAAAGAATGGAGTGCACCAGTCAATTAATTTCCTTGGGTATCTCTATTCTCTTGACCTTATGTTTTTGTTTTTAGAATACCTTGACCTGATGTTGCTTAAAGCTCAAGAGCTTTGGATTTTACAACATGTTTACTTTTCTTTGTGTCTCTATTCTCTTTCTACGAACAACACTTAAATTCTGAATTCGTCTATAATCAAAACAAGACCATCGTTTTAAAATCTTAACATATTATCCACGTTTATGTTTTTTCTCATCCTTGAAATGTCAGGCTAAAATTTCCTTGCCGTGAATTGACTACAAGAGTTATTTCAATAAGATAAGATAATGGTTAGGTAAGAGTTATTTCAAAGAGATGGTGTTAAATTTGATATTAATTCCTAGATCATACGGACCTCCATATCAGTTGTGAGAACATTGTCATACAGTGTTCTTTCCGAGAAATGATAACCTCTAATTTTCTAATTGAAAACATACTTATCAAATCTAGTACGAAGTTTGATTCAATCCAAGATTGATTTCTATGTTTGCTAAATAAATTTTAAAATAAAATATATATTATTTTGAATAAAAAATTAAAAACTTTCTAAAAAATTAACTCAAATACGAGAATTTAATAATAAAAAAAAAAGTTAGATTAATGAAATTGAATACGCTTTATCATCAAGTGGATGGGCACGTGATTAATTAATTAGGTTAACCACAAATTCAAAATAAATTAACTTGTAATATACTTCAAATAGTTAAACTATATCATATCAACCTACTAGCCTGGACGGACTGATTAACTATGATTGAAATTTGAAAGTATAAGGCTTGCTTCTTACCGTTCCAGTAGTCGTAGGAACCCAAGAACTCCATCTGTAGAAAAGAAAACGAAAAAAAACCATCGTTACATCTCATGGGATATCAGTGAAACATTTTCATTAATCCCTCTACCTGCACTTTTTTTTTTCTTCATGGCTAGCTAGTATATATGATCAAAACTAATTCTACATATTGTACTGTAATTGAGGGATATGCCTCCATTCAAAGTACCAAGTTTGTGCACATAAAGTAAAAAAAAAAAAAGAGCACAAATTAATAAAAACAAAGGGAACGAGTTTCGGGCTCTAGCTAGACAGTTAGGTTTTCTGTAACTCGATCCATGCTATAACCAAAAACAAAAAGTGTGCGTGATCATGTGGTGTTAGTGCTGATACTTACATTCCAATGATCTTTGACGATGGTTTCGATGAAAGCTTTGTTTTCGTATGACAATTTGGCGGCCATCAAAGACAAGGAAGAGTTATATTTTATTTCCCCGGGTCTGCTACTCTTGTCTAGTTCTACTCTCCAGTCACAATGTCCAACCGCAGATCTGAACGTTGCCGATGATTCATCCGGCCTCACAACCTTGTCTGCATAAGTACAATCCATTCTTAATTAGCTATTAGAACCCCATATTCTACATTAAAGGGTTGATTGAAACTGCATGCACTCATGCATGGACATATATAGATTCGATCAAAAGGTGACCAAAAACGTTTTTTCAATGCAAAAGTAAACTGATTTATGCTCTAATTCTTCCCTGATTTTATGCCACGAAAAAATAAAAATTCATGGGAGCTGCACATACCCTTCAGATAATTCAACAGGAGCTTGAAAGGGCCACCGTTGTTTGAGATAAGATTTAACCAGTACTCTACAGTATGCCCTATTTGAGCCAGGGGTTCCCTGCAAGAAAGAAGGATTTTTTGAACAAGAACCGAGATGAAAATTAGCCATCGTTGATTAATATCTCTCAGCCGGTTCTCTTCGGGGCTGTCAACGAATTTTCTGCTTTGTACATCAGAGAAGAATAAGAGAAGAACGAGTTCCTTCAAACTAGCTTCCTTTGGATCTAGCAAGAACTTATCTTGACCGAAATGCTCGTCGTTGCAATTGGCCATGGCTTGGAAGCAAAGAAGAAATGATGAATTGATATCTCAATGTCTGATGCAGAATTAGCTAAAGGCTTCGATGTTTATATAGTGAAGTAACTAAGATTCCATCCCTCAACTATATACTCCGTTTCAATTAAGTTCTTAGAGTTCGGGATTAGTCAAAGTTACCCTCAACTACCACACATTACTCAATTGTGTCCCATATTAATGTACAGCCATCAAAAGAATTTGCTACCAAAATTCATAAATCTTGTGTATTTTTTCTCACATGCCCAACGTCACTACAAATCTGTTATTCCAAATTCTTCAAAATATCAAGTTGCAACAAATAAAAACATTTTATGATAAGAAATAAAATTTAAAACTAAGGATATTTTGTTGAAAAATAACCAGATTAATAACTAAGTTTTACAATATCTTTTTTCTATCACTTGCAACTGTGTTCTTGATTAGTAAGAGATCACACGAAAAATAATACACACACACATAAAAGAATTATTTCTCTCTTTTGATTGGTACGATATTGATTAAAATATATAGTTTTATTTAGGGTAATATTGCTCAATTTTATATTTGAAGAATTTAATTGAAATCATGTGTATACTAGGTGACTAAGCTGTAGTTTCCCATACATTTTGTAAAACGAAGACGGCTAACACGGCTTCCTGTCTTGGAATTAGACCAGGTGAAAGATTAAAAATCAAACATCCACGTGATTTGTAATTAATTATTCGTCTCGTTTTAAAATTGAATAATCAATGGTCGTCATCGTGGCCTGGATGTCAAATTCCGCCCTAAGCTTAATCAGAAGAAATGGGAATCTGCACACAATCTTTCTAATCAACATGGGGAGAAGCCATTGAATTTCTTCAGATGGTCACCGACTTTCAAAGATGGATGGGAACGACGACCGAGTTCATGATTCTGCAATTACGTGGAATTGCACTTTAGCGAAATCACATTGGCACCTGGGAAAGGCAATAAATTGAGGCTTTGATTTGTTGAAAAAAGGTAGTAACTTTAGTGGGATCGATGCAAGTTTCCTAATCACATCACAATGCCTTCTTCTCCTGTTTATGCAATATTTTATATGAACAGATACCTTTTAATATATTTATAATTAGGATTTAGGAACTAGTCGATTTCAACTTGCCTCGAGGTTTCTGCTTTAAAGTGATGTCCCAGTTGACATGTCAATTCAAGAAAACAAAAACAGTATTATTTTAATATAGAAATTATAGTTTAAAGTAAGTTCAATCTGGGCCACGTTTAGAATTAGTAAATGGTTAAAAAAATGAGTTGTGCGTGCATTCGTTTCTTTTTTGCTTTCGTGTCTAATCATTCAGCTTTGACTATGTCTAAGAAATTTGAGATGTGATTAAGACTTTCTTTGATTTGAAAATAAACAAATAATTAATTCTCTAACTCAATATAAAACTTACAAGTATTTGAATTCAAATCTGTTTAGAGTCATTCCTTTGCATGCTAATCAGACTCAGTCTAAGTATGGATCTGAAAAAAAAGAAAAGTTAAATTATTATATCATAAATTTTGAATTTTTTAAATCAATTTATTTAACCAAGTTAAATTTAATAATCATGTTTCTTGCAAGTGTGATATCAATATTCACATACCAAATAAGCTAGTAGCTTGACTAAAAATATTAAAATAACGAGTTTCCTTAATAACTTGGCTCTTGAAAATGATCACGTGACCGTTGATTGAGTTTTCAAATGTATTTATGATATAAAAAAATTAATATACACATAAACAATGCTTTTCTTTTTTGGAAAGTAAATTTTTATTAAAGTTTGAGGAGTGAGTATTCAAATTATAATGCCTCCTAGGATTAAAAAAATCAAAATCTCCTACAATATGCACTCTTAAATTCATCCTAAGTTCAGCCTTTGCTTTCTTTCTAAATAAAAAACGTGCAAACAAAATACTTAATATGATTATTATAACTTGCATACTATAGGGTGTGAAAAATGCATGCGAGCTCCCTTCTAGGCTGCATTTATCGGCAATAATTGAGAGAAAGAGGTGGATTGTCCACTTCAATTTTTTCATGGGCCATTTACCATTACTGTTGCCTACTTACCCCCATATATGCGCTCTGAAGTCGTGGGTAGTGAAAGAAATGTTTTTTTGCGAATCCTTTCCACTATTATTCTGTGTTTAATTTTCTTTTTTTGGACCAGATTAGAGTGAGTGACCCGAGTTGGATCAATAACACTTTCTCTTTATAAGCTTGAAATACGACTGGAGATGAGGAACACTGTTTCTTCCATGTTTGGTGATATTCCACGTTATTTGTTCTATTTTCTATGATGGAACATGAATCATGTTTTCACCTTCAAGAAATCTTAACACAACATATTAATATATATTTGGATATTGAATCTTGATACCGGTAACATCTCATGGTTTAACCTATAAGGTATGATTTATATCTCAACCTGAGAAATTATTGTATGAACATGATTTGTTATTATTTCTTTCGTACAAATTATGTGAGATTCAACCTAAAATGTTTTTTTTAATTGTATGGCAATGCAGGTCTTAACTTGTATCCTTGTTCAGTAAAATAAAAGAAGGTCAGTGCACACCCACCAAATCAAAACACCATCATGTACGTACTGACCATCCATGCTATCTATCTTATCTTGCATATACACAAAATTGGTCTTTGAAATTCATGGTAATTTCCCTTTTCCTAGCTAGCTGGCGAATATTGAATCCTCGTGATCTATTGTTTCTAGAAAAAAAATTGGGACAAAAGTTCCCATGATTAAATGTTTGGGAACACCAATGTTCATGGCACCTATCAAGTGGGACAAAGGTGTGGAATTGCATAGAATACTAGTTTAAAATGTTTAGATCTCGAGTGTCTTCTTCTTCTCGAGCCCCCCCTCCCCCACAAAACATCAACATCTCATTTGGCTGGTCAATTGCTTGTTTTGTCCCGACTCTCCCAGCTTTACCTTAGTTCCCGACTCTCTCATCAATTTTAGTTTTTTTTACTAAATTTAATCCTAGCACGAGCAAGTAGAGACATATACAAGTTTCAAACAAAAGGTCAGGAAACAAGCATGAGTTATAAAGACGAGAGCAAGTGTTGCCGAATAGAATCTATAAGGTAAATCAGGGCCAGTTAATCACAGCGACATCTTATACAACTTTGCTAGTGCAGTGATGACATTACATGCCATGCATGTTATTCTTGACTATAGATAGGTTTCTGTAATGCTTTTATTTATCCCCTTAAAAAAATGATTTTAGGGTAAATTTCATTTCTATAGTACAGTTTAAATTTCCCAATGTTAATATCTAGTTTTCAAAATTCTAATGTTATACCCCCAAATAACCTGCTTTTTGAATTTTATTTTTATTTTTCTCATGTTCTTGTATGTTTTTGTGAGACATTACAGCATGTACACATGGATTTAATAAATAAATAAAATGATAGAGAACTAAGAAAAAATAATATAAAAAATAGCTTCATATATGTTAGTTATTTAGTAGTTAATTAAAAGATTAACAGGACTTCTTTTAAAAAAAATACAGGAGAAATTTCAGAAATTTTAAGTTATATGGATAGGAATGGAATCTTTATATATATATATATATATAATCATCGAGAGTATATTTAAAAAGCCATAAAGCTAATAGCCAAAGAAAAATACAGGACATGATAAAATAGAAAAAGAAAAAGAAAACATACTTGGAGAAATAAAAGATAAAAAATTAATCTGTTACAACAGAAACAAAAAGACTAGAAAAAAAAAAGTAAAACTGAATATAACTATTTAGAATTTTTTATTACACCCTAATTTGATGTCATTAGAAGATTTTTAAAAATCATTTCTAAATAAATTTTAAATTTAAAACATGTAATTAAATAGTAACCTGATAAAAAATAATCAAATAAATTTATAGTTCCATTCTAAAAAATAATATTATTCCTCCGTAACTAAATATTCCTAAGAATACTATTATTAATCTCCAAGCAAACCTTTAAGATTTGCCTTGCAATAGTTGGACCACCGTAGAATACGGATTACTCATGATTTTGTAAATAGCAGTATATTCTTCGACATCATTATTACTCGATTCTGTAATTAATACAAAAATACATTGTTGAATAATATGACGTTGAGTTCAAATCATAGTTTTAAGACCCGGCCCGGTGGTCGGCCCGGTCCAAGGCCCGGGTTCCGGGTTTTGACCGGGTCAAAAAAAAATTTTAAAAAATCAAAACGACGTCGTTTTAGTAAAAAAAAACAAAAAATATTAAAAGTCAACGGGTTTGTGGTTGGGTCTTGACCGGGTCTTGCCGAGTCAATCGGGTCCCGAGTCGACCGGGTCTGGCCGGGCCAATTTCCAAGCGGGTTTTGGCCTCCACCCGGACTGGTCCCATGCCCGGGTCAGCCGGGTCCCGGGTTGACCCGCCGAACCGATCCGGGTTTCAAAACTATGGTTCAAATTCGTCGTTCTCGTGTGGAGAATTATATATTTTCTTCAGATGATACTTTGTTGATATTAAATTAATGTTTGAGGAAGTACAATGCACTTGGGATGCTGTAAGAGCCTGTGCCCTTAAATTGTAAGACAAGGGAGCACCTCCATCTCTATTGCAGAAAGCCATAAATATTTGCATGCTGGGACCTTAGTGCCACCCATCACATGGGTATCATAATAGCTTCTTTGACCATCATATATATAATCCTTAAAACCTAATTTTTTTTTTTATTTAAGTTATATATCTCCTAGATTGGATTCGGATTCGGATTCGAGCAAGGAGTGTAAACTTAAAACGCTTTGATGGGTCCTACACTGGAGGGCAAGGATCATGCATTGCCTTGGCCAACATAAGCATTTCTCTTTTTATGCAACAGTACTGACCCATTTCAATACAGACATGCATTGCGGTTAAATTGTTACCACAATTCCAGGACGGGTCGCGCAAAGAAAAGTTCTTCGTCTCTGAGGACAATAACTAAAAATTGAAAGTTCATTTAAAGAAAATAAAATTAATATATTATAAAAAAAGATAAGAAGAAACAAATAAAAACATAAAAAAATAAATATTCAAAATAATTATTTGTATTTGTCCACATTCAAACACTATCTATACTACGCATAATTAAAATCGTTAATATCTGAAATTCATTAATAGCTAAAATTAGATTAATTACAAATAAAATCGTAAATATTCTTATGTCCGGCCAACTGGGGAACAATTGGTCTATCTGCAAAGAATCCATTCTCTCTCTCTCTCTCTCTCTCTCTCTCTCTCTCTCTCTCTCTCTCTCTATATATATATATATATATATATATATATATATATATATATATCCAAGCATAAGCAATATTCCGCCAAAAAATCTTATGCTAGTAATTAATATCCTAAATTTAATTTGAAAACGGTGAAGATAATATAAAATAAATCTATCCAATACATTTTTGGAATCTCTGGAATTATTTTGGAGTAATTTTTTTCATCTTTAAAAAAGAAAAGAAAAGGAAAAACATGTTTCATCTACATCATCTTTGTTGTAACCCATTTTGGGTCCCCACATAAAAAATAATAAAATACAAAAAAGTAAAAAAATATTATCAAAAAAATATAACAAAAAAAAAATGCCAAAACACTCAAAAAAT
Source organism: Populus alba x Populus glandulosa (assembly GCA_033617975.1). NCBI lineage: Eukaryota > Viridiplantae > Streptophyta > Magnoliopsida > Malpighiales > Salicaceae > Populus > Populus alba x Populus glandulosa. The sequence goes on along the minus strand of CM066156.1, from coordinate 1,583,703 downwards.
GATCAAAAATTGGTTGAGAAGGTTTAAAAATACAAAGATTAAAATTTTGACGGTATATCATTGACTGATGAGAGCCCTGTTGATAAAGAATATTCAATTTGAGGAAGAAAAGTCCAAAATCAGAAGTTTATGGACTCAATTAAATTTTATTAAAGGTTTAATTGAATTTATGGAGAGTTTAATTGCAAGAAAAATTGATTTTGGAGTTAATTTAGGCTTTAATTGGAAGAAATTAAAGTTCTGGGGTCAAATTATAATTTTTGGAAGTTAATTTGGTCAAATCAGGGGCTTAATTGCATAAATATTGAAGTTTAATGGTCAATTAGAGACTTAAATGAAGAAATTCGAGACCAAGGACTAAAATGCAAAACGCGCGCAAATTACAGGCTTAAATTTGAATCTGACACGTTTGACGCCAAAATCCATTTAAATGAAACGACGTGTTTTGGGAAAAACGGCATTGTTTCATGCACTGTTGCAAAAAAAAAAAAAAGATGTCCAAAACAGTGTCGTTTTGAACGGCACCATCATCTTCTTCCCCTGGACACGCAGAGAACAGGGGAGAAGAAGATTTTCTTTTCTCCTCTGTTTCGCACCTACTTCCCTCCCCTCGATGACTTCAAAAAGACGCCGACATAACCCACTTTCCACGTGTTGAAGGGGCGGCAACACAGTGGCCGCCCCAACCACGTCTCCCTCCCATGTTTTTGCCTATAAAAACAGGGGAAAGGGGAGGAAAAAGAAGAAGAGAGAGACGGACCCGAGAGAGAGAAGGAGTCCGAGAGACAGAAAGAGAGACAAGAGAGCAGAGAGGCGAGAAAGACAGAAAAAAAAAAAGTAGAGAAAGAATAGAAAAAGAAGAAGAAGAAGCAGCAGAGAAGAGAACGAAAAACAGAGAGAGAAAGGAAGAAGGAGGATCGCCGCGCCACCGCTGGACGACTGAGGCGTCTCTAGGTAAACCCTTCGCCCTTTTATTTTGCCTTCGTTTCTTCCCTCGCCATGCAAGACGTGCACAGTGCACGTCTGCAAGCAGGGAGAAGCTGGTTACTGTGCACGTCATGCATAGTAACTAGCTAACGTGGGCTGGGCTCACCCAAGCCCATGCATTTTGGGCCTGGTTTGGCCTAGCCCATGTATTTGGGCCTGACCCGGCCCATTTCAAAGAGAAAAAGTCATAAATATTTTTTTCAGCATTTTATAATTGTTCCGCGTAGTTTTTATGTCATTTTGATTAATATTGGGCAGTATTTTTACGTCGTAAAAGTACAAATCCGGTGTTAAAATACCTAGTTTTACACCAAAACTTCCAAATACAAAAAAAATTGAAAAAAGAGAAAAATGTTTTTATGCATAAGGCCAAATGTCTCAAAGAAAAAAAATCATATTGTGTTTTTCATACACCATGTCGCACGTGTGCGACATCGCGGCGATCGCCCACCACCACCCCTTTCATCATTGGGTGTGGTACGTCTATCTATTGCGGAAAATATGGTGAGACAATGAATTCTTTGTCTCTTAGCGGTGAAAAATAGAATGGGAGTCGCCACCTAGTATTTTGGTCACTAGAAACCCTAACTAGTCGCAGAGATCGGGTACGGGGACTGGTTGCGTAAAGGGAAGGTATTAACACCCCAAATACACCCTACCTAAGGTAAGCTGCATTGTTTTATTGTCTGATAAAAACTAAGGTGTTATTGGACTTCTAGTTGTTGGTCTGTCTATGGTTCAAGAAAAATCCTCCTCGATAAGAAGGTTTTTATCTTATCAGGTAAAATCCTAACCGTTCTAACGTCTATACCAAAAATTTATTAATAATATTTAGGAATACGTTTTACGTATAAATTCGTAATCCCAAATACTAAAAGAAAAAACAAAAAGATTTTTTTAGAATTTTTGACATATTGGCCTAGTTCTCATGGCTTGAATAAACTGGTTATTAAAGCCAAAATGCATGCTAATACATATATTGTTTTGAAAATTTCCTTTGTTGTGTGAAAATATGATGTTATAATATATATATATATATATATATATATATATATATATATATATATATATATATTGGAGAGACTAGGCCGTATTTTAAAACAAAAAAAACATTTTTTTTTATGTAAATACATATATATATATATATATATATATATTTTATGCTTTTGACGAAAATCGGGTATTTTAATACTGTGTTTGTATCCTTACGGTATAAAAATACAACCCAATATTAATCCACCTTAATAAAAATATGCAGAAAAAATCAATAATATTTTTAAGGACTTTTGGAATTTTTTTGAAAGCAAAAACATTTTTTATTTTGAAAATCTTTAATGTTTTGACGAAAAACCGGGTATTTTAATAATGGATTTGTATCTCTACGGTATAGAAATACAAACCATTATTAAGCCATTTTGACAAAAAAGCAAGCAAATCAACAATATTTTTTCAAAGATTTTTCAAAATATTCTTTTATATTTTTCTTTATATATAATATGTATACACACATATATATTACAATATATAATATAATATATTATGTGGGTTGGGCCGGCCCAAATAAATGGGCCAAACTCAGCCCCAAAAAAAGGTTGGGCCGAACTCGGCCCAACCGAAAATTCATCTTCAGTCTGGGCCAGGACCGGCCCAGACGTGCAAGGCTGGGCTAGCAACAAAAGCCCAACGAGGGGAGAATTATTTTTCTCCCCCCCCCCCCGCCTCTTGCATGCAGAACGATTCTGCGTGCAGGAGGTAAACGCCTACAACTAAAATGCAGAGGTGAAGAAAACTTTACCTGGCATGGAGGAGGCGGTCGATGGTGGTGCTGCGGTGGAGGCCGGTGGCAGTGTCGTGGCTCACGGATGGTGGCTCTAGGCGGCGCTGCAGCTGTTTCCAACAGTGTTGTTCGTTATCTCGGTTCGTTGCTTTATTTTTGTTTTCTAAGTTTCCTCCCGGTTTCAAGCTTTCCCCTTCCTCTCTGTTTCCAGTTTTTTCGGTGGCTTTCTTATGTTCGATTGTTTCTCTCTCCTCTTCTCTCTCTTTGGTTTTTTTTTTTGGGTTCTCCCTTTTTCCTTCTGTCTTCTTTTTTTTTGCTACTGTGTTGGGTCCTATTTATAGAGCCAGTGAGCGTGGCTTTTCATTGTGGAGCATGGGGAGCGGGTCACGCAGTGGCTGGTCGGGGCGCGACTGTCCAGGCGTGCCTCCCTCGGTTTCGGCAGCGCGGCGGGTGGTCGGCCAACGTCTTCGGTCGGTGGTCCAACGGCGTGGGGCCTTGGTTGGTCGGTGGGCTAGAGGGACCAGCGAAATTAAACAATGCATTCTTTTTCCTTCTTCCCCGCTGCATGTTCGGGGGGAAGAAGAAAGGGAAACAGTGCCGTTCAAAACGGCACCGTTCGATCTTTCTCTCTCTCTCTCTTTTTTATGTATGAAACGACGTCGTTTTGGAGAAAACGCGCCGTTTCATTTAAATGTGGCGCCAGAAACGTGCCAATGTTCAAATCAACCCCCAATTACTTTTTGTTCATTTCAATTGCATCCCTGCCAATCTCTGTCCCCGCCCCCATAGTTGGCCGCGTTTTTCACTTTGGTCCTTGGCCTCTGATTTATGCAATTTAGCCCTCAATTGATCAAAAAAACTTCCAATTTATTCAATTAAGCCCCTGAATCAATTCAATTGCAGCCCCTCCATTTACGCGCCTCTTCCAAATTGGTCCCTGGTTTCGGATTTTCTCAATTAAGTCCCTAATTGACCATTAAACTTCAATATTTATGCAATTAAGCCCCTGATTTGACCCAATAAAATCCTAAAAAAATATATTTTGGCCCCAGAACTTAAATTTCTTCTAATTAAAGCCCAAATTGACTTCAAAATCAATTTTTCTTGCAATCAAATCCCCTATAAATCCAATTAAAAATCCAATTAAGTCCATAAACATTCAAATTTAGGCTTTTCTCCTCAAAATTTAAATTTTCCTCCTAAACAGGGCCCTCATCCTTCAAGCATATACTGTCAAAAAACCAATCTTTGTATTTTTATACTCCTTGACCAATTTTCTGACCATTTTCTGAACACTTCTGCCTCCTGTTATTTTTCTAACCTCCCTTGGCTATTTATTTTATTTTATTTATTTGGGGACCCGAAAATGGGTTACAACACACCAAAAAACAATGTTTTAGCATGCATTTTGGCTTTAATAACTAGTGTATTAAAGTCAAGAGAACATTGGCCAATATTTCAAAAACAACAAAAATTTTATTTTGTTTGATTTTAGTATCAGGGATTATGAATTTATACGTAAAATGTATTCCCGATATTAAAAAGATATTTTCTTTTGACGACTTAGAATAGTTAGGTTTTTACCCGATAAGATAAGGATCTCCTTATAGAGGAGGACTTTTTTTAAACCATAAACAGACCGACAATTGGAAACCACAACAAGATTTTAGAATTTATCTGACGCTAAACAATGCAGCCTACCTTAGATAGGGCATAGTTGGGGTGTTAATACCTTCCCTTTACGCAACCAGTCTTTGAATCCCATCTTTAAGACCAGTGAGGGTTCCTAGTGACCAGAATACTAGGTGGCGACTCACATTCAAATTTTCCATTGATAAGAGACAAGAATTCCTTGTCTCTCCATATTTGCCAGGAATAATTACATTCCATTTTTCCTTGAGGGTGGATGATCGCCATGACGCCGCACACGTGCAACAATCTTGTATCCCCTTCTCCAAGATGTTGACCAAAAAAGTACTATAGTGCATTCATCCACCAGCATTTATATAAATAGCTCTTGACAACCCCACAAGCTAACATCACTATTCACTAGAAAAATGCATTTATAAATCCAGCTCACTCAGTGCCCCCATGAGCTAAGCATCTCCATAATGCTGAACATTTTGAAGATGATGATGGTGAGCAGGCTGTTGGTGATATTTGTCGCACGTGTGCGGCGTCGCGGCGAAAATCTAAGTTTTTTCCATTTTTTTAAATCTACAATGTAGATATATCTATGGGGATACAAGAAAATATTGTTTTTTTTTTTGGTAGAAAATGGAATGGGAGTCGCCACTTAGTATTTCGGTCACTAGGAACCCTAACTGGTCTCAGAGATTGGGTACGGGGACTGGTTGCGTAAAGGGAAGGTATTAGCACCCCAAATACGCCCTACCTAAGGTAAGCTGCATTTTTTTATTGTCTGATAAAAACTAAGGTGTTATTGTACTTCGAGTCGTTGGTCTGTCTATGGTTCAAGAAAAATCCTCCTCAGTAAGAAGGTCTTTTATCTTATCGGGTAAAATCCTAACCGTTCTAACGTCTATACCAAAAAAATAATAATATTTAGGAATACGTTTTACGTATAAATTCGTAATCCCAAATACTAAAAAGAAAACAAAAGGATTTTTTAGAATTTCTGAAATATTGGCCTAGTTCTCATGGCTTAAATAAACTGGTTATTAAAGCCAAAATGCATGCTAATACATATATTGTTTTGAAAATTTTCTTTGTTGTGTAAAAAAAAAATATGATGTTATAATATTTATATCTATATATATTGGAGAGATTATGCCGTATTTTAAAACAAAACAATTTTTTTGAAAATATTATTTTTTTTTGTTTTTTATGCTTTGACGAAAATCGGGTATTTAAATACTGAGCTTGTATCCTTACGGTATAAAAATACAACCCAATATTAATCCACTTTAATAAGAATATGCAGAAAAATCAACAATATTTTTAGGGATTTTTTAGAAATTTTTTTGAAAGCAAAAACATTTTTTTATTCTGAAAATCTTTGATATTTTTACGAAAACCGGGTATTTTTTTTAACATTGGTTTTGTATCTTTACAATATAAAAATACCAACCAACATTAACCCATTTTGACAAAAATATTCAGGGAAATCAACAATATTTTTTTAAGATTTTTTCGAAATATTTTTTTTCAAGTAAAAATATATATACACAATATACACACATATATATTATAATATACTATAATTCATAATATATAATAAAAATTCGGGCTGGGCCGGCCCAAATAAATGGGCTGAACCCAACCCAGCTGGAATTGGGCCAAACATCAGCCCAAAACAGGATTGGGCCGATCTCGGCCCGCAAGGAGGTTGGGCCGATCTCGGCCCAACAAAAATTTCTCTTTAGACTAGGCCAGACTCGGTCTGGCCCAAAATAAATAGTAACGAAACTGGGCTGGAAACCCGGCCCAGTGCAAAAAACCCAACGGGGAAGGGAAAATAATTCCCTTCCCCTACCTCCTGCATGCAGAACGATTCTGCATGCAGGAGGACAACGAATATAAAGGCAAACGAAAATGCAGGGGGAAGAAGAATACCTGGCACGGCGGAGGTGATGCTGCTGGTCGAACGTTCGGGTTGATGGTGCTGCAGCGGAGGTCGGTGGCTCAAAACGACGGTTCCCAACAGTCCGGTAACCTCTCGGGTCGTGCTTGGTCTTCCTTTCCTCTAAGTTTTCCCACGGCTTCGGTACTCTTCCCCTCTTCCTGGTTCTGTTTCTTTGAGTTTTAAGTATTTCCCTTTAGTTCAACGGTTTCTCTCTCCTTCAGTTTCTCTGTCTCTCTTCGTCTCGGGTTTTTTCCTTTAAGTATTTTATTTTTTTGTGGGGACCCAAAAATAGGTTACAACAATATCCTTTCCCCACTGGAAGGTAACTTCCACTTGTCATTGCCACAGGAAATCCAATCCCAGCTGTTGCTGTTGGCCTGTTAGCTTGAGCTCTCTCAAGTGACTGCACTTGGGTCTTCAAGAACTTAACATAATGAATTGCCTCATCTAACATAGAGGCAGTGTCCATTTTAGTCCCTCCGGGGACTAGTCTTTGAAGTATCTTTATTCTCTCACTTATCCTTTCTCGTCTATGGCGTGCAGCAACACTTTGTGGATCTTTCGATATCTACACGTTCCTATGTTTTGGTGGCTTCACTGACTCAGGGTCTATGTGAATTGGCTGCATGGCTGCAATTTGAAATATCATCTCCCTCATTTCCGCCATTGAATTCTTCTTTCATGATGGTGTAGCCTAATCATTTGCAGTGCCTGGTAACTCACCAAGACCTCTCTAAGTGAAATAAATGAAACTCCATGCATCACATACAAAGGAAATTTTGTATTATAGCATATCATATGTATACTTCTTGTCACATTTTCTAATATTCGGTGGTTTCTTTGCATCAATTTTATGCTTTTGTAACCACAAGATTTTAAACATGACCTTGGTACAGATTTGTGCGTGCAGATATATATGTTATTACGTGTGGATTTGCACATGGTTGATTATTGATCCATTTTTTTAAGAAGTTGTCTAACCATGTTTTTAAAAGATTTGAATTTTTTTTGCGTAAAATTAATATCAGAAATAAATTTAAAAAATATTTTTTTTGATATTTTTTTTAAAAAACAATATTTACCATTTCCCCAACAATCTCCTAAATATGCTTTTCCATATAAAAAGAAAAGAAAATTAAAAATGGCTCCTTCTTTGGTACGAAAGAAACAAAAATTATTTGAGAAGAGGATTAATCCAAGCTCAGCCTAAGCTCAGATAGTCAGAGAATGCCCATTTTTGCACAAAGGAAAGCTTACATTCAGAATGCAATCCATTGGTTGCATGATTGTATCTAATATTAAGGTTAACCAACACTATAAAACCATCACTTAGGTCGGAGAATTGTGCCCATCTAACATAATTGCTTATAGAATACGACAATTAATGATGACAAGGAATAAACCATCGCGTGATGGCTAAACAAGAAGTGCGGAGATTAAGTGAATTTGTTGCCTGGCTTTGACTCTATCATTTTTCTATGGCCTTGCTATTGTGTCTTCTCCCATTATGTCTTTGAGTTATTTCTGTTTTGTATTGTTGAGGATTGTTTAGCTTAAGCTCATTCGGATGGATATTCTATGGTCTTCTCTGCTTTTGTTTATCTTAGACTACGCTTTATCCAATTCATGGTTTTTTGCCATGGTAAGATATTGTGTAGATTATGTACTACTACCGCCAGATTTCGATGTTTAAATAATATACTCATCTTAAAAAAAAAAAAAAGTAGTTGGATGAACCCAAGAAAAGCTACTACTTTAAAATGTTCGATAGACGGGAAATGCCCTAGTGCATGGTCATTGAGGGACCATAATTGCTCATAATATCTGTTGTAACCAAATTTTGGATGCACCAAGTTTTTTCTTAAATGTTATTTTATTTCTATTATTATTTATAAAAATCCAAAAAAAATAAAAAAAGGTTTAAAATTCAAAAAAATATTTTTTCTCGAGTCAACCGCATCTTTGTATCAAAACCAAGTTCACTGGGTCAATACCGGTCAAACCATGTCGACCAGGGTAAAAAATGAGTTTTCGGGCTGTTTTGGGTCAAAACCGTCATTTTCGACCTAAACCGAGTTCACCGGGTCTATACGGGTCTAACCATGTCGACCGGGATGAAAAATGAGTTTCAAGCCATTTTGGGTCAAAATCTGTTATTTTCGGTCAAAACCCGGTCCACCGAGTCGATACCCATTGAAAGTTTTTTTTAATGTTTCGACATAATTTTCGGTAATTAAAATTGATTTTTAGCGGTTGAGTCGGGCTTTTTCTAATACTGATTTGAGTTTTTAATTTTATCTATGTAAATATTTATTATTATATATAATAAAACAAAATCATTTTTGTCATATTAGGCATGTTAGGCAGAAATTAGGCAGAAATATTGATTTAGGATTATTATTTTTCTTACAATTAGGCAGAAATCAAAGGCAGGGACGTTTTTTCCTTATAATTAGGCAATAGTTAGGCCTATGACACTAGTCACTGGCTATAAATAGCCAGTGACAGTCGCCGAAAAAAAAAAAAAAAAAAAAAAGAGGGGGACGGGAGGAAATACAGAGAAGAAGAGAAAGAATCGAAACTGCACAAAAATTTTTCTAGCTTTTATTCACACGAGTAGGATATTGTTTAAAAAAAAAAACAATTTAAAAAATACCAAATATATCCCAACTCATCTCAGCCATTGAAATAATCCAAGATTTAATCCCGTTAAGCCACGTCATCCGGTGTACCGAGATTTCGGTGCACCGCGTCACACCGGATCTAAACCCAGACTCATCCAGACCGTCCGATCGACCTCAGATCAAGCCAATCACAGCCATCTGATCTATTCATCCGAGATCCAACGGTGTATAGAGTTTTGCAGTACAGTTGTATCGTGCACGCGTCCACACCATAGCGTGACTCAGAGCTTCTCTCTCCTCTCGCCGGCGACGTCCTCTCTCTCATCCGATCTCCACTTTCCGGCCGCCTCCAGCCTCCGAACCACCGCAGAAAGGTTGATCCACTGGTGTAAAGCAAAACCCCGGCGTTTGTAACCGTTTTCGCCGCCTCATCTGGCCGGAAAAAGGCCGCGATCCTCGCCGGCCACCGAAGCTTCAAGTCGTCGATTCTCCCTCGTCAGCCATCAACGGACGTCGAGACCACAACCATCAGAATCCTCTCCCTCAGATCTACCAGGATCGACGGTTCGTTTCCCAGAAAACTCGCCGGAAAATTTCGCCAGTGCCAACAGTAGCCGCGGGTGAGCTACACGCGCCACCAGTGGCATTTTCGTAAATTCCTGAGAAATCCGAGGGTATTTCGGTCTTTTACCCATACAGGGGTACTCAGGTAATTTTTCTTGAATTCCTAACATTTTTTAATTTTTTATGTAAATATTTGTAAATTCTTATTGCATGTTGTAAAAAAAAAAACAAAAACAAGTATAAAAAGAATAACGACGCGGGTCCAACACCCATCTTATCATGTTATCATTCGTGGGTCCAAAGCCCAATTCTCGAATATGATTATACCCATTTCTCAACGATATCAAAATAGTTTTATTTTATAAATGAATATTGTTCATCGACACGTCTCTTTTTATAGAAAAGGACCGATGTCAAAAAGTAAAAAACTAAATATGGATTATGTCCATAGTTTTTTTGATAACTCGGACGTACTTCTCCTTTTTAGGGTTAAACGTCAAATTTTTAGACAAGTTTCCTATTTTTAGGAACTGATGTCATTTTTTAAACGCGTCTCCTACGAACGTGGTTTGTCGACATGTCTCTTTTTACAGAAAAGGACCGATGTCAAGGATTTATACCAAATATGGATTATGTCCATTTTTTTTAAATACTCAAATAAAATAAATTCAGACCTAAATCCTTGTTTAGGGATAAACGTCGAGATTTTAGACAAGTCTCCTATTTTTAGGGACTGATGTCATTTTTAACGTGTCTCCTATTTTTAGGGACCGACGTTAACTATTTTTTTTTAAAAAAAAAGCAAAACAAAATTGCAAATAAGCTTGAAATATAATAGCATTTAAATCAAATAAAAAACACACAAGTAAGGGTAACCTTTCTTTTGAAAGGATGTTTTAAGGGTGGTGTCTACCTTCCCTTAATCATAACTAACCCAGTACTCGAATCTCTGAGACCAGTGTCTAATTTGGAATTTCTTGTTCCCTCAAATTACTAGATGGCGACTCCAATAAAATCTATTTCCTCCAATAATAAAAAATCTTTTTTGTTAAATAAACAAAAGAGCGGAGCCGTCGCCCGACGTCGTGTATCGACAGAATGGCGACTCCACTGGGGACAGGGTTGAACCAACTGCTTGTGTGTGCTTTTCATTTTTTTTTTATTGCTATTTATTTTTTGAGTATTTATTTTATTTACACTATTTATTTTATGCAATATCAATTGTAAATCATTTCATTTTTTAATTACATATGCATGCATGTTATTTATTTGTGTATTCACACACTTCACAGTGAACCCATAAAAGCTCTGGACCCGAGCTCGTCCTTTTTAAGATTAGAAAAGAAAGATTCAGGTGGCAAGTGTGACTTATGTCCACTGATGCTCATCTGGACTTTCGCTTGGATTGTAACTCACCCTATGCAACGGGTATTGTGGAATTTTCTTCCCATACTCATGTTGTATAAGGTTAAGAGGCTGATTACCCCATGGGTAATTCGGGCAATCTAAGAACCAAAGAAAATCTTTAAGATTAGAATAAACTGAGCCAAACCCTATGAGCTAAATCCTATCAATTAGGATATACCTTTAGGACACAAACAAATATCAATGCATTAACATACATGTTCATATATATTTCATATTCTCATTAAATCTCCACCGATCCTTATAGGAAGTGTGAGATGGAAAAGCCCATTACTATTGAGGAATTTTTGACCAGATCAGAATTGAACCAACATGATGAAGGGGATTGTTTGCCATTAAAGTTTGAGTCTCAGTTGCCAGAGCATGTTAAATTAGATGACAGGCCACTTGGTACAGGACAGTTGCTAGATTGTTGGGAAAAGTTATCCTCTCATGATCAAATCGATTTTCAGAAGCAATATGGTGATCTATCACATTTACTGAAAATTAGAGTCCAACATGCTTGTTTTCAAGCCATGATAGGGTTCTGGGATCCAGAATATCGGTGCTTCACTTTTGAAACCGTGGATATGACTCCTACCATCGAAGAGTATGATTCCTTGTTAGATTGTCCCAAGTCAGAAAAGGTGTACTTTTACACACATATAGAGCATGCACCTTCTAATTTTGCTTGGATTGCTCAGATAGACGGTCAACTAGCAAAATCACAGGCGACTAAACGAGGAAATAGCCAGGGTTGGTTTTGGAATATACTAGAAGCCATATTCAACAAGAGACTACACGATGAAAGCAACGAAATTCGACTGAGAATTTTGGCCCTAGGCATATATGGTTTGGTTCTCTTCCCATCTGCCGAGGGGATGATCGATTTTGAGGCTGTTAATGTTTTTAAAAGTGTGGTGACCCTTAAAATCAACCCTGCTGCAGCAATATTGGCAGAAACCTTCTCATCCTTGAATTATTGTAGAAAAGCTGGAAGGGGTCGTTTAAGATGTTGTTTGCAGTTGTTGTTTGTCTGGACTGTGAGTCATATGATTGAGGGGAAGATTTCAGGTTTGATTGGTACCCCATGGCATCTTTATTCTAAGTTGGAAAATTTTGCTGAAAAACATTTGCATGAAGTAGGAAGATCCACATGGGAATCAATGTTTCGAAGTTTAAGTAAATCTCAGTTTCATTGGAGGAGTCGATACTCTTACTTCAGCTCTTATCTGGCATACTGTGGTGAGTACCCATGGGTTCCGTTAATAGGAGCCCGCTGCTGTATTAGTTATTGTCCCAACATGGTTTTGCGACAGTTTGGATTTGAGCAGTTTATTCCAAGGACTACTGAGTTGGGGGCATTTTATGAAGATTTCAAGACCTCGAAGAAATTACTAGAGCCAGTGAAGAAGGCATGGAAATATCCTGGTAGGGTTGCTTCTGCTAAGAGAGTAGAAGGAAAAACAACTAAAGGGTATCCGATATGGCAAAAGACAAGAGGGAAAGGGTACAGAGTTCCTCCTTTTGAAGGGCCACCGAGGTCTTTGATTCAGTCTGCTGAAGACATATACGAAGAAGTCCGCGCCCAACAGGAATCTTACAACCTAAACTTGAATGCTGAAGTGGAAGAGTTAGGGGCTAAAAGAAGAAGGTTAGAATCTAATCTAATCATTCAAGAAAAAGCTTTGGCTATCACAAGAAAAGAGAAGGATGATTTGTTAGCTCAACTACAACAACAACAACTTAAGTTCCAGCAACTACAAGAAAAATATGTACTTTTGTCAGAGGATAAGAAGAGGCAAGATGTTAGCATGAAGAGATGGATTGGAAGAGCATCAAAAGCTGAGGAAATGGTATTGAAGTTGGAAGAGACAAATGAATCAATCCAGGAGCAGTGCCGAAGTCAAGATATAATAATTACCAATCTAGATGAGCGGGTGGATCATTTGATTTCTATTGAGCAAACCTTATCATTAGAAAAAGAAAATGCAGAAAGAGAAGCAGAATGTTGGGCTTCTGAAGCTATGCGCTATCATGTACAAGCAGATGATGCCAAGAATTATGCTTTAGGATTAAGAGGCATAGCCCAACAAATAGCAGACGGTGAGCCAATGACTAGAAACGAATTCCATCGGTTTTTTGGGTTGATCAGAGATGGAATTAATGAAATCTCAGCATATGATGGTCCAAGGATTTGGAAAGATTGAGTCTGTTGTGATTGTAATATTGTAAAATAATGAAAGAGAATTTTATGAGAAATGCTTATTTTGATTCTTATTTATGGCTTCAAATTTCTCCCCTAAATCGGTTCAAGTCCCTGTAGGTTTGGAGTCCTCAGTGAGAACTTTCTTAAGAGAATCTGATCTGGTCTATTCCTCGTTATAAGTTAAAAAAAAAAAAAAAATAATAATTTGAAACCAATAACAAACATGCATAAAGCATATGGCATTTTACATCCATTTGTGCATTTCATTTAGTTTACTTGCATTCACTCAGGTTAAAATATAGATCCCCCAAAGGGCCGTAAAATTCATTACACTCGACAACGAAAGAAGATAATGGAGAACGAAGAAAGGGCACACCTGGAGGCTCATTATCAAAGAGAGTTGGAGAACATGAAAAATGATATAGCACGACTTACAAGTCTACTCGAGCAGGCCCTAGTATCCAAGTCTGGGGAAGGCACCTCTACTCAGCCGGCAGTTGCAACTCCATCTATATCTATGCCATCAACTCCCTTTGTATTCCCGCCTCAAAATTTAGGGGCAAATCCCTCTGCATTTGAACAGCAGTTCACTGCCAATGTTCCACCAGCACAAGTGCCAGTTAATGTAAACCTGGCAACTGATGACCCACAAAGGATGAAATTCTCTGAAAATGTCGATTATGATAAATTGACCGCTCTAGAAGAGAGATTGAAGGCAGTAGAAGGGGCAGACTTATATGATCCTGTTTATGCTGCAGAAATGTGTTTAGTTCCAAATGTAGTTGTACCTAGAAAATTTAGGGTACCAGAATTCATCAAGTATACTGGAACTGAATGCCCAGTCACTCATCTTAAATCTTATTGCAATAAGATGGCTGAAGTAGTGAATGATGAGAAGCTTCTCATCCATTTCTTTCAAGACAGTCTTTCTGGATCGGCATTAAGCTGGTATACAAGGCTGGATAACACCAAGATCAGAAAGTGGAAAGATTTGGTAAAAGCCTTTGTGGAGCAGTATAAATTCAACATGGAGGTAGCCCCGGACAGGTCAAGCTTGTTAGTCATGGAAAAGGGCAGCAAAGAGACTGTAAGAGAATACGCTTTGAGATGGCGTGAAAAAGCATCTCATGTACAACCCTCTTTGTTAGAAAAAGAAATGGTCACTCTTTTTTCTAACACTTTTAAATCTCCCTACTTTGAACACCTGGTGGGTAGTTCGGCTCAGCATTTCTATGATGCTGTAACTATCGCTGAGAGAATAGAACAAGCGATAAGAGCGGGGAGAATGTCAGAGCCTACTGAGAAGAAAGGCTTTATTGGGAAAAAGAAGGATTCTGAGGTGAACAACGTGGAAGGAGTGTATAAGGGTAAGAAAACAAATTACCACCATTATAACTTCCAAATGCCTACCCAACAAGTTGCAAGTGTAAACTTCACTAAACCTTTCCATACCAACCAACAAAACCAACCACTTGACCAACAAAGTAACCAGATCGTTAATCCTCCAAGAAGGAATTTTCAAAGAACCCAAGAACGACTGCCACCATTACCACTTCCTTTGGGAGAAATGTACTCAAAGTTGTTGAGTATTGGGCAAGTAGCTCCCGTTCCCTTAACCCCACTGCAACCTCCATACCCAAATTGGTATAAGCCAGATCTGAAATGCGAGTATCATGCTGGCGTGGCAGGGCATAACATTGAAAGTTGTAATGCATTTAAAAACAAGCTTCTACAATTGATAAAAGCTGGATGGATAACTTTTGATGATTCACCAAATGTAAATTCCAATCCTTTGCCCAATCATGCCACAAGTAGTGGAGGAGTGAATGCTGTAGGAATGGAGGGTAAGAAGGAAAGAATTTTGAAGGTTTCCATGGAAAGACTGTATGGTATGTTCTGGATATTTATCTGGGTTTGAACCAGTGATGAATGAAAATAATTATTGTAAGTTTCATGGCAAGGTGGGACATCACATTGATGATTGTGAAGAATTTCACCAAGAAGTGAAAAGGATGCTGACTTTCGGCATGTTAAGGATAGAGAGTGAAGAAGAAAGTAGTGAAGTTGGGATGATAGGCCGTCAGGAGACAAAAATGGAAGTTTGTAGACTCCAACCAGCTGTGGGTGGTCCACCAAAACTAATCCTGACCAAGCCTGTATGCACAAACAGTGAAAATTATGGCTCAATGCCTTACAATTATGGGTATTCTTTCAACATTAAGAACCCTACTCCCATCTTTCATCCTGAAATCGGTGGTTTAACTCGAAGTGGTCGGTGTTTTACTCCAGAAGAATTAGAAAGGCAGAGGAAAGCCAAAGGAAAAGAGATAGTTGATGCTTTTAAAGGCATGGAAGTGAACAAGCCTATAAGTGAAGACGAGTCTAATGAGTTTCTGAAGTTGATGAAGCATAGTGAGTATAGTGTGGTGGATCAATTGAAGAAAACTCCTGCTAGAATCTCTTTAATGTCACTTATCTTGAGTTCTGAGTTACACCGTAAAGCATTGCAAAAGGTGTTGAATGAAGCATATGTGCCACAGGATATTACTCAAGATACAATGGAACATTTGGTGGGAAGAATTCAAGCCTCTAATTACCTATACTTCACAGAAGATGAGCTAGACTCGGAAGGGACTGGGCATAACAAGCCTTTGTACATCACCGTGAAATGTAAAGACTATTTGATCGGCAAAGTGCTTGTGGATAATGGTTCAGCGTTGAATGTGCTACCAAGGCATATATTAGATGAGATGCCAATTGATGCTACTTACATGAGACCAAGCACAATAACAGCTAGAGCATATGATGGTTCTTCTAGACAGGTGATAGGGGCCATTGACATTGAATTGTTTATAGGGCCTCAGATGTTTTTGATAACCTTACAAGTGATGGACATCCATCCTTCGTATAGCATGTTATTGGGAAGGCCATGGATACATGCCGCTGGGGCTGTGACATCATCTCTACACCAATGTTTGAAGTACATTATCAATGGTACTCTAGTAAAAGTTAAGGCAGAAGTACCTTGTCCATGATGAGGAATGTGTCGGTCCCTTATATTGAAACAGAAGATTGCAAAGATGGAAATCTCCATGCCTTCGAGGTTGTGAATACTGAATGGGTACCAGAGAACACGGTGGTAAGAAGACCAATGATTTCCGATACTGCCCGAATGATAGCTAAGTGCTTTTTGAAACATGGGCTACCATTCCAGAATAATCCAATTGCTGGAAATCTCAAGAGAGTCAACAGAATGAAAATTAAGGCTGCTGATCAGAGGTTTGGGCTTGGCTTTAAGCCTAAGAAAGATGATTACCAGAGAGCTGCTAGGATTAAGCGAGAAAGAAGGTTGGCCGGAATGGAAGGAAGAAAGCCAGAAGAAGAAGACATTGTAATCCCACCCATCCATGTTTCTTTCCCAAAGTCAGCATATGTGATAAAACCTGAAAACATGATGGATGTCTTGGGACAGAAACTTGCTTTCATGGATATCAACAATGTAGAGGAAGGTGAAGGAAAAGGCTGGAATTCTGATGACGAGCCAAAAACAGCAAAAGAAGATGAATTGTTGCCTCAGTTAACTGTCCACTCTCTAGAAGAGGTTCCAACCAACGCCTTTGTGCGAAAGCTTGCGGTTGACGAAGTATTCCATAATTGGGAGATTGAAGAAGCCCCAGTTGTTTTCAAGAAGTAATGAATAAGCGTCTGCTTATATTCGCTTTTATGTATTTCGTGTGCTTTGCTTTGTAGTTTGCTTTGTGTTTTTGTACCTAGTTGGAAATCTTGGTCCAAGATGTCAACATAAGGTCTTTTCATAATTATTGAGTCAGCTTTCCAAATAATATTGAGATCATGCATTTTCTTCAACTATTGTTATCTTTTTTTATTTTGTTTGGCCATAAGATACGCATTTACACTAAAAACACCTCTCGCTTTCAGGAGTTCTGAAAACGAATCCTCCATAAATCCACAAACATATTGCATTGAAAATGAATGGCCAAACTTTGATGAGGATATGATTGCAATGGATGAAGAAGAATGGAATGAAGATTATATGAAAGAGTTTACTAGACAGGTAGAACAGTCTGAACGTGCTTGGAAACCTGCAAAAGAAGAATTAGAGGTGATAAATGTAGGCACCGAGCAAGATAAAAGAGAGTTAAAGATTGGAACTCTGATTACTACAGAAGAAAGATGCAGTTTAACCTCATTACTACAAGAGTATATGGATGTGTTTGCCTGGTCTTATGCAGATATGCCTGGTTTAGACATTGATATTGTAGTACACAGAGTGCCTTTGATAGAAGGATGTAAACCTATCAAGCAGAAATTGAGAAGAACTCGCCCAGATATTCTACTCAAGGTCAAGGCAGAGATAAAGAAGCAATGGGATGCTGGTTTTCTAGAAGTCATTAAATACCCTCAATGGGTATCAAACATAGTGGTAGTACCAAAGAAGGATGACAAAATCAGAGTATGTGTGGACTATAGGGATCTAAACAAAGCTAGTCCAAAGGATAATTTTCCTTTACCTCACATAGACGTCTTGGTAGACAATGCTGCTAGAAGCTCAACTTATTCCTTCATGGACGGGTTCTCCGGGTATAACCAGATTAAAATGGCTGAAGAAGATAAAGAGAAGACCACTTTTGTCACACCATGGGGAACATTTTGCTACAAAGTGATGCCATTCGGGTTAAAGAATGCGGGAGCCACATATCAAAGGGCAATGGTGACACTTTTTCATGATATGATACACAAAGAGATTGAAGTGTATGTGGATGACATGATTGCTAAGTCTACGAATGAAGAAGATCACGTACAGATTCTAAGAAAATTATTTGATAGACTAAGGAAGTATCAGTTGAAATTGAATCCTGCAAAATGCTCATTTGGGGTGAAGTCTGGAAAGTTGCTAGGGTTTGTGATAAGCAACAAAGGAATAGAGGTCGATCCTGATAAAGTGAAAGCAATTCAGGCTATGACAGCTCCTAAAACCGAAAAAGAAGTAAGGGGTTTCTTGGGGCGTTTGAATTACATTGCACGATTCATATCTCAGTTAACAGCAACATGTGAGCCAATTTTCCGATTGCTTCGGAAAAAGAATCCTGGTACTTGGGACAAAGATTGTCAAGAAGCATTTGATAAAATCAAGCAATACTTACAGAATCCACCTTTGTTAGTGCCACCTGTGCCTGGAAGACCTTTGATCCTGTATTTGACAGTAACTGAGGAAGCAATGGGTTGTGTGTTGGGACAACATGATGAGTCTAGAAGAAAGGAGCAAGCCGTTTATTATCTGAGTAAGAAGTTCACTGATTGTGAATCCAGATATACTATGATTGAGAAGCTATGTTGTGCTCTTGTATGGAGCACGAAGCGTCTTCGACAATATATGTTGTATTATACCACCTGGTTGATCTCAAAATTGGATCCTCTTAAATACATCTTTGAGAAACCTTACTTGTCAAGTCGAATAGCAAGGTGGCAAGTAATGTTGGCCGAGTATGACATTGTATACAAGACAAGAAAATCCGTAAAAGGAAGTGTAATTGCTGATCATTTGGCAGATAATGCTATCAAAGATTATGAGCCTTTGAACTTTGACTTCCCGGATGAGGATGTGTTGATAGTAGAAGAAGACAAAGAGAAGAATGATTGGTGGATTATGTATTTTGATGGGGCGGTGAATGTATCTGGCAATGGAGCAGGGGCTGTGATAATCTCACCTGACCAGAAGCAATATCCCATCTCAATCAAACTACAATTTGAATGTACCAACAATACTGCTGAATATGAGGCTTGTATCCTTGGGTTAGAAGCTGCTTTAGAGATGAAAATAAAGAAGCTTGATGTTTATGGGGATTCAATGTTAATAATCTGTCAAGTGAAAGGCGAATGGCAGACCAAAGAAGAAAAATTGATCCCATATCAACAATATCTCTCAAAACTAACTGAGGGCTTTGATGAGATAGACTTTACCCATATGGGAAGAGACAAAAACCAGTTTGCTGATGCTTTGGCAACCTTAGCTTCTATGGCCAAAATTGATTACGGAATCAGGGTACAACCAATCCACATTGAGATTAAAAATTTTCCAGCTCATTGCTGTTCACTTGAAGGAGAAATAGATGGGAACCCATGGTTTTATGATATAAAGCGGTTTATCCAATATCGAGAATATCCCTTGGGGGCATCTAAAGCAGATATGAAGACCTTGAGAAGGTTAGCCATGGAATTTTACCTGGATGGAGAAATTCTATATAAAAGATCATTCAATGGAACTTTACTAAGATGTCTAGACGAAATCGAAGCTAAGGTAGCATTGCAGGAGATTCATGAAGGAATTTGTGCAACTCATGCAAGTGGGCACATGATGGCTAGACAAATGCAACGGTATGGGTACTTCTGGATGACCATGGAGAAAGATTGCATTGATTATGTTAGAAAATGCCATAAATGTCAGGTGTATAGTGATAAAATAAATGCACCTCCAGCTCCTCTGTTTAATATGACATCACCATGGCCATTTGCAATGTGGGGAATAGATGTGATTGGGCCAATTAACCCAAAGGCCAGCAATAAGCATCAATTTATCTTAGTAGCCATTGATTACTTCACAAAGTGGGTGGAGGCCAGCTCTTATGCTCATGTAACTCAAAAAGTGGTCAAGTGCTTCATTGAGAAAGATTTGATATGTCGGTATGGTTCACCTGAGAAGATAGTGACCGACAATGCCCAGAACTTTAATGGGAAAATAATCACAGAATTATGTGTGAAGTGGAAAATTAAACATTCAAACTCATCTCCTTACAGACCAAAGATGAATGGTGCTGTTGAAGCTGCGAACAAGAATATCAAGAAGATTATCCAGAAGATGGTAGTCACTTATAAGGATTGGCATGAGATGCTTCCCTTTGCCCTGCATGCATATCGTACAGCAGTAAGGACATCCACTGGAGCTACACCTTACTCATTAGTATTTGGGATGGAGGCAGTGATGCCTTTGGAAGTAGAAATTCCATCTTTGAGAGTACTAATAGAATCTGAACTAGAAGAAGCTGAATGGGCTAAAGTGAGATATGAGCAGCTAAACATGATAAATGAGAAGAGGTTGACTGCAATTTGTCATCACCAGCTATACCAAAGAAGGATGGCCAAAGCATATGACCGGAAAGTCCGACTAAGAGAATTCAAAGAAGGGGATCTTGTACTGAGAAAAATCTTACCATTGCCAAGTGAAGACCGAAGCAAGTGGGCACCAAACTATGAAGGCCCATATGTAGTGAAGAAAGCATTCTCCGGAGGAGCTCTGTTGTTAACTAGGATGGATGGAGATGATTTACCTAGGCCTGTGAACTCTGACTCTGTGAAGAAGTATTATGTATGATGGTTTCATCCAATCAAATCAATAAAGTTTTGGCCAGGAAATTCTCTTTGCATTATACCTCACCAAAAAGCCCATGCATGATCTCAATGGCTCAACAATTTGATCTTTCAAACTTTTTTTACAAGAGAATCCATTCTTCTTAAATGAGGTTTTAAAAGAACTGATTTTGTTTGTGATTTCAATGAAATAAATCAATGATTTTGTTTAGAATAATGTTCAGAACAACTCCCTTGAAAGAGATGACCAAACAAGTCAAAAACATGCAATCGGAACAACTATCACCCAAATTATATCTTGGATCCACATTTTATCAGCATGAATAATGGTTGGTAGTACATTAATTTGTTATGGACTCCAAAAAGTGGTATCTTACAAATCCAAAGCATTACGCTGGATGTGGACAAAGTTTATTGGTTTTAACTGATCTTACTTGAAATGAGGAAAGGCCATCTTTGATATTCCTTTCACTTTCTTTAAAATTATCCTTTGCAGTCCCAATTTGAGCCGAGTCTATTTAAAGCCTTTTCTTTCACAAGAACCTTAACTAAGATCACACCCTACACTAGGGGGCAAACAGAGAAATATGATTAAGAAAATTGTCTTGAAGGCATATGAGCTTATAAAGAAAGTCTGACAACAAAGAATTCAATAAAATTCCAAACAATTGAGAGAATTCCTAACAAATATGGGAGTACCAAAAGAAAACAAAAGTTCTTTATTTGGAATATTTAACATCATTGTTGTTGTCAAGATAGCAAAAGAAAATGCCAAGACAAGATAATAGTGATCTATAGTTTATAAGCCCTTAAACACTTTTTTGAGCTTATGGAATACTCTTTCTTTGATAGCCTTGAGCCATGAAATACATTACGTGCCTTTGAAGTCCTTTCTAATCAAGTAAGCAACCTAGATCAATAAACGGCGTTCTCAAAATATAAGATACTTTTCCATAAAAAGTCATGGTGTGGCAAATAACTACTCGTTATTATTCATGCTGTTTAAAAAGAGTGTTTCTAAAGATAAAAGACAAATTGTTTCTTTTCTCTCAAAATACCTTCAAGCAATCGCTTGAACACTTTGAAAACCAAAGCAGAAGGTCATCTCATCACTTACCTTCATCTTAGATTACTTTTACTAAGAGATTTGACATAAAGCCCCAGAGTTGCCTGAACATTGTTATAAACAGACATTGAGAGTTTTAGTTTTCGAGAACAAAACAGATCTTTTGAAAAATCATTTTTGAAAAAGGGTTTTCTTTGTAAGAAAAATGAATATACGGCACACTACGAGGCACCATTAGAAAATCAGAGATTCTAATGACAACAAGAGCAAAGGAGGAAATGGAATGAGGCAGTTAATTCTCCCAGGGGGCAGAGAAGCAGTTACCAGATCCGTAATGGCATAAAGAAATTTGCTTCACTTGGATAAAACGGTGGACTTCTTCCAGCATGAGGGCTGAAATAGTATGATTTACAGTGTCCATGAAAGGAGATTGTTGACACTCACAATATGATCAGTTAGACAACAAGATAACTGATACATCTTCAGTAAGAGGAATGCAGATGAAATCCCAGGTGAAGCGGGATAATCCTCTTACATTGACCATATGAATTGGTTAAAGAATCTTCAATAATGGGAATGTTGCCTATAGAACAATGTCGAGCCAGAGAGAAGTTAATTTTCTCAGTGAAGTTACCAATAGAGAAAAGTGCAGTGATTGTTGGGAAACTTAAACAAAGCGTATCTTAGAAGAATGAACAACAAGGGTCGGCTTGAGTAGACTTGAAGTACGCGTAAATCAAAAGAGCTCACTCAAAGTCAAGACCCTCAAACACAATGAATGGGGATCTATATTTCAAAAATAGGTAAGATGCATTGCATATCATCTAACTTCACGAGCATTGCATATTTATTTTGCAGATATTTCACGAAACAACACTCCTCACGGGATCCAACGAGACTCAGATGAAATGACGTCCTTCTAAATCATACTACAAAGGTTAAGTTCATGAATGAAGACAAGAAGATGGATTTTTATTCATAGGCATAATGGTTTACAAGTACAAACGTTAAACACTGCGAGGACGATTAGGGATATTTTCATCTTGATGGCCAATCATGCCTCGGAATTCCTCAAATTGCTTATGCATGCGCTCCATCTCTTCCTCGAACTCGAGGTGTCGGGTGTTAACATAGTCCCTCCAAAAGTCAACACGTGCATTGAGCTCTTGGTTTCTCCTTTCCAATTCGTTCCTGTGACGTCTCTCATCACAGAGTCTTTTCCTTAAATTCTCAATCTGATTATGGAGCTCAGGAATTTGAGTATTCAACTCAAGTCTTCTGGCATGAAGACGCTCCGCAACATTCACGAAAGACGAAGTAGCTCTGATACTGAGAGCAAGTGACTGATTCACTGCTTCAATATCGGTCCTCGCTGCCAGCATCATTTCATCACGAGGAAGGGTCATGTCTCTAGCCACAGCTACAGCGGTATCTTCATCATCCATTACAGTATCCTCTATTGTAATTGGACGACCATTCACTTCAAAGGTACTACGCCAAACTACAGGCTCTGCCTCAGGAACAAGGTTTGGATTAGCATTGGAAGAAGAGGAAGACATAGTTAAAACTTCAAAAGTTAAGAGCTTTGAGAGTATTGAAAATGCGAGAAGTTGATGATGTCTTTTGGCCCAATACTGCGTGATTTATAGGGAATCTGCTCCTGCCATCATTTTGAACAGAAGATCAGATCTTAGCCGTAGATACAAAACTTCCTTGGGAAGTTTTCTTCATCTTTTGGGATCCATTTCCAAATCAAATCCCAACCGTACATATAAGACTTTCTTGAGAAGCTTTCCTGATCCATTTACAGATCAAATCTCAATCGTATATACAAGACTTTCTTGAGAAGCTTTCATCAGATCTCAACCATACAGGTATGACTTCCTTTAAAAGTTTTCATCAATCTTAAAGCTCATTGCTGAAATCACTTTCAAGCATGTCACCATCGGGCAGGTCGCCTGGAACAATTAGACCACTTGCGAGTTTCCTCGCATTTTTTTTTCATTTATCGGGCAGGTCGCCTGGAACAATTAGACCACTTGCGAGTTTCCTCGCATTTTTTTTATCGGGCAGGTCGCCTGGAACAATTTGACCACTTGCGAGTTTCCTCGCATTTTATCATCGGGCAGGTCGCCTGGAACAATTTGACCACTTGCGAGTTCCCTCGCATTTTATCATCGGGCAGGTCGCCTGGAACAATTTGACCACTTGCGAGTTCCCTCGCATTTTATCATCGGGCAGGTCGCCTGGAACAATTAGACCACTTGCGAGTTCCCTCGCATTTTTTTTTCATTTATCGGGCAGGTCGCCTGGAACAATTAGACCACTTGCGAGTTCCCTCGCATTTTAGCATCGGGCAGGTCGCCTGGAACAATTTGACCACTTGCGAGTTCCCTCGCATTTTATTTATCGGGCAGGTCGCCTGGAACAATTAGACCACTTGCGAGTTTCCTCGCATTTTTTTTATTTATCGGGCAGGTCGCCTGGAACAATTAGACCACTTGCGAGTTTCCTCGCATTTTTTTTTATTTATCGGGCAAGTCGCCTGGAACAATTAGACCACTTGCGAGTTTCCTCGCATTTTTTTCATTTAACGGGCAGGTCGCCTGGAACAATTTGACCACTTGCGAGTCTCCTTGCATTTTATCATCGGGCAGGTCGCCTGGAACAATTAGACCACTCACAAAATTCTTTGCTTCCATTTTCACCATCGGGCAGGTCGCCTGGAACAATTAGACCACTCACAAAATTCTTTGATTCCATTTTCACCATCGGGCAGTTTTTCAACATCGCCATTGTTTTTCTTTACAAAACTTACTATGCAAAGTTAAAAGAAAATGAATTTTTCAATGTCTTTGCACCGTAAGCATTGTAAAGAGGGGGCAACTGTTGTAACCAAATTTTGGATGCACCAAGTTTTTTCTTAAATGTTATTTTATTTCTATTATTATTTATAAAAATCCAAAAAAAATAAAAAAAGGTTTAAAATTCAAAAAAATATTTTTTCTCGAGTCAACCGCATCTTTGTATCAAAACCAAGTTCACTGGGTCAATACCGGTCAAACCATGTCGACCAGGGTAAAAAATGAGTTTTCGGGCTGTTTTGGGTCAAAACCGTCATTTTCGACCTAAACCGAGTTCACCGGGTCTATACGGGTCTAACCATGTCGACCGGGATGAAAAATGAGTTTCAAGCCATTTTGGGTCAAAATCTGTTATTTTCGGTCAAAACCCGGTCCACCGAGTCGATACCCATTGAAAGTTTTTTTTAATGTTTCGACATAATTTTCGGTAATTAAAATTGATTTTTAGCGGTTGAGTCGGGCTTTTTCTAATACTGATTTGAGTTTTTAATTTTATCTATGTAAATATTTATTATTATATATAATAAAACAAAATCATTTTTGTCATATTAGGCATGTTAGGCAGAAATTAGGCAGAAATATTGATTTAGGATTATTATTTTTCTTACAATTAGGCAGAAATCAAAGGCAGGGACGTTTTTTCCTTATAATTAGGCAATAGTTAGGCCTATGACACTAGTCACTGGCTATAAATAGCCAGTGACAGTCGCCGAAAAAAAAAAAAAAAAAAAAAAAGAGGGGGACGGGAGGAAATACAGAGAAGAAGAGAAAGAATCGAAACTGCACAAAATTTTTTCTAGCTTTTATTCACACGAGTAGGATATTGTTTAAAAAAAAAACAATTTAAAAAATACCAAATATATCCCAACTCATCTCAGCCATTGAAATAATCCAAGATTTAATCCCGTTAAGCCACGTCATCCGGTGTACCGAGATTTCGGTGCACCGCGTCACACCGGATCTAAACCCAGACTCATCCAGACCGTCCGATCGACCTCAGATCAAGCCAATCACAGCCATCTGATCTATTCATCCGAGATCCAACGGTGTATAGAGTTTTGCAGTACAGTTGTATCGTGCACGCGTCCACACCATAGCGTGACTCAGAGCTTCTCTCTCCTCTCGCCGGCGACGTCCTCTCTCTCATCCGATCTCCACTTTCCGGCCGCCTCCAGCCTCCGAACCACCGCAGAAAGGTTGATCCACTGGTGTAAAGCAAAACCCCGGCGTTTGTAACCGTTTTCGCCGCCTCATCTGGCCGGAAAAAGGCCGCGATCCTCGCCGGCCACCGAAGCTTCAAGTCGTCGATTCTCCCTCGTCAGCCATCAACGGACGTCGAGACCACAACCATCAGAATCCTCTCCCTCAGATCTACCAGGATCGACGGTTCGTTTCCCAGAAAACTCGCCGGAAAATTTCGCCAGTGCCAACAGTAGCCGCGGGTGAGCTACACGCGCCACCAGTGGCATTTTCGTAAATTCCTGAGAAATCCGAGGGTATTTCGGTCTTTTACCCATACAGGGGTACTCAGGTAATTTTTCTTGAATTCCTAACATTTTTTAATTTTTTATGTAAATATTTGTAAATTCTTATTGCATGTTGTAAAAAAAAAAACAAAAACAAGTATAAAAAGAATAACGACGCGGGTCCAACACCCATCTTATCATGTTATCATTCGTGGGTCCAAAGCCCAATTCTCGAATATGATTATACCCATTTCTCAACGATATCAAAATAGTTTTATTTTATAAATGAATATTGTTCATCGACACGTCTCTTTTTATAGAAAAGGACCGATGTCAAAAAGTAAAAAACTAAATATGGATTATGTCCATAGTTTTTTTGATAACTCGGACGTACTTCTCCTTTTTAGGGTTAAACGTCAAATTTTTAGACAAGTTTCCTATTTTTAGGAACTGATGTCATTTTTTAAACGCGTCTCCTACGAACGTGGTTTGTCGACATGTCTCTTTTTACAGAAAAGGACCGATGTCAAGGATTTATACCAAATATGGATTATGTCCATTTTTTTTAAATACTCAAATAAAATAAATTCAGACCTAAATCCTTGTTTAGGGATAAACGTCGAGATTTTAGACAAGTCTCCTATTTTTAGGGACTGATGTCATTTTTAACGTGTCTCCTATTTTTAGGGACCGACGTTAACTATTTTTTTAAAAAAAAAAAGCAAAACAAAATTGCAAATAAGCTTGAAATATAATAGCATTTAAATCAAATAAAAAACACACAAGTAAGGGTAACCTTTCTTTTGAAAGGATGTTTTAAGGGTGGTGTCTACCTTCCCTTAATCATAACTAACCCAGTACTCGAATCTCTGAGACCAGTGTCTAATTTGGGATTTCTAGTTCCCTCAAATTACTAGATGGCGACTCCAATAAAATCTATTTCCCCCAATAATAAAAAATCTTTTTTGTTAAATAAACAAAAGAGCGGAGCCGTCGCCCGACGTCGTGTATCGACAATATCCATGTTTATTGAACAATAATATTGAAGAAATTACATATCTCGGACGTAAGGATGAGCACACCTGGTAACATAGTCCATCCATTGCTACTAAGAGTTTGTTTGTTTCTTGAAATGGTATGTCACAAGAGTGTTAAGACATCATTGATTGTTCTTGTTGGACAAAATAAAAGAAGTAGGAGAACACGAAACAAAATAATAATTTATTCTGCAGAATTGAGTTGCTTTATATAAGCAAGACAGTTACGTAAAAATAGAAATTAATAGCTACTTTTATTATTTAAGCCATAAAATTCTAAACAGATTTTAAAAAAAATAAGAAAACAACATTGAAGAATAAACATATTGCAGAAGAACTGGTAATCAATGCTGACTTGGTCAGTTATTATATGCGGCCGATGTTGATTTTTACGGTTCTTACTCCTGGTGAAGTTCTTGCTGAGAATCCTCGAGTTGAAGGGATCCCAACCGGGTAGAATTATCATAATCTTGAAGAATATGTTCTGGTATTCCTGGAACTATCAATCCTGCGAGCCTTAGTAGTCTCATAAACCAACTCTCTCTGTAGTCCTGGCCATGGAGGAAAGGGATTATAAAACTTCTGATAAGCTCCCAGAGAGCATTGAGGTACTTGGGGACTATCAACAACAAAGAGAAGTAGTTCTTGTTCGGCTCTTCTTGCATAACCTGTGTCCCAAATCACAATTATTATTAATGACCGTGTTAGTGACTTGTCAACAATTTTACTGAATGCTGAGTTCTGCTGATACATAATCGAGTCAAGAAAATAATTATCTGGTTGGAATTTACAAGCAAAATAAGAGAACGAGAGAAGACTGACCTTTCCTTTGTAGAAGCTATTGAAGTAGATGCAGGAACCGAAATGCTTGAATAAAAGAAGATTGTCATCATAGGGCAATCTAGGCACTATGTCATTACTGTAGACATGCCTCATGTACCTTACTTCATACCTTTTCAACTTATCTACCATAAAATCCCCAAATTGTCCATCTCCTACTCTGGGCTGCCCAAACGTGTAAACCCCTTCCAATCTCTCAAGCAACCAAGCCTCCTCGTGTAATGCTAACACTCCCACGAACAGTATAGCCAATGCCCCGCCCAAGCTATGCCCTGATAATATGAACTTTGCCTTCTCATTCTTGAGCAATATGTCCCTGAGCATTTGTCTGATTTCGTAGTATGCATAAAGATGGTCACCGCCTTGTTCAATTTCTTTGGGCCAGCCATTCTCTTGTTGGCCTAGGGCTTTCATGAAGCCACGGTGGAGCTTACCAATGCCTATAAGGTCATACCATGAGAGATCCACATCTGTGCTCCAGTCATCTGCATCAAATGGGTTGGTCCCTCTAAAAGCCACCACAATTAAGGTTGGGTCAACCTTCTTATCTTGGAACATTAATGCTTGCGTTGAGGCCCGTTCCTGGTACCCTGTGCGGCATTCAAATCAAATGTTCAAACAAATATGCTTTTTATTTTGTGTGTTGCAAGTGTGATTGTGGTTTTAATAAAATATTAAATTAATAATTTGATTTCTCCTGCTATCGTACGAGATGGAGTATTTTTTTTCAATGCAAGAAGAAGAAGAAGAAGAAGAAAGAATGGAGTGCACCAGTCAATTAATTTCCTTGGGTATCTCTATTCTCTTGACCTTATGTTTTTGTTTTTAGAATACCTTGACCTGATGTTGCTTAAAGCTCAAGAGCTTTGGATTCTACAACATGTTTACTTTTCTTTGTGTCTCTATTCTCTTTCTACGAACAACGCTTAAATTCTGAATCTTGTTCTTCTATAATAAAAACAGGACCATCATTTTAAAATCTTAACATATTATCCACGTTTATGTTTTTTCTCATCCTTGAAATGTCATGCTAAAATTTCCTTGCCGTGAATTGACTATAAGAGTTATTTCTATAAGATAATGGTTAGGTAAGAGTTATTTCAAAGAGATGGTGTTAAATTTGATAATAATTCCTAGATCATACGGACCTCCATCTCAGTTGTGACAACATTATCATATAGTGTTCTTTCCGAGAAATTATAACCTCTAATTTTCTATTGAAAACATACTTATCAAATCTAGTATGAAGTTTGATTCAATCCAAGATTGATTTCTATGTTTGCTAAATAAATTTTAAAATAAAATATATATTATTTTGAATAAAAAATTTTAAAACTTTTTAAAAAATTAATTAACTCAAATACGAGAATTTAATAAAAAATTAGTTAGATTAATGAAATTGGAGTACGCTTTATCATCAACTGGATGAGCACGTGATTAATTAATTAGGTTAACCACAAATTCAAAATAAAGTAACTTGTAATATACTTCAAATAGTTAAATTATATATCATATCAACCTATTAGCCTGGGCGGACTGATTAACTATGATTGAAATTAATTTGAAAGTATAAGCCTTGCTTCTTACCGTTCCAGTAGTCGTAGGAACCCAAGAACTCCATCTGTAGAAAAGAAAACGAAAAACAACCATCGTTACATCTCATGGGATATCAGTGAAACATTTTCATCAATCCCTCTAACTGCACTTTTTTTTCTTCACGGCTAGCTAGTATATATGATCAAAACTAATTCTACATATTGTACTGTAATTGAGGGATATGCCTCCATTAAAAGTACCAGGTTTGTGCACATAAATTAAAAAAAAAAAAAAAGAGCACAACTTAATAAAAAAAAAAGGGAACGAGTTTCGGGCTCTAGCTAGACAGTTAGGTTTTCTGTAACTCGATCCATGCTATAACCAAAAACAAAAAGTGTGCGTGATCATGTGGTGTTAGTGCTGATACTTACATTCCAATGATCTTTGACGATGGTTTCGATGAAAGCTTTGTTTTCGTATGACAATTTGGCGGCCATCAAAGACAAGGAAGAGTTATATTTTATTTCCCCGGGTCTGCTACTCTTGTCTAGTTCTACTCTCCAGTCACAATGTCCAACCGCAGATCTAAACGTTGCCGATGATTCATCCGGCCTCACAACCTTGTCTGCATAAGTACAATCCATTCTTAATTAGCTATTAGAACCCCATATTCTACATTAAAGGGTTGATTGAAACTGCATGCACTCATGCATGGACATATATAGATTCGATCAAAAGGTGACCAAAAACGTTTTTTCAATGCAAAAGTAAACTGATTTATGCTCTAATTCTTCCCTGATTTTATGCCACGAAAAAATAAAAATTCATGGGAGCTGCACATACCCTTCAGATAATTCAACAGGAGCTTGAAAGGGCCACCGTTGTTTGAGATAAGATTTAACCAGTACTCTACAGTATGCCCTATTTGAGCCAGGGGTTCCCTGCAAGAAAGAAGGATTTTTTGAACAAGAACCGAGATGAAAATTAGCCATCGTTGATTAATATCTCTCAGCCGGTTCTCTTCGGGGCTGTCAACGAATTTTCTGCTTTGTACATCAGAGAAGAATAAGAGAAGAACGAGTTCCTTCAAACTAGCTTCCTTTGGATCGAGCAAGAACTTATCTTGACAGAAATGCTCGTCGTTGCAATTGGCCATGGCTTGGAAGCAAAGAAGAAATGATGAATTGATATCTCAATGTCTGATGCAGAATTAGCTGAAGGCTTCGATGTTTATATAGTGAAGTAACTAAGATTCCGTCCCTCAACTATATACTCCGTTTCAATTAAGTTCTTAGAGTTCGAGATTAGTCAAAGTTACCCTAAACTACCACACATTACTCAATTTTGTCCCATATTAATTTACAGCCATCAAAAGAATTTACTACCAAAATTCATAAATCTTGTGCAACAAATAGAAACATTTTATGCTAAGAAATAAATTTAAAAAAAACGATAATTTGTTGAAAAACAACCAGATTAATAACTAAGTGTTACAATTTCTTTTTTCTATCACTTGCAACTCTGGTCTTGATTGGTAAGAGATCACACGACAATATATATACATATTGAAGAGTTATTTATCTCTATCTCTTTTGATTGGTACGATATTGATTAAAATATATAGTTTTTTTAGGGTAATATTGCTCAATTTTATATTTGAAGAATTTAATTGAAATCATGTGTATACTAGGTGACTAAGCTGTAGTTTCCTATACATTTTGTAAAACGAAGACAGCCAACACGGCTTCCTGACTTGGAAGAAGACCAGGTGAAAGATTAAAAATCAATCATCCACGTGATTTGTAATTAATTAGCTTCGTCTCGTTTTAAAATTGAATAATCAATGGTCGTCATCGCGACCTGCAGGATGTCAAATTCCGTCCTAAGCTTAATCAGAAGAAATGGGAATCTGCACACAATCTTCCTAATCAACATGGGGAGAAGCCATTGAATTTGTTCAGATGGTCACCGACTTTCAAAGATGGATGGGAACGACGACCGAGTTCATGATTCTGCAATTACGTGGAATTGCACTTTAGCGAAATCTCATTGGCACCTGGGAAAAGCAATAAATTGAAGCTTTGATTTCTTGGAAAAAAAAAAAAAAAAGGAGTATCTTTAGCGGGATGTAATAAGAAAATCCTAGGGAGCGATACAAGTTTCCTAATCACATCACAGTGCTTTTTTTTTTTTAGGATAAAAAAAAATAAAAAACATGATTAAATCGAGAAAATAAAAAAAAATAGTTAAATAACCAAACTGTGAAAAAAAACAGATTAAACCAATTGAATTTTAAAAAAACTGACTAGTTTGGTTTGGTTTTGATTTTTTAAATTTGAAACCGAACCAAACCGGTTTGAACAGGTTTTGTCTTAAAAAACCGAATCAAACCGAAACCAATCAGTTTAAACCGGTTTCAGATTTTTTTAAAAGTTAATTTAGTTATTTATTTTGATAAAATCAAAATAAACTAAATCAAATAAAAAATAATCGCCTCCGCTTCTCCTGTTTATGCAATATTTTATATTAACAGATACCTTTTAAATTATTTATAATTAGGAACTAGTCGATTTCAACTTGCCTCGAGGTTTCTGTTTTAAAGTGATATCCCAGTTTACATGTCAATTCAAGTTATTTAAAAAAAAAAAAAAACTGTATTATTTTAATATAGAAATTCTAGTTTAAAGTAAGTTCAACATGGGCCACGTTTAGAATTAGTAAATGGTTAAAAAAATGATTTGTGCGTGCATTAGTTTCTTTTTTGCTTTCGTGTCTAATCATTCAGCTTTGACTATGTCTAAGAAATTTGAGATTTGATTAAGACTTTCTTTGATTTGAAAATAAACAAATAATTAATCCTCCATCAGATATAAGCTTATGCCCATTCTCTTACAAATATTTGAATTCAAATATGTTTATAGTCATTCCTTTGCATACTAATCAGACTCATTCTAAGTATTGATCTGAAAAAAAAAATTAAATTATTATCAATTCATAAACATCACTTAGACTTTAAATTTTGAGTTTTTTAAATCAATTTATTAAACAAGTTGGATTTAATAATTATGTTTTCGTGCAAGTGTAATATCAATATTCACATGGCAAATAAGTTAGTGCTTCAATTAATATTAATCAATAATAATCAAGTGGTAAATAGTCAATTATAAAAGAAACTTTTTTAATTTGAATTTTATTGCTTTTATTTTTCAACCCATATAAAAGTGTGTGATTGACCAAAAATCTTAAATTAGCAGGTTTCCTTAATAGTTCGGCTCTTGAAAATAATAACGTTGTTAGGTAATAATATAAATTATATTTCAAGACCTTACTTAATACCTTAAGCTTTTATGTTGAATTGATTCTTTAACGTAGAGAATAATATAAATCATATCCTAGGACCTCACCTAATAGTTAAGCTATTAGATTGAGATAATTCTTTAACATGGTATTAGAGCCTTAATAACTAAGCAGTCATGAGTTTAAATTTCACAATTTCTATTTATTTGATAAAAATTAAACACAAAGTAGTGTGGATCTATACAAGTTTCAAGCCCAAATGGTTTTTATATGAGAAAATATGTCGAAGAATAATATAAATCATATCTTAGGATCTTACCTAATAACTTAAATTTTTAAGTTGAATTAATTCTTTAACACACATAACCTTCAATTGAGTTTACAAATGTATTTATGATATATAGAAAAAAAATTTACACATAAACAATGCTTTTCTTTCTTGGAAAGGAAAATTTTTTTTGAAGTTTGAGGAGTTAGTATTCAAATTATAATGACTCCCAGGACTCGTAAAAAAAAATGGTCAACAACCACGTCATCATCTTTGCCACGTTTGAAAAATAAAGCCCATAGCTTTGTCAGATCTTCACGTGGATTTCTCGTAAGTCCTCCGTGATCAAAAATAAAAACCCCCCTCTTCCTCTCTCTATACAACAGAATTCTATTTTTGTTCTTCCATTTCCAATGAAACACTAATACGCTTTCTCATTCTTAAACCAAGCTATCTCTCATCGAATAATAATAATAAAAACTATACTATATGCAAATAATTAAACTGTAGTTTATTTCAAGATCTTCATTATTTTTTTAAATTTCATAATATGAACAATGTTGTTAAATCTAAATTTATTAGGTTGATGAACTCAATTGTTTCAATTAAAATTTAATTTGATTATTTAATTAAAAAATAAAATAATATTATTTTCATAACAAAACATTGATTTGGATTTAATTAGATGAACTGTTAAATTCTTGGTTAAACAGATTGGATGAAGTTTAATAAGTTTGGATTCCAAACAATGATATAAATTTTTACCTAGTGTTTTGTAATACAATTGAATTGCTTATATAAAAATATATTCTCTTTAGAAAAAATTATAAAATTTATATTTCTTTTTACTCATTTTTTTGAGCCATATGTGCTAATGGAGATGATGTATATCCCCTTTAAATTGATAGTAGGAGTTTAGTTCAATGTTGCTAGGAAATTGACAAAAACAAAGGAGAAGGAAATGTTTTTCGAAACATGTTTCAGCTCGCATCTGCTCTCCTTATCCTTCTTCTTTGCTGTCGAAATTATCAGGATTCTTAGGCTAATTAGGAGTCTTTATAATGCTAAATTCATTCCTTTGTTATCTGGTCTTTAAGGTTGGATAAAGCCCTCAGAAGTTGTACTAAAAAATTGATTCTATTATTGTCGCAATTGTTTGTTCCAACTTAGGCTTGAATTCTGATTTGGTTTCATGCAATAGCCGACCATCCAAGCTATATTCTGTCACTTATGACATATTGAAGAATTGACCTACACCTTTATTAGGTCTTAGGGCTCACTATTCTTATGGCAGACTCTTAGTCAAATTAAGATGCTTGGCATTATCAGTTTCCTGAATTAAATTAGGAGATTCTTTTTTACCAACCAGGCTGCAGCCAGATTCTATTCTTCAAAACGAACTGATCTCATTTTTAATCCTTCACAAAAGTTGTAGTCTTGTACGTGTAGATTAGTTTGGGTTTTTGAATCGCTTGATTTTCATATCAGAAGCTCAAGATGTTCCCATTTGAATATCTAAACGTGAAAGTAGAGAATACTGTCGCGAGCAGAATTCTGACCCGAGTTTTGCACTAAAGACTTTGCTTCTGTCACGATTTTGCTAGTCATTATTCTTAGGTTATACTCTCAGTCATATCGGGATGCTCGGCATTTGTCATTTTTTGAATCAGATCAGGAGACCATTTCTTACTAATCAGATTACGGCCTGATTATGTTATGTAAAACGATTTTATCTCACCTTGAATCCTTCATGAAAGTTGTAGTCCTATATGTGTAGATGAATTTGGATTTTTGAGTCGCTTGATTTCGATATCAGAAGCTCAAGATATTTATTTTTGAATATCTAATGAGTAAGCAAAAATTCTGCCGCAAAAATCTACCGCAAACATTACGTGGCTGCTGCATTGTTTACCTTTTGCCTTAGTTTTTTCAACAACAAACAACACCATCATACATTACTTCGCGTCGTTTTTTTCCTTGTTTTTTAGCTGAGAAAAGGCAGCACCATTTTTGAATCAGCCCGTTATGGTACTGTTTATTTGTATTTTTTAGAATAGTACCTCCCATCTACAACTCTTTCCCTCCTTTGCAATCGTTCATGCTGACTTTTCTTTTATTCCCTTGTCCTTATGTCCGCAAACCAGCTTGGTTTATACGAGTGCCACCTATTTTCATGTCAATTCTGCAGTTGCAACGAAAACGGATTCAGCAAGGGAATGGCTATGTACGTTCACAGCTAGTTGTTAAAGAAGATAGAGAGGAGCCTCACACCATCTAAGGAGTGGGATTTTATCCCTAATACATATGGCTAGGATGAGAGAGGGTGGGGTTGGTCTCCAAATTTCTTGCTTGGTTATATAAGCAAGTTGTTAAGTGAACGAATGGGGGAGAAAAAAAAACAAAAAAAGGGGCAGAGGGAAGAGTAAAAAACAGAGAGAGCTAGCATAGAAAAATAAAGAGAACAAGAGGAAAAAATCATCTCCAGTCTATCCTGCATTTTTGAAAAAGAGTTCACCAAACCTACGGGTTTTCTAAAAACTCTTAATGGCAAAAAGAGGAAGGCTTTCTTTAGTTTCAGAGGCAGAAAAGCAAAGGTTTTCACATGCATGCACCTCATGTTCTGCATTCGAACCAGCATCATCAGCAGAGGCAGAAAGGCGAGGGTTTTTCCATCTATCTTTACTTCATCTTCTGCATTCAAGCAAACAAGATCTGCAGGTATAAGCCAACTTCTTCTTCTTCTTAATTATATCCAAGCTATGCATCTGTTGGTTGTTCTGTTCCAAACTTGTTTCTCTCTTTGCTTTGAATATGCGGTTTTCTGTGTGGACAAAGGTTATATGCTCGCCCACTAATTAATCTTTCATGGCTTTGAGTTTAGCTTATTGTTTATGCAAAAGGCGTGTTTTCTTTCCTTATTCCCGTACCGCGAGAAACCATGCGCTTCAAAGACCCTCACTATTTTTTTTTTCTCTGTTCGAGTACCTCCTTGGTTCTAAGTTTCTGTATAGGAGGAGTTGTGCTCCTAAATGTAGTCTGTCCGGAGGATAAAGAAAATATAAAGAAAGTTCCTTTCTACTTGAAGTAACATTGGCATGTTCTTAGGAGGTCATATTTTTTCCATCCCTTTTCTGCCCGTTGAAGAAA
Organism: Populus alba x Populus glandulosa; assembly: GCA_033617975.1. Taxonomy (NCBI): domain Eukaryota; kingdom Viridiplantae; phylum Streptophyta; class Magnoliopsida; order Malpighiales; family Salicaceae; genus Populus; species Populus alba x Populus glandulosa. Next base: position 1,547,645 of record CM066156.1, on the reverse strand, counting down.
GAATAGCTCACCATGATGTTTTTTTTTATGGTTTTTAGTCTATGATATACATGATATAAAGCTATGCTCACCATCATTTTCTTTCTGTTTTCATGAAACAAGTATGGCAGCAGGAGCAACGTTTTATGTTATAGTTTTGTTTTTCAAACATTTAGCTTTCATGTGTACATTTAGTTTTGTTTTTCAAACACCTTAAATTTTCTTAGATTTCTAACTTAATTTTTTCTCTTTCTTATGATTTACGAGTCGCGAACACTTGAAATACTAAAAGAAAAATGAGCTCTTAAACACATTGAATCTTCTTAGATTTTTATCTTAGTTGTCTCTAAATTCATAAATTCTAAATTTATTTCAAATCAAGCATAGACTTCAAGAGATCTGCATTATTTCTCTTTGGCACTCTAGAGACATACTTAAAGGTATGATCCATATTGACCAAGGGTTCTTTCCCTTAAACTTTGAACCCAAGTTCGTACATCATAGCAGACTTATCTTAGGAAACTTGTCCCACCCCAAAAAAAAATCCGAAGCGCGGCATCGGCTGGCGATTTTTCTCGTATGTTGCGTTTGCTTTGAATTCGTTCGTGGGAGTCGCCACCCAGTAATTTATTAAGGGCTACTAGGAAACCTGATGTACTGGTCTTGTTAGAGATCGCGGGTAAGGGACTGGTTGTGGTTAGGGAAGGTATTAGCACCCCTAACGCACCCTACCTGAGGTAAGCTGCTTTGTGTTCTGATGTGATTTGAAAATTTAAAATATTAATTAAATTCTAAGGCTTGAATAAATCAGTTATTAAATCCCCGAATATATGTAGAAACTTGTTCTCACATTTTCGTGGAAAATACAACTTGATTTTATTTGTCCTTGAGATATTTAACCATATTTAAATTAACAATTAAATCTTTTTGTCTTTTTTTTTTTATAATTCAATAACATAAATAAAAAAAAATACAAACACACACACAAATTTCTTTTTATTATTTTTTGTTTCTTTTCTTTTCCTTTCTTTTCTTTTACATCCACCATACAAATAAAAACAAAAAAAACAATGCTAAATAAAAATATTACATTTCAAAAATTACAAAATCAAAACCCAAAAATCTACAGTAACTGCAGGGGAAGGCCCAGAACAGTGTTGGAAGGCTCCTGGGTACTGGAAACAGTGGCGGCGCGTGGGTTAACGCGCCACCGCCACTGGCGGCGCGTGAATCCACGCGCCACCGCATAAATAAAACGGGCAGCCGGTGGATCCGGCTCGCCTATGTTTCCTCTTCCTTCTTCGCCGGCGGGGACACCCACCGTCACCTGCAAACGCACAAAATTGCAAACCACAGCAGTTGATTTTAATTTTTCTCTCCTTTACAGATCTGTGTTTTTTTATCTTCTTCTCCGTTTCGGCTAGGCTTCCCTCTGGTTGCAGGTCCGGTTGAGGAGCGTTCGATGGCGGTGTTGTGGTCGGATCTGTGGTGGTGGCTGCCGATCTGTGGACGGCGCTGCTGGGGTTGCTGTTGTGGTCGCCTTCGGTGCTGCCTAGGGGCAGATCCGTGGTGGTCTGAGAAGATGATGGGGGCTGCTCTGTGGTGGAGGAGGAACTGGATGAAGACAGCGGACGAATCTGGCGGTGGCTGGCTTTAGTGGGTGTCTCTGCTGGTGCTGTTGCTGAGGGAAGAAGGAGCGGCCGAGAGGGAGAGAGTTCTGGTGACCGGCGGCTGTGGGGGAGAGGCAGAGGTGGAAGGTCCAGTGGTGGTGGCTCCGGCGTGCTGGGGAGAGTCTGAAAAATGGCAGGGACGGCCGGTGTGTAGAAGAAAAATAATCCGGGGGAGGAGTTTGGGCTGAAAGGGAAGAAGAGAAAAAAAATGAGATGTTGTTTGGGGGGAGGGGCTGTTTGGCTGGTTTCGAAAGAGAAAAAAAATGTCAAGGGTAGGGGGCGGCTGCCTTGAGAAAAATGGGAGAAGATAGGTTTAGGGTTGGTTTTTTTTGTATTTTTCTGATATTTCAAAATTACCCCCCCCCTCTTGCAAGTGTTGGAAACCAGTATTTATAGCCAAAAATATTGTCAAGTTTTCAAAATTGGTCCCTTAACTCTTTTTTCTTGTAAAATTTGATTTTTCTTGTTTTTTCTTGTATTTTTTGAAAACGAGCAATATCAACGTCGACTCAAATGCGGAAAATCAATGATTTTAAAAATGACGCGTGAAAAGTTGAACACGTTCGAAAAGACCCTTAAAAAAAATTTTAATTCTTTTTTTTTAGACGACGTTGAAAATGCTAAAATGACGAAAATATATTAAAAAACATATTTTTTTGGATTTTCTTTGTTTTTCTCTATTTTTGAATTTTTTGAAAATATATCAAAAACATGGGTCAAAAAATTGGTAGCAACAGATGCCCCCTCTTTACAATGCTTACGAAGCAAAAATCCTCGATGTTTTGCATAGTAAGCTTTGTAAAGAAAAAACTTGTCTTTCTATTTGCTCAATGTCCACTTCATCTAAAAACTTCTTCTTTTTTTATCTTTTTTTATTATCCTGAGATCTCATCTGGCGACCTTCTTTAACCAAAACCAAAGAATGTGTGTAACTCGGTCAACCTGAAATCCCATATGGAGATTCCCTTTAACCAAAACTACATGAGATCCCATCTGGCGACCTCATTCAACTGGAACAAAAGAATGTGTAAAAAGTGGTCTCATTATAATGGGTGACCTACCCAAGTGGAAAGGGGAAAGAATGGTCTCATTCTTTGGGTGACCTACCCAGGGGGAAGAATGGCCTCATTCTTTGGGTGACCTACCCAGGTAAAAAAAAGATGGAGAATGGTCTTATTCTTTGGGTGACCTACCCAGAAAAAAAATGATGGTCTCATTGTGATGGGTGACCTACCCAAGTGAAAAAAGGAAGAGTGGTCTCATTCTTTGGGTAACCTACCCAGGGGGAAGAATGACCTCATTTTTTGGGTGACCTACCCAGATAAAAAAAAGATGGAGAATGGTCTCATTCTAATGGGTGACCTACCCAGAAAAAATGGTGGTCTCATTGTGATGGGTGACCTACCCAAGTGGAAAAGAGGAAGAGTGGTATCATTCTTTGGGTGACTTACCCAGGGGGAGAAATGGCCTCATTCTTATGGGTGACCTACCCAGGTAAAAAAAGATGGAGAATGATCTCATTCTAATGGGTGACCTACCCAGAAAAAATGGTGGTCTCATTGTAATGGGTGACCTACCCAAAATGGAAAAAATGTGAAGTGTGGTCTCATTGTAATGGGTGACCTACCCAGATGGAAAAAATATGAAGTGTGGTCTCATTGTAATGGGTGACCTACCTAAGATGGAAAAAATATGAAAAAGTGCGGTCTCATTGTCATGGGTGACCTACCCAGATGGAAAAAAAAAATATGAAGTGTGGTCTCATTGTAATGGGTGACCTACCCAGATGGAAAAAATATGATGAAGTGGTCTCGTTGTGATGGGCGACCTACCCAGATAGAAAGAATGTGAAGTGCGGTCTCATTGTAATGGGTGACCTACCCAGATGGAAAAAATATGATGAAGTGGTCTCGTTGTGATAGACGACCTGGCGAAGTCCTGAGGGGATGACAGAAGAAGGGCTGGAAAACTTGGTGCTTCCTGATAATTCCCGATCATAGGGTTTGAAAAAAACTCGGTGTTTCCTGACTGCAAGGGTTGAAAACTCAAGGCTTCCCAATTGCAAGGTTGATCTTTTCATTTCTTTGGGATTTTCCTAATGATAAGGTTCATCTCATCGTCCTTTTATTCCATGATCAAAACCAATTCTTTATTATCATCACCACAATGCTTCTTTCTTTTTCCACCATCTTACTGGACCTCATTAAGGATTTTCCTGTAACAATTCAAAAATATGTGCAAAATGGTTTTTTTTTTTTTTTTAGGTTAGATGATATGCATGCATCTTTACCTGATTTGAAATATAGGTCCCCCCCCCCCTCTTTGATGCTCCATCGTCATAGGTGCCTATGTTTGCATCCCAAAGCTTTCTTTGTTCTTCCGATGCATTGGCTCATTCATATGCTAGCCATCCACTTAGTTGTAAATGCAATGACCATCCCGGGCTGTCTTCGACAATTACTGCTCGCATCGCTCATCAAGCTTGACAATGCCCCCAAGTGTGGTGTTGCTTGATTCATCATAAAGAATTTTCTCTTGGATTCTTCTGAGAATTATCCTTTGATTGATTGTGTGCATCATGCCAACACCTATCAAGGTTGTTAATCAGTCATGAACTTGCCTCCAGTTGAAACATCATTCAAGTATATGTGGTCATCCATAATCATAGAACTGCCGCGTGATCCTGACATGCATCTCATTCTTTGCAGTAAACAGCTCATCATTGTAAGCGCGATGTATTTCTCTATGGATTCCTCTTAGCTTGTCAAATCAGATCGTGAAAATAACTGCTTTGACATCATCAATGATGTTCATGTTATCACCCATATTCATGCGGTGAAGTGCGCATTTGAGCTTCGAAATAGATGGTCCCATAGTCAATCTTAGTGGTATGCATATGTTCGATGTTCATTCAAATGCACTCACCCGATAACATCTGTCAGGAGTCATAGCCATGTTTTACAGGGTAACCCAAGATGAAGATATGAAGATATCCTTCAAGTGCAGCGTTGCTCATCAATTGCTGCTGAAGTGCATTAGATCATGGATTGTCTTTGAACAAAATTGCCCCTAGTCGATCTGAGCATGCTCATTCTTCTGTCTATAAACATATGGTTTTTGTGATTGCCAAGAATGACTTTGATGAACTTTGACGACTCATCATCTGATTCTTTCTTTGCCCCCAGCTGATCAGAAGGTTGTTTGTTTTTCTTCTAAGGGTCCACTGTATTGCCCCCAGGTGGTCAACGTTTCAAGGAGTGTCGAGAAATGTTGATGTCATTTTTATCAAGGATTTTGCAAACTCAATTGATGTTCTTGTTTGAAAATCTTTCTTGTTCTGGAATCAAATCTCACATTTCAACGATCATGTCTATTCAAAGTCTAGTTGTTGAGATGAAATCAGAGATGTTGGTTTTTTTGAAAAGTATTTTTGAAATTCAAGCTTCTTTGGTCAAAGACCCAACACACATCATTCAATGTAGTCCTTTGATTGTCTTGTATTTTGAAAACAGAAAACGACCCGTTGTAAGATTTAAAATGACTTTTTCATGGTTCTTTGTGTCCACTTTAAACTCTGATTTTGGGTATATCTTTTGATGGTCTGTGATGAGGTGACATTTTTATGAATTTCAAAAACAAAATGCTCAGGCTTTATCAAGAAAGGTTGTTTCTTTTCTTAGCATTTATTTTATCAGCATGCACAATAACCAGTAGCTTAATTCATGAAGTCACGACCCTTATGGAAAAACTCTTCAAGTTTTGAGAGTGCCATTTATCGGTTTAAGTTGCTTGCTTGATTAAAAAGGGCTTTTAAAAGCACGTAATGCAGGCTATGGTTCATGGCTATGAAAGAAAAGAATTTCAAAGGCTCAAAAGGTGTTTGAGGGTTTCAACGACTTAGGATCAACATTAACTATTCATCGATTCTCTTTCTCTTTTCGTCATTGTAGAGAAAATGACATATAACCTTGTTAATCTCAAATATCAGAATTCTCTTAACATAGGTCATAATGCAAATCCAACTTTTCTTTGATGAATAGCCAATCTAAAACAATTTGAAGACATTAGAGGCTTTATCCTAGACACACCAAAAGATATGAAGCATCAATTTTTCTAGTGTTGACTTTTGGCATTTATTGTCTTTTCTCAATTGAAAACTGCTTTGCCTCTCTTAGAATTGGTAGGCATTTTCTTTCATTTCCTCAAAGTTTTTCTTGGATGGCCCTTAATCTATGGATTTTCTTCTTCTAGCCCTTTCTCAAACATTGGACTTTTATTCTAAGCTTTTCTTTGATCCATTGATTTTATCCGTGTCTCCAAAATATTTCTCATTTGCCCCCAGTGTGGGGTGTGATCCTAGTCAGGGTTTTTATGAAAAATATTCTATACAGCTCAAAATAGGACTACAAAGGAGATAATTTTTAGAAAGTGACAGGATATCAAAGATGGCCTTTTCTCATTTCAAGCAAGGTCGGTTAGAACCGATAAATTTTGACCTCATCTAGTGTAATGATTTGGACTTGTAAGAGTCATGATTCACGAGTCCATAGCCACCGAAACCACTACATGTCATTATGCATACTGTTAAAACTTAGCTATATGATGTGTGGTTCAGTTTTGTGTGTGAGCTCAAAATTTGTTTGGTCACCTCATGTCATTTCAACAAGCATCAAGTCATTTCTGTAATCAAAACACTTTTAATCTTCCGGATTGATTAACCTTTATCGCATGTTGGAGCTTGATCAAAATATTTTGTCAGAATAAAATGTTAAACAACTGTTGATTTCAAAACAACAAAAAGACAAAAGCAAGGCATGTTTCGTTCAAGGATGGGATGTGATCCTAAAACAAAATGCAGAATTCCAAAACCATATGATTGACATTTCATCACCATTCTCGAATCAGCTTTTCTAGCAATATTTGCGTTTTGCCAAGCACTTTCGATCAACATGTCATTCTGAGGATGTTCTGGTGACAACATGATTGATGCCATCATCTTTCGCAAACTTAGCTCGATTCTTGAAACTCTTGTGTCTGTTCAACTGAAATGGTCCGGGAACCCTCCATGATATACACATTTGGTTTGAATTATACCACGGTGGTTGCATGCAATTTGTCGAAGTCCGGGACACTAAGTCTGAAATCTGGCAGTGCTGGTAAATAAACCCACATGGCAAAGGAATGTTTATCTTTGGCAAAGACATTGGAGTAGTTGATGCTTGAGCGAGACTTTACTAGGCAAAATAACGGAGGTTTCTCAATTGAGAGTCATCTTCTGATTCAACTCTCTTCTGGTTCTGGAATCCATGGCAGATCCTTCAATCTTTCCTCTCTTCATAGCTTGTTCAATTCTTCGGCAAATCCTCACAACATTATTTCAATCTTCCAATGTTGTTGTGGTTGGTTGAGGATTGTTAGAAAACTTTCCAACGGCTTGGTAATCTTGGCAGCGCCCAGAAACTTGTAGTATCGCCACTACCGACACGTGGAATCATGCCTTATCTCTTCTATGGGAGAAAACGATGAACATGAATCTCCTCTATTTCTTCTTCGATTCCTCTCGAATGGTGCAACAAACAAGCACCAATAGAGGGAGTTCTGCTCTGTTGAAGTTTCAGTCTTCTTCATGTTTTTTCAATCTAGGCATGTCTTTTCTCTCTACTTTTGTGTTTAAAAAACTAACACTGTTGGAGGAAAATCATAGATGATCTGAAACTACTGTATTCCTTCTTGGATTTCCCACTTGCGGATCCACAAACAGATTCCTGCCGAGAGAGCTCTGCTACGTTAAAGTTTGATGTCTGCTTATATTTTTCAGACCAGGTCTGGCTCTTCGACCTACTAAGATGTTTTGCTCGTGCCACTGGTGGGAAAAAGTTTCGAAGCATATGAAATTAATACATTCCCTTTTGCATTTCTCATTGGCAGATCCACAAATAAATCTCTACAGAGAGAGCGCTACCACATAGAAGTTCTGTTTAATCATGGTTTTTCATACTAACATCTTGTGCTGCTGAACTGGAATTGAGCTCATAATTAGGGTAACTTCAAAGCAGACTAATGCACCATGTACAGGAGGCTAGTGGTCGTTTGGTTCCATTAGATGATGTGGAGGCGATGAACACTTAACAGTGCAACTAGACAAGAACTAGAATTGTCATTAGTTGATGACTGAAGGCATTGCTGCTGTTGTTCATGACTGAAAAGGAGAGGCAGCTTCAATTGGACGTGAACAAGCAGTGTTCCCACAGAAGACTGTGCAGACATTCTCTTTCCATTTGATGCTCAACACTTGTTCGAGCAGGTCTGAGTCTAGCTACTTCACACTTGATGCTCTCAAACTCAATCTGATAATAAGCCTCTATCTAACATCTTTCTTCACTTCCATCCTTTCTTCAATCACTTGCAGCACAGCTTGTGCGGGGGAACCTACTTTTCAACCCGGTACATGGCGTTGTTATACCTGAGAATGATCTAAAAGATCGGGTCACAGGTTTCCAGCCTATATACTGAGTTTATGAAAAGATCAAAGATATATATTATATAATATAAACAGAATGTAAGTAGTAATAATAATAATAACAATAATAAAAGCAGAAGATGAAGAAATTAATGAGAACTTTGAGATGAAAGATTAACGTAAGGATTAAACAATGATAAAGACAAATGTCAAGGTTAGAGGATCCACTAATGGTACTTCAAACAAGTATAATATAAACTCTTATTACTCAATTGGAAACCACACATAAAGGAAGTTCCAATCAGATTATAAATTGTTAACATGATTACATTAATTATCTTATTCGAATAAAGCTAATACTTGTAAATGTTGGCAGGCATTCATGATTATAACTTATGTTAACAACAAATCAAGTTCCTTTCATAGCTCAGGTGTCGGTTAAACCATACAGTATGGGCTATGAAAGTGCCAAGTATTTGTTGTACCAAGTGTTACACAACATAAATCTAGATTAACCATTTAACAAGCAAAGTATTAAAGTGAACAAGATAACAAATATAAAACATGTTAGTATCCAACGTTAAGGTCCATGTTAAGTTTATATTATACTTGTTCTTACACCATTAGTGTACCATTTTCACCTTGACATAATTAACTTAGTTGGACATAATAAAAGAAAGAAACATAAATGAGCAAGACAAGAACATAAATGAGAAAGAAGTTAACTAGACAAAGGAAAGGAAATGAAGTGCATAAACTTGATATTAATGAAAGCAAGACATAAGCAATACAAAGAGAGAAAGCAAGAGCATGATCTTGATCTGAACACCAAGATGCCTCAATACATGGTAAGTGCCTCCTTTTATAGGCCAAAATTTGGAACTATTGATTTGTTGACTAATTGATGAGTGGGTGGCCACATCTTGACTTGATAACAATCCTTATCTTCTTGTCTGGTCAAGACGTCATTGCTAACATCATAATTTGCCCAGAATCCTCAGGAATGTTCTAGGAAATTGTCTCAGCTTTCCAACAAAAAAAAGATGAGGTCATTTGGACTTCTAGAACTCAAGATATGGGCTGAACACTAAATAGTGTTTGGGCTGCAAGACAGCTTCGGACTTCTTCGTTGTTCCTTCAATTTGGACTTCAAAACGACCTTTTCAAATCTTGGGCTCCCATGAAAGTTGTAGGCCTTTGTTTTACCTTTCCATCCATATAAAATGGACCTAAATCCGAAATCTAGAGCTCCAGATATGATCCAATTACTGAGCAATGTTCCGATTTGGACTGCACCGACATCTCTTTTCTAAGTTTGGCCATCTCTTTGTCCTTTCACTTTTAATACTTAAACTCATCAATCAATTCTTTTATTTATGTGATAGACCTGCATATAAGATGAGCATTTACCATAAATTAAGGTATCTTATAGTATCAAACTTATTATTATAAAACATGCTTTAGTTAAGGAGTTATTGATACTTCAAGTGCAAAATGATGATATAAAACCTTGATAAACATGCACTTTTAAGTACTAATCAGTCACCCATTACAATGAGACCACACTTCATATTTTTTCCATCTGGGTAGGTCACCCATTACAATGAGACCACACTTCACATTTTTTCCATTTTGGGTAGGTCACCCATTACAATGAGACCACCATTTTTTCTGGGTAGGTCACCCATTAGAATGAGATCATTCTCCATCTTTTTTTACCTGGGTAGGTCACCCATAAGAATGAGGCCATTTCTCCCCCTGGGTAGGTCACCCAAAGAATGAGACCACTCTTCCTCTTTTCCACTTGGGTAGGTCACCCATCACAATGAGACCACCATTTTTTCTGGGTAGGTCACCCATTAGAATGAGACCATTCTCCATCTTTTATTTATCTGGGTAGGTCACCCAAAAAATGAGGTCATTCTTCCCCCTGGGTAGGTCACCCAAAGAATGAGACCACTCTTTCTTTTTTCACTTGGGTAGGTCACCCATCACAATGAGACCATCATTTTTTTTCTGGGTAGGTCACCCAAAGAATAAGACCATTCTCCATCTTTTTTTTACCTGGGTAGGTCACCCAAAGAATGAGGTCATTCTTCCCCCTGGGTAGGTCACCCAAAGAATGAGACCATTCTTTCCCCTTTCCACTTGGGTAGGTCACCCATTATAATGAGACCACTTTTTACACATTCTTTTGTTCCAGTTGAATGAGGTCGCCAGATGGGATCTCATGTAGTTTTGGTTAAAGGGAATCTCCATATGGGATTTCAGGTTGACCGAGTTACACACATTCTTTGGTTTTGGTTAAAGAAGGTCGCCAGATGAGATCTCAGGATAATAAAAAAAGATTAAAAAAAAAAAGAAGTTTTTAGATGAAGTGGACATTGAGCAAATAGAAAGACAAGTTTTTTCTTTACAAAGCTTACTATGCAAAACATCGAGGATTTTTGCTTCGTAAGCATTGTAAAGAGGGGGCATCTGTTGCTACCAATTTTTTGACCCATGTTTTTGATATATTTTCAAAAAATTCAAAAATAGAGAAAAACAAAGAAAATCCAAAAAAATATGTTTTTTAATATATTTTCGTCATTTTAGCATTTTCAACGTCGTCTAAAAAGAAAGAATTAAAATTTTTTTTAAGGGTCTTTTCGAACGTGTTCAACTTTTCACGCGTCATTTTTAAAATCATTGATTTTCCGCATTTGAGTCGACGTTGATATTGCTCGTTTTCAAAAAATACAAGAAAAAACAAGAAAAATCAAATTTTACAAGAAAAAAGAGTTAAGGAACCAATTTTGAAAACTTGACAATATTTTTGGCTATAAATACTGGTTTCCAACACTTGCAAGAGGGGGGGTAATTTTGAAATATCAGAAAAATACAAAAAAAACCAACCCTAAACTTATCTTCTCCCATTTTTCTCAAGGCAGCCGCCCCCTACCCTTGACATTTTTTTTCTCTTTCGAAACCAGCCAAACAGCCCCTCCCCCCAAACAGCATCTCATTTTTTTTCTCTTCTTCCCTTTCAGCCCAAACTCCTCCCCCGGATTATTTTTCTTCTACACACCGGCCGTCCCTGCCATTTTTCAGACTCTCCCCAGCACGCCGGAGCCACCACCACTGGACCTTCCACCTCTGCCTCTCCCCCACAGCCGCCGGTCACCAGAACTCTCTCCCTCTCGGCCGCTCCTTCTTCCCTCAGCAACAGCACCAGCAGAGACACCCACTAAAGCCGGCCACCGCCAGATTCGTCCGCCGTCTTCATCCAGTTCCTCCTCCACCACAAAGCAGCCCCCATCATCTTCTCAGACCACCACGGATCTGCCCCCAGGCAGCACCAAAGGCGACCACAACAGCAACCCCAGCAGCGCCGTCCACAGATCGGCAGCCACCACCACAGATCCGACCATAACACCGCCACCGAACGCTCCTCAACCGGACCTGCAACCAGAGGGAAGCCTAGCCGAAACGGAGAAGAAGATAAAAAAACACAGATCTGTAAAGGAGAGAAAAATTAAAATCAACTGCTGTGGTTTGCAATTTTGTGCGTTTGCAGGTGACGGTGGGTGTCCCCGCCGGCGAAGAAGGAAGAGGAAACATAGGCGAGCCGGATCCACCGGCTGCCCGTTTTATTTATGCGGTGGCGCGTGGATTCACGCGCCGCCAGTGGCGGTGGCGCGTTAACCCACGCGCCGCCACTGTTTCCAGTACCCAGGAGCCTTCCAACACTGTTCCGGGCCTTCCCCTGCAGTTACTGTAGATTTTTGGGTTTTCATTTTGTAATTTTTGAAATGTAATATTTTTATTTAGCATTGTTTTTTTTGTTTTTATTTGTATGGTGGATGTAAAAGAAAAGAAAGGAAAAGAAAAGAAACAAAAAATAATAAAAAGAAATTTGTGTGTGTGTTTGTATTTTTTTTTTATTTATGTTATTGAATTATAAAAAAAAAAGACAAAAAGATTTAATTGTTAATTTAAATATGGTTAAATATCTCAAGGACAAATAAAATCAAGTTGTATTTTCCACGAAAATGTGAGAACAAGTTTCTACATATATTCGGGGATTTAATAACTGATTTATTCAAGCCTTAGAATTTAATTAATATTTTAAATTTTCAAATCACATCAGAACACAAAGCAGCTTACCTCAGGTAGGGTGCGTTAGGGGTGCTAATACCTTCCCTAACCACAACCAGTCCCTTACCCGCGATCTCTAACAAGACCAGTACATCAGGTTTCCTAGTAGCCCTTAATAAATTACTGGGTGGCGACTCCCACGAACGAATTCAAAGCAAACGCAACATACGAGAAAAATCGCCAGCCGATGCCGCGCTTCGAATTTTTTTTTGGGGTGTGACAAAACTGATGGGATTAGAGAATATCAACACCATAGTAATTATAGGCAAACCAAACACCAAGCAGCTTATCTTAGGTAGGGCGTATTAGGAGTGCTAAAATCTTTCTTTTACGCAACTAGTCCCTTGTCTTAGAATCTCTGAAAGATCAATTAGGCTTCCTAGTAACCATAATACTAGGTGGAGACTCTTTTTTTCACAAAACAAAGACCCTGACATCAATCCCCGCTCCAGGAAAGGTTGCCTCGATGTCAAGCTCTCGCAAGGGTACAACAATATTTTTTCTAGATCTTTTAAAATATTTTTTATGTTTTTTTCGTTCTTTAGATATAGTTTTAAAAATAGTTTCAAACACAATACAAATATATTATTAATTGCATCTTTAATATGATATTAAAATTTTACAGTAGTTCGTTTTTTGGTACTATGGTTAAATAGGACTTTTGAACCAATTTGTCTACACTCAAATTACAGTCATATTTCTTATAAATTAACTCCAAAATAAGTGTGTGATTTGAATTTATTTAATTGTGTTCGATCAATTATGCTTTCCCTTTTCAAGATTGTCCCATTGTACAACCGTCGAACGCGGGTTGCAAAGATTTTCAAGGGCCATGTGTCCCGAAATGACTGAAAAAGTGACCCAAAAAAGTTGAAAGTTCATTTAAAGAAAAATAAATTTAATATATTATAAAAAAAGATAAGAAGAAACAAATGAAAACATATATATATAAAAAAAATCTTATGTCCGACCAAGTGGGGAACAATTGGTCTATCAGCAAAGAATCCACTCTCTCTCTCTCTCTCTCTCTCTCTCTCTCTATATATATATATATATATATATATATATATCCAAGAATAAGAAATATTCCGCCAGTTTAAGGAAAAACTTATGCTAGTAATTATTATCCTAAATTTAATTTGAAAACGGTGAAGAATCTGAAGATAATATAAAATAAATCTATCCAATACTTTTTCGAAATCTCTAGAATTATTTTGGAGTAATTTTTTTCATCTTTAAAAAAGGAAAGAAAAGGAGAAACATGTCTCATCTACATCATCTTGTATCCTCTTCTCCAAGATATTGACCAAAAAAGTACTATAGTGCATTCATCCACCAGCATTTATTATTTTCCTTTCCTAGTTTCCCACACACACACACACACATAAATATATAGCGTGAAAGTGTTCCTTCGCCAATGTGAGATACTATCATAGCAACTGTGTCAGTATTAATACCATTGTCACATTTCGTCAGATCCCTCGTTTTCTGTTGTTAGAATTACGCGATCTTGAGTGCCATGAAATCATCACAAAATAAGGAGGCCTCTAGGCCTATGCAAGGAGAAACAGGAACGCAAGACAAATTAAAGATTGACATGCTCACCGAAGATTTTGAACAGTTGGGCATCGTAGTCAGAGATTGTAATTATTGATGTCAATACAACAAGGATTAATGCAGGGCCTAAAGATCTGAAGATAGAACAAATAGCCATGCATAAAAGCTAGCTCTTGACAACCCTGGCCACAAGCTAACATCACTATTCACAAGAAAAATGCATTTATAAATCCAGCTCACTCACTGCCCCCATGAGCTAAGCATCTCCATAATGCTGAACATTTTGCAGATGATGATGGTGAGCAGGCTGTTGGTGATATCCTTTCCCCGCTGGAAGGTAACTTCCACTAGTCATTGCCACAGGAAATCCAATCCCAGTTGCTGTTGTTGGCCTATTAGCTTGAGCTCTCTCAAGTGACTGCACTTGGGTCTTCAAGAACTTAACATAATGAATTGCCTCATCTAACATAGAGGCAGTGTCCATTTTAGTCCCTCCGGGGACTAGTCTTTGAAGTATCCTTATTCTCTCACTTATCCTTTCTCTTCTATGGCGTGCAGCAACACTTTGTGGATCTTTTGATATCTTCACGTTCCTACGTTTTGGTGGCTTCACTGACTCAGGGTCTATGTGAATTGGCTGCATGGCTGCAATTCGAAATATCATCTCCCTCATTGCCGCCATTGAATTCTTCTTTCGTGATGGTGTAGCATAATCATTTGCAGTGCCTGGTAATTCACCAAGACCTCTCCATCTTGACGTAGATGGACTGGAAAAGAAAGCTCGCGGGGATTGGTCTTGAATTGGGGTATTATTGCTATTAAAAGATAGAGTGGATGGTAGGTTCATAAATGGAGGTAAGTTAGCAATGTGTGGGTTATCAGTATTGAAATGCGGGACGGAGCTATCACTTACACTGGCAGCAAGAAACTGATCAGTTGGGGATAAATGATCAGCAACATCGTTACAGGCACCGTAGAACTCAGGAAACTTGTCAATCATCATCATCATCTCCATCTGATCCTCTGTTGCAGACTTTAACAGGTCAATTTCCATGGCTTATATATGATTGACCAGCACTCTCTTTCCTAAAAAAGACAGATAGAGAGAGAATACTTTGAGGGAAAGGAAGAAAAAAACGAGAAACTATTTAAGGGGGCTGTGGAGATAACTGAGAAGCTGATGAGAGACAGGGATGGGACAGATAAAAGAGAAGACTGTGAGTTTTATCAGAATTTGCTGTGAAGAAAGGAGGAAATGTAAGAGTATGGAGAGAAGAAATGAAAGTGAAAAATTAAATAAAAAAAGTGATGATATCGGGAACCGACTATCAAACCAGTGTGAAAGAATATATATAACAAGTTGCTCGATATATATATATTCTGTAAATAATTCCTTTTGAATTATTCTTTGCAACTTTGTTATCTCAAAGTTGGGGAGCTTTTGTTTCTTCTTCTTCTTTTTGTTTTTCTCTCTCTCCGTTATTAAATACGTCATCTATGTAACAATTTGATAATAAATATTAAATTATATAATACTTAAGTTATAATTATTAATATTTACATTATAAGATAAATATATAAAAAAAGAGAGAACTAGGGTGACAAGATTATAATATTCCATCCAAGTTTGTGTTCTTATTAAATCTTTTCCTCCAGGAACCTCAACCTCATTTTGATTTGCGCAACTCCAAAAGATCAGGGACAAACGTTATAGATTTGTCGATACTAAATGTAAAACATTAAACGATCATAAATTATTTTACCAATGATAAGTTAACTTAAATTTATTATTTTTATGTAAAATAATATTATTTTAAATTTTTTATAACTCATATTTAGACAAATCAACTACATAGCAAATAACTCGTTATATCACTTGAATTAGATTAATCAATGTTAAAATTAATTTAAATTAAAACTTGATTTAGATCTGGTTTCTCAATATTTAACACATTAATCTACTAATCTATTGGGATGTCCATGTTTGTGTATTTGATATTATAGTATAACATGCTTTTTAAAAATGTTTTTCAACTGAAAATATATTAAAATAATATATTTCACTTTTTACTTTTTATATCAAAATATCAAATCATTCAAAAATACTTAAAAATATAATTTTATTTTTTAAAAAATAAAAAATAATTTAAAAAACAGGTAAGAAAGCAAAATCAAACACCGTCTTAAGAAAAACATTGAGCTAATTTGCCATAAATAGGACGTTGAAAGGGAGTAACTTAAACTGTTTGGTCTTTCCTTGCTGTGAAGGGTTCAGATCTACCAACTGTTTGCAGCAGAGAGTGCCATAAGTGCTTTTGATGGTGCATGAATGATTACGAGTATTATGCTACACACTACAACTATATTATTACATTACATTTAGTGGGAACTGTTGGGGTCTCTCCTCTTATTATAACTTTGCCTTAAAATTCACTTTCTTCCTTCTCAAAAACCCTAGCACCAATTAATTAAAATTAAATCCGCGACTATTATAATAATAAAAAAACCCTTAAACCCCACTCACCTGACAGGTGTCAGAAATCTCACCAGACTCCTTTAAATGAGACACTCTTCCCGGTTGGCGGTGAGAATCCATTGCCGTTGGATGTATTGGCGGTGGATGCAAACGTCGTGACAATGGTCCACTTGGAAAGACCTCCTGCATTATCCTGATAAAACAACATCTACTCCCTAAATTAATCTCCTCCTCTCATTGAAACGGGAACGCCTTTCGAGACGGATCAGGTTCTGCTGCAACCTCCCACCTCATCAGCTTCATGTGCTGGAGTTGCCCAACGACCTCTACAATGGCGGTGAATTAGCTTTACAAAGATGAAAGGGCAACTTTAAGCCCTAAGTTATCCATTTCTTTCCTTACCTTTTTTTATTTAATTATTATGAGTTCGTAAATCAATTTATATATCAATCAAGATTGAATGTCTTTTTTAAAACAACCATAAAGACGTAGCTATACCCTCTACATGTGTCCTAGTATATTTATATAAGAGAAAAATTTCTTAATATTAATTTTAAGATTTAAATTTAAATTTAAAAAAAAACATTGCATTTATGCTTTTCTTTTTTTAACTATATTACTCACATTATAATAACATTATAGTAAAAATAGTAGAGGTAATGGCTATAATTTCTCAATGTGCTCCATTCATTTTTAGCTTGGTATTGATTTGTTGGCTTTAAAAAATATTTTTCATGATACATATATTCAATGTTAAATCTTTTTAAAGAAAAAGAAGATGATACAAACCAAGTTAATTTAAATTTGATCTTAAAATATTTGTTGATCAGTTTTATGAGATCAAGTATATATC
This sequence comes from Populus alba x Populus glandulosa, assembly GCA_033617975.1. Taxonomy (NCBI): domain Eukaryota; kingdom Viridiplantae; phylum Streptophyta; class Magnoliopsida; order Malpighiales; family Salicaceae; genus Populus; species Populus alba x Populus glandulosa. Next base: position 1,530,513 of record CM066156.1, on the reverse strand, counting down.
TCTAACTGTATATCTGATCGAGCGGAATTCAAAAATATATTATTTCAAAAGGTAGAAGTTTCTAGATAAATTTTATAACATCTAACAAACTAAATATTTATGTAATGTTTGGGACATATTTAAAGCTACAAATAAAATTGTCTTGTTATATATGAGACCTTAATGATATGACTATAAACAACACATAATGTGAAATGTACCATTTTTGATGTAATTTAACATTGATTTGTAAAATAAAGCAACATTGAGCTAAGATGATGTATTACTTAACAAAATAGTGCTCAATTTTGTTGCCAAGAAGAAACATTGTTATTGGAAGATAGCTAATTCTTAGTGATTAGGAAAACATGTGAAATATTTAGCTACAAAGAGGCAGCACCATGCCGACTTACACCCATATTTCAAAGTTTAATTAGAGTTTTTCTCGCTTCAATATGGAAATTATCCTTTCAAATCAATATTGTTTTACCTAAAATAGCTGGTTAGCTTGAATAATTGTTGACTTGAGACCTGGCTCAAATTGGGTTTTAAAATAAATTGAATAGAAGTTGGTCCTGTTAAATTTAATTAATTTTGTTGACAATTAAAACTTAATTTAGTATTTTTAAAACATTATTATTTTAATTATTTTTTAAAATCTTGAAATGATATTATTTTAAATTTATCTATTAACCCAAATTAAACCGATTAATTTGCTTCACATAAGCACATTCCAGTGGAGTGTAATAGATAGTGGGGGGGAATGTCATTTCACGAAGACAAGCCTGAGAATCGAAGAAGATGAAACTCTTCGTTTTCTGTTTTACGGGTGCAGCAATCAAGAATAAAACGGAGACAGCAAACTTATTGCTCCAACATGATGGCAGGTTTCTGATTGCTTCTAGCTCAGGACAATTTCCTTTCCATTTCACTTCCTAAATTTCTATCATTGTTTTATAATTTAAAAATCTTCTCATCACTTCGATCCCAGATCAGTGGCCCTACTCTCACGGACCCGGTTTCAGCACATTATGAAATGATGTAGACGTTGATAAGGAGACATGCAGGCCGGTCTACTGAAAGTGTTAGCGGCTAGGACCACTCAGAACGACAAGCTAGGACGATTTTGGTCAGATATATCGAGATGACAATGTTTTGATTAATTTCGGCTTACACTGATTTCCTATAATTCCTTATCAATCTGTAATATAGCTTTCTGGAGTTGATTGCTGTGGAGTTGGCTGTAGTTTTGTAAATGCGATACAAGGATTAAATTATGAATTGAATGGATTAATTTATTATTTGTACAGAATAAATTAAGATACTTGAGTTGATTTTTTTAAAATCTAACCTTATTTAGATCCTGTATATGGTAGAGTTATAATTTGCAGAGGTTGGTTGGCTGTGAATAGGAGATGATATATATATATATATATTATATATATATATATATATATAGTTTCAGTGTTGCCTGCTTTCTTTTCTGCAACACCAACACAAAACACTCTGTCACACCCACCCCGGCCCGCAGATTTCAAAGCACTGTCCAGACTCCAGGTTGCTGATGAATTACCCAACTCTTTCTCTGTGTTTCTCACTAAAATATGGAATAATTTAAAGCTCTCTTTCTTCACTAAAATAATAAATAATCGATCAAGAAGACATGAATAAAGAGACATGCTCTCTGCAAGTAGAGGTTCGATTGGATAAAAAGAATCCAGGGAAGAGAGATTTTGTTGTTGGGTTGGTCTTTTTTTTTCTTTTCACTTTGCATGATCACAGTTGCACCACCTTATCTTCTCTTCCCCACGTCCCATTCATTCACTGTGAATACACAGCCTTAAAATAACATCAAAACCTAATATTTTAATAATTCTTTGCTTCCCCCACTTTCTCCACCCTAGCTCCCTCTCTCATCGGGAACTGCAGGCTGTGAGTGAGAGAAGAGAATGAGCTGTTTTATGATATTAATTTAATAAAAGATGGTCCTGCTTTTCTCCCCCCCCCCCCCCCCCCCTCCCCTCTCTCTATCTACATGATTTTCAACACCAACTTGGATCGTTTTCTTATTGCCAAATTGCTCAAATCAAACAGTCAAAGCATCTTTAGCATCCAGGGATTGTTTTGGCTTTGGCGTCAACTTTTGGTGAGCCCATTTTCACTAGCGCACGCTAGTTTTGCCTTCAATGAAAGCGTGTCGAACGAGGGTTTCGTCGATCAGACTTTCACTCATGTAAATCTTACTTTACGGGTGTTTGTAGTTTGCGTCACGAAACTACAGATGAGCTCACAAGCTGATTTTTGCCTTCCATAGTAAATCTTGGGCTTCACATTCTTATTCTTTGGGCTCTGTGCTTTTTTCTTGTGATTTAATGGCTCCAGTCTCCAGGCCCACACACAACGCCCGTTTGTGTCCCCGCGAAGTGATTACGGTTAAAGATGTGCAATTACAGTCAAATCAAAATGAACCGAGTTCTTCCTTTCTAATGGTTGATCGCATTGTTGTGGATCTAGAAATCATCTGACATGGATGATCAGACTAGATTTTGATTCAATTGAATATATAGCTAGCTTCAAACCAGATTTTGATTCGTTTGAGTATGTAATTAACTTTGAAAACCTATTAGTTATACCAAGTCAACTCTAACAGAATCAAAATCCAAAATCAAAGTAAGATCTAATATTTTATATATATATAAATAATATCATTTTATTTTTAAAAAAATTATTTAAAATATTATTATTTTAGATAAAAATTAAAAAAAATACTGTGACCTAGGTCAACTTTTCAACTTGAATCCACCCAACCTATGACGCTGGCATGAGCTGTGGTTTATTATTTTGCCTATCTTCTTACATTAGCTAAAAAATCCCATTAAAACGTTTTAAAAAGCTTTGGAGTACTTGGTAAACAAATTCATTCACCAATTACGCAATTTAGAGAGCTAGAGAATCAAAACTTAAAGCAAAGCTCATATGACTGGCAATGAAGATGAATCAAAACTGAGAGCAAAGATATTTAATTTAGAGAGCTAGAGTATTAACACTAACACTGTTTTAATATCGCAGTTTAAACATGTTAGTTTAAAAAAATTAATTTTTTTATTACACTTAAAATTACTACTTTTAGACTTTGATGTTATAATATTAAATATAAAAAAATAAAAATTATTTAATGTATTTCAAAAAAAAAATTAAAAATCAATCTCTATAACCTTCGAAACAAACTCTAAAAAAGCTAAGTAGGGATAAGAGGACTTCTATACTTGTTAACGCAATTGTTAAGAAAGAAAAATGTGAAGCGATTATTCATCCAGATTCAATGGAATGCCTGTAACATGATAAAAATGTTACCAGAAATCTCAATAATAATCAAAAACTCTAACGTTGTTTCCCCATGCCTTCAGGATGACTTGCTATATTTTTATGGTCGACACATGAAAATTTCAAAAATGAAGGACATGATAACAAAGAATTAAAAAGGAGGTTAATCGGATTATCGGTAAATACACCACCAAAAACTTTGAAGCCATTCGTGCAAAGAGAAATACTTGTACATTCATTTTGACATCTAATTTGCACTTTTCACATTACCCCCCTCTAAAAGCTCGTCCACGCAAAATTCATGCAAGTTGTCATACGTTTTCTTCCACCTCTGAAGCATTTGCATCGATTGCGTGCAATCAAGCTTTAGCTTCTCCACCTCCATTTCAGCTGCAGCAGCTGAACCTTGTTGCTGGAATCAACATTTGTAGATTAGTTATAGAAATTCTACGCTGTTGACAGACATCATTGGGGAGCTGTTTCCAAAACAACATTCATCACAGTAGCAGTTATGGAAAAACTCAGTGCGGTGATCTACATAAAAAAAGAAGAAGTGAAGAATGAATATTGTTGAGAAATTAAGAACCTGGAGTTCTTTGATTTGACAATTAATCACTTGAGAGCTGATGGATGAAGCATCCAGAGGGTTATTGCAAGTAGCCTGGAGATTAACGACTGCACTAATGACTTTTTCATCCATTGTATTGATATATTTACTGAGTGGAGGTGGTAATGATAATCCATGCCTTCTTGAAGAAGCTTGTACATTTGATAACATTCGAGGGTTCAAGTAAGCTGGTCGCTTAAGAACATGGATATTGTTCACAGGACCTGAGATACATGTTATGTCAGATCACGACACATAAATGAAGGCATAGAATGAATGGATAAAAATTACGAACAAGTCAAAAACCATATGTAAATAAGCAAGCAGAAGTTTAGATAATTAGAGCAAAACCTTTTGCATGCTTGAACACCCGAACTATGTTATGCGTTTTTGGGTCCCAAACTCGAATCATGCCATCTTCTGATCCAGAAAGCAAGACATTTCCATTTGTACTATATGCTAAGCAAGTTACATTCTTACTGTTCGGTACAAAATATGTGTAAGTAAAGATAACAGAAAATATTTAAATGATGATGAATGATGCTTACTAACATATAAAGATCATGCAGGAACCTTCAAAATAGCATAGGAAACCAAGTTTTTGTCTTTTGATTTGAAAAAATCTATGAATGTCTCTAAAATCTATGAAGAAAATACACAAGGTTCCCTAGGAGTGAAATTTAAATCTGCAGATCAATGAGAAACGTCTCTAAAATATAGCATGTTAGCAATCTCAAGATCCAGGCCGTTGTCAAAAGCAAGAATTGGTAAATGTCATCATGAAAATGAAGGACAGCAATTGGAGAAACTGCTAATCACCATGGCTAGCCTAGCTCCACCACATAATTAAATACTATAAAGCAAGCACCTAGAATTTCAATTAACATACCAATATAAATGCAAGAGGCCAAGTTACTTTGTTGTAATGGTATGCTCAATGAAAACTTCGTAACACAAAACGGTTCATGCTAGAAGATGGCCCGCACTTATGACATGGATCTTCAAGAAAAATCACGCACCTGTGACTAGATAATGAACCAATGATATGCAACCAATGACTTTTGATAGATGAGCTATCAGCACCGAGCGCAGCAATGTGTATTTTACCATCTCTGCCACCAGCATAGAATACATGTTCACCAGGGTCCAACGTAATTGAATCAATTATTGAGGGAAACACTATATTTCTTAATAATATCCCCTTAGATAAACTCCACACCTAACACAATCCACATTGAAATGAATAAAAGGTTAGCACATATCATGAAACAAATTAAAAGCAAAATACATGCATTTAAAAAAAATTGGAAGAGTGCATTGCTTGCACAAATACACATGGCTCCACAAACTACATCATAATACATACAATGAACCAAATATGTTTCAGATGATAGAGTGCCAAGCACAGGATAATAGACAAAACCATGTGGCATTTAGTTCAGAAATAACAATTGGAAAGATAATTGTTTTCAACAAAGATCACATCAACCTTACACGTTCGATCCTCGGAAGCTGAAATTATAATTGCATTGCCTCCTCCGTAACCTGTTACTATATCAGTGACGCGCAAAGTATGCTCTTGAAAGCTATGTTCGTAAAGCTGGCTTGCCTGCTCCATTTGATAATCATCAAATATCCTAACTCATATAGAAAGACTCAATTATACTCAATAATTGGGAGCATCAAATAAGCATTAACATAAAAAACCAAAAGAGCGTACATGAGAAGTGGCCAAACTCGGACAGATCCATCCTCAGAACCAGAAACCAAAAGAGAATCATCTTCTGTAAAAACCAAGCAAGTGACAGCCCTGTAGTGGGCACGCCATTTCTTAAGTAATCTACCTGTCGCAACCTAAAACCCAAACGACACAAATCAATATCACCAGACCCAAATAACCAACTCTTATACAACTAATTTTAGCTGGTCAAAACAAACAAAAAAGAGATTAAAAACCAGAGAGAGAGCAAGAAAACCCACCTCCCAAAAGTAAATATTCCCAGATAAACCACCTCCAACAAGATAAGTGCCTTCATTATTCGCAACAAGCGGCTTTATTGGCTCCTCAGGAAAGCACTTAACCTCCACCTGAGGCTAATCAATGGATGGAAATAAAACATATCAGATTAAACATATTTAGAAGAGTTTTATCAAACAGTTCGTGTGCATATTAATAAAATAAGATACCCTAGACCAGGACCAGTAGAGGATGGCGCCTGAAGATGCTTTAGGGTCCTGTAACTGGGAAGAGGCGAGGAAGCGGCGGCCAACTGAAATAAGGCCGTGAGGAGGGGAGGCGCAGGATTTATAGCGAAGGTGTTCGGTTCCTGTTTGGAGGTCCCAGCAACCTATGCCGCTGTCGATTGAGGAGGATGCTATGACAATCTCTTCTTCCATTTTGGTGTTCATTAGGAGGATGCTACAAAACAATTTCTCAAGCTTGTGATTTTGTTAATTGTTAGGGTTTTTGGTTGGTAACGGTATAAAAGAGTGAACTTCCAGCTTAGTTTGTTGGGCTTCGGCCTTCAAATAGTGGCCCACAATCGACAGACAAATTTAGAAGGCCCGTTTTGCATTGCTTTATTAGTATGTTCATTCAGACCTAATAGGGCCAGGTGCTGGAGCTAGAGGTTTCATTTAATCGGGCCTGGGCCTTGCACCACATATTAGGCATAACCCTCCTATTAGAAGCGACCAAATCTCAAGTTAAATTGAAAACGATATTGACATAGTAAAATTTAATTGGCCTTACATAGTACATTGTGATCTAGGTTTAATTTTAAGGAATTTTTTTAAAAAATATAATTAAATAACATTATTTTAATAAAAATAATTTATCCATATTTTGTTTTTTTTATTAACATGGATGTCCGTGTCAGCTTACGCGCACGTTGACTAATTTCGCGGACTCTGAAGTTAACGACCATGTAAGCCTCTAGTAGCCTTAAAGTTTGTGGGACTCAAACTGGTGATCTCTAGGAAGCTAATCTAAAATATGATCAGTTAAACTACGCCTTTCAATATTATAACTTATCCATATAAATTAAATAATTTATCCATATTAATCTAGTGACTCGTCGCATATTTATCCGATAATTTCTAAATATATTTTGATAACTATACACTAAAATATAAATCAACATGAAATTAACTATACGTGAAGACTAAAAGGAAAAAAGAGTGAAGAATGAGCAATTCCAATTCAACAAAAATAAATTTTAGGAAGTAACATTCTTATAACAATTTCTTTAATTTTTGATACTTGTTAATGAAGCTGCCCACTTATTAGAGTCAATAAAAATAAAATAGATTGAGAAAGAGTAATGGAGAAGCCAGAAGGGTAGGTTAAATTTGATTCTAAAATTGAATTTATAATTTGTTTTTTGTCGATCAATTAAAATTAACATATATTTGGCAAGTTGAATAACATCCTATTTGTAATTTCTTTAAAATGACTTATTTTTTTATTGATTCAATTTAAATAATCTGGCTATGCAATTTTCAATATCTCATACTTTTATTGATTGAATTTTTTTACCAATTTGTTTTAGTAATTTAGTTGATATTATCAAAAAACCATCTTAACCCAATAGTTTAAACTGTTAGGTGAGGTCTTAGGATATGATTTATATTATTCTCCAACACATTCCCTCAGTAAAAGCTCTTTGGGATTAAAATTTACATAGATCCATATTACATTGTGCTTAATTTTTATCAAATAAATGAGAATAGTGAAATTCAAACTTTAAACCACTTAGTTATCAAAGCTTTGATACCATGTCATAGAATCATCTCAACCTAATAACTTAAATTGTTAGATAAGATTGCATAATATAATTTATATTATTTTTTAACATTTATAATATCTAAATGGATAAAATATCAAACAGTTAATTGCATTAAATAATTTACTGACTATAAACTACTTGCCCGTATAAAAAAATTTGAGAAAGAAAGTAGCAATTTTATTATACTAAATAAATTATAAATGTATAAATATTTTTATAATATATCCATAGTGTCACACCCGACATCGCCGCGGCCTTAAATTTTTTTTTTAAATCTTTGGAAAGAACAGATTTCTGGCATCATGTTCTTTAATGTGGATAAAGAGTCGCCACCTACTATTATGGTCACTAGGAACCCTAACTGGTCAACAGAGATTCTATGGTTCGGGACTGGTTACGTAAAAGGGAAGATATTATCACCCCTTTAACATCTTGCCTGAGGCAGGCTGCATTGCTAGTTTCGTCTTAAATTACGAAATGTTTATTTTTTTTATGTTATGAAAATTTTCTTACAATATTTCTGACTCTGGCGTCAGTGAATATTAACTACGAATATTTCCAACTCTAGTGTTGATAAATATGACGTAGCTAAAAAACAAATTTAAATCAAATGTTTTTTTATTATATTTATGACTCTGACGTCAGTGAATAAACAAGTAGAAATCAATTTTAAAAAAATAAAATAAATTTACATTAGTATTTTTATTATTCCCGACTCTGGCGTCGGTGAATATACTAAATAAATTTATCCTATTTTATCTTATGTGAATATACAAAATAAAATCAATTCATTGCTTTATCAAATTATTTTTACACATGTGAAACAAAAATAAAATAAAATAAATTTACCTTAGTATTTTTTATTCCCGACTCTTGCGTCGGTGAATATACTTAAATAAATTTATTCTATTTACTTTATGTGTTTTTTCTTTGTCAATGAATAAATAAATAAATAAAACAATAAATTCATTTATGCATATATTTTTTACCTACACAATTTTTTTTTATATATATTTTTACATGTTTATATTTTTTTATTTTTTAGTTTTGGGCTGGGCCGGGATAAACCCCGCCCAGCAAGTGGCTGGGCTCAGCGCAGCCCCACAGGGGCTGGGCTGAACCCAGCCAGCCTGGCCCGGGTCACTGGCCCAAGCCAGTGACCCGGCTAAAAACAGGATGCACGCGTGAAACAAATCACGCGTGCATTCAACAGTGCGAAGGTAATTAAATTACCTTCGCACTGTTCAAACTTCAAACAATTAATTAGACACCGAAGAACAGAGAAAAAATGGAAAAGGCGCACCTGTTTCTGGCGATTGAAGAAGGCTGCAGCGCTGGTGGAGTTCGACTGCTTGCTGTTTCAAACGATGCTGAGGAGGGTTGCAACGCTGGTGTGGGTTCTACTGCTTTCTGTCAAATGCCAATGGTTCGGTGATCGATTGGGATCCTGTTTCAGAAGGCGGTGAAGAAGGCTGCAGCGCTGGTGGAGTTCGACTGAGTTCTGTTGATAATCGATGGTTAGGGGATTAATTGCTTTCTTGTAGGAACGAAAACAAGATTGATCCGTGACTCCCCTCCTCCTTTCTCTCTTTTTCTGCGTTGGTATTTTTGTTTTGTTTATGCCCTTTTTTGTTACTCTGTTTTGGGTTGATGTTTCTGTTCTTCTCTGTGTATTTTTGGTTCTGTTTTTGGTTGCTCTGTTTTTCTGGGATTGCCTTGCTTTCTTCCCCCCCTCCGGTTCTGTTCTTCGGTCTCTCTTTTATAGAGACCCACAGCTTGCCCCTAATCAGTCCTGCCTTTGCAGGACTGTCTCTTCCACGAACGAGATCGTGGGCAAGGGACGCGGTCCACGATTGAATCTGTTGCAGATTTTCAGGTATCCTGTTGAATCGGGATGAAGAAGATCACACGGTTGTTCCACCAACAACGGCAGCGTTTTGGCAGCAAGGAATTCTACCAGCAACGACGACGTTTCAAGCAGCAGTGGATATTGTCATTTTGATCCCTGAACTTTAGAAATTTGGCAATTGGACCCTTAAGCAAAAAATAAAAATTGAACTTTACAAAACAGTCCTTAATTCCTGGATTATTTTCAATTAAGTCCTTGGATTTTTCAATTTGATCCTTAATTAATTCTTTCAATTTTGCTCTTTTTGGATAAATTTCAATTAAGTCCCTGAATTTATTTAATTAATTTAAACAAAATTTAATTAAGTCTGTAAACTTATTAATTTTTATAATTTCATTAATTAAACTAATTCAAATTTTAAATAAATAAATTTTCAAACTTATTAATTTTTTAATTTCTGATCAATTATTCTTAAATCTGATATTTTTATCCGTAAATTTTAAAATTTATTGTTTTAACTTCATTTTAATTTTTTTTTATTTAAAAATTAAATTATGACACATAGAATTATAACTTATTGTTTTAAAAAATAATTCACAACATTAACATTGTATAATAGTCTTCCCAAAAACAACTAATCATTTTAATTATTCAAACGACAAAGAAAACTCTTTAAAATTTCTAAATTTGGACTACTGTATAAATATTAATTACATCTTATACACATAGATGGATTTGAGTCACTGTATAAATAAAAAAAATGTCAAACTATTGATAAAAGATCCAAAACCGTTCGAGTAATATCAATCTCCTTCGTCAAACTAGAAAAAAAAAAAAAACATTAGACTTTTAAATAAAAGGAAAAAAAACCCAGCAAACATGAAAAATATACAGTCGAAATTCAAGATTGTATCTCTCTCTCTCTATATATATACAATAAAAAGCCAAATAATTTAAAAAAAAACATGAATGAATGAGAAAGAGTGAGGATGCCGCAATGGTTCTCACCGATGACCATTAAACGGCTGTTATGAAAAAGATTAGGTTTTAGAGGGCAGGAGAAGAGAGGAAGAGGAGCTGCTCCGCCATGTAAACTGAAGTAGAAAAAACTGAAATTAAACCTTTATTTATATAAACTTAAGCTAGACAAGCCTGGGCTTTATTACCCAGCAGAGATTTTCCTCCTTTTGGTATAACAAATAATCAATATCGAATTGATTTACACCCCGTGAGGAAACACATCATGGGCAACATCTGTTATCTTCTCTACTCACAGGCAGGCATAAACAGACTTTGAGATCCCCACTACGTAATTTTAAACAACTAGTTTATGCACGAGAAGTTTCCCACGCACAGAAGCAGTCTCGAGAACATGCGCTAGGCAGTGCATTGCATTTTCCACTTCCAATTTTGACAGCTAGTTGTTTGAAGGTGATTGTACATGGGTGCCTGTAATATTTAAGCATAAAAACTCTCAGGAGTGTTCAGTAGACAATTACTGTAACTAGTTAACAAGATTTGGACAGCCAAACCTAGACTAGGTAGGAATATATATCTATGTAGGGTATATGTGATCTCGTGGGAAACCTCTGAGGTAACTAAAGGAAAACAATTTGGATATAACTAGTTAGCTTTGTAGCCTTGTGTGTGTGTGTGTGTGTGTGTGTATTATATACGCACCCGCATTGCATTATATAAATTATAAATACATAAAGTATAAGTAGTATTAGTATATGGTAGTTGTCCATAAAGTTTTGTACAAAAAGAAGGGTCAAGAAATGTCAACAAAGTGCTATCAAAAGACTAAACGAAGTAGAACAAAGTCTTTTTAAATCACACTTCTCTCTTTTGCTTTTTTAAACTCTGATTCAAAAGGTCTCAAGCTTCGTGTGATATGAATTCCCATGAAAAAGACCTTAAGCTCTGTATTCTTGTGGTGTGATGTACTGCAGTTTGTGTTTTATCTTAATTATATATTTAAAAGTGTTTGACTAATTAACACACTAATTTTATTTTGATTTCGCTAAAAATAGTCATGAAAAACTATGATTTATAATATTTTTTAAACTAATAATCACAAAAACTATCTTAATTCAAACATGCACTTAGTTAGGTGGTCCATGTTAAGCAAGACACAAGCACAAACACCTTCCATTAAAGCATCTTTACTGGATGATCCGTATCCACTTTTGGATGACCCATCACCCACCACTTTTTTTTTTCCTTTCAACCCTTCTATACGAATAGACCGGCGTATCATCAAATTTTATATATGATACAGCACATGAATTTTCATGTCACGTGGGATACCTACCCAAAAAGGACAAAGGTCTGGAGAAGGGGAGTAGGGGTACTTTCTTGTAAAAAAAAGGAAAAAAACTAGGGTTAGGGTTTTGTTTTCCGTAGGAGACGAAATCATTGCGCGACAAAGATATTCTTAGAATACTATATTCCTACTTTAGATAAAATGGACCTTTCTTAACATATATGCTTTCATCTCTGTCTCTTCAGAGCTTCTCTGCGTTAAACATTAAATAACCTTAATGACAAATACACAAGCAACAAACAAGCCAAGAAAAGCAAAAGAGAAAACTCAGTAGAAATGTGTAGTCAAACTTTTGAAGTTAAACTTTATACAGGACAAGCAGGAGCATAAGAAGACATGGTGTTTTTAAGTAAATGTGCATGGGTTCGTTTATAGCTACCAGTCAAGGCTCTATCTTTATGGGGTTATATGGCTAGAAGACTATACTGAAGAATTAAGATGGACTGGAATTAGTGAAAACAGGGATGCATGTATTGTAAAGAGAGAGAAGATGGGATCTAAAGGGAGGTTTGGAGAAGTTGATCAGATACTTAAAGTAGGAAAAAGCAAAGGTTTCAGGTCCTCAGAAGAAGTATATAGAAGCCTTGATGGAAACATTTCAAACCTCATTTTTAGTCAGTCTCTCTTACATTTCGCTTTCATCGAATAGGCCGCTCATTTTGTTTTTTGTTTTTGTTTCTTCTTATTTTTTAATCCCCATATTACTTCCTGCATTGCATCGATCTATTGATTTATAATTTTATTGAGTACTGACAGTTCATATAAACGAGAAATGGAGACTATATATAACCTCCATATCTAAAGAGAAATGATGACCTTCTTTTCTAAATTAATCATATTATATATGGTTTCCTTGATGAATAGTTATAGGGACGATGATAATAGTTGTAATGATAAGCTGGCTAAGTAGATTTTGAGAAAAGATGAATGATCACAACCATATTGTCCTCAGCTGCCTTTTTCTTGCTTTTATTTTTATCCCATCTATCCACAAGCCTTTGAATGTTTTGGAAGTGTTTTGCAAGACAAAGTTGTACGTATCATACATTAATGAGAGTAATCAGAGAAAGCCCTAGAGAGAGCGTGTCAATGAGCCAGGCTGAAACCTTTCACCTTTTTTTCACAGAAGAACCTAAAGGGAAAGCCATCAAGACTCTCCTTTCCCTTGCATTAATTAATGAAACTGAAACATACAGACGTTGAATTCAGAGAGAGGATAAGCAGAAGAAGAGGAAGGAGAGAGCAATAAATTGTAAGCAATCAAAATGAAAAGACATCTCCTTAGAAACGATGGAGTTGTGATTTTTTAAACTTGATTTGATTTGATCTTCACTCTAACCAAAACCCACCTGCATTCATGGCTGTGGGGGAACAAAGATAATACCAGGCACTAAAGTTATATACAAGGTCACAAAAACCCACACGCACGCACACACATGTTTCATCATCAACACTAGCTACTAGCTAGCTACTATCATCTCAGAATCTCTTAGGACTATAAAAAGAACATGACAATCAAACAAGAAAATCTAAGTAAAGATATCAATTATAAAAACCAAAAAAGCTCAGATCTTTGAATGGATTTGAAGATACTAACATCTTGAAGGAGGCATGAGATTTAATCCTAAATCATCCTTGTCCAACACCAAACGAGCCTTGTTAGTCTCCATATTTCCTGGATTAGAGCCATACTCTGGGTGCAATCTTTTCTTGGATTGTAAAGGGACTCCAAACAACTTTGTCTTGCAACCATTGTTGTTGGCTTCTTCAAGAAAGGTCAAAGAGCTCTGCGAAGTAGTTGTTGGAGAGTTCAAAACATGAACTTGAGGAGCTTGCTTAGGGTTGTTTGGAGCAGTAGTAGGATAATAACCAAGAAGCTGGTTTAAAGGCTTTTGTGCCAAAGAACCATTAGAAGTAACAGGATTAGCAGTAGCATATGGTGCTGGGCCACAAAGAAGCAGAGAAGAAGAGTAGGAATTGCTGGGAGCAACAGGCTTGACATGATTTTGGACAAAGTAAATAATATCATTGTAAAGCTTTTTCATGTGTGCAAGCTCAGACATTAGCATATTGTTGCTTCTCCTCAGTCTCTCATTATCTTCAGATAAGGCAAAAACTGAGCTATTATATCCACCTCCACCGCCAATAACTGTGGCGCTAGCAACCCCTCTTGGTGGTGAAGTGAGAGGAGGCGAATCACACCAGTTGTTGTTGGCTTGCTCATCTGAATCAGAAGGAGAGATACTGGTTCTGCTTGAAAAGGGAAAGAAACTGGGTCCGTTAACACCAAAGGGAGAATGTGGGTGGTGCTGATGATGGTGGTGCTGATTGATAGCTACTTGTGGCTGAGCCGTTTTCCTTCTATGGATTTCACAAAGCAAATGCTTCTCTCCCTTCTTGAAAAACTCATTAGCAAACTCCCATCGGTCAGGTACAATCTTCCTAAAACCCTAATGCACCAAACAATCAAAACAAAACCAAATCAGTATTACCCAAAAAAAAAAAAAAAGCAAAAGCAAAGACGCAAACTCTTCAACACATGACATATAACAATCGAGATTTCAGTTATTATTACATATGTATTGAGTTGCCTGACAAAGCTAGAGAAGTTGTTGTGCTTGAAATAGTTAGGAAGGAGATCACGAGCAAACTCAGGTGGTCTCCAAACAACGAAAGTAGTGTCATCTTCACCCCAAGAAACTATATGGTCAGTGGCTGGATCATCTACCAGTTGATAGGTTTTGGTAAGGAAGGGAGCTGGGACTGACTTGTGGGAGTCCAATGAGAGCAATATCCCTTCACAATTATCCAACATAAGAGCCATTGGAGATCAAAAGCAACTTGTATTTTTCAGAGACAAAGAGAGAGATGTGTAAGAGAAAAACAGTGAGGGTTTTGGCTCTGATGGATAGAGACTAAGGAAGAGAGAGTGAATGTGGTAATGTGAAAACTTGGGCAAGGGTATGGATAGAAATGTTGGTGAGGAGCTTGTGTTTTTAACCTTTTATGTGCTGTGTGATACAGTGAAGACTAGGGGGGGTGAATTGACATTGTATAGTAATTTGTTTCCCTCCTCGGTTGTGTAGTGAGAGAGAATATGTGTCTGTCTGTCTAGGACTGTGAAATAAGGGCCTTTCAAGACAAACCCGTGACCTCTCTTTCTCTATCTCTGACATTGATCCCTTGCACAGCCACTTAAAATCAGGCACAGGAGGATGGTGCAGGCCTGCCCTTTTTGAATTGACAATGCCACCCTTCCCTTCTCCCTTTCCCTCCCTCTCTCTCTCCATTTTCACTGCTTGCAATTGATGGTATAGTCAAACTCTTCATTACTACTATTCCATACTTGTCTCATGATTCTTTATCTCTTGATCTTTTTGAACAGACCTTCTTTTGGTAGTGTTACTTAATTACACAGTACATTTCCTTAATTGAAGGTTTTTGCCTCGGCTATAGACCTTCTTTTGATAAGCTTGCTAGACACATTTCTAAGAACTTGGCCGAGTGGACAGGAAGGAAGAGGTGTCTGATAGATTTTAGCTTTCTCTAATCAATCTAATAGAATTGAAAGTGTGTGTTTATTGTGTTCCTTTCATCTGGATTCAAGTTTTTTGGCTGATGGATATGGGTCAAGTGGCAAGTAATTCGAGGGTGAAAGGGTATTGTGGGCATCAACAGTTCGAGAGGATTCAATGCAGATAAAAATATTAGAAAAGAAATGGAGGTTTCAAATTTTCACCCCATGTCAAACCGATCGTCTCTTTTTCGTTTTGTAGCTTTCCTTTTGTTGTTTAATATTACCAACCCAACACCCAAAAACACACTCTCCAATTTCGAATCCCATCATTTTCTAATACTCTAGCTAGCTAGCTGAAGATATGTAAGGTTAAGGATACATCGATCTACGTGATGGGATTTAAAGCCTGTTTCTTGGTGACGACATTTCTTCTTCTTCTTCTTCTTCTTCTTCTTCTCCCCCTCTTCCATTGCTTCTCTTGGAGCACTTTCTTTCTCATTATACTCCAAACTTCAATATCGATATCATAATAGACATGCTCTCTGGCCACTACTACCTTTACTGACTAACTTACAATTATGTTCATGGCTCTTTTCCCTCAGTACATACTATACTGCCCCTTTTAGCCTTCTATAGTATAGTAGATTACTAGTACTTTATATGCGCTTGGAGCCTCCAACTTTGGCTCTTTCGTGGCTCGGCTTCCTTGGTGACGTGTCTCAGGTGATTGAATTATTGGCCCCAAAAGTTTCCATGGAAAATCAACAGCTTTTTTATCTCTTTCTTTTTTGTAATGGCCCGAGAAATATTTGTTTTTATATGCACCCTCTCTCGCTAGCTAGCTAGAGATCAGACAGAGAACCAACATTCATGCCCTTGAGATTAAACAATGACATCTGCTGCGAGCTTGGCTATATGTTCCACAAAATGAAAGAAAATATATTCAGGAAAGGAAAGGGAGCTCGGGTTTTACAGCTACAAGTGTCAAAATATGAACAAGATTGCAAGAAAACCATATATAGCAATGAGTGGGAACCGAAGGATCCAACATGTAAAAGTGAGAAATGGATTCATTTCATGATGAGTGGCAATAAGGGTAGGGACACAGGAGGTCCCAAGCAAAGCAATAGGAAAATGGAGACTAATTATTTCACATAGATACTCAGCTGATTATCTTGATCATGTCTGTGATTCTCATTATTGGAAAAACAAAGTTAAACTGTCATTGTTCCCCACCAAGTAAAATCCCCTCCCCCTTTACAATTCTTTTTGGAAAATTCAAGCCCTATATTGTTAACTACCTTACAAAGTTTTTGAAATTCAATCTAATCTTACTGAACAAGACACATCTTGCATTCCTTCCCCATCACCATCTTATCCCCCCACATCCTTCATATTTTATTCCCTTTTGACTAGGATCTTACTTCTTGTCTAATGTCATAAGTAGATATATTGTAAAATAAATATATAAATATTTCAAATTCTATCTAACCTAACCGTAATTGCGATAAAACTAATCAGAACAATTAATGCTAAAACTAACAAGCAATTTGCATGCTAAAACTAACATATAAACTGCTACGAATGCATCACCAAAGTTTATGATACAAATTGTAATTTTTAAAAATATAAAAATAACATATAAATTTCCACTGCTATAGTTGATATCAGAAATATGTAATAAAAAAACACAATCTAAATGACTCAAAATGTGGAACGATCGAGAAATCAGGAAACTTCATGTACATGACAGCCAGTGTGTGGTGCCAAAGGAAATTTAACTCTGTCACATGAAAGATCATTACCTAGTTCAAGTTGTCGAGTTCCAGAACAATTAATCTGTCACATGATGAATAGCTAGTATTGACACGAACAAATATTATTAAATAGAAAGGATGCATGTGGTAGTAATTATTTTTTATCCCTCTTTGCATAGATTGTGAAGAAATTAACTAGAAATTGTTAAGAAGAAATGTCAGTTTCGAGTCCCGATACTCAATTAAAATGGGAAATATTCTCTCCTTGGTCCAAGAAGAACATAGTCTAAAAAATTTCATGTACTCTTCTCTCCCTCTCTCTCTCTCTCTCTCTCTCTCTCTCTGTCTGTTTGTGTGTTTGTGTTCTTATCTTTCTTTTCTTGATTCTCAGGCTCAA
Organism: Populus alba x Populus glandulosa; assembly: GCA_033617975.1. Lineage (NCBI taxonomy): Eukaryota > Viridiplantae > Streptophyta > Magnoliopsida > Malpighiales > Salicaceae > Populus > Populus alba x Populus glandulosa. Next base: position 1,512,969 of record CM066156.1, on the reverse strand, counting down.
CCCTTTACCCTTCTGCTCTCTGCAAGGTTACAGCGGCTGACATGGAAACTGTCCTTGTATTTTTGATAGTTCTGTGTGTGTGTGTATTCCATTCTCGTGATACATGTTTTGTTTTTATCTTATACAAGATATATTTATCACTACCCCTCCATTCCCTTATTCATGTTACATGCATACTTCTGGGAATATTTTCTAATACGATCCCATGTAGATTTTTCCCACAAACTAATAATCTCTTTTGCAATTTACATACGATGGATGATCAGTTACTGAAATCTGCTTGGTATTTGGTTCTTGCTGTTTAAACTTGTCTTTAATTTGATCATCTTAAATTATATAATCAAGAAAAGTTACCATATGCATGCGATTTTTTTTTTTAAGAGTATTTCCGCAGAAGCTATTACAAAGACAAACACACCATTAAAATCAAATCATAAACACGGCCAACTGCAGTCTAAAACACGGTTAAACAAGCACACAGTGACATTTACAGGAATTTAACTCCATACTGTATGGTTATCCATTAATCCAATTGCGAACCATTTGATGGCCAGGTGGGTCCAACAATCATACAATGGGACCTGTAGCATTGATGGAGAGAGCAGTTTGTGGAAAATAGGTAACATAAGCATGAATAGTTAATGAGTAAGCAGGTAAATTTCATGATTCGTGGAGCTGTTTTTCCAAGTGACTTTTACACAGGAGGACATGCATGTATATAAGAAAAGGAATTATGTATAGAGAAAGGGTCCACAAAGAGTATGGAAATCTAGAAAACAAAGGCTGATCTTTTCTCTCACAAGTTGTCAGCAACTTAGACACAGATCCGACCGAGCCCACCACCATCACTAGCAAAATCAAACTCAAAACACACTCACACACACAAACACAAACAACACCTCTACACGTTGAAGAGCCAAGAAGATTCTATTCTAATTTCTAAAACGCAGTGAAAGTGAACCCCACAAGACCTCTCTGCCTATTTTATCTCTCACATGACCACCGCCGATACCTTCCAAAAACAATTACTGTATATTCCCATTTATTAATAAACAATCGATAACAGTAATAATTAGATAATCTACGTAATGAGGATTTCAAGGAGAGACAGCTTAAAACACAGAGCGAATACGGATTGAATTAATTAAATTAATCGCTTAAATCCCCGTATTTAAAAAAGTTAATCCTTCAATAATAATAATAATAATCTCTCTAGATCTCTGTCTCTAAAATTAAGAAGAATCAAAATGTGTATTCAATACGACAAGCTACAAGGTTCTTTCCTACTTCTGTCTTTTCTTGCACTCTTTCTTGTCTATTTCACTAACCCTTCTACCTCTAGCACTGCAAGAACCACTATTTTATACATATGTTTAAGCTAAAAAACCATGCATGCACAAAAGCATCTCACTCAAACCTCTCAAACATGCAGCACATAATAATACTAAAATATGAGAAAATATTATTCAATGTTACATATAGAGGTGGTGGTCAAATTGAGATGTTGAAGAAGAGAAGAGGGCACCGTTTATTTATCTGAGAGAGACTGAGACTATGTGTAAGGGTCACGAGGGGATACGGATCCCACGAGGAAATGGCACTCTGATATTAATGGATAGGACAAGATACCCGTTAATTTGTCCATCTAGCTAGTGCCCTCATGTAACCAGTCTTATTTTGTCCCTTTGTGTTTTATATATATATTCACTGATACGTACTGTGACGGACGACTCTCCTTTCAGATGACAATTTCCAGGATCATATACAGGAGTTACGGTAGTCCGTGGGCATGGCAAGCAACCAAAAATATGGTACATGCTAGGTCTAGCCTCAGAAATCACTAAAAATTAAATCAAGTGTGTCAATAATTTTGTGACTCATTAGTCTCAACAATAAACGCAATGACTTGCCTAACGGATAGGATTCATATTAAAAAAGTAAGTGCTTAGAGGTACATACAAGTTTATTATTGAAAACTATAAAATTTAAAATACGTGAAGTGGGATAACCCCATCACACAATCAACAATGCCAAATATCAGTAGAAACAAAGACACAAGGACACTAGTAAGCTTGAAAAATAGATGTGGCAGAAGACTCGGACAGAACATAGAGATTATTGTTACTCTAATCGAAAATTAGCACTACCTTAATGGTGAGATCTTTGATATAAAACATAAACGTATGAAATTTAAAATAAACATTATTATCACAACAAAATTTCTGAACAGAAAGTAATGACTTTGTAATATAAGGTATATGAAGAACATTAAATAAGGTAAAAGTGTGTTGTGGTGTATGTAACGTACTATGCCAAATATTAGATATGGAAAGGCCCTTACCATCACTAACATGCAAATGATTTATCAAGATAGGGTTCAGACTCGATTAGATTCGCAAGATCAGGTGTAACATGTTAATTCACACTAGTGTCCGAAAACCATTCTACAAAGTTAGGATAGGAGACATTATCGAGTGCAATATTGGCAGTCGGCTACTGTCTATGGCTATAAAGCTAAGAACATTAAAGGCTTGTATGACCAAAATAGAGGCAAAGTTGGCACCTGACATAATTTTGAAAAGAACGGTTAATAGACCACTGTGAAAAGCCATTGTTCCTTATGTTTTGTTATCAATTTCCCTACCTTCAGTCGGTGTTAGAAAATCCCTGAAAGCCATAGAAATCAACCATGTTTTGGGAACTGTTGTAGTTGTTGTTGGAATGCTAATTACCACAAAAGTGTCCTCTGCCACGACTAAAATTACGACTGTTGTTATACGAACCCAAGGATTAATAATGTGCAACATTAGTGGGTGATGGTTGAGATGGCATGGTCAGTAGAGGAGGAGTGACAACCATTGATTGAAAAGAGATCTTGTGAAGGAACTCATGGGTAAAGAGATGATTGTGAGCATCTACATACAAAAGAGGTTTTGTCTGGATCGCGAGTTTGGTTATCAAGTCTTTGAAGTCACCACGAAACATATATAAGTTAAAATCATCAAGAGAAATTGGTTGGTCGACAACTACTAATTCATTAAATAATGTTTTTACCTTTTACATATATATAGTGATCGAAGCATCACCTTGACGAAGATCTTGAAAAGATCTATAAGGTTGCATAATGCAAGAACTAGATGAGAAAGCAACCAAACACAATGCGAGGTTTGACAATCAACAACAAGATACAATACATCCATTCAATTAGAATAAAGTAATGCACTCAAAATAAGTTGATTTTGTTGCTTTCAATGAAGAAAAGAATGATTAATATGAAGAGAAGAACCATTAGTAGCAACCATATGAGAAGGAGGACACGACAAGGAGCCATGCACAAAGTGAAGAATACCATGGCCAATAAGATATGGCTTCATCTGCATTCACCAATAAAGATAATTTTGTAAACTTCAAAGAAATAACTTATTGAGCATTAAATAGGGGAATAATCGTTGTAATTAAAGCCTTCATAGGGGTAAGATTCATGGCAGCATCAATATAGGAAGAGCTGAAACGTCAATTTAAAAGAGAAGAAGTCTACAATGGTTAAGAAGCACCAGCAGCCCGTGGAATGTCGGTCTATTAAGGAACTGGAACGCTGGTTTGTTGTAGGGAAGAAACAAGAACCAAGGCAGAGTCCATTAGGAGGATGGAAATAGAGTTTAATGTGTGTTAAGACTCCAATACTAACTTGAGAAGAGCAGGAGGCTTGACTTATTAGTTAATCAATATTTCATATTTATATATGTAGAGCATTGTACAATAATTAATGTAGAGATTACAACACAAGATTAATTCTATCAATATTTTCTAAATATATACATCCTATATTAAGTAATTTTCTATAATAACTTTTAATATTTATAATCATTCTATCATTCGAATTTAATCAAAATTTAAAATAAAGATATAACATAAAAAATTATAATACTCATAAACATATTTTTGTAAACTTAAAACATTAGAAATTTAATAATTATTGTAAATAATTTCTTGCAAACAATACAAAAAAAACCACTTGAATGGTAATTTGTAAGTGTACGAGACGGAAATATAAGTAAACAAGAATGTTCTTAGAATGTAATAAAATTGAAAGGTGAACTATTGGTATTTAAAAATACTATACAACTTTTTTTGGTATTATATTTTTAAAAAATAAACTTATATGTACTCTTTCTTTATATTATATTCTAAGAAAATCAATTGTCATTCTATATTTATCATAATCTTAAACAAATTTAATTATGATAAGTATTCATTAGAAAAATATTTTTAAAACATACTCGTAATAATATTATTAATATTAATTTATTTATTATAAAGGTTTATTGTTAAAAATAATATCAAACAAACATATCATAAAAATAGTATTTTTCTCTATTAATACGTTATGCTACTTATGATCACAATTAAAAGAAGAAGACAACTATCGTTCATTGTGGGGGTTAAAAGTTCTCACTTAATAGTTTTGCCAGGTTAATAATTTATAGAAGGGTGAACCAATCAGGGCTCTCAAGGGTGCTCGAGAATCTATAAAATGGTAGGATATGGTGTTCACTACTCAATTAAGAGAAAAATTACTTTGATACATGCAAGCTTAAATTAACAATTATATATTTAATAAATTTCTTCAAAAAAATAAAGTTTGAGTCTATAGTAACCACGATTTTTCAATTATAATTAATTATATAATGAAAAAAAGTTGAAAATTATTGAGCCTTCCACTCAACCATAAAAAGGAAAGGAATTACATATATGCCTTAACCCATTTCTTACCTAAAAGTTGTTTCAAACAAGGAAATAACATTGAAATTTCAATTTAATCATGTATTTCAAATATATTTTAAAATTTGATCTAGAATAAGGGTCGAGTCACTAATTAATTTATCTTGATTAGGGTTAACTTAGAAGCAATTTTTTTTTAAAATATGATAAAAAAAAACATCGTTTTAATAAAAATAATATCAACGGGTTTTCAATTTAATAATTTTCTAGAATCAACCTAGATCTTTTATTAGTCAGGTCAAGTCAATTTCTTTTTTGTTTTTTTTTATATATCTTGAACTTGTCTAGACTTTGAATGGTTCTAAGTTAACTAGTTAGGACATTATAAGTTTTATAAATATGATTTTAAATGCTAATGATATTATATTTGTAGGAATCAAAATCAACCAAAGACATTGACCCAAAAGAAGCAAAGAAAGTAGTTTTAATTGACTGATTAGAAAGAGAAAGGAATCTTAAATTAATGAAGTACTTTAGAATAATGTGGATTTCATTTGCATGCAAAAGTTCCATTCCTCTAAAAAAAAAAAAGACGTTAAAAAGCAGCTTCCTTCAAACCTAATCTCTTTAGCGTAGGTCCAAAAGGGTTTCTACATCAAAATATGATCCTTGCATGGACTATAGTTTCTTGTCAATAAAAGAAAGCTCATTTTAACTCACTTTAGAGTTACAACCTTTCCTCCCTCATCTTTCTTCCTTTCTTTCTTCTTTGATAAAAACATTGATTATACTATAAAACTAAAGAAACTTTGTCGTATACCACTACGCAAGAAAAGAAGAGAACTTTGTCATATACAAAGGATAATGGGTTGATTATTGCAGGTGTACAGAACATATATTCTACAGAAGATGAAAATTCTCACACCAAAAAGATGTTTACACTTTACATGATCCGCTTGATGCGATGTTTGGACCCATAGATTCCACTAATGCCATGCTTTTAATCGGTGCTCTCGATGATCAAGTCTTGGCAAACATATCATGTCTAGAAATGGGCCCAAAATTAAGTTTTAGTACCAAATTACAATATTTTATCTATGTATGACCTAAATATGATCAACCCAAGAAAGCATGCTAGACCCCGAATGTCAAAAAAGACAACAGAAGAAGAACGGTGGTTTAGTATATTGGGTTCGGAGAGGGAACATAAAGGCTGTTGGATCACATGCACATCACATTCTTTTTTCTCTTCCTCTTCTCTTCTTTTGATACTGTGGCTGATGAACGTTAAAGAGAAGGAGGAAAAAAAAAGGAGTTTAAAAAAAAATTAAAAGGGATACCCCACAAATTCAAGGCTGCTGCTCTACTACTACTCCTCAATCCAAGGGATTCCTTTGTGATGATCAAAAGCCTTACCTGGGTCCCTCCATCATCCTCGCCATCATTTCATGCATATATATGAAGACCCACCTCTACGTCCATTACTCACAAAGCAATTATACGTTCTTAAAGTGATTTTTTTTTTTACTATGATGACATCCAATAATTCAAGATACAAAATATTGGGAAATCTTGATGAGAGTTATGATCAGTAAATCGATCGGATGGTGATCGATTCATTATCTTCTGGGGAAATGAAGTTATCTTCAAATCATTTGCAGTGTTGGGCTGATCCGGGCTGTCCAGTTTTCTCTTATTTATTTATTTATTTATCCTCGCTCTTTTTAACATATTCCTATAATCATACAGATATTATTGCCAACTAATAATCCACTGAGGAAACCCTTTTGGCTGGTCAATCATGTCAATCAAAAAGCTTTGTGAAAGATCTGTTGTAGATCACTCAACCAGCGCACAAAATTTTGATGGTCCCTAATATCGAAAACTATCCGCTCCAATTTGCTCACTATTTGATTCTCACGCGCGGCGATATAGCAAGCACTAGGCACCCACATAAACTGTACTGTAGTCATTCTTTTGGATCATCAATGGTGTAACTCAAGGGGCTACCATTTAATGCTTTCTGTGTTGCGTTTTTATTGGAAAAACAAACTAGTTAATTTAACCTCGGATAAATATTGTTAAACCTGAAGCAAAATTCATTGCCATCTCCATATTTTTCTAACTTGTTGGCGCTTCTTCTACATGCCCCAACATTAATTAAATACCAAAATAATCATGCTCCAAAGACATGTAATTTTTTATAGGAATAACAGAATAATCATTACACTATAACGTGTGAACAGAAAAATATGAGAAGGGCTACTCCTTTTGTTTTAATTGTTTGTTAATAAATCTTCCTCTTGCCAATAACATTATAATTTGAAGTGGCTTTTTTATGTAGTATTCTGAAAGGACAATATTTTCAAAATTTTGTTTATATAATGCTATAAAGAGAGGTTGATAGTTAGATTTTATTTATCAATTAAGAATTGGGTTCTATGTTAGGGAATAATCATAGATGGTTGACCAAATAATTAGCAAGTGCAGTAGATGCTCGCTGTTAAAGATTTCTTGGACACGGCCTAGCTAAAATGCATAGGCACTGCCATAGAACTTGCGCATGCTAACTGTTAGACAATTGTAAACTAAGCAGTTTCAAGAGAACGAGGTAAGAGTAAAGACAACACCTCAAGCTAGCTACGCGCAATGGAAATATTCCATATATATCGGGGACCCCTAGCAAGTTGCAACTGAGCTAGCCTCGTACCCGAGGCAGGAGGTGTGGGCATAGCAAGATGCATGTTCAGTTTCAAAAGGGAATAATTTTGAATGGTAATAAGAACATAAAATGGAGAGAAATAGAACGCAGGGATGTATGTAAAGGATCATATGAAAAAAGAAGGCAAGAGAGATACAAAGTGGAGGTAAGCGAACAGAGATATCATGCCCTAATACCCCACAGGTGAAAGAAGAAAAGGAAAGTAGGAGAAAAATCAGCTTTATAGGGAATAAGGAGAGGATTGGATGATTGAACTCTGGTAAAGTCACTCTTCCATTAAATTTTGAATGTTCATTTCATGTCGAATTGTACATTTTTTCATCCAAGTCTTTATAAAAGAGAGAAGGTAGGGGGGAAAGGCAAAGGAGGCAGGCATTGACAGGACAGAGATCGGCTAGGGTTTGCGGTGGAGGTGGAGGTGGAGGTGGAATAATAATAGATAGCAGATAGTTATAATCATGGGGGAAGCATATTCACTTTCCTCTTTGTCATCACTTTCTAAGGCATGATTAGAAAAAAGTTCATCAATCTTCTCTCCTCCTCTTAAAGAAAAGCATTCCTCTTCCTCTTACCCTCCACTTTTGTCCAATACTCACCCAATCAAAAGACTTGCTTCCCAAGGCTTCTACAATACTACTCCCTATATATATATATATATTAATTAATTAATTCTAGGAGAAAAGTTGAAGACCATGATGATTAAAATTATACCTTGTTAATCAGCTATTGATTCTAGTTGGATTGGCCTGAAGCTTCAATTACAAGATTGTATGTGGTGGGTCAACGAACATTTAATTGCCTGTTTAACTACCATAATACTTGACAACACACGTTTCTATGAGCCGATTTTGGACCCATTTTTATGAGCTAAAAAGGTATTAGGGTTTATCACTCACCTCCCTTCAATCATACGCTGACAAATATATATATATATATATATATATATATATAAAATAAATTAATGGGTGTTGGATCTAATTTGAATTAGGTGGTTCTTTGGGATAAGATAAATGTATGTCCGGAGAGGGAATATTTTGTTGAACTTTACCACCCACACACACACACACACGGGGGTTTTTGTGCATAGAAGCAAGCTTAGCAAGGACGCTTCGTGGGACATTCTAACATACTTCATTTGATGCATGGATCTAGTCCTAACTATGTTCCAGCGCAGCCCAATCCAATTGGATCATTGGACCAAAATATTAATCTCGGCTTAGTCCGATAAATTAACTCAAAAAACTTGAAATTCATAATTTGTTTGAGTTTTTAGTTAAATAGAAAAAAATACTTACTATATAAATCTTGGTTGACTTGATTAAATTTAATAGTTAAACATATCAAAGATATTTTTTATTTAGAAAAAAAAAAAACAATGTCTTTTTAAAACAAATAGTTAAGACTCATTAACCCTAATCCTTTTTCAAATCAATCCCTAGATTATTCAATTAGCGAAAAACATTTGACAACTAAAAGAATAAATAAAAAATGAAGATAAAAGGGGAAGGATGAGCCTGGAGAATTAAAAAATACCATTGTTTCTTTGCTGATGAGCTACTGATAAGCTTATAGAACCACTGGATCAATCGTACAACAGTTAGAGTTTTCTTCTTCCTTGTCAGGCAGACTAATTAATGCAGTAATATTCTTGGCCACCTCACCCCCTCCCTGCGCTCCCCCCCCTCCATCTATATGTCTCCAAGTTTATTATTTTTTTCTTAATTACATGCTTGAATATCATAAAAAAGAATTTAAAAATTAGATGATGACGTGAAAAATAAAAGAATATTATTAAATAATTAATATTATTTTTAAAGCAAATAAGCATTGATTATGAAAAAATTACCCTACCATCATATAATTTAGTTGTTTTTACACTTATTTTTTATGTTTTGAAATATTACAATTTACATCCAATGTAAAATAGATTAAATTATAGGATGATATAAGATGTAGAGTGTTGTGCATGGCAAAATTTAGAATGCAAACGGTAATTTTTTTTAAAAAAATAAATAAATAATAAAAACAATTAATTTATAAAATAGTTAGGGTAATTTTCCAATAATTATTTACGTTAGCTATCAACGAAAAACTTTTACTGATGAATTGAAAAACACACATCCATAAGCCTATTATTAAGCGACAATCAAACAAATCTTAAATCAGGCAGTGCAGCCCAGCATCAGTTTCGTGATCAAAATGCTCGTGCTCCAGTAAAAGGAAATTTAGGGGGACGGATGACCCTGTATGTCGTCGTCAGGCCAATAATTGATTTACAATAAACCTTGCAAACATGAAACGCCCTCTAAACTGGCGGTGCCCTCTAAACTGGTGGTGATTTTGATCGACACCATATATATAGATATATATATATATATATATATATATATATATATATGTATGTATGTATATATATGTATGTATGTATGTATATATATGTATGTATGTATGTATATATATGTATGTATGTATGTATGTATAATCCTTTATTTCAACCCCTTTATTATTGGATTTTGATTGACATTTGACATTCCTTTCCTTGCATTCCACTTGTAAATGGAATTATGTATGAGATGCTCATGTTTTCTTGTGAAATAACATAATATCATTAAGAAATTAGTAAAATAACGTAAAATAACTAACCTCCACCTATGTTATGATAAAAACTTCATTTATAATATGTTAAAATTAACACACTTCTTGTTATATAGTTTTAAATTGAACAGGTTAATTTTGATCAATCTGATTTTTTTAAAATAAAAAACCTGAAGCAAAATTATTATTTTTAATGTCCAAGTATTTTCATTAATCTGATTTAAGCTGGATATCAAGTTAATGGATTGGCTGTTAAGCCTGATCTTGTAATTAGGGTATGAACACGGAAGGTTAAAGTCAGAAATATTAGTTTAAGGTTAATGTTAATTAAATTGACCTCTGCGAGATTTTTTTTATGGTTTAGGCCGAAGGCCCAGAATGGTAACTAAACTTGGGTGGATCCCTTCCATGGGCTCCGAGGGAAATATTAAAAGCGTACAATATTCTGCTACCATGAACTTAAAAAAGATAGCTATCGGATATAACACGCCAGTGCCCATTTGGAAATCTGTTTTTCATTAAAATTATTATTTTTTAATATTTTTAGATTAATTATTTTTTAATCTTTTTGAAATATTTTATTATGTTAATATTAAAAATAAATTTTTTAAAAATAAAATAATATTAATATAATATATTTCCAAACAAAAAAACACTTTAAAAAACTAATTTTTATCACTCACAGACACCAAACACTTTAAGTAGGATCACGTGATTTGTAGAGAAAAATGATGGTCGCTGCTTTAACTTTACTTTTCAGGTGTGTTTAGAAACACGATGTAAAGTATAATTTTTTTAATTTTGATTTTTTTTTATTTAAAATGAATTTTTTATATATTTTTTCATATTAATATCAAAAATAATTTTTAAAAAATAAAACTATTTTATTTTAATATATTTTTAAATAAAAAACATTTTTAACCACATCCACTGCCTCATACCCAACCCTCTTCGTATGGCACGGCACCGCAGGTACAACATGGAAATGCTATCAAGTAATGCAATGATCGACTCTCAGTACAACAATAAAAGGCCCTATTGAATACAACTCCATGAATGCAAGGCCAACTCTGTTGGTTGGCTTTCCAAATTTGAACCTTGCCAATCTTTCACATTAGTCAAATTGGAAGGCGTTCAACCATGAAAGAATTTGTCAAATCCCCCTTGCATCTCACCATATAGGTGGGGACTAACCGAGAATAGTTGCATGATTTGCCCACACCTCTTCATCATTGAAGATTTCACAATTATATGCAATATGGTTTTCCTCCATACACCATTTTATTACATCTCACAACAACACATAGCTGCATCACACTCCAGCAACAGCCATAATCTTAAAACCAATATATAGCAACAAATATCAACACTATTTTGATGTTACTTGAATCACATGAAAAGAATCAACCACGCAACTGTTACAAGATTAATATTCTTACTAAAAAATGCGATGATATGTATCGTAAAACTTGATGTAAAGTAAATGGAATTAAAAAATGTAGTGAAATATTTGGTAAGACTCCAGCAATATCCCTAATTAGCCAGATGAGTTATTGCAGTAAAATTTCGTCCATTTGGGAAAAATGGAATTGAAAAATACAGTCGAATCATGTCGAAGCATAGCCAAAGTATACCCAGGCTTATTCTAAACCATGTAATTCATTAAAACAGAGGGCTATGCTATAGATATCCCTAAATTAAGAACCTTGCAATTTCCAAGACATGTCAATAAGCAGACAACGAACTCAATTTATGTAAGATTGAGAAACATACTATAGATGGAAGTTCCAAAAACAGCAGATATTATTATAAAGCAACTCTGAGATTCTAATAAATACAAATGGAAAGAAAACATCAACGCTAGATCGTTATCCTGACCTGGTTTCTAACTAGAGCATGTTTTCTACAACAATTGACTCCCTTCATCTTTTGATAGTAGATCAACATCATTTGATTACAGAGTAATTAACTCTTTTTACAAATCATATCAAATAAGTTTTGCCTTTGCAGATTTAGTGAGCATAAGCCTAAATAGGGATGAAGGTAATAGCACTCCGCCATGTGTTAATGGCACTCCAATTTCAGCCAAAGAAAGATGTGGCTGGACAGACAAGTGGAGTGTCATTTGCACTTGATGCAATGCTATTAGTCACGCTCCTAAATTAGCAGAGACAAATTTGCAAGTTATTGAATGAGATAGGACAAACCTTCCAAAGCAATAAATGTCATTATTCAAAATGCTTCAAAAAGAAACTTCAACATGTCACCAGAAAAATATATGACACAAGAAGAATTCAACATTTTCAAATTGTTTATACCAATTTTCAGTTCCTTTCAATTCATACACAAAGAACCCAAATGGATAAAGAATCCCCTTGCACCTGGAAGTCTTTTCGTATGCAAAACATTTACACCACAAAAGTGCAACAGCAACCAGTGTGCAAGCAATAAGCAATTATGAAAATGCCATGAACAATGCATATAACACTAGATAGCATTAGAGCTTTCATATGTATCCCATTACATATAGACTTCCATGCCAATAAACTTGGAGGAACGACACAGGGGACAAAAACTAAGCTTACTTTCACAATCCTTACAGAGGCAGAGATGCTTACAAGGTAACAAAAGCATGCAAACTTCATTGACTCTGCAAGCCTTACAAGTCATCAGCTCCTTCATGTCATTATTGTCATTGGAAAGCAGGTGAAAATCAATGGCATGGCCATTGCAGCATGAAGCTGTATCATCCACCTCACTGTCACCACAACCTTCTTTACTATCTCTACTTTGAGCATAGACTTGCTGGATGTTAAACTTGAGGGCATTTATCATGTTTTCATTGTATCTGGCCCGTTCCTGCCATGCACCTGCTTCCATAGACAACTGTTCCATTTTCTCTTCAAGTTCAATGTTCTTCTTATTAATGCTCTCCACCTCTGCTTCTTTCTGACGAAGTTTTTGAAGAACCTTCTCTTCCACAAGTGAGATAGTTTGAAGTTGGTCAGCTTGGACCTTCTCTAGGATGGTTTGCCGCAGTCGATCACCCTATTAGACATACAAGCAAGTTAAAGATATTTTCTAAGCACCGCACACTATGATAACGTGATAGGCAAAAAATAAAATAAGAAAAAAAAGACATTTAAGTAATGCAAGAAAAGTTCTCATTAAGTCGAGCAGGTAAAACCAGTTTGCTGTACCCCATCTTCTCCTCCACAACCATCAATTCAATCAAAAGCAAAGAAAAGAACACTTCAAACAAAAGCAAAGTCTATCAAATCTTCACAGCACGAAGGACATGAACTGCCAAAGGAAAAAATTAAAGAATGACGCCCTCCAGAATACCTCAACCAACATTTTTCACACTAACTCCCACAACAAATGGAATTCCAGAACTCTACTTAGAAAGTTGAATGCAGTCATTGGGTTCCAATGATTTTGAATGTTTTACATGGTGCCACCTAAGAGAATTACTGAACATAAAGATCCCCAGATAAAAGACAACCACACCACCATGCATGTAGAATTAACAATTTCCATCTTTGTTGTTGAATCTATTGATTTAATGTAGTCCAACATTAGTTTTAAACCTACAAAAATAATTCATAAAGCAAATGCTTACATCTAATTGAATAAATATATTAAAGTAGATACCAATAAATAGTGAAGTAATACTAACAAGAAGCATAATCACCGGAGAGAGAGAAACAGAGAACCAACTCTTCCCAATTATCTTTATATTTCATTATTCTAGATTTTGAAAAAACTGTGCTTTTGAAGTTAAAATGATAAACAGGCAGACTTCAAATTCCTAGGTGCAGTGTGGAATTCATGCATCATGAAGTATCACTTTGCAAGCCTAACTGTGACAAGAGGCAAACATGCGAAAAATATTGCATAACAATATAGAAACAAATCCATGATCCAATACACAAACTGCTTAATTCTGAATCATGGGATGTGAAGTAATCAAGTACTCACTTAAACTAACAGGTCATAGATGACACACATCAGTATAAGAAACATATTGAATGAAGCTGCAGCAACCAGTATTTGCAAAAGTGCAATGAAATAGCAAAAAAATGTAACAGAGTGAAAGAGAAGCAAATAAACCTACAAAAATAGCAACAGGTAAGCTCATTTTGCATTGAAATAAAGCTGTTATCTTCAAACAAATCCCGACCTGAATTTTGAGGAATTTATCAACCTCCACATCCTGTCGCTGCAATTCACTATCAATATCATCACCAATAAGAGATAACAAAGCCGAGTCACCAGAAGATGAAACACGGGTATTGTCAAGAGACAACCCTAACCCAGTTGAGACTGATCGTGCTTGCAAGAAATCAACAGAGGAAATCTGGGAATTATTCTCCAAAAAGTCTTGCTCCTTCAATCTCTTTCTCTTGGGTTCTAGCCCATAATTCCATTGCAATTCAAGTCCCCCGTCACTGCCTTCATTCCCAGGACCCGGAGCAAACCCCACCACATGAACTAGAACAACAACCACAAAACACCCAAGATTTTATGACTTGATTTAAGACCATGCTAGCTAATTACATAAAACTTGGTAGCCATATTGTAAATAATCAAGCTTGATTTATCCTAAAATTGATAGAAAATTAGTAGCTGATATTTGTTGATTAATTAACATAAGCAAATAAATTAAAAAATCCACCGTCTAGTTCGCAATGACTTCTTAGCTAGAAAAATAAATCAAGCAGTAAAAAGAGAAGTCGGGAAAATTACAAGGAGGGACATAGGGAGGATGCTGAGACTGATCTTGCAAATTAGAGGGATTAAAATAGGCCACGGCCGGAGAAATCGGGCCGTCTATTGCATATAAATTCCTGGATTGCATAAAAATTGATATAAAAAAAAAACGTTAGCTTTAGAAGAAATTAATGTAAAATTTGTCCTTTTTAACCTAATTTACCTCAAATTCTTAGATTGTTGTTGTTGCTGTTGAGGTTGGTAGTGCTGTTGAAACTGGTGTTGGGGATGAGCCATGATGAGAAGGGAAACTCTAGAGAGAGGGGGGGGGGATGGGCTCTCTGTCCATAAAGGAAATGGCGAGGTGGCCGATGGCGGTGATTCTTTGTATTTTCCAGAAGGGCCTGAAATTATTGTGAGTTTGTGTTTTGGCCTCGATAGTTTAGCTAATTAATAATTTGGCTGGTTCTTGGTTCACCGTTTGACTCTACTGATTGGGTTAGGTCCGGTCTAGTGTATTAGCTTCCTGTCCATGTTTGATGCTAAACTACGTCGTTTATATGATTTCTACGTGATTAGTATTTGATAATAATTTAAGTGGTTGTTTTAGTGGTTAAGAAAGTTTGTTTTATTTAAGTTTTTAAATTTAAATTTCAGAGATAATATTTAAAAAAAAAAAAAGGGGTTTGTTCCCCACCTTTTGTACTTAAGTCAAAGATTAATAGATTTATGAGTCTGGGAGAGAACATTAGACATAAAAACCCCAGAAATTGTTATATATAAAACTACATCATTGGAAACCCGCCCAATAATTATTTCAACGTTCCCTTATTTAAAGATACGTTAGGGGCAAACTCAATAAATTGAAAGGACTAGTTTGTTTTCCGGAAATTGGTTTTTAGAAAATTATTTTTTGAATTTTTTTGTGTTTATTTGTTATTAAAAAAGATGATTAACGGAAAATACTTTTCGATCAACAAAAAATACTTTCTGGTCAACGAAAAATACTTTTCAGTTAATTTTAGTCAATAAAAAATTTGGTTTGGTTTTCAGGAAAGTATTTTCCCTTTAGCTGTGTTTGTTTTTCGGAAAGTGGTTTCCAGGAAATCACTTTCCAAACTTTCTTGTGTTTGTTTGCCATTAGAAAAGTTGGTCAATGGAAAACACTTTCCAGTAAAAGGAAAATTTGACTTGGTTTTCAGAAAAGTGTTTTCCTAAAAAATTTGAGGGAAAACACTTTCCGAAAGTTGTGAAAAATTTAGAAATGTCATTATTTGCTGATTATATCAAATTTGATCCTCAAACTTTTGATCACTATATATATTTTGTTTTTAATATTTATTTTCAATTTCATCTCTTAAAATTTATTTTTATATTAACTTTGATCCTTATTTTTATAATTGTTATTTGCTTTTTTCTTATCATTTTTTTATTGAATTTTTTTATCTATCAGATTTGGTCCTCATTCTTTTGATTATTCCTTATTTTATTTGAAATAATTTATAAAATATTGATTATTATTATTTTAATTTCTTCATCTTTTATTTTGTTTTTAATTTTTTAGATTTGATCTTTATTATTTTTATTATTATTTATTTTATTTGAGATAATTTATGAAATTATATTTTTTTTTTCAATTTCATTCTCATTCAACTTTTTAACTTGTAAGATTTGTTTCTTATTATTTTAATAAACTTGAGAAAAATAAAATGTTAATAAGTTAATTTTCAGCTCATTTTTCATGACATAATCAAACACTGGAAAGTGTTTTCCAGCTTATTTTTCATTACACTACCAAACATCGGAAAATACTTTCTCAGAATTCACTTTCCCCGGAATTCACTTTCCAAAAGAAAACTACTTTCCAGCAAACAAACGGGGTCTAAGCTTCATTTAAATTAATAATTATTAATGTAAATAAAAAATATTATTAACAATAATTAAAAAAAAATTGAGAGATGAATGTAAATCATGATATTTAATCAAATAAAATAAGACATTTACCCGATTATATTTATTAAACTTTTTTATTTCAATAATAAAAAATAAATTCACCCCCTAAAAACCCTAAAAACATGTGATTTAAAAGAAAAATATAAATAACTCAATAAACTTACCCCTAAAAAAAAAAAAGCAAGGCCAAACACATCGGTTATATTATTTTTAAATGAATAAAAGCATTATAGATAAATTAGAATAATATCTTTAAATATCAAACAAAAACATAACAACTAAAAAAATATTTATATTCAAAAGACATGCAAAACTTGTGATTTAAGTCATATGACCAGAATAAACCCATAGGAAAAACTTGAAGATAATCATAAAATTAATACTAAAAAAAACTAATGCATAATAATAAGATTGTACAGAGTACAATCTCTAATAAATTAAATATTGGAAGATGAAATAAAAAAAATTATATAAAAAGATCTAAACAAATGAGGGTGAAAACAAAACATTAATTAGAGGGATAAAAATTTTCAATTGGAGGGTTCAATGGAATTGAAAATTAGGTTTAATTAAAGGGAAAACAAATCAAAAGAACAAAATAAAGAAATAAAAAATTTAATTAAATGATGAAATTGAAATATATATATATATATAAAAACTTCAACAAAAGTGTTAGGGAAAAAAACCCAAGGATTGAAATAAAAAATAAAACATATGAGAAATTATAATTAAAGAACTAAATTGAAAAAAAAAAGTTCCATAAAAGGAATAAGAAAAAAGAAGAAATTAAAAGAATAAGGACTAATATTTTAAAAATATGAAAAATTATAATTGAAGGATTGGATTGAAAAGAAAAATACTTCTATAAATAAAAAATAAACAAAATAAAAAGAAATTAAGAGAATGAGAACTAAATTTGATAAAAAAACAAACAAAAAGGATAATGTTGTGTATTACATGTCAGGAGAGAAAAAAATCAAATGACCACCAGTAACAATCCAACCAACGTAAGTTGTCATGCACCATTCCACATGGAAGAAGGCACATTGGTGCATCCAGGGAAACAACGGAAAGCCACTTTTGACCATCGGGTGACGTCACATGGGCCACTTGATGACGCGGATGCTACCCACTCATTGACATGTGTTGAACAAATATCAACAATGTTTTCTTACTAAAATATTATTTAGAAATGTACTGAACAGAGTGTTGTTATTAAAATCTTAAGAAATTTATTGAAAAAAAATCATTTTATATCAAATAAGAAATAATAAAGTTTTAAAAATAAATAATCCATACTTAATAAAAATATTTTCAACAATTAAGTATTTTACATGATTTTACTCCAAATATTATTTCAATATATGCTTTTAGTATTTGTACTAGGAGATAATTAGTTTGAATTTTTTATGTATAATTTAATATTTGTTTTGCATGGACACTAGTTTTATGTTATGGTTTCAATATAATCTAGTTTATTGTGACAATTAGACAACAGTTTTGTACTAATCGCTTAGTATATAAAATTTTGTTCATGTTGAAAAAGGCAACCAGATAAGCATCTTGTTAGCAACTAACAAGTGACAAGGAGATTACATTCTCACCAGGCACAGGCAGGAAGATTTTATATAATTAAGCTGCTCCTTTGTCTTATTTTTCAAATATTTTCTGATGCCAAACAGTACATTCAAAATTTTATCCCGATGATGGTGGTTCTGGGTCTATCCCGTGAACGTGAAGACAAAGAAGTTCAAAAAAAAAAAAAAAAAAAAGGAAAAAAGACAGTGAATGTGAAGAGTACACGAAGAACATGTTACCCGTGAATCCCGCTTGCACAGAGAATACTGATCTATAGTTGTCTGTATTGGATGAATCAGAATGAAACAAAAACAAATCCAGAATCAATATGTTTAAAGAAATGGCATGTTTCAGCACCGCACAGGAAGCAGCGTTAATTAAAGGGTTGTGAATCCCTTTCATGTATCAAAAAAGAATTCCCATTTCCATGTGACTCCGTGTTTCCCGATCATAAATGTCAATCCTGATATGAAATCTTAATCGGATGAGGATCTGGATTGTTCGGCTATCTCAAAACGATGCTGTATTGACAAAAATCTAAAGAAAACCTCTTTGAATTAAACCTTTTAATCTAGTTAATTAGATTGGATGTTGATTTGTTAAGTTATATTGTAAGATTAATGGGGTTGATTTTTAAAATGATTCAAAACAAACCCGATCCAAAATAATAATTTCACTTCATTCCATCTTTGAAGTTTCCACATTAATAAATCAGGTTATTAATTTATGGAGGTTATACTAGATGTCACGAACCCCAATCCACATTAATAATTTCAACGCTCTCCTATATATTTCGGTCCCACAATCTCCACTCTCCAGTCATTTCTGCTAGTACAATAGGAAGTCCTGCAACCATGAGGGTTTCAGCTCTGAGTTTGATTGTTGCCTCCTTAACTTTTCTCATTGTTGTTAAAGCTCAGGTTGATTTGAAGGATTTCATCCAACTGACGAGCGAAGACGTTGAATGGCCATCAGCGTTGTCTGTCTACGATGAGTTAAGTGACAATGAAGACGGAGAGTATGGCGTCGGGTCCCATGGGAGGTCTCTGCATGGGAGAGCAAAGCACTATTACGTATCTTATGGTGCTCTCTCTGCAAACAGGGTGCCTTGCCCAGCTCGCTCAGGGAGGTCTTACTATACCCATAACTGTTTCCGGTCAAGAGGACAGGCTAACCCTTACACCAGAGGTTGCTCTTGTATCACTCACTGCAGGAGATAAGAGCTTGCTTGATTTTGCTTTCTCTTTCGTACATTTTTCCCATATGTGTAGTGAAATTATTTGGTTTGTCCATCCCAGAAAGGAAAGCGTTTTCATGGCTGCTTTCGCTGGGCTTGTGTTGAGACAGCACATATTTTATTGAATTTGTGCGTCTTACCTCAGCGAAAAAACTTATGGTTGCAGCGAATAATTAGTGAAATCTTATATAAAATCACTAGTTTCAATGCAATTCTTCTTATCACAGCACAGTTATTTCACCTGCTTGCACTAAATTTCCCTCGTTCTATTTATCCAAAAACAAGGTCTTGATTTATTGTTTTTGTTTCTTGAGTTGAGTCTGAAAGTATATACACGATGCAAGAGAATGTCTATAATGGATGTCCTATCTTTTTGGCGTCGTTTTATGCAAGGAATGGAGTGATTCGACACCGCTTTTGTTTCATTTTGATCCCCTAATCTGATAATGTTAACTTCAGTATTTCTAAATAAAGAGCCAAGTGTTCAAACAAGTCCCTACATTGTTGCTTTTTGGAAAAAAAAGGGAGATGGTTAAAAGAAACAGAGGAGGAGAAAGAAAATCATAGGAGCTCTGTTTTCAGTCTATAATGGATGCTTTTCACCCTCACCATTTCTAGGATGGCAACTAGCAAGCCATCACCATTGAGTATTTGAGTGAGCACAGTTGGACCATTCGCAATCCATGAAAAGTCTTCCAAGATAAAAAGATACCTTCCATCCTTCCTGATCTAAAACTATAATGCCATTGTTTTTTGTTCCTTTTCAAATTCATCGGCATTAATTAGAATGTGGAAAACGAGTAGGTGCATGGCTCACCTCCATTAAAGTCTAATGCGAGATTTTTCGATGCCAAAGATCATGCAACGATTAAAAAATGAGGTGAAAAAATCAAAGTTGTTGTAAATGTAGTTGAAGATGACGAGATTGATTGTTATTGATTCTCCTCGCTAATTGTCGACGCCAAATTTATTATTATTTATCGACCATGTCCTCGCTGGTTAGCATGTGCACAGATTCAGGGGGCTTCACCTCTTGATTTGTCCGACACTGGAGAAGACAAGGAATCGATGCGGCGCTTTAGATGCCTTGATTAATATCCAAGCTATCATTTTCATGTTATTGTCTCAATAATTGGAAGATTATGATTTGGTTGTTAAAGAATTTTGTTATGTATTTTTTAATTTTTTGCATTTTTTAATTCAAATTCTAGGATTAATATCTGAAAATATATTTTTTTTTTCTAAATATACGAGATTAATGTGAAAGATGTCTTCTTTGGTGGCTCTAAAATCTACAATCACTTAAGGGATAAATCGATGATTTGTAAAGGGAATTCTACAGAGTAGGTAGATTGCTTAAAATTTATTTGGTTACAGTATTGAAATAGAAAAAACAAATATAATAAAGATAAAAATGTGTTTGGTTAAAAAAACAAAAAACAAAAAACAAAAATAATTATATATTTTTTAATGAATTTTTATATTTTTAAAATAATAAATTAAAAATACAGAACGGATATGTATTACCCCTGTCATTATTATTTCTGTCTCTTTTATGTTAAAATAATAATCAAATATTATCTCTATCTTTTTCTTTTTTTTAATACTGTAACCAAATGTTACCCAATGATCATCAAATGACATTTTTTAGAGGCTGTGGGAAAAAGAAAGGTGAATTTTGTCATATTTTGCCGTGGAATTGGTGCCCAATCCCTCAAATTTTAACAATGGATTTGTTCTCCAAGGAGACGAGGTCTAACACCACCTTTACCAATTATCGAACCCCAATTACACTGAAATGAAAGAAATTTAAAGCAGGTAAAGGCTACAGCTATCAAATTTAACAGGCCACTTGATGAATTCTAAAAGACCAAAAGAAAATAACTTGTGAGCAAGATTACATCGTGGGGTAAAGCTTTATCAAAGAACTAAATTACACGAACGGTAGCGCCAAGACATGAACTAGCACTCATGTTTACATAAAATTCTAGCTATATATATATAATACGTGTAGGGAAAATAAACAAATAGAGAGTCACCACTCACAACTCACAAGGCACCGCCGTATGCAAGGTGTTATTTTCCCTCTATGGGCAGCTGGGCAAACCAAAAAGGTCCAATACCGTGTGTGACTCGCCTTGCCCTGTTTGCCTGCTGAGCTGTTTTCCATTTCCACATTGACTTTCTAGGTTCTCCTCCCCGAAACAAAATAATGAATTAAAAGAAAAAATGTGAAATTCCTCTTCATGTGATGACAGATGATCAACCATATGTGCAAGCCTTCTGGAGCGAGATTGGGACGTTGAGCTTCTTTGGATCAAAAGTGAAATCACACTCGATTCTCTTGTTGAATTTTGGCTTAACCAATTTTCCCAAAACGTATGCTTTTGATCTAACAACGAAGTTCACTTTTAGAGGCACTGGTAATGTAGTTGTCCCTGTTGAACTGCTAAACGCAGCCCCACTCCCGTATAATGGTATTTTATCGCTGATAAGAGATATTGCTACCGACCTCTGGCTCTTCCTTGACTGGTAAAACTTCTTGATCTGCAATACCCAAATCACCAAATTAGAGAACTTTCAGAAATATCTTCATTTCTTTTGAACTAATATAGGAAAAGCAAGATTTCAGTTGGCTTACACTTCCTGATGCTAAAGTGATTTCAGAGTAGGATAGATCCAGAGGTGTTGAGGTCACATGGACTCCGAAAAAGGTTCCTTTGTTGCGATAGGTCATTCTCACTGTGGAGTTCACAGAGATCATATCAGTTGCCACTCCTGTTGAATCAGAACCAGCTTGGATTCTAAATTGCTCAAATGTAACACTCTGCAAGAGAATAAACCAATTAAAGCCAACCAATTTCCTCAATTGTAATAACTTTCGTGAGGAGAAATTAAAATATAATATACCTTCATTGTGATCTCGGGTTTCTGATGCTTGCTTGCCCCCCAGAGAATCAAAGAAAAAAACGAGAACAGGATTAAGAAACCAAGAACAAAAGCTAGGAAATAGCATTTACGAGGGAGACCCTTTCGACGCTCTTCATCATCAAGAAGTCCTTCTTCTTCGATAGCATCACACTCCTTCCACTGCTTTTGTCCCTTTCGACCCCCTGTAGACGCATCATTTGGTGAGATCTTGCGCGATCCGGGTTTCAACGACCCAGAAAACCGGCTTGAAGAGGATTCACGCGAGTGGCGGCCAACAGAGGAGTGAGAATGAGGTGGGGATCCCACGGGGCTGAGTACAGGGGTGGAATGAAAAGACGTCGTAGTTTTCTCTCCATCGTGAGAGTCACGTGACGGGCTCTGTACGTAGTAAACTGGCCGGCGTGGAGATCTTGTGGGAGATGATGGTGCTAGACTAGTGACCTCTGAGTCTGTCTTGGCGTGCATTTTTTTTGTGGTGTGTCCTCAAAGAATGCAAACACGATCTTAGGTCTTAATCAGATTTTGCTTTGATTGAGCACTGAGTCATATAAAATTGGAGAATTTGGTGTTTTTATTCTCCGTGGGCTTGCTGGAAATGATGGTGACCGTGTGGAAATTGTGAGAAGCTGGGTATGTCAACTCGTGGGCAATTAAGGCGTGGAATGTTTATAGCACTAAGACAGAGCAAGTGTTTCGTGTCAATCTGTCAGGATTAAGATGTAATATTTTGTTAGGGCTGGGTAGAGGAAGAGGCGAGGAGCTAATTACGTGACAGTCAATTCACAGGTGGCACCGCACATCGTATTTGTTATTCAGTGTGAATGTTTGGTAAAGTAGTAAATATTATTTATTTTTAAAAAATTTGAAAAAAATTTTATTTAAAAAAAATTATTTTGACAACAATATATTAAAATAATTTTAAAATATAAAAAAATTACTTGAAGTAAAAAAAAAAAAAAAAAAACAAAACTGTGACTAAATTATTGTGCCAGATAATCTTTTGGTGTTGTCATTTCTATATATAGTTGTAAAATATAATTATCTAGATTGATAAGAAGAACTTACCTAATCATATCAAATTAATCTATGTTTTATTAAGTCAACTTACTTGAATTCAAAAGAATATTATTGTTATAATGAATTTAAAATATTAATATCTTATCTAATTTGATTAGAAATTTAATCAAGTTTAAATTCTA
The DNA here is from genome assembly GCA_033617975.1 of Populus alba x Populus glandulosa. Lineage (NCBI taxonomy): Eukaryota > Viridiplantae > Streptophyta > Magnoliopsida > Malpighiales > Salicaceae > Populus > Populus alba x Populus glandulosa. Next base: position 1,489,319 of record CM066156.1, on the reverse strand, counting down.
ACTCCTAAAAAAATTTAATCAATTTTTTAGGTGTAAAGTTTAATATTATAATGTAAAGTCTACAATGGAGAGTTGAAAAAATTAAAATAATATTTTAGAAAAAAAAATCACACTAGATTTCATTTAAATTTTGAACAGAGTGATTAATTCGCTAAATGATTTATCCGCTTAAACACTTTTGACTGGACATGACAGATCAATTTCTACCTAAATTGATATAAAATCCAGAACATGTTTAATGACATTGTTCGTGACTTTGGGCTTTGAATGGACACGTGAACCCACGTGGAAGGATGCCGCCTCACGTTATTTGAACTGGCATCCCCATGACTATTCCGTTTCATAGCTTTACTTTTTAAAAAATGCTTTCTTTTTAAATTAAGGAAACATATTTATTAAATACTTTTTTAAAAAAGTATAAAATACATGCCTTCCATACACGAATCTTATTTTTATAGCGTAGAATTTGAAAAAAAATAACTATTTCAATGTCTTTGATTTTTTTCAAAAAAAATTGAAGATTTGAAAAAATAATTTCCATTCCCACTTAATAAACATGTTTTTTTTTAAAAAAAATTTATATATCATAGATTTTTTTTTAAAAAAATGAGAAATCTTTTACAAATAATCACAACCCGGTTATGCAGTATATAATTTATCCATGATTACTATCTCAATCTCCGAGAAGTAGAGAAAATTAGAATTTTTTTTCCTTAAATAACATGGTTAATAAAAGTATTTTAGAAATTAAAAAAGAAAAGAAAAGGAAAACTATCCATTTCCAATGTCAGCAACACTTTCCAACCATGATAGGCGGTGCAGTCAAACGAGCCCATTGGGCAAAACGTGGAATTCCAAGAAAAGGATAAGGGCACTTTAGTCACTACAGGTCTCGTGATTGCAGATCCAGGGCGTGTGGACTCACTCCTGTTTCCTCTGGTCGGTCCGTTCTCTTTTCTCTATAGTTTATTTTTGTTGAAGAAATTCATTAACTAATGTTAATTTAATTTAATATTGATTGCAATTAGAGGTGGAGGAAACATGGCTGAGACAACACAGAATTTTATCAACCGGGCTCAGATCTTCCAGCCCATGAATACGCGACACAGCAGCCCATTCAGGCCTCGATTGAAGAGCTGCCTTTATTGGTGGGCTCTCTTAGCTCCTAGGAAAGGACTGTACTAAAATAACAATGACCTATATACCATCTGTACAATTCAAATACGGAATCGAAACCGGAAATTATTAAATATTTTTTTTAATCTTGAATTAACTAATTCATTGGATCAATAAGGGATTGTCTGATTTTTTTATTTAAATTGATGCAATCATTTAAATTCTAAGCATAATTAATTAGAATTGAATTATTTAAGAAATGAAGCTGAAAATTGGTGGAAGAAATGGCTGCAAAATCTCATCTTCTTAACTGACAAATTGATGATCAAAATTTGTGGTTTTCTTAGCTTTATATCTGTTCCATTCAGCAATGGGCAGATGCTTGCAGCTAGCTTTCTCCATTTCTCAGCCAGAACATGTGAGAGTATGGGCTGGAATTATAAAGTAGAAAGAAAATCAAGGAAATCCAGCATCCAAAATGGGTGGACCTGAAAACGTGGAGAAATTCTGCATCTTGGACTGCTGTTCTCTGTCATCCTGTCACAAATTCAACTACAGCCCATCCAAATTTTAGAGATTCTGTATATTGAGCACATTGTCTCTCATACAGCATCTTTACTGCGTTGGATGATGATTTTATACTTATGAAAATCATAGTTATAAAACTCCACTGGTGATTTAATAATCTGAAATCTAAATCAAACAAGTTTTCTGTCAAATAAGATTTTTATAATCAAAATAATAGTGTTATATTTAAAAAAAAAACTAAAACAAAGTTGGTTTTGGTTAAAATTGTTTTTGAATCGGCTCCTCAATTTGCAAGTTGTCTGGGCTGGGTTAGATTGTGGAACTATTCTTATAAAAGTGTGTTATGAAAAATAACTTAAAATGAGGGATGAGATGTTACTGTTTGTTTGTTCATTTTATTTTTTTTTTATTTTTAATTTAATTTAATTTTTTGTTTTAAATTAATATATTTTTTAGTGTTTTTAAATTATTTTTATGTGTTGATGTTAAAAATATTTTTTAAAAATAAAAAAAATATTTTAGTATATTTCCGAGTAAAAAATACTTTAAAAAATAACCACAATCATATTTATTTGAATGATATTATTCAAATTGAAGGTAAATAATTGAATATAGATAGATTGTTTTACCTTATTGATTTTTCTTGATAAATTTTGGGTGTCTATATCGATTTGGTTTACCGCAATCCTTCATGACTGTTGTTATAATTTGGTGGTATTTTTTCTTTGATAGTTATGAAAAATAATATTTTCAATAATTTTGTAAACAGTATCTTAGAAACAAATGGTTAAATGAAATCAATGTTAGGAATTTCGTGTACTAATGTTTATCTGTTGGTTTTCACTACCACGTGCCTTTAATTTTATTTTATTTTAATGATCTTTGAATTATTTTATAACATATAGAATGCTTTATTTATTATTGATATAGGAAATATACATTGTTTTGCTGTTTTAAGTTTATGACATTTTTTTTCTTTATTTCGTTATAATTCTAACTTTTTTTATATAATTTATTTGGAAGTTTAGCTACATTTATTTTTTAAAATGTTTTTCATATTAAAATAATATTTTTTTATTGTATAAAAATTATTTTTAATATCAACTCATAAAAACAAGTTAAAATACATAAAAAAAAATTAAATTATTTTGTTGGTACTGATTTGTACCGCACGTTAAGAGACCCATCTTCGTTTTTAACAAGTGGCTTAATATAATTATTTAATATCAAGATTAACTACTAACGTGACTATTTTAACGTGTCATTACTGTAGCTTTTGTCGTTAAATGTAACAGTTTTACTATTGTATATTGATTAACTTCAAATTGCAAAATAACAATACTTTTTTAAAAAATTATTGTCTGAAATTGTTTTTTAAAACTATGTCTGAAATTGTCTTAAAAAATTTCAGACAGTTTTACATAGTTTTTTAAAACTATGTCTTTAGTGGTTTTTAAAACTATGTATGAAATTGTCTTTAAAAAATTTCCCCGAAGCCAGCCCCTGATTCCGCCCCTGACTCTACCTATCTGTGAGAAAGGGAAACTGCCATATACGTCACATCAGCAGACTGACTCAGTACACTGCTTTCTAATGGCTGGAGTCACGGGCTATGGCTATACTTGTCGGCGTGGGATTAACACGGTGAGGGTGTATTTTATATTATATAGTTGTTATAGACTTATAGTATGGTCCTGTCGTGTATTGTTATAAGGTAAAGTTACTACGTTTTCTCGATGTGGTTGGAAAAGATCGTCAAAATTGTATCATGATATTACAATAGCTAGATGTATGGATAACGTTCTTAAGAAAGCAAAATGAAGTTTTGATAACGTTTTACCCTCTGTCACTCATATCTTCATTTTAATTTTTTTTTATCCCAAAACAGCTTTATTTTTTTATCGAATATAAAAACTCGCGATCTGACCTGTCTGGATTTTTTATTTAAAATTAATTATTTATATCAATTTTCTATGGCCTAAATCACATGCATTCCTAATAATTAAGATGATAAATAAAATATATGAACATTTAAATATTTCATTATAATGGGGCTAACCTCTGCACATGCAACAAATTAACAGCTCGAATTTGTCTATAAAGAAATTGTGTTACGTTTTGTCAATTATAAAAAAGCTCGATTGGCTTACTGTTTGTTTCTTCCTCGTGATGGATATGTGTGAGCAGCTATGACAGCAACCACACAAAAAAATGGCCCTTTCCACGAAAGTTCCTTCACCAATTATATATAATTTATTAAAAAACAACAGCTATATAAGTTAACTTGTAGAGTATACAAGTCAGTTAATTAATTCTTCGAAGACAATTCTGGGCTCAAACTTGTTGCCGCTATGGGACTCCTGACAACATGTTTACCCCCAGCATCAGCCCAATTGAGATAACCAAAAGTCACTGTTTTGTCCAGCAGTGCTGGACCTTCAATGGTCAGTTTGTAGCTTAGCTTCTCGTACTTTGTCTTGAACTCCAACTTGTCTGGCATGACACTGACTTTTAACCCACTCATGGGAGTCACACTTACTGTGTAAGTAGAAATTCCGTCTCCAACATTGGTCACTGTCCTCTGAAATTCTCGCACAATGGTCAGATTTGATGGGGAGTTTTTCTCATTGAAGTAGGCAATAAAAGAAGGGTAGTTGAGGTCACTGGATGGGTTGGAACAATCGGTAGAAGATGATCTAGTGATAACTTGGATCTGTTTTTCAGTGAAATTTGTGGCACAAAGCAATCTCACATAATCAGTTGAATTAACATCATAAATGAGACCCGGGTCTAGAGCTTTGTTGGGGTTAACTTGTCCAGCTCCCATGTCTAGAGGGGTAGCTGGATTTATTCTATTACCAAAACCAATATCTTTAATAGGTTCCATGGTGTTATCCGTTGTATCAGCAGTGGTAATCATGGCTGATCGAATCGCAGCTGGGCTCCAATCAGGGTGTGCCTTCCTCAGGAGTGCAGCCACTCCAGCTGCATGCGGACAGGCCATGGATGTCCCTGACAATATATTGAAATTGCTGAACATAGGCTGTGATTTATTCAAATCCACAGCAATATTTTGAGGCCATGCAGCTAAGATTTGTGAACCAGGAGCCATAATGTCAGGCTTCATGACCAATGGACAGCTCGCGGATGGCCCTCTAGAACTGTAACTAGTGAGTCTCGGAGCTGGTTCAATCCCCAGATCTGTTTTCCGAAATTCTGCGCTTGCTTGAGGACTGTTGCTGTTTTTGATGTAATCTATGATGGTTTTCCCATCCTTTAAACTCACAATCACAACTGGAAATCCATTCCCGATGAAGTCCTCAGTGTCTGTGAAATTTGTTATGAAGACACCTGCAGTAACATTTGCGCTGCTGACATTTTCAATTTGGTCACTTAAGTCGTTGCCGTCAAACGCACCTTCACAGACCACAATCTTCGGTCCAATTTTATTCAATTCGCTCATTGTGTGACAGTCATCCATGAAAACGATTGGTACGTCGCTAAATGATGAACTCCCCAAATAGAAAGATGAGCCTGTGATTGAAATTCCATTGCCAAGTGTCAAAACTGCATCAAATCCGCGGTCCATAGTGCCAGCAGCAACTGTTAACACCCAAGGTATGCCATTGTGTAGTGTCTCGTGGAAAGGCCCTTCGTTTCCAGCAGAAGTAGACACGAATATATTCTTCTCTATGGCTGCAAATGTTGCCAAGGCAATAGGGTCTTCATTCAAAGGAAGTCCATCCAAGCCCAATGACATAGATAATACATCTACACCATCGCTAATTGCTTGATCAATCGCAGCAATTAAATCGGTTGTATAAGAACCTTCATCCCACAGAGCCTTGTACATGGCTACATGTGCCCGTGGAGCCACGCCACTAGCAGCTCCTTTGGCATAGCCGAAATATGATGCACCTTCCACAAAATTTCCAGCAGCTGTGGTAGATGTGTGGGTCCCATGGCCTTCCGTGTCGCGTGTCGAATTCATAGATATGGTGATGTTGGGATACTTTGCGAGCAGGCCTTTGTTGAAAAATCGAGCTCCAATGAGCTTTTTGTTGCACATTAAGGAGTTGAATTGAGTGCCACTCTCACATTCTCCTTTCCATGTATTTGGAATTTCAGGCATTCCATGGTCACTGTAACTCTCGCTTTCTGGCCAGGCACCTGTGTCCACCAACCCAATAATGATACCGTCACCATAATTCGACGCCTTCCATGCTGGGGACTGAGGTGTAAGGCCAAGATATTTGGGTGAATGAGTTGTGTCATGTTTAACAGGTAAGTCTTTAATGGAGGAAATGTAGCCTGGAGACTTTTTTAAAGCCTCGAGCTCAGAAGGAGTGAGACTAGCACTAAAACCGTTGACAACATGAGTATAACTATAAAGAAGTTTAGAAGAGGCAGTCAAAGTGGCTTCACCGGCCCTGGCGGTGCTACTATCAGCGACCTCAGATACAGAAGCAAGAGTGGCCAAGTACCAATGATGCTGGCCGGAAAAGGATTTGGGCATCACGGATAAATCCATGTGAACAATATAATTGTCGGTTTGTGATAATGTTTCAGTGAAGTATAGGATAGTGATAAAGCAAATCCACAACTTATACAAGAGAACATTGCGATGAGAAGCCATGTGCAATGTTTAATGGGAGGAGATAGTCTTTGGAGAATTCTGTGGTGAAGTTGTCTAGGCTTGTTCTTTTATAGCGAATTCAGAAGAAGGATGTGAGCATGATATCCTCCACGTATATATAATTTTTTTTTTTTTATAATGTCGTTGATATCTATCCATTACAATCCAAATGGGTTTGTTCACATGCTGTTTTGGATATAAATTAAAATTATTAAAGTTAAATTAATAGCATTTTATCTATACTTTACCTAATCAGCTAAATCAATTAAATGTAACTAAATCAACCTTCAAACAAATTAGAAATTAAAACTATGACAAACCAAACCAAGTTAATCGAGTTACCGAGTTGAAATCCAGCCTAACTAGGTTTAATTAATCTTGCCCATATGATATGTACAAGCGAAACCAACTCTATAATAATTGGAGCTCATTATGAATAATGTGGTTGATCATGAGTCGATTGATACTCTTCTTCAATTGCCAAGCTGTATTCAAGCAAGAGCCACACGTTAGATACATCTTACTCTTCCAGTTATAAAACTTAATTATTATTTTTTGCTCTTATTGAGTACTGCTGTATCATCATATAATGTATTTTTTAATCCAACATAGTGGGGTTTACATTAAAAAAGTTTTTAATTTAAGAATGTTCAACAAGAATCACATAATTAAAATATAGATTTTAAAACACAAAGCAACATGTTATAATCAAATTCAAAGAATGTACTCAAAAGTAATTAATACAATCTCCATTTGACAAGGTAAATCGAGAAACATTTATTAGAACCCAGCTAGACTGGTCGGATTAACTTGGAAATTGATGAACTGAGCATCAGACCAGTTTAAGGTACGGTTCGTTCTGATAACATTGGATGGAAGTATCATACAAGACCTTACAGTGTGTGGGCCAAGACAGCAACTGCAACTTGCTAATGGTAGTCACCGCGTGCAAGAAAAGTCTTGGCACCACCAAAAATCCACCATCATCAAGGAATCTTGAGGAACTAATGTTACCTCTTCTGTGAAGCATGGAGAATTTTCATCAATTTAATGGCGGGCTTGCTTCTTTCACTGCCTCCACTCGCTTTTCTAAATGACTAAGTGACTTGTTTTCTTGGAACTTGACGAAGACTCGCATATAATTGGTGGTGTTAGAGCCCACCATGTTCCCAGCTAGAGAACAAAAAATGTCACACCCCAAATAAAACGTCTTAGAGGAAGGTGCTGGTTACTTTCAAAGGTCACAATCATCGTATTTCAGGATAATATCATCGTAATTCGGTAGCCACAAGTTGAAGTTAAATCTGAATTTGCACACATCAATCCTCGATCTATATAGCCGTGAATGTTTACGAACGAAAATTATTAGTTAATAATTAATGTTATATCATCTTTCGGTCATTAATGAAGTCCGCTAATTCTTGAAGCTACAAGATTAGAGAAGATAATATATTTTTCTTCTTTCTGAATTCTCACCTTCTCTGTAATTCGATTTATATTGAGAATATACTTCGATGAAAACATATATACAAGGCTAGCTAGATATACAATTTCTTTACATCTCTCTCTACATCATGATTCTGATCACCAATACAATGGAAACAAAGTCAAACACGATGAAACGTTAATATTTAAATATTTTAGAATGAGTGGGTTTTTTTAATCCCTATATGTGATGGTAGTATTTTTGGCTCTCTTTTTTTTCCAGATATTTTTGACTAGTTTTCAGACGAATAGAACCCACAGGCTTAAAAACAAAATAACCCTCTTTTTTTTTTTTTTTGAAAAATACGTATATTATTTAAACGTCACGAGATTAGTATAAAAGCTATACAATATTTTAATATAGCAAAAGGCCATAAATAAGATAAAATGCAGCCTAACTAAGCAAAGAAAACCAGAGAATATCTATTTGAATGAGTTCATAGGTAAGTATTTTCCTACAAAATAAAACAGAAATAAACTCAAAAGCATAATAGTAAAAGACACAAAAGCAAGGCCACAGTCCATTGTTAATTGGTAGCGAGTCGCTTTGAACTTTGTTTTTGGGATTCAGAGTCAACAGCTGAGTTTATTTTCTACCACTTGGAAAAAAAACCCTTGGATATTTTCTACTGCTGAGTTTATTATGAAGATTGTCGTTGATAGCTTTTTTCTTTTTGAAAATTTATGATGACTAGTACATTTTTTGGCCGTGCCAAGACTTTTCTTGCACACTTTTTTAAACACACTTAACTAATCTTATTTGTTTAGAATTTGTTAAACACAATGACAAAATTATATATAAAAGGTAATTATTAATTTAAAAAATTAATATCTAAGTTTTGGCGTGTGATTAGAAAATATCAGCTACCAACAATATCTTAGCTATTCCTGAATTATTTTAAGAATAATGCTAGAGCTATTTTAAAAAAAAAAAATTCAAAATCTTTTTTATTATATGATATGTGACATTTGTTATATGAAAATATTGTCAAATCATAGAAAGTGAATCTTATCACATTTAGGGATGAAATAATAGGTATAAAATATATTAACTAATATATAAACTACTAACTATGTATTTAATTTCATATAGTAAAATAATCTTAATTAAAGAAAATTAAGCATCTATAATATTATCTTTTTTTAAAGACTTAGATCAATAGAAGATGGCAAATCTTGTTAAAAAACATATATAAGAGGATTTTAATATAAAGTTTTACGACTGATGAATTTGCAAAACAAGGTGTGATTATAAATCATGACTTTGTAGCTTGGTTTTTGATCTTCCTGTTTATTTACTCCTCATTTTAGGTCGTAATTAATGATGCTGTTTTGGTTGTTGGCTTTACCTGATAATTACATCTCTAGTATAGAAGAATTTATAGCATAATCATAAAGCTGCATAACTTTTTGTATACGGAGAGTACTGGTTCTGCAGTTTTTCTGGGCTCACAATATATATATCTGCTAACCCATTTATTTTGCAGATTCGTTTTTCTTAATTTGTTGTTCTAATGCAACTTAATTATTGCTCATCCCCCTATAATTCTGGCATGTATGATAGAAACAAACCAGCTATAATGGAATTAATTACTTTAGAAGGGTGTAGGGACATGGCATAATGCGTGCATTTTCTTTTGTTCTTATTTTCCAAAAAGAAGGGCTAACTATTTCGTGGACGTTGACATGGAGAAAATGTGGACTCTCAAATCTGCCGTCCTTTTTTCTATTTTTTTTTTATTATCGAGTAGCCTTAATTTCATCGCTGAGATAAAGAGGGGCAATCGTGAACAAGGAGGTCCTCAGTAACCAAGGATCATCCTTTGATTTCCAGAACTTGCAAAAGAGTGCGCATCTTGATTTGCTAAATCGGTTCAAATTCTAGTGATCAATCAGTGAACTGTCTCTTGGGAGGAACTTTTTCTGGGATCGACCTCTTGAGAAGATTGATGCAAGAAAAATCTGTGCACTTTTTCTTTGGTTTTCCCCCCCTAGTGATTGCCAAACACCAAATCTCTGCGACATTCATTAATTACAAAAAAATGATGATGATTATGTAATATTTATGAATTTTATTTTTCTGATGAATACATAATTATATGAAAATGTTAATACGCCAAATATCTCCTTTAAAGGCGGGCTAGTTCCAAGATTGAGGCTGGTTTAATGATGTTAATTTAACTTAAAGTCGATAAATATTGAATCAAACTCAAAATTCTTTTTAAATAATTATTTTATCTAATAAATAATAAATAGAATATAAATAATCCAAAATGAACCTTCTCAAAAAAATGTACACGAACCCTTTAGTGATGTTAATGTAGTATGTGATGGATGAATGTTTATTGTTTTTCTTTCAAGAACTGCCATTCAAAAGGATGATCAAAGAAGAGATTGTAACACATCTCTGGTTAGCTAGGCGTTGACTTCAAGCGTATAAGGATTCATTGAATTGCCAAACCTAGTATTTATGGATCTAGTGAAATGTTGAGCTGAGACGTTTATGGACATGATAACTTACTAGATTTATTTTTCCTGGACTTAACTATGTTCTAAGTTCAAAATGTGTGAATTTAGCAAGATGCTAAATTTGTTTTTTTTAAGTTCAGTCAAACACTAAACCCAGACATGTGTGGGTCTCGAGAGATACCAAATCTATTTTTGTAGGCTTAGCCAAACTTTAAATCTAAACGTGTGTGGGTTTAACAAGATGTCCGACCCATTATGTTAAATCCATCATATTTCGTAGGCCCAACCAAAACATGGGAGTCCAAAGAGTTTCTAAACCTATGACCTCTATGAGCCCAGGCGCTGGTAGGCTACGCTGAGCTTGTGCTCTTTTTAGATTTATATAGACCTAAAACTTTATAATAAAATTATATGATTGCTAATGAAATTATATAATTGTTAATAAAATAATTATATTTTAAATTAAATTGAATAAAAAAATTAATCTCACCCGACAAATTAAATGTCAAGTGCCTTCTTTTAATTTGTCGGTGAGATTTATTTTTTTATTTAGTTTAATTCAAAAACTAATTTTGAATTAGAAAGCTCATTAGGAAAGCCTATCCATTATAGACTTTATATACACTTAATTTAATACACAAGATATAAAAATCCATACTTATGAAAATTTAAATAGAAGTTTTTTTTTTCGGGATATAAATTTTTTTTCTTATTGACTTACAAACTACCAAGGAAAGAATATACAGGAGTCCAAGACTGACAAGAAGAGGGAGAAACTCATATGCACATAAATAATAAATAATTATTTTAAGACATAAAGCAACATGTTATAATCAAATTCAAAGAATGTACTCAAAAGTACTTAATACAATCTCCATTTGATAAGGTAAATCGAGAAACATTTATTAGAACCCAGCTAGAAAATTGTCAAATTGCAAATATATTAAATTTTATTTATTTATTTTCTGCTTCATATTGCATTTAGAATTTTAGGTAGTAGAAGGTTATGAAAATGGTAGAGATTTTGCCAAATTGCAACTAGGTAAGCAGCATGAAGAATAGAAAAATTGTTGAGTAGGAGCGGTTTCTTCACAAGAAAAAAAAATATAGAGTGCCTTTAGAGTTCATTCTAAGGTCTAAAATTTATTTATTTATTTATTCTGCGGGGGCCGGAGAATATTCCATGATCCTAAAAGAATTTTACCAACTAGATCAACTAGTATTTTTGTTTGTTCGTGAGAATAAATCTTAAGTGTGAACTTGAATTGATGCATTTTGTGGGAAATTAAAATATGGGATTTATTTGTTTAATATTTTGTTAAAAAGATTTATTATTTAGCAAAATTTTCTTTAAACTTTGAATTATAATATTAGCGTGGCTGGTGTCTTTGTTTTTTTTAATTTCTCGGATCCTAAATTAGTACAATTTCATTGTAGAATATATACTATTTATAAAATACAAAACACAATGTTACCAAAACTAATTGCTTGTGATGAAACATGATGCAGACATTATATATCATAATGAAATCCTTGACTTTAGCATGGCTACTCATGTTATGATCTTGTATTAATTAAATAATATTTGAATTGTAGATATTTTGTTATGGTAAAAATGACCTTTGGGCTGCTAGAATCCTTGTGAATGTTGTTAATATGGTAAAAATGACCTTTGGGCTGCTAGAATCCTTGTGAATGTTGTTATATCACGATTCCAATGGATTTAGCATCAAGAAATTATAAATAAAACATATTAAAAAAGAAATTTACCCTATGCTACCACGTTCCACTAATTTGCTGCTGTGTCTTAAAGGGCAGCAGGATGGTATATATATTATTCTTTAATATTTAATTAATCATCTACAATGTGTACAAATAAATAAAAAAATCTTAATTGTCTTGCGTGACGTAAATACCATGCAAAACAAGTTGTCATGTACACAACAGGATTCCAATTCCAATTATTATTTTTAAATTTAAATAGACCTATACATAAAATGTAAACTAATCTTAACGGAAGCAACGAGATCACAGCTGTTAGATTCAATTATTGATAAGAAAAAAAAAATCCTTAAATCGTTGGATTATTAGACTAATCTATATATTATTTGGTTAATTTGAATTAATTATTTTTATTAAAATACTTGATATTAACCTCATTGGGTTAATTATATTAAGTTTAATTGGTTCAATTGATCACTAAAAATATCACGTTAACTAGTTTTTTTTTTAATTTAATGTCTTAAATGATTTAATTAAATACTTAGCTAAATTTTCCAGATCCATATCAAGATTTAACAGCTATGAACAAGACGGCATAAAATTTTGTATTTGCTTCTTGATAACTGCCTCTAGTAATTATCGACCAGCAAATTAAAAGAGACTTGAAATTAGATATTTTTTTTAATTCTTTATTGCCTTTTAAATTGTCTGAAGTGCAGATAAATTTTTTATAGTTACTGGTATTATTTTAATTATAGAACATGAAAATATTATAAATTGGTTTAACACTAAATTAAAACTTTAAAAATGTCGCATCGATTTTTTCAATCCCAATATACTTTTTTAATTATGTATTTATTGACTTTTTTTTTTCTTTTTTTTGTATTTCTTTTTTATTTTTGTGATTATTATTATTATTATATATTTCTTGTTTTTAACTATCTTCTAGTTATCCCTTTCAATACATGAAGTTATTCCAAAAAACAGAGACGTGAAATCAACGTCGTGAAACTAACAATGATCTTCACATTCGCTGACTTCGTCTATGACATAATTAACTATAAATTCACCAAGTTACATGCAAGTATATATCATTCTTCGTTGTCAATCTACTGGTCAGACATGATCAAAGCAATGAATTCCTCAGACTTTCTTTCACTCCAGGCATTGTCTTGCCTCTTGTTATTGCTACTTGGAATAAGCAATGCGGAGTTAAAAAGTGAAGAACACCAAACATACATCGTCCACATGGACATCTCTCACAAGCCTGCCACATTCTTAACCCACGAATCATGGCACCGGTTCACGCTCCGATCTCTATCAAATCCAGCCGATGGCGAAGGAACTTTTCTCTACTCCTACAGTCATGTCATGCAGGGGTTTAGTGCTAGGCTCACGCCTTCTCAGGTGGCTGAAATCGAGAGATCCCCAGCTCACATTGGCACGTATAGAGAGTCATTTGGGAAGCTATTCACCACCCACAGCCCCGAGTTTCTAGGATTGAGACAGAACTCTGGAATATTGCCCGCTGCATCTCGTGGTGAAGGAGTGATCATAGGGATCATTGATTCAGGAATTTGGCCAGAGAGTGAAAGTTTTCATGACAGAGGCATGCCACCAGTTCCTCAGAGATGGAAGGGCAAGTGTGAGAATGGTACAGCATTTAGCCCTTCTGCCTGTAACAGGAAGCTCATTGGCGCTCGATCTTTCAGCAAAGGACTCATAGCTGCAGGAATAAACATTTCTACAAAGGATGACTATGACTCCGCGAGAGACTTCCTTGGTCACGGAACACACACATCATCCACCGCGGCTGGTAGCTATGTTCTTGGTGCAAATCACTTTGGATATGCAAGAGGCACAGCCAGAGGAGTAGCACCTGCCGCACATGTTGCCATGTACAAGGTACTCTTTGCAACAGATACTGAAGAGAGTGCAGCAACTGATGTACTAGCTGGAATGGACCAAGCTATTGCTGATGGGGTTGGCATTATGTCATTGTCTCTGGGTTTTCCGCAAACACCATACTTCAATGATGTTATTGCCATAGCTTCACTTTCAGCAATGGAGAAAAACATTTTTGTTGTATGTGCAGCTGGGAATGATGGAACCTCTAATTCCGTGCACAATGGTGCACCCTGGATCACAACAGTCGGAGCTGGCACACTTGATCGGAGTTTCACTGCTACAATGACTCTAGAAAATGGGTTGACATTTGAAGGAACATCTTACTTTCCACAGAGCATTTACATCGAAGATGTTCCATTATATTATGGCAGAAGTAACGGGTCCAAATCAATATGCAACTACGGAGCATTGAATAGAAGTGAGGTTCATCGAAAGATAGTACTCTGTGATAATAGCACCACCATAGATGTTGTAGGGCAAAAGGAGGAGCTTGAAAGGGTAGGTGCATACGCTGGAATATTCATGACAGATTTTTCACTTTTACAACCAGAAGAATACAGCATTCCCATCATAGTTCTACCAACTGTTTCTGGGGCTTTGGTTAGAGAGTATGTGGCTAACGTGACTGCAGCAAAGGTGAAGATCATGGCATTTTTGTCCACTAATTTGGGTGTCAAACCAGCACCTCGAGTGGCTTTTTTTTCTTCGAGAGGCCCAGATCCAATCACCCCAGGTGTCCTAAAACCAGATATTCTTGCTCCAGGAGTTGACGTGCTTGCAGCAGTTGCACCAAACAAGCCATTCATGGTATTAGGGAGATATGATTTGGCAACAGATTATGCTTTAGACTCGGGCACATCAATGTCAACACCACATGTTGCAGGAGTAGCAGCTTTATTAAAAAATATCCATCCTGAATGGAGCCCTGCAGCCATCCGATCAGCTCTTATGACCACGGCATATACCAAGGACAACACTCGCACTACCATGAAAGACCAGCTGACAAGTCTTCCGGCTACACCTTTGGACTTCGGTGCTGGACACATCAATCCAAACAAAGCTATGGACCCTGGACTCATCTATGACATGAACGTGCAAGATTATGTCAACTTCTTATGTGGCCTTGGCTATACTGCAAAGCAGATGAGTGCTGTTCTCAGACGTAATCAATGGAGCTGCAGTCAAGAACCAACGGACCTAAATTATCCTTCCATTACAGCCATATTTACCAACAAAACCAGCTCTCCAACAACGAAGACATTTAGTAGGGTTGTGACGAATGTGGGAGATGATGACAGTGTTTACCAAGCAACTATAGAAATTCCTAAAGAGATGAGAATCAAGGTAGAGCCAAGAATCCTGTCATTCACGAAGAAAAACCAAAAGCAAGGTTTTGTCATCAGTATCGACATTGATGAGGATTCTCCAACCGTGACGTATGGCTTTCTCAAATGGATCGATCAACATAATCACACAGTATCCAGTCCAGTTGTGGCCATCAAATTCTAAGCTCTACCATTTGTCCATGCACAAGAACCTCCTGGATACTAAAACTTGATTTATTCCTTCCAAAGAATAAATGACATTACCCGAATCTTTTTTGCCTTCAGCTTGATTATATGTTTTCCAATGGACCATTTCGTTCTAAATGCAAACTTGGCTCAGCAGATCAATCATCCACATAGATAATTTAGGCCTATCATAAGTGAAAGAAAACGGTGACACATTAGTATCATTATTTTTGTTGATATATCTTTACTCTAAAAAAACCTTTCGAACCCTACAATACAATCTATTCAAATCAATGCTCATTCAAAGATCAAACAGACGCAAATCTACATCCACACAGGCGCAACCCAATTACTCCATACAAGCAGTGCGCAACCACCCAAAACAACCCAAGAAACCATATTAAAAAAGTAGCACCACTTTTAAAAATTAACGTTTGCCATATCTAACCCAAATGAAAAAAAAATGTTGTTCACAAGTGACCCAATTGAGCATGGTTCGAAGTCGTCAAAAGACAAACCATAAGTGAAGGAAATAGAGAGAACTGAAATCATAATTGTCAAACAATAAAGGAAAAAACAAAAAAAATCTAAAATTAACATGAAAACCAAAAACAAATCATGAAAAATATTATAAAATTAACTAAAACAACATCTTCTGAATCATCTAGTAATTATTGAAAATGATTTAATATGAAAACCAAAAAAAATCATGAAAATATTTTAAAATTAACTAAAACAAACAAAATCTAATATTATAATATTACGAGTCGGATCAAAATAGTTACGGTCTTTTAACACCAAGTTAGTTTGGCATGAACACGTCTCTTTTTGGATCTTTTATTGATACATCAATATATCTACTACATTATTGCATGATTTGTTAATCTCACGGTTAAGAACCTTTGATTTCTTCATCATCTGGATCATCTGGGATCAAAGTTGTAGCCACTATGGGACTCCTGACAACATGTTTACCCCCAGCATCAGCCCAATTGAGATAACCAAAAGTGACTGCTTCGTCCAGAAGTGCTGGACCTTCAATAGTCAGTTTGTAGCTTAGCTTCTCGTACTTTGTCTTGAACTCCAACTTGTCTGGCATGACATTAACTTTTAACCCACTCATGGGAGTCACACTTACTGTGTAAGTAGAAATTCCGTCTCCAACATTGGTCACGGTCCTATGAAATTCACGCACAGTTGTCACATTTGATTGCGAAAATCTCTCGTTGAAGTAGGCGATAAAAGAAGGGTAGTTGAGGTCATTGGATGGGTTGGAACAATCGGTAGAAGATGATCTTGTGATAACTTGGATTTGTTTTTCGGTGAAGTTTGTGGCACAAAGATATCTCACATAATCAGTTGAATTAGCGTCGTAAATGAGACCCGGGTCTAGAGCTTTGTTGGGGTTAACTTGTCCAGCTCCCATGTCTAGAGGACTTGCTGGATCTATTCTATTACCTGAACCAATGTCTTTAATAGGTTCCATGGTGTTATCCATTATATCAGCAGTGGTCATCATGGCTGATCGAATGGCAGCTGGGCTCCAATCAGGGTGTACCTCCCTCAAGAGTGCAGCCACTCCAGCTGCATGCGGACAAGCCATGGATGTCCCTGACAGTATTTTGAAATTGCTGAAAATAGGCTGTGAATTGTTCGAATCCACTGAAACATTTTGAGGCCATGCTGCTAAGATTAGTGCACCAGGAGCCATAATGTCAGGCTTCAAGACCAATGGACAGCTCGAGGATGGTCCTCTAGAACTGTAACTAGCAACTCTCGGAGCTGATTTAATCCCCAGATTTGTTTTCCGAAATTCCGCGCTTGCTTGTGGACTGTTGCTGCTTTTGATGTAATCTATGATGGTTTTGCCATCCTTTAAATTCACAATCACAACTGGAAAACTATCACCGATGAATTCTTCAGTGTCTGTGAAATTTGTTATGAAGACACCCGCAGTAACTCCTGCACTTCTCACATTTTCAACTTGATCACTTAAGTCGTTGCTCTCATACGCACCTTGACAGACCACAATCTTCGGTCCAATTTTATTCAATTCGCTGTCACATCCATCCATGAAAACTAGCGGTACCTCGCTAAACGATGAACTCCCCAAATAGAAAGATGATCCTGTGATCGAAATTCCATTGCCAAGTGTCAAAACTGCATCGAACTCACGGTCTAGAGTACCAGCAGCAACTGTTAACACCCAAGGTATGCCATTATGCAGTGTCTCATAGAAAGGCCCGTCGTTTCCGGAAGAAGTAGACACGAATACATTCTTCTCTGTGGCTGCAAATGTTGCCAAGGCAAGAGGATCTTCATTCAAAGGTACTCCACCAAAGCCTAATGACAAAGATAATACATCTACACCATCGCTAATTGCTTGATCAATCGCAGCAATTACATCGGTTGTATAGGCATGGTCATCCCACAGAGCCTTGTACATGGCTACATGTGCCCGTGGAGCCACTCCATTAGCAGTTCCTTTGGCATAGCCAAAGTATGATGCACCTTCCACGTAATTTCCAGCAGCTGTGCTAGATGTGTGTGTCCCATGGCCATCCGTGTCACGCGTCGAATTCACAGATATTGTGATGTTGTTGGGATTATTTGCAATTAGGCCTTTGTTGAAAAATCGAGCTCCAATGAGCTTTTTGTTGCACATTGAGGAGTTGAACTGATCTCCGCTTTGACACCCTCCTTTCCATCTTTTTGGAATTTCAGACATTCCATGATCATTGTAACTCTCGCTTTCTGGCCAAACACCTGAGTCCACCAATCCAATAATTATACCGTCACCAAGATTTGACGCCTTCCATGCTGGGGACTGAGGTGCAAGGCCAAGAAATTTGGTTGAATGAGTTGTATCATGCTTAACAGGTAAGTCTTTAATGGAAGAAATGTAGCCTGGAGATTTTTTTAAAGCCTCCAGCTCAGATGGAGTGAGGCTAGCACTAAAACCATTGATAACATGAGTATAACTATAAAGAAGTTTAGAAGAGGCAGTCAAATAAGTGGCAGGACTGGCCCCGGCGGTGCTACTATCAGAGACATCAAATACAGAAGCAAGAGTGGACAAGTACCAATGATGCTGGCCTGAAAAGGGCTTGGGCATCGCCGATAAATCCATGTGAACAATATAATTGTCGATTTGTGATAATGTTCCAGTGAAATGCAGGATAGTGATAAAGCAAATCCACAACTTATACAAGAGAGACTCGCGACGAGTAGCCATGTGCACTGTTTAGTGGAAGGAGAATAGTCTTTTAGAAGTGTTCTGTGGTGAGGTTGTCTGAGCCTGTGCTTGGATAGTGAATTCAGAAGGATGGTGGAGGCTCAATATCCTCCGTGTATATATAATCGTTTATTTTGTTCTTTTCTTTTCTTTACATCCTTGTTATCTCATAGTTATTAAACTTCGGATCATAAGTTTATTACATAAACTTGTTTATTTTTTAAATGAGATGCCGTCATTTCAAATAAAAATTAAAAAATATATATTTAAAGTTAAACCATATATATCTCACTTTAGGATCATCAACTTAAAAAAAAAAACTTAAGATAAATTTTAAAAACCCAAAATCACACTTAGAAAATATGAACTTAGGTATATGGTAACCCGAACCCAACTCTAAAAAAAAACCCGAACTTAGGTATATGGTAAAGAAATTGTATATCTAGCTAGCCTTCTATATATGTTTTCTTCGAAGTATATTTTCAACATGAAAGACTTGAATCGAAGAATTACAGAGGTGGTGCAAATTCAGAAAGAAGAAAAAAAGATTTTCTCTAATCCTGTAGCTTAAAAAATAAGCAGATCGGAAGATGCTGTAACATTAATTATTGACTAATAATTTTCGTTCATAAAACACGGCTATATCGATCGAAATGAGTGGGAACAAGATTCAGATTTACTCGTGGCTACATTTTCCTGAAAAAAGATGATTGTGTCCTTTGAAATTGACGAGCACCTTCTTGTGGAAATTAAAAAGAAAAATGCTGGATAATGTGTGGATATTTTGGCGTGTAAAATGTTTTTTTGTGCTGTCGGTGGGCACATGGTGGGCTCTAACACCACCATTTATCAGTGCATGCTTGTCCGGATCCATTATAACAAGTGACTTATTTTAAAGCGATTTGAAAATATATGGTGGGCTCGACACTATCAATTATTATCACAAATGACAATAAAAATAAATTATCATATTAAAACGATTGAGTACAATTAAAGAAAAATAATTATATAAGGTTGCGCAAAAAAACCTCTACTAATATTAAAAAAACAAATATTATAATTTTTTTTTATAAACCAAGTAAAATTAAATGATATTTTAATATAAAAAATATCACAAAAATTTGTTTTATTTATTTATTTTAATTAATCTCAACTAAAATTAAATACCTTCTAGGTCGAGCATCCCACGTGTACATTCAATTAGTCTATTCTAATTAATATATATATTTAAATAAAAAAATAAATCAAAGCTTAAAAAAACAAGATACTCCGCACATATGGCCAAGGCCCCTCCCTCATTGAAAGAAAAGGTCACATGCACGGGCCGACTTTTTCGTTTCTAGAAATAAAGGTAAATAACATGTTGTTTTCCTTCCTAAGTTTCGATCACCAAATAATTGTTTGAAAAATCAAGTTTGTGAACTTTTATTGAAAAATATTTTGACTTAATTTTATCTAAAACCACATAATAAGTTTATGATATTAATAAACATATAAATAAACTTAAAACACCTAAAAAATTATCTAAAAACACAAAATCAAGTTGAAAGAAAAAATTATCTCTCAACCTTAATCTACTTTTTTTATGTAACAAGAAGGGCATAAGAATTTTAATGAAATTTCTATTGTCAAATGAGAATGATCATTTTTATAGTATGAATGTGACCAACTAATAACTCTTTCTCTCATTCTTTTTTTTTTTTACAACTTTCTCTCTCTTCTTTAAAACCCATATATAAAAATAGGTTGACTAAAATGAATTTTTATGTGTGACTGAACATATAATTTATCATGTTTTATATTTTGATCCTTAATTTTTTAATTGTTTTTTTCTATTACAAATTATAAGAAATTAACCA
This sequence comes from Populus alba x Populus glandulosa, assembly GCA_033617975.1. NCBI lineage: Eukaryota > Viridiplantae > Streptophyta > Magnoliopsida > Malpighiales > Salicaceae > Populus > Populus alba x Populus glandulosa. The sequence goes on along the minus strand of CM066156.1, from coordinate 1,468,850 downwards.
TTTATTTAGTTGCAAATTACAATTTTGAAAAGGCTTATGTCTCTTGTGCCTAATACCCTTTTTTCAAGAATGAGGATTGGGTTTTGGCACCAAGCTCATGTCTTAAATAATTTAGTTACAAATCATAGATTTTACCTTTAATAATATAATATACATATATCAGTTTAGGTAAACCCTTAACATGTAATCACATTAGGTATATTAATCATTAAAAATAAAGAACAACATAGTTTATCTTAGATAGAATATATGGTTTCATAACTATCTTTTATATTATATAATTAACCCTTTAACTAGAACTTTTAAAAGATCAGTTAGGATTCCTAGTTACTATAAAATAAAATAACAACTTATTTTTCTATTTCTACTTCTCTTGACATATACATGTAGTTCACCATGAAATCCCTCGCAACATAATTAAATATTACAACTTAGTTATTTGGAGCTAGAAAAGAAAAAATAAAATATTGATTTCGTTGGTTTAAATGGAATTAATGTTCCTTTTCTTATATATATATATATATATATATATATATATATAAACTAAAGGTTTCATGTTTAAACTTGTCCTTAAGAAAAAAAAAACATCTATATTGTTGATTGTTGAGTTAGAAAAAAACATTAGAAAAAGATTTTCATTGCTAATTTGTTAATGACTAATGCATGAAACATTTTTTTTCCTCTCTCGAGGGTCTCAATAATCATGGATATGAAGATGGGGAAAAAAGTAATAAAGCATTTCTAATGTTAGTATTGTACATAAAAGGTAACTATTAATTCGAAATAGCTAAGTTTTAGTGTGAGGATAGTAAATATTAGCCACTAAGATCTTAGCTATTCAATGTTTTAAAGAACAATGCTAGGGATATTTAAATTTGTTTTCAAAATCTTTTTTATTATATGATATGGCATTAATTTGTTATATGAAAATATTATCAAATCATAAAAAGTGAATTTTATCATATTTAGTGGTGTGATAGTAATTATAAAATATATTAACTAATAAATCACTAATCATGTACTGTAATATCATTTAGTAAAACAATCTTAATAAGAAAGTAAAATTCTATAATATATATTATCTTTTTTTTTTAAGACTTAGATCAATGGAAGATGATAGATCTTGTTAAAAAATATATGAGTCCAATCTTCCAAAAGTAACGTCTTTCTAGACATGCTATGATGGAATTGCTTTAGAAGGGTGTGGGGACATGACATGATGTTGGCATTTTCCGTTGTTCTTATTTTCCAAAATTATTTCATGGAAGTTGACATGGAGAAGATGTGGGCTCTCAAATCGGTTCTTTTTTTCATTTTTATCGAGTGGCTTAATTTCATTGATGAGAACAGAGGTACAATCGTGAACAACGAGGTCCTCAGTAGGATCGTCCTTTGATTTCCAGAACTTGCAAAATAGCTTCCACTTTTAGAGAAGATGTGGGCTCTCATATCTGTTCTTTTTTCATTTTAAAATTGCGTTTGATATGGTTTTTTATTGTAAAAAAATAAGATATATATTGTTTTTACTTGTTCTCATGTGCTAATTTAAAAAGATTATTTTAAAAATTAAAAAAATATTTTAGTGTATTTTCAAGTAAAAAATATTTTAAAAAATAATAATTATCACTTTACCAAATATTTATTTTTTAAGATTCAGATTATTCCAGTGATTAATTAGTGAACTGTTTTTTGGGAAGATTTTCTTCTTCTTTTTTATTTATTTTTTGGATTGGCCTCTCGAGAAGATTGATGTTAGGAAAATATGTCCACTTTTTATATGTTTATTTTTTTTCCTAGTGATAGTCAAAAGTTAATCCAAAAAATAAAAATGACAGTTGATAATGTAACATATATGACTTTTTTTTTTCCGGATGAGTACAAAAATGTATGAAAATGTTAATGGGCCAAATATTTGCTAGAAAGGGGGATGGTCCTATTTAGACGGGTTTAATTACGGTTAATTTAATACAAACTCAAACTCGATAAATATTAAATAACTATGAAAGAGTTAGATTTTTTAGATAATTTTTTTATTTAATATGTAACGAATAAAATATAGACATTGATTTAAAATATAGATATTTAATGATACAAAGGGAGAGATGTTTTAATTAACTAGACCCACAAAGCATATAAAAATTTGCTATTATAATTTTTGTCTGATCTGGTTTTAGAAACAGAACAGAAAAAAAATTTAAATATTTTTATTAAAATAATATTATTTTATTTTATTTAAAAAATTATTTAGTTTTGGTTTGATTTAAACTGTATTTGAGTTTAGGATATATAGAAACTTTAACTTAGAAATTCTTAGATAAAAAGCTAATTATACTTAAATAAAAAAACACATATTTTAGAGCTATAATTAAATTAAATTAAATTAAATTAAAAGCCCGCAAAAACAAAGGAATCGAAGCTTGCAATGGCGTTTTTAAATTGCCCTTCTTTGTATTTCACACTAATTAATTACCCAAGGACTTGAACTTGTCAGCCTTTGGTTCTCAAGACTTGGTCTGGGCTTGTTTTCAGCTTACTAGAGCTGTAAGTTTAGAGCTTGGCTAAATGCTAAATGTCGTTTATTGTCAGGCCCTTTTGTTCAGCTAACTGCCTGTCTATGTAAGGCTTAGAACAGTTTGTGGCGTGGAAGCTTGTTTTGCATTGGTTGAATGTTTTGTTATTTTTAAAAAACAATTTAGTATTTTTGAATTATTTTAATATTTTAATATTAAAAATAAATTTTAAAAAATATATTATTTTAATATATTTTAAAAAAAAAAATATTTTAAAACATAATATTTACTACTACATAAAGTTGTTCAACTTTTTAGACTTTAAACCTTAAAAATTAAATTTAATATAAGAAAATAATTTGATATTGACTTAACTGACTTGATGGGTTAATCCAATAATCTGGTCCAACTTGATGGGATTAAAATTAAAAATTTTATTTTTTAAAAAATAAAACAACATATTTCTCATAGAAAAATATTAATCTGGTAACCATCATAGGAGGGAAGTACGATTCTCTGGTGGCTGATTTAGAGCCTAGCCCAGGAGTATGCGGTGATTTGGGTTCTATCTCTTCGAGGTTGAGCTGATATTTTTTGAGGTTTGCAGTTTGCTCATCACGGAATACACCTACTACTACCTGTCTCTGTGTATTCAAGCTTATCTTAACAAAAACAAAATTAAATTTTTTTAAAAAAAATGATGCGTTCAACCGACTAGTTAAACATACTCGCCCTGTCACGTTCGCATTCAGATTCCAGGCACCAACATCAACCGATAAAATATTTTAAAAAGAAGAAGAATATCATATGTTTGCATTGCTTCCTCATTGTTCTACTTTTTGATTCATTGGTTGTTAGGAAAAGATTCAGTAGAAGAGCTCCATGTCAGTTTGCAACCCCAAAACACCGGAGCCACCGCCCAACACCTCCACAATGAAAAGGGCACAACTAGTATTTGTTCCTTGCCCTGGAATTGGCCACCTAGTATCCACTGTTGGCTTTGCAAAGCTCATTCTTGAAAGAAACGAGAATTTCTTGATAACCATGCTTGTCATCAACCACCCATACGATCCTAGCGTAAACAGCTATGTTGAATCCCTTGTTGCCACCCATACTCAAATCAAGTCCATTACTATTCCTGCGATTGCAGACCCCCCTGTAGAAGCTTTAACTGAAAACCCTGAAAGAGTTTTTACTCAATTCATTCGTGACCACGCCCCCCTTGTAAAAGATGCTATCGTCAACCAGGTGATGGCCAACAGCCCAGCTCCTGTAGCTAGTGTTATCGTTGACTTCCTCTGCGCTTCCTTTATTCACGTTGCCAAAGAACTCGGGGTTCCTTCCCATGTTTTCTTCTGTTCTGATGCTGCTTTTTATGGACTAACTGTTTACCTTTCGGAGAGAGAAGACGGGGGCCAGCCTAAGTTTAGAGAAGATGACCTTGATTATACCATTCCTTCTTACGCCAATCCAGTGCCTTATCGTGTTTTGCCACTCGTGCACAGGGACCGGGCATACGAGACGTTTGGAGCTCTTGGAAGGAAATACAAAGAGAGCAACGGTGTGATCATTAATACGTTTTCGGAGCTTGAGTCTCATGCAGTGAACACTCTTGTTGCTAGAGATGATTTACCATCAATTTTCACTGTGGGGCCATTGATTGATCACAAGGGAAGGGGCTTGTCAGGGTCTGAGGCTGCTAAACGCGATGAGATCATGAAATGGCTTGATGATCAGCAAGAAAACTCAGTGGTGTTCTTGTGCTTTGGAAGTCAAGGAGCTTTTAGAGAGGAGCAGTTGAAAGAGATTGCGATTGGGCTGGAGCGCAGTGGTCAACCCTTCTTGTGGGCCGTTCGCAAGCCACCCTCAACAGGTGAGATTGTACCAGGTTATTACACTAGATATGACGAGATTTTCCCGGAGGAGTTCTTGGAAAAGACAAAAAATATTGCAGGCTCTGTGGTTGGGCACCACAAGTAGAAGTCCTGGCTCACAGAGCAGTTGGTGCTTTCGTGTCTCACTGCGGATGGAACTCAACCTTGGAGTCCTTGTGGTATGGTGTACCTATTATAACCTGGCCCTCTTATGGTGAGCAGCAGGTTAATGCATTTCAGCTGGTGAAGGACTTGGGATTAGCGGTGGAGTTGACTCTGGATTTCCGGAGGGATTGTCCTACAGATTTTGTGAAGGCGGAGGATATAACAAAAGCAGTGAAATACATGATGGAACAGGGTAGTGAGTACAGAGACAAGGCCAAAGCAACAGGTGAAATAGCCAAGCAAGTTCTGTTAGAGGGTGGATCTTCGTATGTTGCTTTTGGACGCTTGATTGAACAATGGTTAGGAAACAAGCTTTGAAGGATTTAGAAGTTGAAATAAATCTGTGGTGTTTACGGTTTGCCATATTATTTCTGTGATTTGCTTGTTGATGATCTTCAAGGATTCGTTCAACCTGGCATCGTTTCTTTTCTTTTTCTGCTCTGCTTAATTTGTGGAAATGTTTTGGTCTCTGATGCTCTGTGGAGACCATGAGGCTGAAACTTTCAGATTATGCAACAATCTGTTGAAATGGGAGCACATTTTCTTTCCAACTTGTATCACAGTTTGTTCTATAATTGATTTCTGGTCGAGATGCTGTTGATTAATTAGTAGCTTGTATGATCCACCATTGCTCTGCCAAAATGATTGTTGTTCTCTTCGTTTTATATGGAGATCTTTGTATGTATTTGCTTTTGCCAATCAATGACTTTTTATAATTTACCCAGTTGATTAATTTAGTCTATCATGATGAGTTGAGTCTGGTTTTAATTTACTGTGTCGAATCATATATATTAAATTTAAATTAAAAATTAATTTTATTCAAGTTTTAAATCACTAAAAAAAGTCAAAATAGAATTGTTTTGAATTAAAAAAAAATAATAATAAATTTATATCAAATCAAACTAGTTTAATTTTTAAAAAATCTAGCCTAGATCAAGAGCCGGTCAATCAAATCTAACTTAGTTTAAATCTAGTAATGTTAACTTAAAAAAAAACATTTTTTTTGTGAATATCAGTGCCTAATACTAGGAAAACAAGAAAAAATAGATCTAATAAGATCATAATGCAAGATAAAAAAAAGCAACAATTGTTTTTATTCATTAGATTCCTATTAAGACTATAATTTACCAACCAATTTACAGCCGAATTAGTCTCTTTGAAGATATGTTAAACCCTGACCTCTCATGTTTTGGCTATAAACCCCCGTGCTTTAATAATCAGATATAATTTATGTTCATTTTTGTTCTTCTTGTTCCAACAGGGAGAACTGAGAAGTCTACGTTTCTTTGGTGGCTGATTTGGAGCTCAGCCCAAGGCATTTTGTGCGGTGAGTTGGGTTTTCCCTCTCTCTCTCTCTCTCTCTTTTGGGTTTGCCACTGCTCATCTCGGAATACGACTACTGCCCATCCATCTGCATTCAGGCCTACAGCCCGATACTTATATGTTGTCCTTTTAAGACTGTTTGTTCAAATATGTTAATTATTCATTTTATTAAATTTTGTAATTTATATATTTTTTAAATTAATACAATAAATGAATTATATAAATCTCAATTTTAATATCAATGCAAATATAATATTATTAAATATTGTTTGTTTATGATATGATTTTTTATATTCGTATGTATTACCAGATATATTGTCTTAGAAAAATAAATAATTTAGTCTTTGAAATATTTTATTTATTTTTCTAAGATAACTTATGGAGTGATATACTCCTATTATGAATATAATCTCATAATAAAAAATATTTAACTCTCACATAACTAGCATGCATAGTTAACATTGAGATTTAATCATTTATATTCGTTTTTGTCTATATTACCAGATAAATTATCTTAGCAAAATAAATTGATAAATTTATATTAATATTAAGATTTAATAGATAAGATTCAATAAAAGTTGGATATTGGGTAATGAAATATATCCAAATAACACAGGGATTAATTGAAGGAATTAAGAAAAATAAAAATAAAAATACAAGAATAAAACTAAATAATTGACACAAATAAAGAGTAGATTTAAAGGATTAATTGTCAAATTTTGTAGGGGCAATTGGCTGCTCGGCTAATAAGCCACGCACGCTTTTGAAAAGCATCACTAAATTGCTAGAATCACTCCTCAATTTATCTTTCCACAGTCTCTCTGCTTCCTTCCTCATTTTCTTGTACTTTTCCCTTACTAATTGCTTCCTCCACTACTTCTGCCTTGTTCTTCACCATCATGCCCTGTAAATATTTAATTTATTTCTGAACCCCACATGTTCTCGAAGATTTTGACAAAAGTTTTAATCAGTTTCTATATAGTATTCGTCTCTGCTTGTTCTTTTGGACTCTTTCATAGACATCTCTTGTAACCAATCATTTATTCTCTCTTTCTCTCTCTCTGGTATAATCCTGAGTGCTGGCCTAGACTAATCCCCTTTCACACCGGGTGGCAAGTGCTCCCCAAGCGGCCGGCTGCAGACAAAGAGAGGGGTCAAACCCCAGACCTCGTAAGCGACGAGAGTGCGTCTAACCACTCTGCCATGACCCTCTCTATCTTTTTTAAACCAAAATATTGTTGGATACGAAATGATATTTTAAATCAAGAGTTCGCTGACTACATTATAATTAAGTCATTTATTGTTATGTGAACACCTCAATTTGACAAATATTTTATTAAGATTTTCAAGTTATTTTATAATATTTTGAAAATAAATAAAAATATTTTCAAGTTATTTTACAATATAAGATTTTCTCTAATTTAAAAATATTTTGAAAAATAAATAAAAATTAAACTAGGTTTTAACATGGCCAATCAAATCACGAGTTAATCTATTGAATTACTTAGATTTAAATGGATTAATTTTCATCTAATTTTTTAATATAATCTAAATTAATTTTCAAATTAATTTATTAAATTATTTCAGGTTTGATAACAATAACAAAAAAGCTTGGGCGCGAAAGTAGGCAACTGTTAAATTAAAGGAGATTGGTCCACGACCGCAAGTTAATAACAACAATTTTATTTTATTGTGATGGTAAATATAAAAGTATAGTAAAAAATATTTTTTAAAGTATTTTTTATTTAAAAATATTTTTTAAAAATTTATTTTTAACATCAACATGTCAAAAACTCAAAATAGAGAAACCGAATATTTTTAAAAATAATAATAAAATAATAATTTTAAAATTAAAAAAAAATACAGTTATATCTTAGTACCAAATAGAGAAACCGATGTAGTGGTGATCTTGGTCGATACAAATCCCATATGCTGGTGAGCCACTGATAATTTAAAAATAATGGAAGGCAACGTGAATTTATGAATTAAATATAAAATGATTAATTAATTGATATTGTCCCACATTAAGTAATTAAATCTGCTACTGCAATTAAACTAGCATTGTGTCATCCAACTACAAAATAAAATAGAAATCGCCAACGTTGCTACTTTCTCGAGTGTTAGGTTAACAATACTCTAAATTTTTCTTAGCATGTTGTGGGATCTCTTCATCATTGCTTGCGATATGTACAAAGATTGTTTTGATCACTACAAAGTGTATATGAGCATTAATTAAAAGAAAATGGAAGCAATACACTCGGAAACCATCAAAATGATACTTCACGCAATAGAACAAGTACATTTTGGTACTAAAACTTTGATAATTATGTAAGAAACTCCTTAAAAAAACAAGAAATTTACCATCTTTTTATTATGTTTTTCTACCTTACAGCCTACCTCTAAGGAATTATAGGGTAATAGGTACAGTTTGATCCATAGTTAATTACCGCTCACAATTATCGCACTTTTTTTAGGTGCACTTGGGATTGATGGCATTCTCTTTAGTTTGAGGTTAGGCAACGGTGTATGAAGACAAAGAAAGAATGTGAGGAAACTTTAACGAGGAAGAAGAGAGAGGGATAATCCAATGTTAATGAAAGTAAATTAACATTGGATCGATGAACTGAAAAGAAAATCATGTATAGGATCGAACAGTTGAGATTATAGCCTAAATTAAGGACCGGTCAATCAAACCGAGTTTAATAATAATGAATCAATCTGGTTCAAATCTAGTGATTTTAACTTAAAAAAAAACATTTTTTTTATGAATATCAAGGCTTAATACTAGGAAAACTATATTAAACAAGAAAAAATAGATCTAATAAAATTATAATGCAAGATAAAAAAAAACAACCCCAGCGATGAATTCTAAATAATCCAATTGTTTTTATTCATTAGATTCCTATTAAGACTATAATTTACCAACCAATTTACAGCCGAATTAGTCTCTTTGAAGATATGTTAAACCCTGACCTCTCATGTTTTGGCTATAAACCCCCGTGCTTTAATAATCAGATATAATTTATGTTCATTTTTGTTCTTTTTGTTCCAACAGGGAGAACTGAGAAGTCTACGTTTCTTTGGTGGCTGATTTAATAATCACAGTTTATTCTATAATTGATGGCGGTGCAAGTGGCCAAGTGTAGTCACACTCTTTAGAATTGGGTTCTGGTCGAGATGCTGTTGATTATTAGTAGCTTGTCATTGCTCTGCCAAATGATTGTTGTTCTCTTCATTTTATGTGGAGATCTTTGTATGTATTTGCTTTTGCCAATCAATGACTTTTTATAATTTACTCAGTTGATTAACTTAGTTTATTCTGATGAATTGAGTCTGGTTTTGATTTACCGTATCGAATCATATATATTAAATTTAAATTAAAAATTAATTTTATTCAAGTTCTAAATCACGAATTAAGATCAATAAAAAAAAATTAAAATAAAATTGTTTTGAATATTTTTAAAAAAATCAATAAATTTATATTGAATCAAACTAATTGAATTTTAAAAAAATCTAGCCTAGATAAAGGACCAGTCAAGTTTAATAATAATAAATCAAACTCAGTTCAAATCTAGTGATTTTAACTTTAAAAAAAAACATTTTTTTTTGTGAATATCAAGGCTTAATACTAGGAAAACTATATTAAACAAGAAAAAATGAATCTAATAAGATCATAATGCAAGATAAAAAAAACAACCCGAGGCATGAATTCTAAATAATCCAATTGTTTTTATTCATTAGATTCCTATTAAGACTATAATTTACCAACCAATTTACAGCCGAATTAGTCTCCTTGAAGATATCTTAAACCCTGACCTCTCATGTTTTGGCTATAAACCCCCGTGCTTTAAGAATCAGATATAATTTATGTTCATTTTTGTTCTTCTTGTTCCAGCAGGGAGAACTGAGAAGTCTACGTTTCTTTGGTGGCTGATTTGGAGCTCAGCCCAGGGCATTTTGTGCGGTGAGTTGGGTTTTCCCTCTCTCTCTCTCTCTCTCTCTCTCTCTCTCTCTCTTGGGTTTGCCACTGCTCATCTCGGAATACGACTATTGCCCATCCATCTGCATTCAGGCCTACGGCCCGATACTTATATGTTGTCCTTTTAAGACTGTTTGTTCAAATATGTTAATTATTCATTTTATTAAATTTTGTAATTTATATATTTTATTAAATTTTGTAATTTATATATTTTTTAAATTAATAAAATAAATGAATTATATAAATCTCAATTTTACTATCAATGCAAATATAATATTATTAAATATTGTTTGTTTATGATATGATTTTTTATATTCGTATGTATTACCAGATATATTGTCTTAGAAAAATAAATAATTTAGTCTTTGAAATATTTTACTTATTTTTCTAAGATAACTTATGTAGTGATATACTCCTCCATATGAATATGAATATAATCTCATAATAAAAAATATTTAACTCTCACATAACTAGCATGCATAGTTAACATTGAGATTTAATCATTTATATTCGTTTTTGTCTATATTACCAGGTAAATTATCTTAGCAAAATAAATTGATAAATTGATATTAATATTAAGATTTAATAGATAAGATTCAATAAAAGTTGGATATTGGGTAATGAAATATATCCAAATAACACAGGGATTAATTGAAGGAATTAAGAAAAATAAAAATAAAAATACAAGAATAAAACTAAATAATTGACACAAATAAAGAGTAGATTTAAAGGATTAATTGTCAAATTTTCTAGGGGCAATTGGTTGCTCGGCTAATAAGCCACGCACGCTTTTGAAAAGCATCACAAATTGCTAGAATCACTCCTCAATTTATATTTCCAGTCTCTCTGCTTCCTTCCTCATTTTCTTGTACTTTTCCCTTACTAATTGCTTCCTCCACTACTTCTGCCTTGTTCTTCACCATCATGCCCTGTAAATATTTAATTTCTTTCTGAACCCCACATGTTCTCAAAGATTTTGACAAAAGTTTTGTAATCAATTTCTATATATATATATAGTATTCGTCTCTGCTTGTTCTTTTGGACTCTTTCATAGACATCTCTTGTAACCAATCATTTACTCTCTCTCTTTATTTTTTTTAAATCAAAGTGTTTTTGGATACGAAATGATATTTTAAATCAAGAGTTCTGTGACTGCAACGTAATTAGGTCATTTATTACTATGTGAACACCTCAATTTAACAAAATATTTTGTCATCCAACTACAAAATAAAAAATGAGTAATTAATTGATATTGTCCCACTTGAAGTAATTAAATATGCTGCTACAATTAAACTAGCATTGTGTCATCCAACTACAAAATAAAATAAAATAGAAATAGAAATCGCCAACGTTGCTACAAAGATTGTTTTGATCACTGCAAAGTGTATATGAGCATTGATTAAAAATGGAAGCAATACACTCGGACACCCATCAAAATGATACTTCACACAATAGTACAAGTACATTTTGGTACTAAAACTTTGAAAATTATGTAAGAAACTCCTTAAATAAACAAGAAATTTACTATCTTTTTATTAATTTTGTCTACCTTACAACATCTGAGGAATTATATGGGTAAAAGGTACAGTTTGATCGATAGTTACCGCTCACAATTAATTATCGCCCTTTGTTTGGGTGCACTTGGGATTGATGGCATTCTCTCTAGTTTGAGGTTAGGCAACAGTGTGTGCGTGAGGACAATGAGAGAATGTGAGGAAACTTGAACGGGGAAGAAGAGAGAGGAATAATCCAATGTTAATGAAAGTAAATTAACATTGGATGAACCGAAAAGAAAAACATATATAGGATCGAACAGTTTAGATTTTTGCAATATTATAAGTTGAGTGAGATGTCATAGGATTTAAGAATATAACTTATATTGTAAGATTATGCTTTGAGTTCTATTTTTTAAAATATATAGAGAAGTCTTGAATGTTTTAGGTCAAATAATTCTGCAAAACCTACAGAAACAAGGCCAAAGCAATCATTGAAATAGCCAAGCAAGTTCTGTCAGAGGGTGGATCTTCGTACGTTGCTTTTGGTCGCTTGATTGAACAATGGCTAGGAAACAAGCTTCGAAGGATTTATCTGCAAGTGCTGACCTTTATCGACCATCTCTACTTATTTGGCTGTGGTCATTAATTGTTGTCAGTGTTCTGTCTCGATCCTGCTCGATTTTATATATATATATATATATATATAAAATGTTTTGGGTCAGGAAGCTCTAAGAAGAAATAATCTGTGGTAATTACGGTTTGCTGTATTATTTCTGTAATTTGATTTTTGGCCATCTACTCAGGGCTCGTTCAACCTGCACCATCCTTTTGTTTCTGCTCTGCTTAAGCTGTGGAAGTTGTTTAGTCAACGGTGCTCAGGCGAGACCTCGAGGCTGAGACTTTCAGATTGTTCAGCTATTTATCGAAATGGTAGCATCCAGTTTATATCACAGAGCTAATTCCATTGTTCTATATTTATTCGATGGAGTTGCAAGTGGCCAAGTGTAGCAACACTCTTTAGAATCGTATTCCAGACAAGAATTGAGTCAGAAAGCTTGACTCGGATGACCGACCAAGTTAGATTTTTAATAACTCATACATCACCCTATTCAAATTCAATGAAGTCGATAAAAAAAATAAACGAAATAATATTATTTTAATAAAAAAACTTTAACCCGATTATTTGAATAACCTAAATTGTTTTTCGAGTCGAACCATGAGCGCTAATTTAGTGTATGCAGGTGCCACATGTAGCATGAAGTCATAGACATCCAGCTCCAGCTTGCTCCGGCCTTGTTAAAGCCATGCAGCATAAACGAGATCTGGGGATGGAGAAACCATGGAATCCGATTCTTTGGTGTTAGCAGTGGCGTCTGGCAGGGGACAAGAGCCAGAGATGCCGGGGAAATAACTAAAATCCTGGATCTTGCAGATGAAGTTAAATTACTCCATTTTCATGTGATTTGAACGATTAGTAATTCATAAAGATACTTGCATGCTGTACCAATTGAAAAGGCGAAGGCTTAATTAAATTACTTGGGTGTAGCAGAGGAGTTTGTTCTTTTTATTTATTTTATTATCATTTTTTTTTTATCATAGGGAATTTATTCTCTTAAAATCAAAGCAAAATACTTAAAAATTAACTAAGAAAAAACCTTATTCTTAATGATTCATATGTATTATTTAAGGATTTTTTCTTAATTGTTAGCATCATCACTAGAATGGAACACATTGTTGAATGCCACTTTAAAATTATGTCGAATAATTCGAAGTTTGAAAACATTTCTTAAAAATTTAAAAATAAATTCATGGAATATATTGGTTTCTACTAGTATTATTAAACTATATTCAATATGTAGACCAAGCTTGAGTTAAATTTAAAAAATTAGATAAAAATAATCAATTAATGATTCTAAAAATTCAAAACTAAGTTGTTTTAACTTTTTAAATAAAAATATTAAAAATATATTATTTTAATTTGCACAAATTTTAACTCGGTTTAAAAAATTTTATTTACTATCTTACTACTTTATTTACTATGTTACTACTTTGTTGTTTTTTCCTCCGCATATCCTTTTTTTAACGGTCCTATTGCCCATCCATCCGTGGTCGGGCGTCGGTTGATTTATGCCCCCACCCTAAGAGGAAAAAAAAATAAAAGAAGCGACAATTGCCGTTGCGTAGGAGACGAGGCTACCTGCTTCATTTTTTGCCAGGCTGGAAACCTGGGCCCAGGAGGAGGTGACGCTTGATTTGTGCAGATTCCATAAGCTAGGGAGTCATGATGTTAAATTGTTCGACTTTAATGTGAAATTATGAGATTAAAGTAAATGACACCCTTTGCTCTTTAAATTCTATCATACATTTAAATTTTCTTTGCTAAACATGTATGAATATTATATTTTTTCTATTGGTTCAATAATTATTGCAATAATAATTATCTAATTCTTTAGTTTAACATCATGAATTTATCAACATGTCAATCAGAATTTATCCAAAAATAACTTTGTTATGATTTTTTTATAAAAAAATAAAATATCTTTTTGAAAAAAAATCCTAATAATTAAATTGACTTGACCAAGATTAAGTCTCATTCAGAATTCATCAGGCAATTCAAATTTAATCCAATCAATATTCATTTAGATTTGAAAAGGTACCTAACTCAAACTTCGAAGTTAACTTTTTTCAGGAAAGGTTTATTTAATATCTATAATTAGCAGCACCGAATAAAACCATCGTCTCCATCTCACATGAGCAAAGATATATTTCATAAAACTACTAAAAGTGGAAATAGACAAAGTTAAAATGGGTCTTTAACTATTTTAAGACAACAAAATATCAAATCCTGAGACAAAAACAGAAGGGTTCCTCGCAACTTTACTTCTCAAGAACCAATTCCGGCAAAGGACAAATTGGAGGGGTCCTCTGATTCGGTATCGATTAAACTATTGTTGTTGTCCCTATCAGGCCCCCACAAGCTTTAAAGCTAAAGGAGGAAGCAACAGGTCACGCTTGAGTACTGTAGGATCCAAATTTCCGTATGCGTTCCCACCAAATTCAAAGTTTTGTCTTAATCATCCTTGATCATTGGAATTTATGTTCAAACATTTAATGTTCAAACATTTAAAGTTCAGATTTGAACGCCTGCTGTCTTTATGGATTACGATAATATGATTAGGAGTGGTTGTACCTGTTTATCTGCCGTCCTTTGACGGCCAAACCTCTGAACTAGTTCTTTGTCGGCAAGACAATGTGAGCAGATCTTGCAGGTAAAAACACTTTGTACTGATGAACTTTTAAACGTGCATCTAAAATTGAGAATCCTAAGCTTTGCATGTAGACCTCTACACTATAGAGGATCAAAATTAGATATGGTCGCAGAATTCTTCCTACTAGATCATTGTCTCCTGAGAAAACAGTGCACGGGTAGAAAATTTATAAATTGAGAGCTCCAGTTTTCAAACTTCTCAACAGAAACATTGATGGCCTCATCAGAGCAATATAAGCAACATATCTGTAACAAAATTTCTTCCTACTATCTGATCCCACGATTGCTTGAATGATTCCCTGAAACTTTATATAGCAAAGATATACAGAAGAAAAAATCAAGAAACATATCATTGACTCCATGCTAATGATCTATTAGAGAAAGAAAAGTACTTCAAGAAGTTTTCAGATCGGCTGAACAGAGTGGCACAAAATGCTGCAGAATCTACCGATAGATCAAACTCAAAATAATACGGGTAGCATATACAGGAGAAGTGACTGACTGAGCCAGCTCTGAACGGAGAGAAACGGACAAAACAAGTGAATTGGTTCACCTTAGACAAGTTTGGCAAGCCTGTTCACTTCTCTTCTGGTTCTTTCTTTCTCCACAATGACTTGTTGGTTTGAACACCACTTTCATACCCGCTACTATCACCTGATTCACTTACACGCTTATCCATCCTCATGACATCATGATGGGAGCGCCCAGGTTCCCTGCCAAGTCTACGGTCCTGTAAATAAGAGCAAAAGGCATTCCTGATGGAGGCACCAACAGATAACTATACACAATTTTTCATTTGCTTTACATGTTCAACAGACAAAATCAACCACAAAAATACCATCACAATTTGCACAAAATATAGTCAAGCCTGTCAAAAAGCCTGAACCCCCACATAATCATATGCTTAGATGGTACGAGAATTCTATAACTAGAAACTGAATTTTGAAATTATGCTTTTTTTCTGAGTTTTATTGTAAAACTAAACAAGGCTTTAAGAGGAAATACAATTGTAACAAGCATACAATTTTGGCAAGATTACTTTTAGCTTAATCAAGGTAATCAGTTAATGTGATGGGTGAGTTGAACAAAACTTTCCAAGAAATGCACCTATCAGAAACAAAGTGCAATTAACACCCCATTAGAAACTGAAGCTAGCATAAAGTATTGCCAAACTTTCATTGTTTAGCCATAGCTTGCAGTTCTTGCCCTAACTATATTGATATGGGAATGCCAATCTCATAAAAACAAAGAAACATGGAAAAGGAATATGAAGGTGTAGCTTCAGAGACAACACTGAGATAGAAGAACTATAAATAAAATAATTAGTTGCCAAGATAAATGAGCTCTTACATCTCGGAAGGGGAACTCATCTGCTTCTAGCATATGTACGACATGCCCCATTTTCGGTCTCTTTTGAGCATTTGGGTCGACACAGCGTAATGCCACCAATAGGGCACGCTTTAATGCCCTTGGAGAAGGCTTCTTCGGCAGCCTAGGATCCAAAACCCCCTCTGCATTCCGATTTGTGACCATTGTTTTAAGCCATTCAACAAGGTTCACCTGAAAGTCAGACTTGCCAATGCATATCAAGGGCATAGATGTATAAACTATATTGAAGTAGTTGAAAGACAATTCGCCAAGTGAATTTGTTGGCAAATACAAACCTCTCCTGCAGGGCGGCTGTAATCAACAGGATTCCTTCCAGAAATTATTTCCATAATAAGAATGCCAAAGCTGTACACGTCACTTCTTTCATTCAACATTCCAGTACTGGCATATTCTGGAGCCACATATCTGTCAAAGAGTAGAGCATACTTGTAATTTCAATTTGTCGACCAAGATCATGCAGATAGTTATTGATTAAAACGATGGAGATATAGATTTCATGTAAAAGAAGTTTAACTAACCCAAAAGTTCCCATTACACGAGTTGTCACATAACTACTTTCTGACCCCAAGAGTTTTGCGAGGCCAAAGTCAGATACTTTAGGATTCCATTGCTTATCAAGCAAAATGTTGCTCGATTTGATGTCACGATGAACGACCTTGGGCTCAAGTCCCTCATGCAGGTATGTCAGCCTATATATTTTCAATTAAGCTCTGGTCATAACAAGCAATGGAAAAGGGAAAAAAATAAAAGCATTGAAGCTCTTATGATTAACCATGTTTCAATAAAATCATTACCCTTTCGCTGTTCCAATTATTATATTGATACGAATCTCCCATGTCAGAGGGCTGCAAGGCCCAACATCTCCATGAAGCCACCGTTCTAAGTTTCCATTCTCAACATAATCGTAAACAAGCATCCTGTATAACAACCATGAACCCATTACTACAAAAGTACAACTCAGTCAAAAAAGGATAGTTGCATCCAGAATTCTAAAATTCAAAGGCATGAAACAAAACTCAAGCTTGCAACACTAAAAACCAAAGATCAAAAGAAATATCACAAACGGGATATTCAAGTACAAACCTATGAGCTCCTTCAGCACAATAACCAAGCAACCTCACCAAATTCTTATGCCGTACTCGTCCAATTGCTTCCACCTCGACCTTAAACTCCTTCTCAGCTTGTCCCCTACATCAAAACCACAAACCATTAAACTCACAAACTTTGACAACCAAACAAAAAAACCAACCACATACTTCAAAAGTAAACTCAAAGCACTGACAATTAACAAATTTGGCAAAAAAAGGCAAACCCAATATAAAATATACTAATAATGACTTAAACACATTCATTACCTGTTATTGAGCAAATTCTTGACAGCAACATTAGTATTATCTTCCAAAAGACCACGGTAAACAATTCCATACCCGCCTTCACCAATCACATTTTCATCAGCAAAATAATTAGTAGACTCCTCAAGCTCTCTAAGAGTATACCAATGACCCCACCCCAAGTGTGAAACTTCCGGCACCGCAATCACCGCACCCGCTTGATCACCCGACCGAGGCCCAGACCGGGTCTCCCCACTCCCACTCCCCAAACCGCCAACCCGCTCGGGGTACGAAATTCTATGATCCTTCCCAATCTCGATATGAATTCTTTTCCCCGCACCGACAGGACTAGTCGTCTCCTCCCCATTCTGGAGCTCCGACTCCGGAACTGGATCCGGGTGGTTAAGTTTTTTCGGGTCGACCCGGATTTCCTGGATTTCTTTAGAAATGTTGGGGATTGTGGGGTTGTTGTTGAGAGATGAAACGAATTTAGTGGTGGCAGTACTAGTGGTGGCCATAGGTTTATTGGCTTTATTACTAGTCTTATTACGTTTAGAAGTGAGCCAAAGAGAGATAAGGAAAAGAAGAAGAACTATAGCAGCTCCTACACAGATACCAAGCACTACCCATAAACGTAAACCAAAGATTGATGTCTTCTTCGATAGCTCATCGTTCAAGAAATAGTTAGACATTGCTACTGCTGCAAGTACTTGTTTTCTCTCTTCTTTCGTCTACTTCTTGTTTAATTTCTTTGTTTTTTTGTACGAAGAGTGAAGATAAAAGGTTAATTTAGGCTAAGTAAACAGAAAACAGAGGAGCAACTGTTGTAGCAGCGACAAAAATGGTGAAAGAAGGGAAGCAATTGAGAGCTAAGAGCCAGGGAAAGCAATAGTGTGAGAGAGGATAGCAGCTGGCGTGAGTGGGACTAGTAGAAAGCAGTCAATGTCATGATCGTTCCATTTACCTAGAGAACGTTTTGCGCGGTAGTTTTTTTTTTTTTTTTCCCTTAAAAATATAAAAAAATAATATTTTTTATATTTTAAAATTTTTATTTTTAATATTAATATATTAAAAAAATTTACAAAAATACATTTCAACAAAACAAGCAGACTTTAATTAATGCCTAATCTTGTTTTAGTGGTATAATCCAAGAGTTTACTAATCTGGAGTAATTAAGTCTAACGTTAGATTCATGGTTTGTGGAATATTAGCTTTTTATTTTTATATTTTAAAAATTTTTTGTTTTAAATTAATATATTTTTATTTTTTAAATTATTTTGATGTAATAATATTAAAATTGATTTTTTAAAAATAAAAAATATATTATTTTAATATATTTATAAATAAAAAATATTTTAAAAAATAATCACAATTACAATCATACCCTTAACCTATAGTATTGTGGATTAGGTAGAATACCACTTGAAATATAGCGGTGATGGAATCATAGCGTGGTATTTATTTATTATACTTGTCAAACTTGCTTTAATTGTGGTGATGGAATCATAGCGTGGTATTTATTTATTATGGTGGTCAAAATTGGTTTAATCTGTTATGTTTATTTCGAAAATTCATAATTTAAAATTTGATTTAAGTTATATTTTATATTCAACTAAAAAAATATTAATCAAGAAGATTTTAATTCACTCGGCTAATTGATTCAGCCAAACTAAATATAAACTCGGTCAAGCTAATATTAAAATTTAAAAATAAATAAATTTATTTAAATAAAAATAACCGATCTAGATTATCCCTGTCGTATTTACTTTGAATATTATCTTTTCATCTCTTGTCAATATAGGTTTGTGGAGAACCAATCAAAATATATCAGGGATGAAATGCTTATATAGTATTTATTATAGCTGTTAAACTTAGTTTAATAAATAGATTTATTTTGAAAATTTATGACTCCAAACTTAATTTTAATTAAATTTAAAGTTGAATAAAAAGACATTAAACTCGGTCATATTTTTAGTAATTTTGTTTGACTTGAAGAAATTTAATTTAAACTTAATTAGGTCAATGCTAGTTTTTTTTAAAATCAACAATATTATTTTAATAAAATTAATTAATTTAAATTAACCTGGTGATTTAAGATTTTTTTTTCTACAAGTATAGGATAGGACAACCATAATATTTATAAAAAATATTATCTTTTATCTCTTCACCTATATCTTATTCGACATAAATCATTGAATTCTCATACTTTTATGTCTATAACTCAATTCATTTTACTATATATATAATATAATTTAATTTATTTGGGAGTGTGGTTGTGATTATTTTTTAGAAATTTTTTATTCATAAATATATTAAAATAATATTTTTTTTTATTTTTTTAAAATTAATTTTGATATCAATACATCAAAATGATCTAAAAACACTAAAAAAATATTAATTTAAAACAAATAAAAAAATTATTTTTTTTCAAAATATTTTTAAAACACAAAAATAAATAAAATTACTCCCCTTCCTCCCCGCATTTAATTAAATTTTCATGGTAAATATATAAACAATCAAGGAGATAAGAAAAATTATGATATTATTTATTATTCTAATACTCTGGTGGGTTAGCACTAAACGCATCTCAAATAAGATCATCTATATCCAGTATCCACTGGTTAGTGGACTGTTATAATATAGAAAAATTGAATATTCTATTTGCTTCCGTATTTATATATGCATGAAAAATAACTATCTTAATTGTCATTTGCAAGTAAAGTGATAATTGAATTAAAAGATTTATGATAATTTTATTTCCTGTAACCTGACTTAATATAGATTTTTATCTGCAAAGGAAGGAATAGTTGGAGTGATTCATTTTTTTTTTTTTTTTACTTGTAAGTGCTCTAGTACAGGGCATGTAACCCTTGATTTTTTTTTTCTTATTTATCCTTCCTTATCTTAAGAAGATGATTTTCTTTTTAACCATGGCAGCTGAGCTTTTAGTCCGATAAAATTCACAATAGAGATTTCTTGATTTTCAAGTTGTTATTGTTATTGTTGGAAATAAAAAAAATAAAAAAATTAATTAAATTAAATAAATCAGAAAAAAAACAATAAAAAAAACTTAACAGTGAAAAAAAACCGATTAAATTGATTAAAATTTTAAAAAAATCAACCGGCTCGGTTTGATTTTATAAACTTGAAATTGAAAAAACCGAACCGAACCCAAACCAAAAAAACCAAGTCAAACCGGAAAAAACCGAGCCAAATCGGTTTAAACGGGTTTTATCCTAAAAAACTAAATTGAAACCGATTAATTTGAACTGATTTCGATTTAGTTTCAGTTTTTTTTTAAAATTCGGTTTGTTTTTTTTTTATATAAAAATCGAACCAAATCAAAATTGATTATCCTTAATTATATTATTTACTTGATATCTATAAAAAATAAACAATATAAGAATAGAGCTGTAACGACCCAACCTTTTCAAGGCCAAAGTTGCTGGGTTTTTTTTTTTTCATCATCTCGACTTATTCATCATTTCCATTTTTTTTTTGTTCTATTCTCGTATTACCACGAGTTCATACATTATCATTCGTAATCCATTTCAATATTTAATAACTAGTTTTTACAGAAGGAATCGAATGACTAATTAAGTGATTTACATGTTCGTTCATGCAGAACTCATATCACCCATAATATACGAGTATATAATTCTTTTTTGAATGTGTGTGCCACGAAATGAATCTCCTGATGCCCCATATTGGTATGATGTCCCTGTTCCAACACAAGGTAATTTTAAGCATTATAGACCATTGAAGAAATATAGTAAAACAAGATTAAAGTCACATTTCATTCATGAACCAAAAAGCATAATTCTTTAATTTCCCTTTACTTATGTCAACACAAACACCACCGTTAATAATCCGTCAATTAACGAGACAATTTCAATACTCAAACCCGATCATTCCTCTCGAATGTCGTTTGCCGAATTAATGTTTTTCTTTGGTTAAAGCATAACTAGTAGAATGCTTTCATATACTTAGTATGTACGAAACGTAGTATACATGACCACATTAGTTCTTCTTAAAACTAACTCATAAACTCAAATCCGACAATCCTCTTTGGAGGCCATTAGTCGAAGTTAATCATTTCTTCATCTTGCTATCCACTAGGGTGACATTAACCATTTCTTCTTCTTCTTCTTTTTCTCGTCTTCTTCTTCTTCCTTTTCTTTTCTTTTTTCATCACGGTCATCCCTTAGGATGTAATTAGCTGAAGCTAGTCATTTCTTCATCCTGATTATCCATTTAGAATGCTATTAGCCAAAGGTAGTAATTTCATTATCCCGATTATCCATTTAGGATGTCATCAGTCGTAATTAATCATTTGTTCACCTTGACTATCCACCTAGGATGTTATTAGTCGAAGCTAGTAATTCATACATCTCGGTTATCCATTTAGGATGCCATATACCAAAGCTAATCATTTATTCATTCTGGTAATTCATATATGGTGCCATTACCATAGCAATTCATTTACTCATTCTGGTAATTCATCTATGGTGTCATTACCATAGTTAAATTTGCCATTTACCAAAGCTAATCATTTATTCATTTTGGTAATACATCTATGGTGCAATTACCATAGCTAATCATTTATTCAACTCGATGATCCCTTTAGAATGCCATTTATCGAATGTAAATCATTTATTCGTTTTGGTAATTCATCTATGGTGTCATTACCATAGTTAGTCATTTATTAATCTCGATGATCCCTTCAGGATGCCATTTATCAAATGTACATCATTTATTCATTTTGGTAATTCATTTATGGTGTCATTACCATGGCTAATCATTTATTAATTTGATAATTCATCTATGATGTCATTACCATAGTTAATCGTTATCCATTTAGGATGCCACTTACCAAAACTAAGCATTTATTCATCCCAATCATACTTTGGATGCCCATAGTCAGAGCTAATCAATTGCTTACCCCTAACATCCCTTCGGATGTCATTAGCCAAAACTAATTAATCGTTTGTTCCGGTCATCCACTCGGATGCCATTAGCCGAAGCTAATCAATCGTTTGTTCCGGTCATCCATTTGGATGCCATTAGCCGAAGCTAATCAATCGTTTGTTCCGGCCATCCACTCGGATGCCATTAGCCGAAGCTAATCAGTCGTTTGTTCCGGTCATCCACTCGGATACCATTAGCCGAAGCTAATCATTGTTTTATCAAACAATTCATGACAATTTGACATTCCTTGCAACATCAAAGTAGACCCTTGGGGATACTTGTACCACCGTTTCCTAGTAATTTATCATTCCGTAACACGATGATAGATCCCTTTGTAATGCAAAAACCAAACATCCCACAACAGTTTAGCATTCAATATAACACAACACAACAGTACCCTTTGTATCATTCATCCAACCATTCTTGACAGTTAACGTTCAATGCAACATCATAATAAATCCCCAGTAATACTCACACCACCATTCGTGGTAATTAACCATCAATACGATACAATGATATGTCTTTCATAACACTCATACAATCAATAAATGATAGATCCTTGGTAACACATTCATCACGATTACATTCAATATAATAACATAGTAGATCTCTCATAATACTCATACAATCATTCATCACCATTACATTAAATAAGAACACAAAAGTAGATCCTTTGTACGACACATACTACCATTCATTAGTAGCTCAAATTCATAACAGCCCCCAACATCACATTCGGTTTAGTATTCATCACAACTCAATAAGATGTTCACCTCAAAAGGGTCAGTTTAGAACTCTAACATTTTCACCATTGTTTCAACATTCATCAAGAACTTGTTCGACATTTCATAGTCATTTCGACAATCATCTAGAATTTAATCCAACTCTTCTTCGTCATTTCTTCTTACAACAAGGATTTAATAACATATCATCACAAGTTAACCATTTCAAAACATAAACATCAAAATGAGAAAAAGGTGGAAACCACCTACCTGCTCCACTTGTGGTCTGTCCTTGTCCTGGCAATGGTCCGATTTCGGCCACAACACCTAAGACACCAAAGACCACAATCAATTCATTTGTATCTTCGATTCACATTCATCCCACACTTATTTCAAGAATTCATATGTTCACATTCAAGTGTTCCACATTTTACACCATCATACTATGAGATTGTTACTAGAATTTAAGTCATTTCTGCCTTGTAGAAATCGGCAGCGAGGCAGTGCTGGCTGCCGATATCTGAATCGGCAGCGACGCAGTTTCTGGCTGTCGATATCTGAATCGGCAGCGACGCAGTTTCTGGCTGTCGATATCTGAATCGGCAGCGACGCAGTTTCAGGTTGCCGATATTGGAATCCTTTTTAATGCCTAAAAACATATATCCATTAAATCAACGAACTCAATGTCCCTTCATCCAAATTTCAAAACTTCCCTAACACATTTTACAACACAATTAATCTATAACAACACTAATAACAAGAGCACATTTTACCATTATATCTTACATAAACCCTACACCCACATAATTCTAATTTCATCAAAACATGTAATTAAATCAAGCTTCCTAAATGTTTTACTAAGACTAGCAATAGATTAAAATAGAAACAACTCATCCACCTTTGATTATTTCCTTGAACTCAATGGTCAGAATATATATCATTGTGTTGTGTACAATATATCTCAAAATCAGAATCATCGAACGGTTGGATCTCCATAGATCTGAATAAAACCGAACTAACCTGAAAATGGACGAGCTATTGTTCAACATGAACCAAACCTTGCCGGAGAGTGTGTTTCCGATCTCCACCGTCCAGAATATAGGTCACATCTAGGTGCAGCACATATCCAAAAATAGGCACGATCCAACGGTGGAAGAGAGAGACATCGGCCGGCGACCAAAACTGCCCTGCAGGTATATTTCCTTTTGTTTTCCAGGACACTTCCGATGATGATGGCTGCTCAATGGATTATGTTCCTTCAAATCCCTCCGGTCCGTTTATATATGAGTGTGAGAAGAACCATATATCCAAATATCAACATGATCCAACGGTGGATGCAAGGGATATGGCCACCGAAGCATTATTGGTTCATCCAAATCCTGCACCTCTATGTAACCGAATTCTCTATTGTCCTCCCTTCATCCAAAATTCCATCCCAATCCGACGATTGGATTGAGAGCTTTGCTTTCTAATGTAAAATTGGTCAGTTTATGACTTTTCGTCAACTATCCAAATTTTCTTGTTCAATCTTCACATAAAATAATATCAATTATCCTTCTAAACCTTTAAGGTCATTTTATTATTTTGGAATATATTCATTTTGTCATTTCTCTCATTATTTTATTCATCAAAACACGTTACCAGTTTCTTTGTCTTTATGAATTCTAAAACAAAATTCATTTCATGGAGGTCATCCCCTCCATTATATGTCACTTTCAGTCTTACGTTTACATGACAGGTTATACATCTGCATATTTAAATCATAAATTTTCTAGGGTTTCACAAGAGCTAAACATTCGAAAAAAATTAAAAATATATATATATATTTTTTAGGATTGAAAATGACTTTCAAATAATCACCATAATATTTCCCCGATTTAAAACCATTTGAGGTTTAATCTACATTTTCTGGATTTCTTGTATCTTTCTTAATTGTCAATCAGCGCCCGAGTTGTCATTTTAAACCAATCCAATGTTTCAAAGTGACCACACTCTTCGTTAAACCCGACTGAGATAAATAATTTGATATATTAACTTAAATTGATTTGGAATAATAAAGATATTTTTAATTTAAAAAAATAAAATAAAATAAAAATTTAAAAAATCACCAAGATTTAATCGGTCATCTCTTAAGTTTCATATCATGAGATTAAATATTTTTTATGAGATTTTCTTATTGATTTCTTTAGAATTTAAGCTCGAAACACTACTTGAAGAAACTATAAAATCTTACTCATGGAGCCATGTAACATGAAAAACGAGTTAATTATAATTTAGTCCTTTTAGTTTATTGAAACTAATTAATTAATCCCCATAGCATAAAACTAATCAAATAATCCCCTGAGCAGCTTTGACCATCACATATTTATTTATTTATTTTTTCAAAACTCTTATTCTTTCTTTATAAGAAATTTCCATTTTTTTCACCTTTGTCTTCTCTTTTCTATTTTAAAAAATGAGATTAAAATAAATAAATTTGAGAGGTATAGTTCAATTGGTCAAACTCCAAGTTTGCTTCTTAAAGATCACCAGATCACTAGAGACTTACATAATCGTTAATTTCAAAACTCGTGGGATTAATTGATATGCTTGTAACCTAACTCGGACATTCATATTAATAAAAAATAAATAAAAATGTATTGAAAAGGAAAATGCCTCCTCCCAGCAGCGACCCTTCATCACTCCTCATAATTAAAGGAGCAAAACACAATACAAAAAGACGAGTCGAGGGACAACAGGTTTCTTGGACCCCAGAAATATGTGCCCCTGTGGAGTAAATATAACTCGTTCTTGGTGTCACTTTCAAATGTCGCTGCCAAAATTTCCCATGATTTCCACCGTTTCATTGGTTAGGTTTGGTAGTAAAGAAGAAGCTGACGCAGTCTGATTCTTATTTTCAACATCATGTTGGTAGTTATAATTAAACTCAATTGATAATTAAATTAAATCTACATGTTTTAAAAAATAAAATTCAATTCATTTTATTTTCTATTTTATTATAATTACCTTCATTTTTTTTTCTTCAAAGTTCTTTACAAAAAGGCTACATGAATATTTTAGAAAAAATATTTTTAATATTAAAAAGACTAGATTTGTAGCATTTTTAAGAATTGAATTCCAATTATAATTCTACTCTTAATACTTTAAAAATTCCAAATATAAAATTTTATTAAAACCTTTAATTTAATCCATAGATTCCAGACATGCGTAATCAATCTTGTTTACTTGGAAGACAACCAGTCATGGGGCTTCTTGGTATCATACGTTATAAACTTTGTAGTTTCTACCGACATATCTAGCCCTGTAGTAGAAGCCCACCAGCTAAAGAACCTAGTATTGGTAAATAGAAGCAAGAGACCTCCTCGATCCTCATCAACTAATTATTTATTCCGTATGCCATGCCTGGATACAATTGTCTTAAAGAGAAAAAAGAGGAAATGAATTCTTCAATTTAATTTGCTCGGAAAGAGAAAGTAGAGGACTCTTTTGTCAATTTTAGACCCAATATATCATGATGTTTCTCAATTGGCTCCTCCTTTCTAAAATTAACCCAAAAAAAATCAAATTCTCTCTCAAAGGGCATTGTTTTTATTGCATAAGAAAACCTAAAATATCAACGGACATCCATGGAATTAAGGACTTAATCAAGGATTGTTCGATGCTTTGAAACCCAATTAACAAAATTAATTAAAGGACTCAAATGAGAATTAGTGTATAGGTCGGGGACTAATATGAGGTTTCCGCCTTTTATAGATGATTCTTCCTCGCTTTCTAATCAAAGAATCTTTGCTACCTTGCACCTTCAACACATCAAACAAACAGAGGATAATCTGCGATCGAGCTTTGTTGACAAGCCTGTCGATTCGTAGTGTTTGACAAGCAAATTAATTAAATTGATTACATATTTTATGAGTTAACAAGAAACAATTAAAACAGTGGATTTTGACAGAGTTGCGTGTTAATTTACTGGGTTCGAACAGTTAACTCTCACAAAAAAAGAATTATTAAAACCGAAAATATATCTAGATCAAATCACAAAATATATCTGCAGGGAATCTAACATATCAAATGGAGGTACCAGATGATAAATATAAAATTGAACCTTTATATGTCTGGTCTTGTGCTGGTATATTTACCAAAATTAATGTGAAACCAGCCACCAAACCAGCCACCTAGTCAACAATGGTGGGAGTCAACAATGGTGGTGAAGCCATCCTTCCTTAGTCACAAATTGTAGGCACCAAACTTGTGCCAAACTTATGCCACTTGCCTTACCCCTTGTATTTGCATGGATGTTTGCCTATAAATAGGCAATGCATCCAAGCATTGTAAACACACCACAAGAGAGAAACAAGAGAGGAAGAGAAGAGTGAGAGAGGGAAAATAATCCCACAAAATTGTGAGGTATTTGTGAGAGAGTAAGTGAGGTGTTTTCTCCTACTAATAGAGAGATTCTTAGTTGTTCTCCTATTATTTGAGAGAGGTTGTAATTCCCACATTACTAGTAAAATCCTTCTATACTTGCCCGTGGACGTAGCCTAATTGGGTGAACCACGTAAATTCTTGTGTGTCTCATTTCTCATTTTATCCTATTCTTTGCCTTTTATCTTGTCGGGTTTGCATGCCAGTATCCTAACAGTGGTATCAGAGCCTTCTTGGTTGGTGTTGTTAACACACAAAAGTTATTCGTGTATACGGTCACTATTCACGTATACTGCACTATTCACCTATACGGCACTATTCATCCATACTGTACTGTTCACATACGTTACTGTTGGCATATATAGAAAGTCAGTGCGGTGATTAAATACAGTCTAGGAAGTTCTGTCTAAGGAGATTGGGTTTTAAGCGGGACCGTTTGTGACCCCTCCAATCTTTCCTGGGAACTTACTTAGTGAAGTATTATTCACACGATACTATTTCTATATACGTTACAGATCTGTGAAACGGTGATAGCTGAATAGATCTCGGTGAATACAATGGCAGCAAAGTACGAGATTGAGAGGTTCAAAGGGAGCAATTTCTCACTGTGGAAAATGAGAATCAAGGCAATCTTGAGGAAAGACAATTGCTTGGCAGCAATTGGGGATCGGCCCACGGAGATCACTGATAATGCAAAATGGAATGAGATGGATGGCAATGCTATTGCTAACATACATTTAGCACTAGCTGATGAAGTATTATCAAGTGTGGCGGAGAAGAAAACAGCTAAGGAGATATGGGAGACTCTAACAAAGCTATACGAGTCCAAGTCTTTGCACACTAAGATTTTCTTAAAGCGGAGACTTTATACCCTTCGAATGGCAGAAACCACGTCGGTGACTGACCACATCAACACAATAAGAACTCTATTTTCACAACTCACTACGTTAGGTCAACAAATAGAGGAAAATGAACGTGCAGAGCTTCTACTTCAAAGTCTTCCTGATTCGTATGATCAGCTCATTATCAACCTGACCAATAATATCCTCTCAGACTATTTAGTCTTCGATGATGTTGCAGCCGCTATCTTGGAAGAAGAAAATAGGCGCAAAAACAAAGGAGACAGAAACAGTTCAAACCAAGCTGAGGCATTGTTGGTATCAAGAGGAAGATCAACGGAACGTGGCTCTAATGGGAGTCAAAGGCAGGGGAGGTCCAAATCAAGAAGTAAGAAGATGGTGAAATGCTACAACTGTGGCAGAAAAGGGCACTTCAAAAAGGATTGTTGGTTTAAAAAGGGTATAGAGAATACTGCAGAGTCATCAAGACCTCAAGGATGTGTTGCAAGCACCTCAGAAGATGGAGAGGTTCTATATAGTGAAGCAGCAACAATCTCTACAGATAGAGAAGAGCTCGCTGAGGTCTGGCTAATGGATTCAGGAGCAACATGGCATATGACCCCTAGACGAGATTGGTTCCATACATATGAACCTATCTCTGGAGGCACAGTATTCATGGGTGATAATCATGCTGTAGAGATTTCTGGCATTGGCACCATCAAATTGAAGATGTATGATGGCTTAATTCGTACTATTTCAGGAGTACGACATGTGAAAGACTTAAAGAAGAATCTTTTGTCCGTAGGACAATTTGATAGTCTTGGCTGTAAGATCCGAACAGACAATGGAATCATGAAAATTGTCAAAGGCGCGCTGGTGGTTTTAAAGGCAAGAAAGACAGTTGCAAACATGTTTGTATTAATGGGAGAAACACATCAGGGGGCAGAAGCATCAATCGCATCAGCCAGTCCTGCAGAAGAGAAGACGATAATGTGGCATCAAAAACTAGGCCACATGTCAGAGAAAGGTTTAAAGGTTCTCTCTGATCAGAAGTTACTCCCTGGGCTTACAAAGGTTACTTTACCTTTTTGTGAGCATTGTGTTACAAGTAAACAACACAGATTGAAGTTTGGCACGTCAACAACTAAGAGCAAATGCATCTTAGACCTGATTCACTCTGATGTTTGGCAAGCACCGGTTGTATCCTTGGGAGGAGCAAGATACTTTGTATCATTCATAGATAACTTCTCCAGAAGATGTTGGGTGTATCCGATTAGAAGGAAGGCAGATGTGTTCGCAGTTTTTAAAACCTTCAAAGCGCGGGTAGAACTTGAATCTGAAAAGAAGATCAAGTGTTTGAGGACTGACAATGGAGGAGAATATACCAGTGATGAATTTGATAACTTCTGTTAACATGAAGGTATCAAAAGGCAGTTCACAACGGCATACACTCCACAACAAAATGGAGTGGCAGAGCGGATGAACAGAACTCTATTGGAAAGAACAAGAGCAATGTTGAAGGCTGCAGGTCTAGAAAAGTCATTCTGGGCAGAAGCAGTCAATACCGCCTGTTATGTGATAAATCGATCTCCGTCTACTGCAATTGAGTTGAAGACACCGATGGAGATGTGGACTGGAAAGCCAGCTGATTATTCTCGATTGCATATATTTGGAAGTCATGTGTACGTGATGTACAATACTCAAGAGGTCAGCAAGCTGGATTCAAAATCCAGAAAATATGTATTCTTGGGATATGCTGATGGAGTGAAGGGGTATCGCTTGTGGGATCCCACTACCCACAAGGTAGTCATCAGCAGAGATGTCATATTTGCAGAAGATAAAATGCAAATGGGAGAAAATAATAGCATTTTAAAGGAGACTACAGAAGTCCAGATGGAAAATACTCAGAATCGTACTTCTTCTGAAGCTACACCAGAGCATGAAGAACAAGAACAAATAGAGTCTGAAACTCCTGAAGTTCGACAGTCAACTCGTGAAAGAAGACCACCGGCTTGGCACTCAGAATATGTTACTGAGAGCAACATTGCATACTGTCTTCTAACAGAGGATGGAGAGCCATCAACTTTCCATGAGGCTATCAAAAGCACAGATGTATCTATGTGGATGACAGCAATGCAAGAGGAGATTGAAGCTCTGCACAAGAATAACACTTGGGATCTTGTTCCGCTACCACAAGGAAGAAAGGCCATTGGCAACAAATGGGTTTACAAGATAAAGCGTGATGGCAATGATCAAGTGGAGCGGTATCGTGCAAGATTGGTGGTGAAAGGATATGCTCAGAAATAAGGAATAGACTTTAATGAGATATTTTCTCCGGTGGTACGACTTATTACAATCAAAGTAGTCTTGGCGATGTGTGCTATATTTGATCTTCACTTAGAGCAGTTAGATGTGAAAACTGCATTTCTTCATGGAGAACTTGAAGAAGAAATTTATATGCTCCAACCAGAGGGTTTTGCTGAAACAGGCAAGGAGAACTTGGTTTGCAGGTTGAACAAATCTCTATACGGTCTCAAACAGGCGCCGAGGTGTTGGTACAAGAGATTTGATTCCTTTATAATTAGCCTTGGGTACAACAGACTCAGTTCAGACCATTGTACGTACTACAAGAGGTTTGAAGAAAATGATGTTTTCATCATTCTGTTGTTGTACGTGGATGACATGTTGGTAATAGGCCCCAACAAAGATCGAGTCCAAGAATTGAAGGCACAGTTGGCTAGGGAGTTTGATATGAAGGACTTGGGACCAGCAAACAAGATTCTAGGGATGCAAATTCACCGAGACAGAAGTAAGAGGAAGATTTGGCTTTCTTAGAAGAATTATTTAAAGAAGATCTTGCGACGCTTCAACATGCAAGATTGTAAGCCAATTTCCACCCCACTTCCTGTTAACTTCAAATTATCCTCAAGTATGTCTCCTAGCAATGAAGCAGAGAGGATGGAGATGTCTCGAGTACCGTATGCATCAGCAGTGGGAAGTTTAATGTTTGCCATGATATGTACAAGACCAGACATTGCACAAGCAGTGGGAGCAACTAGTCGATACATGTCAAATCCTGGTAGAGAGCATTGGAATACTATTAAGAGGATCTTGAGATACATCAAGGGTACCTCAGATGCCGCATTATGTTATGGAGGATCAGAATTTACTATCAGAGGTTATGTTGACTCAGATTTTGCTGGTGACCTTGAGAAAAGAAAATCCACTACAGGCTATGTGTTCATAATTGCAGGAGGAGCTGTGAGCTGGGTCTCTAAACTTCAGACTGTTGTAGCGTTATCCACAACAGAAGCTGAGTATATGGCAGCTACACAGGCTTGTAAAGAAGCAATATGGTTGAAGAAACTTATGGAGGAGCTCGGGCACAAACAAGAGAAGATTCTTTTGTATTGTGATAGTCAGAGTGCCTTGCATATTGCAAGGAATCCAGCGTTTCATTCAAGAACAAAACATATAGATGTTCAGTATCACTTTGTTCGCGAAGTGGTGGAAGATGGAAGTGTGGATTTTCAGAAGGTTCACACAAAGGAAAACCCAGCAGATGCTTTAACCAAACCAGTCAACACTGATAAGTATATATGGTGCAGATCCTCTTGTGGCCTAGCAGAAACGTAAGCAGCATGAAGATGGCAAGTATTGAAAGGATAGAAGAATCACAAATGATGAAGTGTGAAGACTTGATTCAATCATCAAAGTCTTCAAGTGGGAGAATGTGAAACCAGCCACCAAACCAGCCACCTAGTCAACAATGGTGGGAGTCAACAATGGTGGTGAAGCCATCCTTCCTTAGTCACAAATTGTAGGCACCAAACTTGTGCCAAACTTATGCCACTTGCCTTACCCCTTGTATTTGCATGGATGTTTGCCTATAAATAGGCAATGCATCCAAGCATTGTAAACACACCACAAGAGAGAAACAAGAGAGGAAGAGAAGAGTGAGAGAGGGAAAATAATCCCACAAAATTGTGAGGTATTTGTGAGAGAGTAAGTGAGGTGTTTTCTCCTAGTAATAGAGAGATTCTTAGTTGTTCTCCTATTATTTGAGAGAGGTTGTAATTCCCACATTACTAGTAAAATCCTTCTATACTTGCCCGTGGACGTAGCCTAATTGGGTGAACCACGTAAATTCTTGTGTGTCTCATTTCTCATTTTATCCTATTCTTTGCCTTTTATCTTGTCGGGTTTGCATGCCAGTATCCTAACAATTAATCTCCTTTCCTGATGTTCAGCCGTGCAGACATGTGACTGTTTTCTGCGCTAGATAGCATCGTTCACATGACTTGATTATATGCAGAAAATTAATTAATTTGAACATTATGCATGGATCCAAAGAAGCTATATATCCATGTTGCCTGGTAGATAGAGCAAGCTGATAGTTTATTACGCATCCCCCATTTCATGCATGTGAACCACCCTTTAATTTTCAACAAAAAGGGCAAAGTCTTAAGAGGGAACATCCATTCTGTTGATGGGATCCATATCATCATGACATGACCCATAAGTTCATCTCGCCTGCTGCTAGCTTGAATGTATCTTCGACGTCTGACATTGCCTCCGGATATTGATCAGAAGCTCCGTCGGCCTGATATGAAAGCTCCATAACATTAGAAGCATGCATGATTACATTGAAAACAGTAAGGGGAAAGGGATGTTAGCACATTAGTTTTCTCTAAATTACTGTATGAGCACAAATACATCTTTAATAACTGTTTCTTGCACCAGATGTTAGTTTAAGATGCTTCTTCCATATGCTGTATATAGCCTTGTGCTTAATTTTTTGAGTTAATTAGATTAACAAGGAACTTAAACATTTGACGGACTCTACAGGTTACATGCTTGTAATGACATGGCCTCAATTGTAAGGTATGATTGTTCAGATAAGCAAACATTCAAGTACGTAGGCATTTGCCTCCATGGCCAAACCCAAAAGATGATGCCATAATGCAGCAAATATCTACGACACACTTGGCCTGTTATTTGTCTTACAGGCCCTCATCTCATCCCCAAAACATAAAAAGGAAGGTTACGAGCAAAGTTTGTTATACTCACATGAGCATGTATCATGTAAATGCTACGATACTGATCAGAGGAAATATGAGCAGATACAACATCCAAATTATGCTTCTCTAGTATGTAGAGGATGGTGGCAAGTAACTCGGGCTTCCTTGTTGAACACAAGCTGAATTGTGCATCATCGCCACACATGTTCATGACAACATTTGGAGAAAACCATGTCTGGAAGCAAGCCGGAGAAAGAGAGACAGAAAATGAATTCTGAGACATTTTTGAGGTCGAAGGGAAGTTCTTTGATGGTCCCAGAGCAGCAAAAGAGGCTTCCCTCGATCCAACTGTATCTGTCTGTGATGTGATCACTGATGGTTCATAGTCAATGATAGCTCCCTGGAATTTTTCAACCTTGTGTTTTTGCAAGGTTTGGAGGGTTTGTTGGAGGGTCTTGATGTATTTTACTGCTTCATCTACAATACTGGACTTGTCTGCCTGTACAAGTGAAATCAATTTGAACTTTGAAGAGAAGCAAAACAAATAAAAACAAAACACATAATTTTCATGCGAAATCAGAACTAAATTCATACATTTTTTGCACTTTACGTTTTTTCCCTTCAGTTGGAGGGAGAAGCAATAACAATCCAATTATTCAGTGCTATAAAAACATTAGTTTTCTATCTTTCGCTATACGCTGTGTCAAACAACCAATTAAATTTTTTTTGATAACTGAGATAATTGAAATTGAAAAACCCTAGGTGATCGATGAAGACAAGCACGAACCTGTTTGGCTACGCGGTGCATCTATGTTGCAACCTGCGTTTCGGATGAAAAAGCACAGAAAATTATGCTTTTAGATGCAAAACGCAGGTCAGGTCTAGTTACCTAAATAAGCTGTCTGTTCTTCAACAGCCAAAAAACTCCCTGACATGAGTAAATACAAGAACTTGACAGAGAATCAACATACAAGAAGCGAAGATAAGCTAGGTTCTCTCTTAATTAGACCCCAGTGCAACTTCCTACTGAAACTGATCTAATGATCATGTAACCTTAAAGATTTCAAATAATTTCTTCCCCGCACAAATGGATTCAAATTTGTTCATCAAAGCTTTACAAAAAATTGGCAAGGTGATTTCAAGAATCAAAACAAAGATCGCAGTAAAATGAAATTAAACAATGAATAAAACTAACAAAAAAAAATGAAGTTCCTTGACTTTCATAGATGTAAGGAGCCCCATGAAATACAATCCTATGTATGTTCATCAAGGCATCCAAAACTAGATCGCAGGTTGTAATAATATTAATTAAGAAATGTTTATATTTTCGTCCCTTGTAGAGCACAAACTCTTTTATTTTTTTGCCAATCTTTTAGACTGAATTTAAAAATACCTTATCAGGAAGTTGAGGAAGCAAAGCATGAAGACTAGAAAACATGTTCCTCATCTTCTTTCTCCTTTCTCTCTCAGTCCATATGTGAATATCATGCCCTGATTCTCCACTACCACCACCATTAACAACCTTCTTATTTCTTGCATCCCCTTCTTTTCTACTTCTCTTTTGACCCGGTACTCCTGCCACAGCCGGTATTTCCGAATCCATTAGGCTACTGGTGGCTGAATTATTATAGAATGATTTCGAGATCAACTTTTTTTATAATTATCTGAATTATCAGTGAAGGCAGCTAAAAGGGTTTCTCTACAGGTTTTTATGGTGGACATGGCTGATTTATAAGAGAGGTACAAGTGATAGAGAAGAAGGCAAGCGTTTTTTAACAGAAGGAAGGAAAAAGGTGGCGAAAAGGTGTGTGGGGCTATGAGATGATTTGGGCTACCAGAAAGCACATGAAACCAAAATACAATCATGAGATAATGCCGTTATTTGGCTACCAAACAAGAACGGAAGCTCTCATTACCAGAGACTGATCCATCCAAGAAAAAGAAAAGGATTTCTCAAGGCAGGCAGTCCCTTCATTCAAGTTCCTAGTATATTTTGGATTGAAATTCGTTTAATATAATTATTAATTATTAAGAAAATCAAGGATTTTAAATAATTAAATATTATAATTTTTTTTATAATTACTTGATTATATATATATATATATATGATTTTCTTTGTTTACTTTGTATTTTTATCATTTTTCTTTATATCATTACCATACATTCCTTACAAGAAAATCATATTATTACTAATTTATATTTGATTAAGAGATTTAAACTCTAATCCTATAATTTTCTAACTTTTTTTTATTTCCCTTAGAATCACAATTTGAAGACGATTTTTTTTATTATGCTTTTATGGCAATTAATTTTTCTTGTTTATAAAATATTAACTCCATGTTATGTTTTATAAATTACAAACTCAAGTAAAGTTCAACTTAGATTTTTTATGATCTATTGAAAGTTACATGCTGTCCCATAGATTTTTATTTTCTTTTGGTTGTTTTTGAATTGAATAGCCTTGGTCTATTGAGATTTTTTAAAAGAAAATTATTGTCATGATTTCAATAATATTTTTAAATATATATATCAAACCCGTGAAGATTTTTGTTTAAAATCTCCATAAGTTTGAGAGGATATGTTGATAAAACAAATTAAAATAATATATTTTAAATTAAAATTCACTTTATACAATCACCAAGGTGATTAATTATGAAGGAAATCAAGTACTACATCAAATGATGAAACCAAGAATTTTAAATAATTAAAGCTTGTAATTTATTTCCATAATTGTTTAATTGTATTCTTGTATATACCTTTTAATTGGTTGATTGTAATATCAGAAGCATCCTATTAATAAAGTTTCCTTATTTCTAACATATTCCATAAAGAAAAAATGTTTCTTTTTAAAATAAATCAAGGTAATTCCTTCTGAGATTTATTTTTTTAATTAAAATGAAAAATTATTATTATTATTATTATTATTTTAAATAGATTACACATTCTATTTTAAAATATTTTTTCTCATGCCATTTATTTTATTGAAATGACATATTTGTATATATTATCACTTTACTCTGCTTTTTTTTGAAAAACAATTATTTTCATAAAAATTATACCTAAAAGTTAGAAATCAATCAATATAAATAATATATATATATATATATATTTAAATATTTTTAGTACAATTATTATTGGTTATTTTATATCTCTAAAGTATAATAATAAGATTTAATCGAACACTATTTAACTGCTTTAAACACTTATAAATACAACACCGTAACTAATTATCAAATACACATTTATCCTAGAGATGATATATGATCAATACCAAGCAGCCCTTTAGGAACGTATTTGAAAGTGTTTTTCTAAATAAATTAAAGTTTTGTCCATTATTTTTAAATAATGATATCGAAATTATAAAAAGAAAAAACTAGAAAAACCAATTCAAATACATATTTAAAAAAATATATGTTTATATCACATAATACTTTCCAGCCACCCTTCGTAAGTCTCAATCTTTACTCCTTTTGAAATTGTGAACTTGAAACTTGTTGACAAAAAATCTGCTAATTTTAACTAATGAAATATCCTTTTTAAAACCTTAATTCACCATCTTGAACATTATAATGTAGCTTCTTCTCTTTTTTCTTCTTTCTTTTTTCTTTTTTCATCATGATAGCAAAATTATTATTTCATCAATTTTTTTTCCAACATAAGATATTTGGTTATACAATATATATGAAAACTTGTTTGTTTGTGTTTTCTAAAAATAAATGAATTTTATTAGTTTTGAAAACCAATACCTTTAATTTTAAAAGATTGTACTAGCCAATTACGGTTATATTTTTACTTGTAATAATGATTCGGGACTATTTATGATATTTCAGCTTGATAACTTTTTTGTTTTTATTAGAAAATATTGGAGTGAAATAGATTTTTTATATCTATTTTACAATTATTAAAATAAAATAGCAAATGATTTGACCATTAACTATTTCCAGCCTTATATGGCAGCCCCTGCTAGACTCAGTTTTTTTTCTGTGAATCCACTCCTATTTGTTTAATAACTAAGTGTTTTTTATCATCAAGAGATTTCCCTATACTCTTACTTGTTACAAGACAAGTATAACATATAAGTAAAAAAAAATATAACATATATAAACGCATAAGTTATTACATGAACCAATCTCAATTTTTTATTAATTCAAAATCATTTTATTAATTCAAAATCATATACATAAGTTTGTTTATGTGTGTTATGTACAATACTTGATATAACTTTTATAAATTGATGTAGTTTTTTTTTTTCACTTAAAGAAAAGTAATGAGTATGGTTGATTTTTTTTTTACCAGAAACAAAATTTTGTTAAAAAACTACTCAAATATTTTATTTATTAAAAAATTAAAAATTTTGGCTTATGAATTCTAATAATATTTTAAAAAAGTTATTTCAAGTCATTTTACCAAAACATACTTTAAATTTAAAATAATTTCAAATTTATTTATCATAAATTATTTATAAAAAATAACCTTTAAATTAAAGCTAAAATAATAATAAAAAAAAAACCATGTAAAACGATTTGAATGAAGTCTATGTTAAGACAAACCATGTAAAACGGATTTAAGAAATCTAACAATTTCTCCTTACCATTATGAAGTGGCAATTCTGTAAACTAATAACGAATCTCAGGGCAAGGACGACCATCCAAACTTTTTGGCCTCGAAGAAAACGAAGACGTGTCATGCCAAATGACAGCACAGACCAAGATATGGCTGTCACTTTCCTAAGGAAATCTGGCTCTGAAACTGCGGCCCAACAACTCTTACGTCCCTTTCGCTGTTTTATTAGGATAGTAAAAGTGTGTGCTTTTTAAAAAAGTTAATTTTTTAAAATTATTTTTTTAGTTTTTTTAATATAATAAAAATAAATTTAATAAAATAAAAAAATATTTTGATATATTTTAAATTAAAATATTTTAAATATAATTAAGTGATTACTTTTTGAAATATTTTTCATTTTAAAATATATTAAAATAATAATTTTTATTATTTTTTTATATCAAAATGATATAAAAATATTAAATAATATTAATTTAAAATAAAAAAAATTTAATTTTAATTTTTTAAAAAAATACTTTTGTGCTAAATACTGTAACTGGGGGTTAAGTAACCATCAGTTTTCAATTTTGAAACCAACTCTGGTTCAAACCAGTGCTTGTATAAGCAGAGGTTGTGCCTTCTCCCCTCATGTATGATTACCTGTCTTTTGCGACTGAATTGGATGTAACTGGACCACCTTTTTCAGCTCGATTATGATTGTGAATTATGGTTATAATTCATTCTTCAAAGGTGGGGTCAGGACAAGAGACGCACTTTTGGCATTAAAAAAACCGAAAATCATAAATGAAATCGAGCAAATGCCATCAGCATCGAGAGAAACGCCTGCAAATACAAGTCCCGAAGATTCTCTTGGTTTTGCTCTTTCTATAGCCAAGTCCCTGATACACGCACTGTTTCCGTGTCTTTACTCGGGTTGTGGTTTGCTTTCACCTAAAGCCATGCGTTTCAAAAATTCATGGCAAGAAATGCCTTCCCTGCTTTTAAGCTGTACAGGACAGCAAAACGGCGAGCGTTACAAAACATCCCACAACTTCATTTCCTTCTTTCAAATACAGATTTCAAACGGAGTAGCAATAGAAACATTCATCCAGTCTGACAGAGACATCTTGGTTTCCTAGATAAGATTTCAGACAAGCATTTCCAGTGAAGTTAAAGGACGCTAAGAGCCCGGTTCTTACAGTTGTATTAAGCTGTTATAAATCACAAAATAAATGACCCCGTGAAGAGTGAAATGTCAGTTGTTTTGAGGACCATTTGCAGCTCATATGGTATTTGAACAAATGGAAACTGTTATTGGTGGCAATTTCATTGTTCATGTATCTGAAGAGTAAGATCATAACTAGGCCACACCAGACGGGGAGGTCTTCGTAGTTTGATTCATCTCTAGCTTTGCCTGTGGTGTGCCTTCCCTGCAGATTTCCTTCACATCACCAAAAAAAAAGAGTGAAATGTTACACCAGCAAATTCTCATAAATACTCCTATGGTTGTTGCATAGAGTTTACCTTTGAAGACGTGGACAGATTGAAGGGTGCATGGTTAACATGGACCTGTGGTTCAAAACCGAAGTTGGTTTCTGATGAGGTAATATTTGTCCCTGAAGGAATAGTGATTGGTTGATTTGAGATAGTGCACTGTGTTGGAAGATTAAGAGAATTTTGCTCTGAGCTTTCTTCATTTGCAGAAAATATGCCTGTTAATGTGTTGGTATTTAACAATCCAATCCCTTCATCAAAGCTCATTCCTGACAAGGGCAGCTGCATTGGCTGTAGTGCTCCTGGTAAGCACATCGGGTGCAAACTCAATCCATTTCTCATTGTTAGCATCTGTATATCAATCATGATATGAATCATATAATATGCTACAGAGACAAATAACTGCATTGTCCATACCGACGAGCCTATTTTCGCTATCATTCCCATTGAAGCCATCTAGTAATTTCACATGCTAACATTGAACTTGGCAGAGAATCAGAACTTTTAGAATGTTACTCCATGGAAACAGTATCCAATATAGATATGTAACTTTAAAACCAGTTAGTATCTACCCTGTGCAGCCTCTGACGTGAGGGTTTTGCCCCAGCCCACAACCCCATGGAAATTTCAGCAAACAAATGTTCTCCCAGGTACAGAAAACAAAGTCATCCAACTTCTATTCTAAGTGTAGGAAGTCATGCTCAGTCATGACTGCAAGAAGACTCGGTCCTGTAGTGCAGAGCAGTAGCATTCAAAACCATTGTAAAACCAAATTTGAGTCAGAGCCATCTTTGTAGTATACAAGGTGAAAAATTAGATTCATTTTTGCCAATCAAAGACGAAGTTGAAAATGGTCAATTTGCTGCTCTTTCTACCAACCAAGATAGGAATTCCTTGAGCCTTAAAATCAAAGTCAACAAACACAAATACAAACTATATAAAATGATAACACTTGATAGGCCTCCCTGTATTTGATTGTGGATTGGAATGCCTAAAACTTCTATGATGCTTGGACTTTCGAAAGATCCATTAGAGAAGACATGAAATTAAATAGATCAGAAATGGGTGTATCATTGTTCTAAATATTTTAACCAGATGCTCTAACTATATATAAGATTGCATAGCCTAGAAAGCAAGAGACCGTTCAGCTGGCAAATTCTTTAATGAACCGAAGCAACATTCTTGTACTTAAAAGGTCCAAAACAAGCTTTAGTCAAGGATCACTCATAGAGCAACAAAGTCCAAAATGAAATGAAATCAAGCAAAAGAGTCAACCAATTAATCATAATGGCTTAAAACAAACAATCAAATAAAAGAGCCCTAGAAACCACTCACCTGCACTTGAAGCTGAAGCTGCTTCAAGTATTCAATGGCCTCATCCAGCATCGAAGCCTTATCCGTCTATCAAAACCAAAACAATATAACTCCAAATCATACAGTAATTCAATTGAAACTCTCTGCATTCAACTTCCTAATTAAAACTTGTTTGCAAACATGGTGTACCTTATTAGAATTAGGAATTAAATTCTGTAATGCTTTCATTTTCTCATTGATCCTGCTCCTCCTCCTCTATTCAAAAATCCATCCATTTCAAATCAAACCCACACAAATTAAATTCCTTACAATCAAGATAATAATAATAATAATAATAATATGGGGGTCTTGCAAAAACGAACCTTTTCAGATAAATTATGAACCTCCGCAGCTCTACTCCTCTTCGACGAACTTCGCGGCCGCGCTGTATTAGCTTGCACCTCCACCCCCTTCTATATTCAAAATATTTTCAAGCAATACATACATACTCATATAATTATCCGTACAATTAAGTATCAAGAAATTGCTTGAATAAGGTGCTAAATTACCTCACTATCGCAGCTAAAATCACCTAGATCATCCTCCACAGAGACTCCTCCCCTCTTTGAAACGACCGCATTTCCCACGCCTTCTTTAGCATAATAACCATCAGGATCAGAGAAATTAACACCAGCACCACACTCCGTCTCAGAAAACCGGTGGCGATCTAACAATTCCACGCCATTCTCCACTGGGGTAGAGAGCGCATGATGCATGAATTTAGAAGGGGAGGAAGAGTTGTTGTGGAGGAGTTGATGAAGGAAAGTCGAGATTTCTTCCGGCTCAGTAGCCGCTGCCGCTCCGTACAGATCCTCCATGGATATATGTGCGTGGGGGGCTTATCTTCGGGTGGCTTGGTTAGCTGGTTCCTCTTGACTACTACTGCTGCTATTCTCTTTGCTCTTTGGGTGTTGGATATGCTTTTCTTTTTGCTGTTTAAGGGAAGGGAGGATTAGAGGAGGCTTTTGAGAGCTTAGTGGAGGTTTTGGCATTACAAGGAAAGGAAGAGAGATGCTTGTGATCAATTTGGACTAATCTCCCGCCTTAATTAAGACTTCTACTTTTCTTCTTTTTGCATCTCTACCCCTTTGGTTTTTGTTATTCTTGAATTTTGTAGCCTTTGCATGACATCATCTTATACTTGAAATAAAAATAATATTTTCAATCTTCAAGGTTGTTTATGCACTTTCGGTTGATGTGGTTCCATATTTATATATATTTTAAAATCTAATTTTTTTTATCTTTCAATCTTACTTGAACATGATTGGATGAAAATATTTATTGCTCA
Source organism: Populus alba x Populus glandulosa (assembly GCA_033617975.1). Classification (NCBI taxonomy): domain Eukaryota; kingdom Viridiplantae; phylum Streptophyta; class Magnoliopsida; order Malpighiales; family Salicaceae; genus Populus; species Populus alba x Populus glandulosa. The sequence continues at coordinate 1,426,866 of CM066156.1, read as the reverse complement.
TTTTAATCGAGTTAATATTTATCTAATTCGAGTAAAATTATAATTTCTAGTAACATGAATTGCTTCGATAATCTAATTTAGTTTTTAATTTGTTTTTTTTTATAATAATTGTTGTTTTGGTTTTAAATAATTTAGTTAGTAGAATTATAGCAGTTTTTTTTTTGTTTTTTTAAAATAAAAATGATGATTTTGAGTATCATTAAAGATAATATTTTTTATATATTTATTAGTATGTGTATATATATAATGTTTTATTTAAAATCTAATTGAAGTGAGATTTAGTAATAAAAATAATATTTTTTTACCTCAAACACAGACAAAGGCGTAGACAAACGGACACTGATACAAAAAAAAATCTAATACTGGGAAAAAAGTATAAATTACATTTCTTGAGGGGGTATTCAGTAAGCTCATTTGAATTCGGAGCTGAAGGTGAAAGTCAAAGACACATCTTTCAAACCTTCAGTGTCTTATCCAACAAAAAACGTCACCTTAGCCTGAAGCATTTATTTAAGAGACCAAAAGTGCAGTTCCCGATGTCACTTTTAGTGGCGTGTTAGCAACATTCTCGATGGTTTTATTTACACGCCGCACGATCTAGTCCCTATTCTACATACCTATTTTAAATTAAGTCTCAGATCTATAAATATTATCAATTAGGTCGCAGAGCGTGTTTGATATTGCGGCCAAAATGTTGTTTGTCCATTTTTTTTTTCAAGTTATTTCTTATTATTTTTATATTATTTTAATATACTAATGTCAAAAATAAATTTAAAAATTGATATATTTTCAAATAAAAAATATTTTGAAAATGACCCACTACTAAAATATCAAACATGTTTCTAGACTTTCTCCACATTTCTTAATAGGATGTTTTTGTATATATATTTTTTAATTTGTATATTATATGATATTAACTAATTCATTTTTGAAAAATAAATTCATTTAAAAGTCAATGAACATTAATGAAAGAATATAGTCCGCAATTGTCTTGAAAGTTTGGGACTAAATTGATAAGATTTACAAGTTTGGGAACCAATTGAAAATGAATATATAGATTAGAGATAAAATTGATTTTTCCTTTTTTATTCCCTCTTTTCTCGTCATGGCAAGGAAATCTCTAAAAGAAAAGGAAAAAAGAAGAAGAAGCATATCCCATGACAAATAGTAGAGAAAATAAATGGAATTCCAAATCAAATAGGCAGATCATATGTGTATATATATATATATATATATATATATATAATGATTTCAATAGTGTATATATATCTTGTTTTGCTCACATGATTTCAATAGTGTATATATATATATATATATATATATATTAGATCGACACGATAGTTTTTTCCGTACAGAAATACTATTACTGAGAAAATATCTCAAGAAGATCTCAATATAGAATTTGATGACAGTCTTGTGAATCCAGTGTTTCTTGTATTCTTGAATTTTTTTTAATTGTTATAATTTCTTGAATTTTCAGCTCTAGTATCTATAGCCCATGATATACATTCTATAATTGATTACAATCATGACAGCTAATTCTGTTTTTAATATTGTATTGTAAAGTATTTTTTAAAAGTATTTTTTTATTTAAAAATATATTAAAATATTTTTATTTTTAACACTATATAATAAAATTGTTTTAAAACATAAAAAAATATCAAATATTAAATTAGTATTTTTTTTAAAAAATAAACTTTTAAAACACTTATAAAACTAAAAATTACAATACTCTCAAACAATACCTAGCCCAACTCAAACTAGAGATTATAATAGCACGGGATCATTTCTTTGCAGCGCATAATTGTTAGACCGGCTTGTAAATTAATGTAAAAAAAATTGAATTACTAAATTATGGAGTTAATTATTCTAGTAAAAACGGTAATAATTTGTTTTTTTTAATTAAAAAAATATAGAATTAACTCATTAAAAAACTCAATTTATCAATCAAATTTCATCAAATTATTTTTTAATTCAATTTAAAACTCAATCTAAGCTCATAATCATAATTTTGTGATAGAGAATTGTGTAATTAGTAATGTGGTTTCAAAATATTTTTTATTTGAAAATATATCATAATTTTTTTTAACATCAACACATTAAAATTATTAAAAATTAATACTTAAAAATATAAATTTAATGTTTTTTTTTAAGATGTAACACACTTTAAAAAGCAAAACATATCATGATTGTTCGAAAGCATAGTAGAGGTTGTTTTTTAAAATATTTTTTATTTTTTAAAATTTATTTTTTTAAATTAACATGTTAAAATTATCTAAAAAATTAATTTAAAACAAAAAAAAACAAAAAAAATAATCGAAAATTACAATTGAACCGTAACACAAACACCATCCGCTAGACGAGTAAGAACTATCATAATCATGACATCCTGCTGTTACCATGAGGGAGCTTATACACTAACCCTCTTCTTTTACCATTACTGCATTTTTTTAAAGGTGACTTGCAATGGACAGCTGTTCTTGAGCTGTTACAAATAAAAATTAAATTTGAACATGTGGCAGGTATACTTACTTGAGACCCACCGGTAAATGACAAATGGATGTTGATTTTTAAAATAGTTTTTTTGATTGAAAATATATTAATTGTTTTTTTATTTTTAATTTTAATTTCTATATTAATATATTAAAACTATTATAAATCACTAAAATTACATTAATATAATATTTTTTTCAAGCTAAAATCACTTTTAAAATATACTTGAAAACAAAAGAAAAGTAGAAGCCACGTAAAACATCCCGCAAACCTAATAGCTTGTTACTGCTTTTTTTTTTTTAATAACTATTTCTGTACTTATATTTCCTTGCATGGTTAAAAGAAAAGGACATGAGTGAGTGATGGCAAAAAGGACATAAAAGCAATGTTTTGACGAGGGGCATTGTCGGCTTGTGTGAAGGTTGAATTTATCAAAATCGAGATGCTTATTTTGTTGGGTATCAATCGTTAGGACAAGAATCCAAGTATCTTCCATAAGTAGTATCTATTTACTTTGCTTGAAAAAGGTGTAAATCTTAGCAAAGTTATTAATTTGAAAGAAAGTGTAGATGATTGCGTTAATTTGTGAATAAGAGTCTAATTTGAGTTAATTTTTAAATTGAATTAAAAACACATAATTACTCTAAATTTTTAAAAATTCAATTGTTCTATCTAAATCTAACTCGGGTTATTTTTAAATAAATTTTATTTTAAAAAACAAAACAACATTATTTTTATAAAAATATTGACCTGATAATTCAATAAATCAAACCTTTTTTAGGATAAATTATCAAATCAAATGTGACAAAGACCTCACTCCCTCTAAACACCATGTCCCTTGCAAGGTACCTAAGCAGGTTCCTCCGAACTTCTTTTAAAAGTCTAACCTCTTGCCGTTCACATCTCAATCGTGGCGAGGGCCTATGATTCTCACTGGCTCTGGTCCGTAATTGTGATTTTGTACCTTTTTATTTGTTTTCTCTCCTCTCTTTCAGAGAGGGTTGCTTTTTCATCGGTGCACTTTGTCCTTTGTATTGATTCTGGCAACGAAAATGGACTCTAATCGGCTCACAAGGCTAATGCTTAGATAACCCATCGAGCAGTGGCAAATCCTAGAGTTATTTGAATATTAATTGGTAAGGAGATAAGATAGATTATTGTCCCACTTATTAAGTAAATATTTGGAGACTTGCAATCCTTCTGAAAAGGTAGAAAAAAAAAACAAAGAATAAACAAGTTAATTCGACTTTTTGAACAAGGAATAAAAAAAATACACTAGCAGCTATTGGATTTGGGGCGGCACAGTAAGTTTATGGGCTGGATGCTGATGAAGAATGAGTCCTCTTGCAAGGGGGTATAGTTGTGTGTGTGGTTATGGAGGCAATTAATTTCAGGGAGCAGCCTCAACTTGGTCTGCTAGAACACAGAAGAAAAATAGAGATGGCCCACCTCCATCATAGCTTGTGTGACAGTGTGGGCATGCATACGAGGGGTGGAGGCTGGATCCTGGATATTGATCGAGTACACGACAGCTCTCTTCCTCCAAAACTAAATCCAAACACTTGAGAAAAGAGGGTAGAAAAAAAAGCCTAATTAAAATGTTGCTACTAACATCATTACTTATAAGAACTCGCGAAGGAATATGGTTGCCTGGCAACTAATGACCTCAAGCCACAACCACTCTATATTTGTGTCTTGACTTTAAATACCAGAAGGATGACCCGTGAGAAACCCGACCCAGTCCAAGGTTACATGTTGGACAGGTCGACTCACCAGTCAACAGATTGACACTATTCAAGTTTAACCGAATCAGATGCATCATGTTACTCAAGTTTAACCGAATCAGATGCATCATGTTACATGGATCTAGAACACAGGGTTGACGGGTCCTCGGGTAGACACCTAATAAGTCCAGTTTTCAGAACAGTGCATACACTAGGATAAATAAAGATTGCAAACAAATCGTCAAGTGTCACATACGCATCAAGAAAGGGGGGCAAAACTAACAGAATAAATCCTTGATCAATGAAAAGTATGCTAGTTGCCCAAGCCAGGGATTAGACTTCAAAGGGGGAAGAAAAAGAAAAGATGAGTTGAGGAAAAAAGAAACCCATCGTACAAGGTCCACTTGCTAGATGTTATTCAACGGCAGGACACTAATTCGAGATCCATTAACAAATGCAGCTATGTATCATATATATTATTGTCCAGGGTAGAGAGGTTGGTGGTGGAGCAGACAGAGGATATTTAACCCACCAAACAACCCATTAATAACCCAAAATTTCCTACAGGTTGAGTTGGGCAATCATCAACCACAAGTCTGCGACTAAAAAAACGCAAACAATAAAAAAAAACCTGAATCTTGAAAGTATATTAAAAATCCGTTCAAATAAAAACCAACTGTACAGTTTGATCGTACAAATCTACCTGCAGTCCATGTCAAGAACACTAAAGGGACATTGAACTCGATAACATGTACAGTGCAAGGGATGACATGTTAAATGCTAATAACCAATTCCAGTTCATGTCTTACCAGCATCTCACTCTGCATCAGCTGACAGGGTAAGAAGATACATAAATCAAGAGACAACAGCATGGGATTATAAAAAGATTTATTTAGAATTCACATTCATAAGAAAGCCATCCAAACATGCTACAATAAAGTTCAGAAATGGAATACATGACAGGGTAAGCTTAGAGGTCCTAGAGAGAGAAGAGGAGACTAATTTACAAGAGGTTTTAAGAAGCTAGAAAACAGAACATAAGCTGAAACAAGTCTAATTGCCAGAGCAAGGCTGGCAAAATAGGGAAATTAACATTTTATCATAGATGCGAAGAAACACCCTGCTGTCAATAGAAAAACGGCGAGATCACAAAGTCAGGTGAAGCAATCAATTCTCAAAGATGTTATATTTGAACTTGCCATCATCTGACATATTGATCTCATTGCTATTCTACTGGAGCAAAATGTCTTATTTATCTGGCATAGGAAATCTGCACATAAATTACACGAAGAATCGCTGAGCAGTTCCTTTAATAGGAGAGGAAAGCAGAAAACTACAACAAAGATGTAGCATGTATTTACCTGTAATGATGAAGCAATTCCTTCAATGGATTCTAAACCCCTTCTTGAATATACTACCCTAAGTGATAGGGTTAGTATCCCCATCTCATCCAAAACCACCCTTCCAATCAATTCTATTTATAGTTTCTAAACTGCTTCTCAAATATACTGTTTCAGGTAGCAAGTGAACCCTGAGTATCCAGGTATCCACAATTTTTTAAAAGATAATTCTTTCAATAAACTCATTCCGTGGTTTCAAATCCCTCCAATTAACTGCATCTGACAATAACTGAACCTTGAAAATTCCTTCTATGGTTTCTTAACCACTTCTCAAATATACTGTTTCAGGAAGCAAGTGTACCCTGAGTATCCAGGTATCCACAATTTTTCTAAACATAACTCTTTCACTAAACTTTCAAATCCCTCCTTCAATTAATCGTATCTGACAATAACTGAACCTTGACAATTCCTTCTATGGTTTCTTAACCGCTTCTCAAATATACTGTTTCAGGTGGCAAGTGAAACCTGAGTATCCAGGTATCCACAATTTTTTTAAACATAACTCTTTCAATAAATTCCTTCCATGGTTTCAAACCCTTCCTTCAATTAACTGTATCTGAAAATAACTGATCCTTGACAATTGAAGTTAATATCCACGTAGCTTCAAAACTAACTCTATCAGCTTCTGACTTGGATGATCAATCCACAAGATCATCCAGCTCTATAAAATCTCCCTCTAAAATGGATTGTAACTGCTGGGAAGTTTCAGCATCTACGTACATGGTACCACCAGTAGGCCCAGATGTCCTCCTAACCTGCGTTCCAGGCAAGTAAAAGGATGTGTATTAGTACCTTGGAAACAAAGATAGGACTTATTATGAGAAAACAGACCGAATGAACATGGAAGCAGGATAAATTTGATGTATACTATGCCACTACAATATCCCAAAAGGCTTCCGAAAGAAGTCACAGATATATATGTAGCAGATGTGCATCAACCACATAACATAGTAACAGATGTGGTAGACTGCGGCATTAAAGAAAAAAGCAGTTGCACGATATTGAGAACATTATGAAGGTTGAAATCTCAACGAGGGCTCAAAGGAAATAAGGAGACAACTGAGATATTGCAACTATTTGTCAAAATATGGAATATTTGTCGTCAAAATGCTGCATGTATTTTTTGGGAACTCTGTAAAATTTGAGGTCTTGACTGCAAATCATACTTTTCACATTCATTTGAAACAAGCATATAAAAATATTGCAATCGAACAAAACATAGCCATATTGTTAAGATGTAAATCCATGTAAATTACACCAATGCAAGTGATGCTACTTAAAAACCCTGATAACAGTCTTCCCCGTGTGGTCATGAGGCTGGGATAGAAAAGGCAATAATCCTTAGCACATATGCATATTGTACATGCTATGTGTGAACACAAAAAAGCACTGCAAGAAAGGGAACATGTGACAAATATAAAATAAGAAGCAGGGTTGCAACACAATAATGGTGGATATAATATAGCTAAATCAACAGGCCCAAATACTATAACCATCTTACCGCCTCATTGCATTGACTGTCTGATGGAAACTGGAAACTGGAAATAGAAAGAGGTCTAGTTGTGACTTGATCATCAAGCTCTCTACCCAATCTTGCAGAATATCTAGATAAGTCATTAGGCCCTTTAGCCTCAGCAATGTCTGGTGTGAGGAATTGATCATGCTGAGCACCAATGCTGGGTAAAGCAGAAACACTTTCTTCGGCACAGGAACTTACAACATTCTCTGAAATGCTGTTTCCTCCACGAGACTTGACAAATACCCGACATAGGACAAATGAAGCCTGCAGGTGGATCACATAATGAGGTTTCCTAATAGTAACAAAAGGCAATTGAATTAAATAATCCTGTGTCCAGATTGCCAAATTTTTTGAAACTTAATCTAAATAGAAAAATCTCAATAGAGAAGATATATAATAAATTAACTCGATACAACAAAACATATTAAATAGATCATAACACACCACTTCAATTTTTCAAAATGCAAAAACAGATGAGTGGTATAGCACACAACAATTTGACATGTCAATTTCTTAATCTCAATTCAGTTTTTCAGAATTGTTTGCCAGCTGTGGAAACCAGGTAACCAACAAATGTGAAGCAAGGTCCATCTATCAGTCGCATAATTGATCAAAGAAAACAACTTTGCAAAGATAATTCCTTAATTGATAGTTGAATTCACACCAGTACATCTGCAATACCCAGATTAACATATGGACTATAAGCAAAATTACATTACTTGACCCTAAGAAAGCATCATACAGGACCATGTTACTTCATTAAAGATTACTAATTACAACGATAAGCTCTAATATGCGACAGCTCGCAATGCCAACACTTCCAAGTATTCCCAAGGCATTAAAACAAGGTTCATTTCACAATGCAGACATAGAATTACAGGCAGTCACAAGATCCTAGACCTATAATTAAAGCCCTGAAATTTCAACCTCAATAAACTCTCCAATAAAATCATAAAATCCATACTCTTAATCAAAATAAGACAACTAATTACTCGACAAAAATTAACAAGCAGGCCCAGAAATTAAAATTTACCTTAGCATGATCGACAAGAGCATACTCGTACAAAACCCAACCAGTCCTGACTGCACTCTTAACAGAATTCCCCATATAAAAAACAAACCTGGTCCTTGTACCCAGGACCGCCTCCCCACCTAGACCCACCATAACATCCCTAACCCTACCACTTATCCTCCAAAACCCTCCTTTTGCCTTCCTCCTCGGAACCCTAACTTGCTCCTTCGTGTAACAATACCAGTGTCTCTTCCTCGCTTTATAACCATACGCATAGCACGCCTTCTCAGGTAAATCAAACGGCTCGTAATCGTACAAATCCAGCTCCTTGATCAAATCATAGCCGTTGACATCATCGGTGTCGTTAGGAATGGTGCGGTTCTTGTTTTTGAGGTAGTAACAGAAGAGTTGTTCGTCGGAAGGGTAAAATCGGCAACCAGGTGGGAGCGAAGACGACATCGTTTTGGGGTTTTTGTTGTTCTCTTCCATTGAAGTATTCGTGAGCGCAGCAAAGGAAAAAGCCGGGGGTGTCGAAGGGGGTTTGTATATAGAGAAAAAGATGCGTGCCCTTGAAGTTTTTCGCTCACTCTAGTGCTGCTCTAGTGTATGTTTGCCTCATTTGTCGACCACAGCTTAATTTCTCTGTTCTTTTTTTTTTTACTAGTTTTATTTATTCACCAGTCAAATGTGGACTTTCCAATAACCTGCGTGGAGTGAGAAAAATTGTCATGCTTCTAGCGGAGCTTATCCTATCTAAGACAGCGTTTAGGAATATGGTAGGGGTTTTTTTTTTTTGTCAAATAAATAAAAACCTATTTAGTTGGGCAACTAATTTCTGTATTTTGCACTCAGTCGTGCAAGTTAAAATAACTTTCATTTGTGACAAATTATTTTTTATTTAAAAACTCATCAAACATTAATTTTAATTAAATATATTTTAAAAAAATTAATTTTTTAAAACCGCAACTAAAATAATGCCTGACATGCCCTGAGTTTCTTTTTTTAACCCACAAGTATGTTTAGAATTATGTGAATTTAATTTAATTTAAAGGGTTAAATAAATTTTATAGTTTGAATTGATTTAAATTTTAAATGAAATTTAATTAATAAACAATGTGCAAAAGGTGCTACGATAACCTCTCTCGCAATAAATGTTCAAAACAATATTCTAAAAATAATATTAATACAAAACATTGTTCTTGCTTGGTTATTGTCACACACCTCGTTTTTTCTTTTAAAAATTCTTAACAACGTAATATTTTTTTTCTCTACTCGGCATCAATCCTTGTAATTTTATTCGTGTTCCCCAAAAGGTATATTATCAATCTTCCCTTTCCTTCTTTTTTTCCCTTTATTTAGATTTTTTTTGGTTTTTTCCCAAGTAGTTCTTTATTTTTTTTCTATATCAAGGGCAAACTAAGCGAGATTGTTAATTCAATTAATTTTCATATGTATTTCAAGTAATATAATTAAATTTAATTATGTAATTTAATATTATATTATAAATATTAAAATTGTAATAGGTTATTATTTGAATTCAATTTTATTTATGAATTAAATTCAATCTAGAATGTAATTTGTTTTTTAGATAGTTTTTGGACCCTATATTCAATACGGAAAAAAGTCTGAACTATTGAATTATCGAGTCAGTTAAATTAATTGTTTTTAATTAATTAGTATTGTTTCATATTTTATTTTTGAAAAAAAAAGAGAAGCTTTTGAGCTAGTATAACCAAATTTAAACTAGGTTTAACTAGATTAATTGAGTCACTAAAAATTCAGCCAAGTTCATTTACTTTGAGTTGGGTTTTAAATTATAAAATTTTTAAATTAACTTGCAATAAGCAAGACCTGGGTTTAAAAGTTATGAAAACAACATTTTAATGAATGCATCTTTACCATGTAAGTCTATTCATCCTGGTGATTTTTTTTTTTAATAATATTGATTTTTCTTTTAATTTTGCTTTGAAAGACTTGCATTTTTAACCAATTTTCATGTCAAGAATGGAAGTAATTTCTATTGGAGTTTTAATCTAGCTATTTACGCTATGAATAATGCAATACACATGAAATGAATCCTCTACCGTCCATGCTTGCTGGTTTGGTAATATGTGAAGTCCATCCATCGAGCCCTCGATGTGAATGGCTGATATTACTATAAAATTATGGCCCCATTTGCGCTGTTGAAAAGCGATTTCCTTGTATTTGATGAATTTTATTGAAATTAATTTTTTAAAAAGTATGTCATTGTTTGATATTTGATTTTACCATAAAAATAAACTAAAACATATTTTTTATTATCAAATAGTGTCGTAGAGATTAAAAATAATTTAATATTTTTTTTAATAATGTTATATATCTTGCAGTATTTTTTATTAATGTATTTGCAGGCAAACAAACGGAGCCTGGTGGGCGGTAAATATTGCAGGTTGATTAGGAAGTAGCAACGACCTCACCTTTTTCGCTGTCAAATTGTCAGAGGACCCACACCGTGGAAAAATTTGTCCCGAGCTGAGTTGGCTAGCTGATGGGGTAAGGGTTGACGGCGACTTGGTTTTGATTGGTCAACGTGGAATGAAGAAGAACTAACATGACCTACGAGGTATGGTTGAGCTCCCCATCCTGCTGTGCTGTTGCTTTTTATGGCTTCTATTTTTTGAGGTGGTATAGAGTTATGGTATAGCTCTGAGGGATGCTTGTATGAAAGGAAACACGTTGATAATTTGGGGAGAGTATGAGATGGTGGTTAACTTGGTACTCGCTCCAGGAGTTTATGTATGGAGTTTAGTGAACACGTGTTTAGTATAAGACGCGAGTTTTTAATTTATCTAGGTATAAATGCGGTGTGTGCGAGTAGGACAAGGAATCATTGAAAGGGACAAAAGGCGAAACCGAGGTTTCCAGCCTGGGGAGCCGACCTGTGGTGACCGTATTTTCAACTGTAAAAATGTATTTACTTTATAATTAATGTTTTTTTTAATATATTTCAACAATAAAATTTTGATATATTAATAAAAAAATATTTTAATATATTTTTAAAAAAACATACTTTTAAAATATATTATCATATACTATAACACCAAACATACATTAAGATTATTTGTGTCCAAAAGCAATGAAAAACATGTTTCAAGATGTAAAAAATATCAAATTAATATTATGTTTTTTGAAACATGGGTCACACAACTCATCACTAGGTATTTTTGGCCTTGCAAGAGGGATTTGAATCTGTGAAAGAGTAATATAAACTTGTGATAGAGGCCATGCTTGATTATAATAATTCAATCTTGTGATAAATTTACTTTTTAGAGATTAGTATAATCATCATAATATGAACTCCGGCAAGAGTTTTTTCTTGCATTTACCATCCTTGTCCTTTTCCCATATAATTCTAGATTTGAGTCGATGAGTTGATTAAAAAAAATTAGAAACTAGAGCCCGATTCAAGCTGATTCACCCAATCTAAATGGGCCGAATCAATATCTAATAAAAAAAATAAAAATCTAAAATATTAATAAAAATAATTTGGCCGGTGACCAGCAAATGCACTATGAAAAAAAATGCATTTCAGTCAAGTGGGTTCCATTAATCTGATTGCGTAGTGGCTCATTTGGTAAGAGCTAGGTAATATTTATACTGGTCTATTATCGTACTGGTCCAATCACCTATGGCACTCCAAAACCTCGTCTAGTTTCGCATGTCCTTCAAACATTCTGTCAATTTTGCATTCAACCTGGTATCTTATCGTTGAATACTATGATAAAAGGTTGTGTTTTTCTGGCTTCACGCCACCGATGCTTTAGAAATATTTCATGAAATGGGTGCGGTTTACCATCCATATATACATACATATACATATATATATATATATATATATATATTTATTTATTTATAAAAAACTATTTTTGATATCAGCATCATAAAAAAAAAAAAATTTAATAAAAAAATTTAAAAATTTTAAAAAACACAATTTGCATCACATTTCTAAACATGCTCTAAGAATGCTGAGTTTTATATACAAGTGGAAAATCTCACATCCATTAAAAATAATAAATTTGAGGTGTTAATGTATAAGAGAAATCCAAAAAATATTAGTCTAGGTTCCTATAAAACTGGTGTTCATTGTTTGGAGAGTGTTTGTTTATTTTTGTGTTTTAAAATATGTTTTAAAAAAATTAATTTTTTTTATTTTAATTTAATATTTTTTGATATTTTTAGATCATCTTGGTATCTCTATATCAAAAATAATTTTTAAAAAATAAAAAATATATTATTTTAATATATTTCCAAATAAAAAACATTCCAAAAAACACAACTATTATTACAGTTACATAGATCTACTGCATTCTCAAGCATGCTTATCCAGACACGAATCCGAGTAACTTCTACTAAAAGTCTCACTAACAAGTGGCAGCGAAGCTAAGTTCAACCGAGACAAGTGTGGCATGGTTGGTTGAGTTCCCATTGTTGTCAGCCAAAAATTGAGTGAATGTGCACTTTCATGGTTTTCTTCGTCGTACATGATTGAGGAAGAAAGTAGTGGCATTATACTCGAATTGTGAAGATGCTTTCTTGGAGGGGGAGTCGTGTTCGATGTTCAATGTGGAGGAGAGACTAAATTCTGAGAGAGAGGTTTGTTGAATTCCTTATATGAGTAGAGTTCGATCGATTTTGGCTCTTGAGTAGGGTGTAAATTATTTATGTGTTCTGACATTAAAAAAAAAAAAACCAAAAAACAGAGAGAGACATGATGATAATCAACTGGGCACAGCTTTTTTGCAAACTATGTACTCTGCTGCTAGCATGATTGTTAACAAGGAGATGGAGAGACAACATCCATGAACTCCTTGTCAGATTCAATAGCAGTCATTTCATCAGGGGAGAGGCAAATCTCCAACTCTATACTTCCTCCTCCTCCATGTCCCGGATAAGCTGATGCTTTCCCGCTGTACTTAAGTGCATATCCACTGCGAAGTGCCAAAGCCTTGCCCAACCCAAATTCATTCCCATACTTGTTGAATCTCGGCGAGCTCCCCATCATCACACTTTGCGGATCAAACAGCTTGCCTATATGGTTAATAAACGGAGACTTTAACCACAAGTTGAGAAATTCCCTTGCCTTTTCATCACCGTGACTCACCACAGCTTGATGCAATTGCCATGCTGCCCATCCTAGATTCTGCTCCAGCAGCTCACCTGCTGTGGAAACCCCAGCTCTCAGTGCCTGAATTGAGCATCCAAAGTAGTCAGGAGATAACGGTGGATTCAATCTTGACCGATTATTGATAGCCAATCTGCAACAGGTTACCTGATCACGTGGTAGATTGCGTGCGCGTGTTATGCATCTCCAAACAAGAGCAGACAGGGACTGGAAAGATGAAATCTTGTTGGTGTTGAACTCTGCGTTGGCCTTTGCTTTGAGTCTTGCAATTGATTCTGATGAGAAGTGAAACATCCTTTCCTTGAGTAAAGGTGCTTCAAACGGGCTTAAGAATTGGTCGTGGTGGGTGAAAGGAAGACTCAGTGCTGGACCATGACCAGCAGGAAACCAGCGGCTGAGAACAGGCGGGCGCGAGATGGAGACATCATCTCCTTTCCCTTGAAAGATTTCAGACCACATATTAAAGAAATGCCAGAAAGAGGTTCCATCAACGATACTGTGATTACTGGAACATCCAATGAAGATGCCATCAGTTAGCTCTGTCACTTGAATTGTCAGCAAAGATTTGGTGTGACCATCATGGTTGAGGGCTCTGTCATGGTCGAAGAATGACTGAACAACCAGTGGCACATAAGTAGGTGAAAGGACATCTGATGTGGTGAGGTCAACGGTTGCATAGGTAAATCTAGCTCCTGGACTGTTATTGCAGTCCACGAAGACCACATAGGAAGGTGGGTTCTCACTCTTCGATGTTGCAAGGCGTCCGGCAAGCGGGTAGAAATGAACAAGAGTGAGAGAGAGGGACTGCTTGAGATGTTCCAAGAAATCCATGATCTTGAAGCCCTGTTGATTTTCTGTTCGTGGTGGTTTGGCAAAGAGAAGTCCCTTTTGAATATAGTGAGAAGAAAGCATAGCAAGTTCCCATGGTGCCAAATAATAAGGCTGTTTTGCTTCGTCTACGATGTGTTTGGGCTTGACAAAGCACTCTGAGATGCGTGTGACAGTAGTGGGATTCATTGCAAGAAGGGCACTACTTGTTTTACTCTTCTTCCTATCTTGCCCACTTCAGATTCGCAGCTCCAGCTTTTATTCCCTCAGCTAAACCTAAAGTCTTCTATTCAATTTCTTGGCAGTAAATAAATATTTAAGTTCCTGTCAATTCCTTTTTCTAAGGGCTCTGTATTGTAGCTTCGCCAGCTTCCTATTTGATAATCCCATTTAGCAGCTGTTGATGGTTTATTGTTTTAATCATGTCCTTTCCTTAATCCGACGGTGGCTGAAACAGATATTGAAAGGGAGGAACAGTAATTCTTGGAATTGTTGATGGTTTACTATTTTAATTCAGGGTCTCCGTTAGATATTATTTGGTGATAATAATTTTTTAATTTAAAAATATATTAAAATAATTTTTTGTTTAGATTTTTTTTTGTTTTTAATATTAGCATATTAAAATTTTTAAAAAATATTACAAAAATTAATATAATATTTTTTGAAGTTAAAAATATTGTTTAAAAAATATATAAAATTAGAAGCAGAAATTGTTACAAATACTCGAGATCCATGCACAAGTCCATGTGGGCAAGAAGGTTTGCTCCTGTCCAATACCCTGTTAATCACATGAGATTACAACTAATCTTCTTTCTTATTATCAAGCAACTTGCTGCTACTTCCTTTTCGTTTTTCAAGATATGAAATCCCAGCCTCAGCATTTCAAATGCCAAATGGTTGACTCTTGAATAAATAAATTGACCTTAGAAGTAAGGTGAAACTCCTCCCTTCTGTTGTGCTGTTCCCTTTCATGGCTTCTATCTCTTTTTTGTGGGGGTACACGGTGATGCTATCAAAATCATTGTTGATGATTTGGGGAGAATATGAACTGCTTGTTAATTTGGTCTAAGACCCCATAAAAACATAATCATTGTTGTAAAAGTATGGAGTTTTATTAAGCAAGAATCCGATAAAATATGAAAATATAGATTTAAATATCTTAAATATCCACAATAAATAACTAGTAAACAACTAATTAAAAAAAATAAACTTGAATTTATCGAGGAAAGTCTAAAATATATTCTGAAACTTCGAATGTAATTTTAAGAATTTCGAGTGGAATTTAACAAATTTAAATATCAAAACAAGCTTAGCTTGTAAATATATGTTGAGCACAAGTTCAATTTTTACTAGCCGGGTCAAAACCCGACTTTTAATTTATTAATTTTTCAAAAATTTAATTAAAATAATATCATTTTAATTCTTTAAATTATTTTTTTTAGTTAAGTGACTCTCCTTGCAGCTCCATCTTTTATTCCCCTAGCTAAGCCTAAGTCAATCTCACCCCTGCATCTCCTCTTCATAGCAAAACACCATTTTGAATTTGAAAATTGAAACCGAAATTTTCAAATATAGGTAAAGTGACTCATAGACTTACGAAAAAAAAAAAATTAAGAATGAAATTATTTTATGATCCATTGTCAGAATTTTATACACGTAATTTGCTATTATGTTTAGGCTTTCAATCCAAGTGAAACATATTGACCATTAGGTTAGATAATTTTATTAATTTTATATATATTTTTTTAAAAAACATTTGCTAACCAATCATTTTAATTGGTGAATTAATACGTTTTAAAGGGGTGAAAAAAATCCAAAATATTATTCTGATGTTGTCTCATAAAGTATTTTTAAATTATTTTGATGTTGTCTGGTAAATTATTTTTTATTGTGATCAAACACTTGAGAAATTCCCTCAAGTATGGGAATGAATTTGGACTGGGGAAGGCTTTGGCACTTCGCAGTGGATAAGATGACCCAAATCCAACTCCAAAACTTGGGTAAAAACCGGGAAAGCATAGAGTTAGAGATGCACACAAGTTCAGCGGGAAAGCATCAGCTTATCCCGGACATGAAGGTGGAGGAAGTATAGAGTTAGAGATTTGCCTCTCCCCTGATGAAATGACTGCTTTAGAATCTGATAAGGAGTTCATGAGCGGCTAGGTTCTTACTGGACGATCCAAGATTTACTATAAATATATATTATGTGATCTTATTTTGACCTCGTAAAAAATAAAAGTTAAGTCGTGTTAAATTTTGTGTTTTTTTTTTTCATAACTGTATTCGTTAATAATTATTGCAGTTTTTTTACAATAATTTCCCACTGAATATTTTGTGTTTTTTTTTTCACCCCTTTAAAACGCATTAGTTCACTAATTAAAATGATTGGTTAGCAAATCTTCTTTCAGAAAAACACTATAAAAATTAATAAGATTAGTATAATATCGATATTAACAACCTAGTTTTTTTTGGATGGTTGGGCCTTTGGCCCAATCATCTATCCAGTTAGGCCATGTGGCCGAACTTAGCCTTCGGCCCAACTGGTCTTCTCGCACTTTTGCTGGTCGGCTGGGCAACTTGTCTAGTCAGCCCATCCGCGCGTCAAACTATTTTTGCCTTGTCAGCCCAGGTCCTTTAAGTTTGGCCCAATCTGACATAATTAAAATATTAAGCCATCAATAATTGCTAATTGGAACTATGTAACGGGAAGCAGGTGAGACTACAATACAGAGCATATGCTTATTATTCAATATTGACGGGATTACATTCCTTAAGGAAAAAAAAAAAAACCTTGGAAAAACGAATTGTTCAGTAAAAAAATAAAAATTATTCCTTTCTATTTTCATTTTTTTTCAAATAAAAATTAAAAAAACATTTTCAAATATTTTTCAACATTAAAAATATATTCATATTGTATTGTTTTATATTCGAAGAAAAATAACAAAATGAAAATCATATTCAAACTAAATCTATTTTCAACAAATAGTTTTTCTTATCTTAAAAAGTATTATCTATTTTTTAATTTATCACCGTTATTTTTATTGAAAAAAAAATCACCTAATGAAATTGAATAAAATGCAAAAATAAACATAATAATAATAATAATAATAATAATAATAATAATAATAATAATAATATAAATCTTTCACTGTTAGAGTATTTAATAATAATTATAAAGTTTGACACACACAAACAATATTAATTAAGACAGAATAAAATCTTAAATGAATATTAGGATGATTGTTATAATCATTCCATGGTTTTCTTTGTGCTATTTTGGCTTTTGGTTTTCTGTCCTTGGTTACAAGATTGGCCTACCCTATCTAGCTCAGGGGAAGAGTGAAACATGCTCTTTCTTTTCAACACAGCAGGTAGAGAAAACCAACGTCTCTAGTTTGGAGATTGTTTTAGGTTTTTTTTTTTTTTAATGAGATTCATGTAAAAAATATATATTCTTTAATTTCTAAATATATGGTTTGTACTTTTAAAAAATTATATTTAAAATAAAAACAACCACCATATTTCTCACCCGACACCTTTGTATGGATGCACAAGTACATGTCCCAACTCCCATAAGTTTCGTGGTTTTGAAATTGAGCTGTCAATTCTTTAAAAACATGCAAAAAATGATGTTTATATCAAGGAAACTGATGAATTCAAATCATTGCCAATTTAAGTGTAGCTGTCACCATGAGAAATACCAGATTTTATGCTTTCCATAACCATAGAATCAGTCTGTTATTCCTACAAATATTGTTATTGATTCTTATTGTAAATATTCGTCCGTTACACACATTTGAATCCCTAAAATTAAGTTCTTAGGGTTGTATAAAGATTACAAGAAATGAATGGAAAAGGTGTGAGTTGTATTACAATAATATTGCAGTGTTAGTTGTTTTATGGTATCAGAGCTTGAAAATCTCTAACGAGTATTCATCATTCTTGTTTTTTTATTTTTTCTTTCTGCTTCCTGCAAAATGACAACCATCTCTGCATTTACCACTGACTCACCAAACTCACCCATCATCACCATCAATGCTGCCATAACCATAAATGAAAAACTCATCCTCTCTACTTTTTCTCAGTGGAGGGCTCAATTTGAAGCCTTGTTCAATGACTATGACCTTATTGATTTTGTAACGGGTATACACAAATGCTCTGCCATTGATGCACTGAATTCCACTGCCTTTAAAGCTGCGAATTCCTACTGGATTCGTCAAGACAAGCTCATCCTACATGCCATCCTCGCCTCCACCACCATTACCCCTCTTCTTGATGCCTACAAAACATCCCATGAGGCTTGGACAACACTTACACGTTTATATACGGGCAAATCAAGAACGCGTGTGATGCAGCTCAAAGAAGATTTGACCTTGAGCAATCGTGGGTCTTACACGGTTATTGAATTCCTTCAAGGAATCAAAGTGATTGCTGATGAACTAGTGATCATTGATCATCTAGTTTCAGACGATGATTTAAATCTATACATACTCAATGGATTGGGTATTGAATTCAAGGAAATTGCAGCACCTATTTGTGCCTGTGAGACCTCTCTAAAATTTAAAGAAATTCATGACCTTCTTGTCAGTTATGAGAATTATCTTCGGCGGTTGGAGCAATAATTTGCAACCCCGTTTGTACCCACCGTTAATTACTCTAATCGATGGAGCCCTCAGTTTCTTCCAATTCCAGACAGCCTAAATGGTGCCCCCTGGTTGCTTCTCATAACTCTCGTGAACACAGTGGAGCCCATCGAAATAGGACATTCAATTCAAGTCACAGAGGTTTAAACCGAAATGTCAATGGTGTGATCAACTGGATCATACAACAAAACAATGTCCCAATATGTTTACTTTGATTTCACTGCAAATTGTGTAGCTTCTTCTCAATAAAAAAAAAATCATAAGTGGCTAGTTGACTCAGCAACATCTCACAATATGACCACTGATTTCTCTAATCTGATGATTAATTCTGAATATGATGGTACTGATGAGGTGGTAAATGGTGATGAATCAGGTTTGCCCGTGTCTCATACTGGTTTCTTGTCTCTTAAATCATTCAATCATGTCTTTCATTTACGTGACATTCTTTGTGTTCCAACCATTCATAAAAATCTAATCTATGTTCATCATTTTACCAAGCATAACAATGTTTATATTGAATTTCATCATACTTATTTTTTGGTGAATAATCGGATCACAAGGGCGATATTGCTCAAAGGCGAATATAAAGATAGAGTGTATCCATTTATGGAGTATCTACCATCCACCAAGAAAAATGTTGTCGCCTATGTTCATGAACGTACTACACCTGATGGATGGCACAAACGTCTTAGTCATCCATCATCCAAATTACAATCAGTTGATTATCTTGGGAATTACATGCATGTAATTCCACCCGCGTAAATTAAAATACACCCGTAAAAGAAAGAGTTAAATTGGCAAAACAAGACACCAGCTCAGCTCCTCCCCCCTTGCCGAGAACTTACAATCATTCTCCACCATGTTTTTGTGAATAATCGATCGCTCTATCTTCCATCCAAAAACAATTATAAAACGAGCAACAAGCAATTGAAATTAATTATTATCGTTGTAGTGGATAACTTAGAATAACATTTAAAATATTAAATCTAACCTTCAATGCACCAAAACATCTCTTGATGACATTTTATAATGATAAATGCCTATACATATATATTCTTCTTATTCTTCTACTCCGAGCAAGAAACTCATTATTAAGATGAAGTTTGTTATGACATGGGGAGTTGAGAAATCAAGAATGTTAGGATAGCCAACATCAACATTATTAGTCATAATAATCATAAAAAATGATTATTGGAATGATGGACATCTCCTTTTCCTTGAATCAAGGATTGAGTTAGATAATGTAGGGAAAAAAAATATCATTTGAGTATTTTGAGGATAAAAAATTTATCATTTGAGTATAAAAAATCTGAATTTTGTCATTTTTTTCATTTTTATTCGATGTGTTAAAAGAATCTTGAAAAAAAAACAAAAAATAATTGAAATTTCAAAACTGAACCAGTAATTAAGTATTCGCAAGCAAAAATAAAGTTTGAGAATATTTTTGTGCATTGAATAGGAAATTGAGAAAAAGGCTGAAACTGTAACGGCCACCTCAGCCTCCCTTCGGATTAAGGAAAGGACATAATTAAAACAATAAATCATCAACAGCTGCTAAATGGAATTATCAAATGGGAAGCTAGCGAGCTACAATACAGAGCCCTTAAAAAAAGGAACTTAAATATTTATTACAAGAAGGAATTATCAAATGGAACTTAAAAAAAGGAATTACAATACAGAGCCCTTAAAAAAAGGAACTTAAAAAAAGGAATTACAATACAGAGCCCTTAAAAAAAGGAACTTAAAAAAGGAATTATCAAATGGGCGTTTGGGCTTGATAAAGCACTCTGAGATGTGTGTGACAGTGGTGGGATTCATTACAAGAAGGGCACTAATTGTTTTACTCTTCTTCCTATCTTGCCCACTTCAGATCAGCAGCTCCAGCTTTTATTCCCCCAGCTAAGCCTAAAGTCTTCCATTCAATTTCTTGGTAGTAAATAAATATTTAAGTTCCTGTCAATTCCTTTTTTTAAGGGCTCTGTATTGTAGCTTCGCTAGCTTCCCATTTGATAATTCCATTTAGCAGCTGTTGATGGTTTATTGTTTTAATTATGTCCTTTCCTTAATCCGACAGTGGCTGAAACAGATATTGAAAGGCAGGAACAGTAATTCTTGGAATTGTTGATGGTTTGCTATTTTAATTCAGGGTCTCCGTTTGATATGATTTGGTGACTGAGATTGCAGTAGGAGATATTTTTTAAAATAATTTTTTTATTTTTTTTATTTTTAATATTCGTATATCAAAATCTTTAAAAAATAATAAAAAAAGTAATATAATATTTTTTTCAAGTTAAAAATATTTTTTTAAAAATATATAAAATCAGATGCAGAAATTGTTACAAATACTCGAGATCCATGCACAAGTCCATGTGGGCAAGAATAAATAAAGCAGAAATTGTTAAAAATATATAAAAATCTTTTGTCCAATACCCTGTTAATCACATGAGATTACAACTAATCTTCTTTCTTATTATCAAGCAACTTGCTGCTAATTCATGATATGAAATCCCAGCCTCAATGCCAAATGGTTGACTCTTGAATAAATAAATTGACCTTAGAAGGAAGGTTAAACTCCTCCCCTTCTGTTGTGTTGTTGCCTTTCATGGCTTCTATCTCTTTTTTGTGGGGGTACACGGTGATGCTATCAAAATCATTGTTGATGATTTGGGGAGAATATGAACTGCTTGTTAATTTGGTCTAAGACCCCATAAGAACATAATCATTGTTGTAAAAGTATAGAGTTTTATTAAGCAAGAATCCTATAAAATATGAAAATATAGATTTAATTATCTTAAATATCCACAGTAAATAACTAGTAAACAACTAAATAGAAAAAATAAATTTGAAATTATCAAGGAAAGTCTAAAATACATTCTGAAACTTCGAATGAAATTATCAAGGAAAGTCTTTAAATGAATTTATTATTTTTTTCATAATTAATATGTAAACAATTTGACTAGCCGGGTCAAAACCCAATTTTTAATCTATTAAATTTTATTTTTTAAAAAATTTAATCAAAATAATATTATTTTGATTCTTTAAATTATTTTTTGTTTAAGTGACCCTCCAACCTGTTACTCTCGTTTGCAGCTCCATCTTTAATTCCTTAGCTAAGCCTAAGTCAATCTCACCCCTGCATCTCCTCTTCATAGCAAAACGCCATTTTGAATTTGAAAATTGAAACCGAAATTTTAACATATAGGTAAAGTGACTCATAGGCTTAAAATATAAAGAATGAAATTATTTTATGATTCATTATTATGTATAGCCTTTCAACCCAAGTGAAACATATTGACCATTAGGTTAGGTAATTTTATTAATTTTATATATTTTTTTTAAAAAACTTGCTAATCATTTCAAATGCCAAATGGTTGACTCTTGAATAAATAAATTGACCTTAAGAAGTACGGTTAAACTCCTCCCTTCTGTTGTGTCGTTCCCTTTTGTGTTGTGGGGAATGCATTAGAAACCACCCACCCATGGTCGTATGGAAGAACATATCAGGCAGCTTGAAGCGATCATTTTGCTAAACAACAACAAGACAAAGCACCATCACCACTCAAACAGTGAGTATTTATGTGGAACCGCCTGCCATTAATGCTCACAATGAATGTTGTCCCTCGGTGGATGTCGTGGTAGGGACAAAAACACAAGTATTGTTTGAAATTTAGATTCATTGCCCAGTAATTTGAGAAAATTAAGGATTCTAAATATAAACACTAGCTTTAGATTTTTAGATAACAGGTTTAGAAAGAAAACGATGTGACTTTTACGATATTTTTTTAATGACAGATTATTTTTATTATCTACTTTTTTCTAAATTTATTAATTTTAGTTGTTATTAATTATACTAGCCTTTTATTTTTATTTTTTTATTTCTGATTTTCTTATGAAAAACTTGGTACCATTCCCTAAAAATAATAAAAAAACTCGTCAACATCGTTGACATCAAATTCTAAAAAGTATTTATGTCAAAATTGCTAAAAATAAATGTAAGTCATATTTAATTTTTAAATTTAGAGCCCTTTAAAAAAAACATGTAAAAAATAATGTTTTTTCCTCAAAATTTAATATACATTAAATTTAAACAAATTAATAACCAAAGTTTTTATTTGGAATTCAGACTAGATAAGAAAAACATAAGAGATCGCTGATAAATACAATCTTGTTATGTGGCACGTGCGCAACACACGATAATCAGTTGATTATTTTGGAAATGGTACGTGGAACACTTAATTTTTTCATTTTTATTTGATGTGTTAAAAGAATCTTGAAAAAAACAAAAAGTAATTGAAATTTCAAAACTGAACTAGTAATTAAGTATTCGCAAGCAAAAAAAGAATTTGAGAATATTTTTGTGCATTGAATAGGAAATTGAGAAAAAGGCTTAAACTGTAACGGTCACCTCAGCCTCCCTTCTCCCACACCCCTACCCACGGTCTCTCTTCCACCGGTGACAGCCCCTTCCCACCGTCCAGAAACCGAGGGTAATACCACAACCATAAAGCCCGACCTCATCTCTTTCAACCACCACTAAGACCAAACTGCCGTTTCCTTTCAACCCAAAGTTTTAGTCACCACTGCCCCTCTAGTTTATACCTAAACCGCCACCAACAAACCAACCTTCTCCCTCACAAACCGAAGCCATTTCTCCACCGTGACCACCAGCCATCCACGGACACCAACAACCCCAAAAATAACCCGGAATCACACCTCACCAAACACCAGAAACCAACCCACCAGCCATGGACTTTCATTTTATATATTTGGTGATAATAATTTTTTAATTTAAAAATATATTAAAATAATTTTTTGTTTAAATTTTTTTTTGTTTTTAATATTAGCATATTAAATTTTTTAAAAAATATTAGAAAAACTAATATAATATTTTTTCAAGTTAATTTTTTTTTTTAAAAATATAAAATTAGAAGCAGAAATTGTTACAAATACTCGAGATCCACGCACAAGTCCATGTGGGCAAGAAAGTTTGCTCCTGTCCAATACCCTGTTAACCACATGAGATTACAACTAATCTTCTTTCTTATTATCAAGCAACTTGCTGGTAATTCATGATATGAAATCCCAGCCTCAGCATTTCAAATGCCAAAGGTTGACTCTTGAATAAATAAATTGACCTTAGAAGGAAGGTTAAACTCCTCCCTTCTGTTGTGCTGTTCCCTTTCATAGAATTCCATTGGCACAATGATTGGGGAAAGAGTCGTAGGCATATCCTATGATGAAGATTTGGCCTTTGCCATTCAAGAGAAGGGGCAATGTCTGGATTTTCCCTCAAGTATATTAACTTGCAACTTTACTTGTTATTTTATTTACTATTGAAGGGTTAGAATGTAGGAGTCAAAAAGCTATCGCTGTTTGTTGATAAAAACATGGTCTTACAATTTTCTACTGTGTAATACGTTGTATACATTGTCTGAGCTGATTTCAATTGGACAAGCTGTTTCATTTCCTTTTTGCTCAACAATCACGTTGCCTCCCTCAAGTCCCAGGGAGAGCCTTTATAATGTAGACATAGTTGAACCTTGGAAATGCTTGGGTAAGTCGAATGCGACCTGCCAATGGGCTAGTGGCAAAGGCAACTAAATTCATCTGGCAAGCTTGTGTTTTTGTTGTTCTCCAAAAAAAAAAGTGGTTTTGAATTGACCTCCTCGGATGACTGGTTGAGCCGCAGGGTATTTTATCAATGCAATAGTGGTTTGAAGTAGATGCTAACACTTTTACTGACTGATGATGCGTTTACAAGCTTTGTTTTGCTACCTGATGCAGCAGCTTGTGGCTGGTGATTTACTATTAGTTATTCTGTTCTGTAATCGTTAGCATTTATGCATCTAATAACATGAGAAATGCATCATTAGTATGAAAAACATTTTTTTGTGTGAAAGCACCAAATCAGATGGCGAATGTACAATATGTTAATATTATTATTATATTTTGAGGGTGCATATGATTACAACTGAAAAGCTATGCTGGTCCTGTTGGACCCAAAACAAAGAACAGTGTAGGTTTCCTACGAAAGAACGGCTGTAAATTCAAAGTGTATGGCAGAATAGGTTACAAAAGCCAACCCAACAGGTGTACAAAAAAATTTTGATGTTTAAAACTAGCAGGGTCAAAACTCAATTTTTAAATTATTTTGATGTTTAAAAAAAAACTTTAAAAAATAATAAGTAGGACGGTGTCAAACAGGCTCGCTCAGCGACGGCTACAAAAGCTGAAGCTGTAAATCTAAAGAGGGCAAGGTAAGGTAGGCAGACGAGGCCCTTCTTGCAATGAATCCCACTACTGTCACGCCTATCTCAGAGTGCTTTATCAAGCCCAAACACATCGTAGAAGAAGCAAGACAACCTTATTATTTGTCACCATGGGATCTTGCTCTGCTTTCTGTTCAATATATTCAAGAGGGACTTCTCTTTGCCAAACCACCAAAAACAGAAAATCAACAGGGCTTCAAGATCACGGATTTCTTGGAAGATCTCAAGCAGTCCCTCTCTCTCACTCTTGTTCATTTCTACCCGCTAGCCGGACGCCTTGCAACATCAAAGAGTGAGAACCCACCTTCCTACGTGGTCTTCGTGGACTGCAGTAACAGTCCAGGAGCTAGATTTACCTATGCAACCGTTGACCTCACCACGTCAGATGTCCTTTCACCTGCTTATGTTCCATTGGTTGTTCAGTCATTCTTCGACCATGATAGAGCCCTCAACCATGATGGTCACACCAAATCTCTGCTGACGATTCAAGTGACAGAGCTAACTGATGGCATCTTCATTGGATGTTCCATTAATCACATTATCGTTGATGGATCCTCTTTCTGGCATTTCTTTAATATGTGGTCTGAAATCTTTCAAGGGAAAGGAGACGATGTCTCGATATCGCGCCCGCCTGTTCTCAACCGCTGGTTTCCTGATGGTCATGGTCCAGTACTGAGTCTTCCTTTCACCCACCATGACCAATTCTTAAGCCCGTTTGAAGCACCTTTACTCAAGGAAAGGATGTTTCACTTCTCATCAGAATCAATTGCAAGACTCAAAGCAAAGGCCAACGCAGAGTTCAACACCAGCAAGATTTCATCTTTCCAGTCTCTGTCTGCTCTTGTTTGGAGATGCATAACACGCGCACGCAATCTACCTCTTGATCAAGTAACCTGGTGCATATTGGCTGCCAATAATCGTTCAAGATTGAATCCCCCATTATCTCCTGACTACTTTGGAAACTCAGTTCAGCCACTGAGAGCTGGGGTTTCAACCGCAGGTGAGCTGCTGGAGCAGAATCTTGGATGGGCAGCATGGCAGTTACATCAAGCTGTGGTGAGCCACAGTGATGAAAAGGTAAGGGAACTTCTCAACTTGTGGTTAAAGTCCCCGTTTATTTACCAGATAGGCAAGCAGTTTGATCTACCTAGTGTGATGATGGGGAGCTCACCAAGATTCAACAAGTATGGGAATGAATTTGGACTGGGGAAGGCTTTGGCAGTTCGCAGTGGATATGCACATAAGTTCAGCGGGAAAGCATCAGGTTATCCTGGACATGAAGGTGGAGGAAGTATAGAGTTAGGGATTTGCCTCTCCCCTGATGAAATGACTGCTTTGGAATCTGACAAGGAGTTCATGGATGTTGTCTCCACATCTGATAAGGAGTTAATGAGCGGCTAGGTTCTTACTGGACGATCCAAGATTTACTATAAATATATATTATGTGATCTTATTTTGACTTAGTAAAAAATAAAAGTTAAGTCGTGTTAAATTTTGAGTTTTTTTTTTTCATAACTGTATTCGTTAATAATTATTGCAGTTTTTTTACAATAATTTCCCACTGAATATTTTGTGTTTTATTTTTTCACCCCTTTAAAACGCATTAGTTCACTAATTAAAATGATTGGTTAGCAAATCTTTTTTAGAAAAACACTATAAAAATTAATAAGATTAGTATAATATCAATATTAATTATTAACAACCTGGTTTTTTAGTATAATATCAAATCTTTTGGTTTTCTTTGTCCTTGGTTACGAGATTGGCCTACTCTATCTAGCTTTAGTTCTGGGGGAGAGTGAAACAGCTCTTTCTTTTCAACACAGCAGGGAGAGAAAACAAACATCTTTGGTTTGGAGATGGTTTCAGTTTTTTTTTTTTTTTTTTTATGAAATTCACATAAACAAATATTTTTTTTAATTTTTAAATATATAATTTGTATTTTTAAAAAATTATATTTTAAATAAAAAAACCACCATATTTCTAACCCGGTACACTTGTACAGACTACAAATGCCCAACAAGTACATGTCCCAACTCCATAGGTTTGTGGTTTTGAAAATAAATTGTCAGGATAGCATCATATGTGTTGGAAATATGGTTATAGTTGTTTTTTTAAATATTTTTTATTAAAAAATAATATCAAAAGATTATTTATTTACTAATTTTGTTGTGTATTTATGAAATGTGACATTTTTATTTGTGGCTTTTCTGAAACACTATAAATATTATCCTTAGCACTTGAAAATTATACATCATGTTTCTAAGATACAACAAGATAAAAATGTATTATCTTCATAGGTTGCCATTTCAGTGCTAGGATGAGTTTTTGTTTTTAATGCTAGAATCTAGATTTCCCTTTACATGTTTGGATTAAATTATTTATTTTTAAAAATATTTTTCACTTGAAAAATATTAAACTTAATATTTTCAAGTATTTTTTTTTATAATTTTAATATCTAATATTAAAAAAATAATAAAATTCTTAAAAAATATTATTTTAATTCAAAACACTTTTAAAAACACTATCCACTGCAAGCGATAATTAAAAAAATGATAGGCTGTGAGAAATTTATGGTTTAAATTTCACAAGTCAACTAAGTCAAAGATTTCAACCTGAACTTCATTCAAATCAAGGTCTGGATCATAAATTTCTCAAATTAATTCACTAGGCCATGCTTCAAACGAGTTACACAAAACACTCACAACGAAAATCTATCAAGTTCTACCAAATATCTGGAGACCTTGCACCACGCAAATGAATAGCATACCAAGAATTCGAAATTCCAACCCTGCATAATAAAACTAGAACTACACACTCAAAGGAATGTGTAATGATTTTTCTGCCAGTAAAACTAGGTCTAGATTTTGCAAACCATTCAGCACTCTTTCCTAATCCAATGAATTAATGGACCGTGTGAAGTTAGTATTGGCAAACAAAATGATCTAGACCTTCTATTCCCTTAGCTAAGCCTAAGTCAATCTCACCCCTGCATCTCCTCTTCATAGCAAAACACCATTTTGAATTTGAAAATTAAAACCGAAATTTTCAAATATAGGTAAAGTGACTCATAGGCTTACGAAAAAAATATAAAGAATGAAATTATTTTATGATCCATTGTCAGAATTTTATACACCTAATTTGCTATTATGTATAGCCTTTCAATCCAAGTGAAACATATTGACCATTAGGTTAGATAATTTTATTAATTATATATTTTTTTAAAAAAAAGATTTGCTAACCAATCATTTTAATTGGTGAATTAATACGTTTTAAAGGGGTGAAAAAAAACCAAAATATTATTCAGTGGGAAATGATTTTTGCTGTGAATGCTTTGGCTCCCGAGGAAGGTGTAAATTATTTGTGGGAAATGATTGAAAAACACAAATCTTTCATTGCATTTTCAGTACAGATGCAGAGTAAATTATTGATTTGAGTTCTTAGCAAAAAAGAAAAAAGAAAAGGAGACATGGTGATCATCTGCTTGGTACAGCTTTTTTGCAAATTAAGTACTCTGCGGCTAGCTGGACTGTTAACAAGGAGATTGAGAGACAACATCCATGAATTCCTTATCAGATTCTAAAGCAGTCATTTCATCAGGGGAGAGGCAAATCTCCAGTTCTATACTTCCTCCTCCTTCATGTCCAGGATAAGCTGATGCTTTCCCGCTGAACTTGTGTGCATATCCACTGCGAAGTGCCAAAGCCTTCCCCAGTCCAAATTCATTCCCATACTTGTTGAATCTTGGTGAGCTCCCCATTATCACAGTATGCGGATCAAACAACTTGCCTATCTGGTAAAGAAAAGGAGACTTTAACCACAAGTTGAGAAAATCCCTCGCCTTTTCATCACTGTGGTTCACCACAGCTTGATGCAATTGCCATGCTGCCCATCCAAGATTCTGCTCCAGCACCTCACCTGCTGTGGCAACCCCAGCTCTCAGTGCCTGAATTGAGTTTCCAAAGTAGTCAGGAGATAACGGTGGATTCAATCTTGACCGATTATTGGTAGCCAATCTGCAACAGGTTACTTGATCATGAGGTAGATTGCGTGCGCGTGTTATGCATCTCCAAACAAGAGCAGACAGGGACTGGAAAGATGAAAGCTTGGTGGTGTTGAACTCTGCGTTGGCCTTTGCTTTGAGTCTTGCAATTGATTCTGATGAGAAGTGAAACATCCTTTCCTTGAGTAAAGGTGCTTCAAACGGGCTTAAGAATTGGTCGTGGTGGGTGAAAGGAAGACTCAGTGCTGGACCATGACCATCAGGAAACCAGCGGCTGAGAACAGGCGGGCGCGAGATGGAGACATCATCTCCTTTCCCTTGAAAGATTTCAGACCACATATTAAAGAAATGCCAGAAAGAGGATCCATCAACGATACTGTGATTAATGGAACATCCAATGAAGATGCCATCAGTTAGCTCTGTCACTTGAATTGTCAGCAAAGATTTGGTGTGACCATCATGGTTGAGGGCTCTATCATGGTCGAAGAATGACTGAACAACCAGTGGCACATAAGTAGGTGAAAGAACATCTGATGTGGTGAGATCAACGGTTGCATAGGTAAATCTAGCTCCTGGACTGTTATTGCAGTCCACGAAGACCACATAGGAAGGTGGGTTCTCACTCTTCGATGTAGCAAGGCGTCCGGAAAGCGGGTAGAAATG
The DNA here is from genome assembly GCA_033617975.1 of Populus alba x Populus glandulosa. Lineage (NCBI taxonomy): Eukaryota > Viridiplantae > Streptophyta > Magnoliopsida > Malpighiales > Salicaceae > Populus > Populus alba x Populus glandulosa. The sequence continues at coordinate 1,397,154 of CM066156.1, read as the reverse complement.
AACAAGAGTGAGAGAGAGGGAGTGCTTGAGATCTTCCAAGAAATCCATGATCTTGAAGCCCTGTTGATTTTCTGTTTGTGGTGGTTTGGCAAAGAGAAGTCCCTTTTGAATATAGTGAGAAGAAAGCATAGCAAGATCCCATGGTGACAAATAATAAGGCTGCTTTGCTTCGTCTACGATGTGCTTGGGCTTGAGAAAGCACTCTGTGATGTGTTTGACCGTAGTGGGATTCATTGTAAGAAGGGCACTAGTTGGTTACTCTTCACCTTATCTTGCCCACTTCAGATTTGTAGCTTCAGCTTTTACAGCCGCAACTTCTATTCAATTTCGATGGTGTTTGGATATGCTGGTGCGGCTACGTTTAAAAAAAAAACAGTTTAACACATGTTTGGTTAACCACGAACCACAATTTATTGAACTTAGAATTAATTTAATTAATCCAATTAAAGGTTTAATTGAAGAATTGATAAGTTTTGAGATTTAATTAAACTTAAAAATTAATTTAATTAATCCAATTAAGGGTTTAATTAGATAATTGATAAGTTTTTAGACTTAATTAAGCTTGGAATTAATTTAATTAATCCAATTAAGGGTTTAATTGGAGAATTAATAAGTTTTGAGACTTAATTAAGCTTGGAATTAATTTAATTAATCCAATTAAGGGTTTAATTGGAGAATTGATAAGTTTTGATACTTAATTGAACTTGGATTTAATTGAATTAATGAAATCAGGGACTTAATTGAAGAAATATTAACGTTTGGGGTCCAAATTGCGAAATTAAAATCCAAGGATTACATTGAAAATGGCGCGCAAATACAGGGGCCAATTACAGTTTAAACCAAGGGCTTACTTACAAGAGTTTTAAAACTACATGGGTCAAAACGTAAAATGGCCGGTTTTTATCTCCAAACGGCGTCGTTTTGAAGACGCTGTCGACTGTTCATCTTCTCCTTTGAGCCAGTGACCGTTGCTGCAGTAATGGAGGAAGAAACGTTGCAGCAGTAATCGTCGTCCGTTGGCCTCAGTTATGAGCGCCTTAATGGTGGCCGATCGTCAGCCTACCATCCGTTACCAACCCACCAAGTTCTATATAAACCGAGCTGCACCAAAGAGCAGGGGCTGGTTGGAGAGTTAGGGAGAGAGAGACGAACAAAACCTGAAACAAGACCGACCCAAATAGACCAGAGGGACTCAGTTTTTTTGTTAATCCCATACCAGAAGTGAACTTTTCCCCTTACCAGCATCGGCTTCAAAACAACTGAAACCGAAACAAACCAAAGGAGAATAGAGGGAGATTATACAGAGGAGAGAGCAAATTTTGGCTAGCGACTGCACCATTCATCGTCGCCTTCTTCCAGTGCTAAGCCGCGACCACGGTTGCACCACCTTCCCCCCTTACCACTGAACTCACAGACAAAGAAGAAAAGGTATAAGACAGAGGAGACACCGAGGGGGACTGAAACAAGAAAAAAACAGGGGGCAGAGCAGGAACCGAAACACCAAAACTAGGGAAAGAATCGGCAGATCACAGAGCCGAACAGAGACTGAAACCAAACCCAAATTCGAAAGGATAAGCCAGCACCGTCCTCTTTTCTTCATCACAAGGACTGAGAAAGCAGGAAAAAAGAACAAAAAAAAAGAACAGCAGACGAACAGAAGAAGAAGTAGAGGAGAGAGTGCCCGTTCGACCATCAACGCCACGTCTTCATCGCCATCGTCTTTGTCTCCAACAGTTACGGGTCAGTTTCATCATTTCCCCTGCTTACAATTTTAATTCCCCCAATACTGTGCATTTGAAATTTAATTAACACTGCCTGTAGCCAGTGTTGGAACCCATTTTTGGGTCTTCACCTAAAAAATTTCAAAATAATTCAAAAAAAAATATATATTATCAAAAAATATAACAGTGAAAAAAAAAATGCCAGAACGCCTTAAAAATATTCAAAAATTGATTGAGGATGTTCAAAAAAATAAAAATAAAAATTTGACAGTATATCATTGACTAATGCGAGCCCCGATGATAAAGAAAATTCAATTTGAGGAAGAAAAATGCAAAATTAGAAGTTTATGGACTCAATTAAATTTTATTGAAGGTTTAATTGAATTTATAGAGGTTTTAATTGCAAAAACAATTGATTTTGGAGTTATTTTGGGCTTTAATTGGAAGAAATTAATTTTCTGGGGTCAAATTATTTTTTTAGAAGTTAATTTGGTCAAATCAGGGGCTTAATTGCATAAATATTGAAGTTTAATGGCCAATTAGGGACTAAATTGAAGAAATCCGAGACCAGGGACCAAAATGCAAAACGCACGCAAATGGAGGGCCGAAATTTGAATCTGACGCGTTTTGGCGCCTTTTTTCTTTTAAATGAAACGACGCGTTTTGAGAAAAACGGCGCCGTTTCATTCACTGTTGCAAAAAAAAAAAAAAAACAGAAGCCCAAAATGGCGCCGTTTTGACGACACTGTAGGTCTTCTTCTTCCCCTGGACGCGCGAGGCAGGGGAAGAAGAAGATTTTTCTTCTCCCTTTTCGCCTAACTTCTTTCCCCGTTTTTACGCAATAAGACGCCTACCACACCAGCCTACTTGCCACCTTTTGAACAGATAGTGGAGGGGCGGCCAACAGTGGCCGCCCCACCATTCGGCCTTCCCCTGTTTTTGCCTCTAAAAACAGGGGAAGGGAACCGAAGAAAAAAAAAAAAAAAAAAGAGGGAGAAGGAGAAGGATTGCACGACAGAAAAAAGGTAGAGAGAGACAAGAGAAACAGAAAGAAAAAGAAGAAAGAGAATCGGCAGAGAAGAGAACAAAAACAGAGGAGAGAGAGAGAAGGAAAACCGCCTCGACGCCACCGCAGGTACGCCATCCCGTTGCCCCGCCTCTGCCTCCCTTTGTTTATGGTTGCTGTGCCTTCATGCAGAACGTGAATTAATTCACGTTCTGCAAATAACGAAGGGCTGGGCCGACATTTGGGCCGGGTCCGGCCCATAAAATTTATTTTTTATTTATTTTTAATTTTTTTTAGATTTTTTTTTAATTTTTGTTTGTTTTTTTTTTTAGCACATTTTGTTTTATTAATGTTTGCTTAATATCGTCTGTATTTTACATCGTAAAAATATAAATCCGGTATTAAAATACCCCGTTTTCGTCCCGTGGTACGGTACTGTTCACCCGGCCCATTCAAAAAAAAAATCAAAAAATATTTGTTTCATTTATAATTTTTCCGCGTAGTTTTTATGTCATTTTGATTAATATCGGGCAGTATTTTACATCACAAAATACAAATTCGGTGTTGAAATACCCGGTTTTCGACTTTCAAGAATACAAAAACAAATAAAAAAAAATGTTTTTTTTTGTGCATACGGCCAAGTGTCTCAAAAATCTAAAAAAATCATATCGTATTTTTCATATGTAAAAAAAAAAAAAACAATATTTTGGCATGCATTTTGGCTTTAATAACCGGTTTATTAAAGTCAAGAGAATATTAGCCAAAATTTCAAAAAAACAACAAAAATTTTATTTTTTTTGTCTCTTAGTATCTGGGGTATGACATTACACGTAATGCATATTCTGGATATTTAATTCTTTTCGGACAATAGAACTTGGGGATATGGCATTACATGTAATTCGTATTCCGAACAATAATATTAAAAACCACAAACACGACCTTAGATTTTATCAGACATTAAAACAATGCAGCCTACCTTAGGTAGGGCGTAGTTGGGGTGCTAATACCTTCCTTTACGCAACTAGTCTCCGCACCCGATCTCTAAAGACCAGTTACGGTTCCTAGTAACCAGAATACTAGGTGGCGACTCCCAGTCCATATTTTCACTTATAGAGACAAGAATTCCTTCTCTCTCCCTTTTTTGGTCGGGAATAAATATTCCGATTTTTTTTTCCTTGAGGGTGGACGATCGCCGCGCCGCCGCACACGTGCGACAGCCAGCGTGCGTGAATTGTTCACGCACGCTGGCGCCTGGTCACTGGCTTGGGTCAGTGACCAGGCTGGGCTGGGCTGGGCTGGGCTGGGCTGGGCTGGGTCCAGCCCAGCCCGAAAAAATGAAATTTTTTTTGAAAAAAACAGAAAAAAAAAAATATATATATATATATATATGCATGAATAAAAATAATGTAAATTTATTGGTTTATTCACTGACGTCAGAGTCAGGAATAAAAATACCGGTTTAAATTTATATTATTTTTATTCGTTGTATTTTTTTTCATTTAGCTAGAAAAATAAAACGATATGTGCATACTTAAAATAAATTTATTTTTATTTATTTATTCACTAGCGCTAGAGTAGAGAATAAAAAAATATTGATTTAATTTAATTTTCGTAGCTACGAATTTTTACCAACGCCAGAGTTGGAATTATTTGAGCTCGAATATTCACTGGCGCTAGAGTCAGGAATATTATAAATAAATCATCATAACATAAACTAATAAATATTTAGCAATTTAAGACAAAACCAGCAATGCAGTTTGCCTTAGGCAGAACGTTTAAGAGGTGATAATATCTTCCCTTTTACGTAACCAATCCCGAGCCATAGAATCTCTGTTGACCAGTTAGGGTTCCTAGTGACCAAAATACTAGGTGGCGACTCCTCAAACAAGACATTTTCCCTAAAAGAACCAGATGCCAGAAATCTGTTCTTTTTCCATAATTCAAGAGAATTAATTTTTAGGGTCGCCGCGATGTCGGGTGCGACAACATGTTTGGTTAACCACGAACCACAATTTGTTTTTACATGGGTCCCAGTTCAAACTGCGGTTGAAATGCAAAAAGTGAAAAACAATTATGCATTGCTTTTCATGCGTTTCTCCTTTCTGTCATCACCGACAATTTACAATTACTTTCTCAACTGTCCTTTGTCCCTCTTTAACCCAATTTCCCAACGGTCACAAAAACCCAACAAATTGTTCACAGAAGGTTGTTGTAGATCAATGTTAACATTGATCTAAACAACCAGTTTCAACCTTCCCTATATTGTTCCTTCATGCGTTTCACCTCTCTATAACCACCGAAACTTTCCTAGTAACCACGATCAATTACGGTCCTTAACCTCACAAATGTTTCTGTTACGGTTGCGAATCAATGTTAGCATTGATGAACTAAACCCCAGTTTCCTTCCCCAAACTATTCTTCTCTCTCTTCTCTTTCTACAACTCCATTTCTATTTTGCCCTAAAACCACCAATACCAGAGCAATCTTCTTCCCCTCTGTCCATTCTTTCCAAACGAAGATTGAAAACACAAACCTTCACCGATATGTCCCTCCATTGTTACAATTGTAGAAAAAACCCAAGAGATTCGTGCTGGGAAAGGTCCACGAGCGAGATACTAGTAAGTATTGTGCGTTCCCCTTGTCAATTTTTTTTAACATGTTGCTCAAAATCTAATTTCTGTAATGGGTCTTTATTGTTTTTGTTTTTGCAGAACAAAGCTGCAGCACCGTGGTGATTTGCAGAACAAAGAGAGAGACTGAGGTAAGTTCCTGCCTTATCTCCATCTTCATTTTTGTTTTCTTAGATGAAAAATTGCATAGTTGTGCTATTGCATGCTCGATTACTATTAACACTGCAATTGTTGAATTGATCTACAAATTTTATTGTTGTTGCTGCTTGTGTTCTATTTACTGTGCCTTTATCAAATTTTTTGAATTTATAGCAAATTTCATTGCTTTGAGAGGAAAAGGATATCAAAGCATCTAGAGACATAGCAAGGCAGTATATGCTCTTTCTAAAGTATTCAAGTACCTCTTATATGATGACGCGTACTGTGCAGATACCAATAACTTCTTAAGATTGAAAAATATTTATTTAATACAAAAGAACATGTATACCCTTTATATAATTAGAAAAAAAATAGTGAAAAAAAACTAGAGGCCCTAACCCTATAGTTTAGGTTTTTTTTCTCTAATGACTTGTCAATCCATGACTCATTAACACAAACAAAAAGACTTCCTCATTAACACAAACAAAAAGACTTTTTTACACCTCCCCTCTACTTTTATAATTTATTATTTTAAAAGTAATTATATCATTTTATTGCATTAAAAATTAGAGGTGAGCAAAAAAGCCGATAAACCGATTAAACCGAGAAAACCGGAAAAAAAATAACCGAAAAAACCGAACAAAAAAAACCGAATTAACCGATTAAAAATCACAAAAAAAACCAGTTCGGTTTCAAAAGTCTGAAACCGATTGAACCAAACCGGTTCAACCAAGCCCACATTTAAAAAAAAAAAAAACAAGTACAAATACATAGCTTTTTTCTAAACCTAAAAGAGCATTCCCTGAACACATAACCAGCCGCCCCTCCATTTGTTTTACTCTCTGCATCTCTCCTTCTCTAATCTTAAGATTCTTAACTAGCAGCCCCAAGATTCTTACCCAGCAGCCCCCCCATACAGGTACTGAGGCACACATACAAACAGCTATTGAAAGGAAAGGGAGGACGGGCAGTGAGTTTAATAATCCACTTTTTCTATTATCTCTAGCCAGACTTTCATCTTATACTTCAACTGGGGAGGAGAGGAAAATCAGTTTTTTTGATACGATCTTCTTGTCTCGCTGCACCGACATAGAAGAAAACTTCAGAACAGGGTAGTGGGCTTCTCCAAATCTTGATTTTGTTTTCCTTCTCTTGGTCATTGAAAGCTCAAAGCTACTGGTTTTGTTCTGTCATGCTCTGTTCAAGTTCTTTAAACTCTCGAGTTACATTTCAAGCAAACTCAGAAGAAAAAGAGGAAGCTCACGAAGCGGTAGCAGTTACTTGTTCTGCTTCGTCTTGAAGCTAGAATCAATCCCTAGATTTCATACTTTTCAGGGAGAAAATTGTTTATTTTGGCTTGTACAGAAACAACATCATTTCATTTCATAGATTTTCAACCTAGCGAACCGAACTGACCGGTTTGGAAGGGAAAAAAACCGAATCGAAACTGGTCGGTTTGAACCGGTTTGGTTCGGTTCAAAAATCTTTTAAAAAAAATTGATTTGGTTATTTATTTTGACTCAAAACCGGACAGAACCGGAAATGCTCACCCCTACTAAAAATATATGAAAAAAATAATTATACTCCAAACTAATTTTTAATGACTAATGACAGTTAAAATACCAAATTATGCCAATACTAAAGGATGCCATTTTTCTTGAAAGGGCTAAGATATCAATATACTGTTTACGCGAACAGTATAAATGGATTGGTGAACCATGTTTTTCTAAGGGTATCTAGATTTTATTAATGTATGTATTTCGTTTCTTAAATGTTCCTTTTATTCACTAAACATGTGATTTCTAAGTGCCTCTTTGCAATCTTCTAAAAATTTCCTTTTCTTTTTGGCCATACAAGTAATTCAAACAGACATGCAAATGGAATTTTGTTAGAGATTTTGGTTTGTGTTTTTGTAGAAAGATTTTTGAATCAGAGTGTTGTTTGAAGCTAATGGGACTCGAAACTGTGTGGAGTGCATTAGAAACCACCCACCCTTGGTCGTATGGAAGAACGTATGAGGCAGCTTGAAGCGGTCACTTTGCTAAACAACGACAAGATTTAGACAAAGCACCATCGCCACTCAAACAGTGAGTGTTTCTGTGGAACCATTAATGCTCACAATGAATGTTGTCCCTCGGTAGATGTAGTTGTAGGGACAAGAACACAAGTATTGTTTGAAATTTAGATTCATTGCCCAGTAATTTCAGAAAATTAAGGATTCTAAATATAAACACTAGCTATAGATATTTAGATAATAGGTTTAAAAAGAAAACGATTTGAATTCTTTTTTATGAAAAATTATCTTTATTATTTATTTTCTCTTAAATTTATTATTTTTAATTTTCATTAATTACACTAGCTTTTTATTTTTACTTTTTTTAATTTCTGATTGTTTTATGAAAAATTATCTTCATTATTTATTTTCTCTTCAATTTATTATTTTTAGTTATTATTAATTACACTAGCCTTTTATTTTTATTTTTATTTTTAATTTCTGATTGTCTTATGAAAATCTTGGTGTCATTCTGTAAAATTAAAAAAACTCGTAAACATCGTTGACATTAAATTCTAAAAACAATTTATGTCAAAATTGCTAAAAATAAATGTAACCCATATTTAATTTTTAAATTTAGATATCAGTCCTTTAAAAAAACATGGATGTTTATTTCTTAAAAAACATATACATTAAATTTAAACAAACTAATAACCAAAGTATTTATCTGGGATTCAGACCAGGTGAGAAAAACACAAGAAATTACTGGGAAATACAACCGTGCCATGTGGCACGTGCGCAAACCACGCGATAATCAGTTGACTATCTTGGAAATGGCATGGGTGTGATTCCACCTGTGTCAATTAAAATATACTCGTAAAAGAAAGAGTTAAATTGGCAGAACAAGACACCAGCTCAGCTCCTCCCCCCTTGCTGAGAAATTATAATCATTCTCCACCATGTTTTTGTAAATAAAGAGCAACAAGCAATTGAAATTAATTATTATCGTTATAGTGAATAACTTGGAATAACATTTAAAATATTAAATCTAACCTTCAATGCACCAGAACATCTTTTGATGACATTTCATAATGATAGATGCCTCTATATATATATAAAACTCGTTAAGATGAAGTTTGTAATGACATGGAGTTGAGAAATCAAGAATGTTAGGATAGCCAACATCTAAAATTAAGTAACACCATTATTAGTCATAATAATCATAAAAAATGATTATTGGAATGATGGACATCTCCTTTTCTTTGAATCAAGGATTGAGTTATTGAGTTAGATAATGAAGAAGAAGAAAAATTATCATTTGAGTATTTTTTTTAAATTAAACATGTGTGAAAATGACCTTGTATTTTTTAAAAAAATAAAAACACTCTAGTCCGATCATATTTTCTTTTCAAAAAAATATTAATATCAACAATATTTTTTATTTTTAATATATTAAGCCTCAAACCAAAATACCAAACTTTAAATTCTAAATTCAACATAAACCCACTTAAATCTGAAATCTAAAGTTTATTTCTAACTAAACCCTAATCAGCATTCCACCTTCATTATTATAACTCAATTTTTAAATCTTTTTTTAAATTACAAAAATCTAAATTTTGTTATTTTTTTTAATCTTTGTGTGTTAAAAGAATCTGGAAAGCATAAAAAAAATATTTAAAATTTTAAAATTAAACCAGTAATTAAGTATTCGCAAGCAAAAATAAAGTTTGAGAATATTTTTGCACATTGAATAGGAAATTGAGAAAAAAGTTTAAAGCCACTTTATTTTTATATTTTTAAAATATTTTTAAAAAAAAATAAATTTTTTTCTTTAAATTAATATTTTTTGATGTTTTTAGATCATTTTAATACGCTGATATTAAAAATAATTTTTAAAAAATAAAAAAATATTTTGATATATTTTAAAATAAAAAATATTTTAAAAAATAACATAAATAATATGTTCTAACTGAAATGGCTACCTCAGCCTCCCTTCTCCCACACCCCCACCCTCGGTTTCTCTTCAACTACACTTGGATGAAATTTTTTAATTGGCTAAGAACCAAATCGAACTTGTGTGTCATTGATTAGCTTATCGGAAATCTTTATCTTCAACAGATTACAATATTTTTCCCAAGAACAGCATGGTTCTTATTTATAAAATGAACAACTTCACTCGAACTTGAAATTGAACAATAAGACGAACACTTATTTTATTCTGGGTTGATGATATGTAGCTCAGGGTCTGCAAATTTTTTTGATGTCCGATGGGCAGAAATATGGATTCAGAAAACAACAACACCTACGGTGAGAGAAGAAAAATACAGCTATAAACAAAACGTTTTTATATAAGGAAAAAACAGTAAAAACACTACTACAACGAACATGGCACATAAATAAGTATGTCTTTTAATATTTTTTGTAATTATGATCCGCAACCACCTACAGCGAAATTGTCAAAAGCGTAGTAGGTGAAACTATAGCACAGAGCATACGCTACTTGTTCAATGTTGACCGGGTTCTATTCGTTAAACAAAAAGGTTTAGAAAAAGAAATTGCCAGGAACATCAATGTTTTTTGACTAATATGGGTGGAAAAGTGTTTTTAGAAAGAAAAAAAGATATATTATTTTATTATTTTTCATTAGTATTTTTAAATTATTTTGATGTAATTTATTTTTTTTAAAAAAATTAAAAAATAATAAGTAGGACCGTGTCAAACAGGCTTGCTCAGCGACGGCTACAAAAGCTGAAGCTGTAAATCTAAAGAGGACAAGGTAGGCAGACGAGGTCCTTCTTGCAATGAATCCCACTACTGTCACGCCCATCTCAGAGTGCTTTATCAAGCCCAAGCACATTGTAGAAGAAGCAAGACAACCTTATTATTTGGCACCATGGGATCTTGTTATGCTTTCTGTTCAGTATATTCAAAAGGGGCTTCTCTTTGCCAAACCACCACAATCAGAAAATCAACAGGGCTTCAAGATCATGGATTTCTTGGAAGATCTCAAGCAGTCCCTCTCTCTCACTCTTGTTCATTTCTACCCGCTTGCCGGACGCCTTGCAACATCGAAGAGTGAGAACCCGCCTTCCTATGTGGTCTTCGTGGACTGCAATAACAGTCCAGGAGCTAGATTTACCTATGCAACCGTTGACCTCACCACATCAGATGTTCTTTCACCTACTTATGTTCCATTGGTTGTTCAGTCATTCTTCGACCATGATAGAGCCCTCAACCATGATGGCCACACCAAATCTTTGCTGACAATTCAAGTGACAGAGCTAACTGATGGCATCTTCATTGGATGTTCCATTAATCACAGTATCGTTGATGGATCCTCTTTCTGGCATTTCTTTAATATGTGGTCTGAAATCTTTCAAGGGAAAGGAGACGATGTCTCGATATCGCGCCCGCCTGTTCTCAACCGCTGGTTTCCTGATGGTCATGGTCCCGTACTGAGTCTTCCTTTCACCCACCACGACCAATTCTTAAGCCCGTTTGAAGCACCTTTACTCAAGGAAAGGATGTTTCACTTCTCATCAGAATCAATTGCAAGACTCAAAGCAAAGGCCAACGCAGAGTTCAACACCAACAAGATTTCATCTTTCCAGTCGCTGTCTGCTCTTGTTTGGAGATGCATAACACGCGCACGCAATCTACCTCTTGATCAAGTAACCTGTTGCAGATTGGCTGCCAATAATCGTTCAAGATTGAATCCCCCATTATCTCCTGACTACTTTGGAAACTCAATTCAGGCACTGAAAGCTGGGGTTTCAACCGCAGGTGAGCTGCTGGAGCACAATCTTGGATGGGCAGCATGGCAGTTACATCAAGCTGTGGTGAGCCAAAGTGATGAAAAGGTAAGGGAACTTCTCAACTTGTGGCTAAAGTCCCCGTTTATTTACCAGATAGGCAAGCTGTTTGATCCACATAGTGTGATGATGGGGAGCTCACCAAGATTCAACAAGTATGGGAATGAATTTGGACTGGGGAAGGCTTTGGCACTTCGCAGTGGATATGCACACAAGTTCAGCGGGAAAGCATCAGCTTATCCCGGACATGAAGGTGGAGGAAGTATAGAGTTAGAGATTTGCCTCTCCCCTGATGAAATGACTGCTTTAGAATCTGATAAGGAGTTCATGGATGTTGTCTCCCCATCTGATAAGGAGTTAATGAGCGGCTAGGTTCTTACTGGACTATCCAAGATTTACTATAAATATATATTATGTGATCTTATTTTGACTTGGTAAAAAATAAAAGTTAAGTCGTGTTAAATTTTGTGTTTTTTTTTTCATAACTGTATTCGTTAATAATTATTGCAGTTTTTTTACAATAATTTCCCACTGAATATTTTGTGTATTTTTTTTCACCCCTTTAAAACGCATTAGTTCACTAATTAAAATGATTGGTTAGCAAATCTTTTTTAGAAAAACACTATAAAAATTAATAAGATTAGTATAATATCGATATTAACAACCTGGTTTTTTTGGATGGTTGGGCCTTTGGCCCAGTCATCTATCCAGTTAGGCCATGTGGCCGAACTTAGCCTTCGGCCCAACTTGTCTTCTCGCACTTTTGCTGGTCGGCTGGGCAACTTGTCTAGTCAGCTCATCCGCGCGTCAAACTTTTCCCAGGTCCTTTAAGTTTGGCCCAATCTGACATAATTAAAATATTAAGCCATCAATAATTGCTAATTGGAACTATGTAACGGAAGCAGGTGAGACTACAATACAGAGCATATGCTTATTATTCAATATTGACGGGATTACATTCCTTAAGGAAAAAAAAAAGAAAAAACCCTTGGAAAAACGAATTGTTCAGTAAAAAAATAAAAATTATTCCTTTCTATTTTCATTTTTTTTCAAAGAAAAATTAAAAAAACATTTTCGAATATTTTTCAACATTAAAAATATATTCATATTGTATTGTTTTATATTCGAAGAAAAATAACAAAATGAAAATCATATTCAAACTAAATCTATTTTCAACAAATACTTTTTATTATCTTAAAAAGTATTATCTATTTTTTAATTTATCACCGTTATTTTTATTGAAAAAAAAATCACCTAATGAAATTGAATAAAATGAAAAAATAAACATAATAATAATAATAATATAAATCTTTCACTGTTAGAGTATTTAATAATAATAATAATAAAGTTTGACACACACAAACAATATTAATTAAGACAGAATAAAATCTTAAATGAATATTAGGATGATTGTTATAATCATTCCATGGTTTTCTTTGTGTTATTTTGGCTTTTGGTTTTCTGTCCTTGGTTACAAGATTGGCCTACCCTATCTAGCTCAGGGGAAGAGTGAAACAGGCTCTTTCTTTTCAACACAACAGGTAGAGAAAACCAACGCCTCTGGTTTGGAAATTGTTTTAGGTTTTTTTTTTTAATTAGATTCATGTAAAAAATATATATTTTTTAATTTCTAAATATATGGTTTGTACTTTTAAAAAATTATATTTTAAATAAAAAAAACCACTATATTTCTCACCCAACACCTTTGTACAGATGCACAAGTACATGTCCCAACTCCCATAGGTTTCGTGGTTTTGAAATTGAGCTGTCAATTCTTTAAAAACATGAAAAAAAATGATATTTATATCAAGGAAACTGATGAATTCAAATCATTGTCAATTTAAGTGTAGTTGTCACCATGAGAAATACCAGATTTTATGTTTTTCATAACTATAGAATCAGAATGTTATTCCTGCAAATATTGTTATTGATTCTTATTGTAAATATTCATCCGTTACACAGATTTGAATCCCTAAAATTAAGTTCTTAGGGTTGTATACAGATTACAAGAAATGAATGGAAAAGGTGTGAGTTGTATTACAATACTATTGCAGTGTTAGTTGTTTTATGGTATCAGAGCCTAAAAATCTCTAATGAGTATTCATCATTCTTGTTTTTTTATTTTTTCTTTTTGCTTCCTACAAAATGACAGCCATCTCTGCATTTACCACTGACTCACCAAACTCACCCATCATAACCATCAATGCTGTCATAACCATCAATGAAAAACTCATCCTCTCTACTTTTTCTCAGTGGAGGGCTCAATTTGAAACCTTGTTCATTGGCTATGACCTTATTGATTTTGTAACGGGTATACACAAATGCTATGCCATTGATGCACTGAATTCCACTGCCTTCAAAGCTGCGAATTCTCACTGGATTTATCAAGACAAGCTCATCCTACATGCCATCCTCGCCTCCACCTCCACCACCATTACCCCTCTTCTTGATGCCTACAAAACATCCCATGAGACTTGGACAGCACGTACACATTTATATACGGGCAAATCAAGAACGCATGTGGTGTAGCTCAAAGAAGATTTGACCTTGAGCAATCGTGGGTCTTACACGGTTATTGAATTCCTTCAAGGAATCAAAGTGATTGTTGATGAACTAGTGATCATTGATCATCCAGTTTCAGACGATGATTTAAATCTATACATACTCAATGGATTGGGTATTGAATTTAGAGAAATTGCAGCAACTATTTGTGCCTGTGAGACCTCTCTGAAATTTAAAGAAATTCATGACCTTCTTGTCAGTTATGAGAATTATTTTCGGCGTCTGGAGCAATAATTTACAACCCCGTTTGTACCCACCGTTAATTACTCTAATCGATGGAGCCCTCAGTTTCTTCCAATTCCAGACAACCTAAATGGCGCCCCTTGGTTGCTTCTCATAACTCTCGTGGACACAGTGGGGCCCACCGAAATGGGACATTCAATTCAAGTCACAGGAGGTTTATACCGAAATGTCAATGGTGTGATCAACTGGGTCATACAGCAAAACAATGTCCCAATATGTCTACTTCTGATTTCACTGCCAATTGTGTAGCTTCCTCTCAACAAAAAAATCATAAGTGGCTAGTTGACTCAGCAACATCTCACAATATGACCACTGATCTCTCTAATCTGATGATTAATTCTTAATATGATGGTACTGATGAGGTGGTAATTGGTGATGGATCAGGTTTGCCTGTGTCTCATACTGAGTTCTTGTCTCTTAAATCATTCAATCATGTCTTTCATTTACGTGACACTCTTTGTGTTCCAACCATTCATAAAAACTAATATATGTTCACCATTTTACCAACCATAACAATGTTTATATTGAATTTCATCATACTTATTTTTTGGTGAATAATCGGATCACAGGGGCGATATTGTTCAAAGACGAATGTGAAGATAGAGTGTACCCATTTACGGAGTATCTACCATCCACCAAGAAAAATGTTGTTGCCTATGTTCATGAACGTACTACACCTGATGGATGGCATAAACGTCTTAGTCATCCATCATCCAAATTACAATCAATTGACTATCTTGGGAATGGCATGCACGTGATTCCACCTGTGTAAATTAAAATACACCCGTAAAAGAAAGAGTTAAATTGGCAAAACAAGACACCGGCTCAGCTCCTCCTCCCTTGCCGAGAAATTACAATCATTCTCCACCATATTTTTGTAAATAATCGATCGCTCTATCTTCCATCCAAAAACAATTATAAAACGAGCAACAAGCAATTGAAATTAATTATTATCGTTGTAGTGGATAACTTAGAATAACATTTAAAATATTAAATCTAACCTTCAATGCACCAAAACATCTCTTGATGACATTTCATAATGATAAATGCCTGTATATGTATTCTTCTTATTTTTCTACTCTCATTATTAAGATGAAGTTTGTTATGATATGGGGAGTTGAGAAATCAAGAATGTTAGGATAGCCAACATCAACATTATTAGTCATAATAATCATAAAAAATGATTATTGGAATGATGGACATCTCCTTTTCCTTGAATCAAGGATTGAGTTAGATAATGTAGGGAAATTTTTTTTATCATTTGAGTATTTTGAGGATACAAAATTTATCATTTGAGTATAAAAAATCTGAATTTTGTTATTTTTTTCATTTTTATTTGATGTGTTAAAAGAATCTTGAAAAAAAAACAAAAAATAATTGAAATTTCAAAAGTGAACCAGTAATTAAGTATTCGCAAGCAAAAATAAAGTTTGAGAATATTTTTGTGCATTGAATAGGAAATTGAGAAAAAGGCTGAAACTGTAACGGCCACCTCAGCCTCCCTTCTCCCACACCCCCACCCACGGTCACTCTTCCACCGGTGACAGCCCCTTCCCACTGTCCAGAAAACGAGTGTAAGACCAAAACCACCAAGAAACAATGCCCCAAATTATAAACAAAACTTTTTTTATATATAAGGATAAAACAGTAACCACTACAACGAACATGGCACAATAAATAACTATGTCTTTTAATATTTTTTTGTAATCACGATCCGCAACCACCTACAGCGGAATTGTCAAAATGGTAGTAGGTGAAACTATAGCACAGAGCAGAGCAAGTTCCCATGGTGACAAATAATATGGCAAGTCCATGTGGGCAAGAATAAATAAAGCAGAAATTGTTAAAAATATATAAAAATCTTTTGTCCAATACCCTGTTAATCACATGAGATTACAACTAATCTTCTTTCTTATTATCAAGCAACTTGCTGCTAATTCATGATATGAAATCCCAGCCTCAATGCCAAATGGTTGACTCTTGAATAAATAAATTGACCTTAGAAGGAAGGTTAAACTCCTCCCCTTCTGTTGTGTTGTTGCCTTTCATGGCTTCTATCTCTTTTTTGTGGGGGTACACGGTGATGCTATCAAAATCATTGTTGATGATTTGGGGAGAATATGAACTGCTTGTTAATTTGGTCTAAGACCCCATAAGAACATAATCATTGTTGTAAAAGTATAGAGTTTTATTAAGCAAGAATCCTATAAAATATGAAAATATAGATTTAATTATCTTAAATATCCACAGTAAATAACTAGTAAACAACTAAATAGAAAAAATAAATTTGAAATTATCAAGGAAAGTCTAAAATACATTCTGAAACTTCGAATGAAATTATCAAGGAAAGTCTTTAAATGAATTTATTATTTTTTTCATAATTAATATGTAAACAATTTGACTAGCCGGGTCAAAACCCAATTTTTAATCTATTAAATTTTATTTTTTAAAAAATTTAATCAAAATAATATTATTTTGATTCTTTAAATTATTTTTTGTTTAAGTGACTCCAACCTGTTACTCTCGTTTGCAGCTCCATCTTTAATTCCTTAGCTAAGCCTAAGTGAATCTCACCCCTGCATCTCCTCTTCATAGCAAAACGCCATTTTGAATTTGAAAATTGAAACCGAAATTTTAAAATATAGGTAAAGTGACTCATAGGCTTAAAATATAAAGAATGAAATTATTTTATGATTCATTATTATGTATAGCCTTTCAACCCAAGTGAAACATATTGACCATTAGGTTAGGTAATTTTATTAATTTTATATTTTTAAAAAAAAAGATTTGCTAACCAATCATTTTAATTGGTGAATTAATACGTTTTAAAGGGGTGAAAAAAAACCAAAATATTATTCAGTGGGAAATGATTTTTGCTGTGAATGCTTTGGCTCCTGAGGAAGGTGTAAATTATTTGTGGGAAATGATTGAAAAACACAAATCTTTTCATTGCATTTACAGTAAAGATGCAGAGTAAATTATTGATTTGTGTTCTTAGCCAAAAAGAAAAGGATACATGGTGATCATCTGCTCAATAGCGGAGGCATGGTAAAGACTCGGATGATATATATTCCAAGTAAAGATTTTATTAATATTTTTTTATTAGTTTTATGTAAAAACAAATTGTAATTCTCGATTGAGTTATCAAAAAATTCTGAAAATTTACGTGGAGTATTTTAATATAATACTTTATCTTGGGTTAAAATTTCAGAATTTTTGAAAAAATTCAAAAATTTAATAGAAAAAACACAATTTGACCAGTTTTATGTTATTGAGCGTAATTTTCAATCTTACCATCACATTGAGCTGAAATTTTACGAGGAATCTTAAAATATATTGAATAAAATCTGGTTAGAATTTTAGGATGAACAGAGCTTAGTAGTATTAACAAAAAAAACTGTCAAATAAAAGCAAAACGACTCTTTATGAATAAAATGGTTATTTGCCATTAAAAAATAAAACAAATAAATTTTTTTTTTCTTTTATATATTGCCGACTGGACAGAAGCATAATAGGCAAAGATAGAAAAGAAAAGACGAGAAAGAAAGACAAAAATATATTTTTAAAACATAAAAAAAAAAAATGCCCCAAGTTCTAAACAAAACTTTTTTATATAAGGATAAAACAGTAAAAACACCACTACAACGAACATGGCACAATAAATAACCATGTCTTTTAATATTTTTTGTAATCACGATCCGCAACCACCTACAGCGGAATTGTCAAAAGGGTAGTAGGTGAAACTATAGCACAGAGCATACGCTACTTGTTCAATGTTGGCCGGGTTGTTTTCGTTAAACAAAACAGGTTAAGAAAAGGAAATTGCCAGGAACATCAATGTTTTTTAACTACCAATATCTGGGTGGAAACTTTTGAGAAGAAACAAAATATTATTATTTTGTTTTTAAATTATTTTTTATTAGTATTTTTAAATTATTTTGATGTAATTTATTTTAAAAACAAACTTTAAAAAATAATAAGGTCGTGTCAAACAGGCTAGCTCAACGACGGCTACAAAAGCTGAAGCTGTAAATCTAAAGAGGGCAAGGTAAGGTAGGCAGACAAGGCCCTTCTTGCAATGAATCCCACTACTGTCACGCCCATCTCAGAGTGCTTTATCAAGCCCAAGCACATTGTAGAAGAAGCACAGCAGCCTTATTATTTGTCACCATGGGATCTTCTTATGCTTTCTTCTCACTATATTCAAAAGGGACTTCTCTTTGCCAAACCACCACAAACAGAAAATCAACAGGGCTTCAAGATCATGGATTTCTTGGAAGATCTCAAGCACTCCCTCTCTCTCACTCTTGTTCATTTCTACCCGCTTGCCGGACGCCTTGCAACATCAAAGAGTGAGAACCCACCTTCCTACGTGGTCTTCGTGGACTGCAGTAACAGTCCAGGAGCTAGATTTACCTATGCAACCGTTGACCTCACCACGTCAGATGTCCTTTCACCTACTTATGTGCCACTGGTTGTTCAGTCATTCTTCGACCATGATAGAGCCCTCAACCATGATGGTCACACCAAATCTTTGCTGACAATTCAAGTGACAGAGCTAACTGATGGCATCTTCATTGGATGTTCCATTAATCACAGTGTCGCTGATGGATCCTCTTTCTGGCATTTCTTTAATATGTGGTCTGAAATCTTTCAAGGGAAAGGAGACGATGTCTCGATATCGCGCCCGCCTGTTCTCAGCCGCTGGTTTCCTGACGGTCATGGTCCAGCACTGAGTCTTCCTTTCACCCACCAAGACCAATTCTTAAGCCCGTTTGAAGCACCTTTACTCAAGGAAAGGATGTTTCACTTCTCATCAGAATCAATTGCAAGACTCAAAGCAAAAGCCAACGCAGAGTTCAACACCACCAAGATTTCATCTTTCCAGTCCCTGTCTGCTCTTGTTTGGAGATGCATAACACGCGCACGCAATCTACCTCATGATCAAGTAACCTGTTGCAGATTGGCTACCAATAATCGTTCAAGATTGAATCCACCGTTATCTCCTGACTACTTTGGAACCTCAATTCAGCCACTGAGAGCTGGGGTTTCAACCGCAGGTGAGCTGCTGGAGCAGAATCTTGGATGGGCAGCATGGCAGTTACATCAAGCTGTGGTGAGCCACAGTGATGAAAAGGCAAGGGAACTTCTCAACTTGTGGTTAAAGTCCCCGTTTATTTACCAGATAGGCAAGCAGTTTGATACACATAGTGTGATGATGGGGAGCTCACCAAGATTCAACAAGTATGGGAATGAATTTGGACTGGGGAAGGCTTTGGCACTTCGCAGTGGATATGCACACAAGTTCAGCGGGAAAGCATCCGCTTATCCCGGACATGAAGGTGGAGGAAGTATAGAGTTAGAGATTTGCCTCTCCCCTGATGAAATGACTGCTTTAGAATCTGATAAGGAGTTAATGAGCGGCTAGGTTCTTACTGGACGATCCAAGATTTACTATAAATATATATTATGTGATCTTATTTTGACTTGGTAAAAAATAAAAGTTAAGTCGTGTTAAATTTTGTGTTTTGTTTTTTTTTTCATAACTGTACTCGTTAATAATTATTGCAGTTTTTTTACAATAATTTCCCACTCAATATTTTGTGTTTTTTTTTTCACCCCTTTAAAACGCATTAGTTCACTAATTAAAATGATTGGTTAGCAAATCTTTTTAGAAAAACACTATTAAAATTAATAAGATTACTATAATATCGATATTAACAACCTGGTTTTTTAGGATGCTTGGGCCTTTGGCCCAATTATATATCCAGGCCAGACCCTAATCTTTTTCTTGCTGTGAGGTTTGGTCCTTCGGCCCAACATGTCTTCTCTCACTTTTGCTGGACGGTTGGGCAACTTGTCTAGTCAGCCCATCCTCCTGTCATACTTTTTTTCCTTTACAGCCCAGGTCCTCTAAGTTTGGCCCAATCTGACATAATTAAAATATTAAGCCATCAATAATTGCAAATTGGAACTATGTAATGGGAAGTAGGTGAGACTACAATACAGAGAGCATATGCTTATTATTCAATATTGACGGGATTACATTCCTTAAGGGAAAAACAAAACCCTTGGAAAAACGAATTTTTCAGTTAAAAAAAAAAATTCCTTTCTATTTTCTTTTTTTTTTCAAAGAAAAATTTAAAAAACACTTTCGAATATTTTTCAACATTAAAAATATACTCATATTGTATTGTTTTATATTCAAAGAAAAATAACATAATGAAAATCATATTCAAACTAAATCTATTTTCTATGCTATTCTTGATATTTTAAAGGAGGCAAATATTTGTTTCTCATCTTAAAGGTATTGTCTATTTTTTATTTATCACCATTATTTTTATTGGAAAAAATTCACCTAATGAAATTGAATAAAATGCAAAAATAAACATAATAGTAATATAAATCTTAAATGAATATTAGGATGATTGTTATAATCGTTCCTTGGTTTTCTTTGAGCTATTTTGGCTTTTGGTTTTCTTAGTCCTTGGTTACAAGATCGGCCTACTCTATCTAGCTTCAGTTCTGGGGGAGAGTGAAACAGCTCTTTCTTTTCAACACAGCAAGCAGAGAAAAGCAACGTCTTAGGTTTGGAGATGGTTTCAGTTTTTTTTTTTTTTTATGAGATTCACATAAAAATATATATATATATTTTTTAATTTTTAAATATATAATTTGTACTTTTAAAAAATTACATTTTAAATAAAAAAAACCATCATAATTCTAACCCAGCACCCTTGTACAGATGCACAAATACATGTCCCAACTCCATAGGTTTTGTTGTTTTTGGAAATATAATTGCTATTGTTTTTTTTAAATGTTTTATATTCAAAAAAAATATATCAAAGTATTATTTATTTACTAATTTTATCGTGTATTTATGAAATATTGTGGCTTTTCTGAAACACTATAAATATTATCCTGTCTCACTTGAAAATTAAACATCATGTTTCTAAGATACAACAAGATAAAAATGTATTATCTTCTTAGGTTGCCATGTCAGTGCTAGGATCGATTTTTTGTTTTGCATCTACATGTTTTGCATTAAATTATTTAGATTTCCCTCTACATGTTTTGCATTAAATTATTTATTTTTAAAAATAGTTTTTACTTGAAAAATATTAAATTTAATATTTTCAAGTATTTTTTTTATAATTTTAATATCTAATATTAAAAAAATAATAAAATTCTTGAAAAATATTATTTTAATTCAAAACACTTTTAAAAACACTATCCACTGCAAGGGATAATTAAAAAATGATAGCCTGTGAGAAATTTATGGTTTAAATTTCACAAGTCAACTAAGTCAAAGATCATCCAGTCAAACAAGTTCCAATAGTTCAACCTGAACTTTATTCAAATCAAGGTCTGGATCATAAATTTCTCAAGTTAATTCACTAGGCCAGGTTTAACAACTAGCACCCTACAGGATAAAAGCTCTTGACAGAATGTCAAATGCTCAATCCACCCCATATTACCAGTTTCATTCCGGAGTAATAGTAGAGGGATATGGTTTAAGAACAA
Source organism: Populus alba x Populus glandulosa (assembly GCA_033617975.1). Classification (NCBI taxonomy): domain Eukaryota; kingdom Viridiplantae; phylum Streptophyta; class Magnoliopsida; order Malpighiales; family Salicaceae; genus Populus; species Populus alba x Populus glandulosa. The sequence continues at coordinate 1,375,525 of CM066156.1, read as the reverse complement.
CAGGAACTAAGACCATGCTTCAAAGTAAAATGTTTCACAGGCCCACAATCATGATTCTCTCCAAGTGAAACGGATTAAAAAAAATGCAAAGCCAAGATAACATCAACACACAGCCAGCATTGAGCAAACTAGAGCAGAAATGCAAGATAGAATTCTCAAACGAGTTACACAAAACACTCACAACGAAAATCTATCAAGTTCTACCAAATATCTGGAGACCTTGCACCACGCAAATGAATAGCATACCAAGAATTCGAAATTCCAACCCTGCATAATAAAACTAGAACTACACACTCAAAGGAATGTGTAATGATTTTTCTGCCAGTAAAACTAGGTCTAGATTTTGCAAACCATTCAGCACTCTTTCCTAATCCACCAAACACACTTAAGAGACAAGATTGTCATTCAGAGACAGCGACCCAAGCTGATCCGCTTGATTGTTGATCTGCTGCTGAGCAGCTACAGTCCTAAGGACCTCCATAGCTTCTGCCACTTTTGCCTTCAAAGCCTCTGGTGACTCAAGAAGGTGCAACACCTCAGTTTGATCCATCTCCAGAAGCATGCCTGTAACCTTGGCTGCTGAATCATGCTCAAGCTGATCCACTATGGGGTATAGACTTTCACCCAGCATCTGCCAACCAAAAAACAAACCAAGAAAATACAATAAAATTATATGCCCAATGAATTAATGGACAGAGTGAAGTTAGTATTGGCAAACAAAATGATGTAGACCCACCGTCCTCTGCTGTTCAGGTGTTGCATTTGCCAGGGCAGTAGCTAGAGCAGTAATGGGCATGGGCTGTGTGGCATCACGTATTGGCATGCCGCCCATGTCATAAGGAACAGAAAGCATGCCTCCAGCAACACCTGGCATTGGTACATCTGGCATGTTGCGACCTGGTGGGTAACGATACACTCGTCCCCTCGGAAGCATCTGGGACAAACCAAAACAATAGTACTCTTAATATAAAGAACATGGAATATATGAACATGATAAATTCAAAATATCTTCTACTGACCTGTTGCTGCATGAGAGGGACTGGCTGCTGGGTCTGTTGAACAGGCCCACCCCCACGTCGCCCTCCAGGTCGCTGGCCTTGCTGACCCTGCTGAACAAGAGGAACAAAGAAATTTGGCATTGGGGCACCACCAGGCCTCATTCCAGGGACAAGTTGCTGTTGGTAGCCAAATCCAGCCTACAAAAAATAAGATATTCAATTTCAGCATCAGTAATTGCTGAGCCTGACATGTTTCAAATGCCAAGTAAACATGCAATCACATTCTACCACCCTAGATTTATGTCAATGCTCACATAGACTTCAGAATAGAGAAAAAGAACCAAAGAAATGTATGAACTTAGCAAAAAAAATTATATTACATCTCAATGCTCAAGCTGCAAAGAGCTCATATCATAGACATGTTGAGCTTAGCTTCAAGTCTCAATAATGTATGAACTCCAAGCCAACTATCATGCAGGATTTCAGACAAAGTTCATCCCACTTTATGCTTAAACTAATTAGACCATCACAGGCAGGTTCAGAAGTTATTAGAACCTCATGAAATGTATAAATATCCATTTGATTAAAAAAATCAAATACAGGATATCACATAATGTTGCATGATTCTATATTAAAAACTCGAAACATCTAGCATAAGAGTCCACATTTCGTAGATGCATTATACAACTTGACTGATAGCATATTTTTCTGATAATGTGGACACAAAAACCCAAAATATGACCATGTGCTCATGTCAATTATTCAATTATACCCTTATATTTTTAATTTGGTCAGTTAACCCTTGTGTTCTCATAGTATATTTTCATTGACCCTTGGACTCTTATGTCTACTCTCCCTGTAAGCTAACTATGATGACATGAACAAAAGCGGGGCTGGAGTGCTGCATGGACAGAAATTATCAAAACTGGGCTAAGTTTTTAAAATAAAACACCTTTCAAATTAAATCACAGAAACAGCCAAGGAATGCAATTTATATATTATTTTTTGTTTATCAATATATATTCTTTGATTGAGGCAGTTATAAAACGTGAAAAGGTACCCTATCTGCAAATTCTCTCTTTTCCAAATTAATTTAATTTATCTTGCCTAGCTTTGTTAAGAATAAAAAACCTGACTTATTGTATCTATCTCTATTATTTTTTTGTTGGGACTGACTTTGTTTATTATGTAATTATTTTTGTTGCTGCTAAGGGCCTTTGGAATATGGGACTTGCAATAATGGTTGATTTGGAGGCCGTGGAAGCTTTTGCATAATGTCGATACCTCTTTCTAATGGCTGTCTCAGTGCTAGCTTTCTCTCTTTCAAAAGACCCTCACCTAGAATGTGTGATTCTTCATTGGATTCCTAAAAAGCTTCATCCTAGAGACCCCAATTTCTGGGTTTGAGTTCATTATTATATTCCTTTTTTGTGGTATTATTTATTTATTAATTGCTATATTATAATTAACTTAAGATTTAAGAATTTTTAGCTACATCAACACTCCAACAACCCCACTTATGGGCACATCATTGCTTTAAAAAATAAACAACCATTCTAAAGCCATAGAGGACTAGAAGAAACATAATAATTGTGAACAATCTAGCAAGCATGTCATAAAAATGTTCAGATAAGTTACCTGGGGAGGCATCATGGCTGGAGGACCTTGCCCATACAGAAATTGTTGTCCCATACCTGGAGCACCAGGAGGATACATTGGCATACGAGAAGCAACTGAAGGTGCCATGGTAACTGGCCTCATTTGAGAAAATTGTGCCTGCGTGAAACCAGACACATGAAAAATAATGGCACAAATTACCTCAGCAAACATGAACATCAGTAAGTAGCATTTAACAGCAAAGACAAGATGCCATGTTGCAATACGCAACATGCAGCAAAAATACCTCAATTTTTCCTACCAACAACTGTATCTACTTTCATACATAAACAGATATCTCCTAATAGCTAAAAGAACCAATCACGCTAGTATCAGATAATGATAGGGATCATGATCCCATGACCATCAATAGCATTGCGTTTCAGGTAGTGTATCTCTATGGCCTTGAAGCCTTGTCAGAAGAAATGAGAATATCCAAGAGAAACAATCCATTCTGGAGTTCATATTCTTCCCTATGAAAACCATGAAACTGTTTGAAGAGACTGGATAAATAAATATCTTTCAAGAAGAAAGGTCTAGAATTAAAAAGAAAAGCTGTCAAAAAAGACGACGACAATAATAATAGAGGGCATAATAATTGAAGTATCTATCAAAAATGCTTTCCAAACAACCAGAACATCTAAGTTATCAAAAAAAGCCAAATAAGTAACTTGGAGGATCCAGCTGGAATCTGGATTAGTAACATATTTTAATTAAAAACACCACCTACACAATTGCAACCAAAATAGTACCTGAAGTTTTGCTCTTCTCTCTTCCCTCCGTTGAGCAAGGGCAACATACAGGGGTTTGCTGATCAACATTTTGCCATTCATCTCTGCAAGCTGTGAAAGAAACAAGGATGAACATTAACTTTGATCACAGTCTGGCAGCCATAAAGATCATAACTTACAGCTCGAGATGCTTCTTCAGGAGTTGAGAAAGCAACAAATCCAGAACCTCTGCTAATACCACTAGGGTCACGCATGACCTGTAAGTTTCAAGAGTGGAGAATGTTTGAAAGTCAGCATCCACGGGAAAAAAGAGATCAGAACAGGCTGATTTCCAACATACATGGACAATATTTCAATACCTTGCATGAAGTAATGGTACCAAAGTCAGAGAACAATTCCTTGAGTTTTTCATCATTGATGCTATCATCTAGATTCTTGATATACAAATTCAAGCCTTGAAATTTGTCAACAGTCTCCTTCATACTCTGCTCAAATCGCCCTTTCAGTTCAAGCTCTCTTTCAGATTTTTTCTGGGCTTTTCCAACATACCACTCCTCACCATCGATTTTCTTGCCATTAAGAGCCTCAACAGCTTTGGCAGCATCATCTGCACTTTCAAAGTTAACAAATCCAAAACATTTTGATTTACCATCAGCATCCCTCATCACCACAGCACTAGTAATTGCTCCATGTTCAGCAAAAATAATCTTCAAGTCTTCATCTGTTGTGGATTCAGCCAGATTTTTCACAAAAACATTGTTGAATTTTATGCTATATAGAGCACCATCTCTGTCCTGTTTGCGAAGAAAGTGTCCAACATACACTTGCTTATCATTGATCAACATGCCATTTAATTTATCTATTGCATTTTGTGCAGCCTCCTCGCTGTCAAATTGTACAAAACCATAGCCTTTGGACTGGCCAGAAGCATCAGTAGCAACTTTGCAAGAAAGAATATTGCCAAATGAAGAAAATGTGTCGTGTAAAGCTTTGTGATCAATACCCTTGTCCAGGTTCTGCAGTCCCAAAAACACAACACAGAAAAAAAGGTCAGCATTAGTCAAAGGCATCACAAAAGAAAGGCAACGGCACAAACCCATTTTGCTTTCAGAATATAGCACTACAGAAGACTTAAAAGGATCTATATAAAGCTTTTCAAATTGGAGAATGAATATTCTATTTCCTGGCATAATGAAAAAATTAATTCCAGACAGCCAAAATTAACAATCAGCTGCCTTAAAAGAGAGAAAAATCAAACGGAGCAGATAACATGAATGTGAATACCTTGATAAATATATTTGCCATGCCACTCTTACGAATACTTGGGTCCCGATGGGAATACATGATCCTGATAGGCTTGTTATTGAGTGGAGTAAAGTTCAAGACATCCAATGCCCTTGCAGCTGTAGATGAGTAAATAAATAAATGTTGTAATAAACGAAGGTAAGATAATAATGAGATTCCAGTAAAGTGTTGAAGACATGGAAGTGCATGTGGAAGCGTGTTGTCAACATAGGCACTAACCAGTGACACCTCAAAATGTGTTTCTTTAATCAAGGGTTAAAGATCATTAAACTTCTATGATATGATTCTCCAATGACCACATACATGAAAAGCATATCAAAAATAAATCACTTCAATAGTTATGGGTCTACATTACATGACCAAATCATCTTACATGAACTTCAAATCAATTGCTATCACCTCCACCTTCTGAGGGATTATGGCTGTGCCTTCCCTTACTATCTTTATTTTACTCCCTTAATTCACATTCACACATATGTAAACTGTTGCATCCCTGGTAATGGGCAAGATTGAGGAAACCCGTCTGTTGTGTATTACAGGATTATAGTTTATGCTTTATGGACAAATTACACTACTGTCTTAAATTCTTATCAAAATCCCATTAAATCGCAAGCATCTAATCCAACCAGCAGTAGCTAATTATGATATTAAAATCTTACTCGACCTCTCCTCCTTTGCATCAACAAGGGGCTAGAAAGAATAAAAAATGAAGGCCAGACGGTTGATCTTCCCCCACGGCAATTCAAAACAGTTATGCAATGGTTTTCTTTAATAGAATTAAATTAATCACTCCTGATACCAAAAGTTCTCCGAGGACTATGTAGTCTCACTCAAGCCAATCCATACAAGTTTAAAAGCTTCCGATGAATCCTACTTCACCTAAAACTACCGGGATTTAAAACATACCTTCATAATTCGTATATTCTCAATATGGTCCCTCAATTTAATTTTCTTACAAAAGTAATCCATCCATTCACATTTTTCAATACCGAAAAAGATTTCAACTTCAGTTCCCGTCACATATTACGATAAAAAATACAATTAAAAAACAATAGGACAGGAAAAATGCTTACCATCCTGAGGGTTGCTATAGTTAACATAACCATAGCCAAGAGATCGCCTGGTACTCAAATCCCTACAAACCCTAACCGAAACCACCTGGCCGACCTGATTAAACACGTCGTAAAGTTGCGAATCAGTCACGTTGAAGTCAAGATCACCAACATAAAGCGAAGTCGGCACAAACTGGATCGCTCCAGGTCCCGCCGCCACTCCGTTGGGTCCCGGTACCGCAGCCCCCGATTGATGCAACTGAATCTGCGCCATCTCAAATCAAAACACACAAGCCTTCTAGATCCTTCAAATTTTTTCTATTTTTTCTTTTTTTTGTGATTTTTTTGTTTTACTCTCCTCCTGTTACGATTAAATTAAAACCTAGAGAGATCAACAAAACACACAGAGGATTCTAAACTGGTAATCTAAGACCTAAAAGTATGTATTTGGGGATTTTTTTTGGGTAATATTGGGATAAAAAGAGGAGAGGGAGGGGTAAAACGGGGATAGAATCGTCGGAGGGAACCGTACGGTATACGACGGAGAAAAAGAGAGATTTTTTTGGGTTTTTTGGGGGGGAGGGCAGACCAAACTGCACCGCACCAGCCAAGTGGTAACTGTGGAGGTTATATAGTGAGGTTATTGGGAGAAAGAACCCTAGTTTCGATTTTAGATCGACTTTAATTTCTGGCCGTTTGATCCTCTCGTTACCCCTGGCCAGGGGTTTGTTTGAACGGCTTTTATTAAACGGAGTGATAATCATCAAGTAAAGTTAGGCTGGCTACATTTAGCACATGGGATGACGTGGTATTTGACAAATTCTTGATATTTTTTTAAAAAACATTAATTTAAAAAAATATTAAATTAATTTTTTTTAGTATGTCTTATGAATTTATATGTTAATATTAAAAATTAAAAAATTAATTTAATATATTTTTAAACAAAAATTATTTTAAAAATTATTATTCACCATAATTTCAAATATGACATGAGTATTTAATATAATTTCTACTTTTGCTTGTAGTATTTTTTTTGAATAATTTTAGCTTAAAAATATTAAATTATTGATTTTTTAGTATTTTAATGATTTTAATATATTAATAACAAAAATATTAAAAATATATTTTTAATATATATTTTTAAATAAAAACTTATTTTAAAAAATACCTTCATATTATAATCTCAAACTGTACTGCTTGAACTTTCTCCCCTTGCTTTTGTTCATGCGAGAGTGTATGCTTTATCAACTCTTATTTTAATTATTTTATTTTAAAGTAATTTAGCTAAAGATTGGGATAAAATCACATTTATTAAATCCAGTTGCGTCGACGGCCAGGTAAGCACGTTGATGGGGATTTAGCTGGAGTTTTTAAAAAAATTAACTTAATTTCATCCTGTCAACTCATTAAATTAACATACCACTCCACTAACTTTGTCCAAACTTAATTGATTTTTCAATGTATTAATTTGAATATAAATAAATTGTTTAAGATTTTATTAAAATGTGATTTAATCTTTAAGTGTAGTAATTAATTTTAAAAAATTACCATTAATCGAACAACATTTTGTAAAATAAAATTTCCCAACATCTTTAAAAAAAAAAAAGCATTTGGAAACACAATTGCACTTCTATTTATTTAAAAAATAATTTTTTTATTAAAAATTATTTTTTTTACATGTCTTACATCGTTTTAATAATTGATCTAAAAAATATTTTTAAAAATTAAAAATTTATTATTTTAATATAAAAACTAATTTAACAAACAAAACACAATCACATTCTCGTACACAGACCGTCAAAATGGAAAACTCATTCAAAGAGAAAGAATAAAGAGCACGGGAACTGGTTTTAAGGGGCCTGAAAAGGCCTAAGGGAAAGAAGTTCAGATAAAGCCCAGAAAAACTTCCTTAGCGGCCCAGATCGAGTTTCAATTTACAAAGCCTCGACGATAGAAATATTACCACCTGATCCATCTGAATCGCAATCTCACCTCTAAAACCCAAACTGAATTTCCTAGTTCTTTTTTAGGCCCATCATACCTTTACAAAATGCGAATGGCAAGGGTTTTGAATATATATATGTCTATAAAAAAAGTGAAGAAATCTAACTACCTGGCTTCCCAGCGGATTGGACTTTTTATTTTCAACAAAAAAAAATAAATATGCAAATTTCTTCAAGGACTTTCTTTATAATATAAATAAAAAAATCTACTCATTTATGTTAATAAATAAAATAAAAAAATTTAACATATCCATTCAACTCGGGCCGAGTATTTTGCAAGAAGTAAGAAATAAATTGAAACAAATTAATCATATAGAAACGAACATGAAAGATATCACGAAGATCAATTTCAAATAAACCAAATGTTTTTTTAAAAAATAAACATTACATCTTTTTTAAAAAAATATATGAAAACAATAATATATTAGAACGATATGAGCTTTACAGCTCTACCTATCAAATCTTGATTCAAGCCATAAACCTCATTGAGTTTAATAAGATTGTTATTTTATTTTTATTCTAAATATAAAAGTATATTGTTTAAAAAAGTAAAAAAAATAAAAAATTAAACAAACAAAATTAAACGAAGAAATGAAAACAAAAAAGAGGTCTAGCACACGTGGGCCTTAATCAAGCCCTGGCATGTAGGCCTTTTAGCTCATGCCTGCGTGCTTGGACCTCTTATTTAAAAAAAAAAATTATAAGGAGCAGATTACTTTTAAAAAATAATAATGTATACGATGAATTGTCTACCAACTCAGAAAGCGTTGCGTGCTAAATCACAATTCAACCACCATTATAGTGTCGAAAATCAAGCCATGAATTTTTTAATGTAAAAATTTATTTTCATCTTATTTTCACTTAAAAACACCTATATACATCAAAAAACCTATATACCAACCCAAAAAAATCAAAAACACCAAACTAATTAGGGTAGGAATTTGTTTCTCGAACCAAATTTGTTTTTTCATGCAACGTTAAAACTCAAAACAATCACTATTAAAATCCTCTCATTGAATGAAACTCATTACACCTAGTTTGATCTTCTTCACAGACAGAATCAATGCAATCATGATTTTCTTTGTTCATGGTAGAAATCTAGTGGTTCTCTCTCTCTTTTCTCTAGTACATGAATTGAAAAATATAAAAAATAATTTTTATATCAATAGAAAATTTCAAAGATCTACATGGATTGAAAATATGTCATTGGAAAAATAGAAGGTATAGATCTAACTTCTCAAAAAAAAAAATTGAAACCGCCACTTATTTTCTGTGTCTTTTCGCTTTGGTTTGTTATTGTCTGATTTTGTCCTCCCTTGACTATCATAGTTAAATTGGCAATCAATAGTCCAAAAAGTTTGAATTTGTTTTTTTTAAAAATATATCGGGACAAAAAAAAATTCTGTAAAATCATTGCTGAATCAAGCTTCGAGTTTGTGTTTCCAGAGTAAAGCTCCTGAGCCGACTTGAATTAAACAATGCATAATAATGCAAAATTAAAACTGCTTAATTGTATAATTTAATTATACGAGCGGTGCATCATCCTTGACAAAAGATCATGGAAGTGAAGTTCTTTGTGCAATTAATTAAGCTCATTATTCATGGTTAGACGGAACGTGCATTGCATGATAGTATTTTGTAACCATGAGCATATATATAAAGATGTATACACTTAGGCATAGTTTTGAAACCCGGACCGGCTAGGCGGGTCAACCCGGGACCCCGACCCGGGCTTGGAACCGGTTCGGGTCTAAGTAAAAACCCGCCTGGAAGTTGAGCCGGAGAAACCCAGTCGACCCGGAGGGTCGACCCGGGTAAACCCGGCTACTTTCATGACAAAGAAAGGCAACTGCAGTTTGTAAGATCTAATCTTCGGAGGCAACCGCATTTTTTACAAGTAATCAACAAATGGCATCTCCAAATCCTCATTTGAAATCTTCGTGTTCCCTTTCTCTTCGTCATTCTCATTCCCATCATTATCAAAAGTACCCACCCCCACTGTGGCAACCAAGTGTCGTTGCACCAGCTTAAAAAACCTCATCAACTGATTCTTTCCCCACTGTGGCAAACTTTGAACCCATTTGTGATTAATAATTTTGACATGAGGGTAACATCTCAACAAATAAAAAGAAAAGGAAAGTGAAATGCTCGAATATGAAGAGAGCAGATTTCTAGCTCTTGGAATGTAGGAGAGAGAGCAGACTTCTAGCTTCCGGATTGTAGGAGAAGTTCTCAACTACTCTCCATTGTTTAGGGCTCTGTGCCTTGAACTCAAATAAAAAATATTTCAAATCCAAATGGAAGACAAATCTTACCTCATTAGATTAATTTGGTAACGAAACCCACATGAGTTCCTCCTCCTCCTTAATCGGTCCCTCATGTGATTAATATTTTTTTATTAATTTTTTTGGGTTGACCCAGGTTAACCCGGTTCAACGCATCTGACCCGTGACCCGATCATTGGACCGGGTTGACCATCGGGTTGAGTTTCAAAACTATGCACTTAGATCTTACGCCAACTTTATCATCATGGAAATTATCAACATTTCGATCGGATTTGGCTCTTATGATATTCTACTCTTTATATCTAGTCAAATTCCTAGAATCTAAAATGCAAGTGAATTAATACAATTTTAACATATATTAAAAAATTGTCAGGGATTCAATATAACTTAATTTGATTTGCTTGACTTGAAATAAAATCAATAATGAAATTAACACCAAAACTATGCTCGGTCCCAAAATTAAAGGTTTTACATATTTTTTATATATTTTTTATATTTTAAAAATAAATCTGATGATACATTAAAAGACTATACATATGTTTTATATAATGTACATATCTCCATAAATATCTCTATAAATATTCTAAATAATTATAAGATATTTGTATTAAATATCTTATAATAACTTAGATATTTATATTAAATATCTTAGATATTTCTTAAAATATTTATCCTAGAAAAGCCTATAAAAAACATATTCTCATCTATATTAAAAGTTTGTTAGGTCTTATCTCTCTACACAACGCAAGTCTTATACATGACTTAAACAACACTTAGTTTTATCAGCCCACGAAAAGCACTCCCAATCTTTTATTTAGAATTTTTTCAAGCTCATCACTTTGCATTGTTTGCGGGAAACTTGGCAAAAAAACCAATTTATTTTCTATTTTTCAAAGGCATTTTTTTAATGGATGACAAAACCTTAATGCAGAGACAATTATGCCAACGACTATGTCTACGACTACGCCAATGACATGCTAGCAGCTAGGCCAGTGGTTATGCCAAGGCTATGCCCCATGTAGCTACGCTAGAGGTTACGCCTATGAATACATCTCGTGGCTGCCAATAGCTATACACGACTACACTTACAACAACTCCCACAACTATGTCTATAACCGCTCTTGCGACTACGCCCACAACTTCGTATAACGACTATGCCCATAAACTACTTTCATGGTGGATTCAAGATTGTACACATAAAAGGTTTCATTGGGACATGGGGGTCTAATGATATATAAAAAGTAACGTTACCCACTATAAGTATTTTATCCCTCACTTTTCCTAGGTTAAGTCTTCCAAGCAAATATTGTTTGCAAGACTTGAAGGGGTTTGATAATGCATGAAAAAACTACACAAATATTTTGTACAGTGTAAACACCTTCATAAATATCTTTATAAATATCCTAGATATTTATCTTAAGAAAATCTATATAAATAGAGCTTCATCTCTATAGAGTAAAGATCTCTTGGAGTTAATCTCTCTAGACAAGATAAATCTAAAAAAACCATAAGTCTAGTACAAGATTTAATGAACATTTAAGTCTAGAGAATATTTATTATCACCGCCATTTAAACAGAAACTTTATTGACTTAAGTTTTGGATTATTTTTTTTGTAAATATCATCAGACCCACTAAGAGTATGTTTGGCAGTGTGGTAGCGGCTGCTTTTCAAATAAATTTGCGTGTCAAAATGCATGTCAATGATTTTTTTTATTTTTTAAAAAATTATTTTTGACATCGACACATCAAAATGATCCAAAACATACAACGCATATTAAATTTTAACAAAAAAAAAATTGAATTGTTTAAGAACACGGTTTACACTGCGTTCCTAAACCGCGTTCCCAAATGGTGTCTAAGTCTTCCGAACCCAATTTTACCAATGATTTTCCAACCTCATCAAGATTAATACTTGGAATGAACTAATATCAACTTGCATTTTAAACTTTGATGGTGACCTTCATCCGATTGATTTTATTTCAAATTTGGATCTTAGCATTTAATTTTATGGATTTTTCTTCCAATTTCACACATTCCTTCTAATGCAGGGATGCCCTTGATGTAATTTTCAGAGATGTCATTAACATTTTGTGGAAGATATATAATTATCCAACCTGTTTTTTGTCTTTCATGCTCTAATTTCGAAAAAGTAAAAATCTATTCCGTAGTTTGTTTCTTATAATATATATTCCACAGTAGAAGATCGATATATAGTTTGATTTCATGCTGCTATTTGAGTTTTGCTCTGACCATATATTTAAATAATATATGGTCACCTAATACAGGACACAGTTTCCCATGAGTTTCACATACAATTTTATATTTAAATCTTGAATAAAAAAAATATACAATTTATACTTTGATTTAATATTTTTTTAAAATGTAACCACAAAAACTATAATAATACTAAATACACACTAACATCACTTTTTTTGTTTTTTTTCAAGGATTTGGCGACACAAGTCTTCTTAATGATTTCCAAACTTCATCTCATTTATTTCCGAATTCAAAACTAATTAAGACTTGATAATAAAAATACTAACGTTTTATTTGGAAGTATGGTATTTCTTTTAGATATTTTTTAAAAAACTATGTTTATTTTTTTTAATTTTTTTATGATTTCGAAGTGCTAATAAAAAAATAAAATAAAATTATTTTAAAAAAAATACTTTTAAAATCTATTTTGCTACACAACGCAACGCACTAAGTTTTAACTGCTGGAATTCACATTTGGATCACTTTTATCAAAGAGAAATTAATTATTCTCACTTGTTCGCATTTCAATTACACTTGTGATCATCTTTCCCTCCAAATATCCTTGGAAAGTTTTTTTTTTTTTTTTGAATCAATAATATCCCTGGCATGGTTGATCAGGAGCCCCACATAGCACCAACTGGTATTTCTTTTTCTTGGGAAAATGCATGTCAATCACTCTCAGCGAAATAAAGATAAAACTTTCATGTCTGATTGGAGTTGATACGCTACTTTATGAAAGTCTTCCAAGCAGTGCAATATATCAATTTTTCTTGGAACGGTGGAAGAAGACACATCTCTTTTCCCATTTGAAACTTAAAATATGAAAGAGTAGGCTCAAGATTGGAACTAGGTGCGTGGACTTCAGTGTCCATAGGTTGGTCCTTTTAACCTAAAAGGTTTCTCTGAGCTCTCAACAAGTTTTTTTTGTAGTCAAAACGATCACACACACCCACAACAGAGATCGAATAAAGAGTGACAAAGAGCTTTGGTTCCAAGTCAGAAAATAGGGTACAAAGAGACAACTACTTGCCTTTCTTCTTTCTCGAAACAAAGAAAGAAAGTAAAAGCAGATCATCACAATGAAATTAACAAAATTGAATGAGATTTATTTTGTTTTTCAAACCCCTTCATCTTCCTTCCGGGTGCAATGGGAAAAGCTCCAGAGTTCTATCTCCCTCCTCTTTACATGACCTGCTTTCTTCTAATTCAAAGCACTCAAATGACCAGCTCTTACACTTTCTTTTGTATGGACTATCCTCGTCTTTCTCCACTTCTCCCTGTGCAACAATAAGAGTAAATATATACATAAACTAACCAAAACATAGTTTCGTTTACCAAAGTGAAAAAACACGAATCAATTTAGTCTTTATGGCTGCTGAGACACAGTGACATACCCTAGTATCCAAAGATATAATGGTAATGGGAGATGGGGTTCTAGGACTATGGCTTAAACCAAGGCTGTTTCTCTTCTGTTTTTGCCTCTCGCGGGCTTTGTGGTTTTGGAACCAGTAAAAAACGTTCTTCCCTTCAATCTTGCCGTATCTGCTTAGTTGTGCTGTGATATCTTCTATTTGTTGCCCATTAGGAGTTCTCATTCCTCCCCTATACAACATCTCTAGTATCCCTATCTGCTCTTGTGTCGGGTTCCACCGTGTCCCTCCCGGGTGCGTTTCCCCCTACATGAATCAAAACTTCTAAATTTTTAGGTAAAGAAACCACCATGCTTAATTTAAGATGCTTTGCTATTTTTTCTTTTGTTTTACGTTTTTCTTTGACCAACTATATATGTTACGATATGTCGTGTAATTTAATTCGATGTTTAGAGTAATTAAGCTAGCACGGGTCCCAAGCAGGTGTAATTAAAAATTAGTGATAGTATTGAACTAGCTAGGTAAGAATGATCAGTGGTACCTGAGGGGAATCTTTCTTCTCGTCAGAGGAGGCAAGCTTTCTAGGACCGCTATCGGGTCTGATGAAGCTCTTGAGATCGAAAGAGGTTACACTATGATCTGTGTTGGCCAGCTTGGGAGCAAGAGGGCGTAAACGCTTGCAACCAAGCGTAAGAGAGGGTTCGTGCTCCCAAAATCCACGTGCCAACTGATGCACCTTCATGCTTCCCATGGTGAAGGACTGAATGAAAGGGAGTGTTAATTATATAGAGGGTGCTAAAGAAAGTGGGATATGAGGTGGTGCTTAGAAGAAACCAAGACCAAATCATGAGGGGAGGTTGACTTATGATTTCCATATTTTTAACAAAAGAAAAGACACCCAAAAATTAACACACAGTGAGTGACACAAATGTGTGATCGATCGAGCGTGTGGGTGTGTTAGTGAGTGAGTAACTGTGTGTTTATGCGTGTGGGTTGGCCCGTCAAATCGGTTCGTTTTTTTCTTGCTTTCATGATAAGGTGTCCATGCTTTTCGGTGGCCTCTCTGGTTCTCTCTCAAGCTTTTTCATTATAGTATAAAGTAGAGAGAGGGAGGGAGGGAGAGGATGAAAAGATTCCTCCAATCCCTAAACTTGAAAATGGAACTTCTTTGCTTTTCAAGATACGGATATATATTGGTGAATGCCGTCGTCTTTTAACTGGTAGAGAACGTTGAAAAATTAAAACATAAATAACCTTAATATATACTTATTTGAGTAGTGCATGCCATATCCAAATCCAATTCCTCTTCTCTGGGATCTGTAGCTCCAATTTCCCACATAGTATAAACTATAAAAACCACCAAACCCCACTCATTTATTCCCCCCTTCTCATGTCCTGTTCCGTGTTTGTTTGTTTACATGGCACTGCGGCATTTTAAACTCCGTATGAATTGATAAAGATAACAAAAAATTTAATATTTTCTCAAGCTAAACTGGTATAAATAACACTCGGAGATATGAACTGCGTAAACAAACCATAGCCTAAATATTTATGTATTATCTCACAGACCACTGATTAGTTGATGATAAGCACGTATAATAACATTTGGAGAGAATAATAGTTCTGGCCATGTGCATTATGATTAGTTTCTCAGTGAAACTGGAGGATTGCAGAAGGATCTCGACTGGCTGCAATCACGGCCGGGCATCATGCACTTTGAACTGTCAATAAGTGATTCCATGTAGCACGTGTGATTGGGTGGGCAAAGAAATTGTGATCAGACATAAAACAGCAGATGTGCTTGATTAATCAGAATTATCATTGTCATGAATCATTATCGCAAACATTTGCCAAATGGTAAATTTTTCTTATATGATTGCCCTTCGTAGCTGTGATTTTCTCAGGGGGCCAGTGTGGACAGACCAGAGTTTATAGAGCACTGTTGAAAGGAAACCTCGACTGAGCTGAGCATGTTTTTCCTCTAATGGACAAAGATTCCGGTAGTAATTGCTAAAAAATTGACTTCAAATATGTCGTTTATGCACTAAATTTGTTTTCAATAATTGTGGCGAAACCTCGTTTTTTATTGTAGTTTTTTGTTTATTGTGCTATTTTTCAAAATCCTTTTATATATCATGCATCGATGCTATTTCTTCAAAACTTTCAACACATTTGTATTAGTTTGGAAAAACATCCCCACACCTTCTTATATTGACCTAGTCGTGTGGTGATGAGTCATGATCTGTTGTGAATTTGCACTGATTTTGTGAGGATATATATTAATGTGGAATATGCAGCTCGGAGGACGTATTTTTTCCTCAAAAAACCACCTCTTTTCTGGAAGCAGTTAGGCAAGAGACATTCATAGGCATAGACCATAGAGTGAGGGACTGAAAGTCATTTCCCACATGATAGCAGTGGAAAACATTCTCAATGCATGTGATCGATGTAACAAAAATTCTTTAGGGCATGACTCTAGGGTAACTTTCATGCATCTAAGAGGCTATAATTCCCATAAAAATAAAAATAAATTCCTTGTGGATAAAATTCATTACATACAATATTTCCGGTAAACAAGAATTCAAGTATAAAGATTTGGCTGCCTGGCTGACATGACCCTTTCTCCCTCTCTCCCGACCGCAGATTTGCAATGCAGTACAATAAGATCAAAATACTTTGACAAATTTTTTGGCGTGATATTTGGACAATCCTTGCTGAACAGCTCATTCTAAACTTGATGGGTTTCCACACGGACAGCATGCGCAAACCTTAGGCTACATCTTGTCATTTTAGCCATGGTTTGCAAATCCAATATCTCGATTACTTGAAAAAAAAATTAAAGTCTTTATTATTAGATCAATAATTATGTTTATATCAATATTTTTTTATTGAAATGATAATGTTTTATTTTCTTACAAGACAATAACCTGGTTCAATTTGAACCGAGTCAAATTAAACGAATTATTAAAACCCTAGCTAAGTTAATAAATTTTGATTAAGTGAGTGTTTTATTGGTTTAATGAAAAACTTGCAAGATTAAGTTTTGAATTTTAAATTTTCCAAATCAACTTACATAACTAAATTTAATGACTATGATTTTAATTCATTCCCTCTTGCTTTTGTTGTACAAGTTAATGAACCAACAGCTTGCATATCATTGTATATCAACCAATTCCTAGGAAATAAAATAAATAAATAAATAAGTGAAACACAAGAATTCTTTTTTTCTTTTAATTGAAAGGGGCCGATGACAAAACGAAAGAGTTTCTAGTGGGGTCGAGCACCTCAATTTTAATCATATTGAAACAAGGAATAAACACCCTTTTTTTATTGTTGAGGGAGGAGTACAGCCCCTTGGTTGAAAGAAAGTTTGATCGCTCCATTAAATTGTATAAATTAATGTAATTCAGCTGTGAGTGAGGATTTATCTATAGATTTCTCAGAGGAATAACGTAAAGTAATTTCATCAATTCACCACTAAAATTTAGAATTTTTAATTGTAAATCTTAAGTTCAAATACAAAGAAGAAAATAAATGAGGTTGAAGCAATAGTTGTAAAACCTCATCTGGTATAGATTTGAGATAAGATTCGTACCACGAATTGACAAAATAAAAAGGTTTTATATTAATTTTTTTCTTTAATTTAAACTGATCTAGATCCTATGTACAACCATGGTTAGAACCACTTTGTATTTCTTCTTTCTTTTAACTAGAAAAGACATCAAAAACTCAATTATACGGGAAATAATGCTCCACTTATCTCAATTATCGGCCCACTTTCATATGTATGAATAGAATTAGATTTTAATTAAAAATCTATCTGTTTTTGCTCAAATCATTAGCACGTACGGTATACTTTGCTAGTTAAACTAGTAGCTCCCACAAGATTAACCTCTATTTTGAGCATCCACAGCCTCTACATGTGTGGTGTTAATTAAAAGCGAACATAATGGAAAGGTTAAAAGTAAAAACCATGAATGCCTGGTGGGTGCTTCTTTTGGTTATACTTCTTCGAACTCGCACTGTCAAGCAAAAAGTTGCGAGGTGAAAAATCCATCATAGCAAAGCTAGTACTCTAAAAAGAGGAGAGATCACTTCCAAAAGTAATCCCTTTGAGGTTAAATTCTATTGGCCAGGTGTCATTCTAGCTTGACGACAGTACGTGGGGTAATGATATCAAATGTTGACAAATAAATTAACCTATGAGCTTGAGTCCATGTTTTTGGCTTCGCGTCCTGGAACCCGGAAGCGATTACACCGGCACCTCCACCCTTCAATCACGACACCATAATAAATTCACCTCATAAAATCCTAGTCTAGTTAGATGAGCAGGCTAGGGAGTTGTTGAGAAAAAAAGATTTTGCTAGAAGGAGCCATGACGTGGACAACGGAGCGGAGGGCTATGTTTGATAGTAAGGTTCAAATTTTTGTATTAAAATATTTTTCAAACCGTTTTTTATTTAAAAAACTTATAGTATTGATTTTTTTTAGAATTTTTCAATAATTTTGATTTGTTGGTATTTAAAATAAATAAAAATTTAAAAGAGATACTTTTATGTATTTCTATTAAAATAATATTTTGCACCGAATAACTAAATACACACTATTACATGTGTTAAATAGTTAATAACATTGTTATTCAATCTAAATTAATCTAATAGGGTTGATTTAAAAAAAAAATTAACTTGAAACTTGATTAAATTGTGAAGAAAATATTATATTAAAGAAAAAAGAATCTAAAACAAGAAGGAAAAGAATAATGAATTCCTCGTGTTCTCATTTTATATATTACAAATGAAATAATTTATATTTACATTATTAGTGAGCCTAAATCCTTTTACTAAGTTGTCACAGGACTGAAATGGTGTGAGGCTATAAACAAGAAATTTATGTTCTAGAGCAAAATCTTACTTGGAGTTTAGTGCTGTTGCCTTAAAAAAAAAAAAAAAACCAATTGATTCTTCTTGTTGGGAATACAAAATAAAATATAAGTTAGATGAATCTATCAAGTGCTACAAAGCATATTTGATAGTTCAAAAATATACACCAATTGAAGGTTTGGATTACAATAATTATTATCAGGTGTTAATTTATTGGTTGTTGATGTCACTGATGTTAAAAATTTATATTTGCATCAATTAGATGTGAATAATGTATCCCATCATGGTGAGTATTACATGAAAAAGTTTATATGTCTCCTCTCTCATGCTATCTCGCCGGGTGACATTCGTGTATGTCGACTTCATAAATCTTTGTATGGGTTGAAGTAAGCTCCTCATCAATGACTAGGAAATTCTCTGTCATTAAAGAAATTTGGTTGTGTACAACCTTACTATGATCATTAACGTTTTACTTTTTAAAAATAAAAAAACATCATTGACATGTATTTCGGCACGAAAAGTTATTTGAAAAGTAACCGTTACCACACTGCCAAACACACACTTTACCCGATGAATTAAATCACAACCTCTCAACAAGTAATTATGGGTAATTTTTAACTAGAAATAGATTGACTGATCAGGTTTTAGATTTGTTTTTCAATGATTACAAGTTTTATTTTTTTTTAAATCACTAAAAGCTTATATAATTTTTAATTTTAGAATTTATAGGATTAATTAAGATACATGTAAACTGATTCGAATATTCATATTAATAAAAAAAAAATTATGGGCAATTTTATTGAATTTAATTACATTTTGAGGTGGAGCACCGTGTGCAAGAGTCATGTACGGGAGGTGAGAATAATGGGAGGCTGACATCACCGGAAAAACAGATGGTGAAAGAGCATTTCCATGGAGAAGCCAAGATATGGAGTATCTGATTTGGTTGTGATGTGTGATTTAATTTGGCGGTCAAAGAGGATGTGAAGTCGGGTTGCATGATAGAAGTGGATCCCACACAGTGGAAGAAGCGGTGGGAATCCATCATTAGGGAAGACAAATGTCATCATTTGCACGTGTTTATGGGCCACACCAAACTCCATCGTAAATGTATTATATGCCTTTGCATCCACCACACAGCACAACACTACAAACTGTAGCTTTAGACCCGCTAATATCTCCATGCAAACAATCATGGATGTACATTAAGTTCCATCTACCTTAAATTTACCTGTTGATTTCAAAAACGAGACTTGTAAAATTTAATTTGAGCCAGGAAATTCAAAAGATATTAACTGAATTAGGGTTTTAATAATCTAATTTATCAAGATCAACAAGGGTGGAGCCAGGAAATTCATATTTGATTTGCATGCTGGTATAGTTTACAATTTGCTCGAAGAACTGCAGCATGCAGTAAACTAGATGAAATCTCGTTCTATGATATTCAATTTGGTCCCTGGGTGCTTTTCTTTTTTGCAAACATGTCCTCTAGCTCGAATATATACTCCTCGATTTGACCCTAGATTTCTTAAAGAGATTCAATTGGTTCTAATGAACTTCCCTGCACAGATAATGTTCAGTTGGTTCGAATATATACTCCTTGATTGATCCCTGGTTTTCCTTTCCTCATTAATCGTCGTATTTTCACCATTTTAATGAAGGGGTTTTTGTTTCCATGCAATTCTTGCTTGATCCTCTCTCAGCCCGGGAAATCCTACGGCTGTGCTTCGAAACGTAATTGGAAGAACTACGATCCAACAGCAACGGGGGGGATTTGCTGTGCTTGGAAGTTCATCAAGGGGGTCGGATCGTGGCCAAACATGTCGGTAGGAGAAAAGTCATGACATGTGGCACCAAAAACCATCACAGGTTAATCATAAATTAGACAGAGAAAGGAAGGGTGTCGTCTTCACCTTCTTTATATATATTGCTAATCACTTTATATTTCTATACTCTAGTTTTCGTTTTGCTTGGAAGCCTTTTTAGCTTGGAAATTGATAGAAAGGGATCGTTGATGCTCTGTTGTTACTGCCCTTTTAATGTTAGTGTGCATGGTGCCAAATAAAGTGATGGAAGGCATCATTGTTTGGATTGAAATATATTCTCCAACTAGATTTAGAGGGGCATCTTTATATATACTTAGCTCATGACTTTATGGCTCTACAGAGTAATTCTCTTTGCTTTTCCATCCTCCTTTTTCTTTTTTCTCGAGAAAGAGAGCAAAGTGAGGGGATAAAAGAGGGGAAGGATGAGGAGCATGATCGCATGGTGAGAAAATTGTCATGTCGTGTAAGGGAAAGTGGGTGCAGATGTTGAGGGAAAGGGATTTTGTTTCGAGAGCAAATGGATGACAGTCCAAACACAATTAATTGAATTGATGGCACTCATAGATCCTCACTGTTCAAACTTTTCTTTCTCTTTTCCTCTAGGAGGAGTGTAGCGATCCTCCATTTATGTTTTCTTTAGCCTTTATTTATCCTATGTTTTTCTTTTTTAACCTCTTTGTGGTGCACAAACTCAAAAGAGTTCATCTTTGACTCTCCTCTTGCAAAGTCCAAACGTCCCTTTCCTTTCCCATCTTGCTTTTCTTATAGGAATACCCTTCCTGAAATGTCTGAAAATCAAAATCCAATAACACGAAGCCCAAGTGCCACGTGTCCCTCTCCAATATGTTGTTGGCATCTCAGATGAATCAAGCTTCAGATTTTTGTTGGGCTGCGTTTTCAGCTTCCCGGCACGTGTCCCTCTCCAATACGTTGTTGGCATCTCAAATGAATCAAGCTTCAGATTTTTGTTGGACTGCGTTTTCAGCTTCCCGCCAACGTAAACCACGTCTCTTAAACCCTGCTGGGGCCAGCAGGTCAACCCGAGCCTCGACTAATCAGCCTTGGAATGGATTAAAACCAACACGAATAATGTAACTGGTATGGTTTGAGTTTTAAAAAACCCTACTAGAAATGGACTAAGATTAACACGAATGATCTAACTAATTAATTTATAATTCAATCATAACTTAATTTATTTATTTTTTTAAAATAATTTTATTTTAAATGATTCGTACCAACCTAGATTAATATATATAACCCATTATATGCATTCAACAACTTTGCACGGAAGAAATGAGTGAATCTAACTTTTAGTCACCACGAGGTCTTTTTTTTTTTCTTTTAAAAAGTAGTTTTTTTTTAAAAAGTGACTTTTTTAAAAAATTAATTTCTAAAAAGTACATTATTTTTTTATGTTTTATATTATCATAAAAAATAAATAAATAAAAATATTTTTGTATTTGAATATTACATGTTAACGATTTAATAACTATCTTTGTAGCTCTAGAATGTTTTAGTTTATGCTCATACCTAGATATATTTTTTTTTTGTTTTTTTTATAATTTTTAAAAAATATATTCCATTTAAATAAAATAAAAACACCAACGTGAAAACTAAATCAAAGTTTTCTTTGATGGAAAAATATATCTCACCGAACAAATTTCCAAGCAGTAAATAAAAATAAAAAAGTTTGGAAAGTGTTATGCGCCAGACCAGTTTTCAAGAAATAAACATAAACTAATATGCATCCCAGTGCGTATCACACCGTCCAAATGGTGGTTCCTTTTTCCAATATTGAAAAAAACAAGTTAACTATGGATAGCAAGCGGCCATGAACGAGAGAAAAGGGAGCAATTTTCCATGTATGTCCAAAATGTTTTCAACAACTAATAATGGGGAAAAAAGCAGGAGCACCCACGAGCAAAGAAGGTGAAGAATGAATGAGATGTGATATGGTGTTTGGATTATCTTCAAGACTTGTGAAATTAAAGTGAAAAGATGAGTTAATTAACTGGCATCTGATCATGATCTCGTTGAACAATAACTACGATAGATTCATCAGATCTTTGGCTAAATGTTGTTTTGATAGATTCAGAATCTTTAAACTGATGCAAGTTGGCAAGAAACGTGCTGTGGCGAAAAAGTAAAAGGGAGTCGCTTTCTTCCTAGCAATGTGCCAAACACAATTTACTCTCGTCAGAGATTTTTGGACTCGTTGCAGCTGTTAAACTCCAGCTTTCTGAATCTGTCAAGAATCGGAGCTGTTTGACGGAGTGTGTTAAGGACGGTGGACGGAGGAGGAATGAGCAATGCCTGCATTCAGAGAATATTAGGTAGGATTATTCCAGCTCTGTATTTATTATAAATTTCAATGATAGACTATAAATAAATATTTTATTGGTGAATAATATTTTAAAAAAAATCTTTAACTGGAAAAAACATGTAGAATGACCGAGATATTTTTTAATGGAAATTAGATACGGTGACGTGTGACGATAAAAAAAGAGAGTAAAATCTTGAATATCATAGCTACAAAACATAAAACTTTCTACTCTTAATTATATTCTCCAGATATAAATATAATACTATCATTTTATTTTATTTCATCGTTTGTGTAGAATATGATTGGGGTATTTAGTTTATTAGGCAGTGTTTGTTTTTGTTTTTTATGATCTAATTATTTTTTAAAAAATTTTAATTTTTTTATTTCAAATTAATTTTTGTTAATTATTGTTTTGATTTTCCAATGTAAAAAAAAATAAAAAATAAAAATATATTATTTTAATATATTTCTAAACAAAAATTATTTTTTAAAAATCTCAATGATACCGCTAAACCTGCACTAACACTGTCCCAGACAATATTAATTAGCCGGAGTTTTTGTTTGTATTTTAGTCCCCAGGTTTAGTAACTTTCATGTTTCAGTAAAACGTTTCACTTGGTTTGCATTTTGTCCTCTAGTAGCTCAAGTAACGGCAAAGAAAAAAAAATTGAAAAAGTTAAATGAAAATTTTGTCCTTTAATTCGTATACTTGAGCGGGTCTACAACAACACGCGAGTCATCAAACTAATAATATCAAAAATTTATTAATTATAAGCAGACTAAGTACTCTTCGGATAATCCAAATCACTCGATGAGATGAGGTCAGAAAAATTTATCCCTTTTTTATTTATTTTTCTAAAAATTAACTGGGTTTGAAGTTAGTCAAAGTTTTACAACTATGCATATAACAACATTCGGGAAGTCCACGTGCCATGGGTTTGAAGTTTGAACAACAAGCTCGGTTTGTGTATTTGGGCTATTTGGAAAGCCCGAGTAAAGGTGTTGCTTTCCGTCAAACCTGGTATGTATGGGATGGGCTACAATCAACTTATCAGAAAACATAAGTATGGACAGCCCATGGGCCTTGTGTTCTGCTGGACTTTAGTTATCGATCCTTGTGTTGCCCACGAAGAAGGAAGAATTGACTCGGGCGGGAGAAACTAGTAATTTTCCATTATGGTTGTGTTTAATATACAAGGCTAAAAACAAAATTTACTTTTTTTATAAGAGTAATTACTGCTACTCATTTAACTCCGTCGAACTTGTTTACGAAAACCGGGAAAGCACTGTAGACTGTAGTTGTTATATATATATATATATATATGTAGATTAGTAGAATGTTTTTCACATGATTTTTTTTCTTATGAATTTTTATTTGAATTCTTTTAAAAATATCTTTGTTCTTTTTATTTTTTTAATATTAAACTGATTAGTTTTATAATTGTTTTTTTTAAATACTATGAATTGATATAATGTTTACCCACATAATTTTTTTTATATAATTTTTTTAAAAAAATTATATTTATCTATTTTATTTTTTTGATATTGAGGTGGTTGAGAATTACAATTACAACTTCCCTCGTAAGACACCATGGATTGTTACAGTGTTTTCTCGCATGTTTTTTTTATTATTTTTTTCAAAAATATCTTTTTTTATTTTTATTTTTTTAATATTAAGGTTATTGAGAATTTAGCTTTATAATTTTTTTTTGAAACACTATGGATTGCTACGGTGTTTCCCCACATTATTTTTTTTTGTGATTTTTTCTAAAATTTTCTTTGTCGATTTTATTTTTTTGATGTTGAACTGATTGAGAATTACAACTGTAACTTTTTTCACAAAACACCATGGATTGCTACAGTATTTCCCCACATGTTTTTTTTTATATTGTTTTGTTTTTTTATGATTTTTTTCCAAAAATATCTTTTTCAATTTTATTTTTTTTAATACTAAGCTGGTTGAGAATTTAACTTTGTAGTTTTTTCTTTGGAACAATATGGATTGCTACAGTGTTTCCCGCATGATTTTTATTTTTATTTTTTCTAAAATTATCTTTGTCAATTTTTTTTATATTGAGCTGATTGAGAATTACAACCGTAACTTTCCTCACAAAATACAACGGATTGCTACAGTGTTTTCCCGCGGGTTTTGTTTTTGTTTTTTTTATTATTTTGTTTCAAAAATATCTTTTTTTATTTTATTTTTTTAATATTGAGCTGGTTGAGAATTTAGCTTTGTAAATTTTTTTTTGAAATACTGTGAATTGCTACAATGTTTCCCCACATAGGTTTTTTTTTATTATGATTTTTTTAAAATTATCTTTGTTGATTTTATTTTGTTAATATCGAGCTGGTTGAGAATTACAATTGTAGCTTTCCTCACAAGACATTGTGGATTGCAACAGTGTTTCCCTACATGGTTTATTTTATTTTTTCCAAAATCATCTTTGTTGATTTTATTTTTTTTAATGTTGAGTTGGTTGAGAATTTATCTTTGTATTTTTTTTTAAAAAAAAAACATTATGGATTGCTAAAGTGTTTCCTCATATGTTTTTTTATATAATTTTTTTCAAAATTATCTTTGTTGATTTTTTTTATATTGTGCTAGTTGAAAATTACAACTTTAACTTTGTTTACAGAACACTATGGATTGCTACAGTATTTTCTTGTATAATTTTTTTCTTTCATATTTTTTGTTATGATTTTTTTTAAATTATCTTTGTTTATTTTTTTTAATATTAAATTGGTTGAGAATTTAGTTTTATAATTTTTTTTATTTTTATTAACAAAAAAGCTAAATCATTTAGCAAAAAGCTAAATCATTTGAAAAAAACACTATAATTTTTCTCATAAAATACTGTAAATTGCTACAACTTATTTTATTTAATCTTTAAAATTTTTTTATCATCAACACAACTTTTTTTTCTACATGAAATATTAGCTTCATCGTACATTCAATTTTTATTATTTATTTTGATTTGTAATTATGCATTAAATACATTTGCTCCATAAACTCGCCGCCTCGCTCGGGCATACAATCTAATTCTTAAACTAAGGCATGTAAATCTGATCCTTTAAACAAACTGCTAAATATTCCACGTTAGCTCACCACTATTTTATTTTATTTTGCATCAAATAATATGAACAATTATCCTTAATTCCTTATAAAAATTAATTTTATCAGCCCACTATCAAACATACCCTTAAATATAAAAAAAGTATTTATATATATATATATGTTAAGTTGTTGACATAAACATTGATGATGAATCATGTTAGAAAATAATATAAATTATATTATTAAATCACACTTGATAGTTCAAGCTTTTTAGGTTGAGATGATTTTTTAATATGATATCAAAGTTTTATTAACTAAGCAGTCATGAGTTTGAATTTCGTTATTTTTATTTTATCAGATAAAATTAAGTACAAGACAATGATGAATTTATATAAATTTCAAATTCAAAAACTTTTACCAGAAAAAACATATTTAAAAATAATATAAATTATATTTTGAAGCCTTAATTTTTTAATTGAGATACTTTTTTAAAAAATCACACTCAATAGATTGTTTCGACATTTCATTTAATTAAGAGAGTGTTTGTTTCCATAATCTAACCATGTTTTTTTAAATATAATTTGGTTTTTGGTTTTTTTTATCATTTTAATAGATTAATATTAAAAATAAATTATAAAAAATAAAAAAATATTTTAAAAAACAAATCAAAATAACAAACACAAAAGTAAGAAAGTGAGCACTGGAATGCCATCTAAGATGACAGTATATAAAAAAAAAAGATTTTATTTCTAAGTGTGAAACGACATGCTATCATTGTGAGAAGACTGCTTTTTGCAAGTTGATGCACGACATAGACGACTGTCACTTTATCTTTTTCATTAATATTAGTTTCTGTAATTTACACAATTTTGTTTTTATTAAACTGAAAGGCGTGGCGAGTCGGTATTGCTAGGAGCAACAAGCCTGCATGGGGCCACGAGTCTCGGGAGAGTCTCCAAGGATGTGTCGCTCCGGAGGGACTTTTTTATTAGGTACCTGTTACTGCAACTAATACTTTCACAAAATAACTAAAACATATGTGTCGGTTTAACTGTTTTTATAAACAGTAAACAATATTAATATATATATTTTCAGTCATTTGAATAATAATTTTATATTATAACTCGAGTGAGTGATTAGTATATTAAAGGAGTGTTAAGGACACTTTATCTTTTTTAGATAATTATGTTTTATTCTTTTCAAAAATGGAGAAGACAGATCATTTATCTCTTGTAAAAAATATCAGGCTAGGAGTGCAGGTCTCCCTTAAATCTACACGCTTGATTACTTTATAGAGGCTCATTCTAGTGTGGCTAGATTTTTTTTTCCTCTTAATTTTATTATTTCATTTCAATTTTAATTGTATTTTATTTTTTATTATTAAGTTAATAATACATTAATTTAATTTAATAGAGTACATAACTTAAGTAGTGAGTTTGACGAATTAATTACCTAACTTGTTTTTATATATTTTTAATCATTTAAATAATAATCTTATATTGTAGTTCGAGTGATTAGTATATTAGAGCCATGTTAGGGATACTTTATATTTTTTAGATAACTAATTGTTTGTGTTTTTGTTTTTTTGAAAAAGTAGAAGATAGATTATCGGTATCTTTAAAAAAATATTGGGTTAGGAGTGTAGATCATTTTATACAGGTCTATCTTAACGTGGCCGAGCTTTTTTTTATTGTTGTTTTTTTTTTCCTTTAATTACATTATTTAGTTTGAGTTGATAATAAATTAATTTAACTTGGTAGAATCTGTAACTTGGATAACAAGTTTGGTAGATTAACTTAATTTATTTTTATATATTTTTAGTTATTTGAATAATAATCTTATATTGAAACTCGAGTAGTTAGTATATTAAAGCAGTGTTAAGGGCATTTTATTTTTTTTAAATGACTAATTATTTGTGTATTTTTTTATTAAAAAAGTAGAAGATAGATCATGTCTCTTGTAAAAAAATACTAGGCTAGGGTTGCAGGTCTCTCTTAGACCTACATGCCTGACTAAGTCTATTTCAGTGTAACTTGGTTTTTTTTTACCATCTTTTTTCCATCCCTTCCATTCCATTATTTAGATTGAGTTTTTATTGAGTTTTATATTTTAATATTGAGTTGATAGTAAATTAATTTAACTCGGTAATAATTTGAATAATAGGTTTGACAAGTTGATTTAGGTTTTTTTTTTCTTCTAGTCTACCCAGTTGATTATAAAATCATGTCAATACAATTGTCATATAATTTAATTTAAAACTTGAACTAAGTAAAGAGTTGGTAAAACATTTATAATTTTGAATTGTTATACCAAGTTTAATTACAATACTAAAAAAATTAATAATTATAACGTAGTTATTTTTTTTATTTTATGTTCAAAACAATTTTAGTGAAAGCCCACAACGAGAACACAGAAAATAAATTAGTTATTATTTACAAAGCATGAATTCTGAGGAAATCTTTTTTTTTTTAAATCATTCATTATTTTAAACACGAGTTATTATATATATATATATAAAGGAAGAGTAGATATATATATAGCCTAGAAGGTTTAGTAGAATTCTTGGGTAATGCAGCTTGTAGCAATAAGAAGAAATCAGGATTTGTCAAGTCCTAGAAATATTATATATGGTCAGAATCTGTAAAACAATTGATTTAATAAGTTATAAATACTAATAAATCATAACTCTTTATTTATATTAATTATAGATCTTTCTTTATAGAAAAAGGAATCAATAGAACGTAGATAGTATTAGGAATCCTAAACCAAACAATAAAAAATTAAAAAATCCAAGAAAAATAAAGAAAATCTTGAAATACCATTTGCAGACCTTTCTTTGAGCGTGACTTATCTTGATATTGATAGACAATAATCTGCTATCTCCATGAAGAACCGAGTTTGTACGTACTAAAGTCTTGAACTAATACTTGTCGATCTAGTTAATGAAAAATCCACCAAATATTTAACATGAATTACGTGTCTCGCGTCAATCGAGTCCTAAAATCACAAGGCAGATGTACTACCATCTAGTGGCTAGCGAAAGTGATAACTTAAGATAACTGTAAGGGCGATCGTGACTTGATTTGGCACATATGGGGTGTGATTTGGCACAAGAGAAAACAACTGTAGTGGTGCTGCCGATGACCGGTGATGTTTTGGCAGTGGAAAACACCTCTGAGAAGCGCGTGGTTTGGACACTTCACCATGAACACGAGATCTTCAATGAGGACCAACTGACCTAAATTCAGCTCCTATTTCTTCGATTTAATCATGGACTTCCATGAACTAAGAACTCCTGATCCCCATTTCTGAGATAAAGCTACCTTAGTCGCCCAATCATGGTAATGATATGTGGTCATTCCTTATGGCCCCGGACGCTCACCAAAGTGTTGTTTTTTTCCTTTTTGTACGTGAATCACTCGAGTGTTTTTAGGCTCCAATTGTAAACAAAATTGTTGGTCCATATGCATTTCAAAATTATTATCATCTAACTACAAATTTAGGTTAAAAGTTTGACCGGTTAATTAAAAAATTATTATTTTATTTTTTTAAAATATTTAATTAGTTTTAACTAATTAATTACGTGTTGATTCATCAAATTATTTAAATTTAACTGAATTGATTCATATAGGTTTCTTAAAATTTAAGATTGGATTAATTAGATTTTATATGTCAATTTACCACGTCAAATCAAGGTTAGTAACATATTAATATATGATGTACTCCTTTGTGATTGTGATTCATAAACTTTATAGTTTTTTTAAAAACAAAATTGTCGGCAATTTGGGTTTTTTTTCTCTAAGCAAAAACCTGATATAATCTCACAGGAAACTAATTAATTCGTCCTATCATTTATCTTCGTAGAGACGGCCTTTATATTCGAACAACTCCTTTGAATTATGTAGAAGCCAAATCCGATATGATCAAGAGTACCATTTCATGAAAGGTGGCATGGAAGCTAATTTCCTTGTACTACCAAAATTCCGAATTGTCAACTGGTTGTCTAACGCTAGCTAACAAAACTATATATAAACAAGTATGTTGCGCACAAAAACTAATGAAGTTTCCTTCGGTTTCCAACGAAGAGGGAAGACGAATTATATTTAGTAATATTAGACAATCAATTTTCTTCTTCTATTTAGTTTTTCTTTTCGTTTTTAATAATAATAAAAAAACATGTTCATTTATTGAGATTTAAGAAGAATCTTTTTGTTACGATTATAACCATTTTATATATATATATATATATATATATATATATATATATATATATATATATATAATCAAAATTAGAATTTCTAATAATCATCTTAATACTTTGTATAATCTGTAAGAATCTAGTTGCAAACATTAATGTTATTTCATTCAAATTAAAATTATTATGAAAAAGTTATACTTGCTAACTAAAAATAATTATATATTATATTTAAAACAAAAAATAAATTAATGACACTAATTAATAAATATGAAAGTGTACGATTAATGTTTTACCTGGCTAAAAATCATTTATGTATAAAGAATATTGTTTTATCCATTACTTTTTTTTATTTGAAAAAAAAATTGTAAAGAAAAAACTATGATTAAAATTGATAAAAACACTCCTTTAAAATAATAAAAGATAAAAAACACATGTGTTAGTATGGAAATCCGAACTTGAGGAAGCTCTATAACATATTAAAACTATTATTTATAATGCATATGAGCGTTAACTCTTTTATTTAAAGAGATATTTTTTTCTATTGATTTAAAGGAATACTTTTGCAAAATCATATTTGAAACTATCACGTGATGTGCACATAAATGATAATTATTTTCACAAGAATATATATATTTATAGGCTAGCAGACGGTATATTAAATGATATAAATAAACTATATATGTTTTACAATTAATTAATTTCTTTTATTAAAAATGTGATTAATAAATCATGTAATATATAAAAGTATATTCATAACATTCCCTTAATATTTGCTCATTTAATTTCTACGGACCAAACTTTTAATTATTACGATATCAAGTGGTTTCTCCCCTGAAAATCTTCATAAATCAATTAAAAGTTGTTGTGCTGAAAAGGATATTGTTTTGTGTCTAGATTCTGTTATTTATTAATCAGCTAAAATGCTAAACATAAGAGAAAAAAGCTTGTATAGTTAAATAAGATGTCAATTGTACAATTTTAAAAACTCTTTACTTTGTTTTCTGAAAAATTACCCAGGATATTCTATATAGTTTAAGTATTTTTACATCTTGTTTTAAAAAATTACAATTTACATCTTTAATGAATGTAAAATAGATTGAACTATAAAATGATATGATTTAAGATGTAAAATGTTATACACATCTTAAAGTTTAGAATGTAAACTATAATTTTTAAAAAATAAAAAGATTAAATATAAAAATAAATAATCTAAAGGATATATAATGAAAGCAATATTTCGTTTCTTTTTTTTTTTTTTTTTAAAAAAGGAGAGGTAGGTATTTAAATGATAGAGATAAACTATTAAATGAAATATTGTTACATGATAGATATATAGTTAGGTATTTTCTTTTCGTCAAAGCAAACATGATTACATTAATATTTTATGAGCACACAATTGATATAGCAACCGACCAATCAAAATAAATAAAAACAATGTAATAGAAATCAAACAGTATTAGCATTAAGGCAGCTCTCTGTACGTAGCCCTAACTATATATCTCCGTGGAAATCAATATTGTATTGAAGGACAGTCGAGGCTTGAGGGAAACCCTATCATATATTATATATATATATATATATATAAATGGTCCTCGCACACTTCACAGGCAAGGCCTCGGATCCACATGCACCAGCATTTGACAGCAGCTAGAGCTAATGCATGTATAGCCAAAGCAACAAACAAATTAAAAAACATACACTAGAAAAGAAGGAAACTAAGAACCCACTCACCGCCCACCTTTGGCTTTCATCACCCCCATCCGTCAACTTCCAGCAAACAACCTTTCGTAAGCTTTCCACCATCCCATGAAGGCGACCACCGTCTGATTAAGGACCACTTGCTCTCATACAGCAGTGTGTATGTCATTTGTGCTTTGTGGTGTCCACAGGCACGTCACAAGTACCACAGCTTGGTGCCCAAGCTCTTGCCTTATCTCCTTATCTACTTGATTTCTTTTGCTTGGAAACTTCAAATTACGCTAGCTTCATCGCTGCTAAGAGAGGGAAAGGTAGGCCATGGCTGTTTCTTTATATCCCCACCTTCCATGGCCATTCTTCTTCCTCCCCTCATCATCACAGCTCTTAATTTGGAATTATTACAACGGTACAAACATATCACACAACACTGCTAAAAGACAAGACAAACACAGAATTAAACTTGCTGACTAACTAACTAAACTAAAATAACTATTCACTAAACAGTTTAGCTCACTTCAATTTGATTTGTTACAGCTTACCAGTTACCAGTGATCGATCATCATCACTAGAACTCATTTTTGACAGTATCTATTACTGATACGTACTGGTTCCACTACGACTTAATTTCTTTTCTGCCAGAAATTTTCTCCGGCTACACATGCGCCATGGCTCTAACCAAAAAGATCTTGATAGACTTATTAAGAAAAAAACGATACAGACAGTTAATTATAACTGCTAATCAACGATCTTGTTTTGATCACTCTTCATCAGAATTTTCAGGGAACTTGTTCAAATCAGGTTTCTCTGAAAGTAACACTCGTGAGTTATCTTCCGGTGATGCATGGACAGCGGTTTGTAAGGCGTCCACTTTAGCCCCGACTTCAGTGGCTTTCTTGCGTATCGAAGCAGCAGACACATCTCGCAGTTCATCTTCTTGGTATATCAAATCAGGGAAATTAAGCCTAGCAGAAGGGCCTCGCAGATAGAAAACAGCCGTGTCGTATGCACGAGCTGCAGCTATTGGTGTTGAGTAGGACCCTAGCCAAATCCTAGACCTCTTGTTTGGTTCTCTAATTTCTGCTACCCACTTACCCCACTTCCTCATCCTTATCCCTCTGTATGGCTTCTCCTGGTTCTGCTGCCTGCTATGCTTCCGTTTCTCTGTGGTTGCTGTTGAAGTTGAGCTCGGAGTACTTGTCGACGATGTGCAGCACCCTCCTTCCATGGTTAATTTTAACAACTAAAGTATGAGTTAAAGATCTGGTTTGGTGTCTTGTAAAAAAGAAAAACAAGAACGCAGAAAGATTCTGTTGTCAATACTAAAAATACTAAAACGGTTGCTTCTCGAGCTATGGTTTTACTTATATAATATTTAGTGTAGCGTAATATGTAAAGAGATATGAAGAGGTTTGGCTACCTTTGTTTCCTACTTGGCTGCTATTCTGTCGTCTGGGCACGGCCGCCACGTTAATCTGCCTTTAAGATAAATCCAAATTTGGCCGACATAATCCATCACCTCCATCTCTCTCCGTCTTTCTTAATTTCTACATATCATAATAATACATTACATTTTATATATTGCGTGTACAATATATATATATATATATAAACGATCAATATATTTTATATGTATAGTCCTCCTTCATATATGTTAATTCATGTTGCTTATAAACTAAATTATTAAACATAATACAGATCATGATTAAATACAAGATTCAGATTATAGTTTAACATACCGACTCAAATTAATATCTGTTTAAAAGTATGATAACTTTTAATTTTAGGTGTTTTTTAAAAATATATTTGTCTTAAAAAAATATTAATTTAATTTTTATTTTTAGTGTTTTTCAAGGATTTTGATATGTTTGTTCATTGTTATATTTTTTGATAATATATTTTTTTTGTATTTTATTATTTTTTTGTGTTGTGATCCAAAAATAGATTATATCAATGTTGATATAAAAAATTATTTTGATACATTTTCATACAAAAAACACTATGAAAAAATATCATACAACACAATACCAAACACGCATTAACAGTGTTGTTTCAGTTTTATTTTTTAAAAAAATAAATTAAAGTATGATTGAATTGACTGCTTTATACGTCAATTTATTGAGTTGATGGACTGAAGATATTTGGGAGTGTGGTAACGATTGCTGTTTAAACTGCTTTTCGGTTGAAAGTGCATTAAAATATTATTTTTTTATTTAAAAAAATTATTTTTAACATCAGCACATCAAAATGATCCGAAAATACTAAAATATATTTATTTAAAAAAAGAAAAAAAATTATAATTTTTTTAAAATACTTTTAAAACATAAAAATAAATAAATTTAAATTTTTATAAATTTAATTTAAAACGTAGCACATTAATGGTTCTGAACCGGGGAGTTTAGATCGATGTGGATACTTATCTAAAAGTTTTGATCCTCGAAAGATTTAATTATATGTCTATGTTGTGATAACTCGGGGATCAGTGTAAAAGGGCATTAATGAATTTTTTCATGAGAAAACTCAAGAGAGGTAGGGCTTGTGGGCAAGGGAGTGCCGACGTGTGTAGCCATGCTACTGGCACGCACGCACTTCAATAATCTCCACTGAGGTCTTTAGGTCGTCAAGCCAGAAACGTGATCTCTTGTTTGGATAACAACGATAAGTTTGCAAGGTGGACATGCGCGCGGTCCTAGAGGATCAGGCATCTTGGTCGCCGTTTTACAAATAAAATCTTATGTTATTGCAGCCTTTAGCACATAGTGAGAGAGAGAGAAAAAAAAGAGGATCTTTAAGTTCTTAAGAATTAGAAAACTGGATTAAAAATTTATGAATACATTTTTAAATAATTAATTTTAACTGTTTTGAAAAACAAACCATAAAATTACTCATAATATCTAACTAATTAAAACCAAATCAAATTAAAACTCTAAAACCTACATTAAAAAAAATATTCAAAATATCAAAAATCAATTCAACCTAAAAGCTTAAGCTGTTAAGTAAGGTCTTAAAATATGATTTATATATTTTTTAACACATTCTTTTAAGTAAAAATCATTTGGACTTGAAACTTATATAGATTAACATTATCTTGTGTTTAAATTTTTATTAAATAAATAAAAATAATAAAATTCAAACTTGTAACCGTTTTGTTATTAATACTATGATATCATATAAAAAATTATTTTAATTCAATAGTTTAAATTAATGTCTAATTTAAACATGTTTCTAATCTTCAACAAGCTGTCTTTTGTAAGATTGTGTTTATAAAATGTTCTGGCAGAATTTTAATATAATATAATATTTAAATAAAAAAATATATTTATTTTCAAAAATGAAAATAAAATCATTCGACGCGTACATAATTTTTTAAACTTGTAGATACGTATTGACAATGGTTATAGTCGGTCTTACATGGAAAAATGTATACATAACTCATCAAGATTTAAAATTCAGAAAGTAATGAATGCCAATTATTCTCTCCTATTTATTTTTTTTTCCTCTATCGTGTGGTCTATTTTAGAGTATGGTTCAGGTTATTGAAATTAGTATATTAAAATAATCTAAAAATATCAAAAAAATATTAATTTAAAGCAAAAAAATAATTTTTTTAAATACTTTTTAAATATAAAATTAACGCCTAAATTTCTATAAAATTGCTTGTATTGCACCTCAATATTCCCCCAGGTCTTTGCAAAGAGGAAAAATTAAGAGAGCACGTGGCGTATATAAGAATGCTCGCAGGTCTAATATCTAGGAATATTGCGGTTGTTTGCTATAAACGTCAAATAATTCTAACATTTTTTTATGTTAATTTAATTTTATCCCAAACAAACTGATAATTCTACAATGTTACTTAAAATCACAGGAAATAACTCTTAAAAAAAATACAGAAATTAGAATTTAAAAAATCGCATTAAGGCAGTAATAAAAAAAAGAAGTCGGTGGGCAGTGGATGGACGGAGCATGGGAGTGCCTTCCCACCTACGCAACAACTAAGCCGTACAACTGGAAATAGCAGCAAATGGAGAATTAAGAACCGGTCTTGGTCTAGAGTTAATTTGTGAAATCAACTCTGGTTAAAAATTGTTTTTTATTTAAAAATATATTTAAATTATTTTTTTATTTTTAATATTAGTATATTAAAATCATAAAAAAATATTAAAAAAATAATTTAATTTTTTTAAAACCAAATATATTTTTAAAATGTATTTACAAAAAGAAAAGAAAAGAAACGGTGGCTAGCCATCTAATTAAAGTTGTTGGACTTCTATTATTTCATATATTTCAGTGCAAAAGCAAGGATTTTGTTGAGTTGTCAGATGCGTGATGGTTTGGGGATAGCTATCACGGGCTTGTATACAACTTCAAAGCATTAATAAATAATGAGTATTAAAGACAAATTAATGTTGAAATAAATAAAAATTACCGTCTCCGTTGACAAAGAAATAAAAAAATATAAATCATCTAGAAGTTTGTTTAGTAATAAAAATTTAGAATTAAAAAGTTTTTTTTTATGGTTTTAAATTTGAATTTTGTAATTACTAATATGATAGTCGTAAAAAATTTACAGGTTATTAACTTTAGAATTAATAAAATTAATTGAAATATATATAAATTAATCTATATATCTATATTTATAAAAATATAAACATAAAAATATAGAAGAGTAAACCAGTTACTGCTCTAGGCCTCATCAGACTAGCGTGCACAGTGCTACAGTATTGCATCTGTCTTTTTTTTTGCCACCAAGATCTTCATTTTGCACCATTGAAGACCTAGATGTAGGAGTGAGCATTTCCGGTCCGGTTTTTCTTTAAAAAACTAATTAAAATTAAATTTTAAAAAGTTTAAAAATTCAAACCGGAGCCGAACCGAATCCGGTTCAAACCGGATAGTTTCGGTACGGTTCGGTTCGGTTCGGTTTTTTTAACAGAAAAACCAAAAAACCTGTATTATTGTTTTTTTGGGTTTTTTAAGGTTTTTTTGGGCTTTTAAGGCCTTTTTGGGCTTTCTAATGGGTTTATAATTAATGTCAATATTTTCTATTTTTGTTACAAAATTCTATAATAATATATTTAATATTTTTGTCACTAAATTTTCATTTATATTAAATTATTAGTGCTAATATTGTGTTTAATATGTTGCAAGTCTTTCTAATATTTATGTTTTAGAGTTTGGACTCCTCATGCATCAAAGTTTAAATAATACACACACCAAATTAAAATTAAAATTACAAAGCATTGCCTTCAAAAGGGCTTAAAAAAAACAACAAATAACATTGTCATAAAAAATAAAATACTTCATGCAAAAAATATAAATCTTCAGTGTGCACATCATCTCAATCAAAAAGCACATCAAGAT
Organism: Populus alba x Populus glandulosa; assembly: GCA_033617975.1. NCBI lineage: Eukaryota > Viridiplantae > Streptophyta > Magnoliopsida > Malpighiales > Salicaceae > Populus > Populus alba x Populus glandulosa. The sequence continues at coordinate 1,338,527 of CM066156.1, read as the reverse complement.
GACAATAACATTGCACTTTGATTCCATAATATCATTGACATCAAAACCTGAAAATCAAAATCTAAAATTATAACATGATAAAATAAATTAGAATATATAAAAATAAAAAAGTAGTATTACAAACTCAGCATGTATAATTATATAATAGCAGCATATATATATATAAACTCAATATATACAAACTCAGCATGTATATATAATTATATAATAGCAGCATGTATATATAAATTATAATTACAATATACAAACTCACAGCATATATATATCAAGCATTACAACATAATATAATCTCAGGATATATAAACATCAACCGAAAGCAAACTAGCCATTTAGTATTTGATTATAGAGATTGCTACATTTGGTACGAGATTACGAGTGATTCAAATCAAAGGGGGGGTCCAATTCTGTTTTCAAGTATTTTTTTCTTATGGAAGGACTCGTATCAATCGGAGAACATATTAAAATAAGAACAAAAGTAAAAAAAAAAAAAAAATCTACTCAACCTTTTACTGTGTAGCTGGAGATGGATGGAGATGGAGAATCGAAGATGGTGGGGGCTGATCTGATTGTGGTCCAGTAGATGGAGATGGATTAATTTCAATTTGAAATTGTGGTGAATTTGTGAGACTGTGAGTTGAGGGAGCTGGGAGCGGCTCAGGAGAAGGAGAAGAACAAGGACGGCTGAAGTATCAAGTATAGATGCTAGGGTTAAAAAAACTGACGTGATTTTTTTTGTATTTATAGTACCCCTCAAACCGAACCGGTTCGGTTCGGTTGGGGTTTTTCCAGTTCTGGTTTCTGAAACCGATACCGAACCGAACCGAATATTTTTGGAAAAAAAATAATCGGTTTAATCGGGTTTTTTTTCAGTTCGGTTTTTTCGGTTTTTTTGCTCACCCCTACCTAGATGTGATGTGATTTGTTGTAAAGTAGAATACAACTATTTGATAAAAAGCATTAATTAAAAAAATACATGGTTAATGGAATGTTTAGGTCGAATTAAACGTCCGATTCATTTTTTTAGGTTAAAATCTTGTTGAAAGTAATTCTTCAACTATTCATATTAACTTATTTAAAAAAATATATAAATAAAAAAAATATTAACCTTAAAAAATTCTTCGTTTACATGGTTTTACAAACTTAAAACCTTCAATCATGCATTCCAAGATTTTCTAGGTGATGGGATAGTCAAAAGGTTAAAATCAAGTTCACGCATGAAACTTTTAGAAAAAACAAGTTTCAAGATAAATGGGTTTTGAGGTTAGCCGCACACTCACGCTAGGCTAATCCATCCAGAGATAAAATAAACATTATCTTTTGCACTTTGACTAACGAGTAAATAAATGCTGATAAGGAGAAAATCATGTCGTGCCATAGTTCTATTAGAATACATTACAAAGACTTTTATTTAAAAAGAAACCTGTAACATCCAGGAGGGATATCTCTGGTTTGATATGATCACCCAAAATAAAATAAATCAAGTCAAAGCGAAGGCACTGAATAGGGGCAGACAGATGGTTTGAGAGCAATCAAAAATCAAAAGAAATGGAGCAAATTCTGGGATTAATTCAATGAATATAAGAGGCCAGATTGTTATGTTATTCTTTTCCTTCTTTTCCTTGCTTTCTGGTTCTCTCCTTTCATTTTTCTTTTCCAACGTGCTGTCTGCCACAGCGTGGCAAACAAGAATGCCTTGTTGTTTACCTAACCTTGGATTTCTGAATAGAAAAATATTTATTTGCTGGGCAGCAAAGTGGGGAAAAAAAGAGGCGACAATTGGCCAAACTTGGAGATTCAGTCGACAATTGTTCATATCTGCAGAGTTGACTCCTACGTGGAAATCCTATGATCAAAACCTACACCGTGACGGATTTTAAGTTTTTAACCTTCAATTGTAGAGGAAATGTTATAATATGAACAATACTTAATTTAGCTACTACCCCTTGCTGATGCTCAACATGAAAAACTTGGTCTTGGTGGTGGTGTAACTCCAAGAATTCTGTTCAGGATGCTTGTATATCCTGAACTAATATAGAACTCTAGAGTCTAAAATCATGTTTATTACAGATGAACGAAAAGGGTCAAAAGCCTGGAAAGAACATCATGTTTTACACAAAAGGCTCGTGTTAGTTTGTCTGCTATTTACAACATCAGTGTGCAGATGATTATGTTAAACCTAAAACCTTTCCATTCAGATGTTCCTCACGACTACTCATCGATCACTACTAGAGCATTTAGGCAGACACAAAAGCATTTAGAAGAAACATTCGCTATATGATTGTTATGCATGACTAATCCAGCCAGAGCAATTCAATGAGCCACTGAACCTGATCTGCAATCAAAAGCTTGAGCTTCTATATTCACAGGAGTATCATACCACGCATAAGATTGATGCTAGCATCTTCGGTAACTATATCCTATATGTAAATATTGTCACCTCCTTTTCTAATCCATTCACCAAAGGAAAGTAGTCCAAAGCTCCCTTGGATGATCGTGCCTTGCCACTCGTTGTCCACATTAAAGTTACTCGTACTGAACTATTGAATGGACAAGACAAACATCAAACAAATATATGTTTCCATGATATGTGTGTCATGCGGCTCGATAGAACAGAAGCACTGTAGCAAAATCTGTCATACCCCATCTCCTCCATGGTTGTGTGTGGGTTTTTTTTATCTGGCGGTGATCAATGACCTCATTCATAACATCCTAAAAGCTTTCTTCTTTTTTTCTCAATTTCAACCACTGCATCAAAAGTCCTGGCATAAGATCGGTGGAGCTTTACTGATACTGAGCACGAAAGGTTTCATGCTTCAGAAAATATCAGTCCTTAGTCAATTGATGATAACAGTGCTCAGATAATTGGGTTAACACACCTGCTGCAGTCCACCCAAACTTATTGGATAATCACTTATTTTCTCCAACATTTCAACTTTCAATGGACATTATTTAAATTAACGTGATAAAGGATGCAACCTAGTATTATTATGTTAAGGGACAGCATAGCCTATGATTGGAAACTGAGACTGTACTAAGCCATGTAATATAGAATGTTCAAATGATATTTTACATCTGCTTAAACATAAGCAAAATTTCAAATCTAGTATATGATACAAGACAGATTTCATTGCTACACGCATAAAACTTTTGTGGTTGATCAGGAAGCATGTGAATTTTTATAACTAAGCTCCTACATCATCTCAATAGGTTGAGATTCAATTTTCCAAGCTCAAGTCATCATTGAAATTATCTATTTATATATGAACTTGATTGTATATAAATTCATCTGAATAGCCCAAGTCATATTAAGATCGACACCTACATATTAAAAATAGAGAAACTAAAAGACAATGCTTCATAAGCAGAATATCCTAGATGGATTTCAATGTTCTAATTAATTTCTAGTAAACTAAACATAATAATTCATATATTAGCTACAACTCTACGCAGAAATGAGATAAGCAACAGAGAGCGAGAGAGATAATTTGGGGACAATCATGTACCAGTTTGTAAATCGAATGCAGCGGCATCAACAGTTATATTCAGATAATGAACTGAGCTTGATCGTGGAGAAAGTTAGACAAACAAGATGCAGGCAGCAAAATAACATTGTTCATATTCATTCTGCAGCGTCCCCAGGCAGCCAACTACTAACACTACACAGTCCATTAAACAGCTGCTTACATCAATACTATTAATTGAACTATACCCTTATGTTTCCATCGTAGGTTTCACTAAACAATGAAATGCCCCTTAAAACACAATGTTCGACCATTACCAAAAACCCCCATCTTCAAGTTCAATTTCCTCATACTCACTATCATATAACAAATAATCCTGCTCATCTTCCTCTTCCCCTTCTGAAAAAGCTGAAAACCTAGTACCATTAAACCCAGATCTCGCCATTACAAGTCCATCAACAAATCCCTCCAAATCATTCCCCCCGTAATCACCATCTTCATCAAAATCCGTAACCGAAAACAACCCCTCATCATTTTCCAAATCCTCACTCCTCCACCTACCTTTCGGCACCAAATCCTTCTCAGTCAGCTCCCCATTCTCAACCCCAGTCCATGGAACCCACAAATCAGCATGCCTCCCCAATGCTCTATCCCTATCCCCCACCACGACAGTGCCCAAATTGGCCTCCCTCGCTTTCCTTAAAATCTCCGAAAAATCCGAATCATCTGAAACCAAAACCAACCAATCCACCCCTCTACTCATTGAATGCTCAATTTGTCTCTTCAATGCCCAATCTGCAGCTTGTGGCTTATCCTCCACTGTCTTCACGTAAACCCCAGCTCTCTTCAACTCTGCGGCTAACCCATACCCAATTTTCGGAGTTAACAACCTCCTTGCTTCCTCATTGTACTTATGATTCCCAGATACAAACCTCTCCTTATATCGCTGCCGTTTTTTCCCTTTCAACGATCTCATTCTGTTCACCTTCTTCTGTCTTTCCCTCTCGTGTAATTGCTTAAAATGCTTCTTCAAATCCAAATTAGTCTTACATTTGCGCCCACAAACGCCACAGACATAAGGCTGTGAAGGGCTTACAATTTCTTTTCTCTCCAAAATGTCCAAGTGTTTTCTCTCACGCCTTTCTTCAAGCACCCAGTGTGGCAAATGAATAAACGCGTGCCGGTTAGCGTATGCACACATGTCGATTACTTCACCGAATCTTTGTGCTACTGTTTTTAATGCCACCGCCGCCGGGTACGGCGGCCCACGTGGGGGTTTGTTGTCGAGGTCCCATAAAACAACAACTTTGTTCTGTTTTGACGTGTAGATTCCTTGTCTGTTTTTTACCATGTCGATTTCGGATGTCGCAGCTGGGTGGCTGGCGTTGGCTGTGGCGGTGATTGGGCGGAGGTGGTTTTGTGGCCGTTTTGAAGTGAGAGTGAGGTTGTTGCTGCTGAGATTAGGGGTGTAATTGAGAGAGTGGCAGAAGTTGAGGGGTGTTTTGTGGAGGAGAATTGAGGGTTTTAGTAGAGAAGCTGTGGTGGTGTCTATGGCTTTGCAGAGAGGAGTCATGACTCATTTGTGATTGCGAAGAGATCACTCTCACAGTCTCACCCAAAGTAGTGAGAATTTCTCTGATCTTTTTGGCTGTGGTGAGGGAGCAGCAGCAGCTAGATAAGGAGAGGGGATAGGGATGGCAATTTCAACCGTCGCCAATGCATACCGGCTCAAACCGGCTTGAATGATAAGAAATTTTTAGACTCAATAATGTTTCGGTAAAATTCGAATATAAAAGCTGGGTTTTAGGCTCAAATCCTTAAAATCTAAAACTAACTTGAAATAAATAAATAATTTTAAAATATTTAAAATTATTTATATATATATATATTAAATTAATTATATATTAAATAGTTATGAATTATAATTCGAATTATAAATATTATAGAATTTATAGGTGCTAGAAATGATCGGATTATTCGGGTATAAAAATCCATACCTTTTCGGATTGGGTTTTAATGATTATTTTAGATTTGGAGAGTACAAAATCCGATCATGGTTATCCATTGTCTAGAGGACAGAATTAGAGCTGGGCTTTGATAGGCTGTATTAAGAAAATGGGCTGTAAACATATGAATGCAAGTGGGCTGTTAGTAGCCAACAATGCTAAACTGGGCTTTCAGCAAAATGTGACTGCTATTTTCTAATGCTATTTATCACCCTTTCTTGCAATATATATATATATATATATATATATATATATATATATATATTAACCGCATATAACAGAATAGGTTTGTTTAGGGTGAGAAAAATAATCCAATTAATTAAAAAAACTTACTTGAAATATCAACTAAAAAAAGGATTATTTAAAAAAAAAAATCAGCTTAACTCAATTTCATATTTTAAAAACTAGAAAAACCAAATGGAGCATAACCAAATTAGAAGCTTGAATTCATTATAAGAAACTTCGTAAAAAAAATATCTAACTAAAAAGACTCATAAAATAATTTAGTTTTTTTTAAAATAAATTAAAAAACTAAACCAAACTAAATCGTTGAATTTCAACTGGTTATTCAGTAAAAAGTGTTTTTTAAAAAAAAAACAATCAGCTAGAATTTAAGTTTTTAATTCAAACCCGTAGAATCAACGCATGCTCACCCCTAGGACTCTTGATTCCCTCGCTGTTGAGAGTTGAGAATGTTGGCGGGCAGTACTATGATGGAAGAATGTATTCATTGAACTTAGCATGTAGAACTCTAGATTCTCTCACCAAATATGCTGATCTGCAACCATAAATTTATGGATTTGTGTGTGTTTAGACCCTTAATTAAATTTGATGATCAAGAAGTTCCAACGTTCGATGACATATCAATTTTGTTTGTTAGTCCCAGATTAATATCCTCTCAGACAGCTCCTCAACCAACCAATGATTTGTCCTGTTGACCCTTGTCTGCAACAAGTATGACATGATGAGATCAAAGAGCTCTTACTTGGATGGTTTTGCCTGGTGAATGTTGATCATGATATATATAAAAAGAAAAGATAAAAGGCTTTTATTTGCTGTTGATTATCACACCAGTCACTCTTTCCTTCAATGCTCATCTTTACCCCCCTTTCTTTTTTTCCTTTTCCTTTAGGAAAAACATTTGCCATTGCCATAACTCACTTTTACCAAGTCATCTTTTAATTTTAGACATGTTTCAATTAGTATAACTCTCCTTATTTACCAAGATTCCAACATGTTTCATGCTTTTTTCATAGAATACATGGATATTAAACTCTGTTTATCTAGTAAATCAATTCGTAAACTTTTAATTTGATATTTGACTCAAATTAAATTTTAAAATAATTAGATAGAAGTTGAAACGACTTGGTATGATTGAGTAAAATTCTTATTTGAATTTAAAAATAAAAATGAATTGACTTTGTGGAATCCATAATCTAGATTGTTAAGTATGGTTTAATAACTTTGGTAAAACATTCATATTAATTAGAACTAATTCTCAGTATTTGTTTAACCAGGCATTGTTGATTGTTCATAGTTTTCCAACAACAAAGGATGCCCTCCAACTTCGGTTTCTCTGTAATCATTATCCCCTTCAATCATGGCAGTTATCTTAAGAAATATGATAATATAACTTTTCTCACAACTACGAAACAGGATAATTGTTTATTAATCAGATGGTTGCTACTATTTTTAAAATCGATGCCGGGGCTTGCATGATCACCCATTAAGAATATTTCTCCGGTGGGCTCACTGTCAATGAGTCATGGCTTTGTGGAGGCTTTAGCAGAGGCTGGTCATTTAACAAGTCCCGTAAAAAATTCCTTGATATATATTTGAAAAGTCCTGCAAAGAAACAAGATGAAAACTGGGATGAGTTCATGCCATCTGATTCTGACAATCAAACAAATTACCAGGGAGAGATCAAACAGTCGCCATCGGTGTTCTTGGATCGACACAGACCAGCGAAAGTCATCATCATAGAAAAATAAAAACAAGATTCATCAGAACAAGAGTTTTCTATATCTTACTAGTCTTTCCACATGTCATGTCAACTTGGAAATTAAGAGGCCAAACTGGCATCTTGCTTCTCGATCCCACTAACATTGCATCAACATTAGGGATGAGAGGCTTGGACTTTTCATTAGAGAATAAAACAAGATAAAGACTTGGCCTTTAGAAATGGGGTTCGTGATCGCTTAAGTAGTTAATTAAATAGGATTAAGTCCTTAATTAAATCTTGAAGTAGTCAAAATGAAAGCTATAAAGGTCTTGACTCTCGAGGAAACAAGCATTTATACAAATCCAAGCCCCCACATTCGCTTTTCCCCACAGCCCTAGCCAGTTTGGCAAACACAATGCTTAGTGGCGTCCCCTCGTTGTATGATTCTAGCTAGAATAGGTAGCCTTTTGCAAAGCCTAGAGTCCTTGCTCATTTGTAATGAGACAAATTTTCTATGTTCATGCTTTATGAACAGTGATGTCCCAATTAAAACAGAATATTATTCTGAATTATCTGCAAGTAGGAAAAGGCAAAATAAAATAAAATGATGGGGAGTAAATAGACTCATCTTCTGCATTTTTTGCAACATCATCTTCAAAATCTTTTGAGTAAGATTTGACAAGATGAAGCCAATACTATAAACTGCTAGGTTAACAAACAAGGGGAATTGGAAATAACTGTCAGTCGACAAATAACTACCAACAAATCCTACAATAAAATTCTTGTTCCTGTGTTAATGTTTTGCTCTGCTTTTGTAACTTTTCTAACAGTCTCCATCTTTTGATGGTATGGCAAAAGCCACAAATGTTCCCTCCCAAAAGTCCACATACCAGACAAGAAAGTAGAATTGGTATTTGGACTTGGACTTGGACATTCGGCTTTCTAGAAGTGCTTAGTTACAAGCATCCCTCTCTTTCTTTTTCTCTCGTTAAGAACTCATATGAAACAACATATGCGTTTTTTTAATGAAGAAAGACTGTCTGTTTATATTAATCAATTCTGGATTTAGATTGTTTTAAGTTTACTCAGATTAATTTGTTTTTTTTAATTGATAATTTATTTGATTCGATAAACTGGATGATGAATCAATTTTTTATTATTATTATAAAACTTGACATGACTTAAATCATGGATTAAACTGTCGAGTCAGCTGTATTTAATAACTAGGAATTGGACTACGACGAAAAACGTTTATGACAACATCTCTCTTGAAAAGTTGAAATAGCCAACCTCTTTAGTTCTTTGATTCACATTTGTGGCACTGTTCATTGCTTACACCGCCCTCTTGCCTTTCTTGAACCATTCACGGTCCACGCCTCTAAAACCCTCTATCTTTGCAACCTTCTTCTTCTTCTTTCTTAATTTGTTTTTTCTCTGCAAAAGAAATCTTCAAGAAAACCCGCAATTAATCTTGAAGAGAAAAAAAACAAAAAAAAACTTCTGAAGGAGAAGGAAGAAATGATCGTGTTGATACATATTTGGTGGGCAGGGGGTGCGGTTGTAGTTGGTTCAGTGATTTTTGCCTTGGCAGTTTGGCGATGTTTTTGTTTCAAAGACCGTAGAGGTACTGTTGATCCATTAAGAACCAATGGAACTGCAAGCTTGCAGGATGGGATTGCAAAGCTTCACCAAGGGAGTATACATCATCAACCTGGTCAATATGAAACCAAAAGAAGAGGAAATTATTATGTTTTTCGTCGTGGGGTTTCTACAAGACCTTTGTTCAATTGGGCTGATCACCCGGCGCTTATTACTGACGCGGTCGAAAATGGATGGTCTAGATTTTGTTTTACAAGCTACATGCCATCTCCTTCCACGCGATCATCCATGTTAGGTTTATGTGCCGCAGGTGATCTTGGAAGAGAAACAGATACAGAGATAAGCTGGGAAGTTTGTCAAGGATCAGCTGATTTTATGCAGAAGATAAGGCTGAATTCGGGGTTAAAGAAGGTTAATGTAAGCAATCCTTCTCTGTCTGCTGCTTCTGTAATTAGAACTGCTTTGCCTTTACCAGGGCCTCCACTGGGGAACTCTTCTTTTCCCCAAGAAGCCTATTTTGAGATCACAGTTTTGTATTCCCATGGCGACGATCAAGAATCTACTGGCAAGGCCAAGGAAGGTGAGAGGGCTAAACTCATCCAAGAAAACCCCAATGCAAAAGCGAATTCAGAATCTTTAGTGCATGTAAGCAGCAGCAGAATCAGCAAAATTGAAGAATTAAAGCTCGCCGGCAAAGATGATTGTCAAGGTTCAGCAGTTATGCTATCTGTCGGGCTCACTATTGGAGGCTCTCTTCCCATGAAACTTCCTGGAAGCTATCCAGGATCAATTGGATTCAACTCCAATGGTTCTCTCTATCTTGATGGTAAATTAATTCTCCTTTTATTCTTCTAATCACCCTTTTGGAAAAGGTCTTACATTTTTAAGTCATGAATCAACTTTCGCAGTTAATTTACAGGTTTATTAAATTCAAAAGCTTGAGCATTTGCTAAGAGTAATATTAATCAATTCGCATGGTTTCCTCTCTTTAAGGTATGGAGCTTGTGTTTGAATCCGAGAAAGCAGAATGGGCAAGAGCAGATAAAGTAATTGGCTGTGGATTTGATCCTAGGAATAAACAAGTGTGTTTCACAGTAGATGGAGAGCTGCTACATGTAGTTCATTGCAAGTCAGAGGAATTCGGGACACCCCTCTACCCAACAATTGCAGCAAACAATAACACATTGGTTCTCGTCAATTTCGGACAAAGTGCCTTCAGTTATGCACGTGCAAATGCTCAAAGAACACCAAATCCTTGCTTCATTGGCCCTCTTGTAAAGTCCCCTACTTTGGGCTACGATGATAGCATGGAGCTCTTCTCAATGGGAAGAATCGACTCTCAGTGGCTCAATAGAAGCACCACCAAGGACAGCCACATCAATGGAGCTAATAATCAAGGGCTTGACTTCGATGACGAGTCTGAGGCTGATTTGTTTGAAATTGTCTTGGATAATGGCACTGGAAGATCTCCAAACACCAGGCCTTAGCAGCCAGACGTGAGCATCACTAACCATTTTTACCATTGGTTTCCTCTGTTCCGTGTGAGAGTGGCATGGATTTGCTGTATATGGATGGATTTCTCAATAGTTTCACCCAATACTCTTTGAAATGCTTAGATAGGGACAGGTTTTGCGAGGAGTACTGATACTTCTCCTTTTCGGTATATTATCAAAAATACATTTATGAATTTGTACAGCCAACACCATATTCTTTGAAGTTGTCTCTCTGTCAATCATTTTCTTTTTGTCAATAAAAGAAAAACCCAAATTCTGTGCTTAATAAATAATGGTACCGTCATTCTAAATATAAAAAACCACTCCAGATAAATCCACAAAATTATGCAAATATAATTGGAGGATGAGAAACGTTGATTATGAACTATAAGCTTCGGAGAACAAAACTAGTACTCGTTGATTCTTGAAAAGGTAATGAATGAAAGGGATAAAGGGCACAAAGATGAGGCGCCTTTTTCCCTTTCTTCTTTCTTTTCTTTTCCTCGCCTTCGTTCTTTTCTGGGTTGCTTCAAAATTTCAAATATAAGATGCCCAGCTTTCCATGAAACGATAATTACATGCAACTTTGAAATTGCATTTGGCAAGCATATTCATCTGTCCATCCTTTTTTATCTTTTCATTTAGTAGAGAGAATTACCGTAGACAAGAGCAAAAAATAATGACGTTTTGTTATAAAGCAAAAGCTTTGAAAACCAAGAACACATGCTCGGCTAATTGAACCAAAAACAAGTTTCGGATCGATAGAGCGTTTAGCTTGGATTGAAGACGCGGGAGTGAGGCTGCGGATGAAAGAGCTGCTCCTAGTCCGACAACTAGAGCCAGAACCAAGGATGTCACGAATCGCTCGAATGCATAGATTGGCCCAGACAACGAGACTAAGATCAAAAAGAAAATGGGTAGGTAAGAGTAAACACCATACTTATAGAAAGATATTTAAAATATTTAATTTTTATTTTGTCTTACTTATCAAAAGCTTATTTCAAACCTTTATTTCAAAATTAAAAACTAAAAACTAAAAAATTCATACTAAATATGAAAAATAAAATAAGAGAAGTATTCTTTCAAATAAGGAAAAAAAAAACAAAAAAGGTATAATAATAAACAACAACAAAATAAAAATTAAAAATTAACTAACAAAAAATTTATTTTAAAAAAACATTTATATCAATCTTCTCAAGTTGGAAGGAATTCGTTATCAAATTAGACCTCAAACAGAAATTGTCCTCTATTATGAATATTTTTGTATATGTGGTGACACTCTATAATAAGTCTCTAATATCTTTATGTAAATATTTATATAATTAATTCCTAACATAATATTTTTGTATGTATTGTTCCATCATAGTTCCCACCATCATGATTATGAATACCAACAACTGACACATACAAAAACAACATATTATTTTTTGAACATCTTTTTTTTTTAATGAGGAACCCCCTCATCTCCTTTTATATAAGTAAATCATATTTTGCAATCGTTTTTAACCATGATAAGAACATTGAAAACAACTAAAATATTTAATTTTTATTTATCATAGTGTCACTTGTCAAAAAGTCTATTACAAACTTTATATATATAAAAAAAAACTAAAAAACCCTCATAATACTAAATAGAAAAAAATAAAATAAGATAACTTTTTTAATACTAAATTAATTTAAAAAAATATATTTTTTCAAAAACCTCTTACATCAAGAGTTTTGTACAATCTTTGTTTACTATAAATTTTCTAATGATAACAGTTTTTCTTTTGTTTCAGGCAGCTTTTATATATATTTTTTTATCCAAATTTAGGTTGATTATATAAAGAATTTATATATTATATTATTTTTCAATCGTATATTTCTATAAAAAAAATCAATCAATTATAAATTTTAGTTTGTTTATATTTTATAATAAACATCTCCTTGTCAATTGTTTTTTCTTTTAAATTAACATCATGAACTGGGACTATTTCATTCATCAATCTATAATAATATTCTTTCATTCCAACCCAAAATGAAAACGTGAGAAACAAAACTATATATTATTTTACCATCTAAGCTATTTTCTAAAAGATTTTTATGTGTATTTGATATTGTGTTATAAAGTGCTTTTCAAAAATATTTTTTTATTGAAAATATATTAAAATAATATTTGTATTTTTATTTTTAACTGTGTATGAAAAACAATGAAAAATACTTAAAAAAACATTAATTTTTACCTCTATAAATAAATAAAGAAGAAAAATCCAAGAATCACTTTGAAAATAGAAACAAACGAATGCTAATAATACAAGCATGATATTCTCACCGGAAAGAAGACATCTAACACAAGAAAGCACAAAGCAAAATCAGAGCAAACAGTCTGATCTTCATTTCTGAGTGGAACACTTCAAAGGTCAAAGATAGGATGCAGCAATCAAACAGATATTTTCTTACCACAATTTCTGCTGAACCCAAGAACAAGTCAAGATTCTGGTTGGTGGGTTTGAGGATATAAATTAATATTCGAAACTAAGAAAGGTGGAAAACTAGCCAGGTCACTGTTGCCGATGGACTCCGGCATTAAAATGGCGTCGAGTCACTTGCTTACCACCTCAAAATCAAGGCAGCTAAATTATCGAAGTCTTAAACATGTTGCGAAAGGGAGAGGAAAAAACCCTCTAGGGGGGGTCCTGAAAACTCTTTCCAGTGAAGTTTTTTATTTTTATTTTTATTATAATGTTTATTTAAAAAACTAAAATAAAAATAATATAGAAGTTTTGCTTTATGAATAAAATAATTATCATGACTTGAAAACGAGACTAGAAAAGGCCTGATTTGGGTCGGGTTTCATTTGTCAATCAATTTGGTTGAATTGACAAATGTTGACGAGGGCAGGAGTAGATTGAATAGATTTTTTTTAATAGAAGCCCACTTGGTGAATTAACACAGCACGTGGGCTGAAATGAGGATTTTTCTAAAGGGAGAAAACAAAGAGTTAATTCCTTGACCAGATTGCTTGTCTATCTGAACGAGATAATATTTTGTATAAAACTTGCCTTAAATCTTCTAGAGAAAATTCAAAATTAGTGCCCATAAACGTCTGACTCAAATTTTGTTCGAATAACATGTCACACATTTGACATTGATATGCCCTGTCTGGTATAATTATGAGACCTCGTATTCTGACTTACCTTGAAAGAGATTTAGTGCATTAAATCATCTAGATAAGTTGTGGATCACTGTATCGTTTTGAGTAAATTATTTTTATCAAAATGACATTATTTATTCTTTAAAAAATAATTTCTTGGAATTGGCCTGAGCAAGTTTAGACCGGCTATAAAAAAACTTAAATAAGTTTTCTCTGGATTCTAGTTAGATTTTAAATCACGAGTTTTTAGATCAATTTTTTAAGGCGGTGGAGTTTAATAAATATAAGATATGATACCTTGTATTATTAGAATAGAAGATATCACATTTCGATTTGTAGTTATAATTTCTACTGAACCAAGAGGTCTAAAAAATTGAGAAAAATCGCTCATAACCACCGGTGAAGGATCTCTGTTCTTTTTTGTACAATTGAAGAGATTCATGCAAAGGGAAGTCTTTGAGTGAACAGTTGAGCTCCAGAAAGCCTAAATTAGTACAACTGGCCGGTTATTTAATGTTGAGATTTAAAGTTCAAATTTTTTACAAAATTATAAGGTCCATATTGAAAATTTTTAAGTTCTATTACAAGAACTGAAATGAAACATCTGTAAGCTGAAGGGACGTAAATATAGCTTACACCGTGAACATCCCTGCAGGTCATACAGAATGCGGAAGATTTTCCTTACTAGCCTCGCATGCACCTTCTCTAAAATCCAACCCAAATAGCAGTACGCTGTTATTTAGTGTTATAGCATGCTTGCGCCTTGAAGCACATAAAAAAACAGGTTAAAAACAAGGAGTACGTAGATTAGATCGTACACACTCTCATATATAACATAATATCTGATAAAGCTGTTCAAAAGCTTACACTTGCTTTAACCAATTTCAGCAGTATTAGTCAAGGTTTGCCAGTGCTTCGCAGAGGTATAAATAACAATCTTAATGGGCAATCAACATAGGTTTATATCCAAAAGTTGTCATGTTGCTAACTTGCAATGCAGGAACATGTGGCAAAGCATGACTACAAAAGCACCCTCCAGTACAGAAATGGGAAGCATAGCTGCAATTGACAATTAACTAGCAGTCAAGTAGCAACACTAAATCACTCTGTTACTTAAACGAGGTTTGGACATATATGACGGGATCTAACTAATATGTTGCAGACATGGTGAAGCAACCATTGCATCAGAGCGTGGGTGGATATTGCTTGGCTTGTTGCCGCACCCTTCTCCTGTACTCAGTCGGGTCCTGCAAAGTCAACCATTGCATCAGCCATGTTGCTTAAGATAGAAATTCAATACGAAACCAATCAAATCAAAGCTGATGATTGACATGTTGATATAAAAAACCTGGACAAAAAGCTGATAGCCATCAGTTTGCGCAGGATCAGAAGGATTTGGTTGATCAAGCAAATCCTGAATGCCAACTAAAATTTGCTTCACAGTAATGGCTGGTCTCCAGCCCTAGAAAAAACAGTTTTAGAAACCAGGCGTTTTGCAATATGTGAATTATGAAAGAGTGAGCCAACTACTTACATAGTCCTCATTGAGAATAGATAAGCACACAGTTCCAGAAGGGTAGACATTAGGGTGGAAGAAACCTTGGGGGAACTTGCACTTCGGAGGTTTGCTTGGGTAGTCCTCACTGAAATGAAGCGTGAGGGGGAAGAAACCACCCTCCCAATCTGTCTGTGCATATTAAGGACATGAACATTCAGATGAGTTCGTTGAGCAAACAGCATGTAATGCTGACTTTTATGAAGGTGCATTTCCTGATAACCTAGAAGCTAGAAACGGCTCTTTCTTTCTTTGTAGGAGGGGGTGGAAAGATAATGTAAAGAGGTCAACAACGATACATATCAAATGAGCACCAAATGCAACTTAAAAGGATTAAAATAGAAATATTGACTCAGGTCCTCTCGTAAAGAATAACATGCCAATTGATCTACACAATAAAAGAGCTATCACATCAAAACATCTCCCACTTCTTAGGTCCTTACATATTTTCCAATCCTATACAACATCTCAATCTCTGAGGATCTCGAAAATATTTTAAAAGGACCTACTTCTAATGTGGCATATTAAGATTCATTTTTCAAACTTGTAGTAAATACTAAAAAGTACAGTGGCCTTAAGCTGCATAGAACTGTCCATTACCAAAAGGGATGCTGACATGAATGGCATTTCTAAGCTCAAAGTTTGGCGGCTTGGAGCCTTGAAAGAAATGAGAAGGAATACAAAAAGGACCATCAAGGCATTGCCACTCCCATCCCATATGAAGAAACCCCTTCCCGTAAACCAAAAACAAAACAAAAATCGAGTAAGAGATACTCCTATAGAACCAGAGCAAGAAAACACTTCTTTCAAACCCAAAGACATCCTAAAGAGATTATTTATTCGGGTAGCAACAAAACAAATGTTCACAAAATTTTCACACTATGACACCAATTTCCTAACACATAAGCCTTCCACCTACCAAATAATACGTTGACTTCAACTTTTTTTATTATCCACAGTCATTAATCCTATATTATCCCACCAATCTCAACTAACCTTTCGCTAATCAAGACAAATTACAGTAAGAAATAAAATAAATCATATCAGTTGATGAAAATCAGAAATAAAACCGTGTAAATCTACAATAATAATTAGAAAGCCAGAGAGAGAGATAGAGAAAATTACAAACCCCGGGTTTGCCAGGTATGATGCACTTCCACACCATCAAATCAAGAGAACCATCTTGTGCATTATCAGGCTTAGCCACAAAACCCTAAACCAAGAATTCACAAAAATAAGACCCAATTGAAGACAAGATAGATGGATAGATAGATGTTAAATAAAGAGGGGCAAAAATGGAAGAAAAGAGAACATACATGGGGATGATTCTTACGCCATGACTTTCTCTCTTCAGCAAGACGACCACGAGCTATGCCTCCTCCTGACATGATCTCTCACTCTCTATCTCTCTGCAATGACTACCTTGTTTGCTGGATGATTTGGAGTGTTTTTTACTCGGACTTGGAAGAGAGACCAAATGACCGACTCTTCATTCATAGCTTGCAAATAAAATGAAATTGGTTTTGACTTTTGGGACGATTGATCAGCAGTGGGCCTCTCTACCAAATTTAGAAAAGCCCACAATTTGTCAGGCGAGTTTTGGACATTAATTATTATTAAGAATGATTACAAAAACTTTTGATTTAAATTTTGCTTGTTTTTTATATTTTTATAAATTAAAATCAAATAAAAAATTTAAAACTAATTTATTGTTAAAGATGTAAATTGTTTCTAAATATATAAACTATTGGATAAAAAATATAATTTATAAAAATATAGAGAAAAAGTAAAATTCGGATAAAATTATAAGATAATTTTTATAATTATCCCTTATTATTATTATTATTTAAAACAGAGATTCTTCCGGTGAAGAATCTTCATGGCAACATTCATTACTTTCTCGGGAGACTGTTTAATTGCTAAAAATGATAGAAAAGATGAAAATAATTGAGATAGATTAGACATGTATTTTTTTGTATTTTTTATTTTTAAAATACATAAATCCCTTCTAAAACTGTCCTAAAGATTTATTTCATATTTCTATCTAAGTTTATTCAACCAGATATATTTTTTTCATTATCTTATTGTCTCTATTTCTTCTATTTTAAGATAATAAACTGTGGTGCACCAAAATACCTTATTTGCATAAAATAGCCTCAGCCTCAGGTATCTTGAATTGGGATTAAAAGTTGGAATTTTTTCCAAAACTAAAAGGTAGTTATTGAGAAATTTTAAATTATACTATGAAACATTTGGAAGTTAAAGGAGCGAAAATATGGTTTATACTGTGAACACCCCTGCTGATCATACAGATTGCCGTGCTACTCAATCTGTTAAAAAAGCTGGTTTGCCTGAAGGCTGCGAAGGCTGCGAAAATTTATCTTCCACAGGCCACCCGAAAATGGCTTTAAAATTATTTCATGGAATAGAGTTGCTGCAACCACAGGTTAAAATGATCTTGCATTGCCTCTAATTGTCACTTTGCCCCTGAAGCTGGAGAGTTTTTTACTCCCTGCGGCTGGAACTCTTCTCTTTTCTGCATTATTTCGTCGCAAAGTGCAAATGAAGAATCACCATTGATAAGTAGAAACGAATGAGGGCATTAGAGCGTATAAAAACACAACAGAACAGGGGGAATCAAGGTGAATCACTCTTCAGCGCAATGGCAGTCACTGGAGGAAAGAAAGTAAGGTCCTCTGCATACCTTTTTAACAAATATCAATGACCCAGTTATGCTTCACACACACCTGCTGTCACTACAAAATAAAATGTATTCCAGGCCATCTTATCTTAATCTTGTATGAATATTGGACAACACATTTGTGTCAAAATGTGCTCAGAAGAATTGAAGAGTCCTGCAGTACAGTTCAATAAATACAGCGTGATAGCTTTAAACAATTGTGAATCTATGTCATGAAATGCATAAAAGATTAGAGGCCGGCTGCAGCATTCTTCACCGATGGCCACCTAAGGACAAAAACCATCTCCGAAAACCACTCGATTCGGTCAATTTACTTCCCTAGATTCGCATGAACCTACACTGACGTCTAACTCAAATAGTATTATTATTCAGTGTTATTGCATGCTTGAAACACATAAAAAGGTGAAAAAACGAGTATGTAATACAGATCATACACGCTCTCATATAAAACATAGCATCCGATAAAGTTTTTCAAAAGCTTACACTTGCTTTAACCAAATTCAGAAGTATCAGTCATGGTTTCCCATACAGCCAATTTCCAGTACATCATGCTGCTTCGTCATATGTATAAATAACAATCTTAATGGGCAATCGATATCAAAAAGTTGTCATGGTGCTAATCCTCTGGTGCAGAAATGGGAAGCGTAGCTACTTGACAATTAACTAGCAGTCAAGTAGCAACACTAAATCACTCTGTTACTTAAAGGAGGTTTGGACATATATGATGGAATCTAGCTAATAAGTTGCACACATGGTGAAGCAACCATTGCATCAGAGCGCAGGTGGATATTGCTTGGCTTGTTGGCGCACCTTTCTCCTGTACTCATTCGGGTCCTGCAAAGTCACGGCCATGTTGCTTAAGATAGAAATTCAATACAAAACCAATCAAATCAAAGCTGATGATTGAGATATAGAGATCAAAAACCTGGACAAAAAGCTGGTAGCCATCAGTCTGCGCAGGATCAGCAGGATTTGGTTGATCAAGCAAATCCTGAATGCCAACTAAAATTTGCTTCACAGTAATGGCTGGTCTCCAGCCCTAGAAAAAATAGTTTTAGAAACTGGGCGTCTCGCAATATGTGACATATTAAAGAGTGAGCCCACTACTTACATAGTCCTCATTGAGGATAGATAAGCACACAGTTCCAGATGGGTAGACATTAGGATGGAAGAAACCTGGGGGGAACTTGCACTTTGGAGGTTTGCTTGGGTAGTCCTCGCTAAAATGAAGCGTGAGGGGGAAGAAGCCACCCTCCCAATCTGTCTACGCATATGAAGGACATGAACACTCAGATGAGATCGTTGAGTAAACCACATGCAATGCTGACTTTTATGAACATGCATTTCCTGACCACCTAGAAGCTAGAAACAGCGCTTTCTTTCTTTCTTAGAGGGAAAAATGATGCAAGGAGCTCAACAATGATACATATCAATCTCAAGATAAATCAATCAACACCAAATGCAACTTAAAAAGGTTAAAATAGAAATCATGACTCAGGTCCTCTCGTAAAGAATAAAAAATGCCAATTGATCTGCACAATACAAGAGCTATCACATCAAAACATCTCCCACTTTTTAGGTGCTTTCATATTTTCCAATCTCTTATACAATACTTCTATCGAACCAGAACAAGAAAATACTTCTTTCAAACCCAAAGATGTCCTACAGAATTTATTTATTTGGGCAGCAACAAAAACAATGGTTTGCAAAATCTCAAACTAAGGCACCGATTTACTAATAGCACGTTGACTTAAACTTCTTTATAATTCATGTGTTCCCACTTATGCAATTATTAATCCTATATTTTCCATAATCTCAACTACTCTTTTGCTAATCGAGCTTAATTAAGTAAACAATAAAATAAATCATATCAGTTGATGAAAATCAGAAATAAAACCGTGTAAATCTATAATAATAATTAGAAAGCCAGAGAAAGAGATAGAGAAAATTACAAACCCCGGGTTTGCCAGGTATGATGCACTTCCACACCATCAAATCAAGAGAACCATCTTGTGCATTATCAGGCTTAGCCACAAAACCCTAAACCGAAAATTCACAAAAATAAGACTCAATTGAAGACAAGATAGATAGATAGATAGATGTTGAGGGGAAAAAATAGAAGAAAAGAGAACATACGTGGGGATGATTCTTACGCCATGACTTTCTCTCTTCAGCAAGACGCCCACGAGCTATGCCTCCTGACATGATCTCTCTCTCTCTCAATCTCCCTGCAGGGACTATTTTGGTTGCTGGATGACCTGGAATGTTTTTTACGCTACTTGGAAAGACTTGGTCTTTAAATGACAGCCTTCATTCATAGTTTTCAAAGAAATGAAAGGGAATTTCCCGTTGGTTGACTTTTGATAATGGTTATTAATTCCGACAGCCCACCCGGGGTAAGTCACCGGATCAAAATTTGTTTCGAGCTGAGTTTCATTCATCACGTAGTTTGAAAAACAACATAATTATACTTGATTTGGAGTTCGTTTGGTACGTGATAATAGTGTTCTTTAAAATTGAAAATACTAAAAAATAATAATTTAAAGTAATTTTTTTAAAAAAAAGAAAACATTTTTAAAACTCTAAAACAAACCAACTGTTGATTCACCAGATGATTTGACTGAGTTTTATTTAAAATAATATGATTTTAATTCTTTTTTTAAATATCTCCGTAACATTATCATTTGACCTGGAAAAAAAAAATTAGAGTTGGGTCACACCGGCAGTAGCTGATAACTAGTACTAAATAGTAGTGGGCCTCAATAAATACATCGGATCCAAATGAAGCCCGTATACCTCTCAAATTTAACGTGTAACTGGGCCTAACTATTACAAATTTTCGAAAAGCCGACAATCTGTGCTGATGATCCATGCCTGGGGATTTTGGGCTTCAGTTCAGACCCAAATATGTCCCTCTCTTTGAATAAAGTTATTCAAACTATTTTTCCATTGAAGAAAAGAAAACTATATATTAACCGGAATATAATGTTGGTAGTCAATCACAATTCTAAAATCAGTTGAAAAGAGAAACCCACCAAACCTTAATCACTGTGCCAACCCTACGAGATTGGATGAATTAATAAACTATAAATTAAGGAAACAACTTGACATTAAAATTTGTTAAACATAGACTAGTGATTGCCCTTGAAAACCCAGTTAAGAAAGAAAAAAAAGGACCGTGGTCCTCTACCCATTTGTTTTTTTGTAGCTGGGATTGTGTTTCGTTCTAATTACAAATTTAATTATATTTAGCTAATAAAACAACAGTATAGTTTTGTATGAACCGTACTAAAATTGTGTTTTCAAATACTATAATTTATAGTTTTTTTAATCCGTAAGTGAAACACGCGTTTATTAGGAAGCTTTCCAAGCTGTGGGGCATTAACATTACAGCCATGAGCACATACAGATTTGACTGGTGTCTGGAAATTGAGCAATGACCCATGCGCATGATGAACAATAGCAATCTTGCACATGTTGTGTCTCTCTACAATTCTAAGCTTTTAAACGTTGGAGCCCATGGATAAAGACGATCAAGATAGCTTTATGGGCATCTAGCAGTCTTTACCAAGACAATACATGATGGAAGACAAAACTGAAAGAAGCACACAACACTTGCAGATTTGACAATTGGATTGCATAATCCTTTTAGAGCTCACAGGAAGAGGGCCACGGTGATGATTGTAACATTGGAATCTAAATCTATTCTATGCATGAAACCTTACATGGAATATTTAATGAGTGCTTGAAAAGAAGGAGTGCACTGATTAACAGAACTGCGTGATTGGATAGTAAGATGGTCCAAATTAGACTTAATAATGGGGTTAATAATTCTAGTTAATAAAGGAGAGTTGTCACCGAGTCTGACAGAATGAGAGGGGGCAGAAAGATGGCGGAGCTTGGATAAAAAGAAAGAATTAGGAATAAATGCTGTGATGTAAAGGAACTGCAACCATGTGATGCAAAAGCTCACATGCTGCTGTGGAGGGAAAGGGCGGGGGGGTGAAGAGGATGGAGGTGTGGGAATAAAGAAATCACAGCCTGGCCTGTGCACAAGGAGCTTTTCCTCTGTGAGATTCAAGAGGAAAGCAGCTGCTGCAAAATGCGTTACAACGCGACCCTAATCCATCCAATCATGCGCCTTTCCCCGTGGTCCAGTGACAATCATGCGTTGGGTTAACACAGTTTGCTGGGTTTCTAACCGTGTTTTTTTACTTGAAATATAGTTTTCACCGCGCAGATAAACCTTGAATACATGTTGATGGACACAAGGAAAGAAGGGAATCTGCGTTATCGAAGCATATTGGCTTCCATGATATACCATGTTAAGAAATTGTCGAAATCTACAGGTATAGGAGGGAGGGACCTCGCCGTAATTTAATTTATCAGGACATTCTTCTACTTATATGATGCCATGTGTAGGAAAGGAAAAAAACAAGGGTAAGATTTTTGTCCTTGGCTATACATGTGAAACGGGCTTCCATTTCCTCCCTCCAAGTTGGAGAACAAAGAACTGGTGCGTGTGTATAATTTAATGTGATGATTGAAGATTTCCTTTGCGATAAAATTGTTGGACTGAATAATTTGCAAGACCGTACCTCGCATCAGATCGGACGCCGGCCTCGGTACTCTCTCGACACGGGCCATGCACCGCAGTCCTTGTTATTGTACTCGGGACTTGGCCTGGTTGTGGTTGGATTTTATGTTAAGTTAAATTTGAAGTTAATCTGGTTAACTTTTTTTTACCCGGTAAATCAATCATTGACACGTTTGACTTGTTTTGATGTTTTGAAAAAAATAAAAATCTTTCCTGGACTAACATTGTTTCAGCTTCTTCTTTTTTTGAAAAAAAACCATCAAGATAACGTTGTATTTATTGATCCACTCACTCAATCCATGACTCAACCCATTATTCAGGTCAAGTTTTATATCAAAAAGGAAACTTAGTAAATCAAGCATAGCAAAACCCCAAAACAAATGATGCATAAAACAACAAAACGAGGAGCCAGTTCCATAGACATTGTAGTCAAAAAGTAAATTATTCATTGCAATAGGACATTAAAGTGATTAACTTTAGGGTTCAAACTCTTTTCAGGTCGGTAAGATTGGTTCAATTGTGGGAGATTAAAAGTAACTAAGTATTTCTAAACATAAACTAAATTGCCACGACAAACTTAATCCAATCAAGTGGGTCCTTCTACAATGTAGTTGTTGCTTGGTCTGCATCTGAGCCAACGGTCAGATAGGGAAAATCCAGTGAATGGAGGAGAGTTAGGTTAGGAAAAGGAAACTTAGGGTTCGGATCTTTGCATCAGCCTTTTTCCCTCTCAATTTCACCCTGTTTCTTCCTTGTTAGTAAAGGAATAAAGCAGCCAAGACAAGTGCACGAAGAAATTGATGTCTACGCACCAGTTTGCTTAACTTGCAGTCTACCCACACATGGATAGAAATGCATCAAAGCACAAAAAATGGTCTCATTTAATTGTTTTAACTTGCCTTTTAGATGAAAAATACATGTCTAGATTTTGATGTTTCGGGATTTTTTCTAGAATCGGTATGTTAGTTTTTGCTAGTTATTGCCAAGAGAGAGGAAAATAAAAATGTGAAATGATGCTTCCGCCGTGACCCACTTGAAAAGGTGAGGCACGCTCCATGATATGTGGTAAGAAGAGCCTTTCAATCTCCTATATATGCATTATTTTATGAATGTATGGATCTCGAGTAGAGATCACCATGATTAAAATTGGTATGCTCCAGTGATTTAGATCTTGAACCCCAGATGGGATGCTCTAGCTAGGGTTTTTTTTTTTAATAAAAAATAATATGATAGTGTGGTAATGGTTACTTTTTAAATAACTTTTCATGTCAAAATATATGTCAATGATGTTTTTTTATTTTTTTAAAAAAAATTATTTTTGCCATCAGCACATCAAAACGATTCAAAACATACAAACTATATTAAATTTTAGCAAAAAAAAAATTAATTTTTTTTAAAACGCGGTTTCAACAACGTTCCCAAACGATGTCAAAGTCCAGAGATGAAAATTAATGCTCATTGGACCCATTATACGTGGGAGAAATTTTATGATACAAAAATTGTTGTTTTTGCCCTTCAAAAATATTTTTGAAAAAAATTAAGTTATTTTTATTTTTATCTTTATTTCAAATTAATTTTTTTTATGTTTTCAAATTATTTTGATGTGTTATGTTAAAAATAATTTTTTTAAAAATATATTATTTTAATTTATTTTCATGATAAATATTTTAAAAAACAACTTCAATCACTAACTTCAAGAAAATCAAAACATAGAAAAATATATATATATATATATATATATATATATATATATATATATAAAGAGAGAAAGACACGAAGACGGGAGAGAAACATTGCAAAGAATTAAAAGAGTAAATTTTTAATAAAAAAATTCTTAGCACTTTGACGAGACTTATATATAAAAAATAGGTTTTTAATAAAAGAGATAATTATTATCACTTTTTGATGAAATCATGTGTAATTTTCCCTATTCGTTCATGCTCGTCTCTCATCTATACGGTAAATATCTATTAGTTATAGCTTAAACTTCGTTAAATTTCTTGATAGATGGCCACTTAATGCAGAGATCCTCCTTGTAAACGATGGAAAGTTTTAATTTACATCCCTTAGAATTTCTTTTTTTCAATGGTTGAATTATAGGGTATTTGGATTTGTATTTTATTTTTATATTTTGTTAAATATATCATGTCCTCTATGTGTTTTTACAGCTAAGCTAAAATGCATAAAGAATTCCTAAACTATCAATCATTTTGATTCACATCCCTTACAGGTAAATTAAAATTAGAAACAATTCAAGAAATCTTTTATAAAAACACATGATCTTCATGTTACATATGATAAAACGAGTGTAAATTCAAACACCATGCATATAGTTCAATTATTGAAAAGAGTTAGGAATCAAAATGTTGCATGGTATAGAAGGTCTTTGTACGTACATACTAGTCACTATAGATAAATGAAAAATGCATAGTCGTCCTCGTCTCCAAGCTTCAACGCCATTGATTGAGCTTGTTCATCTAATTTGAATCTTTATTTTTTCCTGCTACCTTTTAACAATTCAACCACCGAACAACCACAATTTCTTGCTCGGCCAGTAACTTGTATCATCATATAATAAGAGTTAGCTGGGCTGCTCAATTAAAACCCGTCCCAGAAATGGACTGCACTGGCCACACGATTGGCTGGTCAACTATTCCCTGCACAATTCTGCAGAGAGAACACCTTAATTGCAGAGGTTGATGTCAGAACCTGCAAATAAAGACATCCGAAATTAAAGTGAAATGGATGGTTGAAAACATTACTACTGGCCTTATTTCTCACCGATATTGAGGGATACATTAACTTTCCAACCAAAGCTTTTAAACTCCCCTTAACCTATGACCCCATTCAAGACTTAAGTCACGAGTTAATGCGTATTTGATATTATATATACATGTTTTTTTTAAAATATTTTTTATTTAAAAATATATTAAAATAATTATTTTATATTTATTTTATTTTTGACATGAATATATAAAGTTATCAAAAAATAATACTAAAAAAACATTAACATACTTTTAAAACAGGCTTAAAAGCAGATATTATTGCACCCGAAACACTCATTTAAACAAGTTAACCCGAGTCAATTTAAAATAATATTATTTTAAAATTGTTTTTAAAGCTAAAATAACATTGTTTTGAGTTTTTAAAATCAAATCGAGTTGAGATCGGGTCGGTTTTAAACAACTCCTTAGTTTAGGGCCGGCTTAGGTTATATACCAGATCTGAACGAGTCCAACTTGCGAATAAATAAACTCAACACACTGTCTTGATTCCTGGATTGATCGATATTTAAAAGAAGAAAAGAGTAAATAATCAATGATGAAAGAGGCTTTTGAGGCCAGCGAACTGGAATGGAGGTGACTGGAAGACAATGTTTTATGTTGTTGTTGTTGGGGGCGTTGAGTTGATTTAACATGAGAAAGCTGAGGTGGTCTGGCATGTTAGAGAGTGCCCACACAGGAAGGAAGGATCATCCTCTAAAGTTGAGAAACTCCAAAGATGAATTAATTAACAGCCACAAAATCTGTAAGAACAAGGGACCAGAATCCAGTTTCTGACCAGAGAGGGAAAGAAGTAGGCTCCACCTAGGATTATATAGAAAAACTAAAACTAGAAAGGCCATGTGAGGTTTGGGAGACCACCAGCTGGTTGTGTCTGATATGTGGGTCCCCCTTTCCTGTCCTCTCCCTTTTACTACCGCCACTAGTTCCTTTCATGCTTGTGACCCGACCCACGAAACGGAACATACAAATGTCCAATCCGGTTCATTCATGGATGACAAGTGTCTTTGGTGGTATTGTGATTTTTTTTGTCTGTTGTGGTTTAAAAAATTAGATTTTAAAAAATTATAAATTATAATTTTTTTTTTATAGCAGAGGTTTTAGGAAATAACTTTTAGTGTGATACTTATTAATTATCTAAACATTTTCAAAAATAAAATCAGGAAAAAAATATAGTTTTAGCCACACTTCACATTACCAAATGAATTCTAAATTAACTTGAATCAATTATTTTATTAAAATATCAGTTGTATTTAAATTAAATTTAATAGATCAATTAAATTATTAAACATCCAATAAGATTCTTTGATTTATCAAGTTAATACATGAGACTATATAATAAAAAAATTCAACTCCAATCAAGCTCTGGATTTCACATTTTTCATATAGGGTTTAAATATTCATAAATCATTAAACTAACTTGATTAAATTACTCTTATTAAAATAATAATATTTTTTAACAAGACATTCTTCCACTCAAGTTTTGATTATGTATGATCATATTAGTTGAATTATTGAAAATCTAATAAAATCAATCGGTTTAACTATATCAACTCAATAAAAATCCCAATCAAACCAGGTTTTGAGTCCTGAACTCTCCGTACTAGATTAATAACTATCTTTTCTTCTTTATATCCACCACTCCCACCATTATAAATAACAAATCTCAATCATGGCTATAAAGTAAGTTTATTTATTACTTAGCTGGCTAATTACAGCAATCAAGATAAACCCATTAATAAAAATAAAAATAAAAATGAAGCCCCAAATGTTACCTCCACGGGTCCATATGCAAAGCACATCGCCCTCGTGTCGAGAACACCTCTCCACAATCGTATTATGATTCGACATCACGTGGGTAGTGTGCTGGGTTGGCCCTTTTCCTCTACCTTATCCCGGGGACAATCATGAATCATAAACATCATAATACGTGCTCTTAATGGCCTCTTATTAATGCAAATAAATTTTATTTTCAGGCTACCTTCAAGTATTTATGCTCTCATTTTGGATCCAAAATGAAGAACTTTTTTCTCTTTTTTGTAAATACATTGAAGCATGTTTTTCCAAGTGGACACATCGACAGTGTAGTTATAGCATTCGATTTAGAAATTGATTTAAAAAAAGGAAGTTGAATTTTTAGATTATCGGTTTAACTAAAAAGTTATTTGGGCAACCAGTATCAATTATTTTTAATAAATATAATATTTTTTATACAAGATATTAGCTTAAAGAGTTTTGATCAGATTAATCGAACTGAGCTGAATTATATTTGTTCAGGATAATATATTTCACTGTTCAATTAAAAAACCGACTCGGATTAGACTCTAAATACTGAATTTCCTGATGGGCTAGTTTATTTAATAACTATGAAAGAGAGTCCAAGAGGGGTAAAACGGTAATAACGGAATGAGAAACGGTGAGGGCAAGAACATGAAGAAGGAAGGTGAG
Source organism: Populus alba x Populus glandulosa (assembly GCA_033617975.1). Classification (NCBI taxonomy): domain Eukaryota; kingdom Viridiplantae; phylum Streptophyta; class Magnoliopsida; order Malpighiales; family Salicaceae; genus Populus; species Populus alba x Populus glandulosa. The sequence goes on along the minus strand of CM066156.1, from coordinate 1,310,809 downwards.
AAAGGGAGAGCCGTTGGGTTTTAGAGGGCAAAAAAGGAAAGAGTGTTATGAAAGACTTACCACCGCAACCGTCAGGGCTGGTGTGGGATGTGTATGTAGTGAAGGCAAAGGAAAATGATAGTGGTTGTTGTCTTTGCAGTTACCTCTTCCACTTGTACTAGCTACCACTCCTTCTAATATGCCACCCTTTTGCCGCTATTTCCCCAACTACCCCTTCTCTCTCTCCCTCTCTCTAACCAAACTAAACTATCTACGCTGAAACACAGTACTCTCCACCAGCTTCTGTTCTTTACTGTTGTTGTTGTTGTTGTATCACTTTCTTGTCATCAAATTCTCCAATTTCTCAGACAATGAGAACTGTTTTTCTTTGATCTTTTCACACACATAATAACCTTTGTAAAAAAAAAAAGAACCCCTCTAGCTAAAAACTAAAATCTGCGACTCCCTTTTCTTCTTGTTTGTTTCTAACTTCTTGATGGAAGCTCCTCCTTCGCCTAGTCCTGCCTCTCCTGCTACAAACGGAGGAGAGGATTGCTGTGTCAAAGTTGCTGTTCATATAAGACCACTCATCGCCGATGAGCGAGCTCAAGGTTGTAAAGATTGTGTCACTGTCGTGTCTGGAAAGCCTCAGGTACGTACAATTTTACCACCCCACAATGTGTATGAGAGTGAGTGATTGAGTAGAAAGTGAAAAAAGAAGAGCCAATTAAGGTTGGTTGGTTTGGCGACTCTAATGGGGTGCCTTTTTCTTTCTTCTTTCTATTCTTTTTGTGGGAATTTTAGAGTTTCGAGATCTGGGTCTTAGTGGATGTTTGTTGGTAATGGAAGAAGATTATTCCTATGCTTTACTTCAATTTTTCTAATATTGGAAATCTGGAAGTCTTGCATGTTTGACTTGGAATAGTGTGCTGCTGTTACCTATCACAATCTGAGTTTGGATCAGAAGTAAGTCATTGCCTGACATTTTCATGACTGGGAAATCAAATCTTGCTCAATTGACAAAAAAATTTATGATTATATCTTAATTTTTTGGTACAAAATGTACTGTTAACATTCCCAATTATAGAATTGTTTAATCCCAGTTTTGTGTTTTCCTTTTTGGGAAATTCTTGTAAAAATCTGGATTTTTTATAGATTTATTTTCTTTTAGAATTGGATTTTACTTGTACAAAATCAGGTTGACTAAAAGGGCTGAGATTTATGAGATTGAGTTTATTGTGAAAGACAGTAACTTTCTATGGAATTTTCATGTAAAATCAGATTGACTAAAACAGGCTGAAAGCTGTGAGGTTGAGTTTGTGGTGAAAGACAGGAACTACCAAGGAGTTGTATACAATATCAGATTGACTACACTGACTGAAAGTTGTGAGATTAAGTCTATTGTGAAAGATAGTAACTGCTAAGGGATTAATTTTTAGCTTATTGCAGAATCGGTCTCCTTTTCCTTTTCTTTTTATATAAAGGTGATGGCAGTAATAAGGTGGCCTTCCTGCTTCATTAGTTCAATCTTTCTTATTCTGGTTGATAATTTCTCAATCTGCAGAAGGTGTGCTCGGCTTTCTTTTTTCAATCAACTTCTAGTATCATGTAATTCTAATGCAAGACCTGGCCATAGTTTCTCTATCATTAGGTTAAAGATTTTTACCAGTCCTGAAATCCAGTTTTTTATTTGATTTCCAAACTGAAAACAGAAAAAGAACTTTGTACAGTTAGTGTTATATCTGTCATGAAGACTTGTCTCGAACTCATATTCAAAGTTGAGCTTTCTATTGGCCATTCAAGTTGACATGTTCAAAACTTTCAATGATGAGAAAATATAATGTCATCAGAATTGCGTTCATTTTTGTGTTGGTTATCATCTGGTATTTAATGGATAATATAGGTGCTTTTTTCCCTTTATTCGTTTTCTCCACGTGATGTTGTAGATGCATTTGCGTGATATAATTCTCAAACCTTTTTAGTTTCTTTAACCTCTGCTTTCTAGACACCTCAAAAGACTGGATATCTTGGGTAGCTGATTGTGAGTATGTTGCAGGTACAAATAGGCACACATTCATTTACCTTTGATCATGTCTATGGGAGTAGTGGCACTCCTTCATCTGCTATGTTTGAAGATTGTATTGCCCCATTAGTTGATGGTTTATTTCAAGGATATAATGCAACTGTTCTTGCTTATGGTCAGGTAAACCTTTATTTTCCATGGAAAATCTGCTCAAGGATATTATGTAGTTTTCTTTCCTCATATTTACTTTTCAATCTGTTGCAGACGGGATCTGGGAAGACATATACAATGGGAACTGGCTTCAAAGATGGTTTCACGATGGGAGTTATTCCTCAAGTCATGAATGTTCTATTCAGAAAGATTGAAACTTTAAAGCATCAAACCGAATTCCAACTACACGTTTCTTTCATTGAGGTTTGTTGAAGCATTTCTTCTCTCCTTCCACTCTAAGGGGTCATCATGAATTATGCTTTTTGTTACACCCTCTATCTCTCTCTCTGTCCATCTTTGACCTATGACATAGCTCTCGAAATATCATGTTCAATGCGAACATCAATTGCACTTGTAGAAAGATAGGAAAACTCGTCTTTTATAACAAACATCTGTTGCGGTGTCCACATCATCTAATAAATTGCTTTTGCAGTTTATGTTGATAGAATGTCCATTAGAAAACTGCCCGTATAAATTCATAGATAGCTGGTCTAGTTCTAAAATATTATGTTGAATGATTAGTCTGCTCCCTCATCTGCTAGTAATTTGATTGAAGATAATGTTAAGGCCATATCTTTTGTGTCAAAATCCAATAACTTTTGACTGGAAGTGCTGTGTGAGTTACATGTATACTCCTTCAGTAGTTTGGAGAGTAACTCTAGTTTCTAGTATATGTATTTTTCTCAACAAATGTTGGGAACTTGTGGCGAGTATCTAACAGAGAGATTTTGGTGTGAAAGATTCTGAAAGAAGAAGTAAGAGATTTGCTGGATCCTACGACTTTGAACAAATCAGATACTGCAAATGGGCACACGGGTAAAGTAAATCTCCCAGGGAAACCACCAATACAAATTCGTGAGACTTCAAATGGTGTCATAACACTAGCAGGATCGACAGAAGTTAGTGTTTGTACATTTAAAGAAATGGCTGCTTGCCTAGAACAAGGATCATTGTGCAGGGCAACAGGGAGCACAAATATGAACAATCAATCAAGGTAGATTACTGATCTTTCTATCAGTATCTGCAGGTATTCGTTTCCCTACATCAAAGTACCGTTACGTGCTCATGGCTTTGCTAACTACAACTTATGGAAAAGACTTGTGATAATGATCTGTTGAGATCGATATGCATACTATAGAGTTCAGTATTGTTGTTGAATATCATATGCATGAGCTTATAAACTTTTCAATTTGTAATTCTGTTTTATCAAACTTGTTTGAAGACTTTCCAAGTTAATCCTTACCTTTGAAGCTGAAGTAAACACCAGTAACTTAGTGACAAATGATTTTTTTATTTTTTTATCTAGTCGTTCACATGCCATCTTCACCATCACCTTAGAGCAGATGCGTAAGCTCAATCCAGTTTTCCCTGGCGATAGCAATCCAAACGACAGTATGAATGAAGAGTATCTGTGTGCAAAGTTGCATTTAGTAGATCTTGCTGGATCTGAGAGAGCCAAGAGGACTGGTTCTGATGGCATGCGTTTTAAGGAAGGTTGGTGAAATTTCTTATTGCTTAATTCATGAGAATTTTGTTGTAAGGTGTTTAAACAGCTTTATCTTTTATACAGGAGTTCACATCAATAAGGGCCTTCTTGCACTTGGAAACGTTATCAGTGCACTTGGTGATGAGAAAAAGCGAAAAGAAGGTGTTCATGTTCCATATCGAGACAGTAAATTGACTCGGCTTCTGCAGGTACAAGACACTCGAGAGTGAACAATGCGAGCTTTTAACAGGGATTTTTTTGTGAAAATTAATCAAGCCAATTTTTTCATATGATTAATTTCCTGCCAGCCACCAAATGAGTAACATATAGCATTTGAATGGCTACTTTGAATAATAAATAATTACTTAGTTGAGAAGGACATGCAAAATATGCACTTGAATATGTAAAATGTTGGACTCTATTGAGTTTATTTTCCGTCCCAGACACAATACATAACTGTTTTCCTATAAGTTAGTCAATTTGAAATTGGCCGGACAGATTGATTGGTACTGATTATAAGCTCTTAAGAAGTTATAATGTATGAGATGGTTAAGGATGACCTTGGATGAATTTTTTCCTTCTACTCTTTTCATTTTATTCCGATGCTTCCTACATTTATGTTGCTAAGAGTTGTATATTTTGACAGGATTCGCTTGGTGGTAACAGCAGAACTGTTATGATAGGTACCCATCCAAAGCCTAATTCCTCTGTTCTATTTTCCTTCAAAGCTTTGTAATTCGTCTTCCCTTGGGATTTTTTAATGTTTCTCTAACATGTAAATGGTTGCCTTATATAGCTTGCATTAGTCCAGCTGATATCAATGCTGAGGAAACCCTCAACACCCTAAAGTATGCAAATCGTGCCCGCAATATCCAAAATAAGCCTGTTGTAAGCTTTTCAGAATAACTGTCTTCTTTTCTATTTCTTTTCCACACGCAACTAAAGATTCAGTGCTCTTATGAAGCATCGTGAATGAAACTTTTTTGTCTTTGTTTGCTTAATAGGTTAATAGAGATCCGATGTCCAGTGAGATGCTAAAGATGCGCCAACAGCTTGAGTATTTGCAAGCAGAACTTTTTGCCCGTGGAGGAGGATGTTCATCAGATGAAATTCAGGTATTATATTATGTAAACTTATATCTGACATGTTATGTCAATCACGATAATAAACTTCTGAATCATGTATGTGCTTAAAGAAAGGATCGGTTGGCCCTTTCTTTGGATACAATCTATTCTGGAACAGTTTTGTGTGAGTTTCCTAATAACCGTTCATGTAGGTTCTCAAGGAAAGGATTGCTTGGCTTGAAGCTGCCAATGAGGACCTTTGTCGTGAACTTCATGAATACCGCAGCAGATGCACCACTGTAGAGCAACGTGAAACAGATGCTCAAGTTTGTGATGGATACTCTATTTTGGAATTGAATGATTTTTCTCACCTTTCTATATATACGGAGCATGAATATCGAACTTCACCTTTCAGGATGGCAGTATCTGTTCTGTGAAAACTGATGGGCTTAAAAGGAGCTTGCATAGTATAGAGTCACCAGATTATCAAATGGGTGAAACTATTCCTGGTAAGCTCTTCTAGATCATCAGTTACTCACTTGGATTTCCTTTATTTTTTCCAGTTGTTGCAATTATTTCACTACCTCTTTAACTTTCTTTTTTTCCACTTTCCTTTCTTCTCTTATTTTACCAGAAACAAAAGGTTTTGTATCAGTTGTAGCAGTGTTAATACATTAATATTTCCATCTTTTAGCAGGAGACTCCAGGGAAATTGATGAAGAAGTAGCGAAAGAGTGGGAGCACACGCTTTTGCAGAATACCATGGACAAAGAATTGCATGAATTGAACAGACGTTTGGAGGAGAAAGAGGTATATCTTTTAAATGTATAAAAGTGGTAATGCGTATAATTTCCAGACCTTGCATTTTTTACCCAAAATTCTATAATCATACTGCTGAATGAGTTTTTCTGCTTATTTTCATCAGACATGGCTGAAATTCTACAAAAAAATTTAAAGTACTTGTTACTTAAATTTCCTGGAACTTGTAAAACTAGGGGAAATCATGTAAGGTGATTTTGACTGGATCAAGTAGAGGCAGAAGTCTCCGAAGCTGGAGAAATTTACTTGTACATTTCAAATTTATAAAGCGTGGTTCCTCCTAGACATACTCAAATTGGCTGTTGTTTCTATTAAAGTACTCCATTTAACAATATAGTCATCGTTATTCATAGATGTATTGGTTTGGTAATCCATTTTTCATTTTGCACGTTTCTTTCTATTAAAGCACTTCATTTGGAGATAGAATCATCATTGTTCATAAGTGTCTTTTAAGTGGTCTGCTTCATATTTTGCATGTAATTCATCCGCTAACGGGCATTCTTGAATAATACAAGTAACCTGATCTTGTATCTGATTTTTTTCTTTACTCTGAGCAGTCAGAGATGAAACTTTTTGGAGGGGCTGACACTGCAGCTCTCAAGCAACACTTTGGCAAGAAAATCATGGAATTGGAGGATGAAAAAAGAGCCGTGCAGGTGGGAAATAACTCAACAAATTTCCATAGCTTATTCTTTAAGAGTAAGAGAGGGATTTTTCCATTTATTTACCATTTCTTATTTACTTCAGCGAGAGAGGGATCGCCTGCTGGCTGAAATTGAAAATCTTTCTGCTAGCTCTGACGGGCAAAAATTGCAAGATATCCATGCCCAGAAATTAAAAACTCTTGAGGCACAGGTGATAAATTTATATACAAATTCGTTTAATTTTCTTTCTGAGGAAGATTCTCCTAACAACATCAGAAGTTTAAACAATCTTCACAATCCATGCTGCCAGATTATGGATCTTAAGAAGAAACAAGAGAACCAAGTTCAGCTTTTAAAGCAAAAACAAAAAAGTGATGAAGCAGCAAAGCGATTACAAGATGAAATTCAATATATAAAGGCACAAAAGGTAAATTATCTTGCAACATCATGCATATTTTAGCTGTTTATTGCGTATTTCTACTGTACAGGTTACTAACATCTCTTTTATTTCCTACGTGTTTGAGAGTACAGGTCCAGTTGCAACACAGGATCAAACAAGAGGCAGAACAATTCCGACAGTGGAAGGCCTCTCGGGAAAAGGAACTGCTGCAGGTACTTTTCTTTTTTGTTCGCTCGATTATCTGAAAAGCTCTATTCCACCCATTCTTCTGGTCGTTCTATTTGAGTTATGCCTACTTCTGGGATGTGATGCAAAAAGAAAATATAATTGAAACTTCATAAAAATTTCTCATTTGTTTATGAGATTGCATCATCTTATGAAACTATGATGCCAAGATAACCTGCATGTTCATCTGAATTCCCCCTCTGTTGATAATGCATTTGCTTGTGCAGTTACGGAAAGAAGGGAGAAGAAATGAATATGAAAGGCATAAGCTACAAGCTATAAACCAGCGCCAAAAAATGGTGAGTTCAAGCAACATTATCAATTAATACACACTGTGCCTTTCAAAGAACTTTATTCATTATGTGGAGGAAAAACTTTAATTCTATAAAGCTCCAATTTCCCATCCCCATATGGTTTGTTATGCTTTTTTTCTAATGGATCATATTGTTCTATGAGATAAATTCTTGATTCTGGATTATTTCACTAGTATTTGGTATATTTTCTGCCTTATAAAATATTATCTAGTTCTTTTAGCTGTCACCAGCACCGTTTGTTGTTGCTGTCAGTATGAGTGAAAGTAACTGCATACACTGTCATTGGTTTCTTGTTTCTGTCGGTGCAACATAAATTATTTGTATCATAATGAGTTTCTTTACTTCAGGTTCTTCAAAGAAAGACAGAAGAGGCTGCAATGGCTACCAAGAGGTTAAAAGAGCTGCTTGAAGCTCGAAAATCTTCTGCACGAGACAACTCAGGTATGCTTGTTACTTTTAGCATTGTGTCCTAAATCAAGGCTTGTGATCTTGAACCCAATATTATTTGGTAAACAATAACTTCTCCAATATAAAGCATAAAAAATGAATATTTCCTTTTTATGACCATGGCTTATGCAGCCAATGGTAGATTCTTCAGCTGGTAGCTCTATTTTCATTATTGAAAACATGGGGTGTTTACACAGTGTTTCCTTTTGTAAATCCCATTACTAATGGTGTTACCATCATGCAGCTATCTCCAATGGAAATGGAGCAAATGGTCAGGTAATTGTCTTGACTTCCTCTTCACAAGTTATGTTTGTCCAGTTATTCTTAATGCATTTACATTGAATTTAAGTTTGCATCTGCAGAGCAATGAGAAATCCTTGCAACGTTGGCTTGATCATGAGCTGGAGGTCATGGTAAATGTGCATGAAGTCCGCTTTGAATATGAGAAGCAAAGCCAAGTGTAAGCACTTAATTCAATATTTGGTAATTCCCATCTGTTGTACAACCTACTGTCGTAATTTTGTATTGATTATGCTGCAATCTACAGGCGAGCTGCGCTGGCAGATGAGTTGGCTGTGTTGAAGCAAGTAGATGAGTTTGCTTCAAAAGGATTGAGTCCTCCGCGAGGAAAGAACGGATTTGCAAGGTATAAGCTATGTAAAAATAGTTTATTTAATTTTTCCAACTTTTCCATTGCCAGTGATTGATAAAAAAGGCAGCATCAAGCTGGTAGAATAGCAGTACTTCAAATCAACATGATATATCTTAATGTGTCTTTCCTTCTTGTCAGGGCTTCTTCTATGTCACCAAATGCGAGAATGGCCAGAAAATCATCACTTGAAAACATGTTGAGCATATCGTCTAATTCTCTTGTTGCAATGGCTTCACAACTTTCAGAAGCAGAGGAGCGAGAGCGTGCATTTACAAACCGTGGACGTTGGAATCAGCTTCGTTCCATGGGAGATGCGAAGAATTTGCTTCAGTATATGTTTAATTCTCTGGGAGATGCCAGGTGCTCTCTTTGAACTATGGATATTTAAATAATATTGAAACTAGCAAATTTCTCCCTGTGGTTATTTTATTGCCAAACATATAGGAAGCACAAATATATGGACAGTATGCATAAATTGTCTTCCATCAACACAAAACATGCTTCGTGCAAATTCACACAAGTTGGAGGCAGTTTAAATGTTTTTTAATTATGATGATTGGTAAAAGTTATGCTGACCTAGTTGCGTGTTCTTGACAGGTGTCAACTATGGGAGAAGGAAATGGAAATAAAAGAAATGAAGGAGCAATTCAAAGAACTTGTAGGTCTATTGCGACAAAGTGAATCACAAAGAAAAGAAGTTGAAAAGGAGCTAAAATTGAGAGAGCAAGCACTTGCCGTGGCTTTGGCTACAGCAGCCTCTGTAAGATTATGTCACTTGGTAAAATTATTATTCTTTCCATGCATCAAATAACAGCTTTTAGAAACCCTGAGAATACAACTGAACATATTAGACCATATTTTAAGGCAAGCACAGAACTAGAGTTAAATCAACATGCTCTAGCTTATATGTTTAACATACTATGATGGCCCAGTAATATTAGTGTTAATTTTATTGACTTCGTAGGAAAAATCTAGCTTTGAAATTACCCTTGTCTGGTAAAGGATTTGTAATGTAGGCATGGCATGGCATTCAATAGAGTATAGACTTCACATGAATGATGAAGATTGCAAGAACATGAATCTTCTAGGTGCTTCTTATAAGTCAACCCCCTGCATGCTTTGGCTCGAAATCTCATAGAACTAATCTCTTGTTTGGTTCTGAACAATAATTTGCACAGAATAGAAAATATGGAACCAGGGAAATGGAATTCCAATTCAAGAGTAGAAGTTTGAGCTCATATACTTGTGTATTCTTCTATAGAGCTATGAAGCTATAATGACTCATGAGCGTACCATGGTTTCCTTATCCTTGAACCAAAAAGAAGTGCATGTTAACTTCTTTTTTTTTTTATTATTATTATTATTATTATTAACTGTGACTGCTTTCAATTCTACAGGCTGACCAAGAACAGAGGAACTCCCACAATTCACTGAAACATTTCAATGATGACATGAGTGGTCCACTGTCTCCAGTGTCTGTGCCGGCACAGAAACAGCTAAAATATACGCCAGGAGTTGCTAATGGTTCAGTCAAAGAGTCAGCTGCATTCATAGATCAGACCAGAAAGGTTAGTTTGCTTCTTCTTCTTCCATTGTAAGAATGGATCTGCCTTGTTGCTTGGCTAAGAGAGTGGGTTTTATTGTTAGTGCAGATGGTGCCACTTGGGCAGTTGTCAATGAGAAAATTAGCAGCTGTAGGGCAAGGCGGGAAGTTATGGAGGTGGAAGAGAAGTCATCACCAGTGGCTTTTACAATTCAAATGGAAGTGGCAGAAACCATGGAGACTGTCAGAATTGATCAGGCACAGTGATGTAATGGTTATGAGGGCAAAGGCTCGTCCACAGGCTGCTCTGCCACGTAAAGTATGATGTCATGTCACCACCAGATTATTCTTGCCTGATACTCATCTTTGACCTATAAGTATGATCCTAACACAGCACAGAAAGCACCTATAGATGCGTGGAGGTAATTCTTTTGTGCAATGACGCTACTTGATTCTACTGTTGCGATTTTCTTTATAAAAGTAGATTTGTGAATACTTGAATCTACTTGTCTTCCATGTATTCTTGCTCAAAGCATCTTTTCACATATGGTAGCTACATTAATGGAAATTTCTTATTGGAAAACAACAGCTGATAGAAAAAGATATGCCTTGATGGTTAAATTAGTCCTGTGAAAATGACAGGATAGCTTTAGGGTACCAAGGCCAAGTTTTATGGATTGTGAATATTCCTTTTTACATCATGCAGTTAGCTGGGAGTGGCTGTTGAAGAGATCTGCTTATAGCTCGCGTGGATGAGCTGATTTTGAAAAGCAATAGGTTTTTAATCTTGGAAATTTCTTTTTTTGATGTGGTCACCACATTTGAAGCATCTTGTAAAGCAGTGTTGATGCGGCCGATTGTTGACCCCAAATATTTACTACAAGAAGTGCTGATACCTGTGATGGTGTGAGTTGCAAGATGACAGTAAAAGAACATCTTGCTCCAGGTGTCTCTAATGTTTTGGTATATATTCTGCAATAACAACTCTTTCAAGGGAAGAAATCCCTCTCCAGAAGTCACAGAAATGTATAACAAAGGTTTTTTTGTATTTTTTTAGTGTTTGTATGTAAGTTCTAGCTAAACATGTTCCAATGTTTATTGTGTATAAGCAATATTGATTCTGTTGAAAGGGATTGAAGGCTGTAGTGTTTTCTGTCACTTGACAGCAAAAATAAGTTGTTTTAGAGAATTTATTGTACTTACTTTTTGGCTGTGACTGTATCTAAGAATAAGAGTGGTTTTGTTGAAAGAGTAGGGATCATACTGCATACACGTACTGCTGTTGGGATCAATACAATACCTTAATCAATACTTCCTGCTATCCTTGACCATGGACGTCTTAAGAATCGCAGTAAATAAGTGATTGAAACTGCTGTAAAATTTCAACAAGTAACATTAACGAGGATCCAGTTCTTTCATACTAGGCATTTAGCTCTCAGGTAAAAGGTTGATACCCATGGCAATTGAACATGTACCCATTGTTACAAGACCCGGAAAAACTTGGTTTTTTTAATTTATCAAAATAACATCATTTCAGGAGTTTTTTAAAAAAAATCTAGGTTAACTCACTTCAGCCCAAGATCATGTCTTGTAACCATGCATGCCTTTGGTTGGTGTATTCCGCGGCTCCTAATTCAGTGCAATGCATGGTTTCTTGGTTTCTTTGGTTTGGTAACCTCTTATTTGGATCAGGGCTGAAAGGAGAAGCACTGGTAAAATGACCTCGTTTAGAGCTCTTATGTTCTGTGGGGGTTTCCACAACATAGCAATCCATCCTCTTCTTTCATAATCTAAGACTTATACTGCAAATTACGTTTACAAACCCAGTGGAACCAGCTTTTCATCGACTAATGACTGTAGAAATTTCTTCAAACTAACCTTGTTCTTCACATCTTCATGCTTGGCCTCTTTTCTTCAACTTCGCTCCAATATCAACTTAAATGATACATTAAAAACCTGGAGCTAACCCGTCACAATAGTCGTTAACCAACATGCTTGCTTACATGGAAAACTGTCTTTAGAACACTGTTTGAAACTAAAAACTATATCTGGAATAAGCACATTGTGAAAGATGGAGGAGGGACTAGAGTACTGCAGAGGGATTTTTATTTTTTTTCCCGCCAGGGGACTCCCTGGTGCAGGATCTTGAGTACATACTCCCAGAGACAGACAATAAGAACGATCACCTGAAATTAAGGCCTAGCTGCCTTCAAAAATACACATACAGGATACACTGTTGATACATGTCATCGTTGTCATTTATGTTGATGATTTAACCACTAGATAGTAAAAGCTTTCTATAAAAGTTTTACAAGGGTGCATTTCTTTCAATCCACTCCAATTTTAAACCAAAACTGGACCTCTATATCCCAAGTCAAGCATTTAAAGTTTTGGTTGGCAATGACCACATCTGGCGTATAAGAAGATGAAATGTTGAAGACTCAAAAGCAACGGTGCAGTTCAATGCAGCAGATATAGGAAAGTAGTATCCTAATCAAGCATGTTGAGAAGCACTTCATCACGGAGCAAAAACTCATTCCACGTTCATGTGCTTCAGGGTTTGCACCAGTATGCATAATGCTCGTCTTTGCGATGATTACTTACAAGGCCACCACATTGTAGGCAGATGAAACTGCTCCCATCCGAGAATGCATCCAACACAATTTGTGTCCTGCCAGTTTCGGCAAGTATTGAGTGTACATGAACATCGGATTCAGCTGAACATGATGAGGCACCTACATTAAGTGGAGTTTGTTCAGCTTGTAAAGGCTGGGCTTCAGCAATTGCACATTCAGCAAACAAAGATGCCAGTTGATCAACAGCAGTGTTCTCTTGCAGCCTGTTCAAATACAGCTCACGAGCACGGTGCAAGGATTGAAATACAGCTTGATCCCCACCTTTGGTTCTCATTGCCATTACCACCTGTGCCAAGCACTCGGTAAGCACAGGTTCTGGTAAATATTCAGAGCACCTCATTTAAACAGAAATGGGAAATAGTTTTAATACAAACTTTCCAACCCTTTTCCACTTCAATTTTTTACTTCCCATGTTTGAACTATGGTGTGAGCCCACTGTGTACATGCATAAGTGTCTATGCAGGTGCACGGGAACCTATATCAATGACTAATATATTGCTATAGATAATGATGAGCATTCCTTCTATAGAAAAACAATAAGCCTGACATGAATTTTGAGATACCTAAGGTTGGCAACCATACATGGTAGTCTTGAAATAACTAGATATGTCCTGGTATCCCTTAGCTACTCAATAGCCTCGTAGCTTGGAAGTTTTTGCTAAATTTAATTGATTAATTCATTTACAATTTATCCAAATGAAAAAAACAAAAATATGTTGCAGCTGCCAGCCAATTAAAATCCATAAAGGATTTAATGGCTTAACAACAAAATGATGATAAAACTTGTCAATATGATTGAGTTTGGGACATGAACAGAAACATAGTTAAGTAGTTTTCAAGGTATTATAAGTTCCTTATTGTGTCCCTCATACAAGTAAGCTGTTAAAATTATATGGATTCTGAAATTCAATTACCCGGGTTCAAAGAAATTGGCATGTTGAACACCCTTGAAAGGGAAACTATCAAAGCAGAAACCCTAATGACTTAAACTTCCTAACAATTGTGACTCAGCCTTGCCAGCAATTAGAAATAGACTTTTTTTTCTCCCCGTTTATTGAAATCTCACTAATGCCTGGATCAACTTTAATCACATTACAGAATAACACACACACCCCTCCAACTCCCTCAGCTGTATCGTTTAGAAGAAAGACACAATAGACATGCACTCTTGTGCAAAACCCTAACAAAACAAGTAATGACACAAAATAGAAGAGATACGAAATATAAAGTGGTTTGGCAAAACCTACTCCACAAATCTTCACTATCAAATATCAGGGTTTACAATCACAAATCAACCACACACATACACCTCACTACCCAAAACCTGAATTATGCCCAAAAATCACTCACAAGAAAAATACCTTGCTAATTCTTTTGACTAAAGGTTTTTGGCCACTGAACTAATTCTTTGATTGCCACCGCTAATATTAAAGGCGCACATAAACTAGCCATTACACATGCTATTGATACTAGCAACAAGATCCTTTTCTAGAAAAAATATTCCAAGTCCAACTCTAACAAGGAAAGTCTTTTCCTAAAGAGAATATATCAACGCCTACCATTCTTGTTTAGAACACCCTACCATGCAATTATCAATCTAATCTAAACCAGCTCACCAATATAAGCCACAACTCAACATGCGCTCCCAGTTTTGTTTTTTCAAGATGGCACGCTACAAGCAGAATTTTAATTCTCAATAATACTAGAAAAATCAGAATGCAGAGAAAGTGTGAGTGATAGCCAAATGAATGACCCTCTTGTAGACAAGAAAGAATAGCATACAAAGTGATTAATTAAATGTCTAAAACCAGTGATTGATCAATCTTGTAAACATCAGAATGAAAATACTTTTATCAGTAGAAAAACAACATCAAGATAAAAAAAGAAAGAAGAATATGAAAATTCCTTCACTAGAAAAAGAAGAAAAGCAAGGAAATTGGAGATCATTTTCTTCTTTTTTTATTGAACTAACAAAATTAAAAGAGAGATAATTGAAGTAATTAATTGATTACCGCCTGAAGAGCTTGAGAAGGTTTGCCTTGACTGATGAGTTGGCGAGCCAATGTGAGCAACCCTCTCACGTTGTTGTTGTCATCTGGGACTTGAAGCGGCGGCGGCGGCGGCGTTGCAGTCACTTCAGACATCTCTGTGTCTGTAGAACGATGTTCCATGGCATCTACCATTCCACCACTTTCTCAAAGATTTTGCTTTTCCAAGTCTGTGCTGATATCCTATATATGGTACTATCGCACTCTGCTGTGCTGTTGTGTTCGTCTTCGATGACAAATTAAATTATCCCAAGGGGGCTTTATTTTTTGGTCTGGTTAATGATTGCTAGACGATTCTAGCAAATTCTTCACTGCCACTCGAACTCTTTCTGTTTGATTTTCTAACTTGATTTTTTCTTGGATTTGCTCTGCTCGGATTGAGCTTGGGCTCGTTTTACAGTTTAAATGGTTTTAATCATCTGGGTTTGGCCCTATTTTTCCCAGAGCCTAGGCTTCTACTCTTGCATGGACCCAGTTCTTTTTACCTTGTTTTCGGGAATTCCGTAGGGTGTGGGAGTGTAGTAGCGGTTGCTTTTCAAATAGTTTTTCGTGCCGAAAAGCATGTCAATAATATTTTTTTATTTTTCAAAAATCATTTTTGATATCAGCACATCAAAACGATCTAAAAAGTATAAACCGCATTCAATTTTAGCAAAAAAAAAAATTAAAATTTTTTAAAAAACAGGTTGAACCTCAATACCAAACATGTCAAACCTGATGTGAAAAGGAACTTGGATCACTAAGAGTTGCTTGATCTTATTGTTTAATCTTTTTTTTAATAGAAAAACAGGTTGAGAAGCCACACTTGCAAGTTCAGATCAATTATTTTTACTAAAACAACTTGTTTAATTAAAAAAAAAAAAAAAAACTAGAGTGACTCAATTGGATTTTAACCGAATTTAACTAAGTTAATTGAATCACAAGTTAACTTTGCTAGGTCAATCAAATTTCACCTAATCAAAGTCTTTTTGAATTTAACTTGAAACCTGGCTTGAATTCTACTTAACTTGAATGAGGTTTTAAATTGCCGGAACGAGAACAAGCCAAATTTAACACTACAGTTTCAACAGGTACGTTTCCTTACATCAAGCAGATGGTGGTGGTTGGAACCTGAAAGCGAATCAAGGAACGTTAAATTAGTTAGTCGTGTACACAAGTTTTAAAAAGCTTTTATCAAGTTAACGGTTTTGTAAGCTATTTTAATTTACTAGTTTTATTTCGTGTCTAAGAAAGGCATTGTGAGTTGATTTTTCACGCAACTCCCACTGATAAAGGATCACTGACAGCACTTAACATGATATAAAGGCATTTTGAGTTGATTTTTCACAACTCCCTCTGATAAATGAATCATTGACAGGCACCTAACGTGATCCTGTCTTTCATGACCAAAAAAGAAGAGTAACAGTCTTTTGAGGGGGGAAAAGATGAACTACACTGGCCCAATAGAATATGGACAAGAGCGAGTAGCTTCTTGATTGTCTTCTTCTACCTTTCAAATCTTGATGGAACAAGAAATTGTAAAGAATCCATATACATGTATCATGGGGAGCAGCAACATCTATCATAACAAAAATATTCATATGCCAGTACACTACCATCAACCTGGATGCCCTGTACAACATGGCAAAACATAACTCCGGAAGCTACCATGAATTTAGCAACTGTAATCATCCATCCGAAAAAAAAAAAAAAAAAAAGGGAACGGTGAGAAGGAACTAGAATATATTTCATATGTTATAGCATCATCTATTTGTCTACTCTATTCGTTCATTCATTAGTGTTGAGGTACGGTGATAAACTAGGATTAGGGCATCCCAGTTTGCAGGTCTAATTCACTATCCTCTAGTAAAACAGTCTCTTTAATTTCCTGTAACATCTTCAACACTTGCCACATAGTGGGCCTCTGCTCAGGTGAGGTCAAGCTACAACCAATAGCCACCTCGAGAAGCATTTCTAGCCTATTATCTTCTCCAGCACCTTCGTCTTGATGATGGCCCCTAGTAGACCTAACCCAATTCACCACATCTTGTGGGACTAAAAGAGGCAGCAGTGATGGAGGCTTGCCAGTTATGAGCTCGAGTAATAATACTCCAAATGCATAAACATCAGACTTGGAAGTTGCCTGTTGACTTGAACTGCGAGTTTCTGGGGCTTTGTAAGCCGTGGCATCGGGGTCATCCTCATCATCAATCGGTGAATTGGCAAGAACGGCAAGGCAATAGTCACTCACACATGCCTCAAAATCTGGGCCAAGAAGGACATTAGAAGACTTGAGATTTCCATGGACAAGCCTCCATGCCTGGTGGATGTAAGAAAGGCCTTGGGCTACATCCTCTGCTATTTTAAGACATGATGTCCAATGTAGTGGTTTTGCTCTCGTTGATTTTGAACCTGCACATTTATTCAATATAGTATTTAACGTACCAAACCCAATCAGAAGGGGAATGCAATATAGAATCCATGGTTATAAAACCCAATCTAATTTAAAAAATAATTTGAACGTTGTAATATTTTTTAAAAAAAATTAATAACATGAAACCTTGATCGAGCTAAGTACTAGGTTGAGGATCACCAGTTCACCTTCTCGGACCGGTTTAACAACACACAGAGAATCTAATGAAATCTACACCGTTGAATGAGACGGTACAGTTGAAGTTTTGACTTTTGTGTTGTCGTATCCACACGTGTGGTCGTGTTACGGGACCCACAAGACCCCCCCGAACCAGAATCATATCCTCCAAATGCATTCCTCCGCGAGTGGAGTGAGCATGTCAGTAAGCGCGTACGAAAATCACCTTTAAGCAAACTTTTGTTGGGTCCCGCTGTCTGTTGGATGGAGCCACACCGCACGATCAGAAAGATATCGGTGCCGATCCAATCAAAGCACGAGCCCCTGTGGGACTCACACCGTTCCTACATTTCCCAACGCGAGTAGCAACTCCCATAGGGAGCTGCTGTACAGCACGCGCCTTAATTAGAAATATAACAGCTAATTTTATGCACTCTATGGGATGCCCCATGAAACCGAGTGCTTTGAAGCGATTAACGAACTAATTAATTAATTGTTGGCAGTTACCGAGCAGAAAACCAAGACCAATTCCTGAGTTCCAATGTCGTCAACTGCAAGATTCTGTTGTTTTATGGAAAACTAAGATCCTATTAACAAAGTTAAAGTTAATTCATGCTGATCATAACAACATAATTTTATTTTAATATATATTTTCAGATCATGCTATTTCAAAGAATTTTAAAACAAAATAATCAAAATAAATTTTGTTCTAATTTACCTATCAGGTTGGCTGGATCAAACTCTTGTTCCGAACCCAACCTAAGTTAAAAAGCCGCGTCAACCAATCTACCTACTGGATAGGACATGGTTTAAATGTGATTGCTAATTCAGTAAACTCCAAACTAAATTTAATAGTTAAGCAAGTTAATCACTGAGCTACTAGCCAAAACAGATTCACTTAGATGCCTGACTTGGTAGTGGTAGAAGAGCTTACCATGAATTAGGGAGAAGAGACTGCCATTGGGCTGGTAATCATAGATTAGAAGCCTTTCCTCTCGAGCTTGAAAATAAGCCCTAAGAGGCACCAAGTTAGGGTGCCTCAGTCCGCCAACTGATTCCATGTGTTGTTCGAAAACCTCTTTGCTTCCATCCGATAATTTACTTGCATCAAGCCGCTTTACACACACAATCAGACGGTTATCCAACACTGCTTTATAAGTGGTCCCCACGGTTCCCCTCCCTAGCAATTCAGCTGAGGCTCTCATTAGCTGATCCAACGTATAAAGATGTGCCTCACCCGCACAGAATGCTAAACTTCCACTCTTGCCCACATGCAGCCCTTGCACTCTCTTCACTCTCTCTTCTAACTCATTCTCTTGTCGATCTATCTGCATCACAGCCACTGATTCTGCGGTGGGTCCAATAATCCCAGCAGAGGCAGTCGCCGCCGTCGATTTCTTTTGTGTTTTCTGTTTCTTGGCAGCGATGACAAAACAAATAACCGAACCAATGAGAACAAATGCACCTGATGAAAACCCAATGATCAAAACATTTTTCTTGTGCTTCATTTTTTGACCCTTCTGTGCCAAGTCAACGCCTTGAAATGCCTGGTTTTGACTAATTACAACGGCCGGCGGTGGAGCCACCGTCACTGCCGCTGGAGATGGGCCGAAAAATGGGGAAGCGGGGTGGCATTCTTTGTGTATAATCTTTCCACAAAGGCTAGGATTTGATGAAAAGGAGGAAAGATCAAAACGAAGTAATGTAGGTGTCACTGGGATTGCACCACTAAGATTGTTGAAAGAAACATTGAGAGTTAAAAGAGAGGATTGGTTTAATGGAGGGATGGAGCCATTGAACAGGTTCCTGTCAAGACGAAGATAGTACAACCGGTCTAGAGAGATTAAAGCAGAGGGAATAGGACCGGAGAGATTGTTATAGGATAAATCTAGAGTGCGGAGCCTGTGAAGGGAAATAAGTGGAGGAGGGAAAGAGCCCGAGAAGGAATTGTGATCGAGAAAAAGTGATTTGAGATTGGTAAGTTTGGAGAGATCGTAAGGGATGGGTCCGGTTAAGGAGTTGTTTTGGAGACCAAGGACACGGAGCTGGTCAAGGGAAGTTAGAGTTTTGGGAGCGAAAATGCCACCAAGATCTGAGTCTCGGAGAACTAGGCGGATGATCTTTTGTTGGAAGCATTTGACTCCTGGCCATTGACAGAAATGGAAGGTTGTGTTTTGAGAAAATGGAAGGTTTTTGTTCAAGTCCGCTTTATATTTGAAGGCGAGAAGCGCTGTAGCATCAGGTGGTGCAGACAAGTTTGATGCAGGAGCAGTGGAAGAAGCTACTAATGTGATGAAAAAACAGAGTACAAAATGAGAAGTTGAAAGCAAAACAAGCATCATATTGTTGCTGTACAGAACCAGAGGATCGGTGAGGTTGGGGAAAAAGAAACAGAAATAAAAGCCCTCAGGGTTTGGTTTTTTTTTGTGGGTTTCTTTCTTCTTTGGTTCCACTTCAAAAGGGTAGGTGGGATGGGTCCATTTCACTACCTGATGGTATTGAAGACCGGAAAAGAGAGAGAGGGATGGAGAAGAGATGGTATTCCATGGTATAGTTAAGAGCAATGGTAAGTGACAAAAGCATGTAAGGACTGAAAAGCAGCTGTCGGGACCTGCAACTTCAGAATCACGTGAAGAAAAGGAGAGAGAAAATTAATGTGTTTTATATTTATTTGATATTTACTACTATACCGTTATAGTTACCGTGTTAATACTCTTAAATTTGGCAGTTGGTGCTCGCCTCCCTAGCAAGGCAGCACCTGCCGGGTAATGTCAATGAGATTGAGATTATGTTAGATTTTATTTTTAAAAATATATATATTAAAATAATATATTTTTATTTTTTAAATTATTTTTTCATATTAAAACGATTTAAAAATATTAATAAAATTAATTTGAATAAAAAAAATAAATTTTTCAAAAAAATAATTGGACTCCAAGAATAATATTGTAATGGCAATGTATCACTTATAGTTAGGTTTTCTTATATTTAAACTCCATGATAGTTTTATATATTTATATTTTATTTATTAAATTATAGATATTTGTATGGATATTTATTTTTAAAGTATTATTTATTATTTAAAAAGTATAATTATATATAATACAAATATATATCTCAAATTATGTTTAGGTAATGTCTCGGCCATGTTTGATAATGTTTTATATCATATTCATTACTTATAAAGTGGTGTGATTATTTAAAAAATCTACTATTTATCTAGTTTATATTAAAATATTATTTATACTCGCAATATCCTTTTAAAATACCGATAAATCTAGATTTAACGTACCTGAAAAACCACCTCTCGTGCGCTCGGCTAGGGGAATGACTCAACCTCTCCTAGTCTCATTCAAGAAAATAACTCAACCCTCGGGGCTACCCAACGGAATAGCCAACTCTTACAAGCACAACCAAGGAAATGACCCAACTCTTTTAGGTACAGTTTAAGATAAAAGCCTAATTTCATGGGCGCAACTACATTTTAGATCGTACTCTTCCTTTATCCTTGAGTGTATAAAAATATGTCATATTTTCATTGATATTAATACTATGTAATAGATGGTGTGTAAGAGTCTTGCAAGGACCCATCATGTTTCCAACAACATTAATATACATGTCATATATTTTTTCTCGCATTAATATATATGTCAGTGATATTTTTCTTCATCAAAACTACTAGAGCAACATCACATTTTAGCTCCTCGTCTTTATCAAAAAAAACTTATATGTTATAAATAGATCATAAACCCTTAAACAACAAAATTATACACTGTGTAGAAGTCATTTAAGGATTTTCCAAGGTATCTCCCTATACTATTAGATGTATAAAAGTTCTATAAGGGCTCACTATATTTTCATTGATATTAATATTATGTAAATAATAGTGTGTAAAAGTCTTCTAATGATCCACCATATTTCTATCAATATTAATACATATGTCAGAGATATTTTCTTCCATTAATACACACATCATGGATATTTTTTATCATTGAAGTTATCAGGACAACATTATGTTTTAGTATTTCCTCTTTGTAAAGAGACTTCTGAGTTATAAACAGATAACGAATTTTTCAACAAAGAAATGATTTGGAATATCAATTCTCTGCTACATGTTTATTTCAAATCAACTCTTTATAATACTATTGCAATTTCTTTCAAAAAAAATCATTGATTTAATCATCAAAAAGCCCTGAATTCACTAAATAAAATATCTTGTTGGTATCATGCACCCATTTCCAACCAAGTTGATTAGAGATAATAGATTAAATTTTCAAAACCAAGAGATTAATCAATTATCCAAACACACAAACTTTACGTCTAAGCTATTTGAATTTTTTGAAACATAATCAAATATTATATTTACCGGTTCAATGAGCAAAATAATCCATGGGATTTAGTATTATCATTATTAAATTAAAATTATATCGTTTTCTTCTTTAGAAAAATACATGTTGAATAGTCTAATTATAAAATCAGTATCTTTTCTCACTCAAATTGAAATTCAACATGGATCAAATTTAAAGTTTCGATTTCCCTCTCCTTTGTACTGACTTTTCCTCTGATTTATTTGCTCGTGAGAGGAAGTCTGCAATTCACACTTATCGCTGTGCATTGGTAATAAGAACTTTAATGACTCTTCCACGGTGTCATGTGAGTATGCAGTTTACAAGGGGAAATAATGAATCAAGTTGCTAACAACATGATTGAGTCAGTGAATCTTTAGTTATAGCTTGGTAATGCAGTTTAATTATATTTATTTTTTAAAAAAATTAAGTTTTAAATTATTATTTTTATTTATATATTTTTTTAACATGCTAATTTTAAAAATAAAATTAAAAAAATATTATTTTAATACATTTATAAAATAAAAAAATATTTTAAAAACTAACATTCATAGCAGTGTAAAACAGTTACGTTGTCTATAAAATGTAGCCATCCAGGGAAAAAAGTATGCTTACACTGTCACGCAATAAAGTTACTCCACTTCAACAGATGGAGTTATCGAAGAAATGTACTTTACAATCATCATTAGAAGCAGAGGGCATAATTTCATCTTAGCACGACACCAATCTATTCTTTTCATTCTGTGATTTTTTTTCTCAATAATATATATATTATATGAATGATTTTTATATTTTTATATATAAATTTAAGATTTAAGCTTTATTTTATAATTCTTCCAGCCTTAAATTTTGTTTTTATAAAATTGATTTAAAAATAATTATTGGATTATGTCCAGTATTTTTAATTGATACCCACATGAAAATAAAAAATTTCCATCAAATTCAATCTGACCATGCTTGAAGCTTTGTTATAAAATTTATTTTTACTTGGACCGGATATAAAATTTAGTCAATTAAAAATCTAAAATGATACAAGTTAAAAATAATAACTTATATAATCTAGTAAAAAAACTCGTGTTAGCTTGGTGACTTGATTTATTCAAATCTATTCATTAATCTATTGTTTTATTATTGTTATTCTGGTCAAAAAGATTTCGTTTGCATTTAAAAAAAAAAATATGGTTAATCTAAATACTTTTTGGGTTTTTAAATGGATAAATTAGGCATTCAGCATGGTAAATTGAAAAATATAATGAATTGATACAGGTTAAAAAAGATCCGGACCTTGTCGTCTTCAACGGCATAACATTTATTAAATCTCATAATTTTTAAACATGATAAAATAATTGTGCTCTTTAAAAAAATACGTTACAAAGTAAAGACAAACAATAGATTTAAACTAGTCTTGGTACCCCCGCGATGCCGCGGGTCATTTTTTTTTATAAAAAATATTAAAACAAATAAAAATTTAAAATTTTTGGGTTTTTCTGCAAAGTTATACCAAAAAAACTTGGGTTTGGCTGCAACGCCTAACCTAAAAGTAATTGTCACGACCCGAATCCCGGGTCCGTGACCGGCAACGCAGGAGCGGTGCCGAAAGGACACCTCACCTGCGCTAAGCCTCAAAACGGACATATCAAAAGAACAATTTGTTCAAAAATACGCAGCGACTCATAATATTCAGAAATATCGTATTATTCAAAACTGATAAAACCGAAAGATAGTTATTAAAACAAAAATAATAATTCATAATACATTTACATTGTCAAAATCCAAACGTAATTAAAATAAGGTAACAGTGGAGCGTCTAAGACATCAAAACAAAACTGAAAGGAAAGCCTCGCGAACAAGCAAGGCATACCGACCAGAACAGAAGAAGCGGAAACACTCAACAAAGTCCCAGAAACTAAGAACCTGAAATAATATTAAAAATGAGAGGTGAGTTCAACCAACTCAGTGAGGGGAATAACATTTAATATACATTTCATATATTTCAGATATTATTTGCAAGATGATTTATCTTGATATACATATACATATACATATACTTACTAAACATATTATCATAACGTAGCATATTATCATAACGTAGTGGATTACATGTCAGAGAACAGATGACACCCGAAGGTGACCAGATGACACCCGTCGGTGACCAGATGACACCCGTCGGTGACCACTGTGGGATGATCAATCGCCACAGGCTGATGCCTCTCTCACCAGCTAGGTAACAGAATACTATGTGCACACAGGCTAACTATTCTCCGTTAGCATGGAGTTACTGACAAGTCCCATATCAAGGCATAATAGATATTCACAGAATCATCAAAGAAACGTATATCATATCAAATAGAATTTACTTTGACAGATTGCGAATGCAAATTCAAGAATAAATGAGTACTCGGAAAATAAAGCAACATATATAAATATTCAAGAAATTTACTAGTCGTACTCATTGCATAATCAACATACATGTATATATTTATATTATATGCATATTAAAGATTATTCCACTCACCCGGAAAATATAGAACTAAAAGGAATGTCGGACGAAAGACCCGAAAATCCTATTAAGGATCGTTAGGAGAACCTACAATAAATATATGAAATATACTCAAAAACAAATCAAACAAAAGATCCCAATGCATAAAATAAAATCGGGCTTAATCTCCCAAGTTTAGGGACTAAAAAGAAAATTTTCCAAAACAGGGACCAAAACGTAATTTTACCAAAATTTGAGGACCGAATTGTAAATATATAACCATACTGGAATTCTGACCATAATTAATCCTCAATTCTGTCCAGGATATATCATTATGCTCCAAGGACCATTCTGGAACTTTACCAAATTTTTAGGGTCAAATTATACTTTTTGTCAAATTGGAGGACCAAACTGAAAATATTAATTATACTGGAATTTTGTCCTTAAATCATCCTCAGTTCTGTTCAGAACCTCAATTTATGCCCCAGGGACCAATCTGTAAAATTTCCAAAGTTCGGGGACTAAACTGCAATTTCCATAAATTGAGGGACCAAACTGAATTTTCGTCATCTTCAACCTCAAACCCAGAATTTCAACAGATCACCTACTGTTATCCCCTGATTTCTAACACAATTTCACCATTTAAACAAAATCATAACTCAAAATCATTATCATTCAATTCAATCTCTCAAAATCAACTAATTAATCAAATACCTACAATAATCAACTCCTAACCTTCAAATTAATTCATCAATTAACTCAAAATACAAACTTCAAAACTCTCAAAATTAATCAAAACCGAAATTTAACATATTATACACTTAAAACCATAAATCTTACCTTTTTACTTATTTCCTCTACTTTTTTTCTCCCTTTTCCCCTTCTTTTCTCTTCTTCTTCTTCTTCTTCCTCCCTTCTCTCTTACGGTTTGTTCTTCCAATATTCAGATCCCTCTTTTTTTTTTTTTTTTATTTGTATTTATCAACTATTGATCAATTACCACACTACCCTTCAATCATTTATACTTACTCTTTAAGCCACCAATGGCTTTATTGTATTTTCCAACCAAAATATTACAGTAATATTTATAATATTAATAATAAAAATAAACTTGCATGACCCAAGTTTAAGTGAGTCTGGCCGCAACACTGGACCCAAGAATATTGGATGTGGGTCTAGATATAAGGTTGTGTCATAAAAGTGTGATAATTAAATAGATTGATTAAAAAAAACAAAGAAAAAAAATCAACAAAAAGAAAAAAACTAATGAAGAAAAAGAAAAAAAAAATTGAATTAATTGGGTTAATCTTTTAAACCAGGTTATCCCGTAAAACCTGAGATTCACATCATGAAAGTTTGATAACTAAATAGAAAAACAAATGACGGGTTTACCCAGAATTAACTGGGTTAACCCATCAAACCAAGTTAACCCGTCAAGCTTAGGACACGTGTCATGAAAGTATGAAAGTCTGATAATTAAATAGAAAGAAAATTAACTTTAACAAACTAAACTAAATGAAAAAAATATTTTGTCAAATCAGGCTAACCCATCAAACCCGCGATCCGTATCATGAAAATCTGATAACTAAATAAAAAAAAATTAACATTAACAAACTAAATCAAACAAAAAAAATTCATTAGCAAAAATTAAAAAGGAAAAGGGAAAACAATAGTTATATAATATAATACAATACAATACAATACAATATAATAATAATTATAATTATAATTATAATATAAGAATTATAATTATATAATATATTAATAAAAGGCGTAACATGCCCGCGCGATGGCGCGGGCTTGTGGCATGCTTGTGTATTATTGTGGATTTGTGAAAAAAATCATATAAAAAAAATGTTACCATCCACAATATTTTAAAGGAAAAAACTACAAAACTATATTCTCAACCAGCTAAATATTAAAAACTTCATGGTTTTTGTTTTGCTGTCGTGTTTCCCCACATAATTTTTTAAAAAATTATCTTTATCGAATTTATTTTTTCAATATAGAACTGGCTGATAATATAGCTTTAGCTTTCCCCACATGTTTTTTTTATTTTTTTATTTCTTTTTCTTTTTTTCTAAAATTGTCATTTAATCGAAAAATTATATGGGGAAACACTGTAGTAATCCATATTGTTTTTTTTTAAAAAAAAAAAACTGCAAAGCTAAATTCTCAACCAACTTAATATAAAAAAAAATAAAATCTACAAAGATCATTTTGAAAAAGAAAAGAATAAATAAATCATAAAAAGAAAAAAAAAACAATGTATGAGAATATTATAGCAATCCACAATATTTTAAAGAAAAAAGCTACATAGTTAAATTTTCAACCAGTTCAGTATTTAAAAAAATTAGTAAAGATAATTTTGAACAAAAAAGAAAAAAAAGAAAAAAAAAAGTTAATTTTGGGTAAAAATAAAAAGAAAACAAAACATGTAAAAAAAATGAAGAAGAAACAAAAGTGGGAAAAAACAAAAGCTCCATAAAAAAAAAAACAAAGGGAAAAAAAAAGGCTACAGGAAAAAAATATTATAATATAATAATATAATCATAATAATAATAATAATTATTATTATTATTATATTAAGTATAATTAAAAGGTATGGGGACGCGTTTTAGAATTCTTTAACATTTAAAATCCAAGATATAACAGGTAAAATCCGGATCTAATGGATTACCTACGATGTCTGATAAGAGAGCTACATTGTGGGTGGGTCCGCATAAATTGTATGATTGAAAGCTTTTTATCACCCAGATTATTTGTCAATAGATGACCACTCCATTATTTTTCAGTTCGTTCCAGGGGCCCTAGCTAGCTAACTGGTCTCAATGCCCGTGTTTTGTAGTTTGCCTTTTTATATCAAAAATAATGTCTAGTTACTGATCAGAGTTAAAAATAGTATAAAAACTGTTCATGATAAATATATAATAATACTGATTAAAATTAAGATAATATGGTTTATTTTTGGACAAGTAGCCCTTCCTTTAATAAAATAGGAAACAATAAGAAATAATATTATACGTAAAATATGTGGTAGCCCTAACATGCCATTAATTTTTTTAAATTTAAAAATATTATTTAAATATTAAATTATGTTATCACCCTGCCCTACAATTAACCAAACAAAAAAAAAAAAAGGCTAAAGGACAACAATATCCCTAACCCTAATTACTTGCATTTCTTTGATTCAAGGGTCCACATGTAATCTAGCTATTTATAAAAAATAAAAATACTGAGATATCCCTGCCCCTGTTGTGTTGGTTCTTTTATGATTTTATCCTTGAAGATATTTTTGTTAGTTTACTGTAATTAAAAATACTAAATAAATAAAAATACTTATGTCTAAATCTATAATGACTAATAAATGATGTAAATATAAAATACCCTTCTTTCAAGGGTATATTTTTTTTTTTGTTAAAGCCGTGAACTTCACTTGACTATTGTGGTGAATAATTGATTGTCCATGTGGCTAATAGAAAACCCTCTTCCTTTTTAATTATTTTTTTTATCATTTTTATTATTACTGTTATTATTATCATCATCGTCATTATTATTATCATCGTCATTATTATTGATATCGTTGTTATTACTGTTGTTATCATTATGACCACCACCATCACTGTTGCTATTACTATTATCATTGATATTATTATAAGCTACTAGCATTACCATAGTTACCATTGTTAGTAATATTACTAGTATCATTATTGTTGTTGGTACTGTTATTGTTATTGTTATTGAAATGACAAAAAAAATATAAACTTGATTTAAATGTTATTATTGTTATTGTTGTTGTTATAACAACCACCGCCATAATGACTGCTATCACCACATCTTCTTCTTGATAAAAAGAAATTTTACCACCCAACTATATTCATATTTTTTTCTTGATATTGACATGAACTATCTAGATTCTATTTATGTATAACCGTGCCAAATTTCTTTCTAGGACTATTCCTATTACCTCTCCAACAAACTCTAATTATATTTAACTAATAGATTGCATCTAATACATTTAATTTATATAATACTTTTTATATATTTATTTTTTTATTCCATTTTATTTGAATAGAATTCAAATTTATATCCATACAGAGTTTATTAAAAACTGTAATTTATAATTTCTCATGATTTATTATTCTAAATTAAAATGTAGAATGATTTATTATTATTGCTGCTACTATTGTTATTGAAATAATAAAAAAATAAACTTGATTTTAAAGATAAAATTAGAGATCATAAAAGCTCCAACAAAACGACAAAGAAAAAAAAAGAATCAAAAGTAGAAGAACCAAATTGAAATTTTATATTTACAAATCAGAATTGAAAACAAACAAAACTTAAAAAAAAACAAAAAATCAAAATAAAAAGTATTGAACCCAAAACACGAACAAAAATAAAGATCAAAGTTGATTTTTTCAGGGCAAGAAAGAAAAACGAAGAGGAAAAAGAAAGGGTTATCAATGGCAAATAAGCTACTTTTGGATGCCACACATCACCAATAAAAAAAAAGAACACGGGAGATAACCAAATAAGATGGTAAAATGTCATCTTACATAATTGGGAGGCGCTGCACGCATCACCCAAAGTGTGCGTTGTCTCTCATACACCGGTATATGTAAGACACGCTCTAATAACTTTTTGTATTTAAAAATTATAAATTAAATGATAAATTACATTACAATCATCAATCAAATCAATAATTACCAAAACAAAAAAAAACAGTTGTGAGAAAAAAAATACCAGCACCCTTGTTTCAATGACATGAATTAGGTTAGATATGCAATCTTAATGTATTATAAAAAAGAAAAAGACAACAACAATCATGTCCTATAATAATGTTAGTTTATTTTTATTCTAGGGATATTTTGATTTTTTTAATGTTTATAAATATATTGAATAGATAAAAATATTATGAATAAATCTACAATGATTAATATATTATATAAAAATACAAAAATACCTCTGGTTTTAAGAAGCAATTTTCCTGATAAGAACAAAAAAGTTACCGCAATGTAAAGATGTAGGAAAATGCGAGGGAGACGATGTTTTTGTCTGTTTTAGTTGTTATGTGATGTGGACAACCAAGACAGACACATAGCTTACAGCTTACATATACGTACACCTGTCTGCTACTGGGCACATTACGCAACCCAATCTTTGAAGCATCTAAAATTTTAAAAAATCCGAGGTGGCTTGGCACAGTAGCCGCTACTTTCGCAAATACGTTACCGTGTCTTGTAAAAAATATTTTCTTTCCTATAAATGAATTAATCAAAGAAAAGTGTTTTAATATATTTTTAAATAAAAAATAATTTTTAAAAATATTATGCACTATAATACAAAACAAATAATAAAAACATATTAAGAATATGATAAAAATTATTTTTAAAGTACTTTTATTTTTAAAATGTATTAGAATATTTTTTATTTTTTAAAATTTTATTTTTGATATTATTATATAAATTTTTTAAAAAAACACAAAAATTAACAACTTAAAATAAAAAAACTATTTTTTAAAAAAATATAGCTAGATGAAAGCGTCTAAAACTCAAACAAACTAAATTAACTTAAAAAATAGTAAAAAAAAGTAAAATATGACTTTGAGACTAGAACAATTCAGTTGGACTGAATGACTTGTGAATTACGTCAATAGATTTCCGAATCATTTTCGAGCCGAGCCTAGCAAATGCACTTTACACGCCTGTGCTTGTGCAGTGCGTACGGTCTTTTTCTACATAACCTCCCCGCTGTGCTGTCTGATAAAAAAATAGCTATGTCCATGAGCGGCTGTGAAGTTATTTAGTTTTGGATCGTTGAGTGAAAATTCAACAAACCGCGAGTTCGATTTTTTTTTAACAGCGAAGATTTTATATATAATTTTTTTAACATATTTTTATAGTTAAAAAAATATTAAAAATTACTTGTGTTAATAAATTAAAAAAAATCATAAAAAATAACTAAAAAATAAATCTGAAAAAATCAAAAAATATATGTAAATCAAAATATTTAATCTCACAAGATAACATATTTATCCTATTATTTTTATTCAATTAAATGATTATAAAAATAGACATGTGCATTAAATTGATCGAATAAAAAAAAAAAATACTATGCAATGCTATACTTATTATAAATATTTTTTAAAAATATTTTTTAAATAAATTTTATCCATATAAAAAATAAAAAAACATAGATGAATAAAAAAAATCTCTAAAAAAATTAAACACGCAAAAAAAATAATTTTTTTTTAAAAAAGGTTTTCCAAAAAAAATAAAAAAGAACAAGAATATTAATTTAAATATTTTTTAAAAAAAAAAACATGTAAAATGAAGTTTTAATGAAAAAGAACTAAGGGTGTGTTTGGTATTGCGGTAGCTTTTGTGGTTGTGGTTTGAAAAAAGTTGTTTTATAAAAAGTACTTTTAGTTGCGGTTAGTTTGAAAAAATAGGTGTTTGGTTAAAACTGTGGTTGAAATTGAGGTTGAAGAAAAAGTAGTTTTAATGTGTTTGGTTAAAAATACATTTGAAATTTATGTTATAAAATAATTTTAAAAAATATATATTAATATTGATGGTTTTTAATTTAAATATTATGGATTTAACTATTGTTATTACATCATAAAATAAATCACACTTTATATAAAATATTTTTTATTATTCCATTAAATTATCTACAATTTCATCACGTATGAAATTGAGATTGCAGTCAAATTCTATAAATGCAGTGTCATCAAGTGATCCCCGTCTAATTTATATAGTCATTAAATAATATTTAGCACTAGTTTTTTGAATAAAACACAATTAAAAATAAAAAAATTATTTTTTTGGATCAAACCTGATTCAATGTATTTTTAACTTTGAACCGGACCGATTCGGCTGAATTAATTTTACTATTAATAGAAAAAAATGGGTGAATAGTGAGCATGGCTCCACTGTCAGAAGAAAACGTCTTCTAACAGTGGAGCCATGCTCCACTGTTCATCCATTTTTCCATTTCAAAAAGCAGCCGAGAGCTGCTTCTTGAGACCTGTGGTTGCACCACAGTTAATGGTGGGGTCCACCATTGAAAAAATATGATGCAAAGGTTACCAAACAGAAAAATTTGTGGCTGCGGGTGAGGTTTACCCGCAGCCACAATACCAAACACCCACTAAAAACAAGAAAAAAGCTGTTTGCTGTGTGGCTGAACCATTTGTTAGGATCCACGAGCTGGCCTACCCTAACAGGCCTGAGTGACCAACCCATGTTTATTTATTTTTGCATATGAGGCGAGTGATTGTCATCCCAAATCCTTTTGGAGAAAAAATCAGACGAAGTGTCGCTGGCTAAGATGTTATTTGTTTTTTTCTAGATTTTATTCAGTGGTTAAAAAATCATGATTTAAATTTTTTCACCTAAAATATTATTTTTCAAATAATTTTTTTACCCAAAACACTTTAGTAATTAGAATGAACCTAGGATGATTAGGGTACATATTTAAAAATCAATGTTATAGAAAGCATAACTATGCATATTATGATAACGATTGTTTTTCAAAATATATTTTTTATTCATAAATAAATTTTAAAAATATTTTTTTATATTAGTATATTAAAATAATTTAAAAATATATAAAAAATTAATTTTAAATAAAAAAATTTAATTTTTTTTGAAACACCATTTGAAACTAGGCTACTCTATACAGCGGTTAGTTATATAGAGTTTTATCTGAGCAGAGCATCCAAGTAGAAGCCCTGAAGAGTTTTTTCTTATTATTGTTTTTTTTTTAAATCAACATTGTTTCAATGTTTTTGAAAAAAACGTATAAAACATCCTCGTTTCACAATTAATATGGGCTAACTCCACGTGTCATAGGTTGAACCGGTTTTATAACTAAGATGAAAAGTCGAGGAGTGTGGAGGCTAGGAAAAATAAATAACTGGTTTTGTTTCTAATTTATTTTTCTCTGTATCCATAAATAGGTTTTACACTAGTTTCATGTCGCGTGTTTAGTTTTTTTATTTTAGAATTTATCAAAATATTTTTATTTTATTTTATATCAGTATATTAAAAATTATTAAAAAACATTAATTTAATATATTTTTAAAATACGCACAAAAACAATTTCAAGAACATGAACAAATTAAATTGTGCTAAGGCCCTAGGCAACTCCCAGCAATCAAGGGTCATAAACTTCGTATTCATGGAATCCAGAGGCTGTCAATTGCAGGCCAAGCTAGGTACACCGTACACATGTGAATGTGTTTTCACTGTGTAATTACTCCAGGAAATATAAGTAGATGATGATTGCCCATGTTGACGCTAATCCGTGTTTTCAGGGCAATGATCACGCAACTGACCGATCACCGGTCATCACAACGATTGATTGACATTTATTCTGTTCCTGTGATTTTCATCCTCGACATGGTCAAGGGCAGTGATCTTAGACAGTCGATGAACTCGATGACTCTCGATGACTCGTTGATCTAATCTCCACCTTAAATTGGATTTCAACCCTTAAATTAATCTGTTTTTTTTTTTTGTTAAAATTTAAATTGATTTCTTTATGAAAAAATTTCAAAAGCAATATTTTTTTTAAAAAAATTTAAAACTACCTGTTAATTATTAGCACGATTATAAGGAACGATAACAAGTTAATTATTTGCACACAATTGCAATTCAATTTAACATTTTAGCAATTCAATCTACTAATTCAGTAATAAAAGAAAATTAACTCCTTGGATCACGTTTTTTGTTCTCTCCTTGTCCGAGCTACAGTGATGAGGCTGTGAGTTGCCTACTGGTGCGTGCGGCCCAACATCTGGGATGAATCTGCTGCAAAGCCCAGCAAGAGATCCAACTCAGAATATGGGCCGTTAATCTCTTAAGTACTATTGCTCTGGGAGCTCGTGAAATAAGTTCACAGAGCAAGCCATTATCAGTTCATAGATGGGCTCAAAGCTCACATTTCACAGCCTTGCAAACCACTCACGCAAGAGAATTACCCGTGACCCAGACAGAGGCGAAGTTTATGGCCCATAGTTAGGAGCATACTACTTGCTAATGGCCTGCTAGGCCTCACAGCCACCGAACACAAAGTGGCCTAGAGTAAAATTTAACGATTCTATAAAAAAAGAATTTTCCATATTGAAAAGTTAGAGTGAAGTGAAGAGATTCCGTACTTAAAAAACAAAATTGAGATCGTGGACAGTGTGTTGCTAAAAATATTTTAAATTAATTAACATATGAATTGATTAAAAATTATTAAAGAATTATCTTAACTTACCCTTTAAGATATAATTTACAGGAAAGATTATATTTAAAATCTCATAATTTGATGCAAATTATATTTTGTAGTTTAAAAAATCATGATGCTTTGCATCATGTAGTTTGATGCATAAATAACACGCTTTGTTTCCTATACATGAATAATATTTTATTTACTCCTAAGAAAAATTAATAAAAAATATTTAAATATTTACAAGATTGTTATTATTTTCTTAAATAACTACAGAGATCTTGAAATAAAAATATAACGAAAATGTTGTTGGTGGAGAGAGATGAAGGTCGTTTTGCAAAGTGGAAAAAAAATGAGGGACGGATAAGATGAGCTTGGCTATATATTTGCAAGAAAGATTGGCTGGTAACTCAAAAAAACGTTGATGCAACCAACAACTAATTTTTATATAATTAATGAATAAGATGAGCTTGGCTATATATTTGCAAGAAAGATTGGCGGATAAGATGTTCAGTTCAATTTATATACACCTAATTTTTAATTTATATAATTAATGAATATAAATAAATTCAAGTTGAAATAAATAATTAATAACTTGAAACGTTGATGCAACCAACAACTACACCAAGCCGTTAATTATGATTTTAATGGAGAGTTTGGGATTAACATGACGAACTCATGGCCTCCTCAATCCATGAAAACATTCTTATCATGAGAAGCAGAGAACTCCCACTAAGGGCCACCATTTTCGCCTTCTCCCATTTAAAGCCTAATAAAACAAACAACAGTGAGCAGTGACGAGGCTGTGCAATATGAGCATGCATTTTTTTCAATCATTTCTTACTCTTTAATGCGGGATTTTGAGCTGGACCACATGGTCGCAGCAGGAGATGCTGCAATGGGGGACGGTTGCGTCTTCCCTAACTCAGCTGAGACCTTCCGGGCCAATAATCATTTGGCATGGAATCAGATCGTGGCCAATCAAAGTGAATTGCAGAACCCAGCGGTCACTTAAATGGCCACGTAGAGGAGCCAGCACATTCCCACTCAGAATGATCGAATTCCAGGACCATATGTTTTTCAAAGGTCTCCTCGTTTTCTTCTTCTTGGTTTCCCATTTCACGATGCCGTGTTTTTCCTTACTATTCTTACTAAATTCAACCTGATTTAACATATCACTCGAAAAACGTGACGATGTGAAGACAAACCTCAAGCCAAGTTTTTTCTGGGTTTCTCATTACAGGTGTTTTTCTTAATGTAGTTATTAAATTCAGCCCATTTAGCAGTTGAATTCAAAAATCTATTATCCAAAAACTAACTCAAACCGAGTCTTTTTCTTGGTTTTTCATTATAGGATGCCCTGTTTTTCCTTTCTATAGTTATTAAAGTCAACCCGATCAATATGAAAACATGGTGATCCGGCTGAAAACCTGGTGATTTGGAGGCTAACTTAAGCCGGGTTTTTTCTTAGTTTCTCATTACTTGAGTTGATTTGAAGGTCAACTGAAGCTAGGTTTTGAACATTAATCTGATGAAACTCGAAAAAGAGTCAAGTCAGCTATATTTTTTTATTTTTTAAAAAACTAAAATGTTGTTTTTTTTTAATAAAAATTTAACTCAGGTTGACTCATAAATTAACTCAATAATTCAATGATCCAAATCCAGATTCTGTAGTACTGGTTATAACAACTATGCAAATAAACCGAAACATGGGTTTAGCAGTTTTGTTAGATTATTAAATGATACGATAACAAGATGGGATATAATGAGGTGAGGATGGTGGTCTTGACAGAATGATTTTCTTCATCTTGGATTGGATTAGATCAGTGCTTTTCTATCGTACCATCGGAGGAGATTGATGCATGGGGTTTTTACCCATCGTTCATTGATGCCCTTTTTATTGATTTTTGTTTTGATGGAGTCTTGGTATATAATATAGTAAATTAGTCAATGTAATTGATATTTGTCCCTCTATAATTAAAAATATAAATGATAATTCTAACATTTAAACAAAAAGAAAAAAATCCAAAACTTTTATTTTAATGGAATTAAAAAATTATCCTCTTCAAACTAAAAAATAAGAATTTTAGATGGACTCCATCAAAATTCGAAGAGTGGAGGGACAAACCACCGACGGCTAGACCCATGTCCTGTTGAAGAATCGAACTGCTACACTTCATGTAATAGCGTGTTGTATGCTCATCAATTTATGCAGCAGAAAGCCAGCTGGAACTATGTGGCCCTTTCAACACACAACATGGAACATGGCAAACTTAAGACGCGGATTATTACATAGAATGAACATGGATGAAGTGAAAGAATGGTTGTCTTCACAAACAATATAATCGAAAGTTCCAAACATGGACAAAAGCCAACGCAGGACATGAGCTTAATAAAGCAACAGTCAAGATGAAGGAGCCACTCCAGGATTCATAGAGCCAGAGCTGAAGGGGGGCTTGCAAGGAATGAAAGCGTAGGACCACATCCGGGGACAGGACTTCGGGTGTGCAATGAAATCTAAACATTCAACTACTGATCTTTGGAATGGAAGACCAGGGATGCAATTGTTCGTAACGTCGAGAACTCCTTTGTAAAATAATTCCCTGCACACTGGCCCCAACGTTGTGAAATAATTATCGGACAGTGAAAAGTTTCCCAATTTTTCCAGCTCACAGACCACCTCAGGAACCATTCCAAATAATTGATTGCCAGAAAAGTTCAGCAGCTCCACCTTCTCTAGACAAGACAAGGCGACCGGCAAGGGACCTGTCAATTTATTGTTGCTAGCATCAAATACTATGGCCTCTTTGAGAAGCCCTACCTCATAAGGCAAACAGCCTGTTAGTTGGTTGTTCGAGAGTAGGACCTCACTCAGAGAGGAAAATGCTTTGAAAATGTCTTTTGGGATTGGACCTATGAATTTGTTGTTTGCCAGGGTGAGGTAAAGAATGTGAGTGCTGCCTAAATTATCCGGCAACGTCGTCATAAAATTGTTGTTGTTGATAAAGAGAACTTCGAGATTTTGTGTAAATATTTGAGGTGGTACTGCCCCGGTAAAGAAATTGAACCGAATGTCCAGGAATGTTAGGCCATTCATACCAAGAACAGCTGTGGGAAATGAACCAGAGAATAGGTTGTTGCTTATGTCAAGCTCGTAGAGATAAGGAAGCCTGGCGATATTTGACGAGATAGTCCCTGCAAAGTTGTTGGAGTTGGCATGAAAAAGTGCAACATCAGGAAGTTGATCAAGAAATCCATCGAGAGTAGGGGCAGCAAGTTGAAATCCGTTGAAGTCAATAGAGGCAACAGCTGTTGCAGATTTGTTGTCTGGCGGGCTGTCACAGAAGAACCCTTTGTAGTTGCATATATCCGATCCCACCCAGGTTTTGGTGATGCCAAGAGGATCCGAGGTGACCAAGGACTTGAACTTCTGTATAATAGGATACACCGAAGCCAGCCTTTGGTCTGCAAATACCAACAGTTGTGTTCTCACAGGCAGAGCTGCTGGTGGTGCTCCAGCATCTCCTAATTTTGAACACCGAGTTGCCCTATATTTCCTGTGATTTTCAGAGCTGCAACCGTTCTTTAGGCCTCTACCTCTGCTACCGATGAGAAGCTCTAGTGTCTCCCCGTTGGTGCCACATGATAGAGTGCTGACAATGAGAGAAGTGAGGATTACATGGACAAGTGTAGACATACTGCTCCTCCTTGTCTCTCTTTACGTGGAAGTACTGTCTGCTTCTTCTTTCTATCAGCTTAAGGGGGCAAACAAGAGCAAACACCAGTACCAGGAGAAGCCAGCTAATTTAAGAAGATACTAAAAGAGATTGCCTCGTGAGAATAATATTTTTTATTTTCACGAATTAAATGATTTATTTTAAATGAATTCCTTATTTCCGACCAAAAGAGATCAATAAATAGATATTAGATATCTGAAACAATGCTTATAAAACAAGATGACATGAAAGTGATCAAATAATAATCTTTAATTATATTTTTTTCACTTTTTTTCATGAACTCGTATTAATGTATTTATCACTTGGGGCATGATCCCCACCATAGCCCCTTAGTGGAGCAAGCATAATCAAATGAATGCCCGGGAAATGAAAAGCACTAGCGGCGCAGCAAAACTTTTCCTTAAAAAAGTCATCAAAACATTTATTTCTTTCCACCACCTACTAGTATTATACCATTTGTTGACATGAAATGTTTATTCATAGATAAGGTCAAATCCAAAAAAAAAAAAAAGAGTTTGAATAATTAAAAATAATATCTATTTTTTATCTGATTGTTAGAGGTAGTTTAAATTTGATAAAAAAATATGTCCAGACTCCATTCAAAAGATAGTTGTTTTATAATTCTCTTCATTTTTCTTGTTATTTCTCAATTTCTTTCTTATTCTTTCTTATTATTTTTAGCTTAGCTTTATATATATATATAGAATAGGTTGATTTAGCTACTTCCATTTCATGTGTTATTTTTTAAAATAGTTTTTAGAATTATTAAATTTCAGAATTTATTAAAACACTTCTTTTTATGCTCGAGAAGTCCTAGTTATCCTTTTCCACATCTGTATCAATTGTGATTTGAACGAAGTCCAGAGCAAAAATTTATTAGTTGCGTCTTTTAAGAGGTAGGAGATGTTTCCATTGATGAAGTTGTGCATGACTTATTATTATTGCTTTGTGAATGAATCTAATGAATGGCTACAACTTAGTATATGTTCGGGAATACATTAGTATTTTTTAATTGAAAATATATTAATGTTTTTATATAAATACATTAAAACAAAAAAAAACAAGTATTAATTTGATATTTTTTAAAATAAAAAACAATTTAAAAAGCATAAATTAACATAATGCCAAACAAACACTTACAAAATTTCATCATTTCACTTCCATGATTTTCTTTCATATATAAAGTAGGGTTTTTGGCCCAGACAAAATTTATATACTTTTAAAATATAAAATACAAAAAAACAGATCTTTTTTATCTCTAATATCTTCATCTCTCTTATTTCAATAAAGTAATCTCACTGGTTCCATCCCTTATGAAAGATGGGGCGTTGGATGCAGAAGATCACTCTTTTTTCCATTTTTTAGGTCACCTTTAGCTACTGGATTTCAGTTTAAACTACCCCCAGACGGCAAAACCTCGTCCAGTTGGCATCGTGTTCAGGCCTTTTCAATTGATTTTGTGTTTCTCTCGACCTATTTTTTTAAAAAAACTGTTTTTCTTGTCTGAGCGATAATGATATCTATAAATGTTGGAATACTCCTCGGCGAAGGAGAACCAGCCCAAATTCCACATTTCAAAAGTGTTATAATCGTCATTTCAAGAGTGTTTATTATATTGTTCTTGGGCCATTGACCTAACAATATGAAGTACGCTGTTGAAGCTCTGAAACCCATTGTTGTTAGTGTTTTCTTCGAACGTGGGTTTGAGTTTGTAAATTGAGAGTATGTCCGAAGCCCGCCCAGTCTACCTGTCGACCTTGATGTTTTGATCAAATATAATTATGAATGTAAAGGTGAAAAAATATTATCTATTTTTTCATTTTTTGTAAATCTTAGTGTCAAAATGAAAAAATATTAACGAATTATAACTTTGAAAGACACAAATATCAAACTTTTAAAAATATTGCTCGAATGTTACAGGGCATGCAAGAAGGTATGAATTTACTAATAAAAAAACTTGAAATAAACTTATTAGTTTTAAAAAAATACCACGAATATCTTCTTTTTTTTTTTACTTGACCTTGTTGAGAAAATAAAGAGTAATATATTTATGAATAAATATGAAAAATAAAACGAGAAATATATTATTCAATAAATTTGCATAGTTTTTAGACCTGGTCTGGTCCGAGGCTCGAGTTTCAGGTTTTGATCGGGTTATTCGGGTTAATTTTTTTTTTTTTAAAAAAATTAAGACGTTATTTTAGTAAAAAAAAAGTTAATGGGTCTGCAATCGAGTCTTGCCGGGACAACCAGATCACCGAGTCACACCAGGTTTTTTTCATTCCTTGTTTTTTTAAAAATTTTATCCAGTTTCAATTTCAAGTCAACCAAGTTTTAAATTAATCCATCAGGCTCAACCCGATTTCAAAACTATGCAAATTGGAGCTAGTATAAGTAAATGTTTGTCGTTGTAGTATCTTTTGAGATCATGGTTTACAAAAAATTATAAACTATATCTTTTTTAATTTAAAAATTAATATTTTAAAAGAGAATTTTCAATTAAATCTACACCAAACGAGATATGTATTCATTCGTTAAATGTTTTGAGAACAATGACTAAAATAAATCATAGTTTTCACTGTACCGCATCACACTGCGGAACAGGCACCACTCCAATTGAGCCCGCCCGCAACAAATTGCTACCACGGCGGCACAGCCATGCCTCATCCTCTAGACAATTATCCATAATTTTTAAAACCAGTCTGGTGGCTGGTTCAGTCTAAAATCCGGATTTTGGAATTTGATTGGATCATCAACTTGTCTAGATCAAGTTTTTTTAAAATAAATTAAAACAATGTTATTTTAATAAAAATAAATAAAAATTAACAAATTATAACTAGATTTCTGGGTGTTTTATCATGTCACTTCTAGATTTTTTATTTTTTTTAAAATTTAATTTGGTTTCAGTCTCAAATCGACCAGTTAAGCTGATCAGGTTTTAAAATTATGCAGTTATCTGTTGGCTCGACCGAGTAGAAGATAAAAAGAAAGGATAAGTTTTCAGAGGTAGATTGAAGGGCGCAGGTTGAGGCATGTCATCTCAAGGCCTACAGGATCTTTGTGGTCTGGTTGAGTCCAACGATACTGGACCACCACAGGAGCTGCAAGCCTAATGCCTTTAACTACTGCAAGAATCAGATCTGAAAGCTCACGCAGTAAGTGCCCGTTTGGCATTGCAGCCAAACCGGTTTTTCATCAAAATTTAAATTTTTTTTTATTTTTGCTAAAATTGAGTTCGGTTTGTATTTTCTGGATCGTTTTGGTGTGCTAATATCAAAAATGATTTTTAAAAAATAAAAAAACATTATTGGCATACTTTTCGGCACGAAAAGCTATTTAAAAAGTAACAGCTACCACACTCCCAAACATCCTCTAAAAGTCACAGTTTTGACGTTGATCTTATCTTGTTCTGTCTTGATGCTCTGTTGTTCGAGCACTGTAACAAGAAAGTGCCATTACTTATTAATCGATGATTTGACCACTCTGCAAGAATTTCTTGATTGAGGATAGCGACCATTTTAATTTCAGCGCAGAAGAGAAAAAGGTTAGTGACTTAATCTATTTTTATATCTTTAATTCAATTAACAACATAAATTACGTTCAGTATTTTATAGTTCGGTGATTTTTTATTTTATAATTAAGTTTTTGTATATTTTATCTGTAACTTGATATTCAAAGACAACTAATATTTCATATCCTTGGAAGTTAGCGTGAAAAATAAATAAAAAATATATATTAATTTAGAAAACTGATATTATATTTGAAATAAATATTAAAAAGCTTTTTCTTTTTTCAGAACATATCCTGTATAAACATAAACAAAAAGTAATATAATAAACCAAACCACTACATCTTTCAATTACATTATCGTTCTTATTTTATTATATTTTTTATATTTTCAGATTATTTTAATATATCCATATAAAAAATATTTTTTTTAAAATAAAAAAATATTATTTTAATATATTCTTAAATAAAAATCATTTAAAAACAATTATTATTACAACATCAAACACCTCTTTAATCCATATTTACAATTATATTTATACAAAAAAAATATTAAATTAATATTTTTTAATAATTCTAATATAACAATATAAAAAATATTTTTACATAAAAAAATAATTTTTAAAAACACATTCCAGCAATACTAGTCGTGCATTTAAAGTGTGATTGTTTTCGCGAATGGTCTATCAAGAACACTCCTTTTGAATCTCGAACTCTCTTTTAAAAACCAACACATCTTTCAACCTCTTCACGGCCACAGGAGTCCCTTCCCCGAGCAACGAACTTGACCTATTTCCAGATAACAGGATGATTATTTATTTCGGGAATGGAAAAAAATGATGAATTGCGTGAATGTCAGTACTGATGGAAAGTGGTCTAACCTTCTCGACGTTTGGCCAGTGGGCAGGGGAACCGAGAATAGCAAAAACGAAGTAGATAAGAGTCATGAAGTAGATATATAGCATGAGAGAAGTCCACTCGACTTGTGATTCTCGATCTGCTGACCCACTGGTGATCTCATCCTTTGATGATATGTAACAATGGTGGCCGTGGAAAGTTTCTTGGACTTTTTGTGTGTTGATGGAAAAGCCCGAGTGGGATTTCGGATGGGGATAGGGATGGAGCTGGGGATTTTTCATAGATAGAGGTGAGAGAGAGGAGAGAAGTTAGTACGAAGAGAGATAACGAGTTTTCTTATCCTATGCGAAATCTTAAATAAATAAAAATTTATATTGATTTTATTCTTGATTTTATAAATATTTATTATTATTATTATATAATTAAATAAAAAATAATTAAAAAAAATAAGTTATTAATCAGAGTAAAATTTATTACCTGGGTTGCAGATTTAATATATTAACTCAGATTATCGAATGCACGAATTTAAGAAACTTTATATGTTTGTGTTTTAGTTTTTTATTCTTTAATTTTTTTAATTGTTTTTTTTTATTTTACACTTATTCAATACTTGATTGGTTGAGAAATGAAACTGATAAATTATTTATTTATTTTTTATAGGATTATCTCGATTTTAAATAAATATCTTATTTAGGTGATCGATTTTACATCTAATTTTATCATAAATTAAATAAAAATAATTTTAAAAAATAACAAAGTTTTTAAACTCATTAGAATCTATAATCTAGGTCGCAGAGTGACCGGAGTAGATCCAATATGACATCCTCTTAATATTAAAAAAAAAATTATTTTAAAGTTTTTTTAAAAATTATATTATGTTTTTATTATTTATCCAAGTTATTTTTGAACCTATTAAATTAAATAATTTATTTTAGATAAGATTTCACGTGGTTTAAATTAAAACTCAAGTTAAATAAAAAGCTGAGCTAACAGGTTCCTAGATTGAATTTAATGGTAGTATCAAATCTCATTACTCTTAATACTGTTTTTAAGTTTAAAAAAAGAATTGTCCGAGCGCAAGTATAACCCAATACACGGTAAAATATGACTTGAGTTAAATGAAATTATCATTTCATTCTTCACCCTTTTATTTATATAGTCTTGCTCAAGAAATAAAATAATCTCTGCATACATTCAACTAATTTGTTAATTGTTTATTTGTTTTGGTAACAAAATCATAAATTTAGCATCAAATTTGTCATAGATACGAATCCAGCCAGCGCAGAACACATACAACAAATCTAGTTGAAAAACTAATAATGGTGGGGAACAATTATTATCATCACCCCCAACAAGCAACTTTGACTTTGCAAAACTTTCATTAATTTAGGTGGGTCACTTGCATGAGCTCTCTCAAAAGTCATCCATACCATCTACCATAAGTTTTACGGATTCTCCACAACGCCCAAATCCAGGCATATTCATTGTCACAAATTCAATCAGAACATAGGAGAAAACACTGCCTGCCGAGTGGAATAAACTTACAACAAGAGGATAACACCTCCACCCAAAAGGCCAAAACTTCCCTTCATCCACCATCGCGAGCATCATAACTATTCTGGACATGAAGGGGGTCAACCATGTCCTATTAAATACAAACCCTTCTCCTGCCCATTGACTGCCTCTCATTTTAAAAAATAATGCACATAACATGAGTGGAAATTGGAACAAAATAAGTGGGAAAACCTTGCAAGATCCACCGGGGAATCAAGCATATATGTATGTAAAAATAAAAAATAGAAATCAGTGTAGGACCTTGACAAAAAAAAATAATAAAAAACCCACTACTTGCATGATTCAACTCCCACCAAATCCACAATA
This sequence comes from Populus alba x Populus glandulosa, assembly GCA_033617975.1. Classification (NCBI taxonomy): domain Eukaryota; kingdom Viridiplantae; phylum Streptophyta; class Magnoliopsida; order Malpighiales; family Salicaceae; genus Populus; species Populus alba x Populus glandulosa. The sequence continues at coordinate 1,267,720 of CM066156.1, read as the reverse complement.
TCTACCCTCTTCCTACTTTTTTCATTTCTAAACAAAAGTCTTCAACCACATGAAAGAAACTAAGGAATCCTATGGAGTTTTTTTCTCCTTTTTTTTTTGTTGCTTAGGCAGCTAATGTGCCCACTAGCCTTGTCCTTTGACTATCTGAGCACTAGTGTCTTGTCTTACACGGATGTGAATGAACTGGGGAAGATATTTTCCATGTCGATTGATCAGTTGACTTAAGATGATTCAAGGACAAGAGCACCGGGTGCTTCATCGATTGGATGAGAGTGGTTGTGTTCCCCTTCATAGGTCACAACAAGCATCATCGAGTCATCTAGAGCTCTCTCCACGTGTTTGCGTGCCGGACATCCTCTCACGCTACTGCACTTGTAGTATCCCCTAACAAGTTGAAACAAAAGGAATCAAGATTTGAGTTTTTGGACTTGCTCACGACTGTCCAAGTGTAAATCGAAACGTGAAAGGAACATTGAAGGACCGACAATACCCAGAATGTATTGAGAATCAAGGAAACAATGAAGGCAACTATAGGATACCTGGGATGAGGAGAGCCTTTGATGGGCTTTTGACCATACTTTCTCCAGGAATAATCATCAGGTGGGATATCAGCCATCTTACTACTAATTGCAGGAACTCTAACCACCCTTTTAATTCTTGATTTCCTGCTGAATTAATGAAAAGAGGGTTATGAAAAATGAAATCAGCACCGTTTCAAACAATCCCATAAAAATTAAGCAAATGAAATTTGATTGTGCTAGTTTAGACGACAAACCTTTTCTTGGAGCAGTGGCAGCGACTAGAAGAGGAGCCACACTTGAGAGCAGCATCATCCATGGAGTTACACTTTCTCTTAAGAGAAGAAGAGGACAAAGGGGGTTTACCAGCAGAAGGTTGAGTAAACTGAAACCCAGAAAGCGTAGAACGCTGGAAGCTATCAGTTTCCCCTGTTACAGAAGACAAGAAAGAAGTAGGAGCAGATATTGTTGGCGAATTGGAGAAATTGATCGTAGTAGCCATTTCATTCCGATCTGATAATCCATTTTTCGTAACCAGCAGTGTCTTTTGTTGCTGATTGTGAGGCAAAGGAGGGAGACGATGAATTGGGGTCGGTTGATAAACTCTAAAAGCAGAGCCTTGCTCTGTTGGCTGCGATTTAATTGCTCGAACATATGGTACTGGCTCTTGAACTTGCTGTTTTTGCTGTTGCGGTTCTGGTTCTGGTTCTTGCATTCGTTGTTGAGGAGGGCAGGCAACAGGAGCTCTTCTAAATCGAGCATGGCCAGTTCTTGAGGTGCGACCCAGTAAAGAAATAACCTTTTTGAAATTGTTCACGGCCATATCAGTAACAGCCATGATATTATCCGTGCCAAGATTGGAACTTGAAGAGGCTGCAGACAACTCTTGGTAGTATTGTTGTTTTTGTTGCTGTTCCAGTTGATTTTGTTTGAGCAGTTTTATGACTTCCTCAACGCTTTGTATCCCAGCAGTTGCTGCTTCTCTCACATCATTCTCTTGCATTTTTGTAGCAAAACTATCACCAGAATACCCCATCATAAGCTCCACAGCCATGTCTTTTACACCATCCAAGACTGAATCTCTCTTTCTCTGTATGGATTGATTGACCGATATATAAAAAGACGAGAGGGGTGAGAAAAGATTGCTGTGATTATTGTAGAAATAGGTACATACATAAACAGAATGGATTCAATACAACGGAACTTGAAACATGGGGACAAACAAATAAAAAAGAAAAGGAAAGAAAAAGCAAAAGGGAAAGAAGAAAGATGCTGAGAAAATAAAGGAAAGTAGTGCTTATTTTATATTATTTTTAGAGTCAAACCGATACCCTTTCCTCTCTCAAATGCCAAAGGCATCAAAGGTCACCATCCTGTCCTTTCTGTTTACCTTGCCGTCAAACTCCCTATCTAATGGGTCTCTGCCACATGGAGGTTTTTTTCAAGGACTTTGAATGCCTCTTGAAAGGTGGGTCCCCTTAATGGGATTAAAAACACAGTTATAAAAATGAGGGTGTTTTGATATACAGTAAAACTTATTTTTCAAAAATATATTAAAATACTATATATATATAATATTTCTTCGAGCTAAACATGCTTTTAAAATATATTCATTCACAAAAAAAATAATATTATATTCGTTTATGCGATGCGGTACGGTACAATTCATGTTGTATCTAAATTATAAATTTAAAAATGTTTAGTTAATTAATTTACGACAAAAAATTATAATTTATAGTTTTTTTAAATTTTATCTTTTCAAAAAAGGTTTTTACAACATTAAATAGGTATTAGTTCGTCAACTTGAAATTTAACTCTAGTCTAATCTATTATATATATATATACATTTTTTTTAATTAAAATAACATGTTTAGTTTCTTTAAAAAAGTTTAAAACGATAATGTCTAGTGAAAAAAATAGAGTCATCCGCCAACTGGCAAAATAATTTGACCGCCTCAGATCAAAGTCTTGAAGCGGGTGTATTGAAACCGGTTGGAGAACGTGTAAAATGATGAGAGGGAGGGAGGGATAAGGTCAAAAGGTTTTGTTTTGATGAGCCGTTGGATAGATGACTCGGTAAAATCGGTGAGAAAGTGAGGGAGTGAAGGGATTTGGGTTGGAGACAGTGAGGTGGAGTTGACCTTTAACAGCTTTTAATGCAAAAGTCGTAAGTATATGTTAGAGTGAAGAGTTCGGTGGGACCGACAAGGTTCCTCTTTTACAGGACACCAGAAGCAGCGTCAAAGCTCTACCTTCAAGTCACATGGGATTCTTTTCTGTTTTCTCTATGGTCCCTTCACCGTTGAGATGTATGGTTAACATGTTTTGCACCGTTGATTTATCATCTTTGAGTTTCCCTGGACATCATCTTCAACTTGAATCCGGCTTTGGGCCCACGTGAGTGCATGGACCGATATTTTTTTATCGACTATGGCTGGATACTTACCACTATGCTCCTTTTCTTCCTATTTTTATTCCTCGGCGTGCGAGTCTCGATTGAACAAGCTAATCGGAAAGGGCTGCGTATCCTTTATTTTTTAAGAAAAAATAGCTAATCCAACTGAGATGAGATTGAATTTTACCGAGTTAATCAAGTTTTATTTAATTAATGTTTTTCCTAATGCAATTTAAAATAAAATCTAAGTAAAAATTATGCTTTAATAGTGGTTTTTTTAATCACCCACTGTGTGAAACGGATTTATAGGATATGTAAACAATGAATTATGGGAAATAAAATGTTTCTTAGGTTAAAATTGTTTTTTATTTAAAAATATATTAAAATAATATTTTTAAAATGTTTTAACTAAACTCTATTTGGACCGTAATTTCAAACTAGGGCAAAGCTTGAGACTTGCTTTTCCTGTCGGGAAACAAATAAATAAATAAAGCATTCGGTGACGTAAGACCTCGGGCATCTTTTACGTATTTTAGTAGATAGCAGTCTGAACAGCAACGGCGACTAATAATGGTTCTGGCACAATCATTCGACCAAGCTTCAAGAATATACATATATATAGAGACACGAACTCCATCAGCAGTTTGATCATCACTTGGAATGCTTTAAATAAAAGAAAAAAGATATCATTCTGCCCTCAGTTAATACATTCTGTCAATTTTCTTCAATGCATGCTCCAGATTAGACAGCACGACCTCTTTACGGGGCATTGTAAGTTTTTTACGTGTTCATTGGACAAGGATTCCGGAAGGGCAACGTTGTTTTATTTCTACAGATTTAAGATAAAATTAATTGTTTTATGATGAATTTTTAATCGAGTAATGTATTATGACAAAAATTGAGGTTTGTTCTGGGCAGGATACTTTGCCTTGCATTTCAAGCTCGCAAGTGTAGGAGTTGCTGCATGCATGCGTACAGCTGTTTAATCTATTAACAAGATTATTTCTTGTTGGAAATTGATTATAATTAGATAAATAAGAAATTAATTTCAAAGAGCTTTTGTTTTTCTAGATTTAATTATTAATTTATGGTAACTAATTAAAGGTTGATAATGATAAAAATTAATTCTTCAACTTTTATCTTTCAAAATTTAAGGGTGAAAGAACAATTTATAACTTGAAATTCTCAGATTTTACATATTATTTCCTCCCTTATTTAGTATCTTCTTCTTCTTCTTTTTTAATGTTGATCTTACTTTTATAACTATAACTTAGACTTATCTTGTTGAGAAATACTTGAGTTATATAATATTTATTCGATAGTATTTAGTAAATATTTATTTCTATTTTAACTCCATTTTATCTCTGGAAGTTTTGTTAAACGATATCCAAGACACGAATTTAGGAACACATGACAGAACATATTTCAAGGAACATGAGAGATCCTATCTCCTGGTTTCAAGGTGGGCAGCCCATGGAAATTCCTAGATACTTGCGAGATGCTTCGATGGCTTGTCATCTCAAACAGCCCTAGGCCCGAGAAGCGCGGTTTGAACTACAACGTGTGTCTTCGTATTTGGACCATAACATAAATGGAGGTGGGCTTCTCTTTCATGGCACTTTCTATTCTTTTTTCCACGTCACCTTTGGATTTCATGTTAGAGGTTATTTAAAAAGTTGTAGCACTAAAGTGGCCCATTGCCTCTATCAATTCCATGACTATTAAATTTGACCCGATCCAGCATCTTAAGGAGGTGTTTGCCATAACTTTTAGTTTTATTTTTATGTGTTCTTGGCTTATAAAAAAGATATTGAATTGATATTTTTTTTAGTATTTTTTGATGACTTTAATATATTGATGTTAAAATAAAAAATATTTAATTTGATGTATTTTTAAGTGAAAAATTATTTTCAAAAACACTATGTAGCATAGTTTCAAACACCTTTGAATTAGGAATTTTGGAATTCAAAACTTAAATAGGATATAGTTTTTAGTTAAATTCAAAGCAAGTCATATCGACAATAGTTTTTTTTAAAAAAAAATAGAATAACATTGTTTTGATAAAAAAAGAAAAAGCAATTGATTTCGATTGACCCCTAACAGAATAATATATTGTTTTGATAAAATAAAAAAGATTGATTTAGATTGACCCCCTAACTTACGGTTTAATTCAATGAATCATACATTTTTTTGGAGTAAGATCCTAAATCAGTTCCGTTAACTATGATCGGTTTAGTTTAAGAAATTCGTGAAAAAAAAAGGTTTCAGTGGTTTCTTGATTGGAATTTCTACCACGGTGCACGTTCGATCTACCATTCATCACTTCCTGGGCCTTATGTACACCACGGACTCCATTCTCACTTCCATTGGCTTGGATCAACCATTTTAGCAATCCACTGGCCTTACCTGTCACTCTAAGACAATATATATATATATATATATATATATTCAACATCAGTTCTGTCAATGAAAACTAGTTGAATAAATTACTTGATGTTTGGTTTTGGAAGTGAATTTTAATATGTTTTATTATTATTATTTAAATTAATTTATTTTAGTGTTTTTTTAAGTTGATGTTTAAAAATAAATTATAAACAATAAAATATATATTATTTTTATGTTTTTTAAAATTAAAAATACTTTGAAAAACAATTATCACTATACTCTTGATTAATTAATTATATAGATATATACATGATATTGCTAGTTTTTTTTTCATTTAACTATAAAGGATTTTGTATTGACTGTGACACGAAAAAAATTATGGAAGAATATTTTGCCTAAAATAAACATTGCTAAATCATCTAAAAAAAACTCAAGTCGTTTCCTTGTTACCTCGAGTGACAGAAAAAAAATGCCAGTACAGTGTTCATTACTTAAAAATTCATATAAATGGTTAATGAACGCCGTGTGTATTTTGTTTATTTTGTCTTCAATTTTTCTTATTAATGGATGACATTAAAAAATGGAGAAGGAGAGGAAAAGCCTAAAATCATGAAATTAATGCTAATGAGAATTCAAATGTTGAGATTTTACCTTATTCGGTTTAATGAATTGCTTGTGCCTTTTTTTTGTTCCAAAATCATGGAAGACTGACATGGTTCCATGAGTAAATAGAATTTATTTTTTAAGTATCTTAAAGATATATTTTTTATACATTTATATACAGGAGTATCTTAAGAATTTTATCATTTTCATATTTATTATTTTTACCATAAAATAAAAAAATAAATACAAACAAGATTTTAAAACCCCATTGTACAAAGACAAACATATATCAATCACCCTACTATCTATTGTCTATTGTTATGTTACAAGTAGCATATTAAAAGAAAAAAATAAGACCAGAAGCTATTTTAATTAAAGGATCTGTTTGTCTGTAGCCAATTACATTTAAAATTATGTTGATCATAAATATATTATTTTTTATATCTTTTACGTGACCAATCACAATTTAAAATGCAATTTGCTGCATTGGCATACACTCTAATAACATTGTTGGTGTTTCATTTTTTCATTTTTTTTATTTGCTAAATAAATGAACTGTACCGTTTTATTACAATGTTGCCTAATAACGCCGAAAGGATGGGACGTGAATTCAGACTTTATTGTAGTTGATGTGAATAAGGGATGGCCATGGCATCTTTGCACCGCTCATCGACCTAGCGGTATGGGAACCGTTGCTTGCAATTCTGATTTGATCACATCAACGGTTAATGAGTTCCTCAACTGTCAACACAGGCTGGATCCCACTAGTTCGAATACTTGGATTTTCCTTTGAAAATAGAACAGTAAAAAAAAATTAGTAAACCAGTATAGCCGAGGAATACATAAGGGTAGTTCCATTTATTTTGCATGACATATTTTATAGAATTTTTTTTTTACCAATGTTATTGTATTTTTTAAAAAATATATTTGTTATCTTTGTTTTTTATAAAATATTTTATAGAAAAATGATAAATTAAAAATATTTTATAATTAATCATCAAACTTAAATTTATTTTAATTTATACTCCATCTTTACATTTTAAAAAATTTCATAAAATATTCCAGGAATACTAATTTATATACAATTCAATAATCATCAACATCTCGCCAGTATTTTCTTTTTATCATGATTATTATTATCTTAATATTATCATTATTATTATCATTATCATTATCATTATGCTATTTTTATTAAAAAAAATATTTTATATATAATATTTTACGTAAAATAAACATACCCTGAATTGTCCGGCTATTCCTGTCAACATGGTTTATTAAATTTAATAAACTGCCATGACACAAAAGGTGTTTGGCATTTTGGTTGAAATGTAGTTTTGCAAATTTTTTAATTTTTTTTTGCTTCAAAAGTAATATTTATTTTATGTTTTTTAATTCTTTTAATATTAAAAATAATTTTTTAAAAATATTATTTTAATATATTTAAAATCAAAATAATATTTTAAAAAACAACACTGTTACAAATACCCACTCAATCTATTAGAATACAAAAATAATAATTAAAGGGTTGCATTTATCCCACTTGCGCACCTTTTTTTTTTTGTTGTATTTCAATAGTCAACCTACAACACATCTGCACGATCTATTAAATTTTATTAAATTAAGATGACGAGAATGATGCAGCCAATTAAGAGTCTGCTACTTCACTAATTTCTTTTTAATCACATGTACTAATTTTTTATATTTATGAATGTGCTATTTTTTTTAAAAAAAAAAAAAACAGAATACATGGGCGGGATGAACCTAATTTCCACACTCCCATGCTACTTTTCCCTAAATGATAAGTTAAAAAAAATCCTGCAGAATCTGCTAACTCAGTTCAATTTGCTTTTATACTTTAAGATAGGCTGGTATGTTTTATGAAAGGTGATTTAAAAAATAATAATTTATTTTTGTATTTGTTTGTTATTAAAAAAATTAATTAATAAAAAATATTTTTCAGTAAAAAAAAATTATAACCAAATACTCAAAAGTATTTTCTATTAATTAAGATTTGTTTCTTGTTATTTTGAATAAACTTGAAAAAAAATATTAATAAGTTATTTTTCAGTTTATTTTTCATTACATAATCAAAAATTAAAAAATATTTTTTAATTTATTTTTATGATATTATCAAATATAAAAAAATCATTTACTTTTTAAATTTTTTTTTAAAAAAAACATTTTCTAGAAAATTACTATAGACTGCTTAAAGGCTGAGAATGGAGGGGCGAGAGCCTATTGAACTCTGGCTGCTTGTGCTATGGGTGAGCCAGTGAGGTCACAGCATGGAAGCAGGCAACTAGGCTAGTTACAACTTACAACTGTTTTGGATCTTAAAGAAATTTGCAGATAATGAGCTGTGGACCCAGCGCCTCACCCATGGCTGTAGCGTCGTCTAATGAGTTCACGTGGGAGCCTGGTCCATGGAAATTCCCCCTGCCCCACATTGAATTTCTTCAAATTTCTTAAAGATCCAATTGCCGAGGAACTAGCTCTCCCCCATGCTTCTTTGCTTCACAAGGAAGATTTCGTGCGTAATGAGTTTTTGCGCTGCTTATTATTATTATTATTATTGAAGATCTACTCTCAGTTAGGGTTTATGGCAGGGAGAATCACAGTTTTTGTTTTGTTTGTGTTTTAGAACACAGAGAATCAGTTTGCATATCCTTCACTTTTCTGCATCTAGTTGGAATCTTTGCCTTGATTGCCTTTGTCGTCTCTCGTCTGGGGTTAAATGACGCCCGGAGAAGATAAGGAAAGGATAAGATATGGAATAATGGATCCCTTGACATGGTTATGGCCATGGAACTAAAAAATATAACCTGTCACGTTCAGTTTGTCTCCATTGACTGAATTCACGAGCTTCGACCTGCAAGGATTGGAGAGGGTGGGATGGTGACAAGATCACTGCTCTGACTTATACCGTTGATTCATAACTGCACCATCTTACTTAATATCCAAACGTTTTTATTTCTTGATTATCGATGTATTGTTGTTATAAATTGATGGAGTTGAATCATTAGCTGTTTTTTTTTTTTTATGTTATATCTGGATCAATTTACATGTATTTTAACTAATTTTAAGAATCATGAAATTAATGATCATGTAAGTCTCTAATGATTATTATATTAATAATTAATAACTCAAACATGAGATTACAATAAAAGTAAACTTTTAAATATTAAATTTTGACTGTTATGATACCTATAGATAATTGAATCATTATTTATTTATGAAGGTTGAAGTGCTTTTTGATATAAAAATAATTAGGTTTTTCAATCTTGATAAGAAGAAAGAAAAGAAAAAACTCATCTATTTTCTACTTTGCTTTATTATTATCTTTGATAGATTCTCTAATAAATATAGCCAAATAAAAGCTTTTTTTAATTATAAAAATAAAGGCTTAATTACTTACAATTATACAAATAACTCTATATGAATCGATGAAGTCATGGAAAACCTTGAATAAATTGGGTTTTTTTTACGACTTTGATCCTGGGCCAATGATTAACTTGTAAAACAAGTGTTTTATCGGGACACGAAATCTTCAGTATTTAAGTTAATAAATATAAAATAATGTACATAAGAGAGAGTATTTAATTGCAGCAGTAATGTACAATATATAAAAGTCTATTTTCTTACCTCATGACATGTAGTATTTATAGATTTTTAGAGGCTACATCCGGTGGTGGAGAGAAAAAAAATAAAGAGGAACATTTAAAAAAAAAATGTTGAGTTATTGGTTAATGTAGAAATGTTCCTTCCAAAGTTAGGAAGCGTTTGTTTATGCGTTTGTAACTGCGTTTTGGCAAATTTCAAATTTGTTTTTTTTTTTTTACTAAAATTGAGTTACGGTTGTACTTTTTGGATCGTTTTGATGTGCTGATGTCAAAAATGATTTTTAAAAAATAAAAAAAATTATTTGTATATATTTTGGCAAGAAAAGCTATTTGAAAAACAATAATTGGTTTCCTCTAGGCAGAGCATTATGGGGATTTATACAGATATTTTGAGATTTGTGCCTAACAAATAAACTAGAAACATTTAGATAGAAAAAAAAAAAAAAAATAGAGAGAGAGAAGGGACCGAGGTCTGGGCCAGGCAGCTTGGCAGCAAGCACGCCTGGTAACATACTTTTTTATTTTTTTTATTTTTTGAGTGCCCCATCACATACAAAATCTGGGATTATTGAATATATTTTGAAAACAACATATCAGCCGTACATTAATGATGCCTTTTCTCTTAAAATTGCATTAAGGAAATCTTCAGCTCTCGAGACAGTTCTTAATCATAGGTGGATATAGCATCAGTAGTTTTATAATTCTGGTCGAGAAAAATCATTTCACTGTTATATTTTTTAAAATATAATAATTTTAATATAGCATGTTAAAACAATTTAAAAAAAAATATATTTTTTTATAAAAGTATTTTCTAACCATAAAAATAATCAAGATTTAAATAAAATTTTGTATTTTTCATATAATAAGATGCTGTTCGAGACATAGTGGTGGTTTGAGAAATTTTCATATAATGGGAAAAGAAATTTCATCATAGATATTAGGAAATTATTGACTTTTGTATATATAATCATATGACAATTTGTTGCCCGGGATGAATTGCTGCTATTGAAAAATATCGTTCTTTAAAACAAGGTTGGAGCTTTTTGTTGGAAGACTGTTTCCAATTTTTGTGATGCGACTTCCATATAGTTTAAGTGTTTCGTAAAGATTCAGTTCTTGGAGGTGCCGGGAAGTCAATCCTAACGTCATTGTTTTTCTTTAATGGTTAAGCAGACAAACGCAAAACAGATTTGAAACTGAACAGAAAAACAATATTGATACAATGAATCGTGGCTGGTTTTATCAGGTTTTCAGGGCATGATGGGCAACGCGGAGGGTTCATGTTTTTTTTTTTTTTAAATAAAAAATTATTTTTTTATATATTTATTTTATTTTATTAGTGTTAAATATATATATATATATATATATATTATTTTAATATATTTTTAAATAAAAAACATTTTAAAAAATAAATAATAACTGAATACCAGTTCTTAATCATCTATAAAAATCCTGACTAGTTGAATACCAAAAAAAAAAAAAAAGTTTGTTTTAATAAAAATAATTTATAAAAATTGATACAATAATCAATTATATATATATATATATGTGCGTGCGGGGTCAGTTTGTGTATACTTTAATTAATTTTATAGATTTTAAAGTTAATAATTATATAATTTTTCAATAATTATAAAGCTTATAAAATTTAAATTAAAAATTAAATTTAAAATCCGATCATATTTCAGTAATATATTTTTGCTTCCCCGTATGGAAGGGAAGTTAATTATCAAAGCGAAGCACGTATTTATAAATAGGTTTTGCATAAAAAAGAGAAATCATTTGTGACATATCTGATGACCTGTGCTTGATACATGATTGCAGTTCCTATGCATCGATCATGACAGAGTTTCGAGGACATGAATATGGTATATATTTTTTTGAAAGATGATGTTGATGTTATCTACATAGAGTTTCGGGAAAATGTTAATGGTTATAAAATTTTATAAAAAACAACACATTTGGAACACAATTATGTATCTGAATATTAATTTCGTATACAATCACTAATAAATATGAAAATATTTATTGTTTGGCCATGAGCTAAAATGGACATCTCATACAAATCAATTAGCATTTATAAAAGCTAACAATGATTGAAAGACGATATTTGGGATCTAATAACTAAAAAAAATAAGATAAATTAGTACAATAAGAAAAGGAGAAAATAACAAATAAAATAAAAATAAATAACGGGTCATCATGGATATATTAGGATTATATTTTAAAAATACACCAAACAACTCTAACCTAAAATTAACCATAAACAAACCTCTAAATTAGCTAATTAACTCAAATCAAACAACTAACCAATCAAGATCTCATGAATTGATATTTTAAAATGTAGTTAAAACTATTTCATTTAAATCTTTTTAATAAATGTAAAATACAAAATTATAGTGTGTTCTTGATGATTTATTATTTATTTTCCTTTTTATTTCAGGTCTTACCAAACTGAACTGTTATAATGATTTGACTTGGAATCCCTTTTTCCTTTTCTTTTTCTTTTTTATTTATCCAAGAAAAATTTATTTTTCCTTCTTATACTCCCAAAACTTTTTTTCAAGTAATGATAAATGTGTTCAATAAAAAATACCATCATATCCATTTAGGGTATGCTACTTTATGGATTCTTATAATAAAAAATTGATATCTCTTTTAGTATATAGAATACTATAATACCCTGACTATTGGTTTTTTTTTATATATAAAAAAATTGAGTTGATTTTTGCACTTATAAATTAATTTATGTGAGATATGCATCAGGCTCATAAACTAAACAACCAGTACCTCTCATAGCGCGGTCATGTACAAAATTAATATTAAAAAACGTGATATACTATTTTACTCAAAATTTTTATAGTAGGTATTATTTTTCTAAAAATTCTACCAAACTGTTACAATGATTTGACTAGAATCCTTCTTGTTTTTTTTTTCCATTTATCAAAGAGAAATTTATTTTCCCTTCTTGTACTCCCACCAAGGAAACTTCCACCGCCAATCACCTTGGTCGCGTCCAAATTCAAACGAATCACAAACCAGGTGTCTTGGATCTATTTGGAAATCTAATTAGAACCCGTTTTTGTTTTTTTTTCACCTTAGTTCGTAAACAAGTACACATGCTTCATGGATTAATGCTGTCCGTAAGAGAAATTAGAAAGGTCATCAACTGGAAAATTTCTGGTGCTCTCCTCTCGTGAGTTCATGACCAGAAAATTGGGTTAATAATATCCTGCAAAAACACTCAATCAACATGAAAATATCTCAACAATTGTAAAAATCTCTTGTTTTAATCAAAGGTTGCTGTCGCTTGTCAGTGCAACTTTATCTTTTTCGTCCTTTGTCAATTAAAACCATCATAGATTCAAGGAATCTATGGGATTGGCCCATTCACCGTTTTTCTAATCTCGAAAGCCCTGGATGCACATCAGCTAACGCCTTGTTTGGGAGACACGGGACTTGTGCGGATTGAAAGCATAATTATTAAATAAATTAATACGTGATTCGATTAACCTAATATAAGTAAGATTAGATAAGATAAACTCCAATAATTTTTTCATCCAAAATAATATTGTTTTATAATCCATTTTGATCCGACGATCCATGGAGGGACTAATCTAATAATAGTCGAGGCAACATCCAGGTTAAACAACTATAGTTACAATCTACCTGTTTGGTTAGAAAAGTATGTAAATGTCTTTATATCTTCTCAAATTCAATGTTTTCGGCAGCCAAGATGAACACGGGAAGTAAGCCAGAAACATCTACTTACCACATGCTTTAATTATAGTTTCTCTCTCTCTCTCTGTCAAAGAATTTCACAAGGTAAATACAAGGAAAAAGAAACAGATCTGTCTCGAAAAAGAAAAATACTCGGACCCTTAAGAGTTGAGACTTTTGTTTACTTCGTTAATTAATGTCCTCGGCACAGCAACCTTCATCTCTCCCCCCCCCTCTCTCTCTCGATCTTCGAAGTTGAATTCACTCGATCAGAAATTGCTTAATAATCCATATGAAAATATTATTAGGGCGAAGCACATGGTCTAAATATCAGAATAATTAATCAACGCATATGTTTTTGTCTTTTTAAATCTGCTTGCTTTGATCCATAGGATCGTTTTAGATTTTCAATCCAGCACGTAAACACCATCTCCCTTCTACATTCGCAGTTTTCTAGGACTGTCGTGTGTCATGAAGATTAGCTTTCACGTTTTCTGTAATTTTTGCACCGACGACTTTGTAAATGAATTAAAAAAGGGCTCGAATTAAAAAAAAGAACAAGAAAAGTAGCACGTCACCACTTGCAAGATATAGCATGTTTGAGCTCTGCGGTCCTAATTTTGTTTCGACTTGATCCCCATGTTTTTTTACCTAATGTTATTTCCCTAGTTCTAGTACAAGTGGTTACATAGTTCTTGAATTACAACCAAGATCTTAGTTGGTTGAGCGGCTTGGTGCCAAGAAAAGTGATTACATAGTTGGGATTTACAAAATAATAGATTTTTTCTTTGATTTGACACTGAAAATTTTGGCTTTTAAAGTTGTTTGGTATCGAGTTTCAACTTTTATTTTTATAAAAAAGGATTGAAATTCAATACAAAATAATATTTTAACTGGTAGATAATATATATATTATTTGGGCTAGTTTAAAAGGGATGTTGATACCTGATTGTAATGATTAAAATCTTAGAAAAAAAGATTGGATCTATCTAAAATCTAAGGAGACAAATTGAAATTAAACCCAAAATTTTTACGAGAAAGCTGACAAAAGTACCAAATGACAGAGAAACAAGGAGTTGATGGATAATATTGGGATAAAAAAAATGAAAGTGTCAAAATTTAGATTAGATAAAAAGGGAGGACCAGATACAAACTATGACTCCGAAGGGCAGCGAAGCAATTGTGTTTTGTGAAAGGGAAAGGGGTTGTAATTATTGATGCAATGGAGGAATCAATTAAAACTTTTAGTGGTGTCCCACAGAAAGACAAAAAGAGGGGTCTCAGTCTCCCACCAGCCCAAGGCACCCACACAAAAAGTCAGATGACGTGGTCACTCCTAATTCGCACACTATATCAACCACTCTCGATATCATAATCTTTTCAAAAAAAAAAATTTTAATAATTTTTTTATGTTTTTAAAATAATTTTAATTTTAAAAATAATTTTAATTTTTATATATTTTCCACTATTATAATTTTAAACAAATACTAAATATAACCTAGATTATTAAGTTAAGGTCATTTAAAAGCCCATGGTGTGTTTGAAATTAAGTTATGCATCCATTATAATTTAAAAAATATTATTATAATTTTATATGTTTAATTTATTTTTTTGAAATCTTAATTAATAATAAAAAAATAATCTGTAATTATTCTTAAACCTTACCTCTTCAGATCATCATAACAGCAAGACTACTAAAATATAAACACACTTAATTCGTAAATCATCATATTAATCCATAAATCATTAAATCAATTAATAGGTGTTGATTTAGCTGGGTTTGGGAAGAACAATTGAATTACTAAAAAACCAATATGAATGAATAAAACTTTAATAGATTAATATCTTATTTGATTAAAAAAAACCAATATGGAATGAAGTTCTAAATTCTAAAATTTTCAAGTCAAGGTGTCCATTCGAATAAGGTTTAATAGCTATGATTAAAAAAAAAAAATAGCTATGATTCAAACCATTACGGCTGGTCAGTTTACCCAGCAAAAATCCGCGCGTGAAAATCAGTCCCCATTACAACAACTCCGATATTCACGGTGTTGGTCTCTCGTTCAGGTTCCTGACCAATCAAATCTCATCCGCATGGACAGTAGCTTCTCTGTTCTCACTTGTCATCTTCCAAAATTTCATTTTCCAGTTTTCCAATATTAAATTACCATACCACCTCAAGGCTTAATTATTTTTCCCTTAAATTTAATCACTCACCTTCTTGTATCTAACCCTATCATCTCATCTATATTTTCTTTATAAGCCTACCATCCCCACCCCTCCATTCTCACATCCTGTCTTCCTCTCCAATCCTTTCTCTAAAGGGAAAAAAAGGAGGAAAAAAAAAATCAGAGATGGGGTTGTTTAGATCATCAACGCTCATGTTGATGCTATTGTTTCTAATCTTTACTTTATCATCAGCCTTCGACATGTCAATCATATCCTATGACCAAACTCATGGTACCAAATCAAGCTGGAGAACTGACGATGAGGTTATGGCCATGTACGAGGACTGGCTTGTAAAGCATGGAAAGAGCTACAACGCTCTAGGAGAGAGAGAAAAGAGATTTGAGATTTTTAAGGATAATCTTATGTTTATTGATCAGCATAATTCAGAGAACCGGACCTACAGAGTCGGGTTGAACCGATTTGCTGATCTTACCAACGAGGAGTACCGGTCCATGTACTTGGGTACTCGAACTGGTCATAAGAAGAGGTTACCTAAGACAAGTGATCGTTATGCTCCGCGTGTTGGAGACTCTTTGCCGGATTCCGTTGACTGGAGGAAGGAAGGTGCCGTACCTGAGGTCAAAGATCAGGGAGGCTGTGGTAAGTTTCTTTTAACTACCAGGATTGCTCTTTGCTAATATATTTATTTTTATTTAAAACATAAATCTATTTTCAGTGAAGCAAATATTTAGACCTGCTCCCTTTTAATTCTTATTGAAGATTTTAGAGGCCTATCCGAAATTACAGTAAATCATAAAAGAAAAGGAAGAGTAAAGTTAAAACTAGAGGGTTATAATTTTTTGTCAAACTTTTTCTGGCATCGAATCGATTTTATTTGGTAGGTATTTGTTTTTGATATCCTTGGAATTATCTAATCACGTTCCAAATATTTTGATTAACCTTTGATTTCTCTTTGTTGGTCAACGAATTTTTTCTCTCTATGATAGCATTTAAGAGGAGATCGAGGGGGAAAAAATTCACTTACACACATCACAACATATATATATATATATGATCGATCCGGATATGGATGATTAAAAAACTAAACGTGATCGTCAAAGTTACTACAGTTTTAATATATTTTTTTGGTTTGAGGGATCGCTAGACACTTTTGCCTACGGATTTGATGCAGTACTTAGGAAATTGGTTCCTCGTGTGTGGAGTTTTCTTCATGTTTTTCTACGACTGTAATATCGCTTTACCCGAGAAATTATTCAGTATACCAGGAACTGTATTTCTTCATCTCAGCCGTGTCTTGAATTTAGTTTCGGTTTCGTCATGTGCGAGAAGGCTCCGAGCTAATAGTCATAATTGAGGCTGGTATAGATAATTTTTGGATCCACAGATTCCAGCACAAGGGCAAACTGCTAGCCAATGTTGAATGATACATTTTACTCATTGATTAATCCAGAAAAGCAAAATAGGAGCGATTATAGGCAAAGAATCCAATTTTTTTATTTGATTAAAGATTTGTGTATTGATATGTTAGTAAATGAGCTTGCCGGCATCAAACTGAGTCTTGAAACGTTTTGATTTTATATACACCGTGAAAGGATAAATTACTGACGTTTCTTTTGATATAAAGGAAGTTGCTGGGCGTTCTCAACGATTGCTGCTGTGGAAGGGATTAACAAGATCGTCACTGGTGATTTGATCGTTTTGTCTGAGCAGGAGTTGGTAGATTGTGATACCAGTTATAATGAAGGGTGCAATGGTGGTCTTATGGATTATGCTTTTGAATTCATCATCAACAATGGTGGCATTGACACTGAAGATGATTATCCCTACCTTGGTCGCGATGGTAGATGTGACACGTACAGGGTAAGCCTTCTTTGGTCTTTAAGATGAAACTGAAACACGAAGAAATTAATGCAGATAATGAAATATGTTTATTTATTCAAGAAGATGCTTCCTGATAGATGTTTGTGCTTGCAGAAAAATGCTAAAGTTGTTTCAATCGATTCTTATGAAGATGTTCCTGAAAATGATGAGACGGCATTGAAAAAGGCAGTGGCAAATCAGCCTGTGAGTGTTGCAATTGAAGGTGGTGGCAGAAATTTCCAGTTATATGATTCGGTAAGAAATTTCTCTCCCTGACATGTTATCATGTACAAGACCTGGTGATGGTTTTGATGTCTTAAAGCACAGTAGAACTTTATTGAAGTGCCAAACATGCAGTTCAATTGAGTAATGTCTGCAAGAACCGATCATAATTAATTACATCTTATTTCCTTGCCTTCCAGGGTGTATTCACCGGAGAATGTGGGACGAGTCTGGACCATGGTGTTGCTGCCGTCGGTTACGGAACTGAAAAGGGTAAAGACTACTGGATTGTGAGGAACTCATGGGGCAAGAGCTGGGGGGAGAGCGGCTATATCAGAATGGAGAGAAACATTGCTAGTCCAACGGGAAAATGTGGAATTGCAATTGAACCCTCTTACCCTATCAAGAAAGGCCAAAACCCCCCCAATCCTGGCCCGTCGCCTCCATCTCCAGTAAAACCTCCTTCCGTGTGTGATAATTACTTTTCCTGCCCTGATAGCAATACTTGCTGCTGCATCTTCGAGTATGGAAAGTATTGCTTTGCATGGGGATGCTGCCCACTCGAGGGTGCCACCTGCTGTGATGACCATTATAGCTGCTGCCCACACGAGTACCCAGTCTGCAACGTTAATGAAGGAACCTGCTTGATTGTAAGACAAACTACACTTAGCTTCTCCTACCATTTTATGTATATCATCATTCATACAAAACTAATTTTATGTCTTGATTATTTGAACTCCTGAACAGAGCAAGGGCAACCCATTTGGAGTGAAGGCATTGCGACGCACTCCTGCGAAGCCTCACTGGGCTCACGGAACTGAAGGCAAAAACAGCGCTGCTTGAGCATCCGTTCACGCCCAGAAGCAGCAGTCGATGGAATCAAAGAAATGAGAAAAGAATCATAGCTGGTTTTGATGCTTTTCTTCTTGATTTTATTATGCTGCAGACCTTAATTTCTGCTTCATTCAGACACCCAAAGATGGATGATAATTAAATGATCATTAAGATGCTGATTGTGTAAATAATTTAATATTTATCTGCATTGCATCTGGATAATAGACAGCTTGTTATATGTTTCCAATATCTTCTGTAAATGTTGTCATAATCTAGCAATATGACTTTGATGAATTTGGTCTGTAATACCATCCCCGGTGCTTGTATATTTTGGTATGCTAAGCATCAATGGCATCTATCCTTTTCTCTGCACTTCTTGCATCTTTGCCATTCATATTTAGAAGTTCATCTATTGTAATGAAAGTGTAAGGAAAGATGAATCAACAATCACAGTTCCTTGTTATATTGACGAGGCACAAATTTGAATATGTTCTGTATTTGATTTCGATTTTTCTCATGCAAGTGCAAGGAAAGGATAGAATCCTATTCCAACACAGAAGGAAAGCATTTTATGAAATTATGGGGTATAATAGAAGAGACCAGCATAATATGCCTATTAATCAAAACATGGCCCGTCCCATGATTTGAAATTATGAGATTTAAAGGTTATCTTTGATATGATCTTGTAAAATGATTTTGAAGTTGGTTTTTTTTTTTGATTAAAAATATTTCTAAGTATGTTTACATGGAAATAACCTTTGATTTTAATGAAAATTTGTTACAAAATTGAATCAATTTTTTTCATTTAATTTTAAAAATTAGATGTTTAACTTTTAATATAAGGATTCTAACTTGTATTCTGTTCATTCTTAAAAAAATTGTTTTGAGCTATTTTTATGAAGTATATTTTTAATTTATTATCGTAACTTAGTTTTATCATTGTAAATTATCTATGAAGAAAATTTTTTGTTTTTATTTTTCTGTAAAGGAAAAAGTAGTCTAATACTTACCAATGCCATATTCATGCAAGTAAAACATTTATGCTCAATTTTATATATAATCTGTTTTCATCGGCATGGCTTCATGATCTGGGTGTTCATACTTCTAACAAACAGGGCGGATGATATCCATCAACCTTATTTTACGAGCTGTTTATTAGAAAACATAATTATTAAAGTCAAGTTTTAATTTAAACTAGTTTGATTAAATTTGGTTTATTCAATTAAATCCAATTTAACTAATTATTTTGAATTAAAATAATTGACTTATGTACTAGGTGATTATGAGCTGACCAAAGAACTTAGAAGTGTTTGGATTGTGGTGTATAATGTTTTGAAGAATAGTTTTTTATTTAAAAATAAATTAAAATATTATTTTAAGATTTTTTTAAATTGGTAAAACCAACTATAAAAAAAATACTAAAAAAATATTAATTTAATATGTTTTTAAACCGAAATATTTTTAAAAAACACCTAAAAATAAAAGCGAAAACCATATAAAACACCCCCTCAACAAAACTTTTTCCTAAATTAGATCCCAGACCAGGAGTAGAAGGCATGTATAATAGCAAACATCAGCATTTAAGAACCTTGATTGATGAGCATTTTAATTCTCACATGAGAACACGAGTGTTACCTCAATCCAGTTCTCGACTTATGCCACGAAATTTTCCAATCTCCAAAATTCTCGAAGTTCGATCAACTTAAAAGTATGAGAATTGGCAAGTAGTGATTTGTCTTGTGAATAACACTTGTTTCTTGTGACAGAAAAAGAGATACATAAACTAGAAACAACCATGTTTTTTCTTACCTTCAGAAAATTGTCACCATTATTCAAATTCCGAGGTTGTTGATCAAGTTCACAACCGAGCTTAGCATGTTGTCTTACCCTAGCAAATGGGACCAGATGAATGTTTCACAACACAAATCACAACTCATTCTCTTGAGACATAATACGAGAGCACATCAACTGAAAAGAAAATCATCAACAAATTGAGGTTGGGACCATTCCTAGTGTCGGGGGTTAGATACCAAATGTCTCACAAAACAACTCGATCCTACACTCAATTTATCTCTCGTCATTTTTCATCTTTACTTTGATTTTCGGGGACCATTGCATATGCTTGAGTACCACTGCCCAAAAGGATAGGGATAGACCACGATTGCTCAACCCCACAATGCCACCCCATACCTGCCCTTGATGAAGGGGATGCCTTCTCGCCACTATTAACATCTCTCAATTATATAGGCTGTATTGAGCTTGTATTTCTGCTCCGAAGTGTACACACCAGACAAGTGTGTTGCGTTCAGCTTCTAAATTCTAACGCACAAATCTACGTGGGCTAAATTTGATAATGACTTCATGCTTGCGATGTAATGTTAGCTTAGGATACAATCAAGAAGAGTTTTATTATGCACTAATATTAATTTACAACAACGCCACGTTTGTGCTTAAGACAATGAAATACAATGGTAAGTGTAATTTGGTTCTCCTGATCGATTGAGACTCAAGGCACTTTCTCCCTCTCTGAGATGTCCAAAACCGACCACCTTGTCCGGTAAGTTTAAACTAGGCTTTATGGAAGTTGGTCAGCTTAGGATACAATCAAGAAGAGTTTTATTATGCACTAATATTAATTTACAACAACGCCACGTTTGTGCTTAAGACAATGAAATACAATGGTAAGTGTAATTTGGTTCTCCTGATCGATTGAGACTCAAGGCACTTTCTCCCTCTCTGAGATGTCCAAAACCGACCACCTTGTCCGGTAAGTTTAAACTAGGCTTTATGGAAGTTGGTCAGTCTTCTCGAGCAGCATCTAAATGGCTAGAGGAGAGTAGCTGGCCTTCTCTTGTTACTCCAAGATCATCAACCCTGACTCTCTGGCTTATACTACTACGATTATTGTTGTTGTTGTTAAGAAGAGATGTGTCAAGAGCTTCGATGTTACTATAGGAAGGGGTCGCAGAAGGTAACTTCGATAACAAAGCTCCGAGACTGCAAGACATGGTGGGCAGAAGAGGTGGTATTGACCAAATGGGGGGTCCTGGGATTCCATTTTGGGGACTGTTCCAGCCCATGTTGATTGCCTTTATTGGAAAATCATCTAAACTTTCTTGAAACAATCTCTTAACTCCTGTTATTTGGCGTTTGTCATCAACTGAGAAGGCTATTTCTTGGTTTTCGATCGTATGGGTGTTGGGTTTGATAATGTATGGATGCTGAACTGGCAGGTATGGTCTTTGCATTGCAAAGATTCCTGGTATGCTCTGGAGATAGCTGAATTTCCTCTGTATACTGATTACCAAATTAAGGTCTTCCACAATCTAGAAGATAGTAAATTCCTGTTGGTTAATGCACAAATTTAGAAGTCAAAAGAGAGAAAGAGAGGGGGAGAGAAGTACCTTATCAAAAGATCCCAATTGAATGATACCTTCCCTGACTGAAATGATGGCAATTGTCTGCTAGTCAAGAAAAAGTTGTAATGAGCTTCCATGGATTAACTTTTGGTGATTGGGCTGGCTTCTATTTTCTTATGCTTAATGAATTGCGATCAAATTACCAACCTGAATGCCTGAATTGAATTGAAATTCCCACGCTCTTGGCTGCTGTATACAGGAAAGACACATTAGAAAGTTATGTTAGGAGGTAAGAGCAGTGCAGTATTCTTATCTGCTTTCAGTCTTTTAGAGAAAAATTTGTACTGATCATCTTACAGGTTCAATTGACATATTCCATGAGGAGATTAAGTTAGGATCACTCTCATTTGGGTTTTCTCTGAACACCCATTTATGACTGTTATCCGCTGCAACTTTCCCCACTAATCTGCAACCAGTTTCCATACAATGTCCTTCATTCACTTGCCTACCATATCGTTACCAACAAAAGCCATAATTTTAGAGATATCAATTCTCACCCTTCCCCGTAGTTGTAAACTTCATGAGACATTTTGAAGAAGACATCTGTTCCAAATCTTCCCTTCATGTATCCAGTTCCTGCTCTCTCACATTCATAGATATCGCAAAATCCATCCTCCCAAACTAGGATCCTGAAAAGCCACAAAAAGAAGGGTGTGCATCATTAGCCCAAAATTAAGAGAAAAATGAGTAGGGACTTTGGTCGTTCTTACCAGTTTCTTTTGTTTCCTTTGGAACGATCAAGAGCAGTGCCTCCATAATCCCACCTGCAAGAAAACAATGTATACCCTTGGCATTAGGCATGCATGCACTTGGAGAAAAATATTAGCTTTTGAATTCTTTCTGATAACCAAATTATAATAATTTGGCCCTTAATAGTGAGCAAATAACTTCAATTTCAAGCTTCCTACTTTGGTGGAGGGTAATTCCTAGGCAGTATCCTCCAAAAGACTGCGTACACCCATTTGGAAGGATTAGAAGAATCTGTACATGAACACAGGCTCCTCAGCGTGTGCTGTAAGAGACAGTTAAGCATCGGGAGTCCACCTTCCATTGTCACAAGCACAGAAAGATAGATAAAGAAAGCCAGACACGCACAGAGAGAGGAGGGGGGTGAGCTACCAGTTGACAAGGAGTTCTAGTTTAAGAGTCACGGCTAATAAAAGGGAGAAAAGCAAACAAAAAGATTGACAAATGGCACAAACCAAGCGCGGGAAATAAGAAAACCGAGAGTGAAAAAGCACGCTCCTGCTTAACCCGCTTGTAGACAGCGCCTCTGTCAGGTATTTAAGGTTTTATTCGAAGATATTAGATCCTGATAGAAGTTTAGGTCACGAGTGAATAAATTAATTCAAAATAATATTATTTTAATTTTTTAAAATTAAAAAATTAAATTAAAATTTTATAAAATCAATTAGATCACGAGTGGAATCAATCAACAAGGTTAATCAGATCTACTTTAATTTGATTTTTAAAAAACGGCCAGAAATCAACTAGATAATTCATTACCAAACTTGAAGCTACAAGCTCTACTAATATTAAGGGCATGTCTGCATGCTTTTAAATGAAAGCATGCTTAAGTAGCAGCTGTAAACATGACAGAACCTTCTCCATTTTGTTTGTTTGTTCAAGGAAACATGATGGGACTGTCCTTAGTGTCCTTTTGCTTCTCGTTTTCTCTTAGCTTTAGGAGCAATTTCTTTTTTTCTTTTCCCTTGTTTGCTAGCTTAGTTTATTTCACAATAACTCAGCTCAACTGGTGTATACTGCAACAAAAATATGTTGTTAGTGTCGTTGGTAATAAAAGTAAAAGAAAGATCATCTATCCTGTAATAAATAAACACTCTAAAGAGCATTGATTTAAAACTCAGACTTGCTCAACAATTATCTAGGTAAAAAATCTAAGTTAAATGGTTAAAACTAGGTTATCAATTTATTAGTTTTTTTTATTAAAATAATATTATTTTAATTTTTTTTAAAATTAAAATTTAGGTCGATCATTTTAACCCATGACTAATGTTTTATCAAAGATTAACTTTCAGATAATTAAAGTTTTAAAATTATAGTTAAAGAAAAATATCTAGTTGATTTTTTTGATGTCACAATGTCTCAAGATCAAATTAATTACTCCAGCATAAATAAATATTGAAACTTTTTATGGTTTGAAAATATAGTTTTTTTTTTAAAAAAATATAGCATATATTAATTAATTAAATATTTTTAAATATATAATTGAAGTAAAACGTATAATGTATACCGCACTAAAAAACAACCAGGGCATGATTCTATCACCATGCATTAATCATCGAAGTTAAACATGGCCCGCAAAACACACACACACACACAACTGTTGTCCTCGTCTCCATCTCACAACTTCTTGTTTTAAATACACTCCAGTAATGGCTAAAATTAAATCATTGACATCTCAGATGAAGCCTGGTTATGTAAAACAAACACGAAAGATGATCAACTTGCATGCATATGGTCGTGGGATGTTGTAGATAGGTGGGTGTAGCTAGGAAAACAACATGTCCTTGTCAAAATGGACAAATACCCCACAGAGAAAAGAACCTAGCTCTGCAATAATTTTTCTAGCCACCGGAGGTAACTGGACAGAAGGGCCATGCCACGTTGACGGTGACATGAACCGTTTACAATAATCGTCCGTGGGATATGGATGAATTTACCTTGCTGTTGAAGGTAGTGTGTGGAAGGAATTTAACGGTGGAATCCTGGAGATTAACCGATAAAGGAAGAGAAGTGGTCTCAGGGGAACTTTTGACGGGGATATAAACGCAGCATTTAAGACCTAGCCAACCTCCCCAGCATTAGCCACAGTCCACACGCCCAGATCCTGTCAGGGGCAATTACGATCTCAGCTCCAGCTTTTAAAAGCTGTGCCAAAAATATTATGATTCATTAGGGAATGTATGGGCTAAATACTTGGCCGAACTAAAAAATAATGGGTTGTAATCTTTTTACTGTAAGCTTTTTGGATGGTAATTTCAAACAAACAAATAAAAAACAATAAATATTGATCCATTAGTTATGTAAATTGTTTTAAATCTAAAAAAAATTCAACAAGTTAAATAAATTTTTTTAATTAAAAAAACTTAATTTTTGATTTAATTGTTAAATTATATTTAAATTTCATCGAGATGTTCTACAAGCTCAATTATATGAGTTTGGCTAGTTATTTGTTAAACGAGGTCGGGAGCTATCCTTAAGTTTTTATTTTGAATTTTTTTTTATTTTCCTAATTATTTTCGAACTCCTAGATGCAACTTAAAAAAACTTCTTTTATTTGCTGTATCGCTGTTTCTACCAATTCTTTAAAGTTGAAACACGTGAAACGAAAAACACATGAAATGACACTGAACTTTCAAATTCAACGGTGCAGAGAAGGCGTAATCATGGCCGTGAAACCTGGCAATTAGGCTGATTTTACAAACACGAAGAGCGAGCTTCTGGGCATTGAACTTTCTGATGAGTAGATGAATATTTTCGGAATAGAAAACGATCAGCTCCTTTGCAGTGCAAGATCTTATAAACCATCCATTAAACAAAAAAAAAACTAGCAGAGGGATAAAAATGTGGTCCTGAACCTCGTGTTTATGCAGCATCATGAACTTGACCAATACGTCCCCACTCTCCCTCGACATGTGCTGTACTGTTCCCCTCCTTGCTAGCTAGATTCCATGCACAGTCTGCCCTTCTCCCACACCTCCATAATTAATTTCAATGGAACTGATTGTGGAGGAAAAGTATTGCAACGCACTTGAGACCTTTGTTATTAATTAACAACTTCTTTTCATTCTTTAATATTAACCAAGACTCAATTACTTCAAGACTAATGCGCCCATATATCCTTTTAATCATAGTTCGAAGGCACAAGTACTCGATTCATGACTTGACCGATCCATTAATCCGACTCGAGAAGTAGGTTGTGTGTGGTCAGGTTAATTGTGGGCTGCAGACATGCCCTAAATGTAACCGTTAACCATATAAAACCTAATTTGGAAGAGGTATAAAATCAGCATTTCATTGGTTTATACCAATAGTGGTGTGGACCCGTAAAATATCGCCAATCAATTCACATTTAATAACCAAAAGGTGTCTCACCAACTCGCCAAAGTGATCTCATAGAGACCCCCACGGTCCCACACTGCTGCAGTCGAACACCTAGTCGCTCGTAGTTAAAATGAATCGGTGGTGCCCAGTGGTTGGTGTCGGCCACATCTAGCGTTAGAAATTACAGATGAAATTGGTCCAGAATGAAAAACGTAGGATAGGGATGGCACCCCTCGGCTGGGGGGCAGGCCACTTGGATGACAGCTACAAATAATAGGGGCAAAAAAGAGCATCCCCTTCTTTCTTAAAGGATACTGGCACGGCCCTCCCACCCTACAATCATCTCTCTCTTCCCTTATCTTCTTGGATAGGACATTCCAATATTAGCCTTCAATTGGTGCTCAATCCCTATTATTACATCTCATTGGATAGGCATATCCACGCCCAGTTTATTTCCTCCGGTCGGCTACATTCTTATAACCAGTCGACAAGAGTTGAGTTTTATAGTAAATCAAGTGAAATTTGACTCGATCAAATCTAGTTGATTGAATGAGTTAATCTATTATATAGTCAAAACTTAGACGAAATATGATTTGACTTTTTTATAAAAATGAATAAATAAAACAGCATTAGTGAATCGAATTTAACTTATCTAACCTATAATTATAATCAGGGTCTTGAACCGGCAGGTTTTATAACCAAGCATGAACCCTACCCTATAAACCCTATAAAGAGAGAGATGAGGGAGACTTGGTAACCGGACATGTGAGTAATATACAACATATAACATACAGGATGACAAAGGCCCATCAGTCTTTGCAAAGTTTTGTTTTAGCTTTTAGAATCAAAAGCCTGGTTTCAAAGTTCAAGCGACGGCTTGGGCTGATAGGCTAGGCTTTGAACAATTAGTGCTCAAGATTCATTCAGAAAACGTAGAAATAAGCAAATGGCTTCGCCAAATTACTCTCGAAAGTCAGGAGTCTTTAAAATGATTAAATCTTAATGAGCTCATAAATTGCTCCATTGTAACGGAACCAAGTTGTCTCTTCTGTGTCTTTTGACAGAACTGAAGCCACTTCCCGGGAATCAACCTCCGATTGCAGAAGTCTATCGTTAATATTCCATGTAAACTCCACACCAATCCTCGCAGGCCATAACTAAGCCTTGAAAGCACTATAAACGCCAATACTTTCTCATAAGC
Source organism: Populus alba x Populus glandulosa (assembly GCA_033617975.1). Classification (NCBI taxonomy): domain Eukaryota; kingdom Viridiplantae; phylum Streptophyta; class Magnoliopsida; order Malpighiales; family Salicaceae; genus Populus; species Populus alba x Populus glandulosa. Next base: position 1,240,688 of record CM066156.1, on the reverse strand, counting down.
CAGCAAGAAAGTGACCATCAGTATCTCTAAGCAAGCCCCATGCACCCTCACATCCAGGATCAGCCCCGTTAGATAGAGGATACCAAGAAGAAGATTCGACAAATCAAATTTTAATGAAAACATATGTAATTTTTAATTTAAAATATTAGATCGGATCTTTAAAGTTGGTTTTACAATGGTTTAAATAGCTATAATCGATTGACATGATTTTAAGCTCAAATCCGAGATGTTGTTTTAAAATTTCATTTATTTTCCAAGTTATTTTTGGACTTTTTATTAATCATATCTCAAGATATTATTTGGTTTCTCATTAACTAGGTGAATTTTAGTAATGATTTAAATAGTTTATATGTTGTTTTTTAATTAACTTTAAGATAAATTATTGAATTATTATTATTAATATTCAAGATTTATCAGATTGCAATTCTCTTTGCAATGTAAATATGATTTTAGAATTTGAAAAATTCTAATTTTTGCATATAAGAAAGAATTAATGCATGTAAAAGAAAATGAAAAGGTGACCCAGAATAATTTATAGTTTTGCCACATTTTATGTTTTATTAATTTTAAATTTTAAAAGGAAAGGATGAAAAGGTGGTTCCTCCTCGAAGCCCGTTGGCTCGTAGCCCAGTAGCATTGCTGCTGGACACTTTTGTGCAGCGGCTGCAGCCTTTGATTCATGACAAGTAAACAACGCCTTACACAAGCTATCAAACAACTCTAACTGTAGACCTGTAGTTGAAGGAGTGGTTAACTTTAGGAGATTATTACAAATTTGGGGTGCCAACTTTTCATTTTTTACATAGCAGTGTCTTTACTTTTATTTATTTTATTTGAGTATATATTTTTCATATTTTTTTTTCTAATCAAGTGCTTTTATTAGATTTTATCAAACATGTGTTGACATAACCATTAAATTAACACATGATATGCTCATGTTGCCTGTCCTTAAATATTCTATTTTATTTTTAATTGAGTACATGTACTTTTTCTTTGTTATTTTAGTTTTTATTTTTTATATTTAAATATTTATGATCAACGTGTTGATTTTAAATTCATTTTATATCTTTACTGGGTCATATTTGACCAAATAGAACAACATCAAAATGACAAGATAGTGAATTTTATTATTTTTTTGTGCTTTTAAAAAAATAAACATGGACTTATCTAGATAGAAAAAACTTAAATTGATTTAATTTTATTCATTTTCTTTTAAACAAAAAAAAATCTTCGATTCTAACTTTTTTAAAGATGAAAAACTTAATTATTTTTACAATTTCATGATTCTAAATATAAATTCATTATACAAAAAAATAATGTCTTTTTATATGATTTTATATACGTCTCAATTTATCAATAAAATGGATGGACTCGCCAAATAAATATATAAATCAACACCAAGTTTTAATTAAACCTTTAAATTTTTTACCTGAACAATTATTGTCCACACAAATTTATTTCTCATGCAAGTCTCCTTTTGTTTTTCTTTCTTTAATTTAAATACATTATTTTTAGTTTTATATAACTTGATCAAACATGTTCTTCGTAATATACAATGTGGATTTTTGCTAGCTTTTAAAATTAAAAGCACTCTATTGATTAATTTTGAGAACACATATTTTAAATTAGAAAAATAAAAAATATACATTCAAATAAAAAAAATAAAAATACAAACACTCAATCATAAATAATTAAAAGAATTTAGAAATTAACACCTTAAATTGCAAATAATAAAGGTAACGACACTCAAATAAAAAACATATAAAAGTCTACGCACCAGATGATATGTAAAATGTTCTAAACTTCAGGTAGACGAGCAGCGTAGCTCTGTTCAGATCCACAATCCCGTAGCACACCGAAAAGAGAAGAAAATGAAGGTTTTAGGGATGGATTTCGGCTGCGCAACCGGATCTCTCCGCGACGGTAAATTCCCCGATAAAGACTGTTTGCTTCCACTAATCTCCAAGCTTCTCGGTTACGCCATCGTTGCCGCCTCCACCACCGTCAAAGTCCCCCAGGTAGGTGGTTTTCTTCACTCTAAATCATTTGTTTTTTTTATATATATAATAGTATTCGGATATAATTTATTTATTTAATTATTTATTGAAATTCCAGATACTGAAAATTTTGAAGAATAAAAGCGTGAGAGGGCTTAGTGTTGTAGGGTTTGAGCTTGAAGTGGTTGGTTATACCATAGCTCTAGCTTACTGTCTTCACAAAGGCCTTCCTTTTTCTGCTTATGGAGAATTGGCTTTTCTTTTGATCCAAGGTGCGTGCTACACTCTTTTCTCTTTATTCTGACTTCTCCTTATAGGCTGCCAGGTGAAAATGTTGCTTTATTGAATTTGAAGGGATGAATTACTTTGAAATCTATCATGAATTTTCTCGAAGTTGATGATCATGATTGTGTAGGTCTAACTCTACTATTGTCATGAGCGTCTCTTGGATTTGGGGGACATTATCTGTTATTTTGGTGTTAGGCTGATCAATTGTTTGTGCTAATGATTTCAAACTGGATCGTTGTCAAATAATGATTTGGTATAGTTTGAACATTTTATGGATGAGAAACTAATCGCTACAAATTATTCCATGAATCTGAATTCTATTTTCAATCTATGTATAATTCGTGGGTTAGTTGTAGATACTCTGATTAACATTGTTTACCATGTTAACTCTGATGTGGTAATGAAGTCAGACTTTTTTCATTCCACCTTTAATGAATGTATCTTGTTGAATACACATTTTTTTGTTCAATATAGCTGAGACTGAAGCATTAGTTTTTCTACATCCATAATGGTTAATTAGGCTCTAGGTTTTCCTCTGATTAGTTCTTTTTATGTTCTGATTCTCCTTATACTTCATGTTCCATTCATTAAAACTGAAGTTGTATATTGAAAGATCTAACTTTCTTCCTCTTTTGCTTGTATCTTGCAGCTATAATTTTAGTAGCTATTATCTACTACTTCTCACAACCTGTGCGAACCACTACATGGATCAGGGCATTGCTGTATCCTACTATCTCCTAGTTTTGATATTTTCAAACTGTGAAAATTTAAAATGCAGTCAATGTATTTCCTTATTACACTGTTTCAGTTATTGTGCTCTAGCACCAACTATTTTAGCCGGTCAAATTGAGCCATTTCTTTTTGAAGCTCTCTATGTAAGTGACCCTTTAATGTATACTCTGCATTGTAACCTCTTCATCAGGAATTGTTGCCATTCATCTTTTCTTTCTTCTTTTGATATTATAAAAATAAAGGGATAATCTGTTAAGGAAATGTAGACACATATTCTTTAATGTATACACAAGGTTAATAGTTGTGTCGCCCAGACTCGAAATGTAGACACATATTCACTCTTCGTATTAAGGAAATTTTACTCTTTTCTTTTTCTTTCCATTTCTTTCTTCTATTGCATATATGAAGCAATCTAATGTGGAAACAATCTGTTACAGGCATCCCAACATGCGATTTTTCTCTTTGCCAGGATTCCACAGATATGGGAGAACTTTTCTGTAAGTTAGAAGATCAAGTTTATGTCATGTTGTTAAGTTGTAGGGTATGTCTCAATGAAATCTGTTTGAAATTCTATTTTGCATATTTGTTTTAGTTCTGCAATTACTTGAGAGAACTTTCCGACTAAGGGTGTGTTTGTTTGTAGAAAATATTATTTTTCCTGAAAAAATGAGCCATCATAGAGATAGTGATGGTGATAAAATGGGGGAGTGGTGGTGTTGGTGATATGATGGTGTGGAGGCGGTGGCGATGGCAACGGGATGGTGGTTGTGTTAGAGGTGACTTAAGTGGTTAAGTGATGGTATTAATGAATAATATTATGAGTTGGTTAAAATACTTTCCTATGAAATGTCACTATGCAAGGGTTCACGGGAAAAGTTTTTCCATTGAATAATTTTCAGTGTTTGTTTGCACTAGAAAATGGGAGAACTTTTTCATGGGGGGTGAACTTTCACTGTTATCAAATATATATTTGCCACCTTTCCCTAAGTCTTTTGTAAGATACTAGTAACAAGTTCCCATGCTTTAGTACATGCGCCAATAGGATGTCTGTAACTTGTAGCTTGCAAAATTGACCTTGTAGGTAGTTCGGCATTTTTTTCTCCAAAAAATGCTGCTTATTTATATGTTACAAACAAGGAAATACTGCCTTTGTGAGAGGGATATTGTCTTTATTTGATTTTGTAGTTATTAGTTATTACGAGCCACATGTTGTTCATCATTTGTTATAGTACTGGACATTGGTGAGCTCCTAATTCATTCCATGTACAAAAATGCACCGGTGCCTTTGTCATCCCTCACATGCATATTTAGGTTTTAGCTGTACTAATTGGACATGTAAGTGAGTGGTGCATGAGGTGTTGAATTGGGCTGCTACTCATTGCTTTCATGAGAAGAGTTAAGATCTTTGGATGAGTAGAATTAGTAGCAGCTCTCTTATTATGCTGTCTGATATGCAACCTTCTATCTATGATGAGTGATATGTATGTTCTTTGCTCTCATGTTACTAATTAATGGCTATCCTTGAACAGAACAAAAGCACAGGGGAGCTCAGCTTCTTAACATGCTTCATGAATTTTGGTGGTGGTTTGGGTGAGAGACATTGTAAATTTAACAGTTTCCACTGTGAGTAGACATGTTGAGTGGAGTTAATGAAATTTTGAATTGTTTTGCAGTGAGAGTTTTTACCAGCATGCAAGAGAAGGCACCAACAAGTGGTATCCTTGTCAACTTTCCTTGCTTTTGGAGATTTATTTTAACATCTGCAGTTGATTGTTTGAACAGAGAAAATTATTTGACTCTACTTTAACAAGCTGGCTTCCATGCTTAAAAAAATCAACTATCATTTCGCTTGGTCCTGTTTTATAACTTAATTTCATTTCCACTTAAAAACATTTTCCTTCAAGAAGTTGATGTGGGACATGAATCATGCTGGTGTGAACGTTTTATGCGCCGCTAGGCCTGGATATAATTGAGAATATGATTTTTGATGAAGTGGTACAGTGAGACAAAATTTCATCAATGGTTATGTTTTTGAATTCAGTATGTTTATGAAGGTGATAAATGAATATGGACATGGATTTGCAAGCATTACTCTTAAGATGATCTTTCACTTGGAGATATTCTTGTCAAATACGCATACTTTGGTAAATTTGAATGTTGAGATGCTATATCTTTAAACAATGCTTTCCCTTTCACCTCACCCTTCTCTACAGCTTTATGTGAACTGTGCTTGTAATTACTTTGCTTTTCTTTTTGTAAGATGCCTGTACCATTTCTTTGTCCATTGCGTGTGTTTGGTATAGTTTCTGTCCTTAATTCTTCTGCAGTTGTTTTGGGCTCCCTACTTGGTATGATCACAAATGGTACCATCCTCAGTCAGATAATTTTCTACCGAAAGCCTGAAACCAAGAAAGAGAAAAAAATAAACTAAGCGGAGACAGTTGACATGAGCTTTGCTTCAATATAAGACTCAACAGGTGCCTTTAGTGAGCCATTGTTGCAAGACCTTTAATATGTTTTCAATATTTGAAGATGGGAAAGTTAGCATCCATCAATAAGACAAATCCATCAGGCGCAGCTGAACTCACATTTATGCTAGGGTTGCAAGGAAGCCTGCTTAACCATGGTCATGAATGCACAAGACAAAGGTGGTGGTTGTTATTTTTCTTCGTTCTTTGTAGTGTATTAAAGACTAGTAGAATTATATTTTACTCTCTACGTTATGTACATCTTTCATTTTAGTTGCATAATCTATTCCCGCTGCATGCGTTGGTTTATTTGTGTTGTTTGATGAACTCCACGATGCAAAGGATCCCTAAAGACTTGGTTAGCTGTGAGTTTTACCAATCAGGTGAGTCCATGGAAAGCGATGGTGCTTTGCACGGGAATGCAAGGGGAGGATTGCGCATGTTGGAGTCTTATACGAGGTTAGTGATTATACATACGTACACTCTAAAATGCACACATAAAAGTAGTAATCTACTAAGCCAGATCTTGCGGTTGTCAATTCCCATCCAATTGAAAAGGAGCATAACCAGTCGGAGTTGGGCATTTATTGAAGTCTTTTTTATTTTTTAAATCGAGCATTGATGAATTTAATATAAGCATCTGTTAGCATAGTTATTAAACATAGCCTGCGCAGTTGATTTGATGCGGGTTTTCTTTTCATCTTGTTTGACATTAACTTAGTCAAACCTAGGTGATGTAGTGATCTATATCTTTATCTAATCAATCTAAAAGAATTTTTTGGAAAATATATTTAAAATAATATTGTTTTAAATTATTATTTAAAATAATGTTGTTTTATTTTAAAAAAATTAAATAATATCGTTTTATTTTTTATATGATGACCAAATGATTCAAGTTTTTATTCGAGTTTTATGACTACAATTATTAGCAAACCAGCATGAATAAAGCGTTGGAAAGCACGGGAACCGTGATTAAAGTAGACGGGCATGTAAAATCTGAAAATACAATAATGATGCAAAGAAACATCTAATGCAGCACGAGACTTCCACAAGCTATTAGATAAATATATTGTGGATGTTTTTGAAAGTATTTTTATTTTTAATATTGATAATTTAAAAATATAAAAAAATATTTAAATAAAAAAACTATTTTTTTATGAAATGGTATTTGTGCCGCGTTTCCGGGCAGCTTCATAAAGTTTGAATTCCTCCGCATGAATGTGTGTTGCTCAGGGAAAAAAAAGGAAAGAAAACTACGGAAGTTTAAGACTTGTGAACGTGGTTTTAAAATCTAGCTTGACAAACATTACTGTATAAAAAATGTTTAAAACTTGAATTTAAAATTATTACATTTTGAATTAATTAATAAACTGTATAACTTGATAAAAATCTTGTTTAAATAATGTTTTTATTTGATATTTTTTAAATTTAAATAATATCTCAATTAATTAATACATTTTTTATAGTCTTCAAAGTATTAATTTATAAATCAAATTAATTTAATTTTAGTGTTTCTCAGTTGTTTGGAGGTGTTGATTTGAAAATAAATTTTTTAAAAATAAAAAATATATTATATTAATAAATTTACAAACAAAAAATACTTTAAAATACAGTTAATACTGCCCCATAAAATATCCTTACACCAACAGCATAAAAGCCATCACCAACCGGCAAAACATTCCACTGCGTTGTATAAAACCCATTTTCTAATAGCAGAAGCAAGTGTTCATTTAAAAGGGCAAGCTTTCTCAAATGTCTAACCATGAAAGTTTGTTTCTTTTACGGCAGGTAAATATTGCTAAAGACACGTCTATTCTTGAAAATGCCGCCAATGATCCTACACGACTGTTTTTTAAAATTTAATTTTTTTAAAAAAAATTTAAATCATTTTAATATGTTAATATTAAAAATAATTTTTAAAAAATAAAAAATATATATATTATTTAAAAATATTTCTAAACAAAAAATATTTTAAACTTAATCATTTATACACTTCATAAAATTTTACAAAATCACCTTCAAGATGAAACTGCCCATTTACTTTTGATGACAGCTCCCAAACTGGTATCATCCAATTAACAAAGAAAACACATTTGCTTCCAATCGGAAAGTCTTGCCCTCAAAGGTAAGGTTTATTTTCTGCAGTGGAGCAAACACAGGAAAATAATGAAAGATGTCTCTGCAGGCCCTAGACTGTAAAGTCGCCTCATGAGTTGAATGACCGATGTCTTTTCAAGGCATTAGGGCATGCTAAATGAGAAGCGAAACCGAAAAATGCCTTTTTTTTTCTTTTTCTTTTTTCATTTGATCTCTATTTTACTCATTTGATCTCTATTTTACGCACACCAATAAAATGGCAAAATACTCTGTTTTTTTTTTATATATAAAAAAAAGTCATTCCAAAATATATATATATATATATCCAAGGAAGAAGCTAAATAGAATAGTGAAATTGATAATACAATTTTTTAAATAGTATAAATATAGTTTTTTTTTTCTTATATACACTACAATAGTAAAAAATCATTTAAAAAACCTTAATATATTTTAATATATTTAATACATAACTATTTTAACAGCTCAATATAATTTAATTAACTTGATAGGTCTAACAACAATTCGATATAATTTAACTTGATAGGTCTAACTATTTTAACAGCTCGATATAATTTAATTAACTTGACAGGTCTAACAACAATTCGAACGATTCTCAATCAATTCAATATTAAAAAATAAAATTAATAAATATAAATAAATAAATATATATATATATCTTGAATTAATTCAGATGAATTCAATAATCTCATAAAAAAACAATAAAAAAAAACATAGATTTGATAACAAATCAAAGAAAAAAAACTAATAAAAAATCATTATTGTAATAAATAGTGTTTTGATATTTTTGCAAAGATATGTAAAAATAGTACTTTTATAAAAGAAATGATAAAATAATATTTTATTTAACACTCCTCTTAAAACATGTAAGTTAAATATTGAAAGCCAACATAACATTTTTATTATTATTTTTGGCTTTTCATTTAGCATCTTCCTCGGAGATGCTCAGAGACCATAGTTACTAGTTTAAGATAAGATTTATGTTGCAAGTTGAATAAGTCAACTCATGAGTTGCGGATTAACCAAGATCTATTGGTTTTTTTGTTTTATTTATGAAACAATGTGATTTTACATACAAAAAATTGAAACGTTATTTTAGATAAAAATAATAATAGATCGTGTCTTATTTTGATTTTAACAAAATCAACTCCCTTGACGGTTTAACAACAAACTCAGTCTGCATCAGATCACGGATCATCTATATCTAAGATCCATGTTGCTTGCTGGACGAGTTCAAAGTTCCCTCTTATCTACTGGGTTTTTTTTTTTTATAAAGAAAATATATTATTTTAGAGGAAAAAAAATCAAAGACGACATTGTTTGGCACAAATAAAAAATCATTGATCGCGTCTCGTTGCCGAGACAGGCGTGTTTTATAAATAGGCGAAAAATTTGACACCGTATAAGAACACTAATCAATAGCATCAAAGGTGGGGTTACCTTGAAATATAATCCATCCCTGTGGCGTGGAATGACCAAAGCCTGCAAGTCCAAGAATGCAGAACTTGCTTCGCTAGCTGATGCTTTAAGCACCCTCACAAACAAGAATGAGAATCTCCCACTTCCCATGCCCGCAAACACCAAATCTCTCTGAGAATGCAAACCACGTTTCTTTTTTTAATAGATTGGCCCACCTCTAAACACGAAGGAGAATCTTTTAATTACCGTCGTTCTTCTCTCCTACTGTTTTCCCTTTCAAGATAACACAATCAAACTTCAGACCTGCCCACAAAGTCCCCCTCTTTTAATCAGTTCAGTCGGAGTTCAGAGCCCGTACTAAAATCTCGAGAACAAGGAAAAATCAATAAATCACAGAACACAGTCGTTATACATACTCGAAAAGGATGCTTGAATAAGTAATCTTCTGTAGCTAAAGCAGATCAAAAGGTATCCATGAACATTTCTATAAAAAGATCAAAAGGTATCCATGAATATTTCTATGAAAAGATGAAGCAGCTCACACAAACTCAACTAACTGCCAGTCTATGTAGCTCTTGCATTTACAATTACTCATCAAAAGGTGGAGGAATTAATTTCAAAGCAAAAACGGTGCAAATCATCGTCCTCTAGTATGACACTGAGCAAGTTTAGTAAAATCAAATGCAAACTAGCTCATGGTGCAGTAAACACAAGAGCTGAAGTGAACTGTACCTTGTGGTTGAATTAAATGCCATCATGTAGCCAGAGAAGTAGCACTTAATCTACATTGCGGAAATAGCTGCCATGGCTGAAATACTAGCAAAGCACTTTATCTAAAAACAGTATTTAGCTGATCGATCCCAGCTGAAATGATAAAGTCTGCGCATAGCTTACTTGCCCATATACTCGATGTAGAAGAGATCCTTGTACTACACTGCACACAAGAAGCTGAAGGGTCAAGGCCTTTTTGGGTTATTATGTGAGTGTGTGGGTTGTGGGTGTTGTTATACTGCACTGCATGGAATGCAAGTAATTGTTCTTAAAAGTAACTAATTAGACAACATTGCATGCAAGAAAATAAAGGATCTAGGCCTATTTGGGTAATAAATTCCAACAAATATCTAATTACTCTAGCTAGTATGTCAAATGTGTGTTTTGGAGAGAGATTTCTAAAACAAAGGTAAATTACCAATTAGGAGAGATTCACTTCCTGATCTCCCATTGATTGAGAAAGACATGGAAGAATCGGATGCTAGACAACAGGTGTTTGGAGATTTATAAACTGCTAATGATTGATCCAGTATCAAGACAAGTTGGCATAACTCACAGCAACTAGCTCCATTGAGTCATTGCCATATAAATTAAACAGAGGATTGAAATCTATCACTTCTAGAATTTGATTTGCATAATGCAGCCCCTAAAATTTCAGGTTCAAACATTATACTCACCGTTCTGAAATCAACCTTTAAGGATTCATGTGCTTATGCACCAACTGTACAAGCAGCTTCTCGCTGAAAAAGTAACATAATACATATAGAACCAGTGAACAGAGAGGTAAAGGCATCAAAACATTAAATGTATAACTGGGCAAAACTTGGATAACATTAACAAGCCACACAGACAATGTTTAACAAACAATAGTATAATGCATAGATGTATTTCCCAGGGAATCTTCTTAGCATGTAAACCAGAAGCGTGTCATACAACTTGCAACATAAAGAAACACAAAGTTGAAGTGAACAGCAATCTAAGAAATAAGAACATGATCACTTTTTTATAGTGAAGATTCCATAGGAAAGGCAATAAACAGCACACAACATCAAATTAAGTACATAAAACATGGAATCAGGCAATACAATCCAAAATAATCCAGAGAGACCAAGGGCAATGACTGTTTTTTCAGTAGTGCAGACTTCTGGTTCACGGTCTCATTATCCTCGAGAACTGCTATTACCACCTGACCATCTTCTAAAGGTGCAAGCCACCAAATTTTTCCCACTCAAAAGCCCTAATCTTGACTTGAAAAAAGTTGATCGTCCAGTACTGCTAGATGCAATACTAGGCAGCGGCATTTGATTAACAACTGAATGAAACTCAACTACATTTTCCAGTAACCCACCATCACTAACACTTGCATCCTGATGCTCAGGTTCCCCACAATCCAAATTCACTGCCAAAGATCCCCTCTTCGTTCTCAACCAATCCGCACACTCACAAGTAACTGCTCTACACTTCTTCACCTTCACTTTAACCAAATTCGGGCACCCATTTGCAAGCGCTTCCATCCCATGATCTGAAACAGGACAACTCTTAATACAAAGCTTTTTCAATGCTACACATTTGGCTGCAATACAAGAAAGCTCCGTATCACCAACAGTATCACTCCCACATAATGCTAACCGCTCTAGATTCTGACAATTTGAAGCTAACAATTCTACACTAATTCTTGTAGGATTCACACCAATGAGCACCAACTCTTGCAAATTGGGACAGTACTTAGCAACTGCCGATAACCCATCATCACCAATGCGATTCGTCTTCCAACCATCAACATGAAGCTTTCTTAATAACCTACAACGCTCCGCGATGGAAACAAGTCCCATATCAGTACACTCTGGGGTTTTAACTAGATGCAAAATCTCTAAATTCAAACAATTAGAGATGGCCGCAAGGCCAGTATCGCTAACTTGGAGCCTCTCTAAATGGATCTCAACCATACCCGTTACCCGATCCGAAATTACTTGAAGAAGCTTATCCCAATCGCCAGAGCATCTAAAAAGCTTCAGAGTTTTTAAATTCTTTGACCCGATTATAAGCGGGCCAAAACACTGTCCATTATAAAGTTCCTTTAAGCAAATAGTTTTTAGTGAAGCCGCAGCTAAACCCGGTCCTACGGGCTCAGCCGCCGCGCCATCGGTAATTCCTCGAAGCCGTTTTACCGATAGCTCTTCGAGCGACGCGCAATTATCAAGGATGGCATTCATCCCTTTCGTTCCAAAAGAGCAAGATCCACACGATAGCTTCTTCAATGCTTTACAATTTTTAGCGAAACCTGTCACGCCTGCGTCGGTGAGTTCTCTACACGAGCGGAGCTTGAGGCGCGTGAGGTTACGGCAACGACTGGATATTGCAACTAACGCTTCGTCGCCGATGCTAACAGATCTGCGGTCACATTTTAGAGCAAGTTTAGTTACAGAGTCGAAGCGAGAAAAGAGAAACGGTACTAAAGGGAGAAGATCTGATTGGGCGTTGAGAGAGAGTCGGTGACGGCTCTGTCCTTCGATTCTTAACCATCGCCGACAGACTAAAGAGCAGTTTTTCCGGTCGCCGGAATTGAGTGACTGGAAAATACAAGCTAAGCATTCATCAGGAAGATCTGAGATGTAATCAGGTCCTTCGCAGAATATAAATTCAGTTTGTTCTTCTACTTGCATCGGAATGATCGGGACCGTGAATTTAGATTTTGACCGGTGGCTGCTGCGATTTGAATCTCGACGGCTTGTGATTAAAGCCGTCGAAGCTGACTGGCCCATCCACGGCGATTGATTGATTAAAACCTGAACGGTGGAGATTTGCAGCCTCGGCTTCTGAGGGAGGAGTACGGTGCTCTCTCTCGTGGTTTGATTTGCCTTTTTTCTTTTCTTTTTTTCAAAGACGGATCTGAAAATGGATTACAATTTCGTTTTTCTTTTATTGAATAGGCTTCTCTACTGTTGAGTTTTCATGCAGTGAATGCGTTCTCATTTGTTTACCGTGGACTCTTCTTTCTGACCGGATTTTTTTTTTTTTTTGACATCCTGTGGAATGTACTTGAGGTATTCATTGAATAATAAAATTAAAAATTAATATATTATTTTGAATATTTATCATGAAAAATTATATATATAAACATATTTATACCAAGTTAATATTAAAAATATATATTATATTGTATTTTATTATATTCGAAAAATATAAATATTTCATGTATATATTCATATAATATAAATATGCACACCTCGAGTTATATTCAGTTTAAATAACATTAATCTTTAATCAATATTTATTCATAATCAATTGTTTAATCTTCTGATCATCATAATCAATTGTGAAAAACCAGGCGGAGGTTATGGTTGGTTGAATTATTTTTTTGAATTGTTTTAGTTTATTTTTTTATAAAAAACATTTTTTAAAAATAACCATACCATAACAGCACTATAAAAAGGACGTTGTATGACAGGGGGAGTGAGGTCGTCCGCTTGGAATCTTGTGCCAGTGTTTATTTATTTTGCTTGCTCTATAAACAATATATTTATCTCTCCATTGCTTCACGAAATATGATTGCAACGTCTTTATTACGGAGTCATCGTAACGTTTATCTATTGAAGTAATAATTGGATTGGATTTCAATTTTATCCAAATGAAAAAAAAGTGTGGATTTTAATATTTGGAGATTGTTAAAAAAAAATTAAGTTATTAGACTATTGAATTAATTAATGAGCTAATGTAGATTAGTTATTTTCATTAAAATAATATTATTTTATTTATAAAAAAATCATTTAATATTGACAAAATGATTTAAATTGATTCTAGCATGTTCAGTATTTTTTTAATTAAATTTTAAATCCAAGTTAGGTTAGGTTATGAATCTTCACGTCAACTTATTAACCAAACTTTTGATAGCTACGATTTAAAACGCAATGTGACGGAATAATGTCTTGATTGTTTTCTTTTGCAAAATTGTTGACTTTTGGGAAAAGATCATGAAATTTCAATTTTCAAGAAAAGGGAATATTTAGTTGAAGGGGCAACGAGGAAGAAATCAGCAGCGGTGGAGAAGCATTATTCGATAATTTTGGAAATATAATTGTATTTATATTTTAAAAAAAATTTAAAAAAAATTATTAAATTTTATTTTTATATATATTTTATATTTTTTTAATAGATTAATCTAAAAAATAATTTTAAAAAAAAATATTATTTTAATATATTTTAACATAAAAAACATTTTAAAAATTAACCACTAAATAATAAATTGGAAACTGTTGGCAGAAAGTCCCAATTATTTTTTATATGTCAAATTTTTGTGGTTTGTATTTTTCAAATTCTGAAACGTTTTTTCAAAGAGTTTAATTAATCAATAAATTAATTGTAAACATAGAGTACCTCGTTGATTCACCAATTTACGATATTTTCGATATTCAAGAATGAAATGCAAACTTCTGAGACAAATAACACGGCATGGTAGACAAGTCTGCCCAGTCAAGAATTGTATTTCATTTCTTGTTTTAGTCGGTGTACATTTCAACGGAGTTTCTGAAATTGGAAGGGGCAGGACCTTGCATATGATTTCCAATGGCCCTCGAGGTAAAAAAAAAGAGTCAAGAGCATGATTTTTTTTCTTGGTATTATTCGATAAAAAAAAAAGGTTTTTGATTATGGGGTTAATTTATAGGATATTGGATCAATTTGAAAAAAAATTGATTTTTTTAAATGTGTATTTATTTACACAGCTTATCAATTAATTGATTGTACAAACAAATAAATGTTGGATAAGAAAATCTAACCTCTTGTTTTTTAGGTGCAATATATTTTTATTTAAATGAATTTTTAATGGTTATTTGTTATTCTTATCCGTCATGATTTTTTTCTTGATAATCATTTATTTATTTATATGAATGCGTTATTATATTTTTCTACATGGAAAATTTATATTTACAAAGCTTATAAAATTCCCTTCATCAACCACGTTTGAAAATAATAAAATATATTTTTTCCAGTTTCAAAAAACAAAGTTATAATTTTTATAATTTTGTTATACTTATATGAAAAAAATAATTTGCTGACAATTCATTCAATATTAATGAAGTTGCAATCATATTTTTTAAGAAAAAGATGAAATTAAAAGCGTTTTATTTAGAAGAAAAAAATTAAAGTGCCCCAGCATTCCACATTTTTTTTTAAAAAAAAGAAGTTTAGACCTATCTTTTTTTATAACTCGAGATATCCGGATTAATTTACGTCACCACAATTAATTCCCGGATTTATTTAACATTCTGCAATTACAGTAAACATATAAGATATACCGCGAAAATGAGAGAATTGAAACTATCTTCATTGCTAGGTTAATGCCATTTACAGTACAACTGAAGGTGTCAAGAAATAGACCTACTAGGCCCAAGACAAGTGGATGCACAAAACAGGCCCTAATAAATACGTACAAACGTTTTGCCATTAAAAGAGCCCAGGTTTTAATGAAGAGATAAATGGGCCCATTAAGTACCAATCGCACAATACAAGCTTAGAAACCATCGATTCCCAAACACAAAAATGGCTGCATCTGCACTTATCAGGGGCGCCCCGCTTCTGCGCCTCCGGCTTCAACACCACCATAGCTTCGCCACCGGATTACTCGTGCCACTCAGGAGATCATGGTGTTCTACAGCGGAGTCTACTCCACCAGAAGAGGATGGTGTATCTCTTTCGACTCCCGCAGCGTTGAGCTTGCGCAAGGCACCAAAGTATTCAAGTTGGGACGACCAAAATTACCGACAGTGGAAAGATGAAGAAGCAGATATTTGGAGAGATATTGAACCTATAACTCACCTCGCTAAAGAAATTATCCACTCTGACAGGTCCCTCTACTCTCCAATGTCGTCTGCCTTTGTTTGCTTATCATTTCTACTTTTGTTCTGATTTTCTTACTTACTGGTAGATACATGGATGGAGAACAACTAACAGATGAAGATGAGAAAGTTGTGGCAGAGAGGCTTCTTGCTTATCATCCGAATTCTAATGATAAAATAGGATGCGGGCTTGATTCTATAATGGTAAGCTACTAAGCTTGCATAGCTTTCAAAGGAATTTAATTGTTTGCCGCTTCTATTCCGTGCTATCAAACTTTTTTTTCTGTGCTATTTACGGAGGGTTCGACATTTATTTTTGGTAAAGATAAGATTTTTATTCTACAAATAGTATTTTCCTGACTCTCTGGGTCTTGCCAATGCCCCACAATTTTTTTCTCCATGCTCTAATGTTTCATTCAATTTCCTAGCATTTGAGCTCATACCCACGGCTCTCCTCGTGTTGTTTTTAATGGTAGAATGCCCATCTGTTTCTTTTCATTCGTTTTTCCTTTCTCTTGTTTTCTTAATTTGACAATTCTCACATGTGGCTAATGTCTTGACTCAATTCTTGAACTGTTCTTTCCAATAGTATCAGATTCAATTTTGGATAGAGAATGTCTGCCAAGTTAGATGCAGTCTACCATTCTCTGTTTTGATTGTTCTCGTGTAATTTTTAACATCTGAAACTCCCAATTTCTGACTCGAGTATGGAGTTATTGTTACGAGTCGGTTTGTATGACCCAAAAGAAAGAATATTAGCAAGTGGTATCATTGCTTAAAATCTTGACGGTGTAAGGTGATTTGCTTAATTCCACCGAGCCAAACATCGGCTGGACTGCCGAGTGATCCCAAATTCTCAGGTCCAACTGCCCAAGTGCCCAAAAATGCTTTATTTTCCACTCTGCATAGCATGAATGGATTTGAATTCTGGCTTCTAATTACTGCTACATTTTTTTTTGTTATCCAGCCTGTATACAATGTGTTAATCCAAACTATTTATTTTGAAGGTGTTAACCTGGTGAGAATGAATGTCATTTATAAAGTTGTCTTTGCCAAATCCCTTTCAGATGGTAGTGTGCATAGGTAAGCCCATGGAAATGGATCAATTTTGGAGGACTTTCTAAGTAAATTTGAAATGTCAACCATTTATCTTAACTGGTATAAAATTTATCCGGCATATTTTCCCACGCTATTACATAATGGCTATACTGTAGATATTTCAGAATCACTGTGGTAAGGCTGTCTAACTGTACTATCAAAGACTCCTGATTCAATTTTGAGGACAGAACTTTTGCTAAGTTTGAATGAAACTGGAATTTGCCATGGTGATTGTCCTTGTGAGTTTTAAATCTGAATTTCCAAATGTCTGACATGTGTGTTGCTAGTGATATTGGTCAGACATAAAAGACAAGAATATAGTCAAGGGATGATGTCATTACTTAAATGTTGAAGGTCTAGGATGATTTACTTTATCTCTATGATCCAACATTCTATCTTTCAAGCATCATTCATACTGATAAGTGACCCTATTAGTGGGCATAGGGCTCAAGGATGCTTTGTTTGCAGTATACATGCACATTCTGCATATCATGATGAGATTTAAGGTATTGCCATCTAAGTACCTTGTCTTTTTGGATATTAGCCTGCATGTGCTGGAAGTTTCACTGCACAAATCCAAGTTAATTTGCCTGCTGCTGTAGGTGTAGGCTGTTGAGAAGGGTGCCATTTTGCTAACCCTATTTAGATGACGATTATAAGTCCAACGGGGTCCTCAGTGATCAATCAAAGTTTCAGCTAACAGTGAAGAGGTTTTCCTAAGAAATTTAAACAAATGAAACTATCAGGTTTCTTATTAGTATACGAATTATAACCCATGAAATTTAAAGGATTTGCATTTTTTTAGCAGCAACACTGTAGTATTTCCTTATATGCTTTCTTATTGATGGGACACATCCTTACGATTTTCAAATTCATGATACATATTTATTGATTTAATTTTTTGTTGTAATTCACTCTGAATATCTGAGGCATTCATAAGACCATACTGCTATAAAATTTGCCTTGGTATGAATCTCACTTTCTGATATTTTTCCTTAGTTTTCAATTTCTCAGTTTTTTCTTTTCAGGTTCCAATTTTATGCTCCTTTTAGTGGAATGCAATTCTGTTCCTATTCTGTTAACTGCTTAGCTGTGGACATAATTGGTTGATGTTGGATGAAGATAGAAATGAGAAAGGGAAGAAAGGGGCACAAGAGTAGATGAAGAGGGGAAGGGAAAGATTGGAAGAATAGCTGTGGGAAGGAAAACAAAACAAAAAAACTCAATTTTTAATAATCATCCAACTCACCCCACGACTAATGCTAGGTTATGGCCTTCATATAGGCACTTCAACCCTAACGAAACACTAGAATAATATGATAAAGTTCTAAACAAAATAAAACCCTAATCAATACCAAATATCATAATAATCAAACAATTAGATTCACTGCATTACATACAAATAAAATAGAATTACATCTTGAGCTTTCCTTGATAATATTCTTTAAGATCTGTTGCTTCTCCACCATTGGTTTATTGACATTTGCATGCACATAACAATTTAGAGGTTGGAAGAATCCATCATATAGACGCATGCAAGCAAAATACTGCTTCTATTTTTTACCTCATTAGAATTATATAGAGTTCAAAACAGTTCCTAAAAGTTATTGCTCATAGCTCGGCAATCGCCACAAATCGATTGTTGTTCTTTTCCTAATGTGTAATGGATGTTTACTGCCCCAGATTGATTATATTTTGCTTTCGCTATTTCATATGGACTATGCTTCCTATCTTTCCCAAGCCATTTTTGTGCCAAACTAGCAATTTTGGAGTAAATGGCCTCTGTCTTAAACCTGTCCAACACTCCATTGGAATTTCCCAAGCAGTTTTGCAACACAGCTGGAAACTTTTGATGCACAGCCAATTGGCTTCTTCTCACTTGACTATGCTATCTATCTCTATTTCTTGAGATTTTCCACAAGTCCCTGTTTTTATGTTTCTCCTTTTATCCCTTGCAACTTAGCGAAAAGTCAGGCAAGAAATTGACGGGGACATGCATCAGTCTCACTGTTCTTGTTGATTTCTTGCACGCGCCTTTTACTTAGGAGATCTGCAGGGTTTTGGTCCATACATGGTTGGCATGTATGTAGTCAGTAGATAAAAATCTTTTAACGGTTGCCTTCTTCATTTCTCTGTAACCTGGAATCTATCCCATTCTTTCTTTTGCTGTCCCTCATTTCTTTTTGTTTGCAGAGTGCATTTCTATTAATAGAGCTATTTGTTCGCTCAAGTCAAATGCCAGCTATTGTGGCTAGAATTGGACTCACCCGTCATTTTCTCCTTTTTTTTGTGTGTCTATAATCATGTGCTATGTGAAATTGTGAATGTCTTCAAGTTAGCTATTCTGTTGGTCTATGAGAATGCTAATAAGCAGTTGAACTGCTCTTGTTGAAGGTTGACCGTCATCCCCAATTTAAAAACTCCAGGTGCCTGTTTGTTGTAAGAACTGATGGTGGATGGATAGACTTCTCCTATCAGAAGTGCCTTCGAGCATACATTCGATCCAAGTACCCAACTCACGCAGAAAGATTCATTAAAGAACATTTTAAACGTGGCAGTTGATGATGATTATAACCCGGGTGATTACTTGATACTCCATCTGCAATTTTCTTTTGTCAATTAGAGATCATTGTGATCGACATATTTTAAAGTTTTGCACAAGTGCAGGGGATTGTGTATGGATTCTAGTACCTAAATGTATCCTAGGTCTTGCCAAATTGTCAAACGTAGTAGATAATCCTTGTCTAGCACTTTCTTTTTTTGTTTGTTTAGAAATGACGACATGAGATGATTGAAATGAACTCGACTTTGGTGACTTGCATCTGTCTGTTTTTTATTTAGCACATATGGCTTCTTTGGCAGGAATAAGCTTTTTTCACAAATCCTAGGACCCACATTTGATTGTTTGCAGATTGGCCAAATTAGTCGTACCTAGCATGTCAAGAACTTGTTTACACACCAATAGAATAAACTAGGAGGGGTCTGTAGGAAAAGAGAATGTGAACGTAGATGGGGTTTGCACGCCAATCATGCATACTATTCAAAAGGCCATGGCTACAGTCAATAAACATCATAGCCCATGGCACTGGTGATCAATCAGAATCAATTATATTCCTACAGTTTTTTAGTATATGATGCCGATCTTTCAGTGTGCCATTTGTTTATCTTGTTTTGATTTTGAACGTTTGGTCCTGTGGCTCTTGGGAGAACATTTCCTATCATAGCATCATATTAATCCGAGTGGTCATTGTCTAGGGTGCTGAGTAAATAAGTAAAGCGAGTCTGTTTAACTCATAGGTGTTAGACCCGATTCAAGGGTCTAACCTGGCGAAGAGATCGTATCACTGGATCATTGTGTGAACTCACTGGTTACCTGGGCAATCTGTCGATCATTTTTTAAGAGATATTGAACCTATAACTTACCTCCCCAAAGAAATTCTCCACTCTTAAAGGTTCCTTTACTCTCTAATGTTGATTTCTACTTTTATTCTGGATTTACTTACTGTTAGATATATGGATGGAGAACAACTAACAGTTGAAGATGAGAAAGTTGTGGCACGGAGGCTTCTTGCTTACCGTCCGAATTCTAATGATAAAATAGGATGTTTGAATGGAGTGGATGTAAGGAACGAAATTTAAAGAGTAAAAAACGGTTTCATCAGATGTCATGTGGTTGAACACTCCCACATGTACTGGGGAAGTTGACAAAACAGATGCCGCGATGGTATTATTAGCCAAGGTAGAGCAACCCACATTAGAAATAGCTTGTCCAATCATTTCTCGAGTTTTACCCGAAACAACATTAGTTTCAGTGCTAAGGTTTGTTTCAGAGGTGATCACACCAGCAACTTTCCCTCTCCTGTGCTTGTCTGATTTCGTTTTCAATTGTGGACAATTGTGCTTTGTGTGTCCCATTTCATTGCAATAGTAACATTCAACCTTGGACAAGTCTTTTTGAGTCCCCCATTTCATCGTAGCAGAAATAAATCAAAATAAATTATAAAAATTCAATCAAATGTCAAAGAGGAAATGAAAGAAGAAAAAGATAAACCTGCAGTGCAAGTATTTCTTATCCAAGTCTTTTAATGTTTTTGGCAATAATTACGGTGCTCTGGGGCAGCCATTTGATACATTTTTAAGTTCTATGTACGCATAACTTCCAATGTAATTAGTCAAAAAAAAAAATGATGTTTTAATACAAATAAATGATTTTGATCGATGGAATGATTTATGAGTTTACTTGATCATGCAAGCCCTTTTTCGAGTAATGGATGGATGAAATCAAAGTAAGTTAAAAATTAGAATTCAATTTATATTTCCACGCATAGAAATAGAATATAGAATTTCATTATACCAGCAGTACGAGACTCAAACTTGGAATTAGTCGGATGGAGTAGAGAATTTCTTTGTAAAAAAAAATGATGTTGCTTTTATTTTTCTTTTCCCATGAATTCTCCTATGCTTACATTTAAAATTCAGTTCTCTCCTCGTATAAAATAATCTTTATGAAAGAGAGATACTGCGGGAGCATTTCATAATAAAAATTGATAATTTCTTTTTTTATCCCTATTTAATTTAAAAATATTTTTTTCATAACTAATTATTCATAATTGTACAGCTGGTTAATACAAATAATACTCAAAAACCAAATTGTCTTTAATTTGATGAAACAGGCCAAGGGCCAGATTGTCTTTAACCCAAACATAGAAACAGACTCAAAATGAGCCCACTTATTTCCCGAAGAGATAAATGGGCCCATCGAGGTACCAACGGCACAATACAAGCTTAGTAACCATCCACTCCTAGACCCTAAAATGGCCGCATCTGCACTTCTCAGTCAGCTCCTGCGGCTCCGGCTCCGGCTCCACCACCACCACCGCTTCGCCACCGGATTACTAGTGCCACTTCGGAGATCATGGTGTTCGAATGCGGAGTATATTCGAATGGAAGAGGATGATATATCTGTTTTGATTGACACGGTATCGAGCTTGTGCGAGGCAGCAAAGTATTCAAGTTGGGAAGAGCAAAATTACCGACAGTGGAAAGATGAAGAAGCAGAGATTTGGAGAGATATCGAACCTATAGCTCACCTCGCTAAAGAAATTCTCCACTCTAACAGGTCCCTTTACTCTATAATGTCGTCTGCCTTTCCTTGCTTATCATTTCTACTTTTCTTCTGATTTTCTTACTTACTGTTAGATATAAGGATGGGGAACAACTAACAGATGAAGATGAGAAAGCTGTGGCAGGTAGGCTTCTTGTTTATCATCCGAATTGTGATGATAAAGTAGGGTGTGGGCTTGATTCTATAGCGGTAAGTTTGCGTAGTTTTCCAAAAGGCATTTAATTGTTTTCCGCTTTTGTTTTCATGCCAGGAAACTTTTTTTTTTTGTGCTAATTTATGGAGGGTTCGACATTTATTTTTGGTAAACATAAGATTTTTATTCATGCAATGAAATTTTTTTTTCTGCTAATGCATGTAATTAGTACTTAAAACTACATTTATTATTAAGGCATTATATTATTATATTGTACTTTTAGTATCATTAAATTTTCTAATTTAAGCATGGTTTATAATAAGAAGTTTGATAGTATAAAATAACTTTAATTTATAGTAAATATTCATTTTAAATACAGGTATAATCCTCACATTAATCTTACATCTCAAAGATCTCTTTAACTTTTTTTTAAATTATATATATTATTTATAATTATATAGTTGAACTCCTTGTGGATCGACCTTAGTCTTGTCAGGTTATTTATTACTTTAATACTCATACACTTATGATAAAATATCAACTCTTTGAATGTGTACTATTGAGGGTTCAAAAGTTATTTTTGGTAGAGATAAGATTTTTATGCTAAACATTGAGTCTTTTCCTGACTCTTTAGGTCTCGCCACTGCCCCATGATTTTTTTTTCCACGTTCTAATGTTTCTTTGGTTTTTCTAGCATTTTAGCCCATGCCCATCGTTCTCCTCGTGTTGGATTTAATGGTAGGATGCTCATCTGTTTCTTTTCATTCCCTTTTCCTTGCTATTATTTTCTTAATTTTACAAGGAGATATAATTTCCTTTATCTAAGGTTTCCTTCCAACATATAATGTAATGGTAGGGGGGCATTAGATATTTTGATACTTCTCTACATATCTAATGTCCTGACTCAATTCTTGAACTGGTCTCTCTAATAGTGTTAGATTGAATATTGGATGTTAGCCAAGTTAGAATGCAGTCTATCATTTTCTGTTTTGATTGTTCGTGTTATTTTCAACATCTGAAATACCCAGTTTCTGACTCAAGTATGAAGTTACTGTCATGAGTTTTTGTCTGACCCAAAAGAAAGAATGTTAGTAAGTGATATCATTGCTTAAAATCTTGATGTTGTAAGGTGATTTGCTTAATCCCACTACGCCAAACATCAGCAGGAATGTCGTGTGACCCCAAATTCTTAGGTCCAACTGTCCAGTGCCCAAAAATGCTTTATTTTCCATTATTCATAGAATGAATGGATTTAAATTCTGGCTTCTAATTACTGATACTATTTATTTCAAAGGTGTTAACATGGTGAGAATGAATGTCATTTATAAAGTTGTCTTTGTTGAATCCCTTTTAGATGGTAGTGTGCATAGGTGAGCCCGTGGGAATGGATCAATTTTGGAGGATTTTCTAAGTAAATTTGAAATGTCAACCATTTATCTTGACTGGTATAAAACTTATCTGGCATATTTTCCCATGCTATAACGTGATGGCCATGCTGTAGATATTTCAGAATCACTCTAAGTGCATTATCAAAGACTCCTGATTCAATTTTGAGTAGAGAACTTTTTCCAAGCTTGAATGAATCTAGAATTTGCCATGGTGATTGTCCTTGTGAGTTTTAAATCTGAATTTCCAAATGTCTGACATGTGTGTTGCTAGTATATAGGTCAGACATAAAAGACAAGAATATAGTCAAGGGATGTCATTACTTAAATGTTGAAGGTCTAGGATGATTTACTTTGTCTCTATGATCCAACATTCTATCGTTCAAGCACCATTCATACCAATAAGTGACCCATATTAGTGGGCATAGGGCTCAGGGATGTTTTGTTTGCAGAGTATACACGCACATTCTACATATCATGATGAGATTTAAGGTTTTTCCATCTAATTACGTTGTTTTTTTGGATGTATAGCTTGCATGTGCTGTAAGGTTTTTTACATGCTTACTGTTGGTTTTGCCTATTGAGAAGGGTGCCACTTTTTAATGAAAGTTTGAGTTGACATTTAGGAGGATCCCAAAGAAATTTAAACAAATGAAATGAACAAATTTCTCATTTGCATACGAATTACAACCCATTAAATTTGGAGGATTTATATTTTTCAGGGGCAGCACTGTAGTATTTCTTTGTTGCTATCTTAAGGACAGGACGGATCCTTACAATTTTCAAATTCACGATCCATTATTACTGATTTAATTTTTTTGTCGAAATTCACCTTAAATATCTGAGGCATTTATGAGATCGAACTGCTAGAAAATTTGGCTTGGTATGTATCTCACTCTCTGATATTTTTCCTTAGTTTTCAAGTTCTCAGTTTTTTTCTTTTCTTGTGCCAATTTTATGTTCCTTTTAGTGTAATGCACTTCTGTTCCTTTTCTGTTAACTGCATAGCTGTGGACATAATTGGTTGATGCAGGATAAAGATAGAAATGAGAAAGGGGAGAAAGGGGCACAAGAGTAGATGAAGAGGGGAAGGGAAAGATAGGAAGAATAGCAGGGAAAAAAGAAAAAAAAAACCCTCAATTTTTAATAACCATCCAACTCACCCCACTACTAATACTAGGTTATGGCCTTCATATAGGCACTTCAACCCTAACGAAACACTAGAATAATATGATAAAGTTCCAAGCAAAGTAAAAACTCTAATCAATACCAAATATCATAATAATCTAAACAGTTAGATTCACTACATTACATGCAAATAAAATAGAATTGCATCTTGAGCTTTCCTAGATAATATTCATAAAGATCTTCTGTTGCTTCTCCACCATTGGTTTATTGACATTTGCATGCACATAACAATTTAGAGGTTGGAAGAATCCATCATATGGACGCATGCAAGTAGAATACTGCTTCTATTTTATATCTCAATAGAATTAAATAGACTTCAAAACAGTTCTTAAAACTTATTGCTCATAGCTCACCACGAATCCATTGTTGTTCTTTTCCTAATGTATAATGGATGTTTTCTGCCCCAAATTGATTATATTTTGCTTTCACTTTTTCATATGGACTACGCTGCCTATCTCTTTGGAGTGACCTATGTGTAATTGTCCGACACTCCATAGAGAGTTAATATTCTTTTGATGCTTGGTAATGAGATTTTTAAAAATTGGAATTTCCCATGCATCTTTGCAACACAGCTGGAAACTTTTGATGCGTGACCAGTTAGATTCTTCTTGCTTGACTATGCTATCTATCTCTTTGAATTTTCCCACGAGTCCCAGTTTTTGGGTTTCTCGTTTTGTCCCTTGCAACGTAATTGAAAAGTCATGGAAGAAATTGACAGATACATGCATCAGTCTCTCTGTTCTTGTTAATTTCTTGCGTGCACCTTTTGCCTAGAAGAACTGCAGGGTTTTGGTCCACACATGGTCAGCATGCAAGTAGGTCAGTAGATAAAAATCTTTTAACAGGTGCCTCCTTCATTTGTTTTGCTGGTCCCTCATTTCTTTTTGTTTGTAGAGGGCATTTGTTCCAGTAGAGCTATTTGTTCGCTTCAAGTCAAATGCCAGCTATTGTGACCAGAATTGGACTCACCCGTCATTTTCTCCTTTGTGTGTGTGTTGATAATCATGTGCTATGTGAAATTGTGAATGTTTTTGAGTTAGCTATCCTGTTGGTCTATGAGAATACTAATAAGCAGTTGAACTACTCTTGTTGAAGGTTGATCGTCATCCCCATTTTAAAAGGTCAAGGTGCCTGTTTGTTGTAAGATCTGATGGTGGATGGATAGACTTCTCCTATAGGAAGTGTCTGCGAGCATACATTCAATTCAAGTACCCAACTCATGCTGAAAGATTCATTAAAGAACATTTTAGACATGGCCTGATGATGGTTACAACCCGGGCGATTACCTGATACTCCATCTGCAATTTTCTTTTTTCTTTTGTCAGTTAGAGATCATTCAGATTGACATATTTTGAAGTTTTCCATCGGGGCCGGATTGTGTACGGATTCTAGGACCTAAACGCATCCTAGGTCTTTTCAAATTGTCAGAAACAGTAGATAATCCCTGAGTAGCCCGTCCAAGTTTGTTTGTTTAGAAATGATGACAAAATGATTGAAATGCTCTCGACTTTGTTGTCTTGCGTCTGTCTTTTTGTTGCCTTAGAGCATATTTGGCAGGGACGCCTAACATGTCAAGAACTTGTTTACGCTTCGATAGAATAAAGTAGGAGGGTTCTGTGGGAAAAGAGAATGTGAACGTGGATGAGGTTTGCACCACGCCAATCGGCGACGATTCAAACGGTCTTGTATGCAGTCAATAAGCATCATAGCCCACGGCACAAGTGCTCAACATAATCAATTATATTCCTCCAGATTTTTAGTCTATCATGCAGATCTCTGTCTTGTTTTGATGTTGACCATGTGGTCCTGTGGCTCTTGGGACAAGATTTCGCACCTCGGGCATCATATTGATCCGAGTAGTCATTGTCTGGGGTGGTGCTCGACTAAATAAGCAAGTGATGTTTAACCAATAGGGTCTGTGGGCTGTTCGAAACGAGTTTAGAATGGAGTTTCTCAAAAATATGAATTTTACTTTTGTTTAGAATTAAATTTCTTTTATGCATTTGAAATTTTTTTATATGTTCATATTAAAAATATTTTTTAAAAAAATATTTTTTTAATATATTTATAAACAAAATTATTTTAAAAAGTAATTAATATTATATTTTCAAAAACCCCAAAAAGAAGAGGGTGTGATCAACACGGCGTGGTGGACTTGGGCTGGTCAAAAGAGTCGAGCGTAGCTGGCAAGTTGAATAGTTTGGGTTTGTGGGCTTCTATTGGTCAGAACGCTAGAGAGCTATCATTGTCTAACATCTGTAATGTCTACACAATGTGTTAAATTTGGAAGACACGAATCTCTCTCTTTTCTGTATGTAGGTTTCGAGTAGTCAAAGCACGCGGGGGACTGGAAATACCTTCCGGCAGGAATTTATTCTTTAAAATTATAGCACTGTTGTTTTATAAAGTTTTTTGTATTTAGAAATGTATTAAAATAATATTTGTTTATTTTTTATACCATCATACCAAAAAAACATTAAAAAAATCATTGGGCTTAGGAGGGTTAAAACAAACTGCTCTTGGCAGTATATGCTAAATAACCATCTGAAACTATAAGATTAATTCAGAAGATTGGACTTGGGAGGGTTCTTGTCAGCTAAGAATCTGTTGTTTGCTACTAGATTTATAGTGCTGGTATGAAGCTTCTTGAGAGAGGAGCTTGTCCCCGTAACAATTAGAGATAATTACGAGAGACTCATGATATGCATTCGGTCCTCGGAGCTCAGTGTGATTACAAATGGCAAAGCTCGCAGGGCATGGCCATTCTTCTCATATGTTTAAAAGTTAGCCATTTTCGGAATCGCAGATGCTGTGAGAGCAGCAATGTCGCAACTCCAGTGCAATGATGCTAGCTAGACATAGATCATTGAAGATGCAAGAGCAAGAGCTAGCTGTTGATGAGGATGGTATAATAAGTTACACTGAGTGATCACAAGCCTTGCTTGGGCTGTGTGCTAAGACCTTGATGAGCTGTTCATCACAATAATCTTTGACCACATCAGCTGTAGAAAATTACTTCGGCAGGATCATATCGCTGGTGGGGATTAACAGGCGTTGAGACTTGAGAAAGCTTATTATAATCAGGATGCATGTGTAGATGATGAAGATGAAATAATAGTGGGGTGAAAAAGCAACAATCCATGGCTCGTGGGTGAGTAATCAAAGGTCAACCCTTCATTATCATCCTACAACTTACAATATTGCAATCTTTAGCAGTTGCCATGCATCAGTAATCAAAAGTTTCTATGTGCTAAGCAATGATTACACATGATCATTAGACTAAGACGAGCAGAAGTGGACCTCAACCTGGGAGGTCCTCCAGCCAGCTGGACTTAAGAAATCCACGTGGGTCATGATCAATCCAAACAGTCCCTAGTCCATGATGAGTTTTTTCTATTCCATACAACTATTCTCTCTTTCGTTCCTCGTTCATACGGATTTTTTTTTATAAGAAAAAATAACGTGGCTAAGTAAATTTTTTGATGGAATGATATAGGTTGCAAAAGTATTTGAGAAATAGTGGAACATAACCGTATTTTTAATTATCAAGTCCATACATGATTATTATTAGAAATAGCAGTTTAATACAACTATATTTTTTAATATTAATTTTATACACAACCATTATTAAAAATAACAGTTTAATATTAACATTTTCTGATATCAATTTTATACCCGACTCAACATAATGATTCTATATTGATATTTGTTCTTTTTAAAAAATAATTAATCTTATTAAAAGACAACTCAAAATTTTAAGTGTAGTTAAAATCATCTTGTTAAAATCTGGGTGTGTTAAAAGAAGAGCTCTAATGTATTTTTGGTGATTTGTTTTGGTTATCAAATCTTAAATTTTATTTTCTAATTATTGAATTTTCATAAAAATTTATATTAATTTTTGTATTTAGTTATTGATCTAATTGAGAAATAACTTTAAAAACAATTATTATTTTTAATAGTGGTTGCTTTATTTTACAAATAGTTTTCTAACGCATCTTTTTTTATTAAAATACGTTAGAATTACAAAAGACACCATTTATAAAACAAATTTCTTGTATCAAAATCTTCCTCATCTTGAAGCATGGTCCCACGAGCTTAATAGTATGTGTAGGTATAGGTCGGCGTTGGTGCAATCTATAGGGAATAGCTTGGAGAGTTCCAATAAAGGGCATCGAGGGTTACTTGGCCTTCTGGTTGATTCGTGTTTTTGTGATTGAAATGTACAAAGTCTTTTCTGATTCTGAAGAGGTGTCGTGGGTTTTCGAATCCGAAAATTGATGGAGAAACTTGAGATATATAAAATAAAATACTCCCTAGCTGTACAACTATGGCCATTGTGAGCTGTGATGAACAGGTAAAAGGAAAAGAAAAAGGGTAAGAAAGAAAAGAGTTTTCTTTGAATGGTAAATAATGCAAAAAACAAGATCAAGCTTCTCAATTTTGTTCCCTTTCCCCGAGAGTTTTTACTCTGTGTAGTGAACTGGAAACCAATTCAACCACCAGTACACATCTACCTCCTCCCTCGATTTCTTTCCTCAAGTGATTCCATCTCACCTGCTAGCACTACCCCTCTTTTTTTATGTCCTCTCAGTACTCTCACTATCTGTCTAGCAGCGACATTTCTTGGTTATCGAGCCCTGTAAAGAAGATGAAAGGAGAGAAAAGAAAGCAACAAATCAGGCTCACGGCAGAAACCCTACACGCTTCTTAATAGGCAAACAACGCGAACAGTGCCAGATTTCCTCTGTGCTTGCAATGGAGCAAAGATTTTATAGATTTCTGATGAGAATTGAATTGCCCTCTTCGGGTTTACCCCTCCTGTCATTGGTTAGGCAGAGATAGACAGACAGAGACCTCCAAGGAACGAACTGACTTGTCTTGCTGGGATTGTAGTAAAAAAAATCACATTGGGAACTGAATTTTCCAATTCCTTTCCTCTAGAAGTACCGACTCTGATGATCAATTCGAAACCAATCAGTGGAGAATGTATCCAAAAAAACGAAAAGAGAAATAATTGTCCTGTTAATGTCAATCAATCTTCTTTATTTAGCATTCAATTTCCTGTGTGTTTAGTATTTTGTTAGTAATTACATGTTTTTTAAAATACTTTTTAAAAAGAAATATATTAAAATAATTTTGTAATTCTTTTAAATTCAGGTGAAGATTCAAAGAAATTAACTCTAAATTTATTTTATTTTATCTAAAACAGCATTGTTTTAAAGTTGCTTGGAAAACTCAAATCCTTGATGGATTTGATTCATGCCTTGTGTAGCAAAATTATTTTCCTATCATTGTACCTTTCGAAGGTAAAGAGCACTGCTCTCGCTAGTTTGCAGGTCATTATTACTCAATGTGCAGAAAAAATGTAAATCTAAAGATTTGTGCAGTAATCGAGATGATTAATTACTCTTTAACAGTAATTAGCAAACCGACAGAGCATTTGATACGAGTAATGACTCACAGTAATCAGTTAATAATCAACAAGTTCTGCTTGCAGGGCATCGCCTTCTTGAATAAACAAGGTCTCCCATGTTTCCAAATTCAATAAACAGTTCATTAATTGGTTATTTACTATGTAATCTCCGTGGAACAGAACATCTATGGTGTGAGTGATTAATGCTTCCTTAATTTTAAATGATGATGGGTAAATTTTGTGGTTTTGCTTGCAGGGCAGCGCAAGATGTTTGGTTTTATGTTTAATACGATGTTATAAAAATATATGTGACATGAAAAAATATCAAATTAGTGGGTTTTTTAGTATTTTTAAATAATTTTATATGTTGGTATAAAAAACATAAAACAAATATTTAGAAGTATTTTTAAGTAAAAAACACTTTAAAAAACTATATTGCACTACAATTACACGCCCTGCGTGCTTTTTAAAAAATCTCATTTTTTTGCTTTAAAATTATGTTTTTTTTATTATTTTAATATGTTGGTATTAATATAAATTTTAAAAAATAAAAAATATATATTACTTTAGTATATTTTTATAATAAAAACCCTTTAAAAATAAATTGTTACCTTAACTCCATAAACTACCTAAGTAGATTCCAATTTTGCTCATCAGAGGAGAGGTTCTGTTCTAACCCATAACTTAGTAATTAATAATCCATGAAAGAAAAACACGATTGTTAGACAGGAGAAAAAAAAATACATAGATGTAAAAGCATTAATTACACACATTGACTTCATTCTTTAGAGGACGTGCCCCCTGTTGTTTACTGGCATGCGCACCACTGTTCTAGTCATGGTATTGTAGTGATTAAGATATTGTGTTAGCAGTAAATCTTTAATATCAACATATTTAGAAAATTAAAAAATATTAAAAAAATAATTTAAAAAATCATATTTTTAGTAAATAGTATTTTAGCTGTAAGGTCTTTGCGTGTTTGGTCATGATATGATTGCGGTTATTTTTTAAAATAATTTTTACTTATAAATATATTAAAATAATATTTTTTTTAAAATATATTATTTTTAATATCAGCACATCAAAATGATCTGAAAATATTAAAAAAATATTAATTTAAAATAAAAAAAATTAAAAAAATTAATTTTTTTATAAATATTTTTAAAATATAAAAATAAACAAGAATGATCTCTAAAATTACCATGTTGGGCGCAACTCGATCCCATCATATTCAATACAATTTCATAGCTATCAAATCCAAAATAGGGTTAAGCTCGGTTTTAGGATACGAGTTATTACATCATGTGGTGTCAATTAAATTTTTATTTAGAATAATATTATTTTAGTTTTTTATTTTTAACTTGACAATGTCTAAACTAGCTTTAACCAGGTCATAATTATATTTGACCAGATGAATATATGATTTCCTGAATTAATATTAAAAATGATACAAAATGAAAAAAAAAAAAGAAATGAGATCCAAGTCAATTTTAGGTTAATTATTTATTTAGAAGTGTGGTTACAATTACTCTTTAAAATATTTTTTTGTGCCGAAATATATTAAAATGATATATATTTTTTTAAAAAAAACTATTTTTAAAATCAATGCATTAAAACAATCTAGAATATATATAAAAAATTAACTTTTAATAAAAAAAATAATTTTTTAAAAAATATAAATACAACTATGTTTCCAAATACTCTTACTCATCTGCGATTCGGTTTTGCGATTCAGGCACTGTTTGTTTTAGTATTTCAAAAGCATTCTTGAAAAAAATTGAAATTTTTTTATTTTTTTAACTTTAAATTAATATATTTTTAGTATTTTTAAATTATTTTGATGTACAGATGTTAAAAATAAATTTAAAAAATAAAAAATAATTAACATTTATTTTAACATAAAAAAAATTATTTAAAAAATAACTCTAATCAATAAAAAAAAAAAAAAGCTCCAAGTATCTTGATCTGTGGACGTACATAGCCAGGTTGGAGAATTTGCAAGACCTTGTTAATCATTTGAATATCATTAAAAATATATGTTGATGCTGTCTTGAATTTACACTTGGACTCAGTGGTTGAAAGTGTAAAATTCTTTTGCTTTTTAATATCACCTTTCCCACTCGTCACTCAGACAAAATGTCAAAGTGCAATTACTCGTTTAAAACAAAATGTCTGGCGTGTGGTCCACTCGTACACCGCAATCTTCTGTTGTAGATCCTTACGTTTGCCTTGGCCTTGGTGGGAACATGCTTGTTGTTTTAAAAGGAAAAAAAAGTTTAACGTTGAAAAATTATAATAAATTTTTGTCTGTTTTGTTTATGTTTTCGACATCCGTCATTGTCTGTAAATTGATATGGTTGAGTAGAATAGTCCCATCAATTCACACGCAGCAACAAAAAAAAAAAAAAAAAAATATATATATATATATATATATATATATGTAATGGGATAACATGAGTTTATTTGTTTTTGGAATAAAGAAAAATAATGGTTTCACAAGAAAATTGAGTTGTTTTGTGATTATAACAATTTCTATTATACAGGCTCGAAGTTCAAGTTGAGATCCCAGATAAGATTATTAATGTTCTAATTTTGATAATTTAATCTATTTTAATTTTTTTTTAATATAATAGTTGATAAATTATGCTTGATACCTATAAAATATTCTCTCATTTATGTTTGAAAACCTTCCAACCCTAAGGTCTTTTCTTTCATAGAAAAGGAAAGGCATATATTAGCAGAATATCTATCTTACTATAATAATAAAAACTAACTGATCAGGATAAAATATCTTTGATTTATCATGATAGAATATATCTAACTTCTTAGGATAAAATATTTATGACTTGCAATTCAATTAGAGAGTACAAGATTTTTTTGAAATTAAAAAGAGCAAAAACCCAGTGTGACCCATCAACACTTAGAGCTTGGCACTTGAGCGAGTTTGGAGATAATGAAGGAATTGACATCTCACAAAATTCATACAAGCCTAGACTTAAACATAGACCAAGTATAAAAAATATGAGTTCAGCATCTCGCCATTCCGTCGTATGCATGGACTTAATACTTGGTTGGATCCATAAATGATATGTCAGAACATCTCTTTGGTAATTTTTTTGAAGGGTGGTTTTTTACCCAAAAATAAAATAAAAAATTAACACTAATTCATAGCCTTGGTTTTATTTGTAGGTGTTTATTTGGTTAGATTTTATGATAAAATTGAGAGGTAAGTTTCAATCAATATTGTGAATTTACATTCGGAAAAACTAAATCTCTATTTAGTTTTTTTATTCAAAAAAATCATCCATGTCTAAATCAATGCATTCTAAAAAAAAAAAAAAACCCTTTTTTCCGGTTTTCTATGATGTTTGACATGGAAATAAACCCATTTATCTCCTTAACCCGTCATCCTACGAGAAAAATAATGGTTTTGCGTGAAAGATGAGTTGGTTTGGTTTCACATGTAAGTGTTAATTGGCTAAATTTTTACGATAAAATTGAGCTGTAAGCTTGAACTAGTATAAATTTCAAGTCAGCTTATATTCGAATGAGCTAAATCCCCGTAGCTAATTTTTCTTTAATAAAAATCATCCATGTCGAAATTGATATATCCTTAAAAAATTGTTTTTTCACCCAACTCCAATGTTTACCATGAAAACAAATCCTTCCATCTACTTAAACCATCATCCTACGATTTATCATTGACGTGAAAAGGTAATTGAAAAACAAAACCTTAAGGATATTTGATAAAAAAAATATTTATAGTGAGGTGGTCCAAGATATTTTCAAACTAAAATTGAAATTAAATATGTGGGGTGCTGTTGGATGTGGTTGAAAAGGAGGGGAAATCGATGTTAAATTTGAAAAGAAGAAAAAATGTACAAACTTCCAAGCTCTCCGCGGCAACCGCTTGTTACTCCATCTCCCTCGGGGCAAACCCTTAACCTCCATTAATTCGAGAAGGAAATAATGCATTCACACATACTCAATTCAAAGATTCGGTATACATAAATGCATTCGCACATTCTGATCCAAAAATCTTATGAACACAACCAATTTCTTAAATACACAGTAAGTTTTAGCATGCTTAAATATACAGTATGTTTTTGCCCTTGCAACCTTAGAAGAATTGCTCAAGTGATGAGTACACCATGACTCTTCAATTTCAGGATAAGACAAAAGGAATAGTATAGAAAATTGTACACGCAATATTATAAAATTGAGCAACATGAACATGGTATGATATTTTATAGATAAACATCCATATCAAATAATAAATAGGTAATAAATAAAAATACATAGGAGACAGAGGAACATTTTTGAGAAAATGATCGATGAAATGCCTCTAGATGAGATTGAACAAGAGGCTCGAAAAAATTGTATCCGAGGGTTTTTCATTAACATAAAAACAATTCAGTTTAATTATTTTTTATGAGCATGCAAATAGAGTATTTTTAATTAAATTTAAATACTCAGGGCCTATGAGTACAAATGAAAGGGGACCAGAATGGAAAACAAACAAGGATCTTGCATGTTCTTTCATTATTCTATCTTTTTTTATTTATTAAAACAATCAAGGATCGGGTTAAATGTCGAGGGGGTATTCGAAAATTCTAAATTGGATCAGGATTTATTCATGAATAATAAAAATTTGTAAGTGTTATAAATTTCACATGAAAGCCTGTGGACAGAGAGTAAAGAATTCCAGTTATTAGATGGTGTAATTTAATTCTGTCATAGTTCTTGACATTTACCCCTCCGTCGAAAAGCTATTAAATAAGATTGTAAATTTTAAGGGGTGTAGCTCGACTGATCAGGTTTTAAATTTATTCTCTAAAGATTACTAATTCGAGTCCCATAAATCTTAGGCTCACTGGAGACTTGCATGGTGATTTAACTTCAGGATTCGTAGGATTAGTTAAGGTGTGCATAAACTGACCCGGACACCCACTTCAATTAAAAAAATAAAAAAGATTGGGTTGAATATCAAGAAGTTAACATCCAATCCTATTTATAAAGTGTTTTTGATATTACAGTGGCGTAAATATTTTAAAAAATATATTTTTTTAACATTAACACATAAGAGATATTGAAAATCAAATAAAAAAAATATTTTTTAAAAAAGCAAAACACATAAAAACATAAATTACTACAATTCCATATACTCGATACTTGCTTAATCCATGACCATGTTTGGTTATAGACTAAAAAAATAAAACAGATAAAATTTCTCGACAATTAATCCTTTTAACCTCGATTGACAAATTCTAGAGAATGAAAAACTTAATCGAGTCAAGTGGGAACTCAAGCGAGGTGGTTCAAGATATTTTATACAAATTTTTTTATTGCATTTAAATTATGATTTTATTTTTTCATCAAAACAATATAATTTTTACAATTCCATAGAAAAATATCATTGTAATTTGATACAGAGTTTAACCCATTTTTCTAAATAATCAAAATAATATTGTTTTTTTTTTTTAAAAAAAATAACTAGCCTTGATGGGATGAACCGAGCTAGAAGTAGACGACCATATAGGATGAACTTTCTTTTATTTTTCTGAAAGCTGGCCGGGCCAAGTCTCCAGTCCACCTATCATACCAGCTCAGATTTTTTTTAAGTATGCTTTTAACTCCTTTTCTTTCAACTATTTTGTCACATTATTAACATTTATTACTTAACATCATTTTTTTTTTCTCTAACCAAACACAACCTAAAGCCTAAAAACAAAACATTAAAGTTACATGTGTTGGTTATGGCATGATGACTGACGGGAGAGCAAAACCACACTGCAAGGGGCCCAATAAATTTCAAACCGCGGGGCCATGCAAAACCGAGGTAAAATTGTGTGACGTGTCGAGTAATTGCTCTACATGGCCCACATGATTCCGGCCTGGGACGATAGACCCGAGAAATCCTGATAAAACAAGACCCACCAGCTCGATACCCTCAAATAAAACACAACTTTTAGGTCACTGGTCAGTCCCCTCCCTTCTCGCTCTTTACTCCACACCGAGAGAGTAAGAGAGATGGCTCAAGCTAGCTCTTCTTGTCTCTCTACCCTGCTCATGTCCTTCTCTTCTTGCCTACAATGAACCAAGATCTGCACCCCTTCTTCCTGGAAGAAGATGGCATCAATGTATAACCCAGAAACGAGTGCGGTACAAGACCAACAACAATATCAACAAAACCCTACATTACTTTATGATGCTCTCTATTGTTCTGAAGAGAATTGGGTGGAAGAAGTTAGAGAGGACTGGTTTCAAGATGAACTAGAAGGAGAGAGTTATTGTAGCAACAATAGCAATAAACTAAACACTTTTCCAATATTGCTAGAACAGGACTTAAGCTGGGAAGATGAGGAGCTTTCCTCTTTGTTTGCCAAGGAGGAGCAAAATCAGCTGGGCAAAGACTTAGAAACCAACCCGTCTTTGGCTAGGGCTCGCTGTGAGGCTGTAGAGTGGATTCTAAAGGTCAATGAACACTACTCTTTCACCGCTCTAACTGCAGTTTTGGCAGTGAACTATCTCGATAGGTTTTTATTCAGTGTCCACCTTCAGAAAGAGAAGCCATGGATGGCCCAACTTGCAGCTGTGTCTTGCCTCTCACTTGCTGCCAAAGTGGAGGAGACGCAAGTGCCCCTTCTATTGGATTTTCAGGTAGATGTGTATTCGATCTGATATAAATCTGCAGGCTCATTTGTTAAATGCTTGTGATTAATTTGTTTGCCCGATTTGCTCATAAATGTGTGGATGTTGTTTGACTTCCTAAGGTGGAGGACAGTAAATACGTGTTCGAGGCCAAAACTATCCAGAGAATGGAGATCCTGGTGCTTTCTACTCTTAAATGGAAGATGAATCCAGTAACCCCAATATCGTTTCTTGATTACATCACTAGAAGGCTTGGCCTAGAACACTATCTTTGTTTGGAATTTCTCAAGAGGTGTGAGCGCATGGTCCTCTCTATCTTGGCAGGCAAGTTGTCAATATCCTTCCTTTACCTCGCTGATAGATTAGAATTCTTTCATTTAATTTGCTCTCAATTTTTTACTTACATTATGTTTCTTGAACGAATACATGCAGATTCTAGGTCTATGCCTTATGTTCCTTCTGTAATGGCCGCTGCCACGATGCTCTATGTTATTGATAACATAGAACCCAGTCTTGCAGCAGAATACCAAAGCCAGCTGTTGAGCATTCTTGGAATCGATAAAGTTAGTGGCTTTACTCTCTAATTTTATTGAATTCCATTTTCTTTCCACAATGAAACAGAAAATGTCATTATATATGAACTTTTATACTGAATCTTGATTATGTCTAAAACAGGACAAGGTAGAGGATTGCAGCAAGTTCTTAATGGAATTTGCTCTAAGAGACCATTTTAAGCTTCTCTCAAACAAACGCAAGTTTTGTTCACTTCCAGGCAGTCCTAGCGGTGTGGTTGATGTGTCTTTTAGCTCAGACAGCTCAAATGATTCATGGTCTGTGGCATCATCCGTGTCTTCATCACCAAAGCCTCTGTCCAAGAAGAGTAGGGCACTGCAGAGTCTAAACAACGCAACAACTTCAGATTTTTCTCAGCATTCCTCGCTAGTGCCTTAAAATTACTGTTTTCCCCTAATGGACTACCTCTTGTACGGTTAATAAGTCTTGTGCTTTTTCAATGTTCAAGTTAAATTGCCTGCCATCTCTGCTTTTCCAGCTCAGACCAATGCTTAGAGCGCTGAAATATTGATTGGGTACTGGGAATTGGAAGCAGAGATGGTTGGCATTTTACCGGAAATGAAGAACAGAACAGAACAAAAAAAAAGAAAAAAAAGAGCCGATGAGGAAGAGTTCTGGTAGTAATCTGCCTCTTCCCCCCACTTCATTAGGCCCTTTATTGTCTCATATTCTATAAATAAAACATCTCATATGAACTTATTCATTAAGTAGTCTATCTGTATAAAAAGATAAAAATAAAAACTGCTCACTTTCACTTAGTTTGACATAGACAATCTCTGTACATTTCAGTGCTGTCTGCACCTATTTAATGCATAAAAAAATGAATGGATGTACTATGGAGGGAAGGTTACTAGACGAAAGCTTGGAGGGAGGGAAATGGGAGCTAGGAGGAGGGAAATGGGAAATTGAAAATACACACAAGAAGGGTTTTTGTTTGCATGTGAAGATCGGAACATGTTGTCGGTCAGGGATTTCGATTTTTTGTGACCAGTAGCAGTAACATTTTGGTGTTTGACCTCTTCGGCAGAGCTCATTTTTCGAGTGACTAGTGTTCGATATGTTACCCATAGAATCGGACTGCCGAGAGAGTTTACCAGCGTGCATCTCGCAGCTGTAACCACACCGTCCATTCTGATTTTCTTATTTTAAGCACTTTCTCCTATGCCCCTAACCTAGATACCTGCTCTTTCCTGTTCTGCTGCTGATTCACGCAAAGTATACAGCTCTTAAATAACCTTTTCTTTCTATTTACAGGTTCATAGCTTTCATTTTCTTTCTCAACTTGCAAAAAATATTGAATATGTATAGTAAATAGTGATTATATAATTTTATTTCAGTAATTCACAGAGATCACTTGGGGCTCCCTACCTGCCTAGATCACATGCTTTAAATTTTTTTATTTATATTTTTAAATTATTTTAATATACTAATATTAAAAAATATATTATTTTAATAAATTTAACATCACTATTGTAGTGTGAGTATGAAATCTTGAGCTTCTCTTTCATCCTCTAGTGCTGTGGTCTAATCAAGAGAAAATATTGTTTTCCACACCATTGTTAACCAGGTAACAAATTATTGCAACAATGTTTTTGGGTTGAAATTTAACTTTTATCCCAAATTTTATTTTCTGGTTCTAGGTTTTAGAAATGAGAGAAAGTGATCGAGTTTTAGTGATAGAGAAAAAATCTTTGTTGAGACTGCTTTCAACCACAAAAACAAGTAGTTTTGGTGTTAATGGACTTTTTTTTATGAGAAAAATTCATAGAAAGTGTTTTTCCTTCTTAAACTTTTTTGGACCGGTAGATCTGAACCCAAAATAAATTTTTTGTTTGAGTTGATTGTGGGTTTTAAAGCTAATTTCTAAGTTGTTAGAGACTATAAATATATTTTAAAAGGTGTTTAGAGTATTTTTTGGGGTCAGAATATGGTTGAAAATGAGCTTCTCTTGGTTTGAAATAGACCAAACTGATTTACTAGTGGGCAGAGGTAGCTGAAATCTGAGCAGTTTAGATGATGCGTCGCCTGCAATTTTTTTTCAAAGTATTAAAGGACGGAGTTGTTTACCCATTAAAAAAATTTCTTTTTTTCTTTATTTTTATTTTTATTTTTATCCATTATAATTTTTTTTTCTATTAATTTCATCACTTAATATTTGGTTGATTACTAATTGAGCAATATAATTTATTCTGGTTTGATTTGATTTTTTTTTTTCCAATCACTTTGTTATTTTGTTGATTCTTGATTTTATAAGTGTATGTTTATATATAAAAAAATTATTGAATCGAATTGAATGTATAACCATGGTCACATATTTAACTGATTAACTTTGATTAGATAGAGATTAGGCTTGAAAATATTTTTGATGTGCAAATAGTTTTCGGTTTCGGTTTATTTAATTAGATGTATGTATAAATTTTTTTATTTCCACAAATTTTTTTATATATAAAAGCATATGGTAGAAATCTACATGTTAAAAAAAAATATACAAACTAGGAAGCGTCTATAAAATAGCTAGTTAAAAACCATAAAGAGAGGATGATATTATTATTCATGGCAGCTTGAGTTATACGCTCCTTGACGCAAAAGCTCATGCTCCAAATTTTAGCATATTGAAGCTAGAAGAGTCCA
Organism: Populus alba x Populus glandulosa; assembly: GCA_033617975.1. NCBI lineage: Eukaryota > Viridiplantae > Streptophyta > Magnoliopsida > Malpighiales > Salicaceae > Populus > Populus alba x Populus glandulosa. The sequence goes on along the minus strand of CM066156.1, from coordinate 1,200,867 downwards.
GTCTAACGGGGCAGAGTCGATGGACGAACAGAGCTAACTACTCTGATAAAGACATACAATGGGGGTCCGTGTAATATTGTCCGAAACATGCTAAAACTTCAAGTATATAGAATTTATCTACGTGGTGATGCCGCGGTTAAAACTACGGTTGGATCGAAAAGATACTATTTTTTATTCCTTTTCATTTGAATCATAATTTGAAACGCATTAAACGAATATATAATTTTGATACAAGTGATCACTCTCGGTCAAGAAGGCTTGCATGTGCTTTCTACCGCTTTAAACTAAAGGGAATCATGACTTGGCTTTATTCTCGATCTTAATCAACACAACTCTCTAGATTTCTTACTGAATTGCTCAACCAGCTGCTAGACTCTCTAAATTATTGAATCCAAATCTTTTAATGTACCGTGAAGCAAGGAACTAATATATCATGTACAAGGTTATTAGCCATTTTGGGGTCTTCTTGACCATGCCATGGACAGGCGTGGATCTGGTAATTGCCATTCAATACATGGTTGATACTTCGAAGATTTTGCCCTAAATCAAAGCATGTTACACTCGTATGTTTTTCCAAGTTTATCTTCTTGCATGTGCCAATCGTTCTGGAAGATCTATCAAGGAAATGGGGAGCACTTCAAGCTGTAGTATGTTACCTTCCCTCGGTTCATTTTTTTCCACCGTGCAGTGGACTCGGGGCTTGAGGGGAGGGGAGGATTAATCTAGAAAAAGAAGATCCGAACAGAAAGTACAAGAACAAGCCGCATTAACCAAATAAAGAAGTCACAAGGGGAGATTAAAAGGGGATTTAGATACAATTAGCTCCAATAAAAAAAAAATCGAGCACTAGAAGGGAAAGAGTTGAAAGGCAAGGGAATGCTGAAATTGGGGGACAAAATCTTTTGATTTTGTTTGTAATGTCTTTGCTGCTGCTTTGCTCTTTGCTTTTGATAGTTAGAAGCAATGGACCGTAGTGTATTTCAACTCGGAAAGAAAAAGAAGGAAAAAGACAATGATAAGATATGGATGAATGATCATAAAATAGAGAGCTCTGGTAATTGGTTCCAGTGAATCTCTTCTTTACTTTCCTTTGTAGACACCATCTTTAAACTTCTAGCATTCACCGTCACACACCCTTTTGACCTTGTGAAAGCCTTGGTTTTTTTAAGCTTTTTTTCTTTCTTTTTTGGTTAATTCAAGCTGTTAATACTAAACAAATACACCAGCTAGCATAATGTCGAAATACTCACCTGGCCCAGCTTGTTATTTCCTTGGATAAAATTAACGTAGTCATGGCTCGAAGCTATTCACAGAAATGCGGAAATTTGTCTGTCTCGTGCATTGCTCCTTTATATTCAATTCTTTGAATCGAACCTGATTTTGCTGTACCGCATTACACAATCCACTGGCTTGTCACATCCAGCTTTTCCATGGCAGCAGCCCTTTTTCTTTTCAAGAATTACACAATTTTCCTTTGGTAATCATATTCTAAGTCGTGAGAGTCACTGCCCCGTTTATTAAAGCTGTAACCTATTAGACAACGTTGCCGTGTTGTCTGTCGATAGTGTCATGTAGCCAAAATTTGTCAAGCGTTGACAGAAGTTATTAGTTCCCAGACTGAATTTGATCGTGTTGCCGACATGCCAATCAACAATTATCGGGTCATAACAACATTACTTAACAGCGAGCTACCGCTGATGGTGATTGTCAGCTACTTTGGCAGATTTGTCAAGATGAAGTATTTCAGCGTCACATTTGAGGAGAGTGATTACCTGAACAATCAACTATCGAAGAAATGCATCAGGACATAATCTTATAATTCACAGTGTTGAGTGTCTGTAGTGTACTTCTCTCTTCAAACTTGATGGAACGTTTAACAAATAAGAGGGTATTCATTATATAAATTTGGCATCGGAACTAGCCTTCCAAATCTATCACATTACAACACGAGGAGTGTGAGATATTCAAGAAAAAGGAAGAAATCAGAGTTTCACAAGTCCTTAAATTACAACTAAGTTGTAGAAAGAATATGATTTTAATAAACTCTAAATGTCAATAATTCTTAATTATTTTAAAAATAACATAATAATATTTAAATAGTAGCTAAACCGATGCAATTAATAAAACTCAAATCAAATAAAATTTTAAAAACTAATTATGAAGAAAATTTTTATGGTATTTGAAGAATAATTAACCAATAATATTTTATTAGTTACTACATATATACAAGAAGGAGATAGAAATCTTATTTTCTCTCTTTTTGTATTTTTTTTTATTTAAATTATAAATAATAACGAAGAAGATGTTGCCGGTTACTATCTCACCACCCTAAGATTTTCAGTTTAAAAAGCAATAAATAAATAAAAATCCAAAACATCATCTTCTAGGGTCTAATGCGGGTATGATTTTAAAACAACAGCTGATAGGAAACTGTACCCGTAGAACGCGTTAATCAAATTTTAGTTCGACGAAGCTATTAAATAAAAATCTGCGATTGTTTTTGTTAGAAAGCTAGTTTGGCTTGTACAAACTTCTTTCAAGACAAATTTCACGTAAAAAGCATCCGAAGACATGTGCACAAACAGGCTTTCAATAATTTCCTCCGAAGGCCAACCTACGTTCACATAATTTCAAAGCTCGAAGCTAGACAGGACGATATCATTAACTTTTGAGGGACCTCAATTTAGAGGAAATTATTTAAAAACAGTACCATTAGGTATGAGAAACATGGATACGTATCTTCCGAACTTTTGTCGTGCATGGCAAACTAATTGCTTATTTAGTGCGAATATTATCAAACAGCCCTTGAAAATTAATAGGGCAACGAGACACGACACCATTGTTGGGCATTTGTATTTCCTGGTGACTCGAGAGAGAGTGGGGTGAGAATAAGTTGGAGTCGAGAGTTAAAATCTGCTGAACTCGGAAGGAAAAGAAGAGAATACATAAAAGAACAATAACAAAAGGCTGAGCTGAAAGATTTATGGAGTGGGTCCAATCACTGAGTCTGAGATCATAATTCCATGGAAATGGTTGAGGGATGGGATACGTCGATCTATCTACAATTTGGCAGGGGAGGCACATTCTATTCGTGAGTGGTATAATTGTAATGGACAGACCCTTCTATCCTAACGATATATTGGTTTTGCTGATGAATATCAGAGCAGCCGAGTTGATAATGTTTTGCTCCACAGGATGAGTATCCAATGGGCTGTTTGGGCTAGACTACCTGTGTCTGCCACTATGTGTCAACATCCTAGGAAACGCCAAGCATCATACTATTGAGCCCCTCCTGGTAAAGACAACCATGCATTTAATTTATCTGGTCTCGACGACCTGTCATGAAATAAGCTTAGCTCTTATTTCTAGCTAAAAAGAAATCAAGCATACAAGTTTTCTGCAGCGAAAAAACATACAAGAATGATCCCTTTTAACGAAGAAATAAGAGAGAATAAGGCACCATTTGGCAGGGCGCTGCACCCTCGCAAAAACATTATTTTTGGTTTTTTTGCTGGCGAAACGCAAGTTGCAACGCGTAGTGTACTGCACTGCTGCTAAACTAGCACTAAGTATTTTATTTTTCTGTATGCTCTACTAGTATATTGTCACTAGCAAAAAAATATACTAGTATATACAGTGAATGCATATGATAGTATATGTTAAAACATAACATGGAAAACATCGAAAGAAAAGCCAAAAAAAGTCAGTAAACAACAGCAGAATTTTAATGGGAGCAATGGGGTCCTGAGGTAGGGTAGACGGGCTCCTTTTTCTACCGTGCCCAGTGAATACAGATTTCTTTTGTGTGGGGTCATGTAAGATTGCAGCTGTAGCTAACATTCGCAGTGCCAAATGACTTTTAGGCCTCAAGTGTCCCTTTTTATGGGCAGAAAGAAAGGGACAATGCTCTCCATTTTTAGGTGCAGCCAAGCTCGGAAAATTGTTTTCATTTAAAATTAGGTTGCTATCAACCATCTGTCAAGAGATATCAAGATCTGGCTCTGGGTATATCTTGGCAACCTAGAATGTTCAACCTAACAATTTTTCAGAGATTGGAATTTTATTGTTTGGCACTTTAGGTGAATGATAAGGTACTCTTTGTTACCTTTCAACGAGTGCATGTATGTGTAGATGGGGAGGGGTGAGATGCTTTTTAACGAGGATATTGGCTTCTGGCTATCCACTGACTAGATAGATAAATCATTGGACTAATGGATTCTGACCCAACCCAGAAACCACCAGTCTTCGGCTCTTTCCTGGGTTTTGTCTTTCTCAGCGAGGTCGCTCGGGCAAGGCGAGCAAACAAGGGCGCGTCCGCATTGGAAAAGTACGACTTCTTCGCAGCAAATTGGATCGAAAACCCAATTGAGTATCCTAGCCCACCTCAACCCCAGAGCACAAGACAAGCCCACTTTACGAGCGATACAGTGTTTGACCCACTTGTGGTGCAAACTTCTTGAATGGACCTAAATAAAAGGCCTCTTTGGAAATGATTTGGGTTTGGATCATTTTTAAACTAATGTTTTGCCCCACTCCTGTATCATTTTAAAGCCCAGCAACTGCTTTCGTTGAATCCAATTCAAGAACGCAATCCACCAGGCTAAGCATTTCCATGACAACAATTAACTTTAAAGTTTAGCCTGTTTATTACTACGTTTCAAAAACATTTTAAAAAATATTTAATTTTTTTTATTTTTTTATTAACTTTAAATTAATAAATTAAAAATAATTTTTAAAAAATAAAAAATATTATTAACATGTATTTTAACAAAAAAAATTATTTAAAAAATAACCATAACCAACCTGTTCCTATAGTGGATCGGCAGCTGTTACATCAAACTTATGAGCATGGGTTATGGCCACTAACGGTTGAGACACCATGCCAAGCCATGGAGAGTTCTCCTGAAAAAATAGGAAGACCTCCACCCCCCACCCGGAAAAAGCTCGAGCCACTCAACCTCCAAGATCCACTTGAAAATCAAAACTTTAGTTTTGGTCCAAACAAAACCCTCTCCTAATCCACCTCTAGACTTGCACCAAGCCGAAGTGTTCCATAAAACTTTGCAATTTTGCTCCTCTCAACATCACCACTCCATAAGCAGCGCATTTGCAAAGAAACAAGCTTTTTAGCAACACCAGGAATCTTGAATAGTGAAAGAGGAAGGTTGAAAAGAACTGCCTTAGTGGCTTGGTGTGTGTTTTATGAAATCCATACAAAACTAGGAACGTTTGAAAACTTTATTTTTGGTCCAAATAAAACCCACTCCTAATCCACGTTTTCCATACAACTTTGCAATTTTGCTCCTCTCAACATCACCACTCCATGAGAGGCTCATTTGCGAATAAACAAGCTTTTTATCAACACCAGGAATCTTGAACAGCGAAAGAAGAAGGTTGAAAAGAACTGCCTTAGTGGCCTGGTGTGTCTTGTGAAATCCATACAAAAACTATAAAGTGTTAGTTGACCAAATAATTTAGAATAAAACATACACCATACAACACTGACTATAAAAACATGTGGTATTGTATTTGTAACTGCATTTCATTAAATTTTAAATTTTTTTTTTATTAAAATTGAGTGTGGTTTATATTTTTTGGATTGTTTTGATGTGCTGATGTCAAAAATAATTTTTAAAAAATAAAAAAACATCATTGACATATATTTCGACACGAAAAGCTATTTGAAAAATAACCGTTATCACACTGTCAAACATGCTCAAACAAATATACTTTTTGTTAATGCGTTTTAAATGGAGGTTGGAAGAGATTTAAATTGTTTTATTTAAAATTAATATTTTAATAATTTTAGATTATTTTGATGTTCTAATATCAAAATTAATTTTTTTTAAATAAAAAAAATATTATTTTTATATATTTCTAAATAAAATATACTGTGAAAACAGCTATTATCAAACTTATGAACACTACTTAATAGTAAAATTAGCATTTTTCTTGTTTTCAGTAGCGCAGGGGGTATCTGTTGAAGGAGCCGGAGGGGCGAAGATTTGAGACGCAGCGTCACCTTTGTCTTTTCTTTGACAAAAGATTCCAGAATCTGATGATGTTAAATGGAGATACTGAGAGACAGAAACACGTGATACGGATCTCTTGGAGTGCCCAACAACAGTGTCCTTAGTGATAGTGGGCAAAAGTCTCTCGAGGATTCCACTTCTCTCTCTCTCTCTGTTTGATGCTTACGGCCACCAATTTCTTGTCTTCCTTGCATCTTGCTCGTATGGGATTGGAGTGCTGTTTGGAAATGCTGTCTGAAGCATCCTCCATTTTAATCACGTCTCGATCCCCTTTACGAGCTCCAATTATAATTTTGGCTAGATTGCTTGGTGGGTGATGATGCAGCTTAAGGTAAAATATAGAAATTATATTTTCTTAAATTCTAAGGTTATAGATATTTTTAGGTAGAAACAAAATTTGTTTCGACATGTTTTAAAATTCAATAATTCTTATATTTTTTTTAAAAAAAAAACTATTTCAATATATTATAAAACGAGATTAATTAAAATTAAATTAAATTAAAATCTTGAAATCTAACTAGCAAAATAAATAAAATCAATAACTAGAAAATAAAACAAAATCCTAAATAATATCTTTTAAACTTAATTTGAGGGTATTCTTGACCTCATCTGCCTTCAGCATGATCGGTAGAATACGTTTGTCAAATCTTGACTAAATTTAACAATTAAATAGAGAATCAATCGTGCTCGTTTTCATTAAAAAAAAACTTTCTGAAACATTCATAATTTTCCTTGAACGTTGGAGTGGGAGAGAGTGTCCTACTATCATGGAAAAACACGTGGGCACGCGGAACATAATCATTACCAGGATTATTAAAAATATATTTTTAAAACATAACATGAAAAATACAAATTAAAATTAAAAAATTATAAGTAATTTTTTAAATTAATTATATATTGATAATTTCAGCTAAAAAAAATAAATTACATTAAAATATAAATAATATAAATTAATAATATTAAAAAATAAAAGCTCTCAAAACAAAACTTTTAAATATAGAGAAATTATTTAATGATAGTAAGTATACATGAACCTAATGATAATTTAATTGTTTCCATCACAATAAGTTTTAATGGACTCTTTTTAGGTTGAAAGCTAATAAGTCTAAACTAATAATTAACTAACATAAATTCAATAATAAAATAAACCATTAAACAATGTCTCATGAGCTAAAAAAAATCAAATTAAAAATAATTATTCAAAAATAAATAAATAATATAAAATAAAAGGTTTTCATGTTAAAATTCTTCTATATAGCTAGAATCTCTAATTTTCGCATATTCTTGAAAGATTTGAGTCTTGATTTTAAACATGTCGTTTTTTCTTATCTAGATGAATTAATGACCCTTTCGATATATGGTTGTAAAGTTTCGAATGTTTAGTTTGATACTTAACTTTAATCGCAGCAAAATCTCATCGATAGCTCCAAATATGTCTCAAACAGTACATGAATGTTTAATTTGATATATTAGACAAGATTCATCTACTAACTTTGATCATCTGAACTATTATGTCTCCGAACTCTATTAGACCTAAACATTTACCACAATATATTTTTATGTGTCTAAAATTTTAATTTTATTCAATGCACGGTTTAAAAGATATGTCCCGTTTTGCAAAACTAGTCAATAGACATTTTAAGACCAAATTTGAACCTAACTTATTTCATATCACAAATTTAGTAAATTTGTAAAATCAGATTAAATTTACTAATTTTACCGATTTTACATGAGTTAAGTTTGTTTTTACTAATTTTTAAGTTTTAATATAATTTTACATGTTAAATATATATTAACTAATAAAATTATATAATTTTACAAGTTAACCAATAATTTTAACAAGGATCACTACCATATGGCCATTTTAACAGCAAGGGATCTCCAATACGTGGTTTCCTCTTAATGAGAAGTCAGTGATTCCATCAACTCACTCAGCATTGCACTACAAATTAATGACTCTGGTACTCATGCGTGTGCTTTATTAGGAATAATTTGTCTCTTTATTTGTTAGGTCCATGTCCAATGTGTTTTTCAGTAAAGTGTTTTGCTTTTGGCTTTTCTTACAATGTTTAATTTGTTAGAAAAATTACTTCAGAATAATCCTGGTGGAGAATCAAGCCAGCATAACACCCTTTTCTTTTTGCCAGTGGTTACTAAATTTACTTTGAATGGACTGTACATGCATACTTATTACACAAGGTTTGCGTGCTCGGCAAATCAATCCGATACCTTGTTAATTCAGAATTTAGGATTGAGAAGGTTTTATTCAAAGATAATATTCTTGTTGCAATCCTTTTTTAAAAAAAATTAAAATTTTAAATATTTTTATACTATTTCGACATGTTTATGTTAAGAATAATTTTAAAAAATAAAAAATATATTATTTTAATATATTTTTAAATAAAAAAATATTTTAAATTATAGCAGCCAACACACACTTAAATCTCCTTTAAATTAATTTGGAAATTAATCTTATTAAATGTGACCGATTTTATTAACCTAATCAAATGTGATTGAGATCGGACCGAGTTCGACATGGACATGTACGTTGAAGTGAAGGGATGAGAATTTCAAGCGGGAGAGGTACAACTTACACGGAATATACTAATCAAGTAGCTGGCGTGAGAAGCGGAGCCACTCTATCTATGTTCTTACATCCTAAGGCTGTGCTGTGCATGAATTGCCTCTTTGAGGATTACTCATCTTTATTTTTTTATATTTATTTTGAATATTGAATCGGTTTATGCCAATCTACAGGCTACAGCTTGTCGCTTAGTCATCGGTTTAAGCAAATCCAACCAATCAGCATTCTTATCAGCTCTTCATCATCGTCAGATGATTTCCATTAATTCGGAACTCAGTTCCCAGAAACCTGACGTTGTGGGACCCAACCCTTTTACTTTTGTGTTTTCGGCCCAGCCGCCCTGCCCACGGTCAAGCTCGAGGACACAGACACAGAACCCCGACTTTTCTCCTCTAGGCCCCGTGGAATTACCTGAAAAGCAACTGTAAGGTCCGAAAGGTATGGATTTCATAGTCTATATATGGCCACCGGGGACTTCTTGTAGACGTGTGGTTAAAATTATATTTTTTAAATTTTTTTATTTTAAATTAATTATTTTTTATTTTTATATTGTTTTGATGTAATAATATTAAAAATAATTTTAAAAAATAAAAAATATATTATTTTGATATATTTATAAAATAAAAACATTTTAAACTACTATCATTACACAAAAAAAATATTATTTTTATTTTTAACATCAACAAACTTAAAAAATCAGAATATATAAAAAAATATTAATTTAATACTTTTTAATATAAAAACACTTTAAATTACTTCCGGATACACTGAAAGACAATATCACACATACATGCACCATGCCGTTTTATTTATTTTACTTTTTAATGGTAATATATGATTGGGTTTGGACAAGATTTGATGTGTTAGACAAGTTTATCAGTATTAGTGTTTTCATGATTCATTTTAAAACCATGTCTGGATATATATTTCGGGTTTTTTTCTGTTTTTTTTAATGAATTTTTTTCGAGTTAATTCAGATTTTTTTTTCATTAGTTTTTTTTCCTGTAGGTTTTTTTCTTTATTTTTTTTAATTAATATATTAAATTATCACACTTTTATGATATGATATTGCAATCAGACCCACATCCAAAGCTCTTGAATATGATATTGCAGCCAAACTCGCTTAAACTTGAGTCATGTAAGTTTAATATCATTATTAATACTATAAGTATTACTCTTGGATATATTTTTATATAAAGACCTAACACTTTTAGATCTTAGCTTTTTATATATTTTTTATGCAAGAAAATAAATTAACTCGTGGCGAACAACTTTGTTTTTTTTTTCCTTTCCTTTTCAAGGCTTTTACTGTGGACTACACGGTGAAAAAACTGATGCCTTTAGTTTTTTTTTTGGCTTTTTTCTTTATTTTTTTGTTTTCTAGTAATTTTTTTTTACTTTAGTTTGTTAATATTAAATTTTTTTTGTATCTAATTATTAAACTTTCATTACACGGATCTCAGGTTTGACGCGTTAACCTAGTTGATTCAGATTTTTTTTCTTTTTTTTCATTAGCTTTTTTCTTCCTGTAGGTTTTTTTCTCTTTGTTTTTTCCTTTTTAATTAATCTTTTTTTTAGTTCATTAATATTAAATCTTTTTTATATTTAGTTATTACACTTTTATGACATGAATCCCAGGTTTGACAGGTTAATCTGATTTGACGGGTTAACCCAGTTGATTCAATTTTATTTTTTTTTCTTCATTGGTTTTTTTTCCTTCCAATTTCATCTTTTAATATTATATGCATTCTATGGTGAAAAAGGTGATACATTTTTTTTTTTTGCTTTTTATGTCTTTCACGATGGATTGCACAGTGCATCTACGATGAAAATATTGATACCTTTTTTTTTAAAAAAAATTACTTTGTTAATATTAAATTTTTTTATATTTAGTTATTAGATTTTTCATGACACGGATCCCTGATTTGACGAGTTAACCCAATTAATTCAATTTCTTTTTCTTTTTTTTCATTGGTTTTTTTCTTCTTGTAGTTTTTTTCTTCTTTTATTTTTTCTTTTTCATTAATATTTTTTTTGTTTTGTTTAGTTCACTAATATTATTATTTTTTTCTATTTAATTATCGACAAACGCCTTCAGTTTTTTCTTTCTTTTTGTTTTTTTATCATTTTTATGCCTTTGACTGTGGACCACACAGTGTAGTCCACAGTTAGAAAGTTGATACTTTTTTTTTCTTTTTAATTAATGTTTTTTGTTTTAACTTGGTTTGTTAATGTTAAATTTTTTTCTATTTAGTTATAAAACTTTCATGATACAGATCTCAAGTTTGGTGGGTTAACCCAGTTAATTCATTTTTTTCTTCTTTTTCTTCATTAGGTTTTTTCTTCGTATAGATTTTTTCTTCTTTTTTAATTATTTTTTAATTTAGTTTGTTGGTATTAGATTTATTTCTATTTAGTTATGAGACTTTCATGACACGGATTTCAGGTTTGATGGGTTAACCCAGTTAATTTAGATTTTTTATATATTTTTTTTCATTAGTTTGTTTCTTCTTGTAGGTTTCTTTTTATGTGTTTTATTTATTTATTTATTTATTATTATTTTTTGTTTAATTTAGTTCATTAATATTAATTTTTTTTTCTATTTAGTTATTGCATTCTTATGATATGAATCTCAAGTTTGATGGGTTAACTTGATTTGACGAGTTAACCTACTTAATTCATATTTTTTTTTCTTTTTCTTCATTAGTGTTTTTTCTTTTAATTTTTTCTTTTAATATTGTAACTATAATAAAAAGAAATCAACATTCCACTGTGCAAATCCACTATGAAAGGTAGATACCTTTTGGTTATAAGTTTTTTTTTTGTTGCTTTTTTCTTTGACTTTTTTAATTAATATTTTGTTGTTTAATTGAGTTTGTTAATATTAATTTTTTTATTTAGTTATTATACGATCATGGCATAGATCACAAGTTTAAACAGTTAATTTGGTTTGACGGGTTAAACTAGTTGATTCAATTGTTTTTAAGTAGGTTTTTTTTTCTTTTAATTTCATCTTTTAACATCAATTTGATTAATAATAAAAATTTATGATTTATTTTATTTACTTTCTATTAGATTATTATGATCTCGTGATAAGATTTTGTTGTGCTCCTCATCGCAAAGCACTATTCATTGAAATAGTGCTTTGCTTTGTTATTTTTTCTTTTCTATTAATCTTTTTTTTGTTTAATTTTCTTATGCAATATTAATTTTTTTTTTCTATTTTGTTATTATATTTTAAGGCTTTTGGGTCTGGTATTATAGCCAAATTTACTTAAATTTTAGTCATGCAAGTTTAATAATATTATTTTTAATATTTTTAATATTATTTTTTGATCAAATATTACAGCCAAACCCAAAACTCTCGGATATAATTTCATAAAAAAAATATAAAATTCTTAAATTTTTGTTTTTTATAATATTTTTTAATATAAAAAATTTTGATATGTAGCATAGCGTGTCCAAGCCAGTGAATAGCTAAAATACAAGACTAGCAGGTGGAAAAAACTTGTGTGCAAGAAACGTGTGCCATTTTCGGTGCATTTACGTGGTATTGTAAGCTTTCTCCGGAGAAAGCAATAACAGTTTCCGGCGATCCAATACTTTTGGAAAAATCCCACTTAACAATTTTTCTAGTTTTAGTTCTATAATGCGGAGTATTAACTCAATAGTGGCAATGCCAAAAACTGCTCACAGCTGTTATGTTCTGTTTGTTTCATCTTTGAAAATTGGTGACAATATTATATAAAGCGGGAATTGATTAAACAATATTATCACGCTGAGATTTTTTTTAATTTTTTGTTAGATATGAGTGTCAGATCATTCCTGGTTAAACTTTTCTGCTACGTCGTCGTAGGCGAGAAAAATAAGCAATGTCCATGAATCCAACGTGTCATTGCCCGAAGTCATGAAAGGGGAGTTGCGTTTTAAATTTTATTTTATTTTAACTAAATTTAATTTCAATTTTCAATGTAACTTACTGGGCTATACAGCCGTTCTACTTGTGTATTTATCTTGCTGTTATAATTTATTTGAAATTGTGGTAATAGTTGTGGTTTAAATATTTTTTATTTAAAAATATTTTAAAATTATTATTATTTTTTAAAAAATTATTTTTAAGATAGCAAATTAAAACAATCTAAAACCAAAAAAAATAATTTTTAATAAAAATAAAATAATAAATTTTAAGGAAACATAGTTTTAACCACATTTCTAAATAGATACTTACAAAGTAATTTAACACCTCAACTAATTTAGATTGAAAAATAAATAGAAAAAAGGAAAAAGTTATCTAACCACTTTACTTTAATGATCTATGCCTTATTATTTTGTTTGGAAGTGTAGTTATTATTGTTTTTCATTTAGAAATTTATTAAAATAATATTTTTTTATTTTTTTAAATTATTTTTAAAATCAACATATTAAAATAATTTAAAAATATTAAAAAAATATTAATTTGAAGCAAAAAAACAAATAATTTTTTTTTAAAAAACAAATATAGATAACTTGTTTTTAAAAGAACTTATAATCAACCCCCAACTCTAGCCTTTTCCCTCATAGAGTTTCATAACTTTAATAAATAGTAATTACCTAATAAACTCCCCTGCTTATTATTACAATTCTGACGAAAATATAGCAAGTCAATAGCTGGCAAGTAAAAGTAATTACAGGTCAAGACAGTAAGAGTATTATTGAAAATACGAGTGTGGATATTTTTTAAAATATTTTTTATTTTAAAATATATTAAAATAATATTTTTTATTTTTTAAAATTATTTTTATATCAATTTATTAAAAAAATTTAAAAAATATTAATTTAAAATAATAAAAATTAAAAAAATAATTTAATTTTTTTAAAAAATTACTTTTAAAATATAAAAACAATCAGAGTAACTGAACGAATTCAAATTTAAATAAACTCTGAAACGACGCCATTGGAAATTGAATATCCGAATGAAAGACAGATTTTAATTCCAAATAATAGGGTACGTGGAGTCCGCAAAACGCCTATATAAGCTGACCACCAGCTATCATGGCAGCCACCAAAGACACACGCCCTAGTAAGAAACGAAAGCTAGAGAAAGCGAAATAGTGAGAGAGGAAAAATGGGAGGATGGGCTATAGCGGTGCATGGAGGCGCTGGTGTGGACCCAAATCTCCCACGAGAGAGACAAGAGGAGGCCAAAAAACTCCTCACTCGCTGCCTTCAGATTGGCATCTCTGCTCTTCGCTCTAATCTCCCCGCTATTGATGTTGTCGAAATTGTTGTATGTGATTCTTCCCTCTCTGTTTTAATTTCTTACAAGGAATTTTTGATCACTTACTGTGAATAGAAAATAACTGCACCGTCATCGGTCATAGATTTTTGTTTCATATTTTCTTGGTAAATAAAGAAATTGTCATGTCAATCGATGTCAAGCGCGCCCCCCCCCCCCCCCCCGCGCGCTCTACATTACTCTCATTGGCACCATATTTTCTTTCTGGCCAAGCCGTGTAGAGAACGAAGTAGTTTCGTTAGTAATTTTTGGGTTTTGAACTTGTAAATAAAGATTAAGAACATGGTTAGTGAATGATTAAGGGTTGAATCACTTATTCTTTTGATGTTTTTGTTGTGACAGGTGAGAGAATTGGAAACGGATCCCCTGTTCAATTCCGGCCGTGGATCTGCACTAACAGAGAATGGAACAGTGGAAATGGAAGCCAGCATAATGGATGGTCCTAAGAGAAGATGCGGTGCCGTATCAGGTTTAACCACAGTTAAAAACCCAGTCTCTCTTGCAAGACTTGTCATGGAGAAATCTCCCCATTCCTATCTTGCTTTTTCTGGCGCCGAGGAATTTGCTAGGCAACAGGTATTTTTCCTTCTTTTAGCCTCCGGGGTAACCCTTTATTAAGCCACGTGTGCAAATTGAGTGAAAAAAGAGGCCGTGGCACACGGCTCCCGTGACCGGTTTTTATTTATTAAAATAAGATTATTTGCTTTTGCTCGAGTTTTTATTTATTAAAATAAATATTTTTTAGATTTTTAAAATAAAAATCTGGGTTGATACGTGGGCATGCCCAGTGACTTTGTCTTGGACGGAACCAATAAAAATAAATGAAGAAAATAATTAATGAAATAAGATGACTGGATATACTAAAATATGGTGGCGATCTCAATTATATTTATTAAATCTTGGGTTTGTTTAGGGTGTTGAGCTGGTGGACAATGACTATTTTATAACAGAGGAAAACGTCGGGATGTTGAAATTAGCAAAAGAAGCCAACTCCATCTTGGTAAGCTAAGCTGAATCCCTGCAGATTCTTTTATTCATGTGGCGGGCCCTTTTTTGACCCGATGTCTTTTTGCTCTGTCCGAAACCAGTTTGATTACAGAATCCCAGCCGCTGGATTGGAAAGTTGCAGCGTCGGTGCCGCTGCTAACAGTCCCTTGGTAATGAACGGACTCCCAATCAGCGTTTATGCGCCCGAAACAGTTGGGTGTGTGGCCGTGGACAGCGAAGGAAGGTGTGCCGCCGCCACTTCAACGGGTGGGCTCATGAACAAAAAAACAGGTCGCATTGGTGACTCGCCCTTGATTGGTTCTGGGACCTACGCTGGTGATCTTTGTGGGATCTCATGCACCGGAGAAGGAGAGGCCATTATACGAGGGACACTGGCGCGTGATGTGGCGGCAGTGATGGAGTACAAGGGATTAGGCCTGCAAGAAGCTGTGGATTTTGTTGTGAAGGAGAGGCTTGATGAAGGGCGAGCTGGGTTGATAGCAGTGTCTCGAGACGGGGAGGTGGCATGTGGTTTTAACACCAATGGGATGTTTAGGGGATTTGCCACTGAAGATGGGTTCATGGAAGTTGGTATTTGGGAATAAATTTTTGTTGTTAACTTTGTATTATTATCAAGTTTAGTGCTACTGTATTTTGCTTTGAAGATGGGACGGCTACATGTGTCACCCACCCATGTCTTGTCGTCGGACTACAATCTTATTGTAGTCGAAATAAAATTATTTGACCGCTCCATTTACGTTTAAAATCTTGATCAATTCCTTTTTTAGCCTCTCGAACTGCACTGCTCAAATGTGATGACAGCTTATGTTTGTAATTTACTTTATTCTGGCTCGAAGTGGAGAGTGACTTGAAGAGTGAATCAGGCAGGAATATTCACGAACATCTTGAGATCATGTCATGAGATGGCGGCTTGCTTGTTTCATTTGTTTCTGGAGACACCCAGTGTCATCAGCATGTGATTTAAGTTAACTGTGCTTTTCAAAAAAAAAAAGCTTTAAATTAAGTATTTCTTTAAAAAATTTTGATGTCAAAAATAAATTTTAATAAATAAATAAATAAATATTATTTTAATGTATTTTTAATAAATAAATACTTAAAAAATAATTATTACAACAATATTAAATACTTTTTAACAAAAACTTCAACATGTTCCTAGTGGGTCTGTTTTTTCTGTACCAATTTGATAACTCTCCCACACACATGCATGTACCAACAAGCATATGTTAGTTTTATCTGAATAAGAAATCAAATAAAAAATTCAATTCAAATTAAATTAGTCTATAAGAGTTTTAATTGAGATATTTTTAGAGTTTTGATATGACATACATGGTTTTTTATTTGAATTTAAAAAGTTTGGTTTGACTGGGTTTAATTTTTTTAATTTCTCAAATCAAAAACTGAATTTGAATAATTTTTTTTTTTCTAAATTATTAATAATCAAATTTTTTATTCAATATCTTGATTTGGTTTTTTCAATGAATTTGGTTATTTTACTCACATATATAGATATAATCTTAATTTCCATTTCATTTGGTTCCAGAACAAAAGTTATTTATAAAGAGGAATCAAATAGTGTCCATCTAAGATTTTGCCTTCATGGGTTACAGGCTGTAACTTACTCTAATTAAGGGTGAGTTTTTTTTTTTTTTTTTAATGTAGTTTAAGTAAGGTTGTTAATTTTGTTTGGGTAAGTGTTTTAATTTTTTTAAATTGAAATGAAATGTTTGAGTTTCAAAGTGTTTTGATCTACTATTTCGGAGTTGTACTGTTCACATACATACACACATATAAAATTCAATAAACATAATTAAAATTTAAGATAAATTAATTATAAATTATGTAATACAAACACAATGTCAAACAAATATAATTTTAAATTTTAAAATATTTCTAAATAGTTAAGATTAAATAGATTTTTAACTTAAAGTAATTCAACTTAAACAAAAATATCAAAATATTATGAAGTAAAATGTTTTAACATAAATATTTTAAATATAAAGTTAGATTAATGTTATCAAAGCTAATAAGATTTAAAGCATCCCTTATTTTGCTAAAATTTCTACAAAGTATAAACATAAAAAAAACAACATGAATATAAACCATATATATTAGTAATAAATCTAATTTTAAAAAATTAATATAATTGTTAATGAAAAGATTAATAATAATTTTTAATATTATTATTAATATCATTATTATTGAAAATAGTAATGAAAAAGAGCTTTTTATACTTGAGTGGTTTAATTAATTAAATTGAACTAAGTTTAATTTGGTTCAATGACTTTTCAAGACCGGAACGAAACATGTGAAATGAAACCGAAACATTCTGGTAGAAATCTAGCTAAAAAATCTGGAACGGATTAAAATTTGAAATGAAATGAAATTTTTTTTTTTTAAATTGATATCAAATATTTCAATCATTTCAGACAAAACAAAACATAATTGACAATTTTTAACCAACTTTTTAAATCGCTATTGAAAAAATATCAACATTTCTAAGCCATCGTTGCTTTTGGAATTTGTGTTAATTAAATTAGGAAACCGTCAAGCCACAAGTCAACATAATTATTGCCAAGATATGAATCCCGGTTAGATGACTGAAAATGCAAGAGCGGTATTCTAAGTATACTAATATATGCTAAGCCTCAATATATATATATAAAATAAATTATATAAAGATTTCATAGTATTTTAATATCTTTTAAAATATTATATTCTTTAAAATCAAAGTAAAACAAATAATTCTTATTACATTATCAAAATTCAAATTTAATTAAAATAATGTAATAATAAAGCGTCTAAAACATCAAATAAAAAATTAAAAAGAAAATTTCGCAAAACAAGCAAAGCATATCGACCAAAACTGAAAAAGTAAGAACACTAAACAAAGTCTACTTGCTAACAAAAATTAAAAACTTGTAATAATTTTAAAAATAAAGTGGTGAGTTCGACCTACTCAATGAGAAAATCATATTTAACATATATCTTAGATATTAAAAGTTTGTAGGTTGATATATCTTGATATAAATATACATATTAAGCATATTAACATAAAGTAGTGAAATATATATTAGAGATCAGATAAAACCTGAAGATGGCCAAATGACACCTGAAAGGTGACCATTGTGATATTAATTTTTATTTTTTTAATATGTAATTAATAATTTCATTTTAAAAAATTTAAATATTGAATTAACAATTAATCTGTTACATATTCCAATCAATTCAGAGTCTAAATTTACTCAATAATTTCTCAACCCCATGTCTACCAGCTCCTCACGTGATCTATTGAATTGTTAGCAGTTATTGCCTTGTTTTCTCTTGTTCAATAGGCTGAACTCCTCATGAACTGGAATTTCATCAAAGCTAAATAGGGGACCAAACATGCTGTGAAACAACAACGGATTACTGCAAAACCTACAAGAGGCAGTATGACAATTTGAAACCATGGAAATGCACAAACAATCAACGCAGCCATTCTGCAGTTTGTAACTTCTGAATATTCACATTGAAATACAGCTGTGACAAACACCTGTGATGCTAAAGAGACCAATTGACAGAAAACAAAGAGTATAAAAAAATCTACAGCGAAAAACCAGGGTATTGGAATGCATAATCAAACATGAAAACTGATCCAAAAACAATCAGACGTTTCGGATAAAAAAAATCAACCTTGGACTATCAGCACAGGTGTCTCCCAAATTGGGCATGAAATATGCTTCTAGAATGATGGAATTCTGAGCACTACAACTTAAGAAACACAATTTCTTCAACTGCTGGTATTTCCTCGATCCTCTTTAGCGCCTCCTTGCTTGGTTCCTCATCCACACCAATGGTCATTACAGCCTGTTTTCGTGGAGCGATCCTACCAACGCTCATGAAACTCACATTTACATTCTCCTCACCAAGGATACTTCCCACACTGCCAACCATACCTGGTTGATCAACCTGCCTGCATAGTATGAGGCTGCCTTCCATGCTCACATCAACACCAAATGAACCTATCTTTGTAAGGTGGGGCTTCCGATCTTTCACTCTTCCCTCTACTTTAATCTCACCAGAGTCGGACATTGCTATGGAAAATTTGGATTCTACGTTGGCAATTTGAACCTGGATGAACTCAAGTGGATTTTCCGGTGAACCATCCAGCAGAATACGCTCTTCTGTTATCCTCAGTCCTCTCTGCTTAGCAGAGAAGTCAGCATTCACTAAGTTTATAAAAACACTGGAGATAGGCTCAATCAGACCCTTGGTAATCATCGCACGAAGCAGCCGAGTGTCAAGATCATCTGGACCTCTGGCAGAAGCATAAGTCACCTTAACTGATTGCACCCCACTTCCACCAGCAACCAGTTGGACTGCCAGTCTGCCAAGCTTTTCTGACAGAGTAACAAATGGTGCAAGTTCTGACAGGATCTGCAATGAGCAAAAATAATCTGAGGACCAAAAAGATATCACTCCCTACCTTCCCTACCTTGCACAACGTACATAAACATAAGGGGAGGGAACGAGCCCTTCTCTACACCATGATGAAAAGCAAAGTGGTCACAATCCTTGAACTAGTATATAACATCCATAAACATCACTTAAAAATGGTGGAAAGCTAACACTTGAGATATTTCTATTTCACTTCATCAAAGGAATGCACAAAATATCTATAGTCCAATGTTTGTGAGGGGTTGAAGGTTTGAAAGTAAGAATTACCTCGGCAGGAAGCATTGGTGCATTTACAGCAGTCGCAGCAAGCTGCCCCTTTAAAGCTCCAACAACAGCTTCTGCTACTTCAATGGCTACACCTTCCTGATTAAATCTCATCACCATTAAGCAAGATAATAAAAATGAGAAGTTAATAAAGTATAACCAGAAGCCTAGATAGATGGTCAAGCATACCTGAGCCTCTGTAGTGCTAGCACCGAGATGAGGAGTCACGGTCACGTTTTCATGCAGCACCAACGTGCTGTCTTTTGAAGGAGGCTCTTCTGTAAAGACATCAAGCGCTGCCTGCACAAATACTAAAATTACCAAGACTAAACGGAAAAAAGGGAACAAGGTAATGAGGACTCAGTGAAGAAAACCAGAACCTGAGCAACAGTCCCGGAATCCAGAGCTCTTACTAGAGCTTCCTCATCGATTACTCCACCACGAGCAACATTGACAATTCGGACTCCTTTCTTCATCTGGGAAAAAGACTCATCGTTGAACATTTTTGATGTAGCAGGGGTAAGAGGCATATGTAGGGAGATGAAATCTGCTGTCGATATAGCCTCTTCGAAAGATACCAAATCCACACCTATAGCACGGGCACGATCTGCTGGGGCATAAGGATCATGTGCAATCACATGCATGCCAAGACCCTTGGCACGCCGTGCCACTTCCGAACCAACCTTTCCGAACCCCATGACAGCAAGTGTCTTCCCCACAAGTGAAACCCCAACATATTTGCTTCTCTGCCACTTTCCTGGGCAGATAACAGAGAATAAGACATCGCTGAAGAATTTCAAAATTGGATGATAACAGAGACATTATTTAAGCCATTGTTTGGAAATTACTTGATCATTGATGAAGGATATGGTCAAAATACAACCAATTTGCTAATCTCAACAGTTTTGTGCGTAAACAAGATCTGTTGAAATCACATTATCCTCCAAAATCTCACTGACCGTGCAGTAAAGTTTAAACAAGTAAACCCTTATTGATCATTATAACAGAAACATATTGAACAGAGAATTGAAGAGCGTAGCAAAGAACAAAATTCAACTCACAACAATAAAGTAAGCCACCGGCTCGATAAATGACTAACTGAAGCATTAAAAAAGGCATAACCATGAAAAAAAGAGAGCTCAAACCAGATTTAATAGAGGCATCAGCTTGAGCAATATTCCTAGCCATAGCAGTAAGCAAAGCAATCCCATGCTCAGCAGCTGCAATCGTATTAGCCGTGGGAGCATTAACCACCAAACACCCATGTTCAGTGGCAGCCGACAAGTCAACATTATCAATACCAACACCTGCCCGACCCACAACCTTAAGCCTGCCGCCTGACCTTTCAAAAACCTCGCGGGTGACCTTAGTCCCACTTCTCACAATCAACGCATCACAAAGTGAAATCTTAGTACATAACTCCTCATGGTCGAGGTTGTAAGAGCAATCAACATTCGCAAATGTTTTCAGTAGCTCGAGACCAGCTTCCCCGAGTTTTTCGGCAACGAGGACCGTGGGCTTGGGATCAAGAGATACAGTGGCCAAGACGACAAATCCTTTGGCCGTCCTGTTTTGGCGGCGGGTAACGTTGACTGTAGTTAAAGGCGAGAGAAAAGAGAGTTTCCACGAGAGAGAAGGCTTTGTTGGAGTAGCCATGAAATTCCAAGAAGATGTAGCCGCCATTTCAGGCTCCTCCTTGCCTCTGTCTTGGAGTCCCGAAACCAAATCGAGGATTCACGTTGACTCTGTATCGTTCATTGGTCGAAGTGCTTGTCAAGTGGCCGAAGGTATTCGTTGTTTTGGGGACCCAATGCTGACAAGTCAGCAAGAACTTTGGATTGGTTGCCAACTACCACACTTGTTAAACTCAATAAACTCGGTCTGGGACTAATCACGAATTGAATGCGTTAACCCTGGTTAATTGAAACCTAGTTAAATAACACTTGGCAGCGACTTATTAACTATATATTATTTATCTATATGATTGATTAGTCTATAATATACCTTAATCATGTGGGCCCATGATTAACATACTTAATTGCAAATTGGTTGATCATTGAAATGAATCATGTGGGCCCATACATTTCTTTTGTAGTGGTTGTTTCCTTCTCAACATCAAGAACAAGAACTTTATAGCAAAATACTATAAAGTTCCACCAAACGCGGAGTGGATGGGGTGGTGCAGTCCGTTAACAAAAACATTAAAAGATTTGAGGTGAAAACATTGTTCATGTCATTTTTTTTTCTTTTATATATTTTTTATTGGGTTTCTTTTTCATTTACATCTACTGTTCTTTTTAGTTCTTTTCCTTCCTATTTGATTGTAGAATTTTGTCAATTGAAGCTATATAAATCATGAAATTGATATTTAAATTATAAACAATGACTCATCCTTTTAATTCACACTCTTTTTTTTATTGAGTTTTTTTTATTCATTTGCATCCTTTATTTTTCTTGATTTAGTCCTTTTGTTTTTTATTTAATAATTATAGTTTGATTTTGTAAAAGTAATGTTCCTTAAATTATAAAATGATATTTGAAATCATGATTATACGAGATGAAAAAATATTAACAAAATAACGAAAAAACAATATAAGAGAATGACACAATCTGAGTTGTAATATTTATATATAATATATTTTTTTTGTTTTTCTTTGTCAATTGGTTTTTTATTCTAAATCTAACCATTTTATATTAAATTGTCTTGGGGTTGAGTTTGATATTTTATTTTAGTTGGTTTTATATGAGGCTCTCGTAATGTTAAAAATAAGTTTCATTATTAAGTTAATGTTCAATTTGATAAATTAAAATTTTATTTTATTGATTTAATCCAATGAAAATTTAGTAATCCAATTTTAATCGAAGCAAACATTCAACATCTTCTTTTTCCTAAAAAATAAAATCTTCATCTCAGATTTTCGAGTCAATATTTAATTAGAATCAACAAATTTATTATTATTTAATGCAAATATAAACTTTTCAATTTTTTCAATTAATTTTTTTTATTAATAGTAAAAAAAATCATTAATAATATCTGCATTCTTTTTTTGGATTGAAAAAAAGGTACTTCATTCTACAGTGCAGCACAAGAAGTCAAACAAGTATGCCTTGATAAAAGTATCTTCAATTTTTTTTTAAAAAAATTAAGTTAAATAAATGCATTTTCATATATCTTTTTATATTTATATATATTCAAATTATCTAAAAATATTTAAGAAAACATAAAATTGATATATGAAAATGTATTTATTAGACATCAATTTATTAATCTAAGCATAGACTGCGTCCTTTTTTTTTTACAGTAACAATGCTGGGCAACGATTGTTGTATTATGCTTACAAATATTTAAAATAATTAAATATAATTTGATTAAATTCTCAATAATTTTATATTTCCATCCAATTAGACATGTCATTTTAAAAATTGGATGAAAGCTTAGTTTAAGTTAAAAGGACTTGATTAAATATTTAAATTTGTCCATAGACTAATTGTATTTAATAATTTGGAGACTGGGAAAATCTAACCTTATCATTAACATTATTTTTTTGCATTTTTTTATGGATTTAATTATTTATTAATAATTATGAGGTAATATTATAAAACTAGACCAGTGAATACAGGAAGTTGGTGTCTGAGGATTTAATTGCTGTCCACATGGCGAGCACAACATTTTAACTCTATAATTGCGATTCATTCATGGCATATTGCCGAAAGAATCCATGAAGGCACTAGCCAACTTCAAGCCTACTTGTACTTGAGACATTGTAGTGAGGTGCAGGTTATCTCTTTGAAGGGCCAGTCCCTTGGCATCTATGCACTTCACATTAGGTAGGTTGATTGCAAGTTGACTGCTTCTGACAGTCTCTATGAATTTGCCTTCACCTGATGCAAGAGCTACCTGTAACCAAGAAAGTTTTATGCACAAGGACACGATGCTTCTAAAATAATCTCAAAGTTCAGTTGAAGAACAGGATTCCGAGCAAGGATTGTTGCCTACAACTAGCCTAAGCTGAACCTGTAGATAGTTTTGCAGACGAGTGATGCTACTAGCTAATCTTTGAAATATTATCTTGCAATGAACTTTCCCGATAACATCTACCAGGGATCACTACCCTTCCAATAAGGGCCCGACCCCCTAGTGAAGGGCATCATTTACAAAACTTATTCGGAGAACAACTTTACTTTTTGTACCTTTATGTTTAACGTTTCTATACTTGACGTAGAATCCAAACAAAATGTTCTTGAATTTATCCGTCGTTAACATGTTTCCCTTCTCAAAGTTTGAAACCAGTTGTCCAATCATCAATTTCTCGGGACATCTGCAAGCCAGAAGACATGTATCCTCCAAATGATTAATCATTCCTAGAATCTATTCTGTTGACATGCTTGGATCAAAGAAATTCTCATGAACAAGACCCATTATTAATACTGCAGAACACGATGGTTTTACAATTAATGTTACTGTTCTCACAGGCATGGCAGCCTTTCAGTCGAATTTGGTCTGAGCCAAATAGTATTGGTTTCCCCGCCAGAGGAATTTAAAAGACTTGATGGGCCTGAAACAATCATCCCCACCACTACTGTTTCATCACCTTATGTTATATCAGTAGTACTATTGCCTAGTTATTGTCAAAGAGATAACAAATTAATGGTGTTTAGTACGTACCTTAAAATCTTTAAGGAAATAGAAAAGGGTCGTACCTGGATTACAGGCAGCGATGGTATATTAAGATCAGTACGCAAGTTGGTGATAAGCGTCTCCATATTTCCCTTGTAAGCATCAGCATCTTCTTTTTTCACGGTATCGCTTTCTCCCTGATACCACAAAATCGCTCGAATCGTCCCGCCATCCTTCACTGACGCTCCCGCCCGACTCACCAACTGACTGTACAGCTGCGTACCTCGAGCCCACTTTCTGATTTTGGTCCCACCAACCGCACAAGGGACCAGACCCACCACGCCAATTCTCGAGCCATTAGCTCGGAGTCCATCAACAAATGCCATGCCTGGGCCAATCCCACATGTCTTTCCCACATCGATGTCTGCGTGGAGGGGCTCGTGTGCCTCTTCCCATGTGAGTTTAGCACTCAGTCGAAGTGTTGACGGGTTCGGTCTACACTCCGGCGGGACATTCCCGTCCCACTTTCCATGTTCCACACCGCCTCTGCCGGCCATGTTACTCTGGCCAGCAAGAATAAAGATGTCCTGGAAAACGTTAGCTGCTAAACTGGAATGGAACATTAGCAACAACATAAGCAGCTTGAACATGGCGTCTATAATTTATTAAGCTTACTACGAGAAGAGAGCCTATTGCTTGCCCCTGGTGTAGCTCTTTATATAGGTTTATTTTATGTACTGAGATGACGATGTTATGTAGCCTAGACGGCGCTAACGAATTGATTTGTTTTACGAGCAAAGGGGAATTACTCTAATTAGAAATCTTGCTTGATTTTGTAATTAGTAAATGTGTAATTTGGTTAGTTATTATTAACAAGGATGCCATGAATCAAGAAGATATTGGTCAATTATTTGGTTAGAGGTAAGTAATTTGAAACTTGTAAGTTACTATCACTAATAATAGTATGTGAGTGTTCGATAATGTGTTAAATGATAGTTTTTAATTTTTTTTAACATAAACACAATAAAATCATCAAAAAAACAATTAAAATATCAATTTAATATTTGTCCAGACAAAAAAAAACATTTTAAAAAGCTAAAAACAAAAGCATAGAATTTTAAAATATAAAAGTTTTATATGGCTAATTGGATGTAATGCAATTAATATTAATATCTTTCTAAATTTTAAGAGGTTTTTAATTTGAATCTCTCTTTTTGTAAATAATAATAATAATATTTTTATAATAATTGTAAAGGTATGAACAAAATCTGTCAATTTTGAAACAAATCTAATTAAAAGTTATTTAGACTTAAAATATTCTCCATATGTAAGTCTCGATTTTGTCATTAAACAATTTTTTATATTAGTTTTACTCTAAATTTAGATAACAATATTAATTAAGGATTTTAATCCATTTTTAAGGCCTAACTAAAAAACGAAAATAATTTAAAAACAAAATTATACTATCCTCTAATAATTTGGAGAAGCATTTAATGTTTAGGTTTAAAACAATTTCCCCAATTGCAATGTAAGGTGGGATATTATTTCCAAATGTAGAAGTTGAGAGGGAAAAAACGGGAAAAGGAACCGTCAATCAAGTTGTAAAAATTGGATTTTCCAACCCAAAAATTGGAAATTCTGATTGGTAGGCTGTCCCATTTCTGCCGCCGTGAGGGACGCAATTTTAGATTTTTACGAATTGGATATAATAAATAAATAAAAGCAAAAAATACAAAACACTATTTTATTTAATAGTGTTGCGAGTGTAATTAGCCACACCCTTTGGTTTTTTGTTAAAAAATAACATAATATTGAAGGCCAACTTTCATATATATAAAAAAAAGGTTGTTGAAGGGTGAAAAAATAAAAAAACTAAATAAGAAAACACAAAATACCATTACAATATATAATATTTTACAAGTGTAGCTATAATGATTTAGTCATACCTTTAGTGTTTTGTTATAAAACAATTTAATCCGAAATATTAGAGGATGACTCATCAATACACCACGTCACTGCAGAGAAGGATGGCATGGTTACCTGAATTCTGTTACTCTGTTATTTATTCTTTAATTGCTTCTGCAAAGCACTATACATAAAAGGTAGTATTTGATAATACATGGGATAAGTTAGTTAGAATATTTTTTGCCTGCTGTATATATTTCGATGAGCTGTATTATTCAATACACAAGAGAAAACTTCTCTTTACAATTCTATTTTTTCTCTACTTCACATTCGTTTGTTACATGAAATGAGAAAAAAAAAGTTGTTAAAGAATAAAATTAAAAAAAAAACTATTAAAGTGAATTAGATTCCTTTAGTGTTGTGTTCTGTTAATTAATTAATATTAATAGTAAAGTGAGACCCAAAAGATTCAAAGTAGTTGCCATTAGGTCCCTAAGGCATTGGCACAATAACACAACCACAGGAGCAACGTTGTTCAGATTATTTTTTATTCATCATTTTTAAGATGATTGATTAAAAAAATATTATTTTAATATATTTTTAAATAAAAAATATTTAAAAAAACAAATATTATTATACTCCCAACAATAAAATAATTTGAAACTTCACTCGCCCGTGTTTAAAAACTTAAGATAAAAGATGATTCAATTAAATCGGAGTAACCAGATATGCTCGGGACTGGATGAATATCTAGTTTGCATTAAAAAAAAATATTAAAAAAATATTTTTATTATTATTTTAATCCATGGAGTTCACGAGTCAGTTCCATTTAAATAACTTATGTTCAATAGACATGCCCTGCCCTCCGGCTTTGCTGAAACATTCTAGCAGTTCTACAATTCACTGTAGCTGCAAGTTGTATTTAAGAGGAAAAACATCTATGTAAAAGGTACAATCAACAAAACAAATCTCAATAATGGACCGATAAGAAAGTGAAACATGGGATTTGAAAATCTCCTACAAGAATTATTGGCAATTGGAATTGGGCTAGGCAAAGATTGAAGAAATGCATCGGTCAAAGCCTGACCGAGTTGAACCTGAGCTGGCGTGGTAAGGTGCACCCTGTCTGGTTCCAGTGGAAGTCCCTTGGCGTCAACACACTGCACGTTAGGAAGGTTGATTCCCAGTTGAGCGTTTCTCACAATCTCCACATACGGCCCCTCCCCGGATGCCAGAGCCACCTAACAATTTAAACAATTAACGTTCTAAGCTTTTCAATCAACGGTTGTTGCTTCATGCGTAGTCTCGATTTTGTTGACATGCTTGGATCAAAGAAATTCTCATGAACAAGACCCATTGTTAATACTGCAAAACACGATGGTTTTACAATTAATGTTACTGTTCTCATATGCATGGCATCCTTTCAGTCGAATTTGGTCTGAGCCAAATATTATTGGTTTCCCCGCCAGAGGAATTTAAAAGACTTGATGGGCCTGAAACAATCATCCCCACCATTACTGTTTCATCACCTTATGGTATATCAGTAGTACTATTGCCTAGTTATTGTCAAGGAGTTAACAAATTAATGGTGTTTAGTACGTACCTTAAAATCTTTAAAGAAATAGAAAAGGGTCGTACCTGGATTACAGGCAGCGATGGTATATTAAGATCAGTACGCAAGTTGGTGATAAGCGTCTCCATATTTCCCTTGTAAGCATCAGCATCTTCTTTTTTCACGGTATCGCTTTCTCCCTGATACCACAAAATCGCTCGAATCGTCCCGCCATCCTTCACTGACGCTCCAGCCCGACTCACCAACTGACTGTACAGCTGCGTACCTCGAGCCCACTTACTGATTTTGGTCCCACCAACAGCACAAGGGACCAGACCCACCACACCAATTCTCGAGCCATTAGCTCGGAGTCCATCAACAAATGCCATGCCTGGGCCAATCCCACATGTCTTTCCCACATCGATATCTGCGTGGAGGGGCTCGTGTGCCTCTTCCCATGTGAGTTTAGCACTGAGTCGAAGTGTTGACGGGTTCGGTCTGCACTCCGGCGGGACCTTCCCGTCCCACTTTCCATGTTCCACACCGCCTCTGCCGGCCATGTTACTCTGGCCAGCAAGAATAAAGATGTCCTGGAAAACGTTAGCTGCTAAACTGGAATGGAACATTAGCAACAACATAAACAGCTTGAACATGGCGTCTATAATTTATTAAGCTTACTACGAGGAGAGAGCCTATTGCTTGCCCCCGGTGTAGCTGTTTATATAGGTTTATAATAATTGTAAAGGTATAAACAAAATCTGTCAATTTTGAAACAAATCTAATTAAAAGTTATTTAGACTTAAAATATTCTCCATGCGTAGTCTCGATTTTGTCATTAAACAATTTTTTATATTAGTTTTACTCTAAATTTAGAAAACAATATTAATTAAGGATTTTAATCCATTTTTAAGGCCTAATTAAAAGCCAAAATAATTTAAAAACAAAATTATACTATCCTCTAATCATTTGGAGAAGCATTTAATGTTTAGGTTTAAAACAATTTCCCCAATTGCAATGTAAGGTGGGATATTATTTCCAAATGTAGAAGTTGAGAGGGAAAAAACGGGAAAAGGAACCGTCAATCAAGTTGTAAAAATTGGATTTTCCAACCCAAAAATTGGAAATTCTGATTGGTAGGCTGTCCCATTTCTGCCGCCGTGAGTGACGCGATTTTAGATTTGTACGAATTGGATTTTGGGCCTTACCCCCAACGAATTATCGGTAATTCGGTATGGTGTTGGCGATGGATAGTTTCTGTTTTTATATTTTTTAAAAACATATTAAATTGATTTTTTTTTGTTTATTAATAGTTTTAACTTGTTGATATAATAAATAAATAAAATCTAATATTTTCAAGTGATTTTTTTAAAAAAAATTACTTTAGGTCACAGTACTAAACATACCTATACAATTTAACAATTAACACATTTCTCAAATTTCTCATGTTTAGGATAAGTAAGGAAATGATTTGGTTAAAACATTCTCCAATCATTGGTTATATATATTTTTGTTTCGGGGTTTGATTACTATTTGTTAAGATAAAAATAGTTGTTTCATGGATGTATTTTTTGTTCCTTTTATTTTGAAATAATAAAAAAACTATTCCAATATTATTTTAGAGAACGCTTAAGTGAGTTTTTTCTTTGTCTTTATTTTTACTCTAAAAAAAGATTGAATTTTAAAAAAGAGCAAAAAAATAAAAAGGTTCATAATAATACAATATTAAGTGAGTTTTTTTAGTAATTATTATTTTTAAGAGTTATATTTCTTTATCCTAGCTATTAACTATTAAATTTTGAAAGATAGTTCAACTATGTCCCTGATTTTTAATTAAGTAAAATTATAAATTATATTATATGGATAAGAATTTAAACAATATAATTTAATTATAATCATAAAAAATTATATAATATTATTTTGAAAATAAAACATGTTTATTAAGTTTTGAAAATTATAATCAAACATGTTTATTTAATAAACATTCAAATTTATTCATTTATATATAATTATAAATAACTATTAACAATATATTATAGATAATTGACCCACGTTGTAATGTATGTCGAATCAATGTTTTTCACATAAGAAAAAATGTTCAAGCTTTATTAACATGTTTTTTTTAATAAATAAATCATGAAGTAAAAATATTATATTATAATAAATAAATAAATCATGAAGTCCAATCTCCAACCAACCCAATATTAAATAATAAAATTAAAAAAATCAAAGTTAACTTGAGCTAACCCGTTAAACTTGCAACCATGATCATGAAATCGGGATTACTTCATAACAGACAAATAAAAAATCTATAAACCTCCATTTTCAATAGATCCAATATTAAAGGTTAAAATTGAGAAAAAAAATAAATTCATAAAACTAAGAAAAAATGCATGTAAAGTAAATTGTGAAAAATTACGAAACTCAATTCTCAGACAAATTAGTATGGAAGGATAAAATTAAAAAAATTGATTGAGTTGCTGGAGAGTAAAATTAAAAAGAAAATCAATTAAAAAATGAATCAGGTCAAACTATGTCAACCTGACAAACTCACGACTTGAATTATGAAATCAAGATAACTCTTCTAAAAAGCAAATCAAACAAAATTATAAAGCTCAGTTAAAAGGATATTCAATTAAAAAGGAATCCAAAATATTTAATAGAATCAACTCGGATTAACATGGCAAATCAATGACCCGATTTATGAGATCAAGTTAAATTTATAGAAAACAAATAAAAAAAATCACAAAACTCCAATTTCAACACATCTATTTTTAAAGGTTGAAATCAATGAAAAAAGCTAAATTAATGAGATCGATATATAACCCGACAGAAAGGAAACAAAAAACATTACCAGGCACAAATTTCAAATACAATCTAATATTGAATGATAAAATTTAAAATAAAAAAGAAGAAGAAGAAAATTGGGTTGTTAAAGAATAAAATTAATTAAATAAATAAAAGCAAAAAACACAAAACACTATTTCATTGAATAGTGCTACAAGTGTGTCTAGCCACACCCTTTGGTTTTTTGTTAAAAAATAACATGATATTAAAGGACAACTTTGGTAGGAAAAAAAAGATAAGGTTATTGAATGGTGAAATAAAAAATAAACACAAAATACCATTATAATATATAATATTTTACAAGTGTGGTTATAATAATTTAGAGTATGTTTAGTAGTGTGGTAGCGGTTGCTTTTCAAATAATTTTTTGTGCCGAAATGAATGTTAATGATTTTTTTTTAAAAAAAATTATTTTTGACATTAGCACATCAAAACGATCCAAAACATACAAACCATATTAAATTTTAACAAAAATAAAAATAAAATTTTTGGATGTCTTGGTCATACTTTTAGTGTTTTGTTATAAAACAATTTAATACAAAATGATAAAAAAAATTTGTTAAAGGATAAAAAAAAAACTATTAAAGTGAATTAGATTCCTTTAGTGTTGTGTTCTGTCAATTAATTAATATTAATAGTAAAGTGAGACCTAAAAGATTCAAAGTAGTTGCCATTAGGTCCCTAGTTTAGTGCCCAAGGCATTGGAACAATAACACAACCACAAGAGCAACGTTGTTCAGATTATTATTATTTTCATCATTTTTAGGATGATTGTTTAAAAAAAATACATTATTTTAATATATTTTAAAATAAAAAATATTTTAAAAAACAAACATTACTATACACCTAACAATAAAATAATTTGAAACTTCACTCGGCCTGTGTTTTAAAACTTAAGATAGAAGATGATTCAATTAAATTGGAGTCACCAGATATGCCCGGGGATTGGATGAATATCTAGTTTGCATTAAAAAAAAAATTTAATAAAATTTTATTATTATTTTAATCCATGGAGTTGTTGTTACTCAATTTTGGACCTCCACGTGCTGGAGACGGTGTATACCTCTTTTGAACAGAGTGTATGAGTTTAGTTCATTTTCGTCAGAAAATTGACAAAAGCCAATAAAGAAATATTTTTTTTTCCAAAAGCCTTGTTTGAGTTGTTTTCTGCTTTTTTTTTATCCTTCTTCTTTGCTACCAAAATCATCAGGTTTTTCTTAGATCAGGAGTCTGCATAATGCTAAATTCGTTCCTTTTTATCTGGTCTTTAAGTTTGAATAAATCCCTCAGAATTTGCACTAAAAAAATTAAAAAAAAATGGTTCTACTGTTGTCGCAATTTTTTATTCCAACTTAGGCTCTGATTCTGACTTAGTTTTGTATGATATCTGACCATTCTAGGTATATTTTGTCACTCATGACATGTTGAAAAATTGATGTACACCTTTATTAGGACCTAGGGATCATTGTTCTTAGGGCAGTTTCTCAATCCGATTTGGATGCTCAGCATTGTCAGATCAAGAACTTTTTTTACCATCTACATTACTGCCAGTTTCTGTTATGTAAAAAGATTTTATCTCACTTTGACTCCTTCATCAAAGTTGTAGTCCTAGACGCGTAGAATAATTTTGGCTTTTGAATCGCTTGATTTTGATAACAAAAGTTCAAGATATTCCTGTTTGAATATCTAACGTAAAGGCAGAGAATTCCACCGCGAGAAGGATATTGACTCGAGTCTGCACTAAAAAAAACTCTATTTTTGGCCTAGTTTTTGTGATTTTTGGTTCTTAGTTCATACTTTCAGTCATATCAGGATTCTTGGCATTCGTCAATTTTTGAGTTAGACCTGGAGATCCCTTTTGACCACATAGATTACTGCCAGTTTTTGTTCTGTAAAAAGATTTTATCTCACTTCGACTCCTTCATCAAAGTTGTAGTCCTAGACGCGTAGATAAATTTGGGCTTTTGAATCGCTTGATTTTGATATCAGAAGCTCAAGATATTCCTGTTTGAAATCTAGCATGAAAACGTAGAATCCTACCGCGAGAAGGTTTCCAGCTGAGTTTGGCTGCAATTCTGTTATTCAAAGCAAATTTATCTCACTTTGAATCCTTCATCAAAGTTGTAGTCTGGGATACGTAGATGAATTTCGGTTTTAAATCGCTTGATTTCGATATTAGAAGCTCAAGATATTCCCGTTTGAATATCTAGTGTGAAAGCGAGGATTCTTGCCGTGAGAAGGATTTTTTTTCCCAAGTTTGCAGGGACACAATTGCAAGATGCTTAAAGATTGAAGACCATTTGCAAGCCAATTTGAAGCCCTTTTACGGACCAAGGATCAAATGGAAAAGGTGTTAAAATAAGGGAGTTGATTGAAGATAAAATTAGAAGAAATTTTACTGGGTGACGAAATTGAAGAACATGAATTAGATCAGAAAAGGAAAACAATGCCTCCCCGTCCGCAATTCTTTCTTTCATTTTTCTCTACACAGCTACCCCGATTATCTTCTTTCCTTTTATCTGCAAACCATGTTTTTATTGCTTCATTTTAAAGGGAGCAGCTGACTCTATGGAAGGAAAGAAAAGAGTCGCACCATCCTCTAACTAGGAAAGAAATCACTATTGATCACAGAATCAGAATCAAATATTCTGGTTTCCTATTTCTGCTCACCCGATATTACACCATAGAGTTAATGTAATATTTGTTTCCTCAATAAAGCCATGTATAGGCTATATAGAAGCCTCGGCTGCTGACCTAAAAGTGGAGAATAGGAGAGAGGACAGAAAGAAGAGGAACGAAAGAAAAAAAAAAGAGCAGAACTACATTGTCGAAAAAAAAAAACAGAGGCAGGGGCGTGAACTCAACCAGCATAACACGCTTCATCGCCATCTCCCTCATCATCTCCATGGAGAGGCAGCCAAAAAAGAGAGCAAAAAAGGGGAGCAGAAAAATAAGAAAAGAGAGGAGAGAATAGAGATCGGGAGAGAGACAGCAAAAGAAAACAAGAAAGAAGCCTTTGCTCCACTTGTTTTCTGCAAATAAAAAGTATAGAAACGGGAAAAGAAAATTAGGAATCAGTAGAGAAAGTGTCGGAGGCGCAGAGTAAAGAAGGAGGCAATAAGCAAACCCAAACACAGAAACATAAGAACAAGGACAGACGCAGACCGAGCAACCATCACTCTTCCAACGCCACTGCAGTTTCTTCATCGCCAGGATCCGCAGCAGGGATGAAGGAAGTGCAGGAACCCGTTGTAGAGGGACTGACGAAGACGCAGAGGAGAGAAAAAACCAGAAAAAACAGGCGCAAAAACAGAGCAGGAGGAAAAGATTTGAAACAGACGAACACAGATCAACCATCACGCCTTCAACGTCGCTGCAGCTTCTTCGCTTCCATTCCCAGGTCTGTTTTTCTCTTCACCCCGCACTAGTAGGGGTGAGCATTTTCGGTTTGGTTCGGTTTTGAACTGAAAAAAACAACCAAACCGGTTCTCTCTTTTTTTTGAAAAAAAACCGAAACCGAACCGAAACCGAGTCAAACCGACAGGTTTCGGTCCGGTTCGGTTCGGTTTTTTATTTCAAAAAACCAAGACAACCTATACATTTGATTCTCTTGAACACGCCTCTCATCATCTCTCTAAATTTAGAGTAATCAACAGTCCATATACCCCAAGTCCCAGTAAACCTAGTAGAGATTGGAATCCATGTTTCTTTATGCCCAGTTTCAGACATCGATCTAGCTTGCACCCGATGAAAGGGAGCATTGTTTTAAGACCAAAAAGGAAACAGCAACAAATGGAAGCAGACAAAGCACGAAGAGCAAGAATGAAAACCCACTAACGGAATAGTTGAAAGCGCTTGGGGACGGGAGAGGCCGAGAGGGGGAGGGGGAGGGGAGAGGGGGCTGCTGGGAGGAAGATGAAGAGAAAGAGTGAGAGGGGAGAGGGGGCTGCTAGGAGGGAGATGAAGAGAAAGAGTGAGAGGGGGAGGGGGCTGCTGGGAGGGAGATGTAGAGAAAGAGTGAGAGGGGGCTAGGGTTGGAGAGAAAGAGTGAGAGGAGGGAATATATTTTCTATTTATATTGCTTTTTTTTGAACCAGTTCGGTTCGGTCCGGGTTAACCGGTTCCTGCATTACAAAACCGAAAACTGAACCGAACCGAGATTTTTCCTAACTATTCTAATTGGTTTAATCGATTTTTTTTTCGGTTCGGTTTTTCTCGATTTTTTCGGTTTTCCGGTTTTTTTGCACACCCCTACCCCGCAGCATGCATTTTTTTGTTTTAAGTTTGCACTGTTCAAGTGAATTAATTCACTTGAACAGTATTTTATAAACCGCACCCCTTTTCTTTTTTTGTCCAACCGGGTCACTTGTTTGGGTAAGTGACCCAGCCGGACTTACTAACTTTTTTTAAAAAAATAAAATAAAGAGAAAGTGTTTTATGATTTTTTTTGGTATGTTTATTTTAAGGTCTGAATTCTTTTTATTATAAAAATATTAGTCTTGTGTTTAGAATACCCGGGTTTTTTTTTTGTTTTTTTGATACAATGTGATAAATATACATATATATCAAATTTGTTTTCTTATGTGTTGCATACGGCCAATACCCTAACATGTTTCGAATGTCTTTTTTATATATATACAAAACATATTGGA
Organism: Populus alba x Populus glandulosa; assembly: GCA_033617975.1. Classification (NCBI taxonomy): domain Eukaryota; kingdom Viridiplantae; phylum Streptophyta; class Magnoliopsida; order Malpighiales; family Salicaceae; genus Populus; species Populus alba x Populus glandulosa. Next base: position 1,165,696 of record CM066156.1, on the reverse strand, counting down.
AGTTGTTTTTTAAAAAAAAGTGTTTTCACATGGATTTCTTAAACACAACAAAAATTGTTTTTCTTGTATTTTTGGATTTTACAACATGTTTGTAAAACTCCAAAGGGTATTGGCCAATATTCAAAAAAATATAAAAATCTTATTTTGGGTTGGGGGTGTCGATACGCGACGTCGGTCGACGGCTCCGTTCTTTTTGTTTATTTAACAAAAAAAGATTTTTTTTATTGGGAGAAATGAAAATTTTATTGGAGTCGCCATTTAGTAATTTGAGGGAACTAGAAATCCCAAATTAAACACTGGTTGCAGAGATTCAGGTACTGGGTTAGTTATGATTAAGGGAAGGTAACCACCCTTAAAACATCCTTTCAAAAGAAAGGTTACCCTTACTCGTATATTTTTATATTTGATTGAAATGCTATTATATTTTGAGTTTATTTGCAATTTTGTTTTTTTTTTATAAATAGTTAACGTCGGTCCCTAAAAATAGGAGACACGTTAAAAATGACATCAATCCCTAAAAATAGAAGACTCGTCTAAGATATCGACGTTTAACCCTAAAAAGGAGATTTACGTCTGAGTTACCAAAAAACAAAATTATGGACATAATCCATATTTGTTTGGTATTTAAACTTTTTATTTGACATCAGTCCTTTTCTATAAAAAGAGACGTGTCGACAAACAATATTTGTTTATAAAAACAAATATTTTGATATTGTTGAGATATGGGTATAACTATATTTGAAAATTGGGCTTTGGACCCACGAACGATAATATGACGGGATGGGCGTTGGACCCACGTCGTTATTCTTTTTATACTTGTTTTTGTTTTTTTTGTTTTACAACATGCAATAAAAATTTACAAATATTTAGATAAAAAAAATAAAAAAAAATGTTAGGAATCCAAAAAAAAATTTACCTGAGTACCCCTGTATAGGTTAAAGACTGAAATACCCTCGGATTTCTTAGGAATTTACGAAAATGCCACTGGCAGCGCATGTGGCTCACGCGCGGCTACTGTTGGCACTGGCGAAATTTTCCAACGAGCTTTCTGGGAAACGAACCGTCGATCCTGGTAGATTTGAGGGAGAGGATTCTGATGGTGGTGGTCTTGACGTCCGTTGATGGCTGACGAGGGAGAATCGACAACTTGAAGCTTCGGTGGCCGGCGAAGATCGCGGCCTTTTTCCGGCCAGATGAGGAGGAGAAAACGATGAAAACTACTGGGGTTTTTCTGTACAGCAGGGGAAAAACCTTTCTGTGGTGGTGCGGAGGCTGGGGGCGGCCGTAAAGTGGAGATCGGATGACAGAGAGGGCGTCGCCGGCGAGAGGAGAGAGAGAGTCCGAGATTAGGCTACGGTGTGAACGCGTGCATGGTATACCGGTACCACTGAACACTGTGCGCTGTTGGATCTCTGATGGAATGATCGGATGACTGTGATTGGCTAGATCTGAGGTCAATCGGACGGTCTGAATGATTCTGGGTTTAGATCCGGTGTGACGCGGTGCACCAAAAGCTCGATACACCAGATGAGGTGGCGCAACGGGATTAAGTCTTGGATTATTTCAATGGCTGAGATGAGTCGGGATATATTTGGTATTTTTTAAATTGTTTTTTTTTTTAAATATCCTACTCCTGTGAAGAAAAACTAAAAAAAATGTGCACAATAACAATTCTTTCTCTTCTTCTCTGTCTTTGTCCACCCGTCTCCCTCCTTTTTTTTTCTTTCTCCCTGCCTATTTATAGCCAGAGAACAGTAACATAAGAGTTGATTTCTGCCTAAATTGTTGCCTAATTGTAAGAAAAAAACGTCCCTGCCTAACATTGCCTAATATGACAAAAATGTTTTTTTATTATTATTATATATAATAATAAATATTTATATAGGTAAAATTAAAAACTCAAATCAAAAAGCTCGAGTCAAACGCTAAAAATCAATTTTAATTACCGAAAATTATGTCGAAACATAAAAAAAAAACTTTCAATGGGTATCAACCCGGTGAACCGGGTTTTGACCACAAAATAACAGTTTTGACCCAAAATGACCTGAAACTCATTTTTCATCCCGGTCAACATGGTTAGACCCGTATCGACCCGGTGAACTCGGTCTTGGCCGAAAATGACGGTTTTGACCCGAAACAGCCCGAAAACTCATTTTTTACCCTGGTCGACATGGTTTGACCCGTATTGACCCAGTGAACTCGGTTTTGATGGAAAGATGCGGTTGACTCGAGAAAAAAATATTTTTTTGCATTTTAAACTTTTTTTTATTTTTTTGGATTTTTATAAATAATAATAGAAATAAAATAACATTCGAGAAAAACCTGGTGAATCCAAAATTGGGTTACAGCAGGGGGAATTAATCTATTTTTCACCGCTAATATTTGGATAAAGAAATCCTTAAGGGACGAATATCCAAAATATTATTGGGAGTAATAAATCCGCACACATCCTTGAAAAAAGCCTTTATTATAATTGAGGACATTTCAATTTATTTATTTTTGCTTCACGGTTTACGAGCCATAATAGTATAAAATACTAAAAATATATAGGTTTTTTTAGCGCCCTAGATTTCTAAATTTTTTGGTCCCTCCTCTTTGCAATTTACGAGTCGCAAACTCTTGAAATACTAAGGGACAAATGAGCTTTCAAAGCACATGGAATCTCCTTGGATTTCTATCCAAATAAATTTTATTTGAATCAAACCTAGGAAAACTGATGGGATTAGAAAACACCAACACCATAGTAATTATAGAGCAAACCAAATACTAAGCAGCTTACCTTAGGTAGGGCGTACTATAGGTGCTAATATCTTCCCTTTATGTAATCAGTCCCTTGCCTTAGAATCTCTGAAAGACCAGTTAGGGTTCCTAGTGACCATAATACTAGGTGGCAACTCCAAAGAAACAAATCAAGCAAAAACAAATAAAAAATCACCATCGAACGACACGCGGATTTTGACGTGCGAGAGAGTTCACGAGTCAGATCCATTTAAATAACTTTTGTTCAATAGACACGCCCTTCTAGCAGTTCTAGCAGTCACTGTAGCAGTTCTACAAGTCACTGTAGCTGCAAGTTGTATTTAAGAGGAAAAAAATCTACGTAAAAGGTACAATGAACAAAACAAATCTCAATAATGGACCGATAAGAAAGTGAAACATGAGATTTGAAAATCTCCTACAAGAATTATTGGCAATGTGAATTGGGCTAGGCAAAGATTGAAGAAATGCATCGGTCAAAACCTGACCGAGTTGAACCTGAGCCGGCGTGGTAAGGTGCACCCTGTCCGGTTCGAGTGGAAGTCCCTTGGCGTCAACACACTGCACGTTAGGAAGGTTAATTCCCAGTTGAGCGTTTCTCACAATCTCCACATACGGCCCCTCCCCGGATGCCAGAGCCACCTAACAATTTAAACAATTAACGTTCGTTGCTTCAGAACTGGTGAGCTGGTTATCCACACTCACATTTTAATTTTATTCTTTGTTTTTGTTGTCTGAGCATGCTGTCTTGTTTCATCAAACTTTCTTTATATTTTTTTGTTCAAGCATCTAGTCAAGAAGGCCAGGATTCCTGGGACTTGATTGCAATTGTAGATTTAGTTTTCATGTTTTAAAATAGTGGATGTTTAGAAGCAATCCAGACACATGTAAAAGAACAGCCCATAATTACCTGGATTATAGGTAGCGTTGGATACCCTAGATCTGCGCGGAGATCTATGAAAAATCTGTCCAACCTTCCTTTATACGCATCAGCATCATCTCTGATTTGGGTATCACTTTCTCCTTGATACCATAACATGGCTCTAATGACTCCCCCCCTCTGCAAGGCAAACTGAGTCCTCCTCACCAACTGGTCATAGAGGAAACCTCCCTTTGCCCATTCACTTATAGAAGTGCCTCCCATGGCGCACGGTACTAAACCAATGGAACCGAAGTTAGTCACTTTAGTCAAGATTGCGTTGGCAAACGACATCCCTGGTCCAACCCCGTTGGTCTTGTTATAATCAATGTCGGCGTGTAGAGGTTCATGGGCTTGGATCCATGTGAGGCTGGCACTTAGCCGGAGAATCGATGGGTTTGGCTGGCATTGAACAGGGACAATGCCGTCCCATGAGGCGATGCCGTTCTTGGTGTTGTTGACTACGCCTCCACGGCCGGCCATGTTGCTCTGTCCGGCCAAGATAAATATGTTTTGAGGCAGTTGTTCAGACATGGATAGATTGGCTTGAGTTAGAAGAACCAAGAACAACAAGGAAAGCATCGTTCAGGTTCTCTCTCACTTTGCGTTGAGATGTCGCAAACGAGACAGTCCTCTTTCTTGTTTTCTCAGTCTCGCCTCTCACCCCATTTTGAAAGCAAAGTGGAGGCCTTTTTATAGTCTGGTGATTAATTAAGAGAAGATTGATTATTGCTCAGGTACATTTTTTAAGAAACAAGGCATGTGCCAAGATCATGGGGAAAAACGTTTTTTTTTCTATTACAGGGAAAATAAAAAGAAAGAAAGGGGAGGAGGAAAATTGAATTTGTACATGAAATGTAAGAAAAATATTAAATCTCTATAAATTAATACTCTTGGGCAGTGAATACTTATTAATTAATTAAAATATTATTTAATCGAGATATTATTTAAACTTTAAATCGAGACCCAAAAAAATATTTTGTAACTAATACTATTAATTTACCGAGTATTAATTTATCAAGATTATTTATGCTATAGATAGAGTTGCGGATATTGATCAAAATTTATCATTCTGCTACTTTTTTTAAGCCAGAGAACAAAGCCAATTAGGTAACAAAAATAATTTGATAGTCTAATCAATGAATAAAGTTTTTTTTTATTCTGTTTTAGTTTTTTTTTTATTTATTACCGATGATACCAAACATTCACATGGAATGAAAATAAGGTAATCAACATGTATTTTAATCAATAAAAAATAATGATGGAGAATAAATAAATGAGAAAAAACTCGTAAAACCAATATTGCTCGGAGGAGTGAAATAAAACCAAGCCCACGCATTTCTTTTCAATAATTTGAAGCAACACTGAAATTTCCAAGGGTAGGTGTTTATCCAAGTCAGGCCCAACACCGCATGAAATGGGACCCGGAGAGTGCTGGCCGTTCGGAGTCCCTGTCTAGATGACGCCTCCATTACTATCAGAAAAAAATAAACAATTAATTGGGGCCTGAACAGGGATGGCAATGGGTATTCATTAGTCATATTTTTTTTATTAAAAATTTATAAATTATTTATTTAATTTTGAGTATCTATATGGTTATTCATTATAATTAATTATTCAATAAAAATATATGTGTGTGTATTTGTTTTTTTATATCAATATTAAGATATGTATATATTAAAATATAGTCTAAATGATCTACAAAACATATATTTATATATATATTGGATTAAGTTGAGCTGACTTCAAGTTGAAATTAATAATATTCATACCTTACCAATTATATAAAACAACTATCTAAAAGTCGAGTCATTATCATTCAAGTTCAAATTAAATTGGCATGCCCAAGTTTAAAACCAAGAAATTGTCCAATTGTAAGTGAAACCACACAATAATTTATCCTTATCCATTTTTCTTTTGTGTCTAGTCTTCTCGAGTCACATCCATCGATATTTATCTCCCTAAATGATCCCTTCAAGTAAATTTTAACATCATACAAAATCAATAGTAATTATTTAGAACTTAGAGATTAAAAAAAATTGTTTAATTGTAAGTGAAACTACATAATGATCTATTCTACAAATCTTTGATTTGCTTCTAGATTATTGAACAAACAAGAGGGAAGCGTGACTTTGACAAACATGCTAGACTAAAAAAAATTGTGCTTGACAGTCAGCAAACTTCAAGGAAATGTTATGTCTTGAAGAAAGAAATTGAAAGACTAATTCCTAAGTGCTACCTTCACAATTTCTAGAGAAAGATTTCCGTTTTAAGCAGAATAAAAAAAACCGTGGTCAATACGCTACAACTTTTCTTGAGATCAATGTAATTTTAGGAGCAACCTCAATTGGGGTGGGACTCTGATAATGGAAAAAGGAAGTATTGGAGACAAGTGCTCACTATTGCTAGATTGTTGGTTCAATGGAACGAGTCAATAGTCTTTACTCCTAAAGATGGAAAATAAGTGACTTTTTCACATGAGGACGCTCTTGTCATTTCCACCATTATCTCTAATCACAGAGTATATCGGATACTGGTAGATGATAGCGGTATAATTGACATCTTCTCTACAAAAGTTATGGTCAAGGTGGGAATCCCCTCTTCAAAACTAATGCCGGTAAAAAAATCCAATGGTGAGACTGGCAAGAGAGAGGATTTACTATCAGGATGGATTAGTGATATCTAATTAATGGGATAGCAAGCAACACCATTTCCTTTGCTTCTTTCTGGAACTTACGACACCATTTCTTCTCATAAATGGGACATAAGTCATGATTCCAGCTAAAATAGAATGTTCAAGCCACTAAGTTGTTCATTATACATTAAAAGGTAATGAACAAGGTCTCATGACCAACCTCGACTTCTTAGAAGAGTCATGTCTGACAACTACAGTTAGGAATGAATTCTATAGGCTTAGACTACTCAATATCACGATGGCAAGGTTAAAAAAACTAGAGGCTACGGGTAATAGATAGAGTAAGGGCAAACTATCTCCAAAATAGGATGATCCCTTCAAAGTTATAAAAATTATCAAAACCAGCACTTACCATTTACAAGATATAGAATGGAAGAATCTCCCTCACACTTGGTATTGAGAGCATTTAAAAATGTATCATAGTGAATATGAAAATATATTTTCATATATGAATATTTTCATTTCTTTATCATTGTGTGTGGCCTACAAAATCCTAATAGATGATATATGTTCTCCCCACGAGCATTCTTCAATAGATAAACGTAGTCTTTCTATTGCTATATGCACCAATCTCTAAGGGATGAGCTTGCTCTCTAAAGGCAATAACCCCTACAAAGTCCCAAGAGATGATATGTGTCCTCCCCACAAGTATTTTTCAAGGGATGGATGTGGTCTTTCTAGTACTATAAACATCAATCTCTAAAGGAAATACTTAGTTTTTTGAAAGGCAGCAACCTCCATAAAGTCTCAGGGGATGGTATGAGTTCTCTCTAAGGGAAATCTCCAAGGGATTGTTCAATGGTCTCTCTACGGATAATAATCCCAACTACCTCCACAGGGATAACACTCCTGACTATCACAAACACCTTGTTATCTAACATCATGGGCCTAAACAACATATAGATTACAACTTAACACAGAGAACCCATCTCTGCCCCGGGCCAGGAGCAACTTAGATATTTGGGTACATGTTGTTGTGATATAACCCTTGTTGGAGGTTGATTGTTTATACTTTTTAAACTTTCCTTGTCAATGTTAACATTTTTCATAAGAATTTTTCTAAGTATTCAGGATCTATATTTTTAATAGTGGGTGTTGGACCCATTTAGACTCATAACAAAACCTGTTAGGATACTCAAATACAATAATGATGTAAGTAATATATAAGCTTTACGACCAAATTCAAAGTTTGAAAAGCTCTAGTATTCAATACATTATAATAATAATAAAAAAAAAACAACCCTAAAGGAACTTACATCTCCAAGCAAGGTTTCTAGGCCAGATAAACTCCACTTCTGGTTGAGGTAGCTCTAACTAGGAAGATATCAGCGAAATTCAGGACTTGGTCATTTGAAAAAGTCTCACTAAAGTTAACGTGTATTCCTGTAGACAGGTTAAAGAAATATAAGTTTTGCATGTCCAAGAAGAGTGTCTCCCATGTTGTTTTTGTTAGAGACACGAACTCCCTATATTTAAACCAAAACATTTAGGAGGAATTCTTCAAGTTTTACATACTTAATAAAAAAAGGTTTTGAACCTCCTCCCTTGTTATTTTCAGCTTTTGTCTTAGGGTGTCCCTTTCCCTTTTAAGCTTAGCCCTTGTTAGTGACACGACCTCCCCCTCTCTCCAGGAGGTCAATACAACTATAAGTCTCCACCAGCCGTTGTTCAGTTGACTCTAAGAGATAGGTCTGAGTTCTTATATGTCTTTGTAGACTGGAATACTCAGTCCTAAAAGAGTCCATTTCAATATCTTGAGCAATCTTTTCATCTATAAGTTGCGTACTTCAGACTTATATGCATAATACTGCTCAAAAGCCTTCTCTATAGCCCTTATCTCTTCAGCCCACCTACTCTTGGAGTGATTACACATCATGAAGGTCTAAACAACAAAAAAGATAATATAAGTTATCTTTCAAAATAAAATAAAAATTAAATTATCTAAAATTAATTTGCTATCTTACTTGAAATTCCATATGTCCAATAAGGGCTAGATGGCGTTGGAAGCTTGGGTTGGCCAGTTCTTCCACGTCAAAAGAAAAGGTGAGAAGTTTTTCAATGTTTCTATCACGTCCACCCCCCCCAATCCTAGCATTGACCTCCCATAGAGAATAGTCTTCATTATCCCCCTCTGCTTGCGCTACGCCATAGACTAATTTTTTTTTGCATAAAAAATATTAAAAAAAGCTAAGATAAAAAAATGTTAGGTCTATTTGCAAAGCAAGACCTAAGAACCGAGGGTATGGCTGCAACGTCTGATCCAAGAATAATATTTATAATATTAGTTATAATATCAATAGTAATATTTATAATACAAATAATAATATTTTTAATATTAATAATAATATTAAATTTACATGACCCAAGTTTAAGTGAATCTGTCTGCAACATCTGACCCAAGAGCATTGAATGTGGGTCTAGCTGCAAGGTCATGTCATACAAGTGTGATAAATAAATAGAAAAAAAAATAATATTAAAGAATGAAATTAAACAAAAAAAAGATTAATTGAAAAGGAAAAAAGAAAAAGAAAAAGAACAAAGCATTATTCCAATGAATAGTGCTTTACGAGGAGGGGTACTGTAAAATCTCCTTATGAGATCACGATAATCTAATGAAAAGTAAACAAAATAAATCATGAAATTTAATCATCAGTCAAATCAATATTAAAAGATAAAATTGAAAGAAAAAAACTAAAAAAAAAATACGAATCAACTCGGTTAACTTGCCTAACCAGGTTAACCCATCAAACTTAGGATCCGTAACATAAGAGTGTGATAACTAAATAGAAAAAATTTTAATATTAACAAACTAAATTAAAAAAAAATAAATAAAAAGTAAAAAACAAAGAAAGAAAAAAATCTACAACAGATAGTTAATAAGCAATTTGTACGTTAACCCAGCAAATAACAAAACACGTTTATTTTTCCACTTTTGCCAAGGTTGGTTTTATCTCTTGTGAGTCCACCTATCAAATAATTGGCCAACCTTTGACCGTAATGTAGTAGCCATCAAGGGAGCAAGTGGCTCCGGTCCAGCCCTTTTGACGTGATCCAAAATTGTTTGGTTTCCCATGCCAAGACGCAACAAATCCGAGAGGATGTGTAGTCACAGGATTGCATAATTGATAGGCAACCACAAGGCTTGTTGATTTCGGCAAATCGTTTGTTTAATTAACCTATTAAAATATTACAAACTATATATTAGTTGTAATCCACCTGGTTGATTAAAATATATATTGACTACATGGATAATGATCTCTCAACAAGTCACAACGTTAGCGAATAATGATATCAACCAAGGTTGTCAATTCCGTTTCGGTAGGTGTTTCGTTTTTTCAATTGGAACGAAATGTTTCGGTTTCGGAGTGTTTCGGCGTGCCGTTTCGGGGTTGTACTGTTCATATATATATTCCACAAACATAATTCAAATTCAAGATAAATTAATTATAAATTATGCAATACAAACATAATGCCAAACAAATATAATTTTAAAATTTAAAATATTTTTAAATAGTAAAGATTAAATAGATCTTTAACTTAAAATAATATAAACCATATATTAATTTTTTAAAAATAATATTTTTTGGCCGAAACGGAACAACCGGAATGAAACCGGAACGTTTCGGCCGGAATTTGGCCGGAATTTCCGGAACGGGCCGAGATTTAAAATGAGATGAAATTTGTTCCGTTTTGTTCCGTTTTTTGAATTGGTATGGAACGTTTCGGCCATTCCGGGCGGAACGGAACAGAATTGACAACCTTGATATCAACGATTATAATTGGAGACAGATGACGTTTTATCAACAAGTTGGATTGCTTTAGAGGGGAAAGCCAAAATGGATTCCTCAAACTATCATTTTCATCCTAATTTCAAGAGATGTTTCTAATTTATTTTTAGTAATTTCCTAAATTAGTCCTTCTAATCTTTTTTCATGTAATTAAACTTTTTTATTATTATTAACGTGGGTGCCTGCATTAGCTTGCGTGCACCTCTACTAATCTCACATGCGGATCATATAAGTCTCAAGTGATCTTGAGATTTATAGGATTCGAACTGTTAATTTATTAAAAATAAACTTAGAACTTGACTAATTAAATTACAACGATATAATCTATTTTAATGTAATTAAACTTGATGGGATGGGTTGATAATGTTATTTGTTATTTTTATAAGAGGTTTGAAGAGAAAAATCAGCTTTCCATGGCAACGAATGTTTGAATATCTTACATTTGGTTCGGGCTGAAAATTGAAAGTTATAAGATGGGATGTGGAAGATTGGACCGTCTGCGTTGCATTGAAATATCTTCCTTTGCGTCGGCGGCGGGCGGGCGGGCGGGCGGGCGGTAGGCGGTTAAAGGATGATGGCTCATGATCACACCGAGTCAAATTACGTTACAACCATCCTGGGAGTCAATTTCGAACAAGTAGTTGAGGTACCCAATCTCATGTTTTTAAGGATTTCATTGATGTCAGGTTAGGTAAATTGTGGCTTTTAAAACCGTCTAAGAAATGATAAAGTACCACTGAGCAAATAAAAACATCAAAGTAATTTGCTTAGTTTGGACATCTTTCTAGTACTTAAACCGAGTTTTGATGTTAGCCCACAATTATTTTATTATAGATGCTCGGAACCATAAGTGGATGCTCTCTCTGTTTTGTCTTGTTTTTTTGCATTTACACAGTTTATGTTCCATTTCGGGGAGACGGTGAAAATTATTCGATCAAACTATTTTTATCTATCTGATCCTGATTTTTGCTTTAGAAACATTTGATCGGAACCAAACCAAATGGAGATTTTCGACACCCACACCGAAAATTTGAACTGAATGCTCATAATGAAAACTGTTAAGATGATATTATGTAGACATCGACAGACTAATTAGGTATTTAGGAATATGATGAATTATATTATTGAGTGTGTTTTAAAAATATATTTTATGTTGGAAAAAATATCACAATATCAAACAGATTTTTAGTCATAATTGAAGGTTTGATCGGATAAAAAAAATGAGTTGTGGAGTTACAATGTTAACAAATGAATTATTGGATCAATTTTTTAAAAACATTAGAATTTATTTATTTATTTTTAAATTATATTATATTATTAAATTTGACTAAATCAATCTAACCAAATTTAATAAAAACAATATTTTTTTATTCAATTAAAACCTAAAGCAACCAATGGGGTTAACGAGTTTAATAAATAAAGGATATGAAAATTAATAGATACGAGTTCGATATGAAAGCAATAAAACAATCGAAGAGTTGGTGTAAACAATCCGTACGGATAAAATATCCTCCCACACGCTCTCATTTGCAGACGTCATGTGCTCTTCATTCGAGTCGTACGATGGATGCATGAATCGGAAAATCATGTTGGTGGTCCCCACATAGCGTCTCTTTGCGAATCCCTAGACTATGATTCTCTTGGAACTCGGGCTAAATTAAGTGGGTTCTGGCTGGCATTCTATCGACGTGGCCAAAGATTTTTAAATGCTCGCAGTGAGGCCCGTTACAGTTCCTGGTCCCACGTTGCCACGTCAATTGAATCAGACAAAACTAACCCATGCCCTGCTTCGGGTTTTTTTTTTTTTTTTCTAGCACGGGAAAAAATTTATTAAAATCATACCATTTTAAAACAGTTATATAAAATATTTTTTTCTTGTCACACTTAAAAAAATAATATTTAATAAATATTTCATTTCTGAAATATAATATATTTACTTTAAAATTATATTTCTTTTTATTTATTTGCATAAATAAAATGGATAGCTTTTATATTTTTAACTTTGTGTATTAATCAAAATATAAGAGCATGCATGTCTCCTCTCATTTTTTTAAAAAAAAAGGAAAATGAACATGCATGAAGCTGACTAATTTAGCTCTGTGTTCATCCATGTTATAATATACCTTTAGTTTGAATAATTTTTATAAATTTATTATTTCAGTAAATCTTTTCACTCTATGTTATTTTGCTTTTTTTAAAGTGTTTAGAAGTATGGTTATAGTTTTTTTAAAAATAATTTTCATACTAAAATATATAAAAATAATATTTTTTATTTTTAAAATAAAAACATAAAACAATTCAAAACATTAAAAAATATATATATAAATACCCAATTATCCTCTACTTCTAACAGGGCATCCGTGGCACTGTCAGGTATATGGTTAGGGCATCGGCTGTTCATTCATCATCTGTGTGTCTACGTGTTGTTTCTTGGTTCGGCATGATTTAACTGCCCGGCTGGGACGAAGAAATTTAGGACTCTCACAAGTCTCTATGTTCCTGGGTGGGACCCTTAATAATTCATGAGAGAGACAGAGAGAGACAGACTATGTTAAGTTATGTGTTACTATAAAAAACAAAGGAAAAGGAAAAGGAAAGAACATTATTAAAGTTTCTAGAAGAGATGAAACAAAAATTAACCAAAAACTTTAGATTTACAAGGTTTCTTACAATTTGTTTGATTTTTATTATTTTTGTTTTCAGTAATTAAAAATTCATATTGTATACTTTAATTTAAGAGGTATGTTGAATAACTTTTTTAAGAAGTAAAACTAGAAAACAAAAACAAAGAAATTGTATCCACTTCCAAAAAAAAAAAATTATGATATTGAGAGAGTAATTAGTGGTATACTATTAATTACTTTCTAAACTCATTTTAAAGGAAAAAAATAGATATAATTGGGAGAGGAATATTAGGTGGAGATAGTCTTATCATTTTTTATGAGCTAGTGTGTTTTATTTTATCTTTTTTTTTTGTATTTATTTATCAAAATGCTCAAAAATAAAGTTAATGTGTTGAATAATCAATTACTCTTTTAATTCAAGTAATTTGATTTGTTTTTTTTAGTCAAGTATATGGTGGCTTGCTATGCAAAGCTTATGTGGTTGTTAACTGGTAGTTAGTGGTGTCTGATAAGTTAATATAGCTAATAGCTATTATTTATAAAAAAAACTAATTTTAATAAATGTAATAACTCTCATATGCTCAAGTCAACAATTTTATAGAGAAAGAAAGTAAAACAATATATAACGAGCTTGAATAAATGATCTAAGTCTATTAGAAATGAAAAATGTATCCAGACACACTACTTAAGATGAGTCCATGGAGTTATTGTGTCCAAGTACATTAAATGGGACCTTTTAGGTTTTTTATCTATTAAATCTGGGTTTATTGTATCTACAATTTGGTTTTTTATTCTTTTCCTGTCACAATAGTTTTTTTCTTAATTTATTTAAATCAAAATCATTGATAAATAAAGATGTTTTAACTGAATAGGTGTAATATAAAAATGCGTCTCCAACTAATAAAAAGGCAATTTTGATTATTAATATTTCATTATACAATCTTAAAAATTTGAAGCCATAAGTATCATTCATAAATATCTAATTTGCTATCGTTCCTGTTTAAATACAAAAAAAAATTAGAAATAGTTGTATCAATTTAGATAATGTTTCGATAAAATTCTCATATAGAATTTTAACATTATCCATGTATATTAACAGGACTATCCAACATTGTTTAGTTATGATTTAAAAGAAAAAATAAAGAAGAGCTGCTACTTGCTATTAAATTATGCATTTGAAAAGTGCATTTAGTGCCCTTTAAATATGCTTAATTGAATATTTAATTATAACTCAATGCTCCTATGAAAATTATAGAAAGATGATTATCTTCTAATTGGTTCCAGGGAATCGAAGCACCATAGTGGTTCATGAGGGCTCAATCCTGGGTTATTATTCTTCTCCCACATGCGTACAATCTTCTGGGACCTTTTTCTTATCAACGTCTTGTTATTTTATGTGATGCTCTTGTGGATTCAAACAAGGCACGATGCCACTTGCTTTAAATTATGGAAACAAATATTTTCTCCTGTCTGTTCGGATTCGAAGGTTAGCCTTTCCGAGACCAGAAATGGGAGCTTTGCTTCCTCGCGGTCTTCATAATCTTATTATATTAAGCCAGTGAGTCAGTGACTATTAATTAAATCACGAGCTCGAGCGAGAGAGGAAACATCCTTCCTCTAATTTCCAGACCATGTGACTCGCCCAGATCCCTCGATCATTCTTTAATGGATATGAAACCTAATTTATCTGGAACTTAAACGGGATTGGTTTTTAAAAAAATAAAGGAAGAAATTAATAATGTTGCCCGATTTTTTTAAAAAAATCACACTCAAAAGAGGGAAGAGGGAGGGGATTTCTTACAATTCATGGTGTTTATCTAAAGATTCAATCTATATCAAGATCTAAATCCCAAAATCGTAAATGTAAACATGAAAAAATATTTTCTTATTTTTTTCAGAATGGGTATCAAAATGTAAAACCGGTTCTAGACATTCCCAGATTCCATAAGCGGGCAATGAAGAGTAATCTCTACTTAACATGGCTTCGATTCTCGCAAAAGACGAACCAAGTCACCCCTAATACAAAAGGTGCGTGAAAACTGCGCGTTTCCGTTGCCACGTGAGTTGCACTCGTGCAGAGGAGGAGGTCACGTGGAAGTACGAGTAAAGGACATGCTTACGTAAGAGGTGGGCGCGTGCGGGCAATGAGAGTGGTTATGCATGTAAGGCAGGGTGTCATGAAAGGGGTGCGGGTTTAAAAAGCATTCTCCCACAAAACGACTGCGTATTGAAGAAAAGAACACCCATTCGTTTTCCTCTCTTTAGGCTTTTCTGTTTTTGCTGCTTTTCTTCGGGTTCTCTCTCTCTCTCTCTTTATATATACATGATCTCAGGCATGGGCGTGGGAATCATACTTATAAAATATAAATAGATTTAATAAATCAACCTGAAATTCAAGACTTTGACTGATCTGTATTGAAATAAAAAACTTGACTAAACCAGTAAAAATCTCAATATTAATATAAATAGATTTAATAAATTAACCGATGCTCAATTCCTTACCTCTTTTTTTAAAAAAATTTATTGTCAAAACAGTATAATTTTATATTTTTTTAATAAAATAACTGAGGGTTGATTCTGTAAGCGGCCTTATAAAGGGTCAAAATTTATAACGTGGTGGGTGGGAAGTTCAACATGTACGTCAATCGTATGCTGTACCTAATAATTGCTTTGAGGAGGGACCCCTGGTATTGTACTGTATTGTCATATAAAGGTCGACAGTGTCGTTATCATTTTCTGAATGGTTACTGCTCCTCCTCTGCTATGTTATTTTACATCTCCTTTTCTTCTTCTTTTTCGTAGTAGAGCTTTGGAAGGAATGAGTGGGGAGTGACGGATAGAGGATTTATCTAATCAAGGAATTTCAATGATGCACGTCTCTATTGTTTTCTTAAAGCATATTTGTTCTTGTAATTTAAAAAAAATAATATATTTTTTATTTATTTTGATACAATAATATTAAAAATAATTTTAAAAAAATAAAAAAATTATTTTAATATATTTATATATAAAAAATACTTTAAAAAATAATATAACCACAGTTATAAAAAAAAACTCCCAACATTTATAATTTAAAAAGAAAGAAAGATGGTGTCATATCCTATATTTGTTGATGGATTATGAAGATTTTGAATCAGATAAAAGTAATGGTTGGTATTTGTTTGGTATTTTAGTGTATATAATTTTAAAAAATATTTTTTATTTAAAATATATTAAAAAAATTAAAATTTTTTTTCATTAGCATGTTAAAACCATTAAAAAACACTTAAAAAAATATAAACTTAATAAATTTTTTAAATCACACAAAAATAACAGAAGCTATTATATTCTCGAACACTAATTTTAAGAATAAATTCTTTTTTAGCGGTGTGTACCTGTAACCAGAGCCTTTTTCAATTTAGCCGTGGGTTCATAACACTATCTGTCCTTGAATTTGCTCGTATTATTTAGTTCGGTGCCTTGGTTAATTGATTCGCCTATTTTATAATCTTTTATTGATATATAGCCTCTCTTTCTTGTCCGTGTAAAAATGAATTTTGAAAAAAAATAAATTAAAAAGAAGGGTAATTATATTAAAACCTAATACAGCGATAAAGGAGAGGGGAAAAAATATTCAAGTATAAAATCGGATCTTGCATATCACTTCTTTTCTTCCCTGGAAAAAGCACAAACTAAAATATACAGTTTATTACTAGTTCTGGTGTTTGTGTTTATGTTGCGGCCAAAATTTCAAAAAACATGTGGGAGCTCTTTTTTTTTTTTAGGAATGAAAAATTAAAATATTTTTATTTTTTTATATTATTTTGATGCACTGATATTAAAAATAATTTTTAAAAAATAAAAAATTATTTTGATATATTTTTAAGTAAAAAATACTTTAAAAAATAACCACAACCACACTTACAACACACTCTAAACATGGATGATTTAAAAAGGAAGAAAGAAATAAAAACGGTGTGATATCCTATATTTGTTGATGAATTATGAAGATTTTTAAATCAGGTAAATGTAATGGTTGATATTTGTTTGGTATTTTAGTGTATATAATTTTTCAAAAATAGTTTTTAATTTTTTTTCATTAGTTAAAACACTTAAAAAATATAAAGTTAATAAATTTTTTTAATCACCTTGCTCAACAAACATCGCATGCTACCACAATAACTATTGATCACGTGGTTAAACAAATATCATATGCTATTACAATAATTATCAATTACGTATACTAAACACCACATACTATTACAACACTTATTGATTAATTGACTTATCATACATTACCTATTACTATCATAATTAGCAGTTGTCTTAGTTTACCAAACATCACTTACTTTACAAACCTTTTATATTTTGGAATTCATCACTTATTTCACAAGCTAGCAAGGTTATTCAATTTCCAACTTCGCGTGTATTTGGTTTCTATTTATAAGGTTTATCTCTGTATTAACATGATGTATTTAAATGAATTTAATGATATTTTTAAATGACGAATCCAGTATTCAAAATTAAAATATCAAATTCATCGAATGTATACTATTAGTCACGTGTGAGGTAACATCGGTTATTATGAATCTATTTTGTTGTCATGCTTGCTTAAAAACATAAGAACCTTTTGTCGGCATGGTGTCTCTTATTTATTTATTTTTTTTAGCAGATGGTGTCTCATAATTTATAATTCGTTGTGATAAGATATGATATCTAGAGCTCCTCCCCCCCCCCCCCCAGAATTGCTTATAATGTTTTTTTTTATACCTAATAAATAAATAAAATTATATAATTGTAATTAAGTTTTGGTTTTTGAATCATTATGTTTTAAATAAATGTGTGTTATGCATAAGATATAACCGAACTTGTAACTTTTTCTTTATATTCTTTTTATTCGTGAATATGTATTTGTTTGGTGGATGTTCATTTCAATAATATTAGTATTTTAATTAAATTAATTTTTATATTATACTCTTATCAAACCTAATTCTTTGACTTTTCAAGATTTATTTTTCTTTTATATAGATTATATAATCATGTGATCACGTGGTTTTTATCTTATAATATGCCATGAAATAACAGCAAGGAAGAAAAAGAAGTACAAGATTTTGATACAAGACGCGCTGCACGAGTTATAGACGAGCCCGTGGCTGAAAGATCAATTAGAAGACATGTTTGGATTGAAAAAAATAGAAAAAAAAAAAATCTTGATTAACTCAATAAAAAATCGTGGTTAACTTAATGACTCAGTTAACTCTCAACTTATTGATTTTTAAAAAAAAAAATATATGAGAGAAAACAATATTGTTTTGATTATAATTATTATTATTATTATTGCTGCCTTGCTAAGGGCGATCCGTGTTTCATCGTTCAAAATTCAAAGAGGGGCGGAAACGAAACAACAGGGAAAGCTTCGTAAAGGCAGAAATGATAAATAAATAAGAGCGCAAGAAAAAAGACGGTGAGTCGGTTTTGGCAGTTCAGCAAGGAAAGGAGCGTGACTGGCACGTGGCAGTGGTGGGGGAGAAGGCCGTTAGAGAAGAGGGTAGTGGCGAGTGGGGCTCCCATGACAGGCTAGACTGACAAGATTTAAGCACCGTTCGTCCCCTGATTCTGCTTTCTCAACTCTTGTCGTTTTATGCCAGCTCACCACTTCCGTGCGTCCTTTTCACTCCCTTCTCATTTTAAATCAATTTTAAAATAAATCCATCGGACGTAAATGCTCTCCAGCCTGTCTCTGGTCAAAGTCACCCCTCATTTTATTTGCCTTTTCTTTAAGAAAATAATATTATTTTCTCCTTAGCGGATAAGAATCACATTCACATCCCCCCCTCCCGTCCATGTCTTAATCCCCACGTTTTTTTTTCCTCGAAAAATCCTTCTATTATAATCAGTGGTTTACATGTTTTTAAAATGTTTCTAAAATTATTTTAAAAAATATGGAATTAACTTTTTAGATATTTTTTTTATATATAATCTTGTCATATTAATATATATATATATAAATTTTATCCTAATATATTTTCAATTTAAAAATATTTTGCACTACATTACTAATTATATAATAATTAAATTTGATTTAACTCGTTGATTTATTAATTTAAATTTTAATTTGGATTATGTGATTGAAAATATCTATATTATATATATATATTTAATAATACTTCGATTGTTATAGGTTAATTTGGTTATAACAGCGCAATCCTAACAAATAACAATATAATCTTAAAAATAAAAAAATCTCAAGATTTGAATTTCAGTTAGGCATTTTTAGTTTTTTCCTCTATATTATAGGCTCTATTTGTGTGTGAACTTGACGAGCTGCACAATGCCACTTGCAGATAAATCAGTTATTTCTATCTCGAGCGGAAGTGAGTAGTGATTGAAACACTGTTCGGCACTGCGGCATTGATGGTGTTTTTTTAAATAATATATTTTTATTTATTTATTTTTTCTGTTTTTGGATTTTTTAGATAGTATTTACTTTTCAAATTGCTTTTAAAAAGTTAGATAAACGAAGAGATGACGCGTGTTAGTTTGACAGCTGTTTACTAGTAACTGCCTTGCCAGGAAGAATCCTCACTCTTTTAACGGCCATAACCGGTCATTATAACCGGCTTAACCAGTCATCCCTAACCCTTCCATGTGTATATATATACACCCCCGCTTCCACTCCTTTCACTGTTCTTTCATATAAACCACGGCGAGGCTCTGCCTCCACCACTTGAAAAGAAAACTCTCCTCTTAATTTATATTTAATTTAGCGTTTAATTTATCTCTAAATCAATCCATGGCTTCTACGAGAAAAGATGTGGATCGGATTAAAGGTCCATGGAGCCCCGAAGAAGACGAGGCGTTACAGAGACTAGTCCAAACATATGGACCAAGAAACTGGTCTCTGATAAGCAAATCAATCCCTGGTCGATCTGGGAAATCATGCAGGTTGCGATGGTGCAACCAGCTATCCCCTGAGGTCGAGCACAGACCATTTAGTGCCGAAGAAGATGACACGATCATCAGGGCCCATGCTCGTATCGGCAACAAATGGGCCACCATCGCCCGCCTTCTCAATGGGCGCACCGATAACGCTATCAAGAACCACTGGAACTCAACCCTCAAGAGAAAATGTTCTTCCATGTTTGATGACTTAAACGACGACGCACAACAACAGCCTCTTAAAAGATCCGCAAGTCTCGGGGCGGGTTCGGGTCTCCACTTGAACCCGAGTAGCCCATCCGGATCCGATTTGAGCGATTCAAGTATACCCGGCGTGAATTCATCTCCCGTTTTCAGGCCGCCAGCCAGAACCGCCTCTCTTGTCCCACCTAGTTTGTCGATTGACGTGTCCTCTCCGACCGTCGATCCACCGACTTCATTATCCCTGTCTCTGCCTGGATCCATTACTTGTCAGACTCCGGGTTCTGGTTCAAGTTCTGGATCCCATGTTGTTAACCCGACACCTATGATGCAAACACCTGCTGCACCCCCACAAGCTGCAGTGGCTGTGCAGCAACAGGAGCAAGTTTCATTGCTGCAACAGAAGAATCCTGGGTCTCGACTTGAGAACCAGTTTTTCAGTGCTGAGTTTTTAGCAGTCATGCAAGATATGATAAGGAAGGAAGTGAGGAACTATATGTCTGGGATTGAGCAAAATGGGCTCTGTTTGGGAACAGAGGCTATAAGGAACGCTGTGGTTAAACGAATTGGTATTAGCAGAATCGAGTAGCCAAGCAGAAGAGAAGTAGATTGTTAGTGACGGCCATGATCATGATCATCTGGGCATGATGATGAAGCAGCTGAGTTGACTCGGAGAGAGAATGAGAGAGGAGGGCAAAAGGAGAAAAAAACTCTTTGTTTTTTTTTTTTTTTAATTTGTTTTCTTTAAAGTTGCTTTAATCGTTGCTTTATACAGAAGTAATAATTTTGGTAGTGTACAGAGCAGTTTTCTTCGGCAGAGAAGAAGAGGATCTCGAAGGAACAAAATTTCTTTTGAATATAAATTGCAAAAAAAAAAAAAAGGATCTTGCATTTTATTTTTTTTAATCTTTAATTTAAATTCAAGAACTGGAATTAAATGGCCTGCACTCAAGTAAAGTGACGCCCAGAAAGGACACAACCGTTTTTGTTTGTATACAGAAAGAAAAACCAAAAGATGATTTTGTTTTTCCTTTGGAAAGGGAGAAAGAACTCAGACCGAATGATTTTGTTTGGTTGTTGGCTTGCTTGATGAGGATGATTAAGGCGTTGTACCAGGTAATTTTAAGGATAAATTCGGAATGGTAATAAATCTTCTTATATTTCGAAGAAAAAATAAACTAGATAGGATATAAACTTGAGACGGTAATTAGAACCGAAAATCTTAAAACATTATCTTAATTGAATATCTGGATTTATAAAAAAACTTGAATGATAATTTTAACCGTTCTCACGATCTATCAAACAAGATTTTTAAAAAATAAATATTAATAAATTACACTTTTTGGAATTTTGTGTTGGACTTTTAGGTGGCGTCTTTCGGGTTCGTTTTAACCAGGTTGGAAGGATTGAGATTGCTGCTTGTGGTTGATGACTCCCACTTAATTAACGGTAAGAAAAAAACATTTGAAGATTCGGTGGATGCATTGATTGGATGGGTACTAGGATGCTGGTGCTTAATTTGAGGATGTTTCCGATTACTGTTCATTCATTTAGAGCATCAAGGGAAACAGCTCCACAGATACTCTACTAAAATATCTTCAACCTTGAGAAGTATCACACAATCAATTATCCTTCTTTTTAAAACAGGTTGCTTTCTCTTCTTTTTTTCTGCGTTATTTTTTCTAGGCTGGAGCCAGTCGAGTGAATTTGGTTACGGATTAATTTAATTAGATGAATCAGATTTTATCAGGTTATTAGTTAACTCGGCTAGTTTATTAAATTTTAAAATATTAATATTTTTTTATTTAACTTGAAATACATCTAGGTTAGGTTGGGATGGATAAGTTTTATGAGTTGACTTGGTAAAAACAACTAGGCTTAACAACTACGTTTTTATCTTTATTTTTAAGGTGAAAATTGATGTTGCACAGTTCATATCCAGACATTGTCAACAAGCAAGTCGCAGCAAAACAAAAGAAAATAATGATGAAATGCAATAAAAAATGACCCAAACCATTTGATTTTTCTAATACTAGTTATTCGACAAAAAAAAAAATTTAAGGTTGAGAAATCATCCAATACTAAATGTTTTATTCATGTAAAAGTAAATCCTTCCTTGGATAAAAGTACTTGAAGTTAATGACAATGCAATTACTAATGGCTTTCTCTGTCTTTTCAGCTCTCTTCTGCTTGTTGCAAATTCGTTTTTCATCTTCTGCAAACCATAGATTCTCTTCTACAATACCCATCTCTGTCAAATGAGAAATCAAACGATGTTTTTGTTTCAGAGAATGGTATTTTCTCTGCAGGGTTCTAATTTTCTGTAGGGGACAAAGCTTTCAGCTTCCAACAATAGTTTGGATGGAAAATAGAGATCGACCAGTTAATGCAAAAGGCTCTCAGGTTTTCCCTGCTGAAAACTGGAACGGTTTTTTCTCTGCTTGCTTTGATCATGCGGGGCAATATTCAACTTCCCTCTCTGGAGTGCAACTCCAACTACACTAAACAGTGGCATCCGGCAATCTTGTTCTTCAAACTTCGGAGAAGCTACCCTCTGGAGAAGCTTCAAATCAACAAAAATTGTCTTATCCCGTCCAGAAGTCAAAGCAACTAGTCTTCTAGGCGTGCTGATTCATGGCTAGGCCCGATCATAAACCCAAGTTCTTAAACAAGATACCCTTTTGCTGGCACCGGTTTCAAAAGATTTGGATACGTTGACTTAGTTATGTAAATTCGAGTATACATTTCATAAAAAATAGTGCTTGTCGAGAAATTCTAGAGTATTCAAAGAGTAATTACCAATACAGAGAAAATAGAAGAATAGTTTGGGATAAAGGAGAGTATTCTTATCACTGCTGTTAGACAAATTGAGTATTACACGAGTCTCATTGTCTTGAAATTTAACGAGGAAGATACAAATCTGAGCATTGATTTAAACACAACTCTCTTAGATTTTTCAAAAGTCTCTCAACGAGATGCAATTCCTTCATACACTTAAGTCAACTAAAGAAAAACAATTTGGAAATGACAATCTCAATTCCAAACCCAACTCTCTCTTGCTAGGTAGTGAAAGAGATTCTAATAAAGTTGGGCACGGCCTCCTGCGTACCTTGCAAGACAAGATAGCTAAAGATAGTTGACATATACCATCTAGATAATCAATTTAGTTTAAGTAACTACTGGATTCTCACAAAAGGGTTCGCAAGTGAATGACAAGCACTTGAATCTCAGAAGTTTTTAACATAGAAAGGGGATAGATTAAAATGGTTCAGTTGTATTTGATGGTGTATTATGTACAATTGACATCCTTATGCCCCCAACCTAGTGATCTTGTTTGATGGTGTTTGCTTCAGAATCTTCTGGGACATGGTATCTACAGAGGAAAAAAGCACTCTGATTCTTCTGTAGAAACCTGCATGAAAATAGACAGTATATCAGTATGACGGAATTCCTAAATGAAAAAAATAAAAACATGAAACTGAAGCATCATAGACATTGATTATCTGAAATAATTTTCCAGAAACATACACAAAGCAAGCTACATCACTTGAATTCTATTTGTTCCAATGAAGTTCAACAGTTGGAATTACACACAACAGTAAACGAAGTTAATTCTTCTGAGACTATTAGTTGGACTTAATTTCTGTGATAATATAGATTTCTAATTGCCACAAAAAGATGACATGAGCTTGGAATTCATGGTTGTCAGCGAGTATTGCAGACAGAAAAAAATGTATTGCAGACATCATGGCGCAGCTAGTCCAAGTTAGACTTCTGATCCAACTATCTTTTACTCTTGATCAATCAGTATCTCGGGAAACTCAAACCCAAATAAAGGTGGTAAATACAGAACATAAGTCCAGCCATAAGGATTTATTAATGATTGGAGTTCCTACCTCAGAAAGTCAACCAATTTTTGGTGCAACTCTGCCAGTGTCTCCTCTTCAATGTTTGCATGAACCAATAACTCAGGCAACTTAACTGGAAATGCAACAAGGATGATATTAGCACAATAAGTTGAGATAGATAGCTAGTGTATTTCAGCATCTGTATTTCCAATAAATCTCAGTACCACCATGCTATACTTCTCGAGGCCTGTGTACAGACAAATGTATCAAGTACTAGTATGAACAGCAAGAAGCATCCTGTGAAAACCAGTGTTGCATAGAATTGGATGCTACATCTATTGCCAGAAGACAAGTTTCTAGCTCACTGATTTAAAAAATGTGGACAAGTGAAACCAAACACAGTTTTCAAAGCTATTTTTGATAAAAAGAAAACACGATTTATTTTTTCCCACAGCAAAGAACATACCAAAGAGGCGTAATAGATGCTCAGCACCATATACCATTGAGGGAGAAACATCATCTCTAATTGCATAAGTATACTGTTGCCGCTCACTTTTATACAGAAGCATTGCTGGCAAGGCCTTGTCAAAGTAACAGCGCAAACCTTTCATAATTTCAGCAGTTGATTCAGGCATCCTACACCCATCAAATCATAAAACCTAAGAGCACTGAAAATACAGATCAAGAATACTAGAACAGATGGGTACTTCCTTTATTAACAATAAAAAATCTAAACACTCTCCCCTCTCCTCTGGTCAGCAGAGAATAAAAAAATTTCCAAATATTTATTGAAATAATTATTTTTAGTAACTTGGGCTAAATCTTATAACTTAAGAGTAGCAGTCCCCAAGGGTATAATAGAAAGTTGACAACAGAGCAGGTTCTCTACTTACATAACATCTTTTTTTGACCTGTACTCACAATACTTCTTACATATGTCTTGGACATTTGGGGCACGAGGAAGTTTCACGAGCTGAAAGAAATGAGATAAAAAAAAAGTACATTAAATCAGTTATTCAAGTTCACTCTTCAGCTAAACAAACAGATATAATGCTAAGCTAATCATTTGAATGATAACACAATTATTTCAGCACTGTAGTAATCAAATCTTACTTGTCTATGCTGTCAAACAAGTTGAAATTTAAAACAGCCAGTCAGTAGTGCTGCTTAATTAGTTACAATTGAACAGAGAAATAAGTAAAGCAGGCATGGTAAAGATGATGAAAGAAAAAGGAAAAAGATTGGCGGCAAGGGAAACACAGAAATGTAACAGTGGTGTACACAAGTAATTTTACAAAATATTTACATCTGAGAAACCAGCTGTGAACAGTGCCAATAATTACCTTGCTCTGATGAGTGATAAATTCACAATCATCAACAAGTTGTTTCTTTAGTGTTGGTGGAATTTGGAGATTCACCAGCTTTTCCAAGGGTACAAGATCTTTTTCCTAACAGTCAAAACAACAGGCTAAGCAAAAAGATGCCAAATGATCAATGGAAAACCTTTTAATTTTTTTTTTTAAATCTTAGCTGATTCAATTTTTTCCAATAAGGAATACGCTTAGATTGACAAGGGCAAACCAACAGTGCACAAGGCTTCAATAAACCGGAGAGTACCTTATTAAGATTGTCATTTTTCCGCTTCCTTCCCCTTGAAACTGCATATATGTCCCCAGAACAGCTTTAAGAAATAGCCAGTCCAAAGGATTACCAAAAAGAATTTTGTAATCAACAATTACAAGGTTTTTTTTTCTTTCGCATGTAAGATTAAAGTAAACTTAGTGGAGGTTCTCCTGAATAACAAAGGTTCCATCTGTAATGGTAAATTAAGGCAACTTTTCCCTTCTTTGCTGGCCCAAAGAAAACCAATGATCTATTTTGGAAACAAACCATGGATCAGAATCTAAATTTAACAGATTTAATAACAAAGCATGTCAAGCTATTAAATTTGCATCAAGACTGAGGGACTGTTTAAATTGATTTGAAAGACTTATTTGACCTCAACCATCAAGTTTCCTCTTAATAAGACTGAAGTTGCATGTATCTCTAACTTATGATCTTACAACGATTACAGCAAACCAAATTCTAGAACAGTGAACTCTTATGTATGATGCTGAGGATAGGAGATGAGGGACACAATCTCCAATTCTAAAACTAGACAGAAAATAGAAAATAGAAACTAGAACAATCAACATCTGTGCACATTATCCAATAACACAAGACAATAGGAAGCAATCCAATCACTATTCAATTTATCCCAAATATTTTCTGATTCTATACAGTATTACGGATTATATTCTTCATTCCACAATAAGTAAAAGTGCACGTTCTACAACAACCAATACAATAACTTTAAAAAGAAATGGAAATGTAAAGCACTTGCATCATCATGTAATCATACTTAGTATATCAAAGTTTCAACATACACTATACATTAGTAAATTTAGTGTGAGAATCATACTAACCACCAGAATTTTTCAGTTTCATTTGTGGTGCCTGTACCGCCTTTGTTTTCATCTCCATTTCCAATCGTTCTTTGAGGGCTTTCTGCTTCTGAACATTCTCTTCAGTGTGCTTCAGCAAACGATCCGTTCCAACCCATTCATCCCAACTGTTCACAAACAGAAGTTCAAGAAATGACAAAAGGGCAGAGTTTTTTACAGGCAGAGTAAACAATCAACGAATGAGAAAAGCTTTAGCATAGCACCCCCCCCCCCCCCCTCAAAAAAAATAATCAACTCCAACTCCATCCACCCTCTCAGCACCAGCCAACAAACATTCCAAAACTTTCAAGCAAAAATACATATTTTATGTAGAAATTAAACTGCATATTAAAATCCAAAGAGCTAAATGTGCTCCAAATACAATCCTTTAGAAGATGGTTGTTTCAAGATCATAAAAACATAAAAGAAGGCCAGAATGAAGGGATAAAACTTTGAGAAGAAACACTCTCTCCCCACAATTCAGTAACTTCCTTCAGCTCTCAAGTAGAAGGAAAAGAACAATACTTGAGGAGTTTAAGCAGGGAGAAAGTAATTCGTCAGAAAAGAAACTCGTACGAAGCTTTCGAAGAACTAAAAGTAGCAAATTGAGCAGATTTATAGTCCCAACAAACAACAACCTGCCTAACTCCCTCAAAACATAAATCCCAAGTTTCAGTACCACAGAAGATGCTACTCACGTTTTGTTCCACCCCTGCAAAACACATGACATTACGCCATTAAAATACTTCGAAGGACAAGGAAAGGAAAGTGGGTGCATAAATTAACATAAAATTAGACAACTTGGCAGTTGATCCTTACTGTGTAATGAACAAAAAAACCCCATTTGTTTTCTTCATATAAAGCTCTTATCACCTATTTACATGGAATTATTCAAATTACGTTCAATTTTAATAAAATAAAGAAAAAAAGAACATAAAGATTCAACCTTCTCTGAATATAACAATTACCTTGGCTTCATAGTATTGTCCAGAGTGAAAAGCGAGGACCTTCTCATCATTTACAAATACAGATGGAGGGTGCGAAGACTGACATTCCTCGTCGGTTTCGGTTCTCATGTCTGAGTCTGTCTCGGTGTTTGACTCATCTGACACGGTCGCTGAGTCATCATCGTTGTTTAATCCAGTGTCTGAGCTTCCCATTTTGCTTTGCAAGCTATGGTAATGGAGAGGTTTTTTTTAGAGAGAGGATGAAGAAGACGAAGAAGTTTGGGAAATGGAATGATACGTGGGCTCGTTGAAATTACGCTAAAACCCAAAGTTAGTCCGAGCCGGGTGATATTTGTTCAGTGACCAGGGATTTTAGGGCTTGGGTCATATTGGCAAGTAGGCTTTTATCCATGGTGGATGGCCCCTGCTCATCAGTCATCGTCCATCATCACAAGGTTATCACTTCACCCAATTCAAAAGCCATTTCACTAGTTATAATAATGTTATTTTAATTTTTTTAAAACTGAGATGATATCTTTTTTTAAAAATAAAAATAAAAATAAAATTAATTCAGTTGAGTCTTATTTAAGATTGGGTTCATCAATTAAATTGTAAATTGACCAATCAGATCACTTGAGTAAAATCGAGTCAATATTCAACTCTCATTTAGTAAAAAACTGCTGCTAAACTAGATTTTGAAGTCACTTTGAGGTCCCTAATGAAATGAGGTATGGAACGAAATTCCATGAGTTACAAATACAACTTCGAGCTTATATTGATTGCGGGTTAAAAATGAGAATTAAACTCTATAAAATCAATTTCTGACTTGGGTTGGCCCGGTCACTGACAGGTTTAATAATTATGCATAATCTTTACTATTTTTTGTGGGGAAAAACATAGATAATGGTTTAGTTTATTTATGTGTTGTATATTTCTATTAGTTTAGTTTACGGATCAATTTGTCAGACCAAATCTAAGCCATATATAGCTTGAATATTGTTACAAGAGAAAAGTTGAAAAATAATCCAAATGCAGAAGGTATCAGAAATATCCCAACGCAATAAAGATTATAAGAACATCCCCCGGAAGGCTAGAAATGATCGGTGAGAATGTATGAAAAGAAGGCAAATCAACCGCTTAAAACACATACTTAATAGCATATCATGTTAGCTAACAAGAATTTGAGGAGGACAAATACCTAAATCATACAGCAAGCAACAACCATTACGCGTTTTTGTTTCCTGGAGTCCTGTTAAAGGTGTTGATTTTGACTGTCAAAGCTTTGAACAGAAAAGACCAAATTAAACAGAAGGAAGCAGCCAGGTTTGGTTGTAGTCCACAGCACTTTGAAGCAGCCCTGCCGTCTTGACTTTGTTCGTATTCAATTCTCGAACTCTTCAGGAAAATATAGCCATGCATCTCTTCTTCAGGTATTGTTTTCTTTGCTTTCTAAGAGCCCCCATCCATATGCAGAAAGCAAGACCTCTCCCTGACACAATCCATTTTTAGTAGAAATAATTAAACTGCATAGTTATGCTAGAACTTGGTCATATTATGGAACCTGTTTTTTTTTATATATATATATTTTTGAAAGAAATTTATCTTTTATAATCCTGTTCCTGGAAAGTGTTTTAATCAGTTTTCTCAAAAAGTTCATTAAATATTAGGTCAAAAGTATGTATATTCAAAACTAAAAACATGAAGATAAAAGCTTCTGCTCATACAATTTGTGAAAAACGTCGACTAATACATCATGGACGAACAAGGATGAAGACTCTTTAAAGAATGCACCATACGCCTTTTGGGTGGGGCAAGGGTTAGGTTTTCTTCTTCTTTTTTATTGCACCAGGTATCCTCCAGCTCCTTTCAGATCAGGAGACAATCCTCTTTGTGGTATCATCGTGCACCTTAAAGCGGGCTCCACTACCGGCAGGGATTTAAATCATATTCGCTTTAGAGAAAGAACTAGACCCCATTCTCGATCGTTGGTTAGGAAATGTATCTTCTTTCTTTTTGATTTCCAAAAGTCTCATCGAATGTTGATGTAGCTAGCCATGCAGATTTTTGTAACTTATGGACAGTCTCATGGTCGAAGATAGATAGCTATACAACTTTCTTTCCTGATTAATGCAATTGACACTACTAAAAACTAGAGCTGTTAGTAACGGATTATAAACAAATTATGTATATACATTTTTTTTAATATTAGCAATGAAAAATCTATTGTTGAAAAATAATAAATTATCAACCTTGCATTGATCCATAATATCTTGGTTTGTTTGCAGCATAAGCATTATGATTGTATCTTTTTTATTGTAATGTGCTTATTTGCATTAATTTAAGTTTAAATGAGTTTTAAATTTAATTTTTATTCCATTTATTATTGTTGATGAAGTAGTTTTAAATATTAATGTATGTTGTTTATATATTTAATTTCTACTACTTTCAAAATATCCATAAATAATTAATCAAAACAAAAAAAAAATAATTAAAAAATCTACATAAGCAGGAATTGATTTTTTGTAGCTAATTAGAAATAACTCGGAAAATCTATTACTAATATCAGCAATGAATTCTCTCGTTATTAATTGTCAGCTACAGATTTCAACAATGAAAAATCTGTTGATTATAATAAATCAGCAACCACAAATCTACGTCTCATATTTTTTTTTATTGCTCATTTTGTTGCTATTTTTTTCAGAAACAAATCTTAATTTTATCTGCAATGGATAATGGATTAGATAGTTGCTAAAAGCTTTATTTTTCTAGTGGGAAGAAATTGAGTGACCATTAGTGGAAGAGATTGCTAGCTAGTACTGGCATTGTCTTAATTAATGTGATTGATGTAGTTGCACTGATACGTATATTTTCCCTTTTCTTAATTATAAGCACCAAATTAAGGTCCCTTTTCAACTTGCGTACGAAGACATCATGTGTGTCACTGAGGAACATATTTCGACATGGTCTGGAAACCTTTATGATGTTCAGTAGCCAATTGTAAACTAGCTGATCATGAGATAAAGTTGCCTGAAATTCCTGTTGGTTATTTATTACTTGATATAACAAGGTTTTCTTTAGTCAGGCTGGAGAAAATTAAAGATCATGTCTCTGCTCGTAAGAGAGAAACTATATGGAAGAAAGCTTCATTGCCAAGTAAAATTAAATTAATGAAAATAATCATGAGAATCTATACAGGAATGAATTGCTATATAGCTAGCAAGCTACAAAGATTAAAAGAATAATCGATTCACAGAAGACTGGTTCAATATTATATCAGTGACCCGCAGGGCTAGGACCGTCGGGGGTTTCTTGGGTGTTGACATTCTTGGAAGCATGGCCCCTCCCTCCTTCGCTTGGGCCGCTGTTTTTAATCTCTTCAATATGCAACCCATCGGAGAATATCGCACCAATCCCTTTGTTTATAGAGCCATGTGACTGTTAGGATTGCAGTATTGAACGAAAGTTTAAGAAGAGAAATGAGAAAAATGCAGAAAGGGAGCAGAGTGATTGATGAAGAATATTTCAAACACTGTATTTCTTTATTGCTTTTGTTATCTCACTGGACTTGTATTTATAGCTAATCTACAGACGTAAGATAACTTCCTTCTGCAATGCTAACAACTTGTATAACGGTTTTGCTAACTGCTTCTAACTGCCTAACACATTTAACTACTTAACAGAATATTAACCACTTCATTGCATGATCTCTTGACATGTGGCAGCATCTTGATCGTTGATATCCTTACATTCCCCCGCAATCGTATGCATGGAAGAACCAAGCATAAGATTGGAGCAATGGTGACGAAACAATGGAGAAGACAGTCCTTTAGTAAGGATATCAGCAAACTGATCATTTGAAGAAACATGTTGAACAAGCAAGTCACCGTTGATGACACGCTCTCTAACAAAGTGGTAGTCAATCTGGAGATGCTTCATCCGAGAATGAAATACTGGATTGGAAGCTAGAGAAAGAGCAGAGATGTTATCGCAATGGATTAAAGGCGGAATAAGTAAGGGAACATGCATATCACAGAAGAGCTGTCGAATCCATGTTAGTTCAGCAGCAACAATAGCAAGAGCTCGATATTCAACTTCAGCAGACGAATGTGAGACTGTATGCTGCTTCTTGGAAGCCCATGAAATAGGACTAGATCCCAGATAAACAACAAAACCTGAAACAGAACGACGATCATTGGGATCACCAGCCCAATCAGCATCACTGTATGCTTGCAAGTTAAGGGTGCCAGGCTGAAGATGTATTCCATAATCAAGAGTGCCCTTGAGATATCTCAGAATGCGTTTGACTGCAACAACATGAGATTCCATGGGATGATGCATGAATTGACAAGCTTGATTGACAGAGAAGGCAATGTCAGGACGTGTGAAGGTTAGATATTGTAAAGCTCCAACAATACTCCTGTACTGTTGTGGACAAGAGTAAGGCTTCCCATCATCCTTAAGCAGGTGATGATAGGGAAGGCAAGGAGTGGCACATGGCTTTGAATTGTGCAAATCAACCCGATCAAGTAAGTCCTTGATATAATTAGCTTGAGAGACAAACAAGCCAGAGGAAGAATAGGAAACCTGCAGTCCCAAGAAGTATGTCAACGGGCCTAAATCCTTCATATCAAATTCTTGAGTTAATGCAGCAATGACAGATGTAAGAAGAGATGGATGACTGCCCGTGAGGAGAATGTCATCGACATACAACAGTAATATCACAGTGCCATGAGAAGAATGTTGAACAAAGAGAGAAGGATCAGCAAGAGAAGCCTGGAATCCCAAACCAGGCAGGAAACTGGTAAATCTATCATTCCAGGCACGAGGAGCCTGTTTTAACCCATAGAAGGACTTGCGGAGCCTGCAAACAAAGTCAGGATGAACCTTACTTGTAAATCCTTGAGGCTGAGCCATATACACCTCCTCCTGAAGAATTCCATGCAAAAATGCATTCTTAACATCAAGTTGTTTTATCGTCCAATGAAACTGAGCAGCAAGAGCCAGCACCAGGCGAACAGTAGTGGGTTTAACCACAGGGCTAAATGTTTCATTATAATCAACCCCCTCTTCCTGACTGAAGCCCTTGGCAACAAGGCGGGCCTTATGCCTAGCAATAGAGCCATCTGCATTTTTCTTGAGACAATAAATCCATTTACAGCCAACAAGGTTCTTGGCATGTGGCAGGGGAACCAAATCCCAGGTACCCTGAGCATGAAGAGCATTAATTTCTTCTTGCATAGCAGACTGCCAGGCAACATGTTGGGAGGCAAGCTTGAACGTACTGGGTTCAATGGAAGACAAATTATCAGACTGAACAGTTGTTGAGTAAGCTTTTCGTTTGGAGATGCCATTCTTGGACCTAGTTGTCATGGGATGAACATTGATAGGGGATGGAGGTAAGATGACACAAAGATCCTCAGGATGAAAATCAGGATCATTGGGAGGAGAAGACTGTGTAGCAGAATCCAATGCTGATAGGGGTGAAGAAATGATTGGAGAAGATAATGGGTCCAAAGAGATAGCAGGGCTCATTGTGGATAAGGAAGGAGATTGCTCAGGCAAAACCGCATTGTGCAAGGAGATAGAAGGTGGAACAAGAGGAGAAGAAGGAGAAGGAGTTGAAACTGAAGGCTCAGAGACGTATGGAAAGAAGGACTCATCAAAAATAACATGACGAGTAACAACACATTTGTGACTGCGAAGTGAAAAACAAACATATCCCTTATATTGACCTGCATACCCCAAGAAAATGCAGGTGGAAGTTTTTGGCTGAAGTTTGTGAGTGTTGTAAGGCTTGAGAAGAGGAAAGCATGCACAGCCATAGACCTTTAGGTGAGTGAGAATAGGTACAGAACCATATAGTAATTGATGAGGAGACTTGAGCTGAAGAGTTGGACAAGGCATCCGATTGATCAAATAGATGGCAGTAGCACATGCATGGAACCAAAACTTTGAAGGGAGATGAGCTGTTTGCAGTAAGGTGATTGCTGTCTCTAGAATGTGACGATGCTTTCTTTCAGCAAGGCCATTCTGTTCAGGGGTGTAGGGACAAGAAATATGATGATCAATTCCTCGAGTGAGGAGATACTGCTTGAAGGAATGATTGAGGTACTCACCACCTCCATCACTCTGAAAAATGCGAAGATGAGCAGAAAACTGAGTGATCAAGAAGGCATGAAATGAAACAAAGATGGAATATACTTCTCCTTTATTTTTCATTGGAAAAATCCAAGTGAACCGAGTACACGCATCAATGAAGCTAACATAGTAACGAAAACCATCAATGGAAACAGTAGGAGATGGTCCCCATACATCACTGTGAATAACTTCTAAAGGTGTTGCAGACTTGAGTGCTGGAGAAGGGAAAGGAAGTTTTGTAAACTTGCCTTCTAAGCAGGAAATACAGATGGATTTAGAATGATCTGCAGTGAAGGGAATTTTGGACTGATGTAAAAGAGCTGAAGTGATTTTGTTAGAAGGGTGGCCAAACTGTTTGTGCCAGAGACTTGTATTGACTGGATGACCAAGATAGCAGAATTGATTCTTTGAAATGAAGAAGGGCTGTGATAGGCGAGATTCTGGGAGGGATAGAGGGATAGGGTATAAACCATCTTTACACCTCCCCTGGAGAAGAACCCTCCCTGTAAGCTTGTCCTGAATGCAAAAACCAAATGCATCACAAACAAAACGGCAATTGTTGTCCTGACATAACTTACTAACTGATAGCAAGTGTTGTGACAACTTAGGCACATGCAAAACTTGTGGTAATTGGAGTGAGCACAGTGGAACTTGTAGAATAGAAGAGCCAACATTAGAAATACTCAAACCTGAACCATCTGCAGTAGTAATGGCATCTGATCTTGAGTAAGGAGTTGCTGAATTGAGTTGAGATAGATTAGAGGTCATGTGAGTAGTTGCTCCAGTATCAGCAACCCAACATTGTGCAGTAGAGTCATAAGAAGGAAATGTGGTATGCATTGCACTGAGATTAGGGGAAGGTGGGCGACCTTGGTAAGAAAAATTTTCCTCTATGATAACACTGGATAGCTGAGTGACCAAATTTCCAACAAATCTGACATTGGACTAAAGAAATAGAAGAAGGTGATTGATTATGCCTTTGATAGCAATCAGCAGCTACATGCCCCTTCTTAGTACAGATTTGGCAGATTGGAACAGTAATACCTGAGCCAAGAATACCAGGACTGGAAGAGGGCATTTGATGAGGTCGTGGACCAATTTGGTAATGACCACGGCTGCGGCCACGCCCTCTAAAATAAGAGCTTCTACTGTTAGAGTGGCCATTGTTTGTGTACATGGGATGTGGACCATTAAAACCACCTGTAGAGTGATGAGCATTTCCATGATGACCAGTAAAGCCCCCACTTAATCCAGAGGACGGGAAGGTCTTCGAATTTGAAGAGTATCCCTGAGAGTGTAGAAAAGAATGAGAAGGAGAAGATTCTTCATCAAGAACAAGAGCCTTGCCTTGGAAAGTTTGATTTTGAGCCAACATGGCAGAAACAAAGGGAGATGCAGACTGAGTATGCTCAATGATGGCTTCTTCAGCAAGTAATTGAGATCGAAAATCGTTAAGAGATAAAAGAGTATCTCTACCTCTAATCATACATCTGAAAGTATTGTAGTCAGATGATAGGCCATTGAGAGCTAGGATTACGATATCATCATCCTCAAAAGGGACTCCTGCTGCAGAAAGATGATCCCTCGCATCCTTAATTTTTTGCAGATAATGAGAGACTGATTCTGGTCCCTTTTTAATGTTCTGAAGCTCACTCTTCATTTGAAAAATGCGTGCTTTGGTGACTGTAGAGAACCGATCCTTTAGCTGAATCCACATATCATTGGCACTTATACATCCAATTACATAAGAAATTGCAGTAGAGGAAAGAGTGGCAATGAGCAGCTGCATCAATGCTCTATCATGCATCTTCCATACCTGATATTCATCAGATTCGACTCCCTCAAGATCAGAGTCTGTGTTAAATCGACTAGGACACTGCTTGGAACCATCAATAAAACCTAAAATACCATGGCTTTCAAGGAGAATTTTCATCTGAAAATTCCATGTGAGGTAATTGGTGTCATCGAGCTTAACTGCTACAGCAGTAGCAACTGTAGAAAGTAAAGAAGTTATGGGAGATTGGATGATCTGAAGTTGAGAAGATGTTACCATTTTGTTTTAGAATTTAGAAACGAAGAATCATTGAAAGGAGTTGTTCTTGTTCTTTGATGAGAGAAGATAATCTTGATCGGTGTAAGATGTGCGGAAGCAGAGGATTAAGAACTACTGCTCTGATACCATGTTAGGATTGCAGTATTGAACGAAAGTTTAAGAAGAGAAATGAGAAAAATGCAGAAAGGGAGCAGAGTGATTGATGAAGAATATTTCAAACACTGTATTTCTTTATTGCCTTCGTTATCTCACTGGACTTGTATTTATAGCTAATCTACAGACGTAAGATAGCTTCCTTCTGCAATGCTAACAACTTGTATAACGGTTTTGCTAACTGCTTCTAACTGCCTAAAAGATTTAACTACTTAACAAAATATTAACCACTTCATTGCATGATCTCTTGACACGTGACAGCATCTTGATCGTTGATATCCTTACAGGGACTCCACCTCTTTGAGAAGACGAGCTTCCGAGGCTATCAAAAGCAGAGAGCTTACGAAGAGAAGCCCGACGAAGAGTATTGAAGACATGGAAAGTCTTGCCATTGAATGGTGCAATCAAGATTTTTCTTGTTGTTGACGAAGTTTCCAAGTATTATTCAGAAGAAGGTTTTTTGCAAGTAGAGAGCTAATTAACTCGGTGTCCTATTTATAGGGACTGCAAGTCTGCATTCTTCAACATATGACCTAGAAATTTGACTAGGGAAAAGGAGAGGAACAGCCCCTGGAAAACACGTGGTGGCTCGAGAGCATTTCAGTTGCCGTCACCTGACTCTCCACCATTGTTCTGACGTCAGTCTATACGTGCGTCCTGAAGAAACAATATACATTGTACAATAATTGCAAAGAGGAAATACATAAAAAAAATAAAAAAATCAAGGCATAAAAGGAGCTTTGTCAGCTATCAATTTTTACCTTTCTCTGTTGCTTTATGATAGTAGAAGGGTCTGAGTAAGTGCCTTAGTAACCACAAAAAAAAAAAGAAAAAAAAAAAAAGAGCACCATAAGTGCGCAGAGACCAAGTCCATTCACAGGTACAGGTGGAATACAGGTCATCAATTAATTCATTATATATATATATAAATTAATTTTGGGGTCACCCATGTCAATCCTCCATAAAAAAAATCCCTTAAGTTATAACATTTTATTTATAGCAAAAAAAAAAAAAACTAGAAGGGTAGTGACAACCCTCTCTCTTCATTATTTAATAAATGATAAGGTAGAATTCTTAATCACGATTCATATGATAACAATTTTTTGAATAGTGAAAAAAAAAGTTTTATTGTTCCTATAAATAATAAAGTATTTATATATACCTTAATTTGTTAAAAAAAAATTGCAAACAAACCCCATGCTATATTATAATGAAGTGGTTAGGAGTTATTAGAATTGATTAAATTTAATAATTGAGTTTTGAGTGTATTTAAAGATTTAAATTCTTAGGTGTATATATGTGATTTATTTTTAACTTTAGGTATTAGTTGTTCATTTTGTTTATTTAATATTCCAAATCGAATTAATTCTCCAACTGAATCTTATCATCCTTAGATGAGGAAATATGTTATTGAATATAATAAATCATTTCCTAGTGATATACAGTATAAATTATTCTAGTAAGTAAAGTATGAAAATCAAGGTTACATTTGGTATATGATTTTTGTAAGCTGATTTAATTAGTTGTTTTTGGATTTTTTATTTTTTAAAAATTACAAACATATTTTCTTAAAAATAAATTTTGAATCTAATTAAGAGTTTGTTATAAAATTAAATAAAATATTATTTTAATTAAAATTTATAATTTTTAACTTATAATTTATTGATTCCAAGTAATTAATTATTCTATCCGATAGTTTCAAATTTTTCTTTAATAAATCTACGTTGGTTAGTTGAGTCAATATTTGACTTGTATTTTTAACTAGCAACTCAGATTTCGAGCCTATAATTTTCCGTATCAATCCAGAATATTGTGGGGTTTTGCAACTTAAGTTGGAATAGGGATTTTGTTTTCTTCATATATAATTAAATGATTTTTCTGCGAAGATAAAGCGATTTATTGATGTAATGCCTAAGACGCAGGCAGGCACTAAGGTATTCAATGTTTCATTACGATGGATGATTATGTCGTTGAAGTTCATGCAACATGGATGGAACTGCATATGTGGTTTCTTTTCAGCTTTTTGAGACATCAAACTCTTATAAGATATTACTGTTTCAGCATGCTAATGATTACATATCACATGCAATCGATGAATCGAACATTTTAAAATAAATAGCAAATTAGTTTCTTGTAATTCAAATTATTTTGCATTTACTATTACATCACAATCGATAAATCAAACAAATTAAAATAAATAACAAACATCTTGTAATTTAAATAGATAAATAGCATGTAATAGACAGTACTGGTGCGTTGCAGTAACGTTGTTCACTCAGTGTCCCGGACCTCCGTTTGACGGGCCAGAGTTGATGACTGCTCCAAGGGTTTGCGCATTGGTATATTTATTACCAATTCCACCATGACTAGGACCCGACTTGATCCCTTCAATGTATAATCCATCAAAGGAAAGCTCAAGCCCCTTGTTCATGGAGCCATGATCAGCCCCTGCAACGCTTAGAGGACGAGCATCTGAGATGAAAAATGACGAACTTACAACAAGAAGTAGGAGAAGAACATTAATCATGGGGCTAGAAGACTTGAGACTTCTGGCCATGAATATGCTATATAAATTCTTGAAAGGATATAGAAAGAATGACAAAAGAATTGTCTAGTTGAGAGAGATCTATTGTAAGGTACTGGAAATATTTTGTGTTGGTGCAAAGGGTTCTTCCTGCTCTTCCCATATATATAGGCAAAGATCGCCCAGTGGCATGCAATAATCTTTGACTTGGGAGAAAATTAGACAGTATGAACGTTTAAAAACGTGGTGGATTTGTCAAGGTGCCGCCACCTGTGGTCTTTGACGGATCAGCAAAGATGTAAGAATGCATTCAACAAATCAAAAGGCACTTTGTGCGCAAATATTGCGTGAGCTTGCGTGAGCTTGCGTGAGCATGGATCGCCGAATTACAATCATATAGATAGCCACTTGGTCAACTTATAGTAATAATTTTTAAAAAGAAAAGGGAGTGGTATTTTGAATTTCTATTATTCAAATGTTCGATCTCGTCAGCGTAGAGTCAATCTAGGTTTGATTTTTAGAGTATTTTCAAACTAGCTGATCACTCGTTAATCAAAACTAAAACTCCTCCAAGCGATGAAGAATTTTAAAAAGAACATCCCATATTGATTTTGTTGACTGGTTTTGTAAATGAATAAAGAATAAAATAATATTTATTTTATATTAAAAAAAAACATTAATTTCAAAGTATTTATAAGTATGGATTTCTATTATGCAGTAAATTAAATAAGAGACAAGGTGGAAAAACTCTCTAGTATATTTTTTAATGTTATTAAATGAATATTTATAATATCAAAAGATAACATTTGGAATTTAATATATTAATAATATTAATATTTTTTTTGTTTTTTTATAATTAATTTTGATATTTATGATTGTTTGGATACAAATGAATAACAATTATCTGTGGTTTTTTGGATACAAATGAATAACAATGATTTAGATTAATTTAAATATAATTATTTCATTATAATATTTTATTGTAATGTTTGAAGTTCATGTAAACATGTTACTACACTGAAAACAAACATATAAACTTGTTACTACATTAATATATAGAGAGGGCTTGGTTGATAAACACGTTAAAACAATTCACATCTCTAAAATAACTTTTTATTTGTTTCTATTCATAATCAATTTATCTAACTTATACATTCAAATAAACTTAATAATTGTTTTTAGATATTTATCTCAAAATATAAAAATTTGATTTCCTCTTTGGACAAAACACTTGTAAGCATGTGGCAAATTAAGAAAAATAAACCAAGGACTGCCCCATTAGCCAGAGAATTTTCAAATTTAATAATTGTCCCTCGAGCATAAAGAAATTTTATAATGTTCAAACTATAATTACCAATAGGTATAACGTAAAAAATAATAGATACAAGAAAGAAAGAAAAACAGGAAATAATAATTTAAAAATAAAATAAAGGGAAGAGTTATATTTTTATTACTTTTAGTAAAATTAAATCAGATGTAATTTTCTCTCACTTCTTTGTATCCATTTCTCCTATTATACATCTCAATTTCGGAAGGCCTTCTTGTACAAAGTAAGCAAGCTTGTACGCTTATGTAGGACCGTTAAGCAGGCCTGAGTCCAGGCAACGGAAGTTTCAGTATGGGCCGAGATGAAATATCATAACAGTTGAAAGGCCTCCTGAGTCCTCACTTGTGGGCTCTGATTAAAATGCCTGCAAGACCAGCCCTTTATAGTAAATTAATAAACCCTAGTGAGATCCAGAGTTCAAAGAATCTTTCATCTTCTTCTTCCTTTTCTCGTGGATTACCAGGTTAATATACCATCACTATCTAAGGAGTTTCTTTTCTTTTCTTTTTTCTAGCGTGGTATGAAAAAAGATATGATAAAATAAGACAATACAAAAATTATTTTAAAAAATAACTCAATTTAAAAAGTTACAAATGATAAATACGATTCCCGACTCAAAAGTGTTATATGTGACTATTTCAAATTATTGATTTTAAAGACATGGGACTTAATAAAAAGATAGAAGAGAGGAGAAAGAGAAAAAGAAATAAAAATCTCTCAGATATACTGAAACTCCGATAATAACACTACCAATATTATTGGAAAGATCTTGATGAGATGAAACCAGTGATATCTAGAAAGATCACCAATGGTGATCGAAGTAAGCCACATGAGTAGTCCAAGAACAAGAGAGCCCTGACACCATTGGACGGCTCGCGTAGCCCTCTTCATTCATCGTTTATGATTTTTTTTGGTGTTGCTGGACTCGTCTCGTCAAGATATTTTTAATGATAATAGTAGAGTCGTCGTTAGAGTCTTATATGCCTCCAAGGTCATTTTTGTTTTATTTATTTGTTTTTTTTTTCTCCTCTCCTTTCCTTTTAATATGTGAATAGAGAAGAGGGAGAGATAAGTAAAAAAAAAATTGAAATTTATAAGAGTAATGGATAAGATACTTGATATTTATGAATCATATATATTATCTTTTCTTTATAAACTATATTATTTTTCTAAATATTTTTTACACTGTTATTTTATTATTATTTTTTAGCAATCCAACAATCCTACTATCAAAGTGGGTAAAAATCATGTTGCTAAATAATGGATCACATGAATAATCTCCGAAAAGAAGCTTGAGATTAATATCATGGAAGAGTTAATTTTTTCACTCTGATCGCCTGTCTACTTGCAGCAGAAATACCAACGATCTCCTTCTGATGGCCACAAGACAAGACAGAAACAACCAAGTAGATCTCAATCCCCAAGAATAATCGAAACCTTGGTAGTGGGAACTTGTTTGAAACAATTCATTTTGTCTTGGCTCCATATATATATATATAAAGATGAAATTAAACAGAAATTGCATGTGACCCATGAGCCTTCCGACTTCTAGGCATAGTTATCATACCGATCATTGGTGAACTCGATTCAATTTCAAAAAAGTATTAATTTAAAAAAAAATTAAAATTTTTAATAACATTCCGAAACTCAATACCAAGCACACCCTTAAAAGTCAAGCTGGGCCTGCCTACCGCCCCTCGGTGGAATCATGAAGACCACATAAACGACAATCCAATCCTCTTTTCAGGTACTCGAGGGCTTTTACAAATCTAATCCTCAACATCTTGTCTCTTACAATCAGGCCATGGTAAAATTGACAAAAGGCATGGGCAGTGGCAGACATTTACGGCTCTGTCTGTTTATGGCTTTATGCTTCTCCCTCCAATCAAAAAGAAAAAACTATCATCACTCTCTTTACTCATCTTGTCCAAACACAGATTCGTAGCTCTTGCAAGCTCAGAGATCAAGGCGTAATCCTTCCACTACTCCTCATTTGGACATAAACATTAAATCTAGCAAAAATGTGAAACAACACTTTTCATTACAACAAGCTTACATACACGGTACAGATCTAGTTAGCCATAACCCATATCAAACACAACAAAAAACCAAACCAAAACCAAAAAAAATAAAAATACCGAATTCAAATTTGGACAAAAACAAGAAAAAAAAGATTAACAAGACACTCTCTTGTATAAATTACATAAATTAACTCTAATTCACCTTCCTCTGTTACTAAAATTCATCTTCTCATAATACCGAATTGAAAGCAAAGACAGAGACAGATGCACCTCATCCTTGCCCCACCTAGCCGGTGGCTTGTTCCCAATCATCTTCGGGAACGGGTTCCAGGCGGAAGGAGAAGAAGAAGAGGGTGCAGGAGTCGGGTGTGGTTTTGACAGGGGCCAGAGATACTGAGAGTGAAGTCGACGAAACCCTCCAAGAGCTAAAACAACAGATCTCAGTTGTTGATTACCACAGCCTATATTAGCCCAGTGATTGGTACAGATCAGCTCCCATAACCTCTCGTCCTGTACTGTCCTGTGCCACTGCTTGCTCACACAGGATGCCCTCCCTAGAGTCCTCGCGTCTACATGCTTCAACACCTCGAAAAGTAAATTCTCGTCTAAATTCATAAACCCAGTGCCTGTACTGCTTTCGGATTCTATTACTTCCTTGATTTCTCCTTCCTCTTGGTGCCTTTTCTTCTTCATTTTTATGTCGGTTTTGCTGTGGTTTTCGGGTCCGGTGTCTAGTGGGCGCTTCATGGAGAGATGAATGAGAGGAAGAGGGAGGAGGGAGAGGGTTAGATAAAGGAAATAACGGAGGAGGTAGAGAAGAGATGATGGACCTAATGGGGCCTGGTCTTGGTTGCTATCGAAGAGGACAAGAAGGTGAGTTGATGCTGTTTTTTATTTATTTATTA
The DNA here is from genome assembly GCA_033617975.1 of Populus alba x Populus glandulosa. Taxonomy (NCBI): domain Eukaryota; kingdom Viridiplantae; phylum Streptophyta; class Magnoliopsida; order Malpighiales; family Salicaceae; genus Populus; species Populus alba x Populus glandulosa. Next base: position 1,123,395 of record CM066156.1, on the reverse strand, counting down.
TTATTATCTGTGTATGTAATTGACGAATTTGTCCTATTTTGCGTTTATTTTAGTAATTTTGTTATCTGTATTACGGTGCGTTTTGTTTCTACTTTCTACTTTCTTTTTTCTTTTTATCATGCTGCTTTGGTGTCAAACTTGAAAATATTGTCAAATCTGGAAAAGGATTTTCAAGGGTCATCAGGATTACAAATAATAATAATAATAATAATAAAATTATGATTTATAGCTTTTCTCAAATTTTCTTTTTAAAACTATATCAATAAAAACTATCATAATTCTAAACACATATTTTAAGTCTTTAGTTTTTTAGATGATCATGTAATAAGTCAGATTAGAATTAACAATTGTGATTAGAATAATGAGTTTCATTATAAATTATTTTTTAAAACTTTAATTTGAAAAAATTATAATTTATATATATTTTTTAAATTACAACCATAAAAATACACATATACTTGGAGTCTTCAATTTTTTTTTCAAGTCAACCTATAATTCAAGTTACTTGGATTTGTTGATTATTTCTCCCGTGTTTCCCCTTTTTTGTTGGTATAGATGGACATGATTTTCTCAAAGGACCAGAGAAGGAATATAACAAAGGAAATGGGTAAGAGAAGAAACAAACTAAGATTGCCAATTCTATTCTAATTTATCGGAATGGTTGATATATTTTTGTTATAGTTTAAAAAACAGAAAAATAAAAGTTTTATCTTATTCAGAATCTCAGTCCACTCCAAAAAATTCCATCTAAATTCCAGCTTATGTTTTGGCCAAATAATGTTTTTTTTTAAATAATATTTTTTAATTTTATAATATCAATTATATCTCTCAATCCAATTATTAAATTAAGTTGAAATTTTACAAAAAATCTCCTGATATATTTTATATCTAAGGTTAAAATCTTAGGATAATTAAAGTCTAGAAAAGCCTTATGAAATTGTCGCTGATGATAGGAGGACACAAATATAAAAAATAACTCATTGACTCATTAAATGCATTTTTGTAATTTTGTCTAAATTCATGATTTTATTTAGAAATTTAATTTTATTGTCTTTTTTTTAGATTAATTTTTTCTAAATTTTATCATTCAATAATAAATTTATTGAGAATTGAGCTTTATAATTTGTTTTGATTTTCTTTATTCGATGTTATCATGATCTCATTACTTGGATCATGGATTTAAAAGGTTAATCCGAGTTGATCTAATATGTTGTTTTCTCAATATTATTTTTTAAAAGATGTCGTGTTGGATTTTTTTATAGTCAAACCATATTTTTACCAGTTGTTCAAATTATTTTTGGACTCATCGAGTCGATTAGGTTATATCGGTTCAACTTCTATTTTTTGCATGTGTCTAAAGTTTAAATTGCATAATTTCAAATAGATTCAACTCTATTTTTTTTTTTTGTGATTGAAATTTGAATAGCATAATTTAAAAGTTAGTTTATTTTTAAATTTGAATTAAAATTATATTTGTTAAACAATATTTTAAATTATATACAAGAATCGTAAATAGCATGCTAAAAGACTTCAAAACTTAAACATATCATTACAATCAAGAGAACATAATTACAACCAGCAGAACAGAATTGACAATGTTATTTGAAACTAAAATGAGATTTTTTTTTAATCTATGGAACCATGCTTGAAACCACTTGGGTATTGCACGTACGCACATGATTCTCCCAAAGGGCCAGTGAAGGAATATAGCAAAGGAAATGGGTAAGAGGAGAAAATAATCAGTGTTTTTAATTCATTTATTTTATTAGTGATATCAAAATGTAAGAAATTCTTATAAAACAGTGAAAATAAATTTCAACAATCTAAAGTCCAAGCAAAAATCATGTAAGAAATGAAAAACTCTTCTAGACCACAAAATCATGACTTTTACACGTCTTTTTATCCTAAAAGGCTTTCAGAAACCGAATGGATTGAGTCTTCTTCTACTTTCTTTTTATGAACCAATTGGCTGGGCTTGATTTGCGCATAGATTCATGGAGCATCAAAGCACAAACAGAGCCTTCATTGGCTGCTCGGGAAAACTAGCAAAAGCTTTCAAGTCTTCGAAACAGGAAACAAAGAAAGAAAAACGAGGATAAAGGAAGATAACAAATTCAGTGGTAGAGAAAAGAGCTTCTTCTACCTTTTTCCCCCCTTAGCTTTCTAAATTGTTGTTTTGCTACAATTATTCCAAACAATATTTTGAGAATCTGGTTTGAAAGTGAGGTTTTTGGCACGACCCACCGGATCCTTGCGTTGCCCGCTCCATGAGCTCTCTCTTTTTTTCTACACCATATTTAATTCCAAAGTGGATTAGCGACGGCCCTTGACCATAACCATAACCATGTGATTATCAAGTTGGCATGGTTGAAGTGATTCTAAGAATCCAAAGTTCTCACACGCAAGGTCAAGACAATTCTTACAATCAACAAGGCAAGCAATTGCATAAAAATTACATTTTAGATATGTTTTGTATCACGATAGTTTTTGACCAATTAAAACTATCTTGAACCACACAATAAAAACAAAATCTTTTATCTCAATGGGATTTGCGATGGCATTAATAAAACTTTATCAAAAAGTGTCATGAATAATAGAATAATCTGGTTCTTAAATTAGAAAACAAGCATATATTAATATAAAATCATTCTGGCAGCAAATAGGAAGAGTTAGGTAATGGTGTCATGAAGATGATGTGAAGCCACAAATTGACGTGTACAAGTATTTCATCATGAAGGAATGCTTCCAAATGCGAGTGTTAGCTGCCAAATATCAATGATAGATCAATCGGCATCAGCCCCCCTGGAGCACGGTCTCGAACGAAGTTGCTTCAGGATTAGCATCCTAAAGCCTTGCAATTGGAATTTGATTAGTGAATAGAACCAAGTGTTAGAAACCTTGAACACAACTTTTCACATAAAAATCAGAATTTTCTCTAAGGGAGTGGGTAGGGTTGTAAAAAACAAACCAGAGTACTGGAATCGAAATCGACTGGATAAAATACCTGTTTCAGCTAGCAAATCAATGGATAAATATATTTTTAATATGTTAAATTAAAAAATCAAGATTAAAAAGGTCAAAATAGTAACCCGATGGATCTAAATTTGATAGAATCCTAAATCCAAGTGAATGAACTTGGCTTTGTTTTCAAGCCTGATATTTTTAGATTCAGATACTTATTAAGACCAAATACATATGAGTTTAACAAGATATTAAATTTAATATTATTGAATTAAGTTATATGTCAAACTCAAGTGTACTTAAATCTAATAAAATACCATACTCAATTCTTTTATTAGCCATGTAATAAACTTAAATATATATAAATATAGTAAGATATCAAATTAAATACCCTTAGGTTTAATTATATACTTAACCTGATTGTATATAAGTCTCGACAAAATGTTAAGCCTAATTTTCTCAAGGTCATCCTACACGCTAAACCCTATTACACATGGATTTGACAACCACTCTCCTGGCAACCATTCTCTTATGTGTGGATGTTTACGTGCGTTATGTATCAACAACATGTCATTTCTTTGGCCATAGACAGACTTACCTGGACTGAATGTATTTGGGCAATTCACAGGCCGTGCCAGGCTGCCCTTGTCCCTACACAAGGTCTTAGTCTGCCACCATAAAATTTTAATTTCTCCCTTTACAAGGTTTTTGTCTGGCACGATTAAATTTTAATTTCTCCTTGTTTATCCTTTCTCTTGAACAAATAATTTGATGAATCTTGAAGGGCCATTTGGAAATGAGCTTGTTCATAAACAACGAATGGGCCCTAGCTGGGACTTCTATATGTCCCCACGATCTAAGGCATAAAACATATAATTTTACTGGTCGGAGCATAGTTACAATTTTTTTTAAAAAAATAATCTTGAGGTCTATTTAGAATTTTTATCAGGTTAAGCTGATTAACATCTAAACCTAATTTTCTTTCAATCCAAATTAATCGAGGTTCAATATCAATAAATTCTAGATTTATCTGTCAAATCATCTGGGTTTTATTACTATATGTATAAGATGGTTAAAAGATGCCCGACCGTTCCCGGTGGTTATAGGAGCATCGTCACCCTTGCTTAATCCTTTTAAATTAAAAGCCCAAGTGGCGAGCCGAAGTCAAATGTAGCCTGCCCAATATTTCTTGCAACTTGATTCTTGCAATGGCAAAGTCAAAGGAACATCCCATCTCTCATTCCATCACTGCCCAATATCGTAGAGCAACACTATTTTGTTTCATTCGAGTTCTTCGATTTTTGGTCATATACAACATTTTCTTTCTCGTTGAATGGAATACCCTTTAAAAAAAGTTAGCCATTCCTTCCATTGCATGAAAATCAAAATGGAATCCTCTAAATGACAACGTTTTTCCTCATCTTATCCTCACTAATCTTCTTTTTACGTTTCATATTTCCACCCATCTTGAACTCTCATCAAGTTAGATCGAGCCTCACTCTCTCTCTTCCTTCATCAAAAAATTTGAATGCGAGCACCCTTTTCTCCTTTCACTTAGAACTCTTTCTTCTTCTTCTTCTTCTCCTCCTTCTTGTGTATGTTCATGGATATGCGAATAAGTAATTGTAGGATGTGGTCGATTTAGTGATCTGAATTTTGGCATAATGATGAGTGGTTTCTTCCTTTAGCTATTGCCTCTTTCTATCAACAATTAAGGGTTGCTAAAATAATATCCTAACTTCGGAATTTTCTTTAATCAAGTCTTAATCACAACCGATCAAGTTTATGTTATTTTAGCCTTTAACCTTTGGTATGGAATACTGATTTTTATGATCTCAACTATGCATAACATTGTTTTTGGTATCACGAAATGATTCTTTTTATGAAAATATTATTCTGTTTTTTATTATTTTTTAATTTACGGTTCTTTTTTATTTTTATCTACCGATCATGTTCCAATTCTCATCATTGATTTTAAATTTAATGACTTCAATTAGGTAAAAATAAAATAAAAATATCAAACATTTAAGTTATTGTTATTTCTATATATTTTACATCAAATCATAACCATTTGATTTAAATAAAATAATTTAGATATAATAAATATGACTATCATATTCTAAAAAATCTCAATCCACAATGGCTGGCTGACGGTCGATTACTAGCGATTCTAGCTCTACGCAGGCGACTTGCATCTTGCAATCTGAGTTGAGGATGGGTTTTTGGAGTTAGCTCGCCCTTCTTCAATGCAATCACAAACAGATCATAGTATTAGGTTCAAACTTTTCTAGTCGAATACGTGATAACTAGGAAGACCATACATTCTGCAGGCAGCTGAATATAAATAGAAACAAAAAATATATAGAAACGATTAGCTGAATATGAACTTGGTAGTCAAGGGGTTATTAATTGGTGACCAATCCCTCCATGGCTGGGGCCAGAGAACTCTTGAGATAGGTGTTCAAGCCCTCCGTGACCGTGACTGGCGCCATAAGCTGCAGCTTTCTTGAATGCGTATATTGAGCTAGGAGAAAGCAGATGCCGCCCTGAAGTCCTGGAGCTCTCCACGTTCATGAAACATGAGAGGACGAGGATGAATGTGATAAAAGTGGCAGAGGATTTAATCAAGGAATATGAGAAGCTACGACAGGGATGCCTCATTTTTGTTGCTCAAGTTGTTTGCCAGAAAAAAAAAAAGAAATATTTTGGGCATAAATAGGAGAATGAACATGTGGAAAATTCATGGACTGTTAGGGAAATAAACAGCGCATGTGTACCTCAATTTGCTTGAGAGATTTCAGCTTATACCAGATGTCCAAATGGCAAAAAAGTCTCCCTTTTTCAGCAAAAAATGTGATACATGATTGTGACAAGTACTCGACAAAGTGAAATTGCATACTGTATACAAGCTTTCACTACAGTCAAACTTATTATTAGGTTATTAGGTTGACTATTTAATTTTAAAATGATGTTGTTTTATTATTATTTTAATTAAAAAATATTGTTTGGAACAATTTTTTTTTTAAAAAGCTAAATTAACCTTGTATTGAATATTTTTTTAAAAAATTATTGGAGTTTATCCAGCAAGATTTTAATTTTATTTAACTACATAAATTAATTAGATCACCAGTTAATTTTTCAAGTTATTTAGATTTAATTAGATCATTATCTAAACTAGTTTTAAAAAATTATAATCCTAGCTAAATTTTTATTTAACAAATTACTGGATCAATCTGTTAATATGGACTAAGCTTAATAACTATAAAGAATATTATCGGATCAACTCTTTCAATTCGATTAACATCTAAATTAGTTTTTTAAAAAACCCGGCTTTAACCCATAAATTACTAGATCCATCCATTGAAATTGACAGTGACATGGACAGGGTTTAAAAATATAATATTTTTATAATTCATTAATTAATGGATCCATTGGACATGATCGAAATTCCATAAATTCTTTGGTGATTTTGTTTTTATCAAGAAATTCTTTGACGGTTTTAGACGAGGATTAGGTAAGACTCCATGGATATATTTTCAATATAATATTTGCAATTTTTCTGGTCATCTGGTTCTAAAAATATAATTTGTATTTTAAAAAAATAATATAAATTATATCTTTAAATTTTACCTAACAGATTAAGTTATTAGATTAAATTAATTTTTTAACATGATATCAAAGCCTTTATGATTAAACGGTTACGAATTCGAATCTTAATATTCTTATTTATTTAATACAAATGAAACATAAGATAACACAAGTATATGCAAATTTCAAGCTTAAAGTTTTTTCATTTGAGAATATATATTAAAAAATAATATAAATTATATCTTAAAATTTCATCTAACAATTATTTAAATTATATTGAGTTGAATTAGTTTTTTTAACCATGTTAATATTAAAATAATAATATGGAATTTGAGAAAGCTCTATGTTTACCAAATCCCGCATATTAAATGGGTTCTTTTGAAAAATGAAATATTCTATCTTCTTCGAGTCGACCCGTGAATGAGGAGAGGATCTGGTTGAATAATGTCAACGCCTTTCGATCCCTTGCTGGTTCTGCTAAATGGAAACACAAATCCACAACTTTCAACCTGGGCAAGTGCTGGCTTATTCGCCTCCTGCCGGACTATTCCAAGATCCCTTGCCGGAATTATTGCCAGTCCAGCAGCATAGTATGAAAATTAATATTCACAGGCATCAGAATGTTGATGGCATTATTTTAGATAGGTATCTACAATTTGTTTTCCTCACCGCATGATCCATGATGGGTTGACATCGCCCCAGGGCGCACGCTACACACCAGTTTAAGTCTCGCCAGGACAAGAAGAAAATCTTGTGATCATGGCCGCAAGATTGCTACTTGCTTGTTGCTGCTGCATGCGTGAACAAAGCAGTGTGAAAATCGAATGCAATCGGAGACTAATCAGCTCACCTAATATGAGAAAAAAAATTAAGAATTCAAGGGGAATCATGATTGTGGATAGCATTTTCGCTTCATACAGTAAAGAAAAAGGATAGATTGTACACTGATTTTATAGGATTTAATAAAAAAAACTTTAAAAAATAACTCAACAACTATAATAATAACCATCGCCCATTTTAGATCATCTTATTCATTTCATGAGCCTCTAGATAGATTCTTTAATACGCATTTCACATCTTTATATAGATCATATTTGACCAAGATAAAATAAATAATAAAATCATAAATTTCAAATTTATTCTTTAAATCGGGGGTTAAGAAATTCTTTAACTGAACCGTTGCTTCACTTTTTTTTTTCCACAAATAAATAAAACTATAATCATATTCTCTTACGAAAGAATTCTTTATGCGGAAAATTGGTAAGCCAGATCTAATATAGAAAAACTGAAAAACACGAGTGTATGTTCGTGATACAGAATGTTCATGAACACACAATTGTAGGTGTCTTAATATATATATATGAGCTCCGTAAATCTTGCAAAACGAACCCGGATTTGGCTGCAAGTTGGCTGATTTGATCAGTATAGGAACTGGCTGGCTAGTAAACAAATAATAATAATAATAATAATAATAATAATAAAAGATGCCAAATCCTAGCATATATTTGACATCAGGTTGAAAGATTGGTAGTTATATTCCGGTAGACATGCACCATGCTGATATTTCAAGCAGAAACATGATCAAAACGTTGACATTTGATTTATAACAATTTCTGAAGACACATGTGAATGAAGAGGGTCAGGACTCAATGAAACACACATGCGATGTAATATTAATTTGACTGGCCCTTTTCATTATTAAAAGCTACCTTTCAACATAATAATTTCGTTTTCTGTTGTTAAATCCTAAACCTTAACTAAACTCATAAAGTTAGCAACCTAATTGCATCGAACTTTTCTGATTATAAAGTGTTATTATTACCATGGTATTGTTGTCCGAGTAGGTTAAAGATATGAGATCGATGACCATTGGATTTTGATTACAGGATTTAGCAGCTTATAATTCAATTATCATCCAATCAAGGACAGAGGTAGCATACATGCTAATGTAATTGTTAAAGGGCTTTATTTTGCTTTCTTGATGATGATATTGGGTTAGTTTCGGGGAGTACTGGTGTTGTGTAGTTGAAACTACGTTTTATTCTGGTTATAGTTTTAGAAGTGATTGATATAAATAAATTTCACTAGAAATTCTATTAATTTAAAATTTTGATTATACAAAAGATTACTATCACAATACTAAACGATCTACCAAGAGAAGCGTGGAAAACACTTGATTCCATACATACAACAAAGTCTCAATTGGTACCAAAAAGACAGGTAAATTAATAGTTTAATTAAAGCATAATAAAGCACTAGAGCAACCAGTATGGAGTTTATGTAATAGTCAAAGGATAGATCTCATGAACATATCATTCTGATGACAATAATATTGTCAATCCTTGTACAGGTAAATAAGGAGTAAGAGATTCAACAATGTAACCCCCCTAGTGGTCTATCGCATCTTGAGAGGCATGTGGTTTGAAAAGGAGCGTGGAAAACTTTGAGCCTGAATGCCTTTCTTTGACATTATAACGTAAAGTTGCCAACAACGACAGCTAGATCAGCTTTGCTATTAGTAAAACTATATATCAGAAAATTGTGTATACCGACGAAGGATTCCTACCTTTTCAGCCTGTAGGATGCTGCATTCTGTGGCACCTCCTCACCTCACTTTGAGGGTGTATGATGATTTGGTTGACCGTAATTTTGTAAGTTTTTCCTTAAAAAAACATTCTTCAAATTATTATTTTTTTATTAATTTAGATTATTTTAATGTGTTTATATTAAAAATAATTTTTTAAAATAAAAAATATTTAAAAAAACAACTTCTATTATTGTTCTTAACACCTCCATATTAGACCTCTTTTATAAGACACAATCTAGAAGTTGCTTAAAACTCTAGTAGTGGATTGATTTGCTAGTGGATCATTATGCTATGATTTTTTTAAAATAAAATCTTTAAAATGATAATTTTTTAGTAAAAAAAAAACATTTCGGAATGAAATCTAACCTAAGCTAGATATTAAATTAGCAAGGTTCTGAGTTGATTTGTGAGTCCAAATCAAGTTTCATGATAATGAAAGCTAGAAATTACATTGTGGATGCTGCAAGGCATAATATATAGTGAAATTTAAAGGTAATAATTGATACTTTATACTTTAAAATCATTAAATTTTAATAATATGGGCTTAAAATAGCCTTAACATGGCTACAAAAAAAACCCCTCAATATGAGTACTTAATTTACTGCCTAATCATATACGGGCCTAGCATGTTCTGCTGCCCCCTCCTGGCTTATTGACCAAGCCCCAAGGACGCACCGTCTTGTAAACACACGCTTTGATTCCGAACCCAGAAACCGTGTGAAACCATGCAGAAAAAGCACTATTTTGTATCACACAGTCTCACACACTTACATATCCATATATGTAACGTGTTGAAGTTTCTTGCTATCTTCTTCACGACTTTATGTAATATATTTACTGGACAGCTTGAATAAATGTACTCGGTCAAACTGAAACAGCACAAACGTTTTCAAAGCAAAAGCTCAATGTCCCTCCGACCTCCCCGCGGTCCGTACTAGCGCTTAGCCAAACGATCGATAGTCTTGCATAAAACCACAAATTAAACAGATCGAAAGGAGAAAAGGAAAAGGGTAGCTTGCTTAATTATGCCAAGTCAGATGATCTTGTTACGGTCCCACTTGACAAAGAGCCTCACCGTCCATACCAAGCATATACTCCTATAAATATATGCATCAAACGGCACCCTAATACAAAGCCCGACCACAATTACAGAAGAAGCTAGTTCAGCTTTGTGTGAGAGATCAGAACTGATCAAGACACGTTCAGACGACGACCTTCTCTGAGAGATAGAAATTCGAAACAAATTAAGGGTATGGAGATCTCAATGACAAAAGGGAGCTCAATGAAGAGCCTTTGGTTTGCGTTAGGCCTAATGCTATTGGTGGTGTCGACAGAGATGAGAGTCGTTCATTGCAGGGCCCTTCGTTCAACTTCCAGCAGCATCACTACCACAGGATACCAGCAAGTAGATGGAGCTCAAGAATCAAAGGGCGTGGCTTCGTTTGTTGTTTCTTCAAAAAACTCTAGCGGTCGTTTTTCGTTGAGAAGCTTGATGTTTAAATTGGCTTCTGGACCTAGCAAAAGAGGCCCTGGCCATTAAAACTCAGATTTCATGACTCTTTTTGCACCTTTTTCCCCCATGTTTCCCATGTTTTTGTATTTTCCAGGATGTTCCCTTCAAAGGACTGATCTTATAGACCAGTACAATATAATTTGTAAGTGCTAGAGATATAGAAACAATATAGATACACTCGTTGGATACAATTTGGCCTCTACCTTTTTATACATGTCATCAACAGGGCATCTACTAAATCTCTGGAACACAGCACGTAATATTATCTCTTATAATTCAATCATATGAAGAACATTGATAAAAATGCACCTGTGAGTAATGAGTTGTTTTTTTCTTATAAATTCGTCACTCATGCTATCCAATACATTCAGAGAAGTCGACGAGCTTTATTCTCTTGCTCGGACAATTCTGTAAAACATTAATGCCTCCAAGTCAAAAGGAAGATTCTGATAGAATGGTGGCAATAAAATATGGCACTAGATCACGCCAAAATATAGGCACTTGATATCGCCTCCATTTGCAATAAAAAAAATAAGGTTCGGTTTCCTATGCTTGACTTATTGTTTGCCCATTGTCTAGCAAGTGCTTGTTTTGCGGTTAAATTTATTTTTTATTTGAAAATATTAAATTAATTTTTATGTATATTTAATAATTTTAATATGAAGATGTAAAAAATATATAAAAATATTTCCTTAAAATATTTTTAATTAAAAAATATCTTTGATAAAATATCTTTGTAACGCATTACTAAACATATAATCTTAAATGCATATTCTCGTTATTTAAATTAAAATTGGTCATCATAAAAAATATAGAAAACCCAAGTGGCAAAATTTTGTGCTAAAAAATTGGAGTGAAATGTCATGGGTCTCCCTCTTTAAACCAATTTGGAGAAAAACCTATACTTTTTCCCGTTATGATTATATCATAAAATCAATTTACACCACATATTATTAGCAGAATTACAGTGTACAACTCATTGATGAGAAAGCAGGTAAAATGCATTCAAATTAACAACTCTTTCCGTCATTTTTGGCAAGCTCCTCAATTTTTCATCCATGTCCCTGTTTGTCAAACACCACCTAATTTAATCCGACCTTTTTTTTTTCAAGAAAAAAGGAGAACGAGCAAAGAAAATGTAGTTGAGAACCGACAACCAGTGCACCGAGCTCCTACCGCTGACACCCTTGCGATTGAATTCAAATGGATGGGAATATATAATTTTGACAGAAATGCTTTCATCACCACCACCCACAACGATTTTCTGGTCAAAAACTTGGGAATACAGCTGCAGCTGCATATCAAAGTCTGCAAGAGTTTTTTTTTTTTTTTTAAAAGAGGTTGATTTGGTGGGAGTCAAAGTTGAATTCTCAAATTTGACGCAAAATCTCCCTCTCCAGACTGCTCACCTTCAAATCTTGGTCAGTCTATTTTAAAAGTTTAACGAGGATCAATTGTAGTGAAAGAGCAAATGGATTGGAGCTACTGGGACATAACATCCACTGACCCTGTCTTATTAGTACATCTAATATGTTGTTTTTATTAGCTGGAAAGCTCACTATCTGCTAACCGGGACCTGGCCAGAGCCAGGTTTCATTTTGAATCAGATTTTTATTTTTTTACAAAGATATCTTTTCAGTTTTTTTAAAAAATAAGAAATAAAAAAAATGACATTATTTTCGTTTAAAAAAATCAGTTGACCATTAACACTGCAAAACAGTGACTCAGGCCGGTCTTGTAACTATGATTTTTATACTGATTCTAAATTCCGGACTCCAGAGAGAGAGAGAGTGCACGAGAATTACTTAAGCCACCACTTATGTTGATGTCTCGTAAAGGGATTCGAGTTTCTTTCTAGGCACCGAGGATAAATACCAAAGAACATCCAGAAGACCTGAACGATAACTATAGGACTAATTAATTTATTCCAAGGGCATGCCTGCATAAATTATACCCAGAGACAGAAAAATATAGAACTGTTCTAGGTTACAACTACTAGAATAGAGAGAGAGAGAGAGAGAGAGAGAGAGAGAGATTAGCATGATGGGAATCACTCAAAACAATCTAAACTTCCATGCCAATCCTTTCATATCGACGCATACCAAATTTTTTCCCAATAATTAACCTTGATCGAGCATGCAGGGACTATATGGTTAGACATGAGCCTTCGACTAGATTGTAATGTGAACAAGTTCTGTGTGGTCCTCGAAATAACTACAATTACCGACAGTAGATATCCTTTCAATTAGGTTACCTACTTATCATACAAAGATTCAAGTGTCAAGGGAAAATCAGAATTACAAGGTTGGGGGGCAAGGAATGTTATAGTAGAAGCATGTATACGGTCCACAAAACTACAGTATAAAAGTCCCTCGCCTTGAAAGAAACAGGAAGTTTTCAAACACTGCAATTCCAAACTTCGAAGTCACAAATATTATCAGCCTAACACGAGCAAACATCAAGCATTGATATTGGTAAAGCACCAACCTAGTTAGACTATAGCTAAGGCTCAACCCTTTCTTTTCTGGGGGGATTTATCCTTGATCTAATTAGGCGGCCTAATCTCCTACTCCTCTTTCTCGTGGCTGGCTTAACCTCATTCAAAAATGCCCCTTTTCTTGGCTTAAAGAGCCCTTTCTTTTCCACTGACAGTTCACAATACGCTTTCTAAGCTTAAAGAGTGGTATTTCCTTTCGGTAGAGAAAAAGCAATTCCTACGCTAAAATGCTTAGGCGACGGGTCACGGGTATAATCAACAGTGGAGGTGCATTTCAAGTACTATATCATTGCTATGACACACATCACAGGTATAGTCAGCAGGATCAGAAAGTATACCCACCACGCCACGGATAACCAATTCATTCTGCTGTCCAACTAGCAGCACAACTTCGACATTGAGTAAATGTACTCAGGTGAGGCAGGTCATCCTAGATTAGAGCAGAATATTGATGACATGCTTAAACAGAAATATATACCAACCAATAAATATTTGATAAAGACAGTGTTGTTACCCGTTTTGAGGAGCCGACATAAACCAATAAATTTTTTTTTTGAAGAAAAGTCTGAAGAAAATCAAAAAAAATATATTAGTAAATATACAATAGCTAGGAAATTGTTGAAGATTAGTTGAGGAAGATCAAAATATACAATATTGAAAAATTTTGACAGTATATTTCGATTAATGAAGGTCCTATTGGCAAAAAAAATTCAATTTAAGAAGGAAAATTTAAAATTGAATGTTTAAAGATTTAATTCGAATTTTTCAAAGTTTAATTGAATTTATTGAGGGTTTAATTGCAAAAAAAATTAATATTTATAGTCAATTTAGGCTTTAATTGAAAAAAAAATTAAAATCTAGGGATTGAATTGCAATTTTTAAAAGTTAATTTAGTCAAATTAGGATCTTAATTGCATAAATATTAAAGTTTATTGGGCAATTAAAGACTTGATTAAAGAAATCCAAAACCAATAACCAAACTGATAAAAACATGTGATTGTAAGGGCTGAAATTGAGCAAATCATGGGCTAAATTGAAAATATTAAAAATTTTAAGTTAATTAAGGGTCAAAATGCACAAATTCAAAATCAAGGACTAAAATGAAAATAGCGGTAAACTTTAGGGCTGTCAATTGAGTTTGATATGGATAAAATTGCATGAAATTAAAAATCTAAAGGCAATTGTGAGTATAATTACAAGTAATTAAAAAAACAAGGACTCAATTGAAATTTGTCAAATCCCAAATTAAAAACCCTAAACAACGTGTCATTCAAACTTAATGAAAAGAAGGTGAATGACACATCGTTCACCAGCTTGTATCTCTGTTTTGACAATTTTAACAGATCGAAATGACAATTTCAAACGAATAAATGTGGAGTTGTTGAGCTCCAAATTAAGCAAAGTTGGATCTAAATGAAAGATATGCACCCTATTTACAAACTTCAGGTGGTTTCAAGCAACAATAACATTAGAATTGCTCAAACAAGACCTCAAAAGTGAGTAACTCAGTTAGGTCCAACAATGCAACAATCATGCAAAAATCGATTTGGTTTCCATATGTTCACACACAAAGGCTTCTTAATAGATTCTTATCAAGAGATTACAAAACTTTTTTTAATATCAAGAGGTAAAAAATAAATTCAAGACCTCCCAAAACATTAGCAAAACCCTATAAATACCTTCCTTAAGATCAAGAAAAGAAAGTTAAAAAAAGGGGAAGAAAAAAAAAAGATTAAAAGAAAAAATAAAGAAATGAAGAAAAATATCAATAAGAAACACAAGAATAAAGACCTAAAAGCCTAAACAAAAGTTTGTGAGAGGCAAAATAAAAAAGCCAAGAGAAAGTAGTTGTTATAAATATACCTTGTTGATCCAAAAGTAGATTCTTGGTGGCATGATTATGTTGATTTTTATGTATTTTGTTTCATATTTATATTTACAAGCATAGAAAAGAAGTTTGAAATACTTAGCAAGTGTTGTTGCATTCACATCTTTAAAAAAAATTAAGTCAAAAGATTCAAGGCCTTGTTTGGTTCATAATAATTTTTGTTAAAGGGCTTTTAGGTTTAAAGATGTGATTGACAAACACTCCTTAACCTATTTTTGATAGTTTTATTACAAAGAAAAATAAATTTTTACCAAACAAAACCTAAAAACACACACACGCAAATCCTAAATTTATTTAAGTATTTTTTTTAATCTAAAATACTTTGACATGTTTTTTAAAAAATTATTGCATGAATTTTATAAGTTCATAAATTCTAAAGGATTTTGGCCCACATTTCAAAAATACAAAAAAATAATTATTTTATTTTTTTTAATATGTGGGATTATAGACTTACATGTAAGACATATTTTTAATATTAAAATAAAAAAACAATTTATTTTATTTTTTATGTTGGCAGTAAAACAATTAGATTTTCAACCTGATAAGATAAAGCTATCCTTATCAAAAAGACCTTTTCTTAAACCTTAGACATGTCAAAGGTTAGAAAACACAACATTATCTTCGTTTATATCAGACAAATAAACAATGCAACTTATTTCAAGTAAAGCGTAATAAGGGTGTTAATACATTCTCTTTACGCAATCAATCCCCTTACCCAGATTCCAAGACTAGTTAGGGTTTCTATTGACTAAAATACTAGGCAATGACATCTATCCTCTTCTTTTTACTGAGAAAGAACAAGAATTTCTTGTTTTTTCCACCCACATCATTCTCGATGATCCTGATCCAGGAGAATGATTGACGCAGCGCTCCACACATACCAGGAGGATCCAGAAACATAAATATGTCAAATGAAGAGGGGAGATAGGCTGCCTTTTGTACTGCAGTCATACTAACTGATTTAAATTCCAGAAAATGAAATGGCTGCCTTTTGCAATGAGAGATATTACCGGTGACATTTAAGTCTAATCGTTTTCAGAAGTTGAAAACGGCCCCACAACCCAGCACAGAAGGATCAGTATATGATGCAGAAAAGAATGGGGACAAGAACACTTTCCAGTCACTGAGCATAATACTAGTAGCTCGTGCCTAATGTCCTAGGCTGTTAAAAAGGAATTTCAGACTGCTGGGGTTAACACAGGAACAATTAGGTATAGGAACCAAGTTGAAACTTGGATCAACCAAAAAGATGGTAGAAAACATTAGTAGTACCAAACTCTAAAGAACAGAAACTTCCCTGGGTTCAACTATCCAAATAACAGTGTTTTTTTAAAACAACTAGCATAAGGACTTCATATCCACACTCCATCATACAAGCATGCATTCTAGAAATTAGATAAACCAAAGCGTTTGAGGTGCCTGAGTGAAAATTGAAGACTTGTATGTGCATTAAGCCTAGTCTACACAAAAGCATCTCATGAGAATTGCACAACATGCGTAATCAAGGGTTGAATAACATAACAATGTCTTCCCACTCGTTACAAAAGGAATGACTTTATCTTTTAGACATCTCACAACACCAACAATTGACAGAGGAAATACTGCAATAACATGTAGATTCACAACATTTTTCTTTTTCCCATTTTCTCCCCAATTCACTATGTGTCCAATTTCTCCTTGTTTTCACTACCCTCCAGCAATGTAGTATAGTGATTATATTTCTAAAACAATTCTATAAAATGCCCCAATTGAAATTCAAGATAAGTGAAAAGCAAAAAGCAAAAAACATAACGATTTGAGTTTAAGCTCTTAAATCAAACACAACAGACTTGGCTCTAAGAAACCACAATTACATACACAAAACAAAATTTGCCCACCATTAAATCAAATCCCTAACACGAGCCCATCTGTGTGCCCTATATTCTATGATATCAATCAATGAACATGCTGATGAGACCTAAATTTTCACTTCATTGACACTGTCATGATCACAAATAGCCCAGCAAATAGCAAACACATCAAAACACATAACTGTAACAATCAGAAATTAGAATAAACCTAGTTATTAATAATAATACTAAATCATTATCATCATATAATCACCATTAAAAACCATAAGTTAAAATATCCAGATCTCAACATAGTAAACACCAAAATTAAAAAGATAAAAAAACCCTAAAAGCATACCACATTTGAAGCTAAAAACCCTAATTAGATCAAGCTTCAGCCTCAGCAGAGCTCGAAACCTCTTCATTCGCCACCGCCTTCGGCGTCACATCAGCGCTCGCTGTCTCCGTCGCACTATTATCACCATTAGCACCCGATCCAGCCCGAGCCTTGACGGTCTCTAACATCCGTTTACTGATCTCCTTAGAGTAAAGCTGGAGAACCTCAAGCCCGTCCTTCTCGGAGGAAGCCACGGTGGTGGCGACAGAAAATGCCTCCTCCTCAATGCGGCGGGAGGCTTCGGAGGCCTCTTCTTGAGGTATAGTACCGTAGCGCTTGGAGAGAACGGACGTGGTGGATAAGGTCTCGATTAGACGGGTTATAATTGCGTCGCGAGTGCGTTGAGTCGGCGGCCAAATGCTAAAAGAAAAGCTGCTGCTTGTCTGCTTCTTTGTACCCTCCGCAGAGTAGTGGTCGTCTGATGGCGAAGAAAATCCGCCGCTTGCCTGCTTCTTTATACCCTCCGCAGAGGAGTGGTCGTCTGATGGCGGTGCTGTGGTGGAGATGGTGGGGGTAGTTTCAGAGTCCGACATTTTGGGGTTCTTTTTGCAAGAGAGGCGAGGGGCTGAGAGAGAAAAGGATGGAAGTACTACGGGTGTGTGAAATGTGAAGGGGAATTGGTGTGGCGTCGTTTTATGATGGGGTGATGTCGTGTGACGGTTCACCTTAGATCTAATTCGTGACAATCAGGGTGTTCAACGCCACGTGGACGGCTGTGGAAAACAATATTATGGGTAATGCTCGGAATTAAAAAAAGAAAAGAAAAGGAAATTAACTATACGTTACTTGGTCACGAAGATATATTAATTTGTAAAATATCCTTTAATCTTCAACTTTTATTTTTAAGCAAATTTCATATTTAAAATTGGATTTTTCTTTCTTTCTTAATTTTTTAGAGACAACCATTCTCATTAAACCTAGTCCAATCAAATGAGTTAACCCATAAAAAAAACAAAACTACGCAATGATGCTTAATTGACAGCACAGAAAAGACCACTGCCCTCTCTTTTGAGGCAATACACAAGAAGCTAAAACTTTGAAGCGCGACCTTGCTCAAATGTAACCGGTAATCCAAGACCAGGCCATGCCAATAAGTAATTTTTGCTAATAGAAATACAGAGACCAGGGGTGAGATTACAATGAAAAACCACAATTTAAAACGTGATATTTGTCCAAGTAGAAAAACAGTTTTTTTAAAAAAATTATTTTTTAAAAAAATATTGTAATATATTTATAAATAAAAAACATTTTAAAAAATCACCACTTTCATACTCTCAAACTCCTTTTCTATATTACAGAAGATAAGATGCTGCAATGCTTTAGCTACAGACAAATAATAAAGATAAAGATCTGTAATTGTAGAGGAACTAATTTGGAACTGTAATGATTATTTTGCAAAGGTGATCAGACAGAATTCCCAGCTACGCAAGGACATCAATCATGGACATGCGAGCTTCGAACATTGCTTTCAAAGGCTTAGCTTTAAGCATGGTGATTCCTGACCCCTCAGACATGTCTACTTCCTCTTCACGAATTCTCTCCCACTCAAAGCATTGAATCAAGGAAGCCAAAGCTAATCCCACCACCCTATTAGCAAGGCCAGCCAAGGGACATGACCTCCTCCGCACTCCAAATGGTATCAATTCCAAACCTACGAAAGATTGTACTGAAATATCTTGAGGTCAAGGTGCAGCAACCCTCCCAAATCGAAGGAATCGTCACCAGAAACCTTCACTGAAAAATTTGTAAAATAACATTCAATTGCACGGTGTAGAGAGGTCTTATAACATGGCGGAATTAAGCCTTCGGCTATGGAGTTACTGGCAAAATCTTCAAAATTAATGTGCAATGTTATAAGCAGGAACCTGGTCACCCCCGTAAACATAGCTCTGTGCATCGCTAAATTCGAACCCCTTGCAAGTTGCAGCAGGTGGAGTTTTGAAAGTGTTCACTCACGCATGCACTAAACTATATAGAGCTGCATCTACATTAAAAAAGAAAAGACTATATAGAACTGCTCAAGAAATCACCAAGAAGCCGGAAAGTGCTGTTGCGTAAAAAATTCTGTTTCTATGAACCTAATAATTTAAATTTAATTTTTGAAGTTAAGATGATTTTTTTGATATGATAAACATTAGAATCAGTCAAGGGAAGTTACATGATCAGATATTGGGACTTTTCTAGTCAGATTGCAAGCAAAACATGCGACTGGAATTAAGCAAGCCAAACTACATTCTGGTTCGTTTGTTCATCAAAGTTGGGACAGGTTTTCATTGCTTATATATATTATTGTGGATGCTATGAAAAACTTAGTTATAGAATGTCTCAGAGCAAACAAAGAGAGCATACTTTAGGGAAATCATCCATATGCTTCACATAGAAGAGAGGAGGTTGACCATGGATTGGCGAGGTCTGCATAACGCCTCCAGTGGTTCAGCTTTGGGCATGGTAAGCCCTGTTCCCTCTGTCAAGTTAATCTCCTCTTTGCTAACTCTATCCCACTCAAAGCACTGAATCAAGACACCTAGTGTCAGGCCTATGATTCGCTTGGCTAGACCAGCCCCCGGACAAGCCCGCCTCCCAGCACCAAATGGAAGCAGTCTATACCCTTCACCTTCTCCACCTTCAAATCTCTCTGGCATGAATTTTGTTGGCTCCACCCACAGCTTGGTATCTCTATGGATGCTCCAAGTATTGACCAGTAACATTGTGCCTCGGGGCACATGGAAACCACTAATAGTGCAGTCCTCGGAAGATTCATGTGGTAAAAGAAGCGGCGCAGGTGGAAAGAGCCTAAATGTCTCGTTAATTATGTTTTGGAGGTAACTGAGCTTTGTTACATCTACTTCATCCAATATGTGCTCTGTTCCAACAATAGCGTCTATCTCTTCAGAAGCCTTTTGCATTGTTTCCGGATTGTTAAGGAGAAGCGACATTGCCCACTCTAAGGTAGCTGCTGAAGTTTGGCTTCCTGCGGTTAGTGTTGACTGCACATGCTCAGATGTGTTACCAATATGTCTTCAGGATGAAGATATCAGATAAACAGGAATATTAGTAGAAATTTATCAACAGTAAAGAGCCTATTGCCCATCACCTAACTGAATGATCACTTGTGATCCCCAACAGTTGTCTCTGGTCAATTTGTTGAAATTGGGATCACAAGTTCTAGAGATTTTCTTACCATGATTACACCTTTTATGGTTTGATCAGTATAGAATTCAGGTTCTGTCTCTTTCAACGATAACATAACATCAATAAGTGTCATGTTTCTCTTTTGGTTGCCCAAACCGGTTATCTTGCTGGATTGAGATGACTGGCTCCTCACTTTCTGGTGCTCCTCGATGAGATCCTGCAAGAATATGTCCATCTTCTTCTTCAACCCCATCATTCTCTTCTCCAAACCTTGGAAATCTATCCATTGCAGTACTGGAAAGAAATCATTCAAATTAGAACTCCCTCGCAGCGCCTCCATTTCTTTTATAATATTATGAAACTGTCTCGCTTCTTCATCTACCACTTCTTTTCCATAATAACGTTTTCCTGCAATCATTCTCATCATAACATTGAATGTAAGCTCCATAAAACTAGCTGTAAGCCCCGCCTTAGCCTGTTGTTTGCTGGAATCCCGAAACAATTGCTTTAGCAATAGCTGAACTTCCTCTTTTCTAATTTCAGAGAACGAGGCAACACGACTTGCAGAGAAGAGCTCAATGGTTGTTAAGCGCCTGAGGTTGCGCCAATGCTCACCATAAGAAGAGAAACCCATGGTTGTCGAGTTGTAATTGAGATGTTTTCCAGCTAGTGTACGAGGGCGGTTAGCAAATATTACATCTTTTCTAGTAAAGCACTCTTCAACGGCTGATGGTGAAGAGATTACAAGGACTTTACGAGTCCCAAATCGGAGAAACAGTATGTCACCATACTTCTTAGAAAGCTCGCACAGAGTTCTATGGATTGGTTGCTTTAATAAATGGAGATGCCCTATGATGGGACGGGAAGGTGGACTAGGTGGGAGGTTTTTGGGATTTCCAAGTTTGTATCTAATAAGCTTTGATGCAAGCACAAAGAAGAAGAATAGTGCTGCAAAGGTGAACCAGTGAGATACCTCCATCTTCGTTTGTGCAGGCTTCTACGTAAGAAGGATGGATGTTAATAAAATTCACGACAAGACAGCAGTAATTAGTATGAAGAATTGCAGATATAAGCTATGATGGACAGGATATAGAGATTCAGACTGATTCGATTACACTACCCACTATGAAATCTTGAAGTCGATAGTCTTGAATCCTAGAGGAACTTTACAAATATCACAATCATTCACCTAGAGACTGCTTAGATTAGCCAGACACAGAAATTTTGATTGCAAAGGTAAACTTTACACAGCTGGCCGGCCACTAGAACCCATAAAAGCTAAATAATGGAAAGAAACAGCTAAAACAAATTGGCCTTCGCGTGTATTTTCTGTCAGTGTAATAGCCCTTGTCATTTTGTATTAGCTAATGGCATTGGAATTGAAAATTGAGATGTCAAATTCAAACTAAATTGAGATGCCATAATTTTATAATTAATATATAAAATTATGATAAATATTAATTAATAAACAGAGTTTTAGGGCCCGTTAACTTGAATTGTTTTGTTTTTTAATTCTTTACTTAGGTGTCTGCATTATTGATTGGAGACGTTCTGGCATTGATTCTTTACTTACTGGAATCTGGAATGCCCTCGTAAGTCGTAACTTGATCACCAAATGGAACCAAAGCCTAAGCATGTTCTCCATTTTTTATTATTTTTCTTTGTGATGTGTTCTTGTTGTAATGGAAGGCATTTGCTTTTAAATGGAAAGATCAGGCGTCGCTCTTCGTTCCACGAGCAGTTTCAAAACAAAGAGGAGGCCCTCCTCATTTACGTGTCTCATTCTTATCATCAAAGCTCCTTTGCAGTGTTTTCACACAAAAAATTCTTCTCATTCCATGTCCAAAACTAGTGAGGAAGGAATATTGCACCCAAAACAATGATCAAATCAATCATTTTTCCAATTTAGACTTCAAATCACGGATTTCCCATGTCAATTTACTGAACAGCCCAGGTTTAACAAGATGCTCCATGATAACATTGTCCTCGTTTGTGCTTATATATTTATATCGGCTGCACAATTATAAAGAGACTTTGTTGATTCTACCATATTCTAAAGAAAAGATCTCCCACTCGAAAAACTGAATCGGGTTTTACCAGGGTAGGAGGCCATGGAATCCATTATTAGATCATAACCCGTTGATTTCTAATTTAGTGATGATTTTATGGGCCCAATACATCCCAAGCATCATGATTTGGGCATAGTGAGTCCTATTCCATCTTCCATGTTGATTTCCTCTTTGCCAATCTCACTTTCTATTCAAACGATTGAATTAAGGCATCTAATGTCAGTCCTCTCACTCGCCTGCCTGGAACAATCCCAGGACCTATCCGCTTGCCAACACCCAATGGAATTAGCTTGAACCCTTCTCTCTCACTGTAATATTTTGAAATAAAAAAAGAAGATTTAATAGAAAATGACCACAATACCCTTAGAAGAGTAGGTTTTAGGTATATATGGATGAAGAACACTTTAGTAATTAAACAAATAGTTGATAAATATAAAAAAAAGAAAGAAAAAGAAGACTCGGATTTGAAGAGAAGGAACCATAAAAAAGAAAAGATAAAGGAAGGAGAAGACAGTTAAAGAAAATAAATTTAAAATGTAAGATTTATGTTTTGATGAATATAATTTTTAGTATTAATTAAGATTATAAATTTGTTGAAGATTTTATTTTAGGTTTGATTGATGAATTGATTGGAATATAATGAGTTAATTGTTACATGTAATGATTTATTTAGTTGATTTTGAGTAAATATGATATTTTGAGTTATGGTTTATTTAAATGATGAATTTGAATTAGATATTTTGGTAAATCAATAGATGATTTGTGGAAAAATCTGGATTTAAGGTTGAAGATGATGAGTTGAGTTTGATCCCTTAATTTATAAAAATTATAATTTAATCCTTGAACTTTGGAGAAATTATAGTTTGGTGATTCTTGGCTAGATTGATGATGAATTATGAAAAAAATTTCAGTACAGTTATGAATTCATAACATTTTCAGTTTGGTCCTCCAATTTGATAAAATTATAATTTGACCTCTAAAAATATGAGAAAATTCCAGAATGGTCCTAGTTGTAATTTTGGCCTTTCAAATTGACTTGATGAACAATTGAGGTTTATTTGGTGAATTATTATAAATTTTTATTATTTGTTTTCTTTTAAATTAGATTTTAAAAAAACCATTTGATGTTTAGGTTTTTGTGAAAAATGATAGTTTGGTTCATATAGTTATAAATTTATGATATTTTTAATTTGATGAAATTGCAATTTGACCTTAAAAATCTAAGAAAATTCCAATATGATCCCTAGGTGTAATTTTAGTTTTTCAAATTGATGTGATGAATAATTGAGATTTATTTGGTGAATTGTTATAAAGTTTTATGATTTGTTTTATTTTGAATTAGAGCCGTTTGATTTTTGAGTTTTTGAAAAAAAATAACCAGTTTGGTTCATGATGTAGTTATAAATTTATAACATTTTTAATTTGGTCCTTCAATTTGATAAAATTACAATTTGACCCCTAAAAATTTAAGAAAATTCCAAAATAGTCCCTAGCTATAGTTTTAGTTATTCAGATTGGTTTGGTGAATAATTAAGGTTTATTTGGTGAATTATTATCAAGTGTCATGATTTGTTTTCTTTTGAATTAGATTTCGAAAAAACCATTACATTTTGATTTTCTAACGAGCTTTACCTTATGATATTCTTATTTTGATCTATTTGAGAAACTTTCATATAAAAACTTAAAGTTATATTTGTATATATATTCATTAATGTTTTATTACATCGTATACGAATATTAAACGTTATCTACCTACTGAGTTGTTAAATTCACCCTCTTATTATTTTTTTTCCAGGCTTATAGCTTATTAACGAGCTATTTTTATAGGGCCTTTAGAACGTATTTTTTTTAATTGTAATTAGTATTATTTTTTTATGTCTAGTTAGTGCTTTATAATTATGATATTTATATTAACTCTTGTATTAAAATAATTGATTTATATTATAAAATTAGTTATATTATTATATTGTGAAAAAATTTATTAGCGAACCTGGTGGATATAATCTAAGTGACTCGTCGTTTATGTTCTGAAGGTAACTTAGCTTCGGTAGATCAGTGTCATCCAAAAAGCGAAACTGTCCAACATTAGTGTCCATCTCAGCCGAAGCCCTTTTCATTGCTTCTAGATGCTCAAGGAGAAGTGACATTGCCCATTCCATAGTAGCAGATGAAAAGTCTCACTTCCAGCAATTAACATTGCCTGCATCCATTTTTAGAAATGAAGTACATTACATTATTGGAAATGAAAATAAATTACTGTTTCCCTTCTTCCTTTTCTTCTCATGTTTTGCCTCACAGAGATTTTAATTGTGTTTGAAATGTATTAAAATAATTAAAATATTTTTTTTAAAAAAAATTATTTTTGATATTAGCATGTTAATAATTTTAAAATATAAAAATAATAATTTAAAATTAAAATTAATAATTTTTTACGAAAATCATTTGAACGGCATTATTGGGTTAAAGGTGACAGTGATTGAGATGCAGCGGTAGATTTATTGATATAAATCATAGGGAAGGCTGTCGTGACGGGCGTCTAATGGGTGTTAATGTTTGAAATGTATAATGCGGCCAAATTGGGCAACCTTAACTTTACATCAATGGAAAAGGTCAAAAGAAAAAAATTGCAACTTTTGAAATTAAGGTGAGATAAGATAATTTAAGTGGAATAATTTTCACCTTTCTTTAGTTAGATACGACAAAGCTTAAAAAAAATAAGAATATTTAAATACCAGACAAAATAATTATAATTTAGATTCAATCACTAGGGATGAGTTTAGATTAGGAGTGGAAATTTTTTTAATATATTTTCATAATTTAATTATTTTTCTTTTAAGGGATGATTTTTTTGCTATACAGAGGCGGGTGAGCTTTTCTTTAAGGTTGAAAAAATTTTAATTCTATTTTTTTTGCTATATATTTATCAACTAGACAGAGAGGAGGATTGCCAGGTTCAACCAAGGAGTTACTTCCCTTTTTCTCTCTAGCGGATATATGATTCCTTCTCTATTTCTCTATTTAAAGATTGGACACGGTAGAAAGAAAGCTAGTGATCTAGGAGTAGGACAATATGTTAATGGGGTAAGTGGGTGAGCATATTTAACTTTTACCCTGTTTTTTTTTTTTTTTCTTATGCTGACAAGTCGATTCAGGACCAATCAACTTAGTTCTACATCCAAGTTAAAGAAAAATAAAAAAAAACTTAGCTAATCACGTCAAAAACTTAAATTGTTCTAGTGATTTAGTGGATCTAAACCTAATCCGATCAAGATCTAGTCATCAACTCGCTGGTTTTTTCATTGAAATTTTTTGTTGAAATAGTGTAGTTTTGATTTTTTTAAAATAAAAATAAGGCATCTTCTCTAAAACTATGAAACTAAAACTATGAAACAAAAATCAACAAGATGATGGATCTGAACATTATTTATTTCAAAGGCAACAACACGTTTTCCTTACAGCTCAATCACACAAATCAAGCAATAATTTACATATTAATCGTTCCAGAAGCCCGATCATACCTTCGCACTAGAGCTGGGAGAATAGGTTAGCCATGGAAGGATACGGTTTACAAAAAGCCTCCAAAGGCTTAACCTTAACCATAGAAATTGCTGCTGCTGGTGTCATATCAACCATCTCCGGTCCAGTCCTCTCCCACTCAAAGTACTGAAAAAGTGCAGCCATTGCCAACATGATTGCGCGCATGCCCATGTTAGATCCTGGGCAAGCCCTCCTTCCCATACCAAATGGAATAAACTTGATGCCTTCCTTTTCCTCCTCGGTCGCTTCAAATCTCTCCGGCTTGAACCTGTCAGGTTGTTCCCACATCTTGGGATCCCTATGCATGGCGAAAGCATTCACCAGTAGGATTGTGCCTTTTGGAACCTTGTATCCTGCCACGGTACAGTCTTCAGATGGACACCGTGGGAGTAAGAGTGGCACAACAGGATACAACCGAAGCGTCTCATTGATCACGCATCGGAGATATTTTAGCTTCGGAAGATCCAACTCCTCTACCAATCGCGTATGCCCAACTTGACTATCAATCTCTTCTCTTACCTTCTGCAATATCTCTGGATGATTCAGCAGAAGTGACATTGCCCATTCCATGGTAACAGCTACTGTATCTGTTCCTGCAGCAAACATTGCCTGTAGAACAAGAAGAAATTCAAGTCAGCCAGGGATAATTGCCGATATTTACTTGTGTTCAATTCTGAACAGAAGCATTAGTAACATACACATCCATTTACACTGCAGAATACTCCATTATAATTGAATAAAAAATGTGAACAAATCTATCAATTCATCTTCCTTGTCCAGATTTTAAGAACTTGATAGATGTATTGTGATCAGCTGGGAAACACATATATAGCCACGTTCGTGTTACATGGGGGCAAAAAAATAAAACGAGCCAGAGTTAGGCAAGGGGAGATGCATGAATTGAGAAAGTGACTGGCAGAATTGTTATGCTGCAATTAGCATACGGCATCCATTTTTCATGAGGAATTTTTTAAGATATTGATAATAACATTTCTATTATAATATAATCAGTAGTTCGGCTTTTCTCAAAGGTAAACAACTAGCTAAAAAAAAAGAGCATGGATTTATAGGTTATCAGGTCAATACACGAATCATTGAGTTAACCCAGATTAATTATTTAGTTAAAAAATCATTGTTTCTTTTTAATTAACCCGACTAGGTTTCGATTGAATGTAACTGGATCAATCAAAAACTTGATCGAATTAACTAGATTTAACCTGTCAAATGGCCCGTCTAGATTAACTACAAAGAGCACATAATAAAGCCAAACTAGGACAGACAAATTGTTGGGGCTGGGGGAAAAGAAAAGTGCAGAAAGAGAATACAGCAAGCCAGCAACAACAGCTCGTCAGCTCTCTTACAGGCAAGCAATATCACAAGCGTGAAGCATCTGTCTAGGTAATTTTTCTGCGACATTAGTCAGTTGGCAGTTGAAAAAATAAGGGAGAAACGAAATAATCACAATAAATTTCTCCATGCTATTCTTAATGGCCAACGATGAACAGGAAATAATTTTGTCAATTGCAAACCAAAATTCAGAAACAGATGGAAAGACAATCAATCTAAATCTGCCTGCAAAAACTGCTTACCAATACGAGACCCTTGATGATATCATCTGTATAGAAATCAGGTTCTTGTTCTTGGAGAGACAATAAAGTTTCGATCACGGTTGTCTTCTCCGGTCCTGCATCAGGACTTGAACATGAACTAGTTTTCTTTTGTCGAATCTCATCTATCAATTCTTGCGAAAATCCATCCCTCGCATCACGCACCTTGATAACACTCTTCTCAAACCCTTTGTAATTGATCCATTTCAAAGCAGGAAAGAAATTACACAAACTCGTGGATATAGATGGATCGAATATCTTTTTGAGTTCCATAAGATCCTGCTTGCCCAGATCCGAGCAGGCAACCTCCTCTTCAATACATTTCTTACCAGCAGACATCCTCATAGCGACATTGAAACTGAGGAGTGAGAAGAAATAATGCAAATCCACCTTTTTGTTGCCACTACAGGAGACTTTAGACAATTGGCGGAGAAGGGAGCAAACTTCTTCTTTGCGGACTGCAGAGAACTTATTGAGGCCTTTCTGAGAGAACATTTCAAGGACGGCGAAGCGCCTTAGGGTACGCCAAAGATGGCCATATGGAGAGAAGACAATAGTGGTATAGTTGTAAGTTAAACGATCTCCGGCTACGAAAGTAGGCCTGTTGGAAAGGATCACGTCGTTCTTTGTGAAACATTCTTCAACAGCTGATGGAGAACTAAGAACAAGCATAGACCTGCAGCCTACTTTAAGGGAAAGAACTGGGCCATATTGCTGCAATAAAGTCTGTAGCGTTTGGTGTAGTGGTGGCTTGAGAAGGTGGAGATGGCCTATTATTGGAAGCGAAGGAGGACTTGGGGGCGAGTTTTTGTTACCATGGAATACATATTTGATTACAAGAAAAATTAGGAAGAAGAGAGCAAGGCAGTAGTAAGACAGCATGTTTTCCAAGAGAAGCATGAAAGAGTGGCTAGTCCAGTTATCCAACTCTTATTCTTATCTGGTTAAATAATAAAATTCATGGTTGTGGGTGGTTAAAAAAAAAACAAAAGTCAAATTGGCATTTAACACGTGGAAAAACTAACAAGGTCTTTCGCTTGAGGTATAGAGCCAGTTGACTTTCTAGAGTATAGACGGGACACTGAACTATAATTTATTGGGCCTAAAGCCTATTTACTGAGAAAGCATTTATTTAAGTTATTTGAAATAAAATGGCATTTGTTTTTAAGCCCAGGATCAACCCATTATCGCTTTGACCAGCCCAACAATTTGCAATGGAATAATTGCAACCATTCCGAATGGAACACAGGCCCAGGCCCATTATTTGTAATTACCTCGCAGAAAATAGGAATTACCTCTAAATAGCTTAGATAACAGATTAATGCTCCATTGCTGCTTTCTATGACTCCACTATTCATTGACCGCATCCGACCAATAAAAAAAATTTAATTTTTTTAATTATGTTTTTCTCGAAGAATTAGTGTTTGGTATTATTTATTGACATTATATAAATTAAAAGAAGATTGCATGATGATGTAGCATTTACAAAATTTGATTGCAATTCTAATGATATTTTACTTGATTTTGTTGGACACTCAAAAAAACCATGGAAACTGTAGTCTTTATCGGATAAATTTCATACGTGATAAAATTATAGATAAGTTAATGGAACAATAAAAAATATTTGATATGAAGTATTATTTATATAATGATGTAATAGTGATAGTTAAATCTACAATATTTAAATTAAAAACTATCAATATTTACATATCTTTTTTAGTTATTTTATAACCTTAATTTGAAAAACATGTTTAACCAAACATATTAAACTACTTTTTATTCAACCTCAATTTCAACCACAGTTTTAACCAAATATATAAATACCAAACCAACCTCAACCAAAAATGTTTTTTACAAAACAATTTTTTTTCAAACCACAACTATAAAAATTACCACAATATCAGATGCACTCGAAGTTTCACTTCCAATAATTAACATTGCCTATCCATTTTTAGAAAATGAGTTCCATGACATTATTGGAGATAAAAATAAATTATTGTTTCTCTTCTTCATTTCGTTTTCATGATTTTCTAGAGAGATATTAAAAGTGTCTTTTTTTTATTAATATAGGTTATTGGACTAACTTGCATGTACCTCGACTAATCTCACGGACTCTAAAATTAACAATCATATAACCCTTTAGTGGCTTTGAAGTTTGTAGACTCGAACTAATAATCTCTAAGAAACAAACTCAATGCATAACCAATTGAGTTACACCCTTCATGGTTGATTTTAAATGTATTTTTAGTTGTTTTTTAAGTATTTTTTAAAAAATATATTAACATAAAAAAAAATTTAATTTCAAAAAATATATTTTTGATATTAATATATTAAAATAATATGAAAATACAAAAAAAAAACAATTATAAATTACAAATAAATAAATTTTCACAAGCCAACTAAACTAGGTCAAAGGTGATAGTAATTGATTTGTACCCGTAGATTTATTAATATTAATCCTAGAGAAGGCTGTTATGACGGGCATCTTTTAATGTTTAATATCTTTGCAATTGTTTAAAACGTATAATGCAGCCAAATTGGGCAGCCTTAACTTTACATCAATGTGTTAAGCATGGAAAAAGTCAAAAGAAAAAATTGCAACTTTTGAAATTAAGGTGAGATAAGATAATTTAAGTCTTGCGAAAATCCATCCCTCGCATCACGCACCTTGATAACACTCTTCTCAAACCCTTTGTAATTGATCCATTTCAAAGCAGGAAAGAAATTACACAAACTCGTGGATATAGATGGATTGAATATCTTTTTGAGTTCTATAAGATCCTGCTTGCCCAAATCCGAGCAGGCAACCTCCTCTTCAATACATTTCTTACCAGCAGACATCCTCATAGCGACATTGAAACTGAGGAGTGAGAAGAAATAATGCAAATCCACCTTTTTGTTGCCACTACAGGAGACTTTAGACAATTGGCAGAGAAGGGAGCAAACTTCTTCTTTGCGGACTGCAGAGAACTTATTGAGGCCTTTCTGAGAGAACATTTCAAGGACGGCGAAGCGCCTTAGGGTACGCCAAAGATGGCCATATGGAATGCTATATATATTATTGTGGATGCTATGAAAAACTTATAGAATGTCTCAGAGCAAACAAAGAGAGCATACTTTAGGGAAATCATCCATATGCTTCACATAGAAGAGAGGAGGTTGACCATGGATTGGCGAGGTCTGCACACCGCCTCCAGTGGTTCAGCTTTGGGCATGGTAAGCCCTGTTCCCTCTGTCAAGTTAATCTCCTCTTTGCTAACTCTATCCCACTCAAAGCACTGAATCAAGACACCCAGTGTCAGGCCTATGATTCGCTTGGCTAGACCAGCCCCGGGACAAGCCCGCCTCCCAGCACCAAACGGAAGCAGTCTATACCCTTCACCTTCTCCACCTTCAAATCTCTCTGGCATGAATTTTGTTGGCTCCACCCACAGCTTGGTATCTCTATGAATGCTCCAAGTATTGACCAGTAACATTGTGCCTCGGGGCACATGAAATCCACTAATAGTGCAGTCCTCGGAAGATTCATGTGGTAAAAGAAGCGGCGCAGGTGGAAAGAGCCTAAATGTCTCGTTAATTATGTTTTGGAGGTAACTGAGCTTTGTTACATCTACTTCATCCAATATGTGCTCTGTTCCAACAATAGCGTCTATCTCTTCAGAAGCCTTTTGCATTGTTTCCGGATTGTTAAGGAGAAGCGACATTGCCCACTCTAAGGTAGCTGCTGAAGTTTGGCTTCCTGCGGTTAGTGTTGACTTCATATGCTCTGGTCAATTTGTTGAAATTGGGATCATAAGTTCTAGAGATTTTCTTACCATGATTACACCTTTTATGGTTTGATCAGTATAGAATTCAGGTTCTGTCTCTTTCAACGATAACATAACATCAATAAGTGTCATGTTTCTCTTTTGGTTGCCCAAACCGGTTATCTTGGTGGATTGAGATGACTGACTCCTCACTTTCTGGTGCTCCTCGATGAGATCCTGCAAGAATTTGTCCATCTTCTTCTTCAACCCCATCATTCTCTTCTCCAAACCTTGGAAATCTATCCATTGCAGTACTGGAAAGAAATCATTCATATTAGAACTCCCTCGCAGCGCCTCCATTTCTTTTATAATATTATGAAACTGTCTCGCTTCTTCATCTACCACTTCTTTTCCATAGTAACGTTTTCCTGCAATCATTCTTATCATAACATTGAATGTAAGCTCCATAAAACTTGCTGTAAGCCCCGCCTTAGCCTGTTGTTTGCTGGAATCCCGAAACAATTGGTTTAGCAATAGCTGAACTTCCTCTTTTCTAATATCAGAGAACGAGGCAACACGACTTGCAGAGAAGAGCTCAATGGTTGTTAAGCGCCTGAGGTTGCGCCAATGCTCACCATAAGAAGAGACACCCACGGTTGTCGAGTTGTAATTGAGATGTTTTCCGGCTAGTGTACGAGGGCGGTTAGCAAATATTACATCTTTTCTAGTGAAGCACTCTTCAACGGCTGATGGTGAAGAGATTACAAGGACTTTACGAGTCCCTAATCGGAGAAACAGTATGTCACCATACTTCTTAGAAAGCTCGCACAGAGTTCTATGAATTGGTTGCTTTAATAAATGGAGATGCCCTATGATGGGACGGGAAGGTGGACTAGGTGGGAGGTTTTTGGGATTTCCAAGTTTGTATATAATAAGCTTTGATGCAAGCACAAAGAAGAAGAATAGTGCAGCAAAGTTGAACCAGTGAGATACCTCCATCTTCCTTTGTGCAGGCTTCTGCGTAAGAAGGATGGATGTTAATAAAATTCACGATAAGACAGCAGTAATTTGTATGAAGAATTGCAGATATAAGCTATGATGGACAGTATATAGAGATTCAGACTGATTCGAGAAATTGAGATGTCATAATTTTATAATTAATATATAAAATTATGATATATATTAATTGATAAACAGTGTCTTGGGCCCGTTAACTTGAATTGTTTTGTTTTTTAATTCTTTACTTAGGTGTCTGCATTATTGATTGGAGACGTTCTGACATTGATTCCTTACTTACTGGAATCTGGAATGCCCTCGTAAGTCGTAACTTGATCACCAAATGGAACCAAAGCCTAAGCATGTTCTCCATTTTTTATTATTTTTCTTTGTGACGTGTTCTTGTTGTAATGGAAGACATTTGCTTTTAAGATTTACTAACAACAGTTTTCAAAAGACTATTTTTCAAATTTTTTTGTATTTATTTATTATTAAAAAAGTTAGTTAACGGAAAATACTTTCTAGTCAACGAAAAATATTTTCCGGTCAATAGAAAATACTTTCCAGTCAATTTCAGTCAAAGAAAAATTTAACTTGGTTTTCAGGAAAGTGTTTTCCCTTTAATTGTGTTTGTTTTCTGGAAAGTGGTTTCCAGGAAATCACTTTCCAAACTTTCTTATGTTTGTTTGCCAATAGAAAAGTTGGTTAATGGAAAACACTTTCCAGTAAAAATAAAGTTTGACTTGGTTTTCAGGAAAGTGTTTTCCTGAAAAATTTGAGAGGAAAACACTTTTCGGAAGTTATGAAAAATTTAGAAATATCATTATTTGCTGATTATATCAAATTTGATCCTCAAACTTTTGATTGCTATATATATATATATATATATATTTTGAATATTTATTTTTCAATTTCATCTCTTAAAATTTTATTTTTATATTAACTTTGGTCCTTATTTTTATAATTGCTATTTGCTTTTTCCTTATTATTTTTTTATTGAAATTTTGTATATATCAAATTTGATCTTCATTCTTTTGATTGTTACTTATTTTATTTGAAATAATTTATAAAATGTTGATTATTATTATTTTAATTTCTTCATCTTTTATTTTTTTAAAAAAAAAATTAGATTTGATCTCTATTATTTTGATTGTTATTTATTTTATTTTAGATAATTTATGAAATTATATATTATTTTTTCAATTTCATTCTCATTCTACTTTTTAATTTGTAAGATTTATTCCTCATTATTTTAATAAACTTGAGAAAAATAAAATATTAAAAAGTTATTTTTCAGCTTATTTTTCATGACATAACCAAATATTAGAAAGTATTTTCCAATTTATTTTTTATTACACTATCAAATATCAAAAAATACTTTTTCGGAATTCACTTTCCTATAATTCACTTTACTCGAAATTCACTTTTTTTAAAAAAACTATTTTTCAATAAACGAACATAGCCTAAATGGAAAGATCAGGCGTCGCTCTTCGTTCCACGAGCAGTTTCAAAACAAAGAGGAGGCCCTCCTCATTTATGTGTCTCATTCTTATCATCAGAGCTCCTTTGCAGTGTTTTCACACAAAAAATTCTTCTCATTCCATGTCCAAAACTAGTGGGGAAGGAATATTGCACCCAAAACAATGATCAAATCAATGATTTTTCCAATTTAGACTTCAAATCACGGATTTCCCATGTCAATTTACCGAACAGACCAGGTTTAAGAAGATGCTCCATGATAGCATTGTCCTCGTTTGTGCTTATATATTTATATCGGCTGCACAATTATAAAGAGACTTTGTTGATTCTACCATATTCTAAAGAAAAGATCTCCCACTCAAAAAACTGAATCGGGTTTTACCAGGGTAGTAGGCCATGGAATCCATTATTAGATCATAACTCGCTGATTTCTAATTTAGTGATGATTTTATGGGCCCAATGTATCCCAAGCATCAAGATTTATATACTGAAGACTGAGAAGATTTATAAGTTCGGAGATTCTTAGATTAAAAAAAAAATTAAACACGTGAACATATTGATTAACTACTATTTTAAATATTAAATAATTTTTTATTTATATATTTTGATTTTAGAACATTAGTATTATCTATATATACTTGGGATGGATTTTCATCAGCTACGAGAGTTTATCGAGAAATCTATTCATCATACAATTTACAAGGTGGAGAAATGCTTAAGCATGGCTTAGAGAGGTGTACACAAGACCTCCAGGGGCTCAGCTTTGGGCATGGTGAGTCCTATTCCATCTTCCATGTTGATTTCCTCTTTGCCAATCTCGTTCTATTCAAACGATTGAATT
The DNA here is from genome assembly GCA_033617975.1 of Populus alba x Populus glandulosa. Lineage (NCBI taxonomy): Eukaryota > Viridiplantae > Streptophyta > Magnoliopsida > Malpighiales > Salicaceae > Populus > Populus alba x Populus glandulosa. Next base: position 1,088,728 of record CM066156.1, on the reverse strand, counting down.
AAAACATCTAATGTCAGTCCTACCACTCGCCTGCCTAGAACAATCCCAGGACTTATCCGCTTGCCAACACGCAATGAAATTAAATTGAACCCTTCTCTCTCACTGTAATATTTTGAAATAAAAAAAAGAAGATTTAATACAAAATGATGAATTTGAATTAAATATTTTGGTAGATTAGTAGGTGATTTGTGGAAAAATCTAGATTTAAGGTTGAAGATGATGAAATTCAGTTTGGTTCTTTAATTTATGAAAATTACAATTTAGTTCTTGAACTTTGAAGAAATTATAGTTTGGTGATTCTTGGCTAGATTGATGATGAATTATGAAAAAAAATTCAGTAGAGTTATGAATTCATGATATTTTTAGTTTGGTCCTCCAATTTAATAAAATTATAATTTGACCCCTAAAAATATGAGAAAAATTCGAGAATGGTCCTAATTGTAATTTTAGCTTTTCAAATTGACTTGATGAACAATTGAGGTTTATTTGGTGAATTATTGTAAATTTTTATTATTTGTTTTTTTTTTAAATTAGATTTTGGAAAAATCATTTGACGTTTAGGTTTTTATGAAAAATGACAGTTTGGTTTATATGGTTATAAATTTATGATATTTTTAATTTGATCCTTTAATTTGATAAAATTGTAATTTGACCCTAAAAATATAAGAAAATTCCAATATGATCCCTAGTTGTAATTTTAGTTTTTCAAATTAATGTGATGAATAATTGAGATTTATTTGGTGAATTATTATCAAGTTTTATGATTTGTTTTATTTTGAATTAGAACCGTTTCATTTTTTAGTTTTTGAAAAAAATGACCAATTTGGTTCATGTAGTTATGAATTTATGATATTTTCAGTTCGGTCCTTTGATTTGATAAAATTATAGCTTGACCCCTAAAAATTTAAGAAAATTCCAAAATAGTCTCTAACTATAGTTTAGTTATTCAGATTGGTTTTCTGTAGAATTAGATTTCAGGAAAACCATTATATTTTGATTTTCTAATAATCTTTATCTTATGATATTCTTATTATGACCTTTTATATAAGAACTTAATGTCATATATATATATATATATATATATATATATATATATATATATATATATATATTCATTATTGTTTTATTATATTGTATACATATTTTAAACGTTATTTACTCACTAAGTTGTTAAATTCACCACCTTGTTATTTTTTTTTCAGGTTTATAGCTTGTTAACGAATTATTTTTATAGAGCCTTTAGAACTTACTTTTTTTATTGTAATTAATATTTTATATATATATATATATATTTTTATTAATATAGGTTGTTGGGCTAACTTGCATGTACCTCGACTAATCTCACGGGCTTTGAAATTAACGATCATATAAGCCTCCAGTAGTCCTGAGGTTTATGGACTTGAATTAATAATCTCTAATAAACAAACTCAGAGCCTAACCAGTTGAGCTACACCCTTCATGGTTGATTTTAAGTGCACTTTTGGTTGTTTTTTAAAGTAGTTTTTGTTTAAAAATATATTAAAATAATTTTTTTTAATTTTAAAAAATATATTTTTGATATTAATATATTAAAATAATCTGAAAATAAAAAAAAATTATAAATAAATTTTCACAAGCCTACTCCCAAACTAGGTCAAAGGTGATAGTAATTGATTTGTACCCGTAGATTTATTAATATTAATTCTAGAGAAGGCTGTTATGACGGGCATCTTTTAATGTTTAATATCTTTGCAATTGTTTCAAACGTATAACGCAGCCAAATTGGGCAGCCTTAACTTTGCATCAATGGAAAAGGTCAAAAGAAAAAAATTGCAACTTTGGAAATTAAGGTGAGATAAGATAATTTAAGTGCAATGATTTTCACCTGTTTTTTTAATATTTTTTAACTTGATTTGTGCATGTAAAGGTGATATTGCGGTTATTTTTTAAAATATTTTTTATATTATAATATATTAAAATGATATTTAAAAAAAATATATATTTTTAAAATCAATATATCAAAACAATTTAAAATATATATAAAAAATTATTTTTTTATAAAAAAATTAAATTTATTAAGAACATGGATTGAACAATATTTCTAAACAAGCGGATGTTAATTATTTTTTAGTATTTTAAAGCAGAACTGGTGGATATAATCTAAGTGACTCGTCGTTTATGTTCTGTAGGTAACTTAGCTTTGGTAGATCAGTTTCATCCAAAAAGTGATCCTGTGCAGCATCAATGTCTATCACAGCCAAAGCCCCTTTCATTACTTCGTGTCTGTTTGATATTGTAATTGGAACTGTATTTTATTTCAATTATGATTTATAGTCGTTTGGTTAAATATTTAGATGCAGATTTTAGAGATGAGTCCCACTAAAAATTAACATCATACCACCGGTTTTGTTAAAGAAAAAACTTGCTGCTTTTTATTACTCCACTATTCATTGATCACATCTGATCCAGTAAAAAAAATCTTTTTTTTTTAATTATGTTTTCCTCGAAGAATTAATCTTTAATATTATTTAATGACACTATATAAATTAGAAAGACATCGTATTATGATATAATATTTACAGAATTTAATCACAATTCTAATAATATTTTACCTGATTTTATTGCACGTTCAAAAAACCATGAAAACTGTAGTCCTTATTAGATGAATTTCATACGTGATGAAATTATAGATAAGTTAATGGAACAATAAAAAATATTTGATATAAAGTATTATTTATTTAATGATATAATAGTGGTAGTTAAATCTATAATATTTAAATTAAAAACTATCAATATTAACATATATATTTTTTTTTTTATAACCTCAATTTAAAAGGCATTTTTAACCAAACACATTAAACTACTTTTTATTCGACTTTAATTTCAACCACAGTTTTAACCAAATATATAAATATCAAACTAATTTCAACCAAAATTTTTTTTTATAAAAACAATTTTTTGAAAACCATAATTATAAAAGCTACCACAATACTAAATATACTTGAAGTTTCACTTCCAACAATTAACATTGCCTGGGTCTATTTTTAGAAAATGAGGTCCACGACATTATAGGAAATAAAAATAAATTATTGTTTCTTTTCTTCCTTTTCTTTTCATGTTTTTCTAAAGAGATATTAAATATGTTTTTTTTATTAACATGGGTGTCCGTGTTAGTTTATATGTACCTTAATTAATTTTACGGGTTCTGAAGTTAACAACCATATAAGTCTCTAGTGATTCTAAGATTGGTGGACTCGAACTTTTCTAGAAAACAAATTCATAGTCTAACCAGTTAAGCTATACCCTTCGTGGTTGATTTTAAGTATATTTTTTTTATTGTTTTTTAAAGTATTTTTTTAAATAATATTTTTTTAATTTCAAAAAATGTATTTTGATATTAATATATTAAAATAATATTAAAATATAAAAAAATTATAAATTATAAATAAATAAATTTTTACAAGCCTACTCTCAGACTAGGTCAAAGGTGATAGTAATTGATTTGTACCCGTAGATTTATAAATATTAATTCCAGAGGAAGCTGTTATGACGGGCATCTTTTAATGTTTAATATCTTTGCAATTGTTTAAAACGTATAATGCAGCCAAATTGGGAAGCCTTAACTTTACATCAATGTGTTAAGCATGGAAAAAGTCAAAAGAAAAAAATTGCAACTTTTGAAATTAAGGTGAGATAAGATAATTTAATACATTTTTCATATATTTTTTTAATGAAATTGCAAATTTTTTTAATATATTTTCATAATTTAATTATTTTTCTTTTAAGGGATGAGTTTTTTGCTATACAGAGGCGGATGAGCTTTTCTTTAAGGTTGAAAAAAATTCAATTCAATTTTTTTGCTATATATTGTATCAATTAGAAAGAGAGGAGGAGTACCAGGTTCAACCAGAGAGTTACTTCCATTTTTCTCTCTAGCGGATCATATGATTCCTTCTCTATTTCTCTATTTAAACTTTAAAGATTGGACACGGTAGAAAGAAAGCTAGTGATCTAGAGGTAGTGGGAAAGCATATTTAACTTTTATCCTTCTTGTTTTTTTTTCTTATACTGTCGCACCCGACATCGCGACGGCCCTAAAAAATAATATCTTAAATTATGGGAAAAAAAAATGAATTTCTGGCATCCTATTCTTTTAGGAAAAAGGTCTTGTTTTAAGGAGTCGCCACCTAGTATTATGGTCACTAGGAACCCTAACTGATCAACATATATTCTATGACTCGGGATTGGTTACGTAAAAGGAAAGATATTATCACCCCTTAAACGTTCTGCCTAAGGCAGACTGTATTGTTGGTTTTGTCTTAAATTGCTAAATATTTATTAATTTATGCTTTGATGATTTGTTTAAATATTCCTGACTCTGGCGCCAGTGAATATTCGAGTTCGAATAATTCCAACTCTGGCGTTGGTAAAAATTCGTAGCCACGAAAAATAAAATTAGATAAATATTTTTTATTCCTTACTCTAGCACTAATGAATAAAAAAAAACAAATTCATTTTTACGCATGCACACATTTTTTATTTTTCTAACTGAATAAAATAAAATATAACGAATAAAGATAATATAAATTTAAACCGGTATTTTTATTCCTGACTCTGGCGTCAGTGAATAAACCAATAAATTTACATTATTTTTATTCATGCATACACATTTTTTATTTTATTTTTATTTTTTTATTTTTTATTTTTTATTTTTTGGGCTGGGCCGTGTCTGGCCCAACCCAGCACATGTTTTTTTTGGGCCGGGCCCCGCTCAGCCCAAAAGGGGCTGGGTTAGGTCCTGCCAGCCCGACCACTGGCCCAAACCAGTGGCCTGGCTGGTTTTAATCGAATGCACGCGTGAAGCAATTTCACGCGTGCATCAACTGTGCGAAGGTAATTACCTTCGCACAGTTCGTTCATTGTGCACAATTACAAAACCAGAACGAAGAGAGAATGAGAATGGCTTACCTGCTTCTGAAGATCGCGAGGAGGCTAGCAGCACAGTGATTTCTCTCGTCTGTTATATGACCTTCCCCTTTCTGTTTTCCTCTTGTTTCGGTGACGATGAAGGTCACGGCTTGCTGTTGGGTTCTTCCTTCTCTGATTTGCAGGGGGATTGAGGAGACGGTGATGCTAATGTTGGGTTTTCTGGGTTCCTATGCTTGCGTTTTCTCTGTTTTGTTTTTGACTGTGTATTTTCTTTCTCAGTTTGGCTGGGTTTCTTCCCTCTGTCTCGCTCTGTTTTTTTCTCTCTGTCGTGCTCTGTTTTTCTCGGGTCTTTCTCTGGTCTCTCCCCGTTTCCCTGGTTTTTTTCGAGTCTGGGTTTAGCTTCCCCTGGGTATTTTTTCTTGCTTTGTTTTGTGATTTTCTTCCCCTTTCCTGGGTTTTCTTCGCCTCTGTTCGGGGTTCTTTTTTTTTCTCCCCCCCCGGTTCTGTGTTTCTCCCCTTTTTTTTCGTACCCTCTGCGCATCCCTTCTCTGGTTTCTTATAGTCGGTGAATTGCATGCGTTTCCATTGGTAATGAAGACTCAAAACCATTTATTGCAAGAGCAGTGATGGCAGGGGCGCCCGTTTCTCTGGTTTGGTGAGCGGAAGAAGATGAACAGTTCCCCTGAAACGACACCGTTTTCATGTTTAATGATTATTTGCGTTTTAGCCCTTGAAGTTTTAACAGTTTTGTAATTAAGTCCCTGGTTTAAACCGTAAGTTTCCCTGCATTTCGGTGCCTTTTTCAAGTTAGTCCTTGGACTTTAATATGCTTCAATCGTGTCCCCAATTAACACCAAACTTTGTTATTTCTTTAATTAAGTCCCTGATTTCATTAATTTAATTAAATCCAAAGTCCAATTAAGTCTAAAACTTATCAATTATCCAATTAAACCCTTGATTGGATTAATTAAATCAATTTCAAGCTTAATTAAGTCTCAAAACTTATCAATTCTCCAATTAAACCCTTAATTGGATTAATTAAATTAATTCCAAGCTTAATTAAGTCTCAAAATTTATTAATTCTTCAATTAAATCCTTGATTGGAAGAATTAAATTAATTCCAAGTTTAATTAAGTCTCAAAACTTATTAATTTTCCAATTAAACCCTTGATTGGATGAATTAAATTAATTCCAAGCTCAATTAAGTCTCAAAACTTATCAATTATCCAATAAAACCCTTAATTGAATTAATTAAATTAATTTCAAGCTTAATTAGATTAATTCCAAAGTTTAATTAAACCCCAAAACTTTCAATCATTTTGCCATTAACCCAAATTTTAATTCATTCTTCATTTATTTCATTTTACTTATTTTATCATCATTTTTTTTTATCATTTTCAGTAAATAAAATAATAATAATAATTAAAATAAAATGGTCAAAAATTGGGTTATGACAGTTGCCCCCTCTTTATAATATTTACTATGCAAAGATATTGAAAATTTTCATTTTTCTTTAGCTTTGTGTAGTAAATTTATAAAGAAAAGTAGATATAGAAAGAATCTTTTTTTTTTTAGTCTTGAAAACTTTGAAAATAGTAGATTGACAACGACCTTTACAGAGAGATATAAAAATCAAGAAACAAGCCATTCGGAAGACAACCCACTTTTTTTGTTTTATTTTTTTAGTCTTGAAAACAGTAGATGGACACATGACCTTTACAGAGAGATGTAGAAATCAAGAAACAAGTCATTTGGAAGACAACCCACTTTTTTTTGTTTTATTTTTTTAGTCTTGAAAACTTTAAAAATAGTAGATTGACACACGACCTTTACAGAGAGAGATAAAAATCAAGAAACAAGTCATTTGGAAGACGACCAACTTTTTTTGTTTTTTTTTTAGAAGTGGTCTCATTATGATGGGTTACCTACCCAAGTAAAAAAAAAAGAAAAATGAGGGCTCGAATGCACACTCAAAAGAATGTGAGGGCTCAAAGGCTCTCAAAGAGGAAAGGGAGGGCTCAAAGGCGCTCCAAAAGAAAAGTGAAGGCTCAAAGGCGCTCCAAGAGAAAAACGAGTGCTTAAAGGCACTCCAAGAAGAAAATGAGCGCTCAAAGGCGCTCCAAGAAGAAAGCGAGTGCTCAAAGGCACTCGAAGAGGAAAGCGAGTGTTCAAAGGCACTTCGAGAAGAAAATGAGTGCTCAAAGGCACTCCAAGAAGAAAACGAGTGCTCAAAGGCGCTCAAAGGGGAAAGCGAGTGCTCAGAGGCACTGGTGCTTAAAGGCACTTGAAGGCGAAAACGAGTGCTCAGAGGCACTGGTGCTCAAAGGCACTTGAAGGCGAAAACGAGTGCTCAGAGGCACTGGTGCTCAAAGGCACTTGAAAGGTAAAGCGAATGCTCAGAGGCACTGGTGCTCAAAGACACTTGAAGGGTAAAGCGAGTGCTCAGAGGCACTGGTGCTCAAAGGCACTTGAAGGGAAAAGCGAGTGCTCAGAGGCACTGGTGCTCAAAGGCACTTGAAAGGGAAAGTGAGTGCTCAGAGGCAGTGGTGCTCAAAGGCACTTGAAGGCGAAAGCAAGTGCTCAAAGGCACTCGTGCTCAAAGGCACTTGAAGAGAAAAGCGAGTGCTCAGAGGCACTCGTGCTCAGAGGCACTTGAAGGGTAAAGCGAGTGCTCAGAGGCACTGGTGCTCAAAGGCACTTGAAGGCGAAAGCGAGTGCTCAGAGGCACTGGTGCTCAAAGGAACTTGAAGGGAAAAGCGAGTGCTCAGAGGCACTGGTGCTCAAAGGCACTTGAAAGAGAAAGTGAGTGCTCAGAGGCATTGTGCTCAAAGGCACTCGAAGGCGAAAGTGAGTGCTCAGAGGCAACGGTGCTTAAAGGCACTTGAAGGGAAAAGCGAGTGCTCGGAGGCAACGATGCTCGAAGGCACTTGAAGGGAAAAGCGAGTGCTCAGAGGCACTGGTGCTCAAAGGCACTTGAAGGTGAAAGCTAGTGCTCAGAGGCACTGGTGCTCAAAGGCACTTGAAGGGAAAAACGAGTGCTCAGAGGCACTCGTGCTCAAAGGCACTTGAAGGGTAAAGTGAGTGCTCAGAGGCACTGGTGCTCAAAGGCACTTGAAGGCGAAAGCGAGTGCTTAGAGGCACTGGTGCTCAAAGGCAGTTGAAAGAAAAAGTGAGTGCTCAGAGGCACTGGTGCTCAAAGGCACTTGAAGGCGAAAGCGAGTGCTCAAAGGCACTAGAAGAGAAAAACGAGTGCCCAGAGGCACTTGAAGAGGAAAGCGAGTGCTCAAAGGCGCTCGAGAAGGAAATGAGTGCTCAGAGGCACTTAAAAAGGAAAACGGGTGCTCAAAGGCACTCGAAGAGGAAGAAAAGCACGAAGATTTTTCAAATGGCCTATTTCTTATGGGAGGCCTTCCCATATTGAAAAATTCTCAAAAATGAAAAACATTCAACAACAATTTCGATCTTTGGCCATTTCAAGTTGGCCTTCCACTTGATGGATTTCATTGGAATTTTTTTATATGAAATTTGCAAAACTCATTGTTCAATGTCTCAAAGTTTAGATGATATGCATGCATCTTTACATGTTTTGAAATATAAGCCCCCATTTCTTCTTAGTCTTCTTGTTGCTTGACTGATGAGGACTTGCTACCTCTGATTTGGGTCATCTTTGTCGCTTGGCTTTCTAGCCCACTCAAGTTAGCCCATGTAAGTCTATTTTCAGATTTGTTCACATAACTCAGCCTTTATGGTGCCCATCGCGACCCATTTATTTGCTGAAGATTTCTAACTCGTCAAATAATTTGAGAGGACTTATTCATTGCCCCTCGTTTCATTGATAAAAACATTTGGTGTCACTTGCTGAAAGGATCAAATTGTCTTTCGTAAACCAAAATGCCCCCTTGTCTTGTTGTAGGAAATATTCCTCTCTCTTTCTAGAAGAGAAAATACAATGTTGCCCCTTTGTACTGGTCATTGCCCCCAAGTATACTTTGCCAGCGACTCAGACAAATAATGGTTTTAAAAGACCATTCCATCATTTCTCTTTTTGTTCATTTTGATGAAGGAATATGGGTCTAGAATGAATTTTGAAATCTTGATCTTGCATTTTGAAAACAAAAATTATTTTGATGTGAATCTAAAACGATTTGCTTTTGAAATCTTGCAACTCCTTGGTTATTTCCTTTCTTGGAAAAGAGGTTATTTGCTCTTGTGTTTGGCAATGAGATCTTCAGTGAAAATACCTCATGAGATGACCTTTTGTTTCAAAGTGAAGGGGTCGAGAAAAAGCTCGAGGTTTTGTATGAGAAAAATTTATCTCTTTTTGAATCATTCATTTTTATCAGCATGAATAATAATGAGTAGTTTATTCTTGATGTCATGAATCTTATGAAAAAGTATTCTTTGCATTTCGAGAGCATCGTTGATTGTTCCAGGTTGCTTGCTTGCTTGATTAGAAAGGACTTTTACAGGCGCGTAACGTAGGCTGTGGTTTCTGGCTATGAAAGAAAAGGATTCATACGACTCAAAGAGTGTTTCAGGGTTTCAAAGACTAAGGATCACTATCAACAGTTTGACTCTTGATGTCATTCCTATTTTGTTTTACCGCACTTCTTTGATTTGCTGCTTCTTCTTTTTTATTGCTTTGCTAGGGCATACTCATTTTATCTTTGATGTCACTTTTTCTTGTGATTTGAGCATGCCTCCTAGCATTTGAGTTTCTTGAGCTCTTATGCCTTTTTGGCTGTCTCACGACTTTTTTTCTTTTCTCATTGAAATTTTCTCTTGCCCCCCAGTGTGGGGTGTGATCCTAGTCGAGATTTTTTCATGAAAGAAAAATTATTCAGGCTCAAAAAGGGATCGCAAGGGATGTACTTATTTCAGAACATGAAAGGAATAACAAAGATGGCATTTCCTCATTTCAAGCGCAAACAGTTAAGATCAATAAACTTTGACCTCATCCAGTATGGTGGTTTGGTCTTTACCAAGATGCATTTCATGGGTCATGAGCAACGAGTTCACTACATACCATTATTCATCCATTTAAAAACACACAATTCAAGAGTCATGGGGTAAGGGTGTTTATTCATTTCTTTTTTCTTTTTTCCTTTTTTTTTTTGGTTTATAAGTTAATCACCTCAATGATGGAGTTGCTTGATTCACTTGTCATTTTACAAGTAGAATACGAAAAATATCATTTTTGAATGAACATCAAGTTATTTTTTAAATCAAAATACCAGATCAATTTTTCAAAACTCCAATAGGGAAATGGATTTTGGTACAAGAGATGAATGGCGTCTATGAGATCACGCGAGGCCTCAAAGGTGTATTCGTGAGTCCTTATAAGAAAACTCTCTTAAGAAGATGAATAATGATTGGTCGCAAACACAATTGAATGAGAACCTCATTATTTCATTGAAGCTTTGGAAAAGAAGTTTAACAACAAAGAACTTATGCCAACATGAATATTGGCATGATAACGCCTAAAAGGGCTAAACATTTAGTGATCATTCATTGGAATTTTCAGGAATCTTTCAATCATTCATTCTCCTTGACAAAGGGCTAAACATTTAGTGATCATTCATTGGATTTTTCAGGAATCTTTCAATCATTCATTCTCCTTGACAAAGGGCATCTCTTCAACACTTAGTTGTAGTCACATATAGACCATTCTCGACCTATTATCATCATAGCTTTATCTTTAAAATAATTGATTTCTAGGAGTCGGTGTGAAGCAATTAGCTATAGGAACGATAATTGTCTTGGCAACCACCTTCAGTGAAACCGTTCTTCTTAGTCGGGTTAGCAATCTTGCCTAACCCAATTGCTTGTTCAATCCTCTCAGCTATAATAACCAGGTCAGTGAAATGTTGTGCAGAGCTTCTAACCAAGTATTCAAAGTATGGAGCTTTAAATGTATTGGAAAATAAACTGATCATCTCTTTTTCCAACATGGGAGGATTAACTTGTACAGCTACCTCGCTCCATCTCCGGGCATATTCTCTTATGGACTCCTTGTTGTTCTTCTCCATAGCTTGCAAGCTTAATCGATCAGGACCCACGTCTATATTGAACTTATATTGCCTCATGAAGGCATCAACTAAGTCCTTCTATTTTTTAACCTTGGCATTGTCCAACCGCATATACCAAGTGAGAGCAGCATCACTCAAGCTGTCTTGACTTCCTTCTCTGATTTGCAGGGGGATTGAGGAGACGGTGATGCTAATGTTGGGTTTTCTAGGTTCCTATGCTTGCGTTTTCTCTGTTTTGTTTTTTACTGTGTATTTTCTTTCTCGGTTTGGCTGGGTTTCTTCCCTCTGTCTCGCTCTGTTTTTTTCTCTCTGTCGTGCTTTGTTTTTCTCGGGTCTTTCTCTGGTCTCTCCCCGTTTCCCTGGTTTTTTCCAAGTTTGGGTTTAGCTTCCCCTGGGTATTTTTTCTTGCTTTGTTTTGTGATTTTCTTCCCCTTTCCTGGGTTTTCTTCGCCTCTGTTCGGGGTTATTTTTTTTTTCTCCCCCCCGGTTCTGTGTTTCTCCCCCTTTTTTTCGTCCCCTCTACGCATCCCTTCTCTGGTTTCTTATAGTCAGTGAATTGCATGCGTTTCCATTGGTAATGAAGACTCAAAACCATTTATTGCAAGAGCAGTGATGGCAGGGGCGCCCGTTTCTCTGGTTTTGTGAGCGGAAGAAGATGAACAGTTCCCCTGAAACGACACCGTTTTCATGTTTAATGATTATTTGCGTTTTAGCCCTTGAAGTTTTAACAGTTTTATAATTAAGTCCCTGGTTTAAACCGTAATTTTCCCTGCATTTTGGCGCCTTTTTCAAGTTAGTCCTTGGACTTTAATATGCTTCAATCGTGTCCCTGATTTCATTAATTTAATTAAATCCAAAATCCAATTAAGTCTAAAACTTATCAATTATCCAATTAACCCTTGATTGGATTAATTAAATCAATTTCAAGCTTAATTAAGTCTCAAAACTTATCAATTCTCTAATTAAACCCTTAATTGGATTAATTAAATTAATTTCAAGCTTAATTAAGTCTCAAAATTTATCAATTCTTCAATTAAATCCTTGATTGGAAGAATTAAATTAATTCCAAGCTTAATTAAGTCTCAAAACTTATTAATTTTCCAATTAAACCCTTGATTGGATAAATTAAATTAATTCCAAGCTCAATTAAGTCTCAAAACTTATCAATTCTCCAATAAAACCCTTAATTGGATTAATTAAATTAATTTCAAGCTTAATTAGATTAATTCTAAAGTTTAATTAAACCCAAAAACTTCCAATCATTTTGCCATTAACCCAAATTTTAATTCATTCTTCATTTATTTCATTTTACTTATTTTATCATCATTTTTTTTTATCATTTTCAGTAAATAAAATAATAATAATAATTAAAATAAAATGATCAAAAATTGAATTATAACATATACATGGTTAGTTTTAACAGTGTTTTAAAACTTGGACGAGATGACAAGTCGGACTCAATCAACTTGAATTTTATATCAAGTTGAATAAATTTAAATTATTCTTGTGACTTCATCAACCTCAACCTAGACCAATCAAGATCTAGTCATCAACTCGCTGGTCTTTTCGTTGAAATTTATTGTTAAAACAGTGTAGTTTTGGTTCTTTAAAAATAAAAATCAACCCTTGAGTTACGGGCATCTTCTCTGAAACTATGAAACAAAAATCAACAGGATGATGGATCTAAACATTATTTATTTCAAAGGCAACACCACGTTTTCCTTACAGCTCAATCACACAAATCAAGCAATAATTTACATATTAATCGTTCCAGAAGCCCGATCATACCTTCGCACTAGAGCTGGGAGAATAGGTTAGCCATGGAAGGATACGGTTTACAAAAAGCCTCCAAAGGCTTAACCTTAACCATAGAATTTGCTGCTGCTGGTGTCATATCAACCATCTCCGGTCCAATCCTCTCCCACTCAAAGCACTGAAAAAGTGCAGCCATTGCCAACATGATTGCGCGCATGCCCATGTTAGATCCTGGGCAAGCCCTCCTTCCCATACCAAATGGAATAAACTTGATGCCTTCCTTTTCCTCCTCGGTCGCTTCAAATCTCTCTGGCTTGAACCTGTCAGGTTGTTCCCACATCTTGGGATCCCTGTGCATGGCGAAAGCATTCACTTGTAGGATTGTGCCTTTAGGAACCTTGTATCCTGCCACGGTACAGTCTTCAGATGGACACCGTGGGAGTAAGAGTGGCACAACAGGATACAACCGAAGCGTCTCATTGATGACGCAACGGAGATATTTTAGCTTCGGAAGATCCAACTCCTCTACCGATCGCGTTTGCCCAACTTGACTATCAATCTCTTCTCTTACCTTCTGCAATATCTCTGGATGATTCAGCAGAAGTGACATTGCCCATTCCATGGTAACAGCTACTGTATCTGTTCCTGCAGAAAAAATTGCCTGTAGAACAAGAAGAAATTCAAGTCAGCCAGGGATAAATGCTGATATATACTTGTGTTCAATTCTGAACAGAAGCATTAGTAACATACACATCCATTTACACTGCAGAATACTCCATTATAATTGAATAAAAAATGTGAACAAATCTATCAATTCATCTTCCTTGTCCATATTTTAAGAACTTGATAGATGTATTGTGATCAGCTGGGAAACACATATATAGCCACGTTCGTGTTACATGGGGGCAAAAAAGAAAACGAGCCAGAGTTAGACAAGGGGAGATGCATGAATTGAGAAAGTGACCGGCAGAATTGTTATACTGCAATTAGCATACGGCATCCATTTTTCATGAGGAACTTTTTAAGATATTGATAATAACATTTCTATTATAATATGATCTGCAGCTCGGTTTTTCTCGAAGGTAAATAACTAGCTCAAAAAATAACATGGATTAATAGATTATCATATTAATACACAAATCATTGAGTCAATTCAGATTAATTATTTTAGTTAAAAAGTCATCGTTTCTTTTTTAATTAACCCCACTTAGGTTTCGATTGGATATGTAACTAGATCAATCGAAAACCTTAATCGAATTAACTAGGAATTAACCTGGAAAACCGGGTCACATAGCCCGTCTAGATTAACTACAAAGAGCGCATAATAAAACCAAAGGAAGACCGACAAATTGGTGAGGGGAAAAGAAAAAAGCAGAAAGAGATACAGCAAGCCAGCAAGAACAGCTCATCAGCTCTCTTACAGGCAAGCAATATCACCAGCATGAAGCATCTGCTTGGTAATTTTTCTGCGACATTAGTCACTTGGCAGTTGAAAAAATAAGGGTGAAACGAAATAATCACAATAAATTTCTCCATGCAATTCTTAATGGCCAACGATAAACAGCAAATAATTTTGTCAATTGCAAACCAAAATTCAGAAACAGATGGAAAGACAATCAATCTAAATCTGCCTGCAAAAACTGCTTACCAATACGAGACCCTTGATGATATCATCTGTATAGAAATCAGGTTCTTGTTCTTGGAGAGACAATAAAGTTTCGATCACGGTTGTCTTCTCCGGTCCTGCATCAGGACTTGAACATGAACTCGTTTTCTTTTGTCGAATCTCATCTATCAAGTCTTGCGAAAATCCATCCCTCGCATCACGAACCTTGATAACACTCTTCTCAAACCCTTTGTAATTGATCCATTTCAAAACAGGAAAGAAATTGCACAAACTCGTGGATATAGATGGATTGAATATCTTTTTGAGTTCCATAAGATCCTGCTTGCCCAGATCCGAGCAGGCAACCTCCTCTTCAATACATTTCTTACCAGCAGACATCCTCATAGCGACATTGAAACTGAGGAGTGAGAAGAAATAATGCAAATCAACCTTTTTGTTGCCACTACAGGAGACTTTAGACAATTGGCGGAGAAGGGAGCAAACTTCTTCTTTGCGGACTGCAGAGAACTTATTGAGGCCTTTCTGAGAGAACATTTCAAGGACGGCGAAGCGCCTTAGGGTACGCCAAAGATGGCCATATGGAGAGAAGATAATAGAGGTATAGTTGTAAGTTAAACGATCTCCGGCTACGAAAGTAGGCCTGTTGGAAAGGACCACGTCGTTCTTTGTGAAACATTCTTCAACAGCTGATGGAGAACTAAGAACAAGCATAGACCTGCAGCCTACTTTAAGGGAAAGAACTGGGCCATATTGCTGCAATAAAGTCTGTAGCGTTTGGTGTAGTGGTGGCTTGAGAAGGTGGAGATGGCCTATTATTGGAAGAGAAGGAGGACTTGGCGGCGAGTTTTTGTTACCATGGAATACATATTTGATTACAAGAAAAATTAGGAAGAAGAGAGCAAGGCAGTAGTAAGACAGCATGTTTTCCAAGATAAGCGTGAAAAAGTGGCTAGTCCAGTTATCCAACTCTTATTCTTATCTGGTTAAATAATAAAATTCATGGTTGTGGGTGGTTAAAAAACAAGAAGTCAAATTGGCATTTAACACTAACATGGTCTTTTGCTTGAGGTATAGACTATAGAGCAAGTTGACTCTCTAGAATCTAGACTGGGACACTGAACTATATTTTATTGTGCCTGAAGCCTATTTGCAGATAAAGCACTTATTTAAGTTATTTGAAATAAAATGGCATTTGTTTTTAAGCCCAGGATCAACCCTTTATCGCTTTGACCAGCCCAAACCTTTGCAATGGAATAATTGCAACATTCCAAAAGAAACACAGGCCCAGGCCCAGGCCCAGTACATGTAATTACCTTGCAGAAAATAGTATTTACCTCTAAACAGCTTAGATAACAGATTACGCTCCATTTAGCACTGCGGTATGGTTGGAGCTTCTTTTACATTAATTATAATTTTAAAAGTTGACTAGTTTTTATTGTTTAAATCTGTTTTTTTTTATCTTAAATTGTGGTAAAAACTTGAATTTGAAAAAAGTTATAATTTTTAAAAAACTTATTTTTTTTTAATTTGTAATAGCAAAAGCTATTACAACAAAAATGTAACGTTTTTAAAAAATTAATTTTTGTATGTTTTAAAATTGTTTTAATATATTAATATAAAAAATATATTTTTAAATGAAAAGTAACGTGTAAAGCAACAACTTTATAGTACTATACACACAATAATAACAGCAGTAGCATTTAAATACATAGATAGAAGAGATCACACATTCTATCAACACATTTTGAAGATGTAAAACATTTAGAAGGAATGCCATCAGCGTGCGTCCATGTAAGACCTCCTTATGAACTCGGGGGAAAGGCCCTTCACTTGACCTCGAAGCCTTAAGCTAGACAAGAAGATAGCTTTCAAACCCATTTATTAAAGATGGGAGAGGAGGGTAATCAAATCACGGCGTGGACTGCACAATGCTTCCAGAGGCTTAGCTTTAGACAAAGTAATTCCGAGACCATGGCTCGTGTCTTCCACTGTTCCAACCTTATCCAACTCGAAGCACTGGACGAGGACACCCAAGGCTAAAGAAACTATCTGCAAACCCATGCTAGCGCCTGGACAAACTCTCCTCCCCATTCCAAATGGAATATATTTGAAACTATCTCCCTCTCCTAAACCTGCTTCAAATCTTTCAGGCTTGAATTCATCGGGCTCCTCCCAAAGTTTGGGATCTCTATGCATGGTCCAAGCATTTACCATCAGCATTGTGCCTTGCGGTATATCGAACCCCCCCGCAGTGCAAGCCTCAGACGAAAAATGAGGCAGCAAAAGGGGAGCTGGAGGATATAATCTAAGAGTCTCGTTGATGACACACCTGAGGTAGGGAAGCTTGGCAATATCCGACTCGTTAAGCAAACGGCCATGTCCAACATGTTCATCAATCTCAGCTTTCACCTTCTGCATTACTTTTGGATGATTCAAGAGGAGTGTCATCGCCCATTCCAAAGTAATTGCTGATGTTTCTGTGCCAGCAACAAACATCATCTGATACACATTGCTTTAGCATTGTTAGGATGAAAATCTTGTTCATGCTCCTAGTGTTTAATTTGACAATACTTCATTGTGTGAATATTGGAAATTTAGCACAGAAACAAAGGTGAACTTTCAAGGGTGAAACACGGTGTTCCCATTCCTTTAGAGCTTAAGACATTTTTGGGCACACACGCGCTATAACTGTAAGTAAAGTGATCCCCAGACAAGTTTTGGGGTTTGTCAGCAAATATTATGTCATTCTTGGTACGTATATCCTGTGGATTGACCCAACTAATTCTCGATCTATACCTTAAACTGGATCTTCTAACTATGGTTAGAGTTCGTTATTTATGTACTCATTTTGTTATATCAACAAGTTTTCATAAACAACCAAGTAAATCCCTGGGCGGGTTAAGAATCTAAAGAGCAGTGGCATAAAGCTCAGGCAAGAACACAGATTAGTTTCGACATTTTCAGCCTCTAATAGTTCAGATTACTAAAGATGTAATAAAACAGAGAAAACTTGGTGCATGCTACTACGTACCAGCACTGTACTTTTGATAACTTCGTCCGTGTAAAATTCAGGTTCTGATTCTTGCAGACACAAGAGAATTTCAGCCACCGACCTTCTATCTTCTCCATCTGTTACTTCATCAGCTTTCAAAGAAGTGGTTCTCTTTAATTTTAATCGAATTTCATCAATCAAATTTTGCAAAAACTCATCTCTAATTCCATGCAACTTTTTCATATTCTTCTCCAGCCCTTTAAAACCAATCACCCTCAAAATTGGGATAAAATCACAGATATTCATGGCCAAGCTAGGAAAGAACCTATCCTTAAAATCTTGAAGTAGTTGCTTCTCCATCTTTGTGCCAGCATGTTCCTCTTCAACACAACGTTTTCCAGCAGACACTCTCATGACAACATTGGAAGCCAGAGTAGAGAACAAAAGCCTCAGCTCCACGTTCCGTGTTCCACTGGTTGAGACCTTCAACAGTCTGCGAATTAGGCAACTAACTTCTTCCTCACGTACCGTAGAGGACTTTCGTAGACTCTTTGAAGAGAATATTTCAGCAACGGCAAGACGTCGTAGCTTTCGCCAAAGATCACCATAAGGTGCCCACACAAAAGCAGAATAATTGTAGGTCAGACGATCCCCTGCCATTGACTTGGGCCTGTTCGCAAATATCTTGTCATTCTTGGTGAAGCATTCTTCCACAACAGATGGTGAAGACACAACGATGACAAAACGAGAACCAAATCTGAGAGATAGGGTTGGACCATAACGTGATAAAAGAGAATGCAGTGATTTGTATAGTGGTTGCTTAAGGAGGTATAGGTGTCCAATAACAGGAAGAGCAAATGGAGCAGGGGGCAGATTTCTCTTCCGATGGAACAAGTTCTTGACAACAATGAGAAGAAAGAACAATAAAGCAAGGTGATAGTACAAGAATTCCATTAAGAAACAGAAAATTCAAGAACACCAGAGCCACGAAGAGGAAGATAGATCTTATTAATTAGGAAAGCCTGATGTGGTGAAGCGGTCAAGTGGGGTTACATGCTATGAACTGCTTGACTATCGAAATCAGCGGTCTTTCTTGGCCACTACTGAGAACTCCCATCCACTTTATGCTGACTAAATTGAATTTCTAAATTAACACGGTGTCTGGCCCCATGACCATGGAGTTTAGAGCAATGTTTCCTATTTTTTTACAAAATAATTTAGAGTAGGTCTCCCTTTTTGCCCTTGTAACGAAGATTACTCCGAATATTAATTAAATATAGATCGTGGTAAAATTATAAAATAGTCTCCCTACTTCTAAGAAATTAATTAATTAATTTTTCTTATTTTAAAAACTGATTATTTAGTTTGTTATAGTGTTAACCATGTTTAATTTAATATATTTTATTCTAAAAATATCTTCTTTTTCCATCAGCCTTTTCATGATATCTAATTTTTTGTGTTTCTTAAAATAAAAATAATAATTTCATTGGATAAAACATAAAATAACAAAGAACTAAACATTAAATTTTGAAATAAAATAGTAATTAATTTATTTTTCAAAACTAAAAAGATTATGCATGATCTAGAAGTCTAGAGAGCAGATATTTACTGAAGAATAAATAAATAAATTGGAGTCAAATTGAGTGCAATCCGCGGCATTGAATTTCGAAGCCTGCCATTTATTAATCAGACAGTTGTGGATTAGATTTTCGGAAGAAACAAGCGCTGTAGTTTGACTGATGGCAGTACTTGTGGCTCTACCAGCTAGGGAGGTATTATTACATTAAATTTCTTTCCAACATCTCCAATTGAATGATTTTTTTTTGGGTGTGTGGGTGGTTTAATTGTGATTGTTTTTTTTTAATATATTAAATATATATATATTAAAAATTATTTTTTAAATTTTTAAAAAATTACTTTTAATATTAACACTTTAAATTTATTTTAAAAAATATAAATTAAATAAAAAAAAAACTCAAATTTTAAATCTTGTTCTCAAACCGCTACAGGAATACCATGTGTATTAGGAATTTTAGTATTGTACTCGTTTAAAACTAAATTTTTGTATAAGAATATATTGAAATAATTTTTTTAAAATTTTAATACTAATAATTCAAAACTAAAAACATTAAAAAATATTAATAAAACAAATTCAAAAATTAAAATTAAAACAACTGCTTGACTTGAAGCACTAGCATGCAAAATGATTCGGCAAAGAAAATAAGAGATTAATGGGTATTTAAAACAAGAACAGGATGTGATCCGTGCTCAATTCAGCGGTCAACTAAGTTAGCTTCTTGATTGCAGAGGCCAGAGGGTCGGCCACAAGAAGCAACGCTTCTCCCTCTTTATTGTCATCCTATCATTTATGGGCTTTTGTATGAGCAAAATGGCTGCAAGTCCTTGACTTGAGGATCTGATTAACACCAGGTTATTGAATCAATTGTTTTTATTATAATATTTTTTTTTCTTGATATTATTAGATAAGTCAGCAGCATCACTAAAATTCTAGCAAGGTTGAATGAACTTGACAAATTCAACATCTTATCTGGCTCTGTTAGAAACTCAATTCAGGTTAAGCTGGGTTCTAGATTTTTTAAATTAATCCTATAAGCTGGATGAATTTAACGGTAACATCGATCGATGACATAGTATATAGGCATGCATCCTGCTTGCAAGGAATATGGAGTATATGGTGGCTAATAGCCAGAAGTGTGGGGTGGTATGAGAGAGCACACGTCAGTAGAGGCATCGCATGGTGGAGTTTAACAAGGTGTTCTCCGACGAAGGGGAAGGAGCAGTGGCGGATGGTCTCGTTGTTAATCATCAACCATCGAAAAAAAGTAATAAGTGCATAGAAGAGACAATTAATACAGAACATTCACAGAAAAGTTGAACATGTTTCTTGATCAATAGTTAATATATTCATAAATTACATACACTTGGTATCAAGCTACAAAAAGAACAGCTACAGTTGAAAGCACAGACAAATCTTACGAGCATAGAGCTGCATCCTAGCTTCCAAGCGATTCTCAGCCATCACAATCATTGCCGGAATGCAGACTAATTAGTGGGATTGTGGTTGCGGCACCTAGTATGTGACCTTCAAGGTCTTCCTTTCACATTTTGCAGCTCTAGCTAATTCAAGAACTAGCAACAAAATTGATCTTCAATTTCTCAAGAGGCCAAGGAGTAATTACTTCTTGAGAACTAACAGAAAGACTTGGCTCAGCGGTTGTGAAGAGGGTCTGAAGCGTTTGGAACTTTTCTTTTGCTTGAAAAGAACATATCAAAGGAGTGCCTCAAGAGTTTCTGTTGCTGCTTCTCTGTGCTACTTGGTGGCTGCTGATCTTGTAAGCCATGAACATTCACCATTGTCTCTTCTTTCTGATCTCCTGGGAGCAACAGTACAAGGAGAGCTAAAACCACTAGCTTCTGCAACATGTAGACTTGAAGGGACTGTTGAAGGTGCATTTTTCTACCTAGAAATTGTTTTGACGTTCGAGTGAGAGTGAGAAAAGAGAGCTTGCTGCTTCGAATCAGGGAGAGAAACGCAAGATCTGGGACCAGCAAGGTAAAGGCAGAAAGTTAGATGGCTTTGTTTGGCAAGGGAAGAGGAGGAAAGAAGTGATAAGGGAGCGTTGTTATTGAGCACACCCTGCAAACAAGGAACGCAACTCACGATGTTACTTTTTTGCTATTCTTTACATGTTCTTTGTATTTCACGAGAACTTTTTGCCTTCTATATTGCTTTCGTTCTCGCTTTCAGTCCCTAAAATAAGGTCACACCAGGTCTGATTTATAACATATAGGCCTGTTTGTTTCTGCATTTCAAAAGCGTTTTTAAAAAAATTTAAAATTTTTTTATTTTTTTATTAACTTTAAATTAATATGTTTTTAGTGTTTTCAAATTATTTTGATGTGCTGATGTAAAAATGATTTTTAAAAAATCAAAAAATATCATTGACATGCATTTTAGCACGAAAAATTATTTAAAAAACAACCGCAACCACATTACCAAACAAGCTCATAGTATATACAGAATTACAGATCTTGGCTCTTGTGCTTTTTTTTCTTTGTCAGGGCAGTGTTTGTCAGCTTTGAAAACTAGTCAATTTCCTCTTTATAGCTCATCTGGAGCCAGGAGAAAGTGTGACTTTAAAAAAATGGGTTTCTGAATTATTAGTTTCTTATTATTTTCAAAAACTTTTTTCTCCTTCATGCAAAGTTGAACGAAAAGGCAAGAATGTGCGAAGCTTTTAAGGGTGTAAAGTAGCTAATTTCCTACACTAATCTTTACTTACAGTACAAGTTTTGAGTAGTCAAATCATGCGCAACTGAACCGACCGACGGTTCTTTCTTGCAGCCATTGAATATATGGAATCAAATCTTGTACTGTACTAGAAAAGCAAGAGAACTCTTTGGTAATGCCCCTAATTAATTCCGTGACTCTGTTGGCTTGTTATGGCATGTTTTAAAAGTATTTTTAAAAAAAATTAATTTTTTTTATTTTAAATTAATTTTTTTTATGTTTTTAATTATTTTTAATATATTGATATTAAAAATAATTTTAAAAAATAAAAATATATTATTTTAATATATTTCTAATCAAATAACACCATAAAAAACAAGATTTATTACAATCTAAGCATCCCTTTTGAAAATGAGAGGCCACTGAAGTTGGAACCGAACATAAGCCAGCTATCCACATGTTGATGCTTGAAAAAATGGGTTAAAGAATCTGAGGGGACGTAAAAAGAAGACAAGGTTGTTGAAAACATTATACAATTTGCTAGGAATTTTAACTGGTTGCCATTATGATTACCGACACGTGGTGTGGAATCTTCACAGATTACAGTGTAGCTGGGAGGTGTTTTAAAATAAAATAACAATTATTTTTTAAAATAAATTTTATTTTAAAATATATTAAAATAATATTTTTTATTTTATAAAAATTATTTTTAATCTAAAATATTAAAAAAAAATTAATTTACAGTAAAAAAAAATTAAAAATATTTTAAAATGCAAAGAGAAAAAAGTGCAGGCACATTTTTCTTCCAGGCTCGTGTACGTGTCTGTTTAGTGGTTTGAAACTACCTACCTAGGGCGGAGTGGGCCTCCTACTCTAACCTATGGGGAGACAAACCTTTGATCTTAGCATCTTAGATATGTCGGGATTTTCTATCGAAGACTTGCCCAAAAAGGTATACGGTTACTTTGTGTCTAATAGCACGGTGCCATGTGTAAATTTTTATTTTTATTTTTAACATTAATATATAAAAATCATAAAAAAAATACATTTTATGTATATTTTTTTCCAAATAAAAAACAATTTAAAAAATATTTTAAAATACATATCAAATCATGATAGCAAGCACTCCTCCTATTATTTTTATTAAAATGTAATGTCTCATCTAACAAAAATCACTGACTTAGGATTTTTTATTTTATATTTTTTATATTAAGCTATTGAATTATAATAAGCTTAAGTTATGCAGTTGTATTGATATATTAATATTAAAAATAAATTTTAAAAAAATAAAAAATATTTTAATATCAAAATACTACGCAGTACACACCATGTACGGAGAAAAATACATAGAAAATCATTAAAGGGTGAAAACACGGGAAATGAAGGACAACGATACAGATCTGACCCCAAAGGATTAGCTTCGTAAGTAAAGGCTCTGTTACTTAGAGGCCTTAACGAAAAAGCTTGTACTTAATTTTTTTAATAAAGCTGTTATATATATATATATATATATATATATATATATATATATATATATATATTGATGAATGACCTTAGGCTCAGGAGAGAAAACAGACTAACCATGCCCAAGAGTGTGGAGAGCTGGTAGAAACTTTGAAGCAACCAGCAAACCTTATAGTAAAACACTTTGAAATAAGGTATGTTTAGTACTGTGGTTTAATTATTTTTTGTTTTAAAATATATTTTTAATCATTTTAATGTATTATATTAAAAATAAAAAAAAATATTTTAAAACAAAAGGTACACTACTTGTATTACACTAATAATCATACTACTGAAAGTTAGGCGTTTTGGTTTTTTCTTGTTTTTTAAAGGGAGACTGGACGGCCTCTGACTACGCAACAAACTCCGGCAAAGTCTTCTAATAAAATCTCAAGACACTCCACTAGTGGTCGACAAAGTTAACAAGCCAATCCACCCATCTAATGTTGTCCGAAACGCATGGCGCTAGGCCATCTCCCGCAGTATTGAGGAAAATATGCATGATTAGGCAGGTTGTCCCTGTTTTAGGCACGCCTCAACTGTATTGAGAGCCAAAATCTTAGCTACTGCTGTGGCACTAGCACTGAAGGCGAATGATGATCTTCCGAAGAAGGGTGCCGATTTCATTGCAAGTATAAAAGTACTTGGGGCATGCCGGGAATCTAGAGAACCATATAATAGTAGTTTAAGGCACTTTTGTGCATTCCATCTGTGAGAACCTGGCCTAGTTTCCACCATTGTAGCTGAACCCAGCACCATCTAGATGCTCCGTTTGTGGATACGGTGCAATTTCGATTAGACAGCTCTCTGTTCCAACCTCCTGGGTCATCAATCCACCCGCCACACTGGTCATGTTGTGACATGGAAGCTTCAATTGCCAGTGCCTTACCGGCGTATGAAAGCAAGTAGAGAATTGGGCTCTACCTGTTTCCTCAGGATTTCTCACGAACACCTTGGTTCTATGTTCGTTCTCCAAGCACTCTGCCCTGTATAAGACAACTACACGAGCCCACTAGGACAAAGGAAGGTGGAATGTTCCTTGAGTTCATATAAAATATACCTATCTGCACCTCTTATCATCGCGATTAACTAATAAAACCTGGTTAAAATCAACAACTCATCCATTAGTGTTAAAATCACATGTCCATTGCCACTTTACTCACCATGAGATATATCTCTGAGTTTGTTTCTTTGATCTTCTTGTTGTATATCAGCTAATCTTCTTGAGGCACGTCGACAACGTATAAAGAGCCTAATAGCATAGCTTCCTTGACTGCCTCCTTTCAAATCAACACACGTTTAAGATGATTTTCCAGAACATCAGTCACTTCAGAGATAGTTACTCCAGAGATACTGAAGAAGGGTCATTCAAATGAGTGCTTGAACTTTAGTCCCCGCAGGAAAAAACTGCATCATGGATAAGGAGCAGGGTTCACAATCAAAATCCACTGCCAGCAAAGTTTTCTAGTGTAGCTTCTGCAAGAGAGAGTTCTATATTTCACAAGAACTTGGTGGCCACCGGAACACACTCATGAGGGTGAGAGGAGAATCAAAAGGTACCAGTGTGAGAGGCATATGGCAACGATAAGCTTGCTTGCTAGTAAACCAATATTCTAATCACTTGGTGTTCACTCCCATCCACTTGTCCACAAAACAAGTAGGGAATGAGACCTTATGATAGCAAGATTCAAAAAATGTTAAGGGATTTGGGGTGAGACAGACAGCAATTGTGCCTGTGGAAGCAACAACTGCGGAATAGCCAGGTAGTTTTACTTTTCACATGGTATCAGAACACATGCATGATGCGCCCATCAGAGCTACTTAACACAGACCTGACTCTGCAGCCTTAACACTACAATCTTTTTCCATCATCACTCAACGTGAATTCTTATGTTACAAGATGCCTATTTTACTAATTTTCACTCGATCAGCAGCAATTAGCAGCCAAAGGTGCCTGTAATGAAGAGGCTAAACCCTTTAAGTAGAAGTTTGCTGGGAGTTCAAAACTGAATCACTAAAGAGTCACCTGCTCTTCGTTTTTCTCAAGAGCATTTTTTTTTCAGTCAGATGTAGAAACTTTGGTACAGATCATTTAATGTCTGTTTAAAAGTGTTGAAAAACTATTTTTTAAAATTTATCTTTAACATATATACATCAAGACAATCTAAAAATAAAAATAAATAAAGCTAAAACAAGATTTCAAAATTTTTGAGAAGCGGAGTCCAATTACAATCTTAAATACTCTCTTAATACTTCTCTATTCTACAGTAATCAGTAAGACATTAGGGTTTTGCACCTCAAAATTTTGTTCATTTAAAAACAAGGTTCGTTACCCCAACAAATCTCACTTTCATTAGGCAAGTGACCAAGCAAGGGTTCGTATATACCAGTTTTAAAGCCTAAGAGCCTTGCACCATTCAGATACTCAAATATAAGAGAAAATTCATGTTTTCATAATGGCCATTTAGCATTCAATATTAGAAGCAAAAACAAAATTTCATTATTCACAGGTTTTTCCCAGGCAAATTCAACTATTCTACCAGTGAGAAGAGTCAGCAATAGCACAGTTACGCAGCTGCTGGTTTTAACAATGTCATTCATACTCCGGATAAAAGTCCCAGGGATCAGAACTACAAGAACCAGCATGTGGCACCACAATAATTCATTCCACATGGCCAAAAAATGACTTCCAGGAGGCCCCAAACATCAGTCAAGACTTTATAGTAAATCCAAAATGCCATGACTTTTGCATTACAAACTCTCGCTTCTAGGCCTTCCTGAGGCAGTATCAATTTCCATCACTTGCCATATCCCAAAACACAAAATCGCCGGGCCACCTTTTGCATTTAAACCTCGTCAAAATATAAAGCTGGTATCTCTGGAGGGGAAGGCATGTTTGCCACGCACTTGAACTGTTCCAGGAGAATAATTCAGAGTAAACAAAATGCCCTTTTGCAATGCAAGAATTCAACTCAACTTCCTGACGAGTTCTGACAGAAACCATACCTTATGTTGCTTGTATTTTTCTCTTACAGCTTGTAATCCACCCCCTCTTCTACTCAAATACAAGTCATGTATGATGAGAACACAATCCTTTAGATCCGTAGCTTTGTATCCAGTGTATTGTTGCAAGGTTGAACTCTGTATGAACAAAAATAAGAAATTGCACTCCAAAAACTATTATCAATGCAAATTAGTATTCCTGAAACTACTTACCCAAGGATGTGTCTTGGGTCGCATCAGAAATCTTGTAAGAAAAATAACAGAAGCAGCCACCAAAGAAGGTAGATATTTCACACAATTGTAATCCAACAAACTCAACTCGGCAAGGTAAAATCCCAGGAACTCAAGCTGCAAATCCGAAGTCTGCAGAAGGCACAGAGATTACAACAGTCAATAACAATAACAAATGCTTTCCAGCATCAGAGCATACAAGCCATTAACCTTCAATAATGAAAAATGGGATCACACTTACTTTGTAATCCTCTTGTGCTGCCCTTGTGAATCTCCTGCAAAACCAACATGACAAACAACACCAAAAATCAGCCCACCAAACTATTAACCTTCAATGATGAGTAAATCACCAATTGCAGGCAGATAAAAGAGCTACATCAAAACATTCTTAAATCTTACCTTAAGAGTGTCTTTATTGTAGGATTTCCCACTTCAAATTTCAAAGATTTAAGTATATCAGCTTCCATTTTAACCACCTTCACAATCACACAAACCACCATTAATTAAAATAACAAATGAAAAATCATAGCTTTAACATTGGAAATCTGAACCCGTAAGACAAACAAAATATTAATTAATTACCTCTTCCTTGGTGTATGTATTATCTGTTATGTAGCAAAAATCTTCTACATTTGGAGGGTTGATTTCTTCATACTTTCTACTTATCCAAACAAAATGAAACAAAATAAATAAAACAAAACTTCAAAAACATGAACAAAATTCAATTCAAAAACAAAAACAAAATTCAAGGGACCCCAGATCTTACGAGGCAATAAGCATAGCAGAAACACCAAGAAGCTGGAGCCTCTGCCTATTGAGGACATTGAAAGACAAGAATCTATCAATGTAAGAAACAGTAAGATACAAAGTGTCAGAGACAATCCTGTACTCCTCCGCAACCTCAACCAACCAATCCACCAAAATCCCTCTCATATTGGGGCTAACATCTTTTTGAACCTTCTCAATGTAATCAGGCAAAGGCCTTCTTTTTGGATCCACCTGATAAATAAACCCCATAAATCAATTAAACCACACAAACCCTAATTACATTTCCACAGATCACATCACAAAAAACCAATCTTTACCTCCATTTTATGAAGATACTCATAAATATCAGATGCATATGGTGCACACATTTGGGGATCTTCTGGTTTCCCATCAACATCCTCTTTGAAAACACCATCCTTCCTCGTTAAAGTCCCCTTGCTGGTATTTGACTTTGCCTTTGCTTTCTGCTTATGTACCTCATTCACTGAAACGGTGGTGTTCGATAAGTTGGGAAGTTCTCCCAACACAACCCTCTTCTTATTCAAGGGCCGGTCCTCGGCTGAAGCCAGCGCCGCCGCCCTCTTTTTGGCAGCGCGAGTAATGCGGACACAGTTCTCTTTCTCTGAAGCTGAATTCATTTTACTCTTCTTCACTCACCGAGTCAGTTGCCTCGCTTTGGTTTCGGGTTTGGAGTGAGAGAGAGCGGGGTGGAGAGGGGTCTGCGAGTGTGAGGGGGGGAGAGGTTTTGTAGTGGCGGAGAGAGAGGAGGAGGGAGCGCCATGATTTTGTTTTTGAAAGGAGTAGACTTTGGCGCTCGTTGCGTTTTTGGGTTTCTTATTTTTGAGATTTTGCGTTTTGGGGGGTGGCTTTGAATTTTAAAAACCATAGCCAAAATATTTTGGGTTCATGGAGGAGGCAGGCTGTTGGCGGGTTTAATTTTTTGGATAAAAAAAAAAAGGATGGGAGGTAGGGAGGGAGGAGATTGTTTTGGTGAGTGAATCTGAAATTATTGGGTCTCCTTTTATTAATGTCTGTTCCTTTTTTTGTGTTTCCCATGCTATCATTCACTCAGGACGGTTAAGGTGAAAAGTCTAATCTGATTTCAAGGCTGTTTATTTTTGGGTTATAGTTATTCTTTTTTTAAAATATATTTTTTATTCTAAATATTTTTTCATTGATATTAAAGATAAATTTTAAAAATTAAAAAATATATTATTTTAATATATTAAAAAAAAACAGTTAAAAAAAAATCATTATCATTATATCAATCTTATTTTAGATTATATTTTAAATTAGATAAAATAAAATATTAATTTTATAAAATTTGATTGATTCTATCATATTTTTAGCGGACAGTGAAACTTTTTCAAGTTAATGTCAAATAATTTTTTTTTTTAAAGGAATTAAATAATATTATTTTAATAGAAATATTTGCCTGGTTAACTCACAAATCTACCAGTTAATTGAATCAACTAATAACCCAAATTCTTTTATGAGTTATTCCTCGGACCAGATCCAGAAACTATATTAGTTAGTGGCCTCTTGATTCGTTACAAATATCTCTCGAGTTCCACCTTCGAACTTTGACCGAGTAGTCATTCACCAGTTGCGGTATTCAATAGCGTGTTCGAGTTTACAAAACATGCAACGATATTTCAAGAAAAAAATAATACTTATATACTTGCAATCATTTAAATTTGATTTTTTTTATAAAGGTAGAAGAAATAAAGTTATTTTTATTTATGTATTTGGTATCATGATGCATATTAATTTTTAAAAATTATATATTAAAATATTTTTAAAAAATAATACTAACACATCAAAATCATTAAAAAACATTAAAAATAAAGAAATAAACACTCTTCAAACAAACTGACTTGATCACGGGTAGAAACTGTGTCATTCCAAAACAAGCACTAGATGGCTAAATGTAAATGCATATATAATGGTTCGTAAGCATTCACTAACTTACAAAGCAGGAGGTATTGTTTTCTTTTTTTGAAGTAACAATTCACGGATTATATTAGCAAGATTACAACACCAAGCATCATAAGTTAATTAAATATGTTTGCTAGTGTGGTAGAGGTTGTTTTTCAAATAATTTTTCGTGTCAAAATACATATCAATGATTTTTTTTATTTTTTAAAAATTATTTTTAATATTTACACATTAAAACAATCCAAAATATATAAACTATATTAAATTTTATAAAATAAAAAAAATTAAATTTTTAAAAACACCTGCAAAACAGTATCACATCACCTGTTTTGAACCTTGCATGGAACCACCTATCTAGAGTGTGTTTGACAGTGTGATAGCGGTTGCTTTTCAAATAGTTTTTCGTGCCGAAATACATGTCAATTATGTTTTTTTATTTTTAAAAAATTATTTTTGATATCAGCACATCAAAACGATCCAAAAGATACAAACCGCATTCAATTTTAACAAAAAAAAATTAATTTAATAAAACATAGGTTGAGAGGCAGAGTCAAACAGGAAAAAGAGAAGAGGTCTTCCAGTCCATTGCTTATCAAATCTCAATCTCAGGTAGAGGTCGATTAATTTCTAGTTTTTCTTCTCATGATTCTTGCTACATAGGGGCGTGCTTGATACGAGACCAAGGTTTTTACTGGAAAAATGTTTGGATTACAATTGAAGGAATAGAAAAATTGTATAAGAAAATGCATCGATCAATGGATGTTCATAAAAAATCACAACATCTTGCTTCGGGGGATGTCCAAACTCAAATGCATTGAGTTGTCATCTTACCAAGATAATGCTGCATTAAAATTAGCTAACAATCAAATCTAAACATATTAGATTTGATATTTTATTAGGTTCACATTGCCCTAAGGTCAGTTAAACACTTGTTAGACCAACATTATCTTAAACTCAATTAATGATTAAATCCAAGTGTATTGGGTTTGGTAATTTACCAAGTTCATGCTACCTCAAGTTCAACTATCGGTTGAACCTAAATATGTTGGGTTTAACAACTTGTTAGACTCATATTATATTGAGTTTGTCTAATAGCTGAACTCAAATATATTGAGTTGAGTTCAGCTAATAGTCAAATTCAAATATATTTGATTTGACAACTTAAAAGCTCTATAATATATTAGATTTAGCTGATAACTGAATCTAACTACTGGATTTGTCAACTTGTTAGATCTATTTTATATTGGGTTCAGCTGACAACTGAACTTAAATATGCTAGGCCTGACAACTTACTAGATAAATATTGTCTTGAACTTTTTTAATACATAAAAATATTGATTCTTAATTTTAGGATAATATTTAATTGTTATACCAGGATATAAAAATATAAAAACAAATGGACACATAGTCTTTGCACCTCATTTCATGTGTATAAATAATTCACATCAAAATTATCCCATAAACATTTATGTTTATGTTTTTATTTTTGTCTCTCAAACAAACTATTTTATGTACTTATCAATTATATATCTCTTATGTTTCGTAATAGTAATCAAAGCCACCTAAAAAAGTTTCATCCTTAATCAAGATCGAAGCTCTCTCTCTCTCCTTTTCTTTTTCTTTTTAATAATCATCGATTTCAACTCTCAATTTAAAGTTTAGTGGTTGAGATCACATCCTTGCTATAAATCAGTGAATGGTTGTAATGTTTTTTTACAATATCGTTTTTTTCACATATAAAAAAATTCAAACCGTTGATGTCAAAATCAATGACCTGGGATTTCACCAACATGATTTAGCATATTAATTAATCTAGACTTGAAGGGAGCAAATAAATCCTATAAATAGAGTTATTATTTCCACTTTTCTATGAGAGAATCCAACAATTACCTCTCGCCCAACACACATGAACTATCACCACACAGCTCTTATAGTAAAAAAAAAAAAAAAAAAATCATTCTATTACTATATATCCTGGACAGCTTGTATTTCTCTATTAATTTCCCAGCTATAAAATACATGTCATTCGAGTCTCTAGAATCCTTTTCTTTTCAACTATACCTTCGAGGTTAATAAATTATTGGTTGAGCTTTTTTATTTAAAATTATCACAATTCACATATATTCTGGAAATTTAATCAATGATACTATTTTTTTTATCGATCCAATTGAATTTAGGTCATAGGTTATTAAAATTTTCCTTGTTTTTTTTTCCCTTACATTTTATGTAAAGAGAGGCTACGTCTCCTTCCGAGTTTGTTTCTCATGAATAAATTCACTAGAAAAAGGGAAACAAGGCCAAAAACAGAGTTGATGTAAATGTGAAACCCTAAGTTATTTATATTCATATGAAGTGCTGAATAGAATGTGTTCCCCATTTTCACTTTTATACTTTTTTTTTTATCTACATCCACATTGGGCTGCATAATGGTGGGTAAATCTCTTTTATTATATAATAATTAAATAAACTGAAATCATTGAGGACTCGATCGTATTTGTTTCATCGAGGGAAGTTATTGAATACACACCAGTGCTCATAACCTTTCGTGTTTTATTCCAAGTGGTTAGGTTAGCAAGGAGGTGTTTGTTTTACATAAATTATTTTCCTTTTGATTCTCAGTGATTCCTTTTCGTAATATATATATATATATATATATATATAAATTATAAGCAATAAAATATTTTATAATTAATTTTTAAACTTAGATTGTTTGTAAAATATTTTTAATTTGTAAATTTCATAAAATATTTTTTTAAAAATAATCCAAGTATTTCAAACATCATCAATACCACACATAATTTTTTCACCACCATTGGCATCACAAAAACCAGAACTACACTAATACCATCACCATGAGCATGCACTTTGATCACCACCAAGGTTGCCAAAATCGCGTTTTGACTCGTATAATCGTACGATTTTACGAGTCAAAACATGCATTACGGGTTGAATCGGTTGAAAAAATAAAAAATGAGTAAAATCGGGTAAAATCACTAAAATCGGATGAAATCGTGTAAAATCGCGATATCATGACCGATTGTACGATTTCAATATAATTGCTGCACTGAAAGTCCCCCCTCAATATAATTGCTGCCCCCCCCCCCCAATGCCCACCTGTCTTCCCATTCACGTGACTCTTCGGTCTTCGGTCTTCCCATTCACGTCTGCTTCGCCCTTGAACAATTAACAAATACAAAAGTCGGAACAAATCAAAACGCCGAAAGCCACAAATACAGAACAATTAAGCTTTCTTGACAAATCACTCTTCAGTCTTCAGTCTTCGCTTCGGTCTTCCCATTTATGTCTGCTTCGGTCTTCGCTTCGGCCTTGAACAATTAACAAATACAGAAGTCAGAACAAATCAAAACGCAGAAAGCCACAAATACAGAACAATTAAGCTTTCTTGACAAATCACTCTTCAGTCTTCGCTTCGGGCTTCTGTCCTCTCTTCCTAACGGGATCAAGACCAATTGGGTCATGCACGAGTACCATCCAACCTTTAGCTTCCATAACCAGGTACCATTGCTGCACTTCTTAAGTTTTTTTGTAGTCTTTTCTTTTGTCTCTTCCGTCCAGGAAAGAGAATTGAATTCGAGGGTGTAATAGAAATAAAATTAATGAAAGGCTTGGGATCAGACCAGTCGATCCGAGCTTTAAACCTTGGTTTTATTGAATTTTTTTTGCTTGTTATGTTTCTGGGTATATTGCTGGCCTGTTGGGAATTGTTCATGTTCTCTGATTTTTGGTGTTCTTTTGAAAATAAAATGAGGGAATTGTTCATGGCTATACTGGAGAATCAGAACAAAGGAAACGTTTCTGGGCCTCCTGAAACTAATTGAGTATTTGTTCATATTACAAAAACTGGACCTTGTATGCCGCATATGTGTTGTGTAATGATAGAGAAGCCACCATGTTCTTGCTAAAGCTTTTTCTTTGTTTTGAATAATTCGTTGTTGCAATTTGTCTCTCTTGAGTAGCACACTTGTGCTGTTAACTAGTCCCATAATAAATATGTACTGAGTATGAATTTACAAGCTTCAAATGTGTTAGCCTCTCCACTACTATCTCTTCATCAGTAGTGTAGATATTTGGATTGAAGATTTAATACGGTGTTGGAGTCTGCAACAGTATCATTGTTTCATAAATGTTAGGCTTATATTTTAGTCATGTATGGCTGGTTTTGTTAGATGCTGCAAGTGATTTAGTGCTGAGGTCTATAATAAGTAATAATTTTGTATGGCTAACAGTCCCAATTAATTATAACAGAAGTGTTATTAAGCTTAGTTCAGCTTGTGGATAATTTGAACTGAATTTGTGACTTTAATTTAGTTAGCATTGGTGTTCTTCATGACTAATCTTGGAAATGGATGCTGAAAAAGCATACATGTAGTGTTCATGCATTTTTTATTTTAAGTTAGGAATCACCTTCAGTCCTATGGTGCCATATGCTTTGAAATTGAGACGTCTAATTAAATGTATTGGAAAATATAAGCGGAAATGATATGAGTGAAACTATCACCTGGTAATTACAGGCGTTTAGGTTTGTTTCATCAACGCAGCATGTGTTTTTGGATTCTTCATATTTTGTCAATTGTTATGTATAACAAAACGGTAATTATAATCATAAAATGTTTGGATTGATTACAGGGTTGATTTGAGTTGATTCTTGAATTGTTGAACACTTGAACTTATGGCATCTAGAAAGAATTCTTTTGGTAATAGACTTGATGTGGGATGGCAACATGGTAAGTTTTTTATTTTTTTATTTTAAGTGTTGAGATATTTGATAAAAATCTTATCAATTTAAATTGTTTATTTAGGTTCATACAAAACGAAGAAATCGTTTGCACCAGAGAAAAATGAATGACTTGGTATTTGTAATGTGCAATCTGAAATTGAATAATAACCAAGTCAAAAGGCAAGCTAGTGATTTTGGTGTAGAAGACGATATTTCATCTGATGATGATTGCATAACCGAGGGAGAAAAACATCCAAACTTTGATTTGCTTGGTGCTATTGACAGTGCAACAAGAAGACAAAATGGTAATGAAGATGAAAGTAATGAAGAAGAAATTCCTAATGATGTTGAAATGGAGAGTCATGGTATTGAAGATGATTTGAATATTCAAATTGATAATATTGGTGTTGGTACTAGTTGTAGCACTAATGTTCATAATATTGGTGTTGGTACTAGTTGTAGCACTAATGTTCATAATATTGGTGTTGGTACTAGTAGTAATACTAATAATCATCTTGATGCTAATGATATTGATGAATGCTTAAGGAATGATGAGGAAGATGAAGGGAATAAAGTTAGTTTTAGTTTACATGACACACCAGCAGATTGTTTGTTTTAAGTTTGTTGATTATTAGTTAATGAAAAGTTATTTTATATTATGTATGACTTTTATTTGAATCATGTATTTTAAGATGCTTGGATTATATATGAATTTTTATTTGAAGGCTTGAAATATGTATGAAGTTTTATTTGAAACATGTTTTTTAATGTGCTTGAACTATGTATGAATTTTTATTTGAAACATGATTTTTTTTTTAATGTATTTCAAAATTCCTTATAATTTTACGATTTTACGATCCGTTTTTACGATTTAATTTTGTAAAGGGCTTTCCATTTCGTTCTAAAATCGCAAATTTAACAACCTTGATCACCACCATTCTTGACACTACCGTTTACGTAGGTTCTGTTTTTTCATATATTATTATGCAATCGAGGTTAGAAAACAGCCAGAGAAGTTTGTGAGGGTCCCAAGTAGCACATGGTGTGCCATTCAGTTGTAGTTTTTACAGGCGAGGAAGACGAGGAGGATACAGTCTTAACGTACGTGTCA
Organism: Populus alba x Populus glandulosa; assembly: GCA_033617975.1. Taxonomy (NCBI): domain Eukaryota; kingdom Viridiplantae; phylum Streptophyta; class Magnoliopsida; order Malpighiales; family Salicaceae; genus Populus; species Populus alba x Populus glandulosa. The sequence continues at coordinate 1,053,873 of CM066156.1, read as the reverse complement.
TTGTTTCTTCAAATCTCTGATCACCAAAACGACTTCCCCCACACGTGTGGGTACCCACTGTCTTCTCGAGAGCAAAAATATATATGCCACTGCTGCCTTCCTCCTTCACTGCTACTATTGAAACCTATGTAGTTTGTTGATCATTAAGCTTATGCGTGATGCAGTTTGGAGACAAGCTCTCTTGTCATGGATTAATAAATAACATCATTCTCCTATATAGTCCATGTATCTCCATTCATTTTTTAAAAAGACAGACATTAGTACATATATATTCTTTATACATGTTTTTGTGTTCGAAAAAGTCAATAAACGAATCCTAAATCTCAATTCACAAAAATGTTAGTGTTTTTCTGTCGGCGAGCAAACTCAAGATGGCATTGACACGAGTGAGGTTGCTGTATGGCGTCTGATAAAACCAACTCCCGTAGTTGGAGAGAAAGGAATAAGAAGAAGAAGAAAAAATACAGCACCCATGGAGGTTTTATCCACTCTCCAATACAAGAAGGTGCTCCATCAGTATAATGCAATTAGTCAAATTTTATTGATTATCAGTTCGAGTTTCATAAACTTTAAAGTTATTGAAGACTTATATAATTATTAACTTCAGAATCTGTAAAATTAGTTGAGATACACGCAAATTATTCAAAACACTCATATTATCTATAAAAAAACAAAAAACTTTGTATGTCAAATTGACAGCCACCAGGACACGTAACTTGAAGATAGATGGTAGCTTGGCTCGAACTATTTCACAAAATTGAAGAAGTTGGATTCAAGTTAATTATTCTTTCCTCATCATTGAAAATTTTGAAGTTAATTGAAAACATACTAATTTTGAAAAAAAGAAAAATACTAGCAAGGTTTTATATAACTTGCCATTAAAAATTAGAAGTGGTAAGTAGTTTAAACTATAATTATTAAATCTGCTCTGATTTAATAGTTTATCACGAGAAATTCATGATTTGGAGCCTTGATCTAACTTAAATTTTAAATTGATCTGAAAAATATTATCCAGATAAAACTTGGCTGATTTGATTAGGTTTTTCATGATTTAATTTGTCTAAACACGCTTGTGCAAAAACTTGTTGAGTCAACACAAATATATATATATATATATATATATATATATATATATATATATATATATATATATATATATATATCTATGCAAAGTTCAATGAATCAATAATCCATTTTTTTAAGACAGCTTCCAAATCTGCTACTATGGTTTGGAAGAAAATAGTTTTAGGAAAAGGAAAAGAAATGAATAAACAAACAATTGATCGACGAATGGATGTGGATTTTTCTCCTGCATGGTTATCATGAAATGCTAGTTCTAATCGAAGCCTACTATTGAATACGGGCCTGCTACCTGGGCTTCGAAGTTGAAGCCTACGCGTTTAATAAGAGCCGTTAAGAAATTTTGTTACTGGCTTGAGAACTGGATGAGCTTGTTGGGTTCTCACACGCTGGCCCACCACTACTGTGTCTTTGTGGTAAGTTTTCCTCAGAAGAAGAGTTTCACCGTAAGTGTTCTACATTAAACTGGCTATCTTGGAATATTAGCACAAAATAAAATTAAAATTTTGGTGAAATAACACCACGGTGAGAAGTTTAAGTTTTGGCCAAATAATATGCTTGTACGCGTGTCTCAGTTTTAAAATGTAATATATATAAAAGTAATAATTAGAAAACACAACATTATTAATAAAATGTTGTGTTTTGAAACCGTGACCATAACAAAAACAATACAAAGAAAAATTAATTTAATGAGATGTTGCATTTTTAAATTGGGACATCTAGTTAATGACTCAGGATCCCTTTGTAATATTGAATAAATTGTTTCATTTTAAAACCGTGATATTTATGATTGTTGTGATTGAGAAATTTATCAGGTTAAAATAGTGTTATTTTATTGATTTTTTTTCTAAACTATGCTATTTCACTAATATTCTTGATTTACTGTTATATTTTTAAGAAAAATCCATTAAATCTGTAGTAAGAGAATATGTTATATTTTTCTAAACTAGTGAAAGTAGTTTCATTTTTATTTGTTTTACTGTATTCTACTGATAAATGTATTCTTGGGACAGTTTATGCGTTAATTGTGACTGCTTTTTTTTTTTTTTAATGATCCTAAAGAACGCACTCTTTACATTAATATGGTGTATTTAAATAAGTTTTTCCAGATGTTCACCTTATAAATAACTTAATTTAGAAACAATAGATGCTTAGATATATAGTAGAGAGACAACACAATTCATCATTTTAATTAATAATTCAACCTCAATGGTGAGAGTAGGCTCTGTTTTCTTAGAAGAGCTAGATTAAAGTGAGGAAAACATATGGTCATAGGACTCGTCTGATGTAGCATGTTTCCATAAGGATCTAGACAGGGATGCACCGTTTTAAGATAATTTCTTTGTTCTGAAACTTTTTGCATCTGTGAGCCTGGGTGGTGACAGAGAATTTCTTTGTTTCTGAAGAGCTAGATATTAAGAGTAAAATTATTATTATTGAAATTTTTTGGTTTGGAGGTAGATGATGGCAGAATTTCTCAAGCTGCTTCAGTTGCAGAGAACAACTGCAGAAATATGTATGTGTCAGTGCCGAAAAGGGGTGCTGCCAGTAATCGCATTTATAAAATATTGTTTTTTTTTTATAGTGTTTATGACGTTTATAACCGACAGGTAGAAAAAATTGAAGAAAAAAAACGAGAAATATGAAAATTATAAATATTCAGAATCTTTACTGTGAAAGAAAAGCGTTACCGCGACAGGTCGCAATGTCGCAGGAAGTGAAATTCCATGAAAGTTATGAAGGTCGTGGGCCAATAACCGACAGCTAGGCAATCCGTCGCTAAGAGATCACGACACTGGATCGCAACCCTTCTCCGACACTTTGCGTTAGGGTTATATAGCGACAAATAGAGTGTCGGTAAACGTATTTCAAAGAGTTGCCACGGACCGACTTTTGTACGATTATATTGGATTTATAGTAAAAAACACATATGCTGTGCTAGTGAAAGTGATTTTCTTATGCTAGATGACACCTTAACCTGTAAAGCTAATTAATGATGATTTTAATTTAAACTATTTAACTTCGAATCGCTGATTTTAACATACATATGCATATATAATAAAATTATTTGAAATAAAAAACAAAATAATATTTAATCAATACAATGACAAAAGTTTGAGTAAATCGCCATTTTCTTTTGTCCAACCAAGATGGAGATACGAGGTTGGGGTTGAGCCGTGGGGGTGGACCTACTTTGCTTTGTCATGCAGCACATCAAACACTGAAGCCAGATGTTTCATGACGGTAGCTTAGATTGTTTTTGGAAGTGTGGTTGATATTGTTTTTTAAAATAATTTTTATTTAAAAAAGTATGTTAATAATATTTTTTTATTTTAAAAAAATTATTTTTAAGATCAGCACGTCAAAATAATTTGAAAACATCAAAAACATATTACTTCAAAATAAAAAAAAAATCAAATTTTTTCGGAAACGCTTTTGAAAAACACTTCCAAACACCCTCTTAATATGAATTGGTTTAAAAGTAAATTTGATATTGTGATAGGGGTTGTATTTTAAAGTAATTTTTATTTTTATTATTTTTATAAAATTTATTTTTCATATTAGTAATTCAAAATGATAAAAAATACTAAAAATTAATATAAAACAAAAGGCAATATTTTTTAAAAGAACTTTTGCACCGCAAAACAAATAATACCTAACTTGTGTTGATTTTCTTCCAACCCACAATTATAATATCCTATACAGTTTCAGTTTTGAAATATGTTGCAACGAACGCAGGCTTTCTAAAGAATGGGATTAGGATGTTTAGTTTTGGTTTCGAGAGGGCCATCATGTAAGGGTGCATCTAAATATTTCATATATTCAAGGATGGTTTTGGAAAATTTTTAAACTTTGGATCCCTAGATTCATCCCTTTTAGTGACATGGATTTCTCAAGAGAGCAGCCAAGTAAATAAAATTAATATCAGCAAAGACAATATTAATATCTTAACCATGGAGAAACTGATAAAAAAATATATATCACGATGCTTATTTTCTGTGAAATAAACCTTAGATTGAATGACATGTTTAAGAAAATATAAAATCTTAGGACTAACTTGAAAACTTTGTCAATATGTATCTTTTACTGACCCACCATTCCAAGCATTACTGGAAAAACCAGCTACTACGTTTTCTTCTTCATTTGACTCTCACCACTACATCTTGTCACACGTGACTCTCGCAAACTTTACCTAACACATGAAACATTTGTAATTCTACCGTCAGTTATTTTTTAAAAATTTATTTTTAACATTAATAAATTAAAATAATTTATAAATATTAAAAAATTATTTTTTACATCAAAAAAATAAATCAAAATTCACCTTTAATTTTTTACTTTATCTTAAACGAGTTGATTATCATGGGTTGACTTGAATTTATTTTTTTAAAATGATATTATTATAGTTTTTTTATTATTAAAATACATAAAATATTTTCATTTTACTTTTTAAAATATCAAAAAATATTAATTTTTTAAAATAATTTAATATAAAACTTGAATAAAATATAGTTTTTAATTAATAAATTACCAGTTAACTCAGAACGCGGAACAGGTTTTAAAATCCCATGACTAATAGGATATTTTTTCTTGAAGTGTCTTTTAATTAAAAAGTGGGTTAGGACAGGGCATTTTCGAAAAACAGCTGAGCATGTACAAAATCAACTTACACCTAACGTTCAAAAAACTAAACTAGTCATTCAATTGCCCGCCAAACACCATGAATAAAACAGTTAGTTGAAGGCAGTGGGGCGCAGCAGCACACGAACCTACTAAAACCTACCATTCTTCTCTCCCATTATCTCCTCTCTTGCATCAAACCAGAAAGTCTTGTTACACTTCTCACTAAGAGCAGTGATGCATAGGTCAGTGATGCCACCTCCGGGGCATTCTCCTCAGAGATGGAAAGAAAGTTGGGGACAGTTAATTGCCTGTTTGACAATATGGATTTGTGGCATGTAATTCTTCCATCTTCTATTGCAATTTCTCTTTGATTGTGCCTTCAATCTGAGACGCATTTTGGTTATGATTTTGCAGTTTCAGTGAGTCTGCGATATGGGTATTTCGGGGATTCTCGTATGGTGCTTGGACCTAGCTCATCAAGGTTGATGAAGGCAAGTTCTGTATTTGTAGACCATGTTGAAGTGAGAGATGAAGATAAGAAAGGGGTTCTTTTATATGGGTTCTACGAGAAGCCTGAGTTAAGCTTTGAAACGAATTGGAGCGTAGCGGATTATATGATTGTTGCATCTTACAGTCGAAAGGTTACATGAAAGGCCTTACTTCATTTCGACTTAGTTATATATTGCAATGCTGTTCCTTTTTAGCTAAACCCTGTATTCTTTTTCTTCAGGGATTTTCCTTGTGGTTGAACAAGGGTTCGAAGATCCGAATGAGATTGGAAGCTCGAACCAGTATTTTAAATCAACTTCATGTGGTGATGATAAAAGGTGCCTTCTTGAGTTTTTTCTAAGCAGAAAATGGTCCAACTGATTCGTAAGTTTGGCTTCAAGGTATAACCTAAGTACATGTGGCTCTGCAGGAGAACGAAAGTATGAAACATTGCTTCCAAAACAGACAAGTTCCCCTGATGCCCTCAACCTCAGCGAACCTCTGAGTGGTAATCCATCTGTCATTTTTTTTTTCATCTAGTTGTCTGTACCATTGCTCTTATTCAAATGATTAACTTAGAATTTGTACATGGAGTGATGCCTAGAGGAATTCCATTGAATTCAGTGCTGTTTTGATGTGAATCTGCCTAGTAGAATCTTTCGTTCATAACTTTTGGCACTGAGTGCTTTTCAAGTCCCATGATTGGTTGTTTTCTTATTGGACTGCGATTATGGAGCGTGCTGAGTTAACAGAAAGGAAAGCTCATAAAACAGATGAATTTACAAGTGATGAGTTATGATCCAGACTTTGAATAGACCTGTAAATGCTTCTTCGATTGTTCAGGTAAAGAAGCTGAATACACGGTCGAGGAGGACAACAGGTACTATCTTGGTCTGCTAAACACCAATCCTAAGAATATCATAACGACATTGAGTGTAAATGTCACATCCAAGATGTATGAGCTATCAAAAGCTAGGAACATGTGTTCAACGACACAGGGATCTTGCCGGCTTAAACTTCTGTTTCCCAAAACTCAATACGTTGTGGTGACAACTCCTGATAATGTAAGGGATTAACCTTTCTTCTCTGCTTACTTTTCTTTTTGTGATGGCAGACAATTTTCCTTGAGCTGAACCTTGATTAGTGACTTGGTTGCAGGGAGATATAAATGGATGGAATATCGAGATAGCTTTTGTGGCTCGTGCAATAATTTACGTCGCGATTTTAGGTGCAGTATCAGACGCATCTTGTTTTATGCTTTGAATAATCTTTTGAAAATACCTGTGACCATGTCCCCAACTATTTTGTGCTTCGCAGGAGCTATCGTCATCATTATTTTCTTGATATTGAAATATCTTGGCGCTTGTGATACTGAGAGTACTAACCTAGTAGAAACAGCTACATGGCAAGCCTCTGAAACTTCTGAAACCGAACCTATAATGCCAGCTAAGTCGGTTCGTTTAACATACGGAACAAATGAAGAAGATGATGAAGGATCATCGTGTAGCTCTTCAGAGGATTTGTATGATGCAAAATTATGTGTAATTTGTTACGATGATCAACGGAACTGTTTTTTCGTTCCTTGTGGCCATTGTGCCACATGCTATGACTGTGCTCAGAGGTAAATATGTGAAAGAAACTGTGTATTCTATTTGAGATTTCCAACTCTTAAAGATTCTGATAAAGAATGTCTTTTGCAGGATAATGGAAGAGGACAACAAGATGTGTCCAATATGTAGAAGGCTTATTCACAAAGTAAGAAGATTATTTACTTCTTAGAGGATAACTACGAACCCTTGTGCGACTCCCCTTGCAAGGAATTTTGTGTTGATGAAAAGATTGCTAGCTTGTTGTACCTGGGTGTAGCTGCTGTATGTGTGGTCCATGAATCTTTTTTTCATTCTCGGATCAAGCTATCTGGAATTTTCAATTTCGAGTTTCATGGGTTCCTGGTTATCATATAAGCATTCTAGTGAGCTGAATCCCTTCTTTAGAAATTATTATTCAAGGGAGTATTTTACCTCTGTATGCTTTCCTCTAGGGGAAGTCTGTAGATTAGCCAAAATGGAAGCCATTTCAATATTAGTTTCAGCTGCCTGAGAGTTGTATGGGGATCTTGTTCGGTTGCTAGATGTAATAACAATTTTTGGCGTCTGATACTGCATCTTGCAACGCAAAGATCATGTTTCTGTAGAGATTGACACGATCTATTGAGCAAATTATTTATCCAAATGCAGAAATTCCATCTTTCATATTACAAATCTGGAAAACTCTGTTAGATGACCTTACAGGGATCAAGCTGGTCATCTCTCAAACCAACATAAGATCCTTTCTTCTTGGTAGAATGAAAATGTGAAAAGGCAGATGTCAGAATGCAACTGGCATCATTTAAACCAGTGCACAGCCATCACATTGCTCCAGGGTCATTGTAACTTCAGTACCTGAAGGCTTATATGCACTTCACCATTATACTATCAACCTCTGTTCTCCTGACCCTTCATCTTACCTTAAGAGTACCCATGTCCAACACTGGACACTCGGACGTGGATATAGATACTCGACAGTCCAGTTTCATGAAAAAATGAAATAAAACTGGAAAAAATGCTGAGACAAACATGGGTATGCATGTCGGGCTCGCACCTGTGTCAAAGAGGCAAGTGTGAAAACACAACCACATCTTTTAAACAAGGCAAGTTAGGTCCTATGGGAAAATTGATCCTGTCAGTACATTCTAATTCTCCTACCGCTGCTCTCTTTTCTGCGAACAAGACTGAAGCATGATGCATGGATAAAAGTTTTGAAAGCTTGAACAACTACTGATAATTTGTCAGTTGCAGTTTAAAGTCCTAACCTCTTCACGGAAACCTCATTCTTGATTCTACTACTACATGTTGCTCTTCTTGATGTTCCGTGTCCTCTCAGAACATCTACGCAAAATCAACATGAACCTTCCACCGAGTCCAGGTCTTTCCCTGCCAATCATTGGTCATCTCTATCTCATCAAGAAACCCCTCCGTCAAACTCTTGCCAATCTTTCCAGCAAATATATACGGTCCGATTCTATTTTATTAAATTTGACTCTCGTCCTGTCATCCTTGTGCAATCTCCTTCAGTTTGCAGGGGAGTGCTAATGGCATAATTCTTGCAAATCTCCCTAGGCTGGTTGGGCCTAGGAAAACATGTTGGGTATAATTATACCACCCTTGCTTGGGCCTCATATGGCAAGCACTGGCGCAACTTAAGGCGCATATCTGCTCTAGAAATCTTATCAACTAATCGCCTGCAAATGTTCTGTCATATACGTGTGCACAGAAAAGGCTTTATAAAGGTTCAAAGGGTGGTGAATTCATGACAAGCGATGCCAAGTCAATTTTTTTTTATCTGACAATTAATGTCATTATGTGGATGATTGCCGGAAAGCGATATCACGGAGAGAATCCAGCAGAATTAGGTGAATCAAGGAAGGTCAAAGAAATTGTGACAGACCTTCGAATTAAGTGGAGCTACGAATACTGGAGATTTTGTGCCAGTCTTGAAATGGTTTGAAATGAATCACAATGAGAAGAGGTTGGCTATATTGCATAGCAAGAGGGATAAATTCTTGCAAGACTTGATTGAAGCGCACAGAGGAGTAAAGGACGAGTCTGCTTCAGATCAAGGGAGCAGTAAAACAATGATCGACATCCTATTAGCCTTGCAAGAAACTGAACCCGAGTTTTATACTTATGAAATAATCAGAAGCAAGAACTATCTCAATCCAATAGTTTAAACTGTTAGTTAAGATTTTAGGATATGATCTATATTATTCTCTAACATATCCTCTCAAATAAAAACCGTTTTGGCTCTAGAAACTTGTACATACTTACATTACCTTGTGTTTAATTTTTATCAAATAAATAAGAATGATAAGATTTGAACTCGTAACCGCTTGGTCATTAAAACTATAATATTATATTAAAAAACTATCTCAACACAATAATTTAAGAGGTTAAATGACTTTCATATAATTTATATTCTTATCTGTAAGACAATAAACACTCGCTACATGGTGCCCGCGTAGAAAAAGATGATTTTCACTAGCGCATAAATATATTTTGCATATGAGCCTGCATAGAAAAAGTGGCCCAATTTAGTGTTTCAATTTCTTGAGTTGGGCCTTTTAGTTACATGCTCCCTTATTTGGTAGTAGCAAAGTAGACTTCCAACCGTATAGCAGTGTGGTAGCGGTTGCTTTTCAAATAGCTTTTCGTGTCGAAATACATGCAAATGATGTTTTTTTATTTTTTAAAAATCATTTTTGATATCAGCACATCAAAACGATCCAAAAAGTACAACCGTAACTCAATTTTAACAAAAAAAAAAAAAAATTTGAATTTTGTCAAAACGCCGGTTTGGCAGCAATGCCAAACGGGCTCTAAACATAGGGAAGTTGGAAGTAGGGAAATCTCACTCTTCCTAGACCATCCATAATTATCCAAATGTCTCAAAACAGCAAGGGACAGCTGATTATTTAAGAGATTGGCTTAAATTGTTGACTTATGAACACTGGACATAAAGAGTAAGAAGCGGGTTGAGTAGACCAATGCCCGATCATTATTATAATAAGATACTGAATTATTTTTAATTTTTTAAAATTATATTTCACATCAACACATTAAAATATAAAAAAATTATTTTAAATAAAAAACTTTAAATTTTTGTCAGTTTTGATGGCTTTATCAAATTAGAGTTAAGTTTTTTAAGAAATATAAAGAATGTGTTTGAAATTATAGTAGTTGTAATGATTTAAATTATTTTTTATTTAATAATAAAAAATATTTGGTACGATAGTTGTTTATTAATTGAATTTATCTTGTTATTTTGGACAAATGAATTTTGCTAATCTAGCAGATAGAACCTGCTCTAGTAATCGAGACTTGTGGAGAAGGGCGACACTGACATGCTTCTCTGCGATCCTTCCGCCTTTCTGTAGCCGTATAGCTGTTCTTTAGCCCCTTTCCTTGTCAATAAAATATACGTAGAAAAGGCGCACCTAGTTATAAAATCTAGACTGGGGCAGTTTTCAAACGTGTTGAAATTTTTTTTCAAATTAATAATTTTTAATTATTTTAATATATTTATATAAAAATATCATCTTTTTATATTTTTAAATAAAAAACACTTTAAATCATAATCATTACCACAATTCCAAACAAACCCTACATTGAATTAATGTGAGAATTTGTTAATTCAAAACTTGAAATTATAGATTGAAAAAAAAAACTCAGTTAATTCTATAGAAATTTAGATTAATTCTTTTTCAGACCCAAAAAAACTCAATCTTCAGTTTTTTTTCAAAAAAGTAACTTTTATTTATTAAAATAAAAAAAAATAATAAAAAAATTAAAAGTAAAACCGATAGAGTTTTATGACATTGATAATAGATTTAGCTAATCTAGCACGTAGGGAAAAGATAGTACCTGCTATAGCAAGGTTAGACTTGTTGAAATCATCTAGGTGGTGGTACAGTGGTAAAAGCTTGTGACCAATAAATTTGTTTTCTCTGTGGTCTCAGGTTCGAGCCCTGGATTGCTCATATGATAGGCACTAAAGATTTACATGGTCGTTAATTTCAAGACCCGGATATCCACGTTAAACTAAAAAAAAAAAAAAGGTTAGACTCGTTGAGAAAGGAAATACTGTGATTTGTTTTATCCAGCTACTAGAAAGTAGAAACTGGGGGTTTTTTCAAGGTGAATAATTCAAATAAATTGAAACTAACCTGGGGAGCGTGGTGGTAGGCACAAAATTTTCAAGCATGTTTAAGAGTGTTAATAGACATTTTTTATATGAAAATAATATTTTTTATTTTAAAATTTATTCTTGATATTAATACATTAAAATAATAAAAAAAAATCAAAAAATAATTTAAAATTCAAGAATTTAAGAATTTTTAAAAATATAGTTGAATTGGTGATAAACTGTTTAGAGGGCAGTGAAAAAAATCCCAGAACTATTGGTGGGCAATAGAAATTTAAAGCCGAGCAGACTGGCAGAGAAACTTGAACTGAACAACTGGACATGAGAGTAAGAAGCGGATTCGAATCGACCAAATGCCCAATCATTATTATAAGTTACGAAATTTCTTTTAATCCATTTATTTAAAAAATATAATAATAATTTTTTTATATAAATATATAATAATTTTGACATTGATAGATTAAAATATTCAAAAATAAAAAATATATTTTTTTAATAAAAAATATATGTTTTTAAATAAAAAAAATCTTTAAATTTTGATCGGTTTGGAACAGCATTACCAAACTGGGGCTAAATTACTTGTTTAACAATATAATTGCGGTTGTTTTTTAAATAATTTTTTGTGTCAAAATACATGTCAATGATTTTTTTTATTTTTAAAAAATTATTTTTGATATCAACACATTAAAATAATTTGAAAACACTAAAAATATATTGATTTAAAGTTAATAAAAAAAAATTTTAATTTTTTTTAAAAACACTTTTAAAAGTTAGAAATAAACAGGGGACCGGCGAGGCAGGCCCGGATATCTTAAATTTTTTTATTATTTAATATTTAAACATATATTTTTTTTTTATTTTAAATAAATAAATCTTTTAATAATATATCTAGTAAGTGCGACACTGACATGCTTTTCTGCGATCCTTCCGCCTTTCTGTAGCCGTATGGCTGTTCTTGAGTCCCCTTCCTTGTCAATAAAATATTCGTAGAAAAGCCCCCCCTAGAAAATTTACAGCATTAAAATTTATGTGGTCTCTGTCTCTATTTTATGATTAAAAAAAAGTAGGGAAACCTTGCCTTTGCTACTATAGTTATTTACTAGTCGAATTTGTCTTGGTTGTTTTGTTAACATTTTAACGTACATAGTTATAAAACTAAGACTAGATTCCATCGTTATGTCGATATAAAAATCAGTTAATTCAAAGCTTGAATTTATCTAAATTAAATTTTTTTAAAAAAACTCGGTTAATTCTACTAAAAATTTAGATTAATCCCCTTTCAAAAATTTTCTTTTTTGGAAATAATTTTTTAAATTAAAAAACTAAAAGTCAAACCGATGGAGTTTTATAACGATGATAATGGATTTGGCTAATCTAGCACGTAGGGAAAAGAAAACACCCACTCTAGCAAGGTTAGACTCGTTGAGAATGGAGATACTGTCATTTTTTTATCCAACTACTAGGAACTGGGGAGCTTTAATGTTGAATAATTCAAATAAATTGAAATTAACCAGGTCTTCGTCTCCATTTTCTGATGATGAAATGATGAGATTCATATACATTTGGTAGCTTTCAACGTTGTACTTAACTTGTAAGATTAATCCATGTCCTTTCCACATTTTCCATGTCTGAAAATTACGTCCCAACTGCTTTCCGTGATTTAAAGTCTTGTTTTATAAACAATTTTAAATTTAAATAATTGCTTCTTTTTAGTTCATTAGTAATTTTTATAAACATATATTTTTATTATATAATTAAATAAAAATTATTTTTAAAAAATTATTTAAACAAATAGAATTGATAACTTGAATCGCGGAGGGATCGGGATAGACTAAATCTATTATTAACTTAATATTTATTAAAAAAACATTTGAGTTTTTATTAAGCCAAACCATATTTTAACTGATTATTAATGTTATATTTGAACCTATAAAATAAATTAATTTAAATCATACTATCAAAATAAGATTTGGATTCAATAATGTTTTTACATCTAAAAAGATTTGGTATAACATGCATTGGAGTGGAGTGCCGGGTAATAAATTAGTCTATAATAAAAAGAACCATTTTTTATAAAAAAAAATTAAATGATGCAGTTTTAATATTAAAAAAAATTCTTCAAAGATTTGGATTAATTGTTTCAATTCACAAAATCTGTGACCTGAAACCTGGACAGTAACAGGTAACGACTTTGCTGCATGTACTAATGCGTTTGCAATGACCTCATAACGTCCATATAATTTTTTTTTTAATCGATGAGATAAGACAAGCAAGCACGACTTTCTTTGTTTATTAAAAATATATTAAATTTTTTTTTAATGTTTTATATTAAGGCAATAAAATTATATAAAAAATTAATTTAATATATTTTCAAATAAATATACCTTTAAAAGGAATTTAAATACAGTTTCAAAACTTCTGAGTGCTATGACAACTAGTACTATGTAATTCATATATTATATATAGATAGCCTCATCAAGACACGTAGAAGTAATACACCTTCCTCAAAAATAAGGACTGTGGCCATTAGCAAATCCATGGCAACCTTGTTTCTCTACTTTCCTATGTTTTTAGCCTTGTATGTCATAACCACTCACTTCCTCAACAAGATAAGAAACTTCCCACCTAGTCCATTCCCTTCACTGCCAATCATTGGCCATCTCTACCTACTGAAGAAGCCACTTTACAGGACACTATCAAAAATCTCCAATAAACATGGCCCCGTAATCTTGCTCCAACAAGGTTCTCGTCGACTGCTTGTTGTCTCATCCCCTTCAATAGCTGAAGAATGCTTTACCAAAAATGATGTTGTCTTTGCAAACCGCCCGCATTTGCTAATTGCGAAACACCTCGCCTACAACAGCACGGGCCTTGTTTGGGCTCCCTATGGCGACCACTGGCGAAACCTTAGGAAGATCGTCTCTATTGAAGTCTTGTCTGCATACCGCCTCCAAATGCTGTCTTCCATACGTCTGGAGGAGGTGAAGTCAATGATTTGTGGACTCTTCCGTAATCAGAACCAGTCTGTAGATATGAAGACAGTTTTCTTCGAACTGACATTGAACATCATGATGCGGATGATAGCTGAAAAGAGATATTATGGAGGGAATGTTTCTGATGTGGAAGAAGCAAAAAGATTTCGTGCAATTTATTCTGAAAGCTTCTTGCTAGGTGGCAAAACCATTATTGGAGACTATATACCGTGGATTAAATCAAAAGAGATGGAGAAGAGATTGATAGAATGCAATCTAAAGAGGGATAGTTTCTTGCAGTGTTTGATAGAAGAGCAAAGGAGAAAAATACTGGAGGGTGATTGCTGTGGTGAAAAGAAAAAGAATTTGATTCAGGTTCTGCTGTCCCTGCAAGAAACTGAACCTGAGTATTACACGGACGATATCATCAAAGGGCTTGTGGTGGTAAGAACTTTAATCATGTTTCTTGATTTACTGATTCTTATGATCAATGGAGTTGCGATATCATATTATATGCAGCACTGTTCTTGTATGTTAAGTGGATGAAATCTTAGTTATCACCAATTATATAGATGTGGAATTAAGTAAAATAGTATGGGACGCCACTACTCTGCGGGGAAGAAGTGACATATTTTGTCTTTCGATCTTGCTTTTAACAAGAAACTGGCTATGCACAATTGCAGACTTCATGTATCAGAATAGTCAAGTCATAGACACAACCAAGGTGTATTGAATTGACAAGGGAGTGGGAGGATCACTCTGGTGATTTGGTTTGCATCGTCTTTATTTGACATTTCTACAAGCAGTAGGATTCCTCCACTGCTAGAAGTTGTTTTCGTGTCAAGTTACACCACCTAGAATAAGATATCTTCAGTGCTTGCGTCGTCTATGGAATTACCATATTTTGGTTTGGTGTGCAGGTGCTCTTACTGGCAGGAACACACACTTCATCTACTACAATGGAATGGGCACTTTCACTTTTGCTCAACCATCCTGAAGTCCTCGAGAAGGCTAAAAGAGAAATCGACGAGCATATTGGGCATGATCGTTTGATGGATGAAGCTGATCTTGCCCACCTTCCCTACCTCCGCAGCATCCTCAACGAAACGTTACGAATGTACCCGGCAGCGCCGTTGCTAGTACCTCATGAGTCATCAGAAGAATGCCTGGTTGGAGGATTCCGCATTCCACGTGGCACGATGCTGTATGTGAATGCGTGGGCCATTCAAAATGACCCTAAAATCTGGCGAGACCCAACAAAATTCAGACCCGAGAGGTTCGACAACCCAGAGGGGAGAGGAGACGAGTTTAAGTTGATGCCTTTCGGGCATGGAAGGAGGAGCTGTCCTGGAGAAGGCTTGGCCCTGAGAGTGGTGGGATTAACATTGGGCTCGCTCCTTCAATGTTTCGAGTTGCAGAAGATTGGTGATAAAATGGTGGACATGACTGAGGCGCCCGGGTCCACCATTTCAAAGGCACAACCACTAGAAGCTATATGTAGGGCCCGCCCAAGCATGCTTACGCATCTTTCTCAAATAAGCCTAGTTTTGAAGTGAGGCCCTCGTGTGTCTTCTTCGCTTTTTGTCTGGGCCTTGCTTGCGATTGCAAGTCCACGCCAAGGTTCTGCTTCCACAGGACTGTTCTATCACTCTAAGCGGGGCTTCATTCATGATGAGGGAGACAAACCAGTCATAGCTAGTTACAATCATAGTTATTAAATCTCATGGTATTACTTTCTGTATCCCATCAAAAATCACTACCAAGTTTTTTTATCATGATTTTCATCGATAAATAATGATATAATATGTTTCCTGTTGTTTTTATATATATATATTTTCTAGTAATGAGTTCGCTACGTGGTGCCCGCGTAGAAAACAGGGATTTTGAAGATGGGCCTGCATAGAAAAAGTGGCCCATTGTTTTTCAATTTCTTGAGTTGGGCCTTGTAGTTATATTCTCCCTTATTTGGTAGGAGCAAAGTACACTTCCAGCATGTTTAAGAGTGGTAATCTCACTCTTCCTGGACCATCCAAAATTATCCAAATGTCTCAAGCAGTAAGGGACAGCGTGGTGGTAGGCACAAAATTTTCAAGCATGTTTAAGAGTGGTAAAGATATTTTTTATATGAAAATAATGTTTTTTATTTTTTAAATTTTATTTTGGATATCATTACATCAAAATAAAAAAAATTCAAAAAATAATTAAACATTAAAAATTTTAAGAATTTTTAAAAATATAGTTGAATTGGTGATAAACTTTTTAGAGGGTAATGAAAAAAATTCCAGAACTCTTGGCGGGTACTGGAAATTTAAAACCCAGCAGACTGGCAGAGAAACTTGAAATTAACAACTGGACATGAAAGTATGTGTTTAACTTGGAGGCGTGGTTTAAAAAAATATAATACTTTTTAATATAAGTTACCTCCTATCCAAACACATACTAAACAATGGATTCAAATTGACCAAATACCCAATTATTATTATAAGGTACTAAATTTCTTTTAATCCATCCATTTGAAAATATAATAATAATTATTTATGAAAGTCTTTTTATACATATATTAAAATAATATATTTTTTAATTTTTTTAATTTATTTTTGACATTGATAGATTAAAATATTCAAAAACAAAAAAAAATTATTTTTTAAAATAAAAAAATCTTTAAATTTTGGTCGGTTTGGACGGGCATTACCGAACTGGGGTTAAGTTTTTTTATTAAACATGAAAGAGCCTTTGCTTCAGTAGTTTGTTGAGAGTCTCTCTGCTACGATAGTTGTTTATTAATTGGATTTGTCTTGTTATTTTGGACAAATGAATTTTCCTAATCTAGCAGATAGGGAGCAGATAGCACCTGCTCTATTAAGTCGAGACTTGTAGAGAAGGGAGACACTGACATGTTTTTCTGCGATCCTTCCGCCTTTCGTAGCCGTATAGCTGTTCTTGAGTCCCCTTCCTTGTCAATAAAATATACGTAGAAAAGGCCCCCCTATAAAATTTACAGAACTAAAATCTATCCAGTCCCTGTCTCTATTTTATTATTAAAAACAAATTAGGCAAACCTTGCCTTTGCTAGTACAGTTATTGATATAGAAAAACACTCTCAAACCAATAATTTAAAATTCCAAGATGTAATTTATATTATTTTTTAACACTTTTTTTTAGATGAAAATCTTTTAAACTTAAAATTTACATAAATTTATATTAACTTGTGTTTGATTTTTATCAAATAAATAAGGGTTGTGAAACTTGAACTTTTGACCACTTGATCATTAAGGTTATGATACTATCTTAAACAATTATCTCAACCTAATAGCTTAAGCTCTTAAATAAAATTTTAAAATATAATTTATATTATTCTCTAATAATTTACTATTCGAATTTGTCTTCTTTTTTTTTTACATTTTAACATATATGGTTATAAAACTAAGACTAGATTTCATCGCTATGTCAACATCAGAATCAGTTAATTCAAAGCTTGAATTTATCTAAATTAAAAAAAAAATTAAGAACTCGGTTAATTCAAATTTAAATTAATCCTTTTCCAAACCAATTTTCTTTTTTGAAAATAATTTTTTAAATTAAAATAACATGTTTTTTTAATTAAAATACTAAAAGTCAAACCGATGGAGTTTTATAACTATGATAATGGATTTGGCTCATCTAGCACGTAGAGAAAAGATAACGAGAGTGTTTGGCATTGTGGTGGAAAAATAATTTTTAAAAAACTTGAATTTTTTTTTTGCTTTAAGTTAATATGTTTTTGATGTTTTCAAATTATTTTGATGTGTTTATGTCAAAAATAATTTTTAAAAAATAAAAAAATATTTTTGGCATGCTTTTCTAAATAAAAAATACTTTAAAAAATAACAGCAACCACACTCCCAAACACGCTCAATACCTACAACAAGGTTAGACTCCTTGAGAATGGAGATACTGTCATTTTTTTTATCCAGCTCCTAGAAATTGGAGAGCTTTGATGGTGAATAATTCAAATAAATTGAAATTAACCAGGTCTTCGTCTCCATTTTCTGAGGATGAAATTCATATCCACTTGGTAGCTTTCAACGTTGTACTTAACTTATAAGATTAATCCATGTCCTTTCCACATTTTCCATGTCTGAAAATTACGTCCCAACTGCTTTTCGTCATTTAAAGTCTTGTTTTATAAACAATTTTAAATTCATAAGAAATTTAATTTTTTTATTTAAAAATATTTTTTATATATATTATTTGATATGTTGAAATTAAAAATAATTTTTAAAAATAAAAAATATATTATTTTTATATATTTTTAAATAAAAAATATTCTAAAAAATACCTCCTCGACCCAATCAAATTCCCGCCTGCTTTTATTTTTAACGCACTTCACCTTCAGCTCTATTTGAAAATACGAGCTAACCAGTGTTTCAAAAATTTTAAATTTATATTTTTATTAAAATTAATTTTTTATATTTTTATATTGTTTTAATGTGCTGATTTTAAAAATAATTTTTAAATAATAATAAAAATATTATTTTAATGCATTTCTAAACAAAAAATACTTTAAATTATAATTACAATCATAATCATAATCACAATCCTAAAGCTTGAAGTTCAAGAAGGCAAGATTCTTGCGTTTCATTGACTGTTTTTTACTTGATAGTAAATAATATTATTGAATGAATTTATATATTGATTTTATATAAATTGAGGTCAAATTATTTATTTAAAAGAATTTTAAAACACACCCTTCATATCCGCTAAGTATATTTCAGAAATTCTAATGATTTTTTTCTAAATACAAGTCTCAAAATTAACTTAAATTTTAAAAATAAAAATAATAACTTTTAAAATGTATTTACATTTTCTATTTATCAAATTCTGTCCCATTTAGACAAGGAGTGATGTAAAGTCTCTGCAAGTTTTTTTCTTTTGTGATTACTGGAATAAGAATTCTACTGGTGTGAGAAAATATATTATCAAATTACATTCTTATTTCAAAATTCCAGTACAGTACAAAGAAAGAATTAAATCACTTCCAAAAAAAAATTATCTATCAAAATAACATGAAAATTATCGCCAAATAACACGAGGATACATTTACCTAGTTTTTTTTTATTTAATACGTCAACTAGTTGACTTACTAACTTGGCTTGTAATTTGAATAAGAATATGAGTTGACTTAGTATGCATTTATTGACTCAACATTTCAATTAATAAAAAAATCAAAGAGCGCAGGGAAATTATTATTCGTTTGCATCCATTGCTTAATCCATGATTTAAAAAAAAAAAAATTATTTTTGATGATTTCTTTCTAGTTAAGAATTTGACTTTTTAATTTATTCATTTTATTTTTCATCTTTACAGGGTAAACGTGGTTTGTGATTTTACCGAAGTAATATAGGTGGTCCTGGTTTATAAATTTAGTTGGGAGTTTTTTTTAATTGAATTTGACTCTCTTGTTTTTTTAATCATTTATTGTTCCCTTGTATAGTTAAAAAAATAATTTATGAGAAAAGCCAAGTTATTAAAATTTATAAAGTCTATGGAATTATTCACAGCTTTGGCTGGTTGACCTAGCACATGAGTCTTGCGAGTTTTTTTTAGTTATTTTATTTCTAATTTATTTTTGGATATTGGATTTGTTGATAGTTCAACTTTATAATTGGTTCCATTTCGTTTTCTATAAAGTTATAGCGGTCTTAAAAAAAACATATCGTACTAGACTAGTGTTTGATTTTGTGATTATTTTTTTTTTTTATTAATTAGTTAAATAAAAAATAATCTTAAGAAAACAAATTATAATTCCAGTGTGATTCATAACCCAATTCACAGGTTTGAAATACTAACTCAAGTTACCCAGTTTATAGATTTGACGAGTTTATCCGTTGACAAAAAAATTTTCGGGCCTTTAATTGTTTTTAATTTATTTTTTTATTTTATCATTCAATATTGAATTAGTTGAAAATAGACTTTATGATTTATTTTATTTGTTTTCTATAGGGTTATTATTGTTTCAGATAAATATCTATTTTTAGGTTAATTCTCAACTTTACAAGCATATATTTTTATTATATAATTAAATAAAAATTATTCAATTTTTTTTTTAAAGTCAATAGAGTCCATGATCTGGGTTACGGATGGATCATGGTCGATACAATCTATTATTGTTTTAATATATTTTAAAAAGGTTATCATTTTGAGTTTTTTTAAAAACTAAGCCATCTTTTGATTGGTGATCGATATTATATTTAGATTTATAAAATTAATTGATTTAAATCGGTTAAATTTTTATATTATTTAATTGAAAACTTGAGGTAGAAAAATAGATGAGTGGGAAAGTTTTAAGATTGATTGTTTAACCAATTTTAATGAAACTGTAAAAAAAAATCTTCATGCTTGTAACATTATTATTTTATATATTTAAAAAGATCTGGTATGATATTAGATGGAGCGCCGACTAATAAGCTAATTCATAATTTAATTGAAACAATTAAAACTATTTTTTTTATAAAATTTTTTAATGGTGTTGATTTAATATTAAAAAAAAAATCTTCAAAGCTTTGGATTAATTGTTTCAGTTCACAGAATTTGTAACCTCAAACTTGGACAGTGACCGGTAGTAACTATGCATGTACTAATGCGTTTGCACTGACCTCATAACGTCAATAGCACTTCCTTTTTTAATCGACGAGATAAGATAAGCAGGCACGACTTTTTTTGTTTATTAAAAATATATTAAAATTTATTTTTTTATTTTTTAATATTAATACAATGAAATTGTAAAAAAATTAATTTAATATATTTTTTAAAAAATTTATTTTTAAAAAGAATTTAAAAGTTTGTTTAAAAGGGTGATGATGGTTATTTTTAAAAATATTTTTTATTTTAAAATATATTAAAATAATATTTTTTTTATTTTTTAAAAAATTATTTTTAATATAAACATTTTAAAATAATTTAAAATATAAAAAATATATCAATTAAAAACAAAATAAAAATTCAATTTTATTAAAAAACATTTCAAAACACAATAACAAACGCTGACTCCATTCATATATAGATAGCCTCATCAAGACACATAGAACTGATAGAACTATAGAAGTAATACACCTTCCTCAAAAACAAGGACTGTGGCCATTAGCAAATCCATGGCAACCTTGTTTCTCTACTTTCCTATGTTTTTAGCCTTGTATGTCATAACCACTCACTTCCTCAACAAGATAAGAAACTTCCCACCTAGTCCATTCCCTTCACTACCAATCATTGGCCATCTCTACCTACTGAAGAAGCCGCTTTACAGGACACTGTCAAAAATCTCCAATAAACATGGCCCCGTAATCTTGCTCCAACAAGGTTCTCGTCGACTGCTTGTTGTCTCATCCCCTTCAATAGCTGAAGAATGCTTTACCAAAAATGATGTTGTCTTTGCAAACCGCCCACGTTTGCTCATTGCGAAACACCTCGCCTACAACGGCACAAGCGTTGTTTGGGCTCCCTATGGCCACCACTGGCGAAACCTTAGGAAGATCGTCTCTATTGAAGTCTTGTCTGCATACCGCCTCCAAATGCTCTCTGCCATACGTCTGGAGGAGGTGAAGTCAATGATTTGTGTTCTCTTCCGTGATCAGAACCAGTTTGTAGATATGAGGACAGTTTTCTTCGAACTGGTACTGAACATCATGATGCGGATGATAGCTGGAAAGAGATATTATGGAGAGAATGTTTCTGATGTGGAAGAAGCCAAAAGGTTTCGTGCAATTCATGCTGAAAGCTTCTTGCTAGGTGGCAAAACCATTATAGGAGACTATATACCGTGGATTAAATCAAAAGAGATGGAGAAGAGATTGATAGAATGCAATCTAAAGAGGGATAGTTTCATGCAGTGTTTGATAGAAGAGCAACGGAGAAAAATACTGGAGGGTGATTGCTGTGGTGAAAAGAAAAAGAATTTGATTCAGGTTCTGCTGTCCCTGCAAGAAACTGAACCTGAGTATTACACGGACGATATCATCAAAGGGCTTCTGGTGGTAAGAACTTTAATCATGTTTCTTGATTTACTGATTCTTATGATCAATGGAGTTGCGATATCATAATATATGCAGCACTGTTCTTGTATGTTAAGTGGATGAAATCTTAGTTATCACCAATTATATAGATATGGAATTAAGTAAAATAGTATGGGACGCCACTACTCTGCGGGGAAGAAGTGACATATTTTGTCTTTCGATCTTGCTTTTGTCAAGAAACTGGCTATGCACAATTGCAGACTTCATGTATCAGAATAGTCAAGTCATAGACGCAACCATGGTGTATTATTGAATTGACAAGGGTGTGGGAGATCACTCTGGTGATTTGGTTTGCATCATCTTTATTTGATATTTCTACAAGCAGTAAGATACCTCCACTGCTAGAAGTTGTTTCCGTGTCAAGTTACACCACCTAGAATAAGATATCTTCACTGCTTGCATCATCTATATATGGAATTAATTACCATATTTTGGTTTGGTGTGTAGGTGCTCTTATTGGCAGGAACACACACTTCATCTACTACAATGGAATGGGCACTTTCACTTTTGCTTAACAATCCCGAAGTCCTCGAGAAGGCTCAAAGAGAAATCGACGAGCAGATTGGGCATGATCGTTTGATGGATGAAGCTGATCTTGCCCACCTTCCCTACCTCCGCGGCATCCTCAACGAAACGTTACGGATGTACCCGGCAGCTCCGTTGCTAGTACCTCACGAGTCGTCAGAAGAATGCCTGGTTGGAGGATTCCGCATTCCACGTGGCACGATGCTGTATGTAAATGCGTGGGCCATTCAAAATGACCCTAAAATCTGGCCAGACCCAGCAAAATTCAGACCTGAGAGGTTTGACAATCCAGAAGTGGCGAGAGATGGGTTTAAGTTGATGCCTTTTGGGTATGGAAGGAGGAGCTGCCCTGGAGAAGGCTTGGCCCTGAGAGTGATGGCATTAGCATTGGGCTCGCTCCTTCAATGTTTCGAGTGGCAGAAAATTGGTGATAAAATGGTGGACATGACCGAGAGCCCCGGGTTCACCGTTCCGAAGGCAAAACCACTGGAAGTTATATGTAGGCCTCGCCCAGACATGCTAAGGCATCTTTCTCAAATATAAACTATGTATTTCTCCATGACTCCCGGTAGTGGTTGGCATCATGACATGGCTCTGGCTCTACCCGTAGGTTATCCAATGCTATTTATTGCCATGTGAGTCTTGATAGGCAACAATAATACACCACGTAGAATTGATGATGAGAGAAAAAATGGCTGCCTTCCATTTCACTTGTAATCGAAAGAATAACAGTCACGTATCATATATCCTACCTCCATTTATGACATCAGGACATTGGTGTGTTGTGAGAATTTGTAATATGACCAAACAACATAAGCCTGGTTTTGAAGTGAGGCTCTCATGTGTCTTCTTCGCTTTTTGTCTGGGCCTTGCTTGTGATTGCAAGTCCACGCCAAGGTTCTGCTTTCACACGACTGTTCCATCACTCTAAGCGTTTGGGCTTCATTCAAGATGAGGGAGACAAACCAGTCATAACTAGTTACAATCATAGTTATTAAATATGCTTAATAGTTAATGGATCCAATCATCCAATATGCTTTTGTCGTATGCTGACAGTCTCTTTTTCTAATCCAGCAGATAGCATGAAATTAACTATAAGATAAAAACGTAAAAAATGAAGCTTAACGAGTTAAAAAAAAAAGGAAAACTTGTTGACACTTCGTGAATATTAGAGCAGCCAACATGGTCCCGATTTTTGTTTTGGACACCGACACTGACTATGAAGTCATCGAATTTATGCAGCAAGTTTTGAGGGTGGTAGAAATCTACGGGAAAATACATTACAAGATAATTGAAACGATTGCCAGTGATGAGTACTAGAATTAGGTGTTTAGAAATAAGATTGGTATATTAAATAATTGAATAATTTTTTTAATTCAAGTAATTAAATTTATTCTTTTTAATGAAGGTATTAGATGACTTGATATGAAAAACTAGGATTAATTGATAATCAATAAAAAGTGGTGTCTGGTTAGCCAAAATAATCGATAGCTCATATCTGTAAATTTATCACAGCAAGTTCCAAAAACTCAGCGAAAGAACACAATAATTTATTAATCTAGAATATAGCATGGGCCGGGTTTTCTTTTTTAAAATAAAATAGATGTTTACTAGATAAATTCAAATCACTCAACGAGTTGATGTATAACTAAATTAACTCAATGATTGACAGATCAAGAATTTTTTAAATATATTATTAAAATAATATTGTTTTAATTTTTTTATATAAATATAAAATTATATGAGGATTATATAAGTAATAGTAAATATATGGGCATATAAGTTAATGTATAACTAATCATCCTATAATTACATATATTAAGTTAATGTATAACTAATCATCCTATAATTGTTAATATTACAAAAATCTAAGAAAAGGAATATAAGTAATAGATAAAGGAATTTTTTAAAATAATATTAAAATAATATCATTTTAATTTTTTGATATATAAGTAATAGTAAATATACAAATAATAATCTAAGAAAATTATATAAAATAAAAAAATGAATATTATATTCTTATTGATGGTTAATTAGCAAATTAGTTTTTAAAAAAATTACATATATTAAGTTAATGTATAACTAATCATCCTATAATTGTTAATATTACAAAAATCTACTCTAATTCTTTGAAAACTGTGATATAATTGGATAATTAGTTAAATATTATTTTAATAAAGTTATATATAAAACAACTTTATTCTAAGAATTTAAATAAAAAAAGAAATAAAAAATGTTACAATCTATATAACGAAAGAGCTACGGGCGCCTAGCTTTTGGAGGACAGCTTTGTGCACGTCCAAGAGAAAACCCCAGGAACACATAGGATTGGAAAGCTAAGCTCACGCACCTATCTATCTCACTCTGTTTTTTTTTTTTTTTTTTTTTTAAACTTAAATAGGAGGATTGTAAATTTTTTTAACATATCAGATGACAAGTCATCCGTCTTATACTCCGGTGGATTTTTGGCAGCTAGAAAATTGGTGTTTAAGTTTATATATTTCAAACTCAATTTTCAACTTTATTTGTAACTAAAACCTTCTAAAATATCATGGAAATCTTATAAACTTCATTTTAACTGTAAAAAACATTTTAATAAGTTGAAATTCAAACCGAATTAAAAATATTATTATAAATCTTAATTTATTAATATCAATTAAGTATTGGTCTAATGGTTCAGACATTACTATATCCCTGCAAGGATGAAAATACAAGTTCAATATCTAAGAAGCGTATTTATTAGGAGGGGCAGCCACGAATCCCGAACGGAACTGGTTTCACTATTTAAAAAAATGTTAGAATAATCGGATAAAAACAAAAATAAATTTTTGATTTATTTTTTTAGTATAATTAGATTAAAAATCACCTCTATCTAACTCTACTCTCCAATAAAAATTCACTGACATCATGCTTAATTTTTTTTTTTTTTTATAACTCATGACTAAAACGTGATAAAAATAGAGTTGAAAAACTTACACGAAGAAACCTCCAGGGTCAAATGAATGAAAAACTGGATCTTTTACCATATTCTCTGCCCCTTTTCCATGTCTGAAAAGTACTTGCCAGCCTCTTTCGGTAACTCAAAGCCTTGTTTCTTAGCTTAGGTGGCCCTTGTATTCAACGCATTCTACCTAGAGTTCAACCCTGGCAAAATTCGTGGCTCGTGATAGCTTCCTGTGTATTTGTTTTCGTTTTTTTTTTTTCTTTTTATAACACGAGGTGTCTAGGTTACTTTACACCCAACATGACTAATTTTTGGAATTACTGAACACATATTAGATTAGATGATACATTTTTTCAACAATGAGACATGGTATGTTGGGAATTATTTTTTAAATATAAAGAAAGCAATAATTATGTCAATTTAAATTAATTATCAATAGTTCTATTAAAAAATAAATTGAAACAAATAATAACATTCAATTTTAAAATAATACAATATTTAATTGAATGATAAAATTTTAAATATTCAATTTAAAAAAAAACAAGAATAAAATAACCCCATAGAAATCAATATAAAAAAGATATAGGAAGTTCAATTTATAGAAAACCAAACATTAAAGAAATTTTTTTAAAAAAATTACTTAAGTGAGCCTCTCAAATCTGCAAACTAGCTATAAGATCAAAATAAAAGCATAGAAACTAAATTAAATAAAATTATAAAATTTAATTTTTAAACTAATACAATATTAAAAGATAAAAAAAACTAAGTCAGGACAGCTTAACCAATTAATCCCATAACTTGAAATACAATATTAAAATAACCCCATACAAAAACAAGAGGAAGAAGTTTAAACCCTTAACCCACTAAATTTTTAATGATAAAGTAAAAAAAATATTAAAATACTAAAATCCACTAAATCCAATCTTCCAAACCCAGTCACCTTGTTCATAAAGGTGGAATTAACCCAATAAAATATGGATCTATAAAAAAAAAAAGGCAAGAAAAAACACTGTTCATAAGAACAATAATTGACGCCCATAACCCAATAAAATGCGGATCTATTAAAAAAAATGCAAGAAGAAGCAGTGTTCGTAAGAACAATAATTGACGCCCATACCATTAGAGCCGGGGATAATGTTATGTTGTGGATGCTTTAAAGGAAAGGAAGCACTCTCGGCCGCCCATTTCTTTTTTTGCTATGACAACGTGGTGGCATGACCCTACCTCTTGTGTCTCCTTGCTTTAAAGTCGTCTACTTGCAAAGTTATTTTTGACACCTTTACTATATTATATGGTTATTATCTAGAAAAATCAGTGTCTATACCATATGCTTTTAGCAACTCTATCCAAATGATATGCGACTGGATATCAATGATCGCTAGCTAAAATTGTAAACTCTCTTATTAATAATAATAATAATAATTTGTAAATAGGTGCAGGAGGAATAGAACAACATGATCAAATTGGATTGTGATAAATTAAACTTCCTGAAATTTTAACCAGCATTATAGTTATTTTAATATGATAGAAGCCCTGAAATCCAAATATTTGAGATAGTGTTTAGTATTATAGTATTTGTTGTTTTTTTAAATATTTTTTATTTAAAAATATATTAAAATAATATTTATTTTGTTTTTTATATTACCAAAAAAAACACACAGAAATACTTTTAAGGGAAAAAAAAATTGATAGGCATGATTCATGGTTTGCGCTCCCTTATCCAAGCAGTATCGTCCAAATTTGCTGCTGGAATATATATGGAAATAAGTAAAATCAATGATCGATAACCAGTGAAAAAGGCAAAATCAAGTACAGAGTTAGAGAATCATGAAACAACAGTACAAATATAATTGAAAGGGAATAATAACTTTTCCAAATCTAGTGCATAAATTCGTAGCAACCTGATCCTAGAAACCAACGACACGCCTCTATGAAAAGAAAATTCTCGAGGAGACCTTTTCTTTATCATCCACGTGTTTGAAATTTCTAACTTTGAATTATTCTATCATATCTATATCTATATTGATAATGCTGAGATAACATTTTTTTTTAATTAATATTTTTAGAATATTTTGATGTTTTGGTATTAAAAATAAAATAAAAAATATTTTAAAAATAATTTTTATATTTTTTCTGTCAAATAACCATTGCAACCTAAAAGTAGATAAGATTTCAAGATATGATTTATATTATTCTCTAATACATCTTCTCAAGTGAAAGTTCTTTAAACTTGAATTCGTGAACGTTTGGTTATCAAAATTCTAATACCATGTCAAAAAAACTATTCCAATCTAAAAATTTAGATTTTTAATTAAAATCTTAAAATATAATCTATATTGTTCCCAAACATACTAAGACATTTTCAATATCTCAAACCAATAAACTAAACATTTAAAACTCCTGTACCGGCTAACAACACAATTTTGCCGATCCATTTCTGAATTTGTTAAAAGTTAATTCACGTAAACTTGTTAGATCTATATACAATGCAAGGATTTATATGCTACCCAATCAGCTCGAATATCATCAACCTTCTTCTTATTTTTTTTCCCGTATGTACCAGCTCTTATTGCACCCACTTTCATATAAATAATCAACAAATGATAAATGAATAAAAAAATCAATTTAGATTCTTAAATCAAAACAAAGCAAAAATATTTTATGGTTCAAATATTTAACAGTTTACCAACAACATTCTGGATAGATTCATTATTTATCACAATAAATAACATCTTTTTTGATGTTAAAAATATTATCAAATCTATTAAAAATAATATTGATATTGAAAATACTCTTGATAAAAGATTACTATCATGATCAAGGATCACTAATACTAAAGATAATTGTGATCTCTATTCATATTTATACAAAATATTATTACTGATATTGAAAATAATTATAATTAGGGATTACTATTACGATCGGGGATAACTGATACTGAAAATAATTATGATTTTTAATTATTTTTGCACAAGAAATTATTAATATTGAAGATAAATATAATCATATCTGCAACATATATTATAGAAATTAAGTTTATATCTTATCATTCATTGCATTTTTAATTATAATATTTTTTTAATCAAGAATTGTAATATATATAGCATCATGATGTCACAGTATTCGATTAAGCAAGCAAATACGATTATGTAATTTTTCTTCGAAACAACTCTCTTTTAATTCTTTTATCTTGTAAGATTATCTTAATATTAATATATTTTTACTAGATTTGATAATATCTTCAACACTCGATGATGGGAAATGCTATTATGTTTTTGCTATGATAATTTTTGTCTTTTTTTGCTGTCGCTTTCTGCCTTCTTTCTTTCTAGCACTTGCTATTTTATTCACTCAGTTTTTTGTCCTCGTTCCAAAGCCTCCCTCCCCCACCAAGTCCATTCCCTGCGCCACCAGTCTCCGCCATCTCTACCTCCATTAGAAATCAATTTACTGGACTCATGTCCAAATTTGCTTGTCAACATGCATGGCCCTGCAATCTTGCTCCCCTTCGGTTCCCGTAGAGCTCTTTTCGACTCGCCCCCTTCAATAGCTGAAGAGTGCTTTACAAACCTTTTTTTTTTGGTCCAAATTTGCTTGTCAACATGGCCCTGCAAGCAAGGTGCTTTACAAACCTTGCTTGGCCTCCTCGTGGGGACTTCTGGCGAAAACTTAGAAAAATCCTCTATACAAGTGCAGTCTTGTCTCGTATCATTAAACTAGAAAACCTGTCTGAATCGGATTCTAAATTTCAGTTTTCTGAGTCAACATGCTAGACTGGACGGTTGCTTTACACAGCTATGGTTATTGGTGTCCATCAGGCCAGACTCCCGAACTTCTTTTTAAAGGGTTGTGCTTTATTTATTTTTTTAAAAAAACTTTATTTAAATAGAATTAAAGAATTTTATTTTAAAAAAATCAAACACCAATAAAATTAATTTTTTAGACTATGCCGTGGATTCGCTTGACTTTCTAAAAAATAAAATAATTTTTTTAAATAGAATATTTTTTATTTGATATTAAATGATATTTTAAAATCAATTTATATATTAATTCAGATTATATTATATATTAAGTTTTTTTTAAAAAAAACATGCCTCTCATATCAGACAAGTATATTTAAAAAGGTCTTAGAAACTGTGCACGTCACTAGTTCACCCCTAATGCGTTTGCACTGACCTCATCACGTCCATAGTACCCTTTTTCAATTGGTGAGAGTAGACAGGCATGGACGACTTTTGAGAATTTCTTGGATTCGAATGACTGTACTAAAGCAATGGGTATCTAGATAGTCTCGATGCATAGCACAATATAATTCATACACCTTCCTAAAAAACAAGAACAGTGGCCATTCACAAATCCATGGCAACCTTGATTCTCTACTTTCTTGTGATTTTAGCGTTGTATATCATAACAAGGCACTTCCTAGACAAGTTAAGAAACTTCCCACCTAGTCCATTTCCTTCACTGCCAATCATTGGCCATCTCTACCTACTGAAGAAGCCAATTTACAGGACACTATCAAAAATCTCTAGTAAACATGGCCCTGTATTGTTGCTCCAACTCGGATCTCGTCGACTACTTCTTGTTTCATCCCCTTCCATAGCTGAGGAATGCTTTACCAAAAATGATGTTGTCTTCGCTAACCGCCCACGTTTGCTCATCGCAAAACACCTCGCCTACAACAGCACAAGCCTTGCTTGGGCTCCCTATGGCGACCACTGGCGAAACCTTAGGAGAATCGTCTCTATTGAAGTCTTGTCTGCATACCGCCTCCAAATGCTCTCTGCCATACGTCTGGAGGAGGTGAAGTCAATGATTTGTGTTCTCTTTCGTAATCAGAGTCAGATTGTAGATATGAAGACAGTTTTCTTCGAACTGACACTGAACATCATGATGCGGATGATAGCTGGAAAAAGATATTATGGAGAGAATGTTTCAGATGTGGAAGAAGCAAAAAGGTTTCGAGCAATTCATGCTGAAGCCTTCGTGTTAGGTGGAAAAACCATTATTGGAGACTATATACCGTGGATTAAATCAAAAAAGATGGAGAAGAGACTGATAGAATGCCATATAAAGAGGGATAGTTTCATGCAGTACTTGGTAGAAGAGCAACGGAGAAAAATATTGGAGAGTGATTGTTGTGGCGAAAAGAAAAAGAATTTGATTCAGGTTCTGCTGTCCCTGCAAGAAACTGAACCTGAGTATTACACGGACGATATCATCAAAGGGATTATGCTGGTAAGATGTTTAATCATGTTGTTTGATTTACTGATTATTATGATCAATTGAGTAGTGATATCATAATGGAGCACTTTTATTTTATGTTTAGGTCATAATTCAGGATTGTTAAATGTTCATTATTTTGTCCTTGGATCTTGCTTTTGTCAAGAAAATGAAAATGCGCAATAGCAAACTTGTGTATTAGAATATTCAAGTCATATGACACGACCAGCTAGAATAAGATATCTCCACTGCCTGCATCGTCTGAGGAATTAATGACCACAATTTGGTTTGGTGTGTAGGTCCTCCTATTGGCGGGAACAGACACTTCATCTACTACAATGGAATGGGCACTTTCACTGTTGCTCAACCATCCCCAAGTCCTCGAGAAGGCTCAAAGAGAAATCGACGAGCAGATTGGGCATGATCGTTTGATGGATGAAGCTGATCTCGCCCACCTTCCCTACCTCCGCAGCATCCTGAACGAAACGTTGCGGATGTACCCGCCAGCTCCGTTGCTAGTACCTCATGAGTCATCAGAAGAATGCCTGGTTGGAGGATTCCGCATTCCACGGGGCACGATGCTCTCTGTAAATACGTGGGCCATTCAAAATGACCCTAAAATCTGGCCAGACCCTACAAAATTCAGACCTGAGAGGTTCGACAACCCGGAGGGGGGGAGAGACGAGTTCAAGTTGATGCCTTTCGGGCATGGAAGGAGGAGCTGTCCTGGAGAAGGCTTGGCCCTGAGAGTGGTGGGGTTAGCATTGGGCTCGCTCCTTCAATGTTTCGAGTGGCGGAGGATTGGTGATAAAATGGTGGACATGACCGAGAGTCCCGGGTTCACCGTTCCGAAGGCAAAACCACTAGAAGCTATATGTAGGCCACGCCCACGCATGCTTACGCTTCTTTCTCAAATATGAACCATATATTCTTCCATGACTTTTGATTGATATCTTGATGTGGCTCTACCCATAGGTTACGTGGCCTGCATAACCTAAGCATTATAGGGTGTCTTTTGGACTTGGGTGAGGCAAGATAAGGTTTGTTTTTTTTTTTTATGGGAGTTAAAAAAAAAATCAATAAAGAGTATGTGTTTTTAATTTTCAATGGGTTTGGTTTTTCTTGATATTTGTGTTTCAAAGGGGATTGTACTGCAAAAAAATCTAACCTCACTTCACCGCAAGTCAATCCCAAATATGTTTAGATCTTGTTGGGTTGCGGGGTAATTTATTTTTCCTAAAAATTTGATATTTATTTAAAATTATTTTTTCTTATTTTTAAATAATTTGAATATATTAATATTAAAAAATTAAAAATACATTTTTAATAAATTTCTAATTAAAAAATAATTATTATCATACTCTCCCAATAACTATCAGTTGAAGTGTTGAACTACTGCTCTCCCATTTGACTTCTAATGGAAAGAATAACAGTCACGTGTCGTCTATCATGCCTGCATTGATTTGCTACTTTTTGTATGGCAGTCAACTTGTTCAATTGTACATGTCTGCAACCAGGGCAAGACATGAGGAAATTGGAGTGTTGTGAATATGCAATATGATAAAACATTATAAGCATTTTTTTTTAATTAAATCTAAATCCTCTTCGTTCCTAAAAAAAGAACAAAATTAAATTTATGTTTTGGCCAGATTAACTAAATAATGAGTGCGGTAAACAAGTCAATCATGTTAAATTAAATAAATTTTCTCATTATTTATTTTAAAATTTAGTTCGGTTTAAAGATTAAATCAATAAATCACCATAATAACTCACCGAGTTTGTAAACGCTTAATAACATTACATCTTCTCAGGATAGTGTGTAAGCAATTGACTGGTAAACTCTAAAATTACAGGTAAGCTGTAAAGAGAATTTTAATTTAACAGGTTTTGAATATCAATGATTTGCAAGATTGTTTTAAATAATAAGCCAAACCAACATAACTAATAAAATATAAAATAAATAAATATTTCAAACCTAATCAAGTAAAAAAATCCAATAATAATAAAGAAAATTCCAAAACAACAACCTTTTTTTAAGTTTAATTTGGGCATAAAAAAACTAATTCAGCTAGTTTTACTCGATTGACTCTTATAAAAAGATGTTCACTTTTAGCATAAATCCATAATAATTACAGCATCAATTACTAAATTCACATTCCTTTTAGAATCGGGAGACATGACCGAGCCCAGGCGCTGGCCGAGTGTACCGGAGCCGAAGTGGCGGGCAAACATCCAACACCCTCTGTTCGAGCCCATCCACTCGGAGTGTGCCCGACCCGTGGGCCTTGGCCTCTAATGTTGTCTTTGCAAACATCCAACACCCTCTGTTCGAGCCCATCCACTAGGAGTGTGCCCGAACCGTGGGCCTTGGCCTCTAATGTTGTCTTTGCAAACAGCCCTCTTTTGCTGCTGCAAAACACCTCGCCTACAATTGTACAAACCTTGCTGGCCAAGGCCACGTACTGGAAAATAATTAAACTAGAAAATATCACTCTTCCTAGACCATCCAAAGATCTTTAACGGTAAGGCACAGCGTACTGGTAGGTGAGTAGTCAGTAAACTTGGCGCCCGACAATAGCTCAATACGACAAGCCTCGGATCCGGTGGGGTTTCTTTCGGTACACCTTGTGTAACAGCCCAAAAAAAAAAAAGCATATATAAATATATATATGTATGCATGTATGTATATATACATGTGTTGATTTTACTGGGTGTGATTTTTTTTATATATTAGAATTTCAGTAAAGTTTTTTTGTATTTTTAATAATAAATTATTGACTTGAAAAAAAATTTGACCTACAGATAATAATGACAATACTCGTCTCGTTATACTAACTTCGCAACTCAACCATAATATCAACTTCTCTTCTTCTTGTTTTTTTTTTTTTGAGTTAGCATTATAGTATTCCATAAAACTAAATTTTAAAATTGACTAGTTCACAGCGAGCATCAATTTCTTTAAAAAATAGATATGCTTAATTTAACGTGCAACAAAATTATATGCTACCTCAATAAGGTAATATCCTCAATTACATCGTATATTGTTATATTTCTTAGCTTGAGCTGGCTAATAAATATAGAAAACAATGTAAACTAACTTCGAGGATAGCTTGGCCTCCAAAAGACAATTGGTCTTTTCTTAAGGATTGAATTCTGCGTTTTATTTCATTTCCAACAAAGATTTAAATACAGAGAATCAGAGGAGTTGTTTCCTCAGTTTATGCCTACTTGTACTCATAGTTTGTTACTTAACAAACTAATTATTTTGACTCCTGCTTCTAAGGAATTTAACAGCAACATTATTGACTAATTCAAACAAAAGATGCGTAAAACAATATCTTCAACAGAACAATATCTTCAACAGATTTCCCCATCAGTAGACTAGGAGACTAGGATCAATATCTTCAACAGAACAATATCTTCAACAGATTTCCCCATCAGTAGACTAGGAGACTAGGATCGTAACATATATAAAATATAATTTAAACATTTAAAATTTTAAACAAAAGGTTACATAACAATAAAATATTAATTTCTTCAAATACATAATTAATTCTATTAAAAAACTTTCATCAATACATCTACTTCCCAACTAAAGAGTGCAAATATATAAAAACATATTCATATGGAATGTATATATACCTAGGTAAGATTAAAATTTACTAATAAACAATCAAAAAAATAATTTAATTCATGCTTAAAAACGCATTCACTGCATCGTTGATTGAATGAAGCAACTTATCATCAATATATTAACCTCAATGCCAATCTTTACTAGGTATTATACTCATTAATTAGAAAATAACATTCTCAGCTCATTGATTAGCACACTATTTTCATTTATCATAAAATAATAATTTACTTGCTCATTTAACAAGGGGTTATTTTTATTAATAAAAAATAATTTTTCAACACATCTATTCAATAAGATATTATTTTTATTAATCATAAAATAATCTCTCGACATGCTCATTTAATATGATATTATTTTAATTAATCATGAAATAATCTTTTGATACATTCATTCAACATAATATCAACCAGAAAATAATTTTTCAACATGATTATTTATACTAATTAAAATTTTTCATGATTATAATACTAGATGACAATTTTTTAAACTAAATATTTTTTATTTAAGAACAAAATATCAAATTTTTTTTTTTAAAGGTCGTTGTAATATAGAATGTGACAATATTAATATTAAAAATCAATTTTAGAAAACGAAGTCATGTCGGCGATGACCATTTGTCTCGTCTGCGTAATGGAGAAATAAAAAAAAAAGTTATTTTAATATATATACATAAGAGAATAAATACTACATGCTCCAACTAGCCTGTCTCATTACCAAAAATTCGTGTTATGTCCCGTTTAATAACTTCGCACGTAACTAGTTCACTACACATACGTCAGCACTGGCCTCAACACGTCCATCGTTGCTTTTAGTATGATGAGATAAGCCAAGCATGCTCGACCACAAGAAATTTCAACCCTGTTACTTTCATTACTGTGCCTATATCCTAGTGCGAAGTAATTATCATATAGATACAGTGATCAAGACACGCACAATACAATTTATGGTAACTTTCTAAATCCAGACTCCCATATTAATAATAATAATAAAAAAAACCGACGCCATTGCCAAATGCATGGCAACCTTCTTTCTCCACTTTCTTGTGTTTTTAGCCCTGTATATCATAACAACGCACTTTCTATACAAGATAAGAAACTTCCCACCGAGTCCATTCCCTTCACTACCAATCATTGGCCATCTCTACCTACTTAAGAAGCCAATTTACAGGACACTATCAAAAATCTCTAGTAAACATGGCCCCGTAATCTTGCTCCAACTCGGGTCTCGTCGACAACTTGTTATCTCATCCCCTTCGATAGCTGAAGAATGCTTTACCAAAAATGATGTTGTCTTTGCAAACCGCCCAGGTTATCTCATGGCAAAACACCTCGCCTACAACAGCGCAAGCCTTCTTTGGGCTCCCTATGGCGACCACTGGCGAAACCTTAGGAGAATCGTCTCTATTGAAGTCCTGTCTGCACACCGCCTCCAAATGCTCTCTTCCATACGTCTGGAGGAGGTGAAGTCAATGATTTGTGCTCTCTTTCGTAATCAGAATCAGATTGTAGATATGAAGACAGTTTTCTTCGAACTGACACTGAACATAATGATGCGGATGATAGCCGGAAAGAGATATTATGGAGAGGATGTTTCTGATGTGGAAGAAGCAAAAAGGTTTCGAGCAATTCATGCTGAAACCCTATTGCTAGGTGGCAAAACCATTATTGGAGACTTTATACCGTGGATTAAATCAGAAAAGATGTTGAAGAGAGTGATAGAGTGCCATCTAAAGAGCGATAGTTTCATGCAGCAGTTGATAGAAGAGCAACGGAGAAAAATATTGGAGACTGATTGCTGTGGTGAAAAGAAAAGGAATTTGATTCAGGTTCTGCTGTCCCTGCAAGAAACTGAACCTGGGTATTACACGGACGATATCATCAAAGGGATTATGCTGGTAAGATCTTTAATCATGTTGTTTGATTTACTAATTATTATGATCAATTGAGTTGGGATACCGATATGCAGCACTGTTCTTTTATGTTTAGATCATAATTCAGAATTGTCAAATGTTCTTCATTATATTGTAATGTGAATCATTGAAGGGACATGTTTTGTCTTTCGATCTTGTTAAATGGACTAGATATTTTGTTTGAGGAGTCCTGTAACTTTAAAATGTTGACATTAAGTAACCTTTTTAACATTGACATATTAAATATTAAAATTTTCAACATAAATTAATAGTTTATTTAGTTTTTTGGGATAGGAGTTAATTATTAAGTTAAGGTATTCAGATTTTTTTAACTTTAAAAAACTTTAAATTTACAAAGATAGTCTTGAATACTAAAAAAACAATTTTAATTGGAGGAACTTAAAAATCATTCGGTGATAAATTTCAAATATTAAAGGAGTGGAGAATTGAAAAATATAAACTTTTTTATGAAGCTTTTATCATGTATATATAGCTTCTAAATCTTGTTTTTATGTAAAATATGAGGAATTGCATTGTAATTATTGATAATACTGAATGAAAAATAAATATCAATTAGACCTACTTCACCTAGAACTTAGCGTGCCAAGTCTAATTGCCTTGAGATTAGGTGACTCACAAGTCTAATGTATAGCACCAAACTTTATGCATTAGAAATAGACGCAACCAAGGTGTATTGAATTGACAAGGGTGTGGGAGATCACTCTGGTGACTTTCTTTGCATCGTCTATGGAATTAATTGCTTCGGTTTGGTGTGTAGGTCCTCTTGTTGGCGGGAACAGATACTTCATCTGCTACAATGGAATGGGCACTTTCACTCTTGCTCAACCATCCCCAAGTCCTCGAGAAGGCTCAGAGAGAAATCGACGAGCAGATTGGGCATGATCGTTTGATGGATGAAGCTGATCTGGCCCACCTTCCCTACCTCCGCAGCATCCTCAACGAAACGTTGCGGATGTACCCGCCAGCTCCGTTGCTACTACCTCATGAGTCATCAGAAGAATGCCTGGTTGGAGGATTCCGCATTCCACGGGGCACGATGCTCTCTGTAAATATGTGGGCCATTCAAAATGACCCTAAAATCTGGCCAGACCCTACAAAATTCAGACCTGAGAGGTTCGACAACCCGGAGGGGGGAAGAGACGGGTTTAAGTTGATGCCTTTCGGGCATGGAAGGAGGAGCTGTCCTGGAGAAGGCTTGGCCCTGAGAGTGGTGGGCTTAGCATTGGGCTCGCTCCTTCAATGTTTCGGTTGGCAGAAGATTGGTGATAAAATGGTGGATATGACCGAGGGGCCCGGGTTTACCAGTACAAAGGCAAAACCACTGGAAGCTAGATGTAGGGCACGCCCAAGCATGCATCCTATGGCTTTTTAGGTGAATGATAATAATATAAAGATAATAAACAGTATCGAGATGATACTAGTTGCCATGGCCGCGTGCTGCCGTGGATTTATAGCATGTTTATATGTTATTATGTATTTATAAAAATAATCATAACAATAATTATATAGAGAAATACTATTACAATTTACAGTATTTTCAAGAAAAATTAAACTACAAAGCTAAATTTCTAACCACTTTAATATTAAAAAAATAAAATAAACAAAGATAATTTTGAAAAAAATCATAAAAAAAACAAAAGGAAAAAGAATTATGTAGAAAAAACACTGCAGCAATCTAAAATATTTTGTGATGAAATATACAGTTGTAATTATCAACCAACTCGATATTACAAAAATAAAATCAATAAAGATAATTTTTTTAAAAAATCATTAAAAACGAAAGGAAAAAAAAAACGAAAAGAAAACACTATAGTAATCTATAGTGTTTCATGAGAAAATCTACAGTTGTAATTTTCAATCAGTTCAATATTAAAAATAATAAAATCGATAAAGAAATTTTTGAAAATAATTATAACAAAAATCAATCATGTGAGAAAACACTTTAGCAATTAACGGTGTTTTGAAGAAAAAAGCTATAAAACTAAATTTTCAACTAACTTAATATAGAAAAAATAAATTTGATAAAGATAAATTTGAAAAAAATTGATAAAAAAACATGTGAAAAAACACTGTTGCAAGGAAAAATCATGTGGATAAATATTGTAACGATCCACAATGTTTTTTTTTTAAGAAAAAAACTACAAAGCTAAATTATCAATCGGCTAAATATGAAAAAAAAACTAAAATTAACAAAGACAATTCTAGAAAAAAAAAACCATATGGAAAAACACTATAGCAATCAACAGTGTTTTAATGAAAAATCTATAAAGCTAAATTCTCAACCAATTCAATATTAAAAAAATAAAGTCGACAAAAACAATTCTAAAAAAAACACACGGAAAAAATAACACAATTTTGGGGAAAAAAATAAAAAACAAAAAATAAAGAAAAAAACATGCGGGGAAAGTTTAAATTAAATTCTTAACCAGCACAATATTAAAAAAAAATCAACAAAGAGAATTTTGAAAAAAAAAAACATATGAAGAGATATCGTAGCAAAATAAAAACCATGTGAGGAAAATACCTTAGCAATTTACAATGTTTTGTTTTAAACAACAGAGCGAAATTCTCAACTAGTTTAGTATTAAAAAACAATTAGCAAAAATAATTTTGAAAAAAACATATAATTTTTTTTTAAAAAAAGAAGAAGTGAAT
Organism: Populus alba x Populus glandulosa; assembly: GCA_033617975.1. NCBI lineage: Eukaryota > Viridiplantae > Streptophyta > Magnoliopsida > Malpighiales > Salicaceae > Populus > Populus alba x Populus glandulosa. The sequence continues at coordinate 1,015,010 of CM066156.1, read as the reverse complement.
CATAGGGGAAAAACATGTAAAAAAAATATATATATTAGTACAACAAAAATAAAAGGCGTGAGGAATTTAAAGACAAAAAAAATAAAAATATTAGTACAACGAAAATAAAAAGCGTGGGAAAAGTTACAGTACATTTCCATATCTTTTAGAGTATTGTTAATGATGTTTGGTTTTTATTTTTTTAATTTGAAATGTCATTGTTTTATGTTTGAATTATAAATTTTAGTCAAAGTTCTTTTTGGTCATTTGACTTTTGATTTCTTTAATTGTACATTTAATTAACCCTAAACTTTGGATTTAATATAATTTAGCCCCCGTTGAATTATAATATCAGTCCTCATTTTATGTTGTTTTCATTTTGATCATTGATCTTGGATTTATATAATTGTGCACCTAATTAACAATGAAACTTTTAATTTCTTTATTTTCACCTCGATTACAATGAATTAAGCTCTTATAGTTCGACGACTTTTGTAAATTGATCATTAGCTATAAAATTCTTTAATTTATCCTCTACTCAACCTGAAAACTTTATTTTATTTTATCCATGATTTCAATTAATTGATTTTGTAAAAATTAAATTTGATTTCCTAAAATTCTAATATTTTCAATTAAACCCAAATTAGGCTTCCAAAATTAAGTTTTCACCAACTAAACCCTTAATAAAATTAATTTGACTCATTTAAAGTATAATTAAGTCCTTGCACCTAATTAAATTCTTCAATTGGACCCAAATTAATTCTCAAACATAATTAAACTTTAATTTGGCTCATGATTAAATCGAATGGGCCTATTAAAAATTTAATTATATCATTGGATTTAATTTTTATACAAATTCATCTAGTAATTATTTAATTTGACCTTGAATCCGCATTGTATCTTCAATCTTGGGTATAATGAAGTATAATCAGGCCTAAAAAATTATCTAAAATTGCAACTTTATTTTCCTATATGTTTGGGATCCTTTTTGATATGTTTTCTCCATATCACAAGTTTTTATTTTATTTTATGTTATATATTTATTTTAAAAAGTAAATTTAAAAAATAATTGAAAAATAGATTATGACAGTTTCCATATTATCACATGGCTATGGTTTGTGCCTTTCTTGGGCTTTATTACCTTTTGCTTATAAAAAAAAAATGGCTGCCTTCCATTTCACTTGTGATCGAAAGAATAACTGCCACGTATCATATATCCTCCCTCCATTTATATGCTGCATAAAAAAAAGTAGGGAAACCTTTACTCTTGCCATTTGTTCACAGTCTCTTTGCTTCGGTAGTTTTTTATCAGTTGAACTTGCCTTGTTCTTTCAGACATTGCCATGCCTTTTTCTAATCTAGCAGATAGCACCTGCTCTCGTAAGTTGAGACTTGTGGAGAATGGAGACACTACCATGCTTTTGTATATAATTTGAAAAAGGAAGAATTTTTTAATGCTATTTCTGAAAATTAAACTCGTCAATGAATGAAATAAATATAATTTAATAAATATCACAATTTGATGAGAGAATTATATAGGGTGTGAATTATGTTTTTTGTTTTTCAATATCATGGACAAATTTGATTTATTGGGTGTTAACCTTTCTGCTTGCATGTGATTTTTATTTTATTTTTTATTGTATTGTTTTAATATATTTTTATATTCATACTTTTAAATATAAATGATCTATGTAGTATTTGGACCTTTTAAATAAAAATAAATTTGATGTTATCAATTATTTTAAAATTAACCCTTAATTTTACCAAATATTCTTGTAGAAAACTTTTTTCTTATTAATTTTCATAAGTGCCACTTGCGAAATGACTAAGATTTTAGAAAACAAGGGAGCATTGCAGCAAATAAAATTTGTTCACATACGATTTGGCAATAAAAGCAAGAAATCTTTTTTTTTTTTTTTTAAATTAGGAATCAAGGGCTTTCCATTCATGTGACCTTCACTAGCCTCTTTTGGACTGGGCTAGCTCTAGAAGTTCAAGAACGATATTCATATAGATATAGTGACTGCGTGGAAGGCCACCTTGCCGTGGGTCGTGACTCGTGACCTCCACTAGCCTCGTCGATCTTGCCTGTAGGTCGTGATGTGCCTCGAGATGACCGTCTCCTGCCCCCTTGCCGGTAGGGAATCCGCTCCCGGGTTATCGCTCTGATGCGTCTGCCCCGTCCTCTGGGCACCTTTGGAAGGGATACATGTGATTTCCCAACTCGGCAACTAATTCTCTCTAGAGATCGTAGCTGTTAGTTGATTATGGCGTTCCTTGCATGATCTATATATGTTTTGGTTTCTAGCTCCTGCGCTAAGTTTCGAATGAATTTCTGACTTGATAAGTCAACTTTTAATTGAATTAACCATATAAAAATTATTTTTTGAAAAGAAATTTAAACAATATTATATTTAATATTTTAAAAAAATCTTCAAACGCATGTTATGCTTAATATTTAAAAAGAATATGCTTCACAATGCTGATGGCCGACCGTGTGCGTTCGCTGAAAATTTAAATTTTATTTTTATTTAAATTATTTTTTTATATATTTGAATTATTTTAATGTATCAATATTAAAAATAAATTCTAAAAAAAAAAATATTATTTTAATATATTAAAAAGATATATATTTTTAAAAACAAAGGCTACAAGCTCCAACTAGCCAACTCATTAGTCATTACCAAAAGCTCGTGTCGTGTCCCGTTTAATAACTTCGCACGTAACTAGTTCAATACAGACACGTCTGCACTGACCTCATCAGTCATCACGTCCATAGTTGCTTTTTATATCGATGAGATAAGACGAGCAGACTCGACCTCAAGAAATTTCAACTCTGTTTCTTTCATTTCCGTGACTCCTAGTATGAAATAATTAACATATAGATGCTCTCATCAAGACACGCACAATATAATTCACGCACCTCCCTAAAAAACAAGGACAGTGGCAGTGGCTATTGCCAAATCCATGGCAACCTTCTTTCTCTACTTTCCTGTGTTTTTAGCCTTGTATATCATAACAACGCACTTCCTAAACAAGATAAGAAACTTCCCACCGAGTCCATTCCCTTCACTACCAATCATTGGCCATCTCTACCTACTTAAGAAGCCAATTTACAGGACACTATCAAAAATCTCTAGTAAACATGGCCCCGTAATCTTGCTCCAACTCGGGTCTCGTCGACAAATTGTTGTCTCATCCCCTTCGATAGCTGAAGAATGCTTTACCAAAAATGATGTTGTCTTTGCAAACCGCCCACGTTTGCTCATTGCAAAACACCTCGCCTACAACAGCACAAGCCTTGCTTGGGCTCCCTATGGCGACCACTGGCGAAACCTTAGGAGAATCGTCTCTATTGAAGTCCTGTCTGCACACCGCCTCCAAATGCTCTCTGCCATACGTCTGGAGGAGGTGAAGTCAATGATTTGTGTTCTCTTTCGTAATCAAAATCAGATTGTAGATATGAAGACAGTTTTCTTCGAATTGACACTGAATATAATGATGCGGATGATAGCTGGAAAGAGATATTATGGAGAGGATGTTTCTGATGTGGAAGAAGCAAAAAGGTTTCGCGCAATTCATGCTGAAAGCTTCTTGCTAGGTGGCAAAACCATTATTGGAGACTTTATACCGTGGATTAAATCAAAAAAGATGGAGAAGAGATTGACAGAGTGCCATCTAAAGAGCGATAGTTTCATGCAGTACTTGATAGAAGAGCAGCGGAGAAAAATAGTGGAGAGTGATTGTAGTGGCGAAAAGAAAACGAATTTGATTCAGGTTCTGCTGTCCCTGCAAGAAACGGAATCTGGGTATTACTCGGACGATGTCATCAAAGGGATTATAATGGTAAGATCTTTAATCATGTTGTTTGATTGAGTAATTATTATGATCAATTGAGTTGGGATACCGATATGCAGCACTGTTCTTTTTTGTTTAGATCATAATTCAGAATTGTCAAATGTTCTTCATTATATTGTAATGTGAATCATTGAAGGGACATGTTTTTGTCTATCGATCTTTTTAAATGGACTAGTTATTTTGTAAGAGGAATCTTGTAGCTTTAAAATGTTAACATTAAGTAGCCATTTTAACATTGAGATGTTTAATGGACTAATGTTATCACCAATTATATAGATAATGGAAGTTAGTACAGACACCGCTACTTTGCGTGGAAGAAGGGACATTTTTTGTCTTTGGATGTAGCTTTTGTCAAGATAATGTTTAATGAAATGCGCAATGGCAAACCTGTGAATTAGAATATTCAAGTCATAACTCATAAGACACGACCAAGGTGCATTGAACTGACAAGGGTGTAGGAGGTCACTTTGGTGATTTTCTTTGCATCGTCTTTTATTTATTTATTTCTACAAGATATCTCCACTGCTTGCATCGTCTATGGAATTAATTACACCACAATTTGGTTTGGTTTGCAGGTGCTCTTGTTGGCGGGAACAGACACTTCATCTGCTACAATGGAATGGGCACTTTCACTGTTGCTCAACCATCCCCAAGTCCTCGAGAAGGCTCAGAGAGAAATCGACGAGCAGATTGGGCATGATCGTTTCATGGATGAAGCTGATCTTGCACGCCTTCCCTACCTCCGCAGCATCCTCAACGAGACGTTACGGATGTACCCGCCAGCTCCGTTGCTAGTACCTCATGAGTCATCAGAAGAATGCCTGGTTGGGGGATTCCGCATTCCACGGGGCACGATGCTCTCTGTAAATATGTGGGCCATTCAAAATGACCCTAAAATCTGGCCAGACCCTACAAAATTCAGGCCTGAGAGGTTCGACAACCCGGAGGGGGGGAGAGACGGGTTTAAGTTGATGCCTTTCGGGCATGGAAGGAGGAGCTGTCCTGGAGAAGGCTTGGCCCTGAGAGTGGTGGGATTAGCATTGGGCTCGCTCCTTCAATGTTTCGAGTGGCAGAGGATTGGTGATAAAATGGTGGATATGACTGAGGAGCCCGGGTTCACCGTTCCGAAGGCAAAACCACTAGAAGCTATATGTAGGGCACGCCCAAGCATGCTAGGGCATATCTCTCAAATATGAAACATATATTCTTCCATGACCCGTGATTTGCATCTTGATGTGACTCTACCCATAGGTTATCAGGCCTGTATAAACCATGCTGCTGCCATTTGAGTTACTTTTGAGAGAGTTACTTTACATATTTTGAGAGAGGGTAACAATATAGCAGATGCCCTTATAAAAGAAGGCGTTGCTAGAAATTGTGAGCAGGTAACTTGACTTAGTTTTGACAATAACTTTTTCAGGTTGCTTATATATGCTATGATGGCTATGGAAATTTTCAGGTTTTTGACTTCTTTGATGCTCGGGTTGCTAATTTGATTTTCATTAATTTCTGAGGGATATAATGCTTATGGTTTTAAAAAATAGATAGTTGGTAGTTGATAAGAAATAAGATCTGGCATGAGATGAATCTCTATCAGCAAGCAACCGCTACTGCACTGGTTTGTGCCTTTCTCAGCCTTCATTACTTTTGCTTATAAAAAAAATGGCTGCCTTCCATTTCACTTGTAATCGAAAGAATAACTGCCACGTATCACATATCCTACCTCCATTTATATGCTGCATAAAAGAAAGTAGGGAAACCTTTACTCTTGCCATTTGTTCACAGTCTCTTTGCTTCGGTAGTTTTTATCAATTAAAGACAAATTTGATTTATTGGGTGGCAACCTTTCTGCTTGCATGTAATTTTTATTTTATTTTTATTGTATTATTTTAATATAGTTTTATATTCATACTTCTAAATATAAACTATCTATGTACTATTTGGACCTTTTAAATAAAAATAAATTTGATGCTATCAAATTATTTTAAAATTAACCCTTAATTTTACCAAATATTCTTGTAGAAAACTTTTTTCTTATTAATTTTCATAATTTCCAATTGCGAAATGACTAAGATTTTAGAAAACAAGGGAGCATTTCAGCAAATAAAATTTGTTCACGTACGATTTGGCAATAAAAGCAAGAAATCTTTTGTTTTTTTTTTTAATTAGGAATCAAGGGCTTTCCATTCATGTGACCTTCACTAGACTCTTCTGGACTGGGCTAGCTCTAGAAATTTGAGAACCTTGTTCATACAGTGACTTCGTGGAATGTGTGAGCCCATTTTGCAATTTCGGTTTTGTTGGGCTCCTTTCTGTTTGATCAATGAATCAGAAGATTCAGAACTATTAGCTCAGTCCCCAGTTCTCGTATGTGCTGCATCTTACCCTAAACTAGATTTTATTATTATTATTATTAATATAGATGTTCAGATTAATTTATATGTATTTTGATTAAAATTTTAAAAGAATAAATTGTTGAAATTTTGAAGGAATAAATTGCTGCAGGTTAACATTTAAATCGATGTTTTTGGATCTACGGAGACGCATTAAGATCCATCAATTCGAAGCTTGAATTAGGGAGAGGTTTGATGACAAGATGGTGAGCATGAAGAGTTTTAGATTCGCACTAGATTCGTGCCTCGTGAGCTGGAACAAATTTTTTCTAGCATAGAAAAAAAAATACTCGTGATGGTAGAAATTTTAAAAAAGCAAGAGTGATTAGAGAGTGATTGAGTTGATTAGGTTTAATAGACAATTAATTTAATAATACAATAAATTAAATTATTACCAAGAAAGAGTCAAATCATAATTACAAATAAAAAAATAAATAATAATTACAAATAAATCAAATCATTACCAAGAAAGAGTCAAACGTTAATCCTCTGGGAAATATGGTAACTTTGTTTTTAAGTATTTTTAAAAAAATATTTATTTAAAAAAATATTAAATTGATATTTTTTAATGATTTTTTATTGATAAAAAATATTAAAAAATTATTTTAATTTTTTTTAAATAAAAAATATTTTTCACCGTAAAAAACAGTCAAAGTAACATACATCCTATCAATGCACCTAAGGACACATTGGTCCATAATTAATTAATTAATTAATTTGATCCATTCAAAGTTTCAAGCAATGTGATTTTTCATATTAGTGTTATTAAACCCAATCTAGCTTAGAATCCGGTGGTTGGACTAGTCCAAGTTTAATAAAGGACCGACTGTGGTAACAGCCTGGTCAAATAGGGCGATCCGGTGGGTCGATCCATAACCCGCGTAACTTGAGCAAACCTGGATGAGATCAAATTTTTTTTTTTTAAATATGAAATTTGAAACTCATTTGTATATATACTCTATATTCCTAAGAAAAAAGATATATTTTTTCAATGTGGAATAAAAAACCTTTTGGTTTAAATATTTCAACTAAAAAGGATAACACCTTTTATATATATACTCTATGTTTTTAAGAAAAAAATCATGCCTTTTTAATGTGGGATAAAAAATCATTTGGTTTAAATACTTCAACTTAAAATGATAACATAGTATCTTTTCAATGTGAGATTTAAAGTCTTTTCGTATATACACTGTATGTCTCTATAAAAAAAGTTATGTTTTTTCAATGCGAGATAAAAAAAATTTTTTGGTTTAAAGACTTCAATTTAGAAGCTTAACATAATATCTTTTTAATGTAGAATAATTTTTTTTTAAAATATTCTTTTAAACTTCATTATTTACATTATGTATAACCTATATTTATATGGATTCTTTCATATAAAATATTATATATATATAAATATATTTTTTTTAATTTTTTTGGGTTAATCCGAGTTAATCTGAGTTGATTTATGAAACTCAATACATAACCTAAATCAACATCTAAACCGTGTTTAATTACTATGTTTCGGACGTGTTTGGTTTGGTCCCACATGAACATGTCATGGAAGAGAGAAAGAAAAAAGAGAGTACCATCAAAATTTTGGTTCTTGACGCATGTAATTGAGAAGTCAAAAAAACCCGAAATTAAGGCGTGTGGATTATTGTGGAAAATGCAGTGGAAATTGCTTAAGATAGCCACACCTCGCAACTAGATCTTACAGTTGCTAACGTGATCTGATCATCCATTTCCAGTGCAAAGAAATTTCATAGAAGCTGGCGAGTCTTTACAGAGAATATATATGGTACCCTCCTTTCATTTGACCTTAACTATCGCGTCACTTTCGATGAGAAAAACATGGACTTTCAAAGCTGCCGCGTATCGAGACATTTCTAACATCAATTTACAGTCAACTTGGTTGTTTGTGTTTGAAATTGTGTTTTGAGAATGTATTTGGTGTAAGAAGTATTAAATTCGTGTATTTTTTTTTTATAATTTTAATGTATTAATATAAAAAAATGATTTTAATATCTTTTTAAACGATAAATGCTTTTAAAAAATATTATATTTTAGATAGGTTTTTATTAAAACAATATTGCTATTTATGTTTTTCTTTTAATTTTCTTAGTATTAACCTTGTTTGTTTGGGTCATTCATTCAATCAAGCAACTATATTTTTTTTAATTCAAGTTTTAAAACTCAACGTGGATTAAACTCTAAGCTACAAACTTTCCAAACCAGCTCGTGAAATCAGATTAGATTTAGCGAAGAATCCCAGCAATTACCCGCACTGGTAATAACTTCGATTTGCCAAAAATGGCAAATGACTCGTTTTCTATTCTTTCCCACTGTTGGTCACAGGTTCCTTTTTCGGTATTCCGACCAATAATTTAGCTTACAATAGAATCCACGAGTCAACAGTCTTGGAAGGTTGGGGCCTTTTGGTCTCCATATCAATTCTTTATCTTGGAAGGCAAGTAAATAAACGACAAAGCTCGTCAACTCAGTATTATTCTCTCTCAATTATATTACTTGTCAATGGTATTTTCTTGGTAACTTGTTAGCACCAATCCAACAAGGAAAGATGTGGGATATGAAGGTCAAGAATTTAACTGCAGACCAGTTTAATATGTTTCTTGACGAAAAATTATATTATTTGGGTTATGTTTTAATTTTTAAATTTGCACCAAACAAGACCTTGAAACTGAATCTTAAATTATTAATTAATTTGTTTTATTACGTCAATATGTATGAATTAATTCTTGGATGGTATCAATCAAAGATGTGTTAAAGAATGAAATTAAACATGTTTGGTACAATGCAATGTAACGGAGGCTTTCACGGAATTTTATTCTAGTTCTTATAGGGTGTCTTTTTGTTGTTGATGGAGTCTTTATTTTGAAAATTTTAAGTACTTCATTGAAAAATACTGTTTAATCCTTTAAAAAACTAGACACACCTTCATGATACTATCATTTATTAATTTTCTTATTATATTTGCTACAAGGCTAAAATAATATACTTTTAAGACACAACAAAATCTTTAAACTTATAAATAACAATTTTTTAAAGTTTTTTTTAAGAATTTTTGCTTTCAGACCAGTATATAAGTAGTATTTAAAGGCACATTTCTTCGGATTAATATACCTAAATGAATAACTTAAGAGGAGGTGTTATGTATAATTAATTAATTCTAAAAATAAAAAATAAAAAATATTTATAATTAGATGCCTCAGTGCCATCACACACACATATGATTTTTCATCCAAATCTTCTATTTAACATCAAAATTAATTAATTTAGTCTCTCAGTTATAAAGTGCAATAAAATTTTTTATCTTTTTAATTTGGTATCCCACACATTCGACTTGAGATAGAGTAGTTCTCATGTCCCATGACTCATCGAGTCACTATAAATTTTATATAAAATCATATTATAAAATACAACAAAATCCCTTGTGTTTAGTATCATTCACATTTGACTTGTGACAGTGTAGTTATTATATCCTACAACTCTATTAATTGAGTCGTTGTAAACTCTTCTGTATAATATAAATAGAAATAAATCTTTTTAAGTATTTGGTTATTACAAACTTGTTAAGTGTCGAAATATTTTTTATTTTTTAATTTTTAAAAATATGTATTAGAAAAAAAATTAATTAGTTAATTAAAATATAATTATGAAACCCAATTTATCCTTGATAAGTAACTCTAGAAAATTTTAATTCAAAGCTTAATTCGAGTTAGAGCTCGGTTAACCAAAAAACTTAACTTTGTCGACTTTTCTACTAACAAGAACACATCTGGTATGAGTTGACTAGGTCAACTCAAATGAATTTAAAAGTATAACGAAACAACTTGGTGATGACATATACAATTAATTCGAAATTGATTCTAACGTAAGTTGATTTGTGAGAGAGTTTTAAACCGTGTTTAACACTTACAAGCTAAAACCTGACGACATGGGTCCTCGACGATTGGTCCCGAGGAAGCGAAAAGTACGAGAAACAACCTTAAAAATAATAATAATATTAAAGGTACACATGAGAGGACAGAAGAATTTGTATTTTGTTCCCCCACGCAAAACAATAGGTAAAAGAAAAGGACCAGCCTCTATGGCTCATCAGCTTTGCTTTCCTTGCATGTATTCTTACCAAAAACGCATGCAAAATAGGCTCACGCTTGCAGTCTCACTGTCCATCTATAACTCTATTTCTATTTTACACAAACTCTATTAACAATTTAACACTAATACAATCTCTCCTTCGCATCCTTCTTCTCCGAATTGAATCGCCGATTTTCTCTCCTTTAAACCCCCCAGCCCCTTTATAATACCTCCCAAAACCCTTGAGAATTTCAGTATAACACCCCCCCCCCCCAACAAGGCCATAACCCTCCCGCACCCCACCCTTCTCTCATTTTTTTTCTCCAGAAATATGGACCGTCACCACCAACAACAGCGCCTCAGATTTCTTGCTGGAACGGGGCCTTTTTCCTCAGAGACTCCCAATTCCCGTTCGACGGATCAAAGCCGTATGAGCCCTGAAACTTCTACACACTACCCTTTCCCTCTTGAATCTTTATTTTCAAGACTTGATGTATCTAATGATACCCAAGATTTATATCCACGTTTTAATAGCAAAATCTTTGATGGGTCTGTTGTGAATTTGAACTCTTTTGATGGTTTTGCCCTTAGTGGCGTTTACCAGGCTGGTTTCTCGACAACGCAAAACAATGATATAGATACTTTTGGGGCCACGAGGATTCAAGATTTTCTTCGTAATCCAATCATAGCCGGGTCTAATTCTGATTTGAGGACTAACAGTTCAGTTTATTGCGGCGCGTATCAAAATCCAGACTTTAACGACCGGAGAGGATTAGTGCAAAGAGAATCGAATTATAGGTCGATCAATAATGGTTTGCTGTCTAAAAACCAGAATTCTTTGATCAGGAGGCCACTTAGGTTACAAGATTACTTGTCCTGGGAAGATTTGAGTGGTATGGTTGTGGCATTGGCTAAGGATCCGTACGGATGTAAATTCTTGCAAAAACTCATCGATAGTGCGACAAGAGAACAAATTGATATGTTGTTTTACGAGGTCATAGGCTATGTGGGTGGGTTGATAGTGGACCCGTTTGGGAATTATGTTGTACAAAAGCTTGTAGAGGTGCTTAGCGAGGAACAGAGGACTGGGATTTTGCGAATGTTAACTCGAACTGATTTTCAACTTGTGAGGATTTGTCTTGATGTGCATGGGTATGTACATACATTTGGCTGTTATCCTACTCATTTCTATTTGTTTCCTTTTGTTTTATTAACTGTTGAATTGATTTATTTTTTCTTCTGCCAACAGAACTCGGGTTGTACAAAAGTTGTTGAATTGTATCACGAACCCACAGCAAGTTTCTATAGTTGTATCAGCTCTAAGCCTAGGTGCTGTTGCATTGATTACGGATTCCAATGGTCATCATGTGATCCAGCATTTTGTCAAGCATTTTTCTACTGAAGACAATAAGGTGATCTTTCTATTCTTGACCCCCCAAAAAGCTAAATTCTCAATAAAGTTTGTTGTAATCCTGTGTTCTTTTCTGATGGAGTGTAATCTGAGTTCTCATTTCTTGTGACATGCTGCTATTTGTATTGCTAGATGATTTGCTACATCACTTCGCTTCAATATGGTGATTATTGTACTTGTTTTCACATTTTGTCTCTGTCAAATGATTTTCTTAAAGGATCAAGTTCTTTTAGATCCTTATTTCTATCTTATTAATTCAACTTTTTTGTCCGTGGATTTCGACTTAATTGATACTTAGTGGGTGATAACTATATATATTCTAGTTTTTTCCATCTACCTGAACATTCTTAGAGGTACAATCATTACTGCAACATTCTTGTTTCTGTATATGCATCTATGCTATCGCCTATAATCCTGAATATTTAACAGTTTCTACTGGAATCGTTTATCTTTTAGGGGAGAGGAAAAGGGCTGCATTTTTTTCTCCCACTCCATAACTTAGTCACTTTTCTTGATGAAGAATAATTGGCTACTTCTCTGTTGGTTTTCGCCTTCCATGGCTTTGGCTTTTGTTGGGTTCCCTTAGGATAAGTTTAGTATAAGTATATGCTACGCTTGCATTTGATTCAGCTGGCTGGCATCTATGATGGCTTTATGGCTTCTGTTCTGATTGTTTCTGATTTTTTGTGCACTTATTTTTTTAATCTTAATCATTGCATAAGGGTTTCGAATCAATTTATTTATTTGCTTATTCCGTGCTCTCTTCATTCCTTGGAATATTGGACTCCAAACGTGTTATCAGTCCAATGGTTTGTTTTGGGCTTGCATCTTTGTGACTTTGCAAGGCTCCTCCTTTCTACAGGCACTTACTTAGGATCAATGTGAGACTTTTTTCTCTGCCTAACCATTGGTGTGCAGTTTGAGGGGAGAGTTTAGCTAGAAACAATGCATCTCAACCAACTGAATTAGGTGTAAAACTTGCGAACTCCAACAAGCTTGCGAAAACTTTTAGTGTTTTAAAGGCTGCAATAATGGAAATATCTCTTGATCTTGCTGCAGTTTCATTCGCAGCTTTCTAAAATATTTTTACTTGAATCAGCAGTGTTTCATATGTACCATAGGTTATTCCACGTCTGTTGCCTGATGGTTCTCTTTTCTTCCTTTCCTCTTTCCTGATGCACTTGTTATCTTCAACAAGTTCGGATGTGATGTTATTCTGCAATAAAAGTATTGCTTGAAACTGAATCATATTCTGGCGTCATGTGTACCTGATGGTGGATTATTTTTCCAGTATATTCTGAAACAGGTGGCAGAGAACTGCTTTGGGATTGCAACCAACAAGAGCGGATGCTGTGTGCTGCAGCGATGTGTTGAATATTCTGAGGGAGAAGCCAGAGATCGACTGTTGGCTGAGATAATAGCAAACGCACTACTCCTGGCAGAAGATCATTATGGGTTTGTTTTACTAAACCTCATCAATGCTTTACGCTTTACTTCACATGCGAGTGTAATATTAACTTCATATGGTTCTTCTAATTTTCCATGATTTCCTGTAGAAACTATGTAGTGCAACATATTCTGAAATTGAAGTCGCCGGAAATCACAGAAAATCTCCTAGCACAGTTTAAAGGGAGTTACATGGCTCTTTCATGTAACAAGTATGGAAGCAACGTTGTGGAAAGCTGCCTGTTAACAACGAGAGAGGAACAAGCCACACTAATTATCTTGGAGTTGTTAAGAAATCCACTTGCTTCTATGCTCCTTGTGGATCCTTTTGGAAACTTTGTTATCCAGAAGGCACTATCAGTATCTCAGGTTAGATCATTTACACTCCAATATATACATTTACATGTTTGTTAGGTAACTGCAAACCATGTACGGTTCTTTGTTTAGTGGGATGGACTACTGAACTTAAAATCGGCCTCTGCATCCTGGGATGCTAATTTTGGACTTGCATTTCTTGAATTTCCACTTTCTCGAAAACATTGCTAGTTAATAGGCAGGCATTCACCAAGCTTGCCAGTGAGTATCTCTGCCAGACAAGTGTGTTTGCTAGTACCAACTTCATGCATGGCTTGTATAGGTTTTTAGTAATTTTCTAGTATCGTCCCAAGTGTAGTTTAATCCCAAAGATGTTGTCCTCAAACAGGCTCTGATCATTTGTTGCTGTTTTTTTGCAAGAGCAGGGACAAGTCCAAAGATATTTAGTAGCTCTAATACAAAGAAACGCCCAAAAGATGCGCAGCAATATCTATGGGCAAAAGGTGCTTGTTTGGTTGAACAAGAACATGAGGCCGCTACAGCTGTAGGCATGTGTAAACTGAGGGAGTTGTTCTAACCAAAATTTTCCTACAGATCTGGGTACTGGGTTTTTTGTTTTTTTTTTTTCGAGTTTTACCCCATTGTTGCTGTTGTTCAGTTGTGCTCGTAACTGACCTCGGACGCTTCATCGTGTGCGAGTGTCTGTGCGAGTGTCTGTGCGAGTGTCTGTTGTTTGTTGTTGTTGTTTAGGTGTCCCCTGTTTTCTGGTACGTACTGTTGTAGCATTAGAACGAAGGGAATTTGGGAGTTGTGGTGACTCTGTAACTGAGTAGGAACTAGCTAGCTTGAATTACCGGCAGCAATCTCCAAGAAATTAGAAGGTTAAACTGTATATTTTGTGATTGTCCCGCCGTTTTCCTACTTCCATGTTTGGAGTCTGTTTATTACTGCAGAAGCTCCTGTAGATGTAGTTTTTTCAGGTTTTAAAAAACAGTTTAATCAAAGTTTTAATAAAGAAATTAAGTGATGTTGATTAACTACTTTCAATTAAGAAATAATAAAATAATTTGATCCATTCAAACAATGTGGTTTTCGGATGTGTTTGGTTTAGTCCCCCATGAACATGGCATGGTCATGGAAGAGAGATGGAAAGAAAGAGAGCACTACCATCAATATTTTGGTTCTTGACGCATGTAATAGAGAAGTAAAAAAAACCCGAAATTAAGGCGTGTGGATTACTGTGGAAAATGCAGTGGAAATTGCTTAAGTTAGCCACACCTCGCAGCTAGATTTTAGAGTTGCTAACGTGATCTGATCATCCATTTCCAGTGCAAAGAAATTTCATGGAAGCTGGCGAGTCTTTACAGAGAATTCTTAATAACATATGAGGAGAAGAATGGTGATAAACATGTATAAAATAAATAATAAAGTCTAATTCTCATTAATTCATGTTGAAATATAAAAAAAAAAGAAAAAAAACAAAAGAAAAACAAGACATGTCGCTGTTCTAATGAATAATAACATATGAGGAGAAGAATGGTGATTTTCCCTGCTGATTAGTTATTGTTAATATATAAAAATATAAATATAAGAATAAATATTAATTCAAATAACTTTTAAAAAAATTTCTATAAAAAAAATACAAAATATTCTCAATGTCTTCATCTCTTCTAAATATTCTCAAAATATATGAATACAAAATATTCAAACTTTATAAATATAAGAATAACTATTAGTTATTGGTGATCGTATTAATTACGTGCTTCGTCTAGTTGTAATTATGGATGGTTGTTGTTTTATTTCTCCGAGTTTTACAGAAGTATGATTAGCCTATCTTTAACTACGAGTAGGGAAATAAGTAATATTAATTTTTGTATTTTAAAAATATTTTAAAGAAATATATTTTTTTATTTTTTTTATTTCAAATTAATATATTTTTTTATTTTTTAGATAATTAATCTAATAATTCTATTTTTTTAGTTAATGATATGTTTAGTAATGTGATATATAATTTTTTTAAATAAAAATATATTAAAATGATATTTTTTTATATTTTTTATCTCCATATATTAAAACCATAAAAAAATAATAAAAAATTATTAATTTTTATATTTTTTTATAAATTATAAAAACAAAAAAACTTTTAAACCATTTAAAATAACTTTTTATTTAAAAATATATCAAACAATTTTTTTTTAATTTTTTATATTTATTATGAGCATATAAAACTATCAACTACTAAAAAAATATATAAATTTAATATTTTTCCACAACAAACACAACCGCAAACACCCATTAATCTCGAATCGGTCTGACATAGCTTTCCATTTCTTTGGCGAGAGAGGAGAGGAGAGGACTAGTGTGTATTACTTGTATTGTATCTCTGCCCTCTCCCTCTTCCCCAACCCCGTTGACCCTCATGGCTAACTCCTCCTCCTCTCTCATGATCTCTTACTCCTTAATTTTATTAAATCTCTACGCCATCGTTTCTTCAACTTCCGATTTCAACAATCGCCACCATCCCATGATACTTCCTCTCCTCCTCTCAATTCCTAACATCTCCGCTCACCGGATGCCCTTCGACGGCCACTACAGCCGGCGCCATCTCCAGAATTCCGAGCTCCCTAACGCTCGCATGCGCCTCTTCGACGATCTCCTCTCTAACGGGTATACACACTGTATTTTCTTTTTTGCTTTTGTTTCTTGTGTATTGTTGTACAATTGAATTTCGTCGCTGATGAATTTTTTTTGCAGTTATTATACAACGCGGCTGTTTATTGGGACGCCTCCACAGGAATTTGCTCTTATTGTGGATACAGGAAGTACTGTGACATATGTTCCGTGCTCTAGCTGTGAACGGTGCGGCAAGCATCAGGTTTGGCTTTGTTTTCCTGTTTTTTTAAGGTTCTGCTGTATCTACACTTCATCCTGTACTTGTTGACCGTATCTTTGGTTGGTGTACAGTTCATCAGTTTACATGTTGATTAATTGGTGCAATGTTTTTACTTTTTAAATGAAAGGATTTTTTTAAAATAATGCTTAATTTGAAATGGGGGTTTGAATTTTTCAAACTAAATCGAACGTGGTGGTTTGAGAGCTGTTTTTTTCTGGTTTTATATAGGATCCGAGGTTTCAACCGGAATTGTCTAGTACTTATCAGCCTGTAAAGTGCAATCCAGGTTGTAATTGTGATGATCAGGGAAAGCAGTGTACTTATGAGAGACGCTATGCAGAGATGAGCTCGAGCAGTGGTGTGATTGCTGAGGATGTTGTTTCATTTGGAAATGAAAGTGAGCTTAAACCTCAACGTGCTGTTTTCGGTTGTGAAAATGTGGAAACTGGTGATCTTTACAGCCAACGTGCTGATGGGATAATGGGTTTAGGTCGTGGTCGGCTCAGTGTTGTTGATCAACTTGTTGACAAGGGTGTTATTGGTGATTCGTTTTCGTTGTGTTATGGTGGGATGGATGTGGGTGGGGGTGCGATGGTACTTGGTCAGATTTCCCCTCCCCCCAACATGGTCTTTTCCCATTCCAACCCTTACCGCAGGTAGGATACTTTATCAACATGGTTATCGTTGATTAATTTTCTTGGTATTCATCTTAGTACATCTCACACATTTAATGTAGTTTTTGGATGATGACAGTCCATATTACAATATTGAGCTGAAAGAACTACATGTAGCTGGGAAGCCATTGAAATTAAAACCGAAAGTCTTTGATGAAAAGCATGGAACAGTTTTGGACAGTGGAACTACGTACGCTTACTTTCCAGAAGCAGCTTTTCATGCGTTAAAAGATGCTGTAAGATATCATGGCTCTAATTTCAATCTCTTCTACCATGGTTGGTCTAAAAGTCGAGTTGTAGCTCTGCTGTGACTGTTTTATTGTTCTTCTTTCTGCTTACCAACTTTTTTTCAATTATAACTATCAATGTCACTGTTTATCATACCAAATGAAGTTTCATCTGAAAATTTATTGTGCTGTTTAGTTGAATTTGCGTTAAACCATTATATAATGGTATTTTAAGCATAATCACACAAATATTTACTCAAATCATCACCCGTCATGTTATGGGTATGCTTCTGGAATACCAATGTTCTCCATGCTTAATTTTGCTTCTATGTGAACTCATGATTAAGGCTTGCATTAACCAAGTAGGAACTTTTTATCCTATGTGGCTATCTCATAGTCAAACATCAAAGCATCCATATTCTACAGTCTTACTGTAGGTTAAGTGAAATATTCTTTTGAATGCTAGTGAGGTTATTTTATTAATTCCTTTCTAGTTAGGAGAGGGTTTACCTTGTTAACTGGATTTGGAATCCATGTTTAATATTCTCCACGCTCAACTTTAGCTGTGTGCTTATTTTGTTACTTCCTTGCAATTGCCAATTGATTTTATAGTGAATGCCATATATTAAGTATACAATTTGGATGATGCATCTCAATTATGAGAATTAATCTCCATCCAATAAGATTGGGTTTTCGACGGAACTGCTTGGCTCTATCTAGGTTAATCGCGGCCGATTGCAGAAGTTGTCTATTAAGTGTGAGATTATGTTTGAGTTTGGTGCTAAATCTCAACTTCTTTCGGCTTAATTTCTTTACTATTTATTCCCATAACCTGTTTCCTGTAGTTCTTATATCTTGTGCTTTGATTGGAAAAAAAAACGTCTTGCTACTGTTTGGTATAAAGATTGGTTTCATTTTTTTCAGCTATGGGAGAATATATTGTTAAACTGGACTGTTATTTCAAGGTTAACTTTGTACTGAAATGCAGATTATGAAGGAAATCCATCATCTCAAGCAGATCCCAGGCCCTGATCCAAATTACCATGATATTTGCTTTTCTGGTGCTGGAAGGTGTTACCTATAATAAGAACACAATTTTGATGTCTAGCATCAATTTCTTTATAACTTGTCCTGGCTGTAAGATCTGTTGAGTGCTTATTTTATTCTTTGTTCGTTTCTTCTTGGTTGAATTGTGATTTAGGGAGGTCTCTCATCTGTCAAAAGTTTTTCCAGAAGTCAATATGGTGTTTGGCAGTGGTCAAAAGCTGTCATTGTCTCCAGAGAATTACCTCTTCCGGGTAATTTTGGCTTTTGTTATTCTTCTTAAATTTCTTCTTGAGAACAAAAATAAGCTTGGGATTCTAGCAAAATTACTTCAGTATGGTTCAGGATGTCTCCTCCTGTTTCTTTTCTTGTTTTCCTGCATCATCTGCTCTATTGTGGTTTCAATTTATTTCTTTTATTTACACAGCAATATTTTTCTTGTCCCTCCTTTTCTCTCTCTCTCTCTCTCTCTCTCTCCTCTCTTATTTGTTTCTCTCCTTCCTTTTCTCATGGCATGGGCTAAAGCACACAAAGGTCAGCGGTGCATATTGCCTGGGTATTTTCCAGAATGGAAATGATCCGACTACTCTTTTAGGAGGTATAATACATCTTCTAGTGTGCATGCCTGAAATTGACAGTTGTTTTAGTTGAATTCAATAGCTGACGATCTATAATATGCAGATACACTTGACAGATCTTTCTTACCTTTTATCATTCGTGGCAGGAATTGTTGTCCGTAACACACTAGTGACTTATGATCGAGAGAATGATAAAATTGGCTTCTGGAAAACTAACTGTTCTGAACTATGGAAGAGGTTGCAAGTTCCTGGTGTGCCTGCTTCAGCACCTGTACCTTCCCCTAGCAGTAATAGAAGTCAAGAAATGCCTCCTGCGCAAGCTCCAAGCAGCTTGCCATTTTTCCATCCAGGTACTTTGATTTAATCATTTACACGGCCTCATGTCAAGCATGCATCATAAAATAGGAGTGCAAATTTGATTTGGATTTTTGATTATTTTCTATGGTTTGCAAATTTAGCTTCTAAAGAGCTTAGCTTACATGTAAGCTGTTTATTCATGACAAAGTTGTGATTTTTTTCATTCATGATTTGGGTTTTATATAGGATTTCTTGAGTGCTTGATTTGATGGTTCGTAAATTGGTTTGCTTTTGCAAGCTTTGGAAATTGATGTTGAATAAATAGGAACAACTAGGGTTTTTAACTGCTTAATTTCGTGGGGGTGCTTAAGCTGAACAATGATGGTGGGATGGGATTTGGGCTTTTTTGAGATGCTAATGAATTGAACAAAAATGAGAACTGGGATAGGATTTTTAAGTAGAAGAATCTCAAAAATAATCAAGGGCCTCATAAAACAATTTGATTGGAATGGAATGTACAAGTATAATGGTGTAGCTTCAAAGGTGTCTTATGTGACAGTAGAAAAATAGATTGCTGCAGCTTTGTGATTTTGCATCAGTAGTAGGCGGTTGCACGCACAAGTGTGGAAAATTGAGGGTTATTTCGTGCTGGATTTCCTTTGCATTTTTTTCTAACATTAATCTTTAATTTAATAAAATAAATTTATTTCAAGATTTTTATTTGGAATATCTTATAATTTTTTTTTATATAATTTATGCATATCACAGTCATAAACAATCGTACATGTGGCATGATCAATACCATTCATTTGAGTCAGCTAACATTGTTAATCAAACATCTATTCTATGACTAATGGCGATGGATGGAAGACTTGAAACCCACTAAAATTGCTAGTAAAAGGGTTGTTACGGACCAAAATGTTGTAGAGCACCAAAAAGTAAATGTAGAGGGGCACCCAGTGATTTTGAGCCAATTATTGACTTTTATTGTTTTCATTCGGTTATAATTTGTTTTCATTCGTTTGATGCTTACTTTCAGGTGCCCTAAATACGTAATTGATATGGTTATGATGATCGTCCTTTTCCAACTTCTGCTCTTAACATTCTTTTGGTGCTTGTTTGTACTATAAAATCTCTCCAATGATGTTGTGTTGTTCCATGTGATATTTAGGTGAAATTCGAATTGGAATTATAACGTTTGATATGTTGATCAGTGTCAACAACTCAAACACAAAGCCCAACTTCACAGAAGTGGCAGAGTTCATTGCCCATGAGTTGGAAGTTGATAATTTACAGGTACAATTGAGTTACTTTGGCTTGACATGGCTTTCTCAAAACCTTGCTGCAGAGTAACAGGTTTTTAACCTGATGGGCTGGGTTTATAGCTCATGAATTGTTACTATTCAAATTAATCTAACACCAACGGAGTTAATAACATTTGGTGCATTCAATTTGTTGACATCAACAATATCTCAAATATTGTTCAACATTAGCTGATTGAGATTAAGCATAAATTTAATCGGATACTCTTGCAATTGCTTGATTTTCAGGTTCGCATGTTGAATTTCACGTCGACAGGAAATGATTATCTTGTTAAATGGGCCATTCTTCCTGTTGAATCTGCTGAGTACATTTCCAATACCACAGCAATGGTAATCATACCATTGTGCTGTTGTAGTTGTTGCATATGCAACTGGCTACGTTTTCACTTACTAACTGAAGTATCATAACCAATACTTGTTTCCTGTGTACAGAAAATAATTGAGCAATTAAGTGAGCATCGATTACACTTTCCTGAGAGATTTGGAAGCTATGAGTTAGTCAAATGGAAGTTTGAGCCTCAAAAGAACAGGTATGTGTTTTCTTCCCCTCTCTGAACTCCATTGCCAAACTTGATATTTGCTTCTGATTTCACATTTCTTTGACTATCCCAGACAGTGCTGTATATTGTGTTCTCCTTGGTTCTTGAGTGTGTTTGTTTGGCTGTTTGGCTTTGGCGCTGTGTTTGCCCTTGTTTTGTTTTTAGCTATTATACTAGGATATCTGCCTTCTTCCAAACTGTGATGCATTTTGCTGCTTTACATTTGATTCTTTCGGTGTGTTGTAGGACATGGTGGCAGCAACATTTTGTGGCCGTGACTGTTGGAGTTGTTGTTACCCTGACCGTTAGTTTATTAAGTATTGGCCTATGGTTGGTCTGGAGACGTCAAAAAGCGCTTGGAACGTATGCGCCTGTTGGTGCTGTTGGTCCTGAGCAAGAACTTCAGCCTTTGTGATCTTAGGTTTTTGTTGACTGCACGAGGATGATAATAAACATCTTCAATACTAATCAATCACAGTGGTGACAAATATGCAGTGATGAAGTTTGATTCCACTCTCCTGCTGTACAATGAATAGAATTGAAAGGGGAAATATATAGAAGAGTAATCAGAAGCTTTTCCCTCCCTTCTCTTAATAGAGACTGAACTCTTATTGTTTAGAATACCATGCTTATACGTTCATAGGTGCACACAACGGGGGTAATTGTTGAGACATTGACTGGATAAAGATAAAGGCAAAATTGAGTTCTGTTTTTCCTTTTGTAAGGCATCAATGCTTACTTCTGGGCTCTTGCCCTTGTCTCGTAGGTTCTAGTGTATGCTATGACAAGATGCGAGAGTGCGTCACGATGGCCTTGACTCAAATAATTGGAGAGACTGATCCAAGAAAGACTCCTTGTCAAGGTCACCGGTAAATTTAGGGTTATTATTTTTTTAATTTTTAATGTTGATCTAATCAGGTTAGACGGGTCAATGGAGTTAAAAAAACCAATTAAGTCTTACTAGGTTAATATTTGATTTGATTTAATTAATTGGATTTCGGTTACTGAGTTTAATCGGGTTCGGTTTAACGGCTAGACACAATAGCGCCACCTGAACCGAAACTGAGAATTCAACCTCACCCGCCCAAGGGGAATGTGGTTGCAGTTACCCGGACAACCTTTGGCATGGAGCAGCTACCTTATGTTGCGTAATATCGCGGCCTGCGGAAAGCTGCTTTTGGCATGGAGCAGCAGGCAAGCAACCGGATGCTGGGCCCAGTCTGCATTAAGGACACATCTCAATATTTTCATCCTTCGTCAAGCTTTCTTGAGTTTTTTATTTTTCTTTTTTTTAACAGTAGTGAACTTACGTTAATCATTAAAGAGCCACCAGTAGAATGTAAAAACCTAATACAGTAAACTACGCATAAAGAAATGATGAAATTCTTGAAAATATTAACTGCAGTTTGAAACTGTGTTTTGTTTTCAATAACTTGAAGTTTTTTAATTTGTTTAAAATTATTGTTTTTTTATATTTTTTTCACATATCCCTTCTTTCTTTTTTCTAGCATGTGACATTTCGATATATATGCTACTAAGTTTCCAATTTCTTCTCCTTTGAATTGCTCTGTGATTGCTTATTTTTCAACTGCCATGGAAGTTTCTTACATGCAAAGCATGTTGTCTGAAGATTTCTTGTGATAAATGCTGAAAGACTGAAATATAAATTTATTAACATGATCTTAGAAATATTCTTAATTTGTTTCTGTTTTTTTTTAATAGGACAAATAGAAATATTCTTTTGCTTTTCAGGACAGGTCAAGTAGGCCTTTGGCTATTTGCAGCCGATAGTCTGAGACACAGGTGGCATAAATCAGGAGGCTACGATAATGAAACGGGGACCTTACATGCCCAAAGTGTCTGTTATATCGTACACTTCACATGATTATGCCGCGTAAAAAGTTAAGTCAACCTTGAATTCTTGAAATCATAGTTATAAAATCCTACCTGAATAATACCTGGGTTACGGGTTAGAAATATCTATTTAAACTAACTCGAATTTTTTTAAAATTTTTAAATAATGTTATTTAAAAAAAAAATAACATCAAGTTCAGATTAATTAAGTCAAAATATTTTTTTGAACCCAATTATTTTTTATTTTTTATTTTTTTTCAATTTAAATTCATTCAAATTCTAAATTAATCAAGTTTTGAGTAGATGTACAGTTATAAAACAATATTTCAAAAGACATCATTGCTATTAAACACTCGTAATTGTCTAATATGTGTATATATAGACACTAGAAAAAAAAATCAAAATATTTCTCCCTGAACTTATAAATTAGTTCTTAAATTTTTTTAGTTCTTCATTAAAAGATTTCTTAAATTTCGTCACCTCATTTATTTTTAAAGGAGTACAGGGGACACAAGAAAAAACAAAATAGAGGTAATGGTTTTATTTTCCCAAAACTATCCTCATAAACATATTAAAATCATCCTTTATCATCCTCTTAATACCCCCACAATAACATTATTCTCCAGTTTTTCTACGCTAGTCTACATATATACTACCTTAAATTAATACCATGGAAGACTGATACCACTTCCTGAAGCTTGCATATTACAAGAACTTGTTTGCCGGAGTAACAATATATTCCAGGCACGGCATTTTAAGCAATATTTTGCAGCCAAAATTCTTACTGGAGATCATTTATATATCTTAACCACATGAACGGCGAACATTTTGAAGACCCTGATTGAAGAGGATGGGCCAGGAGAGGAAAGGGGGTGATCTTGGAAGTTTTGACTAATCAAAAGATGCTTGTACTCTTGTGTTTTTATGTTTTTTAGACCTGACCTTGAAAACTGAAATAATGTTTTAGATAAATATTACAAATTTTCTTGTAATTGACCGGCAAGATCTTATTCGAGTTTAATTACATCAACCAAATTATATGCTGACTTGCTAGCTCACAAGGGTGGTTTGGAATTAAATCTGGTCCGGTTCAAACCCTGAGTTACTGAATCAACTCGTAAAAGCTACCGGTTTAATAACTACATATATATTCTAGAATCAGAACCCAAACGATGGACTGATCTTACGTACATTCACTATAAGATAAGGAGTTGAGAAACGGATCGAGAAGGATCACACGCAATTAGCATTGTTTGGAAGAAAAGGGAACTGCTGGAGAGTTTTATAAATATAGATTATTATTATTATGGATAATACTGCTAATTTAACCGGAACGGTATTCAGGTTGTAGGGTATTCCGGTGGCAAGTACCGGAATAGACACAGATCATCCACGTTATTTTCCCAGCTGATGGATATTCTAGCGACGACCTAATTACTAGTAGTTTTACGACCCAGCTCAGCATGCAGACATACATCTGTAACACTCCGCATCATTATACAACATCAAGGGCACTTGGGTTTGCCCTTGGAGTTCTTCATGTCCCTGTAGCAAGGGCACTCGTGCTTGTTCCCATAAGTCCCAGAAGGCACGCACTTGCACTTTTCACAGCAAATCCCGCAGTACTTCAAGCACCGGTCTTTAATTCCTGCTTTGGAGCACCTCGCTGAGCACTTCGAGTCACAGAATCCTATTTTGTAAGGCCATACACCATAAAGTAACAGTTAGTTTTACTAAATATGGATTAGAAACAGAACAAAGAAGCAAAAATACAAATCCAACTCATATAACTATACCCGAGGCAGCCATTGTGACCTCAAACAAAGAGGAACTGAAAACAAGGCACAGAAGAAAAACAGCTGCAAAAACAGGCTTCATTTCTGTTATACGATCTGAAAGTATGTATGGGAATTCTCTCTATATAGCAGAAAATTTAACAAAGACCTGTATACGAGATTTTCCCACGGAGGAGTTGATATGAAAGAGCTTGGGTATAATACAGGGTATTTATAGGGCCAAATTAGTAAGGGTAGGTGAGAGGTCAGGAAAGTGCTTGATTCTGTAGAATTTGTTTTTAAGAAAAAAAATTACAGACTGTCATGGGGTTTTGGTGAAGGAAGCATCCAGGGTGGATTAATGCTTTCCAGTTTCCAGAATCTTTAAAGCAACGGGCAAATCACCATGATGACGACCAATCTTATTACATGCAACAATGACTGTAATTTAAAGGGTTCTTCCTTGTTTTCCCAGTAACTGCTTTGCTTAAGTGGCATCCATCCATTTGTGTTTCTTCCTTGCTGGACTACTTACCCTCCTTATTTCGGGCCAGCTTTTTCTTTAAGATATATGTTTGGGAGTTGTTGTAATTGTTTTTTAAATATTTATAATATTAAAATAATATATTTTTTTAATTAATACATCAAAACAATCTAAATTATATATAAAAAAATTAATTTTTTATAGAATACAGTTTCTGAACAGTGTCGTGTAGCCTCTATCGAGTGAGTGTCATATCTGATTCTTAGAGTTTGATCCCTCGGGTAATTAGGTTCAAATGTGTTCCATAAAAATTTGTTTTTTTTTTTTTAATTTTTAGATTATTTTAATGTGATAATATAAAAAATAATGAAATATTATTTTAATATAGAAAAAACACTTTAAATTATAATCACTAACACACTTCTAAATATATTTTTAATATGATTGCAGTAGTTTTTTTTTTTAATGTGCTATTCTTGAAACAATACTAATTAATTTTTTTTAGTTATTTTTAATAATTTTAATATGTTCATATAAAAATTAAAAAAAATTTAAAAACTCATTATGTATTTTTAAATAATAAAATAAATTATTTAAAAATATAATGCATCATAATATTAAACAGGCATTAATGCATTAAGTTTATGAATTAACATGTGATTCATTATATTGATTTAATAAATTATTATTTTTTTATCGGTTTAACTGAGTCATGAGCCATAAAAACTCTTACTAAATCAATATTTATTTATTTATTTAAATTAAAACCAGAAACAGGTGTGGTGTCAGATTTTAAGTCACAGGTTTTTCAAATCATTTTATGAAATCAGACTGCGTTTAATAACTTAGATTTCACCGAATAATGGCTGTTCGTGAAGCTTTTGCTTTATCTGCTGCTTCTCCTGCACATTTAATCCTTGCTCTTTAACCGAAATCAAGGCAAATGATGGTTGATCGATGGAAATAGCTTAATGTTTAAGAATAATCTTTTTATCAGGCAGGTGTTTGTTTTTCCATTATAAATTGAAAAATATAACATTATGTTTTTTTTAAACTTGTTTTTAAATGATTTTGATAAATAAATTAAAAATTAAAAATATCATTTTAATATATTTTTAATTAAAAACATACTTTTAAAAACTGTAATTTATCACAATACCAAACACAAATTTTAACATTAATTGCTTTGATAGTGAAATGTAATTATACAAGTTTCCCCGTGGGAAAAAATTTAGTCAGTTTAGAAGCTCTTTTAAACCTTCAACGTATTTCTTAATTTTATCGAAATAATTAAAAAAAAAATTTTTCTAAAAAGAAAATTACTACATCTTTCTATAAAATAATAGAAACTCTCTTTTCAAATTACTTTAGAGATAAATAGTTTTTATTTTTATTTATTTTAATCAAACATATTTTTATTTATTATATATCAATGGGTGGATTGGGAATTAAGAGCTTGTTTGGCACTGTGGTTGCGGTTGCTTTTCAAATAGCTTTTTGTGCCAAAATACATGCCAATGATATTTTTTTATTTTTTAAAAATTATTTTTGATATCAGCACATCAAAATGATTTGAAAACACTAAAAATATATTAATTTGAAATTAATAAAAAAATAAAAAAAATTTAAATTTTTTTAAAAATACTTTTAAAATGCAAAAACAAACAAAACCTAACTTAATTCCAGGCATCTCCTAGCACCGACGGTAGCTTTAAGGACTCTCGAGAAGGAGGAAAAAGAGGGGGTGACAGAAAAGGGTAAACGAAGAACTCCAATGATATGCACAGATGCGACGCAACATTAAAGAAGCATGGCCCTTTCGATTTCTAGAGCATGACATGTCATGTGAATCGTACGTTATAACAAGAAAGTTGTTTCCGCCTCCTAATTTACTATATATTTGCGTTCTAAACCATTTTTGTGAATTTCCCTTTGTTCTTGAATGATTCAATGCTTGAATGTAAAGCACTTCCTTATTTTAGACGAGCACGTGGATTTGTTTATATATATATATATATATATATATATATATATATATATATATATATATATATCTTTTTCATCTTTTCCTTGCTGTATTCCTCTGACTTTGTCTAGATCTAGGAGCCACTTTATTTCTTTGATTCTATTGATAAATTGGTTTAATTTTTGAATTTTATTTACCTGATAAAAAAATTCTATCCCATTAAATTTTGTAAAATGTTTTTATAAATAATCATATTTTTATAATATTATTTAATTATTTCAATAATAATTACTTCACCACCGTTATTTTTATTATTTTTTTTATTGGTATTCTTAACTTTATCATTATCTATACTTTTATTTTTATCTTTATTGTTATCACTATTATTACCATGATTATCTTCATTTTTATTATTTATGGCTGCTATCACTATGACCGCAATCACCTAAAACACCCATGCATCATCTAGGTTAATAAGAATAGCATAAGTAAATTGTCACGAGTTCGAGTCACGAAACTTAATTGGCTAGACTTTGAATTTACTCTTAAATAATAACCGAATTCGAGTCTTCTAAGAGCTACTGGAAGCTTATATAATTATTAATTTTAGAATCCGTAAAATCAATTAAGATACATATAAACTAACATAAACATTAAAGTTAATAAAAAAATAATAATATCAAAAGCCAAAGCAGCATCCAGCGTTGAAAATGAAAAGAAAACAAACCTAATCTCAGCACCGATCAAACAAACTCGGTAGCTAGCACAGCACACACTGAAGGAATTTTCACCTAATCTCACCAATCAAACAAATTGCAGCTGTAAAGCTGAAGGGGGCATGCTTGTGATTGTCATGTTCAAAGCCTCTCATCACTCCCCTGCTGAATGAATGACCCACCCATTATCAAAGCAAACTGTTTGTGAATTGTGTGACCCTATAATAGTTTTGTGTACTTGAAAGTTCGAGGAAATGTAGGCTCCGTTTGTTTGCAGGAAAGTGAATTCTTTTTGGAAAGTGAATTCCGGGGAAAGTGAATTCCTGGAAAGTGAATTCCGGGAAAGTATTTTCTGATGTTTGGTAGTGTTATGGAAAATGAACTGGAAAACACTTTCCAGTGTTTGGTTATGTCATGGAAAATGAGCTGGAAAATAACTTATTAATATTTTATTTTTCTCAAGTTTATTAAAAAAATGAGGAACAAATCTTACAAATTAAAAAGTTGAATGAGAATGAAATTGAAAAAAAATATATAATTTCATAAATTATCTCAAATAAAACAAATAATAATCAAAATAATAGGGATCAAATCTAAAAAATTTTAAAAAAATGAAAAATGAAGAAATTAAAATAATAATAATCAACATTTCATAAATTATTTCAAATAAAATAAGTAACAATCAAAAGAATGAGGATCAAATTTGATAAATAAAAATTTTCAATAAAAAAATGATAAGAAAAAAGCAAATAACAATTATAAAAATAAGGACCAAAGTTAATATAAAAATAAAATTTTAAGAGATGAAATTGAAAAATAAATATTCAAAACAAAATATATATAGCAATCAAAAGTTTGAGGATCAAATTTGATATAATCAGTAAATAATGACATTTCTAAAATTTTCACAACTTCCGGAAAGTATTTTCCCCTCAAATTTTTTAGGAAAACACTTTCCTGAAAAACAAGCCAAATTTTCCTTTTACTGGAAAGTGTTTTCCATTGACCAACTTTCCTACTGGCAAACAAACACAAGAAAGTTTGGAAAGTACTTTCCCGGAAACCACTTTCCGGAAAACAAACACAGCTAAAAGGAAAACACTTTCCTGAAAACCAAGTCAATTTTTTTTTTGACTAAAATTGACTGGAAAGTGTTTTCCGTTGACCGGAAATTGTTTTCCGTTGACTAGAAAGTGTTTTCCGCTGACCGGAAATTGTTTTCCGTTGACCAACTTTCCTAATGACAAACAAACACAGGAAAGTTTGGAAAATGGTTTCCCGGAAACTACTTTCCGGAAAACAAACAAGGCCAAGCAAGTTGAGTTTCCAGTGCTCGGTCGATGAATGATGAAAAGATTTTTTAAGGAACAGTAAGGTTCCTATTGCGTCAAATAATATCATTTCATGATTTGTTGTCTCTTTGCAAGATGGCCTTAATGGAAATATATAGATTATTTGTCATTGTGTTTTAAAAAAATTTTAAAAAATTTTTTAATTTTTTTTTAAAATTAATATGTTTTTGATATTTTTAAATTATTTTGATATATTAATCTTAAAAATGTTTTTTAAAAATAAAAAAATATTATTAATATATTTTTCTGAATAAAAAATGTAATTGTTTTTTAAAGTACATTCTTACATTGAACAAGGCTTGGTCTCGAGAAAGGATTGAATAAAAATTAAAAAATAATAAAAATAATAGAGGTACCGAACCAAAGGCTAAATACTCTAGAGCCCATAAATGATAATTAGCCCAGCAACTAAAGCAGGACCCCTTTATTTTGATGAATGAGGAATTTTCACCGGCTCTTGATAAGTTGTTTTTTTCATGTTTTAATTTTTCATTGTAAAGTATTTTTCTATTAGACCAATTCTTTTAAGTGAGTTAAATATGAAAAACAAGGAAATTATTTTTTAGCAATGTAAAATAAAAATGAATATACACACCGAAATGACTTGATTTATAAAATAAAAATATATTATTTTATTCTTAAGAGTTTAATTTTTTTATCTGATTAGTTTTTGAATTGATATGTGAGTCAAGTTACAGTATAACAATAATTGGAGTCGTGATTCTAGAATCTAAAACTTCCGATGGAAGTGGAGTTCATGGAAAGAGAACCTTTTTGCAATACTATCCCAGACAAGCCATCTGACGGCGGAGGAGATTCCAGAGTCCCAAAAGTGCCACAAAGAGACAAACTCTCCTTTCAGGATAAGGTTTTTAGGGGCTAAAATCCCTTTTCCTTGCGTGAAAAAAACTGATATGATGGGAAATCGGTTGGTCATGACTGAGTTCGAGAATGGGAATCGCCTCTTGCCTAAGATATTCCTTGGTGACAAAAACAGGTGGCGATTCTCTAGTCATTAAATTGTTAGGGAAACACATAGGGTACTCAGATGAAGATTCGTTTGAAGGCTATGGCAACTCACGGGTGGTTTTGACTTGATGGACGCCGGGCATGGATATTTCATGGTGAAATTTGATCTGGAGTATGATAGGTTGAAAGTGGTCAATGGACGTCCTTGGATTTTACGATAAAATAGATCAC
Source organism: Populus alba x Populus glandulosa (assembly GCA_033617975.1). NCBI lineage: Eukaryota > Viridiplantae > Streptophyta > Magnoliopsida > Malpighiales > Salicaceae > Populus > Populus alba x Populus glandulosa. The sequence goes on along the minus strand of CM066156.1, from coordinate 984,604 downwards.
ACTCTAGTCTGTGTCAGAATTCTAGATCTTAATGTAGTGTATTGTGACGAGAGATTTCTTTTAGCCCTAGCCACAGCGCTAGGCACTCCTATCAAAATTGATTTGAACACCTTGAATATGGAGAGGGGACAATTTGCAAGGAAATGCATTAGAAATAGATTTAAATCTTCCAGTGGCGGGGAAAGTATGGATTAGAGACCACCGGTACAGGTTGGAATACGAGGGCCTGCGTATTATTTGTGGCGGATGGGGGTGTTATTGTCATCATGGGAGATCCTCCCCTTGGACAATAAGAATGACTCGCCGGAAAAAATGTCTGGAAGGGATAGTACAACGGCGATTGAGACAAACCATAAGGGTGCAGTAAATCTAGATAATCCCGCAAAAGAAGCTGTGCTGTTAGGTGAGTCCGAATTTCATGGAGAATGGCTAGTGGTTTCTCGCAACAGAAAATCCAATTCAATGAGTAATAAAGGGGATTCAGTTAAGGAAAACTATAGTACAAAGATTAACAATAAATTGGGTCTAAGAATGATAAGCCAGCTGGGCTTCAGAAGGATCATGGGCTTCATATTGCAGGCCTTAATGGGGGTTTGATGTGGGTCTGAGGCCTACCTTTGTTCAAGGACAGCCCAGTGGATCTAAGAATATAGCAGGCCCGAAATATCTGATTACCACAAAGAAATTCCATAAAAAGAAAAGAACTAGAAAGGAAGAGTTGGTTCTATAGCCAACAAGCGGTGCCGGGCAAGTCTTGGGAAGAAGAGTTCAGAAGGCTCATTCTATATTTAACCTTGGTATTATCGATGCGATGCATGTTCTTACAGCAGGCGCTGCTCTAGCGAATAATATGAGCATGAGCAATTATATTCAATAGAAACACTTTCGGTAATGTTCTCAGAAATAAAAGAAGGCTAGAAATTAGATTGAAGGGAGTTCATAAATGCTTGGAATCTTCTCCAACAGACTCGATCCCTGGCTTCCTTTGGGAGATCCCTGCAATGGGAATATAACAAGGTACTTTGTCAGGAGGAACTCTTATGGTATCAGAATTCGAGAGAAAAATGGGTCAAGTTTGGGGACATGAATACAAAATTCTTCCGCATATTGGTTGCAGCTCGTAGGAAGAGAAACCGAGTGAATGGTTTATTTCTATATAATGGAGACTGGTGCACAGAGGATAGTGTGTTGCAGAATAAGGCAATCAACTGTTATAAATCCCTGGTTTGCACTAATGTTGAGGGTGTTGAGAGTGAGAGTGGTTTGCACTAATGTTGAGTGTGGTTGGAGATGTTGTCTGGAAGCTAGTGAAAGAAGCCTTTGTTTCTGGCAGTTTTGATCCTCAATTAATGGAGACTCTAATTTTCCTAATTCCTAAAGAGGATAATCCCACTTATATGAAGCAGTTTCGCCCAATAAGTCTGTGTGATGTGTGATCTATATACTTATTACCAAAGTCCTGGTGAACCGGCTTCAACCTTTCTTAGACAGTTTGATTGGCCCACTTCAAAGTAGCTTTGTTCCTGGCAGAGGAACATCTGACAATGCTCTAATTGCTCAGAAGATAATGCATTTTATGCACAGGTCCAGGAGTAAACAAGGGTCTCTAGCTGCGAAGATTGACCTGGAAAAAGCCTATGATAGGGTCGAGTGGGATTTCTTGCAAGCCACGCTTATGAAAATTGATTTTCCTGACATCGATCACTGTTAGGCTGATTATGTTTTGTATTCGGTCTACGAACTTGACTTCACTCTGGAATGGGTCAAAGATCCCCAGTTTTGCTCCTACTAGAGGCCTGCGTCAGGGAGATCCTTTGTCGCCATATCTTTTTGTGATTTGTATGGAAAAATTGTTTTGCCTGATTGCAGGGATGGTGGAAGACAATAAGTGGAGGCCTATTCATGTGTCTAGAGAAGGGCCATGCATATCTCACCTGTTTTTTATAGACGATATCCTCCTTTTCACACAGGCCACGACTACGCATGTAAGGCTTGTCAATAAAGCCTTATCTGATTCTTGAAGAGTTTCTGGGATGGAAATGAACTATGAAAAGTCCAGATTTATATGCTCGAAACTTGTGAGTAGAAGAGACTGAACTAAGATATCTCAGCTCTCATCTATCAGGGTTGCCAATGACTTGGGAAAATATCTGGGGTTCCCGCTTCTTCAAGGGAGAGTTAAGAAGGCTGACTTCAACTTTATTTTAGAGAAGATCAACAGAAAGCTAGCGGATTGAAAGGAAGATTATTGAAACAGAGTAGGGCATACAACTCTTTCAAGGTCAGTAGTGTTTGCGATCCATATTTTTTCAATGCATAACTATTGGGTGCCTCAAGCTATCTGCGATGGCATTGATAGGGCGGTGAGAACCTTTATCTGTGGAGAAATAAGGATTCGGGGAGAGGCTTTCACCTTGTTAAATAGGAGACGATCACGAAGCCTGGGAAATACGGTGGACTTGGAGTACGTGAGGCTAGTATTTTGATGTTGGGTAAATTGGTGTGGCATGTCTTTAATAGCCCCTATAAATTATGGGTAAATTAACATGTTACCGCACAAATACTTGAACAATAATTCATGGTTCCATAATCCAATACCAATGAATTCTGTTTCATATACTTGGAAGCCCATTCACAAAGCTTTCTCTTTATTATGGGAAGGGCTGATATAGAGAATTGGCATGGGTATTAGCTTGTCTTTATGGTATGATCGATGGCTTGAGGAACAGAGGAAGGAACCTTAACATCCATGGTTCCAACCGTCAGTATCATGGACATGGTCTTAGAGGTTAAGGGCCTCTGAGGGAATGGTCTTTGGAACTTTGATGAACTCAATACAATGCTTCCAGAGAGCTTGCAGTATAGAATAATGGCTATTCCTGTTCCTAATTCTTCAGTAGCTTGTGACTTTATTGCCTAGAGCACTTCAGTTAATTCCGGGTCTCTTTAAACCTTAGCTAACTTACTCTTAGTTGATATCAAGGTCTAGAGACATGGTGACTGAGCATAAATGGTCTTGGTCAATCAAGCTGCAGGCTCCAGAGAGAATTAGGAATCTTGTTTGGCTCATCTTTCATGACAAGTTACCTGCTAATGGATTTTATACATCAGAAACTTGTTGCAAGGGATTGAGAAGTCGGAATTCCTCTTACGTACAGGGAAGGCAATGCTTGTGCTGACGATTTGGCGAAGCTAGCAGCGAAGGGTTCAAATGCTTTAATCATTTGGGATTCGCCCCCACCAGGAATGAATCACCTTCTTCAAGCAGATCTTACGGGTCTTTGTTTCTCCAGAGCTTCCTAGTTTTTTCCCCTCCTTTTCCGTTGTACCTAAAAAAGAAGAAATGATTCAATTTACTTTCATTACTTCAAATAACCATAATTTTTATAAATTTAATTTATTTACTTCAAATCAATTTAAAAAACAATTACACGCGGAATGGAACCAAACCAGCAAGAACAATAAATTAAAGTCATTACAGCAATCATAAGCTTAGCATATACGTGAATTGGATTTTTTTTATGTAATTAATTAGTGCTCTATTGAAAAAGGGATGGCAAAAGAAAGGCCGAAAAAGAAAGAAAAGGAAAGCATGAACAGACAGATGAAGAGGGCAAAAATGAAAGGGGGAGAGAATACATTGCTTGAGTTTGAAGAATGAAGAAATGATTCGGCAGCTGCCTCTCACTGTAAAATATAAAAAGGAAACATGGCATTTATTTATAAAGTGAGAAAAAAAGGACTGAGTGACCAACAGAAATGCAACTCGAGGGCCCCTCGAACCCATCATATATGTGTTAAACACAGAAAATAAACCATAGTCATTAAATTTAATATCCCCAGTGGATTCAAGGATTGATTAAATTGGATATATATATATATATATATATATATTCAGTTGATTTAGCCAAATACCAGAACAGATATAAGAACTAGTCGAAGAATTGGTTGTCTTGTTGCATGCAGCCTGTACTGGGTGGATCATGCATGATCCTGACACATGAACTGAGATACTAAAGCATCGAATGGCACGATGGCAGAACGGGGGAGCTGTAGGATCTTGTTGGGAGAACATATTTAGATCTCGAGATGTCCTGATATCCACTGGAGCTTTACATGTGATCCGATACCCTTTGTAGGTATCGCCGATTTTGTATTCTTTTTGACTTTTGCTTTGTCGTTTAATCCTAAGATTTGGTAGGAATTTGATTTGATGCCCACCTACCTAGCATCACTTGACGTGGCTAGGCAGCTAACATAGCTCTCAAATAAATTCAGCAAGATTATGTTATTATAAAACCATTGAAGATAGAGTGTGGTTTCGGTACTGTTTGATTTTATATTTTAAAAATGTTTTAATTTTTTATATTTTAAATTCATAATTTTTTTATATTTTTAAATCATTTTGATATGTTGACATTAAAACTAATTTTTAAAAAATATAAAAATATAACATTTTTAATATATTTTCAAGTGAAAATACTTTAAAAATCAACCATAATTACACACCCACCCCCAAACTACACTCTTTAATTTCTCTTTTCTTTGATATTTTGATGCTTTTCTTGGATGGTGAGTACATTAAGATGACACCGAATAGCATGCTAATTAAGAAACACATCCAATTAGCATAAAAAAAAAATTTAAAAAAGCTAAACACTACACTAATCAGATAATATTAATGTTAAATTAAAGATTATGTTAGACTGAATGATTTTTTCTAGCTAAATATTTAACCAGCTCTTGATTCTTATTTTGTAGAGAGAATTTAAGTTTATTTTAGACAATGTAAAAGGGTGAAGTTGAAATCATGAAAGATTAGTTATATAAAAATTATTTATATAAAATAACAAGTAATTTTGCTTTAAAAGACAGATAACATAATATTTTATAACAACATCTATAACAAAAAATATGAACAAGAAAGTATTTTATTTATTCTATCTGAATTTTTTTATACTTATTTTATTTATGCTTACTATATTCAGTTAGTTGTGATTAGATGCTCATCTTCTCAGCAACTTTATTATTGTGCTAAATTCATATATTTTATATATATCTTGATCAAATTAAATTAAATCAAACAATTGTGATATTTTCAATAAAGAAGCCGTTGGATTGACAAATCAATCATCGAAGAAAAAGAAAAAGGAAAAAAACCAATAGACATCATTGTGGTTGATTTCAGATCACACCATGTTCACTCGATAAGTGGAGCATTCTTTCAAGCAATCATGACAGGAAACATTTGATTTATTATAATTGTATTTAAAAACAAAAAGAAAAAAAAAAAAAAAAGGGAAGGGAAGAACATTTGACTAGAAGGCCATTGACTAAAAGTGAAGAAACAATGGCATAATGTTGAAAAATTCTGGGAGTCGCTTGAGCTGTCCCCTTGTTGATAATGTCCATCGACTTTAGGTCAATTTAGAAGTGCAAATTCGAACCACTCCGTATCTATACCAGGCCTCGTCGTCCCGAGCAAAACATCAAGAAAAATAGAGGGAGAAGAAGCTCCTGTGCGCTGTGGCCGTGATTGGCGATGGTGATTGAGCTACAGTGCTCGCAAAGATTCAAAAGGTGACTAACTTAGCAATTAATTAGAGACAGTAAAGTTGGGGGGGCTACCTATCTTTTTGCTCGAGACAAGGTCAATTCGATGGCTCCCTTGCCAAAAACTGCACAAGTTTTGGCTATAAAAAAACAAGGAAGTATGGCCATGTTTCACGAAGCCATCGAGTCACTTTTTGTGCCCGAAACGGAGAAGGAGAAAGGAAAAAACGAGTATAATTTCTGTAAAGAAGTTTCACCAATGATGTTGTTTTAAAACAGCGTGTTCTCTTTGTGTATATATCCTAATTAGTCCAATCAAGATTTTTTGCCCATCGTTCCATACAATTTTCATTGAAAATTATTAGGTATATATATATATATATATATATATATTTCATTTTTAAAAGTAAGAGTATCGTAAATTTTAAATGATTGATTTTCTTTAAAAGAAAGTAACTATTGTATGGAAATTTTATATGAATTCATATATATATATATATATATATATATATATATATAATTCTTCATAAGGAAATATTTTTCTCATTTTTTTTCTGAGAAGTTATTTATAATGGGGAAAGGCCATAAAAGTTCTAGCAGCAATAAAACCGTACGTCTTCATGATTTTCTATGTTCACATATGAAAATATGGAAATTTTATATGAATTCATTAACTTTTTTTATCAATTAAAAAAATAAAATATTATACAATTAACATTTATTGATTCATATATTTTCTTTTTAACAATTTTTTTGAACAACAAACACCAAAAGTTTTTTAAAAAAATATACATATTAAAAAAAATTGAATGGAGTAACGGAACCTATAACTTTGAAAATCTGAAAATACTGAAAAGTGAGTGTAAGAAACATTAGGATTAAAAAAATAATCAAGAAACAAAAACAAACTGCACCCTTGCTGGCGTGCTTAACATGCTGATTACTAGTTAATGATCACTGGACTCTCTAATTATTAAAAATTAAGCTCTACACCCCATGCCCATTAGCATTTCTTTATCGATCCTTTGACCGTAACCTGACCCCATTTGACCGTTACTAACGGCGATGATACGATTTTCCATGGCAGTCAATATCTTTTAAATAATTTCTGTCACGAGAAAAAGATTATTGTGTGTCCTTGTCGTTTTGTTTCGTAGCAATAATAATTCTGTATTAGGTAAGTCCGAATTTCGGATACTATTTCTCCTTTTAAAAGTCATTTTTTCAGGATAAAAGTTATTGCGAGTTTCAAATCAGAAATCAGCGGTGGGGGAGTTTTTTTTTTAATAAATACTTTTTTAGTTAATTTTATTTTTTATTTTTGTTATCCAGTGTTGTTAAGTTTTTTTTATTTAAATATAATTTTTTTTCTATACAATATTAATAGAGTTTTTATATATATATAAAGAGTTATAATCAATTTTGGCAAGTAAAAACTTTAATGAATAAAAATTAAATATTTTAAAAATCTTATTATTGATTTTTTAAACTTTGATCATATATCGTTTTTCTTCACTAATACTTGTATCAATAACTTTCGAAATACTATTTGAAGCTATTTTTAGTCAAAATTTAGGGATTTGAGTCAACATCATCATTTATATTATCCATAATAACATGTTTGACATTTTACACCTCTAGTTTCAAATCCCTCATCTAATAACTACGATGATATTGGTATTTTACATCGACTAATATCTTATAAATTCTTTATGAATTCTAGATATCATTTTTTTTTTACATGGGTTTTTTTAAGAAAAAAATTATTAAATTTTTAAATCCAGCTCGATAGTTAATATAATTTAAAATTTAAATTATGAGTTTTAATCAAGTCATTATATTTTAAATAAACTTTTAATTTTTATTTTTTTATAAAACAGAACCAAGCTATTTTTGTTAAGAAATAAATAATTAATGGGCTCTAACCGGTTTTTTAATAAGATCAAGCAAAGTCAACCTAAATTTTTACTTTCATTTATTTTTTTAAATTTAACCTAATTTTGGCCCTGGTCAGCCAGATGAAAGAACATGAAATAATATCTTTCGAGGAGCAACATACTTAACGGAATTGATACAACGTCACCAACCCCTCCTTGTAGAATGAAAAGCACAGTTAAGTTAGGATATAGTAAATGAGTTAGTAATAAGAATTTAAGATTAATTTTTTTTTGTTTTATATAATTTTAAATTTAAGTTTTGAAATTGTTAATATTAATAACTAGTGAATTAATTTTAGAACCATAAAAATTAAACAAACTACATTCAATTTGGTCCCGGCACCTCACCTTAATTAAAAAAAAAAAACACAAGCACGGTAAAAACAAAACATATAGAGCTTGTTTGGCAGTGTGGTTGCGGTTGCTTTTCAAATAGCTTTTCGTGTTAAAATGCATGTCAATGATATTTTTTGATTTTTTAAAAATCATTTTTGACATCAGCACGTCAAAATAATTTGAAAACACTAAAAACATATTAATTTGAAGTTAATAAAAAAATAAAAAAAATTCAAATTTTTTCAAAAACACTTTTAAAACACACAAACAAACATGTCCATAGACTCACACTGGCTTCCTTTTACAGTTTTCTTGTCTCGCGGCAAATGATTTAGTTCTATCAGTTTATCTTTACAGGTTTCTCTCTCTCACACACCACTCCCTCCCTCCCTCCCTCTCCACTCGCTTTGCTTCGGTTTTTTTTTTGCTAGCTTCGCTCTTGCAACAGTGACAAGACTGTGAAAATGGAGAGGAAGCAGGGGTTCTTTTCAGTTGTTAGAGGACTATCACCGGGGAGGTCACGAGCGAAAAGTCCGGCGAGGAGCGCATCACCGATGTCTAGTTTGCTAAGGAGGAGAAAAGGACATGGACAGCACGTGGCGAAGCCAGAGCCCATGATCATTCCTAGATCAGGGAGCTTGAGGCCAGCGGAAGCTTTATCACCGTTGAAAGAGGGACCAGATCAAGATGACGGTGGAGATTCAAGGATGGAAGGTAAGTGGGGCCAGTGGATGAAAGGACAACTTTCAAGAGGAGGACCGTCTTCAGTTGTGTCTTCCTCATCAAATGCTTGTAATAACACTAGTAAACGGTCCGATCTGAGGTTATTGCTTGGTGTCTTGGGTGCCCCGCTTGCTCCGGTTCACGTTAGCACTGCTGAGCCTTTGCCTCACCTTAGTATAAAAGATACTCCCATTGTGAGCCCCTTCTCTCTCTCTTGCAATTTTTCTCTGCTTTAGTTTTAATACTGGATTATTTGATTGCTTAAAAATAACACAAAAAAGAAGTTTTTTTTCTGGATTTCTGCTATTTTTTTAGTCGGTTTTCAGCATTAATTTACTTTACAGTAATGTCACTGCTTCAGTTGAGTAAAGTTACTGTGTTCTTATGCAAAAAGTTGATTCCTTTGATGAAATGTTGAAATCAAAGTGGGTTTCTTTGTTTTCATTTCATGCTTGTTTAGGAGCAACATTTTTTTTAAGAAAAAAGGATGTTTGTTGATAGAATCACTCGGAAGATTTTGCGGTACTCGGAGCTGTAACTATCAATATTAACAGCATTGGGAAAAAGATAGAAACAAGAACAAGAGAGAAAATCATATTCTGACGCACTAAAAGTGAAAAGAATATCTCTCTAATTCTCAAAAATATTTTCTTGTATCAGTCTCCCTCCTATGCTATAAGTTTTAGTAGTTACAGCTTGAGCATTATAGAGTTTCTCGAGACAATCACTCATTTTTTGTGATGTAAGATTCTGTTCCTTGGGTTTGTGTATCTGGAAATATACGCAATATGATATGATTACTCTTTAATTCGTTGCTTGTGCTTTTAGTTAAAACAAAGGGGGAAATGTGTTTGGAATTATCTTTTTCTTTTTTTACTCTAAAATAATAATTATAAAGATGGTGTTGATTAGTTGAATCTTTGCTATTGTTAGATTGATCGATGGGGTATGCTCTTTTATTTTAATAATATACATGCTAAGGTGGTTTTATGTTGGTGTTTGCAGGAAACTTCATCTGCACAGTACATATTACAGCAGTATACAGCAGCATCAGGAGGGCAAAGGCTTCAGAATTCCATTCACAATGCGTATGCTATGGGGAAGGTGAGGATGATAGCTTCAGAATTTGAGACGGCTAACAAGGTCACTAGAAATAGGAACTCTTCCAAAGCTGCAGAGTGTGGTGGGTTTGTCTTGTGGCAAATGAATCCAGATATGTGGTATGTTGAGCTTGCGCTTGGTGGAAGCAAGGTTCATGCTGGCTGCAATGGGAAGCTTGTGTGGAGGCATACACCTTGGCTTGGTGCACATGCTGCTAAAGGTCCTGTTAGACCCTTGCGCCGTGCACTTCAGGTGAGATGCTTCTCATCTTTCACTCATTTTACTACCTTACAAACAGGCAGTTCTTTGATCTAATGATTGTTTAAATGCTCATGTTCATTCCCAGGGCCTTGATCCAAGAACAACTGCAAGCATGTTTACTAATGCAAGATGCATTGGGGAGAAGAAGATCAATGGAGATGATTGCTTTATCCTCAAGATATGTGCAGATCCTGCAACTCTCAAGGCTAGGAGTGAAGGGCCAGCAGAGATCATAAGGCATGTTTTGTTTGGCTACTTCAGCCAGAAAACAGGACTCCTTGTTCATTTAGAAGACTCTCATTTGACCCGCATCCAGAACAATGGAGGTGACGCTGTTTACTGGGAGACCACAATCAATTCTTTCCTTGATGATTACAGGCTAGTGGATGGTATTATGATTGCTCATTCCGGGCGTTCAGTAGTAACCCTTTTCCGGTTTGGAGATACGGCAATGAGCCACACTAGGACCCGAATGGAAGAAGCATGGGCAATTGAAGAAGTGGCATTCAATGTCCCTGGCCTGTCCATGGACTGTTTTATTCCTCCTGCTGAATTAAGGTTTGCTTCTATTAGTGAAACCTGCGAGCTTCCTCGCAGTCAGAGGGTAAAGCCTGCTGTGACTGCTTCAGCCCATCGTGCTAAAGTTGCTGCGCTAGAGAGATCTCATGAAAATGCTACTAACAATATGATGTGGAAAGCAGATGTTTAGAGGGAAGGGGCGGGAAAGGGCTTGTGGTATCTTATCATCACACTGCTAGATTAGGCATCTAGTTTTACTCTTACCAGCCAATTAGAAGGTGAATGGTAAAGGTAGGAACTTATTAGTGGTTTTGTGAAGTATTGGCATTGAATCAATGTCCCTTTGAATTTGTAAATAGAGCATAGTCATTTACATATTTTCTCAGGTTCTGGTTGAAAACTTATTCTCAAGGAAGAATTCCATCGTGGAGCCAGAGCTTGTGTTTATGGTGGGTGACAGCTAACAAAGGTTGGTTTTCCGTTCACCTTCCTGGAATAGTGGATATCTGAGGTTCCATTTCCTATGTTTGGCTTCTCAAAAAGATTTCATCTATGAAGCCATTCAATTATGGTGTATCATTTACCTTTCGAAAGTGCACTTCCTCAATTTATGCTCGAGTTCTCTGTCCGTTCTGTTGACTGACGCTGTTGCAGAAATTTAGGTCGATAATTTCTGTATGGACTCCCCAGCCTGGGCGATTACTTTACCGTGTTGTCTGGGCACAAGCCTCGATGGTCCATAGCCTTGATTATGCTTCACGCCTCGTGGTATTGTTGTCATCAATTTGGTGAACAACCGCGCTAAACCTGGTTTTAAATAGGGTTTTATTTTGAATTTGTTTTCCCAAAACAATGTTGTTTTGGTTTTAAAAAATTAGGTTGACCCAATCAACTGCTGACCCAAGAATTGACCCAATCAGTTTGTGATCTGGATCTGAATCTTGTAACTATGATTTTAGGGTTCTCCAAAATATACAACAAATTTCTTTTAAACCATCTGTTTGTGTTGCTCTTAACTGTTGATTAATGTGACGTGGGAGAAGGAAGTACTTGGTCTTGAGTTTGAGAAGAATAAAAAGAAGGATTAGGGATTTTTAAGCTCGAGGAAAATAAAGTTGAAAACTAATTAGAGTCTCATTGAAGCTTGAGTAATCAGAGTCGCCCTTAGTGCTTAAGCTAAGTAAAATCCCTGCAATGTGAAAGTTAAAAGTTTACCTTGGAGGAAAAAGGGAGCTTTAATCATGCAAAATACAAACAAGTTACGCGTTATGGACCCGGAAATCAGGACACGGTCACTGACTGCGTGAGGGAACCTTAATGTTTTGTTAGGGTTGTGAGATTGCCAGATAAAAGGTAAGATTTTCGTGTTTTTTTTTCTTCCTATTTTTGTGGATTATTTGCCAATATGCATAGTTTATCAAGATTTCCCTTTTTTCCAAGAAAACATTCAGCCTTGAACAGCCTGAAAAGTTCCAAGTAGGTGCCAAATTAGCAGGTTAGTAGTTCTCCACAACAGAAACGTATCTTAAAGGTGCCATAATCTGTTATGGAGAGCATTAATGCTTGGAGGAGGTTCTCCCCACCTTGTGCCATGCCCAGAATGCTACACGTTAGACAGTTCTTTCCACCATCCTAGCTGGAAGAATCAGATATGATGGTCACGAATTTACATGGAACCATCATTCATTGCTTGTAAAGAAATATTTCTAGTATCGGTACTTCAACTATTTGTAGGAATTAAACATGTTTACTCTTCCTCTGAGACAAAATCATGGAGCCTAGGCCTATTATCAGAGTAGCATTCAGCATTCTCAAGAATCTGAACTACCTCTCTTTTTATTTGATATTGATATATGAAAAAACCAAATCTTTGTTTCTTTGGATACTTTCAACATTTGACTCAAGAAATTGGTAGAAAGAAAACATTCAAACTTTTATTCAAAAAGTTACAGAAGCAAACCATGTCTACCATTTCTACAGAGTCTGATGTGGCTGCATTGCCTTTGCTTTAGATAGATTAAAATCCGTATGCCTGCTTTTTAGTCTCTCCAAGCTTCTGTTCTCAGATTTGTTAGTTATGGAGTTAGTATGTAATTGAAGCTATAAGTTGAAGAATGTGAAGGGACCATGTTCCATGTTCACCCTGAGGTCCCTCACTTCCTTTTGCACCCACTTGAGATCATGTTACAGTAACCATTATCATAACTTGGAAGTGGAAGAAATCAGGGGAGAGTGCACGCTAATGGTTAAGATTTTAACTCTGTACATATGGCATCCATCACTTCAGTCTTGCATAGTTTGTGCGATTGTGGTGAAAAGGGGAAAGTTTTCCTAATTAGAAGAAACTAAACCCTAACCAAAGTTGCAGTTGGTTTAGTGACCATCAACATTTGGTGCTAAGCTTCTCTCCTGTCAGTGTTTTATGTTTTGCACTTTTGCATGCAGTTATGATTAAACTAGTTTTCTAACGAAAATGCGACCGTGAGAGTAGTAATGGGAAAGTTAATGAAGGAACTCAAACGAAAATGTAGATTCTGGACGGCATGGTGAAGAACCCGTATAGAAAATCAGGAAACTTTGTTGTAATTAATCTGAGTACTTTAACTGTTTTGTAACATCTAGGAATCTGCGAAAACTTATCTTGTTGCTCATGCGATCCCTTTAGAGGATCTAGAGAGTGAAAATAGTGAGATTCAAAAGCAAAGCAGAGCTGTTATGTGAGTTCAGGTCTAAAATGCCGAGTGATAGGACCACTTGCTTTATGAAGAGAAAATGATGTTCAATTTACGCGTTACTTGAGGTCCATGAACTGCTCGGGAAGATAAGGTAATTGAAATTTCTCAATTGTATGGGTTTTGTGGGGTGAAGAAGTGTAGAGAGCATGTATCGTCCTCTCCTGAAGGCTGGCGAGGACCACTTGGTTTATGTTGTGGGAACCACTTGGAGAGCATAGAAGAGAAAACAAAGCCAAATCTATGGATTGTTTTATGCTCATTAACGGCTGAGAATAGAGAATTCTTTTGATATTTAATGGGTTAAAATATTGGATCTTCCATTCTCAAGCTCATAAACAGATGCAGCAAAGTACCATCTCTGTCAGAGCTGCTAGTGAAACAATGCAAGAATAATGTCCATTGAGGTTAAGAAAAAGAGAGAGTGGTACTTCACAGTGACCGAGCTCAGAGCCACTGCTTGGAGACCTAGATGCTGCCATTAGTTACTTAACTAGAGCTCCCTGCCTGTCCTCTCCTGCAAATTCTCACAGAAAGAGCCCGTGGAGAAGATCGCTGGCCTTTGACATAAAAGGTTTGGCCCAAGTCAGCTTGATGGACTGTAAAATATTCCTGAATGGCTGCATCAAGACTGATAATGCCAAAGGTGTGAAAATTCAATACCATGCACAGTTTGATCAATTCCTGAAATATTTTCAGTTATTTTTTCTTATACTATTCAAGTGGGTGAACATATGTTGTTAACACTAGTGGTCATTCTACTAGTCATCTCAATTGATTAAATCTTAAATTAACTTTATAATAATCAAAAATTCGAGTTATTTTAGAGTCATTAAAAACTTACATAGTCGTTCTTGTGAGATTAATTGAAATGCATATAAACTGGCCCGAAGACCTATATTAATAAAATAAATTACGAGAAAATATATATAAAAAATAATCATGAATTACAATTCCATTACAAATTAAAAAAAAACTATTATGGATAATTTTTTTACTACTGTTAATTTTTAGATTTATTGCTAGTTTTTTTATGATTCATTGAGTTGTTTTTAAAATTTTGATCATTGAATTTTTTTTGTAAAAAAATTAGAATGTATCTAATTTAGATCCATAGACAACAATCCATTGGTTTTTATATTGTGGGTTTAGTATTGTGATGTATGATAATTTTTAAAAGTATTTTTCATTTTAAAATGAAGTAAAATAAATTTTTATTTTTTTATTTATAAGATCAATATATTAAAATTATTTAAAAAAAATTATTAATGAGATATTTTATTGCACTCTCAACTAGGCAGCAAGGGTAAGCACCCTATAATTACACCCATCAAACTAGAAAGTTCCAGATGAAGCCAGATTTGAGTTAGGTAGGCTAGCCCCTGCGTCCTTCCCTTCATGGCCCAAGCTAGACTTGGAACAAATCTGCTATGATTAAGCTAAACCAGGTGGCGTGGATTAACTTGTCTGTTGCTCATAAAAGACAAATAAATGTTTGTTGTGAATCTTGAACAGCGGTTCACTGATTCCCTCCCTCCCTCCCTTGCAGAAGCCCATGTCCCCATATTTGTATCGTGTGATTGTAAGAAAAAAGCAATAATAGCATTCAACTAACTTTCTCGACTTGTCGTTTTGTTATGACAGATAGAATGAATATGTGTTTACTGAGGAGGTATAATTTTATTTTATTTTAATAATATCAGCAACAAAAATTTATAGAAAAAATATTCTTTTAAGCAAAAAAATAAATAAATAAAATTGAATTATGAGACTGGCAATTGAAACGTTGGTGGGCAGTGGGCACTAGCACTCCGTTATATATACATGGATAGATAGATAATAAATATCACCAGAGTTTGCCAAGAAAAGATTGCTAGAATCGCTGCATGTGTGACCACAGACAGTGAGCCAGGCCTGAAAAAACCATTAAACCATCCCAGACCGTCGTCCACGCCACCTATATAACAATCTTCAAGAATTGGCACCGTAGAAACCTAACACGGCAAACAAGTTTGCGAGACAGTGAAGATTGACTCTTGGTTAGAACTTAGAATCTTGTCTAGAAAATGAGCTGGTGGTGGGCAGGAGCTATTGGAGCTGCCAAGGTAATTAAGATTAAACCAATTACCCCATTTACAAATCTTCATCACTTTAATATTAGAACTTGATATTTATGTTTTAACTTAACATTAATTTCATCTGTTGGCAAATGTTTTGCAGAAGCAATCTGAAAATGGAGACGCATCACGAGGACACCAGAGCGTGGCTTTAGTGGTAGGAGTAACTGGCATTGTTGGCAACAGCTTGGCTGAAATCCTACCACTCTCCGACACGCCTGGCGGTCCGTGGAAAGTCTACGGAGTGGCCCGTCGTCCACGGCCAAACTGGAACCTAGACCACCCAGTTGAATACATTCAATGTGACATCTCTGACACGGCCGAAACTCAAGCAAAACTCTCCCAGCTAACTGATGTTACTCACATCTTTTATGTCACATGGGCCCTCCGATTCACGGAGGCCGAGAACATCGAAGCTAATAACCTCATGTTCCGCAATGTCCTTCAGGCTGTTATCCCCAACGCCCCCAATCTCAAACATGTTTGCCTCCAAACTGGTCTTAAACACTATGTTGGTCCATTCGAGCTGGTAGGTAAGATCGAACCACATGACACTCCTTACACAGAAGATCTGCCCAGATTAAACGCACCCAACTTTTACTACGATTTAGAAGATATTTTAGCTGAGGAGGTGGCAACGAAAGAGGGAGTGACTTGGTCTGTGCACAGGCCGCATACAATTTTCGGGTTTTCTCCATATAGTTTGATGAACATGATGGGCACTCTCTCTGTTTACGCGGCTATATGTAAACATGAAGGGATGCCTTTACTATTCCCCGGGACTGAATCTGTTTGGAATGCTTATTCCATCGCCTCTGATGCAGATCTGATTGCCGAGCAGGAAATTTGGGCAGCTGTGGATCCTAATGCACAAAATGAAGCGTTTAACATCCACAATGGAGATGTTTTCAAATGGAAGCATTTGTGGAAGGTTTTGGCTGAACAGTTTGGGATAGAAAAATATGGGTTGCCTGAGAGTGGGAAGACAGTGAGCTTGACGGAGTTGATGAAGGATAAAGGAGCAGTGTGGGACAAAATTGTGAAGGACAATCAGCTGTTGCCTAACAAGTTGGAGGAGGTCGGGGTGTGGTGGTTTGCCGATTTTGTGTTGGGTGCAGAGTCCATTATTTCGTGTATGAACAAGAGCAAGGAGCATGGGTTTCTAGGGTTCAGAAATTCCAAGAATGCCTTGATTTCGTGGGTGGATAAGTTGAAGGCTCACAAGATCGTGCCGTGAGTTTGGTGGATTTAGGTTTGCTGGTCTTTTTGCTGCTGTCATGTTGTTTTAAAAAATAATTTGGAAGATTGGTGGATTTTCTTATCGTTGATGATTTCTATTAAAGCATATCTGAATTCTGAAGAAAAAATGTATTTGCTGGAGGTCTATTTCTCTTTGTTCTTAATTTTATAAGAAAAAACTCCGACTGGGCTGGAATTAATATTAGTTAACAACTTGTCTTGGCTCCCTCCCTTCGAGGTCAGGGTCCAGAGCCCACAAGACAGGCAACTTAAAGTTACAACTCTGCCTACAATACAAAAAAGCATGTATCATGAAATATAATTATTTGATATTTTTATTAAATTTAATCTTTTGTTTTGATTTTTTTTCATTTTAAATTTTAAATTAAATTTTGTAAAAATTATTTTAATATGATTTAATCAACCTTAGCTAAACTGTTCCACCTAGTTAACCAAAAAAGTATAAAAATATGTTAAATCAAATAAAAATTTGAGACAATCAAAACCCGCTTAAACTCGATTAATTATACCAATTTTGTATGCCAAGGGTTGCTAAGTGCTTGCAACAAAACCAACTGAGTCATAAAATGCACAAATTGATGGTGTTGTTGGTGCAGTCAACAGGGACCAACTTGATACCAATTCGATAGATGGAGGGTGTATTTGTAGATTACAATTTTTTGTTTGCCTGATTTTGTATTATGGAAAGGTAGAAAATTGGTATTTTTGTTGTGTTTACTTGCTTCTAATCATCCGAGTCAGCAGAGTGTCGTGCACAAGCTGTTGAAAAATGAAAGTTTGGTTGATATGATATAGAAAACAAAAGGAAAAAAATTACAATCAAAGGGGATTTTTTTAACAGTAAAAACTCATTTCCTTTAGTTTTTTTTTTTTTAATTTAACAAGCTCAATCAAATTACATACTAATCCTCTAAATTAATGTTAAATTTAATTAAAAGTAAAAATCGAATCACGTTTCTTATCATGACTTTTGTCGGATAATCCCGACAGGCAGGCTTTACTAGAAAACTCTATCTAGGTGTCACGTATGTCATGGCTCGCGTCACATAGCTCTTGTTTTCACGCGAGAACCAATTTTAATAGGGCGATTCCGAATCAAAACATATCCAGAAGCAGCAGCAAGTTAACATGAGCTGGTGGTGGTCTGGTGCTATTGGCGCTGCCAAGGTAAGAATGGAACAATCCTCACCCTAGCTATGATACATCCACGCCCATGTTAATAAATAAAACTCATTTGCTGTATTTGATTCAATCCGCAGAAAAGATCCGAAGAAGATGAAGCACCACGAGGTTACCAAAGCGTGGCCCTGATTTTAGGAGTTACGGGGATTGTCGGCAACAGTTTGGCGGAGATTCTCCCACTCGCCGACACACCTGGTGGCCCATGGAAAGTTTACGGCGTGGCCCGACGTTCACGCCCCAACTGGAACGAGGATCATCCGGTGGAGTACATCCAGTGCGACATCTCCGATACCGCCGAAACCCAATCGAAGCTTTCTAAGCTGGCTGATGTGACCCACATCTTCTATGTTACCTGGGCCAGTAAACCCACGGAGGAGGAGAACTGCGAGATTAATGGTCTCATGTTCCGTAACGTCCTCCAGGCCGTTGTGCCAAACGCTCCCATTCTCCGCCATGTCTGCCTCCAAACAGGAGGGAAACAATATGTGGGTCCTTTTGAGCTGTATGGCAAGATTGAAGCTCATGATCCACCTTTCACGGAAGATCTGCCCAGATTAAATGCTCCCAACTTTTATTACACTTTAGAAGATGTTATGTTCGAGGAAGTGGCAAAGAAAGAAGGAGTGACTTGGTCCGTTCACCGGCCTGATGTTATCTTTGGGTTTTCGCCTTATAGCTTGATGAATTTGATTGTCACCATTTCTGTTTACGCTGCAATATGCAAGCACGAGGGAGCTCCTTTAATCTTTCGTGGATCAAAAGAGGCATGGAATGGTTACGCAATTGCTTCTGATGCAGATCTGATTGCAGAACATGAAATTTGGGCGTGTGTGGATCCTAATGCACAAAATGAAGCTTTTAATATCCACAACGGAGATCTGTTCAAATGGAAGCATTTGTGGAGGATTTTAGCAGAAGAATTTGGGATCGAAGAATATGGATTTGAAGAGGGCGAGAGTAGTATAACATTCGCCGAGGCGATGAAAGATAAGGAACAAGTGTGGGAGGAAATTGTGAAGAAGAATCAGCTACTGCCAAACAAGCTGGAGCAAGTTGGGGGATGGTGGTTTGCAGATTTGATGTTCGGTGGTCCGGGTATCGTCACGAATTTGAACAAGACCAAGGAACATGGATTTTTGGGATTTCGAAATTCCAAGAAATCTTTTGTTTCTTGGTTAGACAAGATGAAAGATTACAAGGTTGTGCCTTGATCCGGGTGGTGTTATATCTGTTTTTGAAAATAAACTTGGAGATTGGAGGCATTTTGTTCTGTATCAAGGTTTGTAATCACATTGTCGTCCTGATTCGGAATTGATAAAAAAATAAAAACCCTGCTGTATTAGGCTGTCGAATCGACTCTCCGGCATTGAATAAACATGTGTCAATTATTTTATTTTATTTTATTCTGTCTTGTAAATGATCCTATCGGGTTTATTCGAGATGATTGGATTATTAAAATTCAACCCGGGATCAAGTTTTGAGTCCTGGTTAAATTGCCAGACCGGATTGGCAACTATGTTTGTAATCGGGTCAAATTGCATTTGGAGCTGGTCTAATTATATCTCCCTGTAAAACCCTCGTAATTTAGTTGATTTTATCTTGCTTACTGCCAAGGGCTTGGATTTTTCGTTGTAGTGCTAGAAAAGATTTACTGTGGAGTGAAATTATCATTTTATCTTTGGGTGGAAAAAAATAAAAGCCTTTGTTATAAGGAACAGAAGGTAATTTGATTATTTTTTTTCAGATTCTATTAATCATTAAAAAATTATCCCAGGATATTTTAGTATTTTTCAACCAGTTCCAAATCATTCATTTCACTTGGATCCATCTCTTATCAAAATATGATTTTGATTGATATTGTGATGTAAACAAATTAAAATAACAATAAAAATACTATAGCAAATATTAATTTTATATCTTTTAAAAATAAATATAATTTTTAGAAGTATGTAAAAACAGAAGTGATAATGGATAAGCAAAAAAACAAAAGAAAACTAAACTTGATATTACACTAACAAATTAAAACAAGAATTTTAGCATCTTAATCTTGATGGGTTTATCTCAACAAATTAAGTTCTGGATTTGTTTTCTAGATGTTACCGGTTCGAGTTTCACAAATCTCAAGGTTATTGGAGACTTACATGGTCGTTAATTTTAAGATTCATGAGATTAGTTGAGGTGCACGCAAACTAATCTAAACACCTGTGTTAACAAGAAAAAAAAAAGAAATTGAATAGCTTAACTCTGAAAGATATAGTTTAATTGGTTAAGTTATGAGTTTGCTCCTCATAAGTCATTAATTCGAGTGTCACAAACATCATGACCGCTTAAACTTATATAGTTATTAACTTCAAGATATCAAGAAATTAACTGAAATACACATAAACTAACCTAATACTTACATGTATGTATATAAAAAAATTTCGAGCAGTTTAATTCACATAAAGATGTGTGTTAAATTACTCGACGTTATCAGGATAAAAAATTAGCTTGTGATTTGAATGTATTTTGTCACAATTAAGTCAATATACCATGGTGATAGAAAATTCAAGGGGAAAGAGGAGTTTGTAATGACTTAATCTTTATAACTTATCATAAATAATTAATTAATCCATGTAATATAAAGTTTAACAACTCAGTTTTTTATCAACATTAATCATGCGTTGATTAAATATTTTTTATTAAAAAAATACCTCCTTTCCCTGCCAATATTTTTCCTTTTATCTACTTCCCGTTTCCTCTTTTATATTTCTTCAAAAAGGAAAGAAATTGAAAACAAACATTAAATTAAAGAAAATAAATAAGATAATGATCAATTAATAAGTTTTATTAAATTACATAAATTAAATTATAGTTAACACGCATAGAATGATCAAATTTGAGAGAATTAAGATAACGTGAAGATAAAATGTTCACGTGGCGAAACGACTGATTTTCAGGATTGCATGATTAAATTCGATCAAGGGGACAAAAGCACGTGTTTGTGTTTTTTTCAAAATTCTTTTTCTCGAAACTCTTTTCTCGAATTCACTTTTATTATTAGCATTGGTAGCGGTATTTATTTTATTTTTTTAAGGTAACAAAGTATTTATTAAATTATAATTATGACATATGATTAATATTTAACACAATTATGGTGTAATTATTTAAATTATTGACTGATAAAAAAATTATTAAAGTACACTGAATCAGTAAATTAATAACTCAAACTTGAAAATACTATAATTATCAGAGGAATTTTTAAATATATATTTATATTATTGATTAGTTTTAGTTATATATTTAAAATATTTTTTATATCAGTTTTAATTTTATATTATTTTGATTTTTTAACTAATAATTTATATTAAAATTACTTGACATAAAATATTAAATACCTTACAAAACAATGTTGTTTTTTTATAAGAAAAATAAATTTTAAACAAAAATACAAATAAAAATACGTAGTTGAAAATTTTAAAAATAAAATTAATATAAAAAGTGTTTTATATAAAAAAAACCGAGCTATATTGTAGCAATGACGTGGCTTAAAATGATGTTGTCGGGATGATAGATACCGTATTGTTCCATCATGGATGTTACATGATGACAGATACCATATTCATCTTCTTGTAATTAACACGCAAAGGGTGATCAAATTTGAGAGAATTAAGATAAGGCGTTGACGTGGCGAAACGATTGGTTTACAGGATTGCATGGATTAAATGCGGTCAACCGGACAAAAGCATGTTTCTGTGCTCCTTTCAAAATTCTTTTTTTCAGAAACTCTTTTTTCGAGCTCACTTTTTTTTTTTCGAGCTCACTTTTGTTATTAGTATTAGCAGTGGAATTTATTTGTTTTTTAAGGTAACAAAGTATTTATTAAATTAAAATTATGACATCCGATTAATATCTAGCACAATTATGACGTAATTAATTAAATTACGACTGCTAAAACATATTATTAAAGTACACCAAATCAATAAATTTACTATAATCATAAGAAAAATTTTAAAATGTATATGTTTAAGTTGTTGAGGTAGTTTTAACTATATATTTAAAATATTTTTAATATTAATTTTATTCTCATACTATTTTGATCTCTTAATTAAGAATTTATATTAAAATTACTTGTTTGAAACATTAAATACCTTACAAAACGTTATTTTTACAAGTGAAACAAGATTTAAACAAGATTACGAATAAAAATACCTAGTTTGAAATTTTAAAAAATAAAATTAATATGGAAAATATTTTATGAAAAAAATCAAGTTATACTGTAGCACGGCATTTCTCAAGGTTAGTGGAAATGGAAATGGTGGGGAAGGGTACCATCATTTTCCAGGACGACTGCACAAAAGACGTAACAAAAAGATTGGAATCAGTTTTCCTTTTCTTTTATTTAAATCATTTTATTCTATCAATAATAGATATTATAAAAATATTGTCAATCTAATAAACTCGAAAATTTTATAGTGATTGTGAATTATTTAGCAATATTTTATTAGTTATTTATTGAAATAAAATTTAAAGAAACAAAGATACAATTAAAAGAAAAATATTGAATAGAAATATTTTTATTATTTTTTATGAGTTATGAATTATATATTTTAAATTCCAAAAAATAACTATTTGTACGGTGCTTCCCTAACAGCATAAAAATTTCCTAGTTGTCCTTTAAAATAACTCAAATTTAATTATTTTTTCCCCTGAAAATTATAGTCTGCAATACCACATGTGATAAGTAAAAGAAAATAATGGTTATGGTGCGTGAGTACTGTTATAAACAACGACAAAACGCAAGATGAAACCGATAAAAATATGTTATTAAGAATTTATGTAATAAAAAAATATAAAAAAGATAAGTATTACATAACTTGTCTCCATAAAGAAATTAACTATTTATGCAAGAAATAACAATAAAAAAATTGGAAAAAAATTGCTATTCTTTAGGAAAAAACGTATCATAAAGAAGAATCAGGTAAACTGAGGTCATTGATGACGTGTTTGGTATTACATTTTAAAAATATTTAAAAAGAAAATTAAATTTATTTTTATTTTGAATTAATATGTTTTTTATATTTTTAAATTATTTTGATTTGTTAATTTCAAAAATAATTTTTAAAAAATAAAAAAATATTATTAACATACTTTTTTAAATAAAAATATTTTAAAAAATAATTACAATCATAATTCTATATACGCTATCTCAACCTCAACAGTTCTGATTCAATTACGCGATTAAACTTTAAATTTCATGTCACGTCGGTATTTCAGCACAACAACTTTAGAAGAGTCATATTTGTACTCAGATGTTTGAAAAATGTGATTTTTATTTAGAAATATATTAAAATAATATTATTTTATATTTTAAAAATTAATTCAGTATATTAAAATAATTTAAAAAATAATATAAAAAATTAATTTAAAAAAAATTCACTTTTCTTTTTTAAAAAAAACTTTTGAAAGAAACACGACACGTCGACACCACCAAAAGCAGAGCAGCTCTTATTAATGCGAGAACTTGGAAGCTCCAAACCACAGGTTGTTGGCTTGCTACTTTCGCTTGCTCTTACACTCCCAGTAGCTGTCTTTACTGTCTTCTCCATTTCCTATCTACCTCTGCTGCAATCTTCCAAAACAAAATGAGCTGGTGGTGGGCTGGTGATCTTAGCGCTGCCTGGGTAAAAAAGATCGTATTTAATTAGATATACCTGGTTAATTATTATGATTTTGTGACCTCATTTGTTTCTCCTGTCATGGTTCATTTTGCAGAAGAAACCGGCAGTTCAAGGGGGCCAAGGAAGCGTGGCCTTGATAGTAGGAGTAACGGGGATTGTCGGCAACAGCTTGGCAGAAATCCTCCCACGCTCCGACACACCAGGCGGTCCATGGAAAGTTTATGGAGTGGCCCGCCGTCCTCGTCCAAACTGGCATGAGAACTGCCCAGTTGAGTACATCCAGTGTGACATCTCCGACCCGGCGCAAGCAAAATCAAAGCTTTCTCATCTCACTGATGTTACTCACATTTTTTATGTCACCTGGGCCAGCCGATCCAACGAAGCAGAGAACTGCAAGATCAACGGCCTCATGTTCCGAAACCTTCTTCAGGCTGTTGTCCCCATCGCCACTAATCTCCGCCACGTGAGTCTCCAAACCGGAACCAAGCATTACATTGGCCCTTTCGAGTCATTTTACAATTTCGAATCCCATGATCCTCCTTACTCGGAGGATCTGCCGAGATTAAAGGTAGACAATTTTTACTACACTTTGGAAGATGTTATGTTCGAGGAAGTGGCAAAGAAAGAGGGAGTGACTTGGTCTGTTCACCGTCCTGATATCATATTTGGCTTCTCGCCCCATAGCTTGATGAATATAATTGTAACCCTTTCTGTTTATGCTGCTATATGCAAGCACGAGGGAGCTCCGTTGATGTTTCCAGGTACTAAAGAGGCGTGGAACTGCTACGCGATCGCATCAGATGCCGATCTGGTGGCGGAGCAGGAAATCTGGGCATGTGTGGAGCCTAATGCTCAAAACCAAGCGTTCAATATCCACAACGCAGATTACTTCAAGTGGAAGCATTTATGGAAAGTCCTGGCCGAGCAGTTCGGGATAGAAAAGTACGGGTTCGAAGAGGGGGAGAAAAGAGCGACCTTGGCTGAGAGGATGAAAGATAAGGGGCCAGTGTGGGAGGAGATCGTGAAGAAGAACCAGTTGTTTCCTACGAAGTTAGAGGAGGTTGGGGGCTGGTGGTATGTGGACACCATGCTTAGTGGTGATGCCTTTATATCGTGTATGAATAAGAGCAAGGAACATGGATTCTTGGGTTTTAGGAATTCCACCAAATCATTTGTGCACTGGATTGGTAAGATGAGAGCCCAGAAGGTCATCCCTAATTGAAGAAGTTTGTTTTCCATTTTGCTTGTATTAGCCGCTGCATGTCGATAACTTGCTGCCCGGTAGTGTTGAAAAATAAGAGCTACGAGGGAGAGGTGGATTGTTCGCATCAAAATTCACCCAATTTTAATGGTTGGCAATATTAATAATATGTATTTTGGCAAGATTAATAAATGTGTTTTTTGTTACTCATGATTCTGATTAATGGTTTAGATATAGTGGTAAAAAAGGATTGCTCCTCGATTTGGTCCCGTCTTAAGATTTTTTTTTTATTTACATTAATGTATAAAAATTAAAAAGACGATCCCAAAAAAAGCAGAGCCTCTTCTTATGATTCCTCAATAGTTTTGATCTCTAATCGGCAAAATAAAAAGATGATCCCAAACCGCAAGCTCTTATAGGTCCCTTCACAATCGAGTAAACACTTCTGCTAGCTGCTTTATCGTAGTCTCCGACCACCGGTTTTGATAGTTCCTTGATCGATAAGCCCTGGTATTAATTATTGGGCATGAATTATAGGCAATAACTCTGATAATACTTGTTGAATTTTTAGGACAATAATGATGGGTAAAAAAACACACTAGACTTTTATTAAGTGGTGATACGTGCACATCACATCATGATCATGATCATGATCATGATTAATGATGTTTCGCACACTGATTCACGATTCACTGTTCTTACACCTGTACTTCTTGCACCTGGACACTTCTCCCCTGCACACCCCTATAAGCTAAGACAATTCCAGAGTTCTGTAGTTTTATTTTTATTTTGCTAGCCTACTAGTAATTCTGGAGATGAGATATTTCCTACCTTGAGTTGATAAGAATGACTAGATATTTAATGGGAGTCGTCTATATAATTCAAGAATGGTAGGTGGTGAGAAATTTTTGGATTGATATTTAATATAATATATGTTTTCAATGGTTCATGTATAGTGGTAAAAAAGGATGGCTCCTCTGTTTTATTTCCAGAGTTGTACGTTCTTAAAATTTTATTTTTTTCATTTTTATTAATGTATAAAGTGATTTTGAAATGTTTCTAATTATTTAAAAAATGATTTCAAGCCGTAGGTTGTTTTTTATATTCAAAATGATAAACATAGTGCATGTTTTGTTAAATGATCATTTTAATTTAAAATTTTAAGTTTTTTTAATATATCTTTAAAAAAACATTTAAACTTGTAATTTATATAAATTAATATTATCTTGTATTTTTTTATTAAATAAATAAAAATTATAAAATTTAAACTCGTAATCACTTAGTTATTTTGATTATGTGTTAAAGAATGATTTCAATTTCAAAACTTAAAGTTAGATAAAATTTTAAAATATAATTTATATTATTTTAAATATATTTTCCTTCTCTGTTTGTCACCAAATCTGAAAAGGATTGTGCAAAATCGTGGAGATTTAGTTTTTTCTGCCAAAAAAAATCATATCACCTTTAAAAAAAAATTATTTTTCATATTCAATGTTTGGTCAGGAATAACTAGTTGTTACTGTGATACAGAGTACTTTGAACTAAAAATTATCAAACATCAATTGAATGTTTTTTTTATGTGAAATATATTTTTAAAATATAATAAAAAAACAGAATTTAAAACACTCTTAAACACAAACTTTATAAGTGTGGTAAAACAAACCAACACACAACCAATAACCCATTATATCCATTAATCTCTTTCATTAAAATAAGAATTACTATTAATATCTTTTACATGTGTCTTTGTAAAAAATGTTTTTTTTAATAATTATATAATTTTTCCAAAACCATCAAACAAGCTTTCTTTGCAATTATAAAACCTCATGAAATCCCTTAATGCAAGTATAACATTTGGTTACTACCTTAGCACTTTTTTAAAAAAAAAAACTGGAACAAAGCAAACCAAACATGTATTTGTGTTTTCTATTTTTGTCTATTTTCTCAAAGAACACTAAAAAATCACTTTGAAATTGTGTTCAAGTAGTATCCAAGACGTAAGCGACTTTTCATAGAAAAAGGATAATGAAAGTAAAAAGACAGAAATCTAAAATAAATTTGTATATGAAAAAGATTTATAGTGATTTTTTATTTTAAAAAATAGAAAAAACAAAAAAAAATATTGCCTCGATCTTGACTTTTTGTTTTTATCTCGAGATGACAATTACACACTAGATGTAGCATCTGGTTAAGTCACGATGAGTCCGACATCAAACCAAACATCTCCAGTGTCTGGAAGCGGTATCGTTGGATGTTCCAAGTATATCCAAGGAGTCATGTAATTCCAAGGGGAGCTGCTTTTCTTTTTCCCTTGGTGGATTCTTTTGTTTGCTTTTGAATCACAAGATGGGGTCTCTTTTAAAACACTCGAGCAGGGAGCCTTTCGTGTTTGAAAATGAAAATTACCTAATAACTCCAAGTTATATGTCTACTCTTGCGTTTGCGTTGGGCTAAATAGTATAAAATCCTTCTCGATTTTTAGTCACAATATCATTAATCTTTAAATTAAAAATTTAATACTAGTACCTTTTGTATAAATTATTTGATTTAACTTAATTCGCATATATTTTCAACGTATTATAGCTTGTTCGGAAGAAAAACTAACATTTATTCGAGCATCATACATTAAAAAAAGAGGAGGTTGAGACTTAACATGCTTTATTTTCAAGGTATTTTGAGATAATTCGAAATATATTTCTAAAATTGTACCTAAATATTTGACTATTCGATGAAGTACACAATTTGAATATTCCCTTGTCAGGTTTGTTTAGCCATATTTGTTTCTTGAAAAGTAGTTTTCAGGAAATTATTTTCCAAATTTTTCTGTGTTTGTTTGTCATTAGGAAAGTTGATCAACGGGAAATACTTTCCGGTCAATTTCAGTCAAAGAAAAATTTGGCTTGGTTTTCAGGAAAGTGTTTTCCCCTTAGGTCCCGTTTGTTTGCTGGAAAGTAGTTTTCTTTTGGAAAGTGAATTCCGAGAAAGTATTTTCCGATGTTTGGTAGTGTAATGGAAAATAAGCTGAAAAACACTTTCCAGTGTTTGGTTATGTAATGGAAAATAAACTAGAAAATAACTTATTAACATTTTATTTTTCTCAAGTTTATTAAAATAATAAGAAACAAATCTTACAAATTAAAAAGTTGAATGAGAATGAAATTGAAAAAAAAATATAATTTCATAAATTATCTCAAATAAAATAAATAATAATCAAAATAATAGAGATCAAATCTAAAAAATTAAAAAAAAAAAGATGAAGAAATTAAAATAATAATAATCAACATTTCATAAATTATTTCAAATAAAATAAGTAACAATCAAAAGAATGAAGACCAAATCTGATAGATAAAAATTTTCAATAAAAAATGATAAGAAAAAAGCAAATAGCAATTATAAAAATAAGGACCAAAGTTAATATAAAAATAAAATTTTAAGATATGAAATTGAAAATAAATATTAAAAACAAAATATATATATAGCGATCAAAAGTTTGAGGATCAAATTTGATATAATCAGCAAATAATGACATTTCTAAATTTTTCACAACTTCTGGAAAGTGTTTTCCCCTAAATTTTTTAGGAAAACACTTTCCTGAAAACCAAGCCAAATTTTTTCTTTTTACTGGAAAGTGTTTTCCATTAACCAACTTTCCTAATGGCAAACAAATACAAGAAAGTTTGGAAAGTGATTTCCCGGAAACCACTTTCCGGAAAACACTTTCCAATAAAAGAAAAATTTGGCTTGGTTTTCAGGAAAGTGTTTCCCTGAAAAATTTGGGGGGAAAACACTTTCCGGAAGTTGTGAAAAATTTAGAAATGTCATTATTTGCTGATTATATCAAATTTGATCCTCAAACTTTTGATTGCTATATATATATATATATTTTTTTTTTTGAATATTTATTTTTCAATTTCATCTCTTAAAATTTTATTTTTATATCAACTTTGGTCCTTATTTTTATAATTACTCTTTATTTTTTTCTTATTATTTTTTTATTGAAATTTTTTATCTATCAAATTTGGTCTTCATTCTTTTGATTGTTACTTATTTTATTTGAAATAATTTATGAAATGTTGATTATTATTATTTTAATTTCTTCATCTTTTATTTTTTATAATTTTTTAGATTTGATCTCTATTATTTTGATTATTATTTATTTTATTTGAGATAATTTATGAAATTATATTTTTTTTTCAATTCATTCTCATTCAACTTTTTAATTTGTAAGATTTGTTCCTCATTATTTTAATAAACTTGAGAAAAATAAATTATTAATAAGTTATTTTCCAGCTCATTTTCCATGACATAACCAAACACTGGAAAATGTTTTCTAACTTATTTTCCATTACACTACCAAATATCGAAAAATACTTTCCTGGAATTTACTTTCCCCGGAATTTCCTTTCTAAAAAAAAAACTACTTTCCAGCAAAGAAACGATGATAAAAAATTTGAAAACAACAAAAGGAATGCTTTCACGTTGTTATCTTGCTCTTCACTCTTTAGGGTTATTTGTTTTTTCATTTTAATTTTTTTTTTTACTTTAAATAAATATATTTTTAGTATTTTTAAATAATTTTAATGTACTAATATAAAAAATAATTTTTTTAAAATAGAAAAACATATTAACATTTATTTTGATATAAAAAATTATTTAAAAAACAATTAAAACCACAATCTAATATGTCATGCTCTCACGTAGGAAAGCCTCCCTCGCATTTCTCTTCCAACGCTCCCAGCTAGCATCTCCTTACCAATTAATAGATTCATCTTGCGTTGTCTGAATTTTTCAATCAGTTGAAGAGACTTGTATATTTTTTTTATCAACTCGTCTGGTGGTTTCTCCTCTAACTTCCTTGTCTCACTTTGCTTCGACGTGAGAATTCTTCTCTTGTTCTTGTCACTGGACATTTCTTGAAGCCTCTTAACATAAATTGGCTCCACTGTCTGCTTTTCTTTGACAAAGACCTGTGAATTCAATGAATCTTCCACACTATGTATCAATTATTTCTCGTTGGGCTTCATTTTTCTTACCAGTTTGCAAATGACTCTTTTCCTTCAACCACTCGCTACTTGGGCATGGGTAACCCTTAATTATCTTCAAATAAGATGGATTAGTTTTTACCAAATCATTGAATCTTAATAGCTCATCTTCTTTGATTACCTCTCATCCAACAATCTAAATTATCTAATGCTTTCTCGCGACATTGCGGTGGTGAAACCACAAAACTCGGGTTAATTTGGATGAAAATATTTTTATTTAGAGTAAAGAAATATAAATTTAAAGGGTTAAGGACTTAATGAGAAATTTGAAAGGCTATTAATTTTATTGAAAACTTAATTACAAGAAAAAAAAGTTTTTGAAATCAATTTGAGTGTTAATCACAAGAAATTAAAGTTTATGGACTAAAATTAAACTTTGAAAAGTTTAACCGGTCAAATAAAAGCTTTAATTATGATAATATTAGGATTTGAAGGCCAATTAAGGACTTCATTGAAGATTTCCAGGAGCAAGGATCAACTTGTAAGTAGCACTCAATTTCATGGGTAGAAATTAGTGAAATCATTAAAAAAAATTAAAATTTTAATGATCAATTAAGGATGAAATTAAACAAATTAAAAGCCAAAAACTTGTTTATTAAAGGCATACAATTATATGCAATTAAAATTTAAAAGATAATTCTAGGTATAATTAAAATAAATTAAAAAAGCATGAATTAAATTAAACTTTGCCAAAACCCAAGTAAAAATCCCTAATTTCTAAAGTTTAACCTAGATTATATGTTATTCATCCTTTATCCATCTAACTAAATCAACATTAAAATAAATAAATAAATATATATATATATATATATATATATATATTTTAATAAAAAAATAATTTGATGTCATGACTCCATGATTCAGACTTTATTTCGTAATAAGAGCCTGAGGTAAGTTCGAGACTCATCGCCCATGGGCCCATCACCGCCCCCCCATTAATGCGACAAGTTATCAGCAATTGTGTCGCTTTACCACTCCCACCACCCGTCTTTCCTATCTTCTCCATTTCCAATCTTCCTCTGCTACAATCTTCTATAACGAAATGAGCTGGTGGTGGGCTGGTGATCTTAGCGCTGCCTGGGTAAAAAAGATCATATTTAATTAGATATATATACTTGATTAATTATTATAATTTTGTGACCTCATTTGTTTCTCCTGTCATGGCTCATTTTGCAGAAGAAACCGGCAGTTCAAGGGGGCCAAGGAAGCGTGGCCTTGATAGTAGGAGTAACGGGAATTGTCGGCAACAGCTTGGCAGAAATCCTCCCACGCTCCGACACACCAGGCGGTCCATGGAAAGTATATGGAGTGGCCCGTCGTCCTCGTCCAAACTGGCATGAGAACTGCCCAGTTGAGTACATCCAGTGTGACATCTCCGACTCGGCGCAAGCAAAATCAAAGCTTTCTCATCTCACTGATGTTACTCACATTTTTTATGTCACCTGGGCCAGCCGATCCAACGAAGCAGAGAACTGCAAGATCAACGGCCTCATGTTCCGAAACCTTCTTCAGGCTGTTGTCCCCATCGCCACTAATCTCCGCCACGTGAGTCTCCAAACTGGAACCAAGAACTACATTGGCCCTTTCGAGTCATTTTACAATTTCGAATCCCATGATCCTCCTTACTCGGAGGATCTGCCGAGATTAAAGGTAGACAATTTTTACTACACTCTGGAAGATGTTATGTTCGAGGAAGTGGCAAAGAAAGAGGGAGTGACTTGGTCTGTTCACCGTCCTGATATCATATTTGGCTTCTCGCCCTATAGCTTGATGAATATAATTGTAACCCTTTCTGTTTATGCTGCTATATGCAAGCACGAGGGAGCTCCGTTGATGTTTCCAGGTACTAAAGAGGCGTGGAACTGCTACGCGATCGCATCAGATGCCGATCTGGTGGCGGAGCAGGAAATCTGGGCATGTGTGGAGCCTAATGCTCAAAACCAAGCGTTCAATATCCACAACGCAGATTACTTCAAGTGGAAGCATTTATGGAAAGTCCTGGCCGAGCAGTTCGGGATAGAAAAGTACGGGTTCGAAGAGGGGGAGAAAAGAGCGACCTTGGCTGAGAGGATGAAAGATAAAGGGCCAGTGTGGGAGGAGATCGTGAAGAAGAACCAGTTGTCTCCTACGAAGTTAGAGGAGGTTGGGGGCTGGTGGTTTGTGGACACCATGCTTAGTGGTGATGCTTTTATATCTTGCATGAATAAGAGCAAGGAACATGGATTCTTGGGATTTAGGAATTCCACCAAATCATTTGTGCACTGGATTGGTAAGATGAAATCCCAGAAGATCATCCCTAATAATTGAAGTGCATGGTTTGTTTTCCATTTTTCTTGTATTAGCTGCTTCATGTTGGTAACTTGCTGTCTGCTAGAGTCGAAAAATAAGTGGATGTAGGAGAGGTGGTTTGTTTTCCATTTTTATTGTATCAGCTGCTTCATGTTGGTAACTTGCTGTACGCTTGAGTCGAAAAATAAGAGGATGATGGAGAGGTGGATTGCTCACATCAAATTTCACCCAATTTTAATTTGTATCTGCATTTAAGATTATCTCGACAATGTGTGTTTCATCTTGGCAAGATTGATGCATGTTTCTTTGCTGCTCATGATTTGTGTGTAGTGGTTTAGATGCATTGGTGAAGGAGGATTGCTATTTTTCTTGTTTTCTAGGGTAGAAAAGTTTATTTATTTTAGTATATTAGTTTAATATGAACTATACATTTTTAAAATTATTTTAAGAATAATTTATTTTTTCTTGTTGATATATAAATTAGTGTGAATATCTCTGATCATTAAAAAAATGATTTTAAGTTGTCAAGATGTTATTTTATATAAAATATTAGGAACCCCAGTCTTTTAATTTTAATATAAAGAAAACATCGAGAACAACAAAAATGTGTTCATCGCCAAGAGAAGATTTGATTTGTAAATTAATAACCGATTTTATCCATTAACCCATTTCAAGAAATCTAAAAATTCTATTAATCTCTTTTACATGTTTGTTTGTAATAATATAAATTCTTAATAACTATATAATTTTTCCAAACCATCAGTCAATCTTTCTTTAGAATTATAAAACTTCAAAATCCCTTGATGAAATGGAAACAATTAAGACAAAATATTTTAGAATGGTGAAATAAAAAGATTTTTTTTTTATGATAAATTTTTATTAAATTTCTATACTTTAAACTATATACAAAAGGGATAATTTTTTTTCACCCATTTTTGTCAATATGATACAAACATAAAAAACAGAAAATTGGCTGAAACATGGTTAAACACAAATAATTTTTTTAAAATATTAATATGATAAATCCTATCTTTATATGATATTTATAATTTTTTATATAGACTTAAAATCGACCTTAACAAGATAAAAAAAATTAAATCAAACGAAATCTTCGTAGCCTGATTTAAAAAAATTCATGGAACAGATGGACTAGAAAAGTGATCCTCTATGAACTTAAAAAATTTCCTATAAAAATTTGACCTGTATTCAATAGTCAAATCGAATATTTTATCTTCCTTTAGTTATTTTACTGGTTTAACGTGAACAGGGGTTTTTTTTATGCTATCACTATCCCACTAGAATATTCACAGAATCTGACCTCAATATAGCGTATCTCCGTAGAACCACTAAAAATCTTGAATTTATGCTACCCAAACACTAGCTAATTAAATTATATAAATATTTGATTGAGACATGAGTGGTGTGATAGCGGACCAGACATCTAATATATATATAAAAAACAATTGCTGCTGAGGGTTGGATGTTTCGAAAACAGCCAAGAAATCTCCTAATTCCAAGGTGCCCTGCTTTCCCTTTTATGAACCGATATCAATGCCCACCTGCTTTTCTTTTTCCTTTATGTGTCCTTTTGAATCACAAGTCGAGATCCACTTTAAACACGTGAGCATTGAGCATTTCTTAATTAGTAGTAAGAATACTTTTGATTTTTAAATTGAAGCTCTTATGTTAATATTTCCTGGAAAAACTATTTTATTTAATTTAATCTATCCTTAAATCAAAACAGGATTCAGTGAAATTGTTAACAGAAAAACGTCATGTGTTAGCAACGTTGTGAGATTAAAAAAATCCATTCCAAGAAACAAAAACCCGTCAAAATTAATATTTTACCCTTCACTCTCTTTTTTTCTCTGCGAACCCAGCAAGAACCACAGTCAATCTGTCTCTCTGTTTGCAAATTTAGCAAGAACCACCACAAAATCAGTATTTTACTGCTATTTTCTCTTTCTTTCTGCAAATTTAGCAAGAACCGGCCGAGTCAAGTTTAATAAACGTGATGGATGATTGGTACAAAGAACTTGTCTTAAATTTAAAAAAAAATGTTTAAAAAAGGAAAAATTAATTTAGAAGATATTATTGCTGATTTTTAATTGGTGTTTTCTTGTTTTGTTTTGCTTGAAGATCGAAACCTAAATCTCGAGATGGGGCTGGATCAAAATCTCCCTTGACCTGTTAATATTTAGCTGTGCATGTATTGATATCCAACCCAAAAAATATAAAATGATGAACATAAATAAATGTAGAGTGGTGGATAAAAGAAAATTCCATCACTTTAACGCTTCCAAGTTTCGATCCCCCATCAAATGGTACATAGCCAAATGGTGATTTCAACCTCTCAAATTTCTATATAAATAAATTTTAATATTGACTTAATTAAATTAGAAAAATCTTGTAAATTGATTTAATATGGATAACTATTGAGTCGATTCATTTTACAGGTCAAACCCCGAACACGTCAGTGCTCACATCATCTGCCCGCTCTTTTTTCTTTAGAACTCTCTTATAAATCACAACAGCTAGCCTCCTTGATATTTCACTAACTAGAATTTTCCGTCTCTTTATCGATTATCCGATAACAAAATGAGCTGCTGGTGGGCTGGTGCCCTTGGCAATAACCGGGTAATTAAAACACAACTCCGATATCTTTTGCCCCTGTTAAATTTATTTTACTAGAAAATATGTATGATTCTGTTAACGTATGTAGCCTCTAAATGGTGTTGGGGTGTTAGTTTTTGCAGAGAAAAATTGATGACGATGACGGGGCATCACGGGACTACAAGAGTGTGGCGCTGGTGGTGGGTGTAACAGGAATAGTTGGCAACAGTTTGGCTGAGATTCTCCCACTTGCGGACACCCCTGGCGGTCCATGGAAAGTCTATGGTGTTGCTCGAGGTAAGCGGCCTAACTGGAATGAAGACAACCCAGTGGAGTACATCCAGTGTGACATTTCTGACAGGAACCAAACACAGTCAAAGCTCTCACTGCTGACGGATGTTACTCACATCTTTTATGTTACCTGGGCCAATCGAGAGACGGAGTCCGAGAACTGCAAGATAAACGGCCTAATGTTCCGCAATGTTCTCGAGGCTGTTATCCTTAATGCTCACAATCTCCGCCACGTCTGCCTCCAAACCGGCACCAAACACTACGTTGGGCCCTTCCAGTTCTTCGGCAAGATTGAAGCCCATGATCCGCCCTTCACTGAGGATCTACCTAGATTGGAATTCCCCAACTTTTACTACACTCTGGAGGATATTCTGTTCCAGGAAGTGGCGAAGAAAGAAGGATTGACTTGGTCTGTTCACCGACCTGACAACATCTTCGGGTTCTCGCCTCATAGTTTGATGAGTATTGTTCGCACTCTTTGTGTTTACGCTGCTATATGCAAGCATGAGGGAACTCCAATGCGGTTTCCCGGGGTGAAAGAGGTTTGGAATTGTTACGCCATCGCCTCAGATGCTGATCTCATCGCGGAGCATGAAATCTGGGCGTGTGTGGATCCTAGTGCCAAAAACGAAGCATTTAATATCCACAATGGAGATGTGTTTAAGTGGAAGCATTTGTGGAAGGTTTTGGAAGAACAGTTTGGACTAGAGGAGTATGGGTTTGTGGAGACAGAGGAGAGGATAAGCTTGGCAGAGACGATGAAAGAAAAAGGAGCAGTTTGGGAGGAGATAGTGAGGGAGAATCAACTTCTGCCCACCAAACTGGAGGGAGTGGGGGCGTGGTGGTTTGTCGATTTGATATTTGGCGGGGAAGTTTCTATACCTAGCATGAATAAGAGCAAAGAGCATGGATTCCTAGGGTTTAGGAATTCCAAGAAGTCGTTCGTTTCTTGGATAGAGAAGATGAAGGCTTGCAAAGTCGTGCCTTGAGAAACTTGGGCATGCTGGCTTTTGTTGGTATTGTGATTTTTGTACAAAAATAAGAACCATGTAGATTGTACCATGGGGACAATGGGGAGAAACAACGTTCTATCATGTGTTGAGAACAGTCAGTCTGTTTTGAACTACTAATAAAAGAATGTAGCATAATCTGTTCATGCACCATTTCGCCCTTCTAAAGAAATTTCCTGGTGTCACTGTTTCCCCTGTTTTTTTCGGAAACATTATCACATAATTTGCTGGATTGGTAATTAAGGAGACAGTTCATTTCTTCATGACAAGAACTCTCATGGATTGCTCGTGTTTCAGGCCAAAACAAAAGACAACCAGGTCTCCACCTGGGTCACCTCACATCCTCTAGAAAAACTTACCTCGACAATCTTGCTTAAATCACTTGGGTTTGGGAACTTTAGGGCTTCAGGTGGTACCGAACAAGCCCAGAAAAATAAGATGGCATCAGCTACCACTCTACGACTACAATGTTAGATCCACGTGAATGACCCCCTCATGGTGTTAGCGCGCACGTGACCAACCAAGATCAATACCTAACCCGTCCATTATTATAAATTACTTGCACGACTCCCTTGGATTCCCATGTGCAAAATGGCTGGGCAGAAAACTTTCACTCTCTCACAGGTTGCCCAACACAGATCCAAAAAAGATTGCTGGTTTGTCATCAACGGCAGAGTAATCCTCTCTTCGGAAACATAGACTCCTATATTTTTCCGTTTATGTTTGCGGGTAATGAAGTTGTTTCGTTTTAACAGGTACTCGACGTGACGAAGTTCTTGGACGAGCATCCAGCAGGAGGAGAGGTGCTTGTAGAGGTTGCCGGAAAGGATGCGACGAGGGAATTCAGTAACATTGGACACAGCAAGGAAGCCCAAAACTTGCTCCTGAAGTACCAGGTTGGTGTTCTTCAGGGTCACGCTTTCAATGAGGCAGACAAGAATGCTTCTTTCGTGGAATCCAAGCACAAAGAAATGAGTGCCTTTGTGATCAAGGATGATAAAATGCCCAAGTATCAAGCTTTTCTTGAGTTCGTCCTGCCATTAGTGTTTACTGGTTTCTACTTTGGTTACCGCTATCTTTAAGAGTTGTCTGTCACTTGATGAGCAACTACCTCTGTAAGGCTTTTCGTGAATAAAATGTAACAGGAACATTTCCTTTCCTTCTCGCATTTTTTCACTCATCTTGAGAGGCTCCCTTTAAGCACATAATCTAGTGATGCCCAATTGTAGTCTGATAGTTCCAATTCCCCCACTTGATGAACAGCTATATCATAGGGGTGATCATTTTCAGGGTTTAGTTTTCACATGAAAAAAAATAACCAAACTAAAATTATTATTTTTTAAAATTTAAAACCAAAACCAGTTCAAACCGATTGATTTCAGTTTGGTTCGATTTCTGTTGTTCAAAAACCAGTAAAACCAAAAAGCAAATCTCGTTTCTGTTATTCAAGAACCTATTCTAGTTTACATGACCAAAACATGATTGAATTCTATTTAAAATACAAGCAAAATCAAAGTTGCAAATTAAAACATAATAATAATAATAATAATAGAGAAAAAACCCACAAAATATAAAGGAAAATAGAAACCAGAGATCAATTGAGATTGGAAGGAAAACAAATCTACTCATAATGAATAAGTTGGATCCAAATGCAAGCTCAAATTTTATACTTCTGTCAACATTTATCCTGCCCTTAGTCATTTTGAAAAAGCAATTAAACAAAGGCATTGTCGTTCTTAAGAAGCAATTGAGCAAATGGATGTAGTTTGGTTGAAGTAAATGATAAAGTTCATAAATTTATTGCCAGGAAAAAAAAAATGTGATGGAGAACATAAGATGCAAGGATGAACTTAAAAAGATAAGAAGGGGAGGAAGGGAGAGGGAGAGGGGGAGAGCGAGGGGGGGGGGGCTATCGGCGTTGATTCAAGTTAATGATTATAAAAGAGAGAGGGGGTTGCGGGAGTTGAGTTGATTTAAGTTGGTGATTATTTATAGTCTTTTTTATCTTTTTAGAGTTATGGTTGAACCAATTCGATTTATTCCAGTTTATTCAGTTTATTCGGTTTCAGATATTTGAAACCAAACTTAACCAGAAATTATTTTGGGTTTTCTAATCGGTTAATTTTTTTTTTCTCAGTTTGATTTTTACGAATAATTTTTTTTTTATTTTCTCAATTTTTCAGGTTTTTTGCTCATGAAAATTCCTCAGTAGCTTTGAAAAAGAAAAGAGAACTGTTTTTTTACCAAACTGTGAAAATACTACACCAAAGTGGCTTTGAAAAAAAAAGATGTATTACAGGATCAGATGGCACTTGAGAAATGTTCCTGGCCACCTTTCTCCGCCATCTCTTGGCTCTTACAATTATACAACATAATCAAAAGTTTAAGAGGAAGGGCGAAATGGTGGTCAGGAAGGGGAAAAAATGGGTGAGCAAGGGGTTTATTTACAGAAATAATACTGGCTACTGCATAACAGGAGAACACATACCTATACTGAACCAGTCACTTGATAATAATGAAAAGCTCTTGTTCTCTCAAAAACATCTTTCCGCATATCACCACTGTGATGCCCTCCGAGCCATTTATTGCCCCAGGCTGTAATTTGCAGGATGAACAAGACCTTAAATTGCACGTAGCACAATTAAGACTGCAGATAAACCAATAAACATAAGCTTCTATAAAACAATAAACTCATGCTAAAATTCTTTATCATCCAAAAACTCTTTATAAAAGATCCATCGTAAGTTTTATTGATATGGGTTTCTAGATATGTCCATGGCTGTCTTCACAAGTTTTGTTTTCCTCATTTTATAAAATGATAGTTTACCATAATTTTACAAATTTTTTTGGTTCACAATGAACAGTTATTCATAACAATATCACTACAGTTACAGGTGGTTTGAATGCTTTTATTCACTTATCATTCCACTCAAAATTATGTCAGTTGCGTTGTAATATTGGAAGAAAAACAAGGGAAGCTTCGTAGCTTTATTTGCATATCAGTTCAACCTTGTTTACACCTGTTTATACCAAACTTAAAAGTGGTTATTACTATTGACCAAACTCAATCCAGTGCTAAAGAAGCAACACAGAGCAGTGCTAAAAAGGCAACAAACTACTCTGAATGATGACTGACTTCAAAATAAAGCAAAATCCCAAAAGCAAACCTATGATGGCTCATTTGTTTCGCCTTTCCAGTTTTTTTAAAAAAACTTTAGCCAAAGCATTCCCAAGTGCACACCCAATTAAGAAAATTACATGATTCAAATAGAAAGTCCTTAACTTGATAGACAACTATGATCATCATTTGATGCAGCAGCTTCTAATTTCTACCTGAACTATGCATTACCTATTCATCTAATAAAATGAATTAAATGCCTGATAGCAAAATGCAACGACCAAAAATTAACAACAAAGAACATAAAGTAATAAACATCATATATACCACATCATCTCATCTTGTTGCAATCTTGAGATTTTTTCCAATCTAATCACTCTTAAAATGCTTGTCAAACTACATGCATCCAGTAATTATTTTAAGTCAATCAATTTATATATATAACCCAATTGCTGTAAAGCCTAGAGTGCTTGTTGGAAATACACTGCAAAATGAAGAGTGGCACATTTGTAGCAACATACATAACCCCACACATGCAACAAAACAAGATTTGAACGAATCTAAATAGCTCACCAATTAAGCAAAAGAGAATAACAACTGACAAGGCTGCTTGGACAGGCCGACTATATTGCATTTGATACTGGGACCGTTGAAGTTGGCGCTGCATCGCTCCATACCAGCCATAAATTTGCTTGTCATAACATTCATTATAACTATCCAGGCAACTCTTACTTTTCTCATAGCATGCATCTATGCCCTATACAAAAAGTTAAGAATACCCATTTCTACTAATTAACGATAACAGAAACATAATAAGAAAATCAAGAAGCAAATCCCAATCAACAAGTCAAATAGAATAGAAATACACCAACCCTAGTTAACTGTGAAGATTGCAATGGTATTGTATCAGATTCTTGTTGACGATCCATTGCTTTCCATTTCCGAACTCCATTCTTTGGCCAGTTGAATTTAGAAACAGATTCCATAGAAGATACAATTCCAGACAAACTAGGTACCTTTCGTGGGGGTCGCGGGATGGGAGCCTTCTCATTACAAAGATCAGACAGGCAAACATCTTCAGCTATAGCAATTTTCCACGCACCAATATCAGCACTAGCACTAGCCGTCCTCCTATGGCCATGCAACTTCTCGTCCCTGGGCTCCAAGGAGGAGCACATGACCAAATTAGTGAAGTTCTTTGAAGAATGGGGGGGAGACTCTTCACCTCCTTCTTGTGTCATCCCACTCTCCATGACATTATTTGTTGATATATTCTCTCTAGATGTCGTTGGTGGCCCTGACAAAAACAATGCAAGTTCATTGCACTCCCCTTCATCCAAATGCACCCAAGGCAACGAAGTCTTGCCCTCTGAAAGGGCAAATTCCTTTAACGAATTTTCTATTCTTAATATATGATCTTCGATCGCGACAATAAAATCACGATGTCTGTCTCTCGCATCATCAACAGAGCTTTTGACATAACTCGACCCGACAGCCCGAGCAAACTCCTCTAACTGCATTGAGTTTCCCACCCCAGATCAAATTAAACTCAACTAAGCTGATTAAAACAGAACATTCAATAAAGAGTAGAGGGAGAGATGACCTGCCATTTGGTGGTGCCTAGCACGGTATGTAGGTCCCGACATAGTTGCTCGGAATCCCACATGCTAGATTCCTCTTTCTTTGAATGAATCCATGTTCTATACGTTGATTCCATCCTTCATATAGCATCAAATTTAACAAAAAAATATATCAATATAAAAAAACGTCAAGCAGACAGGCATACTCCCTCAAAACAACTAGCTTTAATCAAACCTTAAAGGATAGAATAAAAAAAAAAAAAAATCGCCTTCGCTTCCTAAAAGTACGAAAACAATAAATTAATCAAATATTGTGTTGTTTCACCTAAATTTTTTAGTACTACAAGCGAAACTTAAGAGGTAAGGTCAGAATCTCTCGTAAGAAAAAAAAAAAACTAAATTTAATCAGGAAAATATGAAAATCTCTAATAAAAAACTAAATTTAATCAGAAAAAAAATCATAAAAATTCAAATCTCTCATGAAAAAACTATAAATTAGCTAATATTAATTAGAAACGGTACCTGTCTGCTGATTCTTGAACTTCCTCAGCCGCAGAGAAGAACGGATCCTTCTCCCACCGATCAAAACTTGAAGCCATTTAAAAAAACAAAATTAATAGAAGAAAAAAAAACCCTACCTTGTAGATTCTGTGAGTATTAAGCTTCTTCACAGCATTTGAATGAAGATGCGGATCCAAAGCAATCTAAATATTTGCGAGAGAAAGAGGGGGGGGGGGGGTGCTTTTTTTTAATGATTTTAATTGTGTTTGATTGGAGCCACATGATTTTAACAAATAAACTACATCGACGACCGAGGTTATTTCTGTACTCGAATGGTTTTATTTCTGAACGATGACGTTTCAACGCGGGCAGCTTAATCAAACAGCGGTCAAAGTTGGTGGATTTATTTGGGATATAAAATATGGCAAACGTCATTACACTTGCGCCAAATTAAGAGCAAGAACTTTACCATGCAATCGGACTGTTTCGCCAAATGTCCTTATCCGTATTAATTTGTTGCTGTACAGACAAGTTCTATTGCTTTTGATTTTTTCAAGGAAATTCATTCAGATAATACAATAATTGTCGTAATTGATCTAAAAGAATTTGAGTAACTGGGTTGTTGGATTAACTCCAACGTTATCAGATAAATTCGAATTAATTATTTTTATTAAAATAATATTTTTTAAATTTTTTAAAATTAATGCTATATTAATAATTGTTTTGGAATGTGACTACGGTTGTTTTTCAAAGTGATTTTCATACTGAAATACATCAAAATAATATATTTTTTTATTTTTTAAAAATTATTTTTAAAATTTGCATATCAAAACAATTTCATATAAAAAAATTTAATTTTTAATTAAAAAAAATTTAATTTTAGTAAAATGTCGTTTGCATCGTGTTTCTAAACACCCTCTAATCATGTCTAAATAAAATGCTAGCACTAATTAAAAAAAATCCATAAAACCTATACAATTTCATCGTGTTTCTAAACACCCTCTAATCATGTCTAAATTGATCCTTTTTTAATTTAGCAGTTGTTTTATTGGATTAACTTATAGATTAATCTAAATCAATTATTTTTATTAAGTAATATTATTATTAGTTTAAAATTATCCCAACTAAATTTGACTGGGCTACTAGATCATCAAAAGTCAATTACGTTTGAATAAAATGTCTAATCGATGAAAAATAATTTGTTCAGAAAAATAATCGATAAAACCTATATAGTTATAAGGAGGTAAGATGAAATTGATTTGTTTTTCCTTTTTTTTCAGACCGATATTCATAATCAAAAGGCAAAAGCCCAAGGCCGAAGTGTAGATTAACTATAAAAAATAAAGAGCCCCCAATTACGTTCGAAATCGGGCTAAGCCCACACAAGAAAACCATCAGCTCCAGCCCACCAAACCAAATTGAGGAACCAGAAAACATACCTGATTATGCCACGTAGCTCTCATCTTAGCCGTCAGACTCACCGGGAATTCCAAAAGAAAGGCACCTCCATTTCTTAAAAAGTCACTGGACTCTGGAGCAGGGTTTCACTATTATCGCGCGCAGCCATGGACGAATTCGAAATTCTCTGCGAAGCAGCGAAGAACGGCGACGTAGACAAAGTTAAATCTCTCATAAACTCAGGAGTCGACGTTACTTACTTCGACAGCAATGGCCTCACTCCTCTCATGCACGCCGCCAAGCACGGCCACGCCGCTATCGTCAAGGACCTCCTCGAAGCTGGCGCACCGTGGAACGCTCTCTCTCCTTCCAATATCTCCGCAGGAGACTTCGCCATGGAAGCTGGCCACCAAGACGCCTTCGAAACTCTCCTCAACGCTGGTACAATAAAAAAATTTATCTTGGCTTCCTCTTTAATCAACTCCAATCGTAATTAATTAAAACAGCTTATGTTTCGTTATAATTACTAAAATAACCTCTAATTGAACAGGGATTCAGTCTGAGTTAATTTTAGGAACAATTGCCAGGAAAGAGAAGTCAAATTCTGGTTATGGTGAGAATTACTTAGAAGATAGGGTTAGTTTTAGTGAAGACAAGATAATGGACTCGGATAGCAAGGCGATAATGATGGCTTGGGAGAAGCCATTGATGGAAGCACACGCAAAGGCGGTTTGCTCAGGTGGTGGTCATATACTGAACATTGGCTTTGGAATGGGCCTTGTGGATGCAGCTATTCAACAATATAATCCGGCTATGCATACGATTGTTGAGGCGCATCCGGAGGTTTATGAACGGATGATTCGAAATGGTTGGGGTGAGAAGGATAATGTGAAGATAGTATTTGGGCGGTGGCAAGATGTTCTTTCTCAACTTGGAACTTATGATGGTAAATCCACGATGCCCGTTTTAAACATGATTGTGTTTGTATTTATATTTTTGCAAAAGGGTGTGGCATATCGTGATATGTATTGTTATTGTTGTCATTTCAAAGTAACAATGTATAGCTTCCGTGATTTGAGTTTGTTAGGGAAACCTATATTGCTTGCTAACAGTTTGTTCATAAGTTCATCATATAGTTTGATGAGAAATTGAGAATGCATACTTTTGCACTTCTTGTTTAACTCACAATAGAGTGGTAATTTATTGTTTAGCTATTAAGCAGATTCTCTTTGCAAAGATGCACTGCATATCTGAATATATGTTCATTCGAGGAATATAATACGCTGTATTCTTTTGTGGTGTGTGCACGAGACAGGTGCTCGGAAATGGTGCTTTTGAATTTAAACCCCGTCAACTTCCAAAAGAAAATAACCCACTCCTCATTGTAGATCTTCATTTAATGTCAGCATTGAAAGTCATACAATGTATCTTTAGGAGCATGCAGTACAAATGGATTCATATTTGGTCATGAAGTATACTACCTTGAGTTTGAACTTCTCATATTACTCAACCTTCCTTATAAATCTATCTTGAATAATTCTTATCCACTGGTAGTTTGAGTATGAGTATTATTTTGGTCATTCTGTAGAGTCTAAGCAGTGTTGCAGACATAAGGAAAGGTTTCAAGAAGTTTTGTAATGTCACCCAACTATTTTGTCGTTACAGGGACTGAAAATTATAGTTATATAATGAAGTGTATTCTTTGAAATGTCAGCAGAGCAATTGCGTATTATATAACTTTCTGAAATATGGGCTAAATCTGTGCAGGTATTTTCTTTGACACTTATGGAGAATATTATGAAGATCTGAGGGAGTTTCACCAACACTTACCTGCGCTATTGAAGCCTGGAGGAATCTACTCTTTTTTCAATGGACTTTGTGGAGGTAACGCATTCTTCCATGTTGTTTACTGTAATTTAGTCTCGCTAGAACTCGAGCACGTGGGCTACTCTACACAGTTAATTCACTTGCCCGTTAAGGATTGTTTGGGAGAAGAAGTTTGGCAAGGTGTGAGACACAAGTATTGGCAGCTTGATACGTACTATCTCCCTGTTTGTCAGTCTAT
The DNA here is from genome assembly GCA_033617975.1 of Populus alba x Populus glandulosa. Classification (NCBI taxonomy): domain Eukaryota; kingdom Viridiplantae; phylum Streptophyta; class Magnoliopsida; order Malpighiales; family Salicaceae; genus Populus; species Populus alba x Populus glandulosa. The sequence continues at coordinate 940,115 of CM066156.1, read as the reverse complement.
CGAGGATTCATGATGTAACCTTTTCTCCATTTTTTAGAAATCTATAAATTATATCTGACAGTTCAGTTTTGTAACAATTTTATTCATTGATGCAATTTAGGAGTATCCTTCTAATGTCTTGAGGTTGATGGATTGCTCACTGCCTTTTGTTAATTTGAGTCTATGTTAGCATTGGAATGCAACCTACCATTGTTTGATCAAGAATGAACCTTAGGTTATAAGATTATGAAAAATGCATTCGCAACATAAGTAATTAGTTAGTTAATACTTTTCTATGATGCCGTGGCCCTGTTAGTGAATCAGTTGTGCCGGGCAATTGCCAAATTTGGAGAGTTTTGAAATTTAGATGAAGGTTAATAAGAATTGATATCTGCTTTCGACGTAAAGGAATGACATGGAGGAATTCATTTCGTGGGGTGTCAGAACGGTTGAGTGGCGGGAATATCCACAAATTTTCTTGGTATTAGAACATAACACTACATTGTATCTATATTGTACCTCGTATCTCAGTTAAATTAGTTCGAGGGATGTATTTGATGATTTCACACCCCCTTATCTTATTCATCTTAGGTTGAGCTTTGTAAAATTCCTTTTCCTAGTTAGTTTCTGGGCATATGTTAATTTCACCTGAGCAGTCACAAGAAGTTCAGTGTGTGAGCATTTTTGTTCTCCTCCCCTGTCAAGCTCAGTTTTATTTAATGTATTGCTATGCAAACATACTCAAGTCCCTCAATCTCAGCCATGCAGTGTATATTGTTAAAGGCTTCAGATTGAGAGGCACTAAAAGCAACTGGAGAGTCATTTTCAATTCACACAATTCTTTCCATTATCCCCTGTACAATTATTTCCCCCCCTTCTTTTTTATATGTCCCCTGATCACCTCAGAGAGCAATTATGAACGCAACAGCTTGCTGTACTGGAACAGCTGTTAGAACATCTGGGAAGAGATTGAAAATACATACAAATTCAGGCACTTGTCCGTGAATGACAATCATTTATGGGATTTCTTCAGGATTTCGGATCATGTCCAGCTGAAAGCTATTGGACTACCCACAACATGCTTCCCATCTGACCACTCCAGGTGAGCAAAGCCGTTTGTACCGGAAGGCATGGATGTAGCAGTGAAAGTCACTGTATAAGTCTTTTTCTCGTATTCTTTAGCAAAGCTCAGGGACTCTGGCTCAACTAGGATCTTAACTGACGGAGTTTTTGAAGTCATGGAAAGCTTGTATGTTGCTGGAGCACCCACATTTGTCAGAGTCCTGGTGTATTTGACTGTACTTTTTACACCAGCACCGCCCCCTTTGCCTGAAGCAGTTTGCAGTGAAACAGAGAACGATGGGTAATTAAGATCCCCCAGACTGTATTTCTTGCTCGAGTCGCAAGTGAAGTCTTTGTTTGCGATTTGTTTAATGTCAGATGCACTATAGTTTAGAGCACAAAAGAAGTTGATGTAGTCATCAACAGAGGCATCATAGACAAGGCCAGGATCAAGGGCTGCTACTGGATTTACATGTCCGGCGCCAAAATCAAATGGCGTTGATGGTTGTCCCGTAGCCACGTCCAATATGTTTTCCCCGTTTTTGTATGTTGCATAGGCTGTGGTCATGAGAGCGGACTTGATGGCTGCCGGACTCCAGTCCTGGTGAGCGGCCTTGATGAGCGCAGCTAATCCACTGACATGAGGACATGACATTGATGTGCCTGAAATGATATTGAAGCTCACATGCCTCTTGTCGCTTGTTAGCCCAGTTGGACCGACTGCCCCGGTCCATCCCGCCAGTATGTTGACTCCTGGTGCTATTAGATCTGGTTTGAGTACTTCTGGAGTTACCAGATTTGGACCTCTGGAACTGAATGCTGCTAACACTGGCGATGGCTCAACTCCAAGCTTTGTGCCTCCGGAAGCAATCGTGGCCGTTGGCTTTGGATCAGAGAAGGCATAATTCTTAATTGCATCCGCAGTTCTTTGCCCAACAGTGGATGTGGGTAGAAGATGTGCATCAGCGACTAGCTCTTCTCCATACAGCTCTGTGTTTGCTAAAATCATCCCTAGACCACCAGAATCTCTCACCACCATGCCCTTTTGAACCCTACTATTCAACCCTCGATCACATATCACAATTTTTCCTGCAACTTGTGAAGGAACCAGAGTTCCTGTCATGCAAAGGTTGCCGCTTGTTGAATTGCTCACATTACCAGCATAAACAAGTGGCAGCAATGAATCAGATAATGGCTTTCCACTATAAAGTGATATGCCTGAGTAGTTCTTTCCATTTCCAAGGCTCACATAAGCTGGGAAATCACGGTCCAACGTTCCAGCACCTACAGTGGTTATCCAAGGAGCAACATTAGTCAAGCTGCCTGCGCTTGGCCCACCATTTCCGGCCGAGCATGAGACAAGAATTCCCTGTGCAACTGCTCTGAAAGCTCCAATCGCTACTGTATCTCGATTGTAATCTGAGATTCCTCCTCCAATGGACATTGAAATGACATTAACGCCATCTGCGACAGCCTTTTCCATTGCTGCTAAAATATCAGAGCTAAAACATCCACCCAACCAACACACCTTGTAAGCTGCTACTCGAGCTTGTGTAGCCATTCCACGCGCTGTCCCAAGAGCATACCCAAAAAGGCTAGCTCCTGAGACAGCTGACCCAGCTGCTGTGGTTGCAGTGTGAGTTCCATGGCCATCATCATCTCTTGGTGACTTCGATTCCATTGTCTCATCGATGGGTCCAAATGCTGCTTCATAGCCTTTTGAGAAATATTGTGCACCTATCAGTTTCCGGTTACAGCTCGATGAATTGAAGTTCTTACCCACCTCGCAAGTACCTTTCCAGGTACTTGGTATGGGGCCAAGCCCTGTGTCATCAAAGCTTTTTATCTCTGGCCAGACACCAGTGTCTAGTACTCCAACGATCACCTCGCTTAAGGAGGCAGACGCAGGAGGAACAGCATCGCTTTTCCCCAATCCAAGGAACTCGGGGGAATGAGTTGTGTGCAGCTTGTAAATCATTTCAGGTAGGACCGATAGAATTCCGGGTTGTTTTTCAAGTAATTCAGCTTCCTCTGGTGTGATTCGGGTGGAAAATCCATGGATTATGTTGTTGTAAGCGTAAAGCATGTCAGCAGATTCTGATACAGATTTTAAAGATGAATCGTACCATTGAAAATGATCTTCGTAAGTTGCTGCCATCTTGGACATGTCCATGTGAACTATGAAAGTCTTCTTCGTCTGCTGGCTCTTCTCTTCTGCTACCGCGTGTGTGTAACAGAAGCACAGAACCAGAAGTGTGGCTATCAGTTGAAGCCCGAGGTTCAAGTCTTTCACCCTCATGACCTGTCTTTCCATCTTCATGTTGAGAATTCAGGCGGTATAGTGTTCTGCTTCTGACGACTGTTCTTTTTTTAAAGTGCAAGGAGAATAGAAAGTGAGGTTTGCATAGGACAGGGAAGGATTATCTTGGCTCCAAGGTAGGTCTCCATGAGGTTTATATATATAGCATGATGACAACCGGTTTGACTCAAACGAATTATTGTTTAGAACTCTGAAAAAGATTCGGAGCTATGCAAGAGGAGGTTATGAAGCTGATCAAAATTAGCAGTGTTTTATAATTAATTATTTAACCTCTGGAATCTCTTCAATTGGCACTACTGCAGTATACTCTAGTTTTGTTTTATCTAGAAACCATTCAAGTTTGAGGATAAATGCACGAGTAAAAGCATTAAAGTAGGCATGCACGATGATGGCCGATAAAAGGCATAGTTATCGAAACGGGTCCGGGCTTAACCTGACTTATAAGGCTTTAATAGCAAGTTTTAATTTGGTGACTTTAAAATGATATAATTTTAATTTTTTTATCATTTAAGATAAAAAAAAATTCATTAAATTTGACTTGGTTGTATCAACCAATCAAATCGGTTCGAACTTGACCAAGCCATATTTTATATCCATGAGTTACCGGGTCAGCCAATTCAATTATTTTCTAACGAGGCATCATTATCTGGATTCCCGAATCTCATTCCAGTTAATGGCCGGCATATTTACCTTTGTGTTAAAAGGAGAGCTCTAGAGGTGATGTATTTTGCCAAAAAAAGGTGTTGCATGGGACGCCGAACTTCCAATTCAAAAGGGTGGGTTGTCGAAGAAGGATTACGAAATTTCGTGTAGCATTCAAGATTCCGAGGCGTTTGCTAGCATTTCAAGTCCAATGTCTATGGATTTCTCTCAAAGACAATTGAGAAAGTTCCCGATCAATGATATTAATAAGCACTTAATTCTTGCAGCCACGTAAACGGATGCAGGTATACATCCATGTCTTAATTCTCCGCAAGCAGTTTGGCCACATGATTTGCAGGTTCTATCTGAACAATCCCACTCAAGAGATAAATAAGATAGACCTTAGTGGTGGGCAGGGATTCGTTCAATCTGCCATTGTTTCTAAACTTTACAGGTCATCATGCATAAGAACAAGTGCTCTTGGGAATCCCTGATGCTTTAAAATTTGTCAGAAATCATGGAATCCTGCGTTCCTTTAACGTAATAAAAATATAGCTGCATGCACTTCCACAACTTTATTGGGAAAATAAAGTTTTCATACAGGACAATCGAATTATTTTTTACTAGGCGAAGATTTTTGCTTGTCTACGAAGAACGCCAGTCATCAGAGAGCTTCGACAATTATTTCTGTGATTGCAATCTTTGGTTATCAATAATATATGTTATCCCCATCTGGTTTAGGTGAAAGATATGATAAAATATGTGATCTGTTTTTACCCAACACATCACTTCACTTGCAGAGGATACTAATCTGCTTAGGTTTAGTGGAAATACCACTAATTGTTCATCTCAATTATATCCAGAAAGATTGAAGCCGTGCCCTTTAATCATAGTTTTTATATCCAATTAGGAAACTAAACTGAAAAGTACTACTTTTTTTTTTTTAATATTGACTCATCGGGATTTGAACTTGGACTGAATTACTAAAAATCAAGAATTCTACCGTTCATTTCAACTAAAAAAATCAAATCCGCATTATTGCTTTAATTCCAGATTTTTTTCTAGATGAACATGTCGAATCCAACAAAATTCAACCAGTATCCCTCTAACAACTGTCTTGAAGGGCAATTATCAATACCAGATTGTGTTGGGTGGATGTCTAGTCAAAGGTCAGATTTTGGGGCATCTAGATTGAGTAATGGATGGTGGAGAAACGAGTACTATACGAGAACACTTTAATGAAAAGAGAAAAGCCAAGAACATTAGGTAATCTGTGCAATTATCAGAAAGTGATTAAAGGCCCTAAGAAAAAATAGCCTTTTCTTTGATTAGATAATTGAATCGTTGTAGTGTTTAATCACAGCAGAGATCCAAATGGGTGTTCCTCACAATCTTCCAGCCATATTTTTCTTGACAACTAGCTGGAATGGACCACCACCAGCACTAATAATTGCTTGATTGTTTCAGAACTAGGAACAGTTTCTACATGTAAATAATTACACGCTTATCCATCAATCACCCTAACTTGTTAGTCTGGCTTTTGTTTGATTCATGCTTAAATGCGGATTAGCTGTGGAGAAACGGACTGGCACCCAGGTCGAATCAGGATCCGGTCTATTCAGGGCGGCGTTTTAACATCTACAGGAGTTGATCTACTGGTTAAAAACTCGGGTTATAACCCGTTTAAAATCAATAAAACTCGGGTTAATTTATATAGCACATAATCTAAAACTTCTCCCGAGTCGGGATTAATGCCTCCGGTAAATACAGTGACTGTCAACAGATATATGTAGCTGCAGATGTTCTGGCAGTATGCTTTGCTACAGAGTATTTGTATCTCACACTTTTATCATAAAGAATGTGATTAACATGGATAAATTCAGTCATTTCTCTTCAGTTTTGGGGTTTTGATGGAGTCGGTGTCGTGATCGAGTAGTTAATATGTGAAAACAACGTGGAAATTGGACCATTTTTCATGCTTAAACTTCCTTTTCGTGCTGGTATCTCATCAATTTCAGCTATCAACAGTCTAGTCGGCAAACACTTTAAACAAAAGGTGTGAAAAAAAGAAATTAAGGATGGAAAGAAACAATGGTTGGCTGTGGTTTAATGATCTTTGAAGAGCTGTATAGCTCTAACTTAATTAAGATCCCTTTCCTAGTACAAATCCCCTTGCAGTGGGGTATGGATTATGATCGTTTGGAATCTAGATTTCCACGGACAAAAGGATGGCAATGGTAGCAAGTGCTTGTTCCTTCCTCCATATCTACGATTCTGTACACGAGTTTTATCAAAAAAACAATTTTCGGGACCAGGCCTCCCCTGCCTCCACTCCTACGGCTGCTGAGTGCGTTGATTTTCTTGCACTCCATGCATGATTATGCTGGATTTGACGGTGTATTTTGTTTTTATTAACATGGATGTTTGGGTTAATTTGTGTATAACTTGATTAATTTTAGAAATTTTAAAATTAATAACTATATAAGCTTGCAGTGACCTTGAAGAAACTCGATTTCATAATTATTAGAGAATAAATTTAAAACATAACCAATTAAACTAATTTTAGAGTGGATGAAAAATGTTGTTTTTTTAATATTCAATTATTGCGAAAACAAAAAATTTATAACTACTGACCTGTAGTTATTGGTTTTTTCTTCCAATCACTTTAAATTAACGTAAAAAATATATTTTATTTATTTTTTTAACAAGAAGTGAAATCACTTTATTATTATCAAATTCAATATAAAATCATAATTATTAAATTCAGTTTAAAATTTGATTTATAAGAGTTTAGATTATTAGATTATTAAATTAACTCGAGAATCACTAATTCAATCTCGATCTATATTTTTACTTAAAATAACATTGTTTCAAGTTTTTTAAAAATAAAATAGTGTTGGCCTAAACAAATCATGACTAATTTTGCATGAGTTAACCTAGTCGTGTGAATCGAGTTTTGCCGAGTGAGTGCATGTTACTTAAAACTTAGCTACAGCATGATTCTAATCTTATGTTTTTCAATCAACCCGGGGTTTCGCGGGTTAAAAAAGCACGCGTAGAGTCGATGATTGTTAGAGGCAGATTTGAAAGGAAGGCTGCATTAGGCATTGATTGAGGTTCTCTGTTGCAGACTTGGAAATAAAGCGATCGAACACAGCAAATGTTTTCAGAATCTTCCCAGAGTTGCTAGCATGTCACTGTCCCATGCATATCGACAGTCCAAATAATTGAGAGAGCAAGGAGCCGTTTCTCTTTTGAATGCTCGCTATTCTCGGGGGCCCTTCTTCTCTGATTACTATATTCACAGCCATTCAAGTTTTTCATAGGCTAAAGTTAAAAACCTCTCCCTGCAATTATACAAGGGGTAGGGTTCTGTTCACGAACAGTCTCAACAATCTTTAATTATGACACGTCGTTGTTTTGCATCTGACCCGAGTCGAGCTAGTGTGGAAACATTGTTTTTGTTGTCTTTGTTTTTTCGAGGTCTAACTGTACTTTTTTAAAAAAAAAAATGACTATTAATTTAGTGTTTGTCCACCGTTTTAATGGGTTGGTATGTGAAATAAAATTTAAAAAATAAAAAAATATTTTAATATATTTATAAATAAAAATATATTTTGAAAAGTACGATGATCTCAACTCCTTTATATGTAATTGCGTGTTTTCTGCAGATAGACTAAGGTAGAGTTCTGCCAAGACGGATATAATTTTTAATTGGTTATCTCTAGACCGAAAGTTATGAATCCAAAGTGCAATGAAGGAAAAAAATTTCCATACCATATGGGCTAAAACTTACTGGCAAGGATTTAAGGGCGGCGTGGCATTTAGAAAAAAAATATTTTGTTAGGTAAATAGCTTTTGTTTGATGTGTTGGATTCTGTGTTATAAATCTTGTTTTATAAAAATTAAAATAATATTTTTTTTATTTTAAATGTAAAAATTTATTTTTTTATTAATTTAATCAAAAGCATATTTATTAAAAAATATAATTAAAAATATTTTTATTAAACCATTTTTTTCCTTGATGTTAAAAGACATTATTGCAAGAATCCCATCAATGCACTGAGCTCATCGTTGAAAGAATTGGCTATCTTATTAAACGCTGACACGTGTAACAAAGACAAAACTGTCTAATAAACCAAGAGAGTATTTGTATGTTGCTTTTTAAATTTGATTTATTTAAAAATGTATTAAGATGGTATGTTTTTTATTTTTTAAAATTTATTTTTGATATAGTATCTTAAATTAATTTAGTATATATATATATAATTAAGTAAATTTTTTTTTCATGAAATACTATTTAAAACCAAAAACATCGTTATCTGAATTAAATAATAAATTTGTTTTTAACTGAAAATACAGTTGTATTAAGTCTAAAAACTGACCCGGAAAAATAAATTTGTGATCATATCAATTTATAAATTATAGATTATTGAATTAATTATTTTTATTGAAACTACTTTGTTTTAAAAAAAAACATAAATTCATTATTACGGTTTAGACCAAGATTGATAAAATTACTGAAAACCTATTCAAATCAACTGGGTTTTACCAAAATTTTAATTTAATTTAAAATCCAAATAAGGTAGGGTTTCATTCAAGTAATAGATTCCTTGAATAAACACACATCAAGTTCAATAATCATTGTCAAAACAAACAGAAATCATGGGCCGTCAGGCAGTCCTTGAGATTCTCGTGGAACCCATGTAATGATCCGAGCAGAAAGAATTATTCGTTGTCTTTAATATGGGTTTGATTGTAGTAGGATCGAAAGATGAAAATCCAGGTTACCTAATACTAGAAGGGCCCATGATCACTCTTCTGCATAGGCCCCAGCTTCTAACTCACAAGCAAAGTCTTTTTCCATCAACCGCCTATTCGGTGCAAAAATTATCAAGAACCCATTCATTTTATTAGTAGTAGTTTATTTTTGAAAAATAAAATTTTTAAAAGTCAATTATTTTTTTATATTTAATAATGTCATAAAAAATAAATTGAAAAATACTTTATAGCATTTGGCTATAACATTAAAAATAAACTTGAAAATAAATTATTAATTTTGTTTTAAAGTTTATTAAAATAATAAAAAATTGAATGAGAATGAAATTGAAAATATAAAATTAATTTTATAAATTATCTCAAATAAAATAAATAATAATTAAAATAATAAAGATCAAATCTAACAGATAAAAAAAATTGAAAGACGATGAAATAAAAAAATAATTACAATATCATAAATTATTTTAAATAAAATAAATAAAAATAAAAAGAACGAGAATCAAATCTAATAAATACAAAATTTTAATGAAAAAAATGATAAGATAAAAGCAAATAACAATTATAAAAATGAGAACCAAAGTTGATATAAAAATCAAATTAAATCAGATTTTAAGGGGTGAAATTGAAAGAAAAAAATTCAAAACAAAATATATAACAATCAAAAGTTTAAGAACCAAAATTCACAATTTTTGAAAGTGTTCTCACTTTAAAAAATAAAAAAAAACCACTTTTATAAATACAGAGCTAAATTTTACATTTTTCATTAATCAACTTTTTTTTAAAAAAAAAACCGCTTTTCATATTGCCCGACTCGTATTCTTGTTTGAAGCGCCAGAGAGCACATTCTTTGATCTTTAACTCGAATAAGTCTTGAACACGAAGGACTCTTTCACGTAAATTTATTTAGCCTGTGTGGCCACTCGAAATTCGACTCTGGCCTCACCAACAAGGCCGTAATCGTAAGCTAAGGCCTATAGCCCAGCAACCAACTTCCATGTCCAAGACACCCAAAACTCACACACCAAAACCGCATTGCAGTACCCTTGTGCTCATGCATATAGCTCCCATCACCAGATTAAGCTGGCACGCGTCACCCGATCAGGCACAATCTGCAGGCATGCCCACCCCTTGAACCTGCTTCATAGCTCCTCGAAGCTAAAGGTAAAATTTCTATATATAGCTTTGGCCTTCAGGCCACTACCACTACCAACAAATACTCATAGACTATTACCAGTGAGCTTGCAATAAGAGAGAGGCTACTAGGCAGTAGACACTGTACCAGGTTTTCATCTTCTTCTTTTTTGTTCTTTTCTTTGTCTCCCGCATCCGTGTTGTTCTTCTAAGAGCAAGGTTGGTTCTTTGTCAAGGTGCAGTTGATTTTTGAGTGACAGGAGGTATGGAGAGACAACATGTGGTGTCTTGGCTTCTCATCCTCTTAGGACTCGGCCTTTGTAGTTATGTGCTCGCTGAAGCAAAGAAAGAAGGGAGATTATTGAGGGGCAGAAGTTTTATGGACCATGAGGTGAAACGTTTACTCGGAGTGAAGGCTGGATATCGGCTGTCTTCTGGTGGTTACGGTGCAGGTTCAGGCAGTGGTTATGGACAAGGGGGTGGACGAGGCGATGGTAGTGATAAGGGCTACGGCAGTGGCAGTGGAGGGGGCTACGGCAGTGGCATTGGCGGGGGCTACGGCAGTGGAAGTGGTGGTGGAGGTGGCGGTGGCACTGGAAGTGGCAGCGGCAGTGGAGGTGGCGGTGGCACTGGAAGTGGCAGCGGCAGTGGAGGTGGCGGTGGCAGTGGAGGTGGCGGTGGCAGTGGAGGTGGCGGTGGCGGTGGGAATGGGAATGGGAATGGGAATGGTATGGGCCAAGGTGGTGGGTTTGGTGGCGGCTGGGGTGGCGGCTTTGGAGGTGGGTCTGGTTCGAGTGGTAATGGTGGAGGAAATGGGTATGGCTCGGGTTATGGTGGAGGCAAAGGTGGTGGGGGAGGCGGGGGATATGATCACAACAATGTCCATATCACAGGATCTGGGTCAGAAAACCGATCTTGATATGGCGATGAGAACCCCAATGTTTCACCAATGAAGAATTACTAATTTTCCTAGTTTCTTTAAGCAGAGGATAAGGATGAAACCTCCATAGTAGCTTTTTATGCATTCTCCATCTTAGTGAGTTTGTCGATGTTTAGCAACATGCTCTAATAAATAGCAATCGTTATCAGTATCCAGTGCTAGGGTCATCCATTTCCACCACAAATAAATGCGATAAACAGTAAATAAGGAAGCCGTCCCTAACAATTGAAACGAAATCTAACTTATTTATGCACTTCCAACACGGAAAATTAAAATCTGAGGGCCCTTGGAACAATTCTGGTGGACCCAAATGGCCTTGGTCGTGTAACTTGCCATGCCAGCAACCATGAAATTCTTGCAAATTGTTTTACTGATCCATATTTCTATACTTATTAGGGCTGTACACCCAAAAAATACCCTTACCTCGGTTGAGCATGTCTAAACTCCAAGTGAATGATATCCACCCTGTCTCATCTAAATCCCAATCAACATCAAGGGATGCCCCATATTATTGGAGTTTACTGCTAGGGAAGAAAAAGGAGAGTTCTTACCAAAAGAAATAGAGAGACGATAGGCAACTACTTTCCCTCTCAACAATTCCAAACGTGAGGAGCACTTCAATTGCATGCGAATGTATTCTCGATAAGAATTTGGCAAAAATAGCATAATTAGTGCAAAACTCTCTTAGCACATTCCCTTCACGTAATGCCAACATCGCTTCATGTATGGATTAGAATAAAGAGTCAAACAGAGGACCACAAAGACTGGCATAAGCATCGAATCTTGACCATGCCTCGGAAAGAATGGTGCATAAACATCATATTATAATTCAATGATCCCAACCAGCAGGGTATATATACAAATGCATCAATGCACAACGCATAAATGTTATTAATATCACACAATGCATAGTTCATTTCTAGGGACATAATAATGATAGTATAAACAGGCAAGAACCTTACATATTTGAAACAGATTATACTTTGGCAACAGTAATCAGTCTTGTTTGTGGTCAAGCCAAAGGAGAAAGGCTCCATGGTTGGAGATATCAAGCAGCAGGGCAATGCTTGTCATTCTTTGGCCTGAAAAATTTCATGTTAAATAGGTTATGTGCAGCCCTAATTGGCTTTGCGTATTGAAATCATTGCAAGCATGACCCTTCCATAAGAAAGAAATGAGTGGCGAGACTACATGAAAATTCACTAGAGCAGTGCTCAGGAATATGACCCAACTCATGGATGGCAGATTCCTCATAGATTGTCACTGGTGATTGTCTAGTTACAGATGACAGGTAAATAAGAATCTTCATTTAAATGAGTGGCAGAATCAATAAACTTTTCACATAAGAATGTGGTGGTGCAAGGAATGATGATCATCCACCCATTTTCCTTAAAATTTGCTACGTTGCATCTATAGCGTGATGCCTGTGGTTTCTTTTTCAACAATAAAAAACTATTCTTTAAAGGGATCTGATTTTCTTGAAAAGGAATTTCTTCTCAGCCTCATTTGAGGTTCAATCATGATTGAGGAAAACACTGTCTACAACATTCCAAGAGGTAATTAAGGATTATTCAAAATAGACAGAAACCACTGGACCTTTTTTTTTCCGGTACAATGGAGAACTTTAAGTCAAAAACCTAAGATCTCAACTCAAACTCCCATACCCGACCACCTGAGCTACCCCATGCCAGGGGGCAACCCAGGGGAAATTTTAGTTGTTACTATAACGCTGGTGCTTGTTTTCCAAGCGGTGGTTATAAATAAACCTTGTAAATCAGACTACTGATAAATGACATCAAATAAAGATTTCTGTAAAATATTTTCTACCTTTCTGCTATGCAAAGCATGGAAACTACATTAATCATATTGTCCTATGAAACTAACAACTTTCTATTCAAACCTTTTCAGGAACCCTCAAGTTCATGCAACAGCTTAGGAGAATAAGGCATGTGGAAGAGAAAGCAAAATGCATGAATTAACAATTTGTAACCTGCTATCCAGGTTTGAGCCCCCTGTCGGATCGCCTTCTTCAGCAACAGGCTTCAGTTCTGGACTCCTACATGTCCTACATATGAGAATAGTGATAGTATCATAACATAATAATAAGCTAATGAAAAGACAGAAACGAAATAAAAAATAAAGATTGAAGGGGGAAATAGCCAAACATTCAGGGACATACATTTCATCTGTAAAATTTGGTTGACGGGATGATAATGTACTTAAATCTGGAGTCACAGCAACAAGACTTTCCACTTCAGATGATCCTGGTTTACTGTCTCCCTGTAAAATGAAATTAACCAGAGATTGTTCAAAGTCATTACAGAAAACACAAGTGCTCTACGCTGCAGTGGAAAATACCTACACTAGGTTTTTCTTCCATCCACCCTGGTGCTCTCTCCAATACAAGGGCAATATACTGCTCCATAGCCGCCTCTGGACTCATGTTTCCCAGCCTTTGCCAAGCATTCCTTGCACAACGTAACCAGTGCCCTCGATCACTCATACATAGCAGCTGTCAACCCTGTTATTGTAACTAACTATCAAACTATACCGTGCAATTTTTTGGTATAGGCAGCCCCTAAGGTGTTGTTCTGTGCTTTCATTTTCTTTTTCTTAGGTGTACAATCCCTCTAGCACAAGATTATGGCTGATGGCTGCCATAATCTTGTATTTTGTTTGCTAAGCTTTCTGGCTTTTTGGCTATTTCCAAACAATTGAATCAATACCTGTAAACAATCTAGGGTGGAGGAAAAGGAAAAGGACTTCGACCAGACCAATCGTGAAAAGGTTGGAGCGGCAAGAGCGACAACTCTAAGTTTCCAAATAAAGACAATAGGATCATCGTGTTTTTTTCTACAAGAAATTACTATGGTAGACCTAAGCATGGCGGGAAACAGACAAAATGGCCATATAAACATCATTTATAGTAGTACTACCTGTCCAGACGTGGATTTCTAACGATTTCCATGTGTTCATATTCTGATTTTCTTTTTCTTCTTTTTTTTTTCTAAATAAAAGACTCTAACCTTGTTTGACATCCATTAATTCTTGATCCACATGCCGTAAATCTTCACTTTGTGTATCACTAAACCATATTCTCTCACCCAAGACTATCTTATCCTATCCTCTGACAAACTTAAAACCCCTAATGGAAAACGTTTATCTGCTCTCATTCGGACAATTTAGCAAACAATAAAAGAACAGAATACAGAGAAAAAAAGAGAGTAAAGCAGAGACATTATGTTAATTTAGGAAAATTTAATACCACTTAGCACGAGCAGAAACCTTGAGAGCCATGGGAGGCTGCTCCCTGCAAGGCCCCTCAGTAGCAATCTTATGAAGTCCATACAACTCCATCTGCAAATCACTCCCTACACTTGCCAATCTCTCATCTTTATTTCCTGACTCCTCAACAAACTTCGCTGCTTCTCCAAATATTTTCTGCAATTCACTCCTTTCTATCCCTTCCCAATCATCATCATCCTCGACCTCGTTAACTTCAATTTCTTCAATCCTCTCTTTTGAATCACTCCCAGCAACCCCAATCTCCTCGACAACGTTTAATTCAACGCCAATCGGTTCCTCTTCTCTGTTTTCTCTATTAGAACTAACCAGGTTTACTTGCTTGACGTCTTCATCGTAAAATTCACCTTCTTTTAGCTTGTCTTCTTCCTCCTCCTCTTTTAAAACTGCCTCGATCAATTCTTGAACCTCAGCTTCACTTTCAAGTAGTATCTCGTCACGAGTTGCTGAATCTTTAGCGTGCTCGACAGAAGAAATTCCTGAAACAAATTCATAGACCTTTTCTGTTACTTGTTCAACAAACTCTGTTCTCATTTCGCTCTTAAGCCCCTCAACTTCCAATCTTTCACGATACCGTAACTCCTCCACCATCCCCTTTTCTTCTTCTTCACCGACAATCTCTGCTGCAGAAAAAGCTTCTCGATCAACATTTTGAGTTTGAGAATCGTCGTGATGGCTAGAATCACCACTGGACATGGCCATAGAAACAAGTTTGGCTATGAGAAAGGAGAACAGAAAAGCAATAACACCAGTCACAAGCAGTTCTTTAACAAGCTCCATCTTTTTTTTATCAAAGCAAAGAGAAGAAGCAGTGAGAAGGGGGAGGTCTTTTGTTTTCGATGGGGGAGGAGAAGACAGAAATAATAAAGGGATCGAAACAGAAGAGAAGGAGAGGGAAAGGATATTTGCAGGGAAGAGCAAAGCATATTCTGCATCTTTATTTTGCTTTTTGGTTAAGTTTATACGGTGATGTGGGTCCCAAATAGGCTAACACTACGCTGGGTGTCTAAAAAGTGCACAATCAACCAACTGGACCCATGGTGACTCGGCATGTTCGCCTTTTACAAGTGATTTTTAATTATTATTTTTAAAAATCAAATAAATATTTTTAGATTATTTCAGATGATTTTGTTATATTTATCTAAAAAAATAAAATCTAAATTGATTATTTTGATATATTTTTAATTAATTTTTTTTTATAAAATAATTGTTTTATATATATTTAGTACTGTGTTACCTTTTACGGTTATAATTTGAAAATATAAATTTTAATATATATAAAGTAATTATTTTATCCAATATTTTAGAAAAGAATTCCGTAAAACTATCCTAAGTATTTATTAATAAAATATTTTAAAATTTATAATTAAAACAAAATACAAACCGTACAGCATAAACAAACAAAACCTCAATAAACATTTTGTTCATGCTTGTCAAAGTCGGTTTGAATGCGTTTAGGATTCATGCTATTAGCTAGGTGGAATCAAATTGGATTTGCTTTGAACATTAATCCAGTCAAAATTAGGTAATTTATAACCCAAATGTTTCATGCCAAACTCTGCTCAAGCAAAGCCAAAACAAAAGGAATTATTGGTTTTAATTTAACTGTGTTTGAACTGGACAGGTTATATCACCTAATTCTAATCAAGTCAGCATTGAGAATAATTCAAAATAAAACTTTGTCCAGATCATGCTTCGAACAACTAGATCACCGGATTGTTTCAGAATTTTTGCTAAATAAAATTCAGTCTAGATCATACTTCGAAGAGGTAGATCACCGCTTGCTCGAGACTCCGACCTCGCTGCGTGTGTTTTTGTTTTGCTTTACCACTTGCCATCACATTCTTGGAAAATCACTGTTCCACCTAACCAAAAGGTTCCTGAGATGTATCTATAGAGTATAGTTTTTTCTATATCTCTAATTTAATTCCTTTGAGATACGTTTGTAGAGGAAAATAAAGTTCGAAATTGATATGATTTTACTACCACAAAGAAAAAGTACGCTTGCCAGCGTCTCCATAAATATATTCCTTTGGAAAATGGATTTAGAAATTTAGAACGGCACCAATTCTGTCAAATTTCCAAGCGTATCAGAACTAAAAACCCATTGTTTTGCAGTCCTGCTTGACGGGCTGGATTGCCGGACCAGTCGGATTAATTTGGTGGAGAAACTCGATTTTTTAAGAAAAAAACATCCTAAGTTAACGAAAAACCCCGGATTTAATTGAAAAAACAAAAACTTTCTAGAGTTTTTTTAAAAAATAATAGTTGGGTTTGATCCAATTAGGTCACCTGAGATGAGTCTTGGCTGGGTCGACCTCGGAGAGACCAGCTCAAGACAAGCCATGCGTGGTTCACGATTTTCTTTTATTCAACGTTGATCGTGTTTTTTCTTTGAAAATTCTGTGATGCACTGGCGTGCTTATCTCAATCTATATTCTATGGGGCGGTGATGCCTGCAGGTAAAGGCATCCATCCTCCTTTAATAATGAGGGTGGGTTGCGAAGAGGAAAAATAATAAAACGATGATGAGATAAGATAGGAGTGTGGGTCTTCGTTTCCCCTCGGACAACTATCCATAAATGATTCCATGGACGAAACCAGACTAATTTCAAAGTATTGAATCTTCTCTCAAGTTGAAAAATCACTATAAATGAATCCCATAAATGCAATTAGTCAAATATATATGTAAATTTCAACGAAACAAGCATAGCCTCGAACCAGGGGAAAAGGGAAAAACAAAGGAAAGGAAAGGAACAAAAAAAAAAGGAAAGAGAGGAAGATTAACTATCATGATTGCCAAACTCCATTTGTTTTAATGAACCGATATAAAACTTTACTCGGGTTAGTTTTTTAATTAAATAAAATAATATATTAATCTAACCAAATTAGTTTAGGCCGAACGAGTTTTTGGTTATTCAGATAATTAAATCGAACTTTAATTAAAATTGACCGGTTCAACACAAATGATCAAGAATTAAACCGATGATCCAAATCCTTTTCAAGGTGGTCTCTGGATTAAAGATCAACATCCAACCAACTACCTAGCAACCGGGCTAGACTGAATATAGAGGAGGGTCAGGGTTGATGGTCCAGTGACTACATGGGCCAGAGCCTAGTACTTTAGAACTTTCGGCTTGGACCAGAGGTCCACCTTCGGGGGTGATAGGCTTTCTGTTCATTGACAGTGGAGGACTGCGGCCCAAACCAGATTGGTTTTAGCCTGGCCTTCCTAGGGTATTAGGCTCTTGCATAGGTGTGCAGATTTCTACACCAGAGAGTGGCCGTGCCTATGTCAAGGGACTGACGACGAACAGTGGCAATATACAGTAATTATTAGGTAATGATCATAAAGTCTGTTGGAATCATGTTTTTTAAAGTTTTATTTAAAAATTAAATTAATTTTTTATATTTTTAGATAATTTTATATATTGATATCAAAAATATTTTTTAAAAATTAAAAAAATATATTATTTTAATATTTTCATAAACAAAAAAATATTTTAAATTCCAACTATCATCACACCCCAGCTCTCATTGGTTGATTAACTATGGCGATACCTTTTGCATTTACCTCTGAACAAGCATTGCCTTTATAATTTTTTTTTACCATGGCATGACTTGTGATCGAAGCATGAAAGCTGATTATGGATTCTCTTGTGCAATGAGTATGGCAGCGGTGCAATAATTTTGATTTTTAAACCAAAATTTTGGACTCTCGTCCTTTTAATATATATAAATTTGGGACAAATTATCAATTGAAAATGGACTTATTTGTGTAGAATTCATTAACATTTATTTGTGATATGTAGAATCATGCTATGAATAGATCTTATTCTAAATTAATAAATACTAAGTTATTTACATTTGCTAGTGCTTGTTCTTTTTTCCACCTTTTAAATTGTTCCAAATAAATTATAAAATTCATGGATTGGGCAAGGCTCGTGGATTGAGAGGATAAATCAATGAATTAAGTACATGGTTTTGTCGCTGCCTTTGTTTTACACAGGATCGTACCAGACTTCTAATATTAAAATTAAAATAGTTAATTTAAAAAAATAAAATACTTACACACAATATCTAACCTCGGCGTAAAAAACGACTTCAGAATTTTTAAACCATGGACTTGAGGGACATGGATTGAGAAGAGTGAAAGGAAGAAAAAGAAAAATGACGGACAACTTACCATTTATTTAGTTGTTTTACCTACCAGGAAAGAAAAAAATAAAAACCAATCCTTGTGTTGTGTGTGTGAGAGAGATCAATCCACTTGAATGTTTGGTAGATAATTTTTTATATATTTTTACTCGACTTTTTGGATATTTTTTAATGTATTAAATTGAGAGGAATAATGTATTTTTAAAATTATTTTTAAAATAAATATATTCTTAATTAAATTGATTAAAAAACACTATTATCAAATAATAAATAAAAAAAGCTTGTTCTTGAACTCAACCATACAACCACCGTGCAACGAGCAAAGAATGGCTCCTCCTTGAAGTAAAGAAAGCCAGAGTCAAAGACCCGAGACGATTAAACGCGTGCTAGCAGTCGCCGATGGTTGGGCCATTTATTAGGAGGCTCTCTGTTATTGAGTTCAATGGGTCCACCACTAAAGCGTGTTGTCAGAAGCCTTGTCACGCGGACCACCACGGTTCCTCAAAGTAAGGGCATCTTCCATATTTACTACAGCGTGATATAGTTTTTATGATCATTTCAATTATAAAAAATGAAATGTACATAATTATTTTAAAATTTTAATATAAGTTAATTATATGATAGGTTTGAAACAACTTAAATAATTTTCAATTAATTTAATATTAAAAAATAAAATTAAAAAAAATAATTTTAGTCAACATAAATAAACCTACTAATCTCATAACAAAAATAATGAGATCAATATAATTTTATAAAAATAAATAAATAAACTTAGATTTTAAAAAACATAATTATAATGAATAGTATTTTAATATTATTATAAGATATATAGGAATAATATTTTTATAAGATAAATAGTTAAATAACATTTTATTTAACACTCTTTTAAATATGTAAAATATTATTTTATTTATTTAATTTGAGCTTTCTAGTTAACATCTCTGGCGATGCTATAACAAGTGAGCTCTGCTGTGGTTGTTTACCGTGAGGATAACTAGCACACTAATTTTATTCTGTATATATTTATATTTTGTGTTTTAAAAATATTTTTAAAATTAATATTTTTAGTATTTTTATATCATTTTGATTTATTGATGTTAAAAATATTTTTTTAAAAAATAAAAAAAATATTATTTTAATGCATTTTCGAGTGAAAATTATTTTGAAAAACAATCGCAACCACACTCTCGGATACACTTTTAGGCCCGTTTGGAACTGTGCAATTGTTATTTGAAAAACATTATTTTTTCTTGTTCAAGATTATTTTATTATGTTTTTTTATTATCTTGTTGTGTTGATAAAAAAATAATTTTTTAAAATAATAAAAAGTATTATTTTAATGTATTTATAACTTAAAAATACTTTGAAAACAATCGATGTCATAATACCGAACACTACCTAAGTGGTGGTTGGTACTGTGGCAAACCATACTTTTTAATTATTATTTTTATTTTTCTAACTTTAAATTATTATTTTTTGGATTGTTTTAATATGTTGATATTAAAAATAATTTTTTTAAAATAAAAAAAATATATTTAAATAAACTTTTAAAAAAATATTTTTAAAAATAACTTTTATAAACTATTCAAACAAACAATTAATTTTAAAATATTTTTAATTTAAAAATACATTAAAATATTATTTAAGTGTTAAATTCAAATCAAGAATAAACAAAATTTATTTAAGTGAGACTATTAAATGTTTTTTAAGGTTAGCTTGATTTTCAAACAAACAAGTGGTCTAGTTTTGTTCGTATCCGCTGCTTTTCTATTAAAATAAAATAAAAAAGTGTGTGAACTTTCCACGGATGGGCCCTATCTATAAATCAACTTCCACGAGATGAGATTAATACACCTCTAAATTCTCCCACCTACTCCCGTCATATGAACGAGATCCAAGCCTGCCTTTAACGAAGTTTCTAAGCTATCTTCTTTGAATTTAAGGCCACTCGAATAAATTGGGTCGACTTTAACCTGGCCTGTAGCTGATTTTTCATTAAATTTTAATTTAATTTAATTAAAATTTTAATTACTTTAATGTACTAATTTCAAAAATAAAAAATAAAATAAAATAAAATAGTATTTTAATATATTAAAAAAATACACTTTAAAAAAGGCTACAGTCCCGAACATCTCCGTAGGCCCATACAAACCCCCACCCAGTATAACAAAATCCGTCGGCGTAGTTCTAATGGAATTGTCCTTTCGGTTGGCTATCTTCTCTGAACATAAATAGGGTATCCTCTAGGTAGAATTGGCCGTGGTCTCCTCTCCTCTCTTTAAGTGGTAGATTTCCAAACCACATCTCCTATTCTCCAGTGTCTGTTTCATCAGAAGAAGAAAAGAATGGGAGGCGGCAACGGGCAGAAGGCAAAGATGGCTCGCGAGAAGAACTTGGAGAAGCAAAAAGCTGGTTCCAAGGGTAATTGATTGACTATTTATAAAACCCTAGCAAGCCTAATCTCTCTCTTTGTTTATTTGACTGCTCGATGTCTGTCCGAGGAGATCTATGTGGTCATGTTCATGTCCTGACTCGGTTTTGTTCTTCCGATTTATATGCAGGAAGTCAGCTCGAATCAAACAAGAAAGCCATGTCGATCCAGGTATTTACCGATCTTGCTCTTCTCGGCCGCTAATTTTATAACAATTTAATTCATAGAATTTTTAAATTTACTTTATTTAGTGAAAGCTGAAATTAGGTCAAGATAGGTTGATTTTTTCAAAGAATCAGTTGAACCCGATCACCCCTTTACATACATGAGAGTATGTATTAGGGAGCAATGTAAAACTATTTTCATGATCTTAGCCAACGGCTTGAGTTTTTGAGTTAAACTGGTTTTTTGATAGATTTTGGAAAGGATCTGTGTTTTTTACCGATGAATAGTTACTTTTTTTTTTTAGAGATAATCCTCCTCTATAATCACTTATCTAGGAAAGAATTAATCATTGGAAGAAACCCATCTCAACAACTAATCAATGATTAAGAATAATCTATACTTGCTTTTCCATGTCTGTCTATTGACCACTGCTAGGCTGCCGGTTTAGTATTGGCTTTTGAATGAATTCGTGGCAATTGAGAAATGCTCTGATCTTCTGTTACATCTATGCTTTTCTTTGGCTTCTATCTTGTTATTGTCTCAGTGGAATTTCTTAGATTATCGCTGTTGACTCCGTGAGATTACCTTCTCGTTAGGTCTTAACCTATAATTTCAGTCACGGAAGTATTTGGACTGAAAATCTTGTTTTTGGTCGTCTAATAAACTGGTGGGTTTTGTTTGCAGTGCAAGGTGTGTATGCAGACATTCATTTGCACCACATCGGAAGTGAAGTGCAGGGAGCATGCAGAAGCCAAACACCCCAAATCTGACGTCTATGCATGTTTCCCCCACCTCCAGAAATGAAGATGAAGCAGGAGAGAAAGAAAGAACTTGAGGGGATTGGTTAAAAGCTCCATATATATTGTCGTAGGTGATCGAGTTTGGAACTTTGCAAAGCAATTCGTTCAGATTCTTGGATGTTTTTGCTATGTATTGTGGAGTTTGTTTATATTACTATGATGCCTTAGTTACATTATTGACTTTATCTTTGCCCTCGTTGTTTTGCCCTAATTCCTTCGAGATTACGCCATACCTAATTGCATAAACTTCTGTCCTCTCCACCTGCCTCCTGTGTTCCAGTTTATTGATAAGCTGCCACACAAGTGGTAGGAAGGGGGGATTGTGAAAAACCTCACTGCATCGCATCATTTCAGGTCAAGGCTAGGTATAATTTAACTGACAAGTAATAAATAGTCTCCTCAATGAGCTAGTCACGAAAACTCGGATCCGAAACCTCGGATTGGATGAAACCCCTTATTGTGTGGACTTCTACGACTGTGTTGTGGACTTATTACGTTTTAAACCACTACAAAAGCTATTTTAAAAACAAACACGTTCGTTATTTATTTTAAATCTTTTTTATTATTATTAAGGTGGAGTTCTTAAATAAAAATAAATAACAAAACAAAACGGGCCTCCAGATAAAAGAGCACACAAAGGACTGATCTCTTAAAACGTAAGTCCACACTAACAACAAACCCAAGCTCGTCATGAATCGGGTCGGCCAAGAAGGAAAGGTTAAAAAACCCGGTTCTAAATCATCAAGTGCCAGTGTATAAAATTAAAGTTGTTAAACACAGAACTACTAACAAAAAAAACATTCATGGTTTAAAATCTAACTTGGCTCAAGATCTAGTCAAACTGAACAAAATATTAGAATAACCCAGTCAACTTGTTACTAAATAATCAATCATGTAAATACCCAAGATTTTTTAAAAAACAAAAAAATAAAATAACACTGTTTTAATAAATAAAAAAAAATTAATATCATTTGATGAGATGATCCAGTGATCCGTGTTTTTTAATGTCAAATCAGATAATAGAACTATTTATAAAACAATTAAATCACCATGATTATTAAAAATCAACCTGTTGTCCCAACTCTTTTAAGGATTTGGTTTTTTAAAAGGTTATTTTCTCTTGAAAAATAAATAAATTATTTTAATAAATTAATTGATCTTAATTGACCTAATATTTATGATTTTGTTTAAAGTAGTCTCCAAACCAAATAAGAGAACTGTATATAAATCAAAGCACAGTAATTGTTAAAATTCAATCAAGGCCAGCCCAAATCTTAATCGGATATAGGTTTTTTTTTTTAAAAAAAAATTCAACATGAGATTGACTCAATTTGATTTCTTTCAAAAAAAATTTCCTGTTTTTAAATGATTTTTTTATAAAAAAATTAAAATGATACAAACTCAAGTTAACCATTTTAATCGACTAGTTTGATTGAGATGGTATCATAGGTTGGATTGATTTTAATAACCTTGCAAAGCACAACGAGATCACAACCCTTTCCTCTTTCTTCTTTGTAAAACTTATGTCTAAAAAGCACTGAGCAAAATCAAATAGCTTCAGCATATAAAACCATAATTGTTACACACAGAACTATTGAAAAAAAAAAACTCAGTATTTGAAATATAATTATTTGTCTTGAGTTATAGTCAAATTAAACAAGATATTAGTATAACCTGATCAACTAGGTTGTTAAATAATCAATCATGTAAATATTAAATAATTTTTTTAAAACAAAAAAATAAATAAAATGATATTATTTTAATAAAAAATAATTAATTTCATTAGACGAGATAATCCAATGATCCATGTTTTTTCAGGCCAATCTCTAAACTAGATAAAAGAACCATATATAAAACAGTAAAAGCACCACAATTATTAAAAATCAGTTCGGTTGTCCCGACTCGTGAAGGGGTCCGGTTTTAAAAAAACATTATTTTCTCATAAAAAAAATATATTATTTTAACAAAAATAATTTATCTCGATTCCAATGATTTATGACTCTTTTAAGCCAGTCTCAAAAACAAAACGGACCTGGTTTGAGTTTTTTTCAATTTTTCAGTGCTTTTAAATAATATTGTTTTATTTAAAAAAAATAAAAAAGATATAAACCCAAGTTAACTATTTTAACCAACCCGTGACCCAAATTTTTGACTGAGTTGGTTCATGGGTCGAACCGGTTTTTAATAGCTTTGCAAAGCACAACGAGATCGCAGCCTTTTCCTATTTCTACTCCGTAAAACATCTGTCCCAGGAACGCTGAGCAAAATCAAATAGCTTCAGTCTCATCTGTCTCCCAATCTCCCAGATTAATCTCCTTACTAGTAATTCACACCTCGTATACGAATACAATCATAAATCTTATCCACGCCAAAAGCAAACGGATTGTTGAAATAAGCAACATAGTCGTAACATCAACCAAAGGCTGTTTGGTTGGTGATGGACCCTAACATAATGAGGCTTCTCGAAGAAGACGAGGTAAACATTATTATTTTTCTTCTTATTTTCAACTTAAGTTTGATTTTGAGGGGTTTTTGGAATTGTGCTTAAAGGACGAAACCATGCATTCCGGTGCTGATGTGGAGGCTTTCCAAGCTGCCCTGAACAGGGATATTGGGGGCGATGTGTCCAACTTGCAGCCGTCTGATTCGAGTGCGGGTATTTATTTGATCTTCATTCAACCACATTTTAATCAATTAATTCAGTTTCTTATAATTTACTGGCAGTATAGAATTATATGATTTAGGCTGAAATATGAGAAAGTGGAGATTAGGATTAATATGTAAGCATATAAAGTTGGAGAAATTAATAAAAATTTTTTTTGGTATTGTGCTCGTTTAATTGCTGCAGGTTGTCAAGTAGCTAGTCAGTTTATCATATTTGCAGTAATACTTGTGCTTGTGTTTAGTCTTTTCCTACTTTCGTCAAGTTAGTTGACGCAGCGAAAGATAGAAAGCTAGGATTTCTCAATTCCTAAATCTCATGGCCTTAAACTGTAGAGAAAGAAACTAGCGTATAGCTGGTTATAATTAGCTGACCTACTACAGAACCAGGGAGGTAGAATGAGCTGACAAATTTTAGTCCAATCTAACAGTTGGATTAAAAGTTATGCCCATTCTTGTCAGAAAGCTTGTTTGAAAAGTACAGATTTCTTCCTGGACTTGTCGATACTCTTCTCACTTGTCTGGAATATATTTAAAATATTGATTATTTATTCTACACAATTGTAAAATACAGTAGTTTTGTGCCATGAAAACAATCAAAGTTCCAGTCAACAATTTCCTAATTGGCCAACTGCAGGGAAAATTGGCAATGTCAATAATACCGAGGAACTTGATGCAAAAAATGTTCAACGGCAACATCATCAGGAGCAGCACACATCTGCAACGGAGACAAAGCAGAATGGACCTAATGCTGAGAACCAACAGCAGCAGGGGGGTTTCCCACAGGAACCAACCCACCCGCCATTACTTAAGAAAACATCCCAAGATGATATTAAACAAGAGCTTGTGGAACAGGCTCCTCTCCAGACTCCTCAATCGATTGGGATGCAAAGCAATGAGAAAAATCCTACCCCAAAATCCGAGCCTGATAAAATGCAAAGTTCTGATGGTGATCCTCACCTTTTAAATTTCCAGAAGATGAGCAATCAGCAGACTGCAGGCACAGATCAGGCAGGTAACCAAAAGAATAGCAAGCAGATACCTTTTGCGATATTGTTGCCTGCCTTAAAGCCCCATCTTGATAAAGACAGAGAGATGCAGCTACAAACTTTATATAATAAACTGAGGGTGGGTCTCTGACATGAATTTCTTTGTTCTTGTGCTTTCTCTTTTATGCATGGGACTGGTTATTGTTATGATATATCTTCCTTTGTTATTTTTAGAAAAATGAAATTGCAAAAGACCAATTTGTCAGACTCATGAGAAATATTGTTGGGGATCAAGTGCTCAGGCTGGCAGCTGCACAACTGCAATCACAGGCAAGTAATACATGGGTTAGTGAAATTGTAATGAGCTTAGGACTCTCTTAGTGATATTAGGCTAAAACTAGCTTGTCCTGCACTGCAGCCAGGTACCAACCAATCCCAGTTACAGCCTCAAGCTGGTCGCCAGCTCGATGGGC
The DNA here is from genome assembly GCA_033617975.1 of Populus alba x Populus glandulosa. Classification (NCBI taxonomy): domain Eukaryota; kingdom Viridiplantae; phylum Streptophyta; class Magnoliopsida; order Malpighiales; family Salicaceae; genus Populus; species Populus alba x Populus glandulosa. The sequence continues at coordinate 914,282 of CM066156.1, read as the reverse complement.
GAATGCCTGCTGGCATCAGTGCTGCTCAGTTTCCTGATCCACATCATTCTGTACTTCATCCGAGGGGATCTATTCCTGCAGAACCATCTCATAATCCTCCTTCTTCAGCAGTCCAATTGCAGACTGATTCAAGCATTGTCAATTCTCAGAAATCCAAAGCGGTAGAATGGAAGCCAGATTCTCTTGTAATGCAAGCAAGCCAATCGCATTCCTCCAATGCCAGCATTTCCAATCAAGAAAGAGAGCGATCCTCTATTTCAATGCAAGGGCAGAACAAGCAGCAACAACATGTGAACTTTCCACCAACTTCCTTTCCAATGTATGGAAGCAGTGGTGGTAATTACCATCCATATTCTGGGACAAATGTTAGTACTTCAGGACCATCTGTGAAGCCACAACCCCATGATCCACAAACAAGGAAAATTTCACATCATCAAAATATGGGTGGGACTCAAATAGGAGGGCCAACGCACAGCATGATAAGCACGCCGAAGTTTGAGAGGCAAAATTCTGCTGATGATCCTAGTAGAGTGCACAGTGGTTCTGTTTCCCATTATACAAACAAATCAGCATTGCAACAGAATTCAGCTCCTTGGCAAGCACCACCAAATAGAGAGAAAAGTCCTGCTTCATTCTCTTCGTTGAATTATGTAAAACCAGGTTCGCTTGAACAGGCTGGTGAGCAGCAGAACAAACCCCAGTTGTCGAGCCCTCAAGTGCTGTCTCCATCACCTGTTGAAAAGGGAAATGCAATTTCAGGAAATTTAAAGGATCAATCTTTAGACAAGCAGTCTACTAAAATTGTTTTTTCAACAGTGCCTCCCAATTCTGCCCCCCCTTCAATTGTGACTCAAATGGACCCCAATGGCCAGGTACTTTCATACTGATCATGAATATAATTCTAACACATCTAGTTGTTAGGTCTTGATTTCATTGTTTATCTACCATCTTATAGGTCGTTTTTTAGCCACTAGATGAATTCTTAATCTGACAGGTTAAACATTTACAGAAGAACACGACCATTTGTTTTTTGCATGGCTGCTTTACTTTTAAACTTTCTTTCTTTCTTTTTTCATTTTTACTTTGGTCTTATGTTTTCAAGTGGTGAAAACCCCCCAGTACTTCCTACTAATTTGCAATGGATAATTAATTTCATGTAATGCTAGAAACATTTGATTTTGTTCTATTCTTGTTACCATGAACATTGATGAGGCTGGATTAAAATAACTTGTCCATTGGGCATAGGAGAAACTTGATATCTTAGACCAAGCATCAATGAGAGCAAACATGTATGATTGGGAAACAGGGATTGAAAAAAGTGGTAGAAATAATGCAAATTGCTCTGCATCCCTGACTCTTTGTCAATCAGTTAATGGTGGTTGGATCAATTAGCAATAGTTATTAGGTTGGAGTTTTTTGGTGCTGCACAAGCCCAACTCTTTTAGCCAATGATGATTTATCCAGCTGTTGAGATGAAACATGATGACGTTTTTTTGGGTTAATAGGGTGGCCTTTTGAGTCTTGAGCTACACAAATGGGGGTGGGCCTCTCTCATTACACAATGAGCTAATAAACTGGAGTTAGTTGGACTTGAACCTGCTTCATTGAAGGAAGCTACTTTGAAACTGGTTGAAAAATGCAGCCTAACCACAAATGTCATCCTGCATTTTGCAAAACTCAAGTACTCTTTTGGTGTGTGAATATGATGTATAGTGGGAAGAGATATCAAATCAAAATAGCAAAGAACAGTAAATGTGATGTCTAAACTAGAAGAAAATTGAAGCTGGAACTGGAAAAATAAGTTTACAGTTTGTAGACAGTCTCTAAAACGTAAACCGATTGATAAAATATAAGAAATGTCTGGAATAATAGCATAGGCAGCCTTATTTATACTAGTTGTAGGTCTAAATCCTAATCCTTATCAGAAAAGGAAGCACTATTAAAAGTTATAGGACTAATAGTGAATCCAAATAACACAAGCATTTTCTTAACCAAATAAAAAAACTAAAATTACTAAGCAAATAAAAATCTTCCGAAAGCTCCTGTGTCAACATGGTATATAGCTAAAAGCATCTTAACATTGGCTCCTAGCTCTGGTGGAATATATGGGTGAATTTGTCTTTACCAGCTTATTTCCCTGTGGTTTGACTCAGATTGAGAGTCAATATGGTGTACAGATTCTCCAATCCCATGAAATTTTATTAAGATTTTTTAATTTAACTCATCAGAAATATGTTTTGTGCACTCAATTTCACAAACAAAACTGCTGGAATGATTAAACTAGACATTCTCTGTCCATTGATGAATAATATCCTTTTTGCTTCTATATGTTATCAGGCAGGCTCGCGAATCTCATCTGTAGCTTCTCCTGCTGGAGTTAATGCAAGAACACCTCCCAAAAAGCCTTCTGTTGGCCAAAAGAAGCCATTTGAAGCACTGGGTTCTTCTCCACCTGCATCAACGTAAAATAGCTCCTTTTATGGACCAAGAATGATTTTAATTGACTCATTTATTTCTTTAATTCTATTAAAAGCTCCTTTTCAATCATGTTTGATGCATAATCTATGGGATAACATGCAGTAAGAAGCATAAGGTATCTGGGGCTTTTTCGGATCAAAGCATTGAACAGCTCAATGATGTCACTGCTGTCAGTGGAGTTAATCTCAGGGTATTTTTTGCAACCATCAAGATTGTGTGTAAAAAAGTATCATCTAGCAAGGAAAAGCACTCCTTTGAAAAATAAGCTTGGAATTCTGAAGATGTTTTGCTTTGATATAGGAAGAGGAAGAACAGCTATTTTCAGGGCCAAAGGAGGACAGTCGAGTTTCAGAAGCATCGCGACGATTTGTACAAGAAGAAGAAGAAAGGCTGATGTTGCAGAAAACTCCTTTGAAGAAAAAATTAGGAGAGATCAGTTAGTATTTTTGTTTTTTGGCCCCTGTTTATGTCTGCTGTAAATCCATTTGTCTATGCACTTTGTGCTTTATGGAAGGCAGTATTATTCACATGGTTTGATATTTATCGGTCTATCTGTTTCAGTGGCCAAATGTGGTTTGAAGAACTTTGGAACTGATGTGGAGCGATGCTTGTCCTTGGTGAGTTGCTAGCCCTTGGTCCATTTTTTGAGATAATTTTCACACGTTTTCTTGTGGAATACAATTTTTAGTGTGTGGAAGAAAGGATGCGCGGACTAATAAGTAACATGATCAGGCTGTCAAAACAGGTGAGTTTTTGTTTTCTTTTCGCTGACTTCTCATACTCTTTCTCTGTTCTTGGATTTATTTGCTTACTTTAATCATCTTTCATGATTTAAATTGGATCTCTACAGCGTGTTGATGCCGAGAAGCCAAGACACCAGACTCTAATTACTTCAGATGTTCAGCAACAGATCATGACAATGAACCGGAAAGCCCAGGAAGAATTGGAGAAAAAGCAGGCTGAAGCAGAAAAGCTCCAAAAAGTTAACGAAGTGGGTGCTTTGTTTGATACTATCTACTTTCTTAATATATGATTCAAGAAGTGCATGCTCATATAGAACAATACACTTTCTTAAACTATCATTATATATGATTCAAGAAGTACATTCATAAAGAACAATACACAAGTACAAACGTAATATTTCTACATATGATATATTTGTTCAAGCATGAATTCCTTAACTTTTCACGTACTTTGTATCTCTGTATACAGCCGGACGGTGACAATGGAGGTGAAGGTGAGAAGGAGAAAGATGAAGGTCGTGTGAAATCAGTGAAGGTATTAAAGATGTTGCAAGTATTAAAAGTTTGCCTTCTAGCCAAATAAAACAAATCTCTGTTTTTCGAATTTCTGTAACTATGTAGGCTAACAAAGAGGAGGATGACAAAATGAGGACAACAGCTGCTAATGTTGCTGCTCGAGCAGCTGTTGGGGGAGATGACATACTGTCAAAATGGCAACTAATGGCTGAGCAAGCCCGGCAGAAACGTGAAGGAGGGATGGAGGGGGCATCCGGTTCCCAGCCAGTTAAAGATGTGAACCGCAAACCTCTATCACCATCAGGAAGAAATATGATGGAAAATCTCGAAGCAGAAAAAAGGAGCCATGTGGTTCCTTCTTCTGCATCTGGTAAGTGTGACAATTCGAGGGACACATACTGGAGCAAACTTTCTTTTCGTAATCACATTATGTATTTTGGTGTTCATTACATTTGTTTGGTTTTTAACCTTACCTTTTTCCTTTGGCAGGAGCTGGGAGGAAATGTGGAAGGAATCAAGCAATTGTACCTCAAACCAAGGTGGTTCGTACCATTTCTGTTAAGGATGTAATGTCAGTGCTGGAAAGGGAACCTCAGATGTCCAGGTCTACTCTGATTTACCAACTGTACGAGCGAATCAGGTCTGATGCTACAGCTGAATAACGCCACACGTGCCTCCCCAAAAATGGTGTTTTTTTGTGTTCGGTACCTGACAAGATTACGGTCCTGACTGTTGCATGGCCAATCATCGTCTGATTTCGCTGGAAGGACAAATTTGTAAGATAAATCGTCGTAATTTTCTTGCCACTGCATGACAGGGCTCAGAAGTTCGACTTGTAAGCATCCATAGAATCTTGTGGCCGCCAAAAGATGTGCCTTGTTCAATGCTTTTGCTGTTCCTCGTGTTAATCTCACCACCTTAATTCTTGCTTTCCTCCGTGGAAACAATATACTCTGATGTTTTTGTTGTAAAACTTAGCGTTGAGCGGATTTTGTGAGCTTGGAACTCCAATCGAATAAAAGCGTATACTTGACACTCCGAAGCAGGACCATGCAAAATCATGCAAGATTTTATCATTGCAAGATGATTGCCACTCTTGTTTTTCAAATGGTACAAGGATTGCAAGATCTACCGTAACCATTTTTTTTTTACAGAAATGGAAAGATTACTCCATGTTTATAAACAAAAAATTTTGGCCAACACAAAGAGGAGGTCATAGATTTTCATAGACATCAATGCATCAGGAGAAGTTACAATTGAAAAGTTTGAATATGCATCCAAGAAAATCTGACTTTCCTCGGCCAGCACAGATGCCGAGGCCCTAAATTGCAGTCTTCTACAGCTTACATGCGAACTCTCATACCTAAAAAATTCTCAAGACAAGAAGAAATGACAGGCACCAAGCAGCCAACGTGTTACATTTCCTTGCAAGTGATGGGGTGTGGAAACCAAGCCATCCAGTTAGATAGGTTGTGTTTCTCATGAAATGGTCTGGTGCTCACTAATCCTTGGTGCAATGGGCATCTGTACCGTGCTGGACACAATGACTATAACCGACACTTCGGAGGAAATCCCGGATCTCTTTGGCACTACTGTTGCTCGCTTGCAGCAACCTTTCATCTTCCTCGTAAATTAGGTAGGGGGCTTCATCTTTCTTTCTTGACAGTAATTTCACGGCGCCTTTCAGTACATGATATTCCCATCCCTGGACATCTACTTTGAGAAGCAACACAGGTTCTGAATCTGTTACTAGTTCGTCAAGGGGGATGGTCCTTACTTGAAGGGCTATTTCTTCGTTGGACTTGAATGCCAACTTTGCACCAGTGGCTGAAACAGCACTATTGTCAAGTCGACCTACCAGCTGCCAGTTTAAAAGGACTAAGATGATGAGTATTCAGTACAGCAGATGGAAGAAGGAGGGTTCGAATTAGGCTAAATCAATCAACCAGTATAAATCTTAGCCCTAAAAAGAGATTAAATTTTGGGAATAGAGTGAATTTTTACCTTGTAAAAAGTGATATTGCCAATCCGATCAGAGACAGCAGCCTCAAAAACAGTAACCAAGTCCGCAACACGATTAAACCAAATCCCATCACAAATCCTCAGAAGGTTGTCAATCACTGGCTCAAAAGCCAGCACTTTAAAGCCCATAACCGCGGCTGCGAAACTCGCCATTCCCACATTAGCCCCAACATCCACAACCAACCCATTTCTCCCTTTCATTCCTTCAAGAAGTTGCTGAATCGTGGCTGAAATATCTGGCTTTCTGAAAGGCTTTCCTTTCAGGAGCCTCACAATGTTCTTGTGGGGCTTGTCGGGCAAGGACCCAAAATCCGAGAGAGAGTAGAGGAAGGGGTATTTGAGGTTTTCCACTATGTTGGCAACCACAGGATGAGCTTGTGGAGATTTTAAGCAATCAAAAGGAGGGATTGGGTAAACTTGGGGTACATAAAGCGTGGAGTTAGGAGGATTCCATGTGGATCGAGCGTAGAAAAAGAAGAGAAACAGGAGGAAGAGAGATAGTGAGAGGAGGAGAAGGATTGGAGAGAGGTATCTTGGCTGTTTGTTGCTTTCTCTTTTCCAGGCATTTGCCATCCCTGAAAAAGTGAGGGAAGATTGGATCCAACCCAATCTAACCGTCGTGAGATGTTAATCACTTGATTTTCTTAAGATGACTTTTATAGGTTTCTGCCCCCAAACATAGTTCTCGCTTCCCGGATCCGATCCCAGAACTGTTTCTCCAAAGAGTTTGAGTTTTGTTTGTTAAAATAAATTACTTAATATTAACTCGTCAAATCTTAATTGGGTTTGTCGAGTCAGGTTATTGAAAAACTGGCCGGATTTTCCCGGTTTGGGTGAGTCAATATATAGTTTAATTCAACTAGAAATCCGATATAAATTTTACTAGGAATTTCAAATTTTCTAAATCTATTCATTTTCAGATTTGAAGAAGGTTAGTTAAGCTAATTAAATTATTGAAAATCTTTTCATAATCAATTGGGTTTAATGAATTAAAATTAATATCAACTAGAAACTCCGTACTCAATAAAAACATTGTAAGAATCAATAAAATTTGATTTAACTCAATTTAAAATTTAATCTCAATTTAAATTTAAATTTTTTTAATTTGTATTTGAGATTCTAGTATAAAATACTTTTTAAAATATTTTTTATTTAAAAATATATTAAAATATTTTTTTAAAATTTATTTATTTATTTTAAAAATCAACCCATCAAAACTATAAAAAAATACTAAAAAACTAGCAGAAACAGAGGATCAGAAAACCCAGCGCACAAGGTATACGATACCCAGAGTCTCTATCCCCTCGTCATCATGGGCAGCATTGCCACAAGAACAATTAGCAAACGCTTTCTCCATGGAAATCTCATGAGGCAAACATGTATTAGAAACACAGAGTCTCTTTCTCCTCGTCATCATTCGAGCAAAACAAGAGTCTCTTACACTCTCTACAAACCATCCCCTTCACACCCATTTTCAACATCACCACCAAGACCATCTCGTTCGAATTCTAAATCCAAAAGTGGGTTTATAGGATGGTACTTGAACCAGCTAGAATCACACCCAGTTTGTTACAAAAACTTTCACTACTTAGCTTATTTACGCTGCTGCTGATTTGACCGCTCAGGTGAGCCCTAGCTTCCTTCAATTTACACTAGTTCAGTTCTGGTTTCTAAATGGGTATACTAAGCATTGGTTGGGGGCATAACTTATGTTTGATGAAATGTTAGTTGAATTTTAGCATGCCAACAATTGTTTTGTTATGAAAAAAGAATCTCTTCATGTAATTGACAAGGCATTTGAGCGAAGTTTTATCTAACTTCAGTTAGCTGTCACAATCTCCATGGACTGCAATTATAGTTTGTGGAGCTATTGCATAGAATTTATGAGGCACTCCTCTTTTCTATAGCTAGGGTCACCGGGTTAAAAACTGTATAAAAAATTGGCTGTGCAGGTTATGAATTACTTTGTTTAGTAGATTTATGATATTTCTTCTGGTTTAAGTGATCTTACAGGATCTCTTTTTATCCCATTGTGTGTGCGAGGGGTGTGGGTGTGGAAATTAAGTTCCTTGATTGCTTATGATAAACATTTGTGCAGATGATTTCATCAACATCATCTAGTTCTTTTGACTTCATTAGGACATTACGCATGGCTGGATATGGTTTGCTATTTTTAGGGCCATCACAGCATCTTTGGTTCAATTTTATGAGAAAGTTCCCCCAAAACGTGATGTGCTAACTACCTTCAAGAAAGTTTTTATGGGACAAGCAGTTTATGGACCTGCTAATGCCACCCTTTTTTCTCCTATAATGCAGCTTTACGAGGTGAAGAAAATTTTTATTTCATTATGATTTCAGTGTTCTATGGCACTAGTATTTAGAGAGGCAGTAATTGGTCAATTCTTTATCATCTCCCATTTGTACAAGTCTGTGGAGGCAACACCAGAGCCCTCCTCTAGGTATCAATGCCCGTGCTCGGATCAATTTGGCCTTATGGTAGGGATCCATCTGTTTGATACCAGTGAAAGCTTGGCGTTATCCTGGATGTTATCGGCTGCTGGCATGCTCTGTGCAGGCTAGCTTTTTAAAAAAAAAAAACTTTGGAGCTGTTATAGGTCTTCCGCGGGGTTTTATTGCTCATTTTGATGATTTCTTTACCTAGCCAGTACTGCAGCAAATTAAAACAGGCTCAAGCAGCACTGGATTTTACGGCTGCAATATGATAATGGAAACTATCATGTTTTTCTAAGTTTTTCTCAGTAATGGGCTCAAGCTTTTCTAAGTTTTTCTTAGGTTTTATTTTACTATGAGTTTAATGTATTTTTTTTGAAACCACGACTAAACCAATATGTAGCATAGTCATATTTTTTTAGAAGTGGATCCACCAGCCATAGACAATCAACTTAGAAAATGACAAATTGATAATTATAAATCAATTCACACCAAAAATTTAAATACTATAATAAAAAATCAAACTCATATTTAAAGTAAAATACATAGAATAAAACTATTTATACTTAAATTACCTAACGGGGTGTTTTCTTTGTTGGGAACAATGCAATTCATAATTTTTTTTATTAAAAACAATGCAATCCAATATTTTTTTAATACAAAAGTTGCTGTATATGGATTTTCCTATCTTTATTTAAAATTAAATATATTATAAGAAATTAATCACCATCATTCGTCATTCTTTTGGAAAATATCTGTGTAAAAAAATTAAGGATTAAATCATAATTAAATTAAATAAAATATTGACATAATAAAATTCAGTTTATTCGATTAAATTTTAATAACCTAATAATTTTTTTAACCGGGTTAATATTAAGGATTTGTTTTTAAAAATAAAACAATATCGTTATAATTTATCTAAATATACCGATAATTGATCCAAGCCCATGTAGTTTTCCAAGTCAGTTGTGACAACTATGAAATGACCTATAAAAGCAGCAACATATCACCTCCCAAGTAAGCGAAATAGCGGTCAGGGTTTTTGGCACTTGAGAGCGGCGCAGCGAGTCAGGCATTACTCCGTCGATCACAACAACTAGATGGGCCACTCAAATATTTGGAACTCGCATCCCAAGAGCTACGGTCCTGGATCCCGAACCTGGTATTTTATGGAACTCAGCTTCTCTTTGTGTTTGTTTTTTTTTATTTACCGCCATCTTGATTTGATGATTCTCATGTTGTTTTTGTTTAATATCCTGTCTTCTTTTTGAATTGGTGTTCGATGTATGTATGCTATCTATTTTCGTTGCTTAGTTTTCAAATTTGAAAGAACAACTCATGAAATCCATATTTTCTTAAGTTTTTGCTTAGGTTTGATGTTTTTCTTGATTGCCTTGTTTGTTTAGGTCCTTGTAAAATGACGGTGATCCCTTTTAGGTCAAGATATTGTATTTTTTTTTTCTTTTGATTATCTAGTTGCTATGTGGACTAAATCTCTTTCCCGAGTGAATTTCACGTCCTAACTTTATTTAGTTAAGGATTTTGATTTGAAATCTCCTTGTTGGCAGCCGAGTGTGTGGAAACCCTCATGGGATAATCAGGAAGTATGGACTGATGTGTTGTAGGCAGTGCTTCCGCAGCAATGCGAAGGAAATAGGCTTCATCAAGGTAAGACGACAGAAATAATTGTTAATTCTGGTATTTTTAGTTTTTCATTTATTTTTGTTGGCTCATACAGTCTTATGGTTGCTGCATGAACTCTTTTCGGAATGCCTTTAATTTTGGATTGGTAAATAGTTCTTGTCGTGCAATTTTGAACTCTAGAGATCCTTTATTTTCTGATAATTTTTACAATGAACTGTTTGTTTAGATAGATCCCATAAGTTAGAATGAAGCAAAACAGGAACCAATTCGACTCGGCTCGAATTTGTAGTGGCCTCTTTTATTATGCAAGGTTCATGGTTTGAACTCTCCCTAGAGTATTTGAGCCTTCAACCGTCCTCTCTTTGCCAAGGAAAAAGGAATAAAATAGGAACTTTAACCAACTTCAAAAACAAATTCTTTGAAGTGTGGGATTGCCATAGATTAGTCCACATTGTCATTGCTAAATTTGTTTATTAAGTGAGGTGAGACATTTGTATTTGTTTCTGACTGCAGTACCGCTGAATGGAGAACTCGTTGATATCTGTTTTTGAAGGCTCTGTCTGAAATATGGTGTGCGGGAGTTTTATCTTCCTTTTCTTTTATCATCTCCAGTGATGTAATCTACTGAATTCTGAAGTCTTAACTATATTGTCTTGTGTTATTTTTAGAAAGGAATTTGTTTAGAGTATTTTGATTTGTGTTTTCATTTCATTCGTAGCATGCTGTTTATGTTTTGTGATGGTTTCTCCTTTGTTTAGAGTTCTGTTTTAACATTAGCCAATCCTGGGGATTTACCGATGAGGTTTTTGGTCAAAGCATGCACTTGTTCAACAAAGTTGTATAAAGAGGAACCCAACACATACCTTATTGAACTGATGTTCAAGTACCGCATGGTAATTCTTGCAACTAGAGGGGAGCAAAAAAACCGAGAAACCGAAAAAACCGAGAAAAAAATAACCAAAAAAACCGAATCGAAAAAAAAAACCGATTAATTTTTTTCAAAAAATTTTCGGTTCGGTTCGGTTTTGGTTTCAGAAACTGGAAACTAGAAAAACCCCAACCGAACTGAACCGGTTCAGTTTAAGGGGTACTATAAATACAAAAAAAAATCGCGTTATTTTTTTTAACCCTAGCATTCATACTCCAGCCATCCTTGTCCTTGCTCTTGAGCCGCTCCCTCAACTCACAATTTCAAATTGAAATCAATCCTTCTTTATCTATTGGAGCACAACCAGTCCCCACCATCTTTGATTCTTCATCTTTAAATACCAGCTAGCCACATCCCTCTCCCACCATTTTTGATTCTTCATCTTCAAACACCAGCTAACCACATCCCTCTCCTACCATCTTCGTCTCCTTGATGTAATAACATTAGGCTCGTCACTACGTACCAGTGCTAATTAAATTAATATTCGCTTGACTGGCGTCCCCCATCTTCATCTCTTATCTCTCAACTTTTCTCACAACCCCCCTCTCAACATCTTCATCTCTCATCGCTCTCAACATTTAACATCTTCATCTCTCATCGCTCTCAACCTTTCTTTACGACTTTAAGCACACTTTTTTTGTCATTTTCTTTAAGTATAATCAACTAAGCTCATGGATTTACAACCAAATAGAAGCTCTGGAGCCCCCCTCTCTTCAATCTTTATCTCTTAATTTTTGTCCTTGTTTTTTTTTTTTTTTTTTGTAGATTCGTTATGTATTTATTTTTTATATTTATTTACAAGAATGTTGATTTGCCATTAATGTTGCGATTACTGTAATGGATGTTGTGATAAATATTTTTTTCAAATTTTCGTTTGAATCTTGTTCTTTTTGGCTTCATGATTCAGAAAACCTGTTTGATATGCTTGGCCAAGATGAAATCGGTTTTTTCTGGTTTTTCCTTTCAATTAACCGAACTGAACCGAATAAAAAATGCTCGGTTTAAACCGGTTTCGGTTTTGATTTATAAATAAATAAATCGGTTTGGTTAATTTTTTAGGTGAAAACCGGACCGAACCGGAAATGCTTACCCCTACTTGCAACCTTAGCTCAAACTGGAAATTTTTTTGGTTCGCTTGGATGGCCTTGTGGTGTTAGGTTCCTGTGTCACCCGACCCATGATTTTAAGTCAGCTGGGGCAGGTTACTATCAAAGTCGTGTTTCCAAAAGTAATTTAGCCTGGCATTCAACCTGTTAAAAGCAATTTACCAAGTTCTTTCATGTCTCTTATGTTTCATATTGTTAGTTAAATTTCTTTGCATCATGGTAAATGACTATCCTCCGCCAAGAATTACACGAATAATTCAATTTAATGCCAAACGGCAAGACTTGGAATTGTGAATTTCTTAATTTTAATGTACTGCTTATCGAGTTAAACGTGATTAGTGAAGGAAAACAAGTTCCAAATGCGAAATAGCCAGATGGTCATGCAGCTTCGCGCGCGCGCACAGTCAACTAGTCAAGGACGCTATTGCCAATGACCAAGTGTACCCCGAAGCTTGTAAAATGGTATAACGTAGTAGCCAAATTCAAGGAAATTGAAATAGAGGCCCTTAACCAGCTATGATCCAAGAAGTTTTTGGAAAATTCTTTCTGGCATATAATAAATAGAAACAACTGAAGAGATGGGCTGTACCACTAGGTTATATCTCGTAATTTTGCAGTCAAAATTGCTACCCTTATCTTTTTCTTTAAGCAAATGAGAAATTATGAACAGAGCACGTACCAGTGATACACACGCTCGATTTTCTTTTGCCTGCTTGTATTGCATGGCTTTGTATTGGGGGCTCACGTGTAATTCACTCACCACCCTCGATTTTGATGCCTGTTGGGGCCTGGTTACGAGCAAGGTCGTGTTTCCAGAAGATTGCTTGAACATGCAAGTCCCAGGTATTCGTGACGCTGTCTGAACTAGATGAATTATTAGCCGCTTCTATTTCTTACACAAAGAAAATAATTTTGAATAATCTACGATTATTAAAATAGGAACCTGGCCGTCTTATGTTGGAAAGAAAAGGAAACCATAAAATAACCAGGAAAAACAAACAAAGAAAATATAAATATCCGAAAATACCTACGAAATGTAAAAAATAAATAAATAAATAATCTCCAGGGTATAATTCAGGGACCTTTTCGACTTCAACTGGTCAATATGGCTCTCAGAACATCATAATAAAATTTAAACACTACAAAATATTATATATATTTTTGTTAAAAAAAAATTCATATGACACGAATGAATATTTTGATGGATTTAAACTTGTAGCCATTCTAAGACAAATCCATATCTGATAGCTTAAATCTGCCGAGTCTCTTGCATCAATTCGACTCGACCAGGTCAAATGAATTACTAACAAGATTTGTATCTGAAACACTCCTGGTCCAGATAGAGAATGAGCCTAAATTGCAAAAACAGAACCCACAGCCAATGATACTTCCAACCTTGAAATTGTCCTAGTTATTTACGAACTGTTTCTTACACGCTCACAATGCCATTACGGGAGCTCTGTTTGTTTGTTGTGATTTTGATGTGTGATAGGATTACAAGCTTACAAAACTTGTTTATGTTGTAGACGAAGGTAGTTTTGATATTACTAGAAATGGATTGATTCATGATCCATTCAGATGAATATAGTCTAATATATATATATTTGAATTAACAAGTGAAACAAATTTAAATGTAGATCTAAAACAAGGTTTGGAATAACTAAGATTGATTATTTTTAAAAAAAATTATAATAATATAAGATCTGATTATTGGATTGAACTATAAGTGATTCTAATGTGTTATTGAACTATATTTCAGAATTATATTTTGAGTATTGATGCTTCTAATATGATAATTTTAAGTATTTTTTTTTATATATTTTTTTTGGATTCAGTGTTTTAATCTGGAATTTTTTAAAAAATTCTTTGTTAATTCCTAGAAGTAGATTTTTTTTAACCTGTTTAAATTTCTTGTAACCTCTTAAATAAAACAGCCACAGTATCTTTTATTTCCAGACAATAAAAATGATGAATTGAGGATTCACGTCATCCATTATTTAATCTTCTGTATCTTTCTCTTGTGATTTCTTGCCGTTACTGTACAGTGTAGCTTCCGCCTGCGCAATAGTTTTTTGCGTCCCTTCGCAGTTCCAATTATGAAGACCTACCTGTGATGCATTAAATTGGATCAAATTTTCCATTAAATATTAATCTTGTTAAATCTTGATCTTCAATCAGTTGTCCAGTTTCTCGCTTTCATCTTCCCCATCAACAATGTCGGGTCTCTGTCCCGTATTTCGTGCTTTGAAAGGCTTAATTTGCCCATACTTCGATGACTCTTCTGTGAAGAAAGAGAAGAATTTCAAGTCAAAAGTTAATGCTTCTATATATATATATATATATATATATATCGGCTGGCTGCTTGCCTTCCGTTATGGATATCGTCCTGCTCTTGGCTTTTAAGGAGTTATAAATTGTTACTGCAAATTTTGACCGAGATAACTTTCAGTTGTCGTTTCCCAGGCAAGAGAGAGAACCACATGCACATCAAAATTCTGAATAATAATTCTGATATCCAAAAGAGCTCACAAAGTGACTTTAAACAGCTAGGATTGAAAATTTTGTTAATTTTTTCACTATTTAGAAAATAAAAAATTATACGAACTAAAAACAAAGGTCTAAATAATAGAATTTGGTGTCTTGAAAAACCTCAAAACATCATATCTTGATGCCTGCGACATGCATCTCTGGCATTAAAAATGTTATGATAGGCACAAAAACATCGCAAATCGGACTGAACTATTGTTTCCTTTCATCCTTGCACTGATGTCTTGTCAAGGCAGTTAGCATCATCACTACTCCAAAATACCCTGGATTAGCATGTCATTAGAAGAGGGTTTTACATCGTTCATCCAACCGTAGAATTTGACTCTTTAGTTAGTGAGATCAGTGCTCTTCTTGAGCTGAAAGAAGACTGGAGCAGCTTTCCAGTTAAAGAAAAATAAGATCTCTAGCTAGTTCAGTAAATAAAACTGCTTAACATCTCATAGATTTTCTTTTCTTGGTTGCCAAGGAGTATTCGGATCATCGACTAACTTAGCCCCCAAGGAGATGTAAGAGCTGGAACTTCGTATGATCGTTGGTCCAAGTGATAAACGAGTTTACTTTCTTCATAGTTATAGCATCAAATTTAATAGGAAACTCCTAGCAAAAAAGGAAACGGTGTCGTTGAATAAACAAGGTGATGCATGGCAGTTCGGTGCCAAATTGCTTTTGCTTAGCTGTCAGGACTCAGGAGCAGCAGAGGACGTGCCTGACGGCTCGCATTCCACCACAACTCTTTCGAAATCTGCATTAATTTCTTTCATTCATTCCTCACTGTTCTCTTCCACATTAAAAAGCATACAACACAAAGACAAAACCCCAATTTAATCCCTTCCTGCATCTCTCTAGCAATGTGAGACAATGATGCCCACATGCTTTCTTTTATTGTTCACTTGCCCTCATAAAAACAACGCAGTCTCTTTTTTTAATTTCCTAGACATGGGCTCTTACCCTTTTACTCCTTATCTCCTCTGATTTTCTGGTAGACTTTCGTGCTCTCTCAATCTTTTGTGACGAAAGCTGATCAGCGATCATCCCTTTTCTTCTGGTCTTCTCTGCGGGCTTACTTGCATGCTAAGGGGCTGTAAGGTGTCCTCTTAAGGAAAGATTCTACAGTTAGGTTCGAGGAGACAGGCTTTTGTTTATGTGTCCTTTCTGTTATTTTCAATACATTATGAAGGTTTCTGGGCTCTGGATTTTGTACTTGATGGTTGGGACAGCCTTAATGTTCCTTAACTGCTCACCAGGCACAACTTGCTTGGCAATTACTGGTAAGTGCCTAAGTGGTACTACTAACTATTTTCAGCTCCACTTGTGGTTTTGTTTGCATCATCGCACTATAAGACAAAGACATTTGCAGAAAATTTCTGATTTCATGTAGGATCTTGTAGAGATTCTCATTCTCATTGTCTTTTCTTAATTTGGTTGTTGGGTTTTGATTCTTGACATTGCTTGCTCTTTTTATTGCATGTTCACGTTTGGTTCTCACAATTAGGAAACAGATTGAGAAAATAATGCAATGATTACCTTTTTGTGTGTGGAGATATGTTTTCAGAGATCGATACCAAAATTGAGTTCGGCCCCTCTTCACTACGAATTGTCAATGTCAAGGCTATGATTCTGATCTCTGTAATTGAAGCAGAACTGTTTGTTTTCTTTCACCTATCAATTGCCGAAGTCACACTAAGAAATCGGGGCTTGCAATACAAAATCCTTGTGTAGCTGAGTCCCTGCTTTTACTTAAGAGTCGAATTTCGTGATCCCTATTGGGTTGTTCTATCCTCATACCAGCAGCATTTATTGTTGAAGTTAGCCGTCATGACAAATCAGGTGACAGTCTACATAGAAAATCCAAATCATGCCCGATTAAGCTTCTTAAATCCCAAATATTTATCAAGCAATCAATATATTTAATCATTAATGTGCTTGAAGTAAGTTAATTGAACACAGGCATTTCTGCAACTCGACAGACTGGAGAGTACTGTTAAATAATATTCGTCGGTGGCCGAAATTCTTTTTAAACATGGAGCGCTGGGTCGATTCTATTATCAGGCGCATTGATTTATGCAAAAATGAATTCTTAGTTCAAAGGCTATTGTGTAACCAAAGGAAGACTAGCTACTAGATACAAAAATAAAGAAGAGTTGCTTAGCTTTCCCTTCTTAAAATCCCTGCATTGGAGAGGGCAAACTTGTATTCATCTGGCACCTGTCGTTGTTCTTGAATGGATCCTTGGTCGTAGAGACTGAATAGTTAGCAGAAGAGTGAATAATATGTATTTGTTGTCTTGTAATCATGCTGCAACTTAAGGGTCAGTCCAGAATATGCTGGCTTCAAATCATGGGATTCTTTGAACAATTGGAAATCTTTTCCAGATACAACTTGTGAATTGTGATTGCATTTTAGTATCTTTCCTCTAATCTTTTCCAGATACAACAATAAAGTGCGCATTGTGCAGCAAGGACCGCAACAATTATACATTTGTGGGCAATTAGTCCTTGGAAACAACAATTTTTTGGCCATTTCTTGTATTCTTTGCCTTTCCAACAGAGGATAAGGGTTGTCAAACCTTGTATGATCAAATTAAATGTTATGTGGAGTCTTTTGGAATTCATGTCAGTGATTATGCTGTGGAATTGGTGCACAAGATCTTGTAAGATGGTTTTTCCTGAGAGAAATTGTTCAATGATGCTGAAACACCAATTTTTGAATTGTTCTTATCATTGGCTAGCAGGAACCAATGGCTAGTGAACATGCTAACACTATGTTATTCCTGAATGTAATTCCAGATGTGGTCTTCACTGACTCTAGTGGTAGCATGGCAATGGCAACAACAAGCAGGAAGCTCAAGGTACATGCACTGTAGGCATAAAAGGCTAATATAAGAATCATTCATTTTGCTTTAATTATGAAGATGCAACAAAGTAATTGACTGATCCCTTTTTATTGTTATCCTATGAAACTGCAGGACAATGGCTATGATCTGAACGATGATGTTAGGACCAATGCACACAACGTGAACCTGGAAGATTACCACCCTATCGATCCAGTTCCAAGTTCAAAAGCTTCCATAAAACCTGGTCCTATTGAGCATGGCACTCCTCTTAACCCATTAATTCCCAAGCCTTCTCCTCCTAGACCTGGTCATCCAAAACCCTTGGGTTAGCTTGGTGAACATACTCATTTCTCAAAAATGAAGTAGCCCTTAATCTCTATCTGGTGTTTTGTGTACGTGCCTTGCCTGTTTTAATGTCTGCGTATAGCTAACTCTTGTATCCTGCTTTGCTTGGTTTGAATTTTCTTGTAATTTGATGATGTTCTTGGGATTTGCTATCCCTCAACAATAACTCTAATGTTTATGCAGTGAATTAATGTAGCAAGATCGCTTTCTTCCCTGAGTGGAGTAATGATTGACAGATCTAGCTGCATGCTTGTTCGTTATATATATTACTTGTTTACACTTCGTTATCCATATCTGTGGCCTGAAAGAGATGCTCAAGCTCGTCTCCTAATCTATGGTTGGTCACTTTAACCTACCACGCACCTTTTTAGATTTGTTAAAAGCTTCTTCTTGTGCTCTTGTATCCTTTTTCTTATAATTTCAATACCGGATTAATGGCCGGGTTTTGAACAAGTTATTGGGTCAACATAAATTTTTAACCAGGTCAGTGAAATTTTTTTTTTTTGTTTTTTTTTTCAGCTTGGAATAGTCTAGATCCTAAGTTGACCAGTTAAATGGATCTGGCTTGATCAGTATCCATTACAACTAGAAATAAAATCTAAATATTCTGATCAAATTCATAGAATCAAAATCAGAGAATCAATCACGTTTAATAGCTGTAGTGTATACGCTTTATTTATCTACGAGAATTGTTCATGAAGAAAATGAAAAAGAAAAAAGAAAATATCTTTATTAACTTGAGTGTCAACGAAGGAACAGACGTTTTTCATAGAGGTCCTTGTGTACATTAATTTCACAAGCATGCAAAATGCTCGTAGCGTCCAGGTCCTGATTCTGATTCATAGACCTCAAATTAACTCGTCCATTTCAGTTCAAGAAAGGTTTAAGCAATTAATTAACCTTAATTAATATAAGCTTTGCCTACTGATCATTCCTCCCTGACCGAAGGATCTGGGGATTCCAGCACAAGCACCAGGTATAAGCATTATGAGACCTTCAATCAATGGCAACTCCATTTCTAACTTTACATCTACTTTTGTTTTTGCAATTTTTGACGACTGATATATATTGCTTGAAGTTTAATTTCCGTGAATATTATACTGAGAATTATATATACCTACTAAGCAACTGGCTAGCAGAAAACAAGCCAAAAACATGGAGAGAATACTCGTCATGTTGTCCCTCTCGAGAGTCCTAACAAGAATTGAGTGCTAACCATGAACAAGCTTGATCTAGAGGGTGACCAAAACCAAACCTAAAAGCAGAAGAAAAATCAAGGAAAGTAGAATTATCCACGCACCAACCCTCATTGACCAGACCGAGAACAAAAACGATACCTTCTTCTCCAAGCTAAATCCTATTTACCATCCAATTTTTCCCATCAATCAACGTCTCACCTAGCTAGTGCACCAATATTCTCCTAGCTCATTCTCTCTTCACAATCTCTCAATGAGAAGATAGAGAGAATCATGATAAGACTTGCAAAAGAGAGCCCCAACCATCATTTAGTCCCTACGTGCTGTCTCACTCTTTTTCCTTCTTTTCTTCTTTGGGCTTGCTAGTGGAAAGATGAGCATCGTACTCATTAAAGCAGTTGGACCAAGGAAAAAAGCCATTTATCCTAACTCTCAAAGTGGGGCATCGCTCGTTAGTTTAGAAACGTTACTTAATGTAAAGCTTAGTTACTTTCAAACCAATTATAATATAAATTGTTGCTTAAGTCACGACACTTTCTAACTCCTAACGATCATGATTTGTTAATAAATATTTGATTTTAAACTGATTGCCATCTTTTTTTAAGTTACTAATTAACGAATTAGCTTGCCTGTAAATCAGTGCAGATGTCAGCTTGGAACCACATGATGTCCTTGTCAACCTTTTAGTTTGCTAAATCATTTCATGTTAATGGATTTTAATTATTTTCTTAATTTTTTTTAAAAAAAATAGTTTTGTAATTTCTATCTCCAGTTAGGAAGCCATCACCGTCCAAACCACCGGTTCCCATCAACGGAACTAGATCAAAAAAGTTATAACCTAGTGCATATTTCTTAGGTTTCAATGCCCGTGTAAAGCTCTGTTTAGCATCGTATTGCAGTAAAAGGAATAAGGCGGCGCGATGTTGTGTTTTACTCAAATCATAAATTTGAGTCTGTTTAATTAGTTAATTAATACGCAACATGGTTTTACACAGGTAACTATAATTTTTTTTTTAAAAACAATTTATGAATTTTTTAAAACCGATTTTTCAAACCCCAACGTAAACAAACTACCATAATACCAAAATTACATTAAAATAGAAAAGGAGTCATGGGGCACATGAGATCAATAGCCTGTCGAAAAAGGAAGGGAAATATTCATGTATAGAGAGAGGCAAGGGCAGAAACAGACAGCTTGGGACAGGGCATCCTAGAAAGATCAGCTATGCTTTTTTATCCGCTCATGTCGTGTTTTTCTCCTTGATCCTTACGCGCAGTGATGATATCGGAGTGCTTGGGACATCTTTTATTGCAATAAAACAGTGCTAACTACTCACGTCAGGTGCTTGTTAGAGAAAGAACAAGTTGAGGGTGTGATTGGGTGCTTGGGTTAGGTTTATCACCATTTTTGCAAGGCAATTAAGCACTTCTGATTAATGTTTGTAGAGAAGATTGCTTGACATGAGTAGTGTTAATAAAGCAATCATTTCCATCTCCATCATCTTGCCTCATAAAATAATGATGTATCGTTCTCTGGAGTTATAATTCCTTGCCATCTAATCAATAAGATGTTTAATAATTAAAGCTTGCCAATCAAATGAAAATTTTAAACAAAAACGCCTGGTTGGGCAAAAGCTTGTTTGCGTCATTGTTGCCGGCCGGTTTAAGTCACAAGTCATTGATTGCCGGGTCAATCCGCAAATAACATAGTTTTGGAAAATGTTTTTTTTTTAAAACATCCCAATTAAGTCTCATTTAGGCTTTACCTATTAATTAGATCGTGGATATTTTAAGTTTGATCGAGTTAATATTTAAAATAAGTTTTAAATATACAAGTTATAAATCAATTTATGGTCAAATTTAATAATTATGGTTTGTAGAACTTATGATTTCTATGTGAAGAGAATTGTTTATAAAGAAAAAGAAAAGGAAAAAAAAGAGAATGTCGATCTTTATTAATTTGAGTGCTAACGAAGGAACAGACTTTTCCCAAGTGGTCCTTTTATACATTAATTTTACAAGCACATGCAAAGTACTGCTCGCAGCGTCCAAGTCGTGATTCTGATTCACAGACCTCAAACTTGTCCATGGCAATTTGTATAGTTTTTCCGCAGTAGATTTTCCATTGCTGCTTTGTTTGCCTAGCTGTAGCAGAAGCTAGCAGAACCAGCTAGCGGCCACTAGATCCTGTTGGTTACATAACTGCACACTAAAATTAACTTCCTTTTAAATTTTTATTGGCTCGAAATAATTATCTTAATTATATTACATCTTAATTTTTTATAGATTTGAAACTCGGATTTGCAAGTTAACCTGAAACGAGAAAAGCAAAATTAACTTAAGGTGATGTGGCGTCCTGATTGATCAAGCAAAACCCAGTTGGAATTCTTTAATTTTTTTTTTTTACTAAAAAAACATCATTTTAATTTTTTTTTAAATAACCCGGTCAAAACTCGAAACTGGTGCCTTGAATCGGACCAGGTTTAAAAACTATACAATTTTCCTTTTTTTTTTTTAAAGATATAGTAACCTTGGTTATTAAATACAGATTCATGTAACCTAAACTTGTTTATGTTTCACAAAAAATAGAAAGGGGAATTAATCAATTGTGATATGATAAAATACCCGAATTGATCCACAACCCAATCAAAACCTTTATTTTCTAAAATAAAAATCACAAAGATACTATTTTAACTCATTAAAAAAATAATTAATTTGTTAAACACATGATCTAGACATTGTCCTAATCAATCTATTGATTGAATTTGATAACTATAACAATCAAGTTTTTTATTGAATTAATTAAATTTATATTTGGAGACATGTTACTTTAGAGAGAAAAATATTAATTCTGGTATTAATAACTTACTAAAATTTAATAAATAACTGATTTTGATGGGCAAGAGTGCTTTTTAAGGCCTTCCCCTCTCTTCAAAGAGTTGTTATGTCAGTTGGAGATGATGAATGTTCAGTAATGTTTAGCTAGGGTGGGTACAAGAACTATAAATTAAATTCAATTAAATTCATTCAAGAGAGGCACGCTTTTATTTCTGCCAAAGCTGCCTACCTCTCCCCCCACTTTTTCTACAAGGCAGCTAGTTAGTGCGAGTTAAGGCTCAAAATAGCCCTGCACACACCCTCAATATGCCTCCACATATATACTCAAGCTAAGTAGATAAAATGCATGCTAAACACAAAAATTAATAATAATAATAATAATAATAATAATAATAATAATAAAAGAAAGCACTATCCAAAGTATTTCGAAGGTTAAAAATAAATAAGAATTAATGTGGGGTCCGGGGTGGAAAGAAGTTGGATTGATTTTGATACCACACGGGTTAATAAAGCAAACACTAATGACTTGGATTAACTTAATATAGAGTTTGAGTTATAAAAACTCAAAGCAGGATGATAGTCCTTTTTCAACAAAAGAATATTAATTATAGTTAGTTAGCATTTGGTTATTGGGGACGCAAGTGACTTTCCTAGGCCCATATATTAATTATTGGGTTTTGATTTAGTTGGTGATTACATTCTTTATTCTCCTTATTAAGTGGTATATGCTCTACTTGTTTGTTTGAAAATATAATAATTATTATTTTTAGATATTTTTAAAAATATATTTATTTTTTTAAAAAAATAATTTATATTTTTTAGTTTTTTTATATAATTTTAATGTGTTGATGTAAAAAAAATCTAAAAAATAAAATATTTTTAAGTAAAAAATACAATGTATTACAATACCAAATACACTTGAAAAATATTAAAAAAAAAAAAAAGGTTTTTACAAGAAGCAAAGCATACTTAAGCATGTAATTCAAAATTCAAAAAGCAACGTTTTGTTATTATCTTGCAAAAAAAATGAAATAGTAAGGGCACAAGGAATATATTTCATGTTTAAAAATATATTTCAAAGTATATATATTCAATAAAAAAATATTATATAAACAAATTTATTTTATCATTATTTATATCTTTTCAATTAAACTTTTCTTTTCTTTGTACCTATCTTTTTTATCATAAAATACTAACTAATCACAATTAAATGAAACCTTAGGACACATTACCACACACAAAACATCATTACCCCCCGTGTTATAGTGATTTTTTTTACTTCAAGAGATGATTAAACTATGATTATTAAATTATTATTTTTAGATGATATGTTTTGGAATCTAACTAGAAAAACAAAAGGGCATTGAAGTCTCTCTATCCCATCTCTCTTTTATTGCTTGAATAAATCCACGAATAAATGTCTTGTCAGCACAATTAGGTTGTCTAACCATGATTTCTATTTGTCCGATGTCTTACTTTTGAATATCACTTTCCATTTTACCTCAAGCAAGAGACATAAACCATCATTTGGGTCTAGGAAAAGCATGATGAATATAATCAAATGATGATGAAGAATTGTTTTAACTAACAAAATAAAAATTAAAAAAATTGATATTTTTTGATTTTTTAGTAAGTGATATTTTAATAATAAGAATTTAAAATAAAAAAAATTATTTTTTCAATGGTTTTAAATTCAAGTTTTGTGATTGTTAATATGATGATCACTGAAAACTTATATTATCGTTAACTTAAGAACTTGTGAGATTAATCGAGGTGCATACAAATTAGTCTAAATATTCATATTAATTAAAAAATATATTTTTTTTCCTCTCACTGTGATTGTCTTTGTCCTCCCCAATACAATAACTTACTTTGAAAATTACTTTTCATTTTACCTTAAGCAACTCTAGTTTGATCTGAAATTTCTTCCTTGTAGATCTTGCATTCAATTTACTTTTAGGTGAAGCTAAGTGTTTTAGTTAAGGCCAAAAAAATCATCATCAACGTTATTTTGACACCTTATATATACACACACCCACACACATTTTAGCCATGATAATTTCCACCTACCACGAGTTCTTGTTTGTAAATGGTAGATATGGCTCAGCACTTTCATTTTAGGAAAGATTGGTAATCCAAACCATTGTTTTGTGATCTAAGCCTGCTCCTGGAAGTTAATATATAATTCATTAATCTGAAATTTAATTCAAATTAGTTTGTTAAGAAAATTGATTTTTTAAAAAAAAATAATTTTAAATTTAAATAAATAAATAAATTGAATTAACCTGGATTAAATCATTTACTTGCAACTTAAATTTTAATTGAGTTAATTATAGAATTGAGTTTTATAATTAAAAATAAAAATATAAAAATTAGTGTGTATTTAACGATGCAGTGGAAATTAGTTTTGTGAAGTTTTTTTTTAATTAAAAACTATATTTTTTTTATTTTTAAAAATATTAATTTGATATTTTTTAAATAAAAATACTAAAAAAAAACAGATTTAACTGTATTCCAATGGAGTAGTTTCACACATGTCAAAATCAAAACGGCTATTTTTTCCATAATTCTAAAGAAATTTAAATTCAGCGCAGTGTCATTTGCGTAGCGTCGCTCCAAAGATTCACACGCTGCCCCTTTCTTTTCACACACCTCCAGTATAGCGTACAAAACTAACCCACAAACTCGCTTTCAAGTGTAGCCACGTCATCAAAACGCAACATTCTCCTTGCCCATTTCCCAAACTACCCCCATTATTAACCACGTCACCTCCTTAACGCGCGAGTTTCCAACCCCATATATAACCAGCGAGTACATCAAATCTTCAAAACCGTGTCTATATTCACATTTATTAGAAAAAAAAATTGTAGGACGACACTTATGCTCCAAAATCTCGCCTCCAGTTAAACGACACCACCCTCTCTACTATCACGCCGGGAAACGGTAACGGTCATAAAAAAACTCCCCGGTCAATTTTTGTTTCTCTCACACTCTCTCTAAATCCACTCTCACTCACTGATTTATCTCCTTAATTCCCTCTATAATTATTTTTTAATAAATTAATTGACTGGGTTTTAAACAGATATTAGGGTTTCGACGAAGAATGATATCTGAATTGAATTTTGAATTTATTTTCTCACGACAATGGTAACTGCAGTTTCATCACCGATAAACCCCAAAACGAGATCAACAGCAAGAACAACGCAAAACCTAAACCCTGCAAGACCTCCTTTATTACCATCAGACCCTGACAATGCTCTCGCTCCTCGCCGTCCCAAATCCCGGGAAGTCGGTTCTCGCTACTTGTCATCGGCATCGGCATCGGCATCCTCTACTTCAACATTTAACAGGTGCGCCTCACCGTCAATTTCACGACGAACGGCCATGATGACTCCAACTCCTTCCGCTGCTTCCGCAATCAAACGGTCACAGTCATTGGAGCGTAGGCGTCCGGCTACTCCGAGAACTAACTCTCTTGATTCGAGAATAGGAAATGCCAGTTGTGGTGGTGGTGGTGGTGAGATAACGAATGCTCAGAGAATGTTGATTACTTCAACGAGAAGATTATCGGTGTCGTTTCAAGGAGAGTCGTTTTCGTTTCAAGTGAGTAAAGCGAAGCCAACTTCGTCTCCCAGTGCTGTAAGAAAAGGAACACCGGAGAGGCGTAAAGCAACTACTCCAATACCTACCGGAGGAGCTGATCAGGCGGAGAATTCAAGGACTATGGAGCAACGTCGGTGGCCAGGGAGATTGAGGCAACAGAATTCCATGACTAGAAGCATGGATTGTTCTGATGATGGGAAGAAATTAGCTGGATCTGGAGTCAATTTGAATGTTGTTAGGGCATTGCAAAATTCAATGGTGGGCAGCAGCAACAACAACAACAACAATATTATTAGGTCTTCAATTGAAAGCAGATTAAGCTCTGACTCTAGTGCAATTGAATCCGCAAAGCCGTTGGATGTTAACGGATCTGCTGTGCATAGTGAGCATCGTTTGGCTTCTGATACTGAGAGTGCATCATCTGGTACTACTTCAGAGAGTAGTAGTGGAAATGCTGTTGGTGTCGGAGGACAAGGGGAGCGTGGAGCTCGTGGATTAATTGTGCCGGCAAGGTTTTGGAAAGAGACTAATAATAGAATCAGGCGGCAACCAGAGCCTGGGTCACCAGGTTCTCGGAATGCTGGGTTAAAAGGACCCACACCTGCTAAACTTGTTGCGCCAAAGAAGTTTGGAAGTGATAGTCCAGTATCTTCTCCAAAAGGAGTTGTTAATAGTCGGGGACAGTTGTCTCCTATACGTGGCGGAGCGTTACGGCCTGCATCACCTAGTAAGTTTGGGACATTATCAGGAGCTTCGTTGTCTCCTATGAGGGGAATGAGTCCTTCAAGAGTGAGGAATGCTGCGGGAGGTGTTGTCAGTAGTCATTTGAGCAATGGGAGTACTACTTTTTCAATTTTGAGCTTTGCAGCTGATATTAGGAGAGGGAGGATTGGGGAGAATCGGATTGTGGAGGTGCATTTGTTAAGGATTTTGCATAATCGGATGTTGCAATGGCGTTTTGTCAATGCCAGAGCTGATTACGCTTTGTCAGCCCAAAGGTTGAATGTAGAGGTATGATTTCTGTTTTCTATGATTTAGTATATATTTTCTTTATTTTGTGTATTTTACTTGGTAACTACTACCAGTTGATGAATGACATAGAGTATTTTAGTGGAAAGGAAACCATAATAATATCTTTGCTGCTTCTTTCCATGTCGTCCTGCCATTGGTGTTCTACCATTGATATAATTGTCAGTGAGAAGTGCCGATTTTCATTTTTTTTAACTTAGGGATTTGATCTAATCTGGATGGTTAAGTAATGCCTAATAAAAACTGAAGAGCTGTCTTGAGGTTGATTGATAATCAAGAAGTAAATAGTCATGGTCATTCACAACAGAAGGGGATGAATTTTTTGCACAACTAGTTGGTCACAGTTGAAAATCCCTTTGAACATGCTGTTTTTTTCGTAGTTTCTGACATGGTTAAAAGGAAACTTACTGCCTGAAAAGCCTAACAAGAGGCTGAGCCATTGGAGATGGGGCAATGTCATTTGGCGCTCTGCCCTCTTATTTTGGTGTTGGAGTTTGAATGTCTGTTAAAAACAGGTAGTTTGGCATTAAATTCCCATCTAGGTACAACCATCCATCGAGTCTACTTTTGAGTTTCATGTATTCAAGGGTGAAGATGATCTGTTAATATGGTAATAAACATAGTAGGGGATCAGTTGAAAAAAAAACATAATTGTCAAATCACGTGAGTTTAGCTTTTTAAAGTTTTGTGGAGGGTGCGATTATAAGGTGAATATAAATTTCTAGTATATTGCTTTTCATCTGTCATCCTAAGTTCTTAATAATGACAACTTATTGAGCGGCAATTTTTATATATGGGTCAAACCTTCTTAATTATGGGATTGAGGACTATTATTAACAAAGAATTTGTATTGTTAATGAATCCATACTGACAAGATGAATATTTTCTTGGCTTGAGATGAGATGGAGAAAAGATTGATTTTTAGTTTTTACTCTTGTATTTAATATGATAGGAAGCTGATTCTGCAGTTCGCATATTTTGATCGTGTTGACAGGCCATGGGTGCTAGGTTTTCAAAATATATTTTGATCGCATGTTTTAGTTTCCTTCAATTTTTTTTTTTATTAAGGCAATTCTATAACATGAAACTCACAGTTATATTATTCATGTCGAGCTATTAATATTTATCTAAAGCCTGATCGACTGTAATAGCTTGTCTATGTGAGAAGACGCTTGTCCATGTGAGAAGACATGTGTTGTAGATGTGTCCATCTATCACTTCTAGCGTTTAGTAAGATTGCGGCCAAAGTCAAGCTATTTAAGGATATCTAAATAATAGTAATACCCAGCATTTCCACTTTTGGCCAATATGATGATGGATGTATTGATTTTTGTCATGCTTACCTTTCATTTTTATTTTTGGTGACTCGTTTATTATGCAATTTAACTTAACCAATCAAATTATCTAAGAGGAACTTTCTTGTCTAAATGTTCTTTTCTGTACCAGAAAAGCCTGTATAATGCACGTGTAACAACATCAAAACTGTATGAATCTGTTAGAGCAAAAAGAACAGAGTTACAGTGGCTAAGACATAATTTGAAGTTGATTTCCATCGTCAAGGGGCAAGTAAGATACAACTGCATCGTACATACAAGCACTACGTTTTCCTATGTTGCTGTACTCGTTTTAGTATTTTATGCAAATTTTACTGGTGCACTTTTGAAGTGTTTCTAATAAATTGAATTTTAAAATGTGGCATTTGTCATTTTAAGCTAATATTTAAATCCCGTGATTGTAAGTGTTTAAATCCTCTTTGTTTGTCACATACATACACATGCTTTTTCATATAAACTTGACTCTCATTAGGCTGTGTTCTTGAACGGATTGTCAAAGATTTTCAAACCATATGACTTGATTTCAACCATGTCATTGCGAATGCTATTTAAGTTTTTTCTGTTTTATTAAAGAGCAATGGCCAAATCAAAGTTTTATTTTAATGGAGATGTATGCTTTATTGGAGAGCTTAAAGGTAGTTTATTTCAAGTGATTTTGTGTTTTAAACTAATGGTGCATGACTGCTGCAGATGCTATATTTAGAAGAACTGGCATTGATTGACCAGGATTACTCCCATTCTTTATCGGGAGCCATTGAAGCTTTGCAGGCCAGCACACTCCGTCTGCCTGTTGTTGGTGGGGCAAGGGTATGTGCCATTTTCCTTGTCGTGATTTTCATTTTGGGCATGTTGGTTTCAGTTGGGTTTCTGATAATTGCTTATTTGATTTGTAATTCTACAGGCAGATGTCCAGAACCTGAAGGATGCTATATGTTCAGCGGTTGATGTGATGCAGGCAATGGCTTCCTCAATTTGCACACTGTTATCCAAGGTCATTATTTTCCTCTTCCCACTCCTCTCTTTCATTTTCCTTTTTTAACCTTCATTCTCGCACTCATTCTTTTCTGGATTTTATTCAGTATCAATAAGTGAACATTTTGCCATGTTATGCTCTGTTTGTCACATGTGAAATAACTTGTTTTTGGATTTATGTAAAAAATATTTTCCTGAAAATATATCATTTTTCTTTGCTCGGCTAGTTGTCTTCCTTTGTTTCAAGCTTTTTTTCCCCTTTGATTGTAAATATTTTCCGTTGACCAAGTTTTTCCAATTGAACCAAACATGAGAAAATGAGAAATATTTTATGGAAACATATTTTACGAGAAACAAACCTATATGTATCTGTGTTTAAGCCCTTTTCTTTCAAGTTTTAGATAGTTCAGTGTTTGTGCTTAGCTAGAGGTCTAAAGTTTAATTTTGATTTAGATGGAAGGGATTTCTAGGATGAGGGGTGGCTACTGCATATTTTGTTGCTCGGAGCTGGTCATGTTGGCCTCCCAGCGAATACCCCTTCAAAACCCTAACCCCCAAAGAAGCTCCATAAATTTTATGGAATTGCCATTATAATACTTCTGCCTTGCCAGGAGCCTAATACTGGAAATGATCTACTACCTTCTCTTGGTTACTCACAAATGGAAATATAAACACTCTGTCATGACTGATTTTTATTGTGCGCATACAACCTAAGTGTTGGCTGAATTATGAACCTTCCGAAGATGGCTTTGTGCGATCATTGTCAACGTGTTAACAGTTTATTTATCCTTGCATAACCATAGGTTGAGGAAGTAAACTCTTTGGTGGTGGAACTTGAAAAGGCAAGTCGGAAGGAGTGTAATAGGCTTTATCAGTGCAAGGATCTACTGTCAACCATTGCAGCCTTGCAGGTAATTGTGTTTGGTTTCCTCTTACAAAGAGTTAAGAAGGTGGTATAGAAGTAAAATTCATTTTAGTGCTTTTGTTATACTTAGGAGAGGAGCCATCTATATCCTGATCTTGTAGCTCTTGGCATTTTACCTTTAATGCTGTTAGCTTTTTAACTAAAAGTGTTCATGTTGCCAGGTAAAAGAATGTAGCCTGAAAAGTCATATTTTACAGCTAAAATGAGTGCCTTCCAGCCTGACAACACAAGTGTAAAAAGCTCAAATCACTTAACTCCTTCCTTAATGCTAACAATATCAAATCAAACCCTTTTATCCTCCGATTCAAGGAACTGAGAGGAACTAAGAAAGTATTGAATGGACAAGCAAAAAGTAGCTATTTTGTACGCGTAGATGGCACGAAGTTGTCAATCTCAAAGTCAGATTTAGATTGTATGTAGGTACTTCTCTATAGGGCAGAGTTCATCGTATGTAAATATATACAATGATATTTTCAATCTCTTTCTTTTCCTGGTTTCCTCTTCCAGTTTTCTTTCCATTCTTTAGTTCTTGTTTGCACTGTTTTATGTACGTGCATTCGTGACTTGTGAGTTGCATTTGGTGTCCCAACGATGATTCTCTGCAGTTTATTTCTCTGTGCATCCATCTGTTGTGTATCCCCAACTTATTATCCTTGCTTGATCAGCAGTTAGTGACCTCAATCAAAATCGAAACAAAGAATGTTGTTATTCGAAGTTGTAAGAAATTTGATTATACCATCGGAAAAGAACTTACTTTGTATTGGGCCTCTTGCCTGAAAATGGATGTCATTGCTATGTTAGGCATTTTCCGGGCCTGCTCTGCCGTTATTCTCTTTCTATGAAAATGGACCGTTGTTATTTGTCACGTTGTGCAGGTGCTTTAAAAATGAGCGTATGTTTGGATACTGTTTTTAAGATGGAAGATGACCGTGAGGGTTGAGGAGACACGTCTCTCTAGCATCGAAAGTCATTCCACGCATATATTAGTTACACGACTCTCTAGTCAGATACAATTTTATGCTATTGATTACAACATGTATATTTAGCTAGCACCTCATGTGTCAAGATTAATAAGATTTTGGGTCACAACTTGTTTTTTAAAGTATTTTTTTTTATTTTAAATAAAATAAAATTAATTTTTTAAAGTAATTTTTTAATAATTTCAATGTATTGATATCAAAATTAATATATATATATTTTAATATATTTTCAATTAAAAATTATTTTTCAAAAGTACTCTGCGCAGCAATATTAAACACACATATTTCCCCTTTCCCGTCATCCTATCTCGTAATTTTTTGTTTCTTTTAGTTGTTTCTGTTTTCCATTGGTTTTATTTGGTTAGCTTCTAAAGGAGAATTTGTTTATCGACGAAGAGTTGCTTAATCGTGGAATCACAAAGCATGCTTCAGTCACATGAAAGGCTCAATTACTCCATGCATGCTACACGAGCCATCTGTTTATAGCTATCAAATTACTTGAAAAGACATGGTAATAAAAATAATAGTAACTCCCTGCCATGGAAGGAACAGGAGGTGATCGACTTTTATAATGTTGTTTGTAAAAAATACAGTGATGTTGAAAGCAAGGAATTATGATGCGATCTCAATAAGATTCCTTAAGAGTCTCTTTCGGCTTCACGTCATTCCCTTCCTTTTCCATGAATTAATAATCACATTTCTCTCCAAGTACAAAGCATTTAGCCTGCTAACTTTACTCTTGCATCACCCAACTCCGATTGCTAGAGCAGAACGGTGAAGGGAAGAATGCTAAAATGGCGATCCAGTGGAGATGAGGTGGGATCCACAGCATATGCCATGAGACGCAGCGACTCGAGAGGATTGGAATAATAATGGCTTTCTCTTTTGCTATCTGTGTTCTCTTTTCATATATATGATATAACGCTGTCTTTTTGCCATGGAAAAGTTTTTTTTGGTGTTAAAATGCCGTGGAACGCACTTCCAGTGGAGGAGGACTAGGGGGAGGAAGCTGACGTGCACCGCACCATTTTTTTCTCCACAAAATCTCAACTGGGGCCCATCCTTTTCACCCCCATTTTCCGTCCCATGTCAAGAACGTAATTCTATGATGCTCCCTCCTCATCTACCAGCTGCTTGGCTAGTTTGAGACCATGGGTCAAAAATCATCTGCCTTCATGTGAAGAAGTCCATGCTCCTTTTGTGTTGTACTTGGCATCTAGCCTACCTCCTGCCCGAAGCTTAATCAACGAGATACTCGAAATCTGTAAAGAGAGATAGATAATAAGCCAACATCAAATTTATATTAACAATTCTACGGAATAATAATAATAATAATACGTCATAAACTCATTTGTCATCGGTGAACCTTATCAGCATCAAATCATCCATGTGAACATTACATTATCTGCTAGCAGCGATAGGATAGCTGAACTAGACATATGATTGTTTACATATGCATCTATTTGGTTAGAACTTGCCACTCCATCTCTCTCCGAAGACTGGGGAGGCAGCCTGCGGCGATCAATTTTGTCAAATTCGACCGGTCCATTGAGTCAATCTTAATTTGATGATGCAATATCTAGTTTGCGGTGGGTTTTATATTAAAATAAACTTGTTTAGATCTGATTGACTTGGCTAGTTAATTTTCAATATGGCTTTGAACAAATTATCAAAACTTGATTTTAGTTTTTTTTTAATTATGTTTTAATTTTTTAAAAAAAATCTTGAAATAACATTATTTTAAATTAATATATATCAATTTAAGTTAACTTGCATAACTCACTTTAAATTCAATTAATCAATCTAGTAATTAGATGATTCAAGAACTATTTAGTAATTAAATGATTCAAGAATTATTTCGTGTTGGGTTTTATATTAAAGTAAATAAAAGTAAACTTATTTAAATTTGATTAACCTGGCTAGTCAATAAATAACTTAGTCAAATTTATTTCAAACAGTCAAAACTTGATTTTAATTTTTTTTAAAAAAATAAAATAACACTATATTGAACAGAAATCAATTCAAATGAATTCACATGAGTATGATACATGATCAAAATGGGGGTTTAATAACTTTATTGTCAAGTTGATTTGATAGCATACAACTCAATTTGTGGGCTATCTTTCAAAACACATGATATCTCAACTGATTAGAATTGACATTGTCTTCCATCATGTGTAAAATTCTCAACTCTTGATCTGCGTTTCAGCACTTTAGACTTCTGAATCACATTTATCATTATCCTTCAAGGAAAAGATAGCTTTGTAGAATCTAAGAACAACAGCTACACCAAACTCTTCAGAATCGAAAACCATGGTTCGTCTAGGTCTGTGGCCCTCTCCCTCCTAGGTGGTACCACCCCCGTCACGGGTCTCAGCAGCAGCTTATCTCTATCTCTGAGAAGCTCCCTCGCTTCTCCATATATACTGACCGGACCTACACCCCTTTCATGTACTGGCAAATTAATTAACAATAATGACGTTATTCATTCCTCTTTTTTTTTTTTAATACTATCAATAAAGATCATATTTGTTAAATCCTATATCTGAATCCATATCCTTACTCAAATCAAGCATATAAAATATTAACTTGATTAAATCCATTTAATTCAATTAATTTTAAATATTTTATTTATTGATCAAGTCAAAATTAAAAAAAATAAAAACTATCTTTTTAATAAAAAAAATAATAATTTGAATTGAGCTGATTCAATAGCACAAATCTGTTTTATATTAGTTCTCAAATTGAATTTAATAGGCTTATTCTCAGTTGATTTTACAAATAATACAACCATGAATGATGGATTATACATATATAAAAAAAAAAACATCAAATCGATAAATAAACACATGATGAACCATCATTATCATAAAAGAGAAAAGAGTATCCAATAATTTAACTAAAACAATAATAATAATTAAAAAAAAAAAACTAAAACAAAGTTACACCGGAAAAATGTCCATATCCAGCCAAAAACGCACCGGATTAAAATTCCGGCATTATATTTATAGAGGAAAAAAGAGGTTACAGCAAAACCTTTACTCTGTGTCTTAAATTTATTATTTATTCAAACAAACAGGTTCAAAAGTTTTTTCTTATCAGCCCCACTGCTTTCAAAGCTTGTGGTCTCCGATTCTCCTCCTGTATAAAACGACACCGCATCTCTTCCTCTCTTATCTCTTCCACCTCTTCCTCTAGCGAGACACAGATTCACATGATGATCAGACACCACTTGATTATTATTCTCCTTATCAAACGGTTTTGATTGATTCCACGCCATGCTATGCACGGCGTACGCAGCCGCAGAGAAACTGTCAGATGATTCATCACAATTCGGCGCTGAGACTCCGGTGAGAATTCCAGGTAACGGCCGTAAGGTTTCACCGGAAAGCACTGACTCCACAGCCGCCTGACACACGTGCCAGTTACCGCTCCACAATAGCCCCACCGCTCCGTTCACCGGATTCACTGTTCTCCCGCACGCCTCAAATAACAGCGATTGAAACAAAACTACAAAAAGAAAAGGTAAAATTAATTTGCGCCTTCTACATGTATAAATGTGTATACACGGTTTGGTGTGTTTATACGTTTATACATACCAGGGCGTTGGGACTCGGGAACGGCGGAGATGAGAGAGATGAGATCACTGCGGCCAAAAAACTTAGCTAGAAACAGGGTAGCGTTACCTTGGGCTTCAGGGGTGGGGATCCAATGCAGACACGACCTCAATACGCATGTCTCGCTGCACCCCTTTCGCAGCACTCGGCAACCATTGCAGCTCATATCCACCGTTTGATATAATTACTGACTGATCTTGATGCTTTTCGTGATGATCAAATAAAATGGTGATATTTTTCTTGGTGATAAAGCAAAGAGAGGATTAGTTTTAAGTGAGGGGAAGGAGTGAGCTTTAGGGAGCGGTGAAGGTGTATAAGAGGGCAAAAGGAGGGGGTGTGGTTAAGTTAAAAAGGCAACTGTGGTTAAGTTAAGGGTTTTTGCGGATTGAACGGTGGGGATTTTTTAGTGATTTGTGGGGTCCAGGAGGGGTTTGTGGTTGTCGAGGCGAATATCTTCCAAACTCTGGGCACGAGCGGCTCCGTGTTTTCGCGTCTTTTGTTCTACAAGTCAAGGTACGCCATTGGATTTTATTTTTTTGAGTGTCTTGATCCGTCAGATTGAAGTGGGTCCGCTTCCTTTTGTTTTTTCTTTTAGTTGGTTTTTTTAAGGTACGGGTACGAAGTTAAAGTCCAGTCACCCCGTAGGTGGAAGCGTGGGATAGAGCTGGGAATTGATATCTTCTTTTGTGGCTTGGAGGTTAGCTTGGTGGTCCTAAGTGGTTGGGCTTTTCGTATTATTATAATTTATTATTTGAATTTTAGAAGAGATTATAAGAAAATATATATATTTCAAGTGTCAATTGGTATTTATTTAGAATCATTGAAAATATCTACTTTTAAATTTAGACGAGTTTGTGCCAGCCAACTTGAAATTTGGAGTTATTCAAATTTCATAAAAAAGCATAGGAATTAATTGACTTGGTATAACATTATTAAAAACTTAAATTAACCTATGATTTAATTGATTTGGTTAAAAACTTGTTTATGTTTTTATAAAGAATTTGTTGATTTTTTTGTAAAAAAAATATAGATTTTTAAGTTAATTTAAACTAACTTATCCTATTTTGAATTGGATTTAATAACTGTGATTTTAATATATAAAAACTAACATGAGAATATATTGAATTGCTAAAATTGAAAAGGAAAAAAGAAAAAATCACTTTTATTACGGTTACCCATGACTGTTAATTTTATCTAATCTTTGCCTTTATTTTATTTTCTTTCTTATGCTGATGAGGCTAAATCTATGTCCCCGACAAAACTTGCCAGGCCTGAGAGGTAAGACAAAAAAACATGATGTTTTTTTAATAGAATAAACACATGGTGTTTGAATATACGGAACACATTCATTTTCAAAACAAATGAGAAAAACGATTTTGAAAAATATTTACTATGTTTAATGCGATAAAAAAAATATATAAGATAATTATAATTAAAAATTATATAATAGATAAGATAATTCAGCAGATCAATAAAAAAAATTAGTTGAGGGTTTTTAATGTAAAAGTTCATTTTATTAACTCACCGTTGACCGTTGATCCACAAAAACCCCACCGGCCACAAAAACTCCATGTAAGCCATCGCAATCAGGCCCTCAATTTTGTGGCCTAACGAAGCTCTGGCTTTGAGGAAAAATTGGCAGGCTCAAATATACGTTCTATCTATTATGGACGAACATACAAATACTCTCAATTCAGATGATTTTATGATTTTAGTAATTATTTTTTTAAAGTATTTTTTATTTAAAAATATATTAATATAATATTTTTTATTTTTTAAATTTTAGAACATCGAATCAAAATCAAATCGTGAAATAAAAACAAAAGTTAAACTAAAAAATTTCATTTATTTTTTAAATCAAGATTAAACCACAATCCCAAACATCTTTTTAGTTTATACAAAAAATTTCTCTTTATTTTTTGAACACCTTGAAGATCACAAGATGGAGAATAAAAAGATTGAGTTCATAGTAGATATATACTCAATCCTGTACACATGAAACTTACCTTACAACTCCATTAATCTTTCCTCCAGTTCCTATGAGAGACATCAGCTCCTCTTCTAGACAAGGCGGAAAATGTATTAGGACAATTTGCTTCCTAAGAACCAGAAGATGACCCTTGTTTTACCAAATCTTATTTTTCTTTTTCCTTAATATAATTATTATTCTTGCTAATTAGCCTAATTTAAGCTCATACGGGACCCAAAAAACTTGTCAGGTAGAATATACATGTTTTATCCTTCATGCACCGCACAGAAAAAGAAGACAATATACATGATATTTTTTCTTTTTCTTTTTTTTAATAGAATAAATACGGTGTTTAAATGCATGGAATTTTCAGCACAGATGAGATAAACATAATCTGTTTTAGTAGGCCCACTAGGAAGATATCAACAGAGAGCTGGACAGACAACGTTATGGAAAGGGCATGGCTCGGCTGAGAGTTCGAGTTGTGAGTTGAACTTCTATTACCCCAATTATTTCTTCCCTGTAGCGAGCACCACCTTCTACTCCCACAATTATTTTAGCACCGTGTTTTTTGGGATTAAATGCTTGACCTATCATCCATGATCCGTAGCTTCACTTGATGGTTCTTTGACGAGAAGAAAGAATCCATTGAATCAAGGCACAAACTCTCGACCTCTTTAACATGGTGTCCGGAAGTGTTAGTTACAATTTAGTCTACTTGATTTAGTAAAATTAGAGCTAATCAGTTCTCGTGATTTTAAAAATTATTTTTCTTTTTTTGTGTTTTAAACCCATTTATAATTCAATCCTCTTTGTCTAGTTGATATTTTGTTAATCGATTTTTAAAAATAAAAAAGTGAAAAAAAGAAGTAGATAATGTGATGAGAAGATAGTTAGATAATATGGTGAGTTGATTATTGTTTTTGAAATATCATATAGAATTATATGACTTGAGAATATTTTTTATCAATACTAAATTATTTTATGTTGATTATTTTCTTATAAAATATTTTACTCCAAACAAAATCTCTCTTGACTCTAGCATCCAAGGGAAAAAACAAAACCAACTTGGTTTTCTTTTGATTACTCTCATTAATTTCCATTCCCTTTCCTCAAAAGAGAGTAAATCGAAGTTACTGCATTCTCAGACCCATTTGGCTCACATCTCTTACATGAAGACAGGAGAAACGAGTCCTTTCATCCCAGACACCATTCATGCTATATTGGCATCTTGCATCTAAGCTTCAGTTTCGGCTAGTAGCACTCATGCATCCTTCTGTCCTCGATTTTGTCTCTTTTTTTGGATGCATGCTGGGAGTAATTACAAGACGAATCGAACGAGGTCGTCTCTACCGACAGCAACATCAAGTGATTTGGAGCTTTCCGTGTTGTGTCATTGCCTTGTGCTCTGAGCAGGCCATCTTGTTTGCTCGGGAGGAAAACTGTGGATCAGTTATCGAGGATGTTTAATTGATAATTTAGCCTGGTAGGAAAAACAGAATTTGTTCTTGGTCCATAGTTAAAATGTTTTGTGCCATTGGCAAGGTAATAGAGTTTGATGTTTTTTTCAAAAGTATTTTTAGATAATTTTGATATAAAAAATTAAAAAATATATTATTATTTTGATATGTTTTTAATTAAAAATACTTTTAAAAAATATTATATACTAACCTACCAAAAACACTAAATGCTGCTGATTGTTATATACTTTTAGCACAAGTTTGATTCCAGAATAATCATTAATATTTGATTCATACCTGATATCAAAGTACTGGAAGTTATTTTAAAAAGAAAAAGAAAAGAAACGCTTTACTGAAAGCTTTCTACATGAGCTCAATTGCTACTATTGACTTTCAACTAAACTGTCAAGCTTGGGTATTCCGGAGACCATTATTCCACAATTCGCAGATTTAATTTTTAACTGTTTTGGATATTGATTGAGTTAATCCTATATGATCCTATGTATTAATTCATGATTGATTGAGTATGACAGACCTGTCTAAGCCTCGTCCATATAAAATTAATATTTTAAAAAAAACAATTATATCCAAATCAACTTTGTTTTATTTTTTTTTATTTTTTTTATTAAAAATAATATCGTTTTATAATAATTTGAGTTCATAGAGTTAATAACCTAGATCTTATAAATCATATCTGAAATAAATCTGATAATAATACAAAATATAATGAAGATGTCTGATAATAAGCATCATAAAAAATTTTATGTCGAGTGATTTTATGATGCTCAATAAATAAATTAACCATTAGTATTTTATTAGTTAGTTTTTTGAATTTATTTTAAATAAAATATACAATTACAAGAGAAAAATTCTAATTAGAAATATTCTTATAATTTTATGGATCATAAATTTTATATCCTCTCTTCTCTCCTTTTTATATCAGTCTATTTTTAAGTAAAATTAAAAAAATAATAATAAAATAACACTAATTATTCACTAAATACCATGAGTTTTTTTTATTTTATGTATGTGAAGTGAACTTTTGATTTAAAATTTCGTGAATTCGCAATTTTATTGATCTGTGGCCTCGGTTAACAGCAACATGTATGAATTCATGGACTCTGTGTCTCTGGGAACAAGCCCAAATGAAAAGGGCCTTTTTTAGTTTTTGTTGAAAATGTAAATTGATTTGTTGTATTTCCATTAAGGCCTCATCAGCTGTATGATCAACGTTTTAAGATATGAAGTGATGTTTAGGATTTGCTTTCAGTAAAATTAAGGGATTTTGTCATATTTATATTTATAATGTGTTTGAAAATGTAATTTAGGTTTTTTTTTAAGTATTTTTTATTTAGAAAAATATTAAAATAATATTTTTTATTTTTAAAAAATTATTTTTAATATCAGCACATTAGAAAAAATAAAAAAATTTAAATTTTTTCAAAATAATTTTTTAAATATAAAAACAAACATTCTAGACTCCGTGCTTTTTTTTAAGATTTTTTTTGTTTTGAATCTTTTGCTTGTTTATATTGATTGAGTCCCTCTTTTTTTTTTTTAATATTATGTAAAGGTTCTTTTTATCATAATATCACTAGTTCATATGTTTAGGTGAATTTGTGTAATTAAATAAATAAAGAAACAAAATTAAACGCATAAAAAATAATTTATTTTTAATAACTAGGTTTGTTTAGTTATTTTTCATTGAATTTACGTTCTTTTAATCATCTAAATCCCATCTCAATTTAAATTCAGTACATATATTCTTTCATCATGCATTATCTACGAGGAAGGAATTGAAATTTAATTTTTTTTTTTCACATGACCAAAAAAAAATCTCAAATTATATTCCTTTTTTTTTATTGAATTGAAAGAATATATGTACTGAATTTCAGGTAAAAAAACAAAAATCAAAGTTATGATCAATAAAGCTTTTCCATGCAAGTTGCAGCAGCAATGGTGGAAGAAGAAGATTTTTCCCATGCAGCTAGTTGTTAAACATAGACCAGTTTATAATTATAGCCATGAATTGCCATGGAGTAAAATTCCAAGCCAAAAAAGTCAATGGTTGACTTAATCTCCCTCTCTTATGGGGTTGTGATTATTTTACTTTACTTCTCTCTGCCTACCAGACTGGAACGCGTTCTCTTGATTCGTTCAGTACAGTCAATCGATGCATTTTTAATTGCTTCTCAGTCTGTGCCTGTATTGTTTAAAAAACCCCTCGAAAACCTTCCTTAACTCAACCACGCGAATAACCGTTTTTCTTTGGACTCAGTTAAGGAAAATATCTCCTCTTTTTTTTGTCATATTTATATTTTGAATTTTACCTTACATCCATTAAATATGTATAATTTTTTTAATAAATTATTATATTTTTATTAATATTAATATTAATATAAAAAATATTATCATCAATATTAATATATGTATCAGGATTTTTTTTCTTCATACTATTAAGGTAATATTACATTTTAGCCCTTCATCTTCATAAAAAAATCATGGATTATAAATAAATTATGAATCATGCAAATAAAATAATTGAAATCTTTATTTTTTTTATTGTATATTTATTTAAAAAAAAAATTATATAATATTATTATATTTTTTCTCAAAAAATCACTAAAGTTAACCATAGAAGAGGAAAACATCATTAAACAGGATATTTTTACATTTACTAGTCATCAGCCATCTTAAAGGAAGAATGAATCAATTTTTCAAAATCAAAAGATTAATTAATAATTTAAGAAAAAACAAGAAAAAAACAGTTATTTTAATAAAAATAATTAATCCAATGGTTCATCATTTGATATAATAAACTAATAACATAAATATCTTCCCAGATCAGATTTTAAATAAAAATCTAGAAGGTGCCTCGTCTTTACTTTTATGCATAATTTTTTTGTTTACATGTAAAATAAAAAAAAATTGACAATTCTGTTCACTAGAATTTTATTTGGATCCAACGAAGGTGCGTATACTAAAGTTTGAGAACGTGACAAAAATGAGTCACCGCGTAAAGACTATCAAATTATGCTCTCGTTGAGAGTCGAACTCAAGACCTCCCGCTTACTAAACGGGTGCTCTAACCAACTGAGCTACGAGAGCTGTTGGGGGACTCGAAAAGTTACATAAAATATATACCATGTAATGTAAGTCATCAAGTCATTTGCCACGCTTAAATCCCTCTTAATCCTCTTGACTCCGTCTGCCGACCAACTAACTGTTAATTAGTTAATTTAATTTATTACAAGATGACTGGAGTGAACCACGATAGTACATAGCTCATGCATGCACTGGAATCCCAAAGCTACAGATTCAACGAATAGAAACCACAGGAAGTGCTATCAGACGTGGGGTATATGAAGCAAGTTGATGGAAGCTGGGATTAGAATGACAAAATAATTAATTAAGTAGGTGGGAATACTTAAACCCCCCTTGAAGAATGCTTCCTTGGTGGTGTGAAATAGTCCCGTATAGTTGACTTCTTCACAATGTTATCTTCCATTAAAAGTTCAATATTTAGTGTGTATTTCACATTGTATAAACTTGAAAAGTAAAAAATTAAATTTCAAAAATATAAATTACATAGTTTTTTTATTTAAAATTTTAAAATAATTATAAGTGGATTCCATGCAAAACTATGATGTTTGTGTTAATTAATCAAATATTTTCAAATCTATAAGTAATCCACAAAACATTTTCTTAACTTTAACTTGTGTCAAATAACTTGGATTCTCACTAAATTATTGAATACGTGTTTCTATCTATTTCAGTCTCTTTGTTTTATATATTCATCTTATTATGACCCGAATTCCAGATCAGTGACTGGTAATGTGAAAACAATGCCGCGAGAGATACTCCATCTACACCAAGTTTTATAACATACATATCATTTGTACAAAATACACACCATTTTGCAAATTTTTAAATGTTCCTTAAAAAAAAACAAATAACACTTCATAATACTTATTACAATATAAAATCCAAACTTTAAATATAGAAATGCAGCAGTGAAATGTCTAAGATATTGAAAAAAAATACTAAACGAAAAGCCTTGCAAAAGCAAGTAAGGCATACCAACAAAGAAAATGGTAAGAACTTTCAATAAAATCAACCTGCTAATAGAAATTAAAAACCTGAAAATAATATCAATAAGAAGGGGTGAGTTCAACCAGCTCGATGAGAGAATAACATTTAATATATATCTTAGATATTATAAAATGTAAGTTGTGGATATATTGATATAAATATATATACTAAGAATATTAGCGTATATATGGTAGTTGAATACATGCTAGATCATATAACAAATAACAGATGAAACCCCAAGGTTTGCAAAACAAAATACTTTGGGATGATCAGTTGCCACAAGTTGATATCTCTCTTATTAGCCAGGTATAAAAATACAATGTGTACAAAAACTAACTACTCTATGTTATTATGGAGTTTATGACAAGACCAATATCAATACACAATAGATATTCGTATAATTATCAAAACATCTAAATGTCATATCAAATAAAATTTAATTCAATAAAATACAAATATATTCAAGAAACTAATGATTACTTGGAACTGAATAAGCATAAATGGATATTCAATAATGCCACATGTCTCATCATATAATTAACACAATTTATTTATATCATATGCATATTAAAGATTATCTCTCTCACACAGAAAACATAGCAAAATACAAACAAATGCAAAATTGGAGACTATTGAGGATCGCTAGTAAGAACATTAGCTTATACAAAAAAAAAAAAACACTAAAAAATAACTCAAAACATGTAACATAAAACATTAGAACTCTAAACTTAAAAACCAAAACATAATTAAAAAGATGAACTTTCAAACATATCTCAAACTAAAGGAACTTAAAAAAATTAATTAAACCCCGCTTATCAGTAGACTGATATCATCAGGCCAACTAGTCGATCAAGATTTTAGAATCCTGACCTGTTGGTCTTCTAAATTGCAGATCCCAAAAAGAATCGACAAGTTCT
Source organism: Populus alba x Populus glandulosa (assembly GCA_033617975.1). Lineage (NCBI taxonomy): Eukaryota > Viridiplantae > Streptophyta > Magnoliopsida > Malpighiales > Salicaceae > Populus > Populus alba x Populus glandulosa. Next base: position 871,737 of record CM066156.1, on the reverse strand, counting down.
TGAAAAACCCATAATTCCAGCTCTCATATCAATTTATTTTAAGTCAAATTAACACTCTAAAACATTAATTAAACATCTTAAATCACTTAAACTCTAAAATCAAACTTAACAAACACATTCGAGCATAAAAAGAAAATCAATATCTTGCCTGAAACCTTAACTCTAACTTTCACTTTTTTCTCTCTCTTCTTCTTCCTCATCTCTCCTCTTTTTACCTTCTTCCCCTCTTCCTCTCTTATTGTTCTCTCTCAAAGAATTATGTTCCTCTCTTTTCTTTTCTTTTAACCTCCTATTTATATTTATCAAAACATAGAAAAATACTCAAAGTACCTCTCAATTATCTATACCCTTAATCGATGAGGCTATAAAAAATTCAAGTAGAAAGGTTAGGTACGCTTTCAATGGGCTGATAAAATTAGACTTGGAGGACTTGGTAATCCTAACAACACTTGCTAGAAAAATACTCTGATGTTTAAGTTAGTATAATGTTTGTATAAGTGACGAGAATTATGATTATTTTCTAGATTTAAGTGGTTTTTAAACCTTGTTTAAATTTTGTACTAGACTTGTGTTAAATCTTATATTTTTTTTTTATACAGAGATAAGCCCTTTCTTATGCTTTGAAAAAAAATTGTTTATATAAATTTTTTAAAGATAATTATCTTAAAAAATATTTAAGTTTTAATATATTTTATATAAATATCTCATAAATATCTAAGTTATAAGATATTTAATATAAATATTATATAAATATCCTAAATATTTACAGAGATATTTACAAAGATGTATATATTATATATAAAATATTATGTAGGCTTTAAATGGACTCGCATAAAAATTAATATTCCCGTGTAATTTTTTATTATATTATCACAACTAGAAGACCAACGTGTTTCAACAGTGCAAACCACCGCGTTTTGTCTTGTTTCTAGCTGCTTCATGAATTGCGCCAAGTACCGTGTTTTTTAGATTGCAAGCTTGGCGTGGAAAATGTTTTCCCATGACACGTAATACGTGGACCTCAAAACCATGGTTGTTAAATTTGCTTTGCGTTGAAAAATTTATGATTCAAAATTTAATTTAAATAGATTTTCAATTGAATTAAAAAATATATTAATATGATAGAACTTTATTAATCCATTTAAATACAATCAATTCAATATTAAAGATTTTTTTAAAATGGTATAACTTGTTTTAATTAAGATATTCAACTAAAGATCTTTAAATTGACTAATAACACAGTAATATAGATTTTTTTTCGAGTTAATCATAAAAAACACGCTCAATTTTCGAAGAACTCGCCACCACTACTTGCTCCGCTGGTCACGCGGCTGTGCAACTCATCATGAGGAGGTCAAGCTATGCGCGCACATCAAAGCTGATGCGAGCACGCTAGGGTAGTGAATGCCAAAAGGTATGAAACAACCCAACAGGTTGCATCTTGAAAAGAAAATTAAATTAAACTAACAGATCCAACAAGTTAAGTTAAGATAAGAAGATACTTATTAATTGAATTTCAAGTATTACAACTGAAATATCCAACTTCTATGCACAAAAAAATTAATTAAATAAATAAAAAAGTCAAAACAATGGAATAAATCTCCAAAATTGATATCACCTAACACGGCCTAACAGAGGTTCTAATTTTTCTACAGAGCCTGGGAGACTTCAATTCTGGGTGGCATCGAAATACGAAGCTTTTTCGCTGCCGGTAGGGGGCTCATAACTTCATCTTCACCAGATACAGAGAAAAATGAAGAGAACTCTGGCAAGGCAGGAACATTGAGGTCAAATTCGTTGTGGCTATGAGTGCGAGTGTTAGTAGATCCAGCACTTTCAGAAGTTGAAGTGACACCACTCTTTTCGCCGCCTCCTATGATGCCTTCATAGTGACACCTCTTGTGACCCCCCAAGGCCTGTCCAGTGGGAAAAGTCTTGTGGCAGATGGAGCACTCGTGAGCCTTACCGCTTCCGTTAGATACGGTTTTTGTTGCTGTTATGACAGAAGTAGTTGTACTGGAAGTAGTTTGGTCTTCGCCGCCTCCAGCGAGTTTTCTGTGACTTGCCTTGTGACCGCCTAGGGCTTGGTATGAAGGAAACTCCTTGTTGCATACGGAACACTTGTAACTATTTTTTAGCTCTGAAGATGTGAATACTGTTGATGGGGTGAGGGACTTCTGGTGGCCTGCGGTGGAGAATTGGAGATTGGTGGAGCCTCGAGCTAGCATGATAAGACAGAGAGCGAGATATTCTTCTTCAGTAGGCTGGTGGTCGAGTCGTGGACGCTTAGAGCGCTTGCGCTTTACCCATGGCTCCCCCGCGCAGGGGAGGCTTAAATCCTCAAATTGAAACGATGGGGGGGCTGTAGTTGGAGAGTTTAAAGCTTCTGTTGCCATCTGATTCGTTTTTTTAATACAGAAAGCAAGAAGAGTGATGAATTGCTGATTGCTCTAGAGGAAGAGAGGGAGAGAGCTTGTTTTTGTGATAGAAGAAGAGTGAATTGTGTGGATTTTATGAGTTAGAGTGAGGGGTTGATGTGGGTTATATACAGGGGGCAAGTACTCGAGAAGGAAGTTGCGTGACAGGTGGTTGGAAAGTAAGAGGTGTGAGCTAACAAAAAAAGAGATTCGAAGGGTTAGTAGGAATCTAAAACAAAAATCCAGTGGAGCACGTTTAGTAAAAGGAAAGGCCAAGAAGGCGTCTTTCTTGGTGGGCAATTTTGAGTCTCTTGGTGGCCAAGAGTGACTTGCTGACCTGACCAAATTCGGTCAAAGTAAGAGAACAGTACAAGGACACGCCAAGGAGTGAGGTGAAGTTGTGAAACCGATGATGTAAGTTTTGGTGTGGGCTCGGCCTTAGGGAGGGAGTAGCGGAGGGAAGACTGCTTCCAAGTCAAATACAAAGAACCTTTACTTTTCCAAGCAAAGGTGATCTTATATCAATTTGCCTCTTTATAGTAGACGGCAGCCGACGTCCGTGCATGCACACTTGAATATTCATAGGCATCAAGCAACCAACTAGAGTAAACAGTCAATTGGTAGTAATTAGGAAGGCGAATTGAAGGGAGAATTTTCTAAGTTAGGTGGACAACATGTACATGTGTTAACCAAGTGATGGAGGTGTAGTGGGGAAGCTTAAACTTTCATTTTAACCCAAAAAATATAAAAATCAAAGGTGTCAAATATATGCAAGTGGGTGGTATCTTCCAACAATAATTGACTAGCTATGTAGTTCTTGCTCAACGGCGGGCTGGTTAAAAATATTTTTAGCATAAAAAAATAATATCCATTCTATGCTAAATATATTATATTAATTTTAATGAAATGATTAAAAAAAATAGTAAAAAAGAAAAAAAAACCAACAACAAAAATGTGAGAATAATCTAAAAAAAGAGGAAATGATGCAGCTAAATTCTAAGCAAGCTAGGCACAAAGGGAAGTGATTCTAGGGGGTAAAAGAGGGGAAAAAATCAAAATAAAATAGGCTAGGTATGCTCTTGGTCCTCAATGCGTGGCCCATTCAAAAAGAGGTTTGTTTGCAAGTTATTCTATTTTTGAACAAAGATGAAAAAAAAAATCAATGTAAAAAGAATGGTGAAAAAAATAAAGCTCAAGTAAATACATGTTAATGCATAAAACTTGCAACCTTAAATTAATATGAGATCTTGATAACCCCACATAAAAAAAAAACAAAAAACAAACAATCAAGTTAAATTCTCAAACAACATAATGATGAATGATGAAACAAATAAAAAAATAACTAAAAAAAATACATAAAAAAGTTTAGAATCAACTCATGCTAATTTTTAAAACGTGTCACCTAGTTTATAAGGTCAGGATTAGCCCATAGAGGGCAAGCATGAACAAATAATGAAGTCAAATCCCCACTATAAAAATGTCAAGGGATAAAATTGAAAATAAAATAAAAGCAAAAATAATATAAGAAAAACAAATAGAAATAAAAGGAATGGGGTTACAAATTATAACACAAATTAAATGAAATAAAATGTTGAGGGATTAAATTGTAAAAGAAATAATAAAAAAGTATTGAGGATAGAATAAAAAGAAACCAAAACAATGAGGACCAAAATAAAATAAATAAATAAATTGAATCAAATATAAGGGATGCAATTAAGAAAAAAAATGATTCAAAACAAAACAAAATAATTAGCAATTAAGAGAATAAGGACCAAATTAGGAGATAAGATAGACTCAAAGGATCAAATTGAAAAACAAATAATCAGAAAAACATTAAGGATAAAATAAAAAGAAATCAAAACAATAAGGATCAAATTCTAAAAAAAATTAATTGAATCAAATATGAGTGATGCAATTGAAAAAAGTGATTTAAAATAAAACAAAACAATTTGCAATCAAGAGAATAGGAAACAAAACAATTTGATAAAATTAAAGTTTGGCAAAAAAAGAGAGAAAAAAACAGGAAGACAAGAAGAAAGCCCAATTGAAGGTCACCATAACTCCATTGACAACATGCGTTGGACTGCCATGAAGAGGATGATTAGACCTTTCTAAAACCGTCATGGAAGGTGGGGTGCAATCACCGTAATGCGCCTCATGCATCGATCAAATGGTACAAATGGAGATGATGCACCTTCGCGTTGATCCAATGCGTTTGACAACTTTTAGTTTTCATAGTATTAGATTTGTGTTAAAAGAAAAAAGAAAACCCTAACTCACTGCAAATATAACAAAAAAACCTATATGAAAATACAAAAATACCCTTAAAACAAGGCTAACAAAATCTGGTGCAAGGGGCAATCAAGTATTTTTATTGTACATTAGAAAAAGAAAACATCCAGAAAGCCCTTATAATGGTTATATTAAAACTTTGCTTTTAAAGATAATTTAATCATTACACTGTATCAAAAAAAGAAACACATCAAAATATCCCTAATAAATCTTATAAGGACTATTTTGTCACATGGAAAATACTATTCTACTCTCAAGCAAAGCTTTAGAAATAAAAGAGTGAAGGGTAAAATAATAATTTCATTACAATAATCTATAATAAACTATATCTGTTATTACAGTGAAAAACCCACACCCTATGTATTTTTGTTAAATATGCCATGCTTCCACTCAATTGTTATTGGGAATTGTATTATAAACATTTTACATTTATAATTATAAAACATGATCTAGGGATTCAATTGGTATAAGATGTGGCTTATGGGTTACCTAGTTATTTTTGTTAACAATTGCTTAGTTTTAGGTTTTTTTTTTTTTAAAAAAAAAATTTGATTTTAATCTAGTTAGGTTTGGTCAAGTTAACTAGATCATAAATTAATCACCTCAGTTACTCGAGTTTAATTAGATAATATTAAAAAAGATTTAAAATGAAACTCATTTTATTTTAGACTCTAGGTTATTGTTGTTAAAATCGCAAGTTAACTCGTAAAATCGTATGATTTTACAAGTCAACATGTATCAAACATGCAAAATCATACTAAAAACTCAAAAATTAATAAAATTAGACTTGACTCATGCAAACTAGATAAAAATGATAAACTTGGTAAACTTTATCTGATTTTAAGATTTTATTAAATTTATGATATGAACCAAATCAGGCCCGAATCTAGCATTAAAACTTCAACTGATTAGTTTTGCGAGATCAAAAATATCTATCATACCATACATTGGATCTAGTTGTAATTTTACAGATAAATACTAGATACATACAACTATATTGTGGTAACGTTTCAAGTCAAATGAAGTTCAAGAACATATTATTTTAGAGGGTCTAAGTTATTAGACTAATTTTGTCAAATCTATCAAACTAGACATTCATGTACTGTTTGGGACATATCTAGAGCTACAAGTGAAATTTTGCTGCAATTCAAGTTGGTTTGGAAACTATATATCTCAAGATTTGCAACCAAAGCAGTCCTAGTAATTCATCTAAATAGGAGAGAGTTTTTAAAATTAGAACTCAAATCTATCAAGAATGTGTGAAAATTAGAGATTCAGGCTACATGGAGGAATTTAAACATGAAGACTTTGGTTTTATTATCTTATTTTATTCATCTATTTACTTAATATTGAGTAATTATTTTTAATATGGGTTTATTATAGGGCCTTAAACACTCACTAGGAGTTTATTTCATTATTTAAGTTATGGTAATTAATTATTAGTTTAGACTCATTAAGTTGCAATTCAAAAGGATTTCATTAGAATTTGTTGTGATGGAAACAACCAGATTCTTGTGTACTTCTTACCATTCAATGATTCCCCTCTTGTATTGAAAAGTTTTGTTTTAAGACATATATCATTAATTTATTGATTCATACTATTTATGTATTTTATTTTATTTAGATCATCCATTGATTATAATATTGCCGACTCTCTTTATCAGATTTTAATGTAATTTAATTTTTTTATCTAGAATTATCAATATATAATTAGTTAAAAATTTTATGGTTGGATGATAAAATTTTATGCCGATTTTAAATGTCTTGTAAAAAAAAAACATTATTATCAATCTTGCTTTGGATGATATGGTTGCCGGCCGGACCGGCTTCCTAACTAATGGATCAAATCATCCAAAGCTATGTCTATCGGTACAAATGTCAAAGAATCATTAATTATTTCAAACTTTATTTTCATAAATAAGCTATAGTAGCTAAGCTAGTCATCTTGTTATACACTTCACATTCACACACAAGATATACACTCCACCATCTGTCCAAGAATCATTTTTTACACGTATTACTATCTCGAAATTTGGGTTTTTTTTTACTATAGTACGAGAAAGGGCACGGGAACTAGATTCGCGAAGCATCCAGATAACTCCACGCGCCACCGACCTAAAGCTTTTGGGCCCTTATAGCCACATCTTCCCTAAATAATTTCCGTCCAATGAAAGCCCAACACAGATGGTCCACGTAATTAGACCAGGGCAAAGCAAAGCTGACGGCATTTTTGATCGATTTGTCCGGTTAAATCCGGATTCATTTAAAACGTTGATTTGGTGTTTTTTTTAAGTATTGTTTTTGTTTGAAAATAAATTAAATTTTTAAAAAGGAATTTTTAAAAATTATTTGTAATAGCTATACATTAAAATAATAAAAAATAATTTTAAGTAAAAAAATCCAAAATTTAATGAAACATAAATTGGAACGCAGTTTCAATTGGATTTGTACAGAGAGCCTTTCCAAAAATAAATTTGGAATGTTTTTTTTGTTTGTTTTTGTCTAAAAATATTTTAGGTTTGGTTCAATGTGTGACTCGATAGATATTATCTTGAGATTTGGCCGAGTACAATTTTTTTTAACAGTGTAAACATCTATCCGGTTAGATGATATTATTTTATGGATTTTATTAAGTTGACTAGACCTATCAAAGTCTTGAGTCAGATCACAAGGTCTAATAACTAAGTAAGAAATTGTTTTTTTTTTAATTTTTTTTTTGTTAAAATAATTCCCATTTGCCAATTTGCCTGTGATGCTGCACTTGTGTAAAACCTCCCTCTACAAATTGACAATAAAAAAAATGATTTCTGCTTTCATTGGCTTGTTTGCAGAGGACACAAATAGCTGTTATCCTTCCTCTTCTTGCATGTCTATCTTTGAAAGACAACCTGTTCAGGACTATAAGCCAAGCTATAAAACTATGCTCTGGAATATAGAGGGAGCTCCATATCATTTTGAACCAATCCACCCTACACCCTTTAGCTCTTAAATCTTCCCAAGAACTTTTAACAGTGAACCTGCCATTGAAGATTAATTTCCAAGTCTCCGAATCGTCCTCAGTTCCATTAAGACAGAGTATCCCACAAATTTGTTTTTAATAACAGATGGGACTTTAGCATCGGAAGGGAGACCTGTTTCGTGTATGATGATCCTTCTATTGTGTTTCTCCATGAGTGGACCTTCTGGATGCCAAGAATCCCACCATAGATATGTTGTTTTTCGATTTCTGATTGTATGGGAGATCCATTCCCAGATTAGAGGTGGGAATTTCAGAATTTTCCTCCAAGACCAGTTGCAATCACAAGGCACTCTTACTTCCCAAATTCTTTTATCTTTAAGCAGGTCGGCATTAGACCGGGCAACCTATAGTGAGCCTGATTTTAGTAATAGGTTCCATGTAGATCTCATAATGTATGCAATGTTCCATTCTTCTGTTTCCATCAACCCCGGACCTCCTTCCTGATTAGGAAAAGGTAGTTTATCCCAAGCTACCTCAGAACCATGAGCAGATTCGTCTTTCCCACTCCATATGAGCTGCATTTTCGCTCAATTATCTTCATTACTTTGCTGGTAAAAGATAGAACAACGAAGTTTTTCTAAGCTGAAGATCACTGAGGAGATTAGTTGGAGTCTGCCAGCAAAGGTTAGGCATCTTAAGGCCCAAATCTGCGTTCTTCGCTATATTTGATCTATAAGAGACTTGCAGTTGGATAAAGATAACTTTCCAGTGATTAATGGCACACCATGTTACTTTACAAGCAATTATCCAAATTTGAATCCTGTTGACAATTGCAAGTTCTGAATTAGTGTGGCTGATACACCAGAGCCATATAATTCACGTTTCGTAGGATTGAGCTTCATCCCAGAAGTAATATAGAATTGATCAAGAAGAGATGTGACTCCTTGCATAGCTGCCAGATCTCCTATAACAAAGATCAATAGATCATCTGGAAAACATAGACGAAGGAGATGAATCTGTTTGCATCTAGGGGGGAACGTTATGGGGTAAAGGTCAGTTGCTTCATTGAGCATGCATGAAAACACTTCCATAGCAATGACAAACAGGTAAGGTGATAAAGGATCACCTTGCCTTAACCCCCTCTTTGCTTGAAAATAGCCAACAAGACCCCCATTCATAGTAACAGAGAAGCTGGCAGTAGTGACACAAGTCTTGAACCGGTTGATAAATTTTTCAAGGAAGCCCATTACTCCTAAAGCATTCCAAAGAAATTCCTAACCGAGTCAAAAGCCTTCATAAGGTCTATCTTCACAGCAATCCTAGGAGAGAGGTTTGCTCTTTGATAATCCTTTACCAATTCTTGTGCAAGAAGTGGGTTGCCTGCGGGTCTTCTTCAGGGGATAAAGGCACATTGATTCTGACTTACAAGAGATGGTAAGCATACCTTTAACCAGTCGGCCAAGATTGTTGACATGCACATGTAAAGTGTTGAGCAACAAGAGATCGGTCTGAAGGATATTATTTTTTAAGCATTTGGTATCAACGAGATTGCAGTGGCAATTACTTCTCTCAGTAGTTTACCATTAACAAAGAATTATGATATGGCTGAAGTAATATCCTCTCCCACAATCTGCCAAGTAGATTGGAAGAAAGTTGCAGTAAAGCTATCTGGGCCAGGAGATTTCTGCCCATTAAGTGAGAATACTATTTTCTTCATATCTTCTCGGGAAAGTGGGGAAATGAGATAAGATTCTAATGCCTCTGAAAAGTTTACGCTCGAAGAGTTTACTGAAATATTGAAATGATTCTCCATGAACTTCTCTGTTTTCAGATCCAGAGAGATTCTTGAAAAAAGAGACAGAATCATTTTGGATATGTCAGGCTTGGTGAGTTTGTCTCCATTATTATATAAACTGCAGTTCCTTGCGTGCTTTGCTTTTGTGACTCTGTGGAAATAGGCAGTGTCGAGATCGCCTACATTCAGCCATGCGAGTCTTGATTTCTGTTCGAAAAATGCTTCCTCCACAGCTTCCTTTTCCTTCTGAATCAATATAGATGTATTGTAGGATTAGATAACATGTCAGCTTGAATATCATCAAGGAGAGCTCTCGCATCCAGTACCCTCTTGGTAAATCGCATAGAAAGTGTTTAAGTCTCCGAGACGGCTTTAGAAGTCTCAGCTTTCTGCAGACTTTGAACAGGGTATTCCCTCTGAAAAGCTTGGGTAAAGATAGGGTTTGCTTGCTGCTTGTTACACCATGTGTGGACAGGTCCAGTAAAAGGTTTGTCGTCTAATTCACATGCATCCAGACAACTATTGAAAGCATTAACAACACACAGATTCTTTTCAGAGTTTCCAGTAGATTTAGTAAAGGTTAGGGTTTTCTGGTGATGTTAAAGTCACCAGCAACGTACCAAGCAGGTCATTCAATATATGAACCGTGTATGAAAGTAGCATGACACAGGTAGGAACCATCTTGCAGCTGCTTGTCTGGTTTTCCTTGGCAAGGTTTTCAGAGTCGGAAAAAATTTAATTTTTAAAAATTTTTAAATGCAAAAACTAATATGTTTGTAAAATAAAAAAGAGCAGGTGTCAAAGACAACAATTATTGTTATACTAGATATTGTAGTCACTTTATTATTTCAAGTATCAATCAAATTACTTTTTCTATAAAAAAACAATACAGTTTTTAATGTAAGTATAAACATTCGAATAAAAAAAAAATACAGACATTTAATTTAAAAATAAATAAAAGTATATACACTTAATTGGAAACAAATTAAGAAGCTCATTGATATGCTATGTGTTCATTTAACGACTATATCAATATAAAATAGACAGAACTTAACACGAACATTTATTATTAAAAGCAATTCGCATACTTTAATAGTAAAAATGAAAATAAAGATACTCAGATATTGTTTTATAAAAAAATCTCATGTTATTAAGCCCCATTTGGTGTCATCAAAGAATAGGAATTTATTTAGTTAGAATAATATTTGTAAAATATGTGTGTCAAGGCTCGAATTACAGATGACTGAATTACAGGCTGGAAGGTTAACTCTTTATTATTTTTTTTTAAAATATACTAAAACAAAACATCATCGTTTTGATTTTTTTTTTTAAATTCAATGAATTGAGGTCTGGTATCTTACCAGGTTAGGCCCGGAGCACTAATCAACTTGATTTTTTTTTATTATTATATTAGACATGTTTTTTTTCCCCGACCTGAACTGTCCAAACCTAACTTAATTGAATCTAAAATTATCCTGTTAAGCCGCCGGTCGACCTTTTATAATGACAGTACAAGTTGAGCCGGTACATATTTTATAACAAAAGTAAGAGTTGAGCATCGGTCGACAAAAGCAAGTTGTAAATTTCTTTCGTTTTCACTCGCTAATTTCTTTTCATTTTCTCCACACATAAAGTCAGACTTTTTTGGCCGGAAAGTTGCCCCAAGAGCCGGGGGTGGGGGGGGGGGGGGGGGGCCTGCTGCGCAAGGCAAAAGAGGTGTATTGAGATATCTATTAAAGATATTCACTTGCCTAAAGTTGCACCAAGATTCTTACCGTCTTCTTCTGGCCTTGAGGGGCTGGGTTAAGGTTCAATGAATCCATAATTTCTCGCCGGCGATTCTCATGGTGTCATGATGTGTCCACTAGGAATTATTATTATTATTATTATTTCAACCTTCTTTTGGATTGATTAGCACTCGGAATAAGCCAAGCACTCATCATTATTTTATTGACATTCCGGTAACTCAATAGGTTAAAGTGAGGTTGAAAGACAGAAATCAATTATTTAAAAACTGACGTGGGGGTGTCACAATAATACTACTACTAGACTAGCAATCAGCATGATCCCCACTTTGTTCTTTTGGTGCGGGACATTCCCTTCTCTGTTTTTGATTTGTTTGTTTTTTTTTATTCAAGCCTTTTTGTTAATTGTATTTTCGTCTGATAAATTAATAATTTTATGTGTTTTTATAAGTTTAATAAGCTAATATTAAAACAAAATTATAATTTGATCTGGATTTCAATTTCCCAGTTTACATAACAGTTTGCATTCTCAATAATACAATTTGTTTGATTTATGATGTAAAGTGAGCGAGTTTTTGTAATTATTAAAAAAATTACTTTTATAAAAAGCACTACAATACAAAACACAGCATTAAAATGATAGTCATTGAACATGTTCATGATCATTTGAGGGCACGAAGTCAGATTTTTTATTTTTTTGAATTAGTCTGGACTTTAACTCGATCAAATTTATGGCTTAGCATGTGATTTGATTAATCCAATTAAATTCATGTAAGGCTGGATTGTTAACTTCAATAATTTTATTTTTAATTTGTCAAAAATAATCATGTTTTATTTTTTTTTTAAATATATTTTAAAAGATATTATTTTATTAAAAAAGCCACTCAACCAATTTGTTTTGAATTTAATTAATAATTTGAGATTTTTGCGTCAAATCCCGGATCGAATCTTATTTCGAAGAGATTCATCCAACATGATAAATACTGTCTGGACCAAATTACCCTCGTTCAAAGCAATATTTACTTAATAATTTGAGATTTTAGCCAGGTAACATCCCGGATCGGAAGAGATACATCCAACATGACAAATACTGTCTGGACCAAATTACCCTCGTTCAAAGCAAAACCCATATATTTAGCTACACGCTCTACGGCAGCATTTTTGTGAGTCAAAAGAATCATGCAAAGAAGTCTTCTGCTCCGTTGTTCAAATTCCATCTTTCTTCCTCCACCAAACTCTCATCGACTTCGACCACCGTCTCTGAAACGTCAGTCGGCTCCGATTGCAGCCTCCTCCGGTGCCCATTTACCTTTAACTTTCTCCCAGAATTACAGAACTGCCCCCAATCGCCTTCACTGCTCTGGTAATTTCTTTTCTTTTAACAAGGGCTGCCCTAGTAATTTCAAAGTCGAACATGCTTTTCCAATAATAGTAATTAATGTCTGTAAAGTATTTTTTTTTATATATAAATATATAAAAAATTAAAGGATTAATTTTTATTGGTGTAAAAAGCCACAAGGCTAGATATTTAAAGCAGAGGACAATTTGGTAAAGAAAAAAGAATGCAAGAAAGACCTACTCGTAAACAGCTTATTTCTCTTCGAAGCTAGCCAAAAAATCTGAGTTTGTTCTTGTTGAGTAGTGAGCGAGTCACAGTGGAAGCAAGATAGAGAAATGGCCACTGCAGATGAGCAGCAAGATCCTCGTATAGCCAGAATCTCCTCTGCTATAAGGGTCATCCCTGACTTCCCTAAACCAGGTAACTATAAAGTATGCCTTTACTGCTACTCTGTCCTTTGTTTATTTGTGTTTTATCCATTGTTGATCGATTTGTGTTTGGTCTTTATTGTTTTTTTCCGGGGGGCGACAGGGATTATGTTTCAGGATATAACAACGTTGCTTCTTGATACAAAAGCGTTTAAGGATACTATAGATTTGTTTGTTGAGAGGTACAGAGATAAAAACATCTCTGTCGTTGCAGGTACTTATTTTTTACAACTGATTACTATCTACTGCTGATCTAGTTTTGCCCATGATCATGATTGAGCTCCACTGTGAGTTTATGATTTGTTACTTGAATTCGAAAGGTCCCTTTTTTACAGTCATCTTTTCTTTTTCTTTTTTTAAATCTGCGACAAGTTGGATAAGGGCTTGCGAAATATTCAAGGCATCAAATGTGAGTGATAAAGGGATTCTTGAAGAATAGTGAAGTGTACTTTAGCATACATAGTTGTAGCAGGGATTAAACTATTTGATCAAATAAATTTACTCTAGTGAATTGGTATTGCTTATTATTAACAGTAATTTTGAGGAATGCTGAAAAAACAAGGCTCGAGAAAAAAGGGAAAAGTGTTAAACTAAAACCCTTGGGCAATGCTTTTAGATTTCCATGATCGATGCTTGGCTGATACAAGTGTGCTGGCGATTTAGCTGCTACCCATCTGCTAATAGATGGTTTTCACTAGGCATATTTCCCTTGAATAAAGATCACAAGTCCTTTAAATTTTGCAAGACTTGCTTTCTACGGGAAAGAGGATACTGATTTTGGTGAGACTTTACCGATAGTTACAATGTTTTCCAGTATATCATTTCACCGGGGATATCAACATGTGTTTCTCTAGGAACAGAGTGGTAGCTTGTTCCTGACATGAAGATTTGAAAGCCATGCTGCAAATACTTTTCAAATGTGGTATATCTTTGGTTAATGCTCTAAAAGCAATAAAACCTGGCGAGGGAACTTGGCTCCTCTGATAAAACTGGTGTTATTTTAGATCATGCATATCTGGAGTGCTCAGCAGTAAACTTGGACACGTGTTTATGCAGTATCAAAGAAATTAGCTACTAATAACTATGAAAATTTGCATGATTGTTATGAAAACTCATTTTTTTAGTTGATTCATCATACTAATTACTGATTTTCTTTTATTCTTGGTAAAGTGGTCGCGATATTTATGTATTCTTACCATCATGCATATTGCAGGTGTTGAAGCTAGGGGTTTTATATTTGGCCCTCCCATTGCACTGGCAATCGGAGCAAAATTTGTACCCATGAGGAAACCCAATAAGTTGCCTGGTAAAATTGTTTTGCATTGAATTTTTCCACTTCCATACAAACTGCATGCTTTTATGGTTTTGTAGATCCTGAACATATTCTTGATTGATTAGTGCAGAAGCATTATTGATGATTATTTTTAGTTTATATTCCAACTGTGAGAATTGAATTCCTAGATCACTTACAATCATTACCTAATATCCGGTGCAATGGAATCAGTCTCAATTAGTCAACACAAGTTGAAGTTCTCTGAATGGTTTGTGTTTCATGGTCTTATCAGGGGAGGTTATTTCGGAAGAGTACTCTTTGGAATATGGAACAGACAAAATGGAGATGCATGTGGGTGCAGTAGAAGCAGGAGAACATGCATTGGTAATTGATGATCTCATTGCAACTGGTGGGACCTTATGTGCTGCAGTGAAACTACTCGGTAGTGCTTCATAACTTAAGATAACTTGATGAATTGCCAATCTTGCATGTTAGTTGGTTCACCATGGCAGTCTCCCCACCATCCATTCTTTGTTGGGGATGGGGATGAATATCACAAAGCATAACTTGGGTGATTGGATACTTTGCATCAAGGGTTCGGCTCACTTGGTAAAGTAGGCTGTAGGTGTTTTCCGTTATATTGAGAAACATGGGTGTTCCTACATGGAGATCATCAGAATTGTTTTCTTAAATTTAATAATACATGTCAGTGATTTTGGTCTAGTCTACCCACATGGGTATAGTTTGTCTTGCATGCAAAGTCTGTTGCTGGTTAGGAAATACGCTTTTGCTCACTCATCATTTACTTGATGTCACATTGATGCATTTTCAAATAATTTTACTTCTTTATTGCAGAGCGTGTTGGGGTACATGTTGTCGAGTGTGCCTGTGTTATTGAATTGTTAGGGCTGAAGGTATGTTGTATAAATCACACTGCATTTTCATCCATAGTATGAACTATTTCCATTGAGTTTGATATGCGTTGATTTTTTTCTCTGATTTCAGTTTTGTTTCCAATAAGACACTGGTATTTTCCACCCTGAGCAATTTGACAACTAATGATCCTCTACTTGTACATGTAATTTGAACCATTTCAATATTTTTCAAAGTGCAATCTAGCCTTGCCCAGAAAAATAATGCTAAGGGAAAAAAGCATGCATATTGAACCCGGACTTTAGCGGTCATGTATTCTACTATGCACCCTTTCCTTCTTTTTCTCATAGAAGCTTTTATTTTCTTGCAATTTGGTATGGTTTTCGTTACCTCATCATGAAAGGAAAATTTTTGAAGAATAAGTTTTGTAATCTTAAGTCCAATGATTTTATTATGCTGGCCAATTCTTATATCATTATTAGAAAATAAGTTCTGGTCAATGCTACTAGAAGTCAACTTGCTTGAAGCTTTTGATGCAAGTAGAATTGAAGCTACTTCAGAAGCAACTTGTATTCACTTAATTTGAATTTACAACCATAAAACCTGAGGTTTCAGCTGTTGAGTTCTGTATAGACTCCACAGCCTCATTGCCTGTCTCTTACGTTTTGTCATTAGGTAAACGCAAGGATGCATTCTTGTTCATTAATGCACTACTGGTGTGCTTTTTCTCTGTTTTCAGGGACGGGAACGCCTAGGAGACAGACCATTATTTGTCCTTGTAAACTCAACTTAGTCTCGCTGTTTTTATGGTAGAAAAGCTCCTTTTCGACCCTATATTTGTTCCTGATTGCTGGAGCTCTGCTCAAATCCATGTAAGACTGGTTAAATAACGAACTTGATGGTTGAAGTGTTGGAAACGGTAGACCAACTTGCTTCCTCCCAGTGTTTATTTTGGACTGATTTAAGCAGTAATAAGTTAGTGGCTGTTTGACTTGCTGGCCGTGTGGATTTTAGTACGGTAATGTCCATTCTTGATGTCTGATGTTTGAGGATGTTAAAAAAAAAATGTTAAGAAGTGAAGTAACCTTCCTTTTTGGCCTGCGTACTTGAATGCCTTGTCATACAATTGTGGATGCAAGAGACTCTGTATTGATTCTTCTAATACATTTGAGTTTGAATTCATGACTTCTGTGTTTTTACTTGTGGTGTGGTCTGTGTTGTGCTTTTTAATTACAGATTTAAAAGTTTTTGGTTAATTAACACTTATTAGAATTTTGTATAGATTATAAAACTCATTAAATCCTGGTTTTTTTATTAAAAAAAAAACTATAATTTATAATTTGTTTTAAATTTAATTTGTTTTAATAGCTTGTTTGGGAGTGTGGTTGAAATTGTTTTTTAAAGTGTTTTTTATATTAAAATAATATATATTTTTTATTTTTTTAAAAAAACAACATGCCTACATTTGCTTTGTCTCTTAGCGGCAGCATGGTGTAGCTGCAGAATACAACTGCATTTTTTATTCCTCTCCGAAAAGCAAAACCATAATTTTAGTGGTTTGGTGTTCATTTTGTTTTAGGATTTATTTAAAAGTATTGTTATAGTTATTTTTTACTTGGAAATGAATTAAAATAATTTTTTTTTATTTTTTAAAATTTATTTTTAATAAAAAATATTAATTTAAAGAAAAAATAAAAAAAAATTAAATTTTTTTAAAATATTTTTAAAACATGTATACAAATAAAAGTTTAGTGCAACCAGATAATAATGATGATTTTAAAGATGGAAGGCTCAATGTACTAGAAATCCAACAGTGACTTGCAAAACCTAGAGTTTGTTTGGGCTAGGTTTTTTTTTAAAACTAAATTTTTTAATAAAACAAGGTTGTTTTAGCTATTTAATTGTAGACTTTTAACAGGCTTAAAAGAAAATCTAAGGGTTAACTTGGTAATCTATGACTTAAGTTTTGGATGGAATCAACCTTTAGATAGAATTAGCCTCACTTTGGTTATGATAGTTATAGCGGTGGTCAGAAAAAATAGTAATTAAAAAGGTGTTTAGAACAAAAAAAAATATAGTTTATATGAAGAAAAAACTAGAAAAACTTCAAAATGAAACTTCCAAAAATTTAAAAGCTCCAAATGAGGCTTTTGAATTTTTGACATGGGATAAATGTCAATTTGCATTTTACCAAAAATAATCAATTGATAGTTTTTTTAGAAAAAAATTAATATACTATTCAGAATTCTTTGAACTAAATTCAATTTAAAGGTTATATTTGGTGTCAATTTTTAGATTAATTTAAGTTGTTTTTTTTAAATAAAAAATCATAAATATATTTGATAAAAAATAAATTTTAACTTGAATAAAAAATTCATTATAAAACCGATTCAAGATTTTGAGTCCGTTTGGAAAAGTAAATCAACTCTTGTTTTTAAAAAAATTAATTTTTTTATTAAAAATTAATTTTTTATATATTTTGAATCATTTTAATGTATTAATTTAAAATATAAAAAAAATTGATACATTTTAGTATGAAAAATATTTTAAAAAATAATTAGAATTACACTTTCAAATCGACTCTCATCTTAATAAAAAGTTCAAATTTTAAACCTTGAACTTATCAAAAGTTATAATTCATTCTTAAATAAAGTAATTTCAAATCATTCTTAATTATGAGATGCATTTCTAACTTGAAGTCATTTTATCATAGTTTATTTATAAAAAAAACAATTTCTATGTCTCGTTGACTTGGAAGTAGTCAGTGGTCCCTTTTATTTCTTTTTATTTGATTTTCGCTTTTAAATACTGTTTTCCTCCTACCATGAATATAACACGCAATTTTGATCGCAGAGCCTTTTTTTAATTTTTTTTCAACGTTCACGTTATTATACATGTTATGTATACCTTACGACTTCGTACTGATTTTATATATTTTCCTCATTATTTTCTCTCTTTTTTTTTAATTTTATTTTTTAGGCAATGCAAGGACTATAAGTTTTGCCAAGTGTTGTTGCTTTTATTGAACTGCGCGGAGCCGCGGACTCCTAATTCTATAGTTTTTGAATGATTTTAACGAGGAAATTCTTGTTTTTAGATGATTTTTAAAGATATTTTTAAAAAATATTAAATTAATAATTTTTAATAGTTTCAAAGTGCTGTGTAAAAAATTAAAAAAATTAAAAATATATTTTTTTAAACAAAAAATATTTTTAAAAAATATCATACACTATATTATAAAACACATTCTATGATGCAGTTACAAATTAAGGCGAGGCTCAAATTAATAGCCTAATATTAGTTACAGGAGCTTACCTGTGAATGTGCATTTTGTGTGAAAAATATGAAGAAATCCCCAAGGACATTTAATTTAATTTTCGAGACATAGAAACACCACTTCCTAGCAAGTAATTAAATCTAATTCTCTCATGAAAAATAAGCCCTCGTTAGCCCTGCATCGTATTATCATAAAAAACTTCTCCAACATAGATAGTATGTCAGTGCAATTCTTAACACCTGTATTGAGAAATTTTAATAATTTATTGCATGCTTTGTTAAAATATAGTTTTAAAACACGAATAAAAAAAACAGATTTCAAGCATAGTTATGAAATGTAATCTAACCTAAATTCTTTAAAAGTTAACCCGAGAGTAATTTGATTTGACTTGAATACCCAATAAATTAGCTTTTAATTTGGTTAAAATTTAATTTGATTTTTATATATTTTTTTAAAAATAATAATTAAAATGATGTTGATTTTAGCGGGCTAGAATCAATCCACTCAACCTAGAAATCAAATAAAAAACTAAACCGGTTTTAATAACTTTGATTTGAAGCACATTCACATTGAATTTAATATATATACGTCTCTTTCTCTATACATCTATTATTCTATTATGAAAACAGTACTGTTCATGTATACCGACCTCTTCTCATCGCATGCTCTTTCTGCAGTATTTTGATACCAACTTTTTCTAGAAGTTGAAATGTGCCAAAGAAAAAAAGAAATACTAATTAAAAAAAGGATAAAGAAATATTATCTCTTAAGCAAGTAAATATTTGTTTATGGATTACAGTAGCAGATTATATAAATACACGTATACACCATGAAAATATAATTCGATGCGTACACTATATTAATGCCGACAGTTTTTGTTTATCGTTAATGCGAAGACTTCAAAAGTTAGGAGAAACCAGCCATAATTAATGTTAGTTAATGATTAAGATAACCAACCAACAAAGTAACGATTAATTAATGCTACAGTGGCTGACTTAATGACTGGGAAGTTGGAAGTGTCCAGTACCTTAATTAATTCATTATTTAAATTAATTAACAAATATAAATTGTTTCAAAAAATTTGAGATCGAGTTTTAACTGTTTTTCATTAATATTTAATTTACTTCAATTTTTTTTATAATGTTTTATAATAGTAATGAATTTTTTAAAAAATATTATTTTAATTTTTTTTTGAGTAAACAATATTTTTTTAAAAAAACTATTATTACACTCTCAAACATCTATATAATTATAAAAACGATTTAACATTTATTTTTCCCCCTTTGTTTAATACGGTGAAGTTTGACATTTCTCTACCATTGAAAAAAAAAAAAATTGGCATTCACAGCTATAAGAAAAATGTTTGACAATATTGATAAATTAGTTAAATTTGATATTTCTCTACCATTGAAAAATTTTTTTTTGACATTCACTACCATAAAAAAAAAAAAATGAGTGACGCCTCACTGATTTATCAATATCCTCTACATAATAAAATTTTAAAATGAAAAAAAATATAAAAAAATTGGCATTCACAGGTATAAGAAAAATGTTTGACAATATTGATAAATTAGTTTAAATTTGATATTTCTCTACCATTGAAAAAAAAAAGTTTGACATTCACTACCATAAAAAAAAAAAAAAGTGTGGCGCCTCACTGATTTATCAATATCCTCTACATAATAAAATTTTAAAATGCAAAAAAATATATATTTTAATTGACTTCAAACTTTATAACAATTAATTAATTAAGTTTGACATTCACTACCATAAAAAAATGTTTGACACCTCACTAATTTATCAATATCCTCTATATAATAAAAAATTTTAAATGTAAAAAAATATATTTTTAATTGACTTCAAACTTTATAACAGTTAATTAATTAAGTTTGACATTCACTACCATAAAAAAATGTTTGAGACCTCACTAATTTATCAATATCCTCTATATAATAAAAAAAATTTAAATGAATTTTTTTAACTGACTTAAAAAAATATATATATTAGACATTTGACAAGCAAAACACCCCCCCGTATGATAATTAAGCATTAGTGGTATATATGCTTTCCAAAATAGATCATATATACGTGACTCCATGTTTGCCATGATAGCTAAGCTTCTAATTAAATGCTTAAATGAAGATGCGTGATGGAATTTGAAAAGAAAATGCTTAAATTTTGATGTATTTTATCATCTTGATTTCAAATTCATGAGAATGTAAGAGTCTAATTAATGGGGATGACCCATCTAAAATAATTTGAGGGATTTAATCTTGACACGTAAAATTAAGCTAACCCCATGAGATTTAAAATCACACTATAATCATATATCCTAAAAAAGAGAGACAAGTGCCTCAACATTCAAGGCTCTCGTGGTTCTTCACGAGTGATCAAGACTAAGGGATGTCAATTTAATTTAAATAATAAATAAAATACAAATATAAAAAAATTCAACTCATAAATAACCATATTATCATCTCTAATCAAGACAGAATAATATTGCGGTAGCAGTTTGATCGATAAACAATGAAACAGCTGTCGATTTAGGCATATTGTTAAATGGTTGGTAACATTTTTTATTTTCTTAATGAAAAAATGGTTGGTAACTTTAATGTTTGACAAGAGCATGAGCTGAAAACACTAACCCTAATCGTGCAAGCCGGCTATACAGCATTAACCAGGACTTCATTGGAGGAATACAAGATCAGATCTCTGTGGTTTTTATTCCTCCACAATGTCCTGTCATCTGTGGATTTTATTCCCTCCATCGTTATCGCTTTAAAATCCCTTTTTTCCCGGGATTTTTAGGGTTTTGGCTTTTACAAAGGTTCGTGCAATGGCCGGTGTTAAGTTTGAAAAGTACAACGATACCTTTTATATGTATGGACCTAGGTTTAACAGAAGAGCATTAGAAAAGAAATGTACGTGAGAAACTGTACGTCCCTGTCTGACAAGTGGAAGTAATGTGCGTATCAATCGCCGGAATCAAAGGGGGTTAGAGGGTGTGTTCATGGCTCTGTTCGGGTAATCTAAATGGATTACTTTGAGGCTTTGTGGCAAATCTAGGGCTTCAGTTTTCAAGGCGGTGGTGACGATGTTAATTACAGCTGTGTATTTTTGGGTTTCCATAGAGATATTGTTCTTTTGTTTACTTGGAGCCATTGCATTGTAATCTGCTTAATTTTATTCCCTAAGTGGAGAGACATTGCTACTTATTCTCTTTCTCCATTCTTTCTTTTGAGATGCTTCTGATCTTCTATTTTATTTCACCATAATTCTCATCTATATATTTTCAAATGCACGAGAAGAGCACTAGCATGTGTAGTAAATATAGCATTTTAAAACAATTGCACTACCCATGATGGATTAACAAGGTTAGTATAAAGAATCTGCTGAAAGAGTAAGAAGAAATTCTATGAACAACATGGTTGTTGGTTGACGCAGAAAGAAAATCACAGGCAACAAGGCGGATCAATTCATCACCCATTGTTAGCTAGCTTAAGATAAACGCGTGGTGGTTCTGCGATATATGATGATGATGAAAGCTGCTAAGATCTGTAAATGTTGCATTATGTATTCCCATTAATGTTTTCGGTAAAAAGCGGTGTTATTAAACCTGGTTAGACCAATCTGACTTTGCCAAGTCGAGTTTAAATGGAAAATTAACCCGGTTAAACATGAACAACCACTACTAAAAAATATAGTGATTAGCAACGGACTATTCCGTTGCAAAAACTATTAAAATCCGTTGCTAAAGTAATTTAGCAACGAAATCAGCAACGGCACAAATCAGATGCAGATTTGTCGTTGCTGATTTGTTTGCAACGGATAAATCCGTTGCTGATTCTGCAGCAACGAAAAATCCGTTGCTGGTTTGCTGAATCAGCAACGGAGAATCCGTTGCTGATTCGTGCATCAGCAACGGATTCTTCGTTGCTGATGCCTGCATCAGATACAATCACCAACGGAGAATCCGTTGGTGATTGTATTATTAAATTTTTATTAAATTACGTTTTATTTATTTATTAAAATGGTTTTTAATTAATTAATTTATTTATGGATATTTTAAAAGTTGCAGAATATATATAACCAGCATAAATTAATATTAACAATAATTATATAATTAATAAAAAATAGAATAAAAATAATATTCATATTATAAAAATTTAGTTAAACATGCATTAATACAATTAA
This sequence comes from Populus alba x Populus glandulosa, assembly GCA_033617975.1. Lineage (NCBI taxonomy): Eukaryota > Viridiplantae > Streptophyta > Magnoliopsida > Malpighiales > Salicaceae > Populus > Populus alba x Populus glandulosa. The sequence goes on along the minus strand of CM066156.1, from coordinate 849,145 downwards.
GTTCAAATACAAAAAAAACAACAAAAGATACAATCATGGTACTGGTTGCGAAGACGAACCATGATATTGTGGATCGTCACAATATTGATCAGGATATAAAGGTCGAGGTATAGGTCGATAAATTGGTTGAGATGTGGGACCCATAGGTGTCATTATCTGAGGAGCCATATGTGGCGGTATTGATGGAGTCAAAGGTGGTGGCATACCTTGATCAATATTTGATGTCCCGCCATGATATCCAAACTTGTTCACAAGATAATCTTTCATGGAATCCATCTGCCGTTTCATTTCAAAAATCACATCATCTTTTTTCCTTATCTCCTCTTGCAATGCTCGATATGATGACTCCACCGAGTAGGAATGTGATGAAGAGCTTGTACTAACTATAGATTTTGGCATACGAAGTGCACCATATACCCTACCCTTTGTAACTCCTCCTGAAGCGACACACCAAGCTGCTCCATCAAATGAAGGATGATTTTCCCGATCAGTTCCATACTTTGAAATCATCTCCATTTTATAATTTTCCTACAAATAAAATACATGCAACAATAAATTAATTTGAATGTTAAATAATACTTGAGTTATATTAAAAAATAATCAAATTAAAAATTACATGACATTATTTAATTTGCGTGTGTATACATGTTTTCCATGCGTAATTATAATTGCAATCACCGAATTTAAAGAATACTTACTTTTCCATAAAACACCTAAAAGTGGTTTTGCATTTTCCAAAGTGTTGAATAACAATTTAAACATTTCTTTCAAACATCAATATCTCTCACCCATTTCTCCCATCTCTCCCTCAAAATCCGATCAACAGAATTCAATATCAAATTCAATAGATTTCAAGCTCTTTTTACTGCTGGGGTTTCTTTTTCTTATTTTATCAATTATGTTGTGCATATAGTAAAAGGAATCAACTTGTCCATCATTGTAATGTAACCTAAATGTGTACTCAAGATTACATTTAATGAAAGAAAATCATTCCATTACTTTTCTTATACAAACTGTCAATATTATGCCAATGAAAGACAAAGTTCCAACTACTTCAAAGGATTACAATATGCATGCCCAACAGAAAAAATACGCACCATATAATTAAGCAACCATGTAAAAATGGAGCAAAATAGACTTACCAAAGCCCCAAAAATCAATGGCACAAGGTGGAGGTTTTCTTATTGCAACCCAATCAGATTTAGCCAACTCTATTTGATTATGTTGTGATCCAATAAGCCATTCATATTGCTGGAAAAATAAAAAACATAAACAGTATGTTACACCCATCAAGTTATAACAATTGCTAGTCTTTAAAACAAATTAGTGCTTTGCTCTCTAATCCTTTATCCTTTGTGTTATTGGAAATGGATCTATACTAATTAGTGCTTTGCTAGAACTGACTTCACAGTGTAAACATCAACCTTGTGAACCAAAAACAGCAAAAGAATGTCTAATATTTCCAATTTCACAATTTAAAGGGTCAAGTCCAGTGACCTCACAACACTTGACCCTAGCCTTTTCCACAAATAATTCTAACAAGCCCATGCGATTGCTTGTAGTTTGTTAACTGATCCTATATCCACTGATAATGGCTAAGCAAGCAAAGATTTTCAGCATCAATTTGCTTAATTCACACAGAAATGACTAAAAAATGAACCATTGCACAATGCTGGTGCATTTTACATGTATCATTACATACAAACATGCTAAAAAGCATGCGATTGTTTCTGCAATTACACAAGTTGGCTCCAAAAAATTTGCTACTTAGTTCATGCAACATAGTAACTATAAAAAAAAGCCAAAAGAGCTGTATAACTCTTTAATACAAAAACAAATCCTCATCCAAGAGACTAATAGTTAATTTCCAAATCATGCATGCTGACCTCAAGACAGGACAATCAAATGAAAACAGACAACATATATAGCTAATGTGGGAAATTAACTTATCACCATGCAAGGAGGAGGCAACCATGAATTCTAACCTCTTTCACTACACAATTCTGCTAATTATATATATAACAAGTAAAACAGCAAGAAAAAAAAAATTAATGAAGAAACAAAAATAAAACAACAATCTTATTAACGAAACACAACAACAACAATCAAGTTTCCTTATATATATATAAGCATATGAATACATTCAAAACACCTAGGTTTCGATGCACAGGAGGACAATTTGCAGACATCAAAGAACACACAGCATCAATAATACTAATTGTTAAAAATTAAATTGGGGGTTTTGATAAATTTTCAATTAAACATGCATAATTTCCATCAATCACTCTCTTCCAGACATAAGAATTGCCAGCATTGGTCAGGTTGAATAAAATCATTCAATTTATGAACCGTAACCTTAAAAATTAATTTGGGGGTTTTCATAAATTTACATTTAAACGTGCATCATTATGTTATAAATCATGGTAAAAACATATCATAAACATTATATTATCGAATTAATAGCCTAAAACCATTATTCAAAGTTTCGGGAAAAAAAATTCTTACCTGTGTTCTTCGGTTACAGGTGAGGGAGATGGTTGAGGGAGATGGATCAACACAACAGAATCACACCTGAGATTGGGAAAGTTAGGTTAGAACTGTTTAGTGTAACTTAAATTGCAACAAAAAAAACAAAACCCATAAATTAATTACCTGAGCTATTGAAGAAAACAGTGCAAAACCTAACCCGTTTACAGAGAAGGGGCAAAACAGGATGTTCGATGGTGATGGTGATGATGATGGGTCTGGTGCGATGTTGTCATGGGTCTCTGTTTTTGTTGGTTTAAAATGAAGGAGAAGAAGATGATGAACACGAAGGAGAAGATGATGAACACGAAGGAGAAGAAGATGATGAACACGAAGAAGAAGATGATGAACAGTTTCGGATCTGTTGAACAGTTATGGTGATTTTTGATGAGGGTGATGGATCGATGATTTTGTTCGAACGAAGGATCTGTTGGAAGAGTGGAAGAGTGAATGTACATTTTGGTTTTGTTAATTGGATCTGTATCTCGGTGTGGGGCGGGGATCAAGAGATTGAAATAAACAGTCCGGATTTAATGTAATCAACGGTCTATATAATTTTAATTTTATATTAACTTCTTTTTTTTTTCAATTAGCAACGGAAAATCCGTTGCTAAATTCAACGTAAATTTTGCAACGGATTATCCGTTGCTAATATTAAAAAAATAATATATGTATAATCCGTTGCAAATCCGTTACTGAATTTAGCAACGGAATTATCCGTTGCTAAATTCTGATGCAAATGGCTATATTTTTTAGTAGTGAACCTAATCAATCAACTTGCTATCCAGATCAAAATTTAATTTTTTTTAAAAAAATTAAATTAGATCGTTGTAATTGACCTGAGTTATAAAGCCAATGTATGACCTGGCCTTGGAGCAGGCAGGCCAGGTTTAATAACTTCGGTAAATGTGTTATTAACGTCAAGATAGTAATGAATGGTGTAGTGAGAGGAACTGCAAACTGATAAATTGCAAAAAAACTTCAACTGAGGAACATGGATTAGGTTCAAGCAGCAATTGAGGAGACCAGGAACTAGTTCAAAGGTTAACGTGTCGGGTTTGCGTGTTTTTATTGCAATGTCACTGTCATCTCCACGATCAAGCCGTCCTTCGGCCGCGTTTTGTTTATTCTCCGCCAGAATTCTCCCTCTTTATTATATTCAAGATGAGTAGAAGACAGCCCCACGTTCTGACATTTTCAAGAACTCAAAACGCATGCTCTCATTCTCATTTTCATTAATTCTCTGCCTAATTACACTAGTCATTTAGTGAGTAATTAATGACAGTTTAGTATCACCCTCTCGATGATTGTCCTTAGACCCTCTTTGTTATCCTAATCTCAGTTTATCAGATATAAGATGCTTGAAAGTCCATTGAATCCTCTCTGTTATTTTAATCTATCATTGCATGAACTTGGTCCCATCTTAGTTGTACTTTGCCTGGTATTGGCCCCACAACGGACTCCTGAGTTCAGTTAACAGAATTAGGACCTACACCAGAGTAATCATTAGGAATTTTGAAGTTTTATATACAAAATGAAGTCAATCCTTGCTAGTGACGTTCTTTGAAGGTGCACTGGTATAAATATGTCTCCAACGTTTTGGTTGTCTCAAGCGAAATCAAGGTTCAATTAATTAGCAGCATCACCAAAGAAAGATAAGAGCCTCTCTCTTAATTTCTCCACAGCTTCCAAGTGTAAAATGAATATGCAGACCATGGGAGATTTTCCTGATGGTGAATGGGACTTCAGCAGATTAATGTTCTCCATGGAAGAGCCTGATTTCACCCCAGAATTACTTGGTCAGTGCTCTTTTCCTCAGGAGAATGACGAAGGATTGCAATTTACAATCCCACCAGCTTTCTTCCCTCCTCCTGAAGCCAACGTGAGCATGGCTGGGAATGAGAGTTTGTTTTATTCTTGGAACGCTCTCAGCCCCAATTTGCATTTTGATTCTCAAGAAAGTGGTAATAACAGTAATTGTAGCAGTGGTGTATTTCTTCCTTCTTCCAGCCATGAATCCTACTTCTTCAATGATTCTAACCGCATTCAGGCTACTAACGATAACTCCATGTCCATGGATATTTCGCTCATGGATGAGAAAACTATTGGCTTGTTTATGCCATTTTTTCCTGAAATTGCAATGGGAGAAACTGCCTGCATGAATGGAGATATGAGCAGTGACAAGATAGGAGATTTAGACGATAATCTGCAGCCAGCTGCTAATACTGTTCTGGCCAAGGGATTGCAGCTCAAAAGGAAGCTTGATGTTCCAGAATCAAATACATTGGACGACATGAAGAAGAAACCTCGGATTACAAGAAATGTAAGTACACTAATTCAAGTCTACGACAATTCTTTCTATGGTCGAGTTTGTCTCATTGAAAAAGTAGTTTCTAATGTGCTCTGTCAATTGTGATTTGCATTGCAGGTGCAAAAGAGTAAGAAGAGTGTACAGTCAAAGAAAAACCAAAGGTCCACTCCAAATATTAGCAATGATGAAGAAGAGAGTAATGCTGGACCAGATGGACAAAGCTCCAGCAGTTGCAGTTCAGAAGATGATAATGCCTCTAAGGATTCTGATTCCAAAGTTTCTGAAGTTGTCAGTTCCAGTGGCAAAACAAGAGCTAGTAGGGGAGCTGCTACAGATCCCCAGAGCCTTTATGCAAGGGTAAGATATATACTAGAGATTATTAATTATACTAGCACATAAGGCAATCTCTTGAGCATTATATTCACACATCTTTGAACAATCCTGCAGAAAAGGAGGGAGAGGATAAACGAGAGACTGAAAATCCTTCAGAAAATTGTCCCTAATGGAACCAAGGTTGATATCAGCACAATGCTAGAAGAGGCAGTCCATTACGTAAAGTTTTTGCAGCTTCAAATCAAGGTAAAGGCTCTTGTGAATTTCTTACTGCATGCTGCCAAATAAATCATTTTTCCTCTTTATCTAACTACACTTGCTAAAATCCGATCATATTTATTTGCAGCTTTTGAGCTCGGATGATCTATGGATGTACGCACCTCTGGCTTACAGTGGAATAGATATTGGCCTCGACCAGAAGCTCTCTATGCTTCTATGAGCATGAAAGAATTAAGCTACTGAATTTTTTTAATTTTAATTCATCAATTTATATAGAAATGAGAAAATAATATGTATATTTACTCCTAATTAATAAATTTCTGCCTTTAATATATTATTCCGAGTAAACAAGTCACTGTATCTATATTATAATCCCATCTGATCTGCTTCTTGCTTTTTGGTCATACCAATGACTTGCCCCTTCACATGCTTGAAGAAGCAGGCATCTTTTGCTTCCGCTCGTTAATGAGCATTTATGGGAAATTAAAAAAACTCCTTTTTACAGAAACTTGTAATTTTGAATTTAATCTCTTTTGAAATGGAAAATAAAAAATATTATGATACTCAAACTAAAACTATTCATGCTTACATAAGAGAAACATAAGAAAGGAAACTAAAAAATAATAAATTAAAAAAAGTTCATTTAAATATCCGGCCCACGAAAGTGTGCTAGCCCAAATAATACAAGCAGGATTTTCGACGGACAGCCTTCAGGGCTACATGAGTAATTTCATTTTACCGATGCGCTCCGTCCACAATCGAACCCCCGAAACTACCCCTCAACCACAGAGATCGCGGCCGCGCCATCTTTCTCCGCTCCGCTCGACCCATGGACGCTGCAGAGCAGCCACTCAAGAAGCGGAAGCTCTACGAGCAAAAACCAGAAGAACCTCCACCAAAAACTCTGGACGAGTCACCTACCACTTTAGCACCACCACCACCACTTTCTCAAGAAGAAATTAACGCGAGACGGAGAAACAGAGAAGAGATTAAGAGCGTCTACGAAACTTACAAGCGTCTCAAGTTTTTTGTTTCTCAGAAAGAAGGATGTCACATGCCTGACCTCGAACAATCTTATCTCGCACTCATTACTGCCTCAAGAGGTTAGCAATTTTGAATCAGTCACTTGGAATTATATTCTTTTTTGTGGAATTAGGGTTTAGTGTTTGATTTTCCAAGTTAATTGCATCACTAATGTTTTTTTGGTTTTTTTTTTGCTTAAAAACCTAAAAATATATTTGCTGCTAGCATTGCAGGTTGTACTAGTGTGCAACGAATTGTAGCTGATCTTATTCCTCGATATGCTTCACACTGCCCGACTGCTCTTGAAGCAGCAACTAAAGTTGTAATCAACATGCATAACTGGAGCTTGGCAGTGATAAATAGAGGAGAGGATTTTGATGGTGTTGCAATGGGGACAGCTAAAGCATGTATTTTTGGTTTAGTTGATATCTGTCGAACTGCTTCTTTGGAAGCTCCAACATCAGCAGTTATTAGAGGCATTTGCTCTGCGGTTTTTCAGAATGTGTTGTCATTCTTTGTGTCATCGTTCGAGGGTAAGGATATCTTTCAGATTGTTGATAAGGAAACTTTGAAGATACAAGATGATCTCAAGCTCTTTTCGGAGTTGAAGCAAAAGTTTGATGATGAGGATGGAATTTCGTTGGTTAAATTGTCCAAGTTGTGTGCCTTAAGTATGCTCTGGATTTTCTTTTCTTGCCCTAAAGATTTGCTTGCTGCCTGTTTTGAGCTCTTTAAATCAACTGTTCCAGAAAGAGTCCAAGAAAGACACTATTTTCTTAGTCAGGTGACCAGCATTATAGCTGATGATGCTGTGCCTCTGGCTAATGCAAGTGATGGAACTACCTCTCGTGAAGGATCTGTTGGACCAAGTGCCAAAAGCTATGATGTTAGTGGCGAGTTGCCTTTAGATGGTAACCATGTTTCAGAAGATGCATCTTCACCAAAGAACTGCTTGTTGAGACTGGTTATACTCCTAATTTCTACTTTCTTTCCTGATTTTATACACCGTGCATGAATTCAAAAAAATACAATATGTATTTTTCTGATGCTGGTTGTTCAGTTCTGGTTCAAACTCAGTACCAACTAGGTGTCTTCTTTGTTAGTAACAATATGATATGCTTTATATAATATTTATGATACATTGCACAAGTTTTTCAAGTACATATAGATCTTGGTTAGTTGGATGTAAAGATGAGAGAACTGGAGTTATTTCCCACTAGTTGAAGATAACTAATTGAAATATAATTCACAAAGATATTCATCTCCTTGTTTAAGCCTAGGCACGGATGCGCTGAAATCAATCTAGTGCTCCCCATTGTCAATTTCTTGTACTGAGGCTTCTTTCATGTAGGTCCTTGGCAATAACGCATCTTTGAGAAGCTGGATGTTCTCAAAGTACAAGAAGTTGTGCAACATGACATCTTTTATAGCTGCATCAGACATTAGATCTGCTCTAGAAGGAATCTGTAAATCATTTGCAGAATTCAATAAAGTAGATGACAGTCGAATTGACAGTGACGGGGATGATTCTGATCCATCAAAATTTGTAAATCGACAATTTCCGGTTCCTAGGATGTCTAATGAACATGAAGTCCCTGGTGAAACAGCTGGTATGTTATGTGCTCATGATTGAACCCTTAATGATGGTTTTTCTGGAAAATTTCTGGTCAGTATCTTAAAGACAGCCCAATAGTTCCCCTTGAAACTGATTTATGCCTTTAATGCAGGTACTGGTCATCATAAAGGAGGGTCAAGGTCCATGGATTTCGAGATGAATCACCTTGGAGACTCTTCACATGGCAGGTCTTCCATGCCTAGAGATCTATTAAACCAATCTGTGCTTTCACCTGCTACAAGAACTCCATTAGACTTCAGGAGCAATTCATTTGATGGTAGAAACTTTAATGCCCATGTGGGCAAAAATCCGGCTTCAAATATGGAGTTTAGTTTACCTGCCTTGAGATCTCCCAGTGGAGGCATGAGTAATTCTTTTTCTCCTAAACATCATTTGGCAGCACCATATGGTTCCATAGCTGAAATTGTTTGGTTCTGCGATGGGGACCCAGCTGCAATGGATGTTTTTTCTGCTTCTAGACAGCTTTGGTTGGGTTCTTTAGGTCCAGATGCATCTGAAGCTCATATGAGGTATGAGCTTGAGAGGTTTGGTCCTATAGAACAATTTTTCTTCTTTCCAGTGAAAGGATTTGCCTTGATTGAGTATAGGAACATATTTGATGCCATTAGGGCTCGGGAGTATTTGCGTACCCATTTCCCTTGGTGGATCAAATTCATGGATATAGGACTTGGAGCCAGGGGTGCTATGAATGGTGTTGCGGTTGGTTCCAGTTGTCATGTTTATGTTGGACATATTTCAAGCCAATGGGCTAGGGATGAAATTCTGCATGAATCAAGGAAATTGATTTACAAGGGGCCACGCATGGTCACTGATCTCACCAATGAAGGAGCAGTACTGATGGAGTTCGAAACTCCTGAAGAAGCTACTGCTGTGATGGTTCATCTCAGGCTGCATCGTAAAGGACATCTCCACCACGTGCCCGCTTTGAACGATGGATCAGCTAATGCTGTGTTGCCTCATTTAGATGGTTCAAGATCAGCATCAGCTGCTATCCATGCTGACATTAGAACCAATCACTCAGTTAGTATGTTCAATAGTGCAACAGAATCGCCACGTACCCAAAATGTACCCCAGAGTCCTGCTGACAGCTCTAGGACAAGGATGTCTAATTTATCTTCCTTACTTGCTTCATTGCGTACAAAATATAATATTAATCAAAACCCAAATTATTTTGACAACTATGTATCTGGGAGCAGCATGGCTCCTTCTTCGAGGGATGCTGATCGAGAGCCATCAAGCACACTTTGGATTTGTCTTCCAAATGTCAACTCCCCTTCCCTTAATGATGATGAGCTGATGGCTGTTTGCAATCTTGCTATTGCCAATGTAGGGTCTATCGTTAAGTTGACACGAGCAAATATGCATATAGGGTGTGGTTGGTTCCTTGAATGCACCAACGTTGATGCTGCAATCACTGTTTTGAAAAATCTCCGCAGTTGTCATGGGACATTCTTTCAGATTGAGTTCAGGTTTGAATTCTCAAATGTTTTGTTTATGTCTCTTACATTCTCTAAAATTTTCTAACAAAATATAATTGAATGTTTATTTTTTAATTGGCATTTACGTCATACTGCTGCAGTATGTAAGCTTGAGAAATATGTTTAGGGTATCTTCCATTGCCAGCAAAGGGCGACAAGTTTTTGAATTGATCACTTTGCACATGGGTCATTTTTTAAGTTCAAATACAAAGTAAAAACTAAAATATTCAGTGTCAAACATAGGACTTTGACTGGAAGTGGTTGATTTGATTGGAACTGTTATGGTTTGTATGGCCTGAAGGCCCGTTACCTCCCCAACCTCCTGTCATCCCTCTAAAACATGTATATCACCCAGCAGGGGCCATTCACATGTTTACAAAATCTTTTTGACACAATGTAGTTAACTGTCTTGTTATACGCAGTGCCTGGTTCTTATATGTATCAAGTTTTATTGTTTGAGCTAATAGTGTTGTGCATGTTTAGGTTTTAGATCCTTTCAACTTTTGTCCTTGCATGAGATAACAATATCTTTGCTTAGCATAAGTGTCTTTGAACCTTATGAGAAAATTTCCCTTTCGTTTGAACAGTCAGCCAGAAAAGAATGCTGCCGCATTCTCAATCAAGCCTGAAGGTGGCTCTACAGAGCTTGTATCCCCGCAAATAAAATCAGAGAATCACACAACTCCTGTACAAGGTATACATTCATTTGGGGTGGTGGATCCTTCGCCAGGAGGTGAAATTTCTTGTTTTAATGTTCTTACTCTTGTTCTTTGTTCCTGCCTTTGCTGAAATATTAACACTTCCATATAGGTGGTCATGCTGTTCCTGCTGCACCTGAACCGATGTGGATGTACAAGAACAATGAAATTGAGCTGCTCCAGCCACCTGTAAGCATTTCATGTGCTCCTACAGGAACACACGGACCACCAATACCGCCACCACAGCAATTCCAGCCACCTACATTCATGCGACCTGTTTACCTTCCTCCAAACAATTCATGGGATCCACGAGGCTTAAATCATGCTGCACTGAACCCAATCTCGCCAGCAACAATGCCAAATAGCTTTCAAGGAAGCTCTGTTGCATCTCCTTTTATACCTGCTTCTGTTACTCCATTAGCACAGGTACAGCGGGCTCCAGTGCAGCACTTGGACCAAATGTTTCCCAGATCTGCTGTACCACCAACTTTATCATCTATGCCACTTCAGCCTGAAATACCCCCACCATTGCCTCCATCTCCACCACCTGCTCCTCCTCCACCTAGTTCCCCACCTCCACCTCCACCCGTTGCAGAATCAACTGATGCAGAAAGTTCTGGAAACTCTGTGTTATATCAGTGGCAGGGCACATTATGCAAAAGTGGGGTTCATTACTGTAAAATTTTTGCGCAAAGAGTGGATTCAGATATTTGCAAGTATTCGGATGCCATGTCTGAACCTGCTGGGTAGAACTTCAATTTCCAGTATACACTCTCTTCTGATTATGTTTTGTAAAATAAAATGAATTTATAGTGATCTTTCCGACTTATTCCTGGTGCAGATGGCCTGCTAAACTAGACATGACAAAACGCACAGTTTTTCGGCATGTAAAATCAACATTTACAAGTACCCCACCACACAAAGTGAGTCTGTGAATCTATGCTTAAATTCTCTCTTATATGTTGATTTTCATGCATGGATTGAATTATTTATTTATTTTTTCTCTGAAATTTAGCATGTGACTTTCATATTATAAAACCAGCATTGCTCCTTGACCATTTGATATTACTCTGTTTGCCAGAGCTTGCCACAGTTATCTGCCTTAAGGACCTGTGATTGATGTGCTGAATGAATGCCTCTCAAAACAGGGTCCATTTGAACTTTTTTGTTTTTTAATATAGTTTTGCTGTTCCTGAGATTCTCATCACTTTCAGGGGCAAGCTTCCTTTGATCCTTAAAACAATATGAACTGACCCCCCCCTCTAGTTTACTGTTCACCTCCAAATGATCCGATCTCTATCAGGTGTTCCAAGGATTTCTTAAGAGACCTCAAGGTGAAGAGATTTCGAGTTCAAGGCAGTTGAGTTAGAAAATGTTAGGAAGTGCAGGCCATTAGTCAAAGGAATTACCCTCTGGAATTCTTATGATTACAAGACTTAAAAACAACATGAGATAGAGTTTAAAATTTTAAAAGTATGCTACCAAAATAAATAATTATCTTTTGAGCCATGTCTGATTATCCAATGGCATTCTACAGTCGCACATTGTTCTTGAGCACACACTATATAGTTCACAAGAATGAAAATGATTTATTCTTGCTGTTTTTAATGGATAAAGTATTAAAATATCAATAGACTAATGTTAATTAAACAAGGAGAGGGCTACCAGTGATCATTGAGATTATTTTGCATGGCTTATCCTCTATTGTATTCTGCTCTCCAGTTGATGCTTTCCATCATGGTTCTTCTTTTCGTCTGTGATATGATTTTTATGGGTTTTAATGTTTGATGCAGAGGGAAGTATGCCGATTGATCCCCTTGTCTGCAAACGACCAAAAAGGCGTAAGTTACACGACTTGTTTGTATTCATTTTGCACTTGTATGTTTCATCTTGGTAATTGAAAATTTATCCAGTATTGCTCCGATTTTGCATTGACATTATGCACAGGCTTGCATTTACTATATGCACCTAGAGCTCCATTTTTATTTTTGAGTTACAGAATGTGTACTTTTTATTCAGTGCTAATTAAGGCCCACGCATTATCACCAGCCGGGTCTTAATCTAGGATGGTGTGGTGTATTCTTCTGCACGCATTCTAGGATCAGTGTCTCTATATAACTCATACACTGTCTCTGATTATTAACTTGTGATGTTCATGATTAGGATCCATCGCTTCGTACTCTGTTGTGCTAAACTTTCAATTCTACAGTTTCAGGATTTCATATCATATTTGAAGCAGAGGGAATGTGCAGGTGTGATTAAAATCCCATCTGTGAAATCCATTTGGACAAGGATTCTCTTCATCCTTCCCTACTCACAGGATACTTGTTCCATGCTCTCAATTGCTCCCGATACATCTAACTGCCTGATTGGTTTAGTTTTGCCAAAAGAAACAAACTTCGACTGGGTTTAAAGATTTTGATCAGGAAGCTTGTAACATAGTCTCAATTCCACCATTGAAATGTTTTTTGAGCTTTGAAACAGTAAATTGGTTTTTTTGATCAGCAGGCATCGTGATAGATGTAAAACAGAAGTATCCATGATTGATCTGCTTATCAACCCAGGGTTCATTGCAAGACAGTAATCAAGATCCAATGCTTCTGGTGTGCTGAGAAATCAAAGTATCTGCTTAGCACATAGCATTTTCCCTTCGAGTTAATTATAAAGTTAGTCCCTATAATTTATCAGGATGAATTAATCAGTCACTCTAGGATGAGAAATTATTAGACAATCATTATGGTCTTGCATCTGTAAATGTCCTGACCCTGTCTGTCCTTTTCCCGTTAATGTCTTACTGGCCAAATTGTTTTTCCAGAAATATCCAGCTTTTCTAAGAAAAATTGGTGACTGTATTGAATGATCTGAAAAATGTAAGTACTGTAATGTAACTTCCGCGGCCCGAAATTTTCCAGCAATTCAACGCAAATCTGTTAGCTGCAACAAAGCCTCTAAAAATCATTTCCCACAAAATCCAAACTTCAGTTTGGTACTTAATCCTCCCTCCAATCAACAACTCAGCCCAATAGGGGCAAAACAAATTCTTATACAAGTTTTAGAAACCCGAGTCGTGATGGTGCATTGGACTTGTCGCAACCTGAGCTCTACGCTTTCATTTGGCGGCGGGCTCAGGGGCGATGGCGGCACCATGAGATTGAAGTCCAATGATATTGGTTTAAAGAGAGAACTAATTTTTTTCTTCCGCTAGCTTTATTCAACTCGTGTTCAATAAGTTAGGATATCTTTTGCTGAGGCCCCAATTAGGGTCTTTTTATCGTGGAGATAATATCTTGAATTAGATATTTAATAATTAATAATTTTTAAATAGATTTTGCTTGGATGGATCACTTCTTTTCTTGATCGAGAATACTGTAATAATTGGAAGCTGTTGTTTGTTTTTAGGGATTTTTTCTTTCAAAAGACCATTAAATTATTTTTATTATGTAAGGATTGATTAATTATTTCAGTTAACTACAAGGACTAAAAAATCTAAGCTAATAAATTAGAAAAAAAATTACTTAACATATTCTTATATTTTAAAGTGTGTATAATTGGAAAATTTTATGGTGCTTGGAATGTGACTAAACCTAAGAAGAGATGATGATATATCAAAAATATTAAAAGAATATTTTAATTTAAAATTTATTTTTTATACTTGTATTTATTTTTTCTCTTTAAATTAGGTCCATGAGGTATTGCATTTCTCATACTAATAGGATGTTATATGTTTAATTATTTTTAATTCATTTTAAGATAATTATTGTGCCAAAAACTAAAATAAATATACTATATAATTTACATTATATGTTAAATTTCCTTTTAGTAAAAAAAACTTACATGCAATACACTGAGATTAAATATTTACATCAAAATATTTGTTTAACTATGCAAATTTTAAAAAGAAAAGGAAAAGAAACACGTGGTATGCAAGCAAAACCCTGGAACGCGCGAGCGCGACTATACACGCCCTTCACTCATCAGTCATCGCATCGCATCGCAACCGGGAACCTTATAAGTTTTAACCGAGAGATAGAGAACCAAGCCTTCCATCCATCCTTCCTCTCCACTCTGACATCTCTGCTTCTCTCCTTAGTGCATTGCATCTGTTAACTGGATAAAGAAGATCATGTCACGCCGTTACTCTCAAAACAACGACAGGCAGCAGCAACAAGAATGGAGAAGCAATAACAGCAGAAATTTCTCCAAACCACAAACCAAATTCGTCCCCAAAAATCAAAACCCTAACTCCAACCCTACTCTATCCGATTCTCTAAGGCAATCTCTCTCAAGTCAATCCGATGCCGCCGCCGCCGCTCCAGCATCGAGCGGTAATATTGGCGCAGGGGAGTCGTCGGGTAGGATTCAAATGAGAGATGACGGGGCGTGGATGTCTAGAAAAGCTGTAGCTGGTGTTCAGGGCGGTGGAAAATTTGTAACTTACTTGCCGCAGGATGAGGCTGTGGCTGCGGGACTCGGTGCCGATGAAGGAGGATTGGATCCAGTAGAATCACAGAGAGTTGTTGATCTTTTGAGTAGAGAATTGTCTCGGTTACTCAAGTTGAAACCTAAAGAATTTTGGAAAGAAGGTAGCTCTATTATTTGCAACTCTCTCTTGCTTTTCCCCCCCTGAAAAAAACAATTATTATTTGTAGTATTAAGGTTTCTAATTATTTTTGGTATAGCTGGAATTATTTCTGGAGCAGCTTAATATATAATTTTTGCTTGTAAAGGACAATTTTCTCTGATTATCTTTATTATTTTCTGTTTTCTCAGTGGCTAGTGATGTGTCGTTGCATGATTTTCTGGATAGCTTCTTGAAATTTAGGAGCAGGTGGTATGATTTCCCACATCGTGGAGTCAAAGGAATTGTTGCAGGGGTAATTGTTGGAGAGCTTGACTTATGTCGCCGTGTTTTCATGGTATTGTATCGCATGTAAGTTCTTATTTTCTGTATTGACAACCGGTGTCCCTCCTTTTGATTTGTTGTTCTGACTTTGAGTCTGCTGCTGCACTGCAGATCTTCCAATAGGGCTCCGGGTGTCGAGGCCGCCGAAAGCTTGAACTCGAAGGATCATGCTGGTGGGTTGTGTAAACTTAGATTCTGATATATCAAGTGCCACATGATTGGACTTCATATTGACATGAATGTGGTTGTAATTTTTCGTGTGCATTTTTCTCACAAATTATGAATGTAGTCCTCTTGCAGGAAAAGAAGTTACTGGACTTGCCTAAGTTGTTGGATATATGTTCCATTTACGGTCATGAAAATGAAGAACTGACCGGATTGCTGGTAAGTGTGAAAAAAAGACTTCCAACTTCTTTGTGTTTCTTCTGCAATGGATGCGAAACTTTTTCAACTTAAAGCTACAGAATTCTTTACTAAGGCTATACTATCTAGAGAAACTTAATTCTGTCCTCTTTTTGGTTTATACTCATGAAGTTAAGGACACCTTATTTGACCCGTGCTTTTAGTGAATTTTAACTTGATTTTTGGTTTCCAGCTTTAGTCCTGGTGCAGGATAAAGTTAATGCATGTCAGAAAAGGAAATGTGATATTTTGCGTGGGATGCCAGAAAATTATTTTTTCAATCATGAGACACAATGCATAGCTTTTTACTGGGGGTTCAAATACCAAGGGAATGCATTTGTTTCTACAAGATGTGGGTGTTCCTTGTTGATTGCAATGTATTTTAGCAACAGATCATCAAGACACCAATTACTTTATTTTTGTCTACAATATTGGCCTTCAAGGACCTGAATGTTTCACTTCGATTCAATTTGAATGGCCCTAAAAAAGGATGTATATCTATTAGCAACAAAGGCCACAAAAAGGATAATGTTGCAGACAGAACTAGAATTTTCACTCCTTAAGTTGCCTCATCCTGTCGAAGTGGAAATTTTTTGAAATAGTTTCTGTTAAAAAGTATTTGGAGTTCATCCTTTGATGGATGCTTATGAAAGCTGACATTTACAGGGTTGGCATTGTATGTGGACAGTGCTTGTTCGTGTGATGCCTTCAATGGAGTTTTAGTCAAATTCTCTCTCTCACACACATTTTTTTCCCCTCTCAGGTCAAGAATGCCTTGAAAGCCCAGCCTTGGCTCCATGATGATCTGACCACTTTAATGACCCATTTCCTGGGCATCATTCACACAATGCATCAACGTTGCATCTCATCTTTGGAGGTGCTTTTCTAGACTTTCCATATTAGGTTACTCTAATGATTTGTAGTTATGTGTGAGGGAGTATTTCTATATTTCATGCATGGAAAGATGTCTGGGCACGGATTCCCAGCATTTGTTTCTTAGGACCCCAGTTGACTTTGGTTACTTTAACTTATTTTCTTTGCACCACTTTTATCGGTTACTATTTAAGAATTTATGGCATTTCCATGACTTTATGTACAATGTTGCATGAAGTACTGAGGCATTGAATCAATGAATCACTCAGGAAATAAGTGTAGAAAGTGATTGAACATGGATAGAGGTATAATACCACATGGATATGATTTTGATACATGAAGTCAGAAACTCTGCAGGAATACTTTATAAAAAATAGAACACACATCAGAAACTAAGCAAAGGCCTAGGACAAGGTGGTTTTGGCATAAATGGGTAGAATTGCTACAGTGACCATTTTTAGAACCTACGTTCTATCACACAAAAGGTGGTGAAATTTGTCGCACGTCGGAAAATCCCGCGCGGCATCGGCTAGCGATTTTTTTATTATTTGTGTTTTGCTTGGTTCGTTGGAGTCGCCACCTAGTATTATGGTCACTAGGAACCTATGGTCTGCGAGAGTCTGAGTAAGGGACTGGTTGTGCAAGGGGAAGACGCATCACCCCCAGTGCACCCTACCTAAGGTAAGTTGCATTGTTGTTTGATTGTTTTTCTAGGTCGAGTCTCTATTCGTTGGTCTTTCTAAGGTTTAAGGTAGATCTATCTTCATGAGAAAGTCTCTACCTTATTGGATTAAATCCTAACCGTTCTAAACTTTGAATGACATTTATTTACACATTGTATCTTTAATACTTAAGGGTGTACTTTATCATGTAATTTTACACCTCTCAAATATTAAAGTGTACATCTGGATCCTAGAAAAAAAAAAGATTGGAAAAAGGTTTTTTATATTTTGGCCAAACCCTAATGGATAATCATAAACTAGTTATGATATCCATTTTTTGGACTTTCAAAACGTGAGAAAGATGCAATTTTTTTATAAAAAAAACATGCTTGGAAAACTTTTAGGACTTGGCCTTGTGCGATAGAATATTTTTTTCTTTTTGAATTTTTTTTTAAAATTTGTTTTTCGAAAAAACCGGGTATTTTAATACCGGACTTGTATCGTACAATGTAAGTATACAACCCAATATTAAGCAAACTTGGTGGAAAAATATTTGAGAAAACCACATTTTTTAAATGATTTTTGTTTTGAAATTGTTTTTTTTTAAGAAAAAAAAAAAAAGAAAAAGGAAAAAAAAGATATAATACACTGCATGAACAGTAGACATGAATTATAATTCACGTCTACTGTTCATGCGTGAACAGTCCACTGTTCACTCAGCAGAGACGGCGAAAAAGAAGGGGAAGGGGAGCGGACCACCTGGCGTGGCGGCGATGGCTGGCTGGGAGGATAGCTACATGTGGTGGAGAAGTTGTTGGTGGCTGGAACGGTTGCAGCTAGAAGAGGAAGAAAAGATGAAAATCTGCAGCAGGAAAAGGGAGGAAGGCTTGTTTTTTGGCTTACTTTGGACCCGATTTTCTCTTCCCTCTGACCATCAAATCCGACTCTATTTATAGGCAGTGGAAGAGGGAAATCCTGTCTACATTGGGGAATAATTGCAGCTCTTGATTCAGTTGGAAAGCATCTCAACCGTTGGCTCAAAGTGTGCACCTCGAGCTGCCAAATTTGGCAGCTCAAGGCTGTGAACTGCCTGAGGTGGCCACTTTGGGCCAATAAACGAAGCCGTTTCAAAGTTTGTTGACCGGACCATTCTCCGGGATAAAGGGGTTTCAGGTAGACATGTTGGTGCACGCTTTGTCGGATTTGGGGGCCACACGAGTCAGAAAATGCGCCTGGAAAGCAGCTACTCGGGCAGCTTTGCGGGGAAGAAGATGAACAGTAACCAGCGAGGAAGAAGATGAACACTGTCATAACCCAATTCTGGGTTATTCCCCAAAAATCAATTTCTTTTTTCAAAATAAAAATAAAAAAATAAAATAAAGGCTGACAACGTGGAGAGAGCAAACTGGGAAATCAAGCTGCAATTTACCCATAAATTCAGCTGGTTACTGTTCATCTTCTTCCCCGCAAAGTTGCCCGAGTAGCTGCTTTCCAGGCGCATTTTCTGACTCGTGTGGCCCCCAAATCCGACAAAGCGTGCACCAACATGTCCACCTGAAACACCTTTATCCCGGAGAATGGTCCAGTCGGGTCGACAAACTTTGAAACGGCTTCGTTTATTGGCCCAAAGTGGCCACCTCGGGTAGTTCACAGCCTTGAGCTGCCAAATTTGACAGCTCGAGGTGCATACTTTGAGCCAATGGTTGAGATGTTTTCCAACTGAATCAAGGGCTGCAATTATTCCCCAACGTAGATAGGATTTCCCTCTTCCACTGCTTATAAATAGAGTCGGATTTGATGGTCAGAGGGAGGAGAAAATCGGGTCCAAAGTAAGCCAAAAAACCAGTCTTCCTCCCTCTTCCTGCTGTAGATTTTCTTCCTCTTCCAGTTGCAACCATTCCAGCTACCAACAGCTTCTCCACCACAGGTAGCTATCCTCCCAGCCATCGCCGCCACGCCAGGTGGTTCGCTCCCCTTCTTTTTCGCACTCTCTGCTGAGTGAACAGTGATTGTTCACTCATGAACAGTAGACGTGAATTATAATTCATGTCTGGTCATGCAGTGTATTATATCTTTTTTTCCTTTTAAAAAAAAAAAAAAACAATTTCAAAAAAAAAATCATTTAAAAAAATTTGTGGTTTTCTCAAATATTTTTCCACCAAGTTTGCTTAATATTGGGTTGTATACTTACATTGTAAGATACAAGTCCGGTATTAAAATACCCGGTTTTTTTGAAAAAAATATTCTATAGCATAAGGCTAAAGTCCTAAAAATTTTCCAAGCATGTTTTTTTTTCAAAAAAATTGCATCTTTCTCACGTTTTGAAAGTCCAAAAAATGGATATCATAACTAGTTTATGATTATCCATTAGGGTTTGGTCAAAATATCAAAAACCTTTTTCCAATCTTTTATTTTTATAGGATCCAGATGTAGACTTTAATATTTAAGAGGTGTAAAATTATATGATAAAGTACACCCTTAAGTATTAAAGATACAAGGTGTAAATAAATGTCATTCAGACTTTAGAACGGTTAGGATTTAATCCAATAAGGTAGAGACTTTCTCATGAAGATAGATCTACCTTAAACCTTAGAAAGACCAACGAATAGAAACTCGACCTAGAAAAACAATCAAACAATAATGCAGCTTACCTTAGGTAGGGTGCACTGGGGGTGATGCGTCTTCCTCTTGCACAACTAGTTCCTTACTCAGACTCTCGCAGACCATAGGTTCCTAGTGACCATAATACTAGGTGGCGACTCCAACGAACCAAGCAAAACACAAATAATAAAAAAATCGCTAGCCGATACCGCGCAGGATTTTCCGATGTGCGACAAAATTTATGGGGGAAGTATCTGGAATCAAATCGGGGTTATCGGTTGGAGGTAATTTTTTATGAAGTTGCAATTAGATCAGCAATATTCTATGATTGTCAATTGGGAGTGGAAAAGTAGCATGTTTTTCAAATGAGTAATAGAGTATAGCTAATGTGAAATAGATATGCCGAAACAAAATAAATAACAGGGTTAGAAATGAAATCATCCATGGAGCTTTCTAATAGTTTAATCATGAAGTGGAAGTATGCTTACTTTCTATGATAAACTTTTCTACTGATATTTTATAGGTATTATTTTCCGCTGGAAGCCATGAAGACCATCGATCCAGCCCGCTTCTAACTGATTACTTGGAAGTGAGTTCTTTTCTGTTCTTTTGTCGGTAAATTAATGACTGTGATTTTTTTTCCTTGCTTAACTACTGTTTTCTTTCCTTGACTTGCAAGAGAATGGCATGTTTTCATGTCACATATTTCATTAAAAAGAGAACAAGTGTTTTTTGCTTCAAATTACAGGGTCTTGTCCCCTTCCAACTTGAAAGATTTCCATGGAAGAAGACTGAAATTGACGTTGTATAAGATAATTGGCTGAAACATTAATTCCATACTGTCACAAATTGATTCCTACTGTGATGGAGAGTCATAATGTAATTGCATTTCTGTCCTTTTCTGGTGTTAAGGTGGATCAAGTGCTATTTTATCATTTTCGGTTCCCTTTTCAGGTGATGGACTTTATAAATGATGCAATTGTCTCCATGGATGCTTTTGTTACAGCATATGAATCAGCAGCTGTGTTCTTTTCGTGCCCTGTTGAAATGAGGTACCTATTTAAACCTTGCATTGTTCAGTTTATTTATTAGAAGAGCCAGGAGTTTCTTTCATCACAAAGAGTTGTGGTTGTATATCACACGGGGCTTGGTTTTTCCTTTTTTATTCATGTAATGTTTTTAATATGCCAACAATAATCTGCTGGTGGATCACAAGTGTAGTAGTACTCTTGCTGGTAATTTATTAGATCCGTAGCTTCTCTTCTCATCATGATAGCAAGAAATTCTTTCTTCTCTCATACTAAATTCCTGTCTCCAAGCAGTCATGGGAATGAGGAAATGCTGATCACCCTTGCAAGATTGCATGATACTTTAATTCCAGCTTTGCAGCGAGGCTTTCGAGTCATCTTGACAGGAGGGGATGATAGAATGATATTGAATGTTGCGGTTAGTTTAAAGATGTTATCAATGAGGCTGTCCAAATTTGGATGGAAATTGTTGGACACTTGCTATTTAAGTGATCGAGTTTTTGAAGATCACCTTCCCATTCCCCATGTAACAAAGATGTTTCCTGCAAAAGTAGAAGATCCCGTCATAAGGGCAGACATATTGATTCAGACTTTTAGGGAGATCAATGGAGTTCTCCTTGGTGCTCAGGAAAACCAGAGCAAGGTTTCATTCCTTCAGAATCTTGATAGGAATCATCATATAATGATTAGGCTTCAGAGTTTACAAAATGCCGGTAAGGGATTTGCTTAAGTGCTAGTGC
Source organism: Populus alba x Populus glandulosa (assembly GCA_033617975.1). Classification (NCBI taxonomy): domain Eukaryota; kingdom Viridiplantae; phylum Streptophyta; class Magnoliopsida; order Malpighiales; family Salicaceae; genus Populus; species Populus alba x Populus glandulosa. The sequence goes on along the minus strand of CM066156.1, from coordinate 827,712 downwards.
TTCCTATTTATACTTGTACATTTGCTTGGTTTTTAATGCTCACACGTAGATATGTCTGTTATTTGTCTTTTCCCAGGATAGAATTACTTGGTGTCTAGTTTTTTTGGAAATGAATAGAAAAATACATGAAGAAAGAAAAAAAATAGGACTCTCAATATGTTGAATATTTGGGGGAGAATCATGAAAAATTTTGGGAGTCCATGTATTGAATTATTAGTGATGAAAAAAACTACATTAAAGAACGGAAACAAGCTAGAGGGATTTGGCTCCTTCTCATTAATGATGTAGTGCATTTCTTACTACTCCTTGGTGTCCCACTCAAGACTTTGGATGGCATTGGCTCTATAATGGAAGCGAATGTTACAATCGCCACCTTCTGTGAATGGGCTGCAGTTAAGGATCTCAAGTGTCCTGAAACCATGAATAAATGTGGTGCACATCTTACCAAGCTACACATCCTTGTGAGTGTACTTTGCCGATTTCATGGCATGGTAGGATAAATGGGTTGCTATCAACATGACTATACCTAAATTAGATGTCATGTCCTGAACCGTCTGCTTAGATTTTGTACTCGTCATAACCATGAATGGTTCTTGATGGTACCTGCTTATGGTAGAGGAACTCACTATTGTTTAGGTTTTGATATTTAACTTGCTTACTGCAGGGTGGATTTTCATGGATGATGAGCAGCTCCAGTATTTATCTGGGATAATGGCTTCTAATCTGAAAGGCACCATTAAGGAGTCACCTGCTCTTCCAACTGCCACTGCGAGCAACAAAGTACAGATGGGTGAAGATGCTGCCATCATGGAGTCCAAAATCAGTCAAATAAAGGACCTTTTTCCTGACTATGGTAAAGGGTTCCTAGCTGCTTGTCTTGAAGCTTATAATCATAATCCAGAGGAGGTCATTCAGAGGATACTAGAGGGGACCCTCCATGAAGATCTAAGGTGTTTGGATACTTCATCGGAGACAATGCCACTGCCCAAAACTGCTTCAACTGTGGGCAAGAAAGATAAAGGAAAAGGAAAGTTGGTTGAATCTACACTTCCTTCAACAAAATCACTGCACTCTGTTAATCCAGTGGTCCCAGTGGAGCAGCGACAAGTCGAGGGTCCCTCTGTTTCGTCATCATCTACAACTGGAAGGTTTGTCAGGAAGCCTAATGACATGCCTGGTCACTACACCACTGACACCAGAGATCACAAGGATACTGCAAGGATGGCTGCTCTAATTTCACAGTATGAATACGAAGATGAGTATGACGACTCCTTTGATGATCTGGGTTTCAGTGTTGCCGAGTCTGGGGTGGAGGAGAATGAACTATTAGGTAACAGGATAAACTCTAATTCAGGGATATCATCAGGGACCAAAACTGAAACCTCTGCTCAAAACTCTCCCAATACTAAATGGGGCTCCAGGAAAAAGCCACAATATTATGTGAAGGATGGAAAGAACTATAGTTACAAGGTTGCAGGTTCAGTCGCAGTGGCAAATGCCAATGAAGCTTCTCTTATTAATCAAGTACACGGAGAACAAATTCATGGTCTTGGACGTGGTGGTAATATTCCCCTAGGTGCAACTAAGAAGTTGGTCGAGTATCAAGAGAAGGATCGGGACCAGTCTGATGAACCCGAGACGGAAGGGAGAGGGAATACAGGGAATTACAGGGGTCGGCCCTGGGGCAGAGGAAGTAAGGGAGGAGGAAGGCTGAGGGAGTCAAATGATGTCCAAGACAACCAGTCTGATGGCTCTGAGATTCAAGGTAGAGAAAGTACTCCTAACCATAGAGGTAGAGGTCGGGGAAGAGCAAGTAATCATAACTACAGGAAGGATAGAGCCATGAATAAGCACTTCTCTGGATTGTCTGGTTTCTAAGTGCTCGTGGGATGTTCATGCTTACACAAAATGTATAAAAAAAAAATGAATTTATGGTGAGATATACAATGTTTGAGAGCTTCATACAGCTGTATAGTCGGGCTGCTGTTTGCATGGCCTGGACTGTGGTCAACATTTTTGTGGCCTGGACTGTGGTCAAACATTTTTGTGGCATTTTATATCAGGGACACTCTTTCCTGGTGCCTGTTTTCTATGGTTTTACGGTCCAGTTTGAATAAAAAACTCGAGACAGAGTTGTAGCAATTGACATGAATGAGTGAAATCTTTGTACCTCTTTTTTGTCGGGAAAACTCGAGACAGAGACTTGGAAAATTTAATAAAAATATTTTAAACTTCCATCGTGAATATTTTAAAATTTCAAACCATCACTTGATTTAACAGTCCTGGTCAATGATTGCCTGAATATTTCTAACCTTTACATTTGCTAAACAAAATAAAAAAGTCAACTATAAATTTAAAATTATAAATAATCAAGAAGATAAAAGGGGAGAGGAAGAGAGAAATTCATCATCAATGAACTTTGGCCTTAATTCCAATTGCTAAAACCATCACCTTTGGAAATAAAGAAGATATGTCAATTTCCGGCCTGATTTAAGTTACAGGCGCCCTAGGCACGACTCCAAGAGTCTCAGCGTTCCTTTATGTTGCTCTTTGTACTCTTCTCTAATTTTCTTATGATAATTGGATGTTGGAATGTTAGAGGTTTGAATGACCCCATAAAGCATTCAGAATTGCGTCGGCTAATCCATCAAGAGAGGATAGTTTTTTTTGGTTTGGTTGAAACTCGAGTTAGAAAAAAAAATAAAAATAATATTTCTAATCTTCTTCTGCGTAATTGGTCCTTCTTATCTTTTTATATTTTTCTTATTTGTTATATTTTAATAATTTCCTTACTAAATTTATCATTTTTATTTTTATTTTTTTATTTGTCCGATACATACAATAAAATAAAATTTACATTTTTTTATAATAAAAAATATGAGTTGATAGTTTACATTTTTGCAACCTTTAAATTTGTATTTCTATACTATCATGTTATTAAAAAAATTGTTTAATTAAAATAAGAAATAGTTTATATATATATATATATATAATTTAATTCAAAGAAAAAGACTTGGGATGGTAAGAAGATACAAGTGAAGAAAAAAGAACAATTTTCAAATTCATATTTTAAATATAGTTGACAAATTTGGTTCGGCTCGAGCTGATATTGGACTTGAAAAAGAAGATAGGCTATGCATAATATATTATACATAAAACTTTAATGTCCCGTCATAAGAAAATGTCAAAACTGTTACACATGCATTGTAAGTAAAACAGTTTTAATATATTTATATTATATCTTTCAAAATAGATCATACTCATTAACTCGATCCATGTATATCAACCCTAAGACCTTGCTCAGGTCAAATTCCAGTCTAACGACTATGAGCACACATTTAATATACATTTTTTGTTTTGTTTTATTCTCCACAACCAAACAGAAAGGGGGAGAAATTTAGGTACCCTTCCTTTTTGTATACCAAAAGCTACTACCTCCGACCAAATGCTCGAGACTCCGTCACTCCCAAAAGATTAAAAGATTATGGTCCATCCTGACAACTAGATGCAGAATGCTATGAAAATCATACTGTTGAGATACATTCGAGTTTCATTATTGCCTTCGTGCTCTCTCTAAATCTATGGAATATCTTTTGTTGCCCACTCGAGGAATACGAGTTCAACTTAGTTCTATCACATCAAACCTTTCTTAAAATCTTGATCTTCCGAATCATTAAACTCGGTATTCAAATCACATTCAGTAATTACAACCAGTTATTACACAGTACTACAAATAAAATGAATGATCTGATCAGTTGACTTGGGATACCAATAATCTGTGTATATCGTCAATAGCATAGCCTTCCCAAAAAATCCATTTCCCTGTTCCCAAATTCATAAAAAATGACGGTAATATTAACCCTACAATCTGCTAAATTATTCCAGAGGATGTTCATCCTACAACGTCTAACAGCTAGACTGGATTCCTCACATATCTTCATCGCCCATGCCAACAGCAAAGTGCCCAACGTTTCTATCCTGGATAATCCAGGGAAGTGTACAGGTCAACAACTTTGATAACGCAAAAGCAACTAATAATGTCAACGCATAAAAAAGAAAGTGTATAAAGCCCAGAAAAATGTTTTTTGCACCAGAAAAAAGGGACAGGTAAACGTAAATGCCCAGAGGTCATCAATAAAGCGCACTGGAGCATTAGTTTTTGAAATGTTCCTCACATCAAAAGGAGCAGTGGTGACCAGAAAAGTACTCACAATAACTGTACTGAATGAAGAAGAACCAACCTTAGATAGCATCCGCTGCTTGTTCAGAAACTGGGTCCTGGCTTTATTTTGTATTGAGTTTGGCGACCGGAACATCCTCTGTAACAAGGAATGCATCTTATCAGTATCTTAAAACAAAACTAAGGCACTAAAAAAGAGGTCATCAATAAAAGTAAATGTCTCAATTTTACAGCCCTTGTTTTCCTCGCCATGATTTTCTTAGGAATAGTTTGTGTTTTAGGCGTGCTGAACAGTGCCTCAATTTGAGAGATTTGGAAGGGGAGAATTTTTCAAGACTGGAGACGGCGATTGCTATATTTGCAGCAATAAGAGAATGTAGATCTTAAATATGAACAAAACAGTACATGAATCCATTAACAACCAATCATTACTATATAAAGGAAGTTTAGTTTAACCATTACCAAGGTTTAGCACATCACTAACCAAATTGAACTTCAATTTAAAGAGATCAGCTAGTTTACCTAGGCAAATATCCCGAGTATCAGAACACATGTGCTGTACTGACACTTGAGACGAAGAAAAGTTTGGATAGTGCAGGCACAAGAAAATTTCACAATTTGAGGACAAATAAATAATTCCAGACTGAAGACTGTCATAGATGGCCAAGTTGGAGATGAGCATAACTGACCTTTTCACCGCTTGACATTTGATGTTCAGTACCTAGGAGATGCTTTCTCTTGGGCGTGAACCCAAAAACAACTTGAAGGAATTCATTGTCCTATTTAAACAAAATCACTTGTTAATGGTATTAAAAAGCAATTGACACCGACAAAAAAAGTAAAGCATCGCATAAGATGCAAGGAGGACAGACAAAAGCAGGACCAAGAAAACCAACCTGCATGTGCTTAATAAACCCACCACCAAGAAAATGCTTCATGAAGTTCAACTGTTAAAAGAACTCGAATCAGAGAGCTTGAAAATCTTAAAACACGAACCAAAAACATGACCAGAAAGAAAAAATAATGATCAAAGGGAAAGAAACCTTTATAAGCTCAGACCATGTTGACGTTTGTAACGAATCTCCTCCAATCTTCATTGAGATATCAGGAGCGTAGCCATCCTGGTAACGTAAAAACTTAACATCAGAACAGAAGCACACGCAAACAGAAAGACTTGGAAGGACAGGAATGAATTAATACCTCCAGGAACTCCAAAACATCCTTGAACAAGTTCCTCTGGCTGTTAAGATCCTTCTTAGCGGAACCTTTTCCACCAGCCTCAGCAGACAGGCTCTTAACTTGATTTAGGATTTTTGATTTCAGTCCTAGTATATGTGTATATCCTTCACGAGATTTATTTCCTTCTGGTACTGAACCATCTGGGGTAGTCTTATTTTCAGGAGCAAACTTTTCAATACTTCCGGTCTCAAAAATTAAAGCTAGAGCTTCACCGGAAGCAATGCGTACAGATCTGTCATCCTTATCTAGCAGAGTAGATAAATAAGAAATGTACCTGCATCAATGAAAGTAATGATCTTTATTGAAGTTTTACTTCCCCACGCAAGAAAACCATGACATGGGAACAGACAACTGTCTAGACAAGACTAACTATTTACCAACTCCATCATGGACTGGGGATGGATAAGTTAAATGACTATCTGATCAATTTTCAGTGCACTTCATGCTGATCATCATATAAAAGAAGTATAGAAAACGAAGTGGAAAATCAAATCAAAAGTTCACTTACTCTTGCCAATCTTTGGAGTTAAGGGAGCATCCATCCATGGTAGTCAAGATAAATGCCCAAGCAGACACCACTGCTGTTATTACAACTGCAAGGAGTTTGACAGCAACTACCTGAAAGTGAAATAGCGAAATTTATTTGTTGGTAGAACATAACCAATAACTACAGCATTGGACTGTTACTGCATGGGTTGAGATCTTGAAATCAAGTAATTAAAGGATAGATGATAACATCATTAATATCACTGATACAAGAAAGCAAAGAATAAAAACAGATGCATACATTAGAGCCTAGTTTAGGATGAAGCAATTGCCACATGATTTGCATTGATCGTTCAGTTTCCTCGGTCTTAGTTGCACCAACAAACGTCACAATAGCCAAACACTCCACTAACTGAAAAAGATCACCCAGCAGAAAACAGAAGAGTTTCGACGTCACAACAATTAGTGGAAACTGGAGGACAATTAAGTCTCAAAGATTTTGCAAATCATACATACCGATACAGTCTTCAAGGAATCAGACTGAGATTTAAGAGCTTGGGAAATAGGAATAACTGATTCTTCCAATATTTCATGTGCATTATCCCCAGAACCAACAGTCAGAGCCAATAATCCTACAAAAACAACATACTAAACTAATAAAAGATGAAAATACAGGTAAAGGACAAAAGAGATGACAAGATGGGCTCGACACTAACCGATGGCATGACATGCTAGAGATATCTCTTTGCTAGAGCCCTTTTTAATGGAGTTAAGACACAGGTGTAGTAAAGTAGCAAATCTGAAGAAACAAACAAAACAAAATACATGTAAGGATGAACAACTATGACTAATATCTTCAGATTACAGCACAAACCCACCACAACATAAACCAAATCAATCAAACTAGGTAACCAACAACAACCCACTGCACATTACAACTATCTCTTAGCCAGTGCTTACTTCTTCTCAACAAATTGATGCTGCAAGTTGGTATTAAAAGCATCAATAATCGCTGCCAGAGCTTTCTCTCTCGTCGAACCCCTTCATCCACAAAACACCACCAATTCAGCTCAAGTTCAACGCAAAACAAAGAAACTGCATTAATCACAAACACAAACCACCTAAAACCTAAATTTCAAAACCGAAGCACAACACCAACACAAACCTCTTCTCATACAAAGCATCTAGAGCTTGTTCTAGTAAACTATCTTTATCAACTTGAACCTCGTCGGTCCCCGACACCGACATAAGATCCGAACGGGCAGTCGACGATGAACTCACGCTACTATTTTCATCATCACTATCCAACATCGCTTTATTTTTCCGCTGATTATTACCTGCACAAATTAACATAATCCAAACCCTAAGTTTTTCCATCTCATAATAATAATAATAATAATAATTCAGTAATTGACGAAGAAAAAACCTAATTAGACAAGTCAAAAATTGAATTCAACAATAGAAGAGCGAGAGAGAGAGAGGGAGAACATACGCTTCCCCATCGCCGGCGGTGGTGAAATTTAATAAACCTAATTGAGTGAGGGTTGATAAATAAAACAAAATCTACTAAAAATCTGAAAAATAATAAGAGATCTTTGCGAAAATAAAAGCTGGGCAGATATAAATTGAACCAAGATTAGAAACCGAGACGGCGACGGATTTGAACTGATTAAGGATTTATCCATTAATTTACTTGAGGTAGATTTATATAAAAGAGCTAAAAATTATTTTTAGGGTGGAAAATAAAAATAGAGAGAAGATCTCTTTATCGAGTAGAGGAGGAAGAGCCGGGGAGGATTTTAATGTTTTATTCGCATCGACTGGTGTAGAATATTCGAGGAGCGTGTTGTCAAGTGCAGCCAGTGAATTGTGTGGATTGCTACGTGTTTTCATTTCTACCGTGTGATTGGATTAGGTAGATACATGTGGGAGCTGGAGTGCATGGTTCCGTTCTTCTCTGTTCACGTTCGGGTCTGACATTAAAAAATCACAAGTGTTTGCGTGTATTTTTTTAAATATTTTTTATTTAAAAATATATTAAAATATTTATTATTATTTTTAATATTGGTATATCAAAATAAATAAAAAAATTTAAAGCTAACCCGTTAAAATAATTATGATATAATGTATTCATGATCTATGATTTAAAACTATTGGGTGATGTTTGGTAACCAAGAATGAAGTGCCTAGAACGGAAATATATAACTTAATTTCTTAATATTGATTATTGAGCTATTTGGTAACGAAATACGACTACAAATAGGGAAAGAAAATAGACTTTTATTGTGGATTTAAGGGACTGTTTGTTAACGCCGTGTCCTATAGAGAATGAACATGGGGTGAAAGAAGAATTCAAAAATATTATTATTAGCTTTTATTGTGAATTTGTGTAGAACTAGTGAAGCACTAGATGAACCCAGTAGCTTCTGATATTTCATATCTGGAAAAACATTCGTATCAACCAACTATGGCTTTAGGTAAGAGATTGTATCAGGCCCATATCCAAGGAATAGGCCCACTCAAACTACTCTTGGCTCCTGGCCACTGAGGTCTGTAAAATTTAAGCCCATCATGGGAGTGGAAGTGGGGCCTTTCTGTTCCCGACGACGACATTAGAGCATATCTTGTCAAGGTGCTTTGTGATTTTTATCGAGAGTATTACAGTTACTATTTTGTTTTTTTTTTTAATGTCAAGTTCATCTGGTTTTACGTAACACTATGGGATGGTTCTCAGTGAATTCCTCCCAGAAAAGACAGATACAAAAGTAATAAAGCGTGTTCGGTTAAATAAATAAAAAACAAAAATTAAAAATTAAATTTTTTTTAGAATAATTTTGAAGTGATTTTTTTATCCTTTGAAGTCTTGGATGGATTTTTATACAGTATTGATTTTCGATCCTTTGACTGGATATCCTAATGGCTGCTCCCAATCAAGCAATGATGAGTTACTACTTGACTAAAGCACTTAAAAAGCATCTGGGAGACCCGCTACTGGATAAAATAATAAATAAATAATTTTTTTATGAATTATTATCTTATTAATAAGAGAACTGCAAGATGGAAGGATCGAAAACATGTTAATTTATGAGAAGAATGTGACGATCAAATTCATAAAAACTCTTCCTAAATGAATGAAATATTGAACTAGTGTTAATGTTGGTAGCCGCTTGTTTTAGTTCTTGGTAGAGGAAGTCTAGCTGGGAGCACGCTTGCCTTGAAGTAAAGAGCTTGGTTAATTATTTGATATATGATAGCCGACCCTGTCAGATAGGGTCCATGAATTATAATTGAGTTGATATTTATTTATTTATTTTTATATATATATGATACCTGTGGCATTACAACTCACATGTCCAGTTGACAACAAAGAATTATAACTGAATTGTTATATATATGAAGCATGGAAATTGATGATGCCATGTTTTAATCTCTACTCAACAAGTGCTAGGGGCTATAATTCATCTTCTTGTGACACACTTCTTGTTGCAGTACAAGGAGTCGCCAAAATGCCAGGACTTGTTTAGAGTGTTATTGTCGGGTGCTAGTTTTTGTGTGGTTACGATTTAAAAATCTATGTTTAAAAGAAATTATAAATTATAGTTTTTTTTAATTAAAATTTTAAAAAAGAGTTTTTAGTATGAAACATATAAAATTATAATGTGTATTGATTAGTCAAATATTTTTAAATTTATAGTTAGGACAAAACACAAATTGATTTGTCAAAATAAACATTGTCCTAGATGGTATTTGACATTGCGATCCAACTATATTTTTAAAAATTTTTGATTTTTTTACTTTAAATTTTTATTTTTTGATGTGCTAATGTTAAATATATATATATATATATATATATATATATATATATTATTTTAATAAATTTCTAAATAAAAAATATTTTAAAATATAATTTCTACCTCGCTCGTAATCAGACTCAAAAACATGTGTGTTGAAAGAACTTAACTTGGAGATTGAAAGCCCATTGTTGATCCAAAAATGCCTTTTTAAAGTTTTTAGATTTCATGATCACTGGCCATATAATAGAAGGGTGTTTTTGTTAATTTAGCACGGTAAACTTAAAATTTAAGAAGAATGACATCATTTGAAAAATATTTTGTGAAATGACATAGTTTAACATTATCATGCTTATGATGCCGACATTGATGAAATGTTAGACAAAATAATTAATTACACTGAATTATTCTTGTTAGATGTTTATTTAACTTATAATCTATAGCTCATTTGGATGCCTTACTCGGAAGAAAGATTAGTCGTTGCTCCAGTTGTCTGCACAAAAAGGATGAATATATGGACAATAGTGCTCCTGCTAACATGTTTTGAGATGGTCAAGCTACATTACTCGGATCAGGTAATGTGACAACTCGACTACAGACAACACATTTCAGTCAATATCAATACAAATGATGTTCTGCATGTCGTTACTCGTAAGGGTAAAAATAATTGATTACGACTAGTTGGGTTAGCATAGTGCTCATGTATCACAATGAGATGCATGGAGAAATCAATTTTTTACATAAATGCATCATATAATTACTAACAAAGAGTATATAATTTGGTACATGAGTATAACATGATGGATCATTACTCCAAATCCTGAGCATATTTCTCTATCTAAATGTATGTAGTACGATCAACATGTCAAGTGGATTCAATATTACATACGTAATAATATCTTTTGTAATTAATATATGCTAACCATTAAATTTTATGTATTTATATTTGAATTTAGAATTAATGTTTTATTAATATTATGGTGGATTCTTACTACGAAAGGGTCAAAAGACCATATCTTATCTCCATAATATCAATGAAAAAAGAAAGTTCACATCATAACATCCCGGTGGTTAAATGTTTATCGTACTAGACTTGAAAATGTCTGGAGAGAGGTTAACTCGTTATGGTGTCGGGGCATGGGACGAAGCCATTCAGGTAGAACCTGGATCCAGTCGTGCTACTGATAAGACCAGATTATTTGGCAAACAACATAAGCATAGAAAGATAAATGAGTTATGTTTATATATATTGGGATTATTTTGGTATTGTACTATTGAATTATTTTATATTCATTTTACATGTATATTTATTTGTTTGTTTTTACATTTACGTGGCTACTTAATATTATGAAATACAAGAATACGTTGAGTTTAGTTAGAACTTGTCGATTGCGATTCTTATGATTTTTTGCAGGTTTTTTTAGCGGTGTAGAATTTCAGGCACTGTTTATGCATGGTGGAAATTTTGTTTAAATTTTGATAAAATCAAAAATATTTTAACTCCTTAAAATCACAAAGTAAATAAGATTTAAGATTAATGAAAACTATAGTTTTACAAACTATTTTAAGGCTAAAACATGAAAATGATCCAAAACTTTATAATAGCCAAAATGATATAATTATTTTAGATATTGTCCAATTACTTTATTAAATATTCAGTTATTTTTTAAAATAATTTTTTTAAAAATGTCATAGTTCAAAAATACAATATTGAATCAAATATCGCTATCATAAACACGACATTAATTATCACAATTTTGAATCATAATATATATCAAATGTTATCGTTTTAAAGCATAACATTATTAAAATATCACATTTATAATTCGTGATATCCACAAACCGTATAATTTTACCATTTTTTTTTTTATCATTGTGTTATTTCAGTTTATGATTATATTTTGGGTGGTAATAGACGGATTTATCCCAAATAAAAGCACCATGTGAGCACGCTGCCCCAGGGGGGCTTTGCGTAGCAGAGGAGTAAGTTTCAAAAGGGATCGGGTCAAGGCAGTCAAAACATTGGGAATCAAACTCCTATTCCCTGACCTTGCCTGCCTATGGCGTCTATCTAGGTAAAAGATTAGCAGCAGAAGTTTTTGTTGAAAGAGATGGCCTGGGACTCTGGGAGTTCTCAAGGATTAGGTGTTCGTGGGGCACAGCTCCCTTCCTTGCGTGTCAGAAATTTCAAGACAACTGCCACAACGCTGATCACCATTCTGTTCTCTTCCGGGCACCATTATTTCTTGGTTGTTATTTACTACGACAGCACTTTCAGTTTCCCATCCTCCAAATTCTATAATTTGTTGACCACCCTTTGTTTCTGCGTCACAGCTTCTTATTTGCGACCCCCTTCTCTCTCCAGGTAGATGTTTTTATTTTTTATATAAAAAATTATATTTAAATTTAACAGGTAGACCTGGTCTTTTTTATATAAATAATAACATCATTTAATTATTATTTTTTAGTGTCAGATTTTTATACCAAGTTAAAAAAAAAATGCATGATAATTGTTCTTTTAGTGGAGGATTGTTAAGCCCCACAATAATATTAAAAAAGCCATAAATTCTAATTCATCAATTTTATTTTAATTTAAAATTTTAAAGGATTTAATTTTTAACACATAGATTTAATTAAACAAGTTTATAATATATCAATACCATTAGATAATTAAAGTCTATTATAGCCTGTTAAGTTTTTATTTTTTAGCGGTATAAAATGAATAAAATATAGTTCATAATAAAATTTAAAATATTATAAAGATTAATTTATATTCTGATCTTTTTTTATATAAAAAAACAAAACTCATAAATTAAAAATCATGGATAAAGTTTCATGCCTTTGCGTTTGCCTTCGCCTTCACTTTAAATTAGCAGGCACATATGGACCTCATGGCAGGTTGAGTACACCATTAAACATCTTTTATTCATGTTTTTGCTGGGAGTCATGCATGCCAGGTCTCCTCGCACCCAGTCCAAAAAATTGACTTTCGGACTGGTGTTGAATCCCTCGATCCCTTTGACATCATATAAATGGATTATATATTTTAATTTCTTCTGGGTCGATTATTGTCATCATAATAAATAGTGATATGGATTGAGAGCTCGCAATATTAAGGGAAAAGCCTCCCTGTTTGGTCCAATTTTCAAGTGCATAGCCGCATAAAACGTCCATTAAAAGGTCTCGTTAGGTACCGTGGCAATACATGCAGCAGGGCTCGCTTTGGAGGGGAAATTGTTGCCTCTTTGAAGAGCGATGCTGCTAAAGGTGCGGGACGGGGCCATGCCTACGCTTTCCGGCTTCACTGGGTCCCGGTCCCAATGCAACCTCAAAGTGGAGGAGACAGCAGATAAAAGAGGCCTTCCTTGCTTTCCATGTTTATCAAATAAATATAATAAAGTTCTCCTTATAATTATGAGGACTTTCTTGTCTAATCTATCTCACATGAATAAGTAATATTATTAAAAAAAATTGATTATAAAAATAATTATATCAATTTTATTGCTAATTACTATTTTTTAATATCTAATGTGATAAGCAATATTATAATTGTAACCAAAATTAACATAATACCACTAAATACACACAATAATTACAGTCACAGAATGCTCTTATAAAATATATTTATAATAAAAAAATTAATAAATTAAGAGGCGCGGCTATGGAATTAGTGCTATGACAACGATGATGAAATAGCAGAAAAGGAATGGTTGGGAGTGACATAGGGAGTTGCTAGCTAGAGCGACAGCCAAGTGCTCAGTGATATTAAGATCTCATCAATGAAAAGGTGAAAAATAAAATAAAAGTAATAATGAAATACAAAGCATAAACACATCCATTAAAACAAAAGTTAAAAGATATCAAAATTCACTATACGTACACTCATAATTTATTTATATTAAATTCATATTTCTTTATAAGATTTATTTTTCATTACAATAAACCAATCTTTTAACATTTTATTTGCATAATATAACATCTAAAATACTCTTAAAAGTTGAATTTTCTTAATTATTTGGGTAAGAATATTTTTAATTTTAATTTTAATTTTTATATTTCTTAATATATTGTAATTACTAAGATACTCTTAAAAATTAAAAATCTATAACTTAGGTTAATAGGTTTTTTGATTTTTTTTATTATGATTTTTTTATTAATATCGCGTGGGGTAAGAAGCATTTAAGTCTTTTTATAAATTAAATAAAAAAAGAGATAAAAGTTGTTCGCATGTACAACGCTTCTCATGGCCAACCATCGTTTCAATCAACAATGTACATGAAGGTGCATTCAAGGGGATGGTGTGTGCAAGGCATAGGATAGGACTAATAATTAGATGGTGGATGAGTTTTTGACCACTTATTTTTCTCTCTCTTCCCCTTTGAAAATGTGTTGCCTATCCAAAATATTGTAAAACAAAACTGTAAAATCATGAGTAAATTTTTTTTGATTAATTATGTATTAATAATTTTAATCAAGAGTAAATAATAATATAATATAATTAAAATAAACAATAAATTTTTTAAAAAATAAAATGAGAAAAATATATAGTATGGATAAAAAAGTTAATAACATGTAGAAATAATATGTTTTAGAACAAACTTTATACAGCAAGGGGTAAAAAAAACAAAAAGTTAAAAATAGCAGTGTAACCAGTCAAGTAATTTTTGAGAAATCCAAAACCACTCTACTAGTTATTCATACAAATTAAACCAAGGAAGGGGAAGGATTTTAGACGATCGGTTGGTAGGCTAGGTTTTTTTGGAAGTATTTATGTATATATTTTTCTCTATGATTTAGAATCGTAATCTAAGATTGGAGATAGTTTAATTTTCTATCTCTGAACCTTGACGATAACTAGGAGTGGACTCCACTCCTAATTCTCAACAATGGATAAAATCATAGATATGATCTTAGATTATGATCTTAAATCATAAATAAATCTTGTTTTGATAATTTATAAATTCAAAAATGATAACTTCCCATGAAAAAGTAGTTACAAATTGTAGCTAGAACCGACTTTGTCAAATAAACTTAAACGAAATAAGATTGTAAGTCTAATTAAAAAAAAATAGAAAATAAAGAAAAACTAAAAGCATAGCCTTCTAAACCTAATCAGAGAACCTTTTTGCAATCTTAACTAGTTAAAGCAAGGTAGTTTATTATGGAATTAAATTTGTAAAATATTATGGTAAAATTTAATCAAGATTCAACTCTCTCTGTCTCTCTCTCTCACACACGCACACATATATATTGTTATTTTTTCGTCGTTGAAGAAAGTAAAAGATGGTGAAACGAACAATTAACACCAAATTTAGTTGGCAATTTGTGGAATTTTCTAGGCTGTTGTTTACTCAAACTCGATTTCTTTTTTTGTTTCGAGAAGAAGCCTATCATGATCCAACTACTGGGGACTGATTTTGAGTTTTTTCTTTCCGAGTAGAGATCCGGCAAATAGAACGAGCAATGATGTCCCTCTGGGTTCTATGTAAAAGCCATGGACCCTAGAGACGAAAAACCAAGCTTTGTATTGTCATTCAATGTTGTGGATAGGCAGTGCAGCTGGAAAAGAGAGTGATTCTCGATTCGACCCCACTTTTAGTTTTTTCACCTATTCTTTTCAAGATTACATAATAATATAAATTATTTCTAGAAATTTAATCAAAATATCTGGATTGAGATGGGTAATTGATTTAATATTATATATTTATTAACCAATTAATCACAAATTTAAATCTTATAATATTTTCTGGATTGAAATTCCCTCTGTCCCGTAACCAAACACAAGTTCAAAATAGGAACAAATCAAGAAGGGAAAGGGCAAGTTGGGTCTATAATTAGGTGTGGTTGCGACCCGATAGCTTCCTAGTCAAAGCAAAACCAGTGACAACGTATTAAAAAATGAACCCATGGAGCCATTGTTTAAACTCTAAACAAAATGGCCAGAAAGACAAAACAAGATTCATTCCATGGGGACTTTCATGGGGGTGCATAAGGTAAGACACGAACAGAGGCATACAATACGATTCCAGCCCAGAGACATTTTTTAAATCACACTAAGCACTTGTGGTTTACAGTGATTAATATTTTTTACTCGATTATCGAAGCTGGAGAAAAAAAGAGGTATGTGGGCACAGTCAAATAAATAGATTAGAATTTGTTGGAGCAATTAAAGTATATTGTAAGAGGTAACATATGATATATTATAATGAAGTCATAAAGTGAGGTAACATATGATATATTATAATGAAGTCATAAAGTGAGGTTCTAGTAAATTTTTTTAGTCTAATTAGACTTTGAATCCCGTGTCATCTTTTGATTTTGCTACACCGTCAAGAAGGGCAATTTTGCCTATATATGTTGCCCTAGACTCCACATGATTCCATGGCTTCTAACATAAAATAATTATTTCTAACAATTTAGAGTTG
Organism: Populus alba x Populus glandulosa; assembly: GCA_033617975.1. NCBI lineage: Eukaryota > Viridiplantae > Streptophyta > Magnoliopsida > Malpighiales > Salicaceae > Populus > Populus alba x Populus glandulosa. The sequence goes on along the minus strand of CM066156.1, from coordinate 811,591 downwards.
TCTAATAATTTGGTGAGGAATAACTGAAATTGTGTTTTATTTTAATCATCGTCTTGAAAGTTATTGGTTAACATAAACAAAGGAAGTTGAAATCTTTTCTCGTTACATTTCCTTTTTTTTATTCCAAGGTTTATTCAATGTTTTCAATACTTAATCTAAGCTGTTTGGAAGTCTGGTAACAATTATTTTTAATTCAGAAATATATTAAAATAATATATTTTTTATTTTTTAAAAATTATTTTTGACATGAACATACATACCAGAATGATCTAAAAACACTAAAAAATTATTAATTTAAAGCAAATAAAAAAATAAAAATTTTAATTTTTTAAAAATATTTTGAAAACACAAATACAAATAATATGCATCCACTCCGCTGCTTCCAGAATATAATTCTTTTTCCTTTCTCGAAAAACAGAAATAGAGAGAAAAGAATCTCAAATCTCTTTCCCATTAGTTCGACGAAGCTTTAACAACTTGAAGTAATATGTAAAATTATTTTTGAGTGTGTGAAAATTGATTCTAAAAAATCAAAGTCGATTAAGCAATATTATCATCACCTTCCCAACCAATCATTAACACTTGACTTCCCATGACTTCTAACAACATGTCCCAAAAATTTCAAATAATCAGAGACAAGACTTATATATTGGATATTTAATTATTATTATTTTATTTTAATAATTTAATTTATTCTATCTAAATAAGAAATGGATGGTGGGTGGTGTTTGTTTAAGTTAAAATAATTAGAGAAAATATATTTATGGCTTGTCAAAAAAAATTTTTCTTGACTTATCATTATCTTGTAATCTAATATAAAATCTAATAAGATTCTTATAATCACATGTATTTTGCTTAGAGCTTAATTAAGCTTAAAAATATTAAATTTAGTAGTTTTATCAAACTCATATATATTCAGACTTGATACTTAACCGAACTCAGATTATTACTTTATCTCTAGTTTTTATAATTAGAACTCATGTAAAAATACCATCAACATTCTTTCCCAAAATTACCTTGGCAGATTTGATGTCTTAGAATCATTAGCCCACATAAAATCGGTTATGTATATCTTTTAATTTAATGGTAAAATTATGTTGAACAATTTAATAATTATTAGCATAAAAAAATTGACATTCAAGTTAAAAGAATTAAATTAACATTAAAAAATAAATTAATATTTAAGGAGTCGTTTACCTATTATTGACAATCAGAAGAGAGGAGATATATATTCTTTATCATTTTTGTTTTTAAAATATAAAAATTAACTTTAAATTGTCTCAAGATATAAATTTATCCTTTTATTTTGTATTCCTCCATCTAACCAAGATGTATTTTTGTTATTTTTATCTTAGAATACTAATCAAACACAATATAATTTTTTTTAAAAAAATTCTAATAAATATAAGGAAAACATTTCCTTTCATGGTACCGTCCAACTTAATCCACGTTTGATATTATAATAAATTTTACAAATATAATTTAAAAAAAAAACTATAAAATATAACTTTTTTTATTCAATATTTAAAGAAAAAGTTTTTAGTGGGATTGATATAAAATCACGGTGGGTATTGACGTATTGACGACCCAAGTGCTTTTGAACATGTGATTGGAATAAAATACAAATCCACATCGCGTAAATTTCTATTTTTTCAACTCTAAATTTCTAATCCTCCGAGCCCATTAAAGTGTGTGTAGTGATTTTTTCCACATGTGATTCCTACTCTAGTTAGACTAATGCAATCCGAATGCCTTTTTGACGAGTCGTCTGAGCCACGAGGACTAATTGTATCCTTCTGCAAGGATCAGTAGATATTTTTCACTCTGTAAAGCACACCATGATGAACTCGATCACACAAGAGAAACAACACCCCAACCAATCACTAAAGATCAACGTGCAATTTTCAGGTACCGATACCCGCTGTATGGTACCCGCCTGACAAGTGACAATCCCCACCCATCTTCTCTCCATCTGGACGTGAAGCCCACGCTCTCGACATTCACGTACCACCCAACAAAGACCACCACCACCCTTCTGTTCCAAAAGTCCAAAAACTGCTCCCTCCTTTTCCCACAAGAGTAGAGGTATTTTTAGTTCATCTATTTAGTAATACTAAATCCTTCCCCGGCTATTAAATCCGACCCGACATCCTAAATTAACAAAACGGTGCAACATTTTTTTTTTAAAAAAATATTTTTAGTAGATTTTTAATATGATTATATATATATATTTTAATTTTTTTAATAAATTATTAATTAAAAATCATCATACACTACATTACTAAATACATACCAAGTTATATTTTTAATTAAATTAAATAAGATATTAATCGAATAAAATTTAATTAATTTAACTAGAATATTATTAACTTAACTGTTTTGATTAAACTCAATTCAAATCCGAGCGATTTAATATATAAAGAAAAACAAACCATTTTTTTTACCAAAAAAATCTTGGACTTGAGAACATATAAATTTTTAATGTGAAAAAAATAATCATAAAAACATAATTTTAATATCTTTTAAAAAATAAATTCTCTCAATAATTAATATTAACACAATCCGTTAATGGGATAAAATCTAGAAGTATATACAATGTCACAAGACAAACACAAACACCCACATTTTTTCTCTTTCAACAGACAACCGTTAAAACAGTAGCCAACACTTCCGCACCTCATCTCCATCTCCTTTTATCAAGAACCTTGGTCAAACTTCATTTTCTTCACTTCACAAGTCATGCGTTTGGGAGTTAATTTTACGCATGCTCTCAGCATGCAATGAAATAAAGAAAATGGCAGACGAATCTTTATCTCCCGGTGATCTTTTTTGTTATGAAGATTTTCTTGGTGAATTGGCAGTAGCAGATGAAGATGATACATACATTGATATTACAAGGACTTATGTTGGTGACCCAGATACGGAAGATGAGTATTTGACGTTGTTGGCTAATCGAGAGCCTCATCAAGGTTTTAATGCTAATGAAACCTTGGTTCTTGATGCCTCGTTTAGAACTGCCCGCTTGGAAGCTATTACATGGATTCTCAGAGTTAGTGTCTCTTGATTTCTTTTCTTTCAAATTGTTATTCATGCTTGATCTTTAAGTTTTGTGAAGATTAAGACATTTCTGTTTTCTTTTGTTGGATTTTAATGCAGACAAGAAAAAACTTTGGTTTTCATTTTCATACCGCATACTTGTCAATGATATATTTTGATCGGTTCCTTTCAAGTCGTTCCATTGATGTAAGTCTTCTGAATTGGAAAGTTTCAATTGAGTATCCATTCTTCTACTCGTGGTTTATTGTTTCTTGTTTCTTGGTATCGCAGAGAAATTATACTAGGGTAGTTAGCTTGATATCTGTAGGCTGTATTTCTTTGGCCGCAAAGATGGAGGAGGTACGAGTACCCTCTTTACCACAGCTTCAAACAGAAGGAGTTACATTTGAAAGCACAAATGTTGAAAGAGTAGAACTTGGAATACTGAGTACATTACAATGGAGAATGAACTATGCAACTCCCTTCGCTTTTCTTCGCTATTTCATAATAAAATTCTCCAGGCAGGATTCTCCACCAAGGGAAACAGTATCTAGGACCGTGCAATCCATTTTGGCTTTAATGAGAGGTAATGTGCCTCTAGATTCAACCTTTAATTACTTATTTCTTTGCATTGATTATGGTATACATTGATGTAAAGTATGTTATATGCAGAGAGACATTTGATGAGCCATCGACCTTCGGTTATAGCAGCGGCTGCCACATTAGTGGCATTAAATAACAGCTTAACAAGAACCACATTGGAGACCCAGATGAATTCAATTGCTTATCCAGGATTTCTTAATATTGTGAGTGATTAATTTGTTGGCTTTCTTTAGAAATATCCTTTCTTCCTATAATTAGACGAATCTGTTGACCCTGGACTTCTTCTTGGCCTTTTTGTGTCACAGGAAGAGGTGTTTCGATGTTACAATCTGCTGCAGCAATTAGATGTGGAAAACCTTCACACACCAAGAAATGTAAATTCGGCTAGTAGGAGTAATGACATCAAGAGAAGAAGACTTCAATTTGATAATGATGGCCCTGCATAAAAATCAAGGGTAACTGCATGAAACACTTAGATAGAGGAAAAGATTGTTTGTGATACTTAGATAGAGGAAAATATTGTTGGTGATATGATTTTTCTTAATGATTTTGTTCTTTGCCTACGGATATAATTCGGAGTTGATTGAAACTGTCTCCTCAAGGAGCAACCAGAGAAAGGAGACGCAGGGAAAGGAAAAGGAGAAAAAGGCAACACTCTGGGTTTCATATAGTAAAAGCTGATAGTGTTGTTAGTAGACCAATGCCATAAGGTGGAAAGAAGATTAGAGGGCAGGAGAAAGGTCTAGAAGACTGCTTGTTAAAAAGTTGCTTCATATGCTTACTCACATGTTCTATTCTTTTTTGCATAATTTTCGAGTCATTTTAACTTTCTATCTGGATTTGGGTTTATAATGTCTCTTGCAACCCTACCTTTTGATGGGATGCTTTCTTGTGTCTTTGAAGATTGAGGGCTTGCGATATGAGCTGGGGGGGGGGGAGGTAGTTTTGTTTGTGTGGTTTGATGAAACAGTGCCGCATGCTAGCCATCAGAAAAGCAATGTAAAGGTGGATGTGATTGGATTTGCTTGAATGTTTGGGGGTTGCCTTTCATGGCGGGGCCTGCTTTATTTCTCTCTGAAGCCCCGTTGGCTTTATTGAAGCTTGAGAGGGGTCATCAGACCCTAAAGGAATTTCCATGTTTGTGATTATACATTGATGGAACAGGTTTTCGCGCTTGTAAACTACATTTTCCCGAGTCATTTTAAGTTCCCATACTGATATTATTGCTGTGATTGTTATGGCTTTTCTAGTGATGGTACTTGATGCTCCTTTGGTTCTGTAACCAAACATACTCGTCTCAGCAAGGAAAAGGTTCTTTTATGCTCTTTCGGTTCTTCTGATGCTTCCCTGAATCTGAAACTGCATTCACCATGGATTTAAAGAACATGAAAAAAGTAGTTCTTATTTCTTTCAATTACAGTTTCAACCGTGTCAATACCGCTTAGACAAGCAAAGCCTAAACGGGTAGCCTCTCTTCCTTTCATGGCAAAAAGCGAGTGTGGTGTAATGTATGATAAGCACGAGCAGCCGTCGTGATCTGTGATAGTCTTGCTTGGCTTTGAAATATGAAGAGAATAGAGCTACCGAGAAACCAACTAATCATTCGTCGATTTTTCTCAAAAAAAAAAAAAATAGAAGAAAAGGCCATTTATTGTTTTTCTTGTGTGGTCTTGACTGAAACCAGAGATAAGTGCAGGTTTGGTTGACGTCTCCGGAGATACCATTTATTGTGAAGAGTTTTCTTATTTCAGAAGTCCAAGAGACACAACTCTGCGGTCAATACTGTTAAATAAGCAACTCGGTACTCTCTCCGGCATTAGCACCAGCTGCCATTTTTGCTGGTTCATTGTATCTAGGTGTGAACCATCATCAAATCTTACTTTCTTCTCCTATATGTATATGCAAAGAAGATTTGTGATAATTTTTACTGTAGTTATGATTTTAAAAAATAAATTTAAATTTTTTATAAATTATAGATTTTTTATAAATAAGATTTAAAGAGAGATTTTAATAAAACTCGTATATTGATTAATAGTTGTAAAAAGTTAAAATTTCAACCACTCCGCAGCACATTGCTAAAACATACCTTTATCCTCAGTAGTCGAAATTAGAGTACAGTTTCACCATTAATATTTAATGCATCAAGCATGTATTTGTTTAGGCATATTTACACATGCAAGACACCATTTTGTTGACGGCAAGGAAAGTTTCCACCTTTAGAGTAAAAAACGACTTCTTTTTCTTTAAAAAGGATTGTTTGATTTTGTTTTTCAAAAGTTTTTTTTTTTAAATTATTTTTTCGTTTTAAATTTTATTTTTATTTTCATATTATTTTAATGTGTTGAAATAAAAAATAATTTTACAAAATAAAAAATACATTATTTTAATATATTTTTAAATAAAAAATACTTTTAAAAATAACCAAAAGTTTTCATTTGAACGTTCATCTCCATGATTTGAAAGGGTGCTTTCTATCTATTTACATCAGCTAGAAGTGAAAGCTTAAAAATCAAGGCAGTAATTGTCCAGACCCGGTCAACCCATTTTGACCACTTGATGCGTTGCAAAGAGCCCCAAATTAGGCTAAATGAGCCCTTTATTATTAGTGGATGCTTAGAGTATGCTGGCATAGACCATAAGATAATTCTTTTAAGATACGTTGAAGGTGTCCATGGAACAATATTATCCATCGTCAAACTTTTTGGCATCTTACTCGTAACGGCATCTCTAAGAGGAAGAGGTGAGCTATTTAAAAGACTAAAGTCATAACATGATTTTTTGACTAGTATAGATATGATTTGTTTTCTGTTAATACACACTTAAATGATAAAATAACTATTTAAAAACACTAGTTGCATTTTAATATATTTATTGTACCAGAAAATGAAAAAACAAACGTTGTAGGAATGGCTTTTTTCGGGAGAAATCAGATTTTAACATTTTATATGACTATCCTGATGTGGTATGATGAGCCAAAAATAGCATATTTTTAATTTGGCTTCTCGTTTATCAACATTGAAGATGCTTTAATGGGAGAGCTATGTGAAGAGCCGGAATAAATAATTTATTTTAAATGTCCACGGAGATAGCTATGTAGGATGCTAAAATCCTTTTTATGAAAATAAAAAATCATTCCTATATGTTTTTTTGAGGAAAACCATAAAATGGAGGGAACATTTTAACTATTTTTTTCCTTTTAAACTTCCCCTCTCTTTCATCTATGTAAATTAAAAAATAGCTTGTTAAAATAGCTTTTTCCATTGAAGGATAACATGAGATAAAATGCGAAATGACACTACTCAAAATCCTATAATGATCATTTCAAATGCCATTGAAAATGCTCTAATACTTGCATGTATGGAGATTCATAGATGGCTTCTGCCTTCTACACAGAAACTAGTTCGATATAAAACCCGATCTGATCAGACTCAGAATCATCAGATTATCAGGACGGCCCATTAGAGGCAGAGTTTAATAACAATTATCGTATTTTGGGCAGATTGAAGCAGGATATTGAGGTAGAGGGCATTAGATGATGACGATTTATAACATCAAGTTCCCATGTTGATCTGGAAGAGCATACACTAAAAGAGCCCTAATGGTCAAACTTAGGGTTTTATTTATAAATCCACAGTACAATACTTCTCCTACCAAAGCATACTAGTCAGTGGTGAGTTTCAGAACAAGTTTTTAGTCAAGTAGTAATGATTTCAGGCTTCCAATCAAATCATCTACAACCATTGCAAGGCATCTAAGGCCCCAGTAGCCTTTCAATCTATTACTGTGCAAAAGAAAAAAAATTCTGCTGCTGTACGATGAGGTAACAGAAAAAACCAAAGAACGAAAAGGGGGGAAATATCATGAAAGAAAATTTGATGACCAATGAAGTACCTTGTCTACTAGCTTAGATTTCAGTTTGAAACCACAGGAATCATCTTCAAAGCAGCTGCGATTGGCATGCCAAGGAATCCAAAGAAGATGCTGACCAACCACTGCTGCCAGCTGAGAGGAATTGTGTTCGCGAATGTACCCAGGAATTCAACAATTATAATTTGGAAAAAGGCAGTGCAGGCGAGCACAGACACAAACACATAGTTTTCCAGTATGCCTTTGAACACGTTTATCTTTTCCATTTCTCTGGAGCTGATCTCATTGAAAACCTGGAGGAACGATAGAGGTTCATTGTCAGCAACACAAGTAAAATCTGCACAAGCCTACAATTAGATAACTAATAGATAGAGGTTCATTGTCAGCAACACAAGTAAAATCTGCACAAGCCTACAATTAGATAACTAATAAAAAGGTAACGCAACTCATTTTGCTCCATCAGCCAGCAAAAGCATTATCATTATCACATTGCAGTTGATTTTAAAGGAAGGAGAGAGAAGGCAGTAATTAGAAAAAGAAAGTGTGATGCTGAAGATAATATCATTAAAAACTTTTCGTAAGAAGCATTACTAAAAAAGAAATATGTTTCGATATCACTTGAAGGAGAGAATCTAGAAAACATGCAATTAATGCGTAACATTGAGCGAAAGTCTGATTCACAGCCCTAACAGCCCTAAAAGTTTAACAAACATGGTCCTTTTTCTCTGGATACAAAATTAAAGCATGTTCATTTAGTTTCAAATGTGTCAACATTACCTGACAAAAGACAAAGGAGTTAAAAATGAGTGTGTTCAGTATCAAATCAGAATCTGGCCCATCAAGTCGAAAAACTGCTTTTCCTCTCGTCTGAAGGTACCATATAACAACAAATTGGTACAAGGACTGCCCCAAAATATTCCTCCACATTACATTACTGATAAAGTTTCCTTTCCTTCCAACGGGTGATCTCTTCATCAAGTCATCATTTGGAGGTTCTGTGGCTAATGCAAGTGCTCCCAAAGTATCCATGATCATATTGACCCAGAGAAGCTGAACGGCTGTTAGGGGAGCATTTCCTGAGAGAACACCAAACCCCAAAGCATAAGTGGAAAAATAAACAGTTAGGTCATCTCTCTGCAGTTTTCCGGGGAGATGAATTTGAAGGGAAAATGATTAGATCATACTCCAAATACCTGTCAAACAGGCTGAGGAGAAGTTGACAATCAAGGCAACCACGTTGACTGTCAGTTGAAACTGAACAAATTTTTGAATGTTTATATAAACAGAACGTCCCCATTTTGCCACCGTCACAATTGTGGAGAAGTTATCATCCAGAATTATGACATCAGCACTCTCTTTGGCCACCTTCAGAACAGGAGGATGCTTTTCAATATATTTAATAGGTTTGGGAAAATTTTGGAAACACAGGAAGCGGTTCACGATTTAAATGACAAGGTAGAGTTTACGGCAAGGAATTAGAGTTTCTCATCAAGGATCAACAAGAATGCAAACAGATCAAAATACCTGAAAACAGTGTGCATCATAACTGCTGCATTTGACAACTAAGAGGTGAGTATAATAACGAATCAAGTACTGCTAATTTAGGGGACCTCTCATTCTGTCTTTTACCAAATGTTTCAGAGAACAAAATTTAGTTCAAATTAAGATTGAGCATGTTATAACATACAGTCAAATAAGAAATCAATTGTTCCTCCTCAAGACAAAGATTACCAACTACATAAATGTTCATCTTTAAGGGGAAGATTGCATTTCCAATTACAAAATTACTACCATTATTTTTTTGTCTTACCATCAAAGGCAAGTCAGTCAAAGATCTCAATATCCCATTCTGGCTTAGTTCAAAGAAAGCAAATAACTTCGAGAATTTAAGGTAAGATAGCAGAAACTGCTAAAAATGTTTATGTTCATTCAAGTGGTAGAAAAATTTGCAGACACAATAAAAGAGCGCCTATGCTTGGTATACAAAATTCTATGTATTCATAAAAAATAGGTGACATGTACTCTTTTCATACTGAACTTTTGTGCTTTAGCAGAAACTTGTCATTCAACTAAAAATTGAAGTGAAGCCGGCTAATATATTATTTTGCACGCAATTTCTTTCATGATTCTATGCATAATTAAAGCTTTTATAAAGAAATAAAAAGGGAGGGTATCCTGCAGAAGCCTATATGGCTGACAGATTTAGCAAAACAAACCTCAGTCCCTGCAATGCCCATTGCAAGTCCAATGTCTGCTTCATGAAGTGCTGGAGCATCATTTGTACCATCACCAGTCACTGCAACCACTTCCTGAAAAGTTGTCCGTAGGTGCTTCACAAGGGCGTGCTTATCCAATGGAGATGATCGAGCCATTACCTACAAATTGTAATGAATTGTTGAGCATGCAAGTTTCTGACAATTATTATGTGATGAGAAAAATGTGAAGAAAAATTCATATGGAAAACAAACTTCGGTTACTGATCAAAGACTCCTACTACCCCATGAGAAAAATAAATTAGTATCCCGATCATTAATGTTTATGCATGATTCTTGGATTTCAATTCTTGCAATTACTCCCATCATAATTACTTAGCAAAAATATATAATGATATAATGCAAGTGACAGTACTAGGATAAATGTTTCACGCTGTAAAAGCACAACTAAATAGCAGAAGAAATTTGTTCATTCTTCAAAAAAACAAGCAACAGAAGCAAAGCGCCTAATTGTCTAATGCAAACCATATCAGAGACAATATCAAGAATAAAACATTGAGCAGGAGACACACTTTAACATAAATCACTTCGTGGATAAAGCCAAAGAAAAAATCATTCAAGACAACAAATAATGTCATGAAAAAGAGGTTGCATCTTAAACTCTCATAGAATTGAAAAACACTCCATCCACTAAATACACCCTCCCTAAATTAATGGGGAGAGAAAAAATTAGATGTACCTGAATTTTTGGAATAAGTTCTTGCAATTCCTCTTCACTCTTTTCCCGAAATGCTGGTCCTTCAATTGCTATGCCATCATCAGTCAAAATCCCACATTCTCTAGCAATAGCCTTTGCAGTGGTTAAGTTGTCTCCAGTTACCATCCGGACAACAATTCCAGCTGACCTACAGATAGCAACAGACTCCTTGACACCAGGGCGTACTGGGTCTTTGATACCCACAATACCTATGCAAGTGTAACCCTCGGAAGGAATAGGGCTTTCGTCAGAGTATTCATTTCCTATTTCCAGGTACGCAAGGCAAAGAGTTCGAAGGGATTCACCAGCAAACCTTTCAATTATATCGTTTAAATGATTGATGGATGCTTCATCAAGGGGAACAACCACACCATTTGAGTCAATAACTTTATCACATGTAGCTAAAACTATTTCAGAAGCACCCTTGCAGTGTGCCCTGAAACCTCCATTAGGTAGCTCTATAACCACCCCCATTCGCTTCTTTGTAGAGTTGAATGGTTCAACCTTCACAATTTTTGATTTCTCTTGTTTTTGTCGGGAATCTCCACCAAGTAACAGTCCAAACTCTAAAAGAGCAGTTTCAGTGGGAGTTCCCAGTATCTGAACTTTCTTTTCCTCATTGACAACAACTTCTCCCCCAGTGTTGTTAAATATTGATTCAAGCAAAACACTCTTCGCTAAATCGGGAATTGCTGATCCAAAAGAAGTAGTGCTCTCAGAGCTGCCCACTTGCCTAGTTTCACCAGAAACGCATGCTTTTACAACAGTCATGTGGTTAGTTGTTAGAGTCCCAGTTTTGTCACTACAGATAGTTGTGCTAGATCCCATTGTCTCACAAGCAGCCAGATTGCGGACAAGTGCCTTATCATTCATCATTTTCTTCATGGCAAAAGCAAGACTCAGAGTCACAGCCAATGGCAGCCCCTCAGGAACTGCAACTACAACAATTGTAACAGCAACAGCAAAAAACTCCAACATTTCCCTGGCATCATCTCCAGACCAGATCCAGTGGGTTCCTTCTCGAAGCTTACGGTTACATAATCCTTGTACCAGGACAGCAAATGTTACAACAGCGAAAAACAGACCTATTTTTCCTATGATAGTCGCTACTCCATTCAGTTTTACCTGCAATGGGGTCTCATCGTCTCCTCCTTCACTAAGAGTAGCCATCAGCTTACCCCATTGTGTTCTCATTCCAACAGTGGTCACAAGCATTTTACACGACCCATCCTGAACTTTGGTTCCAGAAAGGAGAAAAGGATTCGCAGCATTCACATTAACTGGTTCACTCTCTCCTGTTAAACTTGATTCATTTATTAACACAGAAAACCCTGAAACAAAAAGTCCATCAGCTGGAACCTGATCTCCAATAAAAAGATGAACAATATCACCAGGAAGTAGATCGTATATTGAGATCTTCTGCCTCACAGCATTTCTGGTAACCTGAACTGTAATCTTCTTTTTCTCCCTGTCCAAATCTTTGAACTGCAGAGATTGCTTATAATCACTTGTGGCAGTGACAAACACAACAAGCAGAATGCTCGCAACAATTCCAAGTCCATCGTGGGAACCTTTTGGCCATCCTTCCATAGCTATGCCAACAATAAGAGAGACAAGAGCACAAACACCAAGGATCATAAGGGTCATATCTTGAAGGGCTTCCCACACAAAAACCAAGAAACCTCGAGGCGGGCTTTCAGTAAACTTATTAATCCCATAAATTTCCTTCCTTCCATTTACTAAATCCTCAGAAGTAGAAATCCCATCGTTGATTGATGTGGAGAGCTTCTCGGCAATACCCTTCACCTCACCGTGAATTTTCAGTTTCTTAACATCATGACCTTCAACAATGGAACCCAGCTCATCCGCACAAATTTGAAAACCAGCTTCCTCGACCTCCTTAGGTACAACGTAATCACTAGACAAATTTAAACCTGTCCAAAATAAGAACAAGAGTCAGCTCTAGATCTAAACCCTAGAACACCCCCCCCTGAATTTTAGTAGCGTAAGGGATTCTCACAATGTATAAACTGAAGAGCAGCTTTTGAAACCAAGACAGCAACTCTAAGCTTCTCCTGCAATCATGAATATGTGTAAGAAGGATCACATAATTTTTACTTTGGTTCTATAGCAAAAACCTTAAATAAACAGCAACTGATCAAAAATCAATCTGCCATGATCTTTAAGCGATAAATTAACCCAAAAAATCCAATAAATTAGAAAAAAATATTAACAGAAAAAATCAAAATCCACAGAAATCTGAGTTGGTCGCCACCTCAACTTTCGTCAAACACGAATCCTAAATACAAAAAAGAGATTGAAAAAAATCAGATTGAAAAGAAAATGAGAAGACCTGATTGGATCGACGAATAGCCTCAGCTTCAACTCGTTTAGAGAGATTAGCAGTGAAACGAAACCTCCTTTTGCGATTCTTAACTAACCAACAAAGTTTCCTCCATCTCTGCAACGCTTCATCCGATGAGTTCTTAGCCTTCACGTCACCGAAGTTCTCATTCAAGTAGATCTCCATCAGATGATGGTTCCTCTTGTTTAAGTTTCTTCAAAGCACGAAACCAACACTAACAGTGTTTAAAATCTAGACTATTCCTCTAGTTCTACCGAGCTGCCTCTTCTGTAAGGAATCGACGGGACGGGACGGGACGAGCTTCGCAGGTGAAAGTCTTGTTGTCCAAGGAGGAAGGTCAAAGTATTTGATGCAAGCAGGCTTGTTGAGTGGAAGAACTCGCAGAGTAGATGGTAATTTTTCCTCGTCTATTTATTTTATTTTTGGCGATCTGATTCGTTGTTGTTGGGGACACCGCGTTACTGTTCATGTGGGGTTGGTAGTTGCCATATTGCTTTTCTTGGTTTCGAAACTTGTTTGTTAGACCCGATTGGCTAAAAAAATCAACAATTCTAAGCCTTATTCAAATCAAGTATTAAATTAAATTAAAACAAATATTGATTTTATAAATTTATTTAGGTTGTTCGAAATTATATTCCAATTATATTTTAAAAATTAATTATTTTAAATCAATAATTTTTATTTTTTTATATTGTTTTGATATTTAAATGTTCAAAATAATTTTTTTTATCAAAATAATTTTATTTTAATATATTTTCAAGTTAAAAATACTTTGAAAAATAATATTTACTACAATATAACCCTTAACCTGGATAGGTTTTTTTAATAATTTAATTGTTTTTGTCATGTTCAATCCAAACATGATCAAATCAACACCATTTTTTTATTTGTTGACAAATATTTTTTTTGAAAGATAGATTCTTAAAAAATAAATCAATGTTTATCAATGTCTTGGGAAAAGAATCGGAAAATAATTTATAGTTTTTTAGTTATATCATGAAAAATAAATTATAAAATAACTTTTTAATTTTTTTATTAAAAAAATGATAACTAAATTTATAGATAAAAAAATTGAAGGACAATGATATTAAGAAAAAAATCAATTGTATAGATTATTTTAAATTAAATAGATATCAATTAAAAGAATGAAGATTTATGATTAAAAAAAATAAAAGAAAAATAAATAATAGTTAAAATAACAAAGAAAAATATTAATATAAAAATTAAATTTAAATGATAAAATTAAAAAAATATATATTCAAAATAAAATGTACAAAAATAACTGATGAATAATAAATTAAAAAAACATGATATTTTGTTGTTTTAAGTTGAAAAAATTATTTTTAAAAATTGAAATAAAACAATTTTCTCTCTAATATGTTATCAGATGAAATGATTTTCTCTTTATTGATTTTTTTTCAAGTCACTGTAATTTATGTTTATAGTGTTTTTTAAAAAATTAGGAATTTTTTTATTTTAAATTATTTTTTTATATATTTTTAAATAATTTAAATGCATTAATATCAAAAATAATTTTTAAAAATTTTAAAAAAATATTATTTTAATATATTTCTAAATAAAAAAATATTTTAAAAACAATTTTACAAATACTTTTCTTTTTTCAAATCTTTTCTCGGACGGGGTTTAACGACCAGTCGTCACGTAACAACTTTCCCAAGCGGGAATTTCAGATGGCTTTTCAGGCAGTTTTCTTATGCTGAATTTCCATGCAAGTCCAGGTCCGGTGCCTGGAAGGATGCGTGGGTCTCTTCTCCTTGTACTTTCATTATAGTTTCTAGGTTGTTTCGTCCTCAACAGCGTGTCGGTTTTATGAAAGTAGCTGACCATCGGTCGCCCTAATTGATTGTCTGCGTTGCCTTTTGCCTATTGACCAGCTCCTAAAGCTCGCATGAGACTGTAATATTAAAAAATAATATAAATTATATTTTATAATTTCATTTAATAAATTAAAATAGTTTTTTAATATAGAATCAAAATCTTGATAATCAAACAATCATAAATTCAAATATTATAATCTTTATTTATTTGATAAAAATTAAATATAAAATAATATGAGTCTTTACAAATTTTAAGCTTTAAATTTTTTTATTTTAAAAAATATATTAAAAAATAATATAAATTATATCATAAAATCTTATTTAAAAGCTCAAGGAATTAAATTCAAATGGATACTTCATTTTGCAGTTCTCACTGCTATTTTTCATGAGCAGTTGTTTCAGAGCTTTTTAAATTTTATATTATCCTTGTCAGAATTTAGCGGATGACATGATAGAGATCACATGGGGGCCTATGGAGCAGGTAAAGTGATCTGATCTCCGCTTGCTGCTGGACCATACCCAGAATTTGAATCGTAGTTGCCAGGAAATTGGCTATCCGCAGCTTCTTTCCCGTGACCCGGTAAAACCAGTGACGCCGGCCGAAAGCCATTGAATATATCCCGGGCAAGGTTTTATCTAGCTCCACAACTCTTCCAAATTATCCTGAATTTGACTGAGAATTCACTTCATCGAGAGCACTTGGTTTTTCGGCTCCTCAATAACGACAGTAATGTGGGATGCTTATTTCTTAAAAAAAAAATAGATTAATAAATAAATAAAATATCCTTGAATAAGTCTACAAGTTCACCAAACCCCCCACCCCCCCCCCTCTCTCTATATATATTCGAACTTAGCGTCAACGGGCAAAATAATATATGATTTTTCGCTCCCATTTTTTTTTACTTTTAAATTTGAATGGAGGCCCCACCACTAAACACAAGTTTTTAAGCTGGCACATTGTCAGCACATAGAAGAATTCATTAGATTCACCAATATCGATGTGAGGAATATGCTTTCCATATTATAAAGATAAACTCTGATTTTAAATTTCAAAATATTTTTTAAAAAATGTAAATTTTTTTATTTTTTTAAATTATTTTTTTAAATTTTAAATTTGATGCATTAATTTCAAAAATATTTTTTAAAAAATAAATAAAATATTATTTTGATATAGTTTTTAATAATTTTTTTAAAAAAATCAATTATAATTACATTTTCAAACACTATCTTTATCTCTATTAACATATAAGTTGATTTGTGAATGCTTTTATTATATATATAAAAAAAAAAAACCCAAAAAAGTTGTCTTCTTTGTTAAGAAAGCATGTTCTCTTTGTTCTTCTTCTTGAATTTAATCCCTGGTATCAAAACCTAAGAAAACTTGTTAAAATTCCTAAAAATATATTAGGGTGATGTGGGGGACACGCGTCAAGAATCTCCGAAGATGCCCAGTTGCCCACTACTCATTCACTTTTTAATTAGCTCTCTTTTTTTTTTTTTCATCCTTTGAAATTGTTGTCCTGGTCAGTTTTAGAGTGTATTTGTCAATGTATTAACCATTACTTTTTAAATAGTTTTTCGTGCTGAAATATATGTTAATAATATTTTTTTATTTTTTAAAAATTATTTTTAACATAAATATATCAAAATGATCCAAAAAATACAAACTAAATTTAATTTTAATAAATAAAAAAATTTAAAATTCAATAAAACACCATTTAAAATAGAATGTCAAACGGTATCTTGATCGTCAGGATTGCAATTGGGCTATTCAGAAGCTTCTCTAGAAAGATAAAAGAAAAGCTTATTTCAAGGAACACGTTTATGACCTTTGACCAAACCGTACATGTAAAAGCTGCGGAAAGAGGCCGTGTTAATTTGTTACCGTTTTGTAGCTTTTGGTTGTTTTTTTTTAAATATTTTTTATTTAATATTTTTCGGAATTATAATTATTTTTAAAAATATTTTTATTTAAAAACATATTAAAATAATATTTTTTTTATTTTTTAAAAATTATTTTTGATATCAACACATTAAAATAAACTAAAAACACTAAAAAATATATTAATTTTAAGTAAAAATAATAATAATAAATTAAAAATTTTAAAAATACTTTTAAAATACAAAAACAAACCAGTATTATTTCTGCATTTAAATGTTTCTAATAATAATCCTGTGATATCCAGGAAGTTTCATTTTCACCCCTTGGTGGTAAATAATAAAGAAAAACAAACAAAAAGTTAATTTGATTTGATATTTTTATTATTTTTTTCATAAAAAACATATTGAATGTTTCTAATAATAATCCTGTAATATCCAGGAAGTTTCATTTTCACCCCTTCGTGGTAAATAATAAAGAAAAACCAACACAAAGTTAATTTGATTTGATGTTTTTATTATTTTTTTCATAAAAAACATTTTGAATGTTTCTAATAATAATCCTGTAATATCCAGGAAGTTTCATTTTCACCCCTTCGTGGTAAATAATAAAGAAAAACAAACACAAAGTTAATTGGATTTGATGTTTTTAATCATAAAATATTCCAAATTCGTAGAAACATTGTGCAAGGACCCACGCTTTCACTTGTTTTAATTTTTCTTTATGGACCATCCAATTTTTTTTCTTTCCAGGATTCCACTATCTCCTTTATCACTTAACGTAATAAATACGTTAGCTTTCGCCTTAGAATAAAGCATCATGTATTTAGACTTTCGCTTTCAAGAAATGAATCTGCCATTGGATTTTCATCAGCTATTAAATGGTCATGTTTAGCGTTGAAAATGACAGGGATAATATTAGAAAACTTTTAAATTAAGAATGCCAAGCGAAAACCTTTTTTCGCTTCTTTTTTTTTTTTAAATATGGAGAGGCAAAAGTATAGTTTAATCAGAATTATCTTGATTGCGCTGGGTTTTATAACTATACTTGCAATATAATAATAAATACTCACTATTCCAAGATTGGGCCACAGCTTATCCTAAAGAAACTTGACGAACTCGGCCCTTGTGGACTTGGGACTCCAAGTTTAAGTTCAAAACTAGCGAGTCTAGCCCATGTCTACAGTCGTGATCATCTGGACCGAAACCATGACACCAGACACACCCTGGAAAGTTAAAAAGGCTTTTCTCATGTGCGACTCCGAGGAGCCCAGGTTCTAACTTCCAGTCAACACAAACCCACCATTAAAGCACTAATTGTTTATTATCAATCTCAGAGTCCCTGCAAAACATTAAAGGCGTGTTTGGCAGTGTGTTAACGATTGCTTTTCAAATAATTTTTTGTATTGAAATATATGTCAATGATGCTTTTTTATTTTTTAAAAATTATTTTTGACATCAGCACATCAAAACGATCCAAAAAGTACAAACCACACTTAATTTTAGCTAAAAAAAATTTTTTTAAAATTTTGCAAAACACAGATAGAAACGCAGCCCCAAACACTACCTAAGAAGGGTGCCTCGTGAAGGGATGACCATGGTAATCCGGGGGCTCAATTTTTATTATATTTATACTTTATACATTATTTAGAGAAAATATTTTTATATATTTCTATCTTATTTGTTAAATTCCATCTATTTATATAAATATTTATTATCTGGATATTATCTATTACTTAATATAAAATAAAATAATGATATACACACAAGACATATATAAATAAGTCCAATTTAACAATATTAATATCTTATTTATTACTTATTAACTAATATCAGGGGTGAAGGCGGGTTAACAAGGATATTATCCCCATATAGAAGAACAATTTTAAATTTTAAAATCAAAACTAGTAAAATTTAAGTTTTAATCATTTGAAATTTTCTTCCTCGTCATGTTAGCTACCCTTAAAGAGATTTCCTTGCTCCGCCTCTAACTAATAACATGAGTGTTAAAAAAACCTCATTCCATTAAGGTTAATTCGAACAGTATCCATCAAAGCTGGTATTAGATTACCATCTCTACACACAACCTAATCAAGCTTTTTGATGAACAGTTTACCACAACCCAGCTGAAGCTTGTCTGTGCACGCACAAGCTACCACTTAAAGGAGGATCCATGAAGATCCTGTACTGGTTGAAAAAGCAATTAAGACAGGATTTTCCAGCACTTTGACAGGTGTAGAAACAAGATAACAAGATGATAATGTAATAGAGCCGACAGAACAGTTACCAACAGGAAGAAGATGATAATTAATGGAATCCCCACCCAAGGAAATGCATGAATTAAAGTTTATATAAGATGAACGCACGCGTGGAAGGCCAATCTAATCACACACAGCTCTCTTGGAATTAGTGTTGGAAAATAATAATTCTTATGTGGTGTTTATATGTTACCTAACATCGTGAATGTGAATTCTTAGTTTTTTTCTTGTATCCTGTGGGATTTATTTATTTTTATAAATTCTAAGAGTTCATTTATTTTAATAAATAATCAATAATCAATTCTAACTAATATTACATTGCAAGCTTTCCGTGTAAACAAGAACAATCAATTCTAATTAATTTTACATTGCAAGCTTTATGTATAAACAAGAGTGGGTAGAACTCAATTTTAAATGGAGTTTAACTTATCAGATTTTAGATTTATTTCATATTAGTTATGAATTTGATTTTTTTTTTAATTAATGAAGAACCTATAGAATTAATTAAAATACACGTAAATTAACTCGAACTTTCATGCTTATAAAATAGAAACAATAGTAAATTAAGGGAGCTCCTTCTCATAACTAGGAGTAGAAAAGATTATAAGTGTAAAAAAAAAATTATTTTCCTTACTTATGTTGTGCTCTTATTTCTCGTCTTAGGTTTTGTTGTTATGATATGAAAATAAAATTCGAGCAAGACCTTCTGTCCATATAAAATATATACTTTAGAAATATTGTTGTTGAGAACTCGAAATATACATTGCATTCAAACCGTTTGCACCTATTAAAAGGCAATCTAGCTTTTAAGGACAAATGTATAATTCTCAGCAACAACTTTATTTCTTATCTTGTTTATTATTTAAAATTCTATAATTCTACAACTAAGAACTTTATATATTTATATATACTTATCTTTTATTTAATATTTTCTTCATGTTTTTATATTATTCTTGATTACACTTTGTTATTACTAAGCAATTTCCCTACAATTACATGCATACTGTGTTCTACCATCGTGAATGTGAATTTGATTGGTCAATTTTTTCTTGTATCTCGTGGGATTTATTTATTCTATGAATTTTAAGGATTAATTTTAATTAACCATTAATTAATCTGGTTTCATTATATTTTCTTATATTATTGATCATGCAAGTTTAATAAATGATCAATAATTAATTCTAATTGATTTTAGATTAATTCTACATCGCTTCCTGTAACAAATTAATTTAATAAATGTCAATAATAATTTAAATAAAATTATTTTTTGTCTTGTTTTTTTATTTAAAATTCTATATATAGCTCTACAAGCAAGCACTTTATATATTTGTGCTTTATCTTTTGTTCAATATTTTCTTCATATTTTTATATTATTCTTGTTATACTTTGTTCTTGCTAAACAACTTATTTACCTACAATTAAATGCATGCTATGCTATGCATCTTCCTCGAGCAACTGTTTCCATCTGCATAAATTAAAAGAGTCTGCGTTACAGGTGTTTATGCACACATCAAAACAAAATCAGTATCTCCACAAATTTTTGATCCATCGATCATTACTATTATGAACACAACGAAAGCCTACAATATTAAAATATGGTTTTATTGTGTTTTTTATTTATTTATGTCTTAGATTCCAGTAGACGACGTACGCCAGTTCTCTTCTGCCCTGGGACAGGCCACCACAAAGTGACAACAATAGTAAGCATGTAAAGACGTCCAAGGTTTAGGGAAAACTACTCTCGTGTTTCTCGAAACAAATTTCCAAATCTCTTGCAAAGAAAGTACTCCATCAGCACAAATTATTGTTTCTCATGGTCAACACAGGACCCACTATCAATGCACCCGCACCCAAATCTCCTACGAGGCAGAAAACACATTGTATAGATTCAACTTATCCATGGACATCAAATCATTGAAGGTTGAAGGTAAAACACTAAAAGTCACCTTCTATGGTAGGAACCCATAGTTGGAGTGGCATAAAAGAATCAACACGCGTGCTTGGAAAAGAGAAATTTAGACTCTCTTTATTTTAATATATATCTCTGCAATGGAAAAGAAGAGATATTGCAAAAGAAGAGGATGATAGAAGATAGTGTGTGTAGTCTGTACATGCCCTGAAATGATTATGTCGAAATTCACTTGTAAATTGTAATAATCTCCCGCGTAATGATGCAAGTGTGTATTTTGCATTGAGGTAGGTTTCGATAGATTCAAGATTCAAGAAAAACTATATAAACTATGACTCATATTTTTTTTTAAAACCATGGTTATAAAAAATAGTTTTTAACAAGATTGCCTGTTAATTAATTAAATTAAATACATATTTGAAATAAAATTTAAATTACATCACATAACACTATATAAATAAATAATGTTTGATGTTGTGATATAAGATATTTTTTTAAGATTATTTTTTTATTAAAATAAATTTGTTTATGTATTTTTACTAATATTTCAACATAAACACATTAGAAAACGTAAGAAAAAAAATCAATTTCTTTTGTCTTTTCAAAATAAAACACAATTTTAAAACATCTTAAAAAGACATAAGTTCTCGAACAGGCCCAGACAAATCACAACGAGAGACGTTAGGTGCTCCCCTATTCCAGCGATGTGTAAGGAATCCAACAAAAACCTCTCTTTCGACAGTAGATGCTCCCCTTTTCCAGTGACATGGAATCCAACAAAAACCTCTCTTTCGACCTAAAACTGGTTTTCAAAGTATTTCCGTACATTAGGCAGTTGTAAAGTTGATTGGATGTTCGGTTTGGGAACACCGAGGCAATGGGCTAAAGCACTTCTCTTGAAATACGATGGTGCATGCAACTGCGCACGACCTGGCTCGGAAAGGGGCATGGCTTGAGTTCAAGCCTCTGCTCATGCTCGTTGGAGATGATAATAGAGATTCATGAAAGCCGATGATGTATTTCTCGTTGAACTCTATTATACTGTTTTCATTTCAACGGGAGGGAGGTTTCAATCCCCTTTGTCGATCTCTATTCTCGTAAAGTTATACTCCATTTTTGTCATGGCTAATTTTCATTAAAATAAAAAATATTCTAAATATATGTCAAACAAAGTTAATCGAAGCAGTGGCGGAGGGAGGGGGGCAGGCAAGGGCCCCGGCCCCTGCAAGGAAAAATTTCCCAACCCCTCCCTTGTTTTGCTATCCAAAAAAGCAATCAGGATTCTGTATATGGACAAACATGAGGCTCGTAAATATCCATTAAGCAAGTATCTTAGAAACATAATTTTTTTTCTTAACTGGCTGATATTAGTTCAGTGTATAGACTGTTCTTCATGGAACAAGGATCTTTCAAATTGCTTTTCGTCCAGAAGGACCTGATGGCTTAACTCCAGGGAACGCACTAGACAACAGCCTCAATTTCAAAAAGATCTATAATATTTAACAAAACCTAGATTTTGAAATGTGCTACTTGTTGAGCACTTCATCCCAAGAAAATGTTGCATGGAAATTTTAATTTTTTTAAACAATTTTTTTTAATTTGGCCCCCCTTAATTTCTCTTTCTTGCTCCGCCCCTGAATCGAAGTAAGATTAAAAAAACTGCACACATTATTTTAATTATATATAAAAAAAATGTGAAATTATAGGATATAGAGGTACCATCAACCAGATGCCAATGTACTACAAATTAAATCCAAGCTGTTGGAAGATGTGGAATAAATTTAAAAGAAATAATTTTTTTAAAAAAAAGTCAAGTACAAAACTAAAAAATTTAAAAAGAAACATGATTTTTTTATTAGAGTGTTGAATTTAAAATAAAAACAACTTTAATAAAAAAAAAATAAAAGAATAAGAACCAAACTAAAAATAACTACACAATATAAAATTGGGTTAAGAGGTAAAATTGAAAACTAATAAAAAATTTATAAAAAAGCCAAGGATATAAAATAAGATATCAAAAAAGTAATGACTAAATTTAAGAATATAATATATATATGAATTTGAATTAAAGGTTCAAATTGAAAAGAAATAAATTTTTTACAAAACAATCAAGGACAGAAATTAAAAATTAAAAGAAAAGGGGTTGAAGTAAAAATATAAAAAACCAAGAAGAACAATATGCAATTTGTGGGTGGAGATAGAAAAGAAGGAAAAACGAAAGGAAAGAAATACCAACTGCCGACAAACTTTCCACTATTTGATGACATGTGCCGTACTAGAAAAAAAAAAGACGCGGTGACACATCTAAAGAGATAGCGGAAAGGGAGGTTCCACTACCAAACAACACAATGATCAAAATGTGAGGACACCTCTTACACGCTGACATATATTTTGCATATGCTAACAACTTTTTAAAATTTAATACTAATTAATCGTGTATGAATATCATAACACACTCATCAACACAACAAACAAAAATTGTTTTGTAACTTTTGAATTTTAAAAATTATAAATATGGTTAGTTATAAATAACTTTGATTTAAATTAAAATTTTGTTACAAAACTAACTTAAAATTCTAATTTAATATTTTTTAAGTAAAATATATTTTAAAAAATAAAATCTGCCGCATTTTAAAATAATCACTTAATATAATATAAAACATCTTAAAATGATATTGATCGACACAAGAGATTAATGAGTGTTTGGGTGTGTTCAATAATATAGTAGCAATTGTTTTTAAAAATATTTTTTGCTTTGAAATGCATGAAAATAATATATTTTTTAATTTTAAAAAAATTATTTTTGACATCAACATATCAAAATGATATAAAAAAAATTATTTCAAGCAAATTTTTTTTGTCCAAAAAATATCATGAAATACAGTTTCTACACAAAAACAAATAGCTCATTTGACAATAATAAAAAAAGTAAATGCATTTTTTTTTTCATATCCATGTCATTATTCATTAAATAATTACATCCCGTTGAACTACAAGTTGGGAAGCTCCATTAAGGAAGGATTCAAGACAAGATTTATATCACTGGTCGTCGAGAGGTTCAATCTAAAAATTGTACTTTATTTAAATAATCAAAATAACATTATCTAGACCAAAAAAAAATCAGAAAAAAATTAATAGTTTGAGAACATGGTTTTGACAAAATCATGCCCACATCAACTGATTAATTCAAGTTTTCGACGACCAGTGATATTACAACAGTGCCTTAACAAGAGAAGAACTGAGCGCGACCACATAAGCTACAGGCTCAATTCCAGAACATGTTTCTTCACGACATCTAATTGATTTTACATGCCGTAAGCAGAACATTAATTACAAATCAGCCAAAAGGTCCATTGGTACTACAGTTTTTTTTTTTTTTTTGCATTTTGATTTTTTTTATTGTTGGATTAATAATATTAAAAAATATATATTTTATAATCAGTATTTTTTTAAAATCTAAAAAAAAAATCCAATGCACAATCTTAAATAAAAGTTTTTTAGGGTTGATGTTTGATTTAACAGTGATCTAAAAGCGATACTAGACCTAGTCAATATTAGATTTGTCGAGAAATTGAATTGATAGTTTATTTTTTCTACTTTCTATAAGGTTATTAGAATCTCAAATAAAAGATTTTTTAGGGTTGATGCGTGATTTTAAAAGCATATAATATTATCATAAAATTAAATAAAAACAATAAAGTTATTAAACATACTAAAGTTAATAACTCAGGTTGTTGGGTGGCTGAAATTGATCATCAAATTTGACATTGTTTTAATATAAAAAAATTATCATTTTAAATTTTTTTAAAAAATTGTATTATCGATTATCCAAATTTTCTTTAGATTTGTTTAATTGAATAATTCAATTTAGACTAGTTTTTATATATTTTAATTTGAAATTAAAATCAAACAAGAAGTTAAATCAATAAATTTTTAAATTGAATTGATTAATTAGGTTAATAACACTATCAAATATTTTTTTAAAATCTAAAAAAAAAAATCCAATACACAGCAAAGCGCCGGCGGAATGACTAATTCTATATAATAACACAGACAAGGTATGAGAATAGGAGTAGATTCTATATAACCCAAGTAGTGAAAAGAAGATTGGAAAAGGTATTAGATAAGATAAGCAGAATGACCCATCCAACCCGCTACAGACTTCATGGAAGATGACTTCCACTGTGTTGTACGATCCATGAATATATAACTCATTCTGCACCTACCCTCCCTCCCTCTCTCCCTCTCTCTCTCTCTCAACGTCATTGTTGGCCAATATGCCTCTGCAGGGATTTGGGGACCCAATTAGCTCCATAGGTTATCTGCAACTTTCTCACCCTGTCGGTCTGTCCTCGCAGATTATATCCCAGGTAATGGAACTTGGAAGCCTGAGCCTACTGTTCTAGCCTAGCCTGCCTCGATGACAAAAGATGGGCTCACGCTGTTTTGATTGTTACACTTATCCCTTCATCTCGCGGGTCACTTCACTTCTATAGTCCCCTTCCATGTAATCAAGGATCTATATAGCCAGAAATGAAGGCAAAAATAGGGGGAATGTGCATAGAGATATTAAATGTGAGCATTAAAAGCATCTGGAAATGACACTAATCAATGGCACACATGTCTTTGCAGATCCCTATCATTATTTGTTAAATAATTACATTATATTTGACTTTATGAGGAGATAAGATTGCAGAGCTACAAAAGATTATATGATCTGATAAAGCATTTCAGTGGATTATGCCTTGGGATTTTCCTGGTCGCGTGGTGTGCTCGTGTATGCCAATAGTTACGATCAAATCTGTCGACAGAACTATTTCTCGCATCAATTACTTATAGTTGCATGCTCTTTGTCTCTTCTGTACAGAAACCCCTCATGCTAGGTAGCTATCAGGAACAGTAGAAACAAAAAACGTGCTGGGACGAAGGCACATGTGTGGTTCTTGAGAACACAGTCAAGAAAACCTGCTATATGTTCATGATATCTGTGCTTCACATAGCCAGATCTCTGTCAGGGAAGGGGAGGTTTTCAAAAGAAGTGTGGGGTAGTTACTTCTGTGGCCGATGAGCTGGATGCGGAAACAAGAAAAAGATGGGCCACGCAGTGCATTTTCTGGATGAAGGCTACCCCATTGAATCGGATTCTTGTAGATCATGCCCCTGCTGCCTTCAAATTCACAGGAGATCTCCTGTATGAAACGTCCACGCTCAGCTTTACTATTGGGCACTTTGCTCAATCTAATGATCAACAAAAAGAAATCTAGAAGAAACGACTGATTCCTGCCTTCACCTCCTGTGCTGCATGGAGTACATTTAACTGATAAGCAATTATGCAGCATCCTGCTTTAGGATTGTGTTTGATATAATTTTGTCTTTCTTTTGTCGTCACCACCAGCATCAGCAGCACTATTATGGTCCTTCCCTCGTCTCGTCTTGCAACTAGCATTATTGATAATGAATAGTACAGATGAGTATGACATTGATTGCTGGCGCAGGCTCTACTGCTATATGGCAAAAATCCAAGTATTCTAGAATTAAAGTTTACGTGTCGAATACTCTATTGATAAATTGATTATAGTAATTTTATTTATTTATTTTTAATCAAAATGATTGGTATCTTGAATTTGATATTTTAAAATGACTTGTACCTAATATATATAAAATAAAAAATTATGGAGAAGAGGTTTGTTTTTTTTTATGTTTGATATTTACATATGTATTGTGAGTTTTATTTTACTTATTATATTCAGCTATAATATAGTGATAAGGTTACCTTTGAAAGACTTTAGTACATCCAATGATATTTTCGAAATATAAATATTTTTAATTAAATTTATTTGTTGAGAAATAACTTCTTCATGATTTTGTATAAATTTAAATAATATAATATCCAATATATATATGGGCTAACATACTATCAAACCCATTTATATTTGGGTTTGCTTAGTACAAAGCTTATGGTACAAGGGCTTGTCGATCATTATTGGGTCTGACATTGGTCACATCCCAACATGACCAAAACTTGACACATTACTGTTCCAATTATAATTGGGTCTAGCTAGTGTCAAACCTCGTAAGTCCTTACTAAAAAAAGTTTGTGTTTTAAAAAATTTATACCCATAAATATTACAAGTACAATTTTACAAGGGTATCTCAATTATGTAAATATTCCATGATTTTTAGAATCTAAAACGTTGGTACTTGTAAGCAAATTGATTAACTCTCACCCAATATATTTTTAAAAACTTGAAGCTAACATACCAACATGTAAACAATAAACATCAACAAAAAAAAACCTAAAATAGAAGGAAAAGTTACCATGCTACTCCTAAAAAAACTATTTCTTATAATAGTATTTTGTAAATTAATTTCTTTGTTTTATTTTAATATCATTCAACATTATAATTATTGGAGATCAAGCTCTTTGTCTTTTAATAATTTATTTTTAATAGTATTATCTTAGGTTAATGACTCAGGCTATGAGTTTAACAAGTTTACTCAATTGATTAGAGTTTTTTAAAAAAAATTTTGATTTTTTTTTATCAATTTCATTATTTAATATTGAGTTGATTATGAATCAAGCTTAATAATTTATTTTGATTTGTTTTCTATAAGGTTATTCATGTCTCATGACGTGGATCACGAGTTCAGAAAGTTAACTCTGGTTGATTCGAGTTTTTTTTTTTAATTTTATCTTTTAATATTAGGCTGATTGAGAATTATGTTTCATAATTTGTTTTAATTTTATTCTTGTAGAGTTATCTCGGTTTTGTGACTTAAATAACAAGTTTGGCATGTTGACTCATGTCATTTATTGAGGTTATTTTTTTAATTGATTTTTTTTTAATTTCAACATTTAGTTTTTTAGATATTTAACTTCATAATTTATTTTTGTTTGTTTTTTACAGGGTCATCATGTTCTTATGACTCGACATGTAGATTGGAAAGTTAACTCGGGTCGACCCGAAGTAATACATTTTCATCTTAATATTTATATAAAAAAATCTCATTTTAAATATTTATTTTAAATCGGACTATGTTTTCATTGGCTATATTGTCTTTGAATCCACTAAAAAAACTAAATTACATTATATCAATTTTCACATAATTTTTTTTCCTATTACAAAAATATTGACAACACTTAAATATCTTTTCATGTTAAAAAAGATTTATCTCATCCGCAAATGTAGCGCATTTAAATAATATAGTAACATGTTATTTTGAATAAACAACTATCTTGATACAATTAAAAGTACTAACGAAGAAAATCTTTTTGAAACAAAGAGGGGAATAATAATATTTTTAAATGGATATATCCAATGTAAAATTATTAAGCTCATTAAATCACTTTGGTCATCCAAAATAATGGCGACTAGGCTCGTCTGATAAAATTTCTTTATAAATAAGAATACAAGACAATTTTAATTTACAAATCAATAATTACAATGTCATCAATATTAGCAAAACAAAAACTAAAAGAGAAGGGAAGTTTATTGTACCATTCATAATAATATATTCGTTATAATAATATTATTTTTTTAATTTTATCTTTTAATATTATATTTATTAGAAATTAAACTTTCATAAATTTTTTTAGTTTACTTTTAATGAGATTATTTGAGAATTATGACTCGAATTGCAAATTTAACGAGTTAACACATTTGACTCGTGTTTTTTTACCTTTATCTAATTGATTTTTTTTCTCAATTTTATTGTTTTAAAAATAACAAGTTAACCCGAGTTAATCTAAATCAATCTAATAAATTATTGTTTCAATATTTATATATAAAAAATTCATCTTAATAGTTATTTTATATCAATCTATATTTTCATCTGTTATTATTTCTATTGCTTCTAAACTCACCAAAAATATCAAATCATGCTAGTTAAATTTTATATTTTATTAGAAAAAACATTATAATGACTAGAAACATTAATAAAACTCGCACCATATGACGGCCAATAATATAGTGGGAACAATGGCAACAGCACTATGGGCATTTCAGTTTTTATCCATTGTCAAATCAAAGAAGCAGATGGATTGAAAATGGGGGGTCCTTGAGGGTAATAGAATCTGCATATATTATGCTTCCTTTAAAGGATATGGTGCAAGGATGACAACAATGCCATCAGGGAGG
The DNA here is from genome assembly GCA_033617975.1 of Populus alba x Populus glandulosa. Lineage (NCBI taxonomy): Eukaryota > Viridiplantae > Streptophyta > Magnoliopsida > Malpighiales > Salicaceae > Populus > Populus alba x Populus glandulosa. The sequence goes on along the minus strand of CM066156.1, from coordinate 782,729 downwards.
TCACCCCCGTTCCGCTTGCCCCAGTAACATTACAGGCACACCTCGAATCAGGGGCACAGGCCCATATGTGTAACGATTCTCAGTTGTGTTCCCTAATAATATTTCGTGTCCACATTGTGTGTTTATATAAAAATATATATAACAATTCTGAATTTGGATATATATATATATATATATATATATATATATATATATATATATTAATAAAAAGTTATAACCAATAGCTCAACTGATTAGTTTTTAAGTTTATTTTATAGAAATCGCTGGTTGGAGTTATATAAATTTTAAGGCTACTGAAAATTTTCATGGTCGTTAACTTCATAATCCATCAAGTTAATCGAAGCACGTACTAATTAGTCCGAACATCTATATTAATAATAAAAAAAATTATAACCAAACTTATTAAATTATGCTGGCTATAATCCAATCTAAAAATCAAGAGTTTGAAATATTACAGATTAATAGAAAATCGTTATTTTAAGAATTTTTTAATTAAAATAATTAAATTTTAATCGGTCGTATTTGATAACGAAAAACTCCTAATCATTTTTTTTTTAAAACTCAGTTCAGAGCAAATCTCCAGTTCATGATTCGTGGGACCGATTTGCTCTGAAGTAGTTTTAAAAACACATATTTTATATAAATATAATAAATTAAGAAAAACAATTTCTTTCAAATGATAATCTCAAAATTGTAGCTAAGAGTTTGTGACAACCGTACCAATCCATGGGTGGATCGCTGAAGATCTGTTCCAAATAAAATGACTCGCAACACTATCCTATTTTTTGTGTCCTAACATGTACGGTCCACGTAGCTATATAAATAGCACTTATCCATGCTTGCAAACCAACACCACCCGGCACACCTACGCCTGCACAGCCCCACTCCTTGACCTTCATTCATGTACTCGCCACAGAAGAGAGTGGCCGCTCCCTCCCTATCTCCAATAGCATCTTTCACTCTATCAGAGACGTAGTCTCTCTTCCTCGAAACCCCATTTTATCACCTCGCTCTTTCATAAATGAGTAGCCTCATCCTAGACGCTCTCAATGTCCGAGTTCAAGGCGAGGGTGACAAGGTTCTGGTCTTTGCCCATGGGGTTGGCACTGACCAATCCGCTTGGCAACGCATTCTCCCCTTTTTCACACCATACTATCGTGTAATCCTCTTTGATCTTGTTTGCGCTGGTAGTGTCAATCCTGATCATTTCAATTTTAGACGATGCACCAATCTTGAAGCTTATGTTGATGACTTGCTCAACATTCTTGACGCTCTTGGCGTTGACCGGTGCTTTTATGTGGGACACTCTGTTTCTGCTATGATCGGTATACTGGCATCCATTAGGCGTCCGGAGCTCTTCATCAAGTTGATTCTCATCGGAGCATCACCAAGGTAAGAGCTTCATATACCCAATTTTGCATTTACCCAAAAAAGTTGTGTTCTTTTTTAATCTTTAAACATTGACTTGTTATTGTTGTGTGTGCCTGTGCGATCAATCAGTGGTTTACTTAGATTTAGCTGAGAAATCGGTTTATTGACCCAAGTTTTTTCTTGACATTTTACGCAATCAGGTTTCTGAATGATGAAGATTACCATGGAGGATTTGAGCGAGAGGAAATTGAGTCTGTTTTTCAAGCAATGGAGGCTAATTATGAGGCTTGGGTCAATGGTTTTGCACCATTAGCAGTTGGAGCTGATGTACCCCTTGCTGTCAGAGAATTTACTCGGACCCTTTTCAATATGAGACCAGATATAACACTATTCGTGTCAAGGACCGTTTTTAACAGTGATCTAAGAGGGATACTAGGCCTAGTCAAAGTACCATGCTGTATAATCCAGACATCGAAGGATGTATCTGTCCCAGCATCGGTGGCCGAGTATTTGAAGAACCATTTGGGTGGCGAAAATACTGTGGTAACGTTAAGTACTGAAGGGCATTTGCCCCATCTAAGTGCACCGGCTATGTTGGCACCGGCCATCAAGCGAGCCCTTTCCCGATGAGTGGTTTTTTCTTGTGCGTGGGTCGGGGGCGATATTTAGGCTCACGGCAGCTAGAGTGGGGTAAAATGGTGGCATCTGATGAATAATTTGTGGACACTAGTCCTGAGATTCTTAAGAAAAGGATAAGATTAGCCACGTGATAGTCACGTGATGATGTATGCTTCTTTCTCTTCCTCTTTTCTTGTTGTTTCTCTTGCCTTTCATCTTTGAATCGGACGCAAGCAAGTGGAAAGAAATTAATGAGATGCAATTAATGCTTCTACTTTGGGTGTTCTAGATTTTCCAGGTTTTGATTTTTCGCTCCTCGAGCAAGAAAAATCGCCGCTGATATGTGCGTGCATCTTTTTTGAGGGTACCAATTCAGTGTTTGATGGCCAAGATCCAAATTATGCATGACCCGCCACTTGACTTGTCCTTAGCAACTATAATTGTTATGCTCTTTGATTTGATTTGGCTGGTTGATCATTTGATAAATTTGAAATAGAGTTGAATAAACAAGATTTTAACTCAAATTAATTAATTATTAATTTACGATTCGAGTGTTCTTGTTGACCCCGTCAAATCTTATTAAATAAATATCAAGATTTTAATTTAAAAAAAACAACTAACCTTCCTGTGACATAAGAGTTGATCTAAGAATCCAAATTCTTCTCCGTGTCTGTTTTTGAAACCGAAATCTTACAATTATGACTTGCATTTAATTTATATGATCTTCCGAGCAATCCGTTGCTATAAATCTTATTTCTTTATGGGTTCTTGACGTGTGGATTTGTCCTTCCTTTTTGGCAATTTTTTCCTCGAGGAGTGTCATTCGAGGAGGAGCTAATTCAAAGGTCACGTCCTCTTATAACAGCTCTACCTGTCGATTTGAGATCCGAAGGCTCCAATGAGTGAGTTAAAAAGAGGAAAAAAATGATTTTAAAGGACAAGCATCTCAATACCGAACCATGAAAAATCAATTTTGCAGGACGTTAAAAGAATGGCTTGCGAGTGCTCTCTTTCTTTCCCTGTTAAGAAACCTAAAAAGCTTTCCCAGCTTTATTAGCCTCGCAACCCCGTACGTATTCCATCTCGACAACATCCGAAAATAATTCGTAGAGTTTATTATAAGACGCTATAAAAATATCAAATGAAAAAGAAAATTTTATAAAATAGCTTGTATATATAAATGTATTTGAAGGGCTGACTTTTAAATTATACAAACATACTGATATGAAATAGTATTATTTTTTTATAAATATCAGTTTAATATTGGTAAAAATAAAATTAGAAAATGTTTTTCTTCTCTTTTTATTTTTCTCTATAAATTTTCTATTTATGTTTGTCAAAAAATAACTGAAATTATTAAAAAACTTATAAAAATTGGTATTTATAAGTTTTAAGGGTTTGTTATATCCTTGAGGTATATTACTTTATTTCTATAACAAATATAATTTGATATTTTCTAAGTAAAATTTGATAGATTTTCACACAATTTTCCGAGTAAAAGAAAAGCGAGAGTAAAAAAACGGAAAAGCATGGAACATGCACGCAAACAACGATAGTACGCCAGGCGTGGAAAAAGCATTCCAGCATTTTTTGCTTTCTTGAACTTTAGCAGATGGTAACTTATTCCTGTCTAGCAGTCATAATTGTTAAAGTTGGAGTAACTCGACATGCTGATTCGGAAAATTCAAAGTTCATGATTTAATTTTAATTGGATTTTTAATGAGCGTTTGTAATTAACTGGGTGTGTCATGCGGCACACGTAACTAACAAAGTTGATTGGACAAGACATTCATCAAATAAAATTTCGCTAATAAAAAAAAAACGCTATCATTTTAATAAAAATATAATATGATGACGTCCATTCTAGCCCTACATTGTACGTAGATCTCTCAAAAGATATCGTTATATTAGAATTATATAGCAAGTTTTATTATTTTAATAAGATATTTCTTGAATGTTAAGATATTTTATTATTGATATGGATATCCGGACCAATTTATGTTTACTTAATTAATTTAATGAATTTTAAAATTAATTATTATATAAATTTCTAGTAAATATTAAGATTTTTTTATATTTATAAATAATTATAAGTTTTTTTCTTGGTGAATGTAAAATAAGTAACACCATCATGACTCTTTAAGAGTTTGGATAATGGTATATGATAGACGTTCTTATTGACGAAAGTATATATTATCACGGAACCACATATATAATATATATATTATTTTATCCTTTTAAAAAACACTTCTTAAAAAAAGAGATGTCTTTTATGTTTATAAGCGACAAGACCTTTGTTCTGATATGAGATTAGTATCATCATCATTATCTAATAGCCGAATCCTTTTCTGAATTAGTATTCCGGTCATGTCTGACAGCTTTACTAATCCCTCAACCTCTTCCTTTTGTCTCGTGGATTGATTCCTTGCTCGTCCTCTAACTAATTATTTAATTTGTTTTGAATAAAAGAGAGCCCAACAGGCTCTAATTAATTAGTACTATTGCTATGTTTCGGCTTTTGAGGATTCGAATAACTAAAATTAATTAAGTCATTAACGGTTCTAGTGTACTTGTGTATACTTGAAGCTACCTCGACTTCGTTGCTGAATTTGGAACAAATAGAAATCCACTCGTATTGGTAACTGATTATATTTGATTTAATTTGATTTTTATATATATAAAAAAATTAATTAAATTTTTAAAAATATATATTAAAATTAAATCGAAATCAATTCAAATTAACTGGTTTTAATTTAGTTACAAAAAAAGTTTTGATTTAATTTTTCTAGTTTTTTTTATTCTGACTCAGTTTTTTTTATTTGATCTGGTTTTTTTTAGTTTGAGTTCGATTCGGTTTGTTTTTTTTAGTTTCAAGCTTATAAACTGAGCTAGTCGATGTTTTTAAAATTCTAATCAGTTCAGTTATTTTTTTTTACAATTCTATTTTTTCGGTTATTTTTTTTATAATTTTTATAATTTAATTAATTTTTTAATTTTTTTTACTCATCTCTAATCACTCTGATGCAACTTCACTTGTTTTCCGTAACAAAATGTAAAATCACTCATCGGTCATAACCTTAGGTTATGGAAACATATTCGAGAATTTATAGAATATTAACTTCAAGTGGCTGTGATATCTTTCCCATCATGAGATTATGATTTAGATAACATCTTCTTTTTGTTTTGGATTTAATTTTACAATTTAATTTGTCTTTATCCCATCAACCAATGCATGTTTCTCTTCTGTCTCTTCTGGAGGATACCAATCAAACTCAACCATGAACATATTTGGTATGGAATTAATGGGTTTTAATTAAAAAAATAATAATAACATTTTTAGTTTGTGTGGTGAAAAAATAAAAACAGTAAAGGGGATCAAGATCTAAACCCAGGGAGATTATTTTTTTAACCTTGAGCGCGAGGGGGGGAGATTTTTAAGGATAAAGGTTTTTATTTTTTTATTTCTTTCTCGGAACTATAACTCATTTCTTACACCTTGTTCATCCTAACATTTAATATGCCTTATCTATTCTTTTCCTTTTTAATTAAAATTATTTTTTAACCCTCTTCTGAAAAATATTTTCTTAAAAAAAAAGTCTCCATCCTTTTGATTACTTAAGTACTATTTGGAAGTGTTTGAGAGTGGATTTTAATATGTTTTTCATTAAAATTTTAATTTTATGTAGTTTAAAATTAATATTTTTAGTTTTTTTTTAATATAGTGATATGCAAAATAATTTTTTTAAAAAATATTATTTTAAAACACATGAAAATTGAACCAGCTGTCTTCAAGTACGAGGGGCCGTTATTATGCCACCGGGGTAGCCCAATTTAAACACGAAACAGGATGAGTGGGCCTTTTTGCTTATGAGGGAAGGAAGTAGTGTTGATGAGAAGATATCCAATGGCCTCGAAGAAGGAGGAAGTTTCAAATTATCGGCAGCCCGGTTCTCAACTTCTCATGGACCCTAAAACCACACCAAATCTTAGGGTGGCTCAAAAACTGGATCCCCGTGATGGTCAAAATGATCTTCGTTGGTCTTCCGAAACTTTACCTGGGAAAAAAAAAAAAACCACGTTTTATAAGGAAAAGAAATCCAAAGGTTCATACCTGCTCTCTTCCCTTCCCTCCTGGAGAATCGTTAATTGATCCCTTTATTTTTAACAAAATAATTAGTTAATATTTTATTTCGAAAACCTGATATTAAGTTCTTGTGTTTTGGTATTTGATTGTAGTTTGGAGTTCGTATTAGTTTTTTAATCACAGTTAAATTATTATTTTAAAATACTCTCCATTTGTAAAACTAGAAGTGCATTTGAAAAGGGTGATTTGGAGATTTTTAATTACAGATAAATATTTTTTTTTCTTGCCTGAATTAACTTATTCTCTGTCTTTCATTAACGACTTGTCTTATCGTAGTGCATTGAATGATGATAAATTAGCTGAGTAACAAAATAAATGTAGTTTTGATCGTGGCCCTACAGCCTCCTGCTATCCATGACTTGTTTTGATCACTGATGGCATGCTTTAACATTCTGGCACGTTGTCGTATTTATTCCATACACTTCCTCCTCAACATTTTAGCCAATGATTTATTAATATAAAATATAAATTGATTCGAGTTAAAATATATATATATATATATATATATAATATATTTAATCTGAAAAAATAGAAAAGATTGACTTGCAATTTAGACTTGAATCGATTAAAATTTAATTCTCAATCATTGACTTAATTTAAAAATAATATATAAAAAAATCCTATAAATTAATTCAAGTGAGCTTTAAAAATATGATTTCAGTATTGTCAACTACGAGTATGGGATTTAAATAAATCTCCTTTTAACATTTCAATTGACACTCAAGGTCTTGTCACATGGCTACTGTTCCCTTCACCAATTGACATGTTCCTAACGCTATGAGCATGTTCTCGGCGCCATGAGTCCGGACTCAGTGCCCTGAACCGGGTTGATCATGGATATTGTCCCTCGATATAGAGCATCAGGCCATGGTTGATGAAAGAAAATAAAAAGAAAGCGTGTAAAAATACAAGTATCCTGGATATTTATATATTTATTTATTTACTCGTTTATGTGTTTGATTCTCGTTCTTTCTTTCTTCTTCCTTTCACCCTTTTTTTTTGTCCATCTTTTTATTTCACTTAATCATGTATCATTACTCCCTACTTCCTCTCTATTTTTTGTTTTTGTTTAGAATGTTTGATTTGTTTAAATTATAGTGCTTTATTTGTTTTTTAAAATCTTAAAACAATATTATGATGGATTAACATGTTTCATTTTTACCAATATTCTTATTTAAAAAGATCAAAAACAAAGTGATAATATAACATCTTTAGATTTAATCAAGTGTATGAGTTACTAGACCCTCTATTGTTAAGCTCGGCCAAACATTCAGCCTACACATATATAGGCCTTCAAACATATATAGGTTTGGTCCTTTAATAAAATCATAGATATTTTTTATCTAAGAAGTTATGAATATTTATAATATATATAGATCTCGTAACATTGATATTATGTATTTATTATATATCAACCATTAACTAACTACACTAAAAAAATTAAATTAGATTGTCACAACAAATAAATTAACCGAATATTTAATATATAAGTTTTTTTCTTGAATTCTTTAGATTTTCTTAGGATTCCATAACATTATTTATATTTTTTTATAAAAAAATTAGATTCACTCGAATGAAGCCGTTTGGGAACGCGATGCAACCCGCGTTCTCAAAAAAATTAATTTTGTTTTTTTTAAAATGAAATTTTTTGTATGTTTTGGATTATTTTGATGAGTTAATCTTAAAAATTATATTAAAAAAATAAAAAATATATTATTTTAATATATTTTAAAATAAAAAACACTTTAAAAACAATTATAAATACATTCCTGCCAAAAATTCTTTAATTTCATGATTCAAATTTAGGCTTGAACACCGTTTGGCATTGTGTCTGTAATTACGTTTCATTAAATTTTGAAAAAAATTTTTTTTTACTAAAATTAAGTGCGGTTTGTACTTTTTAGATCGTTTTGATGTGCTGATGTCAAAAATGATTTTTAAAAAATAAAAAAAACATCATTAACATGTATTTCGATACGAAAAACTATTTGAAAAGCAACCACTATTAAACACGATCTTAATCAATTTCCAAGTCGTCCTTTGTATCACAGGACGCGGTTACGTACCAAGTTGCTCTTGTAGGATCTAGAGTTTACCACATTTGAAATCTTTTAATGATACTTTATCCATGGTTTAGTCATGTCAATAGGTCAGCTTCTTAATATAGATCAACTTCTTTGAATAAATTAACAGAAAAGGTGGTATAAATTTGATTTATTTCCCCTGACAAGGTCCTGATCAACCATCCAAGACACGTATCTTACTTCCACCCATTGGTTCATAATTCATAGAGTCGAGAACCTCCCTGATTGGGCAGCAGAGATCGTTCCTTCGACCGTGAGCTGCAAATAAAAAAATGAAACCTGAACAATATGCTCTTCCACTCAACATTAAAAATTGAATTTCTGACTGGGGTCTGGTGATGGCCCGAGCACTGGTTAGCCGAGCTACGCAATTAAAAGTTTTAAAACCGGTTCAGCTGATGCAACGAACCCACTAGGGTGACTTGACTGCCACTGTTGCTTTCCACTACCCCATTAAATATCTACTGGAAGTCTGGAACAATATTATACAAATAGCGAAAGCTGCCATGAAACCAACTGAGAAAAGAAAACGATAACATCCATTGTTGACTCCGGTAATCCCTCCATTTTCCCGGTCTACGTCAGTTCAAGCGTCGACATCAGCAAGGAAAATTGAACCTCTCGAGTTGGACAAATCTCTCAGTTGAGAATTTAGCCCGAGGCACGTCTAGTTTTCTTATCTGTTGAACAAATCAAGCTTCACCTCAAGCTCGCGTCCGTTTGTCTATGAAACTGTGTTTCAAAAAAAAAAATGTTTTTTTTTTATTCGAACCAGCACTAATAGTCCACCTGGATTGTGGTAATTTATGTTTTTCAAATTATTCTTTGTTTGGAAAGAGTGTTAAAATAATTATTTTAAAAGTGTTCTTGATTTGTTGATTTTGAATTGAAAAAATATGAAAAATTATTATTTTAATATATTTTTAATTGTATTTAATTTGAACAAATATTAAATTAATATTTTTATGCTTTTAAACTTAAAGTTAAGATTAAAAAGTATTTTAATATATATATATAAAAAAAACATAATTTCAAGATAGGCTAGATCGGGTGACACAAGGGTAAAATAAACTTTCTAAATTAGGCACTAGTTACGCCTAACACCAACCAATAAACAGGAAGCTTGATGAACCGGAAAAGTGTCCAGTTCAAAAGAGTAACATTCACTCGGAAGAATTTAAAGAAAGAAATGATGGTTATTAGAAAATTCAGAAAAGAAAAAACAAGATGTTATAGTACTAGCCATCAAGGCATCGAATGTGGGACCCAGATAAAGACACCGTGACTAACGTGATCATAACTAAAGACTCGATGCTCGCCATTCAACAAACAAAAAGATGCCTTAAGGATTTTAATATTTTTTATATCTTTAAACAAATAGGATGAATTACGCTTTAAATTTTGTCATTTAAATTAGATGATGAAGGTAAATTATTTAAGTATTTACATTAATTTGATCTTCATCATATATATTAAATTATAGTCATTTAATTTTAATTTATTAGATTTAGTGATTATATCCTCCTAGAAATATATAGAAGATTCACACGCATGATGATTTGATAATCCAAAATCAACTTTTATTTGAACATAAGCTTCTTTACGACTCTCGTCCACGAGTTCCTCGTGGAATGGTTCAATTGGAAGCACCAACGACTCTTCGAAAGTTCCTGTGCAACTATGGATTTTTTTTTTCCAGTTCATACCCCCCTTCCTTTTTTTTCTTTCGATGATTTTTTTTATTAATTTAATCTTTATTTAATTTTTAAAATTATTTTTTAAGTTATTTTCAATTCAAAATAACTTATCATTTTAACTTTTATTTTTTAAAAAATTACTTTTAAACTAATCAAATAACTTACATATAATTTAATTTTAATTTTAAATTTAAGTTAGTAATCACTCATTTTATCATATTTTATTTTAATTTAATTCTTTGATTTTTTTTATTAGTCAGTCGGGTTGTTTAAAACAACTCTCATACAAATTAATTTTAATTTTAAATAAATATATATTTTTTCAATTTTATCTTTATTCATATTAAATTATATCTAGCTAATTCTTATATTATTTAATTTTAAATATAAGCTAAATAAAAAATCAAATCAAGAAATTTTAGTATTGATCTACTTCATAATAATAATATCAAATATTTATTCACAACCTAAATATATTTTATTATATTATAAAATAAATTATCCAACCCATTCAATGATAAATTAGGTGAGACACAGAAGATCAAACAACAATATTAAAATCCGCAAAGGAAAACCCGAGGCTGTAACCAGACCCAGACCACTAATCACACTTTTTACAAGCTCTGAGTTACAAGGATATTTACAGTTTTTTCTCTTTCTTTTTTAAAACTATGCATTTTATGATCGTATGATTACATATGGGCATCTGGTTGCGACACTTATCCTAACACATCTGACGTTCTGGCACCGGCGGCGTTACTGGATCTCGGTTGCCGTAGAAGATCGATCAATGTCTCCGCCTGTCCATAATCATCCAGCACAAACCGACACCAAAACCCATCAACAATGATGGAAAGAGAAAAAAATAAAGACAATGAAAGACATTAATTAATTATTTAATATTTTCTCTCTTCTTTATGTTTTTTTAAATAAACTCAATAAAATAATTAATAGAATTTTACTACTCTATTAACAACATGAAATTAATTATGGGGTTAACTTCCATTTTTTTAATTTTTAATCCAAAATAATATTATTTTAATTAAAAATCTGATATAATATTGTTTTAAAGTTAATTCGAATACCTAAACAAACTAATTAAGTTAAATATTTTAAGATAAATGTCTAAAAAAAGGGAGCGAGAAGAAAATAAGCAATTTCATTTTCTAAAAAGGAGAGTGAAATTAAAGAAGTGACTGACGTGGCAAACTTATGATGTACTACCTTCAAAAAGATAACCAACAAAACGACATTGATTCCTAAAACAAGCATGCCACGTCAGTTGCAGCAGACATGAGGTCTTGAACAACCGGAAATTTAGAATTAGGCTCACCTTCTGCTTGGCGCGATTGGTGCCGGATTGTGTCAAAGCCACCAACGCCGGAATCGCTCCTTCTCGAGCCACCATAGCTCGAAACACTAGATTATCTTCACAAATCTGCAACAATATCGACACCGCGATCTCCTTTTGCCTCTGAGATCCGACTTCAATAATTTCTACCAGAACTGGAATCCCTGCTTCTTCAACAACAGCGGTTTTAGCTTCAGGAACCGTAATCAACAGGCTCAAAACGAACGCTGACTTATCCACCATGTTAGACCCGAAATCAGCCATTAATTCCACTAGTGGTTTCATTATCCCAGCTTGGACGGCCCTGATTTTATTTTCCTTGGCCGAACATAACGAATATAGAGCGGTTGCTGCGTCTTTTTTCCCTCGAAATGCACCGGTTTCGAGGAGGTTTACTAGCAATGGAATAGCTCCTGACCGGCCGATTGCGACTTTATTCTCTTCCATTTGTGATAAACGAAGTAGAGCGCACGCAGCGTTTTCTTTCGCCGTCGATGTACCGGTTCTCAGAGCCCTAACTAATGGTTTTATCGCGCCTGATGAAGCTATCAATTCTTTATTCTCGTCACAGAGTGATAGATTCAAAATCGCAGTGACACCGTACTCTTGAAGCTGAGAATCAGACGATGAAATTAGCGAAATCAAGGGTTTAATTGCACCAGCTCTAGCGATTTTGAGGCGATCCTCTGGTTTGTTCTTGGAGAGGAGTCTGATCTCCATGGCTGCTTGTTTTTGCTCGTCAATCGAACAGGACTCGAGATCCGATACCAATTGGCGAATTAGATCATCTGGATTCTCCGCTGCACAGGCTAGTAATAACAGTCGATTTTGAGACGACGCCGTTTGGAACTCCCCTGATCTGTCGCTGTTACAGTCACTGAAAGCTGAGGAATCGTCATTAACACTCAATTTACTAAAGCTTCTCCCCGTATACTTGAAACTCCCAGAATTCTCCTTCTCCATAGCTATAATTCTGGTATATAAATTTGGGTTGGATCGGGAATGGGTCCGAAATGGATATTTGGGTTGGGTTGGGTAGGTTTAGTGGTGGCTGGGGTTTGTCTGGGGACGGTGGAGAGAGCTATGGTGGTTAAGAGACGAGGGGAGATTATAACTTGTGAGCGTGGAAGAGATGCTAACACCTGGACAAACGGGAGGGCGTCCTTGGAAGGTGGGCTGACACGTGCACACTTTTGACCACACCAAATCCTAGTCAGCTCCGAGCACGTGCAAAAGATCACTCTTTAAACGCGTGCATGGAAGGCTCGCTTTCCGATAAAGCTCTTCGGACGGTTTTTTTGGGTGAAGAATAAAGCTCTCGGACGTCGAGCTGACTTTGAGTGTATTGTTTGGTTGTTCTTCTTTTTCATCTAGTGCGGGGTTTACTAGTCGGGGATGTGAAAAAAATTAAAAAGTTAATTAAATTAAAAAAAGTAAAAAAATAATAAAAAAGCAAAACTGAGTCTAAATAGATTAGTTTAAACTACTTTTAGTTTTTTAATAATAAATTTAGTTTGGTTATTTTTTTAGGTAAAATTCAAATCGAAACTTATATTTATAAACTGAAACGAATTATTTTTTCCAATAATTATTATCAATAAACAAAAAAATCTATAATGCAAAAGAAAGGAAAACAAGATACCGAATTATATAAACTTAACAAATATTTCCTTGAAGTTATCCTAGAGTTGAATTTGAAAAGTTATATTTGAGATTAAATCTCGTTTTATAAAATTATGCTTTGATATAGTGTGAAATAATTCAAATAAATAAATGAAATTACAAAAATAAAAGATGAAAATGCTAGGGTTTTATTGACACTGCATGATTACAATAATATAAAAGAATAGGTTTAACTTGAATATAAATATATTATATATAGACTAAATTGAAAAGAAAATAAAAATATTATTTTATCCTTAATAAATAAAGCAAAATACTTATGTGTTTTTTAACCCTTAAATCTGGCTTGGTGGTTTAATTTTATGATCGAGTGCGGTTATCAATAATATATTTTTGACACAACACAAAAAATACAATGTAAACTTAGATTATAAATACAAATTGTAAGGTCTAAGATAATTTTTTATTACATAGTTTAAACATATTAAAATACATGGTTCAAGTAAAAATCCATACATAATTACACTACATTTATTCATGTTAATAAGTTTCCATTTAAAACATAAATATTTATTGAAGAGATAAAAAGATATGAAACAAGTTTATACTAAGAACATCATACATAGCTATCCATCTCAAAGCATTCTGCCAAGAGTAACTTAGAGTTTGATGCACCCAATACCTAGAGTCCCAGGCCTAATCTTACAAACTAACATTATTACCCAGTTAGACATCCTTATCAATTTCTCGAACTTCTAACTTATCCTAAAATAAAGAGGGAAAATCTTCCTGAATTCCATTTACAACAATTAATTAATACTTGCATATACAACAGTCTGAGAATACAAGTCCAAGTACCTTTATTTACAAACAAAATAATCTGAATAACAATTCAAGAAATTGAATTGAAAAACCAAACTGCTAGAACAACTTCTTTAACTTCTTTCGTGGTCCGTGGATGTCGTTGTTGTTATTTAGATCTCACAATGGCTGATGGACAAAATGTTATCGGCGACGAGGAAAAAAATAAGAGGGCTCGTTGAAGGTGGAAGTTGTATGCGGTGGTGGTTGTTATTTTAATTTTGATTAAATTTTATTGTAAACTATTTTATATATTAATATGATTAAACTTAGATGATTAAAAAGAATTGACATGACTGGGCGAACTTTAAAAAATTAAAACCACATCATTTTAAACAAAATAATTCATCTTAATTATTCAAGAAGTGATTTTATACATTACCCCCAACGACTTGGTGCCCAGGAGACCCCCTCCCACCTTCATTTATTTATTTATTTTTAATGAAAAGTGGTCGATGAGGGGCAGTATTAACTTTAATATTAATGTTAGTATTAATTATTGTTAATTATTAGTCACTATTATGGTGCAGTGAGCACTGTTAACAGGGCTCGTCTAGGTATTTGGGTGCTGTTGATTGTTTGATGCGATGCCGACTCAGAGAAGCATTTCAGGAAAATTCTTCCGTTAACCGCTCGAGCTTTCCATCAATCATGGAGCATCGATACAGGCAAGGCCATGCCAGGTCAACCATAAACTCCGCTGGGTTTGTCTTAAAAATGGAGCTCATGCCCGTTGTTTGTCTCCCTAAGGTCAATGGTGAATTAATATTTTATGCAATTAGCTCTCCGGTCATGAGCAACCGAGATTGTTGCTAGGTGACCGCCTGATCTTTCCAAGGAGGGCTTGGGCCTTTTTGTTTCGTTTCTGCTAAAATCTTAATGGGCCCACTTCAAACTATAAAAAATTATTGAAAGAATGGGCCCATTGACCGCATTGTGGTTTTTATTTTCTTTTAGCCTTTTCCGATTTTATTGCTGTTCTTTTGACTGTAAATGCTTTTATGACCTCACTTGTTGGTTGATTTTTTTTAAAAAAAAAAGAAGAAAAATTTATTGCTTGATGATTCTTGCAATTTTGAATTTTTATTGTATTTTATAAAATACACTCATGTATTCTCCACGGTGTTTTTGAAAATAAAGCATTAAAATAATAAGCAATTTTAGAATTATTTATATTTAGATCCACCGTGACACCTAAAAAATATTAATAATGATTAATTCAATAACATTGTCAATTGTAGTGATCCAGTCTTGATTGTCTAAATTGATTGAAGGTGACATTGCGGTGGAATCATGATTTAAAAAGAAAATCAATTCTTTTAACTTTAAATTGCTTTAATTTGTTATGTCATAAATAAATTTAAATAATAAAAAATATATTATTTTAATATTTTTCTAAATAAAACACACTCTATAACCTAATTTAACTTATATTACACTCACAAGCACGAAATCTCATCACCAAGTAGTGAGAGTAGTGAAAAATCAATGATAGTCATGGGTGCGTATAATAAGCTTTTTCAGAGGGCATCATGGTGGTAGCCAATGTCAAGTAAAGGAATCTGGTCTAAATATCAAATATTAAAGAGAGCATTTCTTTAACTAATTGCAGGGGCGAACAAAATAATTGAAAATTGTTGTTACTAGAAACGAATGATTTTCTGAATTTATTAAACAATTCTAAATATATTTTTTAATTTTTTTATGTAATTTAATTTTAGTTTTAAAAACTAAATCAAACCAAACAAGGAAAGAATCCATAATAAAATGAAGATTAATCAAATTAATATATGTTTGATATTGTGATGCAAGATGTATTTTAAAAGTGTTTTTTATTTGAAAATATATTAATTTTTTTTATTTCCAAAATTAATACATCAAAATTAACAAAAATACTAAAAAAACCATCAATTAATTTTTTTTAAAAAATTCAATCTAATCAAATATTTTAATTTAAACAAATCTGTTGAGACCCGTACTCAGCACTCACCTCTGCGAGCCGCTACTCCTACTATTCCCACTGGTTTTATTTGCATTCTCTATTTCTTTTCTTGGGGCCCAAGAGCAAAAATATCGGAGGCTTGCAAGAAGAGGCCCTTTCCTGGCTTATTGCAGAATCCAAACAAAAATACAGTGTCCGGTGGGCGTAGTAGGCTCTTATAAACCTCAGTCTTCTCCCCTCAAAACCCCCTCTCATTTCCGTTCTTCCTCCCCAATTCGCTCCTCTCTGTCTGCCTCTCAGAGCAATCATGAGCAAGGGACCTGGACTGTTCTCTGATTTCGGCAAGAAAGCCAAAGGTAGATCTCACCCCCCCTCTTTCTCTTTCAAACTAAGCTTCTTATATTGTATTGGTTTGCAGATGTGCTCAACAAGGACTACAGTCCCGACCAGAAGATAACAATCCATTCTTCTAGTTTCTCTGGGGTGGTTCGTTTTCTCATCCCTCTGCAATCTCTTCTCTTATCTCTTAACATGGACGAGCATTAGCAGTCTATTATTGTTTTTTTTTTCTTGCTTCTTGGATCCAGCTCTGTAAATGCTTGCACGACTTATTTAGTTTCCGCTATGTTCTTGGATTTGTTTCTTTGATTAGGCCCACGATTATTGTGCTGCTTTCATTGATGTTTAATCTCATCACATTCACTTTTTTTAAAGATTAATCTCATTGTAGTGTTACATGTGTAGTCATATGCTTGTCAGTGCTGTTGTGTACTGCTATGCTTGCTGCTCATCACAAGGCAGTAAATGTTTACGATTCGCTAAATCAAGCAAGGAGAGTCAATGTTGTGAAATGAGTTGCAGGGACTATGTACTGTCTGCTGTTCTAGCATGGCAACTAAATGACTAAGGATGTAGTTTGTAAACTCGTAAAGTAGCTTGGTATGACACGTTTGGAATAGCCAACTAGCTTGATAAATCAGCAACATTGAGATTTTGCATGATATTTTTTAAAAAATAAAAGAAAGTGTCAAATTTATTTTTCATAGAGGAGTAACTGTGGGATTTAGTATCTAATGGATTGCGTGACTGGAAATATCTCGCTTGATAATGAACATAAAATATCCGTGAAACAAAGATGGCAGACACTAAAATGTAGATGATTGTGTGCATAAAATGGATTAGGTTTTCTGCAAATCGGTATACTGCCTTGTGTTTTCTTGTTGATGTATAGGATCATCTGATGGTTCTATGTCATCTGCCCTTTTCCTCCATTGTAGGAGACAGAATGCTCTTTCAAATTAGCATTAGGCAGGTTCGAAAACCATCCTGGGAATAACTCTGGAACAATATATTTAGGAACATTTGCTTTTCTTTTTTCCTTCTTCTTAGTGATTGTTTAAAGCTTGGTTGAAGATCTTTCTTTCCAAATCACATATTTGTGCACGCCCAAATTTATAGTTTTACTTGTGTCTCCAAGGTGTTACCATGCGCTGCCAATGTTAAATGACAATTGACTGGGGCTCTTCTTTTCCTTTCTCTGTGAGTAAAAGAGCAATGATATTATATCTTTTATCTTCAGGCTCTTACTTCAAATGTGGCCAATAAAGGAGGCCTGTCTTCTGGAGACGTGGGAGCACGTTACAAATACGAGAATGCTGAATTTGATGTTAAACTGGAAACAGAATCAAATGTAACCCCCGCACTGTTTCTTTCCAAAATCCAAGTTTCACAATATTGTTTTTCTAACAATACTCTGTTTCACATAACAGATTGTAACAACTCTCAGTGTCACAGATTTTCTGCCATCCACAAAAGCTATTGCTTCAATTAAACTGCCTGATTACAACTCTGGCAAGGTACTAAAGTTCACATGGTTTATATTGGACGTAAACATGATCTCATAAATGTTTATTGCTTATTTTTATTAAGCTGTCTGTCCTTCTCTATCACAGTTTGAGGTGCAATATCTACATCAACATGCTAGTTTCACTGGAGCTTTGGGTCTGAACAAGTCCCCTGCTGTTGATTTTTCAGCAGCCATTGGTACTCCTAGCATTGCTTTTGGTGCAGAGGCAACCTATATAACAGCTTCTGGTGAATTTGCAAAGTACAACACCGGTGTGAGCTTGACAAAGCCAGATTCCAATGCTTCAGTGATTCTGTAAGTCTCAATTTTTATGTTCATTAACAGAAAATAAGAACATTTTGAGATACACTTCGTGTGGAGAGAAAATGAAGATGTGCAAATCACAAAAATCAAAATTGTTCCTATAAAGGAATCTTGTTCCCCGACATTTTACAGATTAAGAGAAATGATTTTCTCGGCTCTCTGTATGCTTATGAAATGGCTTTCGCTTTCTTATCTATCTTTAACTATTCTTACATGGTACATCTTATACCTTGGAATTTAGATTTGTTACACCAAGATGCATCAGTACTCAATAATTTGTTGGAGTATAAAAGGGAAACACCACGAAACAATGGCAAGGATATTTTCAAGCTTGAAACAAGGCAACATCATCAGTGAAGTGTTTTCTTTTCTTTTGACAGGGCTGACAAAGGAGACTCAATAAGGTTTTCCTCTTTATGTAACCTAAATCAGCTGAATGGAGGAGCTGTGGTGGGAGAGATTAGTCGTAGGTTCTCTACTAATGAGAACACATTAACTGTCGGATTTTCATATGTAGTTGATCCACAGACACTGCTGAAGGCTAAGCTCAACAACCATGGCAATCTGGGGGCTCTTGTACAACATGAGCTCATGCCCAAGTCCTTCCTGACAATTTCTGGTGCCTTTGACACCAAAGCCTTGCAGAATACTCCCAAGTTTGGGTTGGCACTGTCTCTTAAGCCTTGATCGGCCATTTTTGTTTAATGGTAGACATGATACAATCAATTTCTTTTGTAGAACTCTTAGTTTCTCTCCTCGCTTTTCTACCTTTTGGCATTCTAATAAACTACAGTTTTTGTAAACACCATTTGGATAGCATATTTTGCTATAGAAAAAAATTAGCTGCGGATTGCTTTCCTCTAGAGTGTTGCACGTATTTTTAGGTGACCGGTTGAGTCCGTACTTACATCTATTGTAGCCTTTTTCATTTCATGCATCCTTTGCCTTAAGCGGTGGTTGAACCTGGCTTGCCATTAGCATTATTAACATTAAAAATAATAATAAACCTGGCTTGCCATTAGCATTATTAACATTAAAAATAATAATAAATTTATCTTCCTTTTTTTTAATTTTAATTTCTTTATTTAATACTAACAAAAAGTTTTTTTTAAAAAAGGGATTTTACCCTAACAAAACACTATTTATTGAAATAATATCTTGATTCCTTCCTTTTGTTTTTTTTATTTTTATTTTTATTTTTAATTTCTTCTTTTAATATTAGTTTATTAAAGATTAAGTTTTGTAATTTTTTATGATTTAATTTTTATGATGTTATTCTAATTTCATGATTCAAAATACAGGTTTAATAAGTTAACTCAGTTGATTTAAACTTTCCTTTCTTTTTTCTAGGGTTTTTTTTTTTTAATTTTATAATTTAATATCGAGTTGATAGAGAATTAGACTACATGATTTGTTTTGAGTTACTTTTTATGAGGTTATCATCGTCTCATGATTCATGTCATATGTTTGGCGGGTTAACCTGGATTGACACAAGTTATTATTTTTTTAATTAAATCTTTTTTTAAAACTCATATTTCAACATTAGATTGATTGGAAGTTGAACTTCATATTTTATTTTAATTTTATTTTTATTGGGTTATTTCGATCGCATGACCTAGTTTCTAAGTTTGGTACATTAACTCGAGTTGACTTAGATTTTTTTTGTAATTTTTTTTTTCAATTTCATCATTCAGCATTGAATTTATTAGAAATCGAGTTTCATAATTTCTTTTGATTTACTTTCTATGGGTATTTATGGTCTCATGATTCGACATGTTAATTGACAGGTTAACCCGGGTTGACCTGAATCGATCCAATATATTGTTGTCTCAATATTTATAAAACAAATCTCATCTTGAATATTTATTTTCAGTCAAATTATGTTTTTTATTGGTCATCTAAGTTGTTTTTGGAGCCATCAAATTAACCAGGGCATATCGGGTCAATTCTCACATGGTTTTTAATAACTTTTCTAATAAAAAAATATGAGCAATGCCTATAGATATTTTTTATATTAAAAAAATTAATTTGACCCGTAGCGAAGCACAAGACAGTAATACAGTGCAACCACTAAATCAAGGTATCTCCATTTCAGGAGTCCCTGAAGTTTCAAGTAATCTTTAGAATACTAGTTATATGACTCATACTTTGTTGCAGGTAAGATATTTTTATTTCCTATAAAAAAATTGTATATGCAAGTTTTTTCAATGTGTTTATGTGGTTCAAAAAATCTAAGTTCAAATTAATTTTTTTATTCATACATGTAATCAAATAAATCGAGAATTATGTATGTGAATAAATACATAAAAGTCATCAATGATACTTTAAAATAAAACTTGAAAAATTATGAGACAGATGTAGATTAAGATATTTAATTTTAAAAAATGAGATATTTATCGGGTTCTATTTGCTAAATTTGTTTGTTAAAATAATTTTTTTATTTAAACAAACAATAATAAAAATAGAGACAAATTAAATTGATCGAATAAAATAAAAGGAAAAAAAGCATCATGCATGGCTGCACATATTAAAAATATTATTTGAACATTTTTTTTTCTTTTCAAAAATAAAATTCATCTATACTAAAGATAAAAAAAATATAGATGAATCAGGAAAAACTCTTTAAATTTAAATGTATAACTTAAAAAGTAATTGTCATTCAAAAAAGACTTTACAAACAAAATAAAAGATATAAAACGTACTAATTTAAATATAAATTAAAAAATAGAGAAAAAACCATAAAAAGAATCATTAATTTTTAAAAAATAGAAATAAAAAAACAAAAGTCAGGTGATGCTGGCCTGACAAACAAGGCCAACACACTTGGTCCATTTTGGTAGGGCCCGCGTGCTGCCTTGCCCTAGCAGGCCCATGCAATTTGAAATTTGTTTTTTGAAAAAAATACTGATGACGCGTCATCTGATTTGGCCAGAATCAGAGTTTAATTTTTTTAACTAAAAATTTGTTTCTCAATCTATTTTTAACCCAAAACACGTATAAAACATCATATAAACTGTGATAAACCTATGTATGGCTTCAACAAACCAAAATTAACTCGATTTCAGATATGTTTTTTTATAAATTTTATAGGTAAAAAAACACATAATATGAACTCTCACCTAATAAATTTTAGAATTTGGGTTAATTTTGGTTTGTTGTGGCCATAAATAGGTTTATCACGGTTTATATGATGTTTTATACGTGTTTTGGGTAATAAATTTTAGAATAATACTTAATATTTTGCAGTGATTTAACTATATTAATCCCTCATTATATATAGTAACGAGGTGGCTCCATCTTTCTATATTCCACCTAATCAAGTTGACTAGGTATAAAATATGATAGAAGGCTGTGGATAGTTTGAATCATTCCTTTTATATACTGATAGATTATACTCTTCCTGAACTCTCGAAGGGTTAAACGAATAGATTATGAAGAAATGGGTAGGGATGGCCATTGCACAACATGATCACGGCCAGAGGTAGATAGCTCATCTGAGCTATTTTCTTCCGTAGATTATGGCTAACTTGATCTCCCTAGTGTTATCTGTTGAAAAATGCAACTTTTGGTAAAGATGACGACAAGAACTGCCCCGTCCCGGATGCCCCCAGCAGCTACAGATTGCCTTCAAGAGATGCATGTATCATGTTAGAAAGTACAGGTTGCCATATGTTTTGTATGCGTCCCTGTATTCCAAAAACTCTCTAATTTTATACCAAAGTGTTGATTTTAAAGCAGTTAACCGTGGTTTAAACTGTTCGCGTAATGAAAATTGTTGAGGAAACTATGGTAATCTGCATTTATAATAGTCATTATTGTAAAACTTTCAAAACGCACAAAATTGACCCTTTCGGCAGCGGGTTTAGCAGTTCGTTCCCTTAAAATCTGAGCCAGCTTCATCTGATGTAATATCGTTGTGTTCAATGTTTTGGTCATCCAATCTGCACCGAGACAACTTATCATCAAATTATTGTCTAATTTAGTTCAACTCGAATTACATCAAACTTCAAGTCTTGAGTATCTTGCTGAGTTTAACTAGAACGCACACCAATATAATATCTTGTTTTAAATTCGAGTTCTCTCCTTCACTTGTTTTAAATTGATATTTAATTTAATTCAACTAGAATTATATAAGCTATTAAGTCTTGAATTTATTGCTGAGTTGAACAGGCACGCACACCAAAATAATATCTTGCTTTGACTAGTAAGTTCTGTCCTTTACTGGCTTCTAATAATGCCCGAATAAATGTCTCGAGGGATATCTATCATTAAATTAGGGAATAGAATAAGTACTTTCAAAATACAATTATCGGCTCCATGGATGGCTGTGATTTTCGGAGATATATGAATAATTCCAATGACTATGACAGACGGCAATATGTTTCTTGTTTTATTAGACTGGGTCCTGACAAAAACCTCGTTGACAAAATGGTGTTTCACACTATTCTAAGGTTTTAAAACCTCAGTGGTCTTCAAATGTAGACAGTTGCAGCCGTCTATGCACAGTTGAGGCTTCGTTAAACTATGATTGAAAATGCAACAAAAAAACAAAAGATATTTTGATGATATCTAAGATGTCTTCATCCTTGGAATTTTCCAAGGCACGAGTAGCACAGTCACCAACGCCAATCGCATAAAACATCAAAACAATAACTCAACATTTCAAGGTTGAATCTATGCCTGAAATCATCAACAAAACACCAAAACAGTAACTCAAAACACTAAAACAATAACTCCATTTTGATGACAAATTAAATTAGCTGTTTCAAATGAGTATTACTTCGGCTCATAGTTATCAAACAAAACATTATTATTTCAATAAGAACAGGTAATCCAGTGTTCACCAATAACCTAAACCCTTTTCTAAATATGGGCACTAGGTCGCAATATCATATGAGCACTAGGTAGCAAGGAAAGCCCAGTGCTTCAAATGTCCACTTATTATAATCGTGTTATCCCACACGGGTTTTAACGAACTTAATAGCCAGTATCAATAATAGCCATTTCACAACAATCCAATCCAAAAATCAGATTCCTGAGCAGAAACAAGAACAAGATCCCAACAGAACAAGTCTCATTGGCACAAACTTTATGTACACACAAGCAGGATCTGACAAGTAATAAAAGAAAATACAATTCCAGAAAGATAAAGAGAGAGAGAGAGAGAGAGAGCCTCATACAGAGACAAAGAAACACCGACAAATGCCTCAAACTAGAGCATACAGCTCTGGAACAAAAGAAAACCACCTGAAGCCACAGCTCCACTTCTCAGGCAATGAAGGGCATTTAGGGAGCCAATGCCAAGTCCTCCTTGACACCTTGTAATACAATATCTCTGGCCATGTGTAGCAGCAAATACAGATCATTCCCTCATGCAAAAAGCAGTAAACACGCTCGTAGTTGTGGTAACTAACTGATAAAAACTTCTTACACATCATTTCAGGCAAACTTTCTACTTCGATCCAATTCCTTTCACCATCCAATTCCCACAATTTCATGCTTCTTGAAATCCCGTTTCTCCCAACTCCACCAATCAAATAGAGCTTCTTCTCACCATCACTAACCAACCTAACAAATGTAAGGTCCCCTGGCAATTCATTGTCTAATCGCCCCCACCTTCCACTCTCCAAATCAAAGCACACTATAGAAAATGGCTCTGAGGTGGTAAAATACAACGACCCATTAAAGAACACGCCTTCTTGACGATAATTGTCACCTAAAATTGGCTCAAAGCGATCGAACTTTTGCCAAGAGTGGACTTTTGAATCATAAACAAAAACAGAATTTGAAGAGAACTTCGAACATAGTACAAAAATCTTGTACCCAAATGACATGGACACGAAAACAAATGACTCAAAAGCAAAAGGATGACTTGGGAATTCCACAATCCTTGAAGATTTAGCCACGAAGTTGCACACAAGTAATGAACATGAACTAGGAAGAGAGAAACAAATGAGCCCGTTAGAAGATGAAAGAAGTGTACAAGATGGTGAAACATTGGAACCAGTACCAGGTAATAAAAGAGAGAGTGATAAAGCTAAGTTGCGCCAGGAGCCACCAATAGAATCATACAGAGGGAATTGCTGGAAAAACTGAGGGTGAGAAAGCAAGAGAAAAGAAGAGAAAGGAGAGCCAGAAGCTGTGTGTTTGGACATGAAAGAGGGAGAAAACAGAAGAGACTTGAAATGCTTACTGGTTGATCTCAAATTCAAGAACGTTTTTAAAGGTAAGAAAGATAGAACATGCTCCAGTAGCTCCTCCGGTAGACGGCTCCAGACCGCTGGATCCATCTCTGGTAATCTTGATGAAGACTGTAGACTCTTTGGCATCATGGGTGGTGTCAGATCTTTACCAGAGGTAGCTAGCAACCTAATCCCAGCTGTTTTGGCCTTCTGAACTAAAACGTAGGCTAAAGACAGGTACATAAGCAGGTTAGTGTGCTCCGAGGTCTCTGTACTGTCAATGAGATCCCTCATTTATCTAAACTTTCTTTTTAATCTAATCCTTTTACTATTTCTTTGTTCATATCGTTAGTGTCTTTGTCATTAACAACGTTATTTGATGATTAAAGCTTTTTTTTATTCTTCGTCTATTTCTTATTTCTTAATTTTTTCAAATATATAAAATTATATTCTAAATCAAACAATACACCTAAATGATTAAATAACACCATTGATTGATGGCTAGCGATTAATATACGGGGTGGATTGAGAGATTTCAAAACTGAAGGACCTTATTGAGATAAAACCAATAGTATAGGGACTTCCAAAAGCTCATAAAAGCTGTTTTCTAGATGTGCGAGTGGCGTGTTCAATTAGTGTCTTTGGCTGCATCGGCCGGCAAGAAAGAGAAGGGTAAAAGCCATAGACTAAAAACAGACAGGGATGAAACCCATTGACTAATAAAGATTAATACTTCATAGTCGTTGTTCTGATCAATTTGAAGCACAGTGGTAAAGGATTGGTTGAACCAAAAAGTGGGTGTTCTACTGGCAAGTTGGCTCTCAAATTTTGCAGATATAATCGGTCCACTCTTTGCTTACAGATTGAGCATTTGTAGATAAAGAAGAGCACCTACTATTGACCATATTAACGAGGACACTCCTTCGACACTTTCACTAATCTTCATGACCTTCCTTTTTCTCTCCTAAAAAGGGGACCGGCCACTCGGGTACAAGTTTGACAATGGGCCATGCGCTACAACCAGAGCCAGGACCGAGCCGAGACCTGCCAGCCAAGTCTCATAACTAGGTATAAGTTTCTATCGTTTCAACTGTTCCTCAACTCATGTACAATTTTAACTCGGGAGTCGATATACAAAGCCACTAAAGAATGTACTAACGAAACAAAAGAAAAGTCACTAGAGGAAGATAAACTAGGGCACGTGCAAAATACATAAAGGTCAGATATCCAGTACAAATCGATGCGGCAACAGATGTCAATCGCTCCAGTTATCTTGATCCTCAGCTGGACTAGCATCCTGCATGTCCAAGTCAAAACTCAGTGAGAAAGCAGCACAAATGCTTAATATCAATATAACCCTTGATCTGAAGCAATAGTTGACAATTTAATCTATACAAACTAAATCAGTTCAGAAGGTCTACAACCTCGTTGGAAATCAATCTGGCCGGGGACCAAACTAGAATTTGTCTATCATTGCCACCTGTGTACAGTTCCTGTAACAATGAATCACCAATCAAGTAGGTGCTGTTGTAATACATAAATGGCCAGTGAAGTGCATTTCTTACATGTAAAATCTAACAAGATCCTGCAGCATTGTATTGTACTACGAATGCAAGGCACATGAAGTTTTTTCGAAGTTTTAATAGCAAGTGAGAAATCAGGTATGACAAGCCCGATTTATGAACACATTCCAAGTAACCTGATATGAGCACGCCACAAGTCTCTCCCTAGTCTCAGAATACTTGGAACATGTAATGCTTAAACTACTCATTTTGACTTCTGGATATCTGATATTCATGAATGCAGTGGGATGAAGGTTTCACGACTATGACTGCATGAAAAATCTAACTGGTAGCATGATAATTAAGCTGATAAAGTGATAACTAGAAAAACCTTGGGAAAATGTACAAGAATAGGATGAAACCTGATCTTGAGAACTAAACCAGCAACAGTTCACATACTCGTAATGGCCACGAAATGTCACATACGTCTTACCCGACCAAACATCAAATGCCTAAAAAATTCAACAGAATATATCAGGTTTCAATAAAGGGCTGCGTCACATTCACATTCACAATTAAATAGAAAACACAAGGTACATCAAGAATGTTTACTTTCACAGAGGTCATGCATGGAACAAAAACGAGATTTGAATCCTGAGCTGTGGCCAACTGGATTGGCTTGCTAGTTTGTAAGCGTGCAGTTTCAAAGTTCACAAGGGTATTGCGGCCTGATTCGACATCCCACAACCTTATTCTTGAATCTGATCCTGCATTCCAGAAGCATCATGGAGAGAAAGATGGAGTCAGATAATAATTAAAAGAAAAAAAGATAACTTAACTTGACATGCACATAAGAAAAGAAAAAAAACTCATAAGAGTGATTGGTTACCAGTATTAATAAAATGTCCAGCATGGGTAAAGGAGCCTTAATTGATCCTTAATAACTCGTTCGCGGAAATTTTTTTAGTTTAATAGTTTTGCAAATACTAAGATCATTTTCCAAAGAAACTTCTTCAGTGACTTTCAAGAAGATGCATCCTATTTTAGCTCATTGAGTCAACACAAACACCTTCTTCAGCCACCCATCAAAACAGATATGTTAAAATACTTTAAACAACTTGAGGAAATCTTGAAGGGGCAGTCATTATGACAAACAATATTGCTCAATTCCCTAATTTGGACAACTTCTATTGGACAAATTATTAGACCCATGAGTCTATATCTCCTATCTGCAGCATCATAATCAAGGCATGAGTTCTACGTGGATCTTTCTCAAATTTCAAGCAGCCAATTAGCAGTACAAATTATAACCAAATCCCACAATTATATCAAAGAATGCAAGCTACCTTATACTCAACATGTACAGGTTCAAATTTCATGAAGCATGAGTTCTACACGGATCTTAATTTTCAAGCAGCCCATTAGTAGTACAAGTTATAACCAAATCCCACAAATATATCAACGTTTGCAAGCTACCTTATACTCAACACGTACAAGTTCAAATTTAATATAAGCTCTCACTTTTAAAAAATAAAACCATATCACAAAATCATCTGTTATTAACTTTAGGTAAATAACACAACTCAACCTGCACTTAGAAGATACATGCCATCTTCAGTTATTTTTAAACCAGTAACAGCACCATAATGTGCAGTGGCACGATCCTGACTTGACAACATCCCTGGATGTAATCGTTGCTTGAGATATCCCTTGGCTGGAACTTGACCAAGAGGTGAATGCTTTATTCCATTCCCACCACCAGATTTCTTTTGAGGCATCCTTGGTTTTCCAAGGAGATTTTGGCCTTTAGATAGTGCCTTTGAAGTTGAAACCTGAGTGATAACACCCAGCTATTGTTAATAGAAGAACAGACAGAGACATATTAGTCAAAGGGTTTTCCTGTTGCAAACAATTCTTTACAGGTGGGGAAAAAGAGAAGAAAAGACGAGAAAACGCTTCATCAACAATCAGAACACGTGCAAGAATTACAACCCTGTATTGAGTTTTCTTGGTAGCGCGACATGAGTGTCCAGAACATATGGAAAGAAATATTAATCAAGTTGAGTGGATGATAGCTTGCAGCATGAAAAAGCTTTGTCAACTAAGGATTTGTTTTTGGAGAATCTAAAGAAGAGCATAAGAAAACAACCTTACTCACGGCAGATCGTGCAAGCACAGGTGGCCGTCTGCCAAGCTGAGACTGGGACTGATCCAAAACAAGAAAACATCCAGCACGCCTGATATCCCAAAACCGTATGGCACCATCACATCCCCCAGTAACCAGAACCCATTCACTTGAAGTAGACCATTCCACTGTCATAACACCATCTGCCATTAAGGAAAATAACAAAGAAGCACATAAAGCATGCATGACATAATCAAAATAAATTGAATTCATACAGCACAGACACATAAAAAAACAGACAAATTACAAACCATAAACTGATAAACATACCACGATGACCAGATAGCGTATGCGCAAATGCCCCCGAAGCAATATCACAGAGTCGAACTTGAACATCTTCAGTTCCAGCGGCTATTAACATATGAGAAGTTGCCAACGGAGACATTGCAGTTCTATACACCTTTCCAGGCATTTTGAAATTGATAACCATCTATACCAACATCAAATACAACAACTCAAAACCTCATAATCATAACAAAAACAATCAAGCTCAAGCGTTTGGCACTAGCACAATATACCTGGGTGGAATTTGTATCCCAAACCTTAATATAATGATCATAAGAACCAGTAACGAATAGGCCCGTGTCAATTGGATACCAAATAGCAGAAGATATGGCAAATTTATGACCATTTTGATGTTGCTTGTCAATAGTAATTAAAGACTTGTGCTTGGCAATAAGAGCTCCTTCTCCTCCCCCTTCAAAATCCGTGGCATGTTGAATATCAAAAACAGAAGCTGATGCATCTGATGCCCCGGATAATAAGTATCTCCCCTCTGTCAAATCAACCTGATTTTTCATTTATCAAAACAAAAACATGCTGCAGCAGCTTCCCCCAAGAATAACACTATATCATAGAAATTAATTGGTTTAAAAAGAGAAAGAAATTTCGGGTGTGGTAAGTACCTGAAGAGAGTTGATGGAACCTCTGTGAGGGGAGACAACGTCTTTGTAATTGGAGAGTTGAAGATTAGAGATCCTGGTGGAACTGACCCGGTTCTTGAATGAATTGGGGCGGGTTTTGCCCGCTTCTCTGTCTTTGATTTCCCTCCACATTCTCGAAGCATATCTTCGGCCTAAAAAAGCACGGCCTTTCTTGCTTTCAACCTTCGAAGCTTCTTGCTTTATAATTTAGTTGAATCTTCGAAAAAATTAAAGTCCCAGTTGAAAAGAGGGGGACAGAATATTACTCCTAACTGTTGGTTGTCCAAGTTGTTGCTGAACAGTATCGTGGCGTGGAGTTGTATCTGGGTGGAAGGGAAGATTATCCATTGGCTTGGTTTTGGACATGAAGTAGCCCAATTGTGAAATGGGCATCCACTTCGCCGTTGGCCTCACCGAGGTTGTTGCCCTTGAGGTGAGGTCATGGGTCGGCAATGGCTTTTATAATCAATCCGAGGTTTGGGCTTGTAAGAACCCGAGTTGGCCATTCTGTTGGGCTTTTCTTGCTTCCAGGCCCTAAATAGTGGTAAAAACAGTTCTGACTTGGAAAAGCTTAATGGTATATGTTTATCAACATGGATGGATAAGGGGGGAGATTGGAAAGATCGATGAGGCACTGGGATGATGGAGACCATAGCTGTCTGGCTCGGTTAAAGATTTGGATCATTAGGTTAATTTATGAATACCTAGGTTAACACAAATCAATTATTTTTTTTATTAAAATCATATTGTATTTTTTTTAAAAAAAATTACTGGCTTTAATTTGTGGCCAATCAATTCGGGAGGAGGCAATCTATTAAGTTATCTAAATTTGATGGCGTTAATATTAAACCATTTTAAATTAAAACCCAACATAATGCATGCTACTTAATTAGTTGGGATCCCCCAATCTTCCAGGTCAACATGGCTCCTTTTTCTTCATTGTTATGGGACATGACACGAGCGCGATCTGGTTACTGGATCGAGTGGATTCAGAGTTGATTTGTGGGTTAATGGATTTACTTTATATTTTATTTTAAAAAAATATATAAAACAATATTATTTTAGCTTTTTTTTATATGTTGCTCAAGGTTAAAAACAAATAAAATAGAACGGCATTGTTTTTAATTTATCTTAACCAAACCAAATCTCGTAATTAACCTACAAAACCAGACCGGGTTATATAGCAACGCATTTCCCCCCTCTCCAATACTAGTGAAAAACGTCGTGTCTGTACCTTCCAAGCTTTAATTCAGGCTTTACAATCTGTCCAGGGGAGGCATGGAAGCGGTTGGGTGGTTAAGAGCTTGCTTGCCAGTGTGGTTGCGGTTGCTTTTTAAATAGCTTTTCGTGCCAAAATGCATGTCAATGATATTTTTTGATTTTTTAAAAATCATTTTTGACATCAGCACATCAAAATGATTTGAAAACACTAAAAACATATTAATTTGAAGTTAATAAAAAAATAAAAAATTTTCAAATTTTTTCAAAAGCGCTTTTGAAACGCAGAAACAAACAGGCCCATCAGCTATTAATCGTTGATTTATGGCTGAAAAGTGAAAATTACTTTTTATTTAAAAATATTTTATTACTTTTAAAAAAATTATTTTTAATAGTAATATCATTAAAATAATCTAAAATATATATATAAAAAAGAACTTACACCGCGACTCCCACACATCCTTAAAAAAATATTAATTAGCTGAAGGAGATTATACACGGTGGGAAATTAATATTCGAGGTGACATTAGATGATGTGTGACTTGGGAGCGGACGACGACGACTTTCCTTTTCTTTTTTCTTTTTTTTTTCTTTAAAAAGTGAAGGACTTCCTCGGAACCTGCAGATGGCAGAAATATTGGGAGAGAGAGAGGTCAGAGACCCTCCAGGCCAAGGCTCAATCTTGACAGGAATTCCTGAATAAAAAATGCACAAAATGACAACAAAAGGCATCACCAACATCTGTGCTCCTGCTTCCCATCAGTCCACTGAAACTTATTGGCAGAGAGAGGGAGAGCACGTGATCTGTTTGTTCCTTTCTGAACCGATCTGCCTTTTATTTTCTCTTTCTAATCTCGTAACGTCACTGACCCAAAGGCTTTCCCAAGCTTTCGCGCAAATCGTCTTGAAGCTTTCAGGCCATTTCTGCGAAAATGTTTAAAGCCTGTCAAAGTACATCCATGGACCCTGTTTCTCAGATGAATGTATGTGCTGTTGCATGCAGTTCTGACTCGCGAGCTGTGCTCAGTCATTGAAATCACCATAATCCGGTGTTGGCGATCTAGTTCTGTCGAGTCAAGATCTGGCACAGTTCATTAGAAATCTAAGTTAGATCAGGTTTGAAATGCCAAGTTTCTTGAATTATTGAATACCGTGGCATCGCAGATTTCCGTTTACTACGTGTCAATACACCTCTAGGTTTCCGAATTCCTTTTAAAGAGTGGCTCTGCATCTCCGATCATCCTTTGTCATTGACTGCACTTGTCAAGTATTTGAAAACTAATCATCATGGATATCAAATTTCCCACAATCCCCCCGCTCTCAGAATGCGACGCAAAATGCACCTAGATTAATCATATTAGATTAATTTGAATCCATGCTCAACAGATTATTTAAAAAAAAAAATCAATTATTAGACCGTATAACTAATCATAAGATTCATAATCGATATTTTAACCCAGTGAATTAAAACTTGATCCAGGCTTAGTTTTATTTTGATTTGGATATTAACATGATTTAATTTTTATTTTTATTTATGAAGATATTATTTTGATAGTAATTGAGATTGACATGATGATAACTATGATTATAGCTCATATCATTAGATGATTGAAAATTTTCAAATAAGACAGGAGATGGAATAGAATAGTAAAAACATGCTTTCACTGATCCGCCAATCATGGTGCTTGACATTCGGATTAGTTCCCTGCCAATTTCTTGAGCACCGTGGAGGTGCTAGAGTGATTACCGATTAACTTGGAATTTAGAGGCAAAATAATGCTTTTGAAACCACTCAAAAAAGGGGCGACACTACCACCTAAACTAGTAGGATTTAAAAAAAAAAATCCAAAGTGCATAGCTTGACATCCGGGTTATAAAATTGATTTGGGTCGAATCATGTCATAATGGAGGGTCTTTCAAGATTAATTCAATTTAATTTTATATTTTTAAGGAATCAAAATAATATTATTTTGATAAAATATCAATGGATTTAGAATTAAGTTTTAATCAAATTAGATCTAATTCAATCAAGTTAATCCAAGTTTTAATTCAATCAACAAAGTTTATTTTTGTTTTTTTAACTCAAACCGATTCAAACAGTTAAGTAAACCAGTGGAGATCTCATAACCATGTTCTCAGCAAATTTCTTCTGTACAGTAAAGTTTTTGGAATGTTGTCCCTAGCTGCCGAAACAGGTCAGCAAAGCAAAAACTAGTAATTATATAGGTATATATATTAGACCAATTATATTTTCCTGTTCAAAACTATATATTATCGCCCTGTTCAAAACTAGCATTACAAGTAATATAGCATTATCTTGGCTAAACAATACCTCCAATCTCGAATAGTGAACTGTAGACCACCTCCACCCGCGAATCGATGATAGTACTCGGATTGCAGGGTCATTAGTGGGTGGTTTTATTATTATTTAAAAAGACGACTTTTTGGTCTGTTGATAAGAAGTTGTTTGTTTGAAACGCGGTTAGATTTTTCCTTTTTATTTTTTTTAAAACTATTGTTTTTAATAAACAATAGTTTAAAAACATACTAGAACGCTGTAAAACATCACCAGGGAAGGGTGTTCCGGGGCCCAGTCATTATAGAAGTGCACGTGTTTTCAGTCAAAATAAATAAAAAAAACGCCAAAACTGTTTGAATTCAAAATTGCATGTGGATTTTGTGTTTTGTTTGGCGGTTAACTTATTTTTTAAGATATCTTCTATCTAAAAAATATAAATTATTATTTTTTTAAATACATTTCATTAATTTTGATACATTGATATAAAAAATAAAAATACATATAAAAATATAATTTTAATTAAAAATTATTTTAGAAAAAAATACCTCGTATCCCATTACTGATAGAACACAATTTTTTCTTTGAAAAAATAGTTCTTTTTTGTTGCTCGGGCATGAAAACTTTCCCTCAATTTTATTGTAAAGGAGGACTCTTTCCAGAAAAGACACAAGGGCATGTTTGGAGTTTCGTGGGATGTATTTCCCCAGATCAAGGTGTGCTCCCAATCCCTGTCCACGAAAGCAACGTTTATGTTTTTTTTTGTTTTTTCAAAAATTGTATTTACATTTAAAAAAATATTAAATTAATACTTTTTAGTATTTTTTATTATTTTAACATGCTAATATAAAAAATAACAAAAAAATATGAGTTTTTTAATATATTTTTAAGAAAATACTTTTTTGAAAAACACTTTATATCATGATATTAAATATATATAAAAATAAAAACACAAATAAAATAAAATATAATGAAGAGAAAATCTATGAAGAACCTGCTCCCCTGCAACTAACAATGCCCCTGCAATAAAGGTCTCTTGGCCCATACCTGCACTGCCAAAATCAACCTGTAACTGTAACACCTAACAACTTCAGCAAAATAAACAAATACTACTAGTAAAAAAGAAAAGCAAAGAAAAGAAAAGAAAAACTTGATTTATTAAAGAAAATAGGAGTAACTTGACTTGACATATCATCTCATTGCTAATTCGATTTTTAGAATTTGATCAACCCCAGATTTCACAATAAATAGAACAGGGTTAACCTGATGTGAATATGTTAGAAATCCATGTTCACCGTGTTAAAACTGGCCAAAAACTAGTTGATATTTTCTTAAAATGATCAGGTTTTAAATTTTATTTTTAAATTGACAGGGGTTGGTCTACTCAATTATTATGACCTTGGTTTGAAATTATAATTGAAATGTATTTTTGATATATTTTTTAAAAATATTTTGAAAAATAATATTTATTTTGCTTTCGAACATGCGCTTGAAGAATGGTCAAAATGAAAAGGCATAAAAAAATTGATGATTCCAACCACAGTTTCACGTTGGCATGGACAAACAGGCCTTAATAACTATGGTATAAAGATAGATATGAATGCTGCAAATGAACAAACATCACTGGATTGATTCTGTTTATTGGTAAGTTCAGAGCTCTGCCCTCTTGTATGCCTCGCCCCTTTCATTTCCTTCTGTATTTAATTTTTGTTGTTTTTTATATGCGCTGGTCTCATTCTTGCTTGTCTCGTTCAATGCTTTCTCTGTCCTTTTGGGAGCGTTTGTGGGCTTCTTTGCATTGCTTTGTGTTGTTGGGGATCTGTTACTGAATGGGTCATCTTTGTTTGCTAAGGATATGTATGCGTTGTTGTTTGAGAGAGACATAATGTCGTGTGCCATAAATGGCATGGTTATAGCTTGAATAGTGTGTTTGATGTTTGAAAGAATTGGGTGAGGACTGATATTTTTTCTTCAACTTAGCCAAAAGAAATTTGAATTTCGCCGTTGGATTTGGAGAAGATGTTGTGTGCTTGCTCAGGAGAGCAATTCAAACTTGATGAACCACCGCAGTCACCGGAGTCGCTGGCAACAAGGGATTTCTCGGCGAGTGGGCTTTCGTCGAGGACAACCGGAGACCGGGAGTCTAAACTTGAGGATTTCCAAGTGGATGAAGCTGAATCTACTCTCAAAGAGGCTCTCTCATTGAATTATGAGGTGCGTGTATTATAACTTTTAACAATGACTTCCACCAACAATACAAAATTTCTCTTTCAATGTTCTCATCTTTGAATGTGATTTAGGAAGCAAGGGCATTGTTAGGGAGACTTGAATATCAGAGAGGGAACTTTGATGCAGCCCTTCAGGTATTCCAGGGTATTGACATCAGTGGTTTGACCCCCAAAATGATTAAGGCAATTGTTGAAAGAACTCAGTATAGAAAGCCGCGTTCCAAAGGTGAAATTGTGCCTCCAAGTGCGATGTCTATGCATTCAGTGAGTCTTCTTGTTGAAGCAATCTTGCTAAAAGCTAAATCACTCGAGGAACTTGCGCAGTATAGAGGTATAATTCTTTTTGTTGTTTTTAATCTTGTTAGCAAGCTAATGTTATATCTCAAATGGGAAAATTTGGATGGGCAAAGTTATGCAATTTGAATTATTGGATGCTTTGTCTTTACATAACTTGTTTTTGGCATAAAACATATCTTGACCCCACACATGGGACTTCACTGGCTTGATATTGATGGAATTTTGTATTTACAATCCAAAAACTCAAATGATTCTGATATTAGTTCCATTCATTAGAGGCTGCAAAGGAATGCGGAATTATTTTGGACATAGTTGAATCAGCACTGCCCAATGGCATTCCTGAAAGCATTGGTGACGACTGCAAGCTGGAGGAGATGTTTCACAAAGCATTAGAGTTGCTACCTGCTCTGTGGACAAAGGCGGGCTTGCTCGACCAAGCTATTGCTTCATATCGTAGGGTTCTCATCAGGCCATGGAATTTGAACCCGCAGAAGTTGGCTGGAGTGCAAAAGGAATTAGCTTCTATGTTACTTTATAGTGCTGTTGAAGCAACACTTCCCCCTCAGTTACAGCTATGGGGTCTTGCTAGACCCCAGAGTAACATAGAGGAAGCAATTCTCTTGTTATTAGTACTCATGAGTAAGGTGGCTTGTGGGGAAATAAAGCGGGATGAAGAAATCATGGACCATCTGACTTATGCACTCTCAATTGTGGGGCAATTTGAGTTATTAGCTGAGCATGTGGAGCAGGCCCTTCCAGGTATCTATAACCGAGCTGAGAGATGGTACCTTCTTGCTCTTTGTTACAGCGCTGCAGGTCAGAACGAAGCAGCTCTGAACCTGCTAAAGAAAGTTTCTGGTTGTTCAGAATCAAAGAACAAACCACATATCCCTTCCTTTTTGTTGGGAGCGAAGTTGTGTTCCCAAGACTCAAAGCATGCCCATGAAGGCATAAATTTTGCTCGTAAGGTTCTTGACTTGGCTGATCATCAAAATCAACATTTCATTGGCCAGGCACACATGTTCCTTGGTGTTTGCCATGGGAATGCTGCAAGAATTTCCTTGTCTGATTCTGAAAGAGTTCTTTTACATAAAGAGTCTTTGAACTCTCTAAATAATGCAGCATTAAACAGGAAGGAGGATCCAGAAGTGATGTACAGCCTTGGGCTGGAAAACATGCTGCAGAGGAACCTGGGTGCTGCCTTTGAAAATGCAATTGTGTGCACTGAAATGATGGCTGGAAACTCAGTAAAAGGTTGGAAGTTACTGGCCCTTGTAGTTTCCGCGGAGCAACGGTTCAGAGATGCTCAAACAGTTGTGGAGATTGCTTTGGATGAGGCTGGGAGGATAGATCAATTTGAACTTCTTAGGTTGAAGGCTATACTACAAATTGCTCAGGAACAGCCCAAGCAAGCAATAGAAACATATAGAATATTGCTGTCTCTTATTCAAGCACAGCGGGATAGCCAAGCCAAGAACCCTGAACAAGCGCGTATCTTTAATTCTGAGGTATGTCTTCTTATGGCCTTTGTCATCTCTCATCTCTCATCTATAGTCATGAGCCAGGATTAAGATTTAAGGTCGGATGAATTTAAGAAATATAAATGTCACAAATTTAGCAGTAGTATACCAAGTTTTGGATATGCATAGATAATGTTAGTTTGTGCCATATGTCAACTTTGAAGATTTATCTCAAATCATCCTGACATCAATTTCACTAGCTTTAGTGATGCTACAATTTTAGGTAACCAACAACTATTGGAGGAAAAATGTGCTGAATGTTGTCCTCCTTTGCAGATACTTGCAGAAAGAAACTTGGAACTGGCAGCATGGCAAGATTTGGCAGACATTTACACAAAAATTGGCTCATGGACTGATGCCAAAATTTGTGTGGACAAAGCCAAGTTAATGGAGTTTCACTCTCCTAGAAGTTGGCACGTGACAGGTTGGTCACTGTCTCTGTAACTTAGACAACGTCAAGCACAACTTTCTGTAGACGTCTGTCTACTAAAAGAATGTCCTTAAACATGGTAGCTTTAAAAAAATCGATTTCTCATGATTTTGCAGGAATGTTATTTGAAGCTCAATCACTGCACAAAGAAGCCCTTGTTTCCTTCTCGATTGCATTGTCGGTGGAACCGGATTATGTTCCAAGCATTGTTGCAACTGCAGAAGTCTTGATGAAGCTTGGTACTCAGTCATTTTCCATTGCCAGAAGCTTTTTAATGCATGCGTTGAGATTGGACCCCACAAATCATGAAGCATGGTTAAATCTTGGGTTGATTTCAAAAATGGAAGGCTCTTTAAAACAAGCGGCAGAATTTTTTCAAGCTGCACATGAACTCAAGCTGTCAGCTCCCATTCAAAGCTTTCTGTGATGTCTATTTCAATTATTTTATGCACAATATCCGGACAAGGGCACACTGGCCTAGCGACTCATTCCTAGCGCTTATTCCACTCATAGTTTAGTTATCAACCCATTTGATTAAATTGTATAGCAATCCTGCTGGATCCTCGAGCGACTTTGTTTATTGCAAAGTTTATCTAATAATGACTTCCAGCGGTTCAGAGGAATGAGAATACATGGCTAAAAATTTCTCCTTTACCATGTGAGTTTGATCAAATTAACCCTCCTACCATAAATTGGACCATGTCATAATGACAAAAATTGAAAAGCAAAAATCTCAATGTGGAAACTAAAATATTCAATGGCATGATGACATTATACTCAAGATTTCAAGCAAAAACAAACCCATTATACTCCAATAAGAGCTCAACTAACTGTTATGTTCTTCAGAAAAGGGGAAAAAAGATTCTTGTTATCCGATATAACAACATTAACATCACGGGTGATCTACTATCATGGTATAATCGGACCATTCCACATTACTTCTGTACAACATGTCATCATCAGAACAGTAAAAAAAAAAACTGGCGATAAATATTGACATTTGCGATACAGCATCTGTTGCAAAGTTATTGACAAAGCGCCTTCAGAAGGTGAGAAACTGGGAAGGCAGAGAATGTGGTTGAATTCTATCAAATGAACTGCACGGTTGAAAACACTGATGAGAAACTAGGAATCAATTTCCAGAACTATAAAGAGAAACTCCTCGTTTTGTAAAAAAACAAAGGAGTAACTAAGATTGTGTTTGGTTAATGTTCCAAGACATGAGTAGATACCAAAGAGACAGAAACGTGTGGTTGAAGAGACAAAAAAACATAAATAAACATGTCCCTGAGATAGTTTTGAAGTGAATTTCAAGATAATTTTGAAGTAAACTTCTAAGAAAGTAGAAAAGAAAGTTCAAGAGACGTGTCCTCTCTGTCTCCTCTATCTCCATCTTTTGACATTAACTAAATGCTATCTAATAGAAATAATTGAGGTGATATGCTCTAGAGAAGATTTTACAAAACTGCAGCCAGTATGCTCTCATGGACTCAGAATTTCTTAGGGATGGAGGATAACATGCTAGTCACAGGTAAACATCAAAATCAGAAATTCTAAACAGGCCTTGCTCAGGTCTATATTATCACCATTTAACTCCTCAATTATGAGACTTGTCTTCATAGATTGCCCGTGACTTAGACTTGTATTAATGAATGATGCATGCCAAGGAAACCAAAATTCATCTATATGAGGAAAGATAAAACATATAATGTTTATATTCATAAAAATGTCCCTTGAAACCTTCAAAGTTAGAATTGACTTACTTACAGAAAAAAACCGCAGCTGTACCAAGGACAAATTCTAGCTTCAACTCATCTGCCACTGCATCATTATCACCAACCAATGAGATGGTCAAACTTTCATGTTGTGTTAGTTCCCTTGACAAAATAGAATTATATCAACTGGGTTAAGAACCCATTTAAAGATTCCATATCAAAGAGCAAGTGCATCTTGGCTACAGATTAATAAAAAAACAATGGCATTAAAAGGGGAAGCATCAAATTCCTCAATGTCTCTGTTAGGGGTTTTTGAAATTTAACTGCTACAGCATTACTGCCATTTATTACAACCAACCAAGACAATGAAAAACATTTCAAACATAAAACCTTTAGAACTGGTTCGCCTTGGTTAGAATTCGCAGATTGCTTTGCCATCCCCTGTAGCTGCGCCTTTGCAGCTCTTCCTGCTGCAGATTTTTCAAATTGCTCTTGCCTGCTAACAAGGTAATAATCTAAATGTTATAAACGAAGGTAAAAAACCCTTCTAAGATCATTTGAATTGCTTCAAGTTCATTTCTTAGTGAGATTATCACCATTGTTTTCCGAGCAGCAAAAAACTTGCTCTTCCAGTAGTATGGATAATCACAACATCCTAGAGAAAATCCTACCCTCATGTGCCAACTAGTTACCAATGATTGGAAGCGCTAAATCAAACAAGATTAAGTCTT
Organism: Populus alba x Populus glandulosa; assembly: GCA_033617975.1. NCBI lineage: Eukaryota > Viridiplantae > Streptophyta > Magnoliopsida > Malpighiales > Salicaceae > Populus > Populus alba x Populus glandulosa. Next base: position 743,641 of record CM066156.1, on the reverse strand, counting down.
TACTATTGTCACAAAGTAACACGCTCAATTGAAGCATGGCATAGATCAGAAATAGCCCAAAGCAATCCATATTTTTGGCCAACAACACTTTTTTTTATTATTTAAAACAAAACTCCAGCTTCAAATCCTAAAATACAACCCCCCATTGTTTTAAACCACCTGAATACAGAGTCCAACTCAGAATCTGAATACAGAGACCAGTACAAATTTCTGAACTTTAAGCATAAATTCATAGGAAAAACTTTGAATTGGCATTAATAGCCCACTACTTGCAATTGAAAAATTAATTAAAGCATCTAAATCACATATAAAATCCACCAAAACCAGCCAAATTTTATGCAAATTGTTCATTGAAACGAGATAAAAAAGAAGATTAAAAAATGGAGTCGAGGATCCAACGAATACCAAATAGTATGTATCCAATAGGATCAGTTGAGATTACCGTTTCTGGGCAGCTTCGGCTGCTTTAGCACGAGCTTCTGCAGAGGCCAATCTCTCTTCTTCTCGTCTCTGTTTCTTGTTTCCTCCGTCGAAGCAGGCGAAGCACGATAGACCCATCTCTCCCCCTCCCTCTCTGCCGAGCCCAATGTCACCCTGTTTTTACAGTTTTCGCCCTTCTTTGTAGATTGCGGATAATACTATTTTTATTCAGGCCTTTACCGGCAATCACCGCGTGCCGCGTCATCAAAAAGGGACCTCCTTGTCTTTTCATATAGTTACCAGGTGTACGCACCCGTTTACTTGTCGTCACCTTAATTGGGCTGATTAAGCCCGGCGTCAGCCCATTTATAGCGTACCGAAACGGTGCAGTTTTTAGGCAATAAAAAAGCACTATAAAAAACAAGAGGCAAAATCACATATGAGAAAGAGGGATGACATATTTAACTACGGATACTAAACCCAACCAACCTGATGACAAAATCCCTGTGCTAATACATTTTTTTCTCTCGAGGTCTCACACGCCAAACAGTACCATTGGTGGACTTGTGGCAAATTTGGGCAAAGTGAAAACATCAATGAGATAATTTGAGATCGTATTTCACTCGTATACGTTTCCCACATGCAATCCTCTTTTTTTTTTTTGTTCTGACTTCTGCATACGGAACTTTTATTCGCTCATCTTCTAGAACATGATAATGGAGGTGGAACTGTTTTTCAAGTTAAATGATCAGTTTGAGTTGGATTATTGCTTCTTCTGGTTCTCAAAAAGCACTCCTGATGGAATGTCGTCACCCTTTCTGTAACATGCAACACTTTTTGTTCAGCAGGGATCTCGATCGAAGGCCGATTATGAGATCACCGGGGCACGGATGGCTTCTTCCGGAATTCAAGAAGTCAGGTACAAGAAAGTAGAAATTAAGGGGGCGGCGGCGGCAGCAAGGGGACACTACAGAAATGAAGCTCTCAGGCATGAACGTCACATGTCTCAATTCAGAGCTGATGATGATACACGCCGGAAAAGGTTCAAGGTCAGAGAACAACAACTCTGTTATTGGCTGTATGAATTAATGGTTCTCTAGAGTGAATTACGCTAGCAAGCCAAGCCCTTTATCACGTCTGATACCTGGCCTAACAGTCTAATCTTGTAGGATACGTAGCGATAGATCCGAATTATTATACAAGGAAGAGAAATAATTGTTTTTGAGCATATACGTGAGGCTAAGCCAGATTTTCTTTTTAGTGTTTTAAAAATATCTTTTATTTTAAATTTATTTTTTAAATATTTTTAAATTGTTTGTTTGTGCTAATAAAAAAATAAAATTTAAAAAATAAAAAATATATTATTATAATATATTTCTAAATAAAAAAAGCCACTTAAAAAAAGTAAACGCTAACACTGTAATATGTTTAAAATTCAATGACAATAAATTTAATATTTTTATACCTAATTCGTAAAATAAGTATGGCAATCCCGATCAAGTTTCAACTTAAACCAAATAAAAATTGGTTAGGTATAACTTGGATTAACTCAACAATCAATCTACGATCTCATTTATTTAATCAAAACCGATCAAATTCAACTTATGACAAGGATGAAAGGGGAATTAATTCGTAACCCGCCGGGTAAAAAGCTGAAAGAAGAATAACCTAAAGAACAGCCGCTTGACTTTTTTTTTAGAATGACTTAGTCTTTTTGACCTTAGCCACGACCACTAGTATACGAAGAAGATTGGAATTGATTATTTGATTAATTTCATTTAAATACTCGATCGTTAGGGTCAAGTGCTTTGCAATGACTTGTCACCCAGGCTAGATCAATCCTTCCAGACCAGGGAAATCTTTGGCTACAAGGCACCGTGTCTGCACCTCACAAAATTGGAAGACCGTTATTTCTCCGAAGAAAAAACGCACAACGGCTCGAAATCAGGTATTGTGTTCTTGAGAGATCGTCAATGGAGGTCCCATGTTTAACTTCAACTGGTCTGGTCGAGAGAAAACAACAAGTTTGAAAACTCTTCTGCGCGCGGGGGAATATTCTTTGACGAGGCAACACACAGAGTTTGGCCTGGCTAGCTAACTGGTTTCATAAATGTAATTGTTGGCTGTACACAGTAACTGGATCCAATAGCCAGCTGATCATTTATTTCTAGAAGATATAAACAGCGTCATGCCATCTTCGGGATCTCTTATCATGGTCCTCTGGGTCTGTTTTCATTTCTAGTTTTCTTTCATTTATTTTCTGGTTTTTCTTTCTCAATAATAAAAAAAGAAGAGAAATATGTTATTTATTATTGAGAAAAAATGAGAAATGTGTTTAACTAAGAAATCATTATATTAGATTTATAATATATTAAATCTATGACATGAACTAGATATGAAAATTTAAAAAAAAAATTAATTTTTCGTATTGCTAATTAAAAATTGCTTGTATATGTATTTTCTTCAATTAATTAAAAACAGTGAGGAATCTTTAAAGAAAAACTGTGGAGAAAATCTAAAAATATAATTTCTAAATTTAGTATGAATTTGAAAAACTAGTTTTTCAGTGTTATAAATGAAAAAAAAATATCATATTTGAATTTGAAGTTTCAATTAAAGTATTATTCTATTTCTAAACAACTTTTAACTTTTTCTCTAATTTAATAGTTAGGTGTTATCGTACTGTAGCTGGTTTGCGCAGACTTTGAATAAACTTACATCTTCAATCTAATAAAAAAAGATTAACAAACAATCGACTTCGAGATTCAAGAATTCAGAAGAAAAAAAAATGTATTTTCATGGCCTGATTTAGCTAGAAATTGAAATTAACAGAACAGATTGCAGACCCGTTTGCTAACAAGATCAGCTCTGATCAAGTCTCTGGTCCTTTGAGTGAGTGTCAATGTTGCAGTATTGATGATCAATGTCTCTACAAAGCAGTGATTTTTCCTTGAATGAAAATCAAAACTATGGTTTAGGTTAACAGTGGAGATGACCATGTATAGAAGTACGTACAACACCATGCAATCCAAATACAAAGAAACATGCGGTATATATGGAAGCTCTACATTTACATCAACCTAACCCTTAATACTAGTGTTATTAATTTACAATTATGGAAAATTCCAAGGAGGGTTTGAAACTTCAAAACACATCTAACATTGGAACCAAAAATTCTGTGCATCTATTAACAAAAGAAGCAAAATCTAATCCCCAAAAGGCAAAGAAAAGAAAAAATGGAGAGATGAGGTTGATCGATCGAACCGAACCATCTTCAGAAGCTTTTTCGCTGCCCATGTTGTCGAGCCCATTTATCGGCCTTAGAGCCAGTACCCTTTCTCGCCGGAGAAGATACCCCATGATTAATCATCATCTTGGGCTCACTTAATCTTCTGACATAATCTTTCTTCTGTGATGGTTTTTTTGTACCCAATGCAGGGACTATATACCAGGCAAGAGAGGTCAATAATATAGCAACTGATCGCCCAAACAGAACCAACAATAACAAAATCAAGATGAGAGCAACTGGCATGTAATAATAAGGTCTTCGCCATCGGTGCATCTTCATGTTCCATCTAAGAGATTTCTTCTCGGACTTTTTAGCAGTTTCCATTCTTGGTTGCTCGAATTGTTTCTCCTCAACTGGTGCCTCTATTGGCAACTTATCGAAGCCTTCATTGTTGCGAGTGTTGGGGTTTTCTTTGATATCATTAGCGCTACTGATCCCGGGCTTGTCTTGCTTTTGATCTTTAACCTTGATTATAAGAGGAATACAATCGTTTGAACTTGAGTAGACGAAACGAACCATGGGTACATCTTCAGGCCCCATCTGTGAATATATCTTCTGCTTTTTCTCTTCGAGTTCAGCTAGAAGTGCAGAGAACTTGTCAAGGCCACGGGACGAATATGGGTTCTTGCTATTCTTGCTAGTCTTGGAGCTCTTTCTTGATTTTCTTGGTGTTGCAGAAGGGCTTGATCTTTCTGGTGTTGAAGAAGGGCTGTTCCATGATTCCTCTTCTACCTCTAATTGATTCTTAAAACTGCCACAGATGAATGAGTTCAACATCTGATCATAAATTCTGAATCCTGTTTTGGTATACAAGGTGTGTTTTAGATTGAGAGGTAAGCTTTGGACTGGCTATATATATTTTATGTGATTGTAGTGGAGAAAGAAGGTGTCGTCTATAGTTATGTGATTGTAGTGGAGAAAGAAGGTGTCGTCTATAGTTATGTGATTGTAGTGGAGAAAGAAGGTGTCGTCTATAGTTAGATTAAAGAGGACCTGATCCAAGCTGCTAGCCATGCCATTAGTCAATTAAAAGGTTTGAACAAAACAAAGCCCCACAGAAGCTTCCTTGATCATTTAATTTCGTGTCGTTTGACTTCGTGGAGAGGGGGTAACGCAAGAGTTATAATTTATTCCTTCCAAAGCATGATGGAGAAAATGTCGTCTGAAAGAGAGGTGTTGAATTCTACCTCGATGATTCCGGTGGGTTGATCCAATGAATTCGAGTTTAACTGCCTTGTTTTATTTGAATCGATTTATTTTAATATTGACATGACTAAACTAAATAATATGATGGAAGTTAACACTAAAAAATCCAATTAGATTAAAAATCAATTTAAATAAATTAAAACAATATTATTTTAAAATAAAAAATAATAGATTTAAATTAATTTTATAAATTGTAAATTAACTTAGTAATCTATACAATCCAATAAGATAAACTCTTTCTAGGTCAAAATCTGGGTAGGGTACATTATTAGAAATATGATAGAACATGATGTGAGCCTTGACATATATGATGTGGAAGAGATAATGATTGTGGTTTAAAGTATTTTTTGTTTTAAAATATATTAAATTTTTTATATTTTTAAAAAATTATTTTTGACATTAACAATTCAATACAATTTAAAAATATAAAAAAATATTAATTTTAAATAATTTTTTTTAAATACGATTTTAACTGTATTTCCAAACATTACCTAACAATTTAAAAATATATAAAAAAATATTAATTTTAAATAATTTTTTTAAAAATATATAATTTCAACTATTTTTTCAAATATTACCTAATTAAAAACATATATTATCTTCTCATGGAATGCTAAAGCATTGTCGGTCGAACAACAACTATTAATTGACAAGGCATAAATATAAAATTAGAGAAATGAAATTATTAACAAGGAAAAACATTGAACTTAGTGTGGAATTGGATTATGCTTTTATTTATCATTATTGTTACATTGATTTTTATTTTTTATTTCTTACTTATTCTCCCATGTTAATTGCTCATCTCATTTCAACTACTACACGTTTTACACCTTCAAAATATCCTCACCCGGCCTTGTTAATTATAGTCAATGTTGCAAGCATCATCACCTCAATTATATATCAAGAGTTTCTTTCTCCACAATTCAAGATCAATATGGGCCACAGAAGTTTCAATCAACGCTTTCGTAGTTTAAACCATCCTGATTCCTATTGCGAGGTAGCTGCCTGATTTTACAGGTTTATTAATTAATCAATCAATATATAGCTGCTAATTAATATATATTGGCCCACATGACGTAGTATCTTTGGTAAGCATGGCAGTCTCAAGGTTAAATCCCCACTAATCTCATGATATGAGAATTATTAAGAAATTAAGATGGATTACTTGAGAAGTAAGCATAAGGTTTAGTCAACATGTCAAATAAAACTTATTGAACTTCTCTAATTGTATATGTAAATATTTTGTACTATTCATTAAGTTGGACTTAGCTTCTTCATATGTGTATAATTATATAGTCTGACATTTGCAAACTTCTATGTTCTTGCTAGTGAAAAATATATGAGAATGCAAGAAACCCTTTATAAATAAAAGCAATTAGAAGCGAATGGTCAAAGAAGCGATGCTTGTTTTAAATGGATTAATTCTTGTAACAAGCTTGAAATCTCATTAATTTGGTATAAATTTTTCCATAACTATAAAAGGAATTTTATTTATTGTGATAGAAAACTAAGACATCTAAGTGTCTGAAGGGTTAGTGAATTGACTTGGGATATAGATTGTGCCAAGTTAAAAAAATAAGATGAGAGTTAACTTTATCAAATATGAGTGGCCGGTCAAAATCAAATTTAATTTTTATTTTATTTAGAAAAAATAAAATAATATTATTTTAATTTTTAAATAATATATTAAAATAATATTATTTTGAACTGATTCTGATTAACCCCTCTAACTTCTGACTAAAATTTTCAACAAAATCACGAGTTTTATATGCCCGCCAAACAACTTAGAAAACCGTGAAACTCTTTATATGTGTTTAAAACGAAATTAAAAAAAAATGGTTCAATCACTTTCATATGATCATCCTTGCTGCGTTGGCGTAATCAGCTGCATCAAATTTCTGTAGGAGTAGAAAATATCATAAATACATGATCCTCATGAGCAATATGCAGCTAAGTAGGGCCACAATACTACTGGATGGAGGGAAAATTAATTAGTGAACCATCTACATGATTCCCCTTGATATATGCACATCATAACCGGATTATTATTATTAATAAGAATCAATTAATTTAGATTGTATTCCAAAGAAATTGTAATTAATTTATCGAGAGAAAAGATCGATCAACCGACAAGTTCCATACTCTTGGGATATTATTTTGAACGAAATGCTTATGTAGTTACTTGAATTTGAAGCATAGTTAGGATCGAATAACAAAACATTTTTTTATTTTGTAACAAGTAAATGGAAGTAATATTATTTTAAAAAAATTAACATGTTTATTTATTTTTATATATATTTTGAATCATTTTAATACGTTGATATTAAAAATAAATTATAAAAAATAAAAAAAATTATCATTTTAATGCATTTCAACACAAAAAATACTTTAAAAAATAACCATAGCTATACTTCTAAACATACTCCGAATTAATCCAGGCTTTACAATAATTCTTAGGAGCTAACCATCGCTGCCTTAATACTATTTGGTTTGGTGAGAAAAGGATAGGAGAGGGTAAGTAAAGGTAAGGTATGGAAGGGGAAGTAAAGGTGGGATATTAACCATATTTTTTATCTGAATATAAATGAAAGAAAATGAAAATTATGAATCCTGTATTTGTTTAGCTAGAGAAATAAAGGTAAAGTTTAATTTTGTGATTACTAAAATATGACCTATAATATACCTTAATACATTAATAGTCTCAATTAAATAATACTTTAATTAATAAATAAATTTTTAAGGTCCCAAAATAATAATTTATAAAATTTTAACTGTACATACACTTTTTTTTATCCTTCTAAGTAGGAATGATACATTTGGGATTAGATAAAAAAAAAAAAAAAACAAAGTCAACAAAAGCAAAAGAATTATAAAACTTAAACCATTCCCTCTAAAGATTTTAACTTGGTTAGGAGATTTATAGAAAGTCTTCCTATTTCCAGAACTAAGAAAAAAAAACTAAAAAATCAAGAAAATAAAATAATAATAAAAAAAAAAACCAAACTGTGAAAAAAAATTGATTAAATTTTTTTAAAAACCGACCGGTTTGGTTTTATAAACTTGAAACCAAAAAAATCAAATCGAACCCAAATAAAAAAAAAACCAAGTCAAACCAGTTTGAACAAGTTTTTTTCTAAAAAATCAAACCGAAACTGGTCAGTTTAAATTAATTTCGATTATTTTTTTAAAAATTTAATTTGATTAATTTTTTTATAAAAACTAAATAAAAAATATCACCGTATATATTCCCTCACGAACCCTCTCATTCCCTTCCCTCTCTTAAAAAGTACTTGCTAAATAAAGTGGGTTCAACTTTCAAGTATAAGGTTGTTGGCACCCAGATGAGAGGTAGAAAATATATATATATATATATATAGATGCAAAGTATGGAAAATTTGTTGACTTCATAAATTGTGAGGGTTTAAGTCCCTCTAGACTCTCTAATTGCTTATTTTATTCGCCCGTTTTCTTATCAATGGTAGGCCATAAAAAATCTATTAAGCATACATTAAGCTGTAGATAGACAACATTTAAAAAAAAAAAAAAAAGGGTGAAAAGTTAAGATAGACTTGAAAGGCCGGTCACGGGACGGAAATGACTTTCACGTTATCGTCATGACAACACGATAAACAAGAACAACGACGCTTTGTTTGCTCGCAGCCTGTGCTGCCTACTTTGGCCCACTAATTAATTGCCAAATAATGACAGGAAACTTATAGTTAGCTCCAACCATAATTTTCAACCTAAAATTGATTTCCCGACCTGCTTTGGTACCTCACTTGTCTTCGGGTCTAATCTGGTTCAAAGTCGGAGTCGCGAGTCGGCTAAATCAACTCACAAACGGATGGATCAACCTGTTTATTTAGTAAATAGTATTGTTTTGATTATTCGAAATGAAACAATATTGTTTTTGAAAAAAAAAAGATAATCATATGAGATTATATGGATTTCCATTTCAATTATCAAGCTGCCTTTTATTTTCAATCCTTTTACTCTCTAAGTGCATAGTCTCGCCCTCGCACATTCGATCCATCTCCATCGCCAGTGCTGGTGTGTGCAATAACATTGTCTCCTGCAAGATAAAACGTTAAAAAAAAAAATATAGGTCCATGTACATATATATATATATATATATATGTGTATAAATATATATATAACTTGTAAAAAAAAGTCTACATGACGGTTTGTAAGTTGTGTCCTAGTACATTCAAAATGTCAAGGCTAGCTTGCCTTTGGAAATTTTCTGCATCGTCGTTTAGTACTCTATCTAGAAGGAGCACGTGTATCAAATTTCAAAGAAAACAAATCCACGCGCTCTCTAGAAGGAGCCCTTGTATCAAATTTCAAAGAAAACAAATCCACGCGCTTTAGAGACCACAAATAACATTTAAATCCACAAATAACATTAAACGACGAGGCAGAAACTTCTTACAGATACGATGTATTATCTCCTGGAAAGATACACATAAATTGTGTTCAGTTAGTATTAGGATAGATTTGTGATTCGTCATGTATAATATTTTTTTATTTTAAAATACTTTTTATTTTTATTTTTTACATCAATACAATATCAAGGCCACAAAAAAAATAAAATTTATTTTATTTTATTTTTAAACTAAAAATACTCTTAAAAAACATGTAAAACAATAAAATAAAATATTCGTAAAGAATGGATAAACATAAAAAACAGGATCATGTTTGACTATAGAAATGAAAATAAATATATAAAAATAAATATATTTATTTTAGAATAGAAAAAGATATATCAAAATAAATTATTTATTCTTTTTGGAATAGAAAAGATATATACGGACATGTATTTTCTATCCCAATCATGAATGATTAATATATCATTATCTACTCCAACTGCATCTCTTATCCCAGCCATTAATATATCTTAGTATATCCTTTTCTATTTTTTATTATATTTTTTAGTTCTATCACAAGAAAATAACCTAACATTATTATAGAATTATTTTTGTTATGTATAATATCTGCAACGTAGAGAGTCTTAAAGCCTTGTTTGTTTTTGTGTTTTAAAAGTATTTTTAAAAAAAATTGAATTTTTTTTTATTTTTTTACTTCAAATTAATATTTTTTAGGTATTTTTAGATTATTTTAATACACTAATTTTAAAAATAAATTTTAATAAATAAATAAATATATTTTTAAATAAACATACTAAACAACCACAACTACATTTTCAATTAAAAAATAAAAAAAATACCCTTGTAACATAATCCCAAGTCCAATTTTACTTGTGATGTCTATAGCAAAAAGCTGACCGACGAGGATATAAATTAAAAATAAATTAGAATACGAAAATTCTTAAACGAAAGAGAAAAAATAGTTTACGAGCAAGCCATTTTGGCACCGCATCTCTACGGTTTGAATCTCAGACTAGCTTCTTGCAAATGGCGTATGCTTTTCCGGAGACCAATCATAATTTATGCCATCCTTGGGCCCATAGCAGTATCACTGCATAGGTATTCCGTACTAGGTTGCAGGTTTATTATTTTTTTATTGTATAAAAAATATCAAAATGATACAAATTTTTTTAAAAAATTATGATTATTGACACAAAATCAGAAAAAAGGTAAAAAAAAATAATTCATATCAAACCTAATGAATCTATTAAATTCATGACCCGATACATGATATCATGATAGCTCTATAAAAGGAAAAGTAAAAAAAATAAAAAATACCAATTTCTAAAAAATAATTAAAAAAAACAAAATTTCTTCATGTATAGCCTCAAATTAAATGCCAAATGATAAAATCAATAGATTTAATTTAATAAAAAAACAAAATTCCTTTTAAAGAAGCAAAATTGAAAGAAATTCTTAATTTAATAGCTATTCTAAATAATAAAATTGCAACAAGGAGAACATACATGAAATTGAAAAAAAATAATAATTTCATAAAGTATTGTAATAAAGAGAATAGGGATGGAATCTTAACCATAAAAATACTTTAGGGGCTATTTATTTTTTTAATTCCAACACAAAAATCAAGTAGGAAAGAGGAAAACAAAAAACAATATGTGCCGCACTGACCATCATAATGCTACATGCATCGCTGATTTTGTGGAGGTGATGCCAAGATGCTTTGGAAGCCACCTTGGAATCATGATTTTGGCCATCGAATGACATAACACGCACTGCCCAAAGGCAGCTGACACACGCCGCCCACTGCTCACCCAATTCTTTTTTTTTTTTTATCAAATTACCTCATTGTCTCTAAAAACATTCAATAACTACCAAATAACCATATATAAATAACAAAAAACCCCTAAATCAAATACAATTGTTTTAAATTCTAAAGGTAGTGAAATTATTTGCTTGTTTAAAAATCAAGTCGAAGGTTAAAAAACCCCATCCAAGTCATTTTTTTCTTGTTTTTCAATGACAATTAAATAATCCCACTGTGCAAAGAAGATACAAAAATATCATCTAGCCTCTTCCTTTCAAATAATAACCAATGTACCCCCATAAAAAATAACATTATTCCTCTACATCCAATACATGCCATTTTGCCCATCAAGAGAGAAAATCAGCAGTGAAAAGCTTTTGACTTTTAGTATAGAGTGTAAATAATAAACAAGTCTAGAAAAGGGAGGCTGTGGGTTTAGTTCCTCGTGATAGGTTAAAGAGAACGAATTAAGTCAAATCATACAAATAATACTTCACTATAAATTGGATTATGTTTGATATGATTTTTATAAATCATTTTAAGATTTTTTTTTTTTTTTTTTTTACTTTCAACTTAAGAAAATAAAGATTTATAAGTATATTTGTCAAGAAATAACTTTAACTTGAATAAGAAATTTACAGCTTAAAAGTTAAAAATCATAATTCAAAAATCATGCTAAATTAACTCTTAATACGTTGAACTACCTGCTAATTGCTAGCAAAAACAAAAGCATTACAATCTCAATGACTAAGAACATATTTATAGTGAAGACAACCGTCATAGATTGTTCCTTTTACACTCCTTCTGCGGCATGTAACAGAGGATTATATTGTACATTCCACAAAAAGGTCAGTTCCCAGTTTTCATTATATACACCATGCATGGATGATAGCTTACCCACTGATAAACCTGAAGCCCCTGCGACACCAGCCAAAAACTTTCTATAAGAAACAGTAACAAGCGAGATAAAATTGGGACATAAATTCATTATGCAGATAATTATCTCACCAAACTAGGTTTTCAGATGTCATTGCCAAAATTTTCATCATCCTTCATGTACTTCTCTTGCACTGCTGCAACTGTGGACTGCTTGGTCAAGGAAAAATGCTCATTCTATGTCAATAAGTTACTGATTACTGAGGCCAGAACAAAAACTTATGAATTCCTGATGCGACCAGATCATAATTTCTGATAAAATATGAAAATTTCCTAACTATTAAAATAGAGAAGCACAATTATATACATAATGAACATGCATGGGATTTACTTGAGCCTCCAAGTTGATGAGCTTCAGTAAAAATTAATGATATAAACAAGGCAGGGTCACTAACACTTAATAAAAAGCACAATTAAACAAGAAAAATACATACGTCACATAACTACATCTAATACAATAAACGTTAACAACAGTAAGGATATCTGTAGTAATCCCAATCAACAGGGCGAACTGCAATCTTGCTGAATTCAACTGCACTGGATTCCACGCCAGCAAAGATGTAACCATTGGTCCTGTCTATCAACTTCACAAGATTCCCTACACTCTCTTTGTCCTGAAAAGAAGTGTCCAACTAAGAACACGCTATAAACATTTCATACAAACTTCAAGTAGTGAAGAGAAATTCCCATGCCTGAATGTCCAAAGTCGTAAAATCGACAAGACTGAAGTCTTGTACTACATCACACAACTCCTTTGTAAGCTTCCTGCAACAAGAAGTTTTAACAGCTTGCATTTAACAACTAAGCAGGTATTTACACCAATATGATTATCAGAAGTGACAGTATTCTCCTGTCAATGGTGCAGTAGTTTATAGACCTTCAAATAGCCTAACATAGATTGATGATCTCACAGGGAAGGTTCTGAGATTAGGAACCATTATTCCTCCAAAAAAACCATTTTATGTATTTCAACACATGACCAGATGTCGAATCAAACTCTTTGATGGGTATTATCTTATGTTTAAAATAAATACCACCAACAGAATCACACATTATTTTCCACAATGTCAAAGATTATGAAAATCTAAGTAGACAAAAAAGCAAAAGGGTAGGATTGCTGGCAAGGTAAAACTCACACATTGAATGCACCAAGCATAAGTGGTTTGAATGATTCAGGAAATGGATTCTAGAAATATAGACCTGTACTTAGCAGCACGAGGATCCTGATCAAGTTGGTGCTGCAAATATGATAAGTCTTGCACGTCTGTATAGAAATCGAGGTTAAAAGCTGCAGCACATTAAAAGACATGCAATCAGTGCTTACAGTTTTTTGTTAAAATAACATAATCCTCAAAACAGTAAAGGAAGAAAAGAGCCACACCTAGCTTGCCATAGCTCTCAATTAGATCAATCTTAGACAAGACATTGATATGTGGGAGTTCCAAATGAAGCATTGTTGATAGTGTCAAAAGCAATGCGCTGACATATTTTCCAGGATCACTGCAAAGATGGGCATCAACTAAATGCACGGCAGTCAACTGCATAAGATGAGAAATTCAATTATAGTGTCATGATCACATAGAGCGGTTAACAAATTAAAATGATACGAAAGCCTTGTAAATTAAAGCATACCCTAAGGTTCAACTTCTTAATGAGTTTCATGATAACATTCTTGGCATTTGAATGGAGAAAAAACAATTCCACCTGGCCCGGAAAATCAAAAAGAAGGTAGTGATCTGCAACAGAGTCAACATTTTCAACACTGTAACTAGACCAAACATATCCTAAACAAGGTTCAACTAGTGGGTTTTAAAACCTCAAAGTTAAAACATGTCCCAAACAAAGCAGAGCATGAAAAACAGAACGGCTGACGCCTATAATGTACTGCATTAACCTTTCAACAGAGGTTCCAATTTGGATTGCAACCAGTCAATATTCTTCTCCAAATAATCCATGCAATAAACAAGACCTGGTAAAAAAAGCAAACGATATCAGCATTAAGCAATTACTAGCAGAAATTAATGACAAGGGTGTGAAATAAATAAGCAGGCTGACCTCCATTGGGACCAAGGGAATGCTCGTTCATTACATCACTTAGTTTGATAAGATCTTCAATGTTAACAGCACAATCATACCTGTAAAGGAAAATAGCAATGACCAAGTATTTCTACAACAGAAAGAATTATTGTAAATGGGTTTTCAAAGAAAGAAAGATTACGGCAATGCATCGTTTGCTGGATCCAAATTGATAACAGCAACCTTCCTGCATAAAGTCATTAACATGAAGAAAACACTATTACTAACATCACCGTTTCTTTTCTAGCGATTGGAAAATTGAACGCAAAAACTACCTTCCGATGAGGCTTAAGAATTGAGACATGCCATTGCAGTAGGTGGTTTTGCCTGATCCCGGTGGACCAATCACCACTTGCCCAAACGCCATTCTTTTTTATTTATTTTGTGCTTATTCTACTCGGAGGACAGGAAGATGGGGTTAGAGAGCTAAAGGATTTCGTTTCTCCTCTGAGGTTAGGGTTTTAGCTTGAAAATTACCTTACTCGGAGGACAGGAAGATGGGATTAGAGAGGAAGGATTTCGTTCCTTCTTGGGGGTTAGGGTTTTATCTTGAAAATTACCAAAGAAATGTCTTGTTTTTCAAAAATAAAAAATAAAAAATAAAATATGGGCAATATGTATAAATAATCAATAAAACGGGGCATTCCGAGAATCGAACTCGGGACCTCTCGCACCCAAAGCGAGAATCATACCACTAGACCAAATGCCCATTTGTGGTACCATCTCAAAGAATTAAATATATAATTACTTTACTTCCAACTGTTCAATTTGAGATTTTGGGTAACAACAGGGTCAAAAAAAGAATCAAATTAAAAGAGATATTTTCCATGAAAATAATTATAAATTTGTCTAATAATCCTGAAAATACTAATCTAAAATAAACTAGTGCAACTTGTTTGCAAATTACAAATACAGGCAGTGAGGATTTTTAACCAAGGCTGCATGGGTCCCCGAACCAACCTGGACCTTGGTTTAAGCTTTAGATAAAAGTGGTCCACCTGATTATTTAGGGCACACGGTGATTAGACATGAGAAGCGACTCGGCATATTCGATTAGCATTTCACATGGGAATTATTCTGTGAGGACCAAGCTTAACTGGATATCATATGATTCGTGAATCGTGAGTGCATGTGAGTGCACTCAACGACTCTTTTCTAAATAGATAGTTGGGACCGAGTTAAATCTTTAGCCCACTTTACCCGCTGGCAGTACAGCCTCTATCATTTGGGCTTGGTGGGCGAGGAGTTGAAGCAGAGCTTGGGGAAGAAGACTGTGGGGGCATCCATGCATTTTTGGATTGCGTGGCATGGGAAGTCCCTTTTATGACTCGACACCCATATATTTAAATCTAGATCATAGTTCTAAATTCACTCCAATAAATTTTAAAATGTTTTTTTAAAAAATAAAATTTAAACTATAATCTAAGTTCAGATAAAACTCCAATACCCAACTAGGTTTTATAACTATATCTTAGACTCTTGTTTTTATTGTTTTAAATTTGTTTGTTCTTGTATTTTAAATTGTTTTTTAAAAAATTATTTTTTCATATTGTTTGTTGCAATAATATAAAAATAAAATTTAAAAAATAAAAAATAAATATTATTTTAATATATTTTTAAATAAAAAATATTTTTAAAAACATCATAACACTTAAAGCATGATAAATTGCTAGGAGGGGTTTGTAATAATTATTACATCACATGTAATTTTTGAATTCTTGTTATGGTGTACATTTTTTAAAATCAAATGATGGACCTACAACAACCTATAAATTTATGATTTAACCACATTTTTATTACGACAGATATTTGTACAAATGGTGCATGATTTTTTCTTCAGGCCCACCTTATTCAGAAGCTCAGACATTCGAAGACGATATAATGGAGGGATTAAGATGTTCGATGCAAGAAATCCAGCTAGATATTGGATGGTGAAGTGCTGGCGTGGGAAAGCCTTGGGACCCTCTAATTCTCCAAAGCAACGACTTTCTAGTTTCTTCTTCTAAAGGGCAAAAAGGAGAAGGTTTGAGTGTTAAATTCTTAAAGAAGAGTAGCGGAAAATATATATATAAAAATTATATTGTTGGTGTCTTTTTTTATTTTTTAAAAAAGTAGAAAAATTGTTAAGAGAGTTATGTAAGAATTTAAAAATATGTTTTTCAAAACTCAGTATATTGTAAGAATTCCCCAGTTTTCTAGATGGGAAATATTGTATTTGGATAGCAGTTTCTGGGTTTTCTTTTTTCAAACTCCAATTTCTTAAAAAACGAGATATTATTCTAATTTTAAACCGTTCAAAAAAATATCAGGGGCAAAAAGGACAAGGTTTAAGTTCAATTCTTATGAAACCTTTATTAAAACACCCTCTTTTTTTCTTTTCTTTTTTCTCCTCTTTTGTTTTGAATTGCATTCCAAATAGTATTTTATAAAAATTTTAATATTTTAAATAATTTTTTTATTATCAAAAATAACTTTTAAAAAAATAAAAAAAAATTATTTTAATTCATTTCTAAAAAATAAAAAAAAACGTTTAAAGAACATCTACTATCCTATTTTCAAAAACTTACACGTTCCTTATCAACTTGAGGATCGTGCTTTAACAAGAGTGCACAGCCATTAGCACACCCTTTTGTTTTCCCTTGCCGGGTCAATTGTCAAAAGCAGTGGAAAATCAAGCAAAATAGGCTCCTGAATTCTGAAATAAATTTGAATTCTCAGCATACGACAAAGTTGTATACTACCCTGCAGGATCGGTCCAAGACTCCAGCTTTCATGGTCCCCTCTCCCTTTCCTTTCAAATTTTTAACGGAGAGCAAAACCCTAATCCTGTGGCTCATATCTGTAAGACAGCAAAGATATTTGTAGGATAATATTAGCAGGGAAGGAGTCCAACTATTTATATTCATTCACCCGTCTAACAAATAATTAAAGCTCATCTAAGTTGGTTGGTGCATGAATATACTATACTATATACTACTTCGTGCCTCGTTGAACTTGCATTTTACAGTTTTTATAATGCAGCAAGTCTACTGTTGAACAGTTTATGACAGCCCACATACACCCTTGCTTGTGCGTTTTAACCACATTGAATAACACCAGATCCCTTCGTTTTTTAGTTTATAGTAATTAGTTGATGCAGTTTATAGCCAAAGAAAAAAAATTAGGGTTTTCAAGATTTAATTAAAATAAAATTTGAAGAAAACCTATCTAGAAAGAATAAGAAAAATCCCAAGCAACAATTTCTAAGCTTAATTTAAACATGAAAATGACCTCCACCCATCATAGAATTGAGTTTATGAGACGTGATAAAAAAATATGAGTCTGATCCAATAATAAAATTAATAATTACACCCTTCATATCAATGCACATCAATACGGTTCATTATGCCTTTGAAATCACAAACAATAAAGGAAAATCTCGACAAGACATTTCACCAAATGAGGGTAAACATTTGGAGAAAATCCAACCACACCACCAAAACAAAGTTAGGATTTCAGATTTTCACCGGTTTATTCACGAGTGTTAAGAGTACAGGCAAAAAAATTAAAAAATTAAAAAAAATCTATTGACAGCGGTAGTTAGGTGCTTCAAAGTTGAACAAAATGATTGCCATTTGCCACTAACTTCAATTATACAACACTGCTTTTGGTCTCAGCAGCATCCTGCAGCCCACTACACCTGTTCATCATTTCTCTTCCTCATCTTCCCCTCTTCCACACAGGTCCCTAAACAGAAACAACACAAAGGGAGGAGATAGAAGCATAGAGACTACAGTTGCATCTGGTTGAGAATTCTGAAGCCATGGCATTTGCAGGAACAACCCAGAAGTGTATGGCATGTGACAAGACTGTCTATCTTGTCGACAAACTAACAGCCGATAACCGTGCGTACCATAAGGCTTGCTTCCGATGCCATCATTGCAAAGGAACCCTCAAGGTATGATGTGAGAATTTTGATAAGAGATCAAAAACTTGGTAGATCCATGTATTTTAGCAAATGTTAAAGTCGATGCTTAGTTGTTTCTACTAAATACAGATTGAGCTCCATGAATTCCCAGCATTTCTGTAGCTTCTCGGTTCTAGGTTTGTCCTCCCGGTCTTAGCTATCCACCCTTCATAATTGCATACCGACCTCGACTTGTCCTGTATCATGGATGACTCGATTATCATGTTAATGTTCAAATTCAAACCCCTGCAATATTATGAGCAGTGCGATATCACTTTTTAGATACCAAAACCCTGCAGAAACTAACAGTGCCAAAAATCGATCAGCCAACAATTCCAAATTCAATTCACTGAAGCGAACATTTCAGGTGGAGGAGCTCCTTATAGGGTACAGTGAACTGATTTTTCTACTGTTCTGAAGTGACATGATTTCTTTCAGCTGTTCTTCTTTTGATGCCTTCTCAGTGATCTGTCCACTGTTAAGCGAAGTCAGCAGTTCTTATTGGGAGAGAGATGGTTGAAGATATATAATCAATCAAGTTGTAGTTCTTATATGCAATCTGTTGACAGATGGTTCTATTTGCAGCTTGGCAACTACAATTCCTTCGAAGGGGTGCTCTACTGCAGGCCACATTTTGATCAACTGTTCAAAAGAACTGGCAGTCTTGACAAAAGCTTTGAGGGTAAAAGATAAAGAAAATCTTTTAGGAAGCCAGTGTTGCATAAGTTCTTCATTTCCCTTTCGAATTCAAACTGATTTAGTCGCATTTAACTTCCTTTGCAGGGACACCAAAAATT
This sequence comes from Populus alba x Populus glandulosa, assembly GCA_033617975.1. Classification (NCBI taxonomy): domain Eukaryota; kingdom Viridiplantae; phylum Streptophyta; class Magnoliopsida; order Malpighiales; family Salicaceae; genus Populus; species Populus alba x Populus glandulosa. The sequence continues at coordinate 724,779 of CM066156.1, read as the reverse complement.
GTAAAGCCAGAGAAACCTGTTGATGGTGAGGTAATTTCTTTTGCCTATATTCCTGACATTCAGATGCTTTCTTACGGCTTACAATTGAGTTTCTACCACCTCTCTTTGGTTTTGAACATGATTTGTTTTGAACAGAAACCTGTGTCAACTAAAGTCTCGACCATGTTCGCTGGAACCAGAGAAAAGTGTTTCGGCTGCAAGAACACTGTCTATCCAACTGAGAAGGTAAAGATTGCCACATTTCAAAGATACCCAACTCACAAAACGAGCAGACGCAACTTGTTTCCATGTTCTATACTTTTCCTTCACTTAATCATCATATACTAAAATTTTCTGTTAAAAGGTTTCGGTGAATGGAACTCCTTACCACAAAAGCTGCTTCAAATGCATCCACGGAGGATGTACAATTAGCCCATCAAACTACATTGCACATGAAGGTCGCCTCTACTGCAAACACCACCACAACCAACTCATCAAGGAAAAGGGAAACTTGAGCCAACTTGAGGGTGATATTGAGAAGGACTCCATGAACAACAAAACTAATGGAAGAGAAGTTGCAGCCGAGTCATAATCTGCTGAACGATACATGTTCATCCTGCATTTTCCTGCCTTATGATGTTGCTGTCGCCCTCATGGATTACACTTTCCCTGCAGTCCAAATGTCTTTATGCTTATGAGCTAGATTAAAATCATGATATTTCATATTTCTCATTGAAGTGTGTCAGCTTTTTTGTTGTTGTTGTATTTGGATTCTGTTATGCTATTATGGATGCTCGCATGAGATGAGAAGACTTGTATGGTTATAGTATGTGATATGGTGAGCTAAACTCGTGTAATTTGTGGATTCTTATTGCTTTCTATTGACTTCCAATAGATGCCGATGATCATCAATGTTTTACCCTCCAGAGTCTCTCAGTTATCGCTGGTTTTTGTCCATTTAGATGCAAGGTTCCTAAGACAGGCAAGACTTGACTGAACACCCGCAGTTATGCATGTCTCATGATCACTTGAATCCAGGGGGCAAAGCAAAGACAATTCAGTATAACTGCAAGCAAAGACAACGCTATCAAGCCTATAATTTGGCAAAGCTGGATTTGAGCACACAACCTGATCCTTCTACAATTATGCTGTATCATCATATGTCACAAGATAAAATTCCAACTTCCTGTCCTCACAAATTCCCTTCAGTGAGAAGCAGGAGAGAATGTGAAGAGTGCTGTGAGAAAAGCCTTCGTATCTCCATCTTCCTCCAAGCAATATGGCAGGAAACAAGTTGAAAGATGGCAGAATGCAGAGACGGAAGACAATTGGTCATACCAAAATCACCGCAACCATAAAGAAATCAAAATTAGGCTAACGAGCAACACCAAATTGGGTCAAGTTTCCCATTCAACTTGAACTTTGATTCCAAAATTGAAGTTTTATCTAATGGCAAATCTTTTGCTTGACAAGGCCACAAATAATGGATTGGTGCTTTCGTTGAAACATGGCATTGTTATTTCCTTTTGAACGGCAATGCATAGCAACAAACTGCGCCATTGTAGTGCTCCCTTACATTCGTAGAAAGCATAGAATTATTTTGCATAGTGTAGAAAACAATAATGTGTACAGGCTGAATTTTTCATTAGTATTCTTCTCCTTGTAGGAGGAAATATATAGGCAGAGCTCTGAATAGGCAGTGCCCCAAATAGGCAGTGCTCTGAATAGGCAGAGCTCTGAACAGGTAACAATCCTATTCTAAGAAAGTGTATTAATTTTATACACGATTTGATATGCCTCCTATAATTGATCAGATTCACATAATTACTGCCTATACAAGAATTGATCAGAACAGGCAATAATCAGATTACAAATTACTATTTGATCTACTTCCTATAATTAATCAGATCGCAGAATCTCAATTAATTGTCAACACTCCCCCTCAAGTTGGAGCATAGATATCCGTCATGCCCAACTTGGTAATTATTCGCTGAAATGCCGGTCCTGAAACGGCCTTGGTAAGAATATCAGCTAATTGATATGCTGACTGAACGAAGGGAAATTGTATGAGTTTCTGATCTAATTTTTCTTTGATGAAGTGACGATCAATTTCAACATGCTTGGTGCGGTCATGTTGAACAGGATTTTGCGCAATGGAAATGGCTGCCTTATTATCACAGTATAAAGTCATTGGATCCGTAAAGTGAACCCCTAATTTTGTCAGAACCCTCTGAATCCATAATAGTTCACATACTCCATGAGCCATACCTCGAAATTCTGCCTCCGCACTTGACCTGGCCACCACTTTTTGCTTCTTACTCCGCCATGTAACCAGATTTCCGTGGACAAAAGTAAAGTAGCCTGATGTAGATTTTCTGGTTGTTTGATCCCCTGCCCAATCAGCGTCGGTATATCCCTCAATGCTGGAGGCTCCATGTTTTGAGAATAATAAACCTTTACCTGGGGTACCCTTTAAGTATCGTAAAATTCTATTCGCGGCATGCAAGTGATCTTCGCTGGGTGCATGCATAAATTGACTTACGACACTGACGGCATAGGCGATGTCCGGTCTTGTATGGGATAAATAAATCAATCGACCAACTAACCGTTGATAGCGACCCATGTCTGTTGGAATCTGATTAGGAAATATGCCGAGCTTGTGGTTGATGTCCATAGGGGTTGATGCTGGTTTGCAAGCAAGCATGCCTGTCTCGGTTAGCAGGTCAAGCACATACTTGCGTTGTGACATAGAAATCCCGTGAGCTGATCTGGCAACTTCAATGCCTAAGAAGTATCTGAGTTCTCCAAGGCTTTTCATTTCGAATGCAGCAGCTAAATGTTCCTGTAAGAGTTGCATCTCCTCTAGATCATCCCCTGTTATCACCATGTCGTCCACATAAACAATAAGAGCTGTTACCTTCCCGTTTTGGTGCTTTATAAACAGAGTATGGTCTGCATTACTCTGTTTGTAATTGAATGCTGTCATGGCAGATGAGAACCGTCCAAACCAAGCTCGGGGGGATTGTTTCAGCCCATATAGAGACTTCTTCAAACGACAGACTTGGCTCATAGTTGTAGAGCTGCATTTCACACCCGGTGGCAAGTCCATATACACTTCTTCTTCTAAGTCCCCATTGAGGAATGCGTTTTTAACATCAAAATGTTTCAAAGGCCACTCCCGATTGGCTGCTATGGATATGAGGATCCTGATTGTGTCAAGCTTGGCAACCGGTGCAAACGTCTCTTGATAATCTACGCCGTATTTTTGCGTGTACCCCTTTGCAACCAACCGAGCTTTAAACCTGTCAATGCTGCCATCGGTTTTAAGTTTCACAGTGAACACCCAACGACAGCCAATTGTTTTCTTTCCTTCGGGTAGGGAGACAAGTTCCCAAGTAGAGTTCCTTTGCAAAGCTTGCATTTCCTCATTCACTGCCGTGGCCCAAGCTGGATCAGTCAAAGCTTCCTGCACATTACTAGGGATGGATATATTGGATAATTGATTAATAGTGAGTGCATATGATTCAGACAACCTATGGTTAGAGACATAATTGTTGATTGGATATTGGATATTGACTCTATGATCGGGTTCATATTGTTTCTTTGGGACACCTTTGGTTGATCGTTGGGAACATCTAGGGGCTGCGGTAGGGTGAACATCCTGGACATAAGGGGAATCAGTAATGGCATTTGACTCATCAGATATGGGGTTTAGGATTACCTGGGTTGCACCATTCTGAGAAGATTCATTGGTTGCTGGTGTTAACAGTGGCAACTCTATATTTCGGGAGGACTCCTCAGCAATGCTTCTGCCCCGTGACTCCTCATCAGTGCTAGTTGTCCCAAGTTGTTCAATCATCTGTTCTACCTCAGCAAATTCAGTCCCGTCACTTTCTTGTGGTAGCTGTTTGGTACTGGATTGCTCCCCCCGGGAGGAAATTATGGAACCTTCCTTTGAATAAAAAGGCTCAGTCTCACGGAAGGAAACATCCAATGTGACGTGTAATTTTTGAGTGTGAGGATCATAGCATCTGTACCCTTTCTGGAAGTCTGAATAGCCAACAAAGACACATCGAGTGGCACACGGATCCAGTTTCGTTCGTAACACCTTTGGAATGTGAACATAAGCAGTACACCCAAACACTCTAGGTTCCAGGTTTGGAAGGTGCGGAGTGGACAATAACTGTTGCATTCGCTGTTGGGGTGTCTGAAAACCTATCACTCGAGAAGGTGTTCGATTGATCAAATACACAGCAGACTTTGCAGCTTCTCCCCAGTAGTACCGCGGCATGTGCATGCCAAAAAGAGAGGCACGAACCACTTCTAAAATTTGCCTGTTTTTCCGCTCGGCCAAACCGTTCTGTTGTGGAGTATAAGTACATGAAGTTTGATGCCGAATTCCATAGTGATGTAGATACGTTTGAACCGAAGTATCCAGAAATTCCATAGCATTATCAGTTTGCCAACAACGAATCTGCTTCTGATATTGAGTACCTACCATACGATGAAATTCCTGAAATGCTCTAAACACATCACTTTTCTTGTGTAGCAAAGATATCCAAATCATTCTAGTGCATTCATCGATAAAAGTAACAAAATAACGGGCTTTTGATACGGTAGGAATTTTTACAGGACCCCATACATCAGAATGTATTACGGCAAAAGGTTCTCAACTTTTATTCAAACTCAGTAAATAAGTAATACGATGGCTTTTAGCCATTTCACAAATATTGCAATGAAACTCAGAATCATGAACTACGTTAAAAAGATGCGGTTGTAATTTTCTAAGATATCCAAATGAAAGATGTCCCAATCGTTGGTGCCATAACCATATTTTTGCTCGATCTGTATCTAAACTTCTAGTTTGATATGCTTGGCCGAATTTCTGTCCTCCAGTTTCTGTAAGTTCCAAATAATAGAATTTGCCACGTTTAACACCATAACCAAGAATCTTCCGGGTCAGAATGTCCTAAAACACACAGAATAACGGCCAGAAGGTTACAGTACAGTTAAGAGCAGAAGTAATTTGGCCAACTGACAACAAATTATGTTCAAGAGATGGGACAACAAGAACTGAATTCAGCGTGATTTGTTGAGTCAAGGTGATAGTGCCTTCCCCAACAGTAGGGGAGGTACTTCCGTTAGCTGTAGAAATAAAAGAATGTGTGGAAGATTTGAGAGATTGTAACTGACCAGTTTCTTTAACCATATGATCTGATGCACCTGTATCAATTATCCAATTATTATCTTTAGTAATTGCAGAAAACGAATTTGCCTTACCAGTACTGCTAGCATGAGCAACATTAATAGTAGGCGGCAGATTATTGGCAGCGGATAATTCATCAGCAGCAGCGGTATTTTGGAATTCAGCCGTGGTCATCATGGCTTTTCCAGCAAATTTCTTCCTTGGTTTCTTTGAGAAATCCCACCATTCAGGATACCCAATGATCTCATAACACCTCTGTTTTGAGTGTCCTGACTCACCACAATGTCCACAGACGAGGCCTGTGTATTTTCCAGTGGATGGATTATTTCGGTTCTTCATCATTCCAGGCGCTGGTCCTTGACGAGGTTGCTTTGTAAACATGGCAGAGTGCACGGAGTGCTCACCTGTTGCTCGATAGTTTCCCATGGTCTGCCTTTGTTGAAACTCCCTCCTTATGCATGCATATGTGCTCTCCAAGTCCAGCTTTGGATCCTTGCGTAGAATTTCGCCACGGACTTGCTCAAACTCAGAGTCAAGGCCGCTCAAAAATATGTGGACACGAAGGCGATGCATTGTTGAATGCAGCTGGACAACGCCTTCAACTGTCTCTCCTTGAGAGGCTGTTCTATGATCAATTTCCTGGAAAAGAGCCACCAGTTCATTGTAATAAATGGACACCGGTCTTCCCTCTTGTTTGATAGAGAAAGATTTCTGATTCAATTCAAACAACCGAGTTTCATCTGAGCCGTCATAGAAGGTCTTCGACACAGCCTCCCATATTTCTTTGGCTGTGGATAGGCGAATAAATCGCTGCATCAGTAACGGACTTATTGAATCAATAAGCCAACTTTTCACCTTTTGACTTTCGGTGATCCATGTTGCAAACGTAGGATCTTCAGGTTCAGGTTTCTTTGTTGCTCCAGTGAGGAATCCGGTTTTGTTACGAGCACCAACACGCATCTCCATTAGTTGAGACCATAATGGATAATTGTTTTCATCTAATATGATACTGGTAGGGAAAGAAGAATTGTCTTGGTGAATAATAATAGGTGATGTTTGGTTATTTTGTGGGACGGAAACAATGGGGTTAAGGTTCGTCATGTTGTAGGGAATTCGTGTGGGTTTCGTGTTTAATTAGCTATTGCTCTGATACCATGTAGAAAACAATAATGTATACAGGCTGAATTTTTCATTAGTATTCTTCTCCTTGTAGGAGGAAATATATAGGCAGAGCTCTGAATAGGCAGTGCCCCAAATAGGCAGTGCTCTGAATAGGCAGAGCTCTGAACAGGTAACAATCATATTCTAAGAAAGTGTATTAATTTTGTACACGATTTGATATGCCTCCTATAATTGATCAGATTCACATAATTACTGCCTATACAAGAATTGATCAGAACAGGCAATAATCAGATTACAAATTACTATTTGATCTACTTCCTATAATTAATCAGATCGCAGAATCTCAATTAATTGTCAACACATAGTTATCAGACATGGTCTAGCTTGGATCTTGTGTTTGTTAAGTCAATTCATAGGTTAGCAATTCAACTCGGCTCTAACTCAGACAATATCATTTTATTTTTTAAAAAAAAACTTGAAAACGTTATTTTAGACAAAATAAAAAAAAAATCTGAAAGTTAACCTACCGAGTCACCCACTTGACCAGGTGAACTCTTCTCGCAACATCTCTTAATTTGAGACTAGTCACAGTTGGAAGAGATGGTGCTTCATATTTTAATATGCCTTTTTTGTGTGTTTTTTGGTACATTAACGTTTGAATATGCTATAAATTTACACTCAAAACAGAACACAAGGGAATCCTACTCCCAACAAAAAGCTACATGTCGCTAGTATACGACCCTAACCTTCTCAAATCCTAGCTCTCATCGTCGAAGGAAGATGAAGTCCCTCCACGTGTCCGGTGCTTTGAATCACGACGCTTCAATTTGCCATCGCTGCCGTTGAAAATCTGATCGAACAATCCGTGGACTGCCTCAGGTTTAACATATGATTTAGATGGCAAAGCACTTGAATAAGCATTCAAGAATTGTGTAAGCAGGAACCACTAGCTTCACAGTGGCTTCTTTGATCTGCTTTCTCAGATCAACATCATGAATTGTGTAAGACCCTGATCTATGCCTTTGTGAAACCTCGCTAACGCCCTTCAAGAAACCTTCCATTTTCTCTCTGATCAAAGCCCTCGTATCCTCATTTTCACTTTTGTTTTCTCTTTTCAATTCTTCCTTGTCAAGCAAACTCACAAGAGGTTTCCAAGCTTGCCTTTGATACATGTAAGCTGATTCCTCGGCAACAACCTTGCAATTCATTTTCAAGTACTGCTCTCCTAATAGCTTCCCAAGTTCCGTGTTTCTTGTTCTCATGTAAATGTACCTATATGTGTTCATGGCAAATACTTGGGGCAGGATCCTGTCCTTGTAACGCAGTTTTTTCGATTCGACATTCCTTTGAAGTGCCTCCATGATGTTGGTAATTGCATCTCTGAGTAAGTTCTCTTCAGGTTCAGGTTTCGTTAAAATTCCAGCTTTCCATACTTTTTCTGTGAGAAGAACTTTGGCCATAGGAGCACTATAAGTTTCTGAGGCAAGGTATTTAAGATAGTTAATGGCGTATCTTACAAGTTTTGGGACTGAACCATCTTGTGGTGGAGGGAAACCATCTAAATTGCCTTCAATTTGGAGACCAAACTCCCAAAACACTTTGCTTGAAGAATGGACGAGGAGTTTTTCTAGTTCCCTAAATCTTGTACATATATCAGCACCAGCTTCGCCATCAAAAATCTCTGAGAACTCTGTTTTAAGCCTTTCTAAGGAGTCAAACATGTCTAAGAGCTTAAAAAGCTTATGGGGCTCTTTATTGCTGCTTGCAACACCTTCTCCAAATCGAAAGAAGACTGCCATGATTTTATCTGCAATCTTGACAAAGCATTCTAGCCAGACAGCTCCATCCAAAATCCCTCCCAGGATTTGGTTTGAAAGCTTCTTTTCGGACACAAATACTGTTCTCAATGCAAGTTCAAAATGTTGAATCCAAAGCCTTATCGCTGTCTCTAAAGTCCCCCACTCCATTTCATCAATTTCTTCAGGAGTGTATGTCTTCAAATAATCTGGGTTTAGCCGCATCAATGCTTTCGCTGCTCTTAAGTATCTCACCTATGAAGAAGAAGAAATATATAAGACTTCAGTTGCTAGATCTTTAGCAATTTGCGTTATATATTAATACCGTGATATCTTATGAATGATTTATTAAAACATCGAATTGTTTGAATTTGATGTGTTCAAGTTAGAAGTAAGCATGGCTTCATATTTCTCTGCTATGCTTTCTAGAGGTCAGCAAACATTTTAAGAAAATAAGATTATTCGTCACATACCTTGACGTAGATATCAATGCATATGTCCAGACAATCATTGACGGCTAGAGTTTCCGAAATTCGTCTGAGGACTTCAATCTCCAGCTCTGTTCCCAGATCAGAATCAGCCATGTCAGCTTTATTATCCCCTGGGATTCATCAATATTATGGTGCTTCAGTTTCTGCAGTATGCTCTCATGCTCATCTTGCAAATTGAGTAAAGCCTCGTCAAGCAACCCATCAAACTTCATTGCATCAATCTCTGTCTCGTAAAGAATCTTGAGTGTGACCAAAGTCTCTCTTAATCTATACGCCCTGTACTGATCCGTGGCTTTGGTCCTGCTCAAGAATTCCACCACCTCTTGCAGCTTTTGAATCACCGGCTCACCACCTTCACTAATTGTGTTTACGACTGCATTTAGCTTATCAACACAATCAACAAGTTTAAGCAAGAGCTTTAGCCGTTTCTTAGGATTTTATCTGCAGAAAATTGGGAGGAAACTTCGAGGAGCTTCTGTTGGAGAGACTCACAGAGCTTGAAGCTGTCAAGGAGGGCAAGGGCAGGAGAGACAGCTCTATTGATTCTGGTTTCAAAGGCTTTTGCAGCCATGGCCAAAGAATGCAAAGGAGCTACTCTTCTTGAGGATGTTGAGACAGTCATCCTAGTTTCTGTGTTATATCAGCAGCTAACCTTGTTGCTGTCCCAGATAGAGCCATGGAGGAAAGAAACCGACTTCCTTCATCAGTTACAGATTGGCTCCAGGGATGGCAATGGGCCAGGCGTGAAGCGAGAGAGTTAGTTTTTTTTATTTTTTCAAATCAATTAATTTTATTTTTATTTTTTTATTAATCTTTTTTATTTTTTTTAATAAATCTATTTAATTATTATATTTTTATGACATAATCAGACCCACATCCAAGACTCTTGGATCCAGTATTACAACTAAACCCATTTAAACTTGAGTGATGCAAGTTTAATATTATAAATATTAATATTACTCTTTGGTCAAGTCTTGCAGTCAAACCCAGGATTTTTGGGTATAATTTTATAGAAAAACATAACACTTTTAGATTTTAGTTTTTTTTTGTATTTATTATGTAAAAATAAATTGACCCACAACATTGCACGAGTCATATAACTAGTAACATATACTAAAATATATCAGTGTTTTATTGCACATTGTACATTACAATCCACACTGAAACGCTGAGCTGTTATTTTTTATTATTATTATTATTTTAATTTTAATTTTTTTTTGTTTTTTATACCTTTATTATTATTATTTTTGTTTTTTTTTAAATTCAAATAAAAAAAATATAAATTGATTAAAAATAAAATATTAAAATTATAGATAATAACTGTTTAAAATTAAGAGAATAACAGTATGTTTAAAAATTATATTAAAAAAGTAAGAGCTGAATCAATCAAAATTAAGATTACAAGTAATTGGGTAAAAAGAGCCAGTGAAATATTTACCACAACTGGGTAGCGGTTTGTTATGTCAGTTCTCATGAGGATGTGTGACAAAATTAAGAGTACAAGTACTTGGGTAAAAGGCGCTAGTGAAACACTCACCGCAACTCGGTAGCGGTTTGTTATACTCAGTTCTCATGAGGATGTGTGAAATGATGCAGTGCCCCCTGCACATTACGCCCATTTGGCAGCTTTTAGGGCTCGGTATTACATTGAGGGTGAAACATCAGACAGTGGTTCCACTACTGGAGCGACTGGGAGGAGTGTGGAGGCCCATCTCTTCCCGTTGTCAAAGAAAATGTCAAGGATGTTATGTTTTACTGCTGATATAGTTGGCCTTTCTTTTGTGTGGCCATCTGAGACTGTTTTGCAGAATCCAACCAGCTTGTGGATGCAGAGAGATCAGAAAGAAAAAGGCATATACAACAATTCTCTCGGAGGATGGTAAATGAAGTACTGCTAAATTAAATCTACGGGATGAAAAATCTAATTTACCGATTTTTTTAATAATTTCGACAAGAAGTCGGACGTGGCAGCATGGAGATGCGCCAGCAGAGAAAGCGCGAAACTTCTAGTAAATCTGGTGGGAAACAAATTGACACACCTCTCAAAGCATTTCCGCAAACATTCAAAGATTGTCGACGAGACCCAAGCTCATCATCAGAAGGCGCTTGTGCTCAATTAGCATTGAAGAAACCTGATCAAGCAAGCTCCAAAAAATGGCGAGCTCTCGTGCTCCAAACCACCGGTCGGGTCTTTTATCTTCAAGAAGATGGTTCGTTTTAGTACAGTTGTCGGACTCCGTTTAAATAATGATTTAGAAAAAGGTTTGATTATCGAATTATTAGGTTAATTTTGCAAGTTACCGATAACTCGAATTGATTATTTTCATTAAACTAACATCATTTTATTCTTTTCTTTAAAAAAAAACTCTTCGATTTTGATGTACCGAGATTTGAACTAGATTTAATTGGGTTAATTAAATCATTAAAAATCTAGTTTAGTTAATTAAAAAACCGACGTGGATTAGATTCTAGATTACAGTCCTCTTGCGTCGGGTTTAACGATTATGCTCTTGAAACGCCTTATTGAGGTCGATCCCATCAAGGTCTGCGTCATCTTTGAAATTCCTGAGCAATACCTTCGAGCAAGTGTGAGTATCGTATTTATTTTGTTTTCGTTGACTTAAAACCTAAACCCTAATTCTGGTTTAATTGTTTGGCTATGGAGAAGTACAGAAAGAAAAGCAATGGATTAATTATTCAAGGTTTGTATTCTTTTCCCCGCAATCCATTTTCTCGAGGATGAATAGTTGGTTTCCCTAGAAAACCAGGGATGATTTCTGTAGCTACTGCAAAATGTTTTCCAATTTATATATCTGTCTTTTGTTAGGATTAGGAATTTTAAGAGCCCTCTACTGAGAAATTTTGACTTTAACAGCCCTCTGGTGAGATTTTTTACTTGGTGGTATCCTTTGTCAAAGGATGGAGGGTAATTCATACAAGCCTTTGAACTCCCTTTTAAGGTGCCTGTGATTTCTCTTTGGTAGCTCTGTTTTATCTAACAGCCACCAAAATCTTGACATTTAGATGACTTTTTTAATGTGTTAGAACATGATTGTTCAGGATTAGGGCATTGTATATTCTTGTTTGCTTCTTGACGCTATTTATACGAGAATTGTTTTCGTTTCCAATTTCAGCTTAAATCGTGTGCTGACAATTTCAAGTGGAAGGGCCCAAGTGAATCAAGAACCGATGATGAATACTCCGTAAATTACCACAGTTCTTCGTGTGACAATTGAAAATGTGTAAGCATATCCTAATTTATCATGTCTGATATCTGTTCATATGTCATGCATGTCGCTGTTCCTGCTAATGAAAGCAATCAACTTTTTGTTTGAGTTGCGTGGTAAATATCTTTTGTTTAGCAGAAGGGATCTTGACAGAGATATTCTAACCACCGCTTGTCCCAAGAAGAGTCAAACGGAAGGGAAGATCTTATAAGCATTTAGACATTCACTATTGACGTCTTATGTATACATCTACCATGGCTGCGCTTTCTAGTAAACCACTGTATACAACAAAACAGTTAAGCATCGGTCTTGGACAGAGAATCCTTGCTAGTTCGAATGTGGAACCTCCACCTGAAGAGGTAATCCTTGGACTCGCAGGATAATCTGATAACATCACAGAAAGTATTGATCACATTACTTTTTACTTTGTTGCACCATTCTATCCTCGCCCAGCATGAAAACCCATTTGAAGATTCTGGCACTCTCAAATCAGAGAGATGAAGTACCACCTCCCCGCATATCCTCTTGCATGAGCTGCCTGCAAATCGTCCATCAGAAGTCATCATCGAGCCAAGCCAGGAACATTCCGGCTGACCCACCATTTCTTTGTAAGCAGAATTTGCTAGCCTCACTTTGTTTTTGGAATCAGTTATCACTACTGGCAAGACCTCGGACTCAACCTCTTCCTCGATTTCCTCTGGCTTCTTTGGAACTTTCACTGGTGGGATGAAGCCTGGGTCTTCATTGATGCTGGCAACGCTTATGCTTGAGCATACCGGTCGAACGGGTTGAGGTGCTATAACATTGCTGGTGCTAGGCTCCTGTAATTGCTGTAGGGGATCCCTCTCGTCGGAAGTTTCAGCCACGGTGTTCAAATCTATGACCTTGTCTCTATTTGGTTCCTGGCAACCAAGTTCAGGAGCCGCTGCTTGGTTTTCAACAACAGGAGCTGTTGGACTCTGAAGAAGTGGAAGTGTTTGTAGATTTGATGACACGGTAACTGAATTTTCCATGCCGCAGTTGATCCCAACCAGGTTTGGAACTGGAAGCTGAGTAATTCCATGAGCAAAACCCTGCAAGGAGAGATGTCTGGCAGAGTATGTTGCATGACTAGGAGGAGAGAGTCCCAGCAAATGGGTTCTTGGTCGTTTGATGGTAAGTGGTGAAACGACAGCTCTACCTCTCTTCCTGGTTCTGGTAGGCCTAGCCTGCACTTGTGGCATGGATGAACTCTCATCCATTGAACTCAGAGGACCCTCAGGCTTTGGAGCTATAGGCCTATACCTTGACATAATTTCTGCTGTTTTTGCCGTGTTAGAGCATGGACTCAGAGTTTTGATCATGGTAGGTAATTTCTCTTTATGCTTGAATGATTTTTTACCGACGGTTACCTTGCCTTATCCGGCGAGAGGAGCCAAGAAGCCCCGAGTGTTTTAGAAGAAAATGCTGTATGATTTTCTAATTGTTAGAGATGCAGGGAGTTTAGAGGCAGGGGAGAAATTGGTTGTAGAGAGTGATTGATGGGTTTCGGGGCAAATTTAAGTGTGGTTTTGGCCAATGAGAGAAAGGCAGCGTGAAGCAAAAGAGGCAAGGAGGTTGACACTTGGAAATTGTACGGTGGGATTTGGGGCAAATTTAAGTGGTTGTGGCCAATGAGAGAAAGGCAGCATGAAGCAAAAGAGGCAAGGAGGTTGACACTTGGAAATTGTACGGTGGGATTGGGGTGCAGTGGGCTCCATGCATGCATAGACATTTTGGACACCTGAGCCCCAAAGTCAGTTTTAAGACTTCTGGGTGTTCCCACTTGGACACCAATCAGAAAGCCCTTCTCGCTATAACGCGTGTGGAGGTGGCTGCCATGCGTGGTTACACCGATCAGGATTGGCTTGGCCGTTTTTGTTTTTTGCATCGCTTTAACCAAAGTAGACTCTGAATTTGGGAGACGAGTGCATCCCTTTTCCTTTTCTTTTCTGCTCGGTAATGTAGGATGAGTGAGCTTTGGAAGCATAAAGTTGGCAAAACAAAGGGCAAATAAAAGATCACACGTGTCTTTCGAGCAATAATGCTGTTAAATCTATATGTTTATATTATTATTAATTTTAGAGCTGTAAAATTTATTAAAATATAAACAAGCTGGTTTGAATATTCATAATGATGATAATAAAAAATAAATGCTGCTAAAAGAGGATGTTCACCCTTGTCAGGTGTGCTTGTTTCCCTGTTAGCGTTGCAGCGGTGTCTTTTCTGTTAGCCACTTCTTGAGTGTTTTGTATTGTGTTTTAAAAGTGTTTTTAAAAAAAATTGAATTTTTTTTGTTTTAAATTAATATATTTTTAATGTTTTAAAATTATTTTGATGTATTAATTTTAAAAAATAAAAAAATATTATTAATATATTTTTTTAAATAAAAAATATTTTAAAAAACAATTATAATTTTAAACAGCCATGGCCACCGGGGCTCAAAAGGTTCCATCTCCCTAGGTGAAAGAGATTTTAGAAATGAGAGAGTGATGCCAAGGCGCATTCTCTTGCTCATAAGAGATTCACATGAAAGTATATAGGGTATGATCTGTAGCCACGTAGAAGTGATGAAAGAGATACGGCAACAATAATGAGTTTGTGGCCACGTAGAAGTGATGAAAGAGATACAAACCACATGGTAGCTCTTGTAATTTTAAAAAAGTTAATTTTATAAAAATGTTTTTTAGTTAAAATTAATTTGAAAAAATATATATTTAATTAAGACTGTAATCGAAATTGAGATTAAACAAAAGATAATTTAATGTGTTTGGTTAAAAATATACTTTTAAATTGAGGTTATAAAATAATATATACATATATATATATATATATATATATTGATAGTTTTTAATTTAAATATTATAGATTTAACTATTATTATTATATCATGAAATTAATAATATTGATATCAAATATTTTTTTTATTATTTTATTAAACTACATACAATTTCATAACGTACAAAATCTATCCAACAAGAACTATATTTTTCATGGTTTCTTAAACGCGCAACAACATCAGTTAAAAATATCATCAAGAACAAAATTGAGATTGCAATCAAATTCTGCAAATGCTACATCATCAATCAATCTCTTTCTAATTTTTTGAGTAAAACACAATTAAAAATAAAAACTGAATTTTTTTAAAATTAGATTGGATCTGGCAATAACAAAATTAAAATTACGATTAAATTCTACAAGTGTTATTTAATTTTTTTTTAATCGGGTCAAACTCGGTTTAATATATTTAGTTTTAGACGAATCTACTTGTGCTGAACAATTAAAAGTGAATTATAACTTTTCACAGTGTTCGCAGGTTTGCGAAAAGCAACAGAGCTGTTTTTCAGAAGCTTACAATTTTAATTAATTTTTAACTGGTCCCACATCAATAGTAAATTATGGTTCTTTATTATCAAATATTTAAAAGCTACTATTTGCGATTTTAATCAATTTTAGCTGGGCTCACATGAATAGTATATTATGGTTTTTTATTACCAAGCATTTAAAAGCTACAATTTACTTTAAAAGTAATCGCAGCCGTTAAGTCTGCAAGAAATTGAAGGATTGGGTGTATTTTTTCGTATGATATTAAGAATAAAAATCTAAAGAATAATCGGAGGATTTGATCCCTTCTATTTTATAAATCTTCATCAATAAAAGCATTCTCTACCCTTACGCATATTATACGGGCAACATCACAGGTCAAGGCACCTGATTTAGCAATGGAAATGGAGGAGTAAAACTTTAATTTAAGCGGGCTAATTACATGAAAACACTCGAAAAAATCTCTAGATACACAAGTAAGGATAAGTGAATACCAGTGAAGTTACGGTGCTGTTTAGCATTTTTTTTATTTTTTTTTACTTTGATTTTTTTTAGTGTTTTTAGATGGTTTTAATATGTTAGTATCAAAAATAAAATTTGAAAAATAAAAAAAAATATTATTTTAATATATTTATAAATAAAAACAATTTATCAAAATATAAAAATGAAAAGAAACCTTATGGCTTTCATTGGTCAATAGTTTATGGCTAGAATAAACTATAGAATTATAGTTTATGGCTTTCTTTTTGCACTGGCTTCGATATGCGTTGATTTACCTTGGCTTGCGTAAATGGCTTATTAGCACAAATATATATATATATTGGCGGAATACCGTAATACAAAAATATTGATAAAATAAAATAGTTTTGTACTTAAAACTATTTCTAAATGCAATTAGAAAATGCGAATAAAGATATTGAAATTAAAAAAATGAAATGATATTGTGTTTGGAAAATGTAATATCTATCCCACCATGATTTATCTTTATCAGAAATGTAATATTTATGATTTGTTATATTTTTAAATTGATATCATTTATTTAAATTGTAATAAATATAAATTGTGTTATTTTACTAAATTCTTTTAAAATATATTATTTTGCTAATTTTTTTTAATTAATTATACTAATTTTCAAAAAATAAATAAATAAGTTGAATGTTTTTTTTCATTTCCTAGCAGTAGTAGCAATGTTCATCATGCACCACGGAAATTTATAAAAAAAAATAAAAATCGAGAGAGGTTGTGCGTAGAAAGGAAACGGAACGTGAGGCATCAATTAGGATTGGTACTGTGATGATTATTGATTTTTATTTTATTTTAAATTAATATTTTTTTATATTTTTAAATATTTTAATATATTGATGTTAAAAATAATTTTTTTAAAATAAAATAAATATTATTTTAAATAAAAAATATTTTATAAAACAATCCAACCCCCACAAAATATTATCAGAGGAAACCAAAATCTGGACGGAAGATTTAGCCCTTTTTCATGTATATTCCGAGGAAAGCCTTGACACGTAAGAGCCAAGATTTGATGTTTAAGGGGTCTGTTTATATTAAAGGTTGTGAGATCTCTGATCATTCCAAAATTTACATCAGATTTTGCAGGGTGGAGCAACGAATTTTAGTTAGGGGGCCAAATTAAGGAAACAATTTTAGAGAAGGCTGGAATTTAAGATCTTCTAATTTTAGGGTTAAGAGTGTAAATTTATAGAAGAGTACCGGAAAAAACAAATAATTGCAGGGCGGGGCCCTTGCTTTCCGCCCCACTTGTTTGTGGAGGAATGAATTGAATATGATACGACAAACAAGGCACACACAGGCTATGCAAATAAAAAGAGAAGCTAACGTGGTCCAGTTCAGTCAGGACCAAGATTCTCGAGTGGTCACCAGTTTTACTCACAATAGTTAAACTTGGTCCCTCCCATCTGTTTGATACGAGATATTTAGGGATTCAAGATTTCATTCGAGCCGAGTTTTTTACAAGACATGACTCTATTAAACTTACCTGGTTTTGCCGAGTTTTTAATAATTTAATTAAAAGTTAAATTTAACAGAATTAAGATAATTAAAAAAATTAAAACATTGTTGATTTAATAAAACTAGAGGTTAATCTTAATCCAGGCACTCGTGAGGTATAACCCACTATGATTTTACTCATAATCAAGACACTCGATGCATAAATTGAGTTGATTCAAGGTTTGAATCACATGTCAATTATATTAATTTGGATTAATTTAATTTTTTTTAAAATATTTCAAAACTAAAATTTTTAAAAAATTTAAATTTTTTATCGATAAGTAATCTATCAAGCCAAACCAATTTCAAGGCCATGATTTTACTCTTCCGAATTAAAAGTGTATTTGAAAACACGGGTCAACATGTATTTAAAAAAATCATTTTTTTAATTGAAAATTTAATTTTTTTTTTGTATATTTTAAATCATTTTGATATGTTAATTTCAAAAATAATTTTTTAAAAATAAAAACTAATTATTTTGATGTATTTTAAAATAAAAAGTAACTGCAACCACACTTTCAGACATGTCTAAACAAAGATTATTAATATAATAATACTAAGCATACTTGTAAAACCTAGATTAATCTATTTAATTGAGGATATGAATTAGTTTAAGTAAAAACATATTTTAAAAAAAAATTAATTTTTAATTTTTTAATTTTTAAAAAATAAAAATAAATTATTATTATCTTTTTTAAAAATAAAAATTAAAAAAATAATCTAAACGAACTCAACTAACTTCATAAAAAAGAAATGATCCGAGCCCGTTGATCCCAGGTGGAGTTAAACAACCATGCTATTAAGTCTAAATAAAATAAAGGGTTTGGCTCTGCACGTATAAGAAAACCGACCCACTGACATTTGGAATCAGCGAAGACGACATGACATGACTCGTGAGGGCAGTGCCGTTATTTACTAGGACTATAAGGACCATTAAGGAAATAAGAAAGAACCATCATCTCCTTTCTCAGTAAGTTAAGTTGGGATAAGCAGTCTTCCAAATCTCCTTTCCTCTCCTCTTCAAATTTCCATGGAAAACAACATCGCCACCAAACAGGCAAATCTGCCTTCAAATTACGTGACTCTGGCTCAGCTCCAGGAACGGTGGATCAAAGAACAGCAGAGGACCAAACAGGCAAATCTGCCTTCAAATTACGTGACTCTGGGTCAGCTCCAAGAACGGTGGATAAAAGAACAGCAGAGGAAACAAACGGAGAAAGAACAGCAAGAGGAACACGACCACAAGAAGCTTCACAACGAAGTAGCAGAGCCAGGGCACCTGTCACCTTCAGTGTCTGTGTCTCCTCCATCAATTCGAAGAAATTCCAACCGGGAATCTCACCGCTGGAGTTTAGTTGGCACAAATGTCGAGGAATCGAAGGCTGTGTCGGTTGCTGATCTTGAAGAAAACGTGGATGAGAAGAGAGAAGAAATGAAAACGAAGAAGAGGAGCAAGGGGAATGAGAGGAAGAAGAAGAAGAAAGGAGAAGCCAGGGCACAAGAGGAGGGGGAGGTGACGGGGAATTTAATTGGCACAAATGTCGAGGAATCGAAGACTGTGTTGGTTGCTTTTCTTGAAGAAAATGTGAATGACAAGAGAGAAGAAATGAAAACGAAGAAGAAGAGCTGGAAGAGGACGGGGAAGAAGAAAGGAGAGGCCAGGGCACAAGAGGAGGAGGGGAAGTTGACGGGGAATTTAATTGGCACAAATGTCGAGGAATCGAAGGCTGTGTTGGTTTCTTTTCTTGAAGAAAATGTGAATGACAAGAGAGAAGAAATGAAAACGAAGAAGAAGAGCTGGAAGAGGACGGGGAAGAAGAAAGGAGAGGCCAGGGCACAAGAGGAGGAGGGGAAGGTGACGGGGAATTTAATTGGCACAAATGTCGAGGAATTGAAGGCTTTGTCGGTTGCTGTTCTTGAAGAAAATGTGAACGAGAAGAGAGAAGAAATGAAAACGAAGAAGATCTGGAAGGGGAAGGGGATGAAAGGAGAAGCTAGGGAAAAAGAGGAGGAGTGGGGTTTGACGGGGAGTGGGGCGCAAGCGCTGCTAGTGAAAAGTGAGAAGAATAATGGTGGATGTGAGCGAAAGAGGGAAATGCGGGCGGGGTACAGGGCAAAGGCTGAAAAGGCGGCGGAGGAGAATAATCAGACGGTGGAGATTGAGAAAGAAATCGGGGATCTTTCAGTTGAGAGAAAGAGTGAAAAATCAAAGACGCCAAATAAGGTTAATAATGGTAGAATTAGTAATAGAGAGTCTAAAGACTACAGTGGCTATGCTAATAGAGGTCATTGGAATTACAGAGGTGATGATGGTGGTGGTTATCGTGGTAATGGGCAGTATAGGGGAGGTTATGGCAGGTTTAATGGAGAAAATGGGCGGTATGCAGGAGGGTATGGGAGTGGATATGGACAGTGGAAGGAGAGACGTAATGCAAAGGTTTGGATGAAGAAAGAAGAGGCTGGTGATGGTGGTGATATGGCTAGGAATCAAAGCTCGAGTGTTTCTTCGAAGGAATTGGAGTAATTGGATTGGTAATGACTCCCTTCCCTGCTGTTAATTGGCCTGCAAAGTTTTTATTTTGTTTTTGTTTGCTTATATTGCATTTGCTTTGTTTTGTTGGGATGTAGAGATCGTGAATGTTTGAGAGCTGGCTATCGTTAAGCTAGTTGATTGCTGGGTTTACGGGGCAGTGGAAACATTGAAGCTGTGATGCTGTAGCCTGTAGTGAAGGAATGGCATATCGGATACTTTATTATAAAGGTCAAATTGTGTGAAAATTATATGGAACAATGAGGGGTAGCTTGATAAAAAATATAAAGGGATATGATGTTTTGAAGATATAGATAGTTTACTTTGTCTTAGGAATGATTATATATGTGACTTGTTTAAGGTTCTAAGTGCTTTTCTGAGTTCCTCGTCGCAGAAAATGTTGTCTGTGACAAAGGGATAAATCATAAACATGTTTCACTTTAGTATTATTAACATTTTCCATCAATAGAATTTGTGCTTTCTGATATATTGTGCAAGAGAATGTGGTATGTGACTTTGCCTTGTGTCTTGTCTAATTCGAGGGGCTTTTCTGAGATTCTCATTATTTAAAAAGTTCTCTTTGGTGAAGAGATAGATCGCGAACATGTTTTACTTCGATGAATTATAAGTTTCCAACGAAAATCGAATTTGTTCTTGCCTTATAATGAGCAATGGTTTACTTAGAAACAACTCATACAAACACATGTGGTGTTTACTCATTTCATTCCCAGTCAATCATTTAATCTTGATACAAGCTCTTGCTGCATGCACTTGTGTGGAGTGTTGGTTTGATTTCTTTGCATGCATGGCATTTTCCTTCTTTTAAAGGCCTGCATTTACGAACTGTGCGTATGAACACGATGACATCATTTGATCCTATTGTATAGTGCAGGTAACTTCACAAGTTTCTGCGGAGATGTTAGAATAACTGTGCTGTGTAGTTATTATGATTTTAATAAATAGAATTACTTAATAGTATCTCTAGAATTACCCTGTGGATTTACCTGCTTGTGAAGCGGCAAGATGTTGCTGATTCATACCAAGAAGCAAAGTATAAGAGTTCTATAACTTTTGGAAGGTTACTTGAAGCTACACTATACCACAAGTTCCTGTTACACTTTATGCCTGTATAGAGAGAATAAGTTCCCAAAGTTTTTAGAAATATTCTCTAGAAATTGAGGACACAGATATGTTAATACCATCAACGATTGTTATTGGTCCCGCTCACAATTCCTTTTGCCATTTTAAAGTTTGTGTGGCATCTTATGCTCCCATTGAACTATACTGACGACACAGAATTACCATATATTACCAAGTGGTCATAGTACCGCTTCAATGGAAAAAAAGATTGTGAAGAGCATGCCGTTGAGTTCATGATTTCTACACAATCTAGGATAACAACTTAATAGGCATTGGTGTGTTGATGAATTAGATGAAAGATACAATTTTCTGATAGTATTTTGATGTGGGGAAGAAGGGAAGTGATATGGTTTGATGATTTCGATCATCCTTGCCATTATTTTGCTAGAACTCAAGAGTTCTTGTGTCACTTATCGATGTCTTTTTCTATTGCTTTAGCCATCAAAACAATCAATATATGAATAGAATGATTAATGGAGCTTCCGGGGTGATTAATGAACTGGAGAAACGTGGAATACGATTTTTACAAAGAAGTTCTCCATCCCCAAGAACCCGAAGCCTACCAGTAATTTCCATGGCTTCATATTCATCTCCAAAGCTCATGTCCTTTTGATTATGATGGGCTAATTTAATTAATAAAATATATAAAGAAAAATGGAAGACAAGGGGCAGCAAGTATGGTAACACGCTTAATTACGGTATTGGAGTTGTGCTTGTGCCATTGTGAGGATCCATGCGGTCGATTTATCAAACAGGTAGTGTGCAAGCCCTTGGTGAAGTAGTCTAGGCTTCGTAAGACTTTTCCAATAAAATCCCAACAATCCAAGCAAGACACATGATTGGTTGAGGACTGGAATTAGTGGGGTATAATCTGGGTATAATTATACGGGTATAAGATGAATGGGAGAATTGATAGTGGGCTTGCAAAGCCCGACAGATTTTCACGGCTTGTCCTCATACTAGCAATTCTCATGGGCTGCGGGTGTCTGGGGTGATGGTGGTAGATGCAGCGGAGCGGACCGGAATTTTGAGACGTTAGCATGTGAGGAAAGAAGATAGAGAGTATGGAGGGTGTGTAGATGGGTCTTGCTGGATTAGCCTTTTGAAATTTGAGGATAAATTTAGTATTTTCACATGAAAAAAACGGAAAGGCTGTGCCAAACTGCCAATCATTGTTGAAAAACCTGATCCGAGTTCAGAGTTCAAGGCCCGAGTTCAGGTCATAGGGCCTTATCTCACGTCAGGGTCAACTTTTATTTATTTTTTTTTTAAAAAAAAACAAATTAAGGGTTGAGTTTTGACCAGATCAATCCTAGTTTATCTAATCAATCAGATTTTTTTTTATTTAAAACTGAGTTAGCCGGGTCGATACCAGGCTACTATGAGTGTGTTTGGTATTGCGGTAGCGGTTGTAGTTGTGTTTTGAAAAAAATTGTTTTATAAAAAGTATTTTTAGTTGAGGTTAGTTTGAAAAAATAGGTGTTTGGTTAAAACTGTGGTTGAAATTGAAGTTGAAGAAAAAGTAGTTTAATGTGTTTGGTTAAGAATGCTTTTGAAATTGAGGTTATAAAATAATTTTTAAAAATATATATTAATATTAATGGTTTTAAATTTAAATATTGTAGAATTAATTACTCCTATTATATCATGAAATAAATAATACTTTATATTTACCACCTAATTTCAAAACATAAATCAAAGTGTTAGGTCCACACATATAATCCAAAATCAATTTTTTTTATATATATAATAAAACTAATTAATTATTAATACTTTTTTATTTTACAAATTATTTATTTATTCTCTATGTATTTTTTTGGAGATGAATTAAAAATTAAAAAATATTATTTTATAAATAATACACAAAATAAATTAATTTTTTAAATAAATTTTATACGAGAAATATATCTCTTTTCCAAAGCTATCATAATTTTTTTCTAAAATAGTAATATACTTATTTAATATAAAAATATCATAAGAAAATAATGACATCAACTAATTTGGAATTTCTGCACTCAAGCTTCTCTTTCTTTATTCTCATTCTCTACTTTTCACATTTCCTAATCAGCAACCACAGTAAAAGCAAGACAGACTTGCTTCTGCATTTCTGCTTGGAACACATATTTATGTGGGACCCATGTATTAAAAAATGTAGCCTGTTATTAACCAAACACATTGTTAATAATGAACGCAGCTAAATGTTGACGCAACCACGTAAACAAACAGAATCTATGATGTCAATGGCCTCTCCCTTATATATATATATATATATATATATATATATACTTTCTTAAATAGTTAAAAATATCACCTGTTTATTTGTTTTTTTTTAAGAAAAAAACTTTGCAACTTATGATAAAATAACTCTATTAAAAACATTCATAATTATCTCTCCTATATAAAAAAACATGAAGTAGAAACATAAATCATGAAGACGGAAAAAAAAGCAACTTATGTTACAATAACCAGAAATTTAGGATAATCTATTATTACAAAAGATATCATTGATGATCATTTAAGGAATTAATTATTCTCTTATTGCTTAAAGATTATGATTCGACGACACCTATCAACAAAGAAAAAAAAAAGATTATGATTGCACATTTATTAATCAATTTTAATTTTGAATTCAAGCAATTAATAAATTTAATAAATATTTTTAATGCCTCACATAATTGATAGTAGTTAATGCAAAAACGTAACAGTCATCCTTCCAACAAAGAAAAACAAAAGTCGATGCTTTTACAATTCCCTCCTTAGCAACTTACGCTCTCTGCTTACCATCGGTTTAAAAAACCATACATTCTCTCGGCAAATCCTGCTCTGTGCAAGTGTCTAAAATAAATACATGGCCCAAAGTTGCAATACTTGTTTCGGTGGTGGCATCAATGTTTGTTTTGGTGCTGGTGGTGGAGGCAGAGGCAGAGGTGGTGGTGGAGGTGGAGGTGGAGGAGGAGGTGGAGGTGGAGGTGGAGGAGGTGATGGTGGTGGAGGTGACGCTAACAAAAAACCTGAGCTGCAACCATATCCAGTGAAAGAGCAACTACCCGGAGTCCAATACTGCATAAATAGTCCTCCTCCATGGCGTATGCTCTATAATCTCCTTATTCCATGCATTTTTTAGGGTTGCTCTTTAACTATAGCTAACTGCGTGGTCAACGGTTGGCCGCGCCACCGAACGAGCACTTAATCGTGTTAAAAGAAAATCAACCATTGTATTTCCTGCGTGCAGCTGAAGCTCTCATATTAGGTTTCCAACATTATCTGTTGACTCTTGGCATGACTGTTATGATACCGAGCATAATCGTTCCTCGAATGGGTGGTGGTGATGTAAGTAACACAGACATTAAGATGTATATTTTGTATTTCTCAATACATTTTCTTGTATTTTTTAGTGTCATGGATCTGGTTTAAATATTGTCACAGGCTGAGAAGGCTAGAGTAATACAGACCTTGCTCTTTACTTCAGGATTGAGCACACTCTTTCAAACTTTATTCGGTACCCGTCTTCCTTCGGTAGCAGTGGGTTCATATGCATACATGATACCGACTACCTCAATTGTCCTTGCTAGCAGACATACTTCGTGCTTGGATAACAATGTGGTGAAGCTTCACACTGGTTTTTCTTTTCATTTCATTTGACTTTTATTGCATTCTAGTCTTACTGGGTCTTTTTTTAAATGTAGAGATTTGTACAAACAATGAGAGCAATACAAGGAGCTCTGATTATTGCAGGTTGTTTTCAAATAATTATGGGATTTTTGGGTTTATGGAGAAATGCAGTGAGGTAAGTTCTTGAAACTTCTTTGATTATAACATTTAGGATAACTATTTGATTAACCATTAATAAAATAAACTTAAACAAAATGATAATTTACTTGTGTTTTTAATACTCTTATAGCACGTAAAAGCTGTATATTGTTTTTTAATGAGTATTTGGAATAGTAGTTGTGTTTAACAGTATTTTTTTCTTGAAAATATATTAAAATAATTTAATATTAAAATAATTTAAAAATAAAAAAATAAAAAATATTAAAATATTAAAAAATATATTATTAGACAATGCTCCTAAACACCCCCATTAAATCATTTATTCGTTTCGGAGCCTGAATTGTTTTTTTAATTCCACTATTCCATAAATTCAAATCATCGATTAGGTTGTAGCATCATTTGACTTGGACTGTTTTTTCCTTCTTTTTTTTTTGGTTCTTCAAGGTTCCTTAGTCCTATTTCTATTGTTCCTTGTGTAACTTTTGCTGGACTTGGGCTCTACTATCTAGGCTTTCCCACGGTATTGCATTCTGAATCCTATAGTTTATATTTTTATATTTTACTCGATCTATTCGCCAAATTTCTGGCATAAATTCTATTGAATTAAACTCTTTTCATATCCCTTTCATCTAGCTGGCGAAATGTGTTGAGATTGGGCTTCCAGGAATGCTAATAATGGTTTTTTTCTCACAAGTAAGTATCAAAAATTATTTTATTTATTTATATATTTATTAATTCTTTGCATCATAGCAGAAACTAAGGGCATTACCAATTAGTGCTTTGATTTTTTTCTTAATTTCCTTTGATGCCAAGTGATTTGGTAATATGTTTATGTTTTTGCAGTATCTTCCTCGTTATGTAAAGTCAAAGAGGCCTATATGTGATCGTTTTGCAGTGTTGTTCACAGCTGCAATCACATGGTTATTTGCAGAAATTCTAACTGCAAGTACTGTGTATAATGACAAATCTGAAATCACTCAATTGACTTGCCGCACTGATCGTGTTGGACTTATTCATGCCTCGCCCTGGTAAGGGGAAACTAGCTTGACTTTAAGGACCTTTTGTCATGGTTTTTTAACCCAATTCGACAGTCGTTATGGCATAAGATCTGGTTCATAGGTTAGAATGATTGACTTGGTTCAAGTAAAATATATATATATATATATATATATAATAAATCTGGTTTTGAACTGGGTTGTAGATTAACCCTCTTGATCGACCAAGTTAAATTGAATCGATTATAAGTTGATTTTTTTTTTTACACTCTCGACTTCAACCAGGAGACGGGTTGATCGGGTCTCGAATCAACCATTAAAATTAGATCGAGTTTAATAACAATATTTGATCTTAACTTTTTAGTACCATGAAAAATCACTTGTCCATTATATATATAAGTTGTGTTTGATTTTGCGGTTCAATCACACTTTTAATTTTTATTTTTTTAGTTTTCAATTAATTTTTTTATGTGTTTTTAAATTATTTGGATGCACTAATATTAAAAATAAAAAAATATATATTTTAATTTAAAAAAAAACACTTTAAAAAATAATTTTTCAAGCATTCACTTATTTCATATTACATTAAGCTTAGATATTGTTGTTGCATGATACCTATTCATAGTTGATTGTCTATTCCAATCACTTTTTAATTTTAAGAGAGAGAAAAACCCATTACAAAGTATAATTTGAGCTATAGTGAATTATTTGTGCATGATTGACTTTAATTATATGATTAATCCATAATTAAATGCAGGATATATATTCCTTATCCATTTCAGTGGGGAAGCCCAACATTCAAGGCTGGTGAAGTTTTTGCAATGATAGCTGCTTCTTTAGTTTCTCTATTTGAGGTGCATTTATTTACTGGGCTAATCTTTTGATTAAAGAGCTCGCTAGGGTTAGTGTGATAAACCATCTTTTTATCACCTGCAGTCCACTGGTACATTTTATGCAACATCAAGGTATGGAAGCGCCACTCCTGTGCCCCCTTCAGTTGTGAGCCGTGGTGTTGGCTGGCTGGTATGATGTTCTTCAAATTGTTCATTAAACTTGATTTTATTGTGTTTTGGAATATTTTAATCAATCATTAAATGAATTTTCCTTTTGTTTTTCAGGGAATCGGGGTTTTACTCAATGGCTTTTTTGGTTGTGTGACAGGCTTTACCGCTTCGGTGTAATGAATTTAAATTCATGCTTTCTAATTTGGATTAATATGTTATATATAGTCTTATATTTACTAGAGGCACGGTAAACAGAGAGTGTTTCCATGTGAATTTTATTCTAAAATTATATTTGAGATATATTTATTTTATATTTTTTTTTTATATCTCCAACCAAACATGTTAGTTTTTTTTTTGTCGTGGAAAACTAGCCAGAATTTAGCATGTAATTCAACAGCATCCGATTTCGTTTATTTCTGAATGCTAAAGGAAACATTTTCAAATATTTTAAATATGAAATTTATAAACTGTATTGTCAGCATTGTTCTTTGGTCTCTGTGGTATAATTCATCTATTATTGGAAATTTAACGTCCTAACGAAGCTATTTGAACAGGGAAAATGCAGGTTTATTGGCGTTGACAAAAGTAGGAAGCCGGAGAGTAATTCAAATATCAGCTGGATTCATGATTTTCTTCTCTCTATTCGGTATACAAATTTAAATTTCTTGTCAAAGTTAATTTTTGAATGTTGTGTTAGGTAGAGGTTATGCCTCCTTTGTTTTTCAACTTCTGTGTTTCTCGCGATGCATGGCTAATTGATGTCCTTGTCCAGGAAAATTTGGAGCATTCTTCGCATCTATACCTTTGCCGATCATTGCTGCTGTGTATTGTGTTTTGTTTGGTTATACCTGTAAGTAGATTTTTATACCATTTAATCAAGAATATAGTCATGTGTGAAATAATTGAATTCCCGTCTTGTATTTATAAAATATTACTGATAATCATAGAGAAAATCCAGTTCTAATACTACTCGCCTTTAAATTTTACACACAGCTTCTGCAGGCCTTGGTTTTCTCCAATTTTGTAACCTAAATAGTTTCAGAACAAAATTCATACTGGGGTTTTCCTTCTTCGTTGGCATTTCGATACCACAATACTTCAGAGAATACTATCAAAATGTTCATGTGCACGCCAGATACAGATGGGTAGGATTCTTGTGATGATCTTTATAAATTTGTTAACCCTAGAGTACCATTGGCTTTTTATATGATTTTTTCCCCCTTTTGTTCATTGGAATTACAGTTTCATGATATGGTGACTGTCATCTTCATGTCCCACACAACTGTGGCTGCTTTGGTGGCGTTGTTCTTGGATTGCACGCTGGCAAAAGAAAATGACGAGACAACGAACGACACGGGCCTGAAGTGGTGGGAGAAGTTCAGTTTATACAGTTCAGATGTTAGAAATGATGAATTCTATGCACTTCCATGCAAGCTCAATAAGTTGTTCCCTGCCCTTTGACTTTGATTTTTGTAATTTTTCTCTGCGGGATCAAGGGAATGAAACACTAAAAACAATGGTTTCCTTTTGATCTTAATGTCAGTCTTGGATTCATTAGCATCTTCAGCTCTCTCTCTTTTTTTTTTTTTTTTTAACTGGGTTGTTCCAAGGTGTTGTACGTAATTATCATTTGTATTCTCTTCCAGATCATATAAGACGCTGTGTTCCTTCTTAGTTTTTGTTACTGCAGTGATAGACGTCTCTTGTTAGATGGAAGGTGGGAATACAGCAACTCTAAATAGTGTTGGTACACCCAATCTAGCACAGTACTTGGCTCAAACCGGATTTAAAAAATAATGGGAATTGACCCGGTTAAATCCAAATGATTGCAAACCAATTGACCCGAATACTATTTTAATTGACTTAATTTAACTCAAGTTAACGTTGTCCACGCTGTGATCTATCTTTAGACCGAGCGGGTTCAATAACTTTATCTCCGGCTTCTTCATTTCTTTTGCATTATCAAAATTATAACGACCTGAACTGTTGACTTCAATCACCAACAATAGCCCAAAAATAACCCGAGTCTCCTGCATTAAAATCTACATCCTCTATGCACAGTATCCTGTGTCTGGTAGAATACACTTTATTTACAGGCTACACAGTCTTTCTTGCGGTGATTCTAACTCTGAATGGACCTGCGATAACAGTCGTGCAATTCTAAACTTATTCGGGAAAACCCTCGGCAAGGGAGATCGATTGCACACGTTTGACAGCTTGGATACCTGACACCGGCTCCTCAATAAATTTAATGTTATTTTTTTAAAAAAATAAAGACTAAGCCTCAACCATGTTTTGATGAGGTTATGTAAATTGTAAGTTCACTTAAGTTTCCAGAATTAATTACATGATAGATTTGAATCGAAACTTGACACGATTCAAAAGTCGAGTCGAATTACAAAATTATAACTTGTTCGAGAATAGTAATTTGATTAGTCTTTTGATTTACAGACAGACAGATCGTTTCAAATCAACCGTCTTCTCTTCACTTTGGCTGTCACACAGTACAAGAATAGATGAACGACATGTGGTTGTGCAGCTGTGGGGTTAAAGCTCAGACCGATGAAGGCGGCTTTACATAGTTCTGCAAAAAGAGGGGATGATGTCCTCTTTCAAGTTGAAGGAAGACTTCAATCATGTAAATTCATTGCAGCTGCCCAAACAAGATTCCTACCGTGTTCAGACAACACTAAAGTCTAAACAGGAACCTCTCCAATGGCGAAATAATTTTGCCTCCAGTTTGGATATCGAAAATCTAATGTACCTTTAAAGGGGTGATCAGCAAATCCTAACCGTAGATTGGCTAGAAATCTGTAGAAATTATATGGTGACATATGGTCGTCCCTTGCTGTTGATCTTATCTTGTTTGCAAGCCGTAAAATGGGACACCTAAACCATCTTCTTTTCCATCGCAGCCTCACCCACCGTAGTGGTGGTGTACTTGTCCGTGTATCCTGTGTTAAAGTTTATATATATATATATATATATATATATATATATATATATATATATATATATATATATTTCATAAAGTAAAATCTCTTCAATTACAAATTTGGGATTCATCTAGCTATATAAAGTTTATTTTATTTGGCTATATAAGCTCTCTTGTGTTCTTAAATTTCTCTATTTTTTTCAAGTTTAAATTTAATTTTTTTATAAAGATTTTAATGTTAAAAAAAAATATAATTTATATTTTAAAATTTATTTAATTTATTAAAATTAAATTTATTTTTTAAAATAATACAAAACTTTAGTGATTTTGGAAATTCAAATCTTACCTTTTTTTTCTTGAAGATTAAAAAGCTTTCAATTAAGAAATTAGATTGGAGAATACATCAATTATATTTTAAAATATCCTATAATTATTTAAACTTTTGAATTAAATCAAATGGTACGTACTTTTCCTTTTTTAATTCTCATCCGGAAGTACCTCAGAATCTATTATCCAGATTTCTAGGAGAGAGAAAGAATTTTTTTTATTATTATTATTTCTTCGAAACCATGCTGTTTTGAGCAGAAGAATGGCAGCTCATCGGACTGGCTAGGCTAGCCTCACCGACCGAGCTATAAAAAGTTGTTGATAGCATCAAATTGATGGGACCAAAGATTTCAAGATCTCGAGCTGGTCAGCACCACTACATATGCCTTTAATCTTGAAATGTCGATAAAAAAAAACAAGAACAAGAAGAACATATCCCACTATCTTCCTATAGTTACTGTTTTGTTTGGTTTGATTGATAAGAATAACGTAGCTGTAAATCACCATTGACAAGTCAAGAATTGGGTTAATTAACATTACTAATGTCAGTTTGAAACCGACCAAGTCGTGCATTGGACCTCCTGTTGAAGGAATGGACGGTCACTCATGAGAATGACACTTAATTGGTGTGTTAGGTGCACTCGGATATTCTATTAGTGTACACTGCTCGCATTATTGGTTCACAAAGATTTCCAATATCTATGTTGGACTCATCAAGAATTTACAATAAAAAAAAAAGAGTATTAGCTATGTCGGCTTGTTTTGATTGCATGAAGACATGCCGACTAATGTTATTAAACCTGATTTAGCTTGACATGTTAATTTATTAATCTGGTTGATGATTTAAATTGAATTTACAATAAAAAAAACATATTATCTATATCAGCACGTTTTGATTACGTGAGGACATGCCGACTAACATTATTAAACCTGGTTTATCATGACATGTTTAATTCATTGACCTGTTTGATGATTTGAATTGAATTTACAATAAAAAAAGTATTAGCTATATCAGCACGTTTTGATTGCATGAGGACATGTCGATTAATATTATTAAACATGGTTTAGCTTGACATGTTAATTCATTGACCTGATTGATAATTTAAATTGAATTTTAAAATAAACTATTTAGAATTTGACTTGATATAATCTGATCAATTTAACAAATTACCTCACAACTTGATATATCCAGTTAAAATCCAATTTAATTATTTTTAAGAAAGCCTACAACAACTTTGTGATAATATGTTTTTTTTAAAAGCTAAATTTAGCTCAACTGGTGAAACAGGGCATTAGACAGTGTTTAATAGCTGTAGTGGGGACATGTTACAATAGTTCTTGGAGACAATTCTTGTCAAATTCTTGATACAAACCTCGATATCCTAATTAATAGCAACCGATAGACAATACACACGAATGAATATGATTTAAGTATATGCGCCACAAGATTGATTAGGATATGCACGAGTTTGGAAATTTCTGGTGGAATTTGTGGACTTTACATTCTTGTTTTCTCCAATCATTTAGAGGGAAGGAGATAAATAAATAAAGGGTGACAGAGTGATGTAGACGTATAAAGCAAAAGCATCGGGGAGGAATTCATCACTATTAGCATGAACATGGGGCGACCTTTTTGTAACAATGGCTTAAGTTTTCTCTGAAAGACAAAAGCATTAATGGATGGAGCTTTGACTTTCATTTTTTATGGACAGAGACTCGGGCTCGTTTGCTTGCTTTAGCTGTGAAAAAGAAAGGAGGTGGAGATTTCGTGCTGCAAGGGACGGAGGAGGAGTCTGAGAAAGATGGCGGTGTTTCCACGATTCACACTGTCGCCACTGGCAGGATTTTGACCTTCCTGTTGTTGCCGGGACCATCTCTAGTGCTTTTTTTTATTTGTACACGAGGAATCTACAGTGGGATACTGTTCTATAGGTCAGATTGTAGGGCTAAAACCTTTCAAACAAGTAATCAACATGGTAAGGTTTGTATACTGAGGGTGTTTGGAAATGTGGTAATGGTTGGTTTTTAAATAATTTTTCGTGTCGAAAAGCATGTTAATAATGTTTTTTTATTTTTTAAAAATCATTTTTTATATCAGCAAATCAAAGCAATCTAAAAAGTACAAACCGCACTTAATTTTAGCAAAAAAAAAAAATTGAAATTTTTCAAAAAGCAGGTTGAACCTCAATGCCAAACACCCCCATAATGCAGCTGAGTGTATAGAATCTAATAGTTCATAGAAAAATTCTCATCTCCAATGGAGAAGCTAAATGGATAGTTAAAAATAAAAAATTAATATTTTAGCTTTTCTTTGTTTGTTTTGCACACTTCAAGGAGAAAGCCAAACAAATTGCTAAAATACCTTTTCTTTTCCACAAATGTTATTCCTATATATTTTTTAAAAGAGCCAAAACTAATCAAGTGGGGCCAACAAAAGAATAAGCCAATTAAAACTAGCCATGTGAAAAAAAAAATAACATCAAAATCATTAAAAAAAATAAAACATTTCTTTATTTTACTATAATAGAATTGACTTTTCAAATAGTTTTTTTTAATTAGAATATATATGGTAAAAAATATTATATTTATATTATTCAAAATATTATTTTATCAATTTATCTTTTTAAAATAGGAGAGATGCTCATATTTGCTTATGAATCTAGAGGGGAAACTAAATCTAGAAAAAAATGTGTTTGCATGGGTTGAGAGACTAGCAACCACGCTCGAAGCCTAGTTTGTTTCATCACTGTGGATGTAAAGGGAGAGAATTTTTTTTTATTATTATTTTTATCAAATGTAACAAAAGTAGAGCGACTAACCAAGATGGAAAAGAAGAAAAGGTCTTGAACGAACGGAGTCCATACACTTGAATTACGGATCATGGACTGGCAGAGGGCCACAAGCTAACAAAGGGCATGTGCACATTAGTGCATGGGACCATTTTGAATCAGACGAAGATCTTAACTTGGCCCCATGATTGATCTTTTCAATTCATCAAGTTTTATGATTCCTGTAATCATCTACCTCAAAAGTCATCTACCTCTTCAGCTTTATATATATCTACTAGGAACTAAAAAGAAAAAAATTGGACCGACATTGTGTTTTTGTGATGGTGAGGGATTTAAAGTTTATCATTTAAAAATTAAAAGACAAAAAAGTGAATTTTTAATTCAATTTCAAAATTCCCACCTATTTTCTTCCCCAATTTTATTTTAGTTCTTTTTTTTTTTGATCCAGCTTTTCCTAAACAAATATAAAGCAATTAAATTTTAATTTGACTATAAACGAGTGAAATCTTTTAACACAAAACTTTGGTGATCAAAATAAAATATAAAAAAAACTCGTGATTTGGTTTATAATATCTTTGTAGTGATGTATTTTTTTTTCTATTATATATATAAATAAATAAAGAATAAGCACCTCCAAGCTAGAGATATTTTTGTGTAGAGCCACTTTCATGAAAATTAAGACGTGCATGGGTTTTGAGAGGACAAAAGTGTTCAGCTAAAATCAATACATTCTTTTTAAATTGTAAATCATGCAGTTTGGTATGACTTTAGAATTATAGCTTCTAATTTTGAATAATAATTCAAAAACTATTTTTCATAAATAATTTAAGATAAAAATGAATTAAAATTATTTGAAGTTATTAAACATGTTTAGTTAAATTATTCAAAGCAATTTTTTTCAGAAAACAAATGTAGTATAAATTAGAATAATAAGTTAAAAAATTTAACTTTTAATTAAATCAAGACTTTTGACGATATGTTATAACAAAATTTTTATCTTATGTTGAAAATTATTTGTGATCAAATGTACTTATGATTCTTTTTCTAAATAAAAATTTAAAATAAAACTTAAAACAATTTGCGAAAATAACATCAAGCATAATGATAATATCTTGTAAGAATATAGATATTTGTTTTTGTGTTTCGGAAGTATTTTTAAAAAAACTTGAAAATTATTTATTTATTTATTTATTTTAAATTAATATTTTTTTGGTGTTTTTAAATATTTTAATGTGTTGATATCCAAAATAATTTTTTAAAAATAAAAAAAATATTATTTTAATATATTTCTAACTAAAAAATATTTTAAAAAATAACTGTAATTTAAATCATAACCTAAGATTTCAGATAAAATATCAAGAAGAGATCCAAACAGGAATAATTGTTTCTATTTAAAAACTTTTTTTAAAAAAAGAAAAAGAAAAAAAGAAGAGAGAGATCTATATCGAATTGTACGAATTAATCTCGAGATAATTTAGTGGTACTGATAAAAAGAATCACAACATTAATGTTAGGGTCCCTTGAAGAGAAAACCTGAATGTTCGACGGAGGATTTTATACCTTAAAATGGGATAGTTGTTTTTGTCATCAAGCAAGGTACGTCATGTATATTTGGTTGAGCCATGGAAAGCTAGTCGTGCCTGCCCCCTTCGCCCGTTTTCCATCTCTACATCAACATTCTCATTATTGCACTCCTTGTTTAAAAAGCTTGAAAAAACTTCACTTCATCTTGGTTTTCTTCACGAACAATAAATAACACATGATGGATAGAGATTTTGAGAAAGTTTAATATTTCCTTCTTTTTTTTAATTAAAATTAAAATACAAAAGTTTTTGTTAAGACAAAACTCAAATGAAACTAGGCCCAACTAATGATGAAACTCAGTTGGGTATAAGCTCGATTGTGTTCATATTTTTTTTTTTTATTGATGTTGTTGTAAGTGAAAACTATTTAATTCTTGATGAAAAGTTTTAAATTATTTTTTAAATTCAAATATAATTTATTATAATTAAATATAAAATAACTCGACATGTTTACTTAGTGATTTGTTGATTCAAGAACTAACTTAAGTCACGTTTCAAATTAAATCACATAAATTAATATTTTCAAATCTTGATTTGATTTTATATTAAAAAATAAAAAAAAAATCATTTTATTTTTTAAAAAACCTTTAAAATAAACATTATATTGAATTGATTTAAACTAGCCATTTAACTCGTGAACCTAATATTAAGATGGGTAATGCCGGACGAACTTTAAAAACTTCAGACGTGGTCAGGCACGCGAGTTGGAATCTTAGACGCCTAAAAAGACCAAAGTCTCCTATCTAAGAGAAGTTAACAACATAAAGGTGAGAGTGAGTGAGTGATTAAAGCAACATGGACTAACAAGCGTGGGGACATTTTTTTTTTCTTCTCTAATTTGTTGTGTACACTCATGGAATTGTATGCATTAAAAATTGTGTCAAATTGGATAAAGAAAATTTAAGTATTGTTTTGTATTATAGTGGTGGTTGTGTTTTAAATTATTTTTTTATAAATATATTAAAATAATATTTATTTTTTATTTTTAAAATTTATTTTTGACGCAGTAAATCAACCTTAATAAATAAATAAAAATTAATTAAAAATAAAAAGATTAATTAAAAGAAAAACCACGGACAAACCGCAGGAACAAACAAATCTTTAATAGTTCGTTAGAGGCACAACCAGCCAGAGCATGATTCTACAGTCTGCTGGTGTTGGATTTGAATAGGAGGTGTCTTCATGATTGAATTTGTATGTGTCAAATGCATGGTCGAGTGTGGATAAACACAAAGTTTCCCAGTATTTTTCAAGCCTGGAGTGTTGAAAAGGATAAAGAGAATTTTCATCTCTTTGTTTATATATACAGTGATTCTGGCTCCATGATTCTTTTATTTTAATGAATTATCGGTACCAGTTCTACATTTTATTCCTATGAATAGAGAAGAAAAGGAATTTTTTTAACCAACACCTCATTTTTTTTTGTTAGAAATTTTAGGTTTTTTCCAAAAAAATTTCTGTGATCATTTTATTTGCTTAGTTATAAGTTTTAGGGTTTTTAAAAAATAGTTTATTCGATCTTATGTGGGTTTTTTGTCATTATTCAGACTAGGGGTATTTTGAATTTCTTTTAATAAATCCATTAAATTTAACAAATATCATCTAAATTAAGAAGTACAATGTTGGAGAGTTAACATAGGATAGATGTGAGACCTCCATTAGTTACGTTCCAGTTAACTTAACCTGGGTT
Source organism: Populus alba x Populus glandulosa (assembly GCA_033617975.1). Taxonomy (NCBI): domain Eukaryota; kingdom Viridiplantae; phylum Streptophyta; class Magnoliopsida; order Malpighiales; family Salicaceae; genus Populus; species Populus alba x Populus glandulosa. The sequence continues at coordinate 688,830 of CM066156.1, read as the reverse complement.
AATAAAATAAATTTAAATTAAATTAATATTATTTAAAAAAAATCAATAAATTGACTTATTAAATCAGCCTAGTTAACTTTATTTTAAGTTTTTTCAAGATCTAGTCAAACCAAAAAATAAATTAGTCAGGTTTTTAATTGACCTGTCTAGTAAATTGAGTCAGGTTTAATATGAATGCTACTATGGTTATCAAATTTTGCCATAAATATATCAAACAACGAAGAGAGAGAAAGAAAAGGGAAATGACACTAAACTAATAGCCTAAATCCTAATACTGACCCCATTCAAGCAAGTTCCTTAGGGTCAAAAGTAGAGTAAGCTGTACATTAACCGTTTCCCTTGTCACAAAAGTTTACCAGTTGGTGTAGTTTGCTCTGTCACTCTCCCATACATACATATACAACTGGCAATTCTGATTGATCCACAAACAGATAAAACAAGAGGGGGGCGAAAGGATAGGGCAAAGGACAAAAACAGTCTAGGATTTGAATGTGATTCCTTTGGTTTTTTCTTAGCCCCGTTCTACTCTCTCTTCTATTTATATGGAGAAGAACCATCGAGTAAAGAGGGCAGATTTGCATGGTCATTTACTGTTAGTAATAAGTAGCCTTTGTAAGAAATCCCATTTAGGGTTTGGCTTCAAAAAGAGAGGACTGATAATGAACATATCAGCTTCTCAATATAGTGGTAGTGGGTGCGAATCTGGTTGGACATCATACTTATACCAATCCTCTATTTCAAAAAATCAATACCAGGGTTTCGGTGGATTTGTTGATGGGGATTTTGCGAGAGTAGAGGATGAACAAGAGGAGGATTTGTCTATGGTTTCTGATGCATCCTCTGGACCTCCTCATTACTGTGAAGATGGCGAATTCTACTGTGATAAACTAGCCATGAAGAGCAAAAACAAAAAGAAGAGCAGAGAACATGGTAGAAGCCAACAGTATTCATATCTTGATGACACTGCTAGCTCCCCTGCAGTGAGCAAGGCAAGTTGTTCAAAAGAAATTATATATAATTTTCATCTCTCACTTATTTAATATTGAAACACATTCTTATATATTTAGACATGGCTTCTTGATATTCATGCAGAAAGTGAATAATGAATGTTCAACAGAGCATGTCCCTGAATTCTCCCAAGGTTTTTCTGCTACACATTTTAAGGTACTTGTCGGTGTTCCCTTTTTTTCAGATTTTTTTTCCCCATTTCTTAGTAGCATTCTCTTCACCTTTTTCATATAATATGTATGTGATTCGGGGCGAATCTGTATAGTGTAAAAGGGGGGCAGTTGCTCCATATATATTTTTCTAACTTCACCACTACAAATGACCAATACCATGGCATTACAGGGGAAATCTTCACTCAAGAAGCATCTTGGATTCTTTAAATCCTCGCATGCTGAGAAGGCAGCTTCAAAAGAACCAGGTCAGACTTTGTTCAATTCCTAATTGATAATCATTAATCTAAAACTATAAACTTTAATGATTCATTAACAGTTCTATTTTCTCAAATTTCTAATGATTAATATATTGGCAGGTGGTTTTCAGGCAAGAAAATGGAATGACAAATTGTAATGATGGGCATCTTTTGTCTCTGCCAATGCAGTTGCTCTAGACTCTGGAGAGAGAATTGGAGGAAGAGTGAAAGAAAAAAAGGTCATTGGATCTCAAATGGATTTTGTTCCTTTGTTTTTGTCCAATTCTACTCCTTTTTACTATTTGCTCCTGTCAATGCAGTGGGAAACAACATTAGAACATAAAAAAAATGAATTAGTTATCTGTCTTTAAGACACTTTTTCTTGTTCTTCTCTTGTCACTATTGTAGTGATCACATAAGGAAACTAATAGGTCTCCTGTGCAGTCTTGCCTCTGGCCTCCTGTACTTTTACGAATGCAGAATCAAATTTATCAGCTTGCTTAGAGGAATATAACATAATATGGAAAGCAGAAAGCAATATGTCTAACATGGAGGCTCAAGCTTTAGTTGTTGTCGATCTAGTTGTATTGTTAAAGAAGTTTAATTGACCAGGAAATTCAGGTCAGAAGGGCGGAAACAAGAAGAAAAGCTTGGTTAAAAGATTGTGGTCCTTCGAAGAACAGAGTGTCTCAACATTTGGCATTGATGAGAGGGGTGTCCATTTGCACCCCACACAACCACACACACATGCACAGATTGAGAAGAGAGGGCCGTGACCAAGCACAATGATCCTAGAGGCCAATAAGTGACCCACTTTTTGCCTATTCTGTAGTTACCGGCCTAGCTTTAAACGTAGGTAGGGTTGGAAAAACTGGCAATCGATGGAAGACTCGAGCCAGACAATTTTTTTCAGATGGAAGGAACCAAAAGAGAAGTCTCATTTTCCACCAAAAAAACCTAAAGAAGCAGCACCCCACCACCCCTTGATAGCTACCTGCTAAGAATGTGATCCATGCACAGCATTGGTTTCAATTATTGAGTTTGTTTTGGTGGATTTCCTTCAAATCTTTATTGAAGGGGATCCTGTCCTCAGAATTAGAATTCATATCTTGGAAAAAAGACTTAGATTTTAGGAAAAGGACAAGGCCCTCCCTTATGTCCTGCCAAACCTCCTTTATTATGGTTTCTACTTCATAAAAATATGTTGACAGCATAGGACATCTGTTTAGATTAATGCCATGCCAACTATAGGATAATTGCATGATCAGATAACTAAAGAAACAAGGCTAGAATCATTGGAGGAGACAGGCCAATATTGTAGCTTTAATAGACAAGTATTCTTGGCAATCAGACCCTGTTGCAGGTAGTTGAAATCAAGAAGGAATAGGAATTGAGTACAGGAATCTTTCATATGGAATTCAGGCCCTACACCTACTTACAAGCAATTGTGATTACTGATTAATCAGGAGGTAGTGGCCAGGCAACTTCTTTGGACGCACTTATCATGCTCTCAGCAACAAACAGCAATAATTGGAATAGTTGCAACTAAATCGTATCCACATCATAAGACTGGCTTTGGATCTCGTGGATGAATGAGTACACACGGTTAAACAGCAACATATATTGCTTTGCATTGCATTGATTTACCATAAAAAAATTATTTCAATTAAAATCGCGTAGACAAACAGGCATTTAGATTTGACTTAAAAGAGCACCCAGCTGCAATTAGCCTATTGCGATATCCACTTGAGATAAATGACCAACATTTTAACTGAAGCCGGCTTCTGTAGCAAGTACATCCAAGGATAGAAGCAAAACTGGAACAATGGCAATCAATCATCCCGAATAGATATGGACAAAAACTAAAATATTGGCCAAGTTTTCTTACGTCCCTGCGACCATTAGCAGAAATAAGGCGCGTAGAAGCTCATCAACTCCTGGGGCTGGACATGGAGAAATAGGGTTCAGTGTTAATATTTAGTGCGTGGCGCAGCCACCTTCGCGGTGGTAAAAGCTTCAACTCCTAGGGTTGGAGATGGAGAAATGGGGTTCAGTAATAACATTTAGAGCGTAGGGCAGCCAACCGAGCGCTTGGCCACACCACCAAACAATGCTTCTCCAACTCCTACTTTGCAACAACTCAATATAGAATAAAAGAAAACATAATTTAGCAAACCCCAGCAACAGACTAGATATGCGAGGTCCATTTCCTTTTGCGCAACATTTATAATTTTGATTCTCAATACCTGACTACTGTTGTCCAAAATGAAAAAAATACAAAAGAATAGTGAAAAAAAGAATTCACTACTGGATTGGATCTATGAATTTACACATCAAAACCCTTGTATTGAACAAGGATAAAATATGGTTTAAGCCAAAATTGCTAATTTAACAAGTTAAAAAGCAATTATTTTAAGAAATACATTGAACAACATGGGACCGCCCATAATCCCGCCTCCACGGCTCCACCCCCTTACTGTAAGAAAACAAAATTGTGATGGCAATAGCATGGGATCTAATTGCCAAATCTTCATTCTCCATCGTGCTAATAACCCTTGACATGGCAGTTACGTCCCAAATATATGTCTGTGGACAGGTTGGGCATCAAAAGTTTTAACCACATCCATCCATGGTTTGTCCATGATCAAGATAGAATTTTCAGAAAGATGGCCAATAAATAAAACAGGATCTCTGAAAGCAAGAATTTCAAAATTTTTCCTAAGTTTGGTCTCTGGTTGGTATTCTTTCAACCTACGTTTCAGTCCCCCATTCATGGTAGTAGTTTGTAACTTCTTCAGTGGAGAATGCTGGCTGTTTACCAAGTCACTATCTTCCTCTCGATCCACTGGCATCCCAAAGTCAATTAAGCACATTGCCCTACATCATAGACAAAATCTCAAAACATTATGTTTAACATCACAATAGTTAGCACAAGAATGTTGTGCATGCATGCTTCTAAAGACCAACCATGGAAGATTGAAGTTTAATCAATCACGAGTTACAAGCAAGCTGTTTTACCCTTGAAATAAACTAAACTTCAATCACCTATCATTAATTCCATATTACAATGGAACTGCTATGTAAATCCTGTTTAGATCCCAAGAAGGAGAATAAACAGAGTGAAAAACAATTGCAAGGAATTAATTCAGAAATGCTTTTCCCCAGCCAGCATCCTACCAAACCTCACAAAAATACATCTACGAAGCCAGTAAGTATCCCATGGTTGAAAATTACACCCCTCAAATATAATGTTTGGAAAACTGTTCTTGGAAGAGCAAGTGTGTGAATGAATGGATGAGAATGACGCCCATTCACTCCTACTCAAAAACAAAATGGGTGACTAAAGATGGACAAATTTACACACCAATCCATTGATGTAATCACAACTGAGAAAACAAATAAGGAGAGAAGAGCAGCACCTGGCACTATAAATGATAACAGAAGGAGGGCTTGACATAGGCAGGAACGATAGCCCAATGACCTCCCCAGGAAATTCTTGGTATCTCCTCGGTAGAACAAATGTATGCCGCGATGACCATTCTCCTAACTGTTTTGCCTCCACATCAAATGCATAGACCTGATTTGAAGAGGTTGTGACTACGAGCACATTGTTCTTTTGAGGGGGGAAACCACCAGCTGTTACAGAGGCACCATCCAATCTTGCTATAAACCAGTGTTGCCTGTTTTACCAGAGTAAAATATAATTAGTCTAGTAGAAGAAACCATGAGACTTGCGATCACTGCATGGGACTCATCAGGTTTTTTAAATCCAATAAAAATAACCAACCAAGCAATAGGTTCCACGAACATAAGAAACCACAGACCCACATTCTAAAGAACTTTCTTGAATATCAAGGGTCTCAAGTAAATTACAGGTTGCAATGAAGGGAACATACTGTAGCTACTAAACAACATTCAGAGAAAAAGTGGCTTGAAGTGCAAATAAAGCTGCACTCTAAAGAGCCTTTAAGAAGCTAGATTCCATACCTTTGTGTCTCCAGATTAAAAACATATATGTCTCCAAAGCAGTTGATGGCAGATAACCACTGCCCATCACCGCTAGTAAACATTTTTGTTATGGGAGGCTCATTGGGTGGTAATTTCTCATCATTTTCCTCACAACATGGTGTAAAGGTATGTACTAGCTCTGTGCTGCTCACATCCACCACCTGCAGCACCAAAAGGCAAGTAGGAGTATTAAAAAAAGGTCAATAACAACATGATCTATACAAGCTCCATCCACCTCAACAGCTTGATCTAGGAAAAGTGTGGGTAACAAATAAATTTGTGAAAGACAAAGGCACATGTTTTCACCAGAACTAAGCAGGATGTTCTACCATAAAACACCTTGAGTCTTGCACTAGCTAATTGGAAATACAAATTTGATTGGTTTTATTTAAATCTTGCCTCAACGCATAAGATCCAAGAAAATTAGGACACTAGTGAAATTTCCAGTAGCACATAAGTTAAAGAAAAAAGATGATTGCTGAAAAAAACTTACATATATCCTTCTATCATGCCCTGCTATCATCAATTGAGATGAATCAGCACTGAAAACCATGGAATGTGCATATGGCAATTTCTGAGGGAGAGGCTTTTTATTAACAGTCCACGCACTTTTTCTGACATCCTTCTTCAATTCAAAAAGGTTGGGTTTAACATGGTCTGAGTAAGCAAATAGAACCCCTGCATTAGAAATTGTGCTGCAAATAATTTTCCGAGATCCCTTAGTCTTAATTCGAGCTAGAATATCAGTTGATGCACGGCCCCTTGATGGACCAGGACCAGTCATGGATCCACCTTTTGTTTGAACACAGAGTATATCTAACCAGGAAGATGACTGGACTAGAAGCAAGCAGTTCTGGTTGAATACAGTATTAAGAGCCAACTGAATTGGCACTCTTTGGGGTGCTGGGCAGATATCATGGGGTGAGAACTTAGTGAATTCCTGAGCAGAATAGGCAAAGAGCTTTGTGTCATCACCAGCAGAGATAAGCATAGGAACTCCCAAATGCGCCCACTTACTATAACTAAAATCAATGGGCTTTTTTTTATGACGAATTCTTTTAATTTTATCATCAGCCAAAGGATCTGTCATTTAGAAGCATGCAGTGTCAGTAAGTGAGAAACATTAAAATGCAGAATCAAAGGCAAAAAAAAAAAAGAGCATACACATAAGCATTTGCAACATGCATGGTACATATACATACTAAAGTACCATGACAAGTACAGCACAGGTAAAAGATACTACACACACCTTCTCGACTAATGGGTACTGCCACTGTCAAGGCTCTAACATCATGTGTATGAGCCCTTACATAACCAACATAGATCCATTTCTTCAACATCTTAGAAGAAGATATGTCATTACCAGATTCAACTGTCTCACTAGAAAGCTTATAAAGAATAACCTGCAAACAGAAGTGTAGCAAAACATTAGCCAAATAGTAAACTCACATGACTTTAATTGAATGGATGGAAACTGATATTTTTGTGAGATAATAGCAATAAGAGTATTACATAGTACTATAAAATAGAGGTTAGAAACCTCAAGGACTGAATTTATTATTTGCATCTCTTAATGGACAGTGACACGGTTAGAAAATTATAGCAAGTTTGAACTTCAAATATAAGAAATATATCTGTACCTGACCATCAGATCCAGCAGAAAACACCCTGTTATGACTAGGTGCAGCTGCCAAAGCATTCACATCACCCTTGTGAGAAGTATGCGCCTGCAAAAGTGTCCCATGTTGAGAGTCCCAGAACTGAACAGCACCAGAACTGTCTGCACTAACAAGGGTCCCACATCTGAAATAAGAAACAATTATCAGAATGCTGTAAGAACTACAGCATGACCTCAAGTAATCTTGCACCTGCTTAGCCACATTGAACAAACAAACAGGAATCCTTCTGTATCTACCTCAGGGCAAGTAAAGACCAAATACAAAGGTCCGGTCCGCTACCCAAACCACCAAGCCCAGCTGTAATCCGGTATATCTCGTTACCCAGCTTAGCATCCCAGCACCTTATAAACCTGCAAGAATGCTGACATGCATAAGGTGGTATATATTTAAAATGAATATCATGAAAAGATGCTTTAGAGAAAAAAACTACAATATTCCAAAAACTGTTAGCTAATTTTAAGATTACATCTGAAGGTTTTGAAGTCAGATTCACTAAGCTACACATGGATGACAAGTTGCAAAGAAAACTAACCCATCACTGCTGCCTGAATATATTCTACTCGCATCAGGACTCCACGTCACACTTAAAACACGCCCTGCAAACAATCAAATGAGCAAATAGTTCTTCACAAAGAGGAAAGCAACAACTTGACAAGGGGTTCACAGAGGTGCGGATATCTCACCACTGACCCTGGGCAACGTTTTATTGTATGTTAACCCATCTGATTCAGGAACAGTGTATATCCGAACACACCCATCATCGCAAGCAATTGCCAGACATGGATCCTCAACAACTATTTGCTCACGTTGTTCATCCAAATCTGAATCATCTTCACTCTCACTGCTGTATTCGGACTCTTCACCACCTTTGTGTCTACCATTTAAATACCCATTTCCAAGGTGCGGTGGCTTATGCTCTGTGTGAATAGCTGAATTACTTGAAGGCGCCACTGCCATCTGCCAAATTGAGACCCCGATTGACTCCAGCACATTCTGCCAACGAATTCAACAAAATATAGGAAAGTTATAGAGATTGTAAAATCATTAATTATTAGTATTAAGGATAACGGATTCGTGGTTCATATAGCATATTTTTTGAAGTATAAAAACTACACATCAAAACTATTGATAGAAAGTCTTCAAAACAGAGAATGCAGGCAAAAATTCACCTTCTGCTTTAAATGAAAAAGATCCCACTCCGAAACTGAACCATCAATGCTAGACGAAAACAATCTACCACATGGCAATCCTTTCGAGCCAGCACGACACCACGCAAGTGACGAAACTCTCGAATTAGGGTTCCCGTGAATCGTCTACACATAATAAGTCGCAGAAAAAAGAAAAAAAAAAGCTTTTAACTGATTAATTAAGTTACTTTCATAAAACAAATAAAGAGTCAAAGTGAGACAGTGAAGTACCAGCTGGTTGTGCCAACCGACAGCGCCAGGAGAGACGAGCCAAATCTCGAGTGAGCCGTCTTCACGGGCAGCAGCGACCTGAGACTCGTCGGCGCTGGTGGCTAGGGATACAACTGGAGACGGCCTCCACTCGATTGAGCTGTTCCTATAAGCAGCTCCTAGCATTTCTAAAAGGCTAAACTCGAAGCCAAAAGAGAAATCGGCGAATTATATTATCTAGGGTTTAAGTTAGTAGGAAGTGATGAAGCGGTCAGAGGGAGGGAGACGAAAACATGAAAGAAGGCGACGCGGTACGTCTTAGGTTTTTTGCGAGGGTTTAAAGCGAGGTGATCGATTCTTTCTGTATTGTTTATACCTGGACCGGCTCGTCCTTGGACCGGTTTGTCTGTCAAACGACAGTGTTTTTTAGGTTACCAGGTTGCGCTCGGGCCTCTCCTGATATAAAATATTTTGGAAGAATAAATATCAAAAGTCCATGATTCCTTAATTTGGGCCTCTGGGTGTCCTTCAATTTTAAGACTTCCATTTTCTGGCCCAGTTCTCTAGAGACCGGTATGAACTGCGCGCTATGCGGAAAATTTACTAGATACTGGAGAGATGAACAGGCTATCTAGAATTATTTTGAATTTTAAATAAATTTTAATTTTAAAAAAATAATTAAAAATAAATAAAAAATAAATCCTCTGGTTATTATGACGCATACAATAAATTAATGTTTAAATTAGCTTCTCCGACCCAACTGTCAACCTGTCTCATTTTATTCCTCACTCTTTCCTCTTTTATCAAGGGGAAACATGCTATCTTGCTTGTTCTTGGATTTATAAATTTATTTTTTATTTGAATTTAATTTAAATATTATAGTCAAATTAAATTACATTAGAGAATTTGATATAGATGGTTTAAAAGATAATCATATATGGTCCATAAAAATGATAAAAAAAAATATCTCTCATGTTAATAATTATCCATTTTATCTTCTCTCTTTGTTATATCTTGGTTTTAGGTTTATTTATCGTGTTTTAAGAGTATCGAATAATTATAATGCGAGGATTGTAAATTCAATCCATGTACTGCTGCGAGTGCGTTAGGACATAAAAAACTTCACTTCAGATTTAACAATGGTGAAAATAAAAGAAAGAAAATGTCCCCTGAGAATATTAAATTAAAATCATAGGAATAAAAGGTGCACGCTTTACCTATATTTTACATTCAACTTCTTTGGTATTATTTTAATTTCAATTTATTCATGTAATATTTCTTCAATATCAATTTACCATCTAATTTTTAAAAATCCAACCTTTTGTAAAATATTAGATTTTTTCTCCACATATTTATCACTCTACAGTCTACACTACTTTCTCTATCACCATTTTTTTTAATCTTAATTTCAATGTCATTTTTTTAGTTTCTCTTATTTTTTCTCTACACTTTTTAAAAATATTATTTTTATTCTTTGTATCTTGAATATTTATCATTTTAGACTTGATTTATTCATGACATTATTTTTGTTTTTATCTTTTTTTATATATATCTTTTTAAAATAAATTATTATACATGGCTAAAAGTAAACGATGTTGCTCGCAATCTTATCATATTTTTATACCATGTTAAAAAAATAATGTAAGATTTTATACGTCCTTTTATCTACACTTGTAAAATGTAATCTTATTTTGTTTTTTTATATGCAAACATCAAGCTTTTAATTATTAATTATATTTTTTACTTGATGTTAAAAAATATTATAATAATATCTACAATTTTTTTTTTTGCCTCATAAAATAAATTATCAAACCCACAACAAGTAAATAAAGATATTAACACCTTTTATTTTATTTATGAACAAAAATAATTATTAATTTATTTAATTAAACACGCAAGTGACTTTTCAATTTATGATCGTGGTTTCTTCTTGTAAAACATTGAGTTAGAAAATCCTGCATATTTGTTTTTTAGAAAAAAAGAAATTATGTAGCTGGTATGACATAATTTTCAAAAACCCATGTTTTTTTTCCTTTTTTAATTATTTTTTAGATATCCACGAGTAATTTTTTTAATGTCCTGATGCGAAGATATTTAACACGTAGCATTCAATACAATAGATAATAGAAAAAAAGGGCGAGTATTTTCATTTCTGCTTTATTTTCATTAAAAAAAATAATCAAATTATTTTTTTATCCACGTTAATAATAATAATAATAATAAGATAACAGTTACCTTCATGTCATGGTTCACTGCCCTCCGATAACATCTGTACCTTGGCATGATCATCTCACCTTCCTTAGTTTTCTCTGGTACCAAACAAAACTTATTCGAGAGAGAGAGACATGAGAGAAAGCTCAGGGGCTCCGAGATGCAGATGGAAAGTTGGAGGGGGGGGGGGTCTAAGAATTTAACCGATTCATATTTTTTTTTTAGGTTTTGTAATTGGTTGATTCAATTTTTTTGGCTTAGTTTTTAAATTGTTTTTGATTTAATTAATTTTTCAGATTTCATGGAATAGAATGGGAAAAGAAACTCAATCGAGACCCGATTTATTTGCAAGAAAGCAGTTTATTTATGGAAAGTGGTTTTCTTCGAAAGTAAATTCATATCTTATTAATATTTTTAAAATATTAAAAAATAAATCTTACAAATTAAAAAGTTGAATGAAGATGGAATTGAAAAAAAAATAATTTCATAAATGATCTCAAATAAAATAAATAATAATCAAAATAATAGATATTTAATCTAACAGATAAAAAAATAAAAAAATGATAAAATTAAAATAATAATAATTACAATTTCATAAATTATTTTAAATAAAGAATAAGAACAAAATTTGATTGATAAAAAATTTCAATTAAAATAATAATAATAATAAAAATATATAACAATCATAAAAAAAAGACTAAAGTTATAAAAATCAAATTTTAAAGAAAAAGATTCAAACAAAATATATAACAATCAAAAGTTTGAGAACTAAATTTAACACAATCAGCAAATAATATGATATTTTTAATTTTTTTATAATTTTATGAAAGTGTTTTCTGTCCAAAATAAAATAAAAATAATTTTATAAAATCAAACAAAATTTTTTTAACAAAAAAATATTTTTTTAATCAACTTTTTAAATAACAAATAAATATTAAAAAATATTTAAAAATTAATTTCCAAAAAAACAAACACACGCAACACATGAAGGCTTTCTAACAACTAACGGCAGAGTTTGCCATTCCTTCTGATGGGCTGGGTTCTCCCGTTAACGTTGTGCAAATTTGACAAAATAACAAACATCAAGCACGCTGCCCATCACTGCCCATCACTGCCCTAATTTCATGCCCCAGAATTAGCCCATTTGCAGGCTTTGTTGCTTTACGTTCAAATCCAAGCATTCGTTTTTCGACTCCCACTCACGAGTGCCAGTTAGCTTTGCTTAAGTTCAACGTCCACTAAAGAATTAAGGCAGCCTTAATCACGGTACGGAGCTCTCCAGAAAATGTACACGGAGCTGTAATTGACCGTGATATCTGTTTAATTAATGAAAAAAGGAAAATATAAAATAATTTATTTTTTTATCCGTTACTATAAATTTGATTTTAAAACAATGTTATTAAAACGGATTTGGTTACAAGGTTTAACTTAATAACTTATTGATTTTAGATATGCTATGTTTGAAATTAAACTAAATAGAAAAAAAATTAAATCAATCTAATAAATTAATTCATAACCTTTTATTTTAATATTTTTAAAAATCTTTAAATAAAAAAATTTAAATTAATTTAGCACAATCATACTTTAGAGGTACTATTTATTTTTGTGTTGTATGTTTTAAAAATATATTTAATTTGAAAAAATATTATAAATAAAAAATATATTAAAAAATATTTTGATTTATTTTTAAAGTTAAAAATATTTTGAAAAATGTTTCGCAATAATAAATAAAAATTTGATTATTTTAATTTTAGTTTATAATTAACATTTTTTTTTTAAAAAAAACTAACTTAAATGCGTAAATTTGGACCCTTAAGATCTCAGACCGAAGCCAAGTTCACTATAGAAATGTTTAAAAGTGGTAGAGACTGTAATAAAATTTGTTAGATTCAATTTCCCAGACTCTCAATGGAAGACGCGTACGCTAGATCCATCACCGAGGTAACTAATCTCGTTCTCTCGATTCCTTTACGCTACAATATTGGCTTAACAATGGAGGGGATCAAGTTGTAACAAGCTATGGCTGCTTTCTCTCTAGGTTTTGGATTTTTTCGGGGTTGACCCTGGAAAAGGGCTCAGCGATTCTCAGGTATGCGTGCTTCTCTGTTTTGAACTGAATTTTCTTGGCGCACAAGTGAAACAAATTGGCTTGGATTTCCCCCCCTCTAATTGATTATTAGGGTTCAAGTTAAAGTTTTAAGATTTATTATCTTTGTTGGCGGTGTTGTTGCAGGTGGCGCTACATTCAAAAATTTATGGTAAAAACGGTATGTTCAGACTCTGATTTTTTTTAATCTAGTTGAATCTGCATTTCAAGATTGTTTACTTGTAGGTGTTTGTTTTTTCATTTACTTTTAAAATGTTTGTTGGTTATTTTGTTCAAGTGCTCGTAATCTGCGAGTATTTTGATATCTTTATGTAGTGCTACAAAACATATACTGATTAAAATGTTCCATTTCAGCAACTATCCTCATCTTTGTGATATTGGATTCTTTTCCTGTCTGTCAAAAAAAAAAATAAAAAAACTAAAATTTATTATGGATTTTAACCCCCTTTTCTTTTCCATCGAATGGCTCGTGTCCTCTGGCTGGACGCTTCACTTGTGGTCTGCAGTGCTGCCTGAAGAGACAAGTAAGTACATGGCACACGTCACTGGTTTCCCTAGATTTTGAATGCTTAAACTGCATTTGTGTTAATCATATGAAACTTCCTGGTTCATCTGTTTGCCTTTTGTATTGTATGTTAGTCACATGTGAATTTTTGTATAGTTGCTGGCTCCTCTCCTTCATGTTTGATCATGGAACTTAGTTGTGTTTAAGGCTTAGTTGAGTTGAGTTTGTGGATATTGTTTAGGTACTACTTGTTCAGGATGGTTGAGTTAATATGGAATCTGAACTAATTAAACTAAAATATGATCAAGATGGGGGAATGAAGGGAAGAAAAGTATGGAGAGAGAGAGTTTCTTGGACTGCAGTGATACTATTAACTTCCTAATTGAAAAGGTTGAAAATTTTTATAGTTGCTTGTTGATCCTGGAGGTTGTTTGGGTTGGCCTACAACAACCTTGCTTTAAAATTTGCCCATATCTGATGCAGTCAAAGTATGTCAGTGATGTATCATAATGCGAAGATAAAATTAGGGTTCTCAAGCTCTAAAGTTATAGACCTAACTGTAAAGAAATCTAGAGAAAATTCTTTGATATTTTTATTAAATCTAAATAATAGTCTTGATCTTCATAAAATAAACCTAACATCCCTATTTATATTAGTCTTAGAATCCTAAGGATTCCTAAATAGTAAAATACTTACTAAATTGAAATATCAAGTTTTCTAGAGATATTATGGAAGATTATTTTGGCTTTCCTTTAAATACAATAGTTGAAGTATTTAAAGGACATGGATGACGTTGAACTCAAGTTTGAAGCAGAAAAATGTGGGAATGCACCACAAGTGAACTTCATCTGAATGGAAAGAATAACATCAAATATGATTTTTTTCCTTATTATACACACACCATATTATATTTTGAAAATCACAAATCAAAGACATGCTACTTCGTGAATAAGTTAGCTGCAATATTATATTTTAAGTATTTGTTCCCTTGGCGTGGAAAAGTTCAGTTTATGACAGATAACTCAAGGACAAATTTTTCTCAAATGGAGGAGACTGACGTAAAACAATTATACCAAGAGTTTATGGACCAGATTGACGAGGCCAAGTCTGAAAAGAAATCCGCAAAGAAAGATGAAAGCATGTGATTTGAAACCCAAAGTTATTGTTTTCCTATTTTAATTATTTTCTTAGTTAAATATGGATTATAATTATTTGTTTCCTACTTAGCTTAAGTCTTTCATGTCCTTGTTTGCAAGATCTTCATCATCATATAAATCTTCTCCATAATCTCCATCTAGTTTGCACTAAACATCCTTGTCATCAAAAGGTCTTGCTTATACTAATTTGAATCACGTTAGTTGATTTCTGTCTCTCGGGTTGTGGTTGTTTGTCTTGATCTGACATGGTCCCATAACCCCTATAAAGCTTATCTTCATTAACACCCTTCACATAGACAATTTGTTGTCTTGGTGAAATTTTAAGAATAGGTCTAAGATCGGCCTCGAGGTAAGTCTCCAAGCATGTTTCTCTCCTCTTTGCAATTCATGTTTGTGCCTCACATAAGCCGAAATAGATCTTTATTAGATGAATACCCGTAATCATACTGGCCATGCCTGTAATTACGCAGGCGCCATCGTCGGCACGTGCCTCTCTTCTTCCTCGGTTCATTTTTGCGTGCAACCTTAGTGCCTTAAGCCTGCTTGGTTGTAAGGTCATCAAATATGGCGTTAATGTCGCCAAACCCAATTTGCACTCGCCTTTCTAAAGTTATCATTGCTGGTGATTTAGCCAATCCCAAACAGCCTGCATCCCCTGATCCCTGATCACTGTCATAGAGATGCCTGCCATTGCCTTCTCCACGATTCTCTTCACGGTTCACCATTGATCTGGATGTTGATCCGTTATGATATCACCTGACGCAGCGTAAAACAAAGATAAAACTAGGGTTCTCAAGCTCTAAAGTTACAAATCTAGCTGTAGAGAAATTTAGAGAAAATTCTCTGATATTTTTATTAAAACTGAATAATAGTCTTGATCTCTATAAAGTAAACTAAACATCCTTATTTATATTAGTCCTAAAATCCTTTATAGATAAGGATTCATAAATAGTAAAATACTAATTAAATTTAAAGTCCTAAGCTAAGTAGGAAAAAAATCATTAAAATAAAAAAATAATTAGAAAAAATATATAAAACATGAAAACAATAACTTCAGGCTTTATATCAGATGCTTTCGGGTTTCTTTGCAAACTTCTTTTCAGACTTGGCCTTGTCAATCCAGTCCATAAACTCTCGGGATAATTGTTTTACATCAATTAGGTTGGGTCTTATTGTTTTTGATGGTTTGATGCAGTATTGGGTCAAAGTTAATTGCAAGAGACTTTCACAAATTGGTCAAAGATAAGCTTTAAATGGGGTTATTGGTGCTGAATAAGGCTTTGGCTGATGTTTGGGCTATTTTCTTGCCCTTTGGAGGGTTGGGTTTTAGAGAGGAAATAAATGGAATTTTGAGATGTGGGGAGTCGTCTATTCAAGACAACAAGATGAGTTTCTTGAGAACTCTTTATTTGTGTCTCTTCAATGCATCATCATTCATGGATGTGATCCTGTTGAAGATTCTTGATTGGCAATGATATTTGGATACTCAACTTGTTTCGTCCTGATTAATTGACATCAATTGAGGGTCAATAATTCTGCTTTGTATTGCATTTAAGCTATCTGTGATAATGGATGGTTTTATTTAGAAAAAATAAATGCCTTCTCGAGGCTTATATGTTCCACATTTCTCTCTATGCAGGAACTCCCTTTTGGAAATTGGTTCTAAAACAGTTTGATGATTTGCTTGTTAAAATATTGATTGCTGCTGCTGCTGTTTCTCTTGTTTTGGCTTTGATTAATGGGGAAACAGGCTTGGCAGCTTTTCTGGAGCCTTTTGTAAGATATGATTTCTCTCTTCTTTCAAATGAATTGATTGCTGTTACATGCCAACAAACCGAGCTAGTGTACATTGAACAGTGTTCATTAGTGAAAGATATGCATGGAAAACCATAAGTTTCATCCTTGTCAGGATTAAATAAAAGTCAGGTTGCATATGTATATTGTTTCAGTATTGACATACATTGAACAGTGTTCATTAGTGAAAGATCAGACATTTTTAAGGAAATGCGTCAACTCTGGATCCTTACTGTTTTAGAAAAGGTTAATATGAGAATCCCTGCTCTTCATTTGTAAAAATAAGAACTTCTTCTCTTAAAAAGGTCTTTTGTTGTTTTACTTTGAATGCATGATATTCATTGACTTCTCATCCGTCCATTTTTTTAGTTTCATATATACAACGACTATGATTTTGTATTTTGAAATTTTAGATGCTTTCATTACATGCTGCAGGGCATGGCAAAAACCAAAGTTTCATTCATGTGAATCAAATTAAGTTTTTTTTTCAAATAATAAATGAGAGATACGATTCTGCTTTCACAAGAGATGATAATATGGACAAATCATCATTAGTTCCTTATCAATGATTAAAAATAACAACATTTATATTGGTAATGGAAACTGCAATTTTCTAGTTTAGGATGGTATGCTCAGTGTTGGCCTATTGTTGACGCTGTATTAATACTATCCAATATAAAATGAGGTATCATGGGCCAAATAATTTTTATTGGTTACAAGGAGATGGAAATATGCAAAGAAACAGGCTGATGTGATCCGGAATTTATTTTGGTGTTTTATCTATATGTTTCTTATTTTTTGGTATGCATGGTATGTAGTAGTTGGCACAACATACAACTCATATATATGGTTTTTCTATCACTCAGGTTTCCATGTCTACATACTTATTTTTTGGTTGATGGTCTAAGTATGTCTATGCTGATTTTGTTGTATGCACAGGTCATCCTGTTGATTTTGGCTGCAAATGCAGCTGTAGGTGTAATTACAGAAACAAATGCTGAGAAGGCTCTTGAGGTGAGTTATGGAGTTCTTATGATTCAAATAAACAGTAGCTGGCATCTGGACATGGATACTATAGATATGATTTTTAATTATTCTAGTAAATAACAATCTATTAATGATGTAATTTACATAATTCTCTATACTCTGCTTGTCCTTTTACACATTTTGTGGCAGCTGCCTGTTTAAGCTTTGAATGAAATTGGATGAATGCAATGTACTTGTGCATCTCTTGTTTTCACCTAGGAATGTTGGTGCTTATTGGTCACTTTGATAAATTTAATCTACCCTCGCAACTGGAAGGGCCTTGGTACTGACATCTTATATAGAAAATGACATCATTCTGCAAAGATTACGTTTTTGGTCAACAGAGGTTCATCTTGTGTTGATTATGGTTATCTCCCTCTTGCTTGCAGGAATTACGTGCCTATCAAGCTGATATTGCTACTGTGCTGCGAAATGGTAAACCAAAAATTTAAAGAAACAACCAGATGGTTGTGATGCTGGCCTTGTTATAATGATATTAATTTCTTGGTGCATTGTGTGTGCTTTTTTGTTGCCGTTGTAGATATTTTTCTGTCAATTGTTTGGGATTATTAGCTTTGGATAAAGTTTTATATAGTTGTTTGTCCTTTAGCTATGACAATGCTACTGTGGTTCTCTCAATGATATCACTAGCCGCTTTAGCATTAGACCTTTTCCTAACCATTTAATGGGTGGGGCTGTATTTGGTTGGTTTCTAGGTATACGTTTTACTCTTGAGGGGTAATTAAAAACTAGCAATGTCAAATTCTTGTTGCCTTTTCATTGAATAAGGATTTCCTGTAGTCAAGAACCCCAATGAAGAACATTTGTCCTTGTGTTTCTTTGTTTTAGGGAGCTGTTCTTCCTGGTTGAACTCATGTAAGTTCGTGGGTTCCTCAATTTTTGACTTGGTCAGATTCCTCTTTGTTGGAGTGCAGAGTGTTTGTGGTATTTTAACTTTCGATGTATTGAACTTCATTGACTAAACATATGTTGTTCAAGGCATGTCATTTTCTGTATGCTCTCATCATCGCTTATTTTACTGGCTTAAATTTTGCAAGTCCCACTGAAATCCAAACCTAAACTTCTTGATTTGACAGTTGTATACTTATACGAGTTGGTAGTCGTGCTGTTTGCAATTGTTACTTTAAGCCCATACTACATGTTTTTTCCATCTGTTTGGCTGAGAGTTCACAAATTATATATTTGATTCACTAGATATGTTGGGTTTTTTATAACTTTTTGTCCATCTATTGTCACAGGTTGTTTTTCCATACTTCCTGCTACCGAGCTTGTTCCAGGCGATATTGTGGAAGTCAGTGGTATGTTAATCGTATGGTCTAGTGATCAGAGTTAGTTATTTATTATCATGAATGAAAATGCTGAGGATATGACACCAGGTTCTTTTGTTTTCTAAAATAGTGGGATGCAAGGTTCCTGCTGACATGAGAATGATTGAGATGCTAAGTAATCAGTTACGTGTTGATCAAGCAATCCTCACTGGTACAACAGCCTTTTCTTTGGATAATGCAAAGGATTTGTTCAATTACATTCATCTAGCCCAGACAGGGGAAGGATTAAGTTATTCTTTAATCTGAAGGACGCCAATATGGGTTTCTTCATAAATAAATTAATTTGATTTTTGTGCTTCCATTGCCATTCTAGTGTGGATTTACACTCGCATGCTACTTGGCTATATATGTCCCATGCTACTTTGCATTCATATAGTGACTCGTATATGGACTAGGCCATGCATTGACACACCTCAATCCTTTTCAATTTAGACCATGTCATGTGCCATACACTGCATTGCCACTCTTGTGGGCTAGGCGATATGTTACATTCCTCTAGCATTTTGTGGTGGACAAGGTCAAACACCTTACACTCCCATGATCATTCTTTATAGGCTAAGCATCTAAGCCATGCCTCTTTGTACTCCCAACGTTTCATGGGTGCTGCATACAGTTTCTGTTTTATTTACTACAGATAATCATACAATTTTGAGTTGACTTTTTGTTTATTTTGTTGTCATTTACATTGATGAATTTGGTGAATTATGTTAATAATTGACCAGGGAATGCTTTTCTTCTATGTTTCATTTGGGATTCTCTCTAATTACTTATTTTTGAAGCGTGCCAGGATTTGATTGAACTGATGATTTTGTTTGATGACTCCAGGTGAGAGCTGTTCTGTTGAAAAAGAGCTTGAGTCCACCATAGCAACAAATGCTGTGTACCAAGACAAAACAAATATTATTTTCTCGGTATTTTCTTACCTTTGTTGCAGTTTTCATCAAATTCACATACAGGATGTAACTATTGTTTCTTTTGTGATAACTCTTTCCTGTAAATTGGGTATGCTGCATATGACTTCTACTACTGCCCTTGTTTCTCTTGTGATAACTGTTTCCTGTAAATTGTTTATATTGTATATGACTTCTACTACGGCCCTTGTATTGATTAAATGGACTGAGCTAGCTCCATGTTATACTAAATATTGATTATGTAATCTGGAGGAAATACTTTATATCAGGAGCATTCTGTTGTTTCTTTTTTTTAATGAGCCATAGTTTGAGTGTTTTTTCTTCATCTGGAAATTTCAACCATTATTTTCTTCTTCTTCTTTAGAGCCATTGAATAAATGTATTTTGATTTCCAGGGTACAGTAGTGGTTGTGGGCAGGGCACGAGCTGTTGTTGTTGGAGTTGGGGCCAATACTGCAATGGGGAACATCCGCGATTCCATGTTGCGGACAGATGATGTAAGCACTATCAATTTTCTGTCTTTTCATAAATATCTGATCTGCAAGTAAATTGTTAACTTTGTTTTAAGCTTGTCCTGCTTTTCCCAGATGTCTTATTTTCACCCCGCGACTTCCTCTAGAGTCTTTAAGTTTGTGCTTTATGTAATTGGATTGAACCCTATTTATGTGACTTGCTGATGAGCTATAACTAGACAGGATGAAGTGCCATAGTAAGATTGTTGAGCTTTTGGCAATACTTCTTGTAAGCTAGGTGTTTTCTTGATGTATATGAGTGATCTTGTCTCATGACACTCATTTTTTTGGTGAAAATGTAATGTATGTATCTTTCTAGTTGTTCTGTGTCTAATGGTTTAATGTTTCCTACTAGAAGAGAACTCCTTGGTTGAAATTATACATATTCAGTGTTTGTGTATGCTGTTTGTTTCTGCAACTCTTTTCAGGAAGCGACTCCATTGAAGAAGAAGTTGGATGAATTTGGCACTTTTTTGGCTAAGGTATTGCTCATCAGCTGGCCATTCTCATTTTGTGCATGGCAACATTATATTTTGCTTTTGCTTAAGTGGAACTCAAAATGGTAGGCAGAGTTGTTCTGCCATCCCATACTTCGAAAAAGAAAAGGAAAGTTCCATCCATACCTGTCAAAAAATAGGAAAAAAAATAGTAAGATCCCCTCTCCCATAGCCATCTTAAAGTTGGATAAATGGATTTAAACTGCAGATATTCTGAAATCTTGGTCTAGGTTGGGCTTATCTATAATGACAGAGGAAAATGCTCCTTTCATGTCAGATTGCAAAGCCATGTTGCATTTATGGATTTAGTAAGACTGCTTGATCCACATCCAGTTTTTCCTTCGTTTTCATGCCAAGGGACAAAGTTTGGCTGTTGGTAATGGTTTAGGAAATACAATTTTAATGGAAATCATCTCTTATCTATCTGCTGTTTAACACCGTCTGGTTGGCATTGTTCCATAGATTATCAGAAATTTTCCCTTTGTATTAATTGACACCAGGAACTCTTATCTCTTTGCAAACATAAGCTGATACCCTTGAAGTATTATGCAATGAATTGCATACTGAATATTTTGTGCAATTTAGGTTATTGCAGGGATTTGTATACTTGTGTGGATTGTAAACATTGGTCACTTCCGTGACCCTTCTCATGGCGGGTTCTTGCGTGGTGCAATCCACTATTTCAAGGTATTGTTCTGTGGATGGGATCTGATCTTTTTCTTTGCTGTCGGAATAGAAACCATATCTGCTTTTCTCTACTGTGGTATTTGTGGATAATTACGCGGTCATAGTCCCACCAATGGAATAACCCCATAATTTTACCACAGCATTGAAAAGGTCCCTAAAACTTTCAACTACTTAGTTACTTGAAACTATCACCCCTATTTTGTAAGTTTGTTTCAGTATGAATCTGTTGAATACTCTTGGGATGTCTTCTCAGACATGCATGTGCACAAGGGGTTCTGGTTTAAATTTCATTTCCACTATGTGAAAAATAAGTAAATTAAACCTCATCATCATATTATTATTAATATTACTTTAATTCCATAATCCATATCGTACTTTGTATCTGGGTAGCTGAATTGCTCTTTTAGTGGCCTTTGAACTACTTTTCTGTTTTATGATCCACTTCTACCACTACTGTTTACTCTGAACTACTTGATGTGCCTGCCTAGATTGCAGTTGCCCTTGCGGTTGCAGCAATTCCTGAAGGGCTTCCAGCAGTCGTTACAACGTGAGTGCTTTGTATTTTATTTCAGTGAAATAAATTTTCCATGAACTTTACATGGCTTTTATGATCTTAACGAATATTACGTAGGTGTCTGCTTGCTGAATGGTTCTGATGATGTGTGTGTGCACGTGTATATATTAAAAAAAGAAATTTAATTTAAGTACACAAAAGAATGGAGAAGTACATTAAGATTTAAATGAAAGAGCTTTCTGATCCTCCTGCATATCCACTAAGGAGGCACCTTGAAAACTCCTGAAACGTAGAACCATGGTGAAGCCAGAAAAACTAATTTATCTATAGTAAGAAGGAAAGTTAATCGCTTAATCTGAAAGCTCTACATTTACCCTCCGTCTAGTACACAATGAAGTCATTTCTAGATAAAGAAGTTTTGAATGCTTTCTCAAGGCCATTTATTTAATCTTTTATTGGTATAACATGACCGTATCACTTTGGAAGATTAGCAAACTTCATTGTATTTCTTTCTCATTTAGGTGTTTGGCTCTTGGAACAAAGCGTATGGCTCGGTTGAATGCCATTGTGCGGTCTTTGCCATCTGTGGAGACTTTAGGCTGCACTACTGTAATCTGCAGTGATAAGACCGGAACATTGACAACTAATATGATGTCAGTCTCAAAGGTAATCAGCTCAAAACATGTAAATACTGAATGCAAAGTTATGAGTCAAAGGGACAATATCGATGTTTGAGTCAAAGCATAATGGGAAACCTAAGCCATCCGTTTTTTTTTGTCATTGTACATAATTTTCTAGGGTCTTGATCTCTGAGATCTGTCGAGGAGACTTTATCATCTAATTCTCAGTGAGAGAAAATAGTGATGATAGCGATGTTTGAATTAGCCAGAGGGTAACAGGAATCCTAGGCCATCCAATTTTTTTTTGTCTTTGTATATAATTTTTCAAGGGACACGATCTCTGAGATCTATAGAGGTTAGAAGATTCTTTAGTATCTGATACTCTGTGGGAGAAAACAGCAACATTCATTCCTTTGTCACAGCATTTGATTCAAGACATTTTCTGGCTGCACTTTTTTTCTTGGTTTTCTTAGTTAAATACCTTGACTAATAAATGATAAATTTCCTTCTACTCTGTCTTCCCAGATATGTGCTGTTCATTCTGTTCATCGTGGTCCAACTATTGCTGAATACAGTGTAAGTGGGACAAGTTATGCTCCAGAAGGCATGATTTTTGGCAGCAGTGGATTGCAGGTACTTATTTTGTTTTTGATTGCTGGGATTATAGTGGAAGGTTAGTTTAAAGGTCTGTAAACAGTTTATGAAGGCCTGTTGTGCTTTCTGTTTTCTGTTTATTTGGGGAAAAAAGAAAAAGGAAGAAAAGCGAAAGTTGGGTTGTTTTTTTAAACCTCAATCCTTAGTCCCTTCTAACTCTTTCTTGTTTTACTTTCGCCTTTTTACTCATTGACTTTACTTTGATAATCATGCCTGCCTTGGTCTTGTAACTGCTTGGCTACAGGATTCAGGCCTCTGGGCACCCATTTTCATTTCAAAAAAAGAAAAAAAAAATGTTTTGGAGTAAAACTATCTCTAGAGTTCGTTTTTTCAAGCTCTTGTAACCACCATGGAAAAGAAATAGTTGTCATAGAAAGGTAATTATGCGGGGTTAGTCAAATGTTGCGAGAATTTGTAATGTTTTCCATGTGCAGAGAAGTGAACGATTGTGGTTGTCTAGTGTGCCTTCTAGTTTGAGCTTGGCTTGCGTGATGTTTGGCATGCATAGATTTAGGGTCTCCATATACAGAAGAATTGTATATCAGGAGATGTAATCCAGACTGATCAAATGTTGATTTCAGCTTTTATAATTGAATCAGATTGTATGAGCAGCAGATGTTTCGGACTAGGGAAAAAACATTCAATGGGATAGTCTCACTATTTGATCTTTATTTTTGCCTTGTCGTTGTTTTCTCGTAAGAGTTGCCAGATTCACTACCACCATTGCTAGTGGTAGTTATTTTTAATTTAAACTACAAACTTGAGCACAATGTTGCCTGGATCCCTTGTAGCCCTGCTGCTCCTGAATTGTGGTTGGAATGATGATACGAGTCATCAGAATGCTAGGTCTTTTCAACGAGCTATGAAGATTATACATGGAAGCTTAAGTATTTTGTCACATTTTGCTAACACACCATGACAAAATATTGAATACACCTTCTGCCGCAAGCTAAAAGTAGCTGGGGGGGGGGGGTTGTTCTTCCTTGTCTGTTTTGTCAGAAAATTGGATTGGAAATTAAGTATCTGGTGCAGAGTTAATTCTTTGTTTTGCTCACATCTTTTTCTCTATAAATTATGCCCCCCTGATGCCATTTTATTCGATCTGTCTCACTTAAAAGAAATACACTTGCAGTGTTTATTCCTTATGGAAACATGCTATTAGTTGGTTTGTGTGATCCTTTAGGATTTTTTGTCAGTGATGCATCCTTTTGACCTTGATTTTTTCTGCAGATTGAATTTCCAGCACAGTTGCCTTGTCTTCTTCACATTGCAATGTGTTCGGCTGTTTGCAATGAGTCTATCTTACAATATAATCCAGACAGGGGAATCTATGAAAAAATTGGGGAATCCACTGAAGTGGCGCTTCGTGTTCTGGCAGAAAAGGTTGGCTGTTGTAGCTGGGCCTTCTATAGAGCAGCTAGACATTACCATAGCTATTCACTTTTTTCCTCCCCCCCTTTCTCCAATTATGATCTCCCCTCACCTTTTTAATGAATTTGGGGTAAACTCGTTTATTTTTGCCACATCTTTCCAGGTTGGCCTTCCTGGTTTTGATTCCATGCCCTCTGCACTGCATATGCTGACCAAGCATGAGCGCGCGTCGTACTGTAATCAGTATTGGGAAAGCCAATTCAAAAAGGTTTGTTTTTGTAAATTGGATGTTGTGCAATTCTTCCTTATTTTGAGTTAGTAAGTTAATTCAGTTTCTCTTGTATAGTATAAGAATGGTGAACATGAATGGCAATGAAGAACATGAATGATAAATATTTTTTAAATGGATTGAGATTTGTTTTTTGTGAGATCGATGATGGATTGACAAAGGTGTGATTAGAAATCAAGATCTCCCCTCTCTTACTTGTAATAATACCTATGAGCTACAAGTTTATTTGTTGTTTCAGATTCTTCTTGATTTTGAGATTGTCTACATGCTATCTTCTGGTTTATTGGCAGTTGATTTGTGAAGCAATTGACTTCATATGCTATATGTCCAGTATTGTTTTCTCTTTTTTCACCTTTTTTTCTATACTATATTACTTATTATGGTATATGTCCTCTCATTTGCACTTAATTATTTGTTTTTCAAGGCATATTGTGCACCATTTCTCATTTATTGATATATTTTTCTTTAATATTCTGTTTGAAATATTACAAGTTTCTTAAGGCCATTGGTTGTATAAATTTTTTGTTCACATTTTAAATTTGGCTGTTAGGAGGTGATATCGTAAAATGGACCTTGAGAAATAGGTTATATTCTGTATTGCAGCATTCACTTTTAACTGTCCATTAAAATAAAAATCTGACTGCTGACACAAGCTTAACATTTTGATGCTTTATAGGTTTCTGTTTTGGAATTCTCTCGTGATCGAAAAATGATGTCTGTCTTATGTAGTCGGAAGCAGACAAAGATTATGTTTTCAAAAGGTGCTCCAGAAAGTATTGTCTCTAGATGCTCCAATATTCTTTGCAATGATGATGGTTCTACCGTTCCATTGTCTGTTGCTGTCCGAGATGAGTTAGAGTCAAGGTTCCACAGGTTAGAAATGATGCTAAAATTTTAGTGGATGTTACTTGAGCCCCAATTGCTTGGTGCAATATGGTGAAATTTTGTTCTGTAAGACTTGGAAGCACACATGTTTCATTCTAGGATTTGTTTGGTGCTAGCATTCATTTCGGATATCTTTATACTACATTTGAAGGATGTGTGAAGAATACATGTTATGGACTGACAACATATTTGAAGTTTTGTGATGCATTTAGAGATTTAGTTCATGTAATTTCTAAATTATACCATGCAAGTTCTTGGGGTTTGAGTTGATTTATAGCGAGCTGTCTAGCAGAAGATAAAAATATATTCATGGCTTTTATTAGAAGGGTTAATCTAATTGGCTATATTTCACAAGGTGGGGTTATGTTCCCCTATTAGTCATTTTCCTTAGGTTCCTTCTCTTCACCGCCCTTCTATATATTTATCTTCCCCAAGTTTCCATAGAGCTAAATCATCCGCATTGGTGATTCCCCACGAAGGTGGTGTTTTTAGCAAAGCTTGACTTTCACTCCATGCTTACTAATTTCTTTCACAACCATCGCTGCTCTCATAAATTCTTCTAAGAAGAGCCAATGGCTTGACTATCATATTTAAGATCCATGGTGCAGGCATTTTTGTTCGCAGTATGAATGCCATGTTGGTTGATCAGTTTTGCAGGAAAAGAAACATTGAGGTGCCTGTCTCTAGCTTTCAAACAGATGCCCATTGGTCAACAGACTCTCTCCTTTGAAGATGAGAAGGACCTTACATTTATTGGGTTGGTATGCTTTCTTTGACACTAGATTAAGTGATGTCTGTTCTTAATGCCCTTCATTTGATCATTTATGTTTATCAATATGCATTTCTCTTAGCTACCTTCATTTGTACTATGAGGAGATGAAGTAACTTGTGTAAAAATAAATTTCATGGTGAACAAAGGTTTTTGCTGGAAGGAGGTGGTTGAATAAATAAGGAAGAGCTGCATCTGATTTGTTTTTTACCTTGTGTCATCCTTTGAATCAGAAAACATGAGTAGGAAAAATAGACCTAAAGTTTTGAAATTTTGTGACTACACTCTGAAATCTATGCGGTTTCCCATCATATGTTTATGCTTTTATGTTCTTAGAACCTTCTCTTAGATCCAGTTTATTCTTTTGCACTGCATTACATATGGTTGTGGGTACATGACCATTTGTGCGCACCCTGTGGGCCTACATGTCCTTGTGCACTAGTGCAACCCCCCTGCTTTTCTTTATTTGTGCTTCAGAATTCCTGCGCTTTTGAAATTTGGGTTTCTTCTTCCACTTCTCACTTTTTCTTTGCATTTTCACCTTTTCTTCAATAAAAGGTTGGAATGCTTGATCCACCTAGAGAGGAAGTGAGAAATGCTATGCTTTCATGCATGACTGCTGGTATACGTGTTATAGTTGTCACTGGGGACAACAAGGTAACTTAAATTGAGCAACAATTATTTATGTAATATGGTATAAGTAACAGTTTCTCTTCTTTCTGGTTGCCTTTCTAATACATTTACTTCCTCAGTCAACAGCAGAATCACTTTGTCATAAGATTGGTGCTTTTGATCATTTGGAAGATTTTGCTGGACGCTCATACACTGCTTCTGAGTTCGAAGAGCTTCCTGCTGTGCAGCAAACACTGGCTTTGCAACGCATGGCACTTTTTACCAGGCATGGTTGATGTTGTATTTTATTACTATCATACATTTCATTGGTATATTAAGCGTCATGGCATCTTCTTATTTTCTTAACCTTGCTGTCTTTTCCTACACACAAATGTTTGTTATTTTGTTGGAATTTTACAAGCTTGTTTGGTAACATCCTCTTTTCTCTGTTTTGTTAGGGTTGAACCTAGTCATAAAAGGATGCTGGTGGAGGCCTTACAACATCAAAATGAAGTGGTAGACCTAGTATTTTCTTTCAGCAGAATGTATATCTATATTTATACAAGCAAATATATGTGTGCAATGCATGAGCTAAGCTTCAAACAATATCTATGCTATTATTGAAACAAACACTTGTGTTGTTTTATGGGTTGTAAGTTTTGGATGGTAAAGTTTGAATTAGAAGTAAAAAGAATTAATTACCATTTTAAGAGTCGTACAATGGACAAAACTTCTCGTGGGATATCTTGATAGGTTAGTCTAAGAAGGTGATGTGGGGTTCCATGTGAGGATAAATCACAAGCCAGTAACCTATCAAAGCCAAGTCATTAAGGACATTTTAGAACTCTAAATAATGTATTGTTTTTCCAGAATATGTTTGGCAAGATCCAGTTTTTTGTATGCAATACAGATTAATAACTTCTTAGTGATATAAAGATGAGATCCTGATAAATAATTGGATTTGTGAAAAGCTTGTGCTAGCAGTTACTGAGAACAATTAGAAATGATAGCAAGAACCAGTTTCCATTGTGAAACAAAGAATGGTTACTGTAATGTAAGAAGCTGTTCAATTAACATGGACGGTTACAAGGCAATGATAAAACAATAGAAAAGAGTATGGTGTTGAGGCATTAAATATAGAGATGGTATCTCTATCCTGGATGGAATACAGGACAAGAAAGCACATGCACATCTGAATTGCGGTGTGAAGGACCTGGGGCTTGTTAAGCAGACACATGAAATGATAGTTGCTCTGGATTAGGAATATGAAGCTGAGGATTAGATGACACATTAGCTTTGATATTTACATAAAAATAATAGCACACCTTGGTTAAGCTTATGTTTGTTGCAGTGCTTTAGCTGACTAAAATTTCCTGTTTAAGGTATTTTTGAGTGACTGTAGGACTTTTGATTTATTTACATTTATGATTTATTTCAAACATGTGGTGTGGTGTTTTCTGCTTTTAGTTTTTTCATGTAGTTATATTACTTTCCCATCTATGTTAAAGATCATTGATCTCGACTTGTTTAGGTGGCAATGACTGGTGATGGTGTCAATGATGCACCTGCACTAAAGAAAGCAGATATAGGAATTGCCATGGGATCTGGAACAGCAGTTGCAAAGGTGAGCCACCTTGTATGGATGCTTTCAATTGTACATTCATGGATGATAAACTGTTTCTGTGTGGTGTCCATAAATCATGTCTCTTCTTTACGATCCTTGTCTCCACATGCACATATAAATTTATATATGGTTACAAATTTTAACAAGCTGATGGAACTTAATCAGTTGATTTGGTTCCTGTGTCACCTGAATGAACTTCTTTTATTATTAAGAAAAAAATGTCTTCTGCAGAATTGTAACCTGAATGACTCAGTGCATAGATTTTTTTTCCAGTTCTTAATGTAAAGGGGAAGCTACATGTGGTGGTGCAACTTTAATGATCAGCTTCATAGTTTTACATGAATAATATCAGAAGATTTGTGTTAGCTGATCCAGTTAATAGTGTAAAACATGATAAATTGTTATCAGCAGGCGCATGCTTTATCAGATTCTGTTATTTCATTATCCCAATATTTTTATTAACTACAAATACCCCTTAAGTTTCTGACCATCTGTATCCTTGTTTCAGAGTGCTTCAGATATGGTTTTGGCAGATGACAATTTCGCTTCCATTGTTGCGGTATAGGAGCCCCCGCCCCCTCTTATCTGCAGTAGTTCTGCTGCTTATTGATATTTCTGTACTAGCTGCTGGTTCCTATTGTTTTGTAATTGTTTTTGTTAACGAGAAAGGCATATTATACAGCTAGACTATAACATATACATGTCCTAAGATTGAATGTTAGCAATTCTCCAGTCATCAGTATAAGACAACTACTCCATATATATAGCTCTTCAAATTGAACTTGATATCCTATGATCGTAAACAAGTTTTTACCGAACAGTTGGTTAGAGCATCTACTGTATCCAATTAACTTAAAAATTGAAACCTGTGACTTCTCTGAATGATGTATTAAATTTAATTGGTCTGTTAAAATTTGATAATATAAAATGTTACTTGGAGGTGTAAGAATTGTCTTGCACCAAGTGTAGGTTGATGGGGGTGGATCCCCATCAATAAGTACCTAAGTTTTCAGTTATTGTTTGTGCTATTCTATTTCTTAACAAGTTAATTCCTAAGCAGGCTGTTGCGGAGGGAAGGGCTATATACAATAATACAAAGCAATTCATTAGATACATGATCTCCTCAAATATCGGTGAAGTAGTTTGTATCTTTGTGGCAGCTGTACTTGGAATACCTGATACCCTTGCTCCTGTGAGTGCTTTAGCTCACTGCTTTAATATTTCAATAGTGCACTCATTTTGAATAAAGAAAGAGAGGGAATTACTTGGGATTAAATAATTCTACATTGAGTTAGGTAGAAGATGCTGGTCAGTTGAAAGAGCTGTAATTTTATTTTTGTTTATCACATCCAGGTCCAACTGCTCTGGGTCAATTTGGTTACTGATGGGTTGCCTGCCATTGCTATTGGTTTCAACAAGCAGGATTCTGATGTAATGAAGGCTAAACCTCGAAAGGTATTGATTTCATGATTTGGACAGCGTTAGTTTATTTAATAGATCTGTCTAACAGGGTGGGCTTTTTTGTTTGTATGATGGTTGCCAGCACTCATCTGGTGCATTTTGCAATGCAACCCAACCCCTCAATAAAAGTGAGAAGATGAATAGATTGGCTGGCATAAATGAAGTAATGAACATTAGGTGGGCTGGATAATAGACAATTTGTTTAAGCTTAGGACTTATTATGTTGTGATATACTAATATGCCATATGATAAGGCTAGGGTGTGGGTGCTATGGCCAAAAGGTGCTCCACGGATATTATTGTGATAATTTGAACACTTAAGTAGCAGTAATTGTTGTTAATCAATGCCATTTATGTACATGAGGTGGTTATTTTGGGTTGCTGGATTGTTTAGAGTTTTGTTTGTTGTTATATATTTTCCTTGGTAAGTTCTCCACTAAGCTTTGAAATAGTTAGTAGTAAGCATGAATGAGTATTACAAGTAGGTGGGAAGCTACGTTAGGTTTGGCCTGATGCTTGTGGAGATTGGCTTAATGAATCTTTGAAGGAGGGGAACATCCGTTGATATGGTCTGACCTACATGTTTAATTTTCTTTCATCCTCACATATTTATAATTGTTGTTCACCTCTTCACCTTTTCCTAAGATTGTTCTCTGCAGTAGACTTCTTGTAGACAGGGACTGTGCCTCTTGACCTCTTTAATTAATTTTAATTACCTTGAAGAATAAAGAAAGAGCTAGATAACCCTCCCTCTCAAAGAAAAGAAAGAAAAAAGAAACGAATAAACAATGGAATGAAAGGCTAGATAGTTTGGTTTGACAGTTCCCTTTTCTGTGTGCATATCTTTGATTTAAAGTTGACCACATGTTCACTAGTCAATACTCCATGTTTTATAAGATTTTTATAGGTGAGTTGTAGTTTCTACTCTCACAGTGTCACTCTTTCCAGTTATCAGTCTTGAATATCAATTTTTTCAATTTAATGTGCAGGTAAACGAAGCAGTTGTTAGTGGTTGGTTGTTCTTTCGTTATTTGGTAATTGGAGGTAATATATAATGAATGATAAACCTATTGCGTGTGGATTGCTATCTTACTGATCATATGCGTTACTTTTGTATGATTTGATAATTTCATGTTCCCTGCAAAGTGATTAACTCAAGGATGTATTTTACCTGCATATGACATGAATGCATCACCATCATAGTGAAATTCACATTATAGTGAACAATTTATGAATGACAAAAACTTTTCTTTGAATAATTAAATCAAGTGTTTGAGAAACTAATTAAATTAGTACAGGCAATTAAGGGTAATGTTTTTAAAAAAATTACAGGATCTTTTGTCTTAAAAATGTTTGACGCCTTAGATTGGTATGATATATAATTAGGGATTTCTGCATTTCATCCTCAAGCTCATAATGTACTATGTAGGAATCACAATCTTCAGGTCCTTATCAGTTTGCAATTCTGGAAAAGGAGAAATGGTTAACCTTTTCTTCTGATTATAATGTGCATGATTCGAATTTGAATAAATTTAATGCTGAATGCTTTCGAATTCTAGCAGTGTTTGATGCAGTATCTGGTTGATGCAGCTTATGTTGGCCTTGCCACCGTTGCGGGGTTCGTGTGGTGGTTTGTATATTCTGATACAGGTCCCAAAGTAGCATACAAAGAACTGGTAAGATTTAATTGTTTACTGGGTGTTCTTTCTGATAGGCGAAAGTTGAGTCTTTTCTGGGCACAATCTCCTTATATAATTTGATCTGGAGATCTGATCATCAAGGCAATGGTTAATAGAAGTTAAGGTGCAATTTTGTGCCCAGACAATTCCCATAATCAGTGCCCTGCAGGTGCTTGTTTACTTTCAGTCTTTTGAGTCCCTCTCTAGAGGCTTGAATATTTCCAGCTCTGCGGCTCCTCTTCTTCTGTTATTATTCATTATTTCGAGATTAACATCATTAATTCTTCCTTGAAAATCTCGTGGTGCCAAACTTGAAGTTGATACTAAATTTTTTTAGTCAAGTTTTGTGCTTATAATAATTGATGGGATCCTTTCAGGAAAAAAATTTAATAGAAAAAAACTAAATGACTAGTACTAGGCCATTTTTTCAGTTAGCATGGAATGTCTGGGTTTTGGTTTCTTTGTGCTCAGCATAGATAAATATATTTCACTTTTACTAGTGCTGTGCATGTTCTTCATATTCCATGTCAGAACTTTTATGTATTCATTTATCGCAGATGAATTTTGACAGTTGCTCAACAAGGGAGACAACTTACCCGTGCAGTATATTTGATGATAGGCATCCATCAACTGTATCCATGACAGTGCTTGTTGTTGTTGAGATGTTTAATGCTTTGAATAATCTCAGTGAGAATCAATCTCTTCTGTGAGTATCCAGTTTAATTGCGAAGTTAGTGAACATTTAGTGCTTTAGTTGCATCAATCTGCTCAGTTGCTTAGAATGCATTGTGTATAATTTGATGGTAGTTGGATACATTAAAATTTAGTATCAACATTTGTCATTAGATTCTCTACATTGCATCAACATTTGTCAAATTTGATCACTTTTTTTCCCATTTAATTGATTATTTTTTTCCTTTCCCACTCTTTTTCACCATCAAAAAATAAAATAGAAGTTGCATTTGGACTGACTTGGTGCTGCAATGTTTTTCCCCTTTTATTACAGTGTTATCCCTCCCTGGAGTAATTTATGGCTTGTTGCTTCAATTGTCCTGACTATGCTCCTTCATATACTGATCTTGTATGTGCACCCGCTATCTATTCTTTTCTCTGTAAGTTCTCTTTCCTTGCCATCCCATGAGTTAATAATTTTATTTTTACCCATAACCATAAGGAGCTTATAGAACAATTTGCAACATATCTTGTTTCAGGTAACGCCATTATCTTGGGCTGAGTGGAAAGTTGTCTTGTATCTTTCCTTCCCTGTATGTAGTGAATCTTAACTTTCCCTGTTTACTAATTTCAGAACTTGTTTTCCTCTTTGCTGATACGTATCTGTGTTTTGATTATAATTTTGTATGCAATGAGATTCTCGAGACATTGAATATAGTTGCTGGAATTTTGCTCAGAACCGCATTGCCTTGTACTGGTCTTACCTTCTAATATGGTAAAAACAATGACATCTTGTCAAGGTTCCATTGTGGGTGATATGTTTTCTTATGTTCCATGCTTCTGTCTTCTTCATAGATGTGGCACAAGCACCGTTGGACTAAGATTTTAATGGAAGTTGGGTTGGGAGGTTTTATAGTTTAAGAATACTGCATACAAGCTAGGATCATGGCAACCCCTTAGTCAGTTTTCTCATGAACTTGATGCCACTGCTATGCCCCTTTTGCTTATATATTCCATCCTTGGATGAATTAAAATAGAGAAAGGTTACCTTTCCTGAATTTATACAATGTAAAGCCATTTGCATCTTTGAATTTTTTTTTTTGCTTTGTTGGACGAATGTAGTGCCTGATTGAATGCCTTTCAAATATCTTAAGCTCGTTTTCCCTTTATTGTACTTCTAATGTATTGTTTTTCGTGTAGGTCATAATTATTGATGAAATCCTGAAATTCTTCTCAAGAAATTCCACTGGTAAGTTTGTTGTTTTGCTTTGTCATTCTCTTTTCAACATCTTGTTCTTTGGTGGGAGATTTTTTTAAGATAATAATTACCAATTGAAAATCAAAACTGGACTAAGAAGAGAAGATGTCAACCGCCTCAACTCCCTACCCCTCTAGACAAAAAATTAACCTCTCACAATACTCACCTTATGCTTCTGACTTATGATATCTCAATGAGTAGAAATACGAATCTAACCAATGGTGCCACAACACAATGCAGCAACTTCCCAGTCAAGCCTCTAATAAGAGAGAAAAATCTAGAGTTCTTCAGACACTGGTACCAGGATCCCTAGGTTGCAAGCATTTAGGCACATTAACCAATCCTGTGGGACCTGTCCATCTCTTGAGATGTTGCAAAAACTAGCACAACCACCCCCATAATTTTAATTCACCTGAGAATCCTTTGAACAAAGTGAGTTTTCGGGTTACCCCAACACAAACCTCTTCAACCAATGCCCTCTCTGCATGTCAAGTCACATTTTAGTTTTGATATCTGTGTCACTTGCTTTGCTTTCTCCTCTTTGTCTCTCACACGTCAACTCATAAAAGCTGTTGTGTAGTGGCTGCACCCATTTTCTTCCACCTGCGCTCCGTAATCTTTCAGCTCCTACCCTCGGTTTAAGGATGTTATTCACTGCTTTTCTGTCTTCCCTCCAAAATGGACAACATATGCTAAGTTTTGTTTACTATTAACCCACATCGTGTTTAGCTTCTCCATCATGGTTGCCACGTCCATGAAGTATAGTATTCTTAAGAAACTGGAGCGTCTACCTGTTTCACCCAATCCCTTGAACACAAACATGTCACCATCCACATGCTTCAAGGGGCTCTCTTACAGGCAGGATATCCCACTGGGGGTGGTAGCATTGAGCCTTTATTAATAGAATGACGTGAAAGAGATGGGGTGGGATGAGGGTTGGTGCGAGTGGGTGAATTGTGTTAAGGTTGGGATAGGGGAATGAAGCGGGGGTTTCGAACTTGCTCTGGATAAAGTGGGGGACTGGGAGAGGTATGTGTCGATGGTTTGATCCTAATACTGCTGCTAGTTTCTTTAAATAAGGGAGGGGGTAGATGATTAGATGTTCACATCATTGAAGTGGTTCAAATACGATGGGAGCATATAAATGCACGAATATTTATTTGTTCATTTGCAGGCACTTGCACTAAACACACACACGCAAATGCTGGTAATGGTTATGAACTCGATTCTGTTGCGAAATATATAGTGAGTGAAAGAGTTATCAAACAAATTGCTAATAGTTCTCTGCTCCTACGTTGCAGGCCTGAGGTTGGGTTTGAGATTCAGAAGACCTGATTTGCTTCCAAAAAGAGAATTGCGTGATAAGTGAGAAGGAAGCTTTGTGCAATCAAGTTTCGTACCTGCGTCAAGTCCTACTATACACAATTTTTCCTTCCATTAATACATTAAAGTTGAATGAACCTTCAACTGGTTTCCCTTTGCATGTATTTGTCTGCAAGGATGGAAGTTATAGAGAATGGGGTTATCCAGCACAACTCGCAATTTGTTTCCTCGCACCATGCAAGATCGTTGTAACAAATAGCAAAATAGGCCCGTTTATGTTGAGTTTCCATCATCAGGGCCCAAAGAAATGTTGGTGTTAACTGGTTGATAGTGATTTGTTCTTGAAGCTCTCTTGGAAAGGAAGCTTCTGTTGCTAAACTGGGCCATCAGTCCATAAACCCTAGTCAATTGTCATGCATTACATTATTTTAACAAAACAAGGTCGACCCAACATGCGAGAAGGTTATAAGCATTAGAGGATATCTTATTTTTGTATTAATATAATTAGTCAAATTTCTTTCTCTAATCATTTAGGCACTTTTTCTGAACTTTACAAGTTAATCTTTTAAATAATCATCTTTTTTTAATTATCCAATCAAAACTGGATAATCGTTTGTATTAGTAATTCCTAAAATTTATGTCTTTTTTTATCAACTGTAGGTC
This sequence comes from Populus alba x Populus glandulosa, assembly GCA_033617975.1. NCBI lineage: Eukaryota > Viridiplantae > Streptophyta > Magnoliopsida > Malpighiales > Salicaceae > Populus > Populus alba x Populus glandulosa. Next base: position 653,180 of record CM066156.1, on the reverse strand, counting down.
ATGTCTACTTATGAATTTTACTTATAATACCTCCAAATGCTTACCTCTGTGATTTCCAAGTGGGTTTAAGCTTAATGGTACCATCCTTTGGCTTGTGTGGAAGAAAGGAGTTCAATGGAGGAATTGAGGGGTTTTTTTATATAGAAAAATACTTGCAGGAAAATGTTTTTCCTATTTGAAATTTCCTTTCAATCAACAGTTGAATAGATATATTACCATAAACATGTAATTGTATATTCAATTCACCATTTAAACCACCACAAGAACTGCTATTATCACCACCATAAAGAAGAACTCATTAACTCGGTGAATCCCTCTCAAACAAATCAAAAGGCATTCCTTCCTTTTCCAACAGCATAGCTTCTGCTTCTTGGACCCAACTGTGGCTTGACATCAACGCCAACTTCAAAAACACATGATTTGTCTTCATCAATCCTTCCCATGCATCCCAACACTGGAACTCTTTGGCAACACCTTTTGGATCCCATCGTCATCGATGATTGCTGCTGCCTCAATTGCTGCACGTACATCTCGATTTCATTGCTGTGACCTAAGCTCCTGGCAGAAGCAGCTCTAACAAGCTGTCTGCAATCCTTGATGAGCCAACACTGAAACTCCTGGGCAAGGGAGGGTGTTGTCCTGCTAGCAAGGCCATGGAAGGGCCATTACTCATCCTCATCGAGAAGTCTGTCATGCTCTTGACATAAACGTCCCTTGCTTTACACAAAACTCTCACTGGGATTGTCATGACTCGCATGAACTTGCTCTGGTTCTGTGCTTTAGTCTTCATGTTGGATTCTAGCCAGCTAGCTTACAATAAAGGGCTTTGGAAAGTGCGCAGGGTAGTGAATTAAAATGGGATACTTGAACAAAAAAATCGTTGCAAATTTTGAGAGGCTGGGAGAGGAAGAATTGGCAATGGGGTTGGGTTTACGGGGTTTGGTTATACATGTAGAGGAGATGATGACAACAATTATGCTACAGGTATAATCGAAGGCAGCCGGCAGGTGTTGTATTTAGACTTCTTTTTTCTTTTTATTTTTCCAGACACACAGGAGAAGAAAACCTGAGAGAATAACATGTGTACAGTGAGCAGATGATTCCGGCCTATTTGTTTCTCTGTTTTAAAAGTGTTTTTGAAAAAAATTTAATTTTTTTTATTTTTTATTAACTTTAAATTAATATGTTTTTAATATTTTCAAATTATTTTGATGTGCTAATGTTAAAAATAATTTTTAAAAAATAAAAAAATATCATTGGCATGCATTTTGGCACGAAAAATTATTTAAAAAACAATCACAACCACATTACCAAACAAGCTCTATAATAGACTAAAAAGGACACATCGCGGGATATCATTTGGACAATGGGATTAACATTTCATTTCAGACCTCTTTCGTTACGGACTCATTTAGTTGGTGAATATTCATTCAAACAACAGTATTTATATTTAAATAAATAAAAATCCAATCAAAACAAAATAATTGTATTGCATGGTTTCTCTTAAACTTGTTAATTGGTTATGATTTAAATTTTTAATTAAATCATGTTAGAGTTGGCTTCATATAATCATTCAATTTAACAAATTTAAACCTTATTCAATTATTTTATTCACTGTTTAATCTGGCAAAAAAATAATAAGATAAAAAATATTTTTTTAATACTATTAATTTTTAAGAAAATGATTTAAAAAAAAAATTATTTTCTTTAAAACGACCAACTCCTCTAACACTATCACCTTATTAGATATATTGTATTCTAGAATCCATACATGCAGGGAGAGACTTGTGTGTGTACACACACACACATACCTATTACAATTGTTGATTGCAATAATTTAAAAGGAAAATATTCAGCGACAAACTCTCACTCTTAATAATCACTAAAATTACCACCATCATTTTATCACCCTTTCATCTATCAAGGCTTCACCATTATTATAAAGATGAAAATAACACAAGAAAAACAACAACTCCGAGATTATAATGATTTTAAAAAAATAAATCACATAGAATATCTAATTCATAATTTTATTATTGAATATTTCTTTTTAAATAGTATATTTTTCTAAAAAATTTACGACTCTTTAAATAAATATAAAAATCAACAAGCTAGGAAACCCTAAAATATAAGAAAAGTAATAAAACTTCTAAATAAATTAGAAAAAATAGAATTATTAAGCATTTTATTTAATTTTCTAAATAAAATATAAAATAATAAAAATATTTTTTCATAAAAACCTCTTACATCAATCTCTTTAGGTTGAAAATAAGAAATCATCCTTGAGTTTAAATTACTCTTGTCTCGATCTTGTAGATGTCCAATTAAGGATCTCCAATCTTTTTTTTCTTTTTTTTTTCTTCGAGTGAATAACAATTTTAGAAATCAACTTTGATCATTCATTTTAAAATTTATATAAGAAACAACAATTAAGAAATTATTTTGTTTCCATTGACTTATAAAGTAGTAGATTGCAAACCTCAAACTTGCTTAATAAATATGTATTATATCCACATAACTCTTAAACACATTTATCTTAATGAAAACAATAAACTTGTAATAAAAAAGATCAGCATGGTTTAAATAAATAATTTGTTTTTGTTAAGCTTTCATGTTTTTTATGTTTTTTTTTTCACTCAACCTCTAAATTATCAATAAAGACATCATTAATCATATCATCATTATCATTATATATGATATAATTATTAATGTAATCATCATCAAAATAAAAAATATAAATTGGTAAAGAATATTAATCAACATATATATATATATATATATATATATATATATATATAAACGAGATCGTCAAAATCTTCATGATACTCATCTTGTTTAAGAAGTTTCATATTATGCTCATGCATCTAAAGTGACACTCAAAACTAGTCATTGATCATTACCACTCCCCTCACATTCCTAGTTTTCTCTACTTCATTTATGTTAATTGACATGACTATTTTTCAAGTTGTCTTTGCAACTTTATCACTATTAATTAGCAAGTTAATTTTGCATTTGTCTTTACATGTGTTCTATCACTAGTTTTTAAAAGTCTCTTCCTCGAGGGAGAAACATTCCATCACCTCCTAAACGAGTATGTCTTATTTTGCGACTACATCTTCAATGCATGATTATTCAACAACACACAACAACTAACCACCAGAAATTATTTTCAAGTAGTCGGTCTTTTTAAGAGGTTTGCAACTCTGTAAATAAACCAAAAAACAACATAAACAAACTAGAAAGACTAAAAAGAAAAGTAATGAAAATCCTAAAAAAATAGAAAGGAATAAAATTATTAAGCATGTTATTTATTTTTTAAAATTAAATAGAAAAGAATATTTAAGAAAATATAATTTTCCATGTCAATAACTCTAGCTAACATCATCATTAGTACTCCAATATTATCATTATTGTAACTAGCACTACTTTCACCATTAATGCTCAATTACTATCATTATTATCATTATGGTCGTGCATATTCACCACTTTTAACATCATGCAACCTCCATATCAATCATTACTAATGAGTTAGACTTTTAACTCAATATTTTGATCTTTTTTGAAAGAACATAAACCCATCATAAGGTGATAAACCAAGAAAACGTGGATCTAGCAGGCTGTCATATCCAATATACTTGTGCTCAGTCATTTGGTGAACCTAAGTTAATGTGAATCTAACAAATTATGAAACCCAATATACTAGGGTTTTGTCATGTGTTGAACCCAAGTTAGTATGGATCTGATAAGTTGTCATACCCATTACATTTGGGTTTAGCCACATGATGAATCTAGAGTTACATGGGTCTGAGACTCAATATAATTGGGCTTGATCATGTGTTGAACACAAGTCAGCTTGGGTCTGACAAATATGCTTGGATTTTAGCCATGTGCTTAGCCCGAATCAACATGGGTCTAACAAGTACTTGGGTCCAGTAACTTGTCAAACTCAATATATTTTAATCCAGCCATTTGTTGAGCTCAAATTAACATGGATTTGGAAATTTGAATACTTGGATTTAGCCATGTATTAACCCAAAGTCAACATGATGGTAAACTGACAAACTCATATATCGTAAACTTTTCAATATGTCAAACCATATTGATTTGGAAGTCGTTAAAGATTCATATCATAACCATAGAGGTTTATCTTAAGCCTATTAATATGAATTATCAATGTATAGTCATCATCCTATATCTATAGATATATAAAAAGTCTTCTAATGTCTTACCACGTTTTCATATCATTAATGGTCTGTAAAGGATATGTATCCTTTATTAATAAAGTGTTAGAGATTTTTATCTCTCATTAATATTATCAGGATCAAATGACTCCAATCCATCCACTCCATTAAAACAAAAAGTTCAGAACTTCTTTTGTTTAATCTAAAGCTCGTTCTTTTGTTTATTATAATTTTCTTTTAAAGTTACAGACTTTATAATCGAAAGGGTTTCTAAATTCCGTCGAAAGAGACTATGTATCAAGACTTTTATCATCAATTATGTACTTCTTAGGCTATAGAGAAGGAAATATTAAGATGAACATTTAATTAATTACTATTCAAACACCAAATAACTTTCTATCTAAGCAGAGACACCATCAATTACTTTGTCATTACTCTTATTATTGTCACTTTAATATCACAAACATATATCATCCTTCACCACCATCCCACCTCATCATTATTATCTCCAACTAGCCACTTCACTCATTCTAGATGAAATTCTTCATTTTCATTTGAAAAAAATATTTGTTAAAAAAAGAAAATATTCTAAATATAGTTATTTAACTTGCAAATATTTTCTTTTTTATTTATTTTGATAAGAGAATGATAAAAAAATAAAATAAGAGAGAATCTAAGGAGGAATGGAGTTGAAAATAAACAATGAGATGATGTTCCTCATTCTTCTTTTCTTCAATATGGATTCAAATTTCATTCATTTGAATATACAAAGATGCAGATATTCCCTCTAAGTACTCCTACTACAAAAGCCTTGAACCCAAAATTCAAATATTTCCATGTTGAGCGATCATTACAGTCCATTACCCAAGCATCAACAGCAGGAGGAAAGAACTGAGCCAAACTAACCATGAGGGAGAGCCCTTTAACTTACCTCTCCTCATGGTGAATCCCTCACAATTCACAAACAATTCAGAAGGCAACCCTTCCTTTTCCAACAGCACAGCTACTGCTTCTTGGACCTAACTGTGGCTTTACATCAGCAACACCTGCTTCAAAAACACATGGTTTGTCCTCGTCAATCTTGCCCATGAACCCCATTCCAACACTGCAACTCTTTGGCAACACCTTTTTGGACCCCGTCATCATCGATGATTGCTGTTGCCTCAATAGCTGCATGTACATCTCAATTTCATTGCTGTGACCTAAGCTCCTGGCAGAAGCAGCTCTAACAAGCTCTCTGTAATCTTCACCGTCATTATCAGACCTTGATGAGCTAACACTGAAACTCCTGGGGAGGGGAGGGTGCTGTCCTGCTCGCGAGACTATGGAAGGGCCATACCTCATCCCCATCGAGCAATCTGTCATGCTCTTAACATAAACATCCCTTGCCTTGCACAAAACTCTTAATGGGATTGTAATGACTCGCATGAACTTGCTTTGGCTGTGTGCTTTTGTCTTCATGTTGGATTCTAGCTATAGCTAAAAAGATTGGTTCTGGAAAGTGGTCAAGATTGTGAATTAAAATGGGATATTTGTAAAAAAAAAATATTCGTTGCAAATTTTGAGAGACAGAGAGAAGGAGAATTGGCAGCGGGGTTAGGTTTGGTGGGGTTTTGGTTATATATCTAGAGGAGATGATCGATGAAAACAGTAGGCTGCTGGTATGAAACGAAGGCAGGCGTTGGATTTAGACTTTTTATTTTCTTTTTTGTTTTTTCAACGCACACTCTGGATAAGAACGTGAGGAGAATTGAGTAGATGAAGCAGACTAAAACGGACAAGTTGATGGAAAAGGTTGGCTAAACACGAGTTCTATCCTTGAATTTTGTAATCAGCATTCCACATCTTGCCTGCCTCTCTGCTGACTCATCTAATGGATGAATATTCATTTGGACAATAGTCGTTGTTTCCTAATTTCTCATAACCACCTTGAAAATAGACTTTTCATATAGTTGTTAAATTCAAAGTTTTAAACTGAATTAAAAAAATACATTAACTGAATTAAACCCAATATTCTTCAGTTAATTTGACTCCTAATTTAGTTTATTTCTTCTAATCTAGTTTAAACCTAGCTAAATTAGCACCAAAATTTCTTAACATGATGAGTTCACTCATGATTTAGTTAACCTTGTTGAATTTGATCTAAACTTGATTAAGTCGTTGTTAATAATAATAATAATAATAATAATATTTTAATAAAAATCATTAACTTAAATTGATAAAATAATTTCTAAATTAACTTAAATTGAATATATGAATTTCTAATTTACCCAATAACTCATATATTTTAGATTTGGTTTGGTTTGGTATTATAGTAATTATTGTTTTGTAAAGTGTTTTTTATTTAAAAATATATTAAAATAATATTTTTTTTTATTTTTAACATTTATGTATATGCTATCTAAAATTAATAAAAAATAATTTAAAATAAATATTTTTTTAAATATACTTTTAAAATATAAAAATACGCGCTAAAAAAATACATGAAGAAATTTTAGTTGCCGTACGGCAGCTGAAGTTGGACATCTATAAGTCCGATTGGTGAGTTGTCTTTGTAACTTGTATTCTAGAACAAGGATATGGCTTACATGGCAAGCTACCAAGTGTCCCAGACTTATCCGTTTACAGTTAATTGGACTAATAATAGTCATCCCTTTGCCATACACTCCCGTCTCATCTGTATTATCTGATATTGTACCAAATAATTTCAGCTAATTGAGATAAATCCTCTCATGCTATTGCTAGAGATAATGTATTAAAATGTACTGGTTATACCAAATTATTAATTTTGAGCTTAAAATAATCTAGATCATGATGGAAAATCTAAAGCATGATAGTATTAAGAAGGGAATTTAATATATTAAATTATTTTAAAACTTAGATCTGTTTAATAATTAATTTAGAATCTGATTGATTTATGACCTAGATTATTATAGATTAAAGAAACAAGAAAAAAAAAAGATTGATCCAACCAATTTAAACTTAATTTGCTAAAAAATCAGTTATCAATCCATTAATTTTTAAAAATACATATATTTTTTATCAAAATAATAACATTTTAATTATTTTTTAAAAAAATTATCATTGTCCTTTCCGCCCATGATGACTCAAGGCTTGCTCTAAGCAGGGTTTTAAAAGTATAGTCTAGAAATAATAAATTTTCATGCAAACTGTGAAGCTAAAAAGAGTGTGTTTAATGGCTGCGAAGTCTTGATACTCAGGAGCAATGCTGGGTAAATAAAGCATATACAGGTTTTTTTTTTCTTTTTTCTACAGAAAAAAGGGAATGCCAAGTAGCTGGATTTGCTTTCAAAGTCGGAAGCTGAATCATTGAAGGAACCGAGCTGGCTAGTTATGGGACGGTGCCCTACCAGCTGCATAATATATTGATGGGATGAGACTTTGCATGCCCAGTTATTCCGAGCTGGGTCGGCGAGGAAGCCTAATTCAACGAACAATTTATGGAATTGAGAAGGAAACGTGAGCATTAACGACTAGCCAGCTCCACCTAAATCCGCGGGCACCCATTGTATATAGCTTCTAGAAACCATTGGTCAATTATTTACTTCTTCTCTTGTTAAATCTAGCTTGACTCACTGAGTTGATCAAAAAAATTACTGTCGATTTAAATTCATGCAATGATTCATAATCGAACAATCCAATGATCCAGATTCTTCATCAGCCCCGTCCGACAACTAAATCTTCAATCCGTCTAATTTGTCAACAACAGATCGTCGTTTCGGAACTGCTTACATGTTCGGAAACAACACCACGTGCAAGAAAGAGACAACAAAGGGAAATGAAATGCAGCTGCTCCTTCTTCTTTATGGAACAGAAATAGATTGTTGGTTCTGTTCTTTGATGAGAGATGGTGCCCATGGTATTGAGCATAGAACTAAGCCGATGGATTGGCTGCCTGAACCATGTGTGGTCGTTAGGTAAACGAGATTAAGACAGCAGACCGATTTTTCTGCGTGGGTAAATTTGTCAACGTTTAGCATCTTTATAGAGCTTCCGTTGATTAGGAAAGTTCTTGAATAGAAAAAACGGGGTGGTTGAAATGGAAAAGATATGTCTAATACAGAAACTTGTTTAAAAAATAAATTTATTTTATATTTTTATTTTTATTCTTTTAACTAAACATGTTTTTATTTTTTTTATCTCAAAATAATAATTAAACACTAATAAAAATAAAAATTATCGGTACATGTTTTCAAGTTGACTAGTAACTACTGTCTTATAGTATGTTTTATTAAACGTCTTGTATTTTGTTAATATTTTACTTTTTTTTCATAATAGTAAATAAATTAGTGATTTATACAATATTTTTAAATGAAAGATTATTGTCTAGTGTTTAGTTTTTATATATATTAATTTAACAAGAATAAAAACAAAACAAAAACATAACCTAGAAGCTACACGGACTGAGATTTCTTTATGTTTACATAACAATATGAACATCCTATTGATTAATTTTACACAGTTAATTTAATTTAAATGGTCATGATTTAGTTTATGATAAATATAGAAACATAATTGGTTATATTTTCTTCAAAATATGAACATGAGGGATTCATTTCCACCTTCCACCACCTAGTAAATTGTAATCATGTAGAGTGCAATGGGCTTCCACCTTAATCCAGCAAAGTTCCTCAACTTGCATGGGTAGGCTCATGTGAATTGGGCATGTAGGCAAGTGTTTGCATTTTCCTTCGATCAAGCCCATGTTTGTTTTCAAGATGGGCTTCCCTTTGGGCCTTGTACAAAATAAAGAGAGGTCATCGGAGGATAAATAAGGACCAATCATTTACTCTACAACGCGTCACATTCTCCACCTCAAAGTTCTGAAACTTGCAAGTCATGTGAGAACATAAAGACCTAGCCATTCCTCTATCTCACTCTCTTGCTCGAAACATATTAGTAGAAAACAAGACATGAAGAGATTGATGTTCAAGCTGGGAATACTTTGTATGTCCATGATGTTCTACGTGTGTCAAGCAACCAGCAATCTCCACCCCGTGATCTTAGTACCAGGAAATGGTGGGAACCAACTAGAGGCCAGACTAACCCGTGACTACAAGCCCTCGAGCCTGTTCTGCCATTGGTACCCAATCTTGAAGCAAAAGGGAGGTTGGTTCAGGCTATGGTTTGACCCCGGGGTCCTGTTAGCACCATTCACTCAATGTTTTGCTGATCGTATGACGCTCTTCTATGATAAAGATACTGATGATTACCGTAATGCTCCTGGGATTGAAACCAGAGTGCTAGATTTTGGCTCCATTCAGTCCCTTCTCTACCTCGACCCCAGTCTCAAGTAAGCCTCTTGTGTTATATATTATTTCGGTGTGTTGAAATTGGCATATATCGTCTACTTACATTATTATTCAAGGTTTAATTTCTATAATCAATTGTAAAAAAAGTTTATTTAATTGAGTGTGAAATGATATATTTAATTAATTGGCTGCTGCCTTCAATCCTAATTTCAATCTTAACAACCAATACAATATATTTCTGTAACATGGTTAGCTTGGCCAACATAAATTGCAGGCGAGCCTCAGCATACATGGCTCCACTAGTGGAATCTTTAGAAGAAATTGGATATGTTAGTGGTGAAACACTATTCGGAGCCCCGTATGATTTTCGGTGTGGCTTGGCTGCAGAAGGGCACCCATCAAAGGTTGGTTCCAAGTTTTTGCTGGACTTGAAAAATCTCGTAGAACAAGCAAGCAGAAACAATGGAGGGAAGCCAGTAATTATTGTCTCCCACAGTTTAGGAGGTCTCTTTGTGCTCCAGCTTCTCAACAAGAACCCAATATCTTGGCGTAAAAAATATATCAAACACTTTGTTGCACTTTCTACTCCATGGGGTGGTACAGTGGTGCAGATGCTTACTTTTGCTTCAGGGTATACACTAGGACTGCCCTTTGTCGATCCATTGCTTGTAAGAGAAGAGCAAAGGACTTCAGAAAGCAACTCGTGGCTTTTGCCTAATGCAAAAGTATTTGGTGAAAGAAAACTTGTTATCACGCCAAACGCTACTTACTCAGCCCATGAAATCACTCGATTTCTTGATGACATTGGATTTTCCAGAGGGGTTTATCCTTACACAACCCGGATTTTGCCTTTAATGGAGCAATTGATTGCCCCAGAGGTTCCTATCACATGTGTAATCGGGGGTGATGTTAGGACACCGGAGACCTTATTCTACGGGGAAAATGGTTTTGACGAGCAGCCGGACGTTGTTTATGGGGATGGAGATGGCACGGTAAACATGGCAAGCCTACTCGCACTTGAGAAATTGTGGGCTGAGGAGAAAAATCAACCCCTCAAGGTAATTAGAATTGGTGGGATTTCTCACACATCAATTCTCCAAAATGATTCGGCACTTGCTGAAATAACAGGAGAAATTTACAGTATTAATTCTCATGTTATCAGCTCGGTCTTGTAGAGAGTTTTGTTATCATGGATAGATGGAAATTTATTACATAGATGAGTTTCCAGCAAGATGGGAAAATTTAACGTGTTGAGAGAGTAACTGGTAAGATTTGTTAATTTTTTAGGTTTATTTTAAAGAAAAAACACAAACATAGAATAGAGTCCTTTTAAATTTAAAAGACGAGAATGGAAAGGAAAGAGAATATTAAATTTATGACCTGATAAAAATAATAATAATAATAATTTTATGTATGATTTATCTTTTCTAGTTATATGTCTTTATTTTTTTAAAAGGAAAATCTAAAAAATAACTAATAAAATGCTATTAATTATATTTTAAATAGTGTAAAATTACATGTACTGAATCCCCCGATATAATCTGAGTTGATTAGTTTGGTCACCATGTTTAATGCAATACTTTATTCCATGTAGAATGTAACTGCGGTAAATACAAGGCATTTCACTGCATTTTACTTCAAATTGCGTTGTTTTTTTCAGTGTTTTAAAAGTATTTTAAAAATAAAAATTAAAAAAAAATTATTTTATTAATTTTAAATTAATATATTTTTAATGTTTTTAAATTATTTTAATGTATTGATATTAAAAATAATTTTAAAAAAATAAAAAAATTATTTGAAAATTAATCATAATTATAATTATTTTGTCTAAGAGGCTATAAATATGATGTAATATTTAGGAACATAATTTAGTTCTGATTTATGATCCATTAATTAAAAAGATGGGAGAGGAAAAGCGAGTGGGCAATAACAGTGAAGACAACCTGTATACTGTCTCAAAAGAATATTGGTCAAATCTCTACCAGACAATTCTTCCACAGCTCCACTGCTACAGCTGCTGCTCACATTAACAATTATTTTAGATTAAGTTTAAATATTTAGTTAAACAAACAATAATTAACTCCGAGGCAGAGGATGGCACGAAGAGAGAGGACGCACGATTCCCGTGGGCCACGTGTCATGGTCGATTTAGCCCAAAAAAGCAAGCAAAAGTGGTCAAACAAGAGACCGCAAAGGCTTCCGTATATAGTCAAGACACAGGATAACCTGTTAAAAGTTGAGCTGGCACTCTCAGTGGGCCCCACCCACACGAGACTTCCGGTTCCCTTATTTTTTTCTTGCAGAAATCAATACTATTTAATAAATTATTCTAAACAGTGTAATCAGACCTCTCTTGGCATGGGGTTCGGGTTGGGTTAAAAAAAATAAATGAAAATTGATTTAGTTAAATTTAAATAGTTTAGTAAGTTAATTTTAAAAAAAAATTAATTTGGTTAAAATCTGATTTTACATAAAAAAAATTTGAAGGAATATTTTTAAATCTTGAAATAATATTATTTTAAAATAAGTCGATTATTTACTGAATTAAAAGTCAATAATTTTAATAACTTTAATTCTAAATAGGATGAAATATTTGGAAAAAATATTATTTATGGTTTTTTATTATATAATTTTCTATGTGAATAATTCACCATGGATGGACCCCATGAGATTGAAACTACCAAATAATCAATAAAGATTTAATCAATGATAATTACAACTCATTATCAAGAATCGCAATAGCAAGAAATGGATTATAAACTATGATTATGCTCTTCCATTAATTCTATTTTGACGTGGAAAATCGATGAATTTGATATCATATCTCTTTTAATAATGCAAAGTTCTTTTACCAGTCAATTCAGTCATACACATGATTGATTTATAGCTTAAGAAATTCAACAACACTATAATTTATGTGTCTAATTTCATCAGTTTGTTGCCTTTTCGCATCTTTATCTTCTCCCTCTTTGATTGATTTACTGTGGTTATATTTTCCATTGCATTTTTAAACCGATGGGCACGGTCCCAAGCAGACCCCCCTCCCCGAGAGATTAAAAAAGCAGCAGGGCTCGTTTTTTTATTATTTATCTTCCAAGAATCCCCGGCACGGAGAGACCGGTTTCTTTGAATTTCCTTGATCCAGAGACTGGATATCGAGGTGGCAGACGATGCGACTGCACGTGCGGAGCACAGTTGCCGATGGTTTGAATCGCAAGTCTCACTGGTCTCTTCTCTTTTCGCCAGGTACTAAATAAATAGATAAAAACCAGGCATCTCCATGGCAAATACATGAATCATTCCATTTCACACATTTTTTTAGGTCTCCATCAATGGTCTGATTACACTGCCTGTCCCGAGAGAAGAGCATAAGATACATAACTATTAACTGTAGTCGAACCTGCGGACGATGCAGTGTTTGGAAATATGTTTAAAATTGTGTTTTTAAAAAAAATAATTTTTTTATTTGAAATTAATTTTTTATATTTTTATAACATTTTAATGTGCTGATATTAAAAAAAAATTAAAAAAATTAAAAATATATTATTTTTATGTATTTCCTGGTAAAATATTATTTTTTTAAGTAAATCAAAATAAATCATAAAACACCATTTCCAATCAAACAAATATTAAATTATGAAATTTAAAAAAATAACATAAAAAATGACTCGAGTTAACCTGTCAAACTTGTAGTCTGGCTCATAAGATCAAAATAATCCCATAAAAATCAAACTAAAACAAGATTATGAAGTCTTATTCTTGATCGGCATAATGATGAAGGATAATATTAAAAAAAATGTTAAAAAATAGAAAGAAAAAAAAAACTTATCTAAGTAAATACATTTCTCAATCAACTTTATCGAATCCAGTACTGAACAGTAAAATCCATACAATTTTTAATTAAAAATGATACAAAAATAAGCAAAGGCAACATAAGTTAACTCGTTATGTATTATTCTCGAGTCATGAAATGAGAATAGCCCAATAAAAAACAAATCAAAATAAATCATGAAGTTTAATTCACAATCAAATATGATATTAAATGATAAAATTATATAAAAAAAGTCAATTAAAAAAAAATAAAAATGAGTCAATTGTTTCAAGCAACCAAATCTGCAACCCAAGTCGTGAGATAAAGACAGTCCAGTAAAAAAAATTCAATGTTGAAGGATTCGTGACCTAGTTTAGGAGACCCAAATAACCTCTTGAAAGTAAAATCTAACACTGACTCAATTTAACAAAGGTTAGAATATCAAAACCAACAACTCCAATTACGAGACTAAAATATCTCCATGGAAAGCAAAACAAAATAAATTATGAAGCTCGATTTCAACTAATCCAATATTGAATGATGAAAATAAAAAAGAACAATTGAAAAAAGTTCACAAAAATGATCTGAAACAACCTATGTTAACTTGTTAAACCTTATGCTCGGGTTACGAGCCGGAGTTAACTCAATATAAAGTAAAAAAATAAATTATAAGATCTAATTCTCATTTAATTTAATAGTAAAGAATGAGATTAAAAAAAAGTTTTATTTAAAAAAAAAAAGAATCAACGGAGTCAATCTACCAAAACCAAGATCCATATCATGAAAATGTAACAGCATAGATAAATATAATATTAAAAAAAAATATTTATAATAAATAGTAATTCACAAGGAAGGTACACTACACCTTATTCTCTTTTAGTTTTTTACTGATAACTTTTTTCATGACCTCTCTTTCTTTACCGTAGTGCTATAACTAGCAGTGTGTTTTGTATTGTGTTATTTTTTTGTGATTATAATTTTAAAAAATAAGTTTTAAAAAATATATAAATTACATATATTTTTTTAACCAAGACTTTCGTATTAAATTTATACTTTCAAATCTATAATTATAGTAAAACATAGATAACAAATGGAGCTTTTGGAAGCTGGTGTCCAAATTTTGTGTTTTCAACCGGGTTTGGGAGAGCAGTAATTTCTGTTTTTAAAGCTATTTATTTTTTCATTTGAAATTGTGTTTGAGTATGTTTTTAAATGTATATTTACTTTTAAAAAATATTAAGTTAATATATATTTTTAAATTTTATTATGATTTTGATGAACCGCATTAAAAATAAAAAATTATATATATATATACATATATATTCTCGAAAACACAGCCTTTAACGTAATCCCAAAGCGTCGTATTAATTCGAGGTGAATTTGAGCTGTGGGGTTACCGTTCCTTCTCTTTTTGAATCGGTTTTGATTGTTCTTTACGTAGTTGATGATTTCACACTTTTTCTTTGAGCTTGAAAAGAAGTTATTTCACTCATCACTTTGGAATTAGAGTCGAAGATTATATTGCTGAGGTGATCATGATGGGATAGACTTACTGTTTTGACCACAGGCCCTATCTTTATGCCCTTTCTCTTTTTCCTCTCCCCACACGTTTCTTGTCTCGTGGATTTGACTGCTCTTCTTTTCCCCTTTCAAATATTGTTTTTAATAATAAAAGATATAATTAAATAATAATATGTACAGCATAAAGCAAAAATATTTTAAATATTTTATCTGATATAAAAAAATACAGCTCACGACAAGTTTTGGTGTGACGTGTGGTTGTTAACATGATATAAAAAGGATATATTTAAATAATAATGATTTTACAAATTTCAGATTAACAAAAAAAAAAACAATTTAACATAAAAGTATTCAATGTCTCACTATAGCTGTCTCCTTGTTTTTGTTTTAAAAATATTTTTTTAAAAAATTAAATATTTTTTATTTTAAATTAATATTTATTTATGTATTTAGATTATTTTGATACACTGATTTCAAAAATAATTTTTATAAAAATAAAAAAAATATTATTTTAATATATTTTTAAATAAAAATACTTTAAAAAATAACCATAAATGCAACCACACTAACATGTAAGCATAAAATAAACCTTCTTAATTTAAAAAAAAAATTAAAAAGGAGAGCATAGTAAGTTTCCCTACTGACACCCTAAAGAGAATGGGGATTTTAGATGAGATAGGAATGTTTAATAAATGTTTCAAACAAATATTAATTAATATAATTTTATATATGTAATAAATAATGTGAAAATTAATCCAGCTTGCAATACTGGGCGTGACAAAAAATTTCATCCCATTTTCTTTTTTGGAGTTAGAAACTTAAAAGCGGAGCGGCTGTAGGATACGCGCCTCAACTTGAAGGGCACATGACCCATGACTGCCAATACGGATTGTTTGCTGATGCATCCAAACAAGGGTGGGAACGCAATTTCAAGAATTTTCTAAAAAATCTTATTAAACATATTAATCTAAAAAATAATGTTTTTTTAACTTAAAACACAGCAAATAACGTTAGATAAACAGACGCTAAGCTATAAAATATATTATCATACATTAAAAATTGCTCTAATGACTCGTGAATTTCATATTAATCTAGCAATACGAATCCCTTTTTTCAAATAGTAAAGTGGATTGTATGTACACTGCATGTGTTCGAATTTACTACTTTCGAGCTTCGATTTTTGAGTGAGTGGTGACCCACATTAGCGAAAATTTCAAGGGTGCTTGATAATTTCATACTCTTGTTACCTGCCCTACACAGCAGCAGCAGCAGCAGCAGCAGCAGCAGCATCGCAGACTAGAGAAGACTGTCTGCTCAAGATATATGCTACTACTCTACCCTTTCACTTCTATTTTATTTATTTACTTTTCTCCTTCACATCACTCTTCTACCCTGTATCGCTGCACTGTAGTTAGGTATGGTTCCTGGTTTTCCCATTCTTCCATGTCTTTAGTGTTATAATTTCGCTTTTCAACACTCACTTTCTGTTGAGCTCTTCAGGTACTTGATGGGCTGTTGAAGTTTTAGCTTTTTTTTTTTTTTTTTGCTTTTCAGCTTCAAGGGGAGGTTCTCAGTGAGTTGAGTGAGAAAGCTTGAGTGTTAGAGAAGAAGATAATATGTTCATCATGTCTTTGATGATGACGAGGAAGAATGTTTCTTTGACTGTATTAACTAGAGAAAGAGATCAGATAAAGGGCAAAGGTAAAGGATACAATGTTGAAAATTTGTCCCCTTTGATAGTCACTCTTCCTTGTGTATGTCAATGAGAGATAGAAAGAGATAAAGAGAGATGCCTTATGCCATATATCCCTTTTCTCCTTTTCTTCCCCACACGTTTCTTGTCTCGTGGACGTGATGGGTCTTAATGTTTTAATTAGTCCTTGCCTTCTCCTTTGACATCTTAGGGCCTTTTGTTGGATTTATCTTCTCTTCTTGTTGGATTGTGGTTAGTGTTTTTCTTTGCTAAAAATGCCGATGTATAAGCCAAATAGCTATAGAAATGTGAAGCTAGATGTGGACGTTGGAGGGCAAGTTCTAGATCTAGAAACCGCCGTTAAGGATGGCGTTTTGGACGGTACTGTTGGCGGTGGTGTTTTAGTTAGTGCTGGTGTGGCAGAGAAATTGGATCTGAAGAAGATGATTGAAGAGCTTGAGTCAATAGAAGTACCGTCAGTGTTTATATGTCCAATTTCGCTGGACCCAATGGAAGACCCGGTGACGCTTTGCACAGGACAGACTTACGAGAGATCCAACATTCTCAAATGGTTCTCTCTAGGTCATTGCACGTGCCCCACTACAATGCAAGAGCTCTGGGATGATACGGTGACGCCGAACAGGACTATGCAGCATCTGATTTATAGCTGGTTCTCGCAGAAGTTCTTGGCTATGAAGAAGAGATCAGAGGATGTGCAAGGAAGGGCTATTGAGCTTCTGGAAAATCTGAAGAAAGTTAAGGGTCAAGCTAGAGTGCAAACTTTGAAGGAACTCAGGCAGGTTGTTGCCGCACATTCTACGGCACGGAAGGCTGTGCTGGATAATGGTGGGACTGCCTTGGTGTCTTCTTTATTGGGCCCCTTTACCACTCATGCAGTTGGGTCTGAAGCAGTTGGAATTCTCGTGAATTTGGATATTGATTTTGCATCCAAGTCGAATTTGAGGCAACCTGCGAAGATTTCTTTAATGGTGGATATGTTGAATGAGGGCTCTATCGAGACCAAGATCAATGTTACCCGATTAATAGAAATGTTGATGGAAGGGAGTGATTTTGAGAATGAAAACTTGTCAAGCCTGAGTCTTTTAGTTGGTCTGTTGAGGTTGGTGAAAGACAAGAGGCACCCAAATGGGTTATTGGCTGGACTTGGTTTGTTAAAGAGTATTTGTTCACATGAATCAGTCAGGGGCTCAGTTGTGAGCATTGGGACAGTTCCTCCATTGGTGGAGCTTTTGCCCAGTTTGAATAGCGAGTGCTTGGAATTAGCACTTTATATTCTGGAGGTTCTTTCAAGCATTCCCGAGGGGAGATTGGCTCTGAAGGGTTGTGCCAGCACAATACCGAATGTGGTCAAGTTATTGATGAGGGTTTCGGAGGCTTGCATGCAGCTTGCATTGTCAATATTATGGGCTGTTTGCATGCTCGCACCAGAAGAATGCACTGCACTCGCTGTGGAGGCTGGTTTGGCAGCCAAACTACTACTTGTAATACAGAGCGGTTGCAATCCTGAGTTGAAGCAGCGGTCGGTTGAACTATTGAAATTGTGTAGTCTAAATTACACATCAACCATTGTCATTTCTGAGTGTAAGCTTACGAGAACAATACAGTGAAGAAGTATGAGTATTTGGTGATATATACCATCCGTTTCCACTGTCACAAGATGGAAAGGGGCTTGAGCTGGCGGGATTAGATGATGCAAAATGGGGTTACTTTAAGGTATTCTTTTTCTCTCGCTTGTATATATCAAAGATCATTGATACACTGTATTGATTTTACATGAAAGAAGCATCATAGTGTGGATTTAGGCTAATTGCTTATTGTTTAGTTATTGATCCACTGTCTATGAGCTGGTGGTTTACCAAAATTATCTAATAATAACCAAAGAGGTTATGTTGTTGTTAACTTGGCTGTTCTTTTTATGCCAAACCGCCGCCGATCAGATCTCTTGCTTGTCCATTGTATCCCCATAGTCAAGATAGCAATACTGTGAACTCGGTCTCTGTAATGTAGTTTTTCAGGGGTTAAGTGGGGCGATACAGGGAACGGATATAGATGGGCCCTGGCATCTCTCTCTTGTAGTCGAAGCTAATTTTCAACGTCCCTCTGATCCCCATATTTTCCGCCCTTAGTTTTAAGGGTTCTATGGCGTTTTTGCAAGGGTTAAGCGCATTTTTCTCTACAGTTTAAATTGATGGTTTACTGTGACTCAGACATTGCAGAGTTTGTGAGCAATCTGCTTTCCGAGTAAGTAAACACCTGAATCGTGGTCTCCGACCTGTATTTTTTCTTGAAAGTTTTAACCTTTGTTAGTTTGTAGCTGTGTTTGTATGTTGGAAAAGCTTAACCCGTAGACATTAATTTGATGTCAGTTCCTCACTGCAATTAAATTAAAGCCTGCCTTTTTGCATGCGCACGCATTTGAGTTCTGTTCAAGAATAGTAATAGCAGAGGAGTACCACTTAATTTCTTGATTGACTCGATGCCTTCTTCCCTTCCATTTCTCTACATTGCTTGATGGGAATGGGCACATGAAGTATTTTTGGAACTTAAATTTGGGTTTTGCTAAGTAAAACTGTCACACGGTTGCTGAAGTCGATGTTGCTGTTCATCGAGCAATGTATTTTTACATCTGATATTGGTGGATTTCAATGGAATTAGAGAGACGGTGGAGCAAATGCATGCGGGTTTTGGATCATCTGGGCAAAAGCCAAGTCCAGGAGTCACCAAAATTTCAAGGAAATATCAAAGCGCGCATCATCTGCCAAATTGCCTGCCTTGAAGTACAGTTTCCTGCCAGGACGTGGATAAGTGAGAGCTGAGAAAGAAGGATTCTAGGTGGCATTGCATTCCACTTTTGTTGTCACGAGTGCATGCACACGGACACCCACCTTGGCCCAAAAACAAATGCACAAATTAAAAATGAGTGGAAAAAAATCGCTAGAAAATCTTGTAACCTAAAAAGCAGAGCAAGCAATGATGTACTTTTTATATATATGTTTATATTAAAAAAAAATCACTTTAAAAAACAAAAACTAATAACCAGTGAAAACCAATATTATCCGGACATTAATGTGTAGAACAATGGGATTTAGCCGGTCTTTGGAATTCCATATTTGAGAATACTAAACAGCGACAGCAGTCGACTTCGCTTTTTTTATAAAAAGAAATTGACTGTGGACATCTTGAGGCCAAGTTCCTAGCTTCCACCACCATACCCGATCGAATCATGCATCCTGTGTATAGCCTATACAGAGTATTGCAGGTCATTGCTCAACTTGTACTCGAAACCAGCCTAAAAGCTCTGTGCATGGCAAGGCGCTGGGTGCACGACAACCTACAAGGTGGTGCATTGATCCATTTTTATTTATTTATTGAAACGACATTGCTAAAGAAACGACCTATTCGAAATGGAACTTACCAGCTCGTACTAGCTAGGTTCTGGATCAGCGAACTGTGACCAACTTCAGCTAACATTATTTATTCAATCATTTGGTTCAAACTTCGAAGGCATGGGAGTATCGTTTTCTAAGATCCTTCGTGGCCATGTTCTTGATATTTCAATGTGGCGTAGCCTATCAATGATCGAGAAATGCAAGGAAGCTTCGTTGTTTTCTTGTCTTGACCTAATTGTCGATATGTAGGTGTGAGCTTTAAAATGTATTATTGACAAGCAAGAGCATGATCCCACGAGGATTAGTTGTATTGTGTCTCGAGTTTAGTTGGAGTCTTAATTAACTCTTTCTAGGTGGACGATAATTATTATATTCAAGCTTCACACCAAGAAGGTCGTCAGGTTAAGAAAATGTGAAAAAACATTGTTTTACACAATAAATCTCAAACCCTCTAGCCTGTCTACTAGTAAACACTGTGACAACGTACATACAGAGCTTGTGGTCACCACCTTGCGTGCTGAACTTAAATGTTATCCTTTGCTGCGATAAACAGGAGTAGGCAAGTTCAGATTACCTGTCCACGCCTGTTGTGGATGAATTTTGTCTTCAAAGTATGTTTTTTATATATATATATATAAAATATTTTTAATAAATAATAAATTATTTATTAATTCATGAGTTCATCTAATAAACTCATGATTTTGAGCCAGGTTAGAATCCTTTCTTTGACAATGCCTGGAAACACAGTTTATACCATGTTTTTTTAAAATTTAAAATTTTCTTAGTTATTTTTTTTTTATATATATATTTTCAAATTATTTGGATGTAGTGATTTAAAAAGTATATTATTTTAATATATTTTTAAATAAATAATATTTTAAATTATAAGCACAGTCACATTTATAAACACTCCTTTTATCTTTTATCTTTTATCTTGTGACAACACAGAGGTGGCGGGTGTGACCTTTAAATTGTCGTATGTGTTCTTGTTTTCTTAGGCTCAGGCCCCTTCGTACCATCCATGACCCAGGCAGTGGTATAAGCCATACAAAGTAACCCAGATAAGTAAGTAAGCCCAGCATGTGACCACGAGGACCGATTGTAGCCTGCCCAAGTTTTGGCTTCATAAATATTATATTATATATTATATCCAATACATACAGGATAAAATCAAGCCACCATGCATTGATTGCATGGTGGATCAGATCTAACAACTCGACTATGTCCCGGGAAGAGTATGATTGAGATTGTATTAGTAGTTATGGTTTAAAGTTTTTTTAATTTAAAAATATATTGAAAAAATATATTTTTTTAATTTTTATACATCAAAATAATTTAAAAATATATAAAAATAAATTTTAATAAAAAATTAAAATTTTAAAAAAATATTATATATCACTTTTTTTAGTTCACTACAAGTCGGCAAGTAGAAAGTGATTAAATTATAATTATTTTTTAAAATATTTTTTTTATTTTTTAAAATTATTTTTTATATTAATATATTAAAATGATTTGAAAATATTAAAAATAAATTAAATAAAAATAATAATTTTTTTAAAATATTTTTAAAATATAAAAATAAACAAAATATAATTATTGCTGGCAGCAGTAATAATGTAAGTAACAAGAGGTTTGCTTAAGATCTGATAGGGAGGAATTTGGTTTGAGTACAAGGGAAAAAGTTTAAAGAAGAAGTAACACCCTGAAGGCATGGATAGAGGTGAGCATAGAATAATTGATATTTATACAAATTGACTAGAGAAGCCAAAATATTGACCCGATATATTCTTATAAAAATATCTATAAAAATTAACCCAAAATTAATTTAGAATGTTGATTGAGAAATCAAACTGAGAAGGAATAGTTAGATTTCAATTAACTCCTTTGATATAAATTAATTCCAAATTAAACCAAATAGAATTCATCTAATTAATTCCTTTGATTCAACTCGTTTCAATTAATTCTTTTTTAATATAAATTAAATGTTTCCAGCCTCATTCACTACCCGAGGCATAAAATATTAATAGTCAACATATAAGGACCATTTCTCTTAGAGTTTTTATCTTCAAAGTAGCATAATAAAAATAAAATATGAAAAAAATAAGATATGGATACCCAAAACTTCTTAAAATATAGAAATATAGAGGGACAATTTTAATAATTTTTTTAAAAAGCTATTTTAAATTTAAAAAAAAAATAAATACTACTTATTATCTCTTATGCTAACTAATTAAAAGTGAATCTTGTTTTGAAAACACATGTTTTATGTGCTATTTTGAAAAAAAAAAAAAACTCTCACTTTTCTTACGACGAAATAAAGGAAATTCCCTTCCATCGTGGGAAAATCTATTTGGATGTAAGAGAGAACGATTGAAGCACTAGGTTCCCCCCAACCAAACTTTTAATTTTAAAACGACCCCTTACCTTTCCACCAATCACTTTCTCACCCCTCTTCCCTCTCCCCTCCTCCCCAAACCAAAGGTCCAAAGCCATGTCATGGCTGGCTCGCTCTATCGCTACATCCCTTAGACTCGACGATGAAGACGACCATTCTGAAAACGATGTCGCATCTAAAACTCCTAACAACTCCTCACCAGTAGAGCGTAATGAAGAAGAAAGACGAAGAGAAAATGGAATCAACAACGAAGTGCAAGTGCAGGAATCAGAGGTCGAAGAAGAAGAAGAAGAGCGTAGAGGCGTTAAGGAGGATCTTACAGAATTGAAGCAAACCCTAACGCGTCAACTTTGGGGTGTTGCCTCTTTTCTCGCGCCTCCACCGGATCAGTCAGTCTCTAATTTGGACCAATCACAGCCCTCCGATCGATCCGCATCATCTTGCGAGGAAAGAGAGCCGTCTGATTCGAGGACCGGGCACGATTTTTCCGAGATCGGAGGAAGGTTTAGGAACATGTCGAAAATGGCGTCCAATTATTTTCCGTTTGGATCGGAGGAAAATGGGAGAGAAAATCTTGGAGGAGAGAATTTGGAGGAATTGGAGACGGAGGACTTTGGAGGCGAGGACGGTGATGATGACGATTGGGAGCTAGAAGGAGCGGTAGGGATTACCGATGAGGTTTTGGCATTTGCGAGGAATATCGCTATGCATCCAGAAACTTGGTTGGATTTTCCTCTTGATGAAGAAGAGGACTTAGATGGTGGGTTTCAGTGTTTTTTTATTTCATTTATTTTATTTTATTTGTTTTGTGTTTTTGTGATTAATTATTGGAGCATTACTAGTTGTTAATTGGATTATATATCTCTCTTTGCATAATGCTATACTCTTGTGCTAAATGTGCTGCAAATGGTGATGCCCTATGGACTTAGATTGAGTTCTCATTAGAGGTGGCATTGCTCATGTATTATTGCCTCAGTAAGAAGTAGGTTCTTGGCAGTAAGAGAGGGTTCTAATTGAAAGTTCGGGCATGGAACAGATGGGTTATATCTTTTTGTGTGGATTCGATTCGTGCACGAAAACAAGTAATGGAATTTGTTTGGTAAGTGGAGAATTAGCTAACAAATGGGCTTGGTTGTGTGTTCAATTCTGCCGTATGGAACTTCGAAGCATGCAGTGCTTGGTTGTCATCTTATTTAGCATTATCTGTAATTTGAATTGCATGTGGCAAATTTGTTAATAAATGGGCCTGGTTGTGTATTTGATTGTGCTGTATGGAATGTCGAAGCAAGCAGTGCTTTGTTATCATCTTTTTTAACATTGTCTGTAATTTGAATCATATCAAAACATTGCACGACTCAGAATTAGTGGTTCTGTAGTAAGAATTCTGCTGTTTGAATATGATCACGTACATTGAATATGTGGTTCAATTGCCTCATATTCATTTAGAATGGTTTTTCACATGTTTCAATCATAACTTGGTGGCTAAGTTCCATCTTGTCACTTTAAGTGTGCTTAATTGTTACTTTTGATGTGTTTATACTTGATTTATCTTTATTTAGTGATAGTCTGCTTGATCTCTGCTTATGTGATTTATGCTACATGCACATCTATAATATAGTCTTCTTTTTTCACCTTTTTTTAGATTTTGACTTGTCTGATACTCAACGAAAGCATGCTTTGGCTATTGAACGATTTGCTCCCAGACTAGCTGCTCTCAGAATTGAACTTTGCCCTTGCCATATGACTGAGAGTTACTTCTGGAAAGTTTACTTTGTTCTTCTGCATTCTAGACTCCACAAGCATGATGCAGAAATTTTGTCCACAGCTCAGGTAATATTTTTTTAGTCCGGTTAAGTTTCTAATTCCTTGTGAACTCAAGTCATCACTTTAGTTTTGGTTGAAAATTTGTAACATAGGTTACAAATTTCCACTATTCAATCAAATTAATTGAAAACTTCTCAACTTAAATATTTCTCAACTCCTCCATATGTAGGATCAATATGACTTCATACTTGTTGACCTTGTGAAACTTTTTTTTTCCTATTGCATGCACATCCTTTATCAATGAATAAGATCAGACCTCCAATCTAGTTGCTTCTATTGAAAATAAAATAAAAATTAATCTTTTCTTCCAATTTTTTTCTCATGTTCTTACGAGAGAATTTGACAAAATGATCATCGATTTATGTTTTCATGGTTTTACTTATTGCATGATAGAAATCTGTTGAATATCAGTGTTTAGAAATGCAATCCTTGTATATTTTGCTCCAGTGTATCTTCAATGTTACTTCTTCATCTACGAGCATGTCAAATAAGATCAATCATTGAGTCTCCATTGGGTGGTATAAATTGGGTGCACTGAAGGTTCAATCTAGTGAAATGTATGAATACATTAATAAACACATCGGTGATACTTGTGAGCTGTGATTGTTTCTTCCAAGTATAGCTGGGTGGAGTCTTGGGAACACTTTCGAAGTAAATTGTTATCTTCTGTCGTATGTTGGTGCAACATTTTGAGATGATTAGGTATGCTGGCAGTTGTATCCAGTATATGTATAGATATGTATTTGAAGGGGACAGGGAATTTATGAAGTACAGCGAGAGAAAAAACATATGACCTTGCTCCTTAAGGGAAAGGTAAGAGGAAAATTATGTTATTCTTTTTGGCAAATTAATAGTGCATTTCATATCAAGTTCTCAGGATTTATTGGTTTGATTGGTAATTGGTTAAATTTTTGGTCTTGCAAATGACATGGGGAAGATCAACCTGGATAGGTTGCCATATGCTGCAATAGCTTTTTAATAAAAGGGAATGTTTTCGTTGTGCAGCTGTGGAGAAATGTTGCTGCATTTTTATTGAATGATTGATGTTATTCTATGGGCATTAGGCATTAGCATAGTTGTCCTGAGATATTTGAAATCCACAAGCTCTGTAGTTACAAGCATACACCCACTACTTGCAGGTAATGGAAGCTAGAGCAATGTGGATGCAGGAGCTGCATAAGCAAACCAAGCCAGATCCTGACTGGTTTGGAAGTGCTCGTGTAAAAGATGGTGATAATGCTCTGCATGAAGATTTTGAGCATGCCAGGACATTTGATTTTGCACAGACCACTATCATGACAACAGATTATGAGACTGTGAAGCACCCAATTGTGAGTACGGAGATGCACTTTGTTGATAAGTCTGCTATTGAAGAGAAAACAGTGATAAAAACTGAGGATAAGGATGTGCAGCTTATTGGTTCATCTTTGAGAACAGTGGTTCCAAACTACGAAGAAGAGGACGAGGATGACTGGCTAAATGAGGAAGATTCTGACTTGGGTGGTTACAAGACCATAATTCCTGTGGGGAATGAAGAAGACATCTCTTTTAGCGATCTTGAAGATGATGCCAGCAGCAGCATACCAGTAAAATCTAAGAGAGTTTCAGAAGGTACTGATACTGAAACAACATAAAACTATTTCATGCTTCAGCTTGGCGTAAGCTTTGCTGATTGGGTTCTAGATGAAACTGTGAAGTCATCTGGTATGAACACTGGGGCTGAGAACATGGACAACTCACTGCATATATGTGAACCATATAGGGGAGGGGGGTGGGAGGGCTTCTATGATGCTTCTTGTTTGGTGCTCTTTCTGTACATGATGGTTGTTTGAATCGGGTTTATAGAGAGAAATGATTTGTTGATTGATTTTGCGATGATTGTAAACATATCGTTTTATAAACTTAAAATGACTCAGCAATGGAAAAGAATGCTTCTTGTTGATGAAATCTGCCCGTTTACCCCTTCCTTTTCCGATGTAATATAAACAATTCGAGCTGTAATTTTAAATGACTTAAAACACGCACGCACACTCGGAGAGACCTCATCCTTCCGCCTGCATTCTGATCTAATATGAAATCAAATTATGGTTTAATTATTCTTTAATGTCAATCGTTTACCAAAGGCAATGCTACAACAAAAAAACCAAAAACATAAGAGTTGGTGGTTAGCACTTTCGAACGTTTTTGAAATTTAATAGAAGAATTTGCAATGTGTTGTAGAATTCCTATTGATTTCTTTCTCGCTACAAGGAAGAAGGTTGAATATGAGACATCCTAGAAATGGATGACATGATTAATACATCATTTCTCCGACTACGAGTTAATTGACAGAGTTCCTCATATTCATAGAAGTATATGCTATGCCCGAATAAATAAATGCGGAAAAATTCCAATTCAATATAAATATCAACAGAAACTCTAAAGGGCGTAGGAATTTCAATGCAGCATGAGTGAAAAAAAAAATTAAGTCTGGGGGGCAGGGTGATTTCATCTGTTTCATTAGTAAATTGGTCATTGAAATATTATTCGGGAATGATGGTGTCTTTTCTAATTTTTTAAATACAAATATGTTTTTATCATTATGAATCAATAAAATATCGATTTGTTGACTGAGTATTTTCTTGATTTTTATTAAGTTTTTTAACCATGAAAATACTTCTTTGCTACTAGAATAAAAAAAATATTGAGCTGCTGGACAATGGTTGTTTTGGTTTTTCCATCATTTATGTACATTGAAAGTATGTAATTTTTGAAATTACTAGGGTCATTGAGGTATTTGTATTTTCATGTGCAATACGCGCTAACAAGTGTGTGTCATCTACACCTTTTAGACAACATGTGTGACGCCACCTTTTAGACGGTATATGTAACGCCACTCGATGGCCAAATATAGTCTCTCGTCGTCTCTCTGAACGCGCCACTATATCCTCTTCCACATGATTTAACATGTGATGATGTATGGTGATTGAATTATCGCTAGTGGTCGTATGTTCCCCCCCCTTCTTTTCTTTCTCTCAATTGGTCAAATACACAATTGTCCTTTTTATTTTTTGTTTTCAATTTTGGTTCTCATTCTTTTAATTTATCATTTTATTATTATTTTTTTTATAATTTTTTTTATTTTCAATTTAGTCCTTCAATTACGATTTCTCATGTTTTATTTTTTTTATTTCGGTCCTCATTCTTTTAAGTTCTTATTCCTTTTATATAAGTTTTGTTTTTCAATTTAGTCCTTCAATTACATTTTCTTATATTTTTGTTTTCATTTCGATCCTTATTTTTTTATTTTAATTTTTTCCCTGACCCTTTTGTTGAAGTTGTTTTTACTTTTAATTTCATCTTTCAATCAAAGTTTTGTTGTTTTTTTTTCTCAGTTTAACTCTCATTCTTTTGATTTGTTTTTTTTTTTTGTTAAAGTTATTTTTCAATTCAATTCAACCTTCAATTGAAAATTCTTATTCGCCCTCTAATTAATGATTTTTTTTATTATTATTTTCACTTTTTTATTTATTTTGGATCCTTTTATGCAATTGATTTTTTTCTTGATTTCATGTTTCGATATTTGATTATTTGTTGGGAATTCGACTTTGCACGATCTTTGTATGGCCTAGGTCACGGTCTTTGCATATATTTCTTGAATTGATTTGTTTGTGTTTGGTTTCCAAGGATATTATTCTAATTCTTCTATATTTTTTTTCTTGTTTTGAACAAATTAACTTTATTTTTTAAAATAAAAAATATTTATTTTTAAATAATATTGTTGATGTGTTTGGCCTTGCATAATATTTTTTTTTATGACGTAGGTTTATTTAGTTAGTTTTGTTTGCATTTATCTTTTAGGTCATAAGTTTTTTAAGGTGTGGACTCATCTTTTATCAATTTAAATAAACAAGTTCAGTAAACATAATCGAGTTAATTTCTTGTGTTGTTAAATATCTTTGTTTACATTCATCTTTTAATCTTTTAATTTCTCTTTTGATTATTGTTAATGATTTTTTTTGGTAAGAAAATGATCAATCAATTTTTTTAAAATGTCTGAAACAATATCATTTTAATAAAAAAAAAATCAGTTCAAAAAAAAATCCTATTCAAACAAGATTTTATAATTCACTAATTGCGTATCTGGTAATGTGATACAAAATGTTTTTTTATTTAAAAATAAATAAAAATATATAATTTTTTAATTTTCAATATAAACACATTAAAATTATTGAAAAAAACTAAAAAAATATCAATTTCTTTCAATGCAAAAACTTTCTTAAAAAACATTCAAGAACAAAAACTATCTCTCTCACTTAAAATTGTGTTTTATAAAACATTTATCAAACACAAACGGTACAGGAAAGACAAAGGAGTTGGTTGTTGGGAGTATAAATCCTATTGATAACACATCAACAACAACAACGGTGTGATGGCTTCATAATAATAAATTTGCCGTGGAAATCGTCCAAAGTCAACAGTCCAAACCCAATACTTTTTCTCTATTTTATTTTCATTAATCTTGCCAACGCGATTGATTCCATTTGATAGCCTGATGCACCATAGGATCTGACAGCGTGGCAAATCATTTCTTTAACCTGAAACGTGTACATCAATAATCTAATAAACATAAGCACCTCCCACGACTCCACAAAAGAGAAGGAATAAAAAAAAAAATCCTCAACAGATTCAAAGTCCACCCTAACCAGCCAATCAGCTCCCATTACATCCACTCCCTTTTTGTCTGTTCTGTTGCCACACTTGCCCTCTCTCTTCCCTCACCCGCGTAATCAAATCCAGGTTCCTCGGAACACGGTAGTGTGATGAGATATAATTAAAATTATGTTTTAATTTAATTATAATTTTAAAATTATTTGGTTTTGCATTACTTTCATTTAAAACTTTTTCTTGAAATATTTATAGTCACAAAACTATAATTTATAGTTTTTCAAGAATTTATTATTTAAACTATTATCATAATATTAAATATATATTTTTATTTTTTTAGTTTTGTTAAATTTATTTTGCTTCACAAGTTCATTCAAGAAATATATAATTCAAATTAAATCTTGGTTAAATTTTTAATTAAATATAATAAAATATTGATTTGTAAACTACAAATAATTTGATTAAGTTTTTAATAACAAGTAAACCAAATAAAACTTTTTTAAATTTATACAGGTCAAGTCAATATATATAAAAAATAAAAATAAAATAATATCGTTTTAATAAAAATATAAAATATATCAAAAATAAAATTTTAAAAATAAAAAATATTATTTTAATATATACTTTAAAAATAATTATTAGCGTAACTATAAAGAACTCCTTCATTAATTTCTTGCAGCTGTCTCAATTTTTTATGAGCAACTAACTTCATCCATTTTCGTACGGTTTTATTTACTCATCTTTTACTGATTCAACTACCAATGGCAAAATATCTGCAACAACGCTTAAAAACATTAATAAGAGACCAAAACAAACCCTAGATTCCTCGGTTATATAAACTACCATCTCGGTCTGTATCTCTGGGCTCATTATCCTCTCCCCTGTTTCACAATTCAAGCCCTCGGGTTCCCTCTGCGGAAGCCATGGATCTTGAATTGGTGAAAAGTGGTTTCCACTTTTCTAGGAGGAAAAAGAAATTGTTAATTCTGCTAGCTGTTTTTGGTGTATCTGGCTATGGGTTTTACAGGTTGTATAATTTGCCTGCTGTGGTAAGGAAAAAGAGGAGATTTATGAAACTAATGGGGGCTTTGATTTCTATTGCCGAAATGGTTTCTGATTCCACGGAGACCATCAGTATTGTCTCCAAGGATTTGAAGGAGTTTTTGCAATCTGATTCGGATAAAATCCCTAATAGTTTAAAGCAAATTTCCAAGATTGCGAAATCGGATGAGTTTTCTGAGTCTTTGATGAGGGTTACTCAGGCTTTGACCATTGGAGTTTTGCGAGGGTATAATTTGGAGTCTGGAGATGGTAACACAGTAGGGTTAGGTTCTGGGAATTTGAATTTTTCTGATAAGGTGATGGAGAGGTTGTTTTCCAATGAAGGAGCTGGGTTTGTTTCTGTTGTGGTTGGTAGTTTTGCGAGGAATTTGGTTTTGGGGTTTTATTCGAGTGGTGGAGGTCAAATGGGGTCGAGTTTGTCAGATGTGCCTGGATGGGTTGGTGTGGTTTGTGATGATCGGTGTAGGGAGCTCATTGCTGATTGCATACAGAAGTTTGTGAGCTCGGCGGTTGCTGTTTATCTGGATAAGACGTTGAAGATCAATTCTTATGATGAACTTTTCGCTGGCTTGACAAATCCAAAGCATCAAAACAATGTGAAGGACGTTTTGATTTCTCTCTGTAATGGTGCTGTGGAAACGCTTGTGAAAACATCTCACCAAGTGTTGACCACAAGTTCGAGTGAAAAATCGGGCTCTACTTGTTCAATTGTCGAACAGGGTGAAGTACTGAGTGCGACAAAAGATGAGTTTCTCAATCGAGAAGCATGTATTAAAGATGGAAACTTTTTTGACGGGGTTCGAAGTGATGGATGGGCTGGAAAGGTTTCATCTACTTTGTCAGTGCCAAGTAATAGGAAATTTATGTTTGATGTGACTGGGAGGGTGACGTTTGAAACGATAAGGTGTATTGTGGAATTCATGCTGTGGAAGATGTCAGATGGGGTGAAGAGAAGTCTCAATGTGGTTCAGGAAGAGATAGTAGACAGGGGACTCGAAGTAGTCAGATATGTTGGGGCTAAGTCCTCTGTTATTGTTACTGTATGCCTTGCCTTGTATTTACATGTTCTGGGTGGCACTAGGGTTCTCTTACCTGCTTAAACTGACAGGGCTCTTCCTTCCCTCATGAAGTAGCTCTTCTTGTGGAAATAGAGAGGTCTTGTATGTATATCTTTGTACCTCTTGGTTAAAATGATATTAAAGTGAGCATACTCATTGTGATGGTGGTTTTAGCCTCAATTCTTTCAATTCTTTGCACTCTTCTATTAAATTTGATAGCTTCTTATAATGGAATTTCCCTTCTTTTTTGAAAAAAAAAGGATCAATAAAAAGAAATCAGATTTGATGCATCAAATTACAATCTTACTTACTGACACTTGAATATTTACCTTCAATGTGCCTGGTTTTATGTTGATACATGGAAGCCACAGTTCCATGCATTTTGTTTACATAGTCTATGCAAACTATGCTAATTCCTTGACCATTGCTGTGAAGAAAATAGAATAAATTTCTTAACGTGAAGAGAGTGAGAGATGGGGTGTTAGGAACTGCTAAAAAGCCTTCACTTTCTCCCCTTCATACTATACCAATACAGTTACAACAAGTTACCTGTGTTAAATAAGATCAAGGATGCTGAGATGAACTTGGTGGCTGGATCATTTCCCGAGGATAGAAGTAGTGAGTGATCTGTTGATTTACTGTGGTTAGGAAGTTATTGCAACAGAGAAGTTCAGGTATGTATGTTCATCTTCTGTTCTGCTGTGTATTCGGACTTGCAGTTTTTTTTCTGCGTCCCCAGTGGAGTATTTGTGTTTGTGTTTGATTAGTATCTTAGTATCCTGGGATAGAAGTAACAGATACAAAAAGGATATAAACATGTTTTGTTAGAGGAACATAAAATAAATTTGTATTGGAGATAATTTTAGAGTGAATTTATATATTTTTAAAACAAAAAAAATTGGGAGATAGGTTTTTTCTGTCTTTACTATCTCCATCATTTTCATTTTGAGACATTAACTAAACGCAATTTTAAGCTCGTCTATTTGTATTTCTTCTTGAAAGAAGCGTAAGTCTAAACTAATTTAGACTCCCTCTATTTCACTCTAGAGAGAGGAAAAAAAAAAAGGCATTCATTCCGGGCAGAGAATTACCCTCGAATGGGTGATTTTACTACTTTTTACCCTCTCCATTGATCCTGAGTTTTAGTGGAATATATAGTCCTGATGGGTTCAAACGGGTAGTTATTGATGCTATTTGCTACCCCATTAACACAGTCGAGAGAAGGTAATTAAGTGATTCTTACACCAATCCATTATATTCTGCTAATGCAGATTTTGTTATTGTTACTGGTTGACGCTGTCAAACATATACAAGAAAAGTAGAAGTTCAAACATAGCTGCTGGTGTTATTTTAAGCTGCACTTGAAAGTGATAATTGAAGCTGATTGGAAACACCTGTAAGTTCTGCTGAAACTTTACTTCCGTGTTTGACACCCTGCTTTCAACTTTTGCTACAAATAGATATGGATTGTGGAAAGAGTGTTCTCTACTGCAAAAGATAATGTGATCGCGCTGACCTGATAGGAATTAGCATTGCAAGCTGTGTGAATTCTGGAATAAGTGTAAATCATTTGCCCGCACTTGTTGCTTTCATTGGCCCGAGAACACCAAAAACCTGTGCTAAAAGAAAGTGGTCATTGCTCTCGCATAATATTCTATGAAGCTTCCTTTGTCATATCTAAAAAATACGAAAGACTCGAGACTTTTTGTATGCTTTGGAATTGTGGGATTGGAAATTGAAGGCACCACAATCGTTTATATGGACACAGGTCGATACATGGGTTAGGCGGTCAACCCAAAGCTATATATTTTTTTCCAAGAATCCTTGGAAGACATCGTTTTTAAAGGTGTTTTCTTCTTCTTCTTGTTTTTTTTGTTAAAAACATTGTTTTGATAAATAAATAAAATTATTCAAAGTAAAATCTAACCTAGGCTAGGCTTTAGGCCAGTGAATCATCGAGTTGATAGTCGAGT
Organism: Populus alba x Populus glandulosa; assembly: GCA_033617975.1. Taxonomy (NCBI): domain Eukaryota; kingdom Viridiplantae; phylum Streptophyta; class Magnoliopsida; order Malpighiales; family Salicaceae; genus Populus; species Populus alba x Populus glandulosa. The sequence goes on along the minus strand of CM066156.1, from coordinate 620,332 downwards.
TAGGTTTTAAAACTTGTTTTGGACAAATTTGCTTGGAATTTTCTAACACAGGGGTGACACAAGTCTTACAGAAACAATTTATGTTTGTATTTGCTTTCCCAAACATGTAATCGCCATGAAACTTTAATTCTCAGCAGCCATTAGCACTTTTCCAACCACAGATCGGTAGTAGCAAGAAATTACACATAGATTGCACACTGTGATGCTAAAATATAACTTTGATTTATATACTTGTTCTGATTCTGGTGATGAATTAATTCCTCGTAACAGAGTTGATCACAGAGAAAAGTAAACACAATGAAGTAAAATTTTGAGACTGTAATACAAATAGCAGGAAGTAGGATATATTTCTTAATATATCATCACCAACAGATGTACTTCAACTTCCATCTTTATTGATTTTACAATTGCTATAGCTAGCTCATGGATTATGCTTCTGTGTGTAGATATAATCCACTTGAGCTGCGAGTGTCCTTCTCGCCAAGCACGCCTCTACCCCTAGTCCTTCACAGCTCTCAACAACCGCAGCCTCATCTGCCATGACATCCTACGTATCACATTAAAAACAAGAGTCCAAAATCACAATAAATTAAGAAACGTATAATTAGAGTCTATCAATACAAATAAAAATGGTGACTGACATGATGACTGAGAAACATAAAGACCAAGTTAGGTTTTCACCAGAGGTTCATCGGATAGGACTGGCACCGGCTGAGGACGAGCAGCATAAGTAAGCGTAAAGCCGAGGAGAAGGGCTATGGTGAAAAGGGCTGTAAGCTTAGACATCCTTTCGGCTGAAGGTTGCCCTCTGGGTTTCTTATATGGTGTAGAGCCGCGAGACAAGGGAAGGTTGATAGGAGGTGAATCATTATATAGATGGCAAGGAGATCAGGGCAATGAAATATGTGAAAAGGTAATTAAGATCAAGGTAATTGGATTAGCAATATAATAGCCAATTAGGCCATGACACGTTGAGGGATTACACGGTTTATGATTATACCGTGACTGTGCTAGCCATGCAAGAAATGGAAAATGAATAACATGTGTACGAAGAATATTCAAGTTTTTATGCAAAAGTTTTGGTCCAAGTGTGTGCGTTGACGATTGGAAATTTTCCTATATTGTGGTGTTAATTTTTTAGAATTCAGTGAACATTTTATACCTTTCGAGAAAATCACACTATTTCATTCATATGAAAAACAAAACAAAAAATAGGAAAGGAAAAAATCTTCTTTCTTTATTCCATTTAGTTCATTCAAATAGTTATTTTTATTCCTTTTTTTATGAAAATTTAATTATTAATAAAGTACAATAATTATATTTAGATTATGATTAATGGGTGTATTAAGGATAGGGTTAATGATTTTACATAATTTTTAATGTATACCAAATCATGATTGTTCAATTTGGATTTAATGATTTAGATTTAATAAATATGATAATCATGCAAGGATCCCATATCAAAAAATATATCTATTAAAACAATTTCTCTAAAAACTACAAAGTATATTATTTTTCCAGATTTGGGTCGTATAGTTTTTTTTTTTTGAAAAAGAATCTTTTTAATGCAAGTAATTCCCGTTTTATTTGACAGTAATTTTGATTGTTCCTTTCAAAACATTAAAAATAATTTTCACTATTAAATTATTGAAATTGTAATTAATTTCTTGAGATGACTTTAAAATTAAAAATAAGATTTACTTGACAACAACTTAATGCTTTTATTTCAGTTTGATTTAAATTTGAATTTGAATTATGACAAACAATATTTTTCAGCATCAAGAAAATATTCATGGAAAATTATTAACATGTGTATAATTTTTTCTTTTCTTATGTTGCTAGTTTTTATTTTATTTTTTATTTTTTATTTTTATTCTAAAAGAAAAAAATAAATTATCACATTGATAATTCTACATTTTACATGTGTAGGAGAACCGGGGCCAGGAGCTTGATGATTGCAGCTGAATGGTGAGGAGAGTGACTGGAAGATTATTTACAGGCGTTGCATTTTCTTTCTAGTTTTTCTTGAAGATTTTGGGAGATGCTATCATGGCTTCTCTTGTTTGTTTTAATTTCTTTATTTTGAGTTTGGAAGTGCTCTGATGCTAATAAGTTATGTTGTGTGGTTAAATTGAAGTTTTTGGAACTAAAATTAATTGTCTCGCGTATCAGTAATATAAAGAAATTACTGATGAAATTAAACGGAACGTTTTAGCTATTTATTGATTTGCTCATCTTTTTTATTGCTTAAAAAATTAAATCTACAATTATAATTGAAAAATTAAAAAATAAAATCACTTTAACCATTAAATCTACTTCTTGAAGTTTATAAAACTCTCAATCAATTACCATTTATATATTTTTTTTGTTTTCTGTTCCTTTCTGTGTGTGTGTTTTTTTAAGTGATGGACAATCATCGCTAATAAGTAATAAGAGCATATGTTAGGGGTTTATAGCGTCGAGGAGTATGATACCTTTCTTTTTCTGCAGTTCTCCTCCTCTGTTGCTTGGTGGTGATTGCGGACACGTGAGAGCAGACATAACACATGATGTCTGAAAAACACATGAGCTTTGAGCCCGATAACATGGTTGGGGGTTACATACCTCGAAAGCCCGGGAAAACTATCAAAGCTAATGGTCCGCTGCCCGCGTAGAATGCCAATCAAAATGAAGCCTTCAGAATATGCAAGATTACACGTGGCGTGTCTTTATCCATCGTACTTGTTACATTTGGTCTAGAGTTTGGTCGGTGCAAGGCTGGGTCCTGGGTTTGCAGATGCATCTCAAAATTATGTTGTTTTGATTTTATAAAATTAAAATAATATTATTTTTTAAAAATTAAAAAAGTAAAATGTTCTTTGTTTGAAAAAAAAAAATTATAATTCTTAAAGCAACCAAATCTCATCCAATTTTTTTCAAATTAATTACATCATAAATTAACTTATCAGGTTATTTAAATTTATATGAGTCAGTTTTCAAAATAATTTTTTAAAAAATCCAACTCAAATCAAGCTTATAACCCGTTCAAACGGAGTTTAGTTAACTATAAACTAAAAGAGAAGGGAATTTTAGTATACCCCTTCTCATAAAGCAATATTCATTTGATTAGTACTTTGCTTCTTTTTCTTTTTTCCTTTTTTTCTTTGAATTTTTTTCAATTAATATCTTCTTTTTATTTTATCTTTTAATATTATATTTTTTCTATTGAATTATCATACTCTCATGACATGCAGTGGTGGAGGGAGAGGAGGTTGGCAGGGGCCCCAGCCTCTACAAGGAAATGCCCCTCCCTTATAAATATTTATAATTTTAATAAAAATAACTGAAATTTTTTCTTGGCCCCCTCTAATTTATAATTTGGCCCCTCCTAATTTTTTTTCTTGCTCCACCCCTGATGACATGGATTACAAGTTTGGTGGGTTAATTTTATTTGGCGTGTTAACTTGATTGACTCAAGTTTTTTTTTTCTTAATTAACTCCTTTTAAAAAAAAAATTCATTTAATATTGGGTTGATTGGGGATTAGATTTCTTGGTTTTTGTTTTTACTTTTTATTATGTTATTTCAACCTCATGACCCGAGAACAATTCTTAATGGGTTAACCTGAGTATACTCGAGTTGTTTTTTAATTGATTTTTTTTTCTAATTTCATCATTTAACACTGAGCCAGTTAGGAATTGAGCTTCATAATATTTTTTTTATTTGCTTTCTGTAAGGATATCTTGGTCTCATTATCATGGTTGCATGTTTTGACATTTTAACCCTGATTAAATTGGGTCGGTTTTTTGTTTTCTTTCTAAGAGGTTATCTTGGTTTTAGAACTCAGGTTACGAATCCTTCAACGTTGGATTTTATTTTTATTAGATTATTCACATCTCATAACATGGATCGCTAGTTTGACGAGTTAACCCAATTAAACCGGTTATTTTTATTTTTTTATAATTGACTTTTTTCCAATTTCATCATTTAATATTGTGTTTGATTGAAAATTAGATTTTATAATCTATTTTGATTTTTTATTTATTAGGTTATCTCAACCTCATGATCTAGTGATAGTGTTTAACATGTGTTGACTTGACTTATTTTTTGTGTCATTTCTCAATTAGAATATTTATAAATTTCACCGTTCAACATTGAGTCCAACAAGAACGATTAAAAATTGAGTTTCATAATTTGTTTTGATTTGCTTTTAATGGGATTATATTAGTCTTTTAACCAGACTCACAGATTCAGTAGGTCAACTTGGATTAAATTAGATCATTTTTTTTATTTACTATCTATGATGTTATCTCGGTTTGATGATCCAGGTTATGGTTTGATAAATTGCCACAAGTTGATTTTCTTTAACAATAAGGTTAGGGGCGTTTTTGGTTTTTCATTCTTATTTGCATAGTATAGTTACTAACATACCCTTAGAGTTAAATAATCTACAACTAAGCTTTGGGGTTTTTTTTGGTTTTTTTATCATTTTTTTTCATTAATATTGTTTGGGGGTAAGGGTCAATTTGACATTTTCATAAATAAAATTAAAAAAAGTTGCAAGCACGTATTTCAGACGCGCCAGCATATGAGAGGCTCCCTCATCCTTTGGGTAGTGCGTGCAACGCATGCTAATGGCTAATAATCACATTACAGGATGGCTTTCAATGCGTCTCACTGCTCCATCATGGTTGACCGGCGCGTGTCTCCGCCTAACGCGCGACCAAGCTCCAACAATGTTTTTTCTCCCCCCCCCTCTTTTATCACTCTTTAACCTTGAAAAATATGCAACTCTTGTAAAATATCAAAAAAGGTGTGTGATTTGTTTAACTCATCATATTTGGTCTTCATTCTTTTGGTTTTATCAAGTTTCATTTATATTTGTTTTTAATTTGATCCATTGTCATTTTATTTTTCTATCGAATCTGTCATCTTATTTTACGATGTTTTAAGTTTGATCCTCAATGTTTTGATTTCTAATTTAAATTCTTGGATTTTTTTTATCAAATTTTAATTTCTTTTCAATTTCATCCTTGAATCCATGATTTTATTTTTCATTTCTTCATGTTTGGTCCTGATTCTCTTGAGTTTTTTATTTAAAAAAAAATAACATATCACAAATTGAGATTGAATGATCAAATTGAAAACAAATCAAAATTTTATAAAAAAAATCCAAGAACAAAAATTCAAAATTAAAATAATAAGGATTGAACTCAACATCTCAAAAATCAAAGGACAATTCTGAAATTTTGCATGGCCAAACAAGATTTTCTAGGAGACGATAGACAAAAGTGGAAGAATGATAAAAAGCCATTCATGCCTTGCCACCACTTCAACATCGCCACACGTTGTCACAAAAAAAAAAGGATGTTGTGACATTTTCAATGACATAGTAAGAGTTAATGTTGTATTGCTGGAAGGCGTGTCATGCACCTCCCAAAGGCAATTAGACCTCCTACATAAAATGACACAAACTAACCACCTTTTATTTTTTAATACTATCTTATATTTATTAAAATAACAAAGCATTCGTTAACTAAGCTAATAATAATGGAAAAAACGAACGTGAAAATGCAAAGACACATTTGGATGCCAATTTATATATATTTTTTTGTTTTATTGTGCTTTTAAAAATATAAAAACACTTATTTGTCTTCGTTAATTCAATAATGACTAATGAGTCTTCTTAAATGACTATCCTAATGAGTATACTATGCTTGTTAAATAATTAACTACTGCCTTTAATAACCTTAATAACTGGTTCAATATTTTTTATGGTGATAATAGCAAAACTGCTATTACATTGTTTTAGTGATCTGTGCTGGTGAGAGTGAACGGAGTTTTTCAAAGGGATTTTAACTTTTGTAAATAATTTTATATAATTTGCTAAAACTTTTGAATGATCAGTTGATGTTCCCTCCCTTCTTTGCTATTAACGAGAAATTTATCAGCCACTACATGGTAGCGGGCTTTCACGTGGTGGACCCGTAATATATAATGTGATATTTTCTGCAAGTCTTCGTCAATTTTATTTTTTATTTTTTAATTCTTGAGTCTTTGTTAACATTTTAAGTCTTGGTCAATAATTCATATTGATATGAACGAATGGTTCCTCGGAGCCACAAATACCACCAAAGCAGCACAAGTCTTGCTGCTGTTCCAGGTTTTGCGACGAACAGACTTGAACCCTTGATTTGAAGCTGGTTCATGTGTTAGCACAAACGAACAAGCTGTATATTGTCGAGTCCAGATGTGAGTTATTCATCATTGCACACTTGAATTAATAATATTCTGTATGTTATTCATTTAGCCATGAATGGTATATTTTTGTTCTCTCACCATTTGTTTCTCAACTTCTCTTGATTCTTACTTCTGTTTCTTCCCCGATTCAAAATATTTTCCAGGAACGAAGACGAGAAAAAAGAGAGAGAGAGGTAGAAGATGCTGGAGGCATTGTCAGCAATGAAAAAGGAATTCCGTGGTTTAAGACTTAGCAACTGGCTAGCAGCTTATGCGATCTATCAACTTGAGTATTTTTGCAGATGAAACTGCATGATTTGAGTGAATCTACCACACCAGAACTGGGATGACAAGGTGCAAGAAAGAGACAACCAGTTGCAGGCTTGCAGCTGTACAGGTACTGTCATATGATTGACACGGGCAAAATAAATAGCCCAACCAGGCCCAAGGAAGAGGAGGAGGGGAAAGAGGAAAGAGAAAAGGCCCATCCAGGGCCCAATATGACAGCCCCAGCCCGACCCGAGAGGAAGAAGAGAGAAGAAAAGGAAGAAGAAGAGGAAGGGAAAGGCCCAATTTAACAACTTGTTGGGCCAAATGGCCTAGACTTCGTCAAAGATTTGAGAGAACGAAAACAAAACATTTCAGCCTCGAACAAGCGTATGTTTTTGGTGCTGTGCAGTCGAGGAAAGCCAACTGGCCTCTAAAGAAGAAGATAGTATGATAAGGTATAACTAAATTGTCTTAACAGTTATGACATGGTCGAACTAGTTTTCCTACAGCCAAACTAACAGACTGCAATAATTAAATCGTATATAAGTAATTACTTTGGTTTAGTTTTCTCTTCTTTCTTTGAAGAAATAAAAAATCCCTTTTAAAAATGAAAAAAGCTATTCAAATCCAAGATGCCCACTTACTGACGTATTTTTCTACCTCGTTTTACCAAGAGCTTTTTCGTGGTGAATAAAATTTTTATCTTATCAAACAATAAAATATTGTGCATTGATTCTCTCTCTTAACAGTTTTAGGACACTTCGACACTGAGACCAAAGCAAACAATTTTTGGGACCAATCAGATTGTCCAGCGGCTAGCTGTGGTGAAATCTAACTACAGTTAATCGTGTCATAAAGTGTTGTGACGAGTGCATATATATAGTCACGCCATAGTCTGAACTCTCATTTCTTCCCCTATCGATTGTTTTTCGAGCATCCTCGCTCGATTTCGAGGAGACATATTGTTTATCTCTCTCCCTCTGTCTCATACACTACTTCATCAAGTACTAAATTTTCTCTCTCTGGATTGTTGTCCTTTTTGTTTGGAGTTTTCAGTACTTGCAATTGCTTTGTTTCCTGCAGATACCAGCCAATTCAATGGAAGGTACTCCATCTGAGCTTGTCGGAGGTACAGTACAATCCTTTTATGTATCTATGATAAATAAATATTTAGTTGGCGAGATCTATAATTTATATGTTCATCATTTCTCACGTATTTCCCCCGAGCTTGCTATGCTTTATAACTAAGCCTGATTTTCCTTTCATGTTGATGTTGTTTGGGTTCCACGAAATTAATTTTAAATCTTTTTATATATATATATATATAAAAAGATGGCAATATAATCGTCATTCAAACACTTTGGAAAGTTACCCTATTAAAATCAATTAGAGTTGAATATAATTAGAAGGATCAGATTTGTTTAAAGGGTTTTTTTTTTTTTAAAGGGATATATATATAGTTGAAAGTAAAGAGAAAAATGAACAGCAATAATTCATGGTATGTTGGGAAGAATCCAGAACTCAAACACGCACAACTTACGTGGTTCGGCAACTTGCCTACTCCACGGAGCTACTGGTTGTATTAATCACTCAAAGAAACAATACAACAACAAAGGAGGAGGAGATAAAACTCAACTCAACTCAACTCTACTCTCTCAAGCTCTCTATTCTCTCTTCTCTCTGTGTTTCACTCTCTGCAACTCATCAATTCTTTACGCTACAATGACACACAGGGGGCACATACATAAATATACAAAAGTGGGAGTGGGGGGTGTCCTCCACCATGTGCAAAGTGGGAGACTAAAATTCCACTTGCACATGGTGGGGCTTGTTTGTCTCCATAATGCTAACAATCTCCCACTTGGAGACAAACAATGAAATCCTTTTTATCCTTGAAGACCAACTGAAGTTTTGCACAACTTCAGTTTCTCAAGTGTAACTCCTTTGGTTAACATGTCAGCTGGATTCTTGCTTCCACAGATTTTTTCTAGCATTAGTTGCTCGTCGTCCAGCAGTTGTCGGATGAAGTGATATTTGATCTGAATATGCTTCGTCCTCGAGTGAAATGCTGGATTCTTGGCAAGGAAGATTGCACTCTGACTATCGCTATACAAAGTACCTTTTCCATTCAACTTGCCCAATTCTTTCAAGAAACTCTGCAACCATACTATCTCTTTTGCAGATTCTGAGACTGCAACATATTCAGCTTCTGTTGTTGAAAGAGCAACGATCTTTTGCAAGGTAGAACTCCAGGAAACAGCAGTACCTCCTAGAGTATAAACATATCCTGTAGTGCTCTTTCTGCTATCAACATCTCCTGCTAGATCAGCATCTACAAAACCTTCAAGTTTCAAACCACCAGCTGTGAAACTGAGACAAGTTTCCGATGAACCTTTTAAGTACCTCATGATCCATTTCACCGCCTCCCAATGCTGCTTTCCAGGATTGCTCATATATCGGCTTACAACTCCCACTGCATGGGCAATGTCTGGTCTGGTACAGACCATAGCATACATCAAAGAGCCGATAGCTGAGGCGTATGGAATCTTATCCATGTATCCACTTTCTAGCTCAGTTCTTGGTGACTGATCTTTGCTGAGCTTGAAATGATTCCCCAGTGGTGTACTTACTGGTTTAGCATTATCCATACTAAACCTGCTGAGAACCTTCTTGACATACTCTGTTTGTGAGAGCTTTAGTATGCCTTTGTCTTTATCTCTGATGATTCTCATTCCAAGTATTTGTTTAGCAGCTCCCAGATCCTTCATTTCAAACTGTTTCGACAACTGCTGTTTCAGCTTATCAATCTCCTCAATGCTGGATCCTGCAATCAACATATCATCTACATATAATAGTAGAATGATGTAGGAGTTGTCAAAATGTTTGACATAGCAACAATGATCAGCTTGACATCTTGTATACCCGGAACTGCACATGAAGTTGTCAAACTTCTTGTACCACTGTCTTGGAGCTTGCTTCAAACCGTATAGGCTTTTCTGTAGCTTGCAGACTTGATTCTCCTTTCCTTGCATTTCAAACCCCTCTGGTTGTTGCATGTAAATTTCTTCCTCCAATTCACCATGAAGGAATGCTGTTTTTACATCTAACTGTTCAAGATGTAAATTTTCTGCAGCTACTATCCCCAGAACAACTCTGATTGTTGTGAGCTTCACAACTGGAGAAAAAATCTCAGAGTAGTCAATGCCTTTCTTTTGTTGAAACCCTTTGACAACAAGTCTTGCCTTGAACCGTTTACCTCCGTCATGCTCAGTCTTCACTCTGTAAACCCACTTATTGTGCAAGGCCTTCTTTCCTTCAGGTAATGTTGTTAGCTCCCAAGTCTTGTTCTTCAGCAACGAACTCATCTCATCCTTCATGGCTAACTCCCACTTGCTTGAGTTTCCATCTTGTAAGGATTCTTCATAAGTTAGCGGTTCACCACCATCTGTCAGCAAAATATAATTCAGTAAAAGTGTGAACCGTTGCGGGGGCCTTATCGTCCTTGAAGACCTGCGAACAACTGGTTCACTTGGCTCCGCATCTTCTTGTGTGGTAGTGGGCACAGATGTGCTTGAATCTTCTTGTAAAGACTCTTGATTGTTGTTCTGCTTAGTAACATCGGGAAGCCCTTCTAATCTTATGAATTCAGATCTTTGTGGACTTGTATCTGAATCAGCCATCTCCGTTTCTCCACTTGATCTGTCTTTGTACATAACTTTCTCATTGAAGATCACGTTCCTGCTTCTGATAATCTTTCTATTCTGATCATCCCAGAACCGAAATCCAAATTCTTCATCTCCATAGCCAATGAAGAAACATTTCTTGGATTTGGCTTCTAACTTGTTGCGAGCATCAGAATCTATATGAACATAGGAAACACATCCAAAGACCTTCAAATGAGAGATTCGTACCTCTTTTCCTCTCCATACTTCCTCGGGCAGTCTGAATTCCAAAGGAACTGATGGTCCACGGTTGATCAAGTAAACTGCGGTATGAACTGCGTCAGCCCAGAATGTTTGAGGTAACCCAGAATGCAACCTCATGCTTCTAGCTCGTTCATTGATGGTCCTGTTTATCCGTTCAGCAACGCCATTCTGTTGCGGTGTGCCTGGAACGGTCTTCTCCATTCTGATACCATTAACAGCACAATACTCCTTGAAACCTCCATCAATGTATTCTCCTCCATTATCAGATCTCAAGCATTTCAACTTTAGACCTGATTCAGTCTCAACCATAGCCTTCCATTTCTTGAATGTTTCAAACACATCAGATTTATTTTTCAGAAAGTAAACCCATACCTTCCTGCTGAAATCATCAATAAAAGTCACATAATATCGAGAACCTCCAAGAGATGCTACTGGAGACGGTCCCCATAAATCTGTGTGTACCAGTTCTAGCTTGCTTGGTCTTAAGGTCCTGCCAACCTTCAAGAAACTGACCTTCTTCTGTTTTCCAAGAACACAGCTTTCACAAATGTCTAGATCGACATTTTTTAACTCTGGCAGCTTTCCCTTCGACTGAAGTATCTTCATCCCCTTTTGACTCATATGGCCAAGTCTACAATGCCATAGATGTGCTTGATTTTCTGCTTCAGTTGAGGCAATGATGTCTGCAAATCTTGTGGTCATATACAGGGTGCCGGTTTTCTTTCCACAAGCTAAAACCATTGCTCCCTTTGATACTTTCCACATTCCTCCAGCAAAAAGTATTGAATGACCACTATCATCAAGTTGTCCGACAGAGATCAACTTTTTCTTCAATTCAGGAACATGCCTTACATTCTGCAAGGTCCATATAGATCCATTCATAGTCTTGATTTGCACATCTCCTATACCCACAATCTTCAGTGGTGTTCCATCGGCCAGGTAGACTACACCATGATCTCCTCCAACATAATTTTGCAGCATTTCATTGTGTGGCGTACAGTGGAATGAAGCACCAGAATCAAGAATCCACTCATCAATTTGACTTTGCACAGCAAGAATTAAAGCATCTTGCACCTCATCTGTGGTAGCGTTTGCAGAGTCAGCTTCAGGTTTCTTCGGTTTTGTGCAATTCCTACTGAAATGACCAGGTTTGCCACAATTCCAACATTCAACCTGCTTTCTGGATCCAAACTTGCTTTTACTTCTGTATCTGGATTTTGATCTGCCTCTGGATGAGCCTCTATCGTGTCTCCTCCCTCGACTGTTGATGTTAAGAGCTGATCCTGAGCTTGAACTTTCACCCGAGTCTTTCCTTCGCACTTCTTCAGCCAAAATCAAGTCTCGAATGTCATCATACTTCAGTTTGGATTTTCCAGCTGAATTGCTCACGGCTGTCCTCATGCCTTCCCAACTGCTTGGAAGTGAAGCTAGCAAGATGAGTGCACGTATCTCATCATCAAACTCAATCGCAACAGATGATAATTGATTTGTGATGGTATTAAAGTTGTTGAGGTGTTGTGTCACAGAAGCGTTTTCGACCATCTTCAAGTTGAACAACTTTTTCATCAGGTGCACTTTATTATTTGCTGATGGCTTCTCATACATCCCTGACAAGGCTTCCATCAATTTTGCAGTGGATTTTTCTTTCGTAACATTGTGAGCAACTCTTCTTGATAACGATAGCCGAATAATGCCCAGAACTTGTCTATCAAGGAGTTGCCATTCTTCTTCTTCCATCTTTTCTGGTTTGCTTCCAGAACTCAAACACGCACAACTTACGTGGTTCGGCAACTTGCCTACTCCACGGAGCTACTGGTTGTATTAATCACTCAAAGAAACAATACAACAACAAAGGAGGAGGAGATAAAACTCAACTCAACTCAACTCTACTCTCTCAAGCTCTCTATTCTCTCTTCTCTCTGTGTTTCACTCTCTGCAACTCATCAATTCTTTACGCTACAATGACACACAGGGGGCACATACATAAATATACAAAAGTGGGAGTGAGGGGTGTCCTCCACCATGTGCAAAGTGGGAGACTAGAATTCCACTTACACATGGTGGGGCTTGTTTGTCTTCATAATGCTAACATGGTAGTGATGTATTATGGATATATCCTGTTTTGATCCTTGATTTGCTAAGTTGAGTCGGATCATGTAGTTAAACATGAAACAAAGTTATCATTAGTGCTGTGCGGTTAACCATTTTATCTCCTCGTCACCCGAGTATCAACCCTAATTTATTACAAATAAGAAAGCAAAAGAAAAAAAAAAAAAGACAATAAGCTTCTGCATAGTTTTTGTGGAGTGTACAGATCAATTTAATTAAGCAACTAATCCTTGATTAGGTAGCTAGGGGCCGGTGACTACAAGTTTTATATCAGTCCTTTCTTTTTTGGAATTATATTAGTCATATGTAGCATATAATTAATTGGATAAATACAAACGGATGGCTAGAGCTTCTTTTCCAGTGAAAATCTTGACAGTACTGGTACCTACTTCTAGAACCCATTAATTAAAATGGTGGTGAATTCACCCATATTATATGGATTTGTGACTGTTTTATAGATATTAATATATGAAGAAAACCAACAATGCTAGGATATTGAAAAGCTAGTGAACGCATTCGATTACTGGTTAACATATTTGGCAAGGTTTTTTTTTTTTTTTTTTTGTGTGTCACTATCTCAGTATATATACTTGAGCTCTAGTATAGTTATTTCGAGTTTTGTTCTCCAAAATCTTAAACACGTGAACAGGTGATCATAATGATCAAACTGTCCAACCGTCAGCTGAAGATATTAGAAAAGAACAGAGACGGCAAAGAGACAACAAACGTAAGGAGAGAGAGCAGGTAGAAGTGACTGAGTAGCTTATCTCCCCTTCATGTTTTTTTTTTTCTCTTTTTAAACCCCATAAAAAGTTAATTTATCCTTTTCTCTTTCTATATATGATATGTATGGGCAGCGAGAGATAGAAGGCACTCAGAGAGAGTTGGAAAAGATGAAAGCGGATTATGCTGAGTCGGAGAAAAACCATGCCTACTTAATAGGAAAACTGGAACAGTTGGAACACGATGTGGAGCAAACTAGAGAAATTCGCAGGCGACTGGAGCAAATAGTTGAACAACAGAATATTATGATCGATATGCTTCAGATACTTGTAAGGCTGCTGTTTCTCTTCCTACATACATAGTGATACATACATACATACAAAGTGATAAAGTTATTTGATATTTGGGAACATATAAAAGGAATTGAATTTCTTGTTAATCCAAAGAACTCACAATTTACTAAGAAGGTCTTGAATACCTGCAATAAACAATCCCAATTAAGAGATTCAATGATCCTCTGTATAGTGAATTGAGTATCTTTTTAAGAAATATATTAAATATTTTAAAGTAACAAAAATAATTTTAAACGGTCTTCTATTGAAAGAACCATTTTTTTTCCTTGAATTTTGAGTTTTATTTATATTATAAAGTCTTAACCTTTTATCTAAATAATTCAAAGAATATTTATACCATCTAAACTTTATCGTTTCTATATATAAAAAAAAAAACTAAAAAATCATTTGTTTTCAATAACATTAATAAAAGGCGGAAAATCCTCTTACATATTATTAATGAGATAATAAAAATAAAAGGTCTCTTAAAAAGTTTTATTCACACCTATAAATATATATAAAAAAATTATTTTATAGTAATTTATCATGTTTTTAATATTTATAATATAAAAATAGCTTAGGATTAGACATAAACGTATAAAAAATAATAAAGTTGTCAGCAGACAAATCAGGAACATACCATATTACTTGTACTTGGTTGATTGCTAAGTATATTTTGAACTCGCCTATTTTTTATTTTCGATGTCAATAGCATAAATATATTGCTGCACACATTTTGATCCTCTGCTAATAATGTAAAAACACTTTTAATAGAACACTAGCTCATTTTCCTTTTCTCTTTATATATAAATCACTATCTTAATCTACGTATACAGATTGGAATGACTCCTCACAACACATTTGGCACTGGAGAGGCAGGACTACAAGTTCATCACCCACCAGTTTCTCAATCTGGAACTACAGGGCTGCGTCAATCACCTGTCCCTCAGGGGTGGGCACATGTATGTCTCCATTTTTTTTATAATTGCTTGCGTCCCATTTCTATTTTTCACGAAGAAAAAATTGTTGTTTCCCAGCGCGGCATAATTTTTCCTTTTGTTTTCTTTTAAAAAATATAGAAAATCAAACAATTGAAATGTCAAATTTTTTAAACTAGGTGATTTTAAAAAATTGTAATAACAATTGTTGGTTTTTCTTTTTTTCAACAAAAAAATTAGAATAACACATTTTTATTTATGTTTTCAAAAACCCGAAAATTAAAACAAAAAACAAAAACTTTAATGATATCAAACAATCTTCTTCTTCTTCTTCTTTATTTCGAATGTGTGCTAACAAATTTTTTTTTATTATACACAGGGGAACAATGTTGAGCAGCCTTCCTTGTCTTCTGGTGGTGATCTGTTCGTTGGTCTTAATCACTTGAACAGCACTTATCCGCCTAGAACAGCAATGGCGTCCGGTAGCTCGCCCAGGCAAGGGTCACCTGTCGTCCCTCAAGGGGGGGCACATGTATGTCTCTACTTTCTTTATAATTACTTGCGTCCCATTTTTATTTTTTATGAAGAAATAATTGGTGATTACCCGCGCAGCATAATTTTTGTTTTTGTTTTCTTTTAAAAAAATAAAACCGCAAACAATTGAATTCTCAATTTTTTTAAACGAGGTGATTTTTAAAAATTGCAGCAGCAATTGTTGCTTTTGCTTTTCTCAACAAAAATAAGAATAACAAATTTTTATTTATGATTTCAAAAATCTGAAAACTAAAGCAAAAGTCAAAAACTTAAATGATGTCAAACAATCTCTTAATTCTTTTTTTTTTTTTTTATAATGGGTTGTAACAATTTCTTTGTTACAAACAGGAGAACAATAGTGAGCAGCCTGGCTCAACTTATGGTGATCAGTTCCTTAATTTTAATGGATGATCGAGTAATGATGGACAAGTACTGGGATGGAAGCAACAATATCATAGACGAGTGTTATTTGAGTTATGAATGTCGGCATGCATGTACTAGTAATGCTGCTGGGAAGACAAAGATTCTCATTTATCAGAATCTCGTACTATAATCTATGAGTGTTGTTTGAAGTTTTTCAATAAGATATACTTGTAACAACTGATTGAATAATTGCTTGATTATTATAACTTGAATTGTTCGTTCCTCTCAAGATCGGGTATTGGATAGAAAGGAACTTACTTGTTTTAATTTCTAGCTAGGGATGTAGAATTTGCAATAGTTATTTCACTCCGCCAGCAAGAGATTTTTTTTACCAAAAAAAACATATACAAATCTTTTCAATGTATTTTTATATATATATTTTTAAAAATATAAATTAAGAAATTATGCACACATTTAATTAAATAAATCAAGAATTATTTATGTAAATAAATAAATAAAATTATTAATAAGAATTATATATGAGTATATATTCTATCGTGTAGTTTTAATTCCCATCAATTTCATCCCCAGTTTTTATTAATGAAACCCCTATAGTTTCGCGTATTTTTCATATTAGTTTTTGGCTGTGAATTTCTTCAATTTAAATTCTAATTGACCCTAAAATTTTTAATTTCTTTTTATGTTGCTCTTGATTTCAATCAATTAACTTGGTGAACATCTCTTAAAATTCTAATATTCTCAATTCAACTCAAATTAAGCTCCCAAACTTAATATTTTACTAATTAAGCTCCTAGTAAAATTAATTTGATCAATTTAAAGTATAATTAAATCCTTGCACCTAATTAAATCTTTTAATTGGATCCAAATTAATTCTTAAATATAATTAAAATTTAATTTGTTCCATTATTAAATTAAATTTACCTATTAAAAATTTAATTATACTCTTAAATTTAATTTTTATGTAGATTCGTTCAATAATCATTTAATTTGACTTTAAATTTGAATTGTTTCTTTATATTTAGGCATAATGAGATACAATTACGGGGAATAACCCAGAAGAAAAATATTGTTTGTCATAATTCAATATTTTATTTTGAATCTAAGTCATTCATGTTAATCATTTAATTCATGAACAATATTGGATCTAAGTCATTCATGTTCAATGAGATTTGATGGGTTTCTTTTTGCCATCGCTGGGCCGAGATTAGGTGTGCCTGCTGTTTCGAATACTGTAAAATTGTTCTTTCAGCATCAAGAAAAGAGTGGAGCCAGAGTAGCTCAAGGCCAACGTGCTCCACTGCAACATCAACACCGGATGATCATCCACCACATAACATGAACACTTGGATTTTTGCACCCTATCTTTCTTTATTTACTCCTGACTGATAAGAACTTGAGAAGATTTCAACTGGCTGCTTCATATCTGCAGACACAGTCGTGTATATTTCCTTTGATCGGTTTTTCAGCCAGCCTCTTTTTCTTCACCATCACGAGCTGCATAAATGAGATTTGTACACATACTAGATGATGTCAAAAGAAATACTCTAAGCTATTATTACAGGAAAGACAAAATCTTTGGATAGTTTTGTAGTAAATTTTTATCATTTCAAACATATCTGCTCTGTTCCATTATCTTTGTTTTTTTTTTTGTCTTGAGATAGTAAATAAACCAATAGATGCTAGAGTAGGCGTCTTGAATGCCATTCTCTCAACATTTTACTTGAACATGGGGACTTTTTACCAAATCAGCATCCTCTGCTGCAGCAGCAAGCTCAGAGCTGCCCTGCCCTGCATCAAATCAATGCACGGACTCCCACGTCCATTCTCAACAACCATCAAGGGGACTGAGGAGGAATTCTCTTTAGAACCATCTGAAGTGTCTGTCATTGCATCAACAAGTAGGCCACCTGCTTCAGAAGCTCTGCGAAGAACATCACAATTCTGTTGAATAGTAGAATCAGCTTCCTCACTTTGGTTTGCTACCATGATTCATGGCATTGTTCAAGGACAAATACTTTTAAAAAGAGTGAGATGAGAAGTTTGCAAAGCATCAAGCATGTGGACAAACCTTTGCAGCCTCAGCAGCAATGCCAGGAAGCTCCATAGCAGTGGGGCATCATCTAGTGCTGGGAGGGAGTTCGCAACCAAAACAATCTGCATAAACAAAGTGATTCTTTCACTAGCATCGTAGAAAGGCATACTAATTACCTTAGTAAACTTGGTAGTGCACAAATTGTTATTTTTTAAAATAAAAATTTAGTTTCCAATTTTTTTTGTATATTTGCTATGGGTTATGTTCAAATTTTCAGGATGCTCCAAGTTTTTGCTTTTCAAGGTTTTTTCATTTATTTTACCTCGCTTTTTTTTTTTCATTTGCCGAGTTCTTCAAATTTTGTTAAGTTTTTGAAAATAATTTCATGACTTGAAAATTAATTAATTAATTTTTTTTTTGGGGGGGGTGTCTAAGTGGTGTTTTTGCATACAAAGTGACAAAAGAATATAAGAAAGAAAAATTCTTAAAAAATATATATAAATCAACACTTCAAATATACAAGGATAAATAGATATGTAATCTCAAATATTACTGTTTATCCTTGGAAAAAAATGTGATGGGAAGGGAGGGGGAAATTTCTCTTTGTCTGAATAAAAAAAGTGAATGAAAGATAATAAAAAATGTGATGGGAAGGGAGGGGGAAATTTCTCTTTGTTTGAATAAAAAAAGTGAATGAAAGATAATAAAAAATGTGATGGGAAGGGAGGGGGAAATTTCTCTTTGTTTGAATAAAAAATGTGAATGAAAGATAATAAATGTTAAATATCATTAATGTCCATCGTAAGGGATGAAGCGACAAATAAGATTGAAACCATTTATTTTTAAAAAGAATAAAGTTGAGTATTTTTTATTAAATAAAGTTAAAATATGTTGAAAAAACTCATCAAAACCTAAAATTTTAAATTTTTAAACGAAACTTCAATAATAATTTAATATTATTTTTTAACATATATCTTTAAATAAAAATCATTTAAACTTAAAACTTACATGTATATATATATATATATTATTTTATGCTTGATTTTATTAATTAAAATGAGATGATAAGATTCAAATTTGTAATTATCTAGTTATCAAGGCTCTAATACTATGTTAAATTGATTCATTAACCTGATCAAAATCTAGGCTTCAACTTGTTGGTTTTTTTATAATTTTTTTTGTTAAAATCATGTTATTTTGATTTTTTTAAAAATAAAAATGAAAGATCAAACCAAATTGATTTGTATTAATTTTTTCAATTCATGACCTGAATTTTATCCTAAATTATTTTCTAGATCAAGTTTTACAACCATAAAGAAAATAGAAAGTTAATGTAAAATAAAATAAAAACAATTATAAAACTATTACCCCAATTTAGATGGGAGACTTTAGAGGAGAAAGAAGGGTAAAAATGAACCTCCATTTCCCTTCACCTTTATTAAAAAGTTTCTTCTCATGTAAAATTAAGATGCCACGAACCTTAATTTTCACCCTCTCGTTCTCCCCTCCCCTCCAATCAAACTTTTTCTGAAACAACAAACTGTAAAGTAATCAATAAAAAGCTCCTCTCTTCTCTTTTTTTTATGCACGCGTACATTCTCATAATCTCATGCGCACTGATTTGACGAGGCAAAACATTTTGCTAGCAAATAAAAGCTATCTGCTTTTCTATCTAGAATAGTAGGTTTGTTAGACATGTCATGGATGGGGTCACAGCCTATGATGAGATGCACCTCCTCTCATTGGGTGCCATCATTATTATCTTTTTTTTTGCTCTTAATTTCAATATTATAGTCTCAGTCTTATCCTTGACCGCTTCCATAATTTACTACGTGTAAAACATATGTAAATGTACTCCACATGCAATGTCGGGTTGATATCGGCTGCTCTTGGTTAGTTGTTAGACTTGTCGAGTTTGATTTGATTTGATTTGATTTGATTTGATTTAGAATTTTAATTATTAAATTATCACATCAATTATTATATTTAAATCAATGTTATTTCAATTTTTTAAAAATGAATTAGAGTTTTTCGGATTGTATTTCACTTAAGTAATTATTCGGCTAGAAATTTAAAACAATCTAAATCAAGTTGGAATTCACTATCTGCTTAAAAATATCCAGACTAGAAATTCGAGTGTTTTGAACATGTATAGAGCTAAAAAAAAACAATAAAAAATTGTAAATTATAAAATTATATATATAAAAAAACACTCTCTCGTTATATTTGGGTATTTCTTTTACCATAGATAAAATATAACCATAAAATGCTGACGGGATTTTTATTTTAATTGAGATTATTTTTTTTAACACTTTTGAAATATTAATTCTATTTGAATAGAGAAAAATAATTTTTTATTATACTGCTTTATTATTCAAATTTATGCTATAAAGAAAAAGTATGGTCTTTTATATATATATATATATATATTATTCACATGGCATGAATTTCGAGAGTTATATTTAATAAATTTAAAACATTTTGGAATTACGCTGCAGGTATAAATTCATGAAAATTTCATTATTTTTTTATTTAATTTTTTTTATATTTTAAAATTATTTTAGTATACTAATATTAAAAATAATTTTTAAAAACTAAAAAAATAATATTATTTTTATATATTTTCAATAAACTATTTTCAAAAGTAATTACTGCAACCCTTCTAAATAACCCCTTTAAACAACATAAAGGACAATGCCAAAGGCAGAGGCTGGTCCCTTATCCGCTGTGCCTTTCAACGCAGATATGATGGGACAGCAAATATTGTTTCTAGCTTTAATTTGCTAGGTTTGTTACATTCTTAGGTGGTTAGGTATTGACACTTGGAAGCTGGTCATCAAAGTTCATCTACCCCAAGTTAATTTGTTCCTTTTTTTTTTTAATCTTGCGCTTGGAGTCTATTGCTCTGTCAATAGAGTACGGTAAAGTTAATATCTTCTACGAATAAAATTATTATTTTTTTAATTAGTTTTGAAATCATGAATTTTATAAATTAATATGTTGTATGGGAGTTGGTTGAATAACTATGCCAATAGGCATCAATTTAAAGGATAGTTACAATGTCCATATTAGCAAATGAGGATGAATATTGGATTTTAAGTATACTGGTTTTATATTTTATCTGAATTTAATAATTTAATAAAATCCCTATTTTTCTTATATTAATATTTTGAGACTTCACAAGTGAAAAAAAAACATTTTTATAATATCAAATAATTTTTTTTTTAATTAATGTGGATATCCGGACCAGCTTGCACACATCTTAACTAATCCTACGAGCCTTGAAGTTAATGATTATATAAGTTTCCAGTGGCCCTGAAATTTACAAGATTCAATCTGAAAAATTTTAAAAAACAAATCTAAAATCTAACCGGTTAAATTACATCCATTACATTAAATATCTAACAAACTTGTCAGTAAACAATATCTCTGCGGTCCATCTAATTACCACTGTGTACATGAATGAGAATCATGATGAAGACTCTCGTACTATTATTTACGAGGACATACTTCGTTATTTCACAAATCAACAGGGGCAATTTTCGGAAATTGCCTTGTAATAATTAACAACATTAATACCATGCCCCTGGAGTCCTTAAGATAAAGCCTGAGACTTCTTAATTTATCTCACCTCTCTCCCTGAGGCTACTAGATCTTTCAATTCATGGCTGCAACTACCTCCACGAATTGCTCTAGCTTCTTCAGTCTGCGTTCAAATTCTGTTGAGCGAAGGGTCCGTACCACATCCAGTCATGGCTCGTCACCGGGGTGTGGAAAGCTTGATGGGGTAGCTATGTGGTTCATCAATGGTGTGGCAAGTGCGTTTTTTGCATCCCTGGAGAGATGTTCCTGCATCCGTATTGCCACTGAAGATGATGGTGATGAAGCTAACGATGCACCCTTGATTCTCAATGATGGAAACATGAGGCACCTTGAAGGTGGCACTATTAGCCGGAGAAGGACAGGGAAGGGCAAGAGGAGTGCTAGGGCATTTGATGAGGACTGAATTTCTGCATGGGTTTGCTTGAGCAAACTTGCAAAGAACGTTCATTTTGGTAAGTCATGGGGTTTTAGGTTGTGTGAGGTTGGTTTGCTTCTTCTTTTTGTTCTTGGAAAGGTTGGGAAATGGTAAAGTTAAGGACAGTTGTGTTTGATGGTCTGATCTCTTATGAATTATGATACTTTGATCAATTATAATATATATGGAAACAATTCAATAAGAGAATTCAAATTATATACACGTTCATAATCTTGACTAATTAAAATCGTCGGTGTTTTCCTAGCATTATAAGTTTTGGAAAATTAATTATCCTCAGTTTCGTATATAAATTTCTACTCATAAAATCTAAAAAAAAAACCCTTTCTTGCAAGGAAGAAAATGCTTGCTAAAATATGATACTACACCGCTATTCAATAATTTAGGAAGTCGCCTGATCATCACATAAGTGCTTAATTACTAGCCATCAGAGTGTTTTGCTTTCAATTCTGTACCCTACGGAGGAAATCAAGTTTGGTTCTTATTATGAAGATGATAAGACGAAATTCTACCGAATTTTGATTGATTAGATTTTGATTCTATTATTTAATATGTATTTGGTATTGTGATAGGTTTTTTTTTTAAATAATTTTCAATTAAAAAAATAAATTAATGTTTTTTACATGTTTTTTTTTATAGTTTTGAAGTGTGTATATATCATTTTAATATATTTCAATTATAAAAGAACTTTTAAAAAACATCATATCAAACACATAATTAATATCTTTATAAACTTTTCAACATGCTTTGAGACAAAGGGCCTTTAGTACATGTTTATTTTTGCAGCAAAAATGATGTTTTAAAAATATTTTAAATAATTTTTTTGTTTAAAAATATTTTTTTTTATTTTGATATGCTGATGTAGCACATGAATTTTTAAAAATAAATAAAATTATTTTGATATATTTTCAATCAAAATCACTTTAAAAAACAATTATTACCACAATATCAAATATATTTAACAAATTAAACCGAAACCACCAATCATATTAGAGTGTTTTAGAATATCGATTAAGTTAATCATGAACCATTAACAAATAAGTACTTTTAAGTAGGTAATTAATGTATTGATTTGTTATGTTTAAGCACTTGTTTAGGTGACCATAATAATTACTTTTCAAAATATTTTTTATTTAGAAATATATTAAAATAATATATTTTTTATTTTTAAAAAAATATTTTTGATATTAACATATAAAAATGATTTGAAAATATACAAATAAAATAAATAAAAATTCAAATTTAAATGAAATGTTATTTGAAATGTAATTTTAGACGAGTCACCAACTTGAATAAATTCGTTTTCTTTTCATTTTCTCATCTTTGCATATCCTTCTTTTGGGAGCCATGATATTTCGCCTTACAATATTGAATAAAATAAAAGGTAAACACGGCACTAACGCCTAAAAGTGCTTTAAATGTTCAAAAATGTTTTTTTCCCCAGAATTTTGAATGATGATGTCTTTCTTCATCATAATGTTTTTTTTGTTGTTGGCTGCTTTCTTTTTACTGTATCTTGGCACTCCATGTCTAGGAATCCAATGATATCTAGCTTTAAAATGACTGGTTGTGCTCCTATTTTTTCTCGTTTTATTAAATGTGATTTCGTAATTAATCCTGTAAATAATATCACATCATCACAACCTTTTTTGAGGTGATAGGTCAAGTGAGACTCAAGTTTTTAACCCCACAAATATAACTGCTTATCTTTTAATCGTAGTTATTAAACCATTAATGGTGGAGTAGTTGGAGTTGGTGACTTACTAATTTGGAGCTTAGCATAGCTCAATTTTTTTTTGAATTATTTTAAAAATTAATTCATCAAATATTTGGTAACTTGATAAAACCCACGTGAGACCTTGAGAGGTTAATTTCAATGTTTTTTTTATTATTTTCTTTATAAAAAATAATTTTATTTCAATTTGTTTTTAAATTTTATTCAAAATAAAGTCATTATTTACTATTTTAGAATGGAATTGGATTACTCGGTAAACCCATATATTAATTTAGTACACTTTTTGAATTGGATCAAGCCCTCAACTAAGTTTAATAGCTATATTTTTAATATTTAGCTTGAATTCTTTTTCCTCGGTTGTAACTATAATTTTTATTGTTTTCATCTCGCTGTAGAATTCCACTAGCATATTGATTTTCTTGTTGTTTTTTTTGTGTATGTTCGAATTAATTTATTAAATCGTATAGATTTTGAAATTAGATTTTCATGTTATTTTTAAAAATTAATTCATCAAATCTTTGATAACTTGATAAAACCCATGTAAGACCTTTAAAGGTTAATTTCAACTTTTTTAAAAAAAAATTTATAAAAAATAATGTCATTTCAATTTTTTTTAAAATTTTATTCAAAATGAAGTGTTATTTAATATTTTAGAATGGACTTGGATTAATCGGTAAACCCATATATTAACTCAATACATCTTTTGAATTGGATCAGGCCCTCAACTAAGTTTAATAATTATAATTTTAATATCTAGCTTGAATTCTTTTTTCCCGGTTGCAACAGCAACTTTTATTGTTTTCATCTTGCTGTAAAATCCCAATAGTATATTCATTTTTATATTGTTTTTTTTTTATATAGATTGGCGTGTATGTCTTTCTTTATCAACTTCAACTAATTCTATGTTCCTGAAATTAGATTTCATGTCATTTTTTCTTTTCACTTGTGGAAGTATGGAACCTGCAAGAGTACAAAGATTTTCACCGTCTATGGTATCAATGCTGTTATGCTAAATCTAAGAACTTTATTCAACATGCTAATTTGCTAGCGGGGTCCCTTGCGCCTCTCAAATTCTACTCTCCTTCACGGTTTGTTCATAGAACAACAAAATCAAGAACCATGGAACAACCAAATCCTCTATTTAGCAAAAAAAAAAAAAAAAAAAGATGAACCAAATCTGACCAGTAATGATTTTTCAAGGAGTAACGAGGACAAACCGGAAATATTTGGAGTGTTTGTCCGTATGATATTGGCTCCATCGACGCTATCCAATGGATTGTATTTCCTGAAAATGCATGAGATCTTCGTCTTTTAAACTTTCTGCCTGGTCGATGATCTTTGCTGGCCAAGCTCACTTAAAAATATATGTAGCGAGAGGGGAGAAACCCTTAATGGCCCGATCCAATAGAAGGGGCCAGAGAGAAGGGTAGGATCATGGACCAGTTGCCTGACCATAATTTTCTTGTATTCCTCTTACCTCCTTCGTGTTTTATAAGCTTTTCATGAGAGTAGTCATGTATAATCAGTCAAGGAGACTTGCTTTTATATATATATATATATAAAACACATAAAAATATCAATATATATTTTTATATAAACCATATTATCCAACACACCTTCATTGAAAATCTCGACATCGATCAGTGATTTGAACTTTCAATTTTTCTTTCTAGCAAACGGACGATGGCTAAAGTTTAAATGTTTCAATCGTTGCATTCTTAGAAGCCTCAAATTCATTTTTCAAGTAAAGAAAAACATGAGACGAGCTATTAGACTGGCAAGTCACAAGGGATGCTTAGATCTACCAGAATGAATGCATGATCGTTGTTTGGTATATAAACGTGGTATGGTAATTTTATAAATGTTTAAAAAAAATATGGTGGGTAATTACACTAGTGAATAATATAAATTTAAGATTTTATTTAAGAATTTAAGCTTTTATATTAAGATGATTATTTGATATTATATCAAAAATTTGATAATAAAATGATTATAAGTTTGAATTTCACCATCTTGATTTTAATTGATAAAATTAACATCACAAAAAAATTTGAGTTTGTGTAAATTTTAAATCTAAAGTGCTTTCACCTAAAGTGTGTATTAAAGAATAATATAAATTTTATAATGTTTGAATTTTATTTATTAAATGTCTATAGTATAAAAAAGATAAAAACAATAAGAAAGAAAAATAATATTTTTCAAGAACCCACTTCTTTGATTTTTTTTGCAAGTATACTAATAAATTTCACAATGTTTAAACTATAATTATTAAATTAAATATTTACATAAATATAATAAAAAAAATAATTTTTTTAAGAATCCAATTATTTGATTTTTTCATTTATTTTCCTTTTATCTATATTTTAATTTGATGCAATCTTTAAAACTTAGGTTTCTTCATTTCTTATCAATTTTTACAATTGCAGATGTAATTTTGAAGAACGGTAAGGACCTTGACAGTTCTCACTGCTAAAATAATAGAGGGGTATAATTCATTAAAATTCAAAAGTATAGGGACAAAACGTCCCATTTACACTATCATATCCAAAACCAAATTTAAAACCACGTGTCTTAGAAGAGCACGTGTCGCTCATGCACTGCCCTTCACGAAGTACGGCTAACTGAAAACGCCAGCTCAAGTTGGGCCAGCCACAAGCACCAGGCCAGGCCTCACTCATTACTATTATTATTATCATGATCACAACGCCGCACAACCAATCAACAATCATTCACCGTTCATTTTGATGGCAGGCCAAAAACACACGATGTCGGCAGTCTTAAGCTGCAGAAAACACCCTTATATTGACACCTGTTGTCTATCAGAAGCAAACTCACAAAGATTCTCATCTACCGAGACACACCAAATAATCCCTCTAAATATCGTTCTCTCTCCTTTCAGTCTCGAAGACCTCAATAAAAGAGACTCGGATCAGCGACCCGCGCACCGGCGCCAGTTTTTTCAGACGAAATGTTTGCTGGTGAGAAAATTCTAAAAACCTAGCCAGGTCGCTGCTAAAAGTCAATCTATATCATTAACCACGACGCGAAGTGTTTTGCTGTTTACGAATTCCTTTCAAATTTGAGAAACAGAAATGCTAGGGGATGGCGGAGAGACTCCTTCCAGGTACTGCAGATTCTGTTACTTAATCAGGTTAAGATTTTAGGTTTAATCTGTGTGTGATATTTGATTATGGAAATTGTTGTTTAATTGATAGGTTTGAGTTGTTGTCTATGGTGAAGAAACACTCTAAGCTGTTAGGGAAAACTACAGTGGAAGAGGAAGATGCAGCAGATGTTGAAATGGACTCGCGGTTTTGGCATGATGTGTTGGATTTGTATTTTATTCGTGGTAAAGAATCAAGGAGAAAGCAGGATGATGATCTCGTCTTTTTCGTTAGAAAAAGGGTGAAGCATTGTTTATTTGTAGTGGCAATTATCTAGTTTCGCTTTAATGTTGATTTTCGATTTCGTACTAATTTTGTTTAATAATGTTTTCGTAGAGCACGCAAGGATATGGTTTCAATGATAGTGTAGAGAGTGCTGCTCCTTACTTTGTACGCAGGTGGGCACCTAAGGTAAAGAGCGGCGTAAATTTGTGCTTTGGATTGATTTTGTGATAATATTTGCTTGAGGGAAAGCCGGCTTGCTTGTGGCTTTCTTCCCACAGCATGATGGAAAGATAATGTGGGAGTTTATGCTATTGTGAATATAAAACTCTGAATGTGGTTATAGTTGAAGAAACTTGGGCTAGGCTGTGGTTTGGTCTTTTTTATTTTTATTTTGAATACGCCTATGGTAGTTAGATGTGGCCTTTTTGTATATGGAATTGATTTTGCTAAGGTGCTCATTATCTTCAGTTTTGTCTACTAGTTGGATAATTTAGTTAGTGAAAGTTCAGCGGAGGTGGATTGGAGGCGCTCGTTTTACTTGAATTTGATTGCACATACATCATACACAGTAACTGTGGCAATTTGCAGGTATTTTGTTTCTCATGTCATATCTTTACCTTAATATATTACGTATACTACTTGCCATACTGCTGAAAATTGCTCTGGAACTGAAGAAATTTTTTGAAATTCATGGTTTTGCACTACTTAAAAAGGCCCATGACTGATAAAAATAGGATATTGTATTAATCCTAAACTGGAAAGGTTTATTTTTTTTAGCCATGAAAGAACTTTGTGATTGTGAGTTCTTGTTTTTTGTTTTTGTTTTCAGTCAACAAGTCCTTCGGAATCATCAAGCTGGGCAAGATACAGAGTTGTCTCCTATATATAAGGTACTTCCAGTTTTTATATCTCATGGTTGTTTCTTTTTGTTAGTTTGTGAGCTTCTTATCCATAGGGAGAATTTAACTTTCTTTCTGCAGGTTGTAAAGACTGTTTATGCATCTCCAAGTCGTGTATATTTTCATTTGGACTCAAAAAAGGTATGCTCATTTGCTGTTAATAAGTCATCCTCTTAATTCATGCTTTGTCTTCAATTCTCACCTGACATTATCTCTGATGCATATATAGGAAGTAGAGACAACGCCTGCATATCCAGATATCTGTTTTGCAGTTGATGATTTTGACTCCACTTTTGATGCAGTGGTACTGTGCTTATCTTATGACTGTTGTACTTTTTAATGCTTTATTTTGCAAGGTCAACAATTTACTTTTTTTATTTTATTGATGTTTTTCTCATGACAAGGTGTGCTGTGTATGTCAATATGCATGGATGTCAGATGGAAATTTTTAAACAAAGGGGAGTGGAATAAAATTTGATCTGTATCACTTAATTATAAAATTTGATCTGTATCCCTTAAATTAGATCGAGTTATACCCTTACTAAGAATGAATTTTCCATATGAAGAGCATAAATTATTGAGCACGATTCATTGAGGAAAAGAAATGATATAAAATGCTTCATATCTAGGACACATTCACAATCTTTTACATCTTTAAACTTTGTCAATTCGTTGTTACTTTTCTTATAATTTTGCTATCATCAGGTATTGACAGAAAGAGACCACTGCTATTGTGTACTTCTCAATGCACATGATGGGGCAGCATTTCCTAGTGACAAAGAGTTGCAAGATGGCAGTTCTAGCAGTAATTTTTGTCAGAAAAATGATACTAGTTCTGGGAAGGAAAAGAATTCTAAGGTTTGTGCTTGTTCCACCCAACACATGAAACTTGCTTGTTTGAGCTCTTTGATCTACCATGAACTCCCACTTGCTGAGCTATTCTGATTTGAAGAGGCTTTAAGTTGCTTGAAATTCTCTGACACTTTGATACATCTCTTGGACAAGCTTGCCTTAGATCAAAGTGGTTTCTGGTGTCATATATCATACTCTCCTTACATGGAGAGCTTTGGAATTTTATTAGAAAACTTTTACAGAACCTTAGATTCCAACAGCTAGGAATGAACTGCTGTAGATGCCATGGGTGGCTATGGAAAATCCATGTTAAACTTGCCAGTTTAGTTGACTGCGAGCATACATTTTCCAAATTGCAATATCTCTAAATGCACAAATGCGTTGCTGATTTATTGTAGGGTATTATGATTTCTTTTTTCATCCTCCTGTGTTGTCTCTACTTAGTTTTATATGCTGAGATAGAGATGAACGTGAAAAGTAACTATTCTTATTTCTATCTACAATTCATTCAGTTCCTTATCTAATTGGAGCTATTATTATGATTTCAGCTCACACTTTTCTCTGGATTTGTAAGCTATCAAATGGTTCGAGAAGCATATGATGGTATATCTTCAATAAATTACTCAAAAATGGTTCTGCTTTCTTTCTGTTGTTTAATCAGAAGTAAATCTTAGGTGACTTTCAGTTAGAGTGATATGAAGTTGGGTCTTCTCTATCTGGATTATTAGTTTCACTTGTTATTTCTGCAGGAAAGCTTTTGTGTGAAGCACATGAAGTCATGACTTACTTTGACATTGAATTTGCTTTTGTTGTCTTCAGCCTGACATATGTAACTTGTAGTTTATCTGTGCTTTTATTATTTTGAGCCAAAAATATCCTTTAGTCTCATATGGAGGCAAGCATGCTGAATAATCATTATAGCCATTGAAGATTTTCTGATTTGCAATATGCAAACCTTGTTTTCATTTTCCTAGACTGAATAACAATTTTCTTATGGGGACTATGGGCATAAATTCTAAACACTTAACCGTAATTCATTCTTTATCTGCTTCTAACTAAATTAATTTTGCTGCTTCCACAGCAGATGAACACTTGTACTAATGGTTTATCAGAATCAACAAAGAGGGTGCATTCATCCCAAATATTTCAAATAGGCACTGTGATGTTAGCAAACTTTCTTTTCTATCCAGCTCTTGATGCCTTACACACGTTTTTCTATTTTGTTGGTAATGTCTTTAGCTTTCAGCTGTTTCCTAGTACAATTGTTTGTTTGGGTGCCCGGGGTTAAATTCTTTGGGAGTAAGTGTTCTCACATGTTCTTGTTACACTTGTGGTTTCTCTCGTTCTGAAGTTCTGACTTGGCAACTTAACAAAGTTGACCTGGCAACTTAACGGAGTTGACTTTGTTACTCAATTGTTCTGGTTTCTGGTTATTATCAAACTATTGCAACTATGATCTCTGTCCTGTGGTAAAAATGAGTTTTTTTTTGTTTGTTTTTTTTTATTTGCAAAAGGAATTTTATTGTTACCAGTTTCTGAACTTCGATGCAGCTTGCAGAGATATCAGAAACTGAAATGCCAACAATTTTCTTAACTCATTTAGCTCTCTTATCTCTCTATCCCCCTGTTCAACAGCTGGCAAGTCTCGATTTGGGAGTCTTCTTGGTCAATCCCCTGGAAAAACAGACAGACTTTACATGAAAGGTCCAGGAGGACGTGGGGAAGTTGAAGTAGCTGTTTCTGGTGTTGCAGGTAAAAGCAGAATCCTTTTCTTCCTAATTTCTTGATCTCTTTCAGTGTTTTTTTTTTGGCTTTTGAGGGGCGGGGGTCTATTCGTTTCCCACCTCCCCCACTTTTTGTGGTTTTGGGTTTAAGACTCCTAATTGTTTTGCAAAAGTGCCACTGTTCTTTATTAGTTGATTAGATATGTGAATAGTATGCACAATGATTTCCATTCTACTGAATTGAGTTTTCATGTTATCAGATCAAAGCCAGCAGGATGTTGGCCCTTTTTCACCTGTTACTTCAAAGAAAGGGTTCGGGATTGGCTCAGTTTTTCTAAAAGCAGCATCTGTTGCATCTTTGGCAGCAAAGCATGCCTTTGCAGCTGCTTCTTCCTCCGTATCTTCAGATGACGAGATGTTACCCCTCAAATGCTGCTTAATGTCCATATCATTGCCCTGGGAATATATCGCTTATGATCTTTTGTTCAAGGTAAAATCAATGTTTTTGCTATTTGTTCCTCAATGAAAGATGAGTTTGTTTTCGGAATTTGGATAGTGGTATTGGATTCGTCTTTAGGTAGATACTAGAAGCTTCTTTGTTTCTATCATCTTTCCTCCTGTGTTGCAACTAGCGTGCCAATTAGTAGGGTTAAACTCTGTTTTGGTATTTGAGGATGTGGACATTAATTTTCCGTTGTCCTTTTGGTGGGAGTTGATATTGATTTCCTTACGTTTGCAAAAGAGTGCTAATTTTTTCACTTACTGCAATCTCAGGGAAGTCCTCCTGTGAACATGTAAATATACACCATGGTTATCGCGAAACAGCCCAAAGATGTCGCCGGCTAGAGGAAGTGTGGGATAAAACAACTTTCGGATGTTAGTCGGAGCTAGCACTCCTGCCTGAACTTTGACGGAACCTTATAATTGTAGTTGTACGTGAAAATTCTTTCTTCGCATTTTTTCTGTTAAGTAGTGTTATAGGGCTGAATTTGGAATGTTGTAATATTGTAATAATTAATAACCTCGACAAACGTAAGTGTCAGTTGATGGTTTCCACTTTCAAAATTCAACAGGCCTTTTATCAGCCCTTGCCAGGGTCTGGCCTGGTCGTGATCCAATCTTGAAACGTCGTTTTAGATATATATATATATATATATATAAAAAAAAAAAACTGAAATAACCTGAGTTTGGTTTGGTCCAAGTCACTCTAGACGTGGCTGGATTGTTTAAGTTCATCTGGGTCTATTACTAGGTTGGTTCAATGACCAACTCAACTTGGGTAAGTGGTCCAATCACTTAAAAGAATTTCTTTTGTTAGATGAAATTTGATATCATAATCATGATATTGCATTAAAAACACTGAAGAAGGTGCATTCACTGATTTTTCGGACATATTTTACGGTGGAAGGTAGGGAATAGTGAATTTTCCTTCATGCCTTGAAAAAACAAAAAAAAAGCTTTAGGTTAATGGTTGAGGCCCTTGAGGGAATGAGGTATTTTGATATTTTTCAATTGATCGAGGTTAGGGTGAGTATTTGTCTTTTAAATTACATAATAAATTATTATAAATATTTTTTAAGATTAATATATTATTGGGTGTTATTGAAAAGTAGATTTGTATTTTTAATTATAAAATATGCAATAATATAATTGATTTGTCCTTATATACAAAAATACTTTGATTGATTAAGAGGGGTGTTTTGGTCTTATCCTTTTTATTTATACTGTTAAAATACTTCCTTATTTCCGTAGTTAAATTTTTTCATGTCCTAGATTCCAAGGCATTTTTATTATTTTGCTATTGATTTTTTTTTTAATAAGGTAAAGTAGTAAAGTGGAGGTTTGTTTTGTCTTTTAATAAATTAAAGGGATTTTAAAAAAATTATTGATGCTGGACATGTTTGCATGTCAGTTGCTTCATCATTTTTGAAAAGCGTGTGTAGCTAATTCTTATAATAAAAAAATATTATTTTTGAGATGTTTTTAGATTCATCTCAATGTGATACGAATAGAATACAGAGTTTTGATTTGGTTTTGGTAGTTTTTTTTTTTTTTCTTTCCCTTGATTTTTGTTTCACTTTTATCCTCATTTGATTCTTTTACTTCCTTTTATTTTCAATTCAGTCCTTGATTTTTTTTTATCAATATTTATTTTATTTGAAATAACTTATGAAAATCAAATTTTGTTTTAATTTTATCCTTTTTTGATTTTTTTTAAATTTTCTGATTTGTTCCTTTTATTTTTTGTTAAATATATTCTTTTAAAATAATTTTTTTATTGGATTAAATAGAATTGATTGATTGAATATAGACGAATACTCAGTTCATTGCGTTTTGTTCAGTTTATTTCTCTAGGGTATTGCTCTAGAGAACCATACGACTTTTTTCTATATCGTCTTGTATGATTTTATAATATGATTTTATAATGAAGTTTTAATGATCTCAACAAATTATTTTAGTTGTGGATAATATCTATGCTAGAATGACGATGAGTCTCTAATAATTTTTTCTTTTATTTTTTTATAAATATGATATTGATTACTCTTTTTTTTGTTAATTATTTCCCAGTGTTTTATTTATGGTTCACTTGCTATTGTTATCCTCGGTTTAAATTATTATTAAATTAGCATATCTTCAAGCTAATGACTCAAATAATTCTTTAAAAACGATATCATTGTTTAACCATTCTTTTCTTACATTAAAAAAAATGAATTGTCGTGCGGCGTGTGGGTTTTAGTTTTAGTATTGTACTAATTGTTTACATATTCAAATTCGTTCCCGCCGGCCTGGTTCAGTTGACAGTCCAGTAAGCTTGATTTTAAACCAGTTTCCATCCCCACACCCCTTTTGCTTGCAGCCGTGGCTGAGAAAAATTTCTGACCTGCTTTCTTCTAGGCAGGAAAAGAAAGAAAAGCTTAGCAGGTAATTATCGTGCTTTATTCTACCTCCTTGTTCTATAAGCCTCGTCCCTTCCATTGAGTGATCTTGAATACTCTTCTTGCGAAACGAATTCAACTAAGAAATCACCAAAATACAACACAAATTTGTGCTATTGGCTACGCCCTCCCATATGGGTCAGGTCAATATGACGTTTATATTGCAATGGTTTTGAAGCTACGATGTCTGTCATTTAAATAGGATGTTTTACCATTTGCAACCTTCGATCCTGCTTGCGTCTATGGTGCCTGAGAAGTAAACGAGAACGAGAACAAGAGGGACAAATAAAATTATCAACGAGATTAACTGTGATTAGCTATTTGAATTGGAAATTGATGTGAAAGTATCCAAAGACTTTAATGATTAACTGTGGATTAGCTATATGAATTAGAAGTTGATGTGAAAGCATCCAAAGACTTTAATGATTAACTGTGGAATCTAATCATCATCCTTCATTTGTTTCATTCCCAATAGATTATCATTGTCTCTAGTGCCCTCTACTAATTTCAGGACCCCAGTCATCCGCCATGGTGAGATATTACACTACCAAGTCAATGGGAGGTATAATAAGCAAGTTCGACGCGTGGAGATTAGTATTTTTAAGATATTAATTACTATTATTATATTTAATGTAGAATTAAACTAATAAGCTTTCATGATATAATAAAATCTTGAAATTTATAGATAATGTTTTTTATAAGTATTTTAAGAATTTTTGTTTTATTTTTTATAAATATAAGAGTGTGTAGAGAAGAATAGAAAGAGAAGAAAATTATTTTGTAATTTATTTATGTAATTATCAATATGATATCTATCAAAAAACTAATATTTTTTCTGAACAATATAAGTAGAATTAAAAAAAACATATCTTCATACTAATATGTTGATAGAATTTAAAAGATGTATCTCTTCAGATCAATTTATCTATAAAATTTTAAAAACATAGATAAATTAATTGAATAATTTAGCAAGAAATGTCATGCATAACTAATTAATTAGTTTTGAAAATAAAAGACAAAATATTTATTTTATATAATGCCAAGTGTCATTATATAAATTTTGACACCCCTCTCTAAATATTCCAATAAACATCCGAATCTATTTATTTTCACATTACAACTTACAACGAAACCTCTTGCATTTTATTTTATAACATAAACTACCAACGATCTCAATCCCATGATGAGTAATTAACAAATCTTTAGCACACCACCGGCCAACAATGAAGCTGTTCGGGCTCTACCTTTACCATCCCGTGGATGCGTTCTTCGATCTATCTCTGCACGAAGTAGAATGCTGGTGCTTTGCTCATCAAGTACCCAGATAACAATATTATAATATAACGATTACGCTGTCCTATATGTCATCTAATTAGAACCAAACAGCAACAAAGAGCCTCTAATTTGCTTAGCATATGAAAGGCAGTTGAAAACATTTGAAAAGTTGGTATCGGGCTCATTAATTTATTTAGTAGCCATGCATGTCTGCAGCACATGAAGGCTACTTTGGCACTGTTGAAAACACAAAGGGTCGCAGGACGCTTAGATTCACTTTAGTTCATGAAACCAAAAAAAGGCTGAAATAACAACGGAAGGTGTGCAGCTGTGCATGTTGGCCTCCACTAGCTATGGCTGCTTTTGATATTTCTAACGTTCTGTATAACCAGAACTAACTGCCAACTAAGAAAACTACCAAACAAACGAACTTGGAATATTCATTGTTCATGTAATGGTTTAGGGTTAATATATACATGGTCCAATACAATGTGCATGCCATGATCCTAAGAAGCAGCAGCAGTGTCTGCAACAAAGTCTTGGACATTTCTGCTTGAAAGCAGACCAATTTGCTTTTGGGAGAAGAGCTATTCACCCAACAAAATAAAATCTTGATTTGGGAAATGTAAACGCTTGAAAGTTTTGCTTTGGAGAAAAAATAACTTCTTTTTCCTTTTAAAGCAGTTCTGTCTTGGGTTTTTGCTTTCCTGCTAGTTTTCTTTTCTTTTCGTTTAATGTATTAATTTGCACGAGCATAAAAGATTAGAAATCTTATCCACTCAATGCGTAATCGAATTGATAGAAGAATAACATGTTAAGCATTAATTAAACTTTGGTAATTAACCCACCATTTCGGACTAAACCATACCGTTGTATTTTAAACTGCGGTTCAAAATTAAAGGTAATAAAAGTTAGCTGTTTTTTTTATTCAAACCGCAGTTTGAGACACCGCATACCGTGTAAACAAGCCAAGCCGATCCCTAAGTGGCTGCGTTAACTGTTAAGTTGTTTTCGTTTGATTCTTCGTGATTAAGCTAACCTAAGCTAACCTGTCCTTTCTCCCTGACCCACACCCAGTTCTCTACAGGAAATTCAAAAGGCAGACCAAAGTAAAATAAAAGCACTCCCACCACCACGGCACCATCTACTAAAGCTGGGTCTACATGAAAATAAATACATGCCCTCTGGACGAAAATGCCCTAGCTCTTCCAAAGTCCTTTCTTCATGTGGGCCCCGGGTGTCTTTCCCTTGGTGCATAAATAGCCATCCCCAGCACTTCATCCTTCCCTTTTCCCTTCCTTTCCTCCCTCGCGGCTAAATTTGAAAAACCTGTTTCATTAATTTACTACCGGTTCACCCATCATGTTCTTTGCCCAGGAAGCGGTTCAGCTCGAGCACCCGGTTCATGGCCCCGGGTTCACGGCCAATGAGATTCAAGAACTCTTATCTCTCCTCCAATCCCCCTCTCCTACCGAGAACTCCGGTTCAAGGGGATCGAACCAGGCGGTTTACTCAATCGATGAGAGGAAGCGCAGGCGCATGGTATCGAACCGAGAGTCGGCCAGAAGGTCCCGTTGGAGAAAGAAGAAGCATTTAGAGGACCTCACACAACAGTTAAACCGGTTGAAAATCCAGAACCGGGAGCTCCAGAACCGGTTAGGTTCAATTATAAACCAGTCTCACGTATTATGGAGAGAGAATGGCCGCTTAATGTCTGAATCTGTGGCTCTCAAGGCCAGACTTTCGGATTTACGCCTCGTTTTAGCTGCAATGAACGCCATGCAACAAGCACAATAATCTGGTCCTTATTAAGGCTTAAACGTACTTTAACCAGGATAATTAGGCCTAATAAAGCTCTAATAAACTCGTGAAAATATTAGAGCCCTGATTCCATCGTCCCTCCCTCTCCAAGTGCAGGTGGGTGTTAACTAGCTTAATGTGGCTATTCTTGAGATTTTGTTGGAGACAAAGCCCACGTTGATATACCATGTGAAGATCTGAGGCCTGCCTTTTGGTCTTGTCCAGGACTTCCTTTTAGCAGGATAGCCCTTTTCTTTTCGTCACCCTCCCTTTCTTTAAGCTTTTTTAGCTATATGTGTTTGGCTAGTTATGTTAGTTCCAGTAGACTGTGCTCCAGCTTCATGAAATGGTAGCATTGCTATCATATTCAACTAGGGCATGACTTGTGTAAATAGATGTTTTTTGGAAACTACTCATATTGATTGCGATGCTTTATCTGAAATCTTTAATGTATAATTACTGTACAAAATAGTTAACAATTCCTTTTCTAAACCTAATCCAACAACGAAAAAAGTTCGATAAATATATTTACACCACGTTTCTAGATAAGAGAAGCCATTAACTTTTGCCAAAGAGAAAAACAAATGAAGAATTACGTGCATGATCAGTGGGATGCTAACTTTGTTTGGACATCCAATGCTAATCAACATTTTCATTGAAGTGACAGCAGTGCTCATATATTCTTATATAACATTTTCATTGCGATTTCCTACTGTTATTCCACGTATAATTCACCTCCAGATGCGATACTATCAATCAAAAGTTATTAAACTCGGTTATGCATTAATACACAAAAAATGTTGTTTTAATTATATTTTTTAAAAGTTAAAATAATAATAATGTTTTAGAATTTTTTTTAACTCAAACTGTATTTTAAATAGATAACCAGATAAAGGTTAACTGGCTAGAATCAATTAAATTCATCAAATGAATTTTCATTCAATTTAATTTAATACTAAACTAAAATATAGAGTTAACCCTTCTAGTTATATCAGATTTAATAATACTCTATTAATAATTTCTATTGAAATTTCACTCTTAAACAAAAAAAAAAAAGATCCTTACTTGTAATTAAACTTGATCAAGACTAAAATAGAGTTAAAATTGTCATTCAATCACCGTCTTATTATAAGAGTTTGGATAAAAGGGGACAAAAAAATCAAGGCATGATAGTTTTTTTTATGTTTTTTCAAGGATTGGATGAGAAGATGAGACCATATGGCTTGGGGGTGCTTTCATTTGAGAAGGAAATAAAGAAATGAAATATGGAGGGTAACTAGAAAGAGAAGGAAAGAGAGAGAAAATTATCGAAAATTTGCAAAATAGGGTTATTTGATTAATGCCTATAGGGTTTATACTGTTTATTAAATGGATAAGTTAGTTGCAAGTGAATTTCAATAGTAAAATTGGATGGAAGGTTATAGAAAGAACATATTGATGTTTTTCTATCTTTGAAGGGTTGCCAATCCACACGAGGAAACAATAAATGACATATATTTCAACGATTGTATGTAACTGTGTGAGGATTTGCCTTTTGGTCAA
Organism: Populus alba x Populus glandulosa; assembly: GCA_033617975.1. NCBI lineage: Eukaryota > Viridiplantae > Streptophyta > Magnoliopsida > Malpighiales > Salicaceae > Populus > Populus alba x Populus glandulosa. The sequence continues at coordinate 582,678 of CM066156.1, read as the reverse complement.
ATGGTAGGATGAATTATGGTATTTTTTTTTAAATACTATAGAGTTTTAATCAAGTTTAAATTTTATTGTTTCTGTTTTTTTAATTAGATAAATAATGTACTTCAGCATAATGTAATAATGAATTTGAACAATTCCGAAGTCTAAATAGTTTTTAGAAAAAGTATTAAAACATTCTTAAAAATATTCTACCCAATATTTTTTTTTAATTCTTTTAGTTCGCAAGAATATCAACCTTGTACGAATTGAGATATATATGTCCATCCACCTAATTTGTTAGTGTTTGTTGTAATCTTAAGACTTGTTTTTTGCTTTTAAAAAATATTAAATTAATATTTTTAAATTTTTGAATAATTTTAATAATTTAATATAAAAAATATTATTTTAACTCATCTTCAATTAAAAAACATCCAAAACTTACACTTTAAATATATAGTAAAAAATAAAAAGGACTTGATTGATGGATACGTACCGATATTAATTAATTACACCTAAAGAAACCGAGGAAAACGCCATGATCGATCATATATGGTCACCATTCATCGTGACTTCACTATATCATAGGCTTCGAAAGTAAAAAAAAGGTGTTCTTAACCCTTTACAGTATACAAAGTCGTTGGTGTTAGATTAGCTGACGAGAAAACGTGTTCTACTAAAAATGAAAAGGAACTTCATCGTGCAGGGTCTTGGAAAAGCTGTCTTCTCCTTTCATCAACCAAACTTTAGAACACAAATGGAGAAGATAAAGTGATCATATCACAACGTAACTTTAGCTCCCCTCGTCCCTCTCTTTGTAAATATTATTTCATTATCAAAGTTATTAAAATCAATTCAGTTTAAGCTAAGACTACTTAGACAATGGTCAAAGATACAACTTAACAATTTATTCTAAAAGTAAATAATTATTGGAGAATAATATAAATAATATCATGAAACTTCACCTAAAAACTTAAGTTTTAGGTTAAAATGGTTTTTTGATATAGTATTAGAGCCTTGATGACCAAGTGATCATGAGTTCGAATCTCACCATCTTCATTTATTCGATAAAAATTAAGCACAAGATAAAATAATTTTATGCAAATTTCAAACTCAAAAACAGAGACGAAAACAAGGGGAGGCTGGCAGGAGCTGGAGCCCCTACAAGGAAAAAACTTTTCCAGCCCCCTTTAAGTTCATTCTTAGTATTCTTATAAGACACTGCACAAATCACAGCATTTTGACCCCCTTTAATTTTATTTTTTGGTTCTGTCCTTATTCAAAGGGTTTTCACTTGAGAAAATATATCGAAGAATAATATAAATTATATCTTGAAATCTCAGCTAAAAGTTTAAACTTTTAGATTAAGATGGTTCTTTGACAATAATTAATTATATTTTATAAAATAACTATTATCCCACTTAACAAAAACTATTAAGTATGAAATGAAGGTTATCTAATGTCTCACATATTCATAAAAAATATATATTTTTAAATATTCTATTTATAATTTTATATCCAGAGTTCTTATTTATCTTAAATCCAGTTTGGCTAATGACTTTACCCCAAATCTAAATTATTAATTGAATGGATTAACTTGGTTTTTTCCCGATGAAAAATGATTTTGAATATATTTTTAAAAACATAATGTAGATTTTGATTTGATTTTAATAACACCCTAGATCAAGCCCCGCGTTTTAATGACACTGTTCATGAGGACGTAAGATTCGGTGAATCATCCACCTAAGCTCTAGGCAAACGAAATGAAGGGTGCTGCTAGGCTACTAGCTAAAGCACGCAGCAATTGTTGTGTGGCTCGTTTAAAAGGCAACGTACATGATTCTAATTCCATGCATGTGTTTGGAAAAAAGAAAAGTATTAGATTCCAAATTCCTACGTTTCATGAGAATGGTTCATTACGTTACAAGTGACACTCCACAAGCCACTAACTTAATTATCTAAAAAAATAATGAAAAGCACATATCATATATATTGACTAAGCTTTTATTAAAGAATGTGTTTGGTACGTATAACTTTTGAATTATATTTTTTTATATATATTTTAAGCCATAGTTTAAAAGTTTTTTTCATAAATAAATTACAATAAGTTTAACAAAAATAATTCAAAGTAATTTTTTAAAGAATGAATGTGGTGCAAGTTATAATTCATAAATTAAAATTTTTAACTTTTGTTCAAATAAAAAAACTCGACTGAAGTATATAGCAAACTCTTGATTAATTAAGTCAAAATATACTTGTAACTCTTTTTGAGTAAAACAAAAAAACTTAAATCAACTTATAAAATTTATATGAAACATATAATCTAAATCATGTAATAATGACTCCTGCAACATCGATCCCCTTTATATACTAAATTAACCATTCTTCAATGGAGATTTTCTAAGCTAAAAATCATCACCATGAATAGCCTTTAATTATAATAACCTTCCTTAATTTTGGCCTGCATCATCCCCTTCATATAATAAAACATTCTACGTGTGCGATTTTCCAAGATCATCGCCATGAAAAGCCTGTGACCTTGCTTGTAATCAGTGGCAGAAATATAAATGCCTGCAAGGAGTTGTAGCATTATATAGCAAGAGAGTCTCAACAGGGCAGGATGGGCTGTAAATAAAGAAGGGGAATATTAGCATGATTTTGTTAGTAATCAAGGGAATATATTAAATTTCTGAACTTGGAATTTTAATCGACTCAATTTTCATAATATTGGCAGACTTTTACTAGTATATATAGTTAAGCATTTGCACGCACAAGCGCGCATATAAATCAGAGGGAATGATTTAATTACCATTGTTGATGAAATGTATTGTATAAATCCAATTTTTGTGGAACTAAAAACATCGAGAAAGACAATGAAAAATAGAAGGACACGTTTCTTTGTTCGATCTTTCTATTTTAAAATAATTTTTTTTCTCTAAAACTATAATGAAAACATATAAATAGATTTATTCAATTTATATCCCTTATATTAAACATATTTATGTTTCTTTTGTACATTATTTTTATATACTATGTTACTACACTAACCAAATACAACCAAACTTGTCGTTTTTAATAATAATATGGATCTTCTCGTACCCCGCTTTTGTTTGTAATATGGATCTTTGCCTGCCAATTAAGTTGTTTCCTGATTTGAAATGATTCGTTCCTCAGAAAACAATGGATAAAAAATCCATGCTCCCCGCAAACTGAGTCAATGCATCATAGTGTGCTATTAAGAACTTTATTAATGCAACCAAGAGGCGTGTGGCTCAGTGGTGTTGAGGGGCAGCTTCCCTTCCTTCGACCTACTGTTTGAGTTTCAGTGGAGCTGGGAAGTTTGCTCTTCTCCTGTTTTTACTGGATTCTCTATGCGATATATCTGTTACCCTCGCGATGTCTTACCTGCTTATTAGAACTTGCAGGATGTTCAGCTGCTCTATTAATACATATATAAAAAAAGAACTTTATTAATGCATTTGCAATAAATACATGCATGCCGTCAAAAAGTATCTCACAAAAATGGGCCCTTCTTGTTCTAGGTGCAGGGAAGGGGCTCGGATCATAAGATTTGTAGTCCCCATGAAATCATCAAAGCAAGTGTCATGATGGATAAAAAAAGACATTGAAAAAAGCAAATTTGATTATACATATCAAGTACTCTCAACTGCTCAAAGAAAAACTGAAAAAGATGAAGGTTACGTTTTTCTTAGCCTGGCCAATCATGAGATCAATCTTTGGCGTACGTGTCGTCCCGTGGTTGATTCCTATTTACTTGCGATTGTTCACTCGAGTTCGAAGGGAAAAAAAAATAATAACAATAAAAAAAGACTTGTCACCGATATCTTCTCTCCCTCCTGCCTCTTTCTTCTCTTGCAAGGTTCCTCGAGCTGCCAAGAGAGGGGAGGGGTGATTAGTGATCATCGTTGAATTTCATCGTTGAATTTCTAATTTACAATCATCGTGAGTCTGATAATAATTATTTTTTAAAGAATTTTTTATGCTGAAATCATATTAATAATATATTTTTTATTTTTTAAAAATTATTTTTGATATTAGCACATCAAAACCATCCAAAACATATAAATTATTTTAAATTTTAATAAAAATAAAATTAAATGTTATGAGAACGCCCGTTTACACCGCGTTTCAAACGCTGTTTAAAGGGTTTTCTTTTCTTAACAAGCTTGTTGAACTTCATCGATCACTGATTTAAAAGGGCTACAGAGCTTGCTGAAATTCCTTTTGACGAGAAGAATGGCATATAGTCAGGAATGGACTGCCCGAAAGGAGAAAAGAGAAGGGGGATCGAGAGGGGGCTCGAGGGATCAGAACTAGTGTAGGATCTGTCATGTCATGTGACTCATTTCCTACTGTTTTCCTATGAATACCGGCAACTTTTTTTCCTATTTAAGATATTCCGTGAAGACTTGGATGAGTTGAAGATGTGGTAATCAAACAAAAAAGAAGACGAAACAAAATGGCAAAAGACTCTTGCTTTTTCCTCTGAGAGGCTCTCCAAGATCGATCGATTTTGGTAGCAAAAAGCAGACTACGTGCTCGATCTATCTAATATTTTGAAGAAGTTTTTCAAATGTATATATCAACTATTTAGTTATGGAGCCATTCCAATTTATAATGGATCCTATATATAAAAACTAATTTAGGATGAATGTTTCACATACTATATTTAATTTAAGTGTGAGAGATTATTCTTCCTCGTTTGGACCAAATATATTTACTATTTAAATGGTAAAACCAATGATGATAATTTTACCCAAACTCTATGTATAATAATCCGAACCAACTATAGTTATTTTTTTTTATATATGTAATAATTATAATATAAATATTATTAAATTCAATAAAAATCCGATCCAAACTCAATCTATTATATATATATATGCTATTTTTATATTGAATAATAATTATTACTCATATAAAATTGTTATTCAAAAGCCAATAAGCGGGTATGAATATCTAATTTTTGTATTTAATAAGTAATATGTTGGATATAAATATAATAGAGATCGTTCCATTCCATCCTAGGTAAAAGGGTCTTTATTTATCTATGGGCTCACATAACATGGTATTCATAAGAAGCTCCATTAAAAATGGCCCAATTAGTAAGATGGGCCTACACGTCAAGATCTAAAGTTACTAGCCCAAGACAAACGTACAGTCGCCTCTAGGGACATTTTCGTAATTACAAATATTTTTCAAATCCCGACAGTCGTCAAAAGCAGCCTCTCATCCCGCCCGTAAACAAAAATCAAATCAAAGAGAGATAGAAAATGGAGAAGATCTGTGTAGCAATTAGAGTGAGACCACCTGTCACTGTATCTGAAGACACCAACATCAATGGAACCTACTGGAAAGTGGAAGAAAATCGCATCTCTCTTCACAAATCTCACGGCTCTCCTATCTCCGGTGTCTCTTATGCCTTTGGTACCTCATTATTCTCTCCAATTTCTCTCTATTTCCTCTTTGATTTCTGTATTTTACTCACTGATTTTTTTTCCAATTTTTGGTAGATCACGTGTTCGATGAGAGCTGCACAAACTCTAGAGTTTACGAGCTCCTTACCAAGGATCTCATTCTTGCTGCAGTTGACGGTTTTAACGGTATGATTTATTAGAGCTTGTATAGTTTCAATAGTTATTTAATTTGATTTTTTTAAAAAAATTTTAATGCAGGAACGGTGTTCGCTTATGGACAGACTAGCAGTGGAAAGACGTTTACGATGAACGGTTCTCAAAACGATGGAGGAATTATTCATCGAGCGGTTAAAGATATTTTTGAAAAAATTCACATGGTAATTGCCGCAAGCACGCCGTTGCTGCTGTGTTGAGCAAAATTTGAATTGATTGATGATATATTTTTTTTGAAGCAGATTTCCGAGAGAGAGTTTCTCATAAGAGTTTCGTATATGGAAATTTATAATGAGGAGATTAATGATCTTTTTGCTGTTGAGAATCAGAAATTGTCAATACATGAGAGCTTGGAGGTTGGATAGAGTCTTTGGGAATTCTCTTACTCTTTTACTAGTTTCCTTGCTTGTATAATTCACTGATTTTAATTTTTTTATTTTGTTTTTGTTTTTGGTTCTAGCGCGGCGTGTTTGTTGCAGGACTAAAGGAGGAAATTGTGAGTGATGGTGAACAAGTGTTGAAGTTAATCGAAGGAGGAGAAGGTTTGAAGCATAATTCACTCATAGCCCTTGTTTTTAAAACTTTGTTTTGGTGATAATGTATGTGTGGTTACATGTAATTTGAAATTTGTGCAATGCAGTTAATCGACACTTTGGAGAGACGAACATGAATGCTCGAAGCAGTAGGTCCCACACGATTTTTAGAATGGTAAGAAGTCATTGACATGATTAAAGATGTAGTGAGATACAACTTCTTTGATGAGATTTACTACCAATCTTGAGGCTGTGTGTGTCAGGTGATTGAAAGTAAGAGGAAGGATGCCAATTCTTCTGGTGATTATTCGAGTAGTGATGCTGTCCGAGTTTCTGTGTTGGTGTGTAATCTCTCACATTTTGCTGTGTTGAGGATAACACTTTGAATTATACAGGACCTGGTTTTTTCTAATTTTTACATGCCATTTTGTGCTGTGTGGAAGTAGAACTTGGTAGATTTAGCTGGATCAGAAAGGATAGCTAAAACTGGAGCTGGTGGTGTACGTTTAAAAGAAGGGAAGTATATTAACAAGAGTTTGATGATTCTTGGCAATGTAATAAACAAACTAAGTGAAGGTGCCAAGCAAAGGTACTTGCTGCGCTGGAAATTTATCTCTTTAATTAGGTTTTATTAGAGCTGTTTTTGTTAATGTTTTAGTTTATTAAATACAGGGGGCATATTCCATATCGTGATAGCAAGCTTACTCGTATACTCCAACCTGCTCTTGGTGGAAATGCCAAGACTTCAATTATATGCACTGTAGCCCCAGAAGAGGTAGTCATTTATTTGTTTCCATTGGAGTGTTTATATTCTATTCATCGCCAACGGTTCCAATTGGCCCAGCGTCAAGTTGAGCCTTCTAGGTTAACTGTATTTAGTTTTTGTTGTTTTTTAGCTTCACATTGAGGAAACAAAGGGAACTCTCCAGTTTGCTAGTCGAGCTAAGCGCATCACCAATTGTGCCCAAGTGAATGAGGTATGTCTGTTGTTTTGTACAGAGCATTAACCATTTTATCACCTTAACTAGAGTAGGTAACTGGGTTCTAATATATTCATTCCTCGTGGTCTTCTTTGTAGATTTTGTCAGATGCAGCCTTGCTGAAGCGGCAGAAGTTAGAGATAGAGGAGCTGCGTAAGAAACTTCAGGTTATGATCATGCCATGTTCATTGTAATTTCTACATGGTAAAGATTTAGATATTATTTGATTAAGTTAAATACTTCTTCAGGGATCCCGGGCTGAAGTACTGGAGCAAGAAATTTTGAAGTTGAGAAATGACATGCTGAAGGTAGATTCTACCTCTAACATGACCTGACCATTATCATGAACACCGCTCATAACTTGTGTTAATTGAGCTCCAATTTCCAATTTCCAGTACGAATTGGAGAGAGAAAAGCTTGAGATGGAACTGAAAGAGGAGAGGAAATCACACAAGGAACGTGATCAAAGCATCAAAGAGCAGCAGATGAAAATTGACAATCTCAGTACCGGTGCCTCCTTTTCAGATAGTGATAGGAACTCTATCCAGGTATATTTCAAGCAAAGTAAAACGCCATAATTTCTCAGCACTTTTGTCCAGCAGAGGTAACTACACGGATAGCATAACCTTCTTTCTAGTACTTTGATAATGGCAAATTGGCAGCAGATACTGGTTTTACCATCATCCACTATTGGCCCATATCTTCTTGCTGTAAACAAGAGTAACTTGCCCTGGTTCTTGGATTTCTCCATCATTTATGCCTATAATAGTAATGCAGCATTTCAAAATTTTCTCAAAGACAAATTTATATGACTGTTAGCATGATTTTTAATGAAGCATCTGAAGGATGCCAAAGAATAGAGTCATATAAAGCACAGACCTGGTGCAAACTGATCATGTACAGATGTAAGCAAGATATGTAACCTCAAATTTGTTCCCTTCGGGTCTTCAATAGTCAAGCTTTGCGTCACAACAGTCATGGCAAAGAATATATATTTATTCCATTTGTATTCATTTAATATATTTCATGTCATCATTACTATTCTTTCTGTGATTTCTTATGCATTAACAAAAACTTCTACTCATCTCTTAGGTTACTGATATTCTTATAATAAAATAACTACTGGTGGTAGGAACAGGATGCTGGTAGACAAATCCTCAAGGAAGAATTCAGTGGCAGCAACAGTGTCTTCAAAAATGATGTTTTCGGAACCCCTACATTCAAGGCAGATTCCAATGCCTTTGTTGGCAAACGGTCCAATTACTCCAGGCTGCCAGATTTCAGTCCTCTACCAGATAACTATAGCAATGTGGCCGATGAAGACACATGGTTGAAAATGAACAAAGGATTCATCGCTGACCTTGATTCAATTCAAATGACTCCTGCAAGAAAAGTTCAATCCTTTCCTTTTGGTGATGTGGCTCCAGTAAGTTTATGTTAAGTTTTTCATATGCTCAGTCGTGTTATCTGCAATTGCTACCGCTCCCTTTCCTATGTGTTACACTAAGGAAAAAGCCTGAGATGAGAATATCAAGGATGTCCTCTTGAGAACTGATGTTCACCTTTTCTAATTCTTCTATATTTTGGTCTAATTCATTTTTTGTTTCAAGTGTTCAAAGTTTTCTTGTGTGCATGTGGTTATTTGTCTCTCCATCGCATTCATAAACCATAAGAAAAAAACAATGTTGAATTAGAAGCTAAGGGTTTCAATCTTTGGTAACTTAACAGAAATAAATAAATAAAGCATACATACTGGCATGACCTGTACTAAATTAGTCTTCTAGTGTTCTAGCATTTTCAAACTTTGATATTGCTCGTTAAATGTGATAAATAGCTATGATAGTGATACCTTTTTATTTTTCAATGTTTAGATAATACTAGTAGTACTATCCAGCCACTTAATTTTTTTAATTAGTCTCATCCGCATCGCTGCCAGGGTTATTCAACTGAGGATTACAAAGTAGAGGTCCAGAATCTCAAAAGGCAACTAGAACTTGTCCTTGAACAGAAGAATGAACTCGAGGTTTGCCTTTTGCTCTTGCCATTTCTCAATTTTCGATTTCATACATCGGTGATAATTCAGTGAGTTAGCTTGATATCTGAAAGTGGCATGTTCTTGATGACTGTATTCAGTTGCTGTTGTTTGTTCTCCTCAAATAGTTCCATTTCATTGGGCACTTTTTCATACAGTACGCACCACTACTATTGGTAACTATTATGTAGAAATGCATCCAATGTGCAATTTATGACACGGGAACGTGCAGTGACGACTCTTTAGTGTGCTTGTTTTTCATTTTTAGCTCATTTGAAAATTAGAAGAATAACACTTCTAAATTCCCGTCCACATACAAAGCTTCCATCTATTACTGGTGCTAGCTATGCATTGATACCGGTAGAAAGCTTTCTTTTCAGACCTCTAAATAATTGCTCTCTCTAGGTATATGTCTTACTCCAAATAGGAGAACTCTTGATATTTCTGTGAATTGATGTAACGTAGCGAAGTGTTTTTTGCTGATCATGCTATTGAGTTCTGTCTGTTTTATTCTTCCGGTGCAAGCATTTAATCTTAATGTATTGCATGCATATGTTTGCAGAAGAAGCACTTAGAACAATTACAGTTGAATGATCATTTAATGGGGGAGATATCAGAACTCAAACATGAAGCAGTGGTAATTCGAGAAATACCTCAAAGACTATGTGAATCTATGGCTAGTTGCAGAGACACTTACAAAGATGTTCTGTTAACGTTGCAGGTGACGCTCTGCATTTATATGCCTCTGTCAGTTCATATTTACTGATAGCATTAGATTAGTAAAATGTAATTTCTACTTTGACATCTAAACAGAGTTTTGTACCTGATGGAGACTCTTCAATTGGAAAATTCCTATCTACCACAAGTGAAATCGGCTTAACCCTTTTCTCAAATTTGGAAAAGCGTTTCTCTATGGCAATGGATGATCACAAATCTTTTAATGAGAGTGATTCTTTGGTCCTAGAAAACTGCGAAGTGCTTTCTGAAAGATTGAAAAGCACAATTACATCCCTGGCATTCGCAGAAAAACTAGCTGTTCAGAATAAAGAAGAGAAGAATCCAATATGCGGCTCCACTTATAAGGTAGCTGCCTGGTCACAATCATCAAGATATCATTTATCAATCATCATTTTATTTATCATCCTGATGTTTGGATATATTGTTCCCTCTTTCAGGATTTCTATCATTTAAACTGTTGCTTTATTTAATTATATGACAATACAAGCCAAAATAAACATAGAATTGTATCTGAGTTGATCTTCTTGTCATGGCAGTATGGATGATATTTGAAACATTCTAATAAACCATTTAAACAATGTTTAGTGTATGCTACTTTACAATGAAAGAACTGCTTGTGTATCAAATCATACATCATTCAGGTCACATTACATTGTTTGAAGGTTTAGTTTTGAAATGTGATAAAGGAATGCACTCTGGGAGAAGAACCTGCTTCTTGGAAGGAGAAACTGGGCAATGAACTTGGTGCTATCAAGGAAAAACTCCAAGCCTTGGAGAAAGAGTTAGAACATAATAACCAGCTTCTGAAGGATTCAAGAGAAAGACATGATACCATGGAAAGAGATTATTGGCTTTTGAAAGAAGAAAAAGATTCTTTGCTTGAGAAAGTCTCCGAGTCATCTCAAAACCTAGCAACGGTTGCCCTTCAAAAGGAAAACATTTTGAAGGATTTTAACATTGAAGCAGAGAGAAGGAAATATCTCGAGAAAGAGATCAAACAATTCAGTGTTGCTTTTGCCAGTCGGCAGAGATCCTTCATGTCTTTCCAAGGTGAATTTCTATCTAAAGTTGAGAAATTGAGAGCCCAAAGTCCAATTGCAGCATCCGAATCTCTTGGGTGTTGAAAATTCAGTTTCGACTGCTTGTTAGTTTATTCTGTATTTCACATGGTTCTGTTCATGTTGCTTCCCATTTACTTGCGTTGATTTATCTCTGTAATTCTACACATGATCTTTTGAGTTTGGATGTCCTTAGGAACTAAATCGTGCAGTTATGAGAGACATTTAGTCAGTTAACCCTTGTTACAAGGCCTAGCTTAGCATTACGGGTCAACCCGGTGACCCACCATCCCGAGACTTGGCTGGGTTATAATTAGTTGGAAAACCATGAAACATCATTGTTTGGGTTTTTTGTTTGTTTATAAAAAAGTTACGCTTGGATTGATTAGTTAACTTGTGTATAACTTATTTAGTTCTTGGCATAAATAAGATATTTGACCTAGGACTTAGGTTTTGGGCTAAGTCAACTTCTGTATCGAGTTATATAATTATATGATTAACAAGACTAGCCTAGGATAGAAAAAACAATTTTCAAATTTTATATATATATTGTAGGTTAATTGATACAGGTCCATCCCTGCATTCAGAAATTTCATTCACCTAATTTAAAGGAACTAGCCTAGAGTACCTTCTGATAAATTACCTGTAATATTCTGAAAATGAATGCCTTGTATCAATAGATAATTTGAAATGTAGTATCAAATTATTTGTGCATAAATATTCTATGAAAACAAGGAACGTGTGAAAATACTTTGAAGATGTTGCTACTTTGAGCATGCAGCTCATGCGCAGATGAGCCGGTGGTTCCAAACTGGTGAGCGAATTCTTGATCTAAACAGGCACCTGAATTGCTTCTATTCTGTAAGAACACTGTTTATACATACTAAAGATGTGGGAATTCGATACGTTGCAAAATGCTTGTTCACTACCTGTATGATGCGACAGGAGCAACTCAATTCGAAATCTTTATATGTCGGCACAGAAAATGAGTGCATTGCTTGGCCATTCAGTCTTTCAGCTTTGGTCACCCTCAGTCTCTTTCAGTGAGGTTGCACTCATTGCTCATGTTCATCCCTAAGCCCTTTTATATTTATTTTCTTGTAAAAAATTTGAAGGTTGAAATTTTTTACCAAGATGCTCAATCGTTTTATCGAGCTTCATGTCTTCATTGAATCCACGTCTCACGCGTGTAAATGTCAAGCAGACACGCCAAAAATTAACCTCGTTAGGTAGCAAAAGAAAATGAGAGCAAATTCTCCCACTAAAAAGTCCCAATCACATTAAAGGCCTTGGTTAAAAAAACAAAGATACTAGGCTCCAAAGCATGAAAGAGAGTCCATGAGCAGTTTGCTTTTTGGATTATTGAATAGATTGTGATGGCTGTAAGGTCCGCAATTCCCATCGACTTTAATTGTATTTCCACATTTTGGGCCCCAATGAGCCCATGATTGAAAGTTGATGATGATGCCAAGAAAATTATCACATTTATATCTTTCCAGCTTCTAAATCCGGGATTAACTTTATTAGTATTTCCACGGTTTGGGCCCCAATGAGCCAGCGATTGAGAGTTGATGATGATGCCGTGAAAATCATAGCACATTTATATCTTTTCAGCTTCTAAATCCTGGATTTAAAAACCCGTTTGGAAACACGATCGCACATGTGATACAACCCGTTTGGAAATGATGCTTTTAATTTTAGAAATGCAGGTCGTTCCACATGTCCAAACATGCCAAACAATTCAGTAAATTTTTTAAAAAAGAACAAGAATCTCAAAAGAAGCCGCCCTAAAATGAAACAAAAAGAAAAGGAAAAAAGGTGCCTTTTACTTTTCATTTCCTCTGAAAATAAAGCAAAGATATTGAAAATGTCCAGTCTATGGATTAGATTTGGGACATGGGAGAAAATTTGCCCCCCCTAGTCTAATTGTGCATAAATACTCAAAAGATAGGCACTCATGATAATTGGACTGATTGGTCAAATGGTGTTAATCAGAAAATATGCCTTCATCGCTGTATTAAACTAAGAACATTAAAAATAATAACAGGAACACAAGCACATAAGTCGGCAATCCATTGAACACCCTCTCCAAATGGACACAATTTTGTAGGGACCATAAGCATACCTACTCTCATAAATGTATGTCTATCACAGAGGAAGGGATTGCACAAGGTCCGAAGCCTGCCAATAATAACAAAAAATGACACCGCCAAAACAACACTCGGTTTTACAGGTTGATTTGGAAATTTTAAATTTTCAAATCTAACCAATTTTTAGGTTTTCAGTTGAATTAGACAAAATATTTACCCTATCAGAGCTATTTGACCTAGCCAGGTTTTTAATGACCAACCAAACCTAGTAAAAACCCGGTTGGATGGGTGCCTTCAAAAAATATAAAACAAAATGCTACTGATTTAAAAAAATTCATTATTCTAAATTCACCTGATGACTCGCAAATTGACCCAATAACGCAACAGTCCAAGTTCTTTTGTGAACCAGTCCCGGGTCAGGTGCAACAGTTATGATAGAAACCGCACACGACCTCAACTTATGATTAAAGGTGATCTCGAACACAGAAGGGTGCCGCCAACAGTTAAGGCCGTATATAGCCAGGAGATGAATTACACGATGTCTCTATCCCTCACTATCCAGTATCTAATACTCAAATATCCGTTCCCCCTACTATTTCTACTCTAGTCAGGTCCCAAACCAACTGATATGTGCTGTCTATACCATTTAATGCAATACAACACCACTATAAATCTCATCATCTTTCCAAACAGATTACACAAGCACCCCACATCTCCATCTTACCACCTCTCCAGCCCCGGGCACTTGGAAACTTTCTCTAATGGCTATCACAGAAACAAAACCACCCAAGCAACTTCGAGAGATCCTTCAAGAGCAACAGGAATCTTTCACCCTAAATATTCACCTTCTAGAAAGAGGATATTCAAGAAAAAGCTCGAATTCAGAACATACCTTCAGCTGCTGCTATGGAAATTCAAGCAAGTCCCCGAAGAGATCGATCAGTTGTGGTCTAAACACGACCAAAAAGCCACAACTTTCAAAGGTATTAAGAGCTGTCTTAAACCAGGTCATTTCCACAAAGAAGAGGCTAAGAATCAATGGTTCTAATCATGAAGATGGCAAACTAAATGTCAGTGAGAAGGGCAGGAATAACCAGCAAGTTCCAGAATTAGATAAATTTTCGTCGGCTAGCAGTGCAACAGTGTTTAATTCATGTTCTGAGAGTGAAGTTGAAGAAACGTCAACTTCATCGCAAAAGGATATCTTGTTCACAACAAACACTTCACAACTTCCCAACCTCCACAATCCACAGGAGGTAGAAAACCTTTAATTATTAGACAAAAGTTACATTTTTCATTCGTTTCTTTCCAAGGAATCAGACTTGATTCACTTACTCACAAAGCTAACAGGCTACTGCAGATAGAAAGCTCCAACAGCAGTGTATAGAAGAAAGCAGGCAAATCAGCCCGGCATCAGTACTAGAACGGATTCCTTCTCATGGAAATTCCCCAATTCACAGCAGTTAGTCTCTTTATCTGCCATGAACATGGCGTACACTTGTACTTTTACTGTCAGCCTTTTTAAACTTTTCTTGAAAATAAATACTTGTTCTTACAGATAAAACAGAGGATTCCAGTACAACAGACGAAGAGAGTGCTTCAAAAACTAGAGTTATTTTACCCAAAAAATTTACAGAAGGCTGCATTTTATCAGCATCTCTCTGGGAAGTCCTTTTTTACTCACCAAATGAGAAACCAGTTTGTGGAGAAGCCACACAGATACAAGAATTTGTCCTGTCTTATTTTTCTCCACAGTACTTGAAATCCAAAATGGTTCTGCAGCAAACAAAGCAACTTCTGTTTGATTATGTAAAAGAGATTGTTGAGACCCAAGAAAGGGAGGGGAAGCCGCAATGTCATCACCAGCAATTCTTGGGGCCAGAAGAGCTTGGAAAGATAATTGGTGAGAAAATGAAGCCATGGGATAAACAGTGTGGCAATGAGTCAAACCTGACAAAATTGCTGAATTTGGATTTACTGAGTTCACAAGGCTGGAGTAATTATAAGCCACAGAGAAGGGATAATGGGTTAGCAATTGAAGATACTGTTTTGGATTTACTGGATTCAGAACAAGACTGGAATGAGTATGGACTACAGAGGAGGGAAACTGGATCAGAGATTGGAGATACTATTTTGGAAGAGCTTGTGAATGACATTGTAAGAAACATGATAGATTTCTCATCGCCAATTACCAGATGTTAAGCTTAAGCTAGCTTCAAAAATTAATTAATTCCCAACACTTTGACTTTCTGTCACCACTTTCCATCTCCCTGAATTCAGATATCAAACTCCGCTGCCATGTGTTGTTTGCTGATAAAAAAAAATAAAAAAAAATGGTAGGCATTCCATTTAATGGTTACTTTTACATCCATTTTATTCAATATAATAAAATAAGAACACTTTCAAGCAGTAATAACCATCCATGAGTCTAGAACTTCTAGCATTAACCATGCATCTTTCACTGTAAATCACAAAAAACCCACTCACACAGCACATCAAGGTCAATCAGAAGGGCTGCCAAGCCATCGTATGGCTGTATGGGTATCACACTTCCATGAGCCGACCCTAGATTACTCTAGATCCAGTCATAGGAAAAGGATGCAAAAGGAGTGTTCACAAAGTGACTGACTAGTGGATACTAATGTTTCACCCACCAAAAGTAACACAAATAATTGAAAGCTAAGACATATTGTGGGTATCTCTGATTATGTGTGAAAGTTGCAGTTTGTTCCACAACCACACTCTATAACAATCTGTTGTAGAAATATGACTATTCACTTTTGGTTCCTAATCTTTCACTTCCCATTTGTTCTTCATCATTTCTTACGAGTTAGGTTTAATCTTATCTCTCTCTTTTTTTAATAGAGGGCTTTTGAATGATCCAGTCCTGAAGTTTTGATTATAGCCGAGTTGAATTAATCATTATTCTTGAAACAAGAACAAAATTAGGACTATCCATTTCCCTTGGAAACCTTTTAGCTTCCATTTATGTTCTTCTAATTCCAATTTCCTGTTGAATTATTCCAGCCAAAGTAAAATTTATCCCCTAACCTTTTCACGCCAAAGTCATAATCATGGTTCCTGATACCAAAGTCAAAAGCAACACTTTACTCGTCCTATCACATCAGCAGTTCTTAAGGCCAGCCAAATTTCAGAATCTACGAAGTTCATATCATTTCCAAAACAATACTATGCACAGTAATTTGTTGCAACAAATCAAATGCACAAGGAAAACACTGAAAACTATATCCAGCATATACCAAGGACAAGCTATGAAATGCTCATTTGTAGTTGGTGCATTTGGAGTAACAATCTGTAAGACAAAAGGAAATAAGGAACTACCGGATTTCCACATCATCGCCAAGCTCCCCATCTTCAAGCTCCTCGTTACTGCCATTTCTGCGGGAACCATCACGGTGATCTCTCTTGTGCCTTTTATGCTGGCTTTCACCATCTGATTCAGGTGTGTATGTGTGCTGCACAGAAATATCACCAAGAAAATAAGAACATTTTTCTCATAAGTTAAACTACAAATGCGCCACTAGAATTGTACCTTTCTAGATTTTTTACGGTCACTGCTATGCTTGCGTGATTTTTTAGACTCTTCTTTCTCATCCTTATCAGAATTTACATCATCAATGGCACTTTGATGCCGTTTCCGGTGTTTCCTATCTTTGTCCTTTTCCCTCTTTTTGTCATCCTTGTGGCCATAACCATCACTTGCATCAACATTTTCACCATCTGTTTCATTCTTTTTTGTCCGTTGCTTTCCTTTTTCCCTTTCACGTTCTTTCTCTTTCTCCTTCTCCTTCCTCTCCTTCTCTTTTCTCTTGTCTTTTTCCTCTCTCTCTTTCTCCTTCCTGGCCTGTCAAAAGAGAGAGACAAAACAAACAAATCAAGAAATTAAACAGCATAACCAGCATTATTTATAGGGGGGAAAGCTCAGACAGATTATCTAGGGTAGCAGCTTCCACATTCAGGTTCTAGTGCACTCTTATCTACAAGGCAAACTGAGGGGGTATTTGGAAGTGTGGTAGCAGTTTCTTTTCAAAGTGTTTTTTTCTCGGAAATGCATCAAAATAATATTTTTTTATATTTTTTTAAAATCATTTTTAATATCAACTCATCAAAACGATCCGAAAACACAAAAAAAATTAATTTTAAGGGGGGAAAAAATTCAAAATTTGCCCAACCCCCATTTGGAACGCAATACCAAACAGGCGCTGAATTTCCATACCGTGACAAGGATGTGATATTTTTATTTCTAATGGTAGTGCATTCAGATAGAAAGTGGTTTTGACTTCCCCTTTCTATTTCTTTTTCCAAGTGTACACTTTAAGTTACTTGTACAGGCAACCCTTCTCTTATCAAATATGCTGAAAGGTCAATCAAAAGAATAAATTTGAAGTATGGAGGTACTTATTAGCCCCACATGAGCTAAACACTTCAAATTTGTTTGACAACAAAAAACGCCACAAAAAGAACCAGAAGAAACAGTTAACAGCCATATGAAATGACAGAATCACACTGGCTTAGCTAGATATAGTAACAAAATATAAGTACCTTTTCTTCCTCACGCTTGCGTTCCTTCTCTTTGGCCTTTTCCTGTAAGTGTGTGACATATTCTTCAAAAATTTCCTTACTCAAACTCTCTTCCCCAATTGACCTGTAAAAGAAAAATCAACACGATGGAATGCACAGGGAGGTGGGTGTAAACAGGTTCTCAAAGATAAATTATTAGTAGGTCATTTTCAAAGAGGGAGGTGGGAGTAAGCTGCAATACCGGTATTCCTGGCTCTCCTCAAAAAGCGGTTTGCAATCCTCCCAGTTAGAAGAAGGAGTTACTTCCTATAAGAGAGCATAATATTAACAGGTTAGGTTGGCTAACTAAGAAAATATATCTATGTTTCTTTCTTTACTGTTCATTTTTTGCCGATAGCAGATGATCCAAAGATTGTAAAACAGAACTGAGATCACAACATTTTCAAAATATTTTTGATATACCTTAAGAGTATACAGTAATTTAGTGAAATCATCAGCAAGACGTTGCTGTTTTTTAGCTTCTTTCTCCTCCTTCTCCTTGGCTCTTTCAACTAGCTCCTCGTATAAAAGCTTCAAAGTAGAGTACAAACAAAATCTTAAGTAAGATTACCCACTGTGTGCAGTCTTACTTGATCATTGCAGTAAAGCTTCAATATAAGATCAACTCATTAATGAAACAGTAATTGGGGTGCTCAAATCTAGCTATTTACTACAAGTGACTAGTAGAAAGTGACGCTTGATAGTAAATGAAGCGTTAGTGAAATACCCATGTAAGGCATATGAACAACATATTCAAGACCTGCATGTGTGTTTGTGTGGCCCCAAAAAGCAGGACAAAGTGTTAAACAAAAGAAAAACAAGATGATGTCCAGGGCAATGTTAGGCCACATTCATGCTCGTGAAGCAGAATCATACTATTAATGGAGCAGTGATTCACTCTCAAGTTATAATAGAACTTCATCAGATAGCATAAGACATGAGGTGCAATAGAAATAATTTCCTCAAAACTTGCATGCATCCATGCATCAAAAGCTTACTATATAACTTTCATCATGGCAAACCACCATTGCAATCTCAACAATCTTAGATTATCACAGGACTATCACCAATATTAAAAAGTTCAATAACAGTTTGAAGGCAGTGCAGACAGACTTCTGGTTTCAGATAGAAGAGGATGAATTCTACAGGTTTAGTGTGATTTGCTCCTTTGGAAAACAAGACATTTTTCTCATTGACCATAAACCTTCAATTTACAGCTCGCAATACCTTTTTGAGAAAACCAGGAGGAAAACAGAAAATGCAATACCTTTAGGTTGATATCTGATATTGGTGGAGAACCAATATCATCAGCAACAGCACCCTTGAAGTCTTCAAATGTCCATGTTGACACCATGGTAATCTGCACATATAAGGGTTCCAGATTTAGAAAGGGGCTGTGAAAAGAAGAAGTATATATTATCTTACCTTCCCCAGCTTCATTGCATCCTTTATTCGAGTTTTATCATCATGATACTGTCAATACAAAAAAAAGGAAAGGTTAGACGTGTGTAGCAGGTTTCAACCGTTTCAGGCAGAAAATATAGACAAAACCAGTTATGTGAATATAAAGAAAGTAGATTAAATATACAGCGAATAATTTGAATATATGGGTTATAACAGAAACGAAATTTCAAATGAATAAAAAATATATATTGATGGAGTGAGTGCAACAAAAGATTGTGTTTACTAGTTAAATTATATACCACTAAGAACTGATGAACTTGGAACTATAGAATAGCACAAATAACAAGCTTAAAGCAGTGCTAAGACTGGTATTTTGCAACTGAAACTGGTAAAAAACATGAAATTTGATGCAAGAGGGTTGCAAAATCAAGGTCATCAATCAAAACTATCGCATGAAAAAAATACTAACATAAGTTATACAATCCACATTTCTGTACTTTTTGTTATATTGCAGGTCAAAATTCAAATCTAATGCATGCCGATGCTTCCCACCTAAGCAATGCACAAGGAGCATATACTATATTACTTTCTATCCCAACATATAATCAACTAGAAACAAGAAGCCATGAGTTGGAGGGAAATGTGGACCAGCTATGCTAGAAAAAAATTCTAAATCCCAAAGAAGAAAAGATGTAAACTGAAAATAAACTGTCTGGTGTCATGATTATATTAGAACAAAACCACAAATGTTGACAAAAAAGATTGATGTTGTTTGATATGGCAGAGTAATGAAACCATAAATCATCTTACTAAAAATAATATATGCAAGTCCCAATCTTAAAGGATTGAAAAAAACAATTCATCATAGATAGCAGGAGTGAGAAACGAGACAAGTTACTTGTTTCTCTAGTTCCTCAGAAACATCCTCAAACAGATCTTTTGGTTTTGAGCCAGATGTGTTTGTTGCAATGGCCTGATATTGAGGCAAATCCTTAACCTACAACCAGAAGAGAAAATAATGAACTAACAAGTTCAGATCCAGATATCAGGTACAATTTTCCTCTCATCTTTCATTTAATTCTTCTTCGTGTATTTCACAGAAACAAATGAAAATGGCACCTTCAAACAATAGTCAAGCCAGTGAGTTTTAGCTGTAAGGGAGCCAGAAGCAACATGTTCTTCCAACAATTTGCGAAATTCATCACGATTTTTCCTTTCAGCCCGTCTCAATTGTTCCTTTTATTTAGAGAAAAAAAAAAATGAGGTAAGAAAATACAACTGAAGAGAAAAAATTACAACATAAATAAACGGTACCTTCTGTATCTTCTTTTGTTCCTCTTCCTCTTTCTCCAAGTCACGAATATAGTCCTGCCAATATCAATATCAGCACCTAGTTCACAACGATAAATTGAATTACAAGTGAGAGAACATACCTGGAAAATGAGTAAACGGTCAAGTTTTTCAAGACACAAGCACCGCTCATCATCCTCTAAGCGATCTTGAATTTTCCGCCATTGGCTGTTGGCCTGAAAATGGAAGAATAATCATGCCAAAGTCCAGAAGTAAAAAAAGTTGCTATATTTTTTTTACATCCCTTGAGAAATACCTTGATGAAATCACAGGACTCCAGAAATTTTCTATATTCTGCTACATTCCTCCTACGATCCTCAGCAGCCTTCTCCTTTTCCTGCATCACAAGTCAAAACATAAACGTGTAAGAAAAGGACGGTATGCATAGTACAATTAGCCATCCAAGCTTGCATCTGAAATGATAATGACAGATTAAACACCAAGAACATAGCAGCATGACTGATGTCTCTCCCAGTGAAAAAAGATTAACACCATCCAGAAATACAAATGCCTCTTAGGGTGTGCTGCCATAACATAATAAGTGATGCACTGATTGAATCTTATAAGCCTTGACTGAGAAATACAAGATCTAAATGTAAAGACATTATTGGATTTCTACATCAAGAGAAACAAATGGAGTTTCTGTTATGAACATACATTCAATAGCAATTTGATACATCAGAGCTTGGGTGCTAGATTAAAATTCCACATAGAAACCCTAATGAAATTCATTTTCTCTATTTTTGTTTCACCGCACGTGAAATGAGCATGGGCAATGTTCTTCCAAAATCAATGTAAATTAATCAAAGTTTTGCTCCAAGAAACCCAGCTATCTTTTAACCAGTAATAAAACTTGTGAATGCTTGCTTTCAATTAAAATAAAGAAGCTTACAAGTTTTGATTGGAAGTTCTAGAAACCGATTAAGTCAGGATTGGAACTGCCAAACTTCAAGTTTCAAAACTTTTACTATTTGTAAGCCATGTAGAGTAAATATAATATTACAAAAGACTTTTTATCCAAGAAAAAAGATATGTATGTAATATCACCTATATGTCGCATATCACCTTCAGGCAATTTCATGTCTATATAATATAGAAAAAGATTCACATTTACACTTCACCTATATGTATATAGGCGTGCTCCTGCACAAGCAAACAAGGCACAAGTATAGAAATATTTACCTTCCTCTCAAGTTCCACAATGTAGCTGTCAAAAAGATCCTCTCGGTCTCTAGCTCTCTCAAGAGCTTTGTACCGTTCATCATTTTCAAACAGACTTATAGCTTTGCTGAAATAACAGGGTGTAAGTTAAAACAATCGTAAACTACACTCTACAGCAAAATAAACTAGATATCAAACTTTTCTTTGAATAGACTGAAACTTCAACCTCCACTTCATGGATGAAGTCAATTCCTTAGACTCCTGAAAACAGATTAAACCATCAAAAGCATTATAAAATCAGATAAGAGAGAGAGAAAGACAAGACAATTTAATTATATGCGACATACTTCCAACATCTTGGCGAACTCTTCCCGAGCCTTTTTCTGTCTTATGCGCCTCTCCTCAGCTTCTAGTTTTTTCCTTTGACCTAAGTACTAAAGCAAATAAATAATCAAATTGACATCAGAATGAAATGAATTGAAACACCAATGCACATATAGAAAAGTATATGCAATCAGAACCACTCAAATCCAGTTCAATCACAACAGATTCTCATTAATCTATGCGACAAATTCCATATAAGATTGATATGAGGCTTACCTCATTAAATGCTTGCTTTCGCTCACCAAGAGTTTTTAAAGCAGCATATCTTTTGTCATTAATGATCTCTCTCATCGTCTAACATCAAATTTCCACATTAATGACATTCATTTAATGAAGAAAATAGATGGTAAGAATAATAAATAACAATGATACCTGCTCCCAAGTCCAGTCAGACTGGACATTTACGGATTCTAGAAGAGCTTTGAATGCATTTTTTGCCTCCTAAACATATCAAACATGTAAGTGAAAATAAATTAACATGATGATAATGAATATTAAATAATAAAATACTCTACCACTCAAGGGAGAGAAGATGGTTATAATGATGACTAAAAGAAGCATTACATATTGTGCATTGCAAATTTGCATTATTTTCCTTTCAGAAGCATATTCCCACACAGAATCAACATAATTTCCCATTTATGAAAATAGTTAAGTGTGATACATTATTCAAGATTTACTTGTCAAGAAAAGTAGGGAGGGGGGCAACAAGTAAATTTTAAGTTGATACCAGCTTGTTGGCAAATACTAAAGGTTCCTCATCTGGGGTCTTCTCCTCCAAAGGACTGGCATTAGTTTTTCCCAAATCCACCGATACTTTATTGAATTCCTGTGGTGATGTAATACAGAAGTCAAAAAACAATAATCTAACATTCAGATTTCATTGTGCATGCCAACCCTTGAAAATCAGTGTGTTTGCCACAGGAGTATGTTTACTCAAGCAGCCTTGTTTTAATTTGAAAACCAGGACACAGGTCCATAGAATTTCAATGCCTTTTTTTCTTTGAAACAATGACTTGTAAAGGATTTAAGCATGACTATATATTACACATACAACAGGTATAGTGATGCTCTTTTTTCCACAACATACAATCGGCAGTGTGGTTAAAACACGCAAATCCAGCTTGTAAAATTCATAAATAGCCTGTAAAGAATTAGCCATACCGCAGTATCCATCATAGATGCTCCATCAACAGAATTTTCAGCACTTTGAGATAATAGATTATCAATGCTACTCCTGCAATTGTTCAAGTATGTATTAACTTAGAAAGAAATACAGGATTTGATTTTAATATTTTTTGTTTCCTTGTGTTTCCTACTTTCATTTGGGGTGGGTGGGGGGGGGGGGGGGGAAGACAGTTTATTATTACAAAATATCATCAAAAACTAAAAAGAGGTCCATACAGTGATGTTGTCTTTGCATCAACTGCTGCAGCAGGAGCTCCAGTACCTACTGAAACAGCAGTGGGTAAAGGAGTCACAGAGGGTTGGACACCTACAGCACTAGCTGTGGTAGAATGTGCAACAGGAGGAGCTGGTGATCCAGAAACTACCACTGGGGGTGGATTAGCAACAGCAGCGACTGAAATTGGGCTTGAAGAGACCCCTGGTAGCATCACAGAGCTAGAGCTAACCGAAATAGCTGTGGTGGATGTTTCGCTTGAGGTAACAGCAACAGCAGTTGGTACATTTGAAGCAGCGTCGGTTTCTGATTGATTCCCCTGGCCAACTGTTTGGTGCGCCTGTTCACGAGCCATCTGGAAGCAGGCGTTTAGGAGGAGAAAATCAGAAATGCCACAGCAGGGAAACAAATAATAAAAATTACACAAGCATACCTTCAATTCCTCGGGAATTGACCACTTAGATTGCTTTGTAACCTTGTTGTAGTAATACCTGTAAACACCACCCCCAGATTAAATAGTGATCTTGTTGAAAAAAGAAAGAAGAAATACTAGAAAGCACTCCCAAAAACTCTTAGGTGTACAAAAATAAAATAATAATGGAATCAAAACGTACTTCTTCCCCTCTTGAGTTGTGAATTCCTTCCAAACAGTCGATGCATCAGCCCTCTGTTAAAATGACAGCAATTATCAGATGAAGAAGCAAGATCAGTATCAGAAAATATAAGGAAAGAACAGTTGATATCACAAATACAAAAAAACTTTAACAGCTACAAAGAAAGGTAACATGCATAAGAATGATGAAACTGAGGATAAAAAAGGGAAAAATAACATGTTCTTATGGCTTAAAGATAAACTATAACTTTACAAGAAAAGCAATAATACAGCAGTAAGTGAAAGCAACAAAATCATAAACGTCAAGAATAAAATTAAGCATACATGGACAAGGAAATGTGCAATGGAAAAAAAATCCTGTAATTCAATGTAAACAATGAAAAGTAACATTTTCTGAATTATGTTGCTCAAGGAAAGCTTAGCATGCCACCACCTTCAGTGACAGTTTGTGTATTTTTTTTATTCAAAACTCACTCAAAATTGTATCCAGTCAATATTCAGTTCCTGATTTTTAATAAATAATCATCACAATGTGAAATTATAACTCCCCATGTGCAACATTTGCTTGTACATATCTACAGTTGCATAAGGACTCACTAGCTATAAAACCAACCAGAACTTAGAAATTTCACATGACATGACCAAAAGGGGCCCATTTCTAGTACAATCCAGATGGTTTACCCCAGTACCAACAGTTTCTAGAAGTGTTGGAAATGTAAAACTTCCTCCTAAGTGGGGATCTTTGATTCAAACCCTCACTCAGAAGATTTATAGGTTTGGCAAAAGGAAGAAAACAAAAATCAATTAAAAAAGTTATTACTTCATTCATAGTAACATGTCTTGATTGAAAGACTTAACCCTCACTCAGAAGAATTACATAGGTTTGGCAAAAGGAAAAAACGAAAATCAATTAAAAAAGTTATTACTTCATTCAGAAATAGTAACATGTCTTGATTGAAAGACGTCACCTTTGTGAAGAGGAAAATGTTATAAAGTTAAGTGATTGCATCTACATGTAAAAACAGTGAGTATTCTGAAATTAGATAAAAAGAGGAAAAGTCTCATGAAGCCATAAAGTAGAACTTCAGCGCATCCAGATTAAGTCAAATTAAACCCTCCCTTAATACTTCTTAGTTGTCAATTTCACAAGCTTCTAGATGCAACATCATTTTTTGGGTACGAGATACAATCCAATGTTCAGAAACTAGCATCCATTATCATTACAACAAAGGAAACTGAGGGTGTTGTATCACAACAAAAAGGGTCCAACCAAGAACAATATTTTTTCCATGGTATCTAGGCCAACCAGGACTCTAAACTTTCTGTTAAGAAAGGCACCAAGCAGTATATACCAGGTCAGCAACTACAACCAGAGATGCGAGCATGCCCAACATACAAAATCACAAACAGGCTGTTCCTTCAACACCTTTGTGTGAACACTTTTATTTCTCATAGGCACAATCAGACTTCTTAGGTATCATAAAGCTACATCCTTGCAAAAGCTATACTCATACTCCAATTTCCCTTGTAATTAGATCAACACTTTTTCACTATTCACAAGGGCCTTCTTTAGGAGGGGGGGTAGACTAAACTAGGCATCCCTTTTGATGCATAAAATACTGGTGCCTATAAAAACCCTACTTAAAACACAAAATAACCTTTAAATTATCTAAAGAAGTGAAATACAGAATTAAGAGGAAACACTGCTGAGCCAAGCATTTTATACCTCTGAAAGAGGAGAGAACTATTCAGAAATCAAAGCCATTGAAAGTCGTACAAGAAAAAACAATGCATACAAGTTTTGAAAACCAAAAACAACAAAAAACAATAGGACCTAAAGTAAACAGCATATTGACTAAAGAGAAACAAAAGGTAGCGCGAGAATAATAGCAAAACAGCCAGCTAAGTAGACTATAATTATCTTACATGGATCATTAACCGGTAGTAGCATGAAACTACAACAAATGAGATTCATGAATAAAGAAATTGATAGATGCTATTTGAGATGAGCAACTATTCTCATTCGAAACTTTTGAGAAAAATGAAACTGGTAAAGCCCAAAGTTGGTTATGCACACCACCAATCACAGCTTCTGCATAAAACTTTGCCCAATGACAAGTAGAATGGAAATAACAAAATGTTGCCTGCCTTGAGAAAGTGAAATCCAGTCTTGAAGGTGAGCATATAGAGCAGTCATTAAATTTTTCCAGACTTGCCATGAAATCTACAGACAAGTAAAGAAACATGCAAAGAAAAAGAGATCTCGAATAAAATAATTTTGATCAGCTTAGGGACAGCTACAATTGCAACATCTATCCAAGGAACACTGTTTGCATGTATATCAAACAATATCAAAGGCCTGTACAGTAGATAACAGAGACAACATTTTTAAGTTATTCAGATTATAGCTGCTCAGGAATACAGCTCACCTCAATTGGCGTCATCAATTCAAAGGGCTTATCCCAACTAGATTGTTTTGTTCTCCTGTTGTAATAATACCTGGAAAAATACTCATTAGTTATTAGTTATCGAATTGTACTACAAGGACCAGGAACATCCTATTGCATGGGAAGGATTTGTTGGACCATAATAATTATTTGGGTTGTTTTAACTTGTATGCAAGAGGCATATACCTAACATCTGAAATATTGTAAGAAACCATAATCTATTAAGAAGAAAGCATTTTTAGAGGCCAGCATTTTGAATACCAGAGCAGGAGACAAGAAGTGATGATGTGGTAAAAACACAATACCTTCTCCCATCAGACGCTGTATGTTCCTGCCAATCACTCAAAGACTGTTGACTATTGCTAGGAACAGCTACTGTCTGAAATTCCATATAAATAGTTAAGCATGGCTAACCAAATCCTGAGAAACAGTAGCTGTGTGGGTAAAAGATAATTTATGGAGCAAATAACTTAGCATGGATCTGTAGACTATATAGATGCATTTTTCCATTGAAAAAAATATATATATTTCTCAATATAAGGAAAAACCAACACAAAATCCACTGGCGGAATAAGTTCTTACAAAAGTTTACTTGCTGAGATACAATTAAAATCAGCTTACTCTACTTCTATAAATTTCCGCATTCAAAATCAGAGCACATAGCATTTTGATCATACCTATGATACTATACCTGAGGAGCATGCATGTCATTATGTTGAAAAGATTAACATCCAGGGAAGCTCATAAAATTTTGAACAAATTCAAAGTAATGTCATTCTCAAAAATTTCTACCATGATTAACAACAAACTGTCATCTTATCCAAATTTATTTGACCATGCAATTTATTAAAAACAAGGTTCTTAAATATGCATCCAGTTACATGAATAAGAATCTTTGAGGAATCATCAACAGCACCACTTCATAAACAGTTTTTAGAAGATGAAGCATGAGTAATGAAATAAATATGAGAGAGAGACAGAGAGGAAGCTTACTGAATCTGAGGAAGAAGATATAGAAGGCTGGGCAACAGCAGGCTGGGCTGGGGGAACAAGCGAAGCACCATGACTTCCAGAGGACAACCAAGGTTGTCCCCCCATAGGTACAACATGTGCATGCATTTGAGACATTGGTGGGAACTGGGGCAATGCACTGGCACTGTTTTGTGTCAGGCCAAAAGAAGATGGTGCAAACTGAAACGATGCAAAACCAGAAGTAAGTCCAAAAGACATCCCATGAAATAAACCAATAAACAAAGAGAAGAAATCTGTTGATGAGTTCTTACAGCATATGGTGAGGAATTAGGAACTCCAGAGGTGCCAACCACATGCATATGATTACTTAATGGAGGGGCAGATTGCTGGGGCTGTGATGATGTCAGAGGCCTGTTTAGTTGACCATAAGGCATTGATAAAGCCTGTGCCGAAGGTGCCCCAGGCTGATTTGGCCATGGCGGTAACTGCTGGATTGGTTGAGAAAACTGCAGGTGCTGACTTTGAGCAGCTGGCATCCCAACATGTGAAGAAGGCATACCTTGTCCAACTGGCCGAAACTGTTGGGAAGCCACCTGAATGAATGGCTGTCCTTGCTGTGTCGGAACCATTGGTCGAAACTACAAGGATTTATCCATAATAACCATAAAAATCAGATAACACTACCAACAATAAAACTCACCAAACACAAGGAGAAGAAAAAATTAATTGCACAGAAAAGGGTGAACTAAAAGATCCAGCTATAGGAGGCTGAAGCAGCGAATCCACCGAGACACACATCCACAGGTGGAGAGAGGGAAAAAACTTGAATATCTTGTTTCCCATACAACTTAGCAGCTAAGGGCCACTTGCGAAAAATATCCAAACATTAACCGTTTCCAATTATATAAACAAGCTCTAATGATAGTCCACCGCTAAACAAATGACCTTTACAGTCGGCCAAAACCAAACCCAGCTTAAATTTTTCAAAATCTTGCACAATATGTATTATTGCAATATGGTACACACAATCACAGAAAAACAAGCTGCCTATTAAAGCTGAGCCATCTTTTAAAAAAAAAAATAGTTGAATGAGATTTTTTACAGCTACCTGTCCACCAGAAGATTGAGGATTACTGGCCATTCCAGCACATACGCGAACCTTATCAACGGCTGCATAAATTATAATGATACAATCAATAACCACTCATTAGAGACAGGAATCAGTAGCTAAAAACTTGCAGCCACAAACAAAGCAAAAGAATCAAACAGACAGGCAGACAGCGCCGAATAATAATTAAGCTAATGTTCCAAAAAAAATCAATAATACCAGTTAACTGTCTGCACCCTAAGAAATCAAAACCTAGTTAATACGAGAGCATAATTTTTGTTACGTAACAGAATGTTAATCAAGAACCGCTTGGAAATAAAAAGAAAAATTATTATTCGAGTAACCAAACAGGAGGTGCTTACGTACATTATTTCGAGTTTTTCAATTTTCGTTATCAGTTTTCCAAGTAAGCAAGCAGAGTAAGCAAGTACAAGAAGGAAATCGCACGAAGTGGAGAAGAAAGAAGAGAAAAAAGCATTACTTGTAATTGGCAGAGAAGAATTCAAGAGAGAAATCGAAAAATGGCAGATCTCTCAACGCGCGAGTCTCAGTGCTAGGGTTTAAGAGGAAAATAGGAGCGCAGAGGATTTTGATTTGGTTGAGGTGGTTAAAATCAAGGAGGCATGTGTTTTTTTTCCGGTGGTAGTTCTTGTTTCCCTGATCTACCCCTGCATTTGGCTGATTTTGCAATCATCAACCGCCACGGGGTTTTAACAAATTTTTAGAGCATAAATTTTAAAATGTTTTTTAAATTTGATTTTTATAGAAAAATACTAAATTTGTTTTTTTATTGATATAAAAAATAAAATATAAAATACAAATAAATTTTTTGTAATATATTTTTAATTAAAAATAATTTTAAAAAAACATTATATTTGTTTCAGGTTAACAATTAATTTTTTGTCTGTTTAGAGGTGCAATCTTAATACCACAAAACTAAAATATCAGAAAAAATTATTTTACCAATGAGCCCACTAGTTGTTTTTTAAAAATATTTTTTATTTTAATATATTTTAAAATATATTATTTTTAAAAAATAAATTTAAATTTAAATAAAATAAATAAATTTTAATGGATCTCCATTTCAGCCATGTTTGTAAACACAAACTAAAAAGGTTGTGGAGTAAATTCAGACAGAAGGAGCTAGGAATATTTTTTAAAAGGGAGTCAAAACTTAAATTATACTTAGTTTTGGCTATAAAATTTAAATTTTTTTTTTATGGAGGTTTAATTATTATTATTTTTTCAAGGGACACGGCCCTATCAGCTCCTGTCTGTGCCCCCAAATAGATCATTGACGAAAATTAGTATAATCTTTAAAAATCAATAATTTCGAGTTAATGGACACACATTGGAATCATGCACAGCACTTGAAGAAACTATTATTAGAAATCAAACGTGATCAATACTATTATTAGTAATTTTACCAGCTTTATAACTATAAATTGATTTAGAAAATTTTAAATTATTAAAATGCAAATTCAATCACCAATTTGAAAACACAGGGCTGAAGCCATACCAACGATCGTTTTGAACTTTGTAAACAAAAAACCTCTGTTTTTTTTTACCATCCGTGTGTATGAGAACTTACCTGATTATTATTTTCAATCCATGATTTGTATTCTCTCAGTTTTATTTATTACTCTAAGATGGTAATTACATTTAAAAAAAAAAAAAAAAAAGGTGTGCATATACAGGTACATCAAATCCTATAGCCATGTAAGAGTTAGACAATTTTTGTAAATTATTTTATTCATGTCAAATGCTTTAATGAAAGAGTTTCTTGTCACATGTTTCATGTATGACTTGAGTTTCCTTGTATTTGTCTCCGTGACTTTACAGCTTAAAATTAGAATTTTAAGTTAATTAATTTAAATTTTAGATTTAGTTCTAGATTTACTCATCTAATTTTAAATTTATATTTAAATATATTTTCACATAAATAGTAGCTCATTTGAATAGATAATCAAATAATTAAAATAACTTAAATAGAAAACAAACTCAATAACATAAAACATTAATACTTACCTTCGTGATTCATGTTTTAATTACATATATAAATATATAAATTGAAACTCGCAAGTAATGAAATATTTTTTTGTACTTTTATTTTATGGAATTGAAACTGCAACATGTTAATAATAAAGGAAATTGCAAGCTTTTTTTATTATCACTTATTATTTTATTATCTACAAAGTTATAACCTATAAAATTATTACTTGCAAGTTATCACCTACTTATTATCAACCTACAATTACATGTTTATTTGATAAATAGGTTTTGAAAATCCTATAAACTTGATTGAATTACAATGCAATTGTTGTTGTTTTGTTCGAGTTGTGTTTTTAATTGACTTGCCTCATTATTTAAACAAGCAAGTTAAGGGTAATTTTTAGTAATTATCAGCTCACCTTATTTAAAATAATTTTAGTAACTACTCATTCGCCTTATTTAAAATAACTTACGGCTACAAACTCATTATCATATTCAAGCTAATTACCCACTTATTTATTGTTTTAAGAATCATGTATTGTGTAGACTCTTTATACCGTTCATTCATCGTGTATTTTAAGCATGGACTTTATTAAGTATGGTCTCCAATCAAGTTTGACATGTTTTTCTTAGTCCAGACTTCATAACTCTTTAATTAATTTTAATATATAACATTTGTTATGTTCAAAATGTACAAAAAAATCATTAAACAATTTGTGGTCGATGATGCTTATATATGTGGATTTTTATATATACCCAATGCATATTCATTTGAAAATCTTAATTTCACTTGAATTTTTATTTAAAAAACACTACAAATTGTATCACATGATTTTATATTTTTATCTAGAAATGACTTAATTGAAAAATAATAAAAATATAAATGAAATATAATCCAATCTCTATATATTAAAATAAACTTTTAAATAACCTTGAGAGATCTTGAAATGGGTCGATACAAATACACATCTAATTAAAGTGAAAGTCTACAACACAATCTTTTATTTGATCCTAACAAAAATAATTGATAAATAATGTACAAATTTTGATTCATAATAATGTCTCATGTATTTAATTACTAATTAATCATTATAATTATATCTGCAGATGAAAAATTGCTGGAGAAATATGATGACTGAACATATGATCAATTTAGACCAAATAAACAATCCTGCTGAAGGATATTCTCTGATTATACGAGTGTTTGACATTATTATACATAGTAATTTTTAATTGAAAATAAATTAAAATAATAATTTTTATTTTTATTTTTAATACCAACATATTAAAATTATTAAAAAACCTAAAAATAAAATCAATTTAAATTAAAAGCATCTTATAAAAACTTTTATAACGTAAAAAAGAAATACTCACCTAACCTTCAGTATATCAAATTTACTATTAAATACACATCGATCCCAATTAGCACAGACAAACCAAGAGTTATAAGTTATAACATTAAAATGAAAATTGCAAATCATAATCTTCTTGAAATGGCCATCTTCACCATTGTCACCATATTATTACATGGAAAACACGGACAAATAGCAAAAACCAAGCCGCCGATCGACTAGTTCTTCTCCCAAAAAACAGAGTAACTCGTCAAAATAGCTGACCAAGCACATGGAACCCGTCAAGATTCACGAATGGTGCCATTTCTCTCTCTCGTAGGGAACCTGAGAAACCCTAACCAAGTTATCGTCACGGACACTACACGATTGCTTGCATGATGAGAAGTCAAATATTGCTCTTTTTCTCCGTCCAGACCCAAAATCTTTTCCAACAGGCTTATCTTTCTTGGTGCACTCTTTATAAGCTGCCAAGAATGGGTCGTCATCAATATCCTTCTTGAGGCCTCTTCTCGAAGAACTTCTCAAAGGAGCACCCGGAGCCTGGAACGTGCACGGAGGAAGAGGGATTATGATATCGTGAGTTGAAATCCTGGAGCTTTCAACCGGACATGGAGGGGGTTGTAGCTTTACCACGGATGTTTCTCTGCTAAGATAGTCGTGATGGTTAGTTACCTTGGACTCTCCGGGCTTTTTCTCCCATGAGAAGGGCACGTTTCCTTTTGAGTGAATCTTGCTTTGCTTCACGCTCATACCTAATGCTATGGCACCTAATCTCGCGATTTTGGAGTTGATCTAGTCCTTGTACGCTTACAGAGGCCGATCAAGGTTGATGCCACGCGAATAAAACGTGAAGAAGGAAGAGATACGAGGAGCCAAGGAGGCGTGTGTGTGTGTGTATTTATTCGTGGAGGTATAAGGCCATGGTAAGTACCTTTTAAACAAATTGTAAGAGTAGAGACAAATGAAGGAGGCTAAAAATGACTAATTAGTCGTTAGGGGTCTGCATCATAAGAGTTTGTTGAGAGCTTGGAAAAATGGTTCAAGGCAAAGAGACAAATCAGAATTACTAAGAAACTACAAGCACGGATACTCGAGATTTATAAATTTTCCTTGCCGTCCAATTCTCAAACACTCTAGTTTAATTAAATACGTAATCTTATCAGTTATCTGATATTATTTTTATTTTTTATTTTAAATTCTTAAAAACAAACCGGTAGCAATTGGTTAAAGTCTTGGAATATAAATAACGGAAACAATAAGATATATCTTTATGTATTTCAAGTTTTGAAAATAAGAATATTTATTTTAAATAAATTTATGTCAGTGTTTCGTTTCTTCAACTAAATTAACATTTTTATTATTATTTTTATATTTATGCTTTTTATTTTTGATACATTAACCTTACTCGATGCTTAAAATTTGTTCACCTTTTCTGGACTTTATATAAATAAATAAAAAGTCCGATGCAAAAATAAATTTCTTGCACAAAGAAGCGTGATTTTTAACGTATTTTTCTAATTTTCTATTGAGAAATAAGTGGTTGGCTGACTCCATTTGTATGAAACCATTAATTAAGTATTAATTTCAAATGTGTGGATTTTTTATTTTACAAAATTTCAATATTGTCCATTTTCTCACACAATATTGTGGATAGGTTGTTCAAAATCTTATATTTTTTTTAATTCGATCCTCAAATTTTTTTTGATGATTTAGTTTCAATTGATTTTGATTTTTTATAAAAAGATAAAATTAAAAGAAAAGGGGCCAAAATAAAATGGGATGTAAATTTAGATGGCATGTCATTACTTTTGTAAAATATATATTTTGATTCTTTAACTTTAAAAATCATGCAAATTATACAATTTCAGGTACCTCAATATTTTTTTCAATTCAATCTTGATATAAAAGTTTTTTTTTTGTTATTTTTTAGTCTTTGGCAAAGAGGGGAAAGAAAAGGTTATCGGATTTCGATAGTAGAAAGAAAAAAGTGTCATTAACACCGATTTAGGCCACCAAAACTAATGATATTTATGTCAAATTGTTTCATTTAATAAGGGGAGTTCATAGTAAGTATTTTTTTACTTTTAAAGTTCATGAAAAAACATATATGAGCTCTAGTTGATTTTTTAATTTGGATCGATTTTGATTTTTGGGCAATTTTTAGGTTTTTTAAGGCCATAAATAGAATTATCATGATTCATACGGTGTTTTGGGTAAACAAATGGGTTGAAAAATGAATTTTTGGGTGAAAATAACTTAAGCCCTGATTTTCCAGCTATTGAATCTGGGCAAATCAGACAAAGTATCATTTGATTATTTTTTTTTAAAGGGTGGACAACATGTTGTCCTCTCCAGTTGCAAAAAAAAATAAAAATTTAAAGGCCCAATCATGCGGCTCTGCTAAGGCAACCCCATGCTTGGATCCTGAGAAAATGGGTTAGACAGGCTGAGCTGGCTTACTAGGCCTTGCAGTGCCTAACTTTTGCTCTCTTTTTTTTTCTAATTCTTTTTTTATGGTCATTTATTTATCTTCTAAAAATTGATGTTTAAATTAGTACATATTCTCTCTTTCATTTTATTTTGAAAGCTTCTTTTAAATGACAATTGTTTTTTTAGTTATGCATTTAAATTTGAAGAGTTTTTTTCATTCATCTATATTTTTTTTTATCTTTTATATGGATGGACTTTTTTTAAAAAATAAAAAAATATTTTCAAAAAATATTTGTATTATGTGTAGCATTGCAAGATGTGTTTCTTCCCCTTTTATTTTATTCAATCAATTTAATTTATATCTCTGATTCTCTATTTATATTATCATTTGCTTAAATTAAAAAAATTATTTAAATAAATAAATTTAACAAATACAACCGGATGAATGTCTCATATTTTTAAATTAAATATATCGATCTATATTTGTCTCATGATTTTTCAAGTTTTATTTTTAGATGTCAGTAATGATTTTTTATTTATTTATTTGCATATATAATTATTTATTTATTTATATGCATGTATGTATAAAAAAATTATTTAGATTATAAAAATATATTGAAAACAAATTTATATATAATTATTTATATAAAAAAAAAACAAAACAAAACAACCTAGCCCCCGACAAAACACGAATAACATGACAAATCTACAAGCTAAAACTCGTCCACGTCCACGTACCATTAGAAATAAACACGTATTTATATATTGAAATTTCCCAAACTTTGCAACACAATCTAATGGCATCCATGCACTTCATTCCTTTATGGACCCCTGGTGATATAAATATACACCTTCCACATAAATTTTCAACGAAAACCTCATAAAAACTCCCTGAATTATGAATACCTTTTTTTATATATTATTATATAGGAGAGATTCAAACTTAAGATCTTTTAAGCAATTAAAAACACCAATATCAGGTTGAATTACAATTTAATATTAGCTACTCAATAAAATTAATTGGCTACTCACCATAATTTATTAAAATAAAAGAGAGAAAAATTGATGTGTCAATCGAGAACAATTCAGGGTGTTCGAAAATAATATAAACTATTTTGAGATCTTATTTAAAATAACTTAAGTTATTGAGTTAAGATGCATAGTTCTTTGATATGGTATCAAAGCCTTGATGACTAAGTAGTTGCGAGTTCGAATCTCACAATCCCCATTAAAATTAAGTATAAGGTAATGTTAACATGTGCAAATTTCAAGCTCAAATAGTTTTTACTCGAGGGGGTGTGTTAAAGAATAAAATAAATCATATGCTAGAATCTCACCTAATAGTTTAAACTATTGGATTGAAATGATTCTTTAATATAGTATTAGAGTCTTAATGACTAAGCAATCACGAGTTTTAATCTCATTATCCTCATTTATTTCATAAAAATTAAGTATAAGGTAATGTGAACATTTGAAAGTTTTAAGCCTAAAGAACTTTTACTTGAGGAGTGTGTTAGAGAATAATATAAATCGTATCTTGAAATCTCATTTAATATAGCTTAAGTTATTAAATTGAGATAGTTTTTTCGCACAGGGATCTCTATTGTTTTAGCCAAATTTATATAATTAAATAGTGACAAAAAATTATTCAAAAATTTATATATGAATTTGCATATAGTCATTAATTGAATATAAATATTCCATGAGTTGTAGTATTGGACAGCCGTATAAATTTCAAAAATCCGTGGTCAATCCCTTGAACATATAGCGGCCCTGCTTGTCAAACTTCCCTCGTTACCGTGCTACTAAATTTGTTGAATGTTCTACCTTTATCTAGAGATACTCATTCAATGCGTTTACCATGGGGCGACCGAGATACAGTGTGTTTATCTAAGTTTTTTGTTTTTGTTTTTAGTGGTGGTGTTTATTATTAAAAATAAAGAATTAAATATAGTATGTTTTTATTCTTACACGGTTTGTGATGTGAAGGATTGTATTCCACAATAAACATAAAACCAAAAATTTAGACAAACATACTCTTATTAGTTAGTTATGACGGAAGCATTGAGAATTTTTAGTGTTTAACTTAGTGGCGAAGAAATTGAAAAAATGTTTTTTTTTTTTTTACAACAACAGGTTTACGTGTTAACTGAAATGAAGTGTCTTTCTTGAATGTTATCGATGCTTGTTTGGTATGGAATTTTTAAATATATTTTAAAAATATACTTGTTTTGAAAAAAAATATTAAATTAGTTTTTTTATTATTTTTTAATGATTTTAATGTGTGTAATAAAATAAAATAAAATTATTTTAATATATTTTTAAATCATTCGGTTGATCTCTTGATGTTAGGAATTTTTAGAGGTAAAATGACAAATTTTAAATCGTAAAATTGAATTATCTTGTAGAGCCGTATGCAACCTAAAATGGAAACTCTCCGGCATTAGCCTTTAACTATTGGTGCCTTGGTGGTTCATTGACTCCAATTTGAACAGAATGATCCGGCCATAATTCAACGGTCCACACAATGATTTGATTACTACCAAAAGAGTTGAGTTAATCACTTGAACTCCTAATCATTTTTTTATTATTATTGAAAATTATGAACAAAGCTGATCTCGAGTACAGCTCAAAACGGATATATATGAATCTATGATCATCGGCTAGCGAACCGACTGCCCAGTAAGTGTCCCTTTCCAGCTCCTTCGCTTTTGGAAATCGGTGTAGAGAACTGAGACATTCTTGCCAGATGATAACCGGCAACAGAACAGGAGTACTTACACGAGAGAGAGCTACTGCGACTACCAGCGTTCTTCCTCGCGATCTTAGGCCTTCCACGATCAGTCTTTCCATCACTGGTCAACTTGCCATTTATAGGGGACTCGGTACACTTCTTGTAAGCTCTCAAAAAGGGGTCTTCTTGAATCCCGATACCCTTCTTGAAAGAGTCAGGAGGAAACTTAGCGCTCTTTGACGTCGCGCATGGAGGAGGAGGAGGAGGAGGAGGCAATTTCAGCCTGAAATGCCATCTGTCCTCGGGGCGTACTTCTTGGCGTGTAACCTTGGACACTCCAGGCTTCTGCTCCCACGAAAAGGGCACGTTTACTTTTGACTGGACTGCATCATTGTGGCTCATTTTTCCTGTTCTTCTGGGGTGGTACTGGATAGAGATATGGCTGGTTAGGCTTTTATAAAGGAAGCTGCTCGTGTGCTTGATGCCTTTTACGGCTCACTTATTTTCCTTAGAGAAAAAGGCAAACAGTTATTTAGGTAACGAAAAGGAGTACACAATTAAAACATATAGCAGGAAAAACTGTTGTCCAGTTTGTTAAGGATTTTATGTCATAACATGATTCGTAAGAAACGTAGCAAAGTTGTCAAGAAAGTTGAAGTACTACACTTCAACAACTTGGAAATTGAATGGTCAATGGAGTCAGTGTCATGTAGATCAGGGAGAAAATACCCAGTGGTTAGCTTGTGCCAGTTGCAAGGGGCCAGCAATCTTAATTGTAAAGGGTAGTAAATTCTAATTTTCAGCTTTTTTACTTGATTGCTTGGCTTCTGCGTATATAGTTGAACAATTGCATTTGCTAACCATTGACCGGCTTATATCATGTGAATTTTTTATATTGATGGATTAGTTACTCCTGTGGATGTGTTTTACCACATAGACAAGAGGTAATATTTGTGAAGAAACTTGTAAGCGTTAAATAACCAGTCTAGTAAAAAAAATTATAAATATAAATATAATTGTTAAATTAAACTTAAATTTTATCAGAAAATTTTATACATCAAGTTTTATAAAGAGTCAACTTTCTATAACCAGTCGGATTAAAAGAATTTTGAGTAGAACCAAAAGATTTTTTTTATTTTTAATTATTTTAGTGCTATTTTGAATTTTATTTATTTTTTCTAATTAGTTTCAATTTATATATATAGCCATATATTGTTTTTCCAGTCAATTTTATAAATGATTTAATTTCAGAACATATTAAATAAATTTCATCTGAACCTAGGTTGGACAAGTCTTCGTCTTCTATCTATGGCTATACACATTACATTCTTGTTTGGGATTGCACCCCAAACAGAAGTTAGCTAAAATTCAATTTTTTTTTAATTATTTATATATATATATTATTATTTTAATATATTGATATAAAAAATAATTTTAATAATTTTTTAAACAAACCACGCACTATGAAACATCTCCCACGTTAATAAACAATTATGCAATCGATATATCTATAATGTAACAAAAGGATTCCGATAAAGATTTAGGGATGGTCTAATACTATGTCCCTGCTTTGATAATAGATTTGTGGGCAAAACAATGCCCTCTCAAATCTGAGTTTTGCTTTCGAAGTCAGCAAGATTCCATTTTTTTATGGCAATCATAGCAGTGCTTAGTGATTTATTCATCTCCTTTGAACATCTATAGATCACGTTACAACCACTACCTAGTCAGCATTTGAAAATTGTAGAAATAGACAAACCCTAGAATACGATTATAATCTTAATTAAAAACGATGAGAAAATTCTAGTCAGGTACTTGCGGTTGCATTTACTTTTCTAATTGTCTGTTCCATCTTGGATTTAACGAGAAGTATTTTTCATGCCAAACCTTACTGTTTACAGAAAATGATTTTTCATCAATACTAAATTAAACGCTGGATCTTGAAATCTCTTGCTGGATATTTGTCGTTTCTTGTGAAGACACTACGCTGGTAGTAGTTTTTCTTCCTTTAATTTTTTATTTTTTGGGCTCCTGGTTTTCCTTGGCTTGGCTTGGCTTGGCTTTATTCGGAAATGTGTTTATATATACGAATCAATACATGATTTAAGGTAGTTAGGATTGTCAAACACTTGTATTTTATTTTTGAAAAATGACACAGTTGTTGTTTATTTATTTATTTTATATAGAATAAGTGTCTTGAATTTTATACTTCAAATGTCCAAATAACCTCTGCGAGGTGAGCTTCATAATATTACAAAACTCTTTTATTTTTTAAATCCAAAATACGTTTAATTTAATTTTTTTTAAGGGCGGTGGCTTAAAAAATATCAAGACCTAAACATGACTTTTTTTGCAATATTTTATTAAATGTAGAGATTTTGTTTTCCTTAATCTATTGCACTGATGTGTTGGGAAGTAACAACCTAGAAATTCAAGGTAAATAAATATCCGCCGACCCGAAAAAATTAAAATTAAATACCTATCGATCCAACTCTTAAAGGACTGAACCCTACCGATATAAGTGTTGACAGGCTAAGATCTACTAATTCGAGAAATCAAAGGCAAATACCTATTGGCTCGAGCTTTGAAAAACCATGATCTGGCATCGTGAGCAGAAGTCGATGGAGGAACGAGGTAGCCGAGACCAACTCACTGCCAACCCTACCAACTTGAAAAATCTAAAACAAGTAACTACCACCCGAGCCCCAATAACCCGGGACAAGAACATACCTACCAACCCGAGCTTCAACAGGCCAGACCCACCCACCCATATATATACTGCAGAATTTAATACGAGCTAGGGGGTCAAGGATTATAAACTTATAGAGCTCTTGGCAATCCTTTCAATAAATAACGTTTTAAGACCAAGGTAACCTATTAAACTTAAATATAAAAGTTTGTTTATTTTGTATTTTAAAAATATTCTATAATATTTTTTTTATAATTTTAAATCATTTTAATATATTAATATTAAAAATAAAATTTTAAAAATAGTCATTGTAACAATAACAAAATTGCTATGAATGCTTGAGATGGGGTGGGATCTCTTTTGAGATTCCCATGTCAAATATTTGCTATTCCACATGCGAAACATTGGTGGAGGGTCATCACCAACAACACCCCTCTTCAAAGTTCTCGACCAAACGCAAATCGGAAGCAATATTAATTGTGTTTAGTTATTGATTCAAAAAATAAAAATATGCTCAGTGTTAAGAAAATGAAAACAGAGAAAATATATTTTTATTTTTATGAAATGAAATGAAATGAATTTTCATCTTTATGAAGTAGAAGGTAAGACGACATGTATTATCTATTTTTATTGTTTTGATTTTTTTTTTATCTCGAGAAAGCAATAATACACTAATTACCAATAACCTTCTTAGTTTTATTGCTGGATTTTAACTTGCATGAACGACAGGTTCCTTTTTTTAATTACAAGACTTGGAATTAGGCAAACCATAGGAAAATGTATAAGTTGAAAGGAATCAGTAGGGAAATTTACTGTCATGCATCCTGGAGACTGAAAAATTGAGAGGTAAATTTTCAGGATACAACTTGTTCATTGAAAACTACATACCTAGGAATGCCGTAGGCGGCCGCTCAATCACGTCTGGTCATAAAAGACCATAATTTTCTTGACTGGGAAATTTTTTAATAATAGATATTAACAATGTTTTATTTTTAAATCACATTGCTGACTAGGATTGGAAAACCCACATAGTATTTTAAAAATTACTATGTGGGTTTCTAACTTTGGACACAGCCCGCAATTTCTGTTCGAAAATGAAGTTTATAGCTACTCCAAGCCCGGATAGAATCCGGGCGGCACAGCCCAATAAAAATCTCAATATCAAGTAAGTAAAACGGCGTCACTTCCATACGAAATAATCGGTACTAATAACTGTGCACTCAGAGCTAGGGTTTTTTCGCATCTGGCTTTCCTCTCTATATAACCGATGCCGCTTAAAGGAGGTCTAAACACTCCACGAACATGACGCCTGCACAGCCCGCTGCTCATCTTCTTAACATATTTTCATCTATTTTCTTTATGCTTCTACAATTTTATTAATCAATTGCTCCATCTACGGATAGAAAAAGAAAGAGATTAAAAAGAGGGTTGGCTGTGATGATTATAAAAAATTCATCGTTCTGAATGCTATAGCCATGGCTTGACAGACTCATTTACACCCATAGAATATGAGCACCGACCCTCTCTTTTGTCTTTAATTGCAGATTCTATTTTATCGAATTTCTTTGCTTTATTTTATTTTTAATTGGATTAAAAATTATTTATCTGATTTGATTTGAGTTGTCTAGCTTAAACCATTTCCATGTTAAATTTAGTGTTTTTATACTGAATTAATTAAAGGGTTTGAAGGAGCTGGACCATGATTTGCAATTCATTTGCTTTAAATGCTTTGTGTTTTGTCAGCTCCTTAAATTAAACCTGGTGGTGTTTAAAGCCCTAATTTGATGGAATTTGAAATTCTGTGGATTAGGGTTACGCACGCCTCCATATCACTTGATGACTTTATCTTAACTCGTTTTTTGTTGAATTTTATTTCTTATTTTCTTGAGCATAAGATGGTTCTTCAATAAACTGTTATTTCTAACCGATTCGGATTTATTGATGGTTACAGCTTAAGCATCGTCATAGGAATTTAGGGTAACTTTATTCGAATGCGCTGTAAAACAGGAAAACTTGGGTTTATATACTGTTTCTGATTCAATATTTGGTGCTTTGTTTTCTATTATATTTGCATGGTTATGGGTTTTGTCAGCCTTACAACTGGAACCTGTATGCAGACTGCAGAGGATTGGTGTTGATG
Organism: Populus alba x Populus glandulosa; assembly: GCA_033617975.1. NCBI lineage: Eukaryota > Viridiplantae > Streptophyta > Magnoliopsida > Malpighiales > Salicaceae > Populus > Populus alba x Populus glandulosa. The sequence continues at coordinate 540,864 of CM066156.1, read as the reverse complement.
CTTGTTGAGTGCCCAGGCATGGGCGTGGGTGCCTTGTTAGGTGTATTGGCCAGAACCTGCAGCATGAGCATCCATCTATTGAACATGGACGAGTCAAGAGAAACTAAACGAGTTTTAAATTGGAGTGGAATGGGTGTCCTGCGGGTTTGTAGTTGACAGTGCCGAAATCTATCACTGTTGCAGTTGTCTATGTCTGCTGGGTGGTCACTAGATAATTGTTGGAAGGTTGTTTGGGTCCTTAGACTCGTTAAAGATGCGATTTTACTAGCATTTTATGACATCTTGACGCAGAACTTACCTTCAATTTATAGTTGTCATGTGGAATTTCGCTCAACCTTTCTACTTCTCTTACTGGGAGTTCATCCGTGGAATTTGATTGCTATCTTCAATCATTCTCCAGCTACATGTTTTGTGGTCTGTGACTTGGAATTAAGAAGGGAAGAGCAAGAGCAGTAACGGACAGAAACGGTGCGCCATTAAACGAGATGAAATCACAAGTGTAGGCTTGAGATGGTTTCAAGAACTTTGATGCAATTATGGTAGAAAAGGAATAAAAAAGCAGAAGAAATGATGAGTAGAGGAAAGAAATTACATTGGTTTGTTGAAGTTGGAACCTTGGAGAGGTGGTCAAACGGTTCAAAATTTCCACTCTAAAACAAAATACTTAATGGCTTGATTTTCGTGTGGCACTGATTAGGTAGTAATTTGATTGACTTGGTTTCTTGTAAATATATCAAATTTGTCAGTTCACTAGAAGAAAAACGATGAGCTCTGTTCTTTGCTTCATCTTAGTGTTTCTCCTCTAGTCAAGCATGCAGTCTCCGCATTGCTGCTCTTGTTTAAAGTTCAAACGATTGTCTTGGGCGATTTCCTTTGTATGTTGCACAATATCCCAATTAAAATAAACGTCCTGTGCAAGGATTTTGTGCCACGAGTTGCCATACCAATGGATTCTTTAGGCCTATTTCAAGGCACACCGGACGTTCTACAAAGTTCAATCTGGTCCAGGGGCAACCTAATTAGACTCCCATTCAATACATAGAGGAGTTGAAAACAATGAGCAGAAGAGAATGAGAGTTAGAAACGTATGTAATATTTCTTAAACTGTGAGAATGGAAATGGGTGTTTGATTAGAAGATGATTAAAATTTTATTGTTTATTTTAATAGATAATGTGGGAGTTGAAAAAAAATGCGATGAGAATATTGCTTTAAATAAATGATATATTATTATAATTCATTGTATATCTACTGTGTGTTTCTTTTCAAAAACATATATATATTACCGCTTCTATTATTATTATTACAGCAAGTATGATTTTTCAATCATAATTTGTTTCCATCTTAAGAAATATATAGTTTTTACCCTTCCAAGCTATCAAGGCTTAGAAATTCCGGAGGGATGGGAATGAGTGGTGAATTTAGGCATAGTGATTCTCAATGCGTAGGCTTAGATTTATTGATCTCCCATTAAATTAATAAGAAAAAAACAGCCTAACACTTGTGAGTATTTTCTATACGGAAGCCCAACTTAAGTCCACAAAGAGCCTCACCATGATTGGCTCTAATCAATTCACTTCAAATTGGCAACAAAAAGTATCACGGAATTCTTTTTGTACAGAGATGCTAGAGCCGCTTAGTTTTCCCCTGTAAAGCCGAAAGCCTAATGTCAAGTCCCAGGGTTGGACGCCATAAATACTCTGGAGTTTAAAGCCCATGAACAAAATAAGCCCAATATGAAATAGTCAAAAGAAGCCCAATCGTAACCACTAGTTATGCAGCCAGCTCACGTTTGTCACCCAGCACCTAAATCAGCTGGATACTTACGTATATATAATTTTACATTTGCCTGGTTCGATTTGAAGATTGCCCTAGAAAAGTGTTTCTTCGTAGTTTAACTTGCTTTTTTCTAACAAAAAGATTAGATTGTTTTTCGCATGAAATATATATTAAATTGAAGTGTTTTCTCAATGATTTTAATATAATCATATCAAAATCGAATAAAAAGTTTTTAATTATATTATCTCAAATGATATTTTATTTTACAAAAACACTCTACAACTTATTACTAAACATTATTATGTCAACTCATTGCTTCCCTCATCATCAATTAATTACTTTCATTAAAATGGTTGCTCATTATGTGATCTGGATTAATTTTTATATAAAACAATTATTAAAAAAAAATATATGTTTATAAAAACAATGTAGATTAATCCTTTTCCCTTTTTTATTATTATTTAAAGCTGATTAAATTAATTAAAATAGAGTTTGGTTAACTCAATCAAATTATCTTCTTAATTTAAAACTGACCTTACTAAATTTAAATAGAGTTTGGTTTATTTAATCAAATTAGATATTGCCTGATGAAGTCGGATTTCACATCACAGCTATGTTCTTAAAATGTTCACAAAAAAAATACCTCACATAAATATTCATCGAGTGATTTAGCAAGTGTATCTGAATTCTTCCATCCAAGTCTTGTCGGTCCTGAAAAGAATAAAATAAATAAAATTCGAATCCGATGGATCATATAAAAAATATAATCCACGCCATGCATTCTCATCATGTAACAACTTCGTTCGTCGTGTTTAGATCATGTTGAACAGTATAGTAATAATTATTTTTTAAATAATTTTTAGTGTTAAAATATATTTAATAATAATTTTTTATTTTTAAAAAATTATTTTTAATATCAACACATCAAAATAATCCAAAATATACAAACCATATTAAATTTTTAAAAAAAAAAAAATGAAACAGCGTTCCGAACGATTCCTTACAAGAACAAAGCCTCTGGCTCAACAATATCTGAAAAACAATAATAGAACAATCACAGGTTATACAACACCGCATAGGGACTGAGTCAAAATTATACCAGACAAGCATAATTCCATGATACAAATTACAAGCCGTTAAAGGACCTTAACTGTTCTCCATTTCTTCTGAACACACCAAAAACCAAAGAAATACATATAATAAAATTCGAAAAATAACAATATACCAGACAGATTAACAACTTCAAAAACAAAGTGCTCCCTGTTTTGTCAGCTACAATGACAGGAGACTTCTTAGATGCAGATCAACAGAGTTACATGGCAGGCAATGAAGAAGAATGCACAATAGTTGATCCAAGGAGGTCATTGCAGAGACTGCCACCTTCATTGGTCTTGTTCTCTGCTCTTGGGCTGCTTCCCGCACTGCTATTTGAAAGGGAAGCAAACGCTGACTTTTGTAAGACCCCAGTTGGAGATGAACCTATACGAGGACTGTTGTCCCATCTATAGGTCATCAGGTTCAGCGATGACGTGGTCTTGCACTCTGCTGCTGCATTGTTATTGGTGTTGTGCAAGACCTCCCCGAGCGGACCACCCATTGAAGTTCCCCAAGAAATGGGAATCCAGTTGGCTTGCCTCTGGTTTGGTTCGTTGGCAATACCACCACCTCCACCTCCCACTCCCAGTCCCATCTGTATTGGATCAAATTCTCGTGATAATCTCAATGGGGAGAGAGTGACTTTTTCATTGTTTGGGGAGGAAGTAGATGACATGAAGTCTGCAGGAGCCATGGGGATTGAAATCGATAGCTGGGTTCTCTCAGATTGCTGATCAAGTTCAGGCCAAGAAACAGCAGAACGATCAGACTGACTTTTAGGCCAATCATCCATGAATTGGCGGAGGGAGTGCTGTGAAACAGATTCCTGGTTAGTGAGGTCCTGAGACGATCCAAAATTTCTGCAACTCATTAAAGATGAGCTTTTCTGTGAGTGATTGAGGAGGGAGTCGGAGGTGACAAGTCCAAACTCATTTCGTAAGGATTCCCCATATGAGTTTTGTTGTTTTGATATGAAGAATGGAGTTTCTTTAGATTTAAGGTCCATGGTGGATCGAAGCATGGACAAGGCTGTCGCATCCTGCGTTCTCTCACCTACATTCTCTTTAGTAAGGAACATCCTGCAAGTTATCCATGAATACAAACCATTAATTACCTTCAAACAAGCCAATTATGGGTATAAAAAAGAATAGGCTACTTGATTTGAGACATCAACGAATTCCTTACAAGTAGAATTCGATTCCCTATTACATAAAAATCTTATGTCACAATAAATAAATATAAATAAAACCTTATTTAAAAGGATAGATTGGATTCCACGACAGTCAAGGTTTAAATTCATCTTTGCTTTTACCTGCTGAGCGTATTAGAGGCAGAAAGATTAGATGGACTCGTTGCTTGCTGCTGATTATGAGCAATAGTGAGGCTGTCGGACACAGTGCTGCGAAGCCCCACCACTGATGATGATGTAGAAGACGAGGTGCCATTGGCTGGCTTTACAGTGGTGGCGGCTGCAGCGGAATGGCCTGATTGGCCTTCCACAGGCTTTCTTGAACGATGGCGGCCCCTGTTCATATGCCGCTCACAATACTTCTGATCGGCAACTGCATCTCTTGAGCACCGCCATTTCTTCCCATCTGTCCTTCGACACCGTCCTGGCTCCGGATCAGTGTTGTTGGAGAAACCCATATGGAAAGCACCCCATGGCACTGTATTTGCACATTTCACAAGACAAATGGAACACAGATACAAATGTCAGATAAAGAAATGATATTTCGAATCCAGACTAATCTGCTCGATCAAAATTCGAAGCAGCTAAGAATAGAACTTCGGTGTTAACTTAGATTGAGTGAAACTAAATGGAGTACAGGAATTATAGCCGAAATTTTAGTTCTTTTCAAAGGACTACTACTTATTCGCAAGGACTAATAATTAGAGCTCGATTGAATTTCTTTGCACTGAGATGCTAGAGATTCCAACGGAAATGATCTGTGGCCAGGTGTTCAAATATTAACCATTTAACCACAGGATTAATACTCCACGGAAAAGAAAAGAAAACCAATCTTGCACAAACGACCCCTTCTCACATACAAAATACAAACACTGACGCACACCTAGACAGACACAAAGGCATGTATGGCTACTTTGTACATCAAAATAGACAGAATCAATTCGAGGGAGAGAAGCAAATCTGGTGGACAAAAAGCAAAAAGAACTTAGAACTCAGTTCTTTATGGAGGAGACAAAACTTACTTGTATTGGGTCTGAAAAATCCAGCAGAAAAGCTAGGAAACCCAGCAGAATCAAGAGCTTTTCTAATGGGAATGAGCAGATTAGATGGTATAGGCACATTTGCTGCTATATACTTGTAGATCAAGGCCTGATGTTCAAGTTCCATCCATTGTGATTGAGTGAATGGCCATCTGGTCTCGGTCAAAACCCCATGCATGCTGGCAGCATTGTAGATACCAGAGCTGTAGCCTGAAAAAACAAACACCAAAAAAAATCAGGTCAAACTATGTAGAAACTTCAGACACATAAATCCAAAATCTCTTCGTCCGCAGAGAATATAAAATAGAGAAGGTCATGATCTCCTGACGTAGATAGGAGAAGGAAGGCATGAAAGTGTCTAGAAGGTTACTAAAAATCAAGTTTTGTGTTGCCTCCAAACTTGAAGAGGCTGAAACATTAATGAGTTTCTGTCTGTGAGAGACCAAGAAAACAAACCATAATGGTAGAAAGTAAAGCCATGGAAGGGAGAAACAGACGAAATCCAAAACAAATTTTTCTCCTTTTGAGCACACTGGTTCCCTGTGCTTGATTAATTACCAGAACCCATCACCCCAAAACAGGAAGGAAGACACAGATGATAACAATTTCTACTTTATCTTGACAAGACTTTTAAACAAGACCACTCCTAGATTTCACCGAAAGGACCTCTCGACACCACTAGCACCGCGAATCATACCCCAAATAACAAGCTATTGATCAAATAGACGTTAAAAAAAAAACCACAACCCCGTCACCTATGAGTTCAATAAAAAAAACCATAGGTTCATGCAATGCGCCCCATAAAGCCATAATGTCTGTAGAAGGCACTTGCTTCCTCAAAGGAAACCAAGGATAACACTATCATATCCTCAAATAATGAAGCATATCCCACTTATAGGCGAATCCTTAATGGTGTTCAATATGGTACCTGTACTTCTATTATGAGCAGAAGATGTGAGGTGAAAGTACGGCAATGTGCCATTTTGGGAGCTTCTCTCCGCTGAAGTAGCTGATCTGGGATAGGAGAAGCTGAGCATCTGCTGCTGCTGCTGCTGCTGTCCATCAGCGAAGAGAAAGTTGGAGCTAGATTTCAGAAGTGAAGTGTTACTCTGCTCAAGCAGCATTGACTCAGTTTTGGACAACTTAGAGCTCCTCCAATCACCATCGATGTTGCCAGGTCTCTCTTGCTTCAAGAACCCAGATCCGTACAACTTGTGCTTTGCTTCAGGATCTGAGCTAGCAAGAGAAGCAAAACCACCATTACTTGTGTCTGAACCCACCAACCCATCCAAACCCACCTGAACCCCAAAATCCATATAGAAAATCCCAACAAAAACTACAAAACCTCTAAGCGAAAGAAACAATACTGACGAAGCATTAGCGCGTTCGGTAAAAAGACAGGACTTTTAGGTGTTAGGGACAGGTTCATCTTAAGAGCTTCATATGAGAGAATAGATGATAGATATTACTTAAAGCTACAAAAGCTGAAACTGAAAAAACCAGACTGGTTTTTGTTCAAGACTTGATTTTGTTTTTTGGAAAGATGAAAAATAATTGGAGAGAGACAGCGGTGGGGTGGAAACTGACCAGACAAAGCTGGTATTAACTACTCTTATATATTTCAGACAAACTCACAAGAACCTCTGTTCAATAATATTACAGAGAAACCCCTGGAGGAGGGGTGTCATTGAGATGGCATAACGAAAAAAAACCAAGGGTGTTATTGTCTTTTAGAATCTATAATGGTCACTTTTGTCTCCTGCTAAAACCTATCTTCCAAATTTTTCTTTTGCTACATTCGGTAACGCGGTTCACTTTTTATGATACGTTTTAAATTGTTTTTTACTTAAACAGTAATTGAGTTAATATTTTCGTATATTTTTTTATAATTTTATTGTTTTGATATTAAAGATAAAAAGGTATTATTTTAATATATATTTAGTTAAAAAATATTTTTACAAAATACTTTAAACTGTTTTAATAAATATATATACCGAGTAACAAAATTGTGTGTTACCACACCAATTGATGAAGAGTTCAAGTTTTACATAATCAGATTAATTTTAAAATAGAATTAAACCTAATAATCAACGAATTAACATATTTAACTTGCAGGTGAAACCTAATGATGATTTATTTGTAAGAGTAGTTGATGTTATTTTTAAAGTATTTTTATTTATAAATATTTTAAAATAATATATTTTTATTGTTTTTAAATTTATTTTTTACTTTTTCACATCAAAAGAATCTAAAGATATATAATAATAATAATAATCAAATTTGTTAAAAAACACACTTCTAAACACCACTTATAAAAGTGTTTTTTAGTGTAGTTTAGGTTGTTTTTTATATGAAATATATTAAAATAGTATATTTTTTAATTTTTTATAGGATGTTGAAAATAATTTTTAACATGTTTTTTATTAAAATTTAATATTTTTTGCTTTAATTTATTTTTTAATATTTCTGAATTATTTTAATGTGTTAATATTAAAAATAATTTAAAAATATATATTTTTTTATTTTAAATAAGATTGAAAGTACTTTTTCTCGTAGTGGGAGGTGGAGATGAGAAAGAAATAAGGCTTACTTTGCCTTGCAAAGTCCGCTAGCGGTTGCAAATGCGATACACAATGAATCTATTCGCTCTCTCTTTCTCTGTCGTTCATTGATTGGAAAGGCGATGGCAAGCTGGGCTGCATGAACGAAGATGCATTGCCACGTGACAGACGCCATTGAAAGAAATTCTAATGTCGTCTCATAAAGCCGTACTAACACGCCCCATCTTTATCTCCCCCATCTTTCCCTGTCTCTTTTATGTGAAATGGGCCCATGACATTTGCATCGGGCACCACCTAGATTTTATTACCCTTCCTATTCTCTCAGATATTAAGATTAATTAATGATGAAATTATGATTTAATTATGAGTTAATGATAGATTTCTGTAAGTTTCATGTTTAAACTCTTACCTGATTAAGTTTTTAAATTAAGATTTTTTTTATTTTTTGTTTTTTTCTTAATTGATAGTGTCCCATATTTCCATGAGTTGGTTGAGATTGCATAATTGAAGGGACAAATATACTATTAAATCCACCAGCTCAAATGTCTCTGAATTCGAGACACGTATGTTAGTTCTTCCTCGAGCTGCAAAAGCGCAACACTGCAGTTTCCGTTCCACCCTCTTGCGTGCGTGATGGGAAGCAAATCCAGCACTGACGAGTGCTCCACCCACTCTTTGAGTTGGCATTGATTTCTTAGGCCCCGCTGCTGGACTCAGTAGAAAGCAGACATTGTTTTTATTTCCATCATGAAAGCCTAGCAAGATTTCCACTTTTTTTTAAAAAAAGAGAAAATTGCATTAATACTCGAAATTATACATGATAATTCATACGAAAACATGAATAAAAAATCCTCGAAATTAAAACCATCAAGTCTTATTCATGTTTGCCTACTAGATTATTTAAGTTTAACCCAATTAATATTCAAAATGATCCTATATCAGAACAAAGGTTTGAGAACTACGAGCCGGTCATCCAGTTCGGAAAAGAAAAAATAAATTCCTGCATGGGAAGAGAATTCGAGAGAATCCAAGTAAAACCATAAATAAAAACACGGGAATGATTGAAAGATTTTTAAATACAAACGTCGTATCGAACGGGGCAGGTCATTGATTTATTGCATGCATCTGGAGCAGAGGTGAGGGGGGAAAAAAGGAAACTACAAGGCAGAGTTCACTCTCTGGAAAAACTGCAAAGTCTGAGCTCAACAGTCGAATTGGACGAACAAATTAGACAACAGAAGAATATAAATAAGAACATGAACGTGCTTATGTTTGGACACACTTTCACGCTGAGGGACATTCTGAAGTTTTGAAGTTCTTGCTGCTTGTCATTGTCACGATAATTGATGCTGTCATCTGTAGTTCAGCTAACCAGCAGCTGGTCCAAGCCCGGGACTCCGAAGAAGTTTCTGACCTTCGGATCACTGGAACGGCGATGCACAGTTTAATTACACATGTTAGAGCTTGTTCAGTGACGCGGCTGCTTCAGCGTCACCGAAATATTTTAATTTTTTTATATATTTCTAAATTGTTTTGATATTAAAAATAACGTTTCTTACAACCTAAATTCAAAAAAATATCTCATGAAAAACCAGTCATGTAGTAATTCCAAAACGCGACTTGTGTGAAAACGAATGCAAAGTTAGCCCATGGAGATGGCTAGATTGCCTCGTAATTCCTATTAATTTCCCCGTGACTAGGATTTTAGAAGTCACGAGTTCAAGAATGTGTGAACACAGTTACACAGTACAAGGCAGAGTTATTCCTCGGCCCAGCGCTCCAACCACAAAGCAAGAGGAGTTGTTTGGATAAGGATTGATGTTTACCATTGCTCTTGACAATGATCAGAGCTTGGTAGGTTGACTTTCCTTTTCAGTGTTCGAACCTCATAAAGTCATGTGCTTGTATGGATGAGCGCTTGACTTAATTTTAAAATGTAAAAATTAGGAAGCAAATAAAAACTGACCCAGTACTAATAAAATCCCAAGCGGTTCATACTTCATATTAAAAAAAAAAAAAAAAAACAGTCAAGGCATGATGGTGCGAGAAAAGTATATATATAAAAAAAAAAAACATGAAGGATTTTCCAAACAGGAACAAGCATCGTTTTTAATTTAATCGCTGGAGTTAATTTGAGATTTTATCAACACCCGCCACTCGCTTGAGTTAATTTGTTATAAATAAATGGGATTGTTTTTACATTCGAGTTGGGTATGAAAATTATTATTTTACATTTTTTTAAAAAATTACTGGTTATTTTTAGATTGCAATCTTGATTAGATTTATATATTTAATTTAATTTGAGCTTCATAAATTAAATATATTTTAATTCTCTGTCCTTCATTGTAACTCCTGTCACGTGACCTATGAAATTATAATTCAGGAGTCTTGTTTGAAAATGGAGAGAGAGCCCAATGGAATGTTGGGAAATAGTGGGGAAAGGGTTGATGGTATTGGGGAAAAAGAGAGGAAAAAACAGAAAGATAATTTGACATTGAAAGAAAGATGCCTGGCAGAGGAGGCATGCTCGACGCATCCTTGTCAAGGCTTGTAGCTTAGGAAGACAGCTTGACCTCGGGCCATGCTCCATAATTATTCTTCCACCACAGTGAGAGAGATCCTGTACAAGCTTCTCATTAAATAATTTCGCCAACTTTATTTTTATTACCTCCACCTCCAAGAAACCTCTCAGATAGAACTGCTAGTTTGGGTTGATGAATATGTCATTATATTATTTTTATTATAAACCTCCAGAAACTGTCAGGAAAAAAAAACACTAGGTATTGCTGGAAAAAATATTTACACAACGATAATTTAAGATAATTTTGGTTAAATTAACTAAAATATAAAACCAAAATAACTCATAAAAAAATATAAAGTTTAAGATCTAATAACCTAATGTTAAAAATAAAAATAAATTTTTTAAAAAAATATAACGTAAATGAAGAAAACCCGAGTCGAACCGAGGCAACTTAATGAACTCGTAACTCGTGATATAAAATCATAATAAAAAAGAAATTAAAAAAATAGTAAAAATAAACAAAGTTCAATGAAAAATAAATGTTAAAAAAATCTTAATTTAACCCAATTTAACTTTGTTAAATATTATATTAGTTTTTACTTTACTATTAGCTATACATAATATATTTATATCCGTTTGTAACAGACCGAAATTATAGCCGGAATTATAGGAGCCTTTCCATAATAGCTTTACTTTCTATAATAGCTTTACTGCCTACTGCTTTATAAAAGGCAGATGTAATTGATGGATAATCATCATGAATTCAATATACAAAGATTGTGAATAAACTTCGAAGAGTAAAACTCAATTCGTATCATGGTATCAGAGCATGGAAATGCATGACTGATATATTTTTCCCTTGAAATCTTCTTATCTGCATCCTTCTCTGTTTATATCTCTTTTTTCCAGTTTACTTCAGCAGCAAGATCCTGTATTCTATATGTCAAAGATCTTGCATTCTATCTGTCAAATTTGTTCTGCTATACAGATATCACCTATTCCAACCAGTTCTTGAAATATCCCTCTGTATTCTGATCCTGAAATCTATTCTTGAATCATAAAACCTGTTCTTGAATATATTTCTTCGGTTCTGCATTTTTATCTTGAAATCCAGTCTTGAATCGTACAAATCCAACCAGTTCTTGAAATATTCTTCTGCATTCTGATCTTGAAGCCTATTCTTGAACATTTCTTCCTCTTTGCATCCTGAGATCATCTTTTTCCATGATGAATGATAAGACAACAGAACCTACACCCATTATCCATATACAAACTGAAAATTCTGGATTCACAACCAGTGTTATCCTCACTGAAACTAATTACGATGTATGGTCTCAGATCATGGAAATGCAGATTGCAGGAAGAGAAAAGCTTGAATATATTATGGGCAAAACACAACCACCACAGGAAGCTGATGTGTCTTATTCAAGATGGTATGCAGAAAACCAAAAAGTTAAAGGATGGCTTCTAATGTCTATGTCACCAAACATTATGAAAAGCTACATTCGGTTGCGCACCGCAAGAGAAATATGGAATGCCTTGTCTAAAGCTTTCTATGATGGATCGGACGAATCACAACTTTTTGCACTTAACCAGAGAGCCTTCTCCACAAAACAGGTAGGTCGACCGCTATCCACATATTATGGAGATCTGATGGAAATCTTCTAAGAACTTGACCATCGGGACAGAACTGAAATGAAAGATCCGGATGATATTATCACTTACAGAAGATCTGTTGAAAGATTACGGGTATATATTTTCTTGAATGGATTGGATGCAGAATTTGAACAAATCCAAGGGGAAATTCTTAGAAAAGATCCAATACTGGATCTGGAAGAAACTCATGCTTATGTACGCCGGGATGCTGTTCGCAGATCTACTTTGAACAATGAAGCTGGAGCTGGCCATGCAGAGTCATCTGCAATGATGGCAAGACGAGGTAAGCCAAGAAACTACCGATCATATGGCCCTACTATTGAAAAGAATCGGACATCAGAAACTCATAACAGCAGCTATGAGATTGGAAAGGCAAAGTCAGAATATATCTGCACACACTGTGGTGAAACTGGACATACAAAGATGAAATGCTATGAATTAATTGGGTATCCAGGATGGTGGGATCCGGCTAAAGCACCTCGTAAACGAAATTCAAAATCAAATACTCATGTTTTAGTTGCAGCGGCTACGCCTGAGAGATTTGTGGCAGAACATCCTTCAAACAAAACCAATCTCACGACTAAGGAAGCATTTGTGGCAGAACATCAACATCCAAAAGAAACATTCATAGAGGAAGAATCTGGTAAAGTATTTAATACCTCCACTCTTAGCAGTAGAAATGAATGGATAATTGATTCTGGAGCTACTGATCATATGACCTTTGACAAATTGTGGCTTAAATCCTTTAAACCATCGGAACAATATACTATATCATCAGCAAATGGTACCTCATCGTCTGTTAATGGGGAAGGATCTGTTATCCTCACTAAGAATATAAGTCTTGACTCCGTATTAGTTGTCCCATCTCTTAATTATAATTTACTATCAGTAGCTCAAATAACTCTTGCTTTGTAATGCATTGTTATTTTTTGGCCTAACCTTTGTGTTTTCAAGGATATTCAAACTCGGAAGACAATTGGTTATGGTACTAGAAGGGGAAAGCTCTATTATCTGGATTTAGCCCCAGCAAGCTGTCACCAGTTAGCTCAAGCATTCTCCATGAATAAATCTGCTACAAATATTGAATCTGCTGCAACCTCTGAAATTTGGTTATGGCATAAACGTTTAGGACACTCATCCTTTGGATATTTGAAAAAATTAATGCCAAAACTCTTTGTTCAGCTAACAAATGTAGAGTTTAAATGTGATGTATGTGAATTAGCTAAAAGCCATCGGGTTCCTTTTCAAAACAGCATGAGTAAGAGCCCAGCACCGTTCATGGTGGTACATTCAGATGTATGGGGTCCAGCAAATACCTGCTCTTTTAATGGTAAACGATGGTTTATTTCCTTTATTGATAATCACACACGTATGACATGGATTTGCCTAATGAAATGCAAAAGTGAAGTAAGCACATTATTCAAACAATTTCATAACATGGTAGCTACACAATATAGTTCTGCAATACAGGTTCTTCGTAGTGACAATGGTGGAGAATTCGTTAATCAGGAGTTGAAACAATATTTGATTAATCATGGAATTGTTCACCAAACCACTTGCCCTTACACCCCTCAACAAAATGGGGTCGCAGAACGTAAGAATCGTCAGCTTCTTGAAGTTGTTCGAGCCTCATTATTTGAAGCTCATATGTCAACTAAATATTGGGGTGAAGCTATCACAGCATCAACATATCTTGTCAATCGGATACCTTCAAGCACATTAGAATTTCAGACCCCACTGAATGTTCTTCAGAAAACAATATGCTCTCCTGCTGTGTCACATTTGCAACTAAAAGTTTTTGGATGCACATCGTTTGTTCATCTTCACAAACCATTAAGGAATAAACTGGAACCACGAGCACTCAAATGTGTATTTGTTGGTTATGCCCAGCATCAGAAAGGATATCGCTGCTATCATCCACCAAGTAAGAAACTCTACATTACACTTGATGTTGTATTTCATGAGAATAAAATGTATTACTCTCCCCTTGAATCCTCAAGTTAAGAGCACAACAAGAGTAACTGGCAGACATGTTATGACGACCTATATATTACAAGAGATAAACATACTAGTAATGCATCTTCACATACCATGCAAGATGCATTAGATGTAAATAGTGAAAAATATATAGGAGCAGAACAACAACAAACTATTGATAGTGAAGAAGACCGAATGGAGGTGCTGCAACAAGAAACTCAGGTACCTCAATTACCAGCATCCCCACTACAAGTGCATCCTGAACTTGAATCCATAACTGAACCTCAAGTAAGTTCTGAAACTCAACTAAAAATTTTACCTCACAGAACTACGAGAGGAAAACCCAAAACTTCGTATGAACCACTTCTTACCTCTAATCCTCATTATCCTATGAATAATTATGTGTCTTATCATAGGTTATCAAAGGAAAATGAAACTTTTATGAACCAAATATCTGCTATATCTATTCCTAACAGTGTGCAGGAAGCCATAACAGATTTAAGATGGAAAAAGGCCATGAATGAAGAAATGAGATCCCTTCAAAAAAATTGCACATGGGAAGTAGTTGAACTTCCTGCAGGAAAGGTACCAGTTGGGTGTCGGTGGGTGTTTACCATTAAACATAAAGCAGATGGCACTATTGAAAGGTTTAAAGCAAGGCTTGTCGCCAAAGGGTACACTCAGACTTATGGGATTGATTATATGGAAACATTTGCACCGGTGGCCAAGATAAATACTGTTCGTATCCTACTATCTTTAGCCGTAAACCGTGACTGGCCCCTATATCAATTTGACGTCAAAAATGCATTTTTGCATGGGGATCTCCAAGAAGAAGTATATATGGAATTACCTCCTGAATGCATTATGCAAATCAAAGGAAGCACAAAGGTATGTAGGTTAAAGAAATCCTTATACGGGTTAAAACAATCTCCGAGAGCATGGTTCGGCAGGTTCACTAAATTCATGAAATCCATTGGATACAAGCAAAGTAACTCTGACCATACGTTATTCCTGAAAATAAACGAAGGGGAAGTCACAGCTCTAATCGTATACGTGGATGATATGATAGTAACCGGAAATAATCCTGAAGAACAGAAAGCTTTGCAGACTCGTCTTGCACAAGAATTTGAAATGAAATCTCTAGGTCACTTAAAATACTTTCTTGGTATTGAAGTATCAAGATCGAAAGAAGGAATTTTTTTGTCACAACGAAAGTATGCCTTAGATTTGTTAAAAGAAACAGGTATGACGGCTTGTAGCCCTGTCAGCACTCCTATAGAAGAAAACCTGAAACTAAGTATACATCAACAACAAATCCACACTAATAAAGAACGTTATCAGAGACTAGTGGGAAGGTTAATGTATCTTGCACATACCAGACCTGATTTAGCTTATGCTTTAAGTGTAATCAGTCAGTTTATGCACACCCCTAGTGAAGAACATATGAAAGTTGTCACCCGTATCTTGCGTTACTTGAAATCATCTCCAGGTAAAGGAATTCTATTTAAAAAGGGGGACAACTTGAAGATTGATGGATATACCGATGCCGATTGGGCAGGCTCAATACAAGATCGAAGATCTACATCGGGATACTTCACATTTGTGGGTGGAAACTTGGTCACCTGGCGAAGTAAGAAACAAGAAGTAGTGGCTAGATCCTCAGCTGAAGCTGAATACAGAGGAATGGCCAAAGCAATATGTGAATTATTATGGATAAAAAATTTAATGCAGGAATTACAGGTTGAACAGACAAGTCCGATGAGGTTATATTGTGATAGCAAGGCGGCATGCGACATTGCTCATAACCCTGTCCAACATGATAGAACTAAACATGTTGAAGTTGATAGACACTTTATCAAGGAAAAATTAGAAGAAAAGATTATTGAAGTTCCTCATGTTCGATCTCAAGATCAACTTGCAGATGTACTGACGAAGGCAGTATCCAGCCAAATATTTCATTCCAGTCTCGACAAATTGGGCATGACTGACATCTATGCACCAATTTGAGAGGGGGTGTTAAATATTATATTAGTTTTTACTTTACTATTAGCTATACATAATATATTTATATCCGTTTGTAACAGACCGAAATTATAGCCGGAATTATAGGAGCCTTTCCATAATAGCTTTACTTTCTATAATAGCTTTACTGCCTACTGCTTTATAAAAGGCAGATGTAATTGATGGATAATCATCATGAATTCAATATACAAAGATTGTGAATAAACTTCGAAGAGTAAAACTCAACTCGTATCAAACTTTACCAACCTGTTCTTGAAATAACCAAATAAAAATAATAATAAAGTTTAAGGACAAATAATTTAATACAAAATAATATATATATAATCTAAGTCAAACAACCTTTCAGTTCAAGATTTAAAAAAATAACTTAAAAGAAAAGAAAAATTCAAATTAAATAAAACAACAATGCTAAAAAAAAAAAAAACAAGCTGACCAAGTTCATTTGACCAGTCCATCCTCAAACATAGCAAAGTAATTTGTTCTCGCATCTTGAATTTTAATAGCTAGGAATCTCGATGGTCCGGTGTCCTCTTTTAATGGCCAGGACATTTTTTTTATCCATTCTTAAATAAGCTATTCATACTAGTATAGTAGTATTAGTACATCTACGAGAGGTTGAAAAAAAATTATTAGAACCTCTTCCTAATAGTTAGCTCGAGATGGCAACATTGAAGCAATCACTGTCCAGGCAAAAAACCTCCACAATAAACTAAATATCCATTTTTTTATAACCGGGAGATCTTGAAAAATTAATAAAAAGAAAAAAAAATATTCCACCTAGAAGTATTATGTGTCAAAGTCGTACCATTGATTTTCTACAAAGATAACACGTATTTATGTTTACTTCACTTAATCTGTAATGATATGTTAATTTAAAGTACATAATAAATTTATAATTCTCTGATATACATGTGACTATAATAAAATTGAAAAGAAAATTATCTTAAGACCTCGTTTATTTACTGGAAAGTAATTTTTTTAAAAATAAATTTTAGAAAAATGAATTATTTTTTGATGTTTGGTAGTGTAATGAAAAATAAGTTGGAAAATACTTTATAGTGTTTGGTTATGTCATGAAAAATAAACGGGAAAATAACTTATTAATGTTTTATTTTTCTCAATTTTATTAAAATAACAAGGAACAAATCTTACAAATTAAAAAGTTGAACGAGAATGAAATTGAAAAAAAATATATAATTTCATAAATTATCTCAAATAAAATAAATAATAATCAAAATAATAAAGATCAAATCTAAAAGATAAAAAAATGAAAGATGAAGAGATTAAAATAATAATAATTAACATTTCATAAATTATTTCAAATAAAATAAGTAACGATCAAAAGAATGAGGATCAAATTTCATAGATAAAAAATTTCAATAAAAAAACGATAAGGAAAAAGAAAATAATAATTATAAAAATAATGATCAAAGTTAATATAAAAATTAAATTTGAAGAGATAAAATTGAAAAATAAATATCCAAAACAAAATATTTACAACGATCAAAAGTTTGAGGACCAAATTTGATATAATCAACAAATAATATGATATTTCTAAATTTTTCACGACTTCCAGAAAAGTGTTTTTTGCCTAAATTTTACAGGAAAACACTTTCCTGAAAACTAAGCTAAATTTTTCTTTGACTGAAAAATGTTTTCCGTTTACCAACTTTTCTAAGCTAAATAAACACGGAAAGTTTTGAAAATGATTTCCTGTAAATCACTTTCCGGTAAACAAGCATAGCTTAATACATGATCAAATACTACATACATTGTAATTAAAAAGAATAGAATCAGCTCAATAAATAATTGAGACCAAATACATTATAATAAAATAAATGAAAAACTAATTTAACATGATAAACAAATAACTATATATTTTTTTATTTTTTGCAATGTCCAACACTTTTTTTTAGGATGGGGAAAAGAGGCAGGGAGGAAAAAACTTGTGTATGGAGGTTTGATATATGTCGGATGTTAACACACACTCGTCACGGTGCTATCTTGAAACCACACGCGCCATTAAAATGATGCAGATGATATTTACTTGTTGATGCTTGACTCATCCGCGCCAACTGCTTTAAAATTAAAATAATAATAATATATATTTCAAAAGACACAATTACTTTTGAACCCACATGGAAATTACAAATCAAATATAATAAAATACCTAAAGTACCCCTGCATCCATGGTTAGTGGAGAATATTTTCAGGGGCATTTAAGTAACTGAGTTTGTAAAAAAAAGATGAAAAAACTGAAAACCATTGAAACTATGAAAATTATTTTTACCCAATGGTCATTTAGTAATTAGATTACATACAAAAAAGTGAAAATACTGATGAACTCCCTTCCTTAATGTAATTACTAATATGGTATTCATCTTAAATTTAAAATATAGTATAAATGCGATGATAAATTTATAATCATTCAATATGCGTGCCAGTATATAGAAAGCTTCATTTTTTTTTCTAGTCGTGTGCACTGCTGATCCCAGCATAATTGTTAAAATAGTTTGATCTAGGAGGTTATGAAATAGATCTTTGTTTTAAAAATTGAATTGATACTTAATTTAATAAAACTCAGCTAGCACGGTTAAATTTTCAATAATACAGCTAACTAAATCAAACTTGATTGATTTAATATAAAAAATAAAATGGTATTACTTTAATAAAAATATATTATTCAACTTGATTTGATAATCCATAAACTAGCTGATCTAACGGCCTAGATTTTTTCCAGAACGGTGTCCGTGTGAGGTTGAAAACTATAAGCTTATATTTGAAAAGTAAATTAAAACTTGAATTTTTTTTATTTAAAACTACAGTGCATGTGAATTAATTGAATATTTTTAAAATTATAGTATAGATAAAACCTACAGCGACGAATCTGACGTGGTCCCATATTAAGAAAAAGAAAACGAAGAAGAAAAAACTCATGGAAAGCGCGTGAGACAAGAGCGAGTTTGCGTGTAGCAGGAAGGGAGACAAACGGGGGGTGCCAATAAAGAAGGCATGAGAGGGAGAGAAACCAAACCAAACCATAAACAAACAAAACAAGGCAAAGGTTGAAAAAAGGCAAAGCAAGCACACATCTCTCCGTCATCATATCATCTCGGAATCACCATATCTGCATGTGCTTCATGGAGAGAGAAGGAGAGACTTTGATGTTGACGTGTCAACAGAGGGTGTGGCCAAGACAGTGCCATGTGGGCCCTCGTAATGACCACTTGCAAATGGTGGTAAGAGATGGTGTTTGTTGGTGGGCTTGGAGAAGGCGAGATGTGGATAGAGCAATTCGCTTCCCATTTGCCGACAGTCATAGGCTGGGCCCACACCACCCTTTCTCTTTTTTTCTTTTTTATTTTTTTCACTTGTCCTCACTTGCGTCATCCCTGTCGTGCCATTTCAGCGGGCCTTTACTCCGCATGGGGCTCACTAGCATTTGATATTTTCAAGGCGGTGTGCTGGTATGTGGCGACCCTCATCGCCTTACAATGGTTTCTCTCTTCCATGCACATGACATGAGTAGAGTTGTTAAACACGGCTTTATCCGATGGATTTAATACTTGAAACTTGATTTAAATTAAATCCAGTAATATTTAATGGATTTAATCAATTTTTTAATGACCCAGCCAAATATAATTTAAATGTCATCATGTCAAAATAAAAAATACAAAACAATTAGATTTTTATAAAAACAAAGTTTGTCTTGGTGACTTGCAATTTAACTTGACAAGTTTACCTTCTTTTTGGTTTTTTCTAGATTGGTTATTAAATCAAGTTTCACATTTTTTTATACAACGAAACATCATTTTCAATGTTTTTGTTTTCTCCAGTGACACCATAACATAAATATGTTTCAATGATCATTGTAAGTTTTTTTTTTTTAATTGCAAAGTGGTAAAATTGCTTGTTCACTTTCACGCTACAAACAACATTTCATTAAAAATTATTTGTTTTTTATATTTTTTTATTGTTATAATATGCCGATGTAAAAAAATTAAAAATAAAAATTATTCTAATATTTTTAGAAGCCAGAAATACCTTAAAAATAATTATTACCACCCTTATTAATACTATATTTACCAAATATTTATTGAACTGATGGCTTTTTTTTTAGGTTGCAATAAGCTCGTGGTGGTTGGTGTGCATGATGTGTGCAGCGTTCGCCAATATAAATTTGAAAATTGGATGAATTGGCTCAGTTTATTTTAATATTCTGGGTTTAGTTTTTAACATGTTTTAACGAATCCAGTCGCTAATAATTTATTTTTATATTTTAAATTATACTTTGATAAATATTCCCCTCTAAATCGACAGCAATAGCATTAAATTAAAAACTCAAACCAGCTTGATTTACTAAGAAAATATTTAAAAAATGAATCGTGTCACGTGGTGCTAAAATTCAAATTTTGAATATTTATATTTATTAGTAAATTAGGCGGGGCTAGAGTTTCCCACTCAAGTATATTTTTATTTTGGATAAAAGAATCTGATAAAAACAATAAATTATAGAATGACTTAAAATTCAAGGACTAATTGAAGCAATAAAATTTACAAGGATATATTGAAGAGTTTATCTAACACAAGGATAAATTAAACGGTCATGCTTCGCGTCATGACAGTTTAATTCAAAATTCAATTTGTGAAGATCCATGTTTTTTTTTTTTTTTAATTTTTCAACGTGCAGAAATAGAAATTAATCTTTGCAACCGCTATTAAATTCAGTTTCGAGCCACCTGCTACTTCATTAGATGCAAAGTAGGTTTAGTGCATTAAAAGTTGCACAATAATTTTCCATCCAAAAGGGAGTCTCGAAATGATTCTGAGGTCACCGAGGCTTCTCGTTCTATCTTCTCTCGAAAGCAGGGTGTTGCATCAATCGGCACGCATTTCAAACACATATACCTGGTAACTAAGCATTTTAAATTGAATTTTAAGCAAAAAAAAACATCATGTTTTATGTTTTTTTGGTTTGAAACACAGTTTTTAGCTAAAAATTAAAAACCTCGAACCCAAGGGAAAGGCGTATTAGCACTAGAACGGCAGCAACCAGAGCACGCCCTCTCTCTCCAAGTCCAAAGCCTTGAAAAACACAGGA
Source organism: Populus alba x Populus glandulosa (assembly GCA_033617975.1). Lineage (NCBI taxonomy): Eukaryota > Viridiplantae > Streptophyta > Magnoliopsida > Malpighiales > Salicaceae > Populus > Populus alba x Populus glandulosa. The sequence goes on along the minus strand of CM066156.1, from coordinate 519,925 downwards.
AATGCTCTCGTCAATGGCTTCTCGCAGTAGCAAGTGATCCAGAGACAGATTCTTGACATCAATGATCAACACCTGGGTGGGATGCCCTAATCAAGAAGACAGCCTTAGATCTGACGGATCTTAAAAACATTCATCAAACCATGACTTACAAACCAGCCCGATAAAATAAAAATAGAATAGAATAACTGTAAGTACTCTAGTGTAGTACAAATCTGAAAAGCCTAACCTAACATAAAAATGAGAGAGGGAGAACATATCATAGGTAGCCCCCAGTTGAGATCATGATGCTCACGTGACTAGCTTACCTTTTCCATCAATGTTAATTACTCATTTTCAGCTTAATCTTGACTAACTAATAACCCTATGCCGTGTTGCTGACTCAAAAGATCACTTTGGTCCCCCCCCCAAATTGGACTTTTTTTTTTTGGACGAGGACATTGGCTACACGTTTCCCCTCTTCCCTTCTCTCGTTCAGATTGAAGCAGAGTGGTTAAATCCGGTCGCCCTTGGCAGGTCAAGTCAATTCGAGATCTATTTGATTTGGGACTGGTTCCTCTAGCTTTTTTAAAAAATAAAGAAAGTTCTCTCTGTATTTAACAACGGGTCAATTTATAATTTGATTTCTTTTATTTTTTTAAAACAGTATCATCTTAATTACTGGAGACAACCTGGACTATGCAAGTTTTATAGTGAAAAGTTAGAAAAGGGCTGACTGTAAGGTTTTTTTCTGTATTATTATCCAATTGATATTAAGAAAATAAAAAATAAAACAATATATTACTTTTATACTTTAAAAATAAAATTATTTTAAAAACAAACTCTCGAGGAGTTACTAAACTATTATTTTCTTGTCTGGGGGTTTGAACTAGAGCATTGGGCTGTTAGGAAAGTCTAGGATTTGTTTGACAGCATGGTGGGTCATAAATGTCTAGCATAGAACCATAGGTTTGTTGGGGTTATAATCAAATCATTTAAAAAAAAAACTTAGAAAGCAAGACCGTATAAGCTCCAGGCAGGCATCGATGATAGAGCATATAAAAAAAACAAGACCTTAATTCTTTTTTATTCTTCTCTAGGGCTTACATGTACAGAGTGTGTAATCCCAAAGGCATGTCTTATCACCATTGCTCTCGGTCAAATTAAACAAGGATTAAACTTTTCGATGAGCCACCATGCCTGTCCTTCCCTTGTCCAAGAAGGATTCAAGCGCATCAAGTCTGATGTCGCCTTGCAAGAACCTAGACTCCAAGGTTATCTAGGGCTGTCTTTCGTCATTATTGCTCCAAAGGTCATCTCTCATCATCTCATTGGGCTTCGCACTGATTATGACTCCCTTGTTAACTTGCTAATGAAACATATATATATATATATATATATATATATATATATATATATATATATATATATATATATATATATATATATCTATTAGATGTCGGTCCTTGGAAATGCCATTTCCTTCTCTGCAGAGAAGGGCCATTTGCTTTTGAATTTTGATAGGTAATTGAACAAATTACATTTTTACAATGCTTTATATATATATATGGCATTTCCAATATATATATTTTGTTATAATCTTGCAAATTCCACATCGAATGTGTAAAATAACCTTGCAAGTATTTTGTCTGCAAGAAGTCTGGCGTTTCCAATTGTTTATCGGATTAGAGAACTCGTAATTGCTACCAATCGAAGAGCATTATAAAAATGTGTGTGTTTCACTCCTTACTCTTTCTGTATGTATGATGTGGGTCGAACAGGTCCATCCTTAACTATGTAGTGTGAGCTTAAGGGAAAGAAAAAAGAAGCAAGGACAGGTCAAAGGTGATTATGTTCCAAGTGCATCCTATGACGCTCCAATTTTTATAGCTAGATTAAATGGACTCTTATGGTAATGGACAGGGATAGCGATGGCAGCGAAGGAGGAATTCCAGCTTGAAAATACTTTTTACTCAAAAATAAAAATTTAAAATAGATTATTTATCCTTTTCAAGTGATAAATATAACCTTTTCCTTTTAAAAAAAAATAACATTTTCATGATAATATTTAATCTAGATATAATAAAATTAATATCTTATAATTAGATCATTACAAATAAAAATATTAAGATGATTATTGAAATTTATGGTTTCAATTTTTTATAAAAAAATGTTATAGTCTTGACATATTTATTGTTATTTTAATATAAAAACTCTCATCTATTTTTGACGTTTTTCAAATTTTTGCTAGAAAAAATCTGATAAGAAATGATAATAATAAAAAAATAACATAGTTGTATGTTACTGAACAGACCCATAAAATACCCAAGAGAGCCCATGAAGCAATTAGCTAAACCGAGGATTAGTCTAAAGAAAAATCATCAACTAATTGAGTTGGAGCTTGGGCTGCCTTCACTCATGGCATCCACTGGCAAAACCTTGAAACCAGTGAGGACCCAAAACCCAGGAAAAGATATGCTTTTATGAAGTATGTGCTCTGAGTATTGTATACTCTTAATGTTTTGCAACGAGAAGATGACAAAGGTATAACTAACAAAAGCAAGATTGGTAAACCCCAGAAATGTTAACAATAAATACTACATGCACCTAGAGATGCTTCTCCCTTCATCTTTTTGTGTATTTTAGTCACCAGACCACAAGACCTCGACTATCCTTGTTGATTCCCCAGGGCACTTTAGGGTGTCGAAAACCCTAATCTGCCATTTCTACGATGCCCATCACAGGTTAATTCGGAGTATTTTTGCCTCTCGACGAGGTTATCTTCGGTACTCAATACATGCAAGCCAAGAGGGCAGGAGGCTCTAAAATCAAAACCCAATCGTTAATGCTATTACCACATGATTCAACGTGAATAGTTGTAAATCATCATGCATATTTGTTTAAGGATCTTTTTTAATTTAATACAACATGGTGTTATTAAATTAAAAAAAAAGGTTTATATCACATGCAAAGGATTGGAAATTTGTAAAGAATTGATTAGATAAATGATTAAGGTGGGTTCTAGTGTTCACGTATCCTAGAAATAATAATTTTGGCTCAATTACCGAATATTCGCACGCATAAGATCATAGGATTATATTAATGCCTAATGGCGTTGCTTGTTACTTTAGCATTGAGCTTCAACCCACAGCATGTGACAGGATCTCGGGATTGAGTCTCTCTGCCCAAGCTTTGTGAGTTGTTTTTTCATATTTCTCGATCCCATCTTGCCTTTTGAGAAATCTGGATGCACTATCATACAGTGTCCTTTTACTGCTATCAATTAGCCCTTTGTACTATATATATATATAAAGCAAGAAAATAATATTCAACGAAAATGCAAGACAAATTAGGTTAAATTTACTTAAAGCACAACTTGAGATATAAAATCAAAAAAACCCATAGAGAAATAAACAAGAAAAAATATAATGTGGAAGAATTAAACATGAGTCAACTCGACCGAACTAGATAAATCTACAACCCACAATATGATATCATTATAAAAAAAAAATATCGCTTTGTACTATATATATAAGCAAGAAAATAATATTCAACAAAAATGCAAGACAAATTAGGTTAAATTTACTTAAAGCACAACTTGGGATATAAAATCAAAATAACCCGCAAAAAAATAAACAAAAAAAAATATAATGTTGAAGAATCAAACCTGAGTCAACTCGATCTAATTGGATAAATCTACAACTTGCAATATGATATCATTATAATTTTTTTTCAAAAGAAGTACGTAGCAAAAAAAAAATCCAACAAAAAAAATAAAAATTAAAATCAAGCTAACCTAGGTTAACTTACCAATCAATCATCATAGTAACCAAAAAGAAGAAAAGCAAAAAAATAACAAAGCTCAAAGGGAAATTATTCAATGCGAAATGATGAAATTAAAAAAAGAAAAAAACCTATAAAGAAATCCAAGAAAAAAAATTGGACTTCCAAAAGAAAAACTTGGCAAAAAATACCAAAGTTAAATAAAAAAATTTTAGTAAGAAAATGCAAGCTAACTCGGGTTAACTTTACCACCTCGCACTTGGAATAACTTGTCTAGCACTGACACATGCATTTGTTTTTAAATAATATTTAATAAAACACATTCAAAATTCAATAATTAAATGGCAAAGGATAAAATTTAAAATATATATATATATATATATATATATATATATATATATATATATTTTAAAAAACAAGTCAATCAAAATTAACTTAACTAACTTGCAATTTGAAATATAAGGCAAGGATAACCCGACAAAAAAAAAACAAAACAAATCAAGAAGCTCGAAACTCAACAATTCAATGTCAAATAATGAAGATGAAAGAAAAATCAATTTTAAAAAAAAACCTAAAAAATATCAAACTTAAACCGGGTGCATCATCGAAATTGATGGACCGGGTTATAAGATCAAGATTACTTTATAAAGGACAAATATGAAAAGACACGGGAAAAATTTTCAAATCATAAAAAATAATATAAAATAACTAAAATTAAAACAACGAGGACAGAACAATGCACAAAAATAATTGAAAGAAACTAATAAGAGATTAAATTGAAAAACAAAATAAATGAAGAAAATGATGATAAAAAAATAAGGATTAAAATTGGAAACTAGATAAAATTAAATCAAACTCCCAAGGACAAAATAATAATAAAAAACAATCAAAAAAATAAAAAATATATTGGATACAAAAATCTAATGAGATTAAATAACCACAGACGAAAATAAAAGCAAACTTAAAAAAGTATCAAATCTAAAAAATAATAAAAAAAAAAAACAAGAACCAAGTCCAAGACAAATACAAACTGGAGGATACAATTGAATTTGTCAAAGTTTTGCATCTATTATGGGGCTTGGGAGAAAAAAAAGAAAGGGAGGAGGGAAAAGATCAATCATCGCCGAACCGCTATTCAGATGAAAAAACATGCAATCCTAAAAGATGTGTCACCATCTTTCGCGTCAGGTGAGTTGGTGATCGATATGTTTTTGGGCACTATACATGCCCCCGCTCGCCATTAAAATGGTGCGGGGGCAATAACACATCTATACACGAGGAGCATGCGTAGATCTACTTTATCGATTTATTAATATGATAATAATAAAAATTGCTAAAAAGACCATAAGGACATGAAAAATCATGATGCAAATACCAAAAAACCATCCCAAGATATCTGTGATTTTTTTGAAGTCAAAGGACGAACATAAATTTTATTGTACATAAAATGTATAAATACATAAAAGTCATTCTTTTAAAGGTCAATATTTTTTAGACTTGAAGGGCATGGATGTTATTTAACTGTGCCAAAAAACTTGCAAAAACACAAAAGCCTTTGGACAGGGGGCCAATTCTTTGAGCTTCCAGGAGCAATATAGTATTTCCTCTATACAAATACATATAATGAAAATTTTGCTCTCAATTAATTCTCAAATGATATTTGAATCCTGTAAAAAATATAATTCTGCCCCCAATGCAAAGACAATTGTTAAGAGCAATGGATGATAAAATCATCGTCATACTACTTGAATTCACAATGAATTTACTCATTTTCTGCCGTAATTTATTGAGCTTTTTTTTTTTTTTGTTAATAGTTACACCATTGAGTGAACAAAAAAGAAGACAAGAAAAAAAAAATTCTTAGACCTCGGATAAGTACAGTGGTTAATCAGGAAACTTGAAATCTATATTACGAAACGAAATTAATTTTAATTAATTTGAATGAGATATGATCTTCCAAAACTCTATTAATCCGGTCAGATTTTTAGTGATATAATCGACCTAGCTATACCCCGTTTAAACACAACAAAATCAACATCACCGAAAAAACAAAAGAAAGAAACAAGTTCTTAGCTTGATGATTCAAAAATTAAATTAACGATTGAATAACTCAAATTCTTTTCAACCCTAAAAATTTCAAGATGGGCTAAACTTTCGGTGATGCTATTTATTTTTTTTGTGAAATACTGGGTTTGTGGTTCAGGGCTTTGAGGTTTCAAAGACAAGACCGCAAAGGCTCACAGCTCATGGCCTCATATTTAAAATTCAAACAGATGACATCCCAGGTCCTGCATTGTGGACTCTACTGGAGCCCATTGCATGAACCCACAAGGACCAGTCTCGGTAGTCGCTTCTGTTGATGGACGTTAAAGGTTTCAAGCGTGTTATGATAAGCTCCAGGTGTTTCTTTTCTCTATTATCACGCGGTCACGTAGAATATTTGATTTTTTTTAAAGTTGATAATATCAAAATTAAATAAATTAGTATCAGTATTTGATTAAACATCAAATTATCCACATAAATAATTATTATCAAAGAAAACTTTTAATGCCTAAAGAATTTCTTGCCAATACAAATTAGTTATTATAGAATTTATCCAATTAGCAAGATCGGCTGTTTTTTTCAACATATCAATATTTCATTATAAAAATATATAACTAGTAAAATCTGGTTGTTTATTTTTTTTAATGAAAGTAATTAATTATCCAAATGGGTCAAATGAACTAGAATTTTATAACAAGCTATTTCTTAATTAATCAAATCGATCCCTCCCTTCCATCCAACTTTTAAATTTTATTAAACCCCTGAAATAATATTATTTTGGTAAAAAAAACATGGTTTTTCTATTGATCTTTTCCGGACCGTATCCTTGGATGACATGTCACTCAATTCATTTGTAATTCAATCCGGGTTTTATAAGACTAGTTTTATCACCTTGTGTAATTACAAAAATAGATACAAAGTAAAAAGAATAAAATAGTTTTTGACACGCAGTGAATTTGTTTTTTATGGGTGTAAGAAGAAAGAACACTCTAACAGTATGGACCCAAAGCAGCCCAATAAGCCCAAAATAATTCGGGTTGTCTGGGCCTGGTTTTAAACATAGTTTGAAGTAGTGAAGACTACTGCTGGAAACCAAATTCCTTGCCTGGTATATACTTAATCCGGATTATTGCGAAGCCCACATCAAGCTTATCGTACCCGGTAAAAACATAAAAACGCGAAACAGGGGCGAGTTTTAGAAACCCTAGAATCCAAGATTTTCAGGGTTTATGTTTTCAAATTGGGGTTTCGAATTTGAGGCTTTTTGAAAATTCTTGTTTGATTATTGCAATTGACGATGGATGTTGAGGAAAGGAAGCTTTTTGTGGGAGGTATACCGCGAGGGACGAGCGAGGACACTCTAAGAGATCATTTCAGCAAATACGGTGTCGTTTCGCATTTACTCGTGGCCAAGGACCAAATCACTAAATTACCAAGAGGGTTTGCTTTTGTTGTGTTCTCTGATGCTGCTTCTGCTGCTAGGGCTCTTCAAGATAGGCATTTGATTCGTGGAAGAACGGTCAGTTTCTTGCTTTGTTCTTGGTATTCTTTATGTGTTAATTGTGTGTTTAATGTTAAATTATGAATTTGCATGTTGTTTGTTTCAATAAAAGTGGAAATATAATTGAATTGGGGTTCTTTGTTGTTTGATTTATTTCGTGCATGGAAGGCTGGCTTGAATTCTGGACGTGTTAGGATATTATTTTAAAAGGGATTTATTGTTTGCATGTCTTGGTTGTTTAGTTGGTTGATGCTGTTTGTTTGTTTGTTTTTTCGCAGGTAGAAGTGAAGAAAGCAATACCCAAAACTGAAAAACACCAAGAGCACCGGCAACGCCACCCCCATGGTAACCAGGAAACTACTAGCAATGGGCCGGGGATGAATAGTGATAACAGTACTGGCAATGAAAATTATTATAGGACTAAGAAGATATTTGTGGGAGGTTTATCATCTAGTCTAACTGATGAACAGTTTAGAAATTACTTTGAAAAGTTTGGTAGGACGGTAGATGCAGTTGTGATGCAGGATAGTTCAAACAAGCCTAGGGGCTTTGGGTTTGTCACCTTTGATTCCGAGGAATGTGTCGCCAAGGTTATGCGCAACGGTTTTCATGACTTGAATGGTAAGACAGTGGAGGTTAAGAAGGCTGTGCCGAAAGATAGAGTAAATGGTGATATTGGTAGCTGTAGTTCAAATGGCGTCACTGATAAGGGTCCTGAACCTGAAAATCACCCTTTCTATGGTCCGACACACGACCCACATTATACTCCTTTTCTGATGTATGGTGGTGTTCATGGGTATTTTTATGGAATGAGTTTCTACGGGGGTGTGTATCCTATGGTAAGATTCGGAAGACCTGTTTTGGGTGTTTCACCAATGGTCCCTACCATCCCATTCATGCCTGCAGCTGGACCGTTTCCTTACAACAATGCATGTCTTTATCCTGCTTACATGCATGATGTGAGTAGCACTTGGGCTATGGAGGTTGTTGGGCATAATCAGATTGTTGAGCCTGGCGTGAATGGTGAAGTGGACGTGGTTCATGACAACAATGTTCATGTTCCATCTAATGCCACAACACCTCCGAGTGAAGAGGGCAACGTTGGAAGTGAATCTTTTGGTTTAAAAGGTGGTGATGTGGATGCAGTTCATGACAGCAATGTACATGTGCCTGGTATGAATGGTGAAGTGGATGTGGTTTGTGACAGCAATGGACATGTTCCATCTAATGCAATCGCACCTCCGAGTGAAGAGGGCAAGGTTGGAAGTGGTTTAAAAGGTGGTGATGTGGATGCGGTTCCTAACAACAATGGACATGTTGAGCCTGGTGTGAATGGTGAAGTGGACGCAGTTCATGACAGCAATGGACATGTTCCATCTAATGCAACAGCACCTCCGAGTGAAGAGGGCAAGGTTGGAAGTGGTTTAAAAGATGGTGATGTGGATGCGGTTCCTGACAACAATGGACATGTTGAGCCTGGTGTGAATGGTGAAGTGGACGCAGTTCATGACAGCAATGGACATGTTCCATCTAATGCAACAGCACCTCCGAGTGAAGAGCGCAAGGTTGGAAGTGGTTTAAAAGATGGTGATGTGGATGCGGTTCCTGACAACAATGGACATGTTGAGCCTGGTGTGAATGGTGAAGTGGACGCAGTTCATGACAGCAATGGACATGTTCCATCTAATGCAACAGCACCTCCGAGTGAAGAGCGCAAGGTTGGAAGTGGTTTAAAAGATGGTGATGTGGATGCGGTTCCTGACAACAATGGACATGTTGAGCCTGGTGTGAATGGTGAAGTGGACGCAGTTCATGACAGCAATGGACATGTTCCATCTAATGCAACAGCACCTCCGAGTGAAGAGCGCAAGGTTGGAAGTGATGCTCTGGGTTTACAAGGTAGTAATGATGGTGCTCTGGCTAACGGAATAGAGTAGGTCTTGGATCTTGATGGACAGTTGAAACCTTTACCTGTAGATAATTCTACCTGACCTTTCGTTCACTGATTTGGCTAGGACCATATAACCCACCACTTTTCAGATGTCCATATCTTGGGTGTGCATTCTGCGCCATAAACATTTGGCTTGCCATGCCTCTCTACTTTCAATCATTTGTTAACAGATGATTCAGTCCTCTTAACATAAATTCAATTAAATTCAACTTCGATCTATGCTCTTCATGTTCTCAAGGAGCTCATGTCTGCCGGGAAAATCATGTTGCTGTGGCTCATTTATAAGAACTATTCATTTACACTCTGTTTTTTTTTTTTGGGCAAGCATAATGTAATTATTATTATTATTTGCAAGCCATAATGTTGTTGTTGTTATTGTAATTATAATGTAGTTATTTTATAAAAGATTCTTTTTTAGTAAGCTTTTTAGGCCGTAATATCAAAATAGTTATTTTTCAAATTCTCCACTATAAAAATAATAAGAGCAGTGTTCGGGTCATTTTATGTTTTATGTCTGTTACTTTTATTATTTTAAGGCAAAAAACACGAGACGTTTGTTTTTTATTTTGAAAAATCTTTACTGCTAGATATGAAAAACTAAATTGACAAATTTTCAATTCCCAGTTGTTATTTAGCTGCTTAAAAGGCATTAAAATGCTTGCCACCCTTAATTTTATTACACTAGAGGGATTGAGTTTTTATTTATTAAAAAGATTGGAATAATGTTATAAAACCAGAATTATCCTGATAGAGTAATCCGAGACTTGACTACCTCAGGATCTGAACTGCTTTGTATATTAAAAAAATAAATGAAGAATTAATTTTTCATCATTTTAACTCGAGGTTATCCCGGGTGACTCTTTCATATCTCGGATTGCGGTTTAAACGGATGGCAACGGGAAAAATGTTATTGTCAGTGTTTTTTATTTTTTCCTTCAGTTAAAGGACAAATCTAACCTTCCTTCTTCCTTTTATTTTCAATCTGATCCCTCCGATCTTTTTTCCTTCTCTAACATCATCCTGGACTGCAAATGGTAACTATCATTTATTATGTTGCTTTCACATTCCCAGTTGTTGAAATCACTCGGTATATGTAGAAGCTTGACGCCACAAATTCATTGCACAGATTAGGGGACCTAACCTATTGGTTGAACACTGCGCTCGTTGAGGAAGACGCTTGTATGATTTCAAAGATTACAGCCATAGTTATCTGCTATTGTTACAAGCTGTGAGAGTGGAGATTTTAGGTTGAGAGGGACAAGAGAGAGGGGGGATATCATGGGTTTGTAGAGAATTTGGTGGCTAGTTACAGTGATGAAAAATTTTAACATTTTATTTTCAAAATGATTTTGAGGTTGATAACTGAGCCTCAAAGTAAATTCAACCAGAAGATGAGGCATTCTACTAGCTGAATTTTATAGAACACTTCAAATCTTGGATTTCCATCAACCCGGAAACTTTTTGATTGAGAGCCTGGCTGAGCTGAGTTTTTTTGAATAGGTTTGAATATTGATCCAAAAAAACCTGGTGACTTGCGTGTATGAATGAAATTTTAATCCGAATTCGTGGATACTGTGCCGAATTTTAATATAAAACACACACATATTAACTATTTTATTTTTTATTAATTAATAAATCATAATAGATAATAAATACCGGAAACTTAATCGATAATTTATAAATATTTAAATATTTTATCTAATAGATAATAGATAAGTTATAAATATCAAAAAATATAATCCATGGATATTCATTATCATTTCTATTTACAAGTTAATTGATGATCTAATTCACCTAATTAAATTTAGATGAAATTCAATGGAGTTAATTTTAATGATTAATTTTAATTTTTTATTTAAAATGATATTATTTTAAAATGAATTGATGAGCCATTTCAAAGAATTTTTTAATTTTTTATTCAAAATAAAATTATTAATTTTAGTTAACCAGGTTAATTATAATTAACTTGATGATTCGAATAAACACTCACGACTGACTGACCACCATGAATTTAGGTCGCCATTCTTTCATCTCCTTCTTATACTAGTTGATTTTGTAATTTCAGATACAAGGTTAAGAACCTCATCTTTTTATATAATATTAAAGTTTTAATAATAAAATAATTCAGAGTTTGAATCTTATCGCTCTTACTCGTATAAAATAATATAAAGATGTATAAGTCAGTCTTAAACTCAAAAAATTTAATTTTTAAGTTAAGTTAATTCTTTAAATAAAAGTCCAATGGAATATTGTTTTGGAATAATGATTCTCTCGGTTAGTAATGTTGAATTTAGTGCAAGATGGATGACTGCTTCTGGAAGTTTTGTGAGTACTGGTTTTAAATGTGTTATATTTTCAGCAATGCTGAATTAACTGGGGAAGGAGGCCTTTTGAATTTCTTAATTGCTGGTTATCTTACCCTAATTTTGATAATCACCTGCAGAATTTATTTACTGAAGGTTGCTAGATTGCTCCTGGGCTGTTTAAGGTAATCAAGAGGCTGAGTTGTCTTCGTACCAAGCTCAAAGAGTGAAACTCTACGAATGAATTTTGGTAATCTTGACGTGCAATGTATGACTCTGAAAAAGAAGATTCACTCTCTAGAGCTCGCGAAAGAATCTAGACAACAGATGCACGTATGGTTTTGAAGTTGTACTTGCGGTGCAACCTCGAATTTCACTAGGAAACGCAGGTTGCACTGGTTTCCAGACGGACGCAACCGACATTCAACTTCAAGAGCTTAGAAGTGCTCACTCAGATCAAGGGGCCATTGATGGTTGCTTTGAATATTATGGAGGAAGAAATCGAGAATAAATTAGGTCGTCCGGGGGTAGAAACACGAGGTTCTTTCATACGGTGGCAACCAGCGGAGGAAGGGAAAATAGGGTCGCCCATATTTCCGAAGGTCATTCATCGTATTCTATTCTGGAAGAAATCAAGAGGGAAGCTGTGAGTTTTTTCAGAACCTTGTTTACTGCTCAGCAGTGGGATAGGCTGAAATTGGGTGATCATGGTTTTAAAAGATTGAGTTCAAATTCAGCTTCAGCTTTGGAGAGCATGGTAACGATGGACGAGGTATTTCTTACCCTTCAACAAGACAATTTTGCTGGTTGTTCGAATCTGATTCAAATAATGTTGCAAGATAGTTGCAGAAAGCTTCAGCTGACAATGGAAGCATCACGTATGTCTTTAAGTAATTGTACTTCTGACCTCATCACTAGGCTAGGTTGCAAAGAACGAATAAATTCAAAATCATTATTATTTTATCAACAAGACCATAGCAATACTACCTACTACCGTCTGTTAATTCAACTTAATAATATAAAATATTAGAGGAATTTTAAAATATAATTTATATTAATTTTTTATATGATATATTTTACATTTTATTTACATTTGTATCAAAATAATTAGGTATATATATCAAGTACTAAAAACATGTGTATTTTGTATCCATTAAATAAAGACGAGTTATAATTATAATACATGAAAACTTATTATTTAATTTATGAAACAATTAATATGATATAAATACGGATTTTCTTTTAATATAACAAGTATCACCATATTTTAATCAATATAGTTTATAAAATAAGAGTTATTGCTTATTCTCCTCTTATATTTTTAATAATGTTGAGCAAGCGACTAGTCCAAGTCGAGGAGATTGTATTCCCTGCAGGTATTTTTTGTATTTCGCTTAATTCATGAGTTAACAATTTTGAAAACAAAGACGTATCTACTCGACCTGAGTACCAAACACACACACACGCACTCACACATAGACTGCTATGTGAATAAAGACATAACAAATAAGAAGAAAACATGTAATATATGCTCAATCATTCAACAAAAAATTGAAAAAACAACACCAATCTATGTCTTGACCCCTCAAATGGGACCCCGACGTTTAAGATACACACTAGAATTTGTTTTTGGTATGGGAAGTGGGTAAGATAGCATTACTGCAAGGGAGGCAAAGAGCCATGTTCGCATGGCCCTCTTTGTCCCCATAGATACAAGCACCGTCACCAAAGGGAAGGCATACCATGTTGCTCCTTGGATATATATGCCATGCCAGGAGAGAAAAACCCTTTTTACTTTGCGTACTAACCCTTTCTACTCGCTTAATCAAAAAAATTATCTTGTGCAGGAGTTCTATGTTCCCCTGGCATGTGATGGGCGAGGCTTGCTCATGTGAAACCCACATGACACCCATACCAACATAATCAAATTTGTCGTCTCATGGCGGCCCTTCAGCAGTTCAGCTGACAACAACCTAGTTAAAAGCAAGACTTCGGTCACGAATGGACTCAAATCGGCAATTTAGGTTTTTACATTTTAATTTTTTTTAATTTTTAATTTTTTTTTCTCGAAATTAATTTTTTTTTAATGTTTTCATATTATTTTAATGTACTAATGTCAAGAATAATTTTTTAAAATAAAAAAAATATTAATTTAATATATTTTTAAGTAAAAAACACTTTAAAAAATAATCAGGTACAACAACAACTGTAAGGTCCAATAGCTTGGCTTGGTGCTGCCAGGCCAACAAGCTGGGCCTAGCTTGCGGCCTTTCAAGGATGTCAAGCATGTGGATTTTTAACCATCATGTCTTGAGTATGGTTGAATTCACTATATTTATAGATTCAAATATAATATGTGAATATAATATCATTAAATTCTATTAATTTTTACACAAAACCATAGAAGAATTACTTCTCAATAAATATGTTTAATTAAGTAAGTCTACACTCCACCGACACCATTAAATATATTAAAGTCTCTCATGGTCTGTTATCTCTCCATCTTTTAGTAGGATAAAATATATGAAATATAGCTTACAATACAATTTAAAATATCACAAAAAGTAAAATTAAACTTCCATCATTTCTCTTCATAAAAAAATAAGGCTAATATTTAAAAAGATACTTATTTAATAGGTATTTAGTCATAAACCACCTTAATTAGAAAGAAAAAAATAATATTATCATAACCAATTAATTAACTGATTATCCAATCTGGGAACTCTATTCTTAAATTTTTTGGAGGTTTCAGACTTTATCATTAATGAAAAGATGTTATTTTAATAAAAAAATCATTTAAAATAAACCCAATTCAGTTCAAGTATTTCTAAATTAATAAATAATGGATTGATCCACTGATATTAGTTTAATAACCATGCATGTCATATATAACTTTTAGCTATTTCTAGTTAACTAACTTTGTAGATAGTGTAATTAGTGAATAATCATAATATTAATATTAATAAAAATATATAACCATAAATACATTCAAGGTTTAATTTATCCAATGCCGATCGATAATTGATTGATTATTTTTGGGCAAAACATTATGGCGAAGGCTTTCTTGTCATTGTCCCTTCATTATTAGTAAATGCAGACATTTGGCGGTGGTTAATGTCTAATTGTGATGTTTGTGTCCAAGTGATTACAGACACAAGCGTTCTTAATCAGTTCTTTTCATGTCCAATTTTTTTCATGTAGTTTTCTAGAATAAAGCCAATAAACTAGCTGTTTGCTGACTCAAGCTTTACTGATCTTTCTTGCCTGTTTTTATCAAGCTAAAAGGTGCCGATTAATCCTTGTAGCTACACATTCTTGTAAGCTTTTCTAAGGGAAACTAATTTTCATTTGAGCATTGTATATAACATAGTAATAAAACTCGGCCTCGTCGTATTATAATTCTAGAGGATTTAGGTCAATAAAAATAATATTATTTTAATTTTTTAAACATAAATAATATTATTTTAAATTTTTTGATGTAGTCAATTTGATTATAAGTAAATTCAGACTTTAGTCATGTTAATTTCCAAGATTTTTTTAAATGTGAACCCATGAAACTTGACCCATTTTCTAGCAGCTCCTAAGTAACTAATATTGAATTTACCATTATTGTGTATAATTATAGCTCAACGCTCAAAGACTATCTGAGCATTTGTTTATAGCTCTTCTACCTTTCAGAATCTCATTAAACAAGTTAAAAGAAAAGGAATTAATTGAAATCGCGTTGACTTTTCAATTAATAATAAATTAATCAAACCAGAAAATCATGATTTAATGTCAATTAGCAGTACTGAACATGATCCCTAGCTACTACATTATTATTTTTTTAATTATTATTACATCAATCCCAATTATATTTACTTATGACCTCCAAACTAATTATTATTATTATTCTTATTATTATATGTAAATGTGAAAGCGAAAACCCAAAAAAATCTCGGGCACATGCTATGCTTTTAGTCAACAAGAACACATAAATCGACCAAAATTTTTATTTTATTTTTATACTTTACTAATTAATTAGTCTGTTTATTTTTTTTATTAATCTCTGACCACAATTGGGAGTTACATATACCAGACTCGATCCTCGACGTCACATGCAAGGATCATGGGTGGGTAGTTCTTACGGGTATTCGCCGCATATCTTGGAAAAGCCAAAAAAAATTCTAATTATTGTAAATTATTAAATTTTGTGTGTGTGTGTCTATATATAAATAAATAAATTGCAAGTTCAAATATTAATTTGCTTCTTTTTTTTATTTTTCTCTATCTTTTTTTCTTTATCAGGGAGGTGATAGATTGTCGCTCCCACATAGCACATGGAAACGGGCTTTGTGCCTTTGTTAAACTTAATGAACAAGCAACAGAGTCAAGTTTAATGACAACATGAGGTGCATAATACATCTGAGAGCCGGTGGGGTGAGGTCTAAATTTACATTATATGTTAATAAATATATATAGTGGTTTTTAAGAGTACTGTAAAATTTTTATTTTTTTCAGAGATAATTTCTATATTTGATCAGTACTCGATAAAGTTAGTAGAAAATTTTCCATTAAAACTCAATGTTCTCTTTTGAGCTTTTGGATGAAATTATCAGAGTTTTCGTGCTGCCCCAGCACCGGAAGCTAAGTCCATGCATGTATTCAATTGCCTTTGATATCAACTTTGACAATGATGATGAAACACAATTTTTTAAATATTAATCTTTATAGAGAATATAGCCATGCAAAGAAAGCTAGAGGTGACGAGGAGGATGCAATTTGGGTAGGATTTGTTTAAGGAAATATTGACACAAGTTCAAGCCCTTGGAATATAAACAACCAATGACAGGTTACATATAAACTATTGAAGATGTTATGATGTTTTATTGTTTGCTATGAAGATTTTTATTTGAACTTGTATTTTTTTTAATAAAAACTTATGCTAGTGAAACTACATACCATACAAATCCATGTATGAAATATGACCTATCTCAATAAAAAATATGAATAACTTTTTACGGATTATGAAGAACTTTGTCGAGTGGCAATGAAGATAAGATCATATATGAATGGTACAATTGCACTCCTTTATTGGCCTTACGGTTCCAAGGACGACCAGCCCTCTCCTCCAGCGCTGTCTCTATTCTAGTTTTAGTGTATTTAAACATATAAATATTTAAATTTATAATAAATATTTGATTTTTATATTAAGATAATTTATTTTTAAATATTTGAATTTTATATTAATTTAATTTTTTTAATTATATTTAATGGATTATTTTTAAAAATATATTTTAAAATTATTACTGATGGGGTTATCGACAAACTTATTCCGTTGGTATATTTAAAAGAGTTAGAAAATAATTACAACAAATACCAATGCTATTGTTAACTCATTAACAGAATCAGTCCATCGGTATATTCTAAAAAGTTAAAAAATAAATACCATAAATATCACTACAATTATAAACTTACCGACAAAATTACTTATAGTTTTCTTGTTGGTGATATGTTAAATAATATCTAGGGAAATACCAACAGAATGAAGTGAATATTTTTTTTTTCACGCGCATGATCCATCTGTAAAGCCATGGGTAAATTTATTTATGATAGACTTATCGTTTATGATCCTCTTAGTAAAATAATCACAAATGAAATGTTGGTGTAAATACTGATAGAAATTTCCGTTAATAAAATTGTTAAATATGGTGGTGCAAAGCAACAAGATTAGAGAGAAAATCTCCTACCAAACATTATTGAGAGAGGAAGGACATTAATTCTCTTTATTTTCTTGTATAAACAAAGCTTTTAGATTATACTTTTTTACGTAGGCATGTTTTGTTTCCTAAAGTTTGGTCTTTTGGGAGACAAATATTGTAATGGGGTTAAATAAGATGCGTAGCCGCGTAGCTTTAGGAAACAGACTTTTCTAAAAAAGTAAGCACTCTTGATTGATCTCAGAGAGTATACATCTAAAAAGGCATTGAAATGTTTTCAAGAAACTCTCCCAGACAAATATTGTTTGCGTAAATAGTGACAACTTTGGATTGAATCAATCTTGCCGGACACTTGTTGCCTTTACTTTACATGCCTTTTGGTTGAAGCTAAGAGAAGAGTGGTGGGATTCTTTTGAATTTATTTTTCATTTGGAAACCCTAGCTTATAATTCCTTACATAAAACAAACATTTCCCTCCTTTTGACTCATTGGCCTTTTGAACCACACAAACACATCTCCCAGTGTCCCAGTCCTTTATATACATATAGTGCATAGATTAATTTCACTTTGATTTAATACACTAATCGTAGCTAGAATTAATGTTAATTCCCTGCTCAAACGGCTTAAATAACGTCAAGATCGAGTAGTGTATAAAAAAAGTGGTGTGTATATGCAATGCTCATGGCCGCTCGAGACGCATTTAATGGAGGCCGACTACAACTAAGTCGGCAACAAACGTCACCCGTCTCTATCCACCAATACGCGGCCAGCCATTATTTGTTAGCTGGTTGTTTTTTGCAAGTAAAGTAATTTGCAAATGCAGTGATCAAACATACTTACATATTCGAGTTTGCAATTGATTACTTGTTTAGGATAGAAATGACATGTAAGAATAGATACGAAATGGCTTTGGTTGAACATATATAACGTAGACACTAATTGAATTTATAATTATTGAATAATTTTGAAGTTAATTTCTGTATTTTAAAGATAAAAAATACAAAACATGTTTTTTTTTTTTTTTCACATCTTTAGTTTTCTTATTTTGAGAGAGATAAACAAACATTATGTAGATGAGTCAATCATGTCATAATTATACACAAGAAGAAGAAGGAGAAAGAAGACAACTTTTTTTTTTTTTCATTATGTTAAATATATAACTCATAATTAATAACATTGATCATGATATTCTTGATTCGAAGAATTTTATGGAAGGGGCGGGCGGGAATAAACACAAAGTTTTACAAAAGAAATCTAGCTGCTTCAGATCGAGCCACTCCAAATCCACGCAGTGGTAGAGTGTATGTACTTTCTACATTTGAAGAAAAGATAAAAAAGAAAAAAAAATTCTCTTATCAACCAAAAAAAAATTTTGGTGAAATTTTTTTAATGTTCACACTTGATCACACAATTACCTGGCTATCGTTCCTCAAGCTCACGGTCATGATCAAAGGATAGCCGTAAGACCCACTTGGTGAGGGACTTTCTTCTTGAGTTTTTCAGCAGTTGGTGATGGCTTTGATTATTAATGTTCATGGACTCCACAAATGACTTCAATCGTTGGATAGCAAGGTTTAGTGTTTCTTCAGACATGTTAGCAAAGCATACTCGAAACCAACCTGGCTCGGTGCAATGGCAAGAAGAACCAGGAGAGATATTGAGCTTAACTTGATGAACAATCTTTTTCCAAAGCTCCATTTCTGCGTCAAACGTGTTAGAACTCAAGAGATGCTTCATGTTAACCCAACAAAACAAGCCTGCATTGCTCTTTAGGCAGCTGATTCCTGCCTTTTGAAGGCCCTGGACGAGCAATTTTTGACGTTGTTTAAGCCTCTTTTGATTCTCAGAGATATAATTCCTCGTGAACTTTTTATCAGAGAGCAGAGCAGCAAGAAGATATTGAGTTTGAGAAGACACTAAACCGAAGCTGGACATTTTAGTTGCTGCTGATACAACCATATCATCGTTGGAGTAAATTGCACCAACTCTAAAGCCAGGGAGACCAAGATCCTTTGACAGACTATACACAACATGAACTCCATTCCAAACTTGAGAGCTTTCACATTTCATATCCTTCAAAACCTCCATGACACTTACAAACCCTGGAGAGTTAAAAACTGTGCCCGAATAAATTTCATCGCTTATTAGATGAATGCCCTTTTCGGTGATAAAGCTTAAAAGAAGATTCAATTCACGGCGGGTTATTGTAGTCCCCAAAGGGTTTGACGGGTTTGTGACCAAGACACCCTTAACCCTCAGGTTTCTTTTTTGGGCTTCCTGAAAGGCATCTTCAAGGGCTGGTGCAGTGATTTGGAAGCCATTTGAGCTTGTACATTGAATTGGTACAATCTCAACCCCAGTTCTCCACTTGAGATCTCTATCAAATCTGCAAGAATAATTAAATAACCAATTAATATTGTAGAAATGCAAGCAGTAACAGGGAAAGTATATAGGATGATAAAGTATATAGATCATATGCTTACCCCGGGTAGTATGGAGTGGGAAGAAGAAAGGCCTCCCCGGGTTCGGCAAGGCAGAACATGAGAGTCTCATTAGCCGAAGTTGCACCAGCAGTGAGTACTATTTTGTTTTGATCAAAGGTTACTTTGTTGCCTCTTATTTCAGCCATGAATTCCACCAATGCCTGTAAAGACAAAAATATTGGAGCCAAGCTTATTAGTTAGATACATAAATCATTCGTCAACTTATATGTGTGCGCGTGTGTGACCTGAAAAAGCAAGCAATAATGAACTTACTTTCTTGAACGCCGGAAGCCCATGATAATCTTGGAAAAGAGCAAGCTCTCTAAATATGGATTGTCCATCTTTTTTGAACCCAGCTGCGTCCTGGTTATTAGCAAGCCATGACTCAAGAAGATCAAAAGAGAGCTGCAAAAAATAGCAAATGGAACGTAAGCTACCTGTAATTCCAATATATACTCCATAGGAATATCGACAACACAGGAAGCAAAGAAACAGTTATAATTGGCAGTATGTAACATCTCTGTAATAAAAACAGGGATAGAATGACAGGCCTGAAGCTCTATTCCAGACCTTACCACCTAAGGGACCAAAATAGATGATAGAAGAAACATTTTTGAGTATGTTCTTAATTTCTAACCTGATTCTCTGCAAGACCCATCTGAATGATGCCTGTTGGATTCTTGATCTCATCGTATGGGTTCTTCTCGTATTCCTGCCATCCTAGGAAGTAAGAGGAATCTTGGCCGTGAGTATTACACGTGGCTTTTCTAGACAGCAACTTCATTTTGTTTATCTATTGAACAAGTTGTTTTCAAGCTAAAGAGCTAGCAAAAGAAAGAAACAGCTATACAAGTAGCTAGCAAGAAGGAATTTTCAAGACAAGAAAAGCACAAGAGATAGAATTGGAAGAAGAATTATTTGGATTGGAATATATGATTTGGAAGAAGGAATTATGGAATGCATATCAATGTAGCTAGCATATATATATATAGTGGCTTCTTAAGAGAAGTTCAATTAAAGACAGACAATTTTGACCATAGAGATAGGATTTCTTATGCTTAATAATTAATTGCTCAGGGCACCAAACATATGTTAATTCGACGCGCTTCACCGTACCACAAGACATCGCACATTCCTGTGCTCGAATCTGGTAGTGCTGCCCTTATACCATACCCCTTTAGATTGAAAGTGTGCTCCACCAAATGCAAGATCGCGTGGGGCTATATGTAGCTAATTAATATATTTTTTTTGGATACGGGAGTAGAAAACTAAGAACTAAGGCTCAAGAGAAGGAAAGAGGATTGTACATACGAGTAGTGTAGCAGTAGTGGTGCGAGAAATGCAAAATACCGACAGGAAATCTTATAGAAAATGGCTAAAAGTGACCCACGGTAACTTGAACTCTAGATAGTGCCACCGAGGGTCCATGTGCCTCCTCGCCCTATCACACCATGTCGGCCACATTCTCCCTCTTTAACACTCAAATTGGCCCATTTTGTTTCTGCTTAATTTTGATCCGTAGTGCCAAATAGATGTGTTTATCATACACAACACAACCTTTTGATTTGAAGCCAAACCTTTAGTCTCTAATGGAAAGAAATTAGTTGGTATCATGTTGTGTAGGTTGTAACACAATTAGAAAGATGGAGTGATTTGCTAGCAACTAGTATGGTCAGTCGGTCTCTAGAAACGGTAAGTAGCTAGACCGTCGGTTCAATCTCTTAATTACTACTCACTCATCAATTTTGAGTAAAATGCCTACATTGTTCAGGATATATAGCTACCAAGCATGGACGGTGGAGACTGATGAAAGGGATTGTTCGTTATAAATCTTTGTTGCGTGACAAATAAAGGGAAGGAGGTAATTAATGAGATCGTGTGTTTTTATGAGCTGGGTATGGTAAAGTTTCGAAAAAACATCGAATTCAAGCAATTGTTGGCAACAATTTAATTCCAACCATCTTCGGCACTTAGTTTTTCGGCTACCTGATTTCTGACCGTCCCCCACTAGCAATATTTTTTGGTCATGGTCATATGATCCTAGCTAAGACTAGTATTAAAAAACTCAAGGTCAAAAGGAAGAGTTAAAATTAAGGGATTGAATGTCATTGATTGAGTGTTTTGTAACAGAAACAAAAGGGAAAAAAAATATTAAGAGTTTTACTTTGTCGTACGGCCGCTGCATGAAATATGGAAGGCAAAGCTAGGGAGGTAGGTGAGATGGTGGTGGTGGTGGTGGTAGTGGTGTTTATTATGGAGGCAGGCAAATCAGCTGCAGATTTAGAGGACTTTTCTCTCTCTTTATTTCACCATTGTAGTCAAGTGAAGTGAGGGACAGCTCATGCTCATCATCATCATCAAATAACTTTCTTAATCTTTCTTAAAGTTCTAGCATTAAGGTGGATTAGTCATCAATGGAATGTTGAAACTTGAAACTACTTGGAAGGAGCCCTATAGCTAGGACTGAATATAATATGTGGTTGGTAGTTGCTTAATGACCGGGACCATTTCGTCTGCTACTTCTTTTTCTTTTTTTTTTTTTTTTTTTTTTTATTTTTAACGTGGATATTCGGACCAGTTTACACGCACTTCGATTAATTCCACGAATTCTGAAATTAACAACAATATAAACCTTCAGTGACCATCATATTAGTAACCACAGGGCTTGAATATAAAATCATAGAAAAAATAAAATTTTACCATTAAACTACCTACTAGATAATTAGATTTTCCCTCCTAGTAGATGGCATTTTTGTTGAGAAAATAACTCTAATACTTTATAATTTATCTATTTAGATTATTTCACAATTAAGTTTGTTTTATACCGTTATGTTAAAATCAAGCATCTAGAATAAGCTAGAAAAATATAACAACAAGGAAAATAAAAAAAATAGTAGACAAAGTTACAAATTCAGAGTTTAATACAGAGATTGCACATCTTTATTAATATATGCCTTTAAGATTTACAGGTTACGTAATAATTACATGCTAATTCTTAAGTAAAAATAAGGTTAATTTATAGATGACTAGTATTTTTAATTTATAATCTTTGACGGATCATTCTAACACATCTAAACTCAACTATTATATTTTAATGTAATAGCAGAGCCATCTCAAGTCCAATTCACTTGACTACTTTCAAAAATAAGCTGCAAGTAAACGAGAGTCTTAGAATTATCAATCCTATATAGAATAAATAAACAATAAAAAATATATAGAGAGAGTTGAAAACGAGTCCTCTACCATAAAAACTTAAAAAGATATCTAAAAACTTGAGTTTTTTTTATTTTTCATTCTTTGATATTGTTTTAAAATCTTATTGACCAAATAGTCATGAATTTAAATTTTATCATCTTTATTTTTTTATATAATTAAAATTAATTAATAGTACAGAAATGTAATGTAAGTCTATACAAGTTTCAAGGCCAAAAGACTTTTACTTGAGGGAATGTGTTAGAGAATAATATAAATTATATTTTGAAATCTTGCATAGTAATCTAAGTTTTTGGGTTGAGATAACTCTTTAACAATCTATACTCCAATTACTAATGTAATTACTAGAGTACTAAATCATTAACCCACGCTACGCTGTAGGTTGATTTAAATCGTGTGAGGGTTAATCTAATTTAACTTGATTTACTTTGCATGTCAAAAATCAACGTATACAACATGTAAATACTTAATTTAACTAAAACGAATTTCAAGATTATATATTTTTTTAATATTAATATAGCAAAAAATTGGTTTGATTTAAATCAAATCTAGGTTAACATGTCAAATTTGTGACCTACATAATGAGACTATGATAACTCCTTCGAAAACAAATCAAAATAAATTATTAAACATAATTCTTAAGTAATTCATTGTTGAAGGATAAAAATTAAAAAAAAATTAATTAAAAAATAAATTAAAAATAAATTAAATTAACTTGTCAAACCCACAATACAAATCATAACACTAAAATAACACTTGGATACAATATCTTTAATATCAGACTTAGTATATTTTTTTCATATATTAATAAAGAGAGAGGAAAACGATGTAGCAGCAAGCCCCTAGCTATTGATATTTATGCACGCAGCCTCGTATGTGTTTTCCATTAATATTTAAACTACCCATAAGAGTTGTACATAATAAAACCAGATACAAGAGGTACACAAGTACATAAGATATCAACTAATTGTACATTAACATGAGAAAATCTATAAACCATGCTGCAGTGTCGGTGCTGTAACACTTTCACTAGGCTTCGAATCCTGACTATAATTCACTACCTGTTTGAAAACGTGGTTTAATTTGTATTTTTAAAAATTTTAATTTTTTTATTAAATTTTTTTTATTTTTAAATTTTTTTGATGTGTTGATTTAAAAAATAATTTTAAAAAAATATAATATATATATATATATTATTTTAATATATTTCTAAACAAAAATTAACTTTAATCACAACACAATCTCAAACAAATTTTTAAACTAAGCTTAGGATTCTTTGCCCAGCGTGGGTTCTGCAGACTCTTTGAGCTGGCATGTGAGTTCTGCAGACTTCTTATACTGAGGACATGACTTCTCCTTGACAATGTGTAATTTAGAGAAATGAAAATCAACAATTACAATTACATCAAAGTTGTTATGATTTAAGTAATTTAGAGAAATGAAAATCAAATCAATTTCAATGTCATATATTGTCAATTAGAAAATGTTGCCTAATCCAAGTTGATGTAGCACAAAATGGTAAATACTTCTCAGGCACCAAGTTATATCCATTATCCAAGGCGGAATCATACTCCTTTTAATTCTTAATTTTATATAGTTTTGATAATTATATCAATTACACTGAACTAATTACACTGAACCAAACTAAACTAGCAACTATAATTTGATCAATTTTATCTTATGATTACTTCTAAGATATTAAAGAATTATTTTGATTGGAAAATTTAAGTTATTAGATGAATTTTTAAAATTTTCTTAGATGTATGAATGCTTTATATTATTAAGATTTTTAATTTAATCTGAACTTGTGATTATTTTAACATATAAGTTTTAATATTATATTATATTATAAAAAGATCATATTAAAAACTTAAGTCATTAAATAAATCTTTATAAAGATAACTTGCAGAGTATTAAATCAAAATCAAAATCACCAACATAAAATAAAACCGAAAAGAATTCCATCAAGGAGTTTACAATTAATTCAAAATTACAAAGAGCTTGCGTTAAAAAAAGTTTTTGGTTTAGAGTAAATGGAAAAAAAGAGAAGTCAACACACCTGTATTCATATATGCCCTTAATGTGTTATGGTAGATAGTGGAATAAGATGTCAAAACTGTTGAAACTGACAAATGTCGACTACTAAACATGACAGGGCAATAATGTTTCCAGAATAAAAGGTCAAACCAGCTTATATGCTTGATAAATATTGGCCCCCCTCCCCCATTGTTACCATGCAGGTCTCCTCTATAGCTAGAATGATCTGACTGAAGCAAATTATGAACACGCAATTATGACAGACACAAGCTTCGCTATGGGACGACAGGCAAAGAATTATGGAAATAATGGGACGGACATGTACACACCTACATCAAGATTTGTCAAAGAACCATCTCAACCCAATAACTTAAGCTTTAGGTGAGGTTCCAAGATATGATTTATATTATTCTTTAACACACCCCCTCAAGTGAAAGTTCTTTGGGCTTGAAACTTGCACAGACCCACATTACCTTGTGTTTAATTTTTATCAAATAAATGGGGATGATGAGATTCGAACTCGTGACCGCTTGGTCATCAAGACTCTGATACCATGTCAAAGAACCATCTCAACCCAATAACTTAAGCTTTAAATAAGATTTTAGGATATGATTTATATTATTTTCTAACATAAATTACACGGACTGTTTTTGTGTTTAAGTTTATAAGCAATGAAGAACCTGATTCGGGGCAGGAAATTATTAGTTTGTCGATTGATGAGCTCAAACATGTAAGAATTTGGTATCTTGGAAAGGGTATATCCAAATTAACATTTTGACCTCTTAGGATTTTTCTTAGGTCGACAAATGAAACAGGCCCGATAGAGTTATAATTAGCTCAGGCATACTAATTACCACATAATTAATTGAGTGTTTAGAGTTAAGAACAGGAGAGAAAGGGAGATCGAATAATTGAAGTGGCCACGTGGTTTGTAGTAGAAAAAGGGTTAATATCGCATGTGAAACCCTCGTTTAGTTGCCCCCACACCACAAAGCCCACTAAAACACATAGAGGAAGAGTGCAGGGTTCGGGGACCAATTTGGAGACCATAGTCCCTTGGTGACACATCTAACATGATGCTCACGCGAGTCCATTCCTCATAAACTTCCTAGGAGACAATGCGCGGTCCCTTTGCTTCCCTCGATTCAACAACGTTGGCCCCCTTCCTAATCCTTTCATGAATGCTCTCTTTGTCTCATTCTCTATCTATCCATCTTAAATCTGCTCTTGTGCAATTTCACAATTTCAGGTCCATTCCCAAGTAAAATTTTGGAGAGGTCAACGAAAACTACACCCACCCACTATTTTAATGCGAGTAAAACACGTAAATTCCAAAGTGCTGATTAAAGTAAATCCCTTTCTTCTTCCCTTAATTTATTCCTTATCAAAACAAAATAAGAAACTCTTAATTAGCATTGACTAGAATATTAAAAGTCGTTCATCAAGCAATTCCACGGTTCAAAACTCAAAGTTTGATTTGGGACAATGGCAGTTGAGTGTCCCACGAATAAGGACACTATAAAGTTACCTCTCTTATAAATGAAGTAAGCGATTAGAATGGTTGAATCTGGCACAGAAGTGGGAAAAATTATTGGTCAAGAACCTCGCTAGGTGCATGTAGCTAGTAGCATGATAACTAGCTTGTTTTCTGCATGGAAATACGAAGCTGTGATGAGATAAACCCAACTTCACTTTCTTACGATTTCAATTGCCGACTGGTCCTTATCCTTGTGGCTGCTACTACTCTAGCTTTAATTCATGATGTGGATGTGACGGAAGTATGTGCATAATTAGGCCTCTAGGTAATCAAAACTTTGCTGCGTGCAAAATCTTTGTTGTTAAGAAGAACATGATCTTGAACTTCGACTATATATATTAGATAATCATTTTCAACATATAAAATGTGCAGTCGACGATATATACGAAAAAACGCTTAATTACTGAGGAATCAGGAACTTTTGAAAATGATATTTCGAGTACAATTTGATCCAACTATATGTATGTGGTGAGTTTTTGAACTCCTTTACCTCTTAATTATAAAAGAAAACCTAACCCCAATGGTCCAACAAATATATCACCTTGAGGCTTGAGTTGAATGTCATGTGTACGATGTAGCATTATGTGCTCTCCGTTTCTTTCATTGTTTGAGCCTTCCGGTCTTTGCATTTGTAGTTGAAGCCTTTATTTTAAATTATATTTGTCAGTTTTCTGCGTTACCTTCCCCCTCATTCTCGCTCTCCGCAAAACCGTAACTTGAACATTACCCGGCCCCTCCTCGAACCATAACCACTCTGAACCTTAGACGTGAAAAACTTTGTCAACGTTTCGTTGAGGTCTGAGATGTCTACATACCTAACAAGCTAAATCGCTTTGAGAGATGTTTTTGATATGGCAGATTTAATATAATGACCGTTAGCAATCAACTTCTTACAGACCTCAATTTAACATGGATTGGAACCTATAAATTCAAGTAAATTTTGCTCGTAACGACAAGAAACGATTGAACGAAGCTAACAGAAGGCTAGCTAGTGAAGGAGAAGATGGTTGACGAAGAAAACAAACATACGACTTTTACAAAGAACAGTGGACCGGGAACGAGTCAAATGATGGTGGATTTAATAGCATAGGAGGTGTCACGAAGGATGCGAACACCAGAAATAATGGAGCAGGAGTATAATGTAGGTGCAGCAAAACAAAAGTGAAACTCCGTGAAGAGGAAAGGTAGGGGTTCCCTCGAACACTAATAAGCTAGCAGAAAACTTAAAAGAAAACGACAAAACACAAGAATAAGTGAAAGAGTTTGTCTGTATTGCATATGAAATTAATTGTCTAAACCAGTTGAGAAGGTAAATATGCACTTATATATAGCAACCAAACCTAAATTAATTGAGAAGGTACGTAAATATACAGTTATAATGGGTATGGCTCACCTATAATTAACACAAAAAATCCTATAATAATGGATGTAAACTATATATAATGTAATATTATCTAAGATAATAAGTCTAGTACTATTTATAAACCGAGGACCCATGCTGTAGAGCCAGTACAAGCCTTGCACGTTTATGTCAAACTTGCTGCGACGTTCTGTCTTGGATATATCCGAAGGGGTCATTATTGGGTAACAATCGAGCATGGAGAGCATACAAAAATATCAAACAACAAGTGGTCTCAGTTATAAAAAAACCTCTTTCCAATTATTTACAGGACTTCTCCTAATCAAACAGTTCCAACCAAGCCATGCAGCTTCCCATATTGCACCTTCGATGGCCACTCAGTCCAGCCTAGCTTGAAAGTGATTTCGGTTCTTCGTGCATGGCCTACACTCCATTGATAATTGTTCAATATATATATGCCTTGCCCTTCAATGTTATTTGCACGCTAATCGTGTATGTATTGTTACACCTTGGACACCGACTCTTGCTTCCAGACTCTTCTTTAAATACGTATGGGTTTAGTATTGTGGTATAAAATATTTTTAAGAGTATTTTTTTTTATTTAAAATACATCAAAATAATTAATCAATTATATAAAAATATTAAAGAATAAGAGACACGTCTTTTTTATCCCAATTATTTTTGTCTTTTTTATCTTTAAACGGAATAGTACTCTTTTTTTCATTATTAAAGGAATCCGATCTCGATATTTTTTTGAAAAATCTGAAAAACTATTGCTAGGTTGGGTGAGTTACAGATCATTTCATAAAAAATATATAAATATAAGAATCTGAAGTGGTGGGGGTTCAGGATTGAGACCCAACTAGGTTTAACGGTGAGTGTATAGATTGAAGGCCCATTGAGTCAATCAATGGACCCAGGGCTAGTTGGAGTGCCGAGAACATGTGTCCGTTGGGTTACCTCTGACAGCTAAAGTCTTGGCCCGGTGACTCTGCAAGCTAACATAGATTTCAACACTTTTTTGTCATTTTGAATACTGAATCGAAGTGAAATGGGCAGACATGCAGATCACTCTTTCATAGAGCCCTTAAATCCATTAAGAAATGGACCCATTGTGCATATATTACCCAACACACTTGGACATTAACATAAGTTCTGTCTTGCTTCCACAGGGTGCATGTTACTGGTTTAATCCTGTCACTTGCTCCTGTTGGAATCAATTTAAATAATTATTTTAATTTAATAATTTAAATTATTAAATAAAATTTTAATATATAATTTATATTATTCAACTTATAGAGATTCATGCTTAACTTTTATCAAATAAATAAAATAATAAAATTCAAACTCATAACTACTTGGTTATTAAATTTTAATATTATGATAAAAAATTATTTTAATCTAATAATTTAAATAATTATAAAATTTTAAGATATAATTTATATTATATTCTAATAAAATATTTTTATTGGGTTTTAACTTTTATAGATCCATGGCCAATAATTGCTTTGCAATTCCAATCCTTCAAAATCTTAGCTAAATGAAGAGATCTCGGACTGTTTGGAAAGACGTTGTTGCAGCGTTTTCAAACAGGCTAGCTAAAAATGATATGTATATTTCTTCTAAATAGTAAAGTCATCATTGTAACATGTAATCTCCACTGTGTACCTTAGTCTACCAATAAAGAAAATGAAGATCAATCCATATATTTTTATTGAGCGAGTTTCTCTTGAGACTAAAATATGAAAATAGCCTTAGAAGCTTTTAAATTCCTCGTAATATGTCTTGAATTAATGGATTAATATTTATATTTTTGTATGCTTCTGATAACAGCGAAGATAAATAGCTTATAGGATATGTCAGGGAACTAATAGATTTGAGTCATTTGACAGTTTGGAACTTGAGCGGGTAAAAAAAGACAATTTATATTAAATTATTCAATATAATCTTAAGGGATTAGGTCGTTTAATCCAATATAATTAAAAATATATGGGATACAATGAAACATAAATAAAATAAAATAATCTACTCATGTATTAATCCAGTTAGGTTAAAGTTATTATACATTTTTAAGGTAGCATTTGATTATTGTTTTAGGATAAAAATGAAAAAAACAGTAAAAGAATGTTTGGTTACTAAAATAAAAATAGAGATATAAAATAAACATGTCTCTTGAATAATTTTGAAGTAAATTTTAATATTTTTAAAATAAAATATATATTTCCTGTACTGCTGCCACATACAAACATTACCTGATACTTGCATTATTACAACTATCAAAATACATGTGGGCTCATGGGAACATCCTGTCCAAGTGGAAAATGTTGGATTTGGATTAAGATTGATCCGTTCATGATGGATAGGCCTGATCCAGGGTCCATGTAGCCCAATATAAGAAAGGAGTTATAACTCATAACTCCATGCAAGTGTAACAGTGCAACTTAACGTTAGCTTTTGTTTGAAAAACCTGGTATAAAGAAAGTTACAAAACTTTCAACATATCCTTTCGGTAATCTCCTCGACATTTTTAATAGCAATTGAGCTGTGAAATTCTTTGTTGTTCTCGTGACTAAGCATTGACCATATGTTCTTGTGCGATAATAAGATTTTGAGAAAATGACTGGAATCACAGATAACAACAACCCGCAGCCCGAGTTCGTGCTCGAGTTATGGAAGGGCGTTAAACCATTGAGGAAGGGGCAGTTGTCCAAAGCTTTTGCGAAGTTTTAGACTTCAGATGACCCAATCCTCATGGACCCTGCAAAGCTTTCGCCAAATTTTGAAATCATGCATAGCCACCAAAGACCTCTTAACAGGAAAATCCCTCCATACTATCTACCTGAAATCTCTAGTACCTTCCTCAACCTATCTCTCCAACCACTTCATCCTCCTTTACTCCAAATGCAACCTCCTAACCACTGCTCACCATGCTTTTAACCAAACCCATGAACCAAATGTCTTCTCTTTTAATGCTCTCATTGCTGCTTATGCTAAAGAATCACTCATTCATGTTGCACGCCACTTGTTTGATCAAATACCCCAACCAGACCTTGTTTCTTTTAACACACTCATCAATGCTTACGCGGATCGTGGGGATACTTTATCGGCGTTGAGTTTGTTTAGGGAAATGAGAGAGATGGGTCTTGTCATGGATGGATTCACTTTTTCTGGAGTGATCACTGCTTGCTGCAATCATGTTGGTTTGATTAGACAGTTGCATTCTCTGGCCTTTTCGTCCGGTTTCGATTCCTATGTTTCGGTGAAAAATTCTCTGCTTACTTATTATAGTAAAAATGGGATTTTGGAGGAGGCAGAAATGGTGTTTAATGGGATGGGAGAGGAAGTTAGAGATGAGGTTTCTTGGAACTCTATGATTGTGGCATATGGGCAGCATAAAAGGGGGCTTAAAGCTTTAGCATTGTATCGAGATATGGTTCACAGGGGTTTCGAAATTGATATGTTTACTCTAGCGAGTGTCTTAACGACTTTTTCATGTGTGGAGGATTTGTCCGGGGGGCTTCAGTTCCATGCTAAGGCGATCAAAACTGGGTTTAATAAAAATCGTCATGTAGGAAGCGGTTTGATTGACATGTATGCAAAGTGTGGAGCTGGCATGTCAGAATCAAGGAAAGTATTTGAAGAAATTTGTGGATCAGACTTGGTTGTTTGGAATACAATGATTTCTGGATATGCACAGAATAAGGAGCTATCTGTGGAGGCTCTTGAATGTTTTAGACAGATGCAGCGTGCAGGTTATTGGCCAGATGATTGTAGCTTTGTGTGTGTAATTAGCGCGTGCTCTAATTTATCATCTCCTTCTCAGGGAAAACAGTTTCATGCCTTGGCAATGAAATCTGAGATCCCTTCAAATCAAATTTCAGTAAATAATGCACTTGTGACAATGTATTCAAAGTGTGGAAACCTTCAAGATGCAAGAAAATTATTTCATAGGATGCCCGAACATAACACTGTGACATTAAATTCCATTATTGCAGGCTATGCTCAACATGGGATTGGAACTGAATCACTAAACCTTTTCGAACAGATGCTTGCAGCTAGTATTGCCCCTACAAGTATAACCTTGGTTTCTATCCTTTCTGCTTGTGCACACACTGGAAGAGTTGAGGAGGGCAAGAAGTATTTTAATATGATGAAAGATGTATTTGGGATCGAACCTGACGCAGAACATTATTCATGCATGATTGATCTTTTGGGTCGAGCTGGCATGTTGAGTGAAGCTGAGAGGCTGATTGACACCATGCCCTTTAGCCCTGGACCTGCAGCTTGGGCTGCACTACTTGGTGCTTGTAGGAAATATGGAAATATGGAGCTAGCTGAGAAGGCAGCAAACCAGTTTTTGCAGCTGGAACCTACAAATGCTGTACCCTATGTCATGCTTGCAACTATGTATTCCGCTGCCAGAAAATGGGAAGAGGCAGCAAGAATTAGAAAGCTTATGCGAGATAGAGGCATAAGGAAGAAACCAGGCTGTAGTTGGATTGAATTAAACAAAAGGGTGCATGTGTTTGTGGCTGAAGATAATTCACATCCAAGGATAAAGGAAATTCACATGTACTTGGATGAGATGTTTGTCAAGATGAAGAGAGCTGGGTATGTGCCAGATGTGAGATGGGCTTTTGTTAAAGACGATGAAACAGGGGAACAAGAGAAAGAGATCATGTTAGCGCATCATAGCGAGAAGCTAGCAGTTGCATTCGGACTTCTTTTTACAAAACATGGGGAGCCTTTACTTGTGGTGAAGAACCTGAGGATATGTGGGGATTGCCACAATGCAATCAAATTTATGTCGGCTATTGCTCGTCGAAAAATTACTGTAAGGGATGCCTATAGATTTCATTGCTTCGAGGATGGGCGGTGCTCTTGTGGGGATTATTGGTGATAATAGTTAGCTGAACTTTCAGTTCTTTCACTTCAAGGAAGATCAGCAGCTGGTAATAGTAACACCTTAGTGGGGACAGCATCAACTAACAACCTCAACTCAAAAACTCAACAACAATTTTGGAGTTATGTTAAAGATACATGAATTTTCCATCATATAGGAATATATCAGATTAGTAAAAATACAACCATTTCCTTCATTGTGTTCAAAGTGTGCATTAGAATTGATTAGAATAGTAGATAACCAAAGATTCCAAACTCCCTGTTAGAGCTATTATTCTCATGTAGCTTGTCGGCATTTCAACAGCTCGCTCTTTAATTCATGACAACAGATTTAGCTGTGTTTCCTACTTGCCTTTGTTCTCGTAAGATAGTGGCAAGAATGTGTGGTAAACACCCCCCCCCCCCCCCGGGGGGAAACGTTTTATGTTGTTCCGTTTTCAGAAGTCAGCAGCAGCCTGCATAAAATATATTATCCCATGAAAGAAAATAATGGAAAACTTGTAAGAAAATATTGGAAAATTTATAAAAAAAACATCTCAATCTAGAAATTTAAATTGATAAAAAAATTTTAAAATATGATTTATATTATTCTATAATACAGTCTTTTAATTAAAAGTTCTTTTAGCTTGAAACTTATATATATTTATACTATTTTATTTTTAATTTTTATTAAATAGATAAAACTAATAAAATTCAAACTTATAACCACTTAGTTATTAAAGTTTTGATACTATATTAAAAAAATATTTTTAAAAATTAATCTCAATTTAATAATTTAAATTTTAACAAATATTAAATTAAATTTTAAAATATAATTTATATTATTTTTTAGTACAAATCTTTCTTCTCTTTTTCTTTAGGTTAATCTTTGCTTTCGCATCCAACAGAGAAAGTAAACGAAGGCATAAGTTAAGATGCATACATTAATTGATCATTTATTTTTTTATATACAAAAATATAAACTAAATATATATTTTGATGCCTAATATATGAAACCAACAAACTCAATTGAACAAACAAAAAAGCCTATTTAACTATAATTTTGAGTAGTATATAGGAATACCTGCAAAAATCCCTTTTTAGAAGGAAATTATTCCGTCCTTGTAGAACCCGGCGTTTAAACGATCATGGAGAAAATGATTTATAAAATAGTGTTGCTCAACTTTTTTAAGATTAATTCTTTTAAAAAAAATATTGATCCTACGATTTTTAACTAAGGGGATTATTTACATAACTAGAAAAAACCAGTCATCGAAGTTGCTATTTCTTCTCTATGAAAATTTACTATACAGTCTGGTCTAATTAACTACACTTTTCTTAATTATTGGAACTTTTTTTTTATCTAACCAGTTCTAAATAAGATGATTACAAAACTAAAAAATATTTTTTTTTTATTAAGTGTTTGTTAAAGAGTATAGTAGGTGTTGCTTTTTTAAAAAAAATTATTTGGAAATATTTCAAAATAATATTTTAAAATAATATTTATTACATGAGCACATCAAAAAAATAATTTAAAACTAAAAAAATAATAAATTTCAAAAAATACCAAAGAAAACCTAAAAATCCGTTTGTTCATGCAGGACAAAGATGTTGATTATTGGACCTCTTCCAATTTTTTGGAGAGGCAAGCTTGATTGTATGGCCCAGAAAAACAAGCATAGGCTTGGCCCTCTATCCAAGCCTCTTATTTGGAACTTTTTCTTCTTCTTCTTTTTTGTCCTTTTTTTTCCCCTTTTCTCTTTTTATTTTTATTTTAAAAAATTTCCCTGATGTTTTGTGGGGGGCAAATATTGGATGATGACGGGCTATATCAAGGCCCCAACATTCAACAGCCAGCTAGCTCTTACTCCCTTTCCCTTCACTTTCTTTTCACACTAATTTATTAATAATTTGTTCGTAGAAAAGCAATTATTTGGTTACAGAGAGGCAATGTTCCAATGTTCCCAATATTTCAACTTGGAGTTCCACTAAGCTTCAGAATCTGATTTTATTCTAGTCTTCTCCGAGAAGTAGCTCAACCTTTTTTCACAAATCACCTCGTCATAAATTGGTACACATATGGATACTCGTATACTATTATTAACCAAAGAGGAGTGTGCAAATAATAAAAGAAAGGAGAGAAATTTGACATCGAATGGCGTTTGAGTATAGATGCTGTGGAACTGGGTTCTGGAGTCGGGTAGCAGTTGTGGCTTTTCTAGTATTGTTTGCTGGGATGATGTCTGGACTTACGTTAGGACTCATGTCTATGAGCCTTGTTGATCTTGAGGTTCTTGCCAAGTCTGGAACGCCTAATGATCGTAAACATGCAAGTAATTATATATATTTTTTTTGTTTCATATGATTGTATAGTGATTAACTTACTTACAATTAATTTATTTATTTTAATGCTTAGCTTGTTCTATGCATTGTGTACTGTTGCATCTCTTTAAGGACAAAGGGTAGGAATAATTACATTAAAAGGAGGAAAGTCTTAGTTCTTCAGTCCATTCATTGTAGATTTAGTTTTTCAACTCCTGCCTGTCTTTCAGAACTGCGAGAGTTCGTGTCTGAAGAGCATCTCGGTTCGAGTTCGAATGCAGCATAACGTTTTTTTAATTATCTATTTTTAAGATAAATAAATCTTAATTTCCTTATCAAGGTTATTATTAGCTATATTGATTAGCTTTTAGGGAAAGCTTTTGAGTTTTATACTACAATGATTCATTTTGGCTAGCTCCAAATAAGACTAGATCCATCCTCACATTTGGATATATTTCTGTAACAGTGAAGAAATTGAAGAGTGCTCCTGTTTAAGATAAAATTAAAAAGATAGCAACTAGAAAGATCACATTAAACAGATATTTGTGTGGTCCTTTTTTGTTTGGTTAATCGATATCCATTATGGAAGTTGTTGCTTGATTGTAAATTTTCATAGAGAAACTGAGCTCAAAAGCATCAATTGTTTGCTGCTGATTTTTCTGTAACAGTAAAAATATTGCCGGTTGTTAAGAGACAACATCTGTTGCTTTGTACCTTACTAATCTGCAATGCTGCTGCAATGGAGGTAATGATCAACAACAGTGCTGTCAAACACTAATTTCTTTAAACATCCTGCATGGTTAAAGCTATATGATCTCTTAACCGGTTGGTCTTGCAGGCACTCCCTGTATTTTTGGATAGTTTGGTATCAGCTTGGGGTGCCATTCTTATGTCAGTGACCTTGATACTGTTCTTTGGTGAGGTTAGTTTCGTATCTTGGCCCTAACTAGGTTTTGTGTGCGTGTGTCTGATCTCCAACAATCACACCAGAATCTTGAGTCTGTATAGATGGATATACTGCAGTCAATTTGTGGCCATATTATTGAGAATTTTGAGCCACATGGGACCTTGCTTCAAAGTGTAGCTGAGACCACCCTTGGAGATCTCACAGAGTTGATAGCTTTATTGCTTTAGATACAACCATATATTTCAATTGGTGTTCTTGAAGGAAATGGCAGCCAAGGCTACACTATATAGCTTCCATGCACAGAAATCATTTTTAACCCTTCTTATGTAACCTTTCCCTTATTTTTATACACAGATTATACCCCAAGCTATTTGTTCTCGCTATGGTTTGGCAATCGGTGCAGCGTTGGCTCCAGTTGTCCAAGTTCTCGTCATCATTTGTTTTCCTATTGCATATCCAATAAGCAAGGTGAAAATTGTAGACTTTCCAAGAAAATTATGTTCTTTCTTACATTGGTACTCAACCTTCTAAACTAGAAATGAGAGAGTTCACTTCATATAAGGTTTGATTGCATGAGGGTCCTCACTCACTTCTGTGGATATTTCTCCAGCTACTGGACTACTTGCTCGGGAAAGGAGACATGTCTCTTTTCCGCCGATCTGAGCTGGAGACGCTTGTTGACTTTCATGGCAATGAGGTATGTATAATCATGTTCATCAACATCAAAGTATTCCTTCTTCTCGATATCTTCAGAAGAAATCATGGAAAAAGTATTCCTATCCATTCTTCTTGCTGATGATATGCAGGCTGGGAAAGGAGGAGAGCTAACTCGCGACGAAACAACGATCATTGCAGGGGCGCTTCAACTCACAGGGAAAACAGCAAGGGACGCGATGACTCCCATATCAGAAACCTTTTCTGTTGATATAAATGCTAAATTTGATAGGTATGGTGAATTTTTGTCAAACTAAAGCATTATGAAGAATTGGTTTCTTGCCAACGACATGTGATTTTATTGAAGCGTTAACGTGCAGGGCTCTGATGAGGTTAATTTTGGAGCAGGGGCATAGCAGAGTGCCAGTCTATCATGAGCAACCAAGAAACATTATTGGACTTGTATTGGTAATTTCTTCATAAGTTAATTTGGCATAATATCTTGAGAGTACTAGTGCATCATCTTTATACTAGCTGGTAGTTAGGCTACAGTATATTAGTGAATTCCTGTCTTTTCAAAACAGAAGATACAGGAACATGTCCTATGTGTTCCAGTTTTTATTTTTTTTTATCTCGAGACAATAACAAAACATTATCTTAATGTATGCTATCTAAAGCTAATTAAGTGATTTTTGCATCTACAATATCTATGTGCTATATATATATACACATCTCAACATCATACATGCATTATTTACTTAGCCTACTTCATTTTGCATGTCTTAATCAGCAGAGCCCTTAACATGCATTTTCTTGGATGCATTATTGGTTATATTATGGCACAATTTTGCCAAAAAAACTAAGGTTGTCTAGGCATTAGAAGCTCTCAGTAGTTCTTTATTTTCGCTGTGCAGCTCATAATTCACTCTTTCTAAACAAATGGTAGGTAAAAAACTTATTAACTGTCCATCCAGAAGATGGGGTTCCTGTGAAGAATGTCACTATTCGCAAAATCCCCAGGTAGTCCATTATTCCTATACCGAAAGCTCTGTTACAGGTGGTTCAAAAGAAGTATTCAATACATCAAAGGTACACGATATGAAGAAACCAATGTTGTTAATATGTTTTATGTGCCAGGGTTTCAGAGTCAATGCCTCTATATGACATACTAAATGAGTTTCAGAAAGGCCATAGCCATATGGCTGTGGTCATAAGAGAGGGCAGTGACGCTAAGCAATTAGCTGGTGAAAATGCAACTCCTGGTAGACACTAACTCGTTAGCTTGCTATTCTTTTGTTTCTATTCCCTAAAAATGCATCATGTATACTACAGTGAGAGACGTGAGGGTCGACATTGATGGTGAAAGGCACCCACCGAAGATATGTTTGAAGAACAAAGGGATCAAGAAATCGAAGAGTAGTTTGTCTAGTGAAGAAAAGTTCGAGAGGGAAGCCTACAAGAGCAAGAGATGGTCAAATGGAGTCCACTCTGAAGTCCTGCACATCGATGACAACCCACTCCCGGTGCTCACCCAAGGGGAGGCTGTTGGCATAATAACACTAGAAGATGTCATTGAAGAGCTACTACAAGTACGTGATTTTGATGTTTTCTTCTTGACTTAATTGTCAGTTCATTCAAAGATTTATAACCCTGCTAATCTTTTCTGCACGCAGGAGGAGATTTTTGACGAGACAGATTATCGTTATGAGTGCCATCATTGACATGAAAACCTTCCATGACCACGCACGCACCCTGTTGTGATGGTGCGTCAAAACAAAGAGGACTAGTGAATTCGATACTGGGACTTTGCAGGAGAGCTTGTTAACAGAACTAAGAGGTGGTAGCTTCTCCTAATCTATAGCAAAATTAAGAGGGACGATCAAACAATGATCCAGAAGAATCAGGACTCTATTGGTTTAAAATAAATCATGTCAGTTAGAGAATAATATAAATTACATTTTAAAATTTTATCTAACTACTTAAACTATTGGGCTGTGTTGATTTTTTAACATAGTATCAGAATTTTAATAATTAAATTATCACAAGTTTAAAATTCATCATTCTTATTTATTTGATAAAAAATAAATTTAATATAATTTGAGTTTGTATAATTTCAAGATTGAGATAGTTTTTTGATAATATTATCAATAAAAATAAATGGTATAATCTGCATTACATCAAAATGTGCCTTCCTTGAAATTCTCCAATGAATTCTAGTCGAACAGATTCATTCAAAAACCTAATGATCCAAGAAATTGGATAAATCTGATGAAATTGGATAAATCTGATGAAATTGGTGAAAATCTTAGTCTGTTGGTGAAAATTCATTCAAAATATTTCTACACGGAGCCTAAACCAAAGATCTTCACATTGAAAGTGCCCTAACTTCACGGGGCTTTCCACAGGAAGAACTGATTAGAATTTAAGGGCAGGCAATTATATATGCTTTCTGATTATGTGATCATACAATATTGTTCAAAATCATTGATTATGAGGGCATGCCATCTCAATTAGGTCGTAACGTGTCGCCAAATAAATTACAGGCACGTCATCATCCAACATATTAACTTAATGCCAGGTACCATATTAGAAAGAAAAATAAAAAATCAGCAACTTAAATTAGTAAAATTAAAGGTAATGTACTTAAACAAAAGAAAGTAAAAGATCGATATGACCAAAAATACAACTTCCTCTTTTGAATTTTGACCTAATAATCAGCAATTTATTTATTTTAATTGTTTTTTTTTTTTAACAATTTAACATGATCTTGGGGCCAGGGATGGATGGGCCCAAGCATAATGACATGCATCCCATTTTTTAAGAACCCATTAATGTGAGGGACTGGAAGCAAATTTGACCATCTTAACTTTCGGTGTGAGTTTGACCACTTGCAATCACAGCCATTGAGTTCTATCACTAATCAACTCTGATGGGACAGAGAATATTTGTGGGCCTATGGTGGTTAAGCTTGGCGTGCTCGGCTGGTAGCCGTGCCTCGCGTAGACAGATTTCATGTCTTGCTAAAGTTGCAATATCTTTGTCTAATTCTCTCGAGCTCAGCATGTTTAATATTCTCCTACAATTTTGGAACTGGATCTTGATTTCTCCTCCTCCTCTTTCTTCTTTTCTACCAAGTTACGGGTTTTGATGAGAGAAAAACTATATAAGCAATGTCTATAGCTAGTGTTTGATTATTTTTTAATAAATAAAGTTCATATTTTTAAAAAAATAATATAAGTTCATTTCTATATTTATTTTTTTCTGCTCTAAAACACTAATTAAGCACAATCTTTTAACTAATCAACTATTGTTAAACACCATGTATATTCTTGTTGATACTTGATAATATAATATCAAGCAAAGCCCTAGAGATCAGTCACCAGCTTTCTAGAAAGAACCAGTCACTTGTACTAATCATAATTCCCGCATTTTCTCAAATTCTAAGCATTAATTTGAACCTAGACTAATCAACATTAGACACGCCAAAACATGTTCAAAGTTCAAACCACCTTCCCAAAGCCTACAAATCAGGAGCGATAGAATTGAACAACATTGGACACATTGCTCCCTTCATCCTCGAAATTCCCAGTCCAATGTTGTTGCGTGAGTTGTGAAAATGGACGGGCCAAATCCACACCAGGCTGTGGCATTTTCGGAAAAGACACCAGCTCACAACCCGTTGTTTGAAGCATTAAGACTATGTACAGTTCAAATTATGATTTACTCGAGAAAAATAATGTTTATAATATATTTTTAATTTAAATACAGTTTAAAATGCTGTATTGTTATGTAACCAAACGGTCGCTAAGTTATTTGGATGCACAACTTTAACGTGTTTAAAATTATAATAAAAGTCAATTTTTAAAATATTTTTTTTGTATAAAAATACATTAAAATAATATATTTTTTATTTTTTATAATATTAATATGTGAATAATAGTAAAATAAGGTGAAACTTATTTTAATTGGACACTAAAACTGTTCTTTATGGCATAATATAACATAATTTAGCGAATAAAAACACGTAGTAACCACAAGCAAATTGGACAAAATCTCTTAACTGCTATTTAACACTAGCAAGGATGATATTGGTTAATATTTGGTTAATTTAGCGTAGAATTAATTATATAAAAAGGTTTGCGATTCATAATATAGGAAGGGTGGTTTTGCCATTATCTACAAATAGCGAAGAAGTCAATTTGAGACGAGGGGCGGCACGCCACCGCATGCAAAGCTCCAAGTAAAAACGAAATCCACTAGCGTCTCACAAATTTCTTTAATTAAGATATTAGAAAAAATCAATAAAAAATCCTTGGTGCTCGGAAAACAGTTAATCATAACTTAATCCCTTTAAAGTTTAATGTAATGAACTAATGATAGTAATTAACTGGTTCAAGCTTTCCATCTCATGGTTTTCAAAATCTTTTCAAAACCCAACAAGAGGATTAATTATTTAGTTCTTATAAACAACAAGGACTAAGTCATAATTTAACTCCTCGAAAACATTAACCAAGTGACAAACCCACGTTAGCATAATGAATAAACGCACAACTTGTATGTATATAAACCACCAAATCTCCTGCATGATTCCGGTGACCGTTTCTCGATAAAGCTCAGGTTATGAGTTCCTGTGTTAACTTTGATTAATTTTTAAAAAAATTAAAAGTGAGTAGATCGCAAATTAACCTGATTTTTAATTAAATCATGTCAGATCACTCGGGTGGATCTAATTGTCAGGCCATGTTTAATTACTGGGTCTTAATTATTCTTTTCACTTTTTCTTTTTTAAATATCTTAATTCTTTTCACTGTTTTTGAATCATACTAGAGGAGAAAAACACTTCAATGTAAAGCCCAAGTCACGATTGTTTTGAAAAAAAATATAAAACAAACTTGATTTAAAAAAAAATTAAAAATCAAATGCTGACCAAATCAACTTCTATGATATTTAATTTCAAATCAAGCTGCCAAGTGTTTTCATATTAGTTAAATGTCTTATAATTATAAAATGATATATTTTTTACTTCAACCCATCAAAACTATTCAAAAACACCAAAAAAAAACATTACTACTTTTTCCAGCAAAAGATTAATTAAAAAGCATTTTAAAAAATAAGTTATAACATAAAAACAAACACTTACTATAGTCATAATTTAACTCCCAGGAATTACAAATCAAGTGACAAACCCACGTAGCATAATGAATAAAACCCACTTCATCAACATGTGAACTGCAAACTAGTTCCTCTCTCTCTCTCTCTCTCTCTCTCTCCCTCCATATATATATATAAACAAATCTCACACATTTTCCTCTTAATTTTGTTCACTGTTTGTGAATCTGCTATGCGAGGAGAGAAACAATCCAAAGTAAAGGAATGATGACCAACAAAAATGATAAGAACGTTGGAGTAAGAAGAAAGCAAAGCGAAGCCCATCAAAGTTAATAATAATAATAACATTTTAGATAATTAAACCAGACAACCTGCAATCCATGTGGAGGTGCTGGTCTCCCTGCTAGTTCACAATCACAAAGCACTAAAACTCAGAAAAAGAAGTAGGTAAAAGAGCATTTTTAATAAATGCAGAGCCTAGCCCCAAGTCTCTGCAGCAGACACTAAAAAGTTGTCCACTACTGCCTTCTTTTTCTGCATATTTTGGCCACTGCTGACAAAATTCCAAGGTGCACAAACACATGACACACCCACCACCCATATGATGATATATAGATTACTACTACATCACATTGATAATTACATTTCCATATTCAGATTAAAGCTGCGTTTATTTTTGTGGTTTATGTTTTGTCCGTATTGAAAACTTTTTTTTTTTTTAGATTTTAATTATAAAAAATCTATAATTTTGACGTGGTTTATATTTCGTTCACATTGAAAGTTTTTTCTTTGAATCTTAAATTTTTTTTTAAAAAAACTATAATTTATAATTAACCACAACTGAAAAAATTACAGTAATATCAAACTCACATCACTGAAAGAAACTGCACTGTATCTCATTTGAATTCATTTATACATTGTTCCATAAAATACTAATGGATTTTTTTTTCTAAAGAGAAAACCAAAATGGTTATGGATATTAAAGGAGAAAAGAAAAAAACAAAAACCCTCCAAAAACCAGTAAAATACAACTTCTAACTCAAAAAAAAGAAAGAAAATGACCCATCAGAGAGGAAATAAAATTTAAAACATTAGCCCACGCCTCCATGAAATTCCAACCTTTTTAGCTGAATAGAGTGATGGTAGTGATCTTGAATTAAACCTAAACATACCTGATTAGTGTCAATAATCAGGCATGAGGCTGCTAATCTTGCCTTCTTCAAGGGCCATCTTCTGTTCAGTAACCTTCAACCAGATGCAAACCCCAGTAAAACTGAGCACCAAACTTGCAAACCCACTTCCTAAACCGATCCCAACAATGGCCAAAACGGACAAACCTTTAGCCTTCATTGGAGGCAAAGGGTAGCCATAAAGATCCTTATTTCCCTCAAAAGAAGTGGCATTGAATCTTGGTAAATTACCACTCCTATTCCCTAAGGAAGCAGGTATTGGCCCTGATAGCTTGTTATTGCTCACATCAAAAGCTGAGAGCCTTACTAGAAGACCAAGCTGTTGCGGGATTTGACCAGAGAGGAAATTATCATGCAAATCAATAACATTTAAATAAGCACACATTGCAAGCTGTGGTGGGATCTCCCCTTCCAGTCTATTGGACGAGAGATTGAGTACAGCAAGATTGACCAAGGATTGCAAATCAGCAGGGATAGGACCTGTAATTTGATTGGAGGAGAGGTCTAGTGACTGAAGATTGGTACAGTTTGCAAGATAAGGAGAGAGAGACCCTTGAAGAGAAAGACTAGTCAGAGAAAGCTTGTAGATGCGACCATTGTTGCAAGTAGCACCAGGGAGATAAGAAGTGAAACCAGAACATGGGCTTGCAAAATTTGATCTTGTCCAGTTTTGAAGTAAGTTTGCTGGGTCCTTTAAGGATTGGCTTAAATGGGTTAAACACGCTTCATCACTTGGATCTGATTTTGAGAGATTTGTGCAGGTTAACAAAGTGAACAAGAGCACTAACCAAAATCCCATTTAGAATTCTAGAGAAAGAAAGAATTTTGATTCTTGGCTTAGACAAATAGACACTTTCTTTTAATAATTCTTTTCTCCGACTCAAGCTTAGTTTCAAAGGACAGAGAATGGGT
Organism: Populus alba x Populus glandulosa; assembly: GCA_033617975.1. Lineage (NCBI taxonomy): Eukaryota > Viridiplantae > Streptophyta > Magnoliopsida > Malpighiales > Salicaceae > Populus > Populus alba x Populus glandulosa. The sequence continues at coordinate 476,064 of CM066156.1, read as the reverse complement.
GGATGCTACTGTATCTATCTTTTTCCATTAGAATTTGGCAAGCCCACCTTTGACAACAACAGAAAAGAGAACTCCTGTTATATACAACAAGAAATGAGGGCAGGATACAAAGTGGAAAAGAGGGCTTGTTCTTGTAGTTGGACTCTCTTTTTTCTTTTTCTTTTTTTCCTTCACTACTAATATTCTTGATTGAAAAGGTCTACCTTGGCTAAAGGGAATTGGGGAGAGAAGCTGGTTATGGTTGGTGTTTGGATTGGAGCTAAACGGGAATTGGGGAAGAGAGGGGTGGCAGTGAAGGGAAGTAAGAGTGTCCTAAAGAGAGAGAGAGAGAGAGAGGTGTTGGGTGAAAGTGAAAGTGTTGAGAGGAAAGCTAGAGAATGGGGGTTTCTGTGGGGTAGTGACCTGCACGTATGAAGCGCAAGATAGTGACAACACGTTATTGGAGCATAGAGGGCATTTTGGTCAATGAAAAGGATAAGGGTTCCAATCCTAGGGAACCAGAAGGGGGCATCGTTGTCGATCCATTGGGGTGTTGGTTTTTCTGTTAATCCATTCAAGGAAAGTAAAAAGTTATGGAGATGGTAAAGTGTTTTCTCATAATATCCGTGAGATGAATAGTATCTCCCTGCTCTCACCACATCCTTCCTTTTCATATTTTATTAAATCTAACATTAAAAAATTATTTTTTAAAAATTATGTTTGATATCATCACATTAAAATTATTTAAAAACATTAAAAATATATTAATTTAAAATTATAAATAATAAAAAAAATTTAAATCTATTCAAAAACATTTTTAAAACATAAAAATAAAAAGGTCCTAAAAAGATCCAGCATAGATTATTTAATTAATTTATAAATTATAATATCAATCCATGTAATTTTTTTTTAAAAAAAATTGAAATCAAGCTAATCAAATTATTAAAATCTCAATCTAATTAGCTTGATTTTGTTGAGTAAATACCTTTTTTAATTTAACTTAAATTAAATTACAAAAAAAATTTAGGTTCATTATTATAAATTAGTTTTTATAATTATATTTCGATCACAAATCCTAATAAATTAGAATGGATTCTTTCCCTTCCACTAGTTTTCAACATTATAATTTTATAGTAGTAAGATAGTAATTAGTTCTATAATATTAATTATTTTATGGATTCACGGAATAAATAAATACAAAGAGAAAAAAGAATAAAATGCGTTACTTATCAAGAATAATAAAAATATCTTTAGAGTTATCTTTTCTAGTTAGATCTTTTGTTTTTTAATGAATTTAAAAAATAATTAATAAAATATTATTTATTACTCATCAAATACCATAAAATTTATCACATGTGTATCACTCATCACCATTCACATGATCTTTTATTCTTGTAATCTTACGGGACCTCTCTCTCTCTCTCTCTCTCAACAAGTGTTATAAATAGCAAGTCACGAGACTAGTTGTCGATTATAGCAACGATTTTTCTATAAAAAAAGATTGTAGATAGAATTTAATGTGAGTGATCAAACTAATTTGTGTAAAATTAATTCTGTAGATTTTAAAGTTAATAATTATGAAAAAAAATAAATTTTTTAATTCTAATTTTTTACTGCTTATCCATTTACTTGAGAAGTGGTATATATATTTGGTGTAGAAGTTCATTGAAGATAATGTAAACATGAATTTTAATGATTGATTTTTGTCGGTTTTTAATTGTGAGTTAAATGATTCAAGAAACTGTCAATTGATATTGAATTATATATACTCTCCTCTCATGTTAAAAAATAAATCAAGTAAAACGTCGAGCATGTTGCATAAATTCTATTGATGTCGTTTGTGCATGTGTGCTTTTTTATTTTTTTTACTATATGTGTGATAAAATTATTGTTCCACTCCTTAAAAAGTAAATAAAAAATAAACATTCCCTCTGAGTCAAGATGTTCACTATGAAAAAAAGTGTAAAATTGTTATTATATGAGGTGTTTAAGATGGTCGATGCACAATGATCAAGAAAATATAAATTTTGGTATGATGAGTATTGCGGTAGATTTTATATTTGTGGTGAAAAAAAATAAATTTTAAGTATGTGTGTGTGATAAATATTTCAGATTTTAAAAGGGGATATTCCCCTTGATAAAAATATATCAAATTCAAAGATTTTACAGGTCAATCTTCTCATGATCACAACACTTCAATTTAGATCTATGAAATCCAAGGCCTTGTCAAGGTAGAATTCACCACGAGGAAACAATTGTGTTTGGAGCCCTCTGGCTCAAATTGTTACTCGAGGAGCAAGATTGTGTAGGATTTTGAGACTTCGATCCAGAGTCCTGACGAACATTTTGTGTACATGGTTTCAAGAGTTTTGGTTAATCCTCTGCAATTTGTTTGTTTTCGTTAAGTTATATCAGTTTTGTTCTGGGTATTTGTTCTTTATTGTATTTATTTTTATGTATTGAGTGCTTCTGTGATATTTTTCTATGTATTTAATGATATTCCATCCTTGATTAAAAAATAATAAAACATAAAAAAGAGTGCAAGATCTTGACCATTTTTTCTTTCCTTGTACCAAATATTAACCCCTTTTACGATTGTTAAATCTAGGTTTACTTGGAAATCCAATGATATATAACTTAGCTCGAGTCGGTTATTAAATTAAATAAAAATAAAGAGTTAATCTGATTGGTGCATTCAAAATCAAGTGGATCAGATAAAAATTTAATTCAAAATAAATAAATATAAACTAAGAATGGAACCTTGGTGTCATCGTTTTCAATATTAGTATTTTGCCAGCTCAGTACACTGACATACGCGATACCTGTTGATTTTAATATCACACATAATTTTTTTAAGGAAGAGGAAACGTGGAATAACTCAAGTAGCTTGTTGAATTTGAACTTGTAAACTCTAACCACGTCACATGTATCATCATTGGTCGGTTATAAACATGCTTATGATATACTATAACAATCGATATATTTTCTCTGCTAGAAATTCTACCATAATTTACAAGTTAGGTAAACTCATTTATCAGCTTGGAATTCGCTTGGAAAGATAGAAAAAAGCATAAAAATGAATGGAAAACACAAATAAACCAATAATAATTCCAGGTTTTGATCAGGGAAGTCTTTGAATTGGACATGACATGCATGATTCTCTCCGAGCACAGCAAGAAATCGTGTTGAACAGGAGCGGGTCCATGTCCAGGACGAGCAGATGCCAGAAGGAGTCGGGATCACATGTCCAGGCAGTGCAGTCCTCAGAGATCGTCGGAGATGCAAGGTTTATAAAGCTACTCGTGCTCAAAGGACTTCCTTTCTGTGGGCTGCCCCAATAATGCAGAGCCACGTTGCTCCTCCATTAAAGAATGCAAAAGGGAGAGTTGGCATGCCTAATTTGTGAGGCCTGCGACGGCGTGCTTAAGAAAGGTTGGCTTTAATAATCATCACTTGAGATTTGAAAAGGAAAGGAAATTCGAGATCAAGAAAAGACCATTGAGGTTGGTGGGGTTTGTCCTAATTACACCGCCTTCTCATGCTACTATCCAAGTGTCCATTTCTTATTGCTGCGCACCGAATTATCTCAATAATTGTTCGTGCTAATCTAGTCACTACAGCCTCACTATTTTTCATTTAGGTACTTCTATTTGTAATTGTTTTCGATACCAATCTTATTCTTCTTGCCCAGAAAATACAATTAGGATGCTTCTTAATTTCATAAATAAACGTCCAATAAACTTTAGCTTTGGCGTTACCTTCTCTGATTGCTCCGACCCAGGTTAGCTTTGGCCCAGAAATTCCCAATGACTTTTAATGAAGAGCATTTATCCCACCAGATTCAGATCGATGAATCCGAAAATCAACAAAGAATATCTACTCTCCAGATACGGGAGAATCAAAATTTTTGCGGTTTTAAAAAACTGAAAACAAGATATGAAAACTTGTTTTCGTTCTTTGTTTTCAGCAAATAAAACCAAGCAACCATTTTTAAACACAGAAAAAAGTGGTTTCTAAAATTTCTCAAAACTTATTTTTACACTACTAGTATTTATATCGTGATACGGTGCTTGAGGATCGAGTCAAAACCAGTCCAGGGTGCTTAGAGGTTGGATAAAGACCAACCTAAAGCACTATGGTCGACCGAGATTGAGTCTCGGACATTAAGGGCCGGGTTTGGATCATATTTGAAGCAACTATGAATCGAGCTGACATTGGATCTATAGTGTCTAAGGAAGACAAGGATTCTAGGAGTCAATTGAGACTAGGTTCAAGACATCTTGAGTCAAGATTGATGATTTCAGGAATCGAGTCGTGACTAAGTAAAAGATAGGGCTATATCCTACAAATTTGAATAATATGAGTATTAATGTTTCATAAATTCGGCTATCCGATTGGAAATACATATTTTTTACAAAGAAAAAAAAAATTGTCCCACCAAACAAGTTTCTTGTTTTTTAAAAAGTAAAAACAAAACTACAAAATTTAAAAATAAAAACAGAAAATGGAAAATGGCACGACCACTCAATTAATGCTAGGGTTCTCCAACTATAGTTTTAAGCTAATTCAACGAAGCACACAGTTTTAAGCTAATTCAACTATAGTTTTAATACTTCATTAATAAATTCTCGCTCTCACTTCGTTCAGTTAAAGAACTTCTTGAACAATAATTTACTGTATGGTACCCTCAATCATGTAATCTGAATGGGGCCACAGTTCATCTGAATTGGGGGTGAAATCTTTTGACGACATCAACCGGAGCTCTCCATGAAGTGTTCTTGTCACCTGAAATGTAACGCTTCCTCTCTATATGAACGCTGCCGTTGGATTTTGCTGGGCTTGATTTTCAACAAGTGGTCCAAGATAAAAGGCACGAGATATGCTGCAGGATGAATTAATATATTTTTTGTCAATGTAAAAAATAATATTAATGTGATATCAATGTTTTAAAATGAATAAGAAATATCTAAAAGTTTAGTAATTGTAAAAGACCACATATGTTATCAACACAGTGAATAGGAAAGCAAATAAAAACAAAAACTTATGAGTCCAGCATAAAAAAATTAAGAAAAAAATCTTAAATAATAAGAATAATAAAAATAAGTGTTCTTGATTTTTAAATTTAAGGTCTATGAGAATAGTTAAACTACACGCAAGCGGGTCCGAACATTTATATTAATAATTAAAAAAAAATAAGAATGAAATCAAAAACATTAAAATATAATTAAAAAAATCAAACACTGCTCTAATATTACATGAAGAGGTGAACAATAACACCAGAAACTGATCTCTTTTAATATACTTTGTAATTTCTAGTCTCAACCCTTTGGTTGCTACTCTGAACATGAGCACCGACAAGCGAACACGTTGTTGGGGCTGCGTTTTCATGCTGTTGAAGGGCAATCTTCTAGTTGGAAAGGAGAAAGTGAAAGGTCTTACCAAGGGACATAGGGGCCCAGGAAGTTTTGGTGTGGTGAAAATGAGGGCCTTGACCCTTAAATCGGGAGGCCCTCTGCTTTTATGGGCTTGCCACCTCATCCTACTCCAGGCAGCAGCCCATTTATGGTCCCTCGGTCAGAATAATATCTTCTCTTCGGTCACTGCTTCTTGGTCCAACTTTTCATTGCTTGAATCCAAACTCTCGTGGGTGTGGTAGACAACAATATCTTGTGCACGGAGAATTGAATGTGACATTTATGTTATAATTTTAATATAAAACTATCAACCAATGCTCAACTAATCATTTATTTTTTTTGAGTTAAAATAGTTTCTTAATAGATTATCAGAGATTTTATTAATCAAAGTATTCATCTTCCAACTATTAAATACAAAATCATGAATGAAGCTTCACTGTATAGTTTAAAATTTTTACTTTAAAATGTTTTTGACATGATATTATAAATTTAATAGTCAAATGATCGCACGATATCAAGTTTCAATTAATAATATAATGTGGTATGAATATGTAGAGGTTTTAAATCCAAAAAAACTTTAAATTGAGTGTTCTCGTAGAATAATACAAGTCAAATATTAAAAGCATCATTCAACAACTTATAAACCGAATTTATTCTATAGCATCGTATCAAATCAGCTCGTTTTCTCTCTTATAAATAAAATTATTCAATAATATATCAGTTTTAAGCTGGAATGACATTTACTTGAAAAATATATTAAAAAAATAATATAAATTATACCTAAATCTCACCCACAATTTAACATTTGACGGTGCTACGTCAATGGCCACCAACCGGACAGCCTGGGTTAACTCCTAACCAGACCAAGCATGAAATGTTACGAGAAGCTGAGGGATTTGGGTGCTAGCTATCATTAACCACGCAGAAAAGTCCAAATAGGCACCTGCAAACTGAACTACTGTTTTTAATGCATTTACAGACCACAAATGCAGTCCAAGACTATGGCAAACTCGTTTCACCTTGTATCCTTTTCCTAGTATAGTCTAACATGAAAAGTTCAAACATTTGGTCCCAAATACATTCTCAATTCATGGATTAGTTAGGTAGGTGGGGAGCTTTCGTCGAGTTATGATTTCTTGAACTCAGACTTGTCTGATTTCATCAAATATCGAGATCATCAAAAGGTTGTTAAATGATTATATGTAGTGGCACATCATTTTTTGAGAGGCTAATAATATTAACTTGGGGTTGTGATTATCGATGGTGCATGGCGACATGTTATATTATTACTACGTCAGGAGACGAACAGCTTGTATTGACCGGCTGCAATGCTGTCATGAAGCGACTCCTACCATGTTCATATTTCAAGAAGATTCATACGATTTATTCTAAGTGTTCTGGTATTTTAAGTGGTCTGTTTAAAATTTTTAATAGTTTTAATATGTTGATGAAAAAAATAAAAAAAAATATTTTGTAAGAAATATTATATATGTTATGTCTGAATTAATCGCAGCTAGTTTATTAATATCTCTATAATATATCCATTTGTCAGTTCTTTCTATTAAACTTAATGATCATATGTTACATGCAATGCACATAATATTTTAGCTATAAATTAACTAAAACGTATACCCTTTCTAAGAAAACATAAGAAGAAATAAATAAATAAAATTGTTAATGTGATATATATATATATATATATATATATATATATATATATATATATATAAGAAGTATGAGCTTTATAAATATGGTAATTACTAACGAACAGTCTGAATAATTCATAGAATGAAACAGGAAGATTTTGATGTCATACCACTCTTTTTTTATACAATTGACAACTGCATTGAACCGGAAGCAAATAATAATGATTCGAGAATTTTTTTTGTGGGTCAAAAATGATTATGAAAGCACACGGGTGTGAGCACACTGACTGGTAATTGAAATCCACATGTGGACATGAAATTGCTTTTATGCCTAACATCATTATCTTGTAGGGGAGTAAGCATTGAAAGAGAGAGCTTTGAGGTTTTTTCTAACATCGAGTGCCTTCCTCAGTGCAACTGACATAAGCAACCAGTAAAAAATCCTCAAAATTGGAATCAAGAATTTCCACCTTCACACCCTCCCCAACCTTTTTTTAGCTTTTGGAATTATTGGAATTCAATGTAGATTGTAGTGCCATCTTTAGAGAAAGGCCAAGTGATAAACGAAGGAAGCAATCATTATGCTGTGTACATGGAGGACCAGAAGTACTGGTGATGAGATCAGAAACATTATGGTCGAAGGCTCAAAGCAAAAGAGAGAACCATGCATACTCTATTTGTTTTGTTCTGTACTTGAGAGAGGCAATAAAGCTGAGTCTAATTATGAAAATGGTCATCCCATATTGCACAAATCATTCCATAGACTCCAATCATATTGTTTTTAAAAGCTTCCCTCCATCATTAAGGTCAAGAAAAGGAAGAGTTTGAATATTTGAAGCTCTTGTTCATGAACAAAGGTCCCCCCCATGCACCCAAGTGTCGTTTAATTTAACTAAAGAAAACCCAAATAAAAACCAATCTCTTTCTTTGGAAACCTGTTTGCTAAAAAAACCCTTGGCATCGTAAGCCCTACGCATCTGTCCAAGCAGCAAATACTGGGGCGTGAGGCAAGGATACTGCAGGCCTCAATTGGGCTGCTGCTGCTGAAGGGATCCAAGAGTTGACGTCACCATTTGGACTAGCGAACAACTTGGATGCTGTTGAGGGAGGCATTCCGAAGAGCATTGGCAGGCTTGCTCTATCAGGGCTTCCTTCTCTAGAGCTACTTAAACTGGTCACCAGTGAAGAAGCATTTGACATGTGAGCTCCCATCTTTGATGATTCTTCGAACTCGTGCTGGTGAACTGAGCTCATGCAATCAATTCCAATTACATTTTCAGGGGACAATAAGAAAGCCTGAGTTTTGTAATTATCCATAACATTTGAGGCTTTGTGATCCAGTTGCTGTTGTGATGATTGATAGAGAACCCTTTTCCAGTCTGATTCGTTTTGACTGTTCTGTGAGGGCAGGGATTCCCGATTGCTGTTATGAGTAGAAGGAATACTGTGATTGGTAGAAGCATCATCACAAGGTCCTATGTCCTTGTTTCGCCTGGCTAGTTCCCCAGCTAGAAGTGTACTGCTAGCCATGATTCGTTCCACATCATATCTTGTTATGACAAAGTTGGTCACAGCATTAACTCCACGAAATTTTATAGCAGCAACATCATAGGCTTCAGCTGCTTCCTCTTGGGTGCCTGAAGTTTCAGGTTGATTAGATATTAGAATTGGCAGAAGCAAGCAAGTCCATCTTGTAAGCACTAAGATTAGCCCTAGAACTCACTGAATGTTCCTAGATAAAGGTCCTTATTTCCGGCAACCCTCCCAATCCGAGCTTGCCATCTTCCATGTTGATGGTGTCTGCTAGGAATTTAAACTTAAACAATCATTTTCTTCAAATTGCATGATGCAGATGAGCAATATTAATATGAATATTAAATAGTTGTAGGATATCAAGACCTTGTAACTCCTCTGTACATTGAAGCTCCCCTAGAGAATCCACTACTCTTCCTGCTCAAAAGGTGCAAGGATTAGATTCGGAACAAAACAAGTGAAGGAATCGATATGCAGAAGGCAAAGGATCCTAACCTTCTCAAATGAGCAACATACTCCTGCCTAGTCATGTTCTTCATTTCTTCAATTTCATTTTGATAATTTTCCAGCTATAAAGAAACAAAAAAAAATTGAATTTCAGCACAAGAATTGCAAAAGAAGCCCCCTTCCCCCTATAAAATTGGAACAAAAAATAAAAAATAAAAAAAGGTTAAAATCATTACAGGAAAATTGATATGAGTAGAGGGTCCCCAATACTTGAGTGCAGCTAGATCATAAGCTCTTGCAGCTTTTTCTTCCATATCATAACCCCCTGAAATTTATATTTGGATTGCCTTCATAAATATTACTCGTGTGTATGCGTGTATTAAAATGCCTGATCATTGTATACATGAAAAAGGCTTACCCAGATAAACTGAGCATCATCATTTGTTTGAAATGGCATCCCCAGCAAATAAAAAAAATATCAGTGATATATTAAGCATTCAAAACAAGAAAATCATAGGGAAAATGGTTGATTTTCAAGCATTTATTGCTAACCTTGTCTTCCTTTCCTGCTTTGACCTTCTTTCTTGCAACTGTTGTCCCATAAATGAGCTTCATATCTCCCAGTCCATCTATGCCTGATTAAAGAAAATCCATTAAATAATCTGTTCTTAAGAATCTAATGTAAACAAAGGGACAGAAAAGCAATTTTTTTGAAAAAAGAAAAGAAAAGAAAAGAAAGGAGATCAGAGGCACAGACAAGACATGAAACAAAGACAACAGGGAAGAGCAGTGCAAAAACTAACGTGCAAAGACAGACTCTATTTTAATGAGAAAAAAAAAAGGGATTAAGGATAAAAGAAGTAGTAACCTTGTAACACCTCTATATTGAGAAGTTCTTTGCCCAAATGTATCAATGGACTTCCTATGAACAATTTGCTTCTGATCCACCTTTCCAGGTCCTCTTTTCTTGGTTTCCATGGCCGCACAGTCATTCACAGAAGGTGAGACTTGCAGAGAACCAGTAACACAGCTTGACTGGGAGCCAGGACTCATTGACAGGCTCAAACACTGCAAATCCCCATATGCCATTGCGCTAATATTTGGCCCAGATTCACCTCCATTTTCTACCATGCATCTAAGCATCTTCTGCTCCATGGCATGGTTACCTTGATAGTTTCTCGAAACCCAATTCTTCATGCCACTTATCCCATCATCTCCCATGTTTGGAAGCTTAAGGCTGCGATCTGACCCCTGAGCCATTTGTTTAGCATCCTCTCCTACTAACATCTCGTTGTTCCTAAAGTTAGAGTAACATGGGTAGTGCTGAACTTGGATGTGTTGATGCTGCTGCTGTCTGGGGTTTTGTTGAAGATGGTTTAGACAATTTTGGTTGTTGGGCTCATGATCTAGGTCTTGGTGATAATACATACTAGGACTACTGTCTAAGCTAAGAGCCATAGCTTCTCTATCATTGCTTTCATAGTGATGGGTCCCCATAGTTGCACCACCAAAGAAGTCCTCTAGTTTTGGTGTTGAAGTAGTTACCATTGTTGCTTCACATAAAAAAAAAAAGTCAAACACAAGTGTCCAGAAATTTGAGAAACAGCATTTACCCCAAGCACAAAACAAAAGCCAAAAGAAAAGAATATACTACAGGGTATTCTATAAGTTTGAACTATACTAGGCAAACCTTGAGGCTGTGTCCTTGTGAGAGCGTCCATCATACAAAGTGAGCCATCAGACTTGAGTGGCAGCACAGGCAAAGGAGAGTAGAACCCTCCATTTTCACCCTGATCATCAACGCCATAGTAAATGCCATAGTTGAGTTGTGGTAATTGGGAGTGGAAAAAACCTGTTGGGATTGCAGTAGGAATAGCTGCAGAGGGAGACGGTGTCTGGTGATGGTGATTAGCACCTGACGGAACCTCCATTTTCATTTGAGGGGACAAAGAGAAGCCTAACCAATTTGCATTATGGTTATTGTGATCATCATCATTGTTCATCGACTTCATTTCTTTTGTGTTTTGATGTTGCCGGATTCTAACTTAGTTGCAAAAGAATCTTAGGCAAGGGCAGGGCAAGACAACGATCGGTCAAGAAATAATCTAATCGTGAAGCAACAACATGGCATTCATTTGTTTTCTAGCGAGTTGAAGAACGGGATATATAGTGGACGCAGGACCAAGTCTAGCCACTAACAAATCCAAACTCCTGCTACTGAATCTATGCTCTCTCTCTATCTGAAAAGATCTAAAAGAGAACAAAGCAATTCCCTCTAAACTAAACAAAAAGAATGAGTTCCAGCAAGCAATGCCGGGAATCCTATCTGCATTCCATAGGGATCTGTGCATGAGAAAGACCTCTTCTTTTACTTTACCCTGTGCTCCCTTGTTGCCTTTTTTTTTTTTTTTTCCTTTTCTTTTCCTTAATTAATACCGCCATGATCCCGAGATACCATTAAGGGTTCGTTTGTCACACACGGTTGTTTCTCATTGCGTCTCAGCAAGTGTTTGGCTGTGTTTTTAAAATGCGTGTCGAATGAAAATATATAAAATTGATATTTAGTTTTTCTATAAATTTAATATTTTTATATCAAAAATAAAAATATCATTTAAATAACACACAAATATTCCTGGTACCAGTTACACTTTTTACTTGCATTTTAAAAATATATTTTGCTTAAAAACTAAAATAATTAAAATAATATTATTTATTATTTTATAATAATTTTAATATGTTAATATTAAAAATAAATAAAAATCGAAAAAAAAATTGTTAGAAATGTAAATATAACTTGGTGTTGATTTATCTTAATGTATTTATTTTTTATATTTTTATATAGTTTTGATGTAATAATATTAAAAATAAATTTTAAAAAATAAAAAATATTATTTAAATATATTTCAAAATAAAAATTATAAAAAAGAGAGAGGGGGGTTTCAGATCCATGCCCTGCAAAACCCAGCAGACATAACGAAGTCTCTATGCTCTACGTATAGGCCAGTATTTGATAAATAAAATATAAAGCAAATAGAACTAAAAAAACATCTTATCAAACACGAACTAAAACCACATCATGCTTTTGCTTTATTAATGCGAGAAGCGCAGGCATTAGTAGATTTCACAGCACGGGGCAGAAAGAAAGACAAAGCGGTCCATCTTGTAGTCACTTCAATGTTCAGTCCTGCAGGGCCTACTTTATTTCCACCTCACAGGGATTTATAGATAGATATAGGCGGGCAGCAGCAAGGCATCTCGTCTTCTGTCTACCACCCCCTCCTCTCTTTGGGGTCTCTGCCACACCATTGAAGCGAAGACGACGCCGTATTCACTGAGCATCTTACCTTGCCAAAGTCAAGCTCAGTCCTCTGACCGTCTTTCTTGTCTTGTCCTGCCTGGAGCGTAGCTGTGATACTTGATTCGAGACCGGTTCGAAAAATGAGTTTAGTTTTCCGAGTTCTCGTGTCAAGATATCATCCTAGCCTTCGAAAAATGAGTTTTATTTATTTATTTCAGTCGAGTTAACTGAATAATTCAAAATTCAATTAAATTTATTTATTTTTAGTGTATATACATGGCCTAGTTCAATTAAAAACTTAGCTCAGTACACGAGTCCTGTAAAAAATTGTCTTCGGTGCAAGAGACCTGGTTACCATGGAGGGCGTACAAGCTAAATGGAACCAAACAAGCAGAGGACCTCCTTGGCTGGAGATTGGTTTGGTTTATTATGGATTGTGATTCTGACAAGTCTTGAAGATGTTTAGTTTAGGTTACTTGCATGAGGTTCAAATCTTGATTCTCACGGACAGCAGCTTTTTACAAAATATTTTTTGTCCTAAAATACTCTAAAGGAAAATGGTCAATAATAAAAATAGTACACTAGCCAAATGGAAGTGCTTCTTGGAGAGTTACTTGATGGCATTGTAGCGCTTTATAAATTCAAATAGTTAATTAGATGGTTAAGTATATGTATCTTCTGTTCAAATCTTAAAATTAATATTTAAGAAAATTTATTAAATTTATCTTCGTATATTAAAAAAATATAAAAATATACTATTAAAATCATATAAAAAACATTAATCTAATTAACTCACAAACTAGTTCAAATATAATAACACTTGATGTGGAAACAAATCATGATGCTCTGCCGCAGAAACTCATGCCCAGCCGCATAAAATATATCCAAAGAAGGCAACGAAAATAACTTGCGCGGTTGCAAACTGGATGCTTGTAATGCTGTCAAATTTCCAATCAAAATTGATTGCAACGAGAAAGTTTCATAGCTTATAGGTCAGAGATTAAACTTATATCAGTTACCGATAGAAAATCCCATCACTAAAAATCTATGGTGCATGTCAACATCTGTGCGTGCTAGGTTTATTTTGGTTCGTTGCTTCCATCCAGCGACAGAAAAGCTTCGTCGCTAATAGGTCAGCGATTGAGTTTATACTGGTTATTGATGAAAAAAATCCATTGCTAAGAAGCCTGTTTTCTTATAGTGTATGGCAGAATGTATGAAAACACAAAAAAAATAAAATTAAAAGAACTTAACTTTTTTTAAATTATTTTTGAAATGTTTATGATAAACGAGCTCTCCGAGAGACATCACAAGTACATGTTTTCATGTTTGAAAATATTTGTAATTAATATATGTTTCAAGTATATATGATTACCTTACTTTATGGCTCCTGTCAGCTTGCTCTGAGGTTTTACTAAATTCAAGGTTGGTTTGGAACGAAGTTTATCTCAATTCTCGTGTCGGTCAAATGTTTGACATAGTTTCTATCAAGGATGTTCCGAGTTGATAATGTAGTTAATAAATTTCAAGATATGTGCATGCAAGATTATGCATGACCGAGCTCAAGAGACAGATTTTCGCGGGGAAATGATTTGGTTTGGAAAAGAAAGGAGGAATTTCAAGAGAGATTGATGTACAGAGAACGGATGGAATGGAAAAGAAAGATCCTTTTCTGATTGAAGTAATGATGAGCAAACCCACCAACAACAGCACTAGGCCATTAAAATGCTTGCTAGAAATGGTTCCTGGGCCTAGCAAAGGACCTTTGGTTGCCTCGGCAATACTTGCTTTTATTCGTTCTCGACACCCTTTGGTGGGGAAGCAGCTCCTCGGTGTCTCCTCTCTTTAACAAGGTTCCCAGTGGTCCTTCAACAGAACTACAGATAGGTCAACTGTCCTCGATGGGCATTGACCACTATACCCTCCATGACAGAAACTCCAAAACTCCGTGACTTTTGAAAGACTGGACTTTGTTTCATAGTCCAGTGTCTCTTCCAAACTGTGTTAGTCTACGGGTTAATTTCTGGTTTAAAAAAGCAGGTTTAAAAACATGGCATGGGCTGCTACCTCAAGACATCAATGCTTGGATATGACAGCTGAAGACACACTCTCCTCAAGGCCTAATCTCTTGTTGATTCGTTTAGGGATGTCAGAAGCCACGACATGGCAACTATACTCAGCATATGCCTTGCGATATTCATAGCCAATCTCACCTTTCGCGCAGCCTGTAGCTTAGCACAGCCTCAAGCCCGCTTTTGCTCTTTTTTTCTTTTCTTTTCTGAGTTTGAACTATGAAACCAGCATTGAAATGAGTTTAATCATTTTAATGCAGAAGACTGTTATAAAGAATATGCTGTTCATATTGCCGAGAGAGATACTCTTGATTGACGTACAAGTTAATACAAATATATTCCTTATTGTTGAATTTTAGAAAAACAAATACAAATACAAATTTGACATGCCAAGTGAACAACAATATCTCGAGAATGATGAGACACATGAAACTATTTGCATGATAGTTTTTAAAATTAACTGAATTGAGTAATGGGTTAAGAAAGTTGATTTAATTGTTTTTTTAAAATGAATTAAAACGATTTTGTTTTGGTAAAAAAAAATTAATAAATTGATAATCAAATTTTAAACGAGTCATCAAAATCTTTGTTTTTTTTCTCATTAAGTTTACCAATTTAGACGTCAAATCTAGTTTTTAAAACAATAATCCCGACACTTTCATGGTAGAGCTGATCAATAAATTAAGCACAGGGGTGTTCAGAAACTAGAGATCCACGGCTAAATTTTTTTATATACAATATTAATACATCCTGTATACATTACTATTATCGTAAAACATGTATAAGACAGTACTCATGAAATACCTAAAAGGAAAAATGATTGATTCATAAATAATGAAATTGGTTAATCCCTTTTTTTCATTATTTATCTAACTATACATTATATAAAACCATAAATAATGGAACATACTACTAGTTAACATAGCATTTTATTTAATTAGAAAAAAATCTAGAAATGCTTAAACTTAAGCGAGTAAATGATCACACACGTGTGTGTGAGAGAGAAAAACTAGGAGTATTAAATTCATATTTGTGACTCTGTAGTGGACAGTGATGCACTGCGATGACGAAAAAAGGCACCAATTATTCAAAAATCATAAGCAAAAAAGTGAGGCAAATCTAGCCGTTAATGATCACTGTGGATACCAGTTTGTTTTCTGTGACCGTGCATTTCATCAAAAGTGGTTTCCTCGCAATTTTTTTTTAATTATTATTAAAAAATATTTTTTAATTATATTAAATTTTATTATTAATCTTGATTATTATATATTTTGTTTTAAAAAATTTTCAATATCACCTTTTAAAATTTGATTTTTATATAATTTTTTATTCTTATTTTTTTATTGTAATTTATTTTTTTTCTTGTTAATTTTGTAATTGAAAATTTTTATCTTTTAAATTTGATTATTATTTTTTTATTGATATTTATTTTACTTGAAATAATTTATGAAATTGATTATTTTTTTATTTTTTTATTTATTATGCCTGATATTTATTATTTTGATTATTATTTATTTTATTTAAAATAATATATAAAATTGATATTTTTTTAATTTTATTTTTCTTCAATTTTTTCTATTTATCAAATTTAGTCCTTGTTATTTTTAATAAACTTGAAAAAAATTAAAATATTGATAAATTATTTTTAGTATTTTTTATGATATTGTCAAACACTATAAAATATTTTTTAATTTAATTTTTATAACACTACTAAATATTAAAAAATAATATAATTTTTAAATTTAATTTACATGTAAACAACTTTTAAAAAATACTTTTGTATAAAACAAACGGCCCTAAGAGAATGACTACGTAACAGCATTAACTATTAAGCGAAACCAATGACGTAGAACATTTAATATCTAGTTAACTCCTGATGGAGTTAATTACTCTCCAGTTCTCAAATGTACAGGAACTCGTTGCCAATCCACTGTGCTGCTGTAACATCAGAATTTTTTAGATGATATTTGGAAATGGAATAGTGGATTTTTTAAAAAATATTTTTTATTTTAAAATATATTAATATAATATTTTTTTATTTTTTAAAAAATATTTTTAATATCAACACATTAAAATAATCTGAAAACATAAAAAACATATTAATTTAAAATAAAAAAATTTAAAATTTTTCAAAAATAATTTTTAACAAGAACACCAAACACTTTTTAATGGACTTGAAAAAATATTGTTCATACAAAAAACCAGAGAACAAGAAGTAATGGTGGAAAAACAGGGACAAAAAATAATATAGACAATACTGAGATAGATTATTACATTTGAATGGAAAGGAACTGTAATTCATTATTAACTTGGACTGATTTGATAAATTAACCTAATATTTTATTGTTCCATAACTTAATTTGAATTTGTTTTTATTTAAAACTGCTTTAAATAACAACTTGTCTAAACTTGAGAGATTTTACAGGTGAATTCATAATCTGGGCGACCTATCCATGTCAACTTTGAGATTTTTATTTTTATTTTCTTATCCAAAATAAAATAATTATAGAATTGACGTGGCCTCTAAACTGGCTAGGCCTTGAAAGAGGTCTTACAACTATAAAGTTGGAAGGTTAATCGAGAGAATTAGAATGAAACCGGTTTAATAACTGTGCAAAAATAAAGTGGCCTGTTCATCTGTTCCTGCCAGCTCTTTCCAGCCTCCTCCCAACTTAACCTCATTACTCTCTTTACTACCTTTACCTTCCTCTCAATTTTTCCCTCCCCCGTCCTTTGAATTGTCGTGGTCTAGGGCAAATGTGACATGTCCTTTTCAGAAATAAGATTCTCTTTCTAGACTTCTTTGGTCAGTGTAAGAACTCGCGTTTTGTTTCTTAAAAGGAAATAATATTTCCAAAATTTTGAACAGATTTATCTTGTCATTCAAAAAAGGCTAGAGATAGGCTAAACTTAGCGGTGATCATAGCCCTGCTGCGTAGACAAGACCTTGCTAGATTTTGCTTCACAAATAGAGAAACCGATGGAGATTTACATGGGGAGCAAGCAATGGCCCAACCCTATATTCACTTATTGATGCCATCAAAGCACCAATCACCAAGCTGTCCACACTCCTGGAACCCTTGAGTTGTATTAAAGAAAGAGCGCAAACAGAGAAAGTTCTGCAGGGAAATAAGTGAATAATATTGATACACACACATACAAAATAAGGTGGTGCTGGTAGGGTTTCTTTCAAAGAAAAATCCAAAGTCCTATCCCATCTTTGGTTACAAGAGGTGCCTTTCATGTCTGCAACAAAGGCCCTGGAAATATGGATCAATTTGCTTTCCACTTTCGCTTTGTCTTCCCAACAGCACAAGGAATGACACCAAAGAGGGATGTTTGTTTATGGCATTTGGGTGTTTTTCTAAAGAGGTGGCAGACGTATTTGACTTTAGAAAGCATGATTGATTAGGACAGCCATCCGTTTGATTTAACTCTTACTTGGGTGGTTAAATTTCACTTAATTTTTTTTAATGAAAAGGCCAATTTGCATGCGTTGGATTTGGAGTAAAACTGAGCTCCCCGTGACAACTTCATAATCAAAACCCACTGGATGTTAATAAATTTGAAACTTCCTGATGAACTGGGAAAGTTTCCTTAACGTATCTACCAGAGAAACAAGAATTTTCTCAGTGCACACCTTTTTACTTTATTGGTTCACTCACTTGAATGGTGAAACATATTCGTTTTTCTCCCGATTGCATATCCATCCTCATGCGACTGGAATTACAGAAGATCCAAGAGCTTTCATCGACTGGAAAAGAAGTGCAACATGTAATGTAATCGTAATTATAAGATTCAACCATGGATCAACCCAGCTCAAGAATCAACTTAGCCAAAACCCATGTCATGATTCCGGTAAATTAATCCCGGTTGATCAAAGTTTGGATTTTTTAAAAAAAGAAATCCTTAAACAATGCTGTTTAAGTGATATTTGTTTCTAACTATCTTGGCTTATATACAAGATTAACTTGTTGAGCTGGCAGAGTTTTATAACAATTTCCCTAATTGATTCATTAATAGCGGAACTATTAGGTCACTACTTTCGTTTATGGCATGCCTATGCAAGGCTGAAATGTATGTGATTATGATAAACACTCGGGAAAAAAAAAGGGAAATCAATGGAGGAAATGTTAGCACAATGCAGCAAGAAGGTAGTTTCTACCATCATTCAAGGTGCACGTTCGAACTTTCAAATATGATAAAGGAGGTTGCTTGTTTGGCAGTTCAAATCATATTTTATAATTTTTTAAGGAAAAATAAT
Source organism: Populus alba x Populus glandulosa (assembly GCA_033617975.1). Taxonomy (NCBI): domain Eukaryota; kingdom Viridiplantae; phylum Streptophyta; class Magnoliopsida; order Malpighiales; family Salicaceae; genus Populus; species Populus alba x Populus glandulosa. The sequence goes on along the minus strand of CM066156.1, from coordinate 457,411 downwards.
TATATATTTTTTAGATTGTTTTGATATATTAATATTAAAAATAATTTTTAAAAAATATAAAAAGCAATTCATTCTAGCATATTCAAGCCAGAGTCTTCGTACTCCTGTTGAATGAGGTCATTTATACATGTAGCTAACCAGTAGAAATGGTATTCGACAGGATTTTGAAGACCCACATTGTCATCAATAATAATATCACTTAAATTTACTAATCATCATAAGAACACTGACACGACAACTGTCCTTCTCTACGGCTCTATGTAACACTAGATTGCCCATTTGTTTTCTCTTTATGATCTACATTAATGTTGTGCAGACATGATGAACCATCTTTGACTTGGGTCTAACTTTTCATACCCACATTCATGGACATGGGGTTCACACTCTTTAGATATGGCCCATGCCTACTGTCCCACAGCTAGGCTCGAGGAAACAGTGGCCCATGGTTATAATGGGCTTCAAGGTCCACTCAAATGACCCAATTTTGTTTGGATCCAGAGGCATCCTGACGTCCTCGTACTACCACCTGAAGGCACACATCATCGGTCTAGGCTCTTGAAGGTCTTGATAGCCCAATCAGCCTAAAGCTCGCCATTGTTGGATTGGACCCAGGAGAATAATTGAGAGCACATCTCTTGGTCACATATCATCCCAAGGATTGGTCCAAGGTTCGTTATCGGCAGTACATATCCCACACAAAACTCAGAACGAGAGCAGCTTTTCAGTGGTTCATTATCACTCCAGGCATTTGCCTCCAAGTAATCAAAAACCATATGTTATAATCATATTAATTATCATACCTTAGCATGGACAGATCCACATGGGTTCAAGGGGAGATAAAGAGCTTTAAACCCCAAGGTAAAGGGACCATCTTCGGGAGAAAACCTCGTCTTCTTCCTTTTAACCCCAGTATTCTCTCTAGAACTCAATCAGCTGATTCCCCTGATATTTGGAACAAGAAGCCTTCTTGATAGAATCCTACAGGCACCGTTAGTTTTTGCTTGAGCTGATCAAGTCATTTCCATCGGTAGCTGGAGAGATTAGCAACTACTTGGAGCATACCAAACCTTGGTCCAAGCAACTAGTGCTATGTAATCATATCTCAAGAGTTCAATTGATCATAAACCACTATAAGGCATGCTGATTGTATTTTCCATGGCTTGATAATTACAATGTTCCACGCATGATGACAGCTATAACAGTACATCGTCATCTTAAACAAAAACCTTTTGTATCCCCCCTTTGAGAAGCTCTAGCAAGAACAAATTCGATTCAAGCAATTCATGCATCATAATCTAGTTCAGGACATGTTAATTTCCGGAGTTGTTCGTCAATTCCATGCCATAAGTTTTTCATAACATTTCGCGAATTTACCATAGATATCATAGATTCTTTATAACATATTTGACTCTTTGTTATAGAAGCTAAAGCTTCATAATGTGATAGATTAGGAAATATTGAATTCCACTTCAACGTGATCATTACTACAGCAAAACATACGGGGAATAAAGAGCAACTTTTCCTAGTAATTGACATGCAAGAAAAAGAGGATAGATTAACATTTTTTTTTTTTGTTAAAACATACGAGGAATTTCCAAGTAAATGCTCACTCTGGTTATTCTTTTTCCTCCCTCCTCTCAAAATATTCTTCTTTGCATCACATCATTGTAATTATATATTAACGCGGGAATTACATTCGTTGTCTATGATAGCATGACATGACACAAACATGATTGCTCTATTTTATATGACTAAGTTTCTGTCAAGTGCCTGTAATCTCTGCATTGAACAAGATACGCGTAAAATATACAGGCGAGCTATGATAGCTATACTTGACAGGCATTATATGCCACTGCTAGTATTTCCTCATTAAAACTGAAAACCATTATTATTTTTGCTGCTATTACAAGGCAGCAGATAAAAAGCAGGAAACTAACCAGTGAAATATTGATACTTACTACGCGGTGAACCTTCATGCAACAGGAACTTTGCAGCAAATCTCAAAGATATCATCTAACGGGGCATGATCTCCTGTCCCTTCATCTTTCCTGGCATACAGTAACTGCTTCCCTTTGAAAACAAACATTCCTCCCTGAGAAAAATAAAACAGAACTTGGTTGAATGATAGCAAGGGAAGATGGTTTTGCAGATGAACTATTCATAAACAGCTCGTTACTGGGATTGGCAAATAGCTTTGCAGCATGTCTATATTGCTACTTGATTTTTCGGATTACATGCTTAAATGAACCAAGGTCAAGCTTCCTGAGTTTCTGATTGGATTTGGACACCTGTATTTTTAAGGTTGACAATTCTTTTACGAGTCCTTCGTAAAACTTCATCTTCCTGTTTCTTGAACCAAATAATCAAAAGATATTTTAGCAGTGATAATGGAACACAAAAGGAGTATAAGCTTCCCTACTTATTAAACTGTAAGGGCCATCAAGCAACCTTTAGAATTATGGAAGGATGGTTGATCACAGTAAAACTTTAGGAACTTAGAGAATACATTACTCTACTCTGAACCAAGCAAAGCTTGAACACCAACAGATTGACAGTACTGACTGGGCTGGCTTGTTTGCAACTCTATCAAGGGAAGACCAATGACAAGACCTACAGGTAATCTATAGATAAAAATTCTTCATCACTGGATAGAAGACAGGAATAAATCAAACCTGTTGCAGTACACCACTTCTATCATCTGGGGTGGCTTCGATGGTGTAGTTTTTCACAGCTTTTCGCAGAGCATCAAATCTTGAAAAAACTTTAGCCTGTAACAAAAACATGAAAAATGATGCCTGCAGCAAATAAAGACATGCTCCAAGCAGACTTCAACAGAAAGCATAAAAAAGGAAGCTTACACTAGCCGGATTGAAGAATGTCCGTCCAAGACCATAGTACAAGCCCAAGACATCATAAGCCTAAAATACAGTGTGTCTTTCAGTGTCTGCCATAGTAAACTAAGAAATACAAGTGGATGTAAGACTTGAATATATATTATTACCTTGCGCTCAGGATCAGCATAAAGGCAATCCATTGGAAATGGTAGCTGATCATGCAACATCAACAAGACATTGATCAGTTACAGCAATGCCCCAAAGAAAAACAGCCCATGGGTTACAAAAACAACAAAAGAAAGAAATGCAGTGATGGCTTGGAATTTCCTGAAAAAATGGTCGATGATGGAAATTATTCAACACTCCGGCAGTATACTAACAGCCTCTCACATGCAAGTGGGACCCACCATAATCACAAACTGCGAACCCCATTAATATGTGAGGGAGGAGTATCTCCTGTTGTATTGAATAATTGCTCATTGACGATATATATGTGGTACAGTAATACAGAAAAGCAAGCATCTCCAACCTTAGGAAAGATGTTTACAGAAGATGCTTTACTGCAAAATTTAGAGCAGAAAGCAACAAGCCAAATCAAAAGACAAAAGTTCACGAATGGAAACTTTACAAATTGAGGTTCTTACTATATGGATTGGATGTAACACACAAAAACACACAAGTGAATCCAATAGCCAGGCACTACAACATATAAAGAAAAAAAAAACCAGAAAAGAACGATTATTGAATTGAAGGCTGGTTTATAAATATGTCCGCGCATGCTCAGGTTTCCTTTTCCTTTTGCGAGTTACGATTTTTGCAACTGTTACACGAAAAAAACACGAAACAAAACAGCACCACCCTAAATTGAGCCGCTCACCTTAAACTTAACTTGTTAGAGAAAGAAAGCAAAGCAAGAAGTGTCCAAGGATCCATTATAATAATTTTCAATCTTTATTTAATAAATGTCACCAGGTTAATGATTGATGGCTGCCAAACCATCAATATTCCAGCTTGTCAACATAAATAAAACAAGATGGATAATTCAAGAACCACTACATACCCTTTCAGCCAGCAAACGAGCTTTATTTGGAGTACCGACACCAATTGCAATTAGCTTGACCCCGGATGAATCGAATTTTTCTTTCGATTCCTTTAACGAGGAAGCAAGTTCCCAACTTTTTCATCATGATCAAAAACCAGGCACAACAAATAAATATGTTAATAACAACATTTTTTCAAGACAAGGAAACATCATTACATGACTAACCAGCAAGGACATCCAAAGTGTCTCAAAAGGGCAACAACAGCAATTCCCTACATAGTTAACCAAAAAATTATTGAGTTAAACATTAAAAGTAAACTGTTACACACAGTTGCAGGATTAGATTAAGAGAAACTATTAAAACCTCGTTTTGGTCCCAGAGATCCTTAAACATGACAGGTTGACCAGCAGTGGTAAAAATGCTAACATCACTTAGGACTCCACCTATGTCTGCTGAGAAACTGGATGCAGAGGCCCCCATGATGAGACGTGAGGGTTTCTTAGCACTGCGGGTAGTGATAAGAGTAAGGGGTGTTCTTTTGGGAGAGAAAGTAGGGGTGGTTGTTACTGAGAGAAATTGGCCATATTTTGCAGAGGAAAGACAAGTAGGTGATGGTACTTGCAGTAGTGATTTTGGAGATATCATCGCCATGATGATGCTGCTAAGTGGTTTACAAGAGATTTGTTGAATCGGCCCACAAATTGATTCTGGTCATCTCATTAGCATTTTTTGGGAAGTTCATCCCTAGATATTTGGTTCACAAAAGAAAGTGATTTTTTTATAATTTTTTTTTAAGGAAAAAAGAAAACAAAAAAAATTGTTTATTAAAAACAGAAAACAATATTTTTTTCATTTTTCATTTCTTCCTTTTATTTAATTTTTATTTGTTTATTTATTTATTATTATTAATAATAAGACCGGCATGCAGCTGGGGTTTATATTCAGTGTATGTTTTGTAATGTCGTCAATATTGTTTTTCAAAACTATTTGTTTTTCTTTAAAAAAATATTAAAAAATATATATTTTTTAATTTTTAACATTAATACATTAAAAATATTAAAAATATTTAAAAAATCAATATTTTAAAAAAACAATAATACTTTTCAAAAAAATCTCAAAGCGAAAAGTAACCGGCTCTCAAATATGTGTTCATGAGACAAGAAATTGTGTTACTATAATGTATGTATGTATTTTTTTTAATTCAATATAATATATATATATATGTAAAAAAAATATATAATACTGACATGATATACATATATATTTATAATTTTATCATTTAATATATTTATATATATATATTAATTTTTTATTTCATGTTGCATAATATATGTATAATATTGATAATTTTATTATTTAATACATATATATATATAATTTTTATTTATGTTGTCTAATAAATAATATCCAGATATTAAATAGAGCAAGTATATAATAGAAACCGAATTAATAAATACTTGTTGTCGTTCCTAATAGTATTTTAAATGAAATTAGGTCTTTTAACACAGTTTCACCTAAAAACTTATGTTTTTGAACAAGTTTCAAATCTGTTACAAGGTAGTCATTCATCAAGTAAATTACTGAAAGCCTTGTAGACCACACAAAAGATACACTATTTTCCATCCAGAAACCCGAGGCTTGTATGCTCGGTTTACAACTTGAGACAAAAAGAAACCAGAGAGAATGAGAGTTGCTGGAAATGCAGGTCTATGTGTGGCCCGAGGAATTTAGGTTTGGTGGTGGACCTTGTTGTTTTCATCGTTCGAACAGCGATACAATCCAAAAATTAATAGCAAGAAAAACATTTTTTTGCTGCTTTTTATTTTTGAAAAAGATGAATTATACCTAGAACTTACCCAAAATACTTACTTCTAGTTTCGTATTGCTATTAAAGATGATAATTTAATTTGAATATAATGAATATTTACCTAATACGAATGTGAACAGGTAGGAATTTTTTAAACATGATAGATAATAAAAATGATATGAATACTATCAAATCTAACTTGAAATTTCTCAAAACTAATCTGAAATGCATGTTTATATTATATAAATATATTTGCAGAATATCTAAATTTTTTTAATACTATATATATATATATATATTGCAAAATAAAAAAGTCTTGAAATTATGTTATTTTTGTAAATTTCTGCATTATTTTTTTTTATCATTTTTTTAGGACGCTAGAGTCCAAAAATACTCTTGAACCCATGCCGTGGATAAGCTTGGCTCTCAAACCGAACTTTCAAATATATATTTTTAGGCTTGGCTTTCATTTGATTTGGTTTCTATGAAAATATTTTTTTTTTATGGAAAATATTTTTTGAAAATTGTAAAAAGTTTAGTAATATCATATTATTTATCAATTATATCAAATTAATTTAATCCTTAAAATTTTTATTGTTATATATATTTATTGTTTATTTTCTTTTTTCTTATCATTTTTTAATTTTAATTTTTTATCTATAAAATTTAGTCCTCATTCTTTTGATTGTTACTTATTGTATTTGAAATAATTTATGAAATGGTAATTATTATTATTTTAATTTCTTCATCTTTCAATTTTTTTTTATTAGATTTGATCTCTATTATTTTGATTATTATTTATTTTATTTGAGATAATTTATGAAATTATATTTTTTTCAATTTCATTCTCATTCAATTTTTTAATTTGTAAGATTTATTCCTCATTATTTTAATAAACTTAAAAAAAATAAAACATTAATAAGTTATTTTATAGCTCATTTTTCATGACATAATTAAATACTAAAAAATATTTTCCAACTTATTTTTCATTACACTACCAAACATCAAAAAATAATTTACTTTTTTAAAGTTTACTTTCCAAAAAAAATTCTTTTCAACAAATAAACGGAAAGTCTTTAGTATAAAAAAACAACTCTAAAGATATTCCTAATGTGAAACCAAAACAAGATAAGAAGTCTATAGTAGTATTTCCGGTTGTTAATTTTCAGTATCTTGATTCCAGATTTTTGATGAATTGAGATAATTGCAATAGTATTTAGAAAAATTATAATTTTAATATTATTATATTAAAGTTGATGGAAATAATTTTTTTATTCACATCATATATTTTATATATTTGTATTATATAAAAGAATTTTTTAACAATAAAATTCATTACAAAATAATTCATAAATATTATAATATAATATTATGCTGGGTAATATAAGATATTTGGTGAATTGTGATTGGGATCCTACCCTAAATCTCTATTATTTTCTTCACCGTAAGAATAAAATTCCTAGAAAGCAACTGACCGGCCAACTGCTTACTTTCATCACAATAAGTCAACTCTCACACACACACACACACACACACACACAATTCACTGTGATTAATGATATTCATGAATATGCATCGTTTAGCCAGACAAAAAAAAAAGAAAAAAGAATTGCAGCAGAAAGCAAGGGGGCATCTCGCAGTATCACAAGGCAAACACTTCTGTAAACTATTGAGGGAATAGACTTAAGCACATGGAAATGGATAGTGCATAGGAAAGGAGAGTGAAACACAACACTCTGTTCTAAAGACAGCAAAACGAAATAATTAACATGGTCAGGCACATCAGGGTGCGATGCTACCTATGTATTAGCACACCACTCGAAGAAAAGTCAATTAGCTAAAAACAGGGGTTAGTTCGTGTGATTCTGGAAAACGCAGCCACCTTGAGTGTTTTTCTTTATATGAAATCAAATACAAATATGATATCAAATAAACATGGATCAATAATAATTAATCTGATTATTGACAATTGATATGTTAGGGGGTGATCACATCGGATGCGCAGGTCGCAAGCTCTCTTGTCTGTTATTTTTTTGTCGCATTTAAGAAATATAATTGAGGGCCTTGAACAAGGAGTGAATGTATGACTTCATACTGCACTAATACTAAGTTATATGACAAATCTCATCACATTGATTGAAAAAGTAGTGTCCTAGAAAGCAACTGGCCGGCCATTAGAATACTTTTTAACTCAAATATATATTTATATAAAGAAAGACTTTGCAGAAGACTGTACGTAAGGTTAGGAAATGCAATTAAATATGTTTTTTTTTTTTTTTTTTAAATCATGTCCTTAACAACTCGCTGCATAAAAAAGAAGAAAGAAAGAACGCAAGAAAGACTGGAAGAAGATGCTGCCAGCTGCCATCGATCAATTAATACAGTGAGGGAGGGACCCTCTGCTTTCAAGTTGAATGCATCTCCCCATCGCAAAACGCACTTCATTTCGTCTCTACTTCAAAACTTTCAGACCATTATCTCTCTTTTGCTCGATCTTTCTTCTTTGATTTCCCAGAGAAAACAAGAGAATATGGCAGTAGAGCTTCTTCTTACGTTTACCATGGAGGAGACTTTGACAAGGGTCAGTTCCATAGCTGCTGAAGGGATCAGACTTGCTTGGGGATTGGAGGGACAGCTGCGAAAGCTCAAGCAGTCCTTGATCATGATAAGAGATGTGCTCCAAGATGCAGCAAGAAGGTCAGTCACAGACGATTCTGTGAAGGGTTGGCTGGAGAAACTACAAGATGTAGCTTACGATGCTGAAGATGTTCTAGACGAGTTTGCTTATGAGATTCTCCGAAAAGACCAAAAGAAGGGAAAGGTACGTGACTGCTTTTCACTCCACAACCCTGTCGCATTCCGTCTGAATATGGGTCAAAAAGTTAAGGAGATCAATGGAGCACTGGATGAAATTCGAAAAGATGCAGCTGTATTTCAATTCACATCTCTACATGTAGATAGAGCTCAAGAAGTTAGCTGGGATCAAGATCGACAGACAGATTCCTTCCTTGACAGCTCAGAAATTGTAGGAAGGGAGGATGATGTTTCTATAGTTATGGATATGCTGACTAGCTTGACCAAACACCAACATGTCCTTTCGGTTGTCCCTATAGTGGGGATGGCTGGCCTTGGAAAGACTACTGTAGCAAAAAAGGTTTGTGCAGTAGTGAGGGAGAGAAAACACTTTGATTTAACAATTTGGGTTTGTGTTTCTAATGATTTTAATCAAGTGAAGATTTTAGGAGCAATGTTGCAAATGATTGACAAAACTACGGGTGGGTTGAACAGTCTTGATGCAATTCTTCAAAACCTTAAGAAAGCGCTGGAAAATAAGACATTTTTTCTTGTTCTTGATGACGTGTGGAATGAAGACCATGGTAAGTGGGATGATTTGAAGGAGCAACTGTTAAAAATTAACAGCAAGAATGGGAATGCTGTTGTTGTTACAACCCGCAGTAAGAAAGTAGCAGACATGATGGGGACTTCTCTTGGGATTCAACACGAGCCAGGGAGACTATCAGCTGATCAATGTTGGTGCATTATCAAGCAAAAGGTGAGCAGGGGTGGAGGAGAAACAATACCTTCAGACTTGGAGTCTATCGGAAAACAGATTGCAAAGAAATGTGGAGGGATTCCATTACTTGCTAAAGTTTTGGGAGGAACACTGCGCCAAAATGAGACGCAGGAATGGAAGTCAATTCTAAACAGTAGAATTTGGGATTCTCCGGATGGAGATAAAGCTTTGCGCGTATTGAGATTAAGTTTTGATTACCTGTCATCGCCAACACTGAAACAATGTTTTGCATATTGTTCCATTTTCCCTAAAGATTTTGAAATTGAAAGGGAAGAGCTAATTCAACTTTGGATGGCTGAAGGTTTTCTCGGGACATCAACTGGGAGGATGGAAGACGAAGGCAACAAGTGTTTCAATGACTTGCTTGCAAATTCCTTTTTCCAAGATGTTGAAAGGATTGAGTGTGAGATCGTAACAAGCTGCAAGATGCATGATCTTGTGCATGATCTTGCATTACAGGTCTCAAAATCAGAAGCGTTAAATCTGGAGGAGGATTCGGTTGTTGATGGTGCATCTCATATTCGTCATCTAAATCTCATATCTCGTGGGGATGATGAGGCAGCATTAACAGCGGTTGATGCTAGAAAATTACGAACTGTTTTCTCAATGGTTGATGTATTCAATTGGTCTTGGAAATTCAAAAGCTTGAGAACTCTCAAATTGCGACGGTCTGGTATCACAGAGTTACCAGATTCAATTTGCAAGCTGAGATATTTGAGATATCTTGATGTATCGGATACTGCTATCAGAGAATTGCCGGAATCCATCACCAAGCTCTACCATTTGGAAACATTAAGATTCACTGATTGCAAGTTACTAGAAAAGCTTCCCAAGAAAATGAGGAATTTAGTCAGCTTGAGACATCTTCATTTTGATGATCCAAAGCTAGTGCCAGATGAGGTGAGACTCTTAACACGCCTTCAAACTCTGCCTTTATTTGCTGTGGGTCCAGATCATATGGTTGAAGAGCTGGGATGTTTGAAAGAACTAAGAGGAGCATTGAAGATATGCAAGCTTGAGCAAGTGAGAGACAGAGAAGAAGCTGAGAAGGCAGAACTGAGTGGAAAAAGAATGAACAAATTGGTGTTTGAATGGAGTGATGACGAAGGTAACAACAGTGTTAACAAGGAGGATGCGCTGAAAGGCCTGCAACCTCACCCAGACATAAGAAGCTTGACAATTAAGGGTTATGGAGGTGAAGATTTCTCATCATGGATATTGCAACTCAATAATCTGATGGAGCTGAGATTGAAAGACTGCAGCAAGTGCAGACAACTCCCAACACTTGGATGCCTTCCTCGTCTTAAGATTCTAGAGATACGTGGAATGCCTAATGTGAAATGTATAGGCAATGAGTTCTATAGTAGCAGTGGCGGTGCAGCAGTACTGTTTCCAGCACTAAAAGAATTCAGTTTGTTGGATATGGATTGTCTTGAAAAATGGATGGTACCAGGTGGAGAAGGTGATCAAGTATTTCCTAGTCTTGAAAAGTTGAGCATTGCGAATTGTGGAAAGTTGGAAAGCATTCCGAAATGTCGTCTTTCATCTCTTGTAGATTTTAAAATTGACAGATGTGATGGTCTGAGATATTTTTCTGGTGAGTTTCATGGCTTCACATCTCTTCAAATTTTAGAGATACGGTTTTGTCCAAAGCTGGCATCCATTCCAAGCGTACAACACTGCACAGCTCTGGTGGAATTGGGTATATATTGGTGCGATGAGTTGATCTCAATTCCTGGTGATTTTCGAGATTTGAATTCTTTGAAGAAATTGATGGTTTATGGGTGTAAATTGGGAGCTCTTCCAAGCGGACTACAATGTTGCGCATCCCTAGAGGAATTGCGGATACGGGATTGGAGTGAGCTTATCCATATCAGTGATTTACAAGGATTGTCTTCGCTTCGAAGCTTATGGATTCATTCATGTGATAAGCTCATCAATATTGATTGGCATGGTTTACGACAATTGCATTCTCTTGTTGAATTAGAAATCACCACGTGTTCTAGTTTGAGTGATTTCCTAGAGGATGATTGCTTAGGCAGACTCACCCAACTGGAGGAATTGAGGATCGGTGGTTTCTCAGAGGAGATGGAGGCTTTTCCTGCAGGAGTTTTAAACTCATTCCAACACCTCAACTTAAGTGGGTCCCTCAAATCTCTAGGGATACGTGGATGGGATAAACTGAAAAGTGTACCCCACCAACTTCAACACCTCACTGCCCTTACTAGCTTGTTTATAAGGGATTTCAAGGGAGAAGAAGCATTGCCAGATTGGATGGGTAACCTTTCTTCTCTTCAATCTCTTTGGATTGTGGATTGCAAGAATCTCAAGTATATGCCAAGTTCAACGGCCATTCAACGCCTCTCCAAATTAAAGGCATTGAGTATCTTGGGATGTCCACGTCTTGAAGAAAATTGTAGAAAAGAGAATGGCTCTGAGTGGCCCAAGATTTCTCATATTCCATCAATCTATATAGAGGGTACACGTGTATAGATAATTTGATATTTAAATTATTCCGTTACTTTGTAGCATGTATAGGAGAAAAAACCAATTAAAGTATTCAAATTAATGAAAGCAATAATTAGACTTCATTCTCTTAAAAAACCTGTTTGGTATTGTGATTGTTTTTGTGATTGGGATTTGAAAAAATAGTTTAATAAAATATGTTTTTTGTGAAGGTTATTTTAAAATTTGATGTATTTGATTAAAACTATGGTTGGAATTATAATTAAAAAAAAAATTTCTTTTATTTAATTAATATATTTTTTGTATGAGGTTTGATTGTAAAATTATCTAAAAGGACATATATATATATATATATATATAATAACAACAAAACATTGTTATTTTATAATTATGATTACATAACGAATTGAATAATCCTTGTACATTAATAAAAGTTTTTCAGTGTCTCATCAAATTATTTAAAAAAAACATAATAAAAAATAATATTAATTAAAATAAAAAATCAAAATTAAAATAAAAAATAAGTAATTGATAGTCCAAGTAACGCAAGTAAATGTAAGAAATATATAAAAAAACAAACAAGTTTGAGGGTAAAATAAAAAATTCAATTCTAAAGGTATTCAAGCATTTTTAATGTTCATGTAAATTACAACACAACCTCTGCACAAAAGAATTTTTAACATAGAGGGTAAACAAGTACAAATAAGTTGGAGTTTAAATTATTCTGTTACTTTGTAGTACACAAAGGAGAGAGAACCAATTAAAGTTTTTAAATTAATGAAAGCAATAATTAGACTTTAAAATGGTTGATTAGAATGGTTTGTTTCTCATATCCCAACATTCTATCATAATCAAAAGCAATTATTAGAGAATAATATCTAATTATCTTTTATTATTATGTTAACCAAATTTAGATTTGTGATCAATGATAATATCAATAACCATCACTCATTATTTATGTGGACACTATCACATGCCATTTGCTTAATTTTACTATGTATCAAAACATATATTTATCAATGATAAAATCAATAGCAATCCAACATTCTTTCAATCATTATTCTAATGTCATTCTTACAAAATAATTTAACTTGTATTTATTGCATTGTCTATGCAATATTATTTATTTTAAAATCATCAACTTATATACAATTATGATTCTTAAAACAAACCACTAAATCTTAAAATTAAATACTTTATATACATATGAATTTAATGATTATTTGTTAAAATTGAAAAATTATAACCATGAAGCCAATAATTTAAAATGTTATTAGACTTTTACTTTTTTTAAAAATTACCTAATCATTTCTTGCCTCACCAATTTTAACTTAGCTAATTTCATTTAATAACAACCAATAAAATTATTACTGAGATTGCTAACGAATCACTTGTAGCCAATACAATTAAAGCTAAAAACACTCTTTAGTTGACCCCAAGATTTAAAAAAGAAAAAGGCAAACTTGGCTCTAGTTTATATATAAAATATAGATTTATAAATTATATATTGATAATATATTATCTAACTCCAACCATTTTGAATTTTAGTGTTGTTTATCTTTCAATGACTAACACCATGCATACTACTGTTTATCGGGCTAAATGGTGGATAAATGTTTGACTTACATAGTGTTTGTCAGAATAAAAACGGATGGAGCTGACAGCTTCTCACTACGATAGAAGTGGTTAATATGGAATATGAATGTGAATTTTTATGTATATGCAATGTAACTACACTACTTGAAAAAGAACCACAAGTATTACAAGGATGATCCCCATCGTTATGGTACTGTTGTGGTAAAATACCAAAGACCTGCTCAAAGTGGAGTGGATGCAACGCACCCAAGATTAATAATATCAGACGATACAAGAAAATTACAGAACAATAGCAAAACAAATTGCTAACATAAAAATGAAGTACCAAAAACTATAAAAAATGAAACGAGATCGCTAACAAATAATGATAATAAGGTTGTATTCATATATATAATGGCTGAAGATCATAATGAAAAGTTCTGGAATTATGTTCTTTAGCTGACAAATATATTATGATCGTAAGTTTCTTGTATCTTCTCTTCTTTCTTTCACATTGGTGGGATTGTATGATGTATAAATTAGTACTCTATCTCCCTTCTTTATCTCTTACTTCATGTTTCTTTGCTTTTGTGTTGGTGGTTTTGGAATTTAACCTAAAAATGGAGGAGAACAGTAGAAGTCAAGAAAATTAACTTGTGCTTGTCCAATTACAACAAACTATGTCTATCATTGTCTCAGTGCTGGGTGATTCACGATTTTTCTTTCGTTTATTTGATACAAAATCATTATAGGTATTTTTTTATATATAATAATTAATTATTATATAACAAAAGTAAAATACACACATTCAATAAGTCTCTTAATTTTCCATCATGTTGTGCATATATCTTTTTTTTTCCTTTAACAATCTTTATGCAAATGAGTATAATTTAGTAATTTTAGTATAACTTTGAATTTGAATACGGTCCACATGTATCCTAAGTGGCATTCAACATATATATATAATTCTATGAGTCTTTCTTCTCTATAGCTAGCTTTAATTTTTGTACATTATATATCTTTATAGATACTTATTAAGATTATTTCATTTTGTAGCTAAGTAGGCAATTATCCACGTGTTGAGTAGATTAACACAAACTAAAAAAAATATTTTAGAATATTAATCTTCCATACATTAGACGCATTCCTTGAGACCAAGAAGAATAAAGGCCTCTTAAAAAACCTAATTATAGGGTCGAGATCGCTAACAGAGACCAACATAAACAGCACCTTGCAAAGTCATAAATCTAGTGATGAATAGGGTATTGAGCCAACGAAATGAAACGAAATGTTGGACAAAAAACAAAAAAGGGTAAAAAAGTGCAAGCACAATGTATAAGAAAAAACAACTGTAGCATGAAAAAAAAAACACAAAAGGAACTGCTTCCAGAGTAAAAATGAAGGTTGGGAACATAACAACTGTGTAGAAGCAAACTTTAAAAAAAGATGGATAAGGATTGATTCAAGAAGGGGGGGGGTACTTAAAGTAACAATTATGAGAAACTAAGAACACATATAAGTGAAAGAAAAAAAAGTGAGATGTACCGTCAGATTCTTGAAAGAAGACCAAGAAGCTGACTGAGGAGAGAATGGGCGTGATCCTAGCAGAGTTGACAGCAAAACAGTAAGGCAAGTGATAGATGTTCCACAATAAAAAATAGAAAACAAAGGTAAGGGAAGAGGAAAGAAGAGTAGAACAAAAGAAAAGAAAACAACACTATACTAAAGAAAAGTCACCACAACTATGTTTAAAAAAACCAAATCCTAACATTTAGCAACCAATGAATTCTTTTAACTCCTTTGTGCATCATCCTTTATGAAACATATAGCCTTGGAAGTGTTGAAACATCTAGTGAATCATCTTTAAAGCACAATCAAAATTTTCTTGGAAACCTCATTAGCATTCAAGTAGCCATGATTATAGTAAAAAAAAAAAAATGAATCTTTAAACATGCATCAACACGCAACGTGAAGCTACTTATGAACACAAAAACAACCAAAGAAGGAAATTTTTTCAGCACCCAGCCAACCACAACCAAGAGCAACAAACTTGAAGTCTAGAACATCTATAAAGGAACAACATCATAAAACAACACAAAACAACTCATGAATGCACAAATCTTTAAAGGAGAGAAAAAAGAGCTCAAAAGGACCTCAATGGTTGGCCTTACCAGCAAAAGAAAACCACATAAGCTCACCCAACAAAACTAGAAACGCAGGAGAAGAGGCCCCATATAGCAAACAAAACCCAAAAAAAAAAAAAACCAACGTATAAGATGCCAAATCTTCTGGTTAACCTATCAAAACAATAAAAAAACCCAAAGAAAAAAAACCAAATAGGGATTGCAAGAGCAAAAAATAACCAAAAGCCAAAATAGATGCAGAGCAAATAGATCAAAACAATTGATTCAACCACCACCCAAAAACATTCAACAAAGATTAGCAAAACTAATTTTCACAGCCATCCTCACAATTGAAATAAAAAATTAACAATGAACAGATGTTGCCAAGAGAAAAAAGAAAAGAAAAGAAAGAACCGAAGCCAAGAAAAACATAGAGAAAACAACCAAAAAACAAATGCAAGAAAGAAACCGAGAGAGCACACAACCACACTTTTCAGGGGGGAAAAACAACTAACCATCCGTTACTCTCTTAAATAAAAAAATTAGACAACTTGACATGAAAGGAAAGAATCTAATCAGGGAAGCTATGATAACCAAAGCAAACATGGCAGCCCATCCTAAAACAAAGTGAAATGGAATAGTAAAGGAGTGCAAGAAATAAATAAAAAAGAAAATCAAATAAAACTGAAAATAAGGATTTACCAAAACTGGCTGCATGAAGACCATACCTAGCCACTAACCCACAGAGAAGATGGAATGGCTAGGCCTTAGGAAACCAGTCCCAGATGAATAGGACGCCCAATTAGCACAATCCCGAAACACATTAAAGGATTAAACTTGAAGGTTCTAAATCTCATAACAACATTCTCATTAAATCAATAAATTGAGGACATATTCTGAATTCACATTCTTATTTTCATCATACCCTGCCTTAAGCTCAACAACCTTATCCACATAAGGCTTTTTCTCCTGAAACAAATCGAAATCAAAACATAACAGTTACATACCACTCTCATAATTCAATAGCTTATAAATGTCCACCAATGATTTATATAAAAAAGAGAGATAAACCAACATTCACTTTGTAAGATCCCACATCGACGGGTAAGGGGTGTGTTGCTGGCCTTATTAGTAGTGTTGGTGCTAACATGTTGAACGCGTTTTGGGGCGTCAGGCTCAGTAGTGGGCTCGCGTCACCAGGAACAAAACCGTGAGGGCGGTAAGGCCCAAAGCGGACAATATTCAGCATGTTGGGTTGGGCTGTTACATTTGGTATCAGAGCCGACCTCACTGGCTGTCCGGTTGTGCCGACAGGGTCGTCGGGCTCCTTAAGGAGGGTGGATTGTAAGATCCCACAACGGCGGGTGAGGGGTGTGTTGCTGGCCTTATTAGTAGTGCTGGTGCTAACATGTTGAACGCGTTTTGGGGCGTTAGGCTCAGTAGTGGGCTCGCATCACCAGGAACAAAACCGTGAGGGCGGTAAGGCCCAAAGCGGACAATATTCAGCATGTTGGGCCGGACTGTTACATTTGGTATCAGAGCCGACCTCACTGGCTGTCCGGTTGTGCCGACGGGGTCGTCGGGCTCTTTAAGGGGGGTGGATTGTAAGATCCCACATCGGCGGGTGAGGGGTGTGTTGCTGACCTTATTAGTAGTGTTGGTGCTAACATGTTGAACGCGTTTTGGGGCGTCAGGCTCAATAGTGGGCTCGTGTCACCAGGAACAAAACCGTGAGGGCGGTAAGGCCCAAAGCGGAAAATATTTAGCATGTTGGGCCGAGCTGTTACATTTGGTATCAGAGCCGACCTCACTGGCTGTCCGGTTGTGTCGATGGGGTCGTCGAGCTCCTTAAGGGGGGTGGATTGTAAGATCTCATATCGGCGGGTGAGGGGTGTGTTGCTGGCCTTATTAGTAGTGCTAGTGCTAACATGTTGAACGCGTTTTGGGGCGTCAGGCTCAGTAGTAGGCTCGCGTCACCAGGAACAAAACCGTGAGGGCGGTAAGGCCCAAAGCGGACAATATTCAGCATGTTGGGCCGGGTTGTTACACACTTCATCAGTCATTGATTTCCCTCTCTCACCACCTTCCCTTGCAACCTGAATTTCATCAAATGCAGTATTAGCATTACTATACTTTTTTCTAAAATCATCCCTTATAATTATTAGTATATCAACTTGAACAACATAATAAAATTCAAAATGACAAAACTATTATGTTTCACTTATCTTCTTAACATTCTTAGAGTGTGGGTTGCCTTCCTTATACTCTTTCCTAAGATCACCCCTAATTAAAGAACAACACACATCAATACAAACCCCACTCCCCACATTCACACATTATCATCACATTATATTACACCACACAAAGAAGCAACAAAGGGCATTATTACATGAGAAAGAAAGTAATGGGAGGTCGTTTCAGTGCATTTTGATCATTGCCCTTCTCCTCTTTCTTCGCTTTCGGCTTTGTCAAGGTTGTTGTCTTCCTACAAACCAAACCACTAATTCACAATCCCCAAATCATGACAAACAATCAATTGATTAATCATATAAAAAAACAAAATTAGTGCCTCTTAGCATCAAAACTACATTATGGAACTGAACTAACCAGAATCAATCTTGATTTTAGCATCAAGACTACAGCCTTGGAAACTTATAAAGCCACTGGCATATCCTTCTTGCACTCTTCACTGCATTTATCAATTCAAAAAAACAAAAGACATGAATTACTTCATTGATTCCTTAACTAATTTTTGCAACCGGGTTCCCTCTTTCTTAAAAAATTCAAAGAACCATGATTGAAAACCCCAAAATCAAGTCGATAACACAAAACTAGAAACACCCAGAACAGAGTTTGTTCAAAAATCAACCGGGTTACTCAATTTCTTTAAAAAAATCAAAGAACCCATAATTTTAAACCCTAAAATCAATTCAAGAACACAAAAATAGAAAAACCCATATATTTTTTTTAAAAAATCAAACAAATCATAGCTATATTTCTTGAAAATCTTCAAACTCAAATTAATAGCCCAAAATAAGAGAACCCCCCCCCCCCCCCCCCCCCACAAAGTAAAATAGGGGGGAACGCAAGTAAATACCATTTAACAACACCACTGTCATCTCTTACACGAACAAGTGAAGCAGCAGTGGTAGTAGCAAACCCATCAGTAGACTTGGCTACTCCTCCTCCTAACTGCTTAGAGATTTTAAGAACGAAAATAAAAGGACAAACATGCGTGTCTGATTGACTGGGAACCAATCTGGATAACATCCAGAGGCGCCTTAGTGATGGGAATGGCTGGTAGCCAAGTTCCATTCATGGTGTTTAGAAGTTAGTAAGCAAATAGAAGAAGAGAGAGATAGAAGCAGAATTCCACGCATTCAGCTCAACATTCATTCATTATGTTCATTATTATCCTTCTCCAATTCTGTAACAGATCTTATATATGAAGATAACTTCCTGTATTTTCACTACTGGCCACATGTGGCATCTTTTCTTAACAAACCCTGCACTAATAAAATGCGCGTATAGCTATAACTAAATCCTAATGGTCATATTGTCTAAGGTTCATTTGATTTGAAAACAACCTATTGTCCAGTGCAATTCTTTCCTCCCCCTCGAATCAAACTTAACTTGTGACAAGAAGGAAATTTCAGTTATGACAGCTGTAAAATGGTGCCAAATTTTTGGTTTTGGTATGAGAGGGAAATAATTTTGACATGGACAGATGACTTGGACTTCTTATCCACCATTGGATTTTTCTCATGGTTTTATATCAACAGCTTAGATTCAATCTCTCATTTTTAGCTCGCCTCGAAGAAACCATCGCAAAGTACATGGTTGAGGTATATGGAAATGGAACCCCAAAAGCTAGAGGTATTTATGATAATTAATTAGTATTTAGTAGTTTTATAACCATAGTTTTATCTTTTATAATTGACTATTTTATGAAGTTTTTAAGTAATTTAGTCTTTTTTATTTGTTTCTGATAAGCTGTTCTTTTTCCCATGTATCTCCATCCCTTTGTTTATGCTTGTGGAAGTTTTTGAGAGATGGGTTTTTTACTTCTTTTGCATAACCACAGTTGATTTGTCTTAACTTTTTTTTTTTTGTTGATGTTGATGAGGTTTTGCCCACTTTCCTAGCAGCATCTGCACTCTTTGGTCTTTTATCTTTCCAAGTTTTTCTTTTTCCTATTTGATTTTGATTGTTTATTTGCTTCTTGCTTGGAGTTACTGATGGGGCTCGTGGTTAAGAAACTAAGGTGGTTGTGAGACTATGAGCTTGCTGATGGTGCTGACATGTCCGTGGCAGGTTGTTCTTGAATGGTAGATCAATTGTATGTAGAAGAACTTCTGAGGCTTTTTCATGGAACTTGATTCGTTAGGAGTACTTGGAGACTGGATAGATTATTAGTTTTTGTTTATGAAACTTGATGGTGCTCTATGTAATAAAAGGTTCCGAATTGCGGCTGAGATAGCCACTGGTCTGCTCTATCTCCATCAGACCAAGCTAGAGCCACTGGTTCAACGTGACCTCAAGCCAGGAAACATTACTCCAGCAACATGTTCTCATTTAGAAATTCAAGGTATTCTTCATCTCAGCTCTCATATGGGCATTATATGCTCGACCGGATTTCAAACCTTCAGACCATCTTTTTAGTATCAATCATCTGTTTCCACCTCTAAACCATGGGGGTTGGCTCTAAAGATTACTCCTGGATCTAAAAGGTTGGTAGCGATCAAGCAGACAAACACGTTGCTAGACTTCGATCAGGACAAAAATGCTGCTCCCAAGAGTGGTATGTTTGGTCTGATGTTATACTTGGTGGCCAGAAGCAGGTTGTAAATACCAAGGTTATGCCATGACTTCTTGAATTTTTCTTCTAGCTTAGCCACGATTTAATTCCACCTTTATCTTTTTGTCCAAAAACTAACATTCAATAATGGTACTTGGTCGGTCTTCATTGGAAATGAAACTAGAGGCTTGCAAGAGTTTAAAACTTTACATTGATGAGGACAAAATACCTCCATTAATCTTAGTTAATGCATGTCTATCTATGTGCTAATGTCATGTTTCAGAATGCAGTAAACTTGGAAAACATCATTTTTTATAGTTTTTTCAAGCTAAGTGCAATTTAAACCACATAAACAATGCAAATAAACATAGTTTAAAAGTTTATTTAAAAGTGCAGTCGAATGCATGAAAAATTTGAATTTTATTTTTTATTTAAAACTATTTTTTTTATATTTTTATATTTTTAGATCTTGATATATTGATGTTAAAAATTATTTTTTAAAAATATTATTTTAATGTATCTCCAAACAAATAAAAATTTATAAAAAATAATCTCTACTACACTTCCAAACATACCCTAAAAATATTGTTACCCTTTGATTTATATTTTATTGCACTTTTAACCCTCATTATTTTTATTGTATTTTTTTATTTTAGATTTTTTTGTGCTGTTAATTTATGTAATTTTAACCCTCATGACTTTTTCATATATAATGTTTTCGGTCTTATAATTCGGGTCATGGTTTAAAAAATTAACACTAATTAACTCCTTTTGTCTTATGTTTTTGAGATTCAAATATATATATATTTTTATTTTTTATATAATTATTTTATTCTCATTTAATTTCTATTTAATTTGTTAACAAATAAAATCTAATGTAAGTTCAAGAACATGGATCGTCATGTTGAGACAAACCCATCGGACTTTGAATAAAGAGAGGAGCACCAAATGACAATTGAATGGCAATCACTGTCATTGTTTATCAAATGACATCGTTCTATATTTGTGCTGAAATTTTGGATCTGCAGAGATTTGAGAGATCTTACCTTTCTATCTGAAGACATTGTAGCGTGGGATGTCTAGCGCTGCACTGAAAACGACGGTTTTAGGATTTACCGTAGCATGAAAAACTTCCGGAGGGACACATGAGTTCTTAAGCACTTGGTAGCATATTTTTCTGGTATCATTTTTGAAAAAAATTAAAATATTTTTGGCAACTAGTTTTTAACTAAGTCAGTACTTGCTCGAACAATATGATGGATTATGTTATTTCTAATTTAGTTTCTGCTAAAACGTTTCTTCTACATAATAATGTTGACCTCATCCCAACTTTAAGGGCAGAAAGTTACGAGAAATCAAACTTATTGCTCGGATGGTGAAGATTTTTTCCGAGGATAAATCTAATATGACTAATTAATTACCATTCGTTCACAGTTGCTCTGCGTCACATCTTATTGAGCAAGCCTTTTATTATCGTCACTGTCAAAAAAGAACATTTCCTTCATACACTTAACCTAGAAGCCAAAAAAAATAAAATAAGCAGCAACTCTTCACAATGAATAGAAAACAATTGTTATCCACATATGTCGTTTGATTTCTACCGATTCATGAATAGAAAGTTTGGTTTCAACGACATATGGATAACTTTCAAGAAATCCCACCATGTTTTCAGGAGAAGTGGCTGGAAATGATTCAACTATGTTTCAAAATGAAGCTCAGATGCTACTTTTCAATGTCTAGTTGAATCATTTTGATTAAGATACACAGAAAGTTGGGATTTTCTCAAGATTTTCACATAAGGTTGCTATCTTTTTGTATGGGGAAAAACAGATTTTGATTTGCTGAGAAGTGGCTGCTGAGAATGATAGAGCCAGTTTGATCCTAATAGTAATTTTATTCAAGTCTAAATTGCAGTGCTGATGTGATCTGAGCAAGGCATTACAGCCTCTCTATTAAGTTTTTCTCTACTGGTAAAAGATTTGCATGCACAAGAAGAAAATAGCAACTTAATTAATCTAAACCTAAGATAAAGATTAATCTAAACTGTAAAAATCTTAAAATAAAGACAAAATTTAAAAGCTACAATCAAACACTCAAAAAACAAAAGTTGAGCAACACTTCCATATTTATTTCAATTTCTTTCTCTAATATTTTTTTTACATGATTGTATTATTTTTTGGTCAATTTCAAGGATAATTGAATCAAGTTAACTAATAAAAAAAATTGAAAGACAAATGATTTAAAAAAGCACTACAAATGGATAATGTGTCAAAATCCAGAAAAGTTTTTTAATTTATTTCTTAAACCTTACAAGTTATACTTATACTGTCCCTTCATAATTTTTTAATTCAATTTTGATATAAAATTTATTTTTGTTATATTTTAGTTTTTTTAAAAAAGAAATTACTGGATTCTAGAAATAAAAAACAAAATATATCGTTTGCACTAATTTTGACCATCAAAACAGTTAATTTTTATATTAAATGGTTTTATTTTATTAGAGAAATTCAACTTGAGTGTTATTTTTACTTTAAAAGTATTTTAAAAATAGATATGATTTCGTAAAGAATTTTTATGAATTCAACCGGTAAAAATGATTAAAATAAACTTTTCTGGTAAATAAATGTAGTCATAAGCACTCAAACAAAATTTGAAAGGCAATTACTCATTATTTGCATTTTGTTAACTTTCACAATCTATAAGCTCATTGTCATGCTTTTCTATTTCAATGACATTCAAAACATATTGAAGCCAGGTCTCATTGTCCAGTAACTAACTACGTGCAGTTTCTATTTACACTATAACCTCAAAATGACCACTATTATGTGTTAATTGGAATTTAAAGAAAAATTTATTTTAATTTATTTTTTATATAGTTATCATGATATTAAAAAAATATCTCGGCATCGCAGTATAGTTTTGAAAAAAATTACTTTACTTAATTTGATCGAGTCAATGATCCAATTTATAAGTTTGATGGGTATATTTTTTTAAATGAATTCAATTTTATAACCATTTATTTTTTATTATTTAATTAAAAAAATTAAGTTTTTTTTTTAAATCATATTATTAAATTATAGAAAATCTACATGCTAGTAGTTCAGCCTTTCAGACACAGAACATGAGAGATATAGCAGCTTCTTTCCCCCATTATGGAGCTCTTTTACAATGGTATTCTCTACAAAAAAAGAACTGAAGTATTATTATTTGTGTATGTGTAACTGCGTGCTAAGCATGTTATAATGAATATTTTTGTCACATATTACAAGCATTTGCTTCACATAGCAGCTATAGCACTTCCACTTACCCAGCATGTTATCATGAATATTTTTGTCAGTATTCTATAAACTTCAGAAACATGCATGCTTGTCATGAATACTTCTGTCAAACTCTCGTCCATGAACCTCTAAAATCAAAATGACCACCAAGTAGCTAGGCAGTCTATAAAAAGTAAAACAGTAATGGCATCTTGATTGCCTGAACTCTCTTACCAAC
This sequence comes from Populus alba x Populus glandulosa, assembly GCA_033617975.1. Lineage (NCBI taxonomy): Eukaryota > Viridiplantae > Streptophyta > Magnoliopsida > Malpighiales > Salicaceae > Populus > Populus alba x Populus glandulosa. The sequence goes on along the minus strand of CM066156.1, from coordinate 433,696 downwards.
AGTCTACAATGCGTAAACTGTGGCTGAAATCCTTGACAATCCAAGACTGGATTTACCCCAAAGCTGTGCAGAACCATCCTCTGAACCAGTTATGATATGAAATGCAAAGAAGATATAAGAAATAAATAAAGATAGCAATCACACACTGATTCTTCACCCCAAAATACAGCAGCCAGTGTCATTGTCTGGCACAGCTGATTGAACTACGATCAAACCTGTCGAGACTTGATAGGGTCAAAAACAAAGAATAAAAACTATATCAACATTGTTTTAGAAAATAAAAATGATAGACCAAACTATATCAACATTATTTTATGAAATTTCAATAGGGTTATATTAAGAATCAGATTTTATGTATTGATCATGAAATCATATTTTGGTTTTCATTGAAAATTGAGGAACCACTTTGTGTGGAAAAAAAAAAGGATTGATGGAGTGTATAATGTGTTTTAGGAACCAAACTATTTGAGTATCAGCTGTCCAAAGAAATAAGAGGGGAGAATCAGGGGCGCCTTATAGAAAAGGTCCGTACTGTTACTATACAAGGAATTTGGAGGGAAAGGAGTATGTTCAGCATTTGTATGTTGATTTTTGTTCAATGTTTTCTTCCTTTCATCTGTTTCTTCAGCTTGGTCCAAATCATAAGTTGGTTGCATCTGCTTAAGACACAAAAGGTGATGAAACTTATACTTCTCATGTCATTGATGCACATACCGGAGCTTCTTATGTTGAGGGGGCTAACAATCACATTTTGGTTTATGTAACAATGGCTGAGATCCTTCGGCCTGCTAAGGTACTTGTTTTCTATTTCAATTTATGCATAGGATTGATTGCATCAACTTGAGAGTAGAATAACTTTCTTCTTACTTTTTGAGTTTTCTCTTTGTGTTAGACTTGGAGCTATTATATTCAGGTCTTGGGGGGCTTTGATGCATCCGAATATGCCTACTGAAATGAAATGGGCCACTGCTTCTGATGGAGCTCGGGTCCCTATATCAATAGTCTATAGGAAGAATCTTGTGAAGCTTGATGGATCTGATCCGTTCCTGCTTAATGGCTATGGTTCACATGAGGTAATATGAAAGAAGTTTAAGTTATTGGCACTTACCTTTAAGTCTAAGTTGTTTTACCTTAAGAAGATTAAGGTTTTCGGTGGACATTATTGTGAGGTTACACAGCTCATTAACCCATTCTGGGGTCATTTATATAGTGTGGGCAATTTTTAATTCAAGATAGAATCAAGTATGACATGCATATTCATTAATAGTCATTTCCATTGGATTTAGGTATGGATGTTAATGAGGTGTGTCCATATTTGTATCATATCTGTATCATGATAGGCGCACCATGAAGTATTTTTTTATATGATTTCCAGTAAGTTTTGTCTCTTAAAAGACATCTCACAATGAAAAATATATTTTTAGTGCCATATAAACAATCAAAACCCTTATTTTCTAATGATATGGGATAATGGCCTCATCAGTTGTACAGGTCATGAAAGTCATTTTAAGATTAAGATAGAATCATAGTTTTATATTTGCTCACATTCGTGGAGGTGGGGAAGGCAGTGGTACGAGAATGGGAAGTACTTGAAAAAAAGGAATACTTGCAAAGATTTTACTGTTTGTGCTTGTTAATATTGAAGAGAGAACAAATCTTTCTTATTGTAGATGCAGCAGAACACTCACTTTATTGAATTTTAATATGATTATTTATACAATAAGGAAAAATAGAATTGCAAATTATTCTCCAAGCATATCTGATTTTCTATTACATAGAATAAAAGATAGCAATTAGAATTGCAACAGTAAACAAACTCATGCAACTATGCTCTGTATCTCATCATTCCAAACACACTTCGTTTCATCTTTTAATATTTCACACCATACTTCTCTCTCTCTCTTGTGCTCAAAATTTCTTCTTTGACCCCCCCCCAAAAAAAAAAAAAAAACAGAGAGAAAATGGCACCAGGTCTCAAAATCAGAAGTGTTAAATCTGGAGGCGAATTCGGCCGTTGATGGCGCATCTCATATTCGTCATCTAAATCTCACATCTCGTGGGGATGTTGAGGCAGAATTAACAGCGGTTGATGCTAGAAAATTGCGAACTGTTTTCTCAATGGTTGATGTATTCAATGGGTCTTGGAAATTCAAAAGGTTGAGAACTCTCAAATTGCAAAAGTCTTATATCACAGAGTTACCAGATTCAATTTGGAAGCTGAGACATTTGAGATATCTTGATGTCTCACGTACCAGTATCAGAGAATTGCCAGAATCCATCACTAAGCTCTACCATTTGGAAACATTAAGATTCACTGATTGTCACTCAATGCAAAAGCTTCCCAAGAAAATGAGTAATTTAGTCAGCTCGAGACATCTCCATTTTGATGATCCAAAGCTAGTGCCAGCTGAGGTGAGACTCTTAACACGCCTTCAAACATTGTCGATTTTTGTTGTGGGTCCAGATCATAAAATTAAAGAGCTGAAATGTTTGAATGAACTAAGAGGAGCATTGAAGATATGCAAGCTTGAGCAAGTTAGAGACAGAGAAGAAGCTGAGGAGGCAAAACTGCGAGAAAAAAGAATGAACAAATTGGTGTTTAAATGGAGTGATGATGAAGGTAACAACAGTGTAAACATCGAGGATGCGTTGGAAGGCCTGCAGCCTCACCCAGACATAAAAAGCTTGAAAATTAAGGGTTACAGTGGTGAATATTTCTCATCATGGATATTGCAACTCAATAATTTGACGGTGCTGAGATTGAATGGCTGCAGCAAGTTGAGGCAACTCCCAACACTTGGATGTCTTCCTCGCCTTAAGATTCTAAAGGTGAGTGAAATGGGTACTGTGAAATGTATAGGCAATGAGTTATATAGCAGCAGTGGCAGTGCAGCTGTACTATTTCCAGCACTGGTATTGGAATCTACAACAACTCATATCTATACAACGTAATCAATCAGAAGAAGATCCACAGCCTGCAGAAGCATTACTGCTCACAGCACCCTAGAAGACATTCTATTCTGCAGTCTTCATATACATATATATGTAAATACGGTTAAAAGGGTTAGTTAGTTAAAAGTTTGTTATAAACCGTACAAAGTTAGTTGAGATTTTTACGTTAGAATATGTGTATATATTCATTCATTCAGTTAGTCTGTAATTCAACAATTTGTACAGAGTAAAACCTCTGCATGCAGATAATCAAGATATTATATTCCTCTTGATTTCAATTCAAGAGTCTTCATTCTTCTGATCTGTCAAAATCTTCTTTTACATATTGTTCTTTACATTCCTCACGTAGGAATTCTACATGGTATCAGAGCAATAAAGATTGTTCTTCTCTTCAAACTCTTCTTCACCATAAACAGAAAGATTGAAATTCTTTAAACCTTACATTTTTTTTCTCATCTTCTTGATCTTCTCAAAACTTCAAACATGTCTGATCATCTTGAAGGAAATGCTTCTACAGCACACAATGAAACTTTCAACACCATTTCTATGAATCTATCTGATGATTCCTCCAGCTGTTACTACCTGCACCCGTCTGATAACCCCGGTGCACTTCTTGTCTTAGAAATTTTCACAGGCGAAAATTACATTGCATGGATCTTTAATATAGCCAATTACCAACAATCAATCACTGCGAGTGGCATGGCTAAGATCAAATAATCTTGTACTGTCATGGCTAATGAACTCTATTGCTAAAGATATTCGCATCAGTCTTCTTTACTTCACATCAGCCTACGATATTTGGGAAGAATTGAGAGTTAGATATCTGAGGAGTGATGGACCAAGAGTTTTCAGTTTAGAGAAGTCCTTAAGCTCTATTTCTCAGAACTCCAAAACTATTACAGACTACTTCAGCGAATTCAAGGCCCTATGGGATGAATACATTAGTTTTCGTCCAATACCAAACTGCAAATGTGGAAATCTTGATTCCTGTTCTTGTAACATTCTAAAGCATCTAACAGATCGACAACAATCAGATTATATGATGAAATTTCTGGTAGGACTCCATGATTCATTCTCTGCAGTCCGAAGCCAATTGCTGCTTCAAACTCCCCTACCATCTATGGGGAAAGTATTTTCTCTACTTCTGCAAGAAGAAAGCCAAAGGTCCCTAACGAATATGGTAGGAATTTCTATTGATTCACAAGCCATGGCTGCTGGACAATACCACAATCCAAATCACAAGTCAGGTTCAACATATGTTACACGCTTTGCAAAACAAAAAGGAAAATCTGAGACAACTTGCTCCCATTGTGAATATCCAGGACACATAATTGATAAATGTTTTCAGATTATTGGATATCCCCCTGGATGGAAGGGGCCAAAAGGAAAAAGATTTGCTACAATACCACATACAAATAGAAATTATCAAACACCACCTATTGCATATAATACTGCTGTTTCAGAACCAAAACAAGAACCTCCCAACATTGTTTTCTCTCAAGAAGAAATGCAAAATCTACTTACTCTTGCAAATAGCATTTCCAACTCTAAGCTACATCACAATGCTAAGGAGCAAGCATCTATCTCAGGTATATCATTTTCTTGTCACACTAATTCTTCACCTCAGAACCAGTTTACTTGGATTCTCGATACAGGGGCAACATATCACATGATCTGCAACCCCATTCTTTTCAAGTCTATTCTACTGCCTAAAATACAAAGGCATGTTCATTTACCAAATGACCACAAGGTGCTTATTGCTTTTACAGGAACAATTACATTCTCTCCCAATATTATTTTAAAGAATGCTCTTTATGTACCTTCCTTCAATATTAATCTTATCTTTGTTTCAAAACTAACCGCTGACAACACTATTGGCTTGTTCTTTCTTCACACAAAATGTTTTCTATAGGATCTAAGCACATGGAGGACGATTGGGCTTGCTGAAACTGAATCTGGTCTTTATCACATTCACAAACCCCCTAACCAGTCTACAGCAAACACATCCCCTAGACTTTTAATCAACTCTTGTAATGCTGCCACTGACTTTTGGCATTTACGTTTAGGCCACATTCCTGTTTCAAAACTCAACCTTCTTAATAAAATTGATCCTTCAGTTACTTCAACATGCGCTTTTTTTAATGAAAACCAAGGCTGAAACTAGAGGTCTTCTCCAAAACTTTCTAATATATGTTCATACTCAATTCAACACCAAAATTCAGACTATCCGAACAGACAATGGACAAGAGTTTAATATGCCTACTTTTTATCAAGATCATGGCATCATCCATCAAACCACTTGTGTTGAAACACCCGAACAAAATGGAAGAGTTGAAAGGAAGCATCAATATTTACTAAATGTAGCTAGATCCCTCTTGTTTCAATCAAAACTCCCCTTAACCTACTGGACCGATTGCATCCTTACTTTAACACACATCATCAACCGCACTCTCTCACTTATTTTACACCACCAAACACCATACCAGCTTCTGTTTAATAAACCACCAACTTATAATCACCTCAAAGTTTTTGGTTGCTTGTGTTATGCCAGCACACTCACTCACAACAGAGGAAAGTTTCACCCCCGAGCCACCAAATGCATTTTTTTAGGCTATCCCCCTCACACTAAAGGATACAAACTACTTGATTTAACAACATGCAAAACTTTCATTTCTCGCAATGTCTATTTTCATGAATCTACATTCCCATCAATACCAAACACAGTCCACACACCCCTTGTCTTTCCTGACTTTCCTCAAATTTTTGATACCTTTACTCCCACGCCATCCCAATCCACTCCACTCCATTCTGATCTTCCAATAACCTCTGCTCCTCCCACTGCTACCTTACCTCAGGATACTACTTCCCAACCCAGAAGGTCTGCACGACCTAAACATCCACCTCATTACTTACAACAATACTATTGTGGACATATGACTCGGATTCCTTCAGCAAACCCAAGCTCTTCCACTTGCTCCATCCCTGGTACGCAATACTCACTCTTATCTTTCTTATCTACTTCTCAATTATCTTTTCATCATCGAGCTTTCACTTATTCTGTTTCTTTGGCTTTTGAACCAAAAACATATAACCAAGCTCGCTCTATTCCCCATTGGCAACAAGCAATGACCGCTGAAATTAAAGCCCTTGAACAAAACAATACCTGGGATTTAGTCCTTCTGCCTTATAACAAATCTGTCATTGGCTGCAAGTGGGTGTACAAAATCAAATTCCAAGCTGATGGACAGGTTGAACGCTACAAGGCCAGATTGGTAGCTAAGGGCTACACACAACAAGAAGGAATTGATTTCTTTGATACATATTCCCCTGTGGCCAAGATGACAACCGTTAGAGTCTTTCTCACCATTGCAGCAGTGAACAATTGGTATTTACACCAACTTGATGTAGACAATGCCTTCCTACATGGTGACTTGCATGAAGAGGTATACATGCAGTTGCCCCCTGGTTTCTCAACTCCTCATGATCTTCGTGTTTGCAAACTCAAAAAGAGCTTATATGGCCTCAAACAAGCATCCAGACAATGGTTCTCTAAACTGTCTACCTCTCTATTGCTCTTTGGGTTTGTCCAAGCTAAATCCGATTCCAGTTTATTCATCAGAAAAACAACCACCACCTTCATTGCATTATTGATCTATGTTGATGATGTTATCATCACTTCCAACACCCTCACAGCCATCAACCAAGTTAAACAATTCCTCCACCAGACTTTTCCAATCAAAGATTTGGGAAAACTCAAATACTTTCTAGGCATTGAAGTTGCTCGATCTGCAAAAGGAATTTTTCTGTGTCAGCGCAAATATGCCTTAGATATCCTAGCCGATAGTGGCTTCTCTGGAGCTAAACCAGTCAGCTTCCCCATGGAATCCACATTGAAACTCAGTGCCCATGATACTAGTCCCACTCTCTCCGACCCTGCATCTTATCGTCGCTTAATTGGCAGACTTCTTTATCTCACAATCACACGTCCAGACTTATCCTATGCCATCCAAACTCTCAGCCAATACATGTCCAATCCTCATACCACACATCTCCAAGCTGCAGAACGAGTCCTTCACTATGTTAAAGCAACACCAGGTCAAGGATTGCTTCTCAAAACTGATTCTACATTTCACTTAAAAGCATACTCTGACAGTGATTGGGCTGGTTGCATTGATACTAGACGTAGTGTCACTGGCTACTTAGTTTTTCTTGGCGATTCACTCATCTCCTGGAAATCAAAGAAACAACCAACGGTTAGTCGATCCTCTGCAGAAGCTGAATATCGAGCATTGGCCACCACATCATGTGAACTTCAATGGCTGTTTTATTTGTTGGCCGATTTTCATATTCCACACTCCCAGCCTGCCCTCCTCTATACAGACAGCATACCTGCTTCCAATATTGCCTCTAATCCTGTTCACCATGAACGCACTAAACATATCCAACTTGACTGCCATCTCATCCGTGAAAAATTGCAGGAGGGATTGCTCAACATCATTTATATCCCTTCCAAATATCAACTCGCGGACGCCCTCACAAAACCACTCGGTTCTCTCACCCTTACTCCTATCCTTAGCAAGATAGGAATGATAAATATTCATTCTCATCTTGAGGGGGGATATTGGAATCTACAACAACCCATATCTATACAACGTAATCAATCAGAAGAAGATCCACAGCCTGCAGAAGCATTACTGCTCACAGCACCCTAGAAGACATTCTATTCTGCAGTGTTCATATATATATATATATGTAAATACGGTTAAAAGGGTTAGTTAGTTAAAAGTTTGTTATAAACCGTACAAAGTTAGTTGAGATTTTTACGTTAGAATATGTGTATATATTCACTCATTCAGTCAGTTTATAATTCAACAATTTGTACAGAGTAAAACCTCTGCATGCAGATAATCAAGATATTATATTCCTCTTGATTTCAATTCAAGAGTCTTCATTCTTCTGATCTGTCAAAATCTTCTTTTACATATTGTTCTTTACATTCCTCACGTAGGAATTCTACAACTGGAAGAACTCACTCTGTCCAAAATGGATGGTCTTGAAGAATGGATGGTACCAGGTGGAGAAGGTGATCAAGTATTTCCTTGTCTTGAAAAGTTGAGCATTGAGAAGTGTGGAGAGTTAAAAGGTATTCCGATATGTCGTCTTTCATCTCTTGTAGAATTTGAAATTTACAGATGTAATGAGCTGAGATATTTACGTGGTGAGTTTCATGGCTTCACGTCTCTTCGGTTGTTGAGTATACGGTGGTGTGAGAAGCTGGCATCCATTCCAAGCGTACAACACTGCACAGCTCTGATGGAATTGATTATACATGGCTGCTGTGAGTTGATCTCAATTCCTGGTGATTTTCGAGAATTGAAATATTCTTTGAAGAAACTGATTGTTAATGGGTGTAAATTGGGAGCTCTTCCAAGCGTACTACAATGTTGCGCATCTCTAGAGCATTTAGTAATAAGTGATTGGAGAGAGCTTATCCATATCAGTGATTTACAAGAATTGTCTTCACTTCGAAGATTAGAGATAAGTTATTGTGATAAGCTCATCAGTTTTGATTTACGACAATTGACTTCTCTTGATTTTTTAGAAATCAGTTGGTGTCGGTGTTTGAGTGATTTCCCAGAGGATGATTGCTTAGGCAGTGGCCTCACCCAATTGAAGGACTAGGCATCGGTGGTTTCTCAGAGGAGATGGAGGCTTTTCCTGCAGGAGTTTTAAACTCATTCCATCACCTCAACTTGAGTGGGTCCCTCAAACACCTAGGGATATGTGGATGGGATAAACTGAAGAGCGTACCGCACCAACTTCAACACTTCACTGCCCTCGAGATATTGTGGATAATTAATTTCAACGGTGAGGGATTTGAGGAAGCATTTCCAGAATGGTTGGCCAACCTTTCTTCTCTTCAATCTCTTTATATTTATGATTGCAAGAATCTCAAGTATATGCCAAGTTCAACAACCATTCAACGCCTCTCCAAATTAAAGAGGTTGCAGATTGAGGGATGTCCACATCTTGAAGAAAACTGTAGAAAGGAGAATGACTCTGAATGACCCAAGACTTCTTATATCCCAACAATCCATATAATATAGAGGGTACACGTATGTACATTGCATTCCCCTTCATCATATGTCAATGGTGGAGGTGGTAGTGCTTTTCAAGTTCCAATTCCTGCAATAATCTGCAAGGCTGGTTTCCATGCCCCACCACCAGCATCACCATAATGCCTCCACACTCCTCTGCTGCTGCTGCTTGTACCGCCACCATTGCTTCCCAGTCGGATAACCTCCGGCTCCACCTGCAAAAAGATAAAAAAGATAAAAAAGAAACACAATAGGCACGCACCATGAGACAATAACAATTCAGATTTACACACTTGCACTATTCATTTCACTGTTGATTTCTTCTTTTCTCGTAGGCATTCACAATTAATTTCTTTGAGATAAAGAAGGCTACCCTGGAAAAGAAATCGCGCAACTTTTGATTTGTGGGTACACACTAACTTTGTCACTTTGCGAAGGGGGCAAATATGACAAGACCCATGACCAATGACTAGCTAGCTACCTGCACTTGCCTGTAAAATATACTTTAGACGCTCCAATTTATCATCGTGGTTAGTTAATAACTTGAGATGATGATTCAATTATGAAAAAAAATAAATTATTGAAAAGTTATTATTATTATTTTTTACATAAAAAATATTAAAAAAAGCTAAGATCTAAGAGTATTAGGTCTTTCTGCATGATTATACCTAAAAATCTTGGATTTGACTACAACACCTGACCCAAAAGTAATATTTATAATATTATTAATATCATTAAACTTGCATGACCCAGGTTTAAGTGGGTCTGATTGCAATACCGGATCCAATAGCTTTGGATGTTGGTTTGGCTGGAAGGTCGTGTCATAAAAGCGTGATAATTAAATGGATTAATTAAAAAAAATAAAGAAAAAAAAAACCAGCAATAAGAAAAAAAACTAATGAAGAAAAAGAAAAAAAATAAATTAACTGGGTTAACCCTTCAAACTAGGTTAACCCATCAAACCTGAGATTCGTGTCGTGAAACTTTGATAACAAAATAGGAAAAAAAAAATTAACGGGTTAGCGCAGAATTAACTGGGCTAACCCGTCAAACCCGACAAACCCGAGATCCGTGTCATGAAAGTTTGATAACTAAATAGAAAAAAATTTAACATTAACAAACTAAACCAAACGAAAAAAAATTAATTAAAAAGAAAAAAAATTATGGGTTAACTCGTCAAACCTGGTTAACCTGTTAAACTCAGGATCCGTGTCATGAAAGTATGATAACTAAATAAAAAAATTAACGTTAACAAACTAAATTACATAAAAAAATTATTAAAACAAAAAAAAAACAAAAAAAAATGATGGGTTAACCCGTCAAACCTGAGATATGTGTCATGAAAGTCTGATAACTAAATAGAAAGAAATTTAACATTAACAAACTAAAATAAACGAAAAAAATTAATAAAAAAAAAATTCTAGGTTAACTCGTTAAACCAGGTTAACCTATTAAATCCTGAATTCATATCATGAAAGTCTGATAACTAAATAAAAAAAATTAAAATTAAGAAACTAAATTGAACAAAAACAATTATTAAAAGAAAAAAAACAAAACCTGAAATGCATAAAAAAAACAAAACAACTAAAAAATAAATAAAAAAACTAAAAAATATTTTATTGTAAACTATACTGTACAGTCCACGATAAAACCTGATGCGTTTTAATATATGTTAGAGTATAATGTTGTGCTAAGCAAGAGGTAGGTTTCTATATTATAACTTAAGGGATTTAGGGAATTCATTAAAATCTTATTTTTTATAATATAACTTAATGCTTCGTTCCCAATCACCGATAAAATAAGTTTATCCAAATATCTATAATCTATCAAAATAAGTTAATTAATTTTTATAATATTAAAAACAAGATAAATAATATCTTCATGCTTAATATCATTTTACATAAAAAAATCCTTTATTTTCTACATTATATTTTTTATTTTTCTATTTTGTAAAGAAGAAATACAGAAAAAAATATTAAAATATAGATAAATTAAAAAACATAAGTGATGAATTTTTAATTTCTAAAAACATAAGATTAGTTAGTTAATTTTTCAGTGAATAAGTTATGATTAGCTCCTATTTAAATATTATAACAGCTACCTGGGAGGTAGTGAAAGTAAATATTATAACAAATACAGGGAGCTGACTCACGTTAGCATAGTTTTAAGACCCGGTCCGGTGGTTGGCCCGGTCCAAGGGCTGGGTTCCGGGTTTTGACCTGGTTACCGGGTCAATTTTTTTTTTAAAAAAATCAAAATGACGTCGTTTTAGCAAAAAAAAAAACAAAAAAAACAAAAAAAAACAAAAGTCAACGGGTTTGTGGCCGGGTCTTGCCGGGTCAACCGGGTCCCGGTCGACCGGGTCTGGCCGGGCCAATTCCCAAGCGGGTTTTGGCCTCCACCCGGACCGATTTCATGCCCGGATCGGCTAGGTCCCGGGTCGACCCGCCGGACCGGTCCGGGTTTTAAAACTATGCATGTTAGCTCCACTAAATGATAAATAGTGAAAGTAAAGTTAATTAAGGCTCGGATCAGGCAGTATGAATTGTTAATTTTAAAAAATGTTATTTTAAAATTTTAAAAAAAATAGAATGAAATTATTTTTAACTTTTTTCAAAAGCTAAATAACGAGGTGTTTCTCAAGTTTAATTTGTTTAACTCTTACCTTTTTTTTTTTTCAAAATCTTAACGAGCATTTTTTATATATATAATAATGGAACTTTTATTTTTAATAAACAAATGGAGGTGATGCTTAGCTTGTGGATACGTGTTAGATCTGCAAAACCACCTGGGTAGCGTATAATGAGAGAGAGAATGGGCCCGCAAATAACACGTGTCAGAAGAAGTTAAACTCCAGTTCAGCAGTAGTGTTGTGGTGACTTTTCTGAAAAGATTATAACTTGGTCCTTGTAGTTTAACAAAAGTACTTAATTATAAATTTAATATTTATATTTTAAATTTGCTGATAATTTAGTGATTTTATCTATTTTATGTTCGTTTTAAATTTAATTTTTTGGGAAGAAAAAGAATAAAGAAAATATAAATAAGTAAAATGAAAAGGTGTTATTATGAAATAAAGTATTTTTGGAATAAAAACTATTGAATCGAGGATGGTCAAAATTAGTGAAAGGCTTATTTAATTATTTCTCATACTATAAGAACTAATTAATTATTATTTTTTATAAACTCTAAGAACTAAATTTTAATTAACTCGACTTTTTATTTTATATTTTTAATTAAACTGTAATCTTTCACTTTTCTGATTTTTGTCCCTCATATTTTCAAGTCAAGTCAAAGTAACACTATGGATTTGGGTGATATTAATACAAATAAAAATAGGTTGCCTAAACTAGAACAAAATTTAAAGTATACAGGCCAAATTAAGCATTAACCTTTGAACCCTAAATTATTTGTATTATATAAAAGAAAATTGAATGAGCACAGCCCGTTGTTAATCTTATAAACGAATCAGTGGGAATCGGTTGTGAGATCTATATATTGGTCTTAAGCATAGCTCATGCAAAATTTGTATAATCTTCTGCATGTTCGATTTTTTTTTTATTATATATTGATGTCTATAATTTATTTTTTATTTTTTATTTTTTTTTAATTTATTTTAATGGGGATTGACATCTTTTTTGTCTTATTTTCTTTTTTGATATTGTTATTCGACATTGTTTTTTTTTTTTAAAAATATTTTTGTGATTTTTTTTAATTTTTTTCTATTAAATTATCTCGATCTCATTGTCTAATATACATAATAAACATGTAATTTAGATATATTTCATGTCCAAGTTATGAGTTTGAAATGTTAGTTTAAGTTTATCCAGGATAATATTTTATTTATTTATTGTTATTGCTTTATTTTTTATTAAATTATTGAATTAATAAAGATTTAACTTATTTATTAAATTTCATTTCTTTAAGAATATAATTATCTTTTAATTTTTTTTTGGGTTAAAAAGTTTTTAGTCTAACCCATGATATCACACAAGTCACCAAATGAGAGCCAGTGGTCCCTCTTCCCTCTTCCCTCTTCCCTCTTCCCCTTTAGATGGTTAACTATATGCATAGACACTAATTGTTTTTTTATTTAAATTAAACACTAGATGTTGATATGAATACTTAAATTTAGTATTATTAAATTTGATCCAATGCACAGGGACTCAAACTCAAGATTGTAACTCTATATGTTGAGTTGAAATTCATGCGACTCGAGAACCAGATCAAGTTAAATTTTAAAAAATTAGGTGAGAGTTTTAAATCTAGCAATTTGATAGGTTATTTTTATAAAAACTAAATGTGTTTTCTTTTTAAAGAAATAAAGTAACATTATTTTACTTTTTTAATTATTTTTAAAATGATATTATTTTAATTTTTTTCCTGTTAACTCACCTGACGCATTTGGCTGGCTGGGAATTTAAGTTAAATTCTATGTTATACCAATAAATTAATTGGCCTATATGGCTAGAAACTAGCTTATTTAATTACTAGAATTGAAATTAAAAGAATCTCATTTCATATGTTATTATTAAATCAATTATAATAACAATAATAAATGGCTCAACAAATTTACAAAGCAGAAAAAATAGCATCCATTGCATCGTCAATATTTACAGGAAATTAAAAAAAATAGCAGAAAATTCCAGATTTTAGAGGGGAAATTAAAAAAAAATCCTAGAAAACAACCGTCCGGATAACATATTATGGAAATATGGTACCGGATATGATTTAAAATATATTTTTTAATATTTTTAAAATTTATTTTTAATATTAATATATTAAAATCATATAAAAATATAAAAAAAATTAATTTTAAATTCAAAAATTCAAAAATATAGTATCAATCCTAATTTCATACACGAACCGAAGTTTACGTATTGACACTATTTTTTGTTTGTTTTTAAAAAAATTAATTTTTAATTTTTAATTTTTTAAATTTAATATATTTATATATTCTAGATCATTTTGATATCCTAATTTCCAAGTAAAATGCTCACTCTGGTTATTCTTTTTCCTCCCTCTCAAAATATTCTTCTTTGCATCTGTCAATCAGCCTTTATTTACAAGAACTACGCAATCACATCATTGTAATTATATATTAATGCGGGAATTACATTAGTTGTCTATGATAGCATGACATGACACAAACATGATCGCTCTATTTTATATGACTAAATTTATGTCAAGTGCCTGTAATCTATGAAAGAGTTAAAGAAACTAACAATAGACGTTGACAGAAGATGAAGAAAAACTATATTCTCTGCATTCAATATTATTTACGGTGTGCATATATATATATATATATATATATATATATATATATATACAATCTTAAAGATAGGATAAATATTTGAATTTTGAAACTATAACAGATTTGAAACTATAATAGATTATCTTTATTCATCTTCTTCTGATCTTCCTCTTATCTTTCTCCCATGCTTGATTCTGCTCCTGATTTTGTTGATGTTGTTATGCTATTCAATACTCTAACACCCCCCTCAAACTGTGGAGAAGAAGACAGACACACAGTTTGTCTCTGAGAAAACAAAAACGATTTGCAGTATGACTTTTTGTAAAGACATCAACGATTTGATCTTGGGTGGAGGTATGCAGAATTTGAACATCATGATTAACCACCTTCTCCCTGACGAAATGGTAGTCAATTTCAATGTGTTTGGTGCGTGAATGAAAGACAGGATTAGAAGCTAATGCAATAGCACTGACATTGTCACACTATAAGCTTGGAGCAGTAGATAACGTGATATGCAATTCTCAAAGAAGCATGCGAATCCAGTACAATTCAGTTGTTGTATGAGCCATGCTTCTATATTCAACCTCTGTGCTAGATCGAGAGACAACACTCTGCTTTTTGCTGGACCAAGATATAAGATTAGAGCCAAGAAACACACCATAACCGGTGGTGCTCCGCCTGTCATCAGGATTGCCTGCCCAATCAGAGTCACAGAAGGCATGCATTGTGATTGGTCCTAGAGTGTAAAGAAGACCAAACTCGACAGTACCTTTAAGATAGCGCAAGACACGCTTAACAGCTACCCAGTGAAGTTCACATGGAGAGTGCATAAACTGGCATAACTGGTTTACTGAGTAGGAAATATTCGGTCGTGTGATTGTGCAGTATTGAAGAGCCCCTACAACTCGCCGATATTCAGTTGGATTTTCTAACAGTTCACCAGCAGTAGATGAGAGTTTTGAGCCAGAAGATGATGGACAACGAAGAGGCCTTGCACCAAGCATATAGGTACTGTTGAGCAAATCAGTGATATACTTTGTCTGTCGCAGATGTAAACCAGCTTGGTTCCTAATGGCTTCAACACCAAGAAAGAAACTTAATTCCCCCAGGTCTTTAATGGGAAACACGATCTGTAGTTGATCAATAAAAGAATGAATTGCTTGATTGTCAGATCCTGTGATTATGATATCATCAACATATACTAACACAAAAATACATAAATCGTCAGAATTATATGTAAACAGTGAATAGTCCATCTTGGATTCTGAAAAACCAAAGTCAATCAGCTGCTGTGAGAGGCGTTTAAACCAAGCTCGAGGAGCTTGTTTGAGGCCATAAATAGACTTGTGTAGATAGCATACATGATCAGGAAAGATGTGATCTTCATAACCTTTCGGCTGTTCCATGTACACTACTTCATCGAGTATACCATGCAGAAAGGCATTGGAAACATCCAATTGCCGAATATTCCATTTGAATGAGACTGCAAGAGAGAGGATTAATCTGATGGTAGTAGGCTTTACTACTGGTGAAAAAGTATCAAAGTAATCAATACCAGGAATTTGTTCAAATCCTTTGGCTACAAGTCTTGCTTTGTAGCGATCTATACTGCCATCAGGATGTCTCTTTAGCTTATACACCCATTTATTTCTGACAACATGTGTATGTGAAGGTCTAGGACAGAGAGACCATGTGTTATTTGCCAGTAACGCATCAAATTCACGTCCCATTGCTGCTTTCCAATGTGGGTTGGATACTGCCTTTGTGAAACAAGTAGGTTCAGATTCAATGACTATACTATATAAAACACGTAGCGGATGTCGGGTAGAATAAAAAGTTTTAAAACCAGGGAACTCTTTAGGCTTAAGACTACCCGTTTGAGATCTGGTAACCATCTGTCTAGGCAGTTCAGAAGACATTGCAGGAGAAGAAACAGGATCAGCTAAGGACACAGGAGCGGTAGGAGAAGGCAATATTGGAGAAGACAGGACAAGGGATATGACAGGACAAAAACTAGAATCAGATAATGACACATGTTCGGTGGAATAAGGTGTAGGAATTGGAGTTGCAATTGTGGAAGGTGGTAAGGATGGACCTGCAGTAGAAGGAGGACTTTTGGTTGCAGTAGAATTGGAAACTATAACTGGTGGAGTAGAATTGAAATGTTGAGCATGAGAAATTAAAGGAATTAATTTAGAAGGAAGAGTAATACCTGAAGATTGGTTGCTCGTAGGAGTGGCAGAAGAATGACTTTTATCCAAGTGAGGGAAAGTGTCTTCATCAAAAACAACATGCCTGGAAATAAACACCCTGCCTGTAGCAAAATCTAAACACCGATAACCTTTTTGCTGACTGGAATATCCTAAGAAAATACATTGTTTGCTTCTAAAAGCTAACTTATGTTTTTCATATGGTCTGAGATAAGGATAACATGCACAACCAAAGGTGCGCAAGTTAGAGTAGCGAGGCATAGTTTTATGGAGAACAAAGTAAGGTGTGATATTATTAAGGACTTTCGTTGGTAAACGATTGATCAGGTATACTGAAGTAAAGAAGGCATCTACCCAATAACAGTTTGGAAGACAAGCTTGTGCTAATAAAGTCAATCCCATTTCTTGAATATGGCGATGTTTACGTTCAGCAATTCCATTTTATGGGGATGTATAGGGACATGTCAAGCGATGAAATATTCCATGTTTAGCTAAAAAATTCTGAAACTCTGTTGATAAGTATTCTCCACCATTATCAGATTGTAGTTGTTGAATTGTGCAGGAGAATAAATTTTCAACAAGAACTTTATATTGTTGAAATATGGAAAAAACATCACTTTTAAAACGCATAGGATACATCCATGTAAAGCGACTAAAATCATCAATGAATAAAACATAATATCGACATCCCCCTACTGAAGTAACAGGAGATATCCAGACATCAGTGTGAATCAAGGCTAAAGGTCTGGCCGATTGTCTTTGAGAATCACTAAAGGGTAGTTTTTTAGCTTTTCCTAACTGACAAGGAGAACAAAAACTTGATTTGCTAGGTGACTCTTTTATTGGTAGGAAAGAAGATAAATAATTTAAAATGAAATTGGAAGGATGACCAAGGCCTTTATGCCATTGATCTCTAGTTGCCTTTGTCCTTAATTTAGAAGTAAAACAACGAAATTGCTTGGTGCAATTTTTATTCCCATTGATTGGATAAAGGCCATTCTCAACCAGCCCTTGGAGCAGCAGTCGATTGGTCTTGTTTTCCTTGACAAAAAAAGAAGTTCCAGTAAGTATGAAGTAACAATTATTGTCAAGGCAGAATTGATTAATGGATAAGAGATTAGATGCAGCTTGAGGACAATACAAAACATTATTCAGACGGAAAGAATTATGTGATGTATTTAACAAGGAGGAACCGGTATTTTGAATCATCAAACCTGAACCATTTCCAACTTGGACAGTATCCATACCATCATAAGGCTGCAGGGTTGTTAAATCTACTACATTAGCAGTAATGTAAGCATTAGCCCCACTGTCAGCATACCAAGTTTGTTGCTCAAAAGTATTATTGGCTTCAGCAGCCATGGCTGCCAATTCAGAAGGAGGTCGTCTGCCCTGAAAAGAAAAGTTAAACCGCTAAAAACAATCCAATGCAGCATGACCAGATTTGTCACATATTTGACATTGTGGTCTGTCATATGAAGGAACACGATCACTATGAGGCTGAATTCTGGAAGGGCCTTGAGATTGTGGTAGTGTAGAATGTGGCTGGAATTTGGCAGGAATCATTGCAGGTTTCTGTTTTTGATAATGAAATGTTTTTGCAGCAAAAGCAAAATTATGAGTTTGGATGGGATTGGAGGCTTCAAGTAATGTTTCAAAACTGAGAAGTTTAGATTGAAAATCATCCAAAGATAGATCTTTATCTCTGCAAGCAAAATTATAGGACGTGATAAAGGGTGTAAAGTGGGGACGAAGTCCTCCAATTAAAAATGTAATGAAGTCTTGATCGTCGACAGGTTTGCCTGCAGCAGCAAGTTGATCAGCCAACAGTTTAGCATCTTCAAGAAATGCAGAACATGGTCGGTTGCCTTGAACAAGAGTCTGAAGTTGCCTTTTAAAACGAGCAATACGGGATCTTGAGGTAGATGAAAATCTTGCCTGAAGAGAGTCCCAAACTTGTTTGGAAGTCTTTAGATTAAAGACAGTAGAAACTAACTTCTCAGAAATGGAAGCTAGTAGCCAGCTAAGAACACAATTATCTTGTTTGAACCAAATTGTGTAGGCTGGATTAGAAGAATTATCTGAAAGAGTTCTGGTTGGTGGCTCTGCAGAACCATCAATCATACCATTGAGATCATGGCTACGAAGAAAGACTTGAAATTGAACACTCCATGAGGTAATTATGTCCTTCAAGTCTTTGACTGACTGGTTGTGAATTGGATTGAATCTTTTGGGGTGAAGAGAACAAGGGAAGAGTTGTAGAATCAGATGAAGTCATGGTTGATGAAAAAGAAAAAAAGAGTTGTGTTTGTGTTTAATGTGCGGAAGCTGTGGCAAATCAGGTGTTAGCCTATGATTGCTCTGATACCATGAAAGAGTTAGAGAAACTAACAATAGACGTTGACAGAAGATGAAGAAAAACTATATTCTCTGCATACAATATTATTTACAGTGTGCATATATATATATATATATATATATATATATATGCGTACAATCTTAAAGATAGGATAAGTGCAAGTATTTGAATTTTGAAACTATAACAGATTTGAAACTATAACATATTATTTTTATTCATCTTCCTCTGATCTTCCTCTGATCTTTCTCCCATGCTTGATTCTGCTCCTGATTTTGTTGACGTTGTTATGCTATTCAATACTCTAACAATCTCTTGCATTGAACAAGATACGCGTAAAATATACAGGCGAGCTATGATAACTATACTTGACAGGCATTATATGCCACTGCCAGTATTTCCTCATTAAAACTGAAAACCATTATATTTTTGCTGCTATTACAAGGCAGCAGATAAAAAGCAGGAAACTAACCAGTGAATTATTGATACTTTCCTGGCATACAGTAACTGCTTCCCTTTGAAAACAAACATTCCTCCCTGACAAAAATAAAACAGAACTTGGTTGAATGATAGCAGGGGAAGATAGTTTTGCAGATGAACTATTCATAAACAGCTCGTTACTGGGATTGGCAAATAGCTTTGCAGCATGTCTATATTGCTACTTTATTTTTCGGATTCCATGCTTAAATGAACCAAGGTCAAGCTTCCTGAGTTTCTGATTGGATTTGGACACCTGTATTTTTAAGGTTGACAATTCTTTCTGAACAAGGAGTGAATGTATGACTTCATACTGCACTAATACTAATACTAAGTCATATGACAAATCTCATCACATTGATTGAAATAGCAGAGGCCATTAGAATACTTTTAACTCAAATATATGTTTATACAAAGAAAGACTTTGCAGAAGACTGTATGTAAGGTTTGTCCTTAACAACTCGCTGCATAAAAAAGAAGAAAGAAAGAACGCAAGAAAGACTGGAAGAAGACTTATAAATTATTCTAATCTTGGCTTCAGCGTGCCAAGTTTGACCGTAGTGGTTCGTGGAAGATGCTGCCAGCTGCAATCAATCAATTAATGCTGTGAGGAGGGACCCTCTGGTTTCACGTTGAATGCATCTCCCCATTCCAAAACACACTTCATTTCATCCCTACTTCACAACTTTCAGACCATTCTTATCTCTTTTTTCCTCAATCTTTCTTCTTTGATTTCCCAAAGCAAACAAGAGAATATGGCAGCAGAGCTTTTTCTTACGTTTTCCATGGAGGCGACTTTGACAAGGGTCAGTTCCATAGCTGCTGAAGGGATCAGACTTGCTTGGGGATTGGAGGGACAGCTGCGAAAGCTCAAGCAGTCCTTGATCATGATCAGAGATGTACTCCAAGATGCAGCAAGAAGGTCAGTCACAGACGATTCTGTGAAGGGTTGGCTGGAGAAACTACAAGATGTAGCTTACGATGCTGAAGATGTTCTAGACGAGTTTGCTTATGAGATTCTCCGAAAAGACCAAAAGAAGGGAAAGGTACGTGACTGCTTTTCACTCCACAACCCTGTCGCATTCCGTCTGAATATGGGTCAAAAAGTTAAGGAGATCAATGGAGCACTGGATGAAATTCGAAAAGATGCAGCTGTATTTCAATTCACATCTCTACATGTAGATAGAGCTCAAGAAGTTAGCTGGGATCAAGATCGACAGACAGATTCCTTCCTTGACAGCTCAGAAATTGTAGGAAGGGAGGATGATGTTTCTATAGTTATGGATATGCTGACTAGCTTGACCAAACACCAACATGTCCTTTCGGTTGTCCCTATAGTGGGGATGGCTGGCCTTGGAAAGACTACTGTAGCAAAAAAGGTTTGTGCAGTAGTGAGGGAGAGAAAACACTTTGATGTAACAATTTGGGTTTGTGTTTCTAATGATTTTAATCAAGTGAAGATTTTAGGAGCAATGTTGCAAATGATTGACAAAACTACGGGTGGGCTGAACAGTCTTGATGCAATTCTTCAAAACCTTAAGAAAGAGCTGGAAAAGAAGACATTTTTTCTTGTTCTTGATGACGTGTGGAATGAAGACCATGGTAAATGGGATGATTTGAAGGAGCAACTGTTAAAAATTAACAGCAAGAATGGGAATGCTGTTGTTGTTACAACCCGCAGTAAGAAAGTAGCAGACATGATGGAGACTTCTCCTGGGATTCAGCACGAGCCAGGGAGACTATCAGATGATCAATGTTGGTCCATTATCAAGCAAAAGGTGAGCAGGGGTGGACGAGAAACAATAGCTTCAGACTTGGAATCTATTGGAAAAGAGATTGCAAAGAAATGTGGAGGGATTCCATTGCTTGCTAAAGTTTTGGGAGGAACTCTTCACGGAAAGCAGGCACAGGAGTGGCAGTCAATTCTAAACAGTAGAATTTGGGATTCTCAGGATGGAAATAAGGCTTTGCGCATATTGAGATTAAGTTTTGATTACTTGTCATCGCCAACATTGAAAAAATGTTTTGCATACTGTTCCATTTTTCCTAAAGATTTTGAAATTGAAAGGGAAGAGCTAATTCAACTTTGGATGGCTGAAGGTTTTCTCAGGCCATCAAATGGCAGGATGGAAGACGAAGGCAACAAGTGTTTCAATGACTTGCTTGCAAATTCCTTTTTCCAAGATGTTAAAAGGAATCGGTATGAGATCATAACAAGTTGCAAGATGCATGATCTTGTGCATGATCTTGCATTGCAGGTCTCAAAATCAGAAGTGTTAAATCTGGAGGCGGATTTGGCCGTTGATGGCTCATCTCATATTTGTCATCTAAATCTCATATCTTATGGGGATGTTGAGGCAGCATTAACAGCGGCTGATGCTAGAAAATTGCGGACTGTTTTTTCAATGGTTGATGTATTCAATGGGTCTTGGAAATTCAAAAGCTTGAGAACTCTCAAATTGCGACGGTCTGATATCACAGAGTTACCGGATTCAATTTGCAAGCTGAGATATTTGAGATATCTTGATGTCTCGGATACTACTATCAGAGCATTGCCGGAATCCATCACCAAGCTCTACCATTTGGAAACATTAAGATTCACTTATTGCAAGTCGCTACAAAAGCTTCCCAAGAAAATGAGGAATTTAGTCAGCTTGAGACATCTTCATTTTGATGATCCAAAGCTAGTGCCAGCTGAGGTGAGACTCTTAACACGTCTTCAAACTCTGCCGATTTTTGTTGTGGGTCCAGATCATATGGTTCAAGAGCTGGGATGTTTGAAAGAACTAAGCGGAGCATTAAAGATATGCAAGCTTGAGCAAGTGAGAGACAGAGAAGAAGCTGAGAAGGCAGAACTGAGTGGAAAAAGAATGAACAAATTGGTGTTTGAATGGAGTGATGATGAAGGTAACAACAGTGTCAATAGCGAGGATGTGCTGGAAGGCCTGCAGCCTCACCCAGACATAAGAAGCTTGGAAATTAAAGGTTACAGGGGTGAAGATTTCTCATCATGGATATTGCAACTCGATAATCTGATGGTGCTGAGATTGAATGGCTGCAGCAAGTTGAGGCAACTCCCAACACTTGGATGTCTTCCTCGCCTTAAGATTCTAGAGATGAGTAGAATGCCTAATGTGAAATGTATAGGCAATGAGTTCTATAGCAGCAGAGACAGCGCAGGTGTACTGTTTCCAGCACTACAAATGCTCACTCTATCCAGGATGGATGGTCTTGAAGAATGGATGGTACCAGGTGGAGAAGTTGTTGCAGTATTTCCTTGTCTTGAAGAGTTGAACATTAAGGAGTGCGGAAAGTTGAAAAGCATTCCGATATGTCGTCTTTCATCTCTTGTAGAATTTAAAATTAGTAGTTGTTCAAAGCTGGCATCCATTCCAAGCGTACAACACTGCACAGCTCTGGTGAAATTGAGTATACAGGGCTGCGGTGAGTTGATCTCAATTCCTGGTGATTTTCGAGAATTGAAATATTCTTTGAAGGTATTGGTTGTTTATGGGTGTAAATTGGGAGCTCTTTCAAGCGGACTACAATGTTGCGCATCTCTAGAGCAATTGTACATAATTGATTGGAGTGAGCTTATCCATATCAGTGATTTACAAGAATTGTCTTCGCTACGACTATTATGGATTAGAGGTTGTGATAAGCTCATCAGTATTGATTTGCATGGTTTACGACAATTACGTTCTTTTGTTCAATTAGCAATCAGCACGTGTCCCAGTTTGAGTGATTTTTCAGAGGAGGACTGGTTAGGCGGCCTCACACAACTAGAGTCTTTGAGCATTGGTGGTTTCTCAGAGGAGATGGAGGCTTTTCCTGAAGGAGTTTTAGACCCAATCCAACACCTCAACTTGAGTGGGTTCCTCAAATCCCTAGAGATATATGGATGGGATAAACTGAAGAGTGTACCCCACCAACTTCAACACCTCACTGCCCTCGAGATATTGTGGATAATTAATTTCAACGGTGAGGGATTTGAGGAAGCATTGCCAGAATGGTTGGCCAACCTTTCTTCTCTTCAATCTCTTAGGATCTCGCATTGCAAAAATCTCAAGTATCTGCCAAGTTCAACAGTCATTCAACGCCTCTCCAATTTAAAGAGGTTGCAGATTGAGGGATGTTCACATCTTGAAGAAAACTGTAGAAAGGAGAATAGCTCTGAGCGGTCCAAGATTTCTCATATCCCAGAAATCCATATAGCACAGGTAAGTGGGGTTTAAATTATTCTGTTATTTTGTAGTATGCAGAGGAGAGAGAACCAATTAAAATGTTTAAATTAATGAAAGTATTAATAAGACTTCATTCTTTTTAAAATGGTTTGTTTCTCATATCCTAACATTCTATCATAATCAAAACCAATTATTAGAGAATAATATCTAATTATTTTTTATTATTATGTTAACCAAATTTAGACTTGTGATCAATGATAATATCAATAACCATCAGTCATTATTTCTGTGGACACTATCACATGCCATTATTAATTTGCTTAATTTTACCATGTGTCAAAATATATACTTATCAATGATAAAAATCAATAGTCATCCAACATTCTTTCAATCATTACTCTAATATCATTCTTACAACCTAATTTAACTTATATTTATTGCATTGTCTATGCAATATTATTTATTTTAAAATCATCAACTTATATACAATTATGATTCTTAAAACAAACCACTAAATCTTAAAATTAAATACTTTATATACATATGAATTTAATGATTATTTGTTAAAATTAAAAAATTATAACCATGAAGTCAATAATTTAAAATGTTATTAGACTTTTACTTTTAAAAAAAATTACCGAATAATTTCCTGCCTAACCAATTTTAACTTAGCTAATTTCATTTAATAACAACCAATAAGATTATTACTGAGATTGCTAACTATACTACCTGAAAAAGAACCACAAGTATTACAAGGATGATCCCCATCGTCATGGTACTGCTGTGGTAAAATACCAAAGACATGCTCAAAGCCTCAAAGTGGAGTGGATGCAACCGCTCAGCATAATGACACCCAAGATTAATAATATCAGACGATACAAGAAAATGGCAGAAAAATAGCAAAACAAATTGCTAATATTAAAATGAAGTACCAAAAACTATATAAAAAAAAAATGAAACGAGATCGCTAACAGATATATGCTAATAAGGTTGTATTCATATATATAATGGCTGAAGATCATAATTAAAAGTTCTGGAATTATGTCTTTTAGCTGACAAATATATTGTGATCGGTAAGTTTCTTATATCTTCTCTTCTTTCTTTCACATTGGTAGGATTGTATGATATATAAATTAGTACTCTATCTCCCTTTTTTATCTCTTCATGTTTCTTTGCCTTTGTGTTGGTGGTTTTGGAATTTAACTTAAAAATGGAGGAGAACAGTAGAAGTAAAGAAAATTAACTTGTGCTTGTCCAATTACAACAAACTATGTCTATCATTGTCTCAGTGCTGGGGGATTCAAGATTTTTCTTTCGTTTATTTGATACAAAATCATTATAGGTCTTTTCTTATATAATAATTAATTATTATATAACAAAAGTAAAATACACACATTCAATAAGTCTCTTAATTTCCCATCTTGTTGTGCATATATCTTTTTTTTCCTTTAACAATCTTTCTGCAGATGAGTATAATTTAGCAATTTTAGTATAGCTTTGAATTTGAATACGGTGCACATGTATCCTAAGTGGCATTCAATATATATATAATTCTATGGGTCTTTCTTCTCTATAGCTAGCTTCAATTTTTGTACATTATATATCTTTATAGATATTTATTAAGATTATTTCATTTTGTAGCTAAGTAGGCAATTATCCACGTGTTGAGTATATTAACACAAACTAAAAATATATATTTTAAAATATTAATCTTCCATACATTAGACGCATTCCTTGAGACCAAGAAGAATAAAGGCCTTTTAAAAAACCTGATTATAAGGCCGAGATCGCTAACAGAGACCAACATAAACAGCACCTTGCAAAGTCATAAATCTAGTGATGAATAGGGTGCTGAGCCAGCGAAAAGAAACGAAATGTTGGACAAAAAACAAAAAGGGTAAAAAAGTGCAAGCACAATGTATAAGAGAAAACAACTGCAGCAGGAAAAAAAAACACAAAAGGAACTGCTTCCGGAGTAAAAATGGAGGTTGGGAACATAACAACTGTGTAGAAGCAAACTTTAAAAAAAGATGAATAAGGATTGAGTAAAGGAGGGGGGGGTACTTAAAGTAATAGCTATGAGAAACTAAGAACACGTATAAGTAAAAGAAAAAAATGAGATGTACCATCAGATTCTTGAAAGAAGACCAAGAAGGTGACTGAGGAGAGAATGGGCGTGATCCTAGCAGAGTTGACAGCAAAACAGTAAGGCAAGTGATAGATGTTCCACAATAAAAATTAGAAAACAAAGGTAAGGGAAGAGAAAAAAAGAGTAGAACAAAAGAAAAGAAAACAACACTATACTAAAGAAAAGTCAGCACAACTATGTTTAAAAAAACCAAATCCTAAACATTTAGAAACCAATGAATTCTTTTAACTCATTTGTGCATCATCCTTTATGAAACATATAGCCTTGGAAGTGTTGAAACATCTAGTGAATCATCTTTAAAGCATAATCAAAATTTTCTAGGAAACCTCATTAGCATTCAAGTAGCCATGATTATAGTAAAAAAAAAATTGAATCTTTAAACATGCATCAACACGCAACGTGAAGCTACTTATGAACACAAAAACAACCAAAGAATGATATTTTTTCAACACCCATCCAGCCACAACCACGAGCAACAAACTTGAAGTCTAGAACATCCATAAAGAAACATCATAAAACAACACAAAACAACTCATGAATGCACTAATCTTTAAAGGAGAGGAAAAAAAAAAGCTTAAAAGGACCTCAATGGTTGGCCTTACCAGCAAAATCAAAACACATAAGCTCACCCAACAAAGCTGGAAACGCAGGAGAAGAGGCCCCACATAGCAAACAAAACCCAAAACCAAAAAAACCAACGTATAAGATGCTAAATCTTCTGGTTAACCTATCAAAATAATAAAAAAAAACCCAAAGAAAAAAAAAACCAAATAGGGATTGCAAGAGCAAAAAATAACCAAAAGCTAAAATGGATGCAGAGCAAATAGATCAAAACAACTGATTCGGCCACCGCCCAAAAACATTCAACAAAGATTAGCAAAACCAATTTTCACAGCCATTGATTTCCCTCTCTCACCACCTTCCCTTGCAACCTGAATTTCATTAAATGCAGCATTAGCATTACTATACTCTTTCCTAAAATCACCCCTTATAATTATTAGTATATCAACTTGAACAACATAATAAAATTCAAAATGACAAAACTATTATGTTTCATTTATCTTCTTAACATTGTTAGAGTGCGGGTTGCCTTCCTTATACTCTTTCCTAAGATCACCCCTAATTAAAGAACAACACACATCAATACAAACCCCCCTCCCCATATTCACAAATTATCATCACATTATATTACACCACACAAACAAGCAACAAAGGGCATTATTATATGAGGAGAAAGAAAGTAATGGGAGGTCGTTTCAGTGCATTTTGATCATTGCCCTTCTCCTCTTTCTTCGCTTTCGGCTTTGTCAAGGTTGTTGTCTTCCTACAAACCAAACCACTAATTCACAATCCCCAAATCATGACAAACAATCAATTGATTAATCATATAAAAAAACAAAATTAGTGCCTCTAAGCATCAAAACTACATTATGGAATTGAACTAACCAGAATAAATATTGATTTTAGCATCAAGACTACGGCCTTGGAAACTTATAAAGCAACTGGCATATCCTTCTTGCACTCTTCACTACATGTATCAATTCAAAAAAAACAAAAGACATGAATTACTTCATTTTGATTCCTTAATTAATTTCGGCAACCGGGTTCCCTCTTTCTTAAAAAATTCAAAGAACCATGATTGAAAGCCCCAAAATCAAGTCGAGAACACAAAACTAGAAACACCCAGAAACAGAGTTTGTTCAAAAATCAACCGGGTTACTCAATTTCTGTAAAAAAATAAAAAAAAACCCATAATTTTAAAACCTAAAATCAATTCAAGAACACAAAAATAGAAAACCCCATATTTTAAAAAAAAAAAAAATCAAACAAATCATAGCTACATTTCTTGAAAATCTTCAAACTCAAATTAATAGCACAAAATAGGAAACCCCTCCCCCCCCAGAAAAAAGTAAAACCGGGGGGGGGGGGGGGGGGGACGCAAGTGAATACCATTTAACAACATCACTGTCATCTTTTACACGAACAAGTGAAGCAGCAGTGGTAGTAGCAAACCCATCAGTAGACTCGGCTACTCCTCCTCCTAACTGCTTAGAGATTTTAAGAAAGAAAATAAAAGGAGAAATGTGTGTGTCTAATTGACTAGGAACCAATCTGGATAACATCCAGAGGTGCCTTAGTGATGGGAATAGCTGGTAGCCAAGTTCCATTCATGGTGTTTACAAGTTAGTAAGCAAATAGAAGAAGAAGAGAGAGATAGAAGCAGAATGGAATGGCTGGTAGCCAAGTTCCATTCATGGTGTTTACAAGTTAGTAAGCAAATAGAAGAAGAAGAGAGAGATAGAAGCAGAATTCCACGCATTCAACGCAACATTCATTCATTATGTTCATTATTATCCTTCTCTAATTCTGTTACAATCTTATATATGAAGATAACTTCCTATATTTTCGCTACTGGCCACACGTGGCATCTTTTTTTAACAAACCCTGCACTAATAAAATGCGCGTATAGCCATAACTAAATCCTAATGGTCATATTGTCTAAGGTTCATATTGTCCAGTGCAATTCTTTCCTCCCTCTCGAATCAAACTTGACTTGGTATGAGAGGGAAATATATAATTTTGACATGGACAGATGACTTGGACTTCTTATCCACCATTGGATTTTTCTTATGGTTTTATATCAACAACTTAGATTCAATCTCTCATTTTTTGCTCGCCTCCAAGAAACCATCGCAAAGTACATGGTTAAGGTATATGGAAATGGAACCCCAAAAGCTAGAGGTATTTATGATAATTAATTAGTATTTAGTAGTTTTATAACCATAGTTTTACCTTTTATAATTGACTATTTTATCAAGTTTTTAAGTAATTTAGTCTTTTTTTTTTTTGTTTCTGATAAGCTGTTCTTTTTCCCATGTATCTCCATCCCTTTGTTTATGCTTCTGGAAGTTTTTTAGAGATGGGTTTTTTACTTCTTTTGCATAACCACAGTTGATTTGTCTTAACTTTTTTTTTTTGTTGATGTTGATGAGGTTTTTTCCACTTTCCTAGCAGCATCTGCACTCTTTGGTCTTTTATCTTTCCAAGTTTTTCTTTTTCCTATTTGATTTTGATTGTTTATTTGCTTCTTGCTTGGAGTTACTAATGGGGCTCCTGGTTAAGAAACTAAGGTGGTTGTGAGACTATGAGCTTGCTGATGGTGCTGACATGTCCGTGGCAGGTTGTTCTTGCATGGTAGATCAATTGTATGTAGAAGAACTTCTGAGGCTTTTCATGGAACTTGATTCGTTAGGGGTACTTGGAGACTGGATAGATTACTAGCTATTGTTTATGAAACTTGATGGTGCTCTATGTAATAAAAGGTTCCGAATCGGGCCTAGATAGCCACTGGTCTGCTCTATCTCCATCAGACCAAGCTAGAGCCACTGGTTCAACGTGACCTCAAGCTAGGAAACATTACTCCAGCAACATGTTCTCATTTAGAAATTCAAGGTATTCTTCATCTCAGCTCTCATATGGGCATTATATGCTCGACCGGATTTCAAACCTTCAGACCACCTTTTCAGTATCAATCATCTGTTTCCACCTCTAAAGCATGGGGGTTGGCTCTAAAGATTACCCCTGGATCTAAAAGGTTAGTAGCAATCATGCAGACAAACACGTTGCTAAACTTCGATAAGGACAAAAATACTGCTCCCAAACTCTGGTATGTTTGATCTGATGTTATACTTGGTGGCCAGAAGCAGTTTGTAAATACCAAGGTTATGCCATGACTTCTTGAATTTTTCTTCTAGCTTGGCCAAGAGATAATTCCATCTTTATCTTTTTGTTCAAAAACTAACATTCAATAATGGTACTTGGTCGGTCTTCATTGGAAATGAAACTAAAGGCTTGCAAGAGTTTAAAACTTTACATTGATGAGGACAAAATACCTCCATTAATTTAGTAAATGCATGTCTATCAATGTGCTAATGTCATGTTTCAAAATGCAGTAAACTTGGAAAAACGTCATCTTTTATAGTTTTTTCAAGTTAACTGCAATTTAAACCACATAAATAATGTTAATAAATATAGTTTAAAAGTGTATTTGAAAATATAGTTGAACTACACTTTTTAAAAAATTTAAATTTAATTTAATTTTTTAAAATTATTTGAATCTATTACACTCTCAAATATATTCTAAAAATATTGGAATAAGCGTTTGGCTAAAGTTCATTCGTGTGTTTATGAGGCATTGTTTCAAGGAAACTAGGGTGGTTGAAGATGAAGCAGCTATTTTTAAAGAGTTGTTTTAAAAGATGATTGGAAGAGATTTGGAGTTCGAGATTTTGCACGAAGAAGATGATAGATAAGTGGGGTGTAAATCGTGTAAAAATTTTAAATTTTTTTTATTAAAAATTAATTTTTATATAGTGTTTTGGATCATTTTGATGTGTTGATCTCAAAAATAATTTTTAAAAAATACAAAAATATATTATTTTAATGCTTTTTAGTATGAAAAACACTTTAAAAAACAACCAAAATCACACTTTCAAATAATTACCAATAAATTCAAAGATAAAGATGGTAGTTTAAACTTTTTCAAACTAAATTTATGGTGAAGGCATGAGAATCAATGTGAGATTAATAATTGTGTCATCAACTTCAAATTTTTAGGTATCACATCGATTTTATTTAATTTTCTCTTGAGATCCAATAATATAACATTGGATTATTGTTGATATCCAAAATATACAGTAAACATTTGAATAGATGAAAGTTGATAGTTGGTTTGTTAGTAAAGAGACAGGTGATATCAAGGAAAGTGAAGTGTCTGCAGTTTATATATATGTTTAGTAATACAACGTATAATATTTTTTAGTGCTTGTTTGGTATTATGTTTTAAATTATATTTGAGTATGTTTTAAATTATGTTTAGCTTAAAAAAACATTAAATTAATATTATTTTAGTATTTTTAAATTATTTTAATGTACTGATATAAAAAATAAAAAATATATATATTTTAATACATTTTCAAATGAAAAACACTCCGTAAAACAATATCAAATACACATTTAAAAGTGTTTTTAACTTTAAAATATATTAAAATAAAAACATTTCTGAATTTTTTTATTTTTTTATATTAATACAAAAAAATCATTAAAAAATATTAAAAATATTAATTTAATATTTTTTTCAAATAAAATATATCTAAAAACAAAAATTACCACAATCTCAAACAATTATTATACAACTGGCTTGGTTAATAGTAGATTTAATAATGATTTATGTTAAAGGGAAGTTTAGTGGTTTTGAAAGGACTTGATGGGTGAGTATTATGAAAGTTTATGTTATGATTTTTTTTTGTTTTTAGTATTTGTAAGGTATTGAAAACCATTTTGACTCTAGGTTATTTGATTCACTGTGTAGGATGGATTTTAATTCATTACATGAGTTAAGATTTTATTTAGTAAAAAAAACTCCTAGATTGGTTATTTTTCTATTTTGTTAGATAGAAGTTATATTTTAAAATTAGTATTGAGATAACATATCTCGTTATAATTTTTTAATTTGTCTGATACACAATTTTAAATCAAGTTTATTACAATTTATTTTATAAATTTATTATAGCTTTATGATTTATCTTTCTTTATATGTTTCTAATTTATTTATTGTTTTTATTTGCTATACAAATTAACTTTATTGTAGTTTTGTTTTTAGTAACCTACGCCGTTAGCCTAGATATAGATGACTTTGTTTAAAATCTGCAAGAAAAAAAAAAAAAGAGGACTTAAGTGTATTATTACATTACACTATAAACTAAAAGGCATGGGGAATTACTTTTCCACAACGGACCATAGCCCCTCTCGCAGTTACACTATAAACTAATCTTTTTTTAAATTTCACTGTTAAATTGCCAAATTGAATTTCAATTTGGGTTAATTTTTTGAGAAAGTGTGAGATTAAAAGAGAAGGGACTAGAGTGAAAAATACAGAGGGAATAAGTGGCTTTAACAAAGTTTGTGCAAAATATGCATTTTAATCCCTAAACTTTTGTAACTATAAATATATGGTCCTTTCAATTTTTAAAAATCCAGAATAAAGTTGATTCTGGTCTCAAATTTTATTTTTATTTATATCTTATTTCTTATTTGAGATAGGAGAGGAAAAGTTGTTGTATTGTACAACAAAGAGAGAGAGTATCATTTACACCAATTAAAGTCATGGAAAGGGTTATTTTGATATTAATAATATCCTTTTAATGAGAAGAGTTTGTCGCAGTGTTTTCTTTCCTTTGAATTTGCTTTATATGATAGATTTGAGGCCACAAATAATTTTGGTTTTAGATTAATTGTAAGTTTTCAGGTATAATTTTTTTTAGGTTATGAATATGTTTTATAAAGTGCTTAGGTTTTTATTTTTGTTTTTTTATGGTCAAAATATGGTTGAAAATTGTTTTTCTGAAACATCACAACTCAATTTTTCAACAACCAAAGGCATGGTTGGCGACATATTGTCTACTTCAATAAAACTGGTGATGTGTTTCCTGTTATTTTTTTTTATTCAAAAATTTAAGAAGTATATAAAAGGTCATTTGCCACTTAAAAAGAAATCTTAAGAAATAAATAAGATTCAAGTGCATAGGCTGCTCAAGGCTCGCATGCTCAAGTATTTTTCTTGAGAGCCATGCATTATTGGCCAACTAGGCTCGAACACCTATATCTTTGTCTTATTCCCCCCCCCTAAATTTCACCCATCATAATTAGATTTTTTTTTCTTGCTCATTTTTTTATATTTCATCAATTAATATTTTTATTGATTATTAATTTAGCAATGTAATTTGTTTTGGTTTATATTATTATCCAATTGCCTTGATAATTAGTTGGTTCTCAATTTTATTGGTATCTATTTTAGATTAAAAAAAAATTGTTTAGCTTAGTTAAGTTCATAACCCAAGTCATGAGTTTAACTGGTTAATTTCGGTTGATTAGGAATTGAATTTTTTAATTTTTTCAGTTGCATGAATAGTTATTGGTTTATGTAATTAAATATGTACAATAACTTTTTTATTTATTTGTGATTAAGATTTGTTTTATGTAAAAAATGCTATTATATTGAGAAAAAAATAAAAATTATCTGATTCGCGGTGAAGCAAGGGTCAATTAGCTAGTTAAAGCTAGTTTAGGAATGTGGTTATTGTTAAAAAAAAAAAAGAGAGAAAGTAGTTGATCAATCAAATGGACTAAAAACAAAAATAAAATAAAATTGTGACTTGAGAAACAAAATTGAAATTTCTAAAAAGCTCTGGTCTATTTTAAATACAAATAATATTTAGAGGATTGCTCTTTTTTTTTTTAGAAAGTAATTGATAAATCAAAAGGACATAAGCAAAGAAATTAATGACTTTGGGATCAAAATAGAAATAAAAAAAACTTGTCTATTTCAAATACAAACAGTAATTAGAAGTATCATGAACTTCT
The DNA here is from genome assembly GCA_033617975.1 of Populus alba x Populus glandulosa. Taxonomy (NCBI): domain Eukaryota; kingdom Viridiplantae; phylum Streptophyta; class Magnoliopsida; order Malpighiales; family Salicaceae; genus Populus; species Populus alba x Populus glandulosa. Next base: position 400,594 of record CM066156.1, on the reverse strand, counting down.
TAATAAATTAAAGTCATTGTTTGGATTTTTTTAACTTATGCTACTGGATTGTTTAGGATTTGTTTGAGAGGATGTCATGGTTGGGTATGATAGTTTTTTTTTAATCATGTAATCCACAAAAAAGGCAATAAACAATATGTAAAATTTGTTTTTGATTATGACTTTTTATACATTAAATGAGTTATACATAAAAAAAAAAACTACCATGTTCAACAATACCACATTTACACATATTTAGATTTAAATCCGATTAAGGCTATATTTAAAGATGCAGTTGAACCAATTTTTTATCAAATTTGATTATTTTTATTCAAATTATATTTTTTAATATTTCTGTATTATTTTGATGTGATGATATTAAAAATAAATTTTAAAAAATAAAAAAATTATTTTAATACATTTTTAAACAAAAAATAATTTAAAAATTAAATTTTACTACATTTTAAAAACACCTTAAAAAACAATTTATATCACATTTTTAAACATATCTTAATAATACAATTTTCAAATAAAAAATAATTTGTGCTGAAATTGCAACCGAGCTCCCAAATGTAACCTCTAAATTGCCAATTATTTGCTAGCACATAATGTCAAAATAGAAGGACATGAAAAACCTTCATCGTATCTTTATTTTTCAAATCTAATACTTTGTTTGCAAGAATATTTTTGTAGCTTGATGTATCCCTCAAATGATCAAAAATATATTGTTTTTCACCTATAGAACCATGGATAAACATGTGGTACCATGCCGGAGAAGTGAAGAGCGTGTGCTTGGACTTGCACCCTTATCCGCTCCTCAATAGATTTTTTTTATTATAATAATAGTTGTTTTTTTAAATATTTTTATTTATAAATATATTAAAATAATATTTTTTTTATTTTTAATATAATATATTAAAATAATTTAAAAATATGAAAAAATTAATTTAAAATAAAATAAAAATTATTATTTTTTAAATAAAATAAAAAACATACAAACTATAACTTTCAAGGTAATTTTCAAGCTCAACTCTTTTTCTCTCTCCAATTATTAGAGTGTGTTTCTTTTTAAATAGCTTTTTGTATTGAAATATATGTTAATAATGTTTTTTTATTTTTAAAAATTATTTTTGACATCAGTATATCAAAATAATCTAAAAATTATAAACCACATTTAATTTTAATAAAAACATAAAAAAAATTTAAATTTTAATCAAATACAGATTCAACCGCTAACAGGCTACTAATTTTCCTTCTCAAAGCTCAAATATTTTTTAATCATTTACAGAAAAAATCAAGTCTTTCTCTTAAAAGTACAAAACCCAACCTTGAGATGCACCCCTCCTTCTCTTCCCCTTCGTTTCAAGGCATGAGAGCTTCTTCTTCCACTTTCACTTCCTTGCAATGAACTATTGCTTTAATCCTACAGTCTTTGTAGATTGCCATGGACTTTGGGGTTCTTGGTTTGGAGGGTCTTGTGGGTCCTGAAACTAGTAGTGAAGCTCCTTCTCATGTCTCACCTCCTGAGACCAAACCAAAGATTCTTGGATCTGTGTTAAGTAAGCGAGAAAGATCAGCTTCGTCTGCTCAAGATGATTACTGGAGGACTTCTAAGATGCCAAAAAATGATGATTTTTCTGTCACCAAAACAATGTCATTGCACCAACCCACTTCTTTACTGAGATCTAATTATACGCTTTCTGATGATTCTCGCCAACAAGAGCACATGATGAGCTTCTCTTCTCCAAGACCAGAAACGACTCCATTTCTAAGCAAAGATGGCGGGTTAGTGGAGAGAAGCACACAAAACCACACTGCCTTAAGCTTTCCTTACCATCAGAACACAGCGTCTTCTTATATTAGAAGTGCAGGTAAGTATATAAGCTCTTCAAGTGTTCTCTTGTTGGGGTTAAAGTTTTTGTTTTTTTTGGTTAAATTTGGTACATGGATTTCGTTTGGTGTTTGATTTTGAGTGAAGGGTTTCCTGGAAATGACAGATTTTAGATACATTCTTGTCCAAAAGGTGGACTTTGCCTTTATTTTCATGTACTGGTGATGGTCTTTTCATGGGCATTTATTAGAAATTTTACATTTCGAGTCTTGTCAAAGGGTAAAGTTGATTTTCCCCACTCTTATGAGCCTGATATTTCTGCTTTGGGTTTGGTTAATTTTTCTGTGTTAAGACTTAAGAGAATGTTAGATACAAAAGAGGAAAAGGAGCAAGAAATTTTAGGAAAATCAATAGTTACACAGAGATATAAACTTAAGCAATAGTTTAGTTTACTGCCTGTTCCCGTATTTTTTTTTCTCCTAAGTCAAAGTAGGAAAATAGTTAAGGATACATATAGCTTCTATAAATGTTACAGGCAAGAAATGTTTTCTTTTGTTGCAGGTTATGACACCGGAGGCTTGAATGCAGGCATGCACGGGCCTTTTACTGGGGTTAGAGGACCATTTACTCCATCTCAGTGGATGGAGCTTGAACATCAGGCCTTGATCTACAAATACATCACTGCTCGTGTGCCTGTGCCTTCTAATTTGATCATTCCTCTCAAGAAGTCTGTCTACCCTTATGGCTTACCTGGCTCCTCTACTGGATCCTTCCCTCACAATTCATGTAACCTTTTTACATCCCTCTGAAATACACTGAAGAACAATGCATTTCCATTTGATAATTTTCTTTTAATTTCTGTATTTTTGTTTGTTTGTGTGTTTGAGATTTATTTTTCTTGTTTGGTACTGAAAATAATATCCTGCTTTTTTCAATTTATTATGATTTTTTAAAATATTATCAAACCTGTAAGAAAGTTGTTTTTGTAGCTATACAGTAATACTCTAATTATATTTTCTTCTTTTGCCCCCCAATAACCCCCACCTGGCTGATCTGTTCCCTTTATCTGTTGTTTTTTTTCTCCTTTTCCTTCCCCTTTCCCAATCTGCATAGTGGGATGGAGCGCTTTCCATCTTGGTTACCCTGGCAACAACACTGATCCGGAGCCTGGTAGGTGTCGTCGGACTGATGGGAAGAAATGGCGGTGCTCAAGGGATGCTGTAGCTGACCAAAAATATTGTGAAAGGCACATTAACAGAGGCCGCCATCGTTCAAGAAAGCCTGTGGAAGGCCAGACTGGCCATGCTGCCACTGAGACTGCCAGTTCAAAGGTGGTGCCAATGTCTAACTCGATGTCAAAATTGGTTATAACCAATGGCGGTGCCTCCAACAGCATTGCGATGACCACGCAACAACAGTTCAAAATTTTGCAGCCGGCTGCTGCCAACACTTCTGCAGATGTTGATGTCAACAGGTAAAAATAATTGTGTATTTGAGCTTCCTTTTGTTTGTTTGTTTTGTTTGCCTTCTGTTATCTCTTTCCAGTTTTATAAGACGGTATTTCCCTCTAACAATATGTATACTCATGCTCCCGTCCTTTTACTTTACAGTAAAGTTGACCCCATTAATTCCATCTTTACTTTGGTGACAGTGCTAGTCCTGGTAGTTGAAACTTAGGATTCCTTTTTCAAAACGGGTTTCACTATAACTTCTCTTTTTTGATTACCCTGTACACTTGGATTGAAGCCTTTTATGTTGAAAAAATGTATTTGTGGAGTTATGGATCCTGTTTGTATCTTATTGTTTACCAAATTACTATATTATAGTCTTACTTTTGGTCTTTGACAGAGCACAAGATCCACAGAGCATTTCTATGGTGTCTTCCACCATCAACCGGAAATCTGATGAGTCCTCTTTCTCTGTTCCTAAACAAGATATCTTAATGGAGCAGTGCTCTCAAACAGAGTTTGGATTTGTTTCCTCTGATTCTCTCCTCAACCCATCGCAGAAGAGCTCTTACATTAACTCTAAACCCTACGAGTCTTTTCTTAACTTTAATGACGAAGAAAGCCAAGATCAGCATCCCCTTCGTCAATTCATCGATGAGTGGCCGAAGGATCAATCTAATTGTTCTGTCATTAGCTGGCCAGAAGAGTTGAAATCTGACTGGACCCAGCTCTCCATGTCAATCCCAATGGCCGCATCAGACTTCTCATCATCATCATCCTCACCCACACAAGAGAAACTTGCCCTCTCACCATTGAGTTTATCTTGCGAGTTTGACCCTGTACAAATGGGTTTAAGGGTGAGCATTGACCATAATGAATCAAGCCAAAAGCAAACCAACTGGATACCTATCTCTTGGGGAACTTCAATTGGTGGCCCTTTAGGGGAGGTCTTGACCACCAGCACTAGCCATGCGGATTCCTGCAAGAGCTCATCAGCCCTTGGCCTTTTGAGAGAAGGTTGCGATGGCAGCCCACAGTTGGGATCTTCTCCGACAGGAGTCTTGCAGAAATCAATTTTCTGTTCCCTTTCCAATAGCAGTTCTGGGAGCAGCCCAAGAGCTGAGAGCAAGAAAAACAATGACACTGATAGTCTGTATGAGGACGTGGGTGGTTCGATAATTGCAAGTTCATCACCTATTCCATCCCTGTAATCAAGCGAACTGCAAGGATGAAACCTGTCAAGGAAATGTGAAGAAGCTTGGAGTGTCTATTTATCTGATAAATTCCTGCAGGCCGTGTTCTCTTTGTTGCATGTTCATTTTTCTCAATTTAGAATGTAAGGCATGGCTGATTCCAAATGATAGGTATTGGCCATTCTTGCACCTATGGATCTTTAGTGATCTTTAATGTGTGAATTGAAGTGATTTTGTTTCTGCTTTGTTTGAGGTTAATGTCTTATTTCTCACGGCTCAACTTTGAAATTTGCTGCATCATCTATGTGAAATATAACCCCATCATTGATACTGGAGCGCAATGCATTATCAGATTGGGTCAGGACATGCATGCTTCAATTTATACTATACCGATTGTTTTTTTTATTTTATTTTTTAATTTTCAAATATATTAAAATTATTTAAAAATAAATTTGAAGTAAATAAAAAAAATTGAAATTTTTTTTAAAATATTTTTGAAATACAAAAATAATGAAAAGGGAACTACGGGAATGATGCAGCATATAACTTCGAAAATACATATTGATCATTGATTCTTTGGTGGCCAGGGTGTGACGTCCACTTTCTTGCCCCTATTGATTCCAGTTGGTAGGTTGCTTCCAAGATAAGTACATAATAGAAATCACCATTGAAGATTGAGAGATCGAGTTCCCTCGACTCCAGACAGGAGCAACTCCTGTGCCCTGCCACCAGGCAGACCCCTCAACTGCTTTTACTCACTTAAATGGCCCAGAAACCTAGTCTGGCCTAGACACCGACTCTAGTTGAACAATTGGTCCTAGCCTGACCTTTTCTTGACATCAAGCATAGATTTTTTCAAAGGATGGGACCGATGGTTGTTGAGATCGGACCAATATTAGGGTCCCTTGCGATGTCACTACTGCTCGAACATGAACATAGCTGTATCCAAACATGTAAAAGAAGATCAAGATATTATCAGTTAGGATATTAGCTGTGAGACCTGGCATTGCATCGAAATAGAGAGTTCTGATGGAGCTGTGAGACCAGCTGGGCCTGCCGTCCAGGTCAATTTGAACTACATTTGCCAAATACAAGGGACAAATTCAGTCAGTTGCTTTGCTCGGCACATGACCACCCTTCTAGACTTCAAGTTGCTTGGTAACCTATTTACCAACAATGTTTTTTGCTTTGTAAGAAAACCTTCCTTTTCACGTAAAATCTAGTACAGAGACGAAGGAGAAGTGTGAAAACTTGGACACAAGTTTCCAAGAATTAAATCAATTTCGTTAGAGAATTGATTTGAATTTTAAATGGAATTTAATTGCTAAAAAAATAAAAAATAAAAACAAATCTTCTCTTGATTGCTGCAGTAATTTCTATTGTAACCGATATTAAAAACAATATTCTAAAAATATTCTTTAACAACGCATCCTATTCTTTAAGGTAATCCTCTGGTTTTTGTAATGTCCGATGCGATTCCATGGCTTGATTATCAGGGGCATGTAAGTGCTATGAAGAGGACTGCCAAGGAACTTGCTGCCGTGATAGGAACTTGGCTGGAAGAACATCTTAAGAAAAAAAAATAGATGGCGAATTGGGAAGCGATCGTGAGAGCGACTTCATGGACGTGATGGTATCTAACCCTGCTGAAGGTGCTGATTAGATCTCTAGCTGTTCGCCGTGATGTTGTCATCAAGGCAACAACTTTGGGATATTTCCCAGTTGTAAGCCTTTAGTATTTTTTTTTAATTAATATAAATATCCAAATTAATTTATATATATCTCAATTAATTTTATAAATTTTAAAATTAATAATTATACAAATCTCTAATAATACTCAAAGGTTAGGGGCACCAGAAGACCTTCAAGTCTTCTGCCATTTGTGCTAGTGTTCAGGTGGTAATAGACTTGCGAAAAATTACTGGTGCAGGCTTGCCTGTGGAGATGGTTTAAGGCCCAAGCATTGCCTTACCGGAGCAGAACCCACTTGAAATTGTTATCACACCACGTCTAGGATGGGAGCTCGATTAATGTCTTCACTACTATATACATATATAAGTATGTTAATTTAGGCATCTTAATTAGTACGAGCTTGTATCAGATTATGCTACAAAAAATCTAGTGTATATAGAAATTCTTTATTAAAAATGAATTTATGTTAAATTAGTTTATTAAAATCTCTGTTTAATTAGATAATTATTTATAGTTAGATTATGATAATTAGAGGTGTAATCTTTTTATAAATATAAAAGCCCATGAATATTGACAAGAAATGTGTAAATCAATCAATAAAAATTGAAAGGTTTATCCAAATCGTGTGAATTTTATTTCCATCTCTATCTATCTCTCAATTGTTAGTTGAAAAGGTTGTTGAATTATAAGCATGATGGGGCCAAATATACCTTTGGCAGGCAAGGAAAAAGCAAGGTGCCTCTTGATATTCATGGCCGGCCCAAAGGGAATCTAATTAAATGCGTCATAAGAATTACCAGTTTGAAATGTTTAGTCAAAACACAACATAATTATGGGTTCAATTCTTGGCTTCTTGCAAATGGAGGAGTTCTTTGAATTAAAATCATACTTATAAAATTCGATTCAAGGTAAGAACTAAATTTCAGGAAGGGAGAGTTGATAATGGTTCACATCTAATTTTTTTTTAAAATCAAAATAATATTGTTTTAATAAAAAAAAACTTAAAAAAAAATTAACTGGTTAAAAATTAATTTAAAACCGGGCTAGGCTCGATTCAACAAATCATTCTAGCTAGACTGATCTAAATATCATATTAGTTAGATTTCGCGACAGTCCATTCTACTCTACTACCATAATTAAAATTTTAATGATTATAAAAGTAGCTGCACTCATTCAACGTTGTGCCAAATGTTTGCAAGCAGGCGTGAGGATGTCGATGCTTGGCATGTTTTGATATTTTACACGGTTTGATTATGATTTAAAAGTTGACACAACAAAAAGTATTTGAACACTGTTTTTAGACCTTTGAAGGCCAGAAGAAAAAAAAAAAGGATAAAAAAAGCTCGGTTTGGGTTTTTAGATTAGATGCTAAAATTTGATTACAGTTTTTTAAAATTCATGAATCAAAATGAATTACAGATTAATTGAACTGTATTTTTTTTTTGTTCTTGTTGTGAATACAATTAAATTAAGATTTAAATTAATAAATGTTTCATGCCGCACATGATGAGGCTAAAAAAATTCATTGTAGAAAGATTGATAGCATTTTCAATGAATAGATAAAACTAGATGGGGAGAATTTGGTAAAGCCGAGGACACTTAAAAAAAAATACTTTTTAAAACATAAGTTAATACAGTGTTTGTTCAATTGACGGGATAATAAATATTTTTTAAACTTAAATATTTTTTTAAATCTTGTTTAAATTTTGTATAGACATATTTTTTAAAAATATATAATATCTAGAGAGATAAAATATAGAGAGATGAGCCATGTCAAACGTTTTATTTAGAAAGACGTTCTATTTAGAAAGATGAAGATGATTTAATATAAACTTTTTAAAAATAAATATCTTAAAAAATACTTAAGATATTTAATATAAATATCTCATAAATATCTAAATTATAAAATATTTAATATAAATTTTTAAATATTTATATAGATATTTATGGAAACATGTATATTGTATTTTAATTTTTTCATGTATCCTCGCCACATAACTTAGTTATTAATTATTTTGACAAATGCTTTATCATACTGATATTGTTCTTCCATTAGGAAAAAAAAACATTAAAAAAACGTAATGCAAGTATTAGCTATAACAGGAGTCATCAAAACTCGATGATGAAAATAATTAAATAACTAACAAATCGAATGCCAATATTTCTGCTAGGCCTGGAAAGTGAAAAAACAAATAAAGGAAGGAAAAACTGATGTAAATTAGTAAAAAGCACTGATAAATAAAGGACAATTTGGGCTTTATACAGGCTCTTGCCGTACACAATTTCCTCTACTCTCATGGTGTTTGATAACCTCAGCCCACTCATGTATTTGGATCCACAAGTTGGGATCGTTCTCTTTCGTTATCAAAAGTTAATGGTGAGTGCGTCAGGATGATGCCGTGGCATCATTATCCATGCCCTGTACCATAGTTATGAAATTTCGTCCGGATCGTTCAATGATTTAATTTAAGTTTTAAGTTACGGGTTAATAGCAGGAAGTTCAATTTATAATAATATTATTTTAAATTAAAAAATCAAATTAAATCTTATCTTATCTTGATTTTTGTTCTAACCTATAGTTAATTATATATATACATGATTCCAGTCATATTCTAATTATAAATGGATATATCGAGCATAAGAAGTGGTGTGGCTGTAAACTGAAATTAAACAATAGGAAAACAAGATAGATAATATAGCTTTAAATAACCGAGCACGAATCAACTACTCTTTTTACATGAGAATGAACCATGGCTCACCAAAACCGCCAATCATTTTGCCCTAAAAAGCACCCTTTACCAAAAATCACCGTAAACCCCACCATTTAAGTTTTGCTTCATAGCAGCTTTATCATTTACATATATATATATATATATATATATATAAGACTCTACAAAGAGTGCTGATCAGAAGACTACAAATAAAGCTTCGTTTTCTTCCTGTTTTAACTTTCAGTTTCATGATTTATTGAGTTTATTTTATAGTTTATGAAGTGATTAATGATGGAGCTATTTGTTCGGTGGTAATCATATTATTGCATGGCCACGCGGACGTCAATTCTTGGAGTTGCCTCATCATCAAAATTTGGCGTATGTCCGACAGCTTTTTTCGGAGCGTACTATACTCAGACCGGAGTCGGTCGTAGTCTGTCCGCACACCATGGGAATGGTACAGAACAAAGCGCAACCGGTTCGTCAGTTCCCGGTTCTCAATCCTAAGCCGGTTCACCTGGTTCCTTAGGTTTTCTACGTGCTTCTGCTTTCGCATCCGTGACCGCCTTGCCGACTCCCGGTTTGACACCATCCGCCTGCGTTTCCTCTCATCTATGACTGAAACTTGAGGGTTTGGGTCGTCGGAGCCAGAGTTTGAGTTCGAGTTGTCAGGGTTTTGGTCTGCCTGGTTCGATTTATCCGAACCGGAACTCGAACCAACAGGTTTTGGTGATTGAGGAGAGCTAGAAAAGGGGTCGAAACAGTCCCAAGGCGTAAAGCCGTTCTCGAAGGACTGAAATGGGTTGCTGGCCATCGGTTCAACCGATGGGAAAATGGCCGAAACCGCGGACAACATGGCTATAGAAATTGCTAAATAGATAGGGGAGGAGGGGAGGAGGAGGAAAGGGAAGAATTGCATCATAGGAGGCTCGTATTTATGGGCAGAATTCATGGTGTTGGTAGGACCCACCCAGTTGGCGTGAAAAATGCCTCCTCAAGGGTATATTCGTCCAATATCGTATGTCTTATGTACACAAACCGTATGTGTACAGGGATTGGCTTTCTAGTCAGTGGGCACCATGATGTCTTTTTCAAAAGGCAAACTAAAGTGACATGAGCTGATGGGGCCCGCAGAATTATTGAGCTTGATTAAGCTTAGCCATGAAGGAACAAAAAAATTATGCTCCACAGTGAAGCGTGTCGAACCATGATTGCATGAGCGTGTGGGGAGCAAATAATTGGGGAGTTTACTGGCGTGAAGACACGTGTGTGGCTTGGTTCTCTAGCCGAAGCTAGCCAAGCCCAAGCCATGAGAGAAACTGGGCCGCATGCATGTATGTCATGGCTGACCAAATCATCAAAGGCATTAAGGTGATTTATTATTATTTATTACAGAAGAGTGGCTCACTAATTATAATTTAAAATTATGTCTTTCTCTTGTGATATCACATTTGCTTTCTGAATTAATTATGAGCATAAAATATTAGTGGTTGTTTAGTCCTTTTTTTTTTTCTCCATGTTTTGGATGGGAGACGATTCGAATCTCGAAGGAGCATCTTCTTCTTCTTCTTTTATTTTTATTTTTATTTTTGTCTTAATACATTCCAACTTAATGCAATTTCTAGATGATATCTTTATTTGAAAAACGTCTTGTTTTGTTTTTTTGAAACATTTATTTGCATCTTTGTTATTATTACGCTTTGTAGGTCTCAACTTTTGTGTTTTTATTGACTTGTCCATTTATTTATTGTTTCTCTTAGTTGTTTCTGATTTGAATTTTTAAAATTTTGTAAATAATATTTAAAGAATAAAGAATAAAGCCTAATAATTGAAGAAACAACATTGAAAACATAATAAAAGATATTATAATTTTATGTATATATATATATTTTAAATGGGCCGAGAAAATAATTAATAGTATGCTATTTGTTACTCTATAAGCACTATAATTTTTTTTATATATATATCCTTATTTTTTAATAATTGTAAAAGATCTCAATTAATCAAAGGCGTGCCAAAATCTACAGCAAGGCTAATCGTTTATGAGTTACCATCAACTCAAGATGACCTCAAGATGAAGCTGCGTTTTGGGGAGCTGATTGGCCATTGGGATTACTTATAACTTATAGAGAGAAAAATCATAATCTTAAGTTTATTTTATTTTATTTTTTTTATTATTCCCTCTCAATTATCACATCCCTTTCAGAATTGTTACATCGGTGCTGAATACTGTCTCTAGCAAAGTCCTTATAAATTGCCGAACTATTTTGACATTTGAAGATGATTAATTGGAAGAGAGCGACTTGCCAACTTATGATTAATACCTTCCTCAATAATTCCAATTTCAATAGCTTGGAGGCACTGTAAAAATGACCTTGTCAATCTGCTGTCTTTGCCGAAAGTACGAAAAAGGGAATATGCAAGTTGAGGGGCTACCCACAGGGATGACATCGACTATCAAACATGTATCAACGGTTTGGATTTTTAGTACATTTATTCTCATATTTATGTTTAAATAAATATTTATATTATATTCATTACTGAGTAAAAAATTAAATATTTACACATAATTTATTGAGTTTTTGATATTCATTGAAGTATTTTTTATTATTCAATATAAAATATAAAATATGCATATATATATATATTAAATGATAAAATTATAAATATTATAGATATGTAGATGTATAATGTTAATATTACGGTATGTGTATATTATACTAATGAAAATATTATAAATATCTTACATATATATACAATACTAATAAATATATTCTGGGTCTTAAGTTTATCTATATCCATATGCCTATGTTTTTAATATTTTCGTTTATAATTTAATTTATTTGGTTAAATGTTTGTTGATAAAGTGTTGAGCTGTTATTAGTTTAAGATTTTTTTTTCCCAAAACACCCTTTTAATTTAAGAGTAGTTTGGTTATTTTCTAGAAAAGACTACTGAAACTTTTAAAAAGTTTAACAATATTCCAAGACAGTCAATGGATCGAGTTAATCAGAAACAAAAAATAATAAATTATTATAGTACTAAAAACTCAAGCACTAAATTGTTATCCGCTAAAATTTTTTTGGGTCACGAATCTACAATATTAGAAAAGATTGAGGACCAAATAAGGGAAAAGAATCTTTAGGTTACAAGAATCATCATTGGAGTAGCTGAAAAGAAACTCAAGGAAAGAAAGGAATAAAGCATGAACTGATAATTTATTGTTGCTGAATAAATGATAAGCATAAGCCCGACATTTTAAAAGCAAGATACGCTAAAATCATAAAACATGGTCAAAATAACCCCCCCCTTTATTTTTGAACTTACCTTTTATACCATCAATATCTTAGCAGTGAAGAATTTAAATGATTATTTAGCAAGGACAAGACACATGCTGCCTGCTTCTAAATTTCTTTGTTATATGCTACAAATTAACATGTTGTAATGCTAAATTCCTACTTATAAAAATAATGGTTCCACCTCTATAGTACTAATTATAATTTCTTTGTTTAGCTTGTTCAAGTAGTTTGCCGGCTCATGTATTATAATTAAGCTCATGCATGATTAAGATAATTAATTAAGGCAAGTCGAAGTAAGCATTTTTATTTCTTAAGAGAGCTATGTAAAAAGATTCCTCAATTTGGTGTAAAGTTGTCAGAAAATGGAGAAGATGTATCCAACAGAACTGTTTGGAAGGCAGATTAATTAGCAATTTATGATTCTTGACTTACTGTAATACATTCATTGGTAATAGAGCAGATTCGATACATTCGAGGATTTTTTTATATATATATAATTTATTCTATTTATTCTTCTTCGACTAAGTTCAACTTGGTTGGTTATAGTGAAAATAACTATGAAATATATATAATTGATAATAGCAAAAGTACCATTAATTATAAAACTCAAGTTATGATTCAAGATAAAGACCATTCATAGATCAATTTGGAACAAGACCTAGTCACGAGTGAAGTGAATCCAAGGTAATAACAAAATAATTATTATCATAATTTTAAAATTCAAATCGAAAATCAACTTGAGATAAGGTATAAGTTATATGCTGGGAGGGTTAACCAAGGTCAATATAAAACAAAACTAGTCATTTTCATAGTTTTAAAACTTGAATCAAGAAATAACCTGATGCAAAGTTTAGGTTACAGGTTGGGAGGGTCAATCCGGCAGATCCAATTTTTTTTTAAATAATCAAAACAATTTGTTTTTGTTTTTTTACCTTTTTTTTCAAAAAAAATCAACAAGTTTTTTATCCTCATTTTATTTTGAGTTAACTTCAGTTTTTAATTAGGCAAAGTCAACTCAATCATTTCTTTATTTTTTTTAAACTTGGATCAATCTAGGCCTCAAGTTAATTTGTGAAGTTAGACTTGGTTTTATAATTAAAGTTATTATAATATTATTAATTTCAACATTCAATATAAATTAAAATAAAAAAATAATATCTATTTTTTAAAATATACAAGTTTGACAACATTAATATATATTAAGGATAAAATAGACCTTTATATATATATTATACCTTATCCATCATAATTAAAAAATATATAAAAATAACCACTTTATCCTATTCATTATTATCAAACACAATTTTATTTTTATTTTCTTTTCTATCTTGTCTCTTCAAGTCTTTATTTCTTTTGTTCCAGTATAATAATAACAAACGTTACTCTATAAACAAGCTTGACGAGGAATGCTGACAAATAATTAAACTTGTTTCTAGAATATAATATTAAAGTCCATGTATATGCTTAAATAGTTCATACATCAATCATATGTCTACTATTTCCATTAATATAATACATATACCAGGTGTTATTAGCATGTAATTGCAAGGATTGTGCATGTACTAGAAATTCAGTAAATATCTGTATATTTTTAAATTATATGTGTGAAAGGTAGTCAAAATGTTTTAGTTTTAAACACTTCTTGCCGTGCTTTACCTCTATATTTCAACACTCTTTTGCAGTGCCCATGAGGCAACTCACCTTTAGCTACAACTGGATCATAGTGCCCGTGTCGCAATCTATATTCTCCACTGTATTCCTATCCTAAAAACGAACTCAAATCACTTGCTTGCACTGTTCAAATAAATAATGAAGCAGCTTTTTTTTTCTTTGATTTTTTTATTTTTATTTTAATATTTATTTTATTTTAAAATATATAAGTGTAAAATTAAGCATGATAAAATATAAAGATGTTAAATTGTTTGAGACTGTTATAACTTTATAGAAAATAAAAAAAACATATATATTAAATTCAGTGGAATTTATGACTAGGATATATCGTGGTTACTAAAGAATAACATAAATCATTTATCGATGTTTTATTTAACAACTTAAATTTTTGGATTGGGATGATTTTTTAATATGATATCATAATTTTATTGACCAAATGAAGGGTGTGAATCCCACCACCTCATCCTATTTGATAAAATTAAATACAAGATAGTGGTAGATTTGTGCAAGTTTCAAGTTCAAAAAACTTTCATTTAAAAAGATGTGTTAGAAAATAATATATATTATATTTTAAGATCTGACCTAATAACTTAAGTTTTTAAATTAAAATGATTATTTGATAACAGAATTAGCAGGTTAAGTCATGAAACCCGAGTCAATAATATATTGATGTCTCGATATTAAAAAAAAAGTAAGTTTTAAAATCATATCATATATTTACTGGTTATCTAGATTGTTTTTGAACTTATCAAGTCAATTGAGCTACATCAAAATAATTTTTATATAGTTTTAGTTAAAATCCAAACTAAACAAAAGATTAGATTAAAAAATTCTAAAATTAACTTGTAATAACAATGTAATTAAAAGAGTTTTCTACTGCCTAGACATGTTTTTTACTTTCAATTTTTTTTTTAATTCAGATCCTTCGTGACTCTTAAGAAGGTACTACCACAAACTACCCGGTATGACTACATTCAATATTGTGCATAATAATATTAAAATCCTTAACTCATTGTTCTTTCCCAATGGTCACATTCATTCCTTATTCTTCCTTATATATATATATATATATATATATATATTACAATTAATTTTAAAATCCATTTTATTTTTTAAAAAATATTTTTAACTCATCAAATTCTATATACAATAATCCACTCATATATAATTCAGTACCACGACTTTCACTGTAATTATCACCACTGCCACATCGCACCACAATCACCTCCACTCGCACCCGCACTTGCACCTGCACCTTATCAATTAAATTGTTTTTCATATAAATATTAATTAAAAATAAATACCTATAACCACAAATTAATGCTAGAAATAAAATAAAGAACTAATTTTATATTTATCTCTGAATTGCGTGTTGTTAGTTTTAATTATATACGTTATCTTAGTATATAAACAGATAGAATGTATTTTTTTAACAATCCAAGAATATTGATCCTTTTACATGAACTATATGATATATACAAAGTCCTGTACAATTAATGAACAAATAAAACAAATAAATTGCACTATATATATATATATATTATTTTTTGAGGGAACTGTAATTAGGATGATGTATGCATTAATTTCCTATAGTTAGAACACCTATATATCAATAATCAATCTTTTTGTCCATCTTCGTTCTTCTCAACTCCATTTCCTTTCATGCCCTTAGCCTCGTTGCCGTATCCTTCATAGTGTATCAAAGGCAAGTGACTAGAATCTTCAGAATCATCTTTTGTGTCAATGTAGATGCAAGAACACCGCTCTAGAGAGGTGAAAAAGATTGTGGCAACACCATTGATTAGCCATGCTGCAACTCCATCGATCATTCTACAGGCAGGAACACGTGAGTTGGGAATCGCTGGTGGCTGGACCTTGGGATCGACGACGCGTCTCCCTCCTTCACAGCAGCACCAATTTGTGCAGCTTCTAGAAATAAAAGTATTATCCATTCAAGAGGATTTTCAAAATTGTCTAGCTCGAGAGGTTGACGGGTTCTTAAAGGGTTTAACTGCAGGCTAAACACGCTTGTCTCTGGAGGCTTGTACACAAAAACAGTGTTGTGATGCTGTAGAAGGTAGATGCCATATATGCCCTTTTGGACATTCAAAAACCCAAGTGGAAATATAGTATAATTCTAGCCTAGAGTTGGAGGATACTTTGACGAAAATGTTAGGGTAATGGGACAGAATAATTGATATTTTTCTAGCTGAAGAATCGTTTTTTGTGTGGGTTAGTTGAGATGCATTTCGTGTGCTGGGGTTTTTAATCATAGGTCCTACCATCATTAATTATAGGTATTCTATGTTATATTTTTCTTATAAGAAAGATGATTCCATTCAATCAGAAAATTTGAAGCTCACAATTTGCATTTTGTCTATTTTAATTGACTTCTGGAAAACTCGAAGGGTCCCCTGCCGCTGTTACAGATTCTATCTTAAGAAACCCCTTGAGGGATTTTCTTCTAGTTTGGCAGTGGAGCTGGTGATCAGCGTAAAGAGACCTGAGAAGAATCAGGAATAAATATATCCTTGGTCACCTAGGCACTCTAAAGAATTTAAGCTGGAATCTCTTGTCACCGATTTGATGATGATTCAAAGTTTTGAATCTATTCCTTGCCCGGTAATCACTTTAATCATCGACGTCATTTAACAGGTTAAAAGTACTAAAAAAATTTGAATTCAGATAAAGATTTCATTAAGTTCAATTCACATGGACATCATACAGTGTTTTTTAAGGCTGTGTTTAGTTAGTGCCTTCTTGAAAAGACAAATATAAAATGGATAAAAACATGATTTGGTGAGGAAACTAAAATAAAAAATAAAAAATGTAGAAGACACTAACTATATATCATTTAAAATATTTTAGTTTATTTTTATTTTTTATTTTAATTAGTTTCCTCACCAGATTATGTTTTAATTTATCCATTTTATTATATTTGTCTTTTCTAGAAGACACTAACTAAAAACACTGTCACTGTATTATTGGTGAGGAAACTAAAATAACTAAACAAATAATCTTTCTATCTTTATATATCATTTCAAATTAAAAAATAAAAATAAAAATATCATTTCTATCTTAATTGTCGCTGTATTTTTTATTATGATATCATTTCTATCTTAGGATACTTTAAATATCATTTTTTATTTCGTGTCCAACATACCAAACAAATTTGGACAGCTAGTTCTCTTATTTAATTATGCGGTTTTAAAAAGAATGAGAAGAATTGTTGTTCAAAATGAAATATTAGATACTCAATTATTAGTTTTTATAACATTGTTGGTAGTTCATACTGTGAAGATTGCATTTTTTTTTCCCTGTAAAGAAGAGACGCATGAGATGCATAAGGTGAAACATTATCATGTGTTCTTTCTTTCTTTCATTTATTCAGTTATATTCTCTTATTTATTTATTTTTTGTTGTTTTCCAAGAAAATATAAGTAGTAAAAAAAAATCATGGTCGTTAAATATTCATTTCCCATATACATTTCATAAAAAAACATTCTTTTTCTTTGTTCTTTTTTTGTCAACTTCTTAAAAATTCAACTAGTTTGGTAAAATATCAGCTTCTAATTTCTCTTTTTTCAAACTTTGTTTGAGATGGAAAGATGTGTAAGAACTTAAGTGTAATATTGTCGAAAGAAGGTTAAATAGTCATTGTCGCACCCCAAAAAATCATCCTTCGGCGCGGCATCGGCTGGCGATTTTTATCGTTCTTTGCGTTAGCTTTGAATTGGTTCGTTGGAGTCGCCACCTAGTAATTCATTGAGGGCTACTAGGAAACCTGATGTACTGGTCTTGTCAGAGGTCGCGGGTAAGGGACTGGTTGTGGTTAGGGAAGGTATTAGCACCCCTAACACACCCTACCTGAGGTAAGCTGCATTGTGTTCTAATGTGATTTGAAAATTTAAAATATTAATTAAATTCTAAGGCTTGAATAAATTAGTTATTAAATCCCCGAACATATGTAAAAACTTGTTCTTACATTTTCATGGAAAATACAACTTGATTTTATTTGTCCTTGAGATATTTAATCATATTTAAGAAAATTTAAAATATTAATTAAATTCTAAGGCTTGAATAAATCAGTTATTGAATCCCCGAATATATGTAAAAAACTTTTTCTTACATTTTCGTGGAAAATACAACTTGATTTTATTTATCCTTAAGATATTTAATCATATTTAAATTAACAATTAATTCTTTTTATCCTTCTTTTTATTTTCACAATTTAATAACATAAATAAAAATACAAACAAGCACACATCTCTTTTTATTATTTATTTTCTTTTATTTTCTTCTTTTTTCTTTTACATTCACATATTACAAATTTAAGATAAATAAACAAAAAAAATTACATTAAAACTTTAAAATTTACAAAATAGTCCCTAAAAACTCCAGAAATTGCAGGGAAGGACTCCTGGGGGCTGCGTGAACAGTTCCAGCGTGTGGATCCACGCACCACCGCCACTGGCGGCGCGTGGGTCCACGCGCCGCCTCATGAAAACCCAACAGCAAGGGGGCTGGATCGACTCCCTCTTCTCAGCCTCCCAACGCCGGCGGTGAAGATCACCGCCACCTGCAACAACAAAAAGAACTCACAAACAGCAATCGGTTTTTATTTTTCTTTCCGTTACAGATCTGCTTCTCTTTGATCTGCAGAAGCAGATCGGTTCTTTTCCTTCTTCAGGTCGATCTCGTCTCTGTTTTCGCTCCTCTGCTGGTTGCTGGATCTTCGAACGGCGTTGTTGTGGCTGGTCTGTGGTGGTGGCTGCCGATCTGTGGACGGCGCTGCTGGGGTTTGTTGTTGCGGTCGCTACTGCTGTCGGAGGCTGGACGGAGAGGAGAGGTCGGGGAAGATGGCGATGCAAACGGCGAGATGGTACAGCGCGGGGGAACTGCTCTGGCTTATGTCCGACGTGTTGCTTGTTGGAGGAGGCGTCACCGTGTCCGGCGATGAGAGCTGGGAAGAAGGAATGGCCGAAAGAGGGGAGTGTTCGGCGTGTTGCTGGAAAAGAAAATGGAGCTGCTAGTCTTGGGGAAAGGGAGAGGTCGATCGGCGTTGTGGGTGGTGCTGGAAGAAAAAAAATGAAAACGGGGAGGGGGCTGTTCGGTTTTGGAGGAGAAGGGAGAGGATTTTTATTTTTTTGTGGCTTCGGGTCAGGGCTTGGATTTGCTGGTTGAAGGGGAAGAAGATGGAAAAAAAATGGTGAAGAAGGGGAGTCGTGAAAACCGGTTGCTGAGGGGGGAATGAAAATCAAAGAGCCCCCTACTGCCGAAACCCGAAAAATGGCTCCCATCTCCCTCCTCTTCCTTGCAAAGCTGGGAATGAGAAGAAATATGAGTTTTTTTTCATTATGAGGAGGGCCACCATGTCGGCGGGAAACAAGGAAAAGAGGACCATGGGTGGGGTTGAGCTGCTTAATTTTTAGCCGAAAGAGAGGGATTAAATAATGGTATTGGGCCAGGGGCAACGGCTAATTTCGGGTGAAGAGAAAAAAAATTCTTAGGTTGCCCCTCCTTCCAAAATTCAAAATTCCCTTAGGCAAAAATATTGTTTCGGCCTCAAAATTGGTCCCTTAATTATCTTTTTTTTTTGTAAAATTTGATTTTTCTTGTTTTTTTTGTATTTTTTTTAAAACAAGCAATATCAACGTCGACTCAAATACGGAAAATCAATTATTTTAAAAATGACGCGTGAAAAGTCGAACGCGTTCGAAAGACCCTTAAATTTTTTTTTTTAAAAATTTTAAACGACGTTGAAAATGCTAAAATGACGAAAATATATTAAAAACATATTTTTTTTGGATTTTCTTTGTTTTTTCTCTATTTTTGGATTTTTTGAAAATATATCAAAAACATGGGTCAAAAATTAGGTAGCAACAGATGCCCCCTCTTTACAATGCTTACGAAGCAAAAATCCTCGATGTTTTGCATAGTAAGCTTTGTAAAGAAAAACTTGTCTTTCTGTTTGCTCAATATTTTTTTTTTTGTTAACCTGAGATCCCATCTGGCGACCTCCTTTACCAAAACCAAAGAATGCGTGTAGCTCGGTCAACCCGAAACCCCAATGGAGATTCCCTTTAACCAAAGCTACATGAGATCCCATCTGGCGACCTCATTCAACTGGAACAAAAATATTGTGTAACTCGGTTAACCTGAAATCCCATCTGGCGATTCCCTTTAACCAAAGCTACCCGAGATTCCATCTGGCGACCTCATTTAACCAAAACAAAAGAATGTGTGAAAAATGGTCTCATTGTATGGGTGACGAACCCCAGAAAAATGATGGTCTCATTGTATGGGTGACGAACCCCAATGGAAAGGAGGAAGAGTGGTCTCATTCTTTGGGTGACCTACCCAGGGGGAAGAATGGCCTCATTCTTATGGGTGACCTACCCAGGTAAAAAAAAAAAAATGGAGAATGGTCTCATTGTAATGGTTGACCTACCTAGAAAAAATGGTGGTCTCATTGTGATGGGTGACCTACCCAAGTGGAAAGGGGAAAGAGTGGTCTCATTCTTTGGGTGACCTACCCAGGGGAAGGATTGGCCTCATTCTTATGGGTGACCTACCCAGGTAAAAAAAAAATGGAGAATGGTCTCATTCTTTGGGTGACCTACCCAGAAAAAATGGTGGTCTCATTGTGATGGGTGACCTACCCAAGTGGAAAAAGAAAGAGTGGTCTCATTCTTTGGGTGACCTACCCAGGGGGAGGAATGGCCTCATTCTTATGGGTGACCTACCCAGGTAAAAAAAGATGGAGAATGGTCTCATTCTTTGGGTGACCTACCCAGAAAAGATGATGGTCTCATTGTGATGGGTGACCTACCCAAGATGGAAAAAAAATGTGAAGTGTGGTCTCATTGTAATGGGTGACCTACCCAGATGGAAAAAATGTGATGAAGTGGTCTCGTTGTGATGGGCGACCTACCCAAATAGAAAGAATATGAAGTGCGGTCTCATTGTAATGGGTGACTTACCCAAAAATGAAAAAAAAATATGAAGTGTGGTCTCATTGTAATGGGTGACCTACCCAGATGGAAAAATATGATGAAGTGCGGTCTCATTGTCATGGGTGACCTACCCGGATGGAAAAAATGTGAAAAATAGTCTTATTATGATGGGCGACCTACCCAGATGGAAAAAATGTGATATGACAAGTGTGAAAAATAGGACTTACCTGGCGAAGTCCTGAAGGGATGACAGAAGAAGGGCTGGAAAAACTTGGTGCTTCCTGATAATTCCCGATCATAGGGTTTGGAAAACTCGGTGTTTCCTAACTGCAAGGGTTGGAAACTCGAGGCTTCTCGATTGCAAGGTTGATCTTTTCATTTCTTTAGGATTTTCCTAATGGTAAGGTTTATCCCATCGTCCTTTTATTCCATGATCAAAACCGATTCTTTATTATCATCACCACAATGCTTCTTTCTCTTTCCACCATCTTGCTGGACCTCATTAAGGATTTTCCTATAACAATTCAAAAATATGTGCAAATGGTTTTTTTTTTTTTTTTTGAGGTTAGATGATATGAATGCATCCTTACCTGATTCGAAATATAGGTCCCCCCCTCTTTGATGCTCCATCGTCATAGGGTGCCTTTGTTTGCATCTCAAAGCTTTCTTTGTTCTTCTAAGGAATTGACTCATTCATGTGTTAGCCATCCACTCAGCTGTAAATGCAATGCCCATCCCGGGTTGTCTTTGACAATTACTGCTCGCATCGTTCATCAAGCTTGACCCTGCCCCCAAGTGTGGTACTGCTTGATTCATCATGAAGGATTTTCTCTCCTGGCTTCTTCTGAGAATTATCCTCTGGTTGATTGTGTGCATCATGACAACACCCCATCAAGATTGTTAATCGGTCATGAACTTGCCTTCGGTTGAAACACCGTTCAAGTATATGTGGTCACCAACCTTCATGGAACAGCCGCGTGATCCCGACATGCATCTCATTCTTTGCAGTAAACAGCTCATCATTGTAAGCGCGATGTATTTCTCTATGGATTCCTCTTAGCTTGTCAAATCAGATCGTGAAAATAACTGCTTTGGCATCATCAATGATGTTCATGTTATCGCCCATATTCATGCGGTGAAGCGTGCATTTGAGCCGATAACATCTGTCAGGAGTCATATCCATGTTTTACAGGGTAACCCAAGATGAAGATATGAAAATATCTTTCTAGTGCAGCGTTGCTCATCAATTGCTGCTGAAGTGCACTAGATCATGGATTGTCTTTGAACAAAATTGCCCCTAGTCGATCTGAGCATGCTCATTCTTCTGTCTATAAACATATGGCTTTTGTGATTGTCAAGAATGACTTTGATGAACTTTGATGACTCATCATCTGATTCTTTCTTTGCCCCCAGCTGATCAGAAGGTTGTTTGTTTTTCTTCTAAGGGTCCACTGTATTGCCCCCAGGTGGTCAACCTTTCAAGGAGTGTCGAGAAATGTTGATGTCATTTTTGTCAAGGATTTTGAAAACTCAATTGATGTTCTTGTTTGAAAATCTTTCTTGTTCTGAAATCAAATCTCGCACTTCAACGATCATGTCTATTCAAGTCTAAATGTTGAAATGAAATCAGAGAGATGTCTATTTTTGAAATTATTTTCTTTTGAAATTCAAACTTCTTTGGTCAAAGACCCAACACACTATTCAATGCAGTCCTTTGATTGTCTTGTATCTTGAAAACAGAAATGACCCGTTGTAAGATTTAAAAATGACTTTTTCATGGTTCTTTGTGTTCATTTTAAACTCTGATTTTGGGTATATCTTTTGATGGTCTGTGATGAGGTGACCTTCTGTGAATTTGAAGGAAAAAAGTCAAAACTCGAGGATTCATCAAGGAAAAACTGTTTTGTTTTTTTTTTAGCAATAATTTTATCAACATGCATAATAACCAGTAGCTTAATTCATGAAGTCACGACCCTTATGGAAAAGCTCTTCAAGTTTTGAGAGCGTCATTTATCGATTCAAATTGCTTGCTTGATTAAAAAGGGCTTTTAAAAGCACGTAATGCAGGCTATGGTTCATGGCTATGAAAGAAAAGAATTTCAAAGGCTCAAAAGGTGTTTGAGGGTTTCAACGACTTAGGATCAACATTAACTATTCATCGATTCTCTTTCTCTTGTCGTCATTGTAGAGAAAGTGACATATAACCTTGTTAATCTTCAGATATTAGAATTCTCTTAACATAGGTCGTAATCCAACTTTTTCTTTGATGAATAACTAATCTAATTTTGAAGACATTAGAGGCTCTATCCGAGACACACCAAAAGATATGAAGCATCGATTTTTCTAGTGTTGACTTTTGGCATTTATTGTCTATTCTCATTTGAAAGTTGTCTTGCCTCTCTTAGAATTGGTAGACATTTTCTTTCATTTCCTCAAAGTTTTTCTTGGATGGCCCTCAACCTATGGATTTTCTTCTTCTAGCCCTTTCTCAAACATTGGACTTTTGTTCTAAGCTTTTCTTTGATCCATTGATTTTATCCGTGTCTCCAAAATATTTCTCATTTGCCCCCAGTGTGGGGTGTGATCCTAGTAAGGGTTTTTATGAAAAAAATATTCTATCCAGCTCAAAATGGGACTACAAGGGAGATAATTTTTAGAAAGTGACAGGATATCAAAGATGGCCTTTTCTCATTTCAAGCAAGATCGGTTAGAACCGATAAATTTTGACCTCATCTAATGTAATGATTTGACTTGTAAGAGTCATGATTCACGAGTCCATGACTACCGAATCCACTACATGTCATTATGCATACTGCTAAAACTTAGTTATATGATGTGTGGTTCAGTTTTAGGAAGTATGAGTTCAAAATTTGTTCGGTCACCTCATGTCATTTCAATAAGAATCGAGTCATTTTTGCAATCAAAACACTTTTAATCTTCAGGATTGATTAGCCTTTTATTACATGTTGGAGTTTGATCAAAATATTTTGTCGGAAAAAAAAAATGTTAAACATCTGTTGATTTCAAAACAACAAAGAGACGAAAGCAAGGCATGTGTCGTTGAAGGATGAGATGTGATCCCAAAACAAAATGCAGAATTCCATAACAATATGATTGACTGTTCATCACCATTCTCGAATCAGCTTTTCTGGCAATATCTGTGTTTAGCAAAGCATTTTCGATCACATGTGATTCTGAAGTTGTTCGGGGAACAATATAGCCAGTGACACCCTTCTTCAACGACTCCACTTATCTCTTGCTCACCAACTTTCAGACTCGCTTCTCGAAATTCTTGCAATTGCTCAATTGAAATGGTTGAGGACCCCATCATGACATCACATCTCTTGTCTGGATTAAACCACCCAGAAAATGGTGGTTGCATAGGATTTGTTGGAGTCAAGCAAAATTCTGGAATCTGGCAGATGTTGGTCGACAAAATTAAATGGCAGAGGAATGTCCCATCTTGGCAAAGATATTTGAGCAATTGATGTTACCGTGAGACCTGGCTATACCACATAATTAAGGGCTCACACCGTCAAAGTCATCTCCTGATTCACCTCTCATCATTGTTCTAGAATCCATGGCAGATCCTTCAATCTTTCCTCTCTTCATAGCTTGTTCAATTCTTCGATGATCTTCACAACACCATGTCAATCTTCCAATGTTGTTGTGGTTGGTTGAGGGTTGTTAGAAAAATTTCCAACAACTTGGTAATCTTGGCAGCACCCAAAAACTTGTAGTATCACCACTACCAACACGTGGAATCATGCATTATCTCTTCTATGGGAGAAAAACGATGAACATGAATCTCCTCTATTTCTTCTTCGATTCCTCTCGAACGGTGTAGCAAACAAGCACCAATAGAGGGAGTTCTGCTCTGTTGAAGTTTCAGTCTTCTTCATGTTTTTTCAATCTAGGCATGTCTCTTCTCTCTACTTTTGCATTTTAATACTGACACTGTTGAAGGAAAATCATAGATGATCTGAAACTACTGTATTTCTTCTTGGATTTCCCACTTGCGGATCCACAAACAGATTCCTGCCGAGAGAGCTCTGCTACGTTGGAGTTTGATGTCTGCTCATATTTTTCAGACCAGGTCTGGCTCTTCAACCTACTAACAGGTCTTCGTGCTGAAGCTGATGATAGAAATATTTGTAGCATATGCAACTTATAAATCCCCTCTTGCATTCTCAATTTGCAGAGCCATAAATGTATTTTTGTAGAGAGAGCTCTGCCACATTGAAGTTTGACAACTGCTAATATTATCAGACCAGGTCTGACTCTTCTGCCTACTATAATGTTTTGTTGGTGCCACTGGTGAGAAAAAGTTTCAAAGCATATGAAATTAATACATCCCCCTTTTGCATTTCTCATTGGCAAATCCACAAATAAATCTCTTCAGAGAGAGCTCTACCACATTGAAATTCAGTGTCTGATCATGATTTTTTCAGACCAATCATCTTATGCTGCTGAACTGGAATTGAGCTCATAATTGGGGTAACTTCAAAGCAGACTAATGCACCATGAACAAGAGGCTAGTAGTCGTTTGGTTCCATTATATGATGTGGAGGCAATGAACATTTAACAGTGCAACTGGACAAGAAACAGGGTTGTCATTAGTTGATGACTGAAGGCATTGTTGTTGTTGTTCATGACTGAAAAGGAGAGGCAGCTTCAATTGGACGGTGGACAAGCAATGTTCCCACAGAAGACTGTGTAGACATTCTCTTTCCATTTGATGCTCAACACTTGTTCGAGCATATCTGAGTCTAGCTACTTCACCTTTGATGCTCTCAACCTCAAACTGATAATGAGCCTCTATCTGACATCTTTCTTCATTTCCATCCTTTCTTCAATCACTTGCAGCACAGCTTGTGCGGGGGAACCTACTTTTCAACCCGGTATATGCATGATAAATGTAAGAATATGTAATCTATATGACGAACTCACCCACAAGTCTTGAGTTCAAGATGCTTCAAGAAGAGTTTGCTCGGATGCAAAACAATAGCACATACATCCTAAAGACAGGCTCTATTCATTTTACGTGAGACAGGGTAGGTTTGCTACTTGGTTTCTAAAAGGGTCTCTCGTTGTCCTAGTGATCGCCTTCGTAAAGGCAATATAGGGGCCCAGCAGGTAATTGGTTGGTACGTGTTCAACTATTACCAGTCTAAGCACTCAACAAAGAGTTGGGGTTTACACAAACTTAAACCTTGACTCAAGTCGTAAGGTAAGCTGCTAGTCCCCCACCTAACCTAAAGCTTGTGTGTGTGCTTTCAAAAATTAAAACTTGTGATGCATGAGAGAATTATATACAATGCATGAATAAAACACAAATAAATAAAACAAAACAAAAAATAAAAAAAAAACAAATAAAACACATCAAAACACAAAGCTTAGTCCGATAAAGTTGAAAACAATACCTGTTCCCAGTGGAGTCGCCATCCTGTCACACCCCAAAAAATCATCCTTCGGCGCGGCATCGGCTGGCGATTTTTATCGTTCTTTGCGTTAGCTTTGAATTGGTTCGTTGGAGTCGCCACCTAGTAATTCATTGAGGGCTACTAGGAAACCTGATGTACTGGTCTTGTCAGAGGTCGCGGGTAAGGGACTGGTTGTGGTTAGGGAAGGTATTAGCACCCCTAACACACCCTACCTGAGGTAAGCTGCATTGTGTTCTAATGTGATTTGAAAATTTAAAATATTAATTAAATTCTAAGGCTTGAATAAATTAGTTATTAAATCCCCGAATATATGTAAAAACTTGTTCTTACATTTTCATGGAAAATACAACTTGATTTTATTTGTCCTTGAGATATTTAATCATATTTAAGAAAATTTAAAATATTAATTAAATTCTAAGGCTTGAATAAATCAGTTATTGAATCCCCGAATATATGTAAAAAACTTTTTCTTACATTTTCGTGGAAAATACAACTTGATTTTATTTATCCTTAAGATATTTAATCATATTTAAATTAACAATTAATTCTTTTTATCCTTCTTTTTATTTTCACAATTTAATAACATAAATAAAAATACAAACAAGCACACATCTCTTTTTATTATTTATTTTCTTTTATTTTCTTCTTTTTTCTTTTACATTCACATATTACAAATTTAAGATAAATAAACAAAAAAAATTACATTAAAACTTTAAAATTTACAAAATGGTCCCTAAAAACTCCAGAAATTGCAGGGAAGGACTCCTGGGGGCTGCGTGAACAGTTCCAGCGCGTGGATCCACGCGCCGCCTCATGAAAACCCAACAGCAAGGGGGCTGGATCGACTCCCTCTTCTCAGCCTCCCAACGCCGGCGGTGAAGATCACCGCCACCTGCAACAACAAAAAGAACTCACAAACAGCAATCGGTTTTTATTTTTCTTTCCGTTACAGATCTGCTTCTCTTTGATCTGCAGAAGCAGATCGGTTCTTTTCCTTCTTCAGGTCGATCTCGTCTCTGTTTTCGCTCCTCTGCTGGTTGCTGGATCTTCGAACGGCGTTGTTGTGGCTGGTCTGTGGTGGTGGCTGCCGATCTGTGGACGGCGCTGCTGGGGTTTGTTGTTGCGGTCATTCCTGCTGTCGGAGGCTGGACGGAGAGGAGAGGTCGGGGAAGATGGCGATGCAAACGGCGAGATGGTACAGCGCGGGGGAACTGCTCTGGCTTCTGTCCGGCGTGTTGCTTGTTGGAGGAGGCGTCGCCGTGTCCGGCGATGAGAGCTGGGAAGAAGGAATGGCCGAAAGAGGGGAGTGTTCGGCGTGTTGCTGGAAAAGAAAATGGAGCTGCTAGTCTTGGGGAAAGGGAGAGGTCGATCGGCGTTGTGGGTGGTGCTGGAAGAAAAAAAATGAAAACGGGGAGGGGGCTGTTCGGTTTTGGAGGAGAAGGGAGAGGATTTTTATTTTTTTGTGGCTTCGGGTCAGGGCTTGGATTTGCTGGTTGAAGGGGAAGAAGATGGAAAAAAAATGGTGAAGAAGGGGAGTCGTGAAAACCGATTGCTGAGGGGGGAATGAAAATCAAAGAGCCCCCTACTGCCGAAACCCGAAAAATGGCTCCCATCTCCCTCCTCTCCCTTGCAAAGCTGGGAATGAGAAGAAATATGAGTTTTTTTTCATTATGAGGAGGGCCACCATGTCGGCGGGAAACAAGGAAAAGAGGACCATGAGTGGGGTTGAGCTGCTTAATTTTTAGCCGAAAGAGAGGGATTAAATAATGGTATTGGGCCAGGAGCAACGGCTAATTTCGGGTGAAGAGAAAAAAAATTCTTAGGTTGCCCCTCCTTCCAAAATTCAAAATTCCCTTAGGCAAAAATATTGTTTCGGCCTCAAAATTGGTCCCTTAATTATCTTTTTTTTTTGTAAAATTTGATTTTTCTTGTTTTTTTTGTATTTTTTTGAAAACGAGCAATATCAACGTCGACTCAAATACGGAAAATCAATTATTTTAAAAATGACGCGTGAAAAGTCGAACGTGTTCGAAAGACCCTTAAATTTTTTTTTTTAAAATTTTAAACGACGTTGAAAATGCTAAAATGACGAAAATATATTAAAAACATATTTTTTTGGATTTTCTTTGTTTTTTCTCTATTTTTGGATTTTTTGAAAATATATCAAAAACATGGATTAAAAATTGGGTAGCAACAGTCATGACAGGTGGCAATATTTTGTAATAATATGAAAGTTGGAGCAGCTATTTAATGAGAATGTGGTGTTCTGGATGTGTTCTGATTAATGTGATTAGACTTTGCTTTGTGCTTTTGGATATGGTAGCTTTGGGCCTTTAGGCCCCATTAATTTGTAACCAAAAAGAAAAAAAATAGTATTCATGAATGAAATATGGACACAAATTGTTAAATACAAGTGTTCATGTCAACTGATCGATGGATCAATGCAGTCAACATGCATTGGGTTATTAAAAGAACTCGGAAATAAATTAAGGAGGATTTATTTGAAAGCTTATATTCATCCTTTTATTTTTGAATTTATACTAATTTAGCCATTTTATTCTTATTTGTACTAATAACAACATTTTACTTGGAAAACCAAAGACAATTTAAAATCCTTTACGCCTATTTAATGTTCGGTTAATCATAAATTTCATCCTTTTACTTTTGACATTCTTTTAATAGGGTTTTTTTACTCAATTTACTAATTTACTTTCATCACTATGCTACATGTTAGACTAACTTTTTTAAAAAAATGTACTTAAAAAGAAAAAAAAAAAAAAGAACCAGGTGATGTGTTGCTTGCTAGGTCTATGACTTGAAGAATTCTGAATTTAAAAGAGTTCTGTCTTTGATTAGGATTATTATTATTAGTTGTTGCAATTTTTTTTTATTAAAATTCTAGTTAAGTTCTACTAAAAAATATGATAAAAAGTATTTTTTATAGTACTTTTTATTTAGAAATATATTAAAATAATATTATTTAAAAAATAAATTTATTTTTGATATAATACATCAAAACAATTTAAAAATATAAAAAACCATTTAAAAATAAAAAAAACTAAACTTTCACCCATCTCTACATGGGCCGCACTCACAAAGAGTGATTAAAAGATTATAAATAGCACAGAGATACATTGAAGTGTTAATAAACAGCAAGAAAAACATCAAAAGTTTTCCTTAACCTATCTAATCCCCTTGAGTTTCCATCGTATCCACCACGCAACCAATGATCAAATGGACCAACGCAAACGTGAGGATAACATACTCAGATGCTATGATTACAGTAAACTCGACTCCTTCTCCAAGTTTGCAGGGTGTAGACAGAATGAGAAAAGTCTGCCTGCTCCCCAACGCGTTTCGCCTTTAGGCCCCAGGACAAGACAACGAAGACAACGTAGTCGACACCATGTTTTTTTATGAGAGTCAGTATCCGGCTCGATATCTTATCCCTCCATCCATGATCAAATGGGCCGACGTGAGGATAGCCCATGCTATGATTACTGTTAATCCGACTACTTCTCCGAGTTTGCAGGGTCCAGAAAGAATGAGAAAAGTCTGCCTTCAATTAGGCCCCAGGACAAGACTAGTAGGACAGCTTTAGTTGACACCATGTTTTTTTTAAAAAAAAAGAAAAGAAAAAGAGAATCGGTTTTTGGCTTGATGTCTTATCCATCCATCCATGACATCATGGCCTGCATAAGCCTGGCTTCACACCTGGCTAATTGTCCCGACATCGAGAGCCCTTCCATTCAAGGTACCTAAGACTTTGATGATAAATCTGTAGCATTTAAGAGAGCCGGTTTGTAAATGTGGTGGGAAGCTCTCGCCAAGAATTCCACGTCACAATATTTAATCAACACGAACGATCTCTTCTTTGATGCTATTGGAAAGCCTTTTTCGCCATTATGATTCAACATTAAAGAACCATATTTTTCTTGGCTCAATTTGATGCCCCTTTTTCTCACTCATTTATCTGGGCCCTTTTGACCATTTTTTTGTAAGAGTTAGGCATGAATCTCTTGTCCAAACCTCAATCATGTAACACACTCCAACAAATTATTGTATGGTGATTGCCTGTTTGCCTTGAACAGCTTCTTGACTACCCTGTCATTTGATGGACAGTGTTTTGGCCACTCAAGAGATATGGTTCTCGTACACTCCTGTTTGATTGCAACTCCTCGTCCATCTTTCCACCGACAATTTCAACCTTGAAAGACATGTGAAAGAAGGTAAAAACACATGCAACCATTCATATAGAAAACATGGGTTTTGCTCATAGCAAGAAATGACGTATAGAATGAGGACATAAAGCCTTCACTTTTTATATAGTAATGCACACTATCCATGGTAGACTTTGCGGCCCTTGTGCTTGTATTTACATGGTGTAGTCAAATCCTGTTTTGGTTTCATGTAAAAGGAAGTCTTACATGCCTGAGTGAAGTTCAAACATATATCTTTAGATCGAGCATAGAATTTCTATCATGGAGCCCACAGCTCTGGCATTTTTACCCGTGATATATATGGAATTAAGTCCCTGTATTATTCATTTTCATGGGAGCAATGAAAGTCAATAAACCCGACGACTTGTTCTATGAGTCGGTTCAAAGTTCACTTCATGAGTTTGAAGATTGTTTTTTTTTTAAAATAATATTATTTTTTTAAAAAAATTATATTTTGTTTTAACTAGGTTAACTAATCGTACAGTAATTAATTTATTAGATGTTATGTATTAACTCTATCCGATTTAATTTAAAATTTGGTCTCAATTAAAGACTAAATTAAATGATTATATATTAAGTTAACCTGTTGAGTTAATAACACGGAAAAAGTAGTCACATTAATTTTATTGTTGAAGCAAGTCCTCTACTATATACCCTACCATTCAACTTTTACAACTTTAATAAAGTATGAAAAGATTGTTGATGCATTATCACAATGATAAAAAAAGACCACAGACGATCACTTTGTCTAAAGGATAAGGATTGCTAAGTTGGCGAATTAGAGAGGCAATTTCTTTAATCGGTTAAAACTGATCATATTTGCAGGCAGTGATGCTAAATTTTCTAGCGTGTTGTTCTGTTTTATTTCGAAACATGTCAAAACGTTTTTGATCAGCCTCCTTGCTACCCAATTTTAACATGGTCGTGGTGAAAAGTAAGATATTTATAATTGTATTTAATTTTGATTTTGATTTTTCCCTGTCATTTTATATCCATCAAAATCTTATTATTACTAATCATTTATAGGAGTTATTTATTTTTATTTTTCTTTTTAGGAAAAGAGGCAGCCATGCCATGCCATGCCATGCCATACCATACCATACCATAAATCTAAAAATTAAAGTGAGCACAACAACAAATTAACCATTCAGTAACAAAATATCCACACACAAATCAAACTCCTTTTCATAAGGATTTGACTTTTAAAGATTGGGTGTGAAGGAGCCTAATCCAATATGAAACCAACGAACCAAGTGCTATAAATATAATAATTATATTGTCTAAGACTTGGCCATAAATATTATCAGAATCAAGGAATTCAATCATGCTGAGAAAGAACAGCACAAACCCCTATAGCTAATTAGCACTAATTAGTCATAAATAGGAGTTGGAATTTTGATCAAGGAATATATGTAATTTGCCTACCGAAAGCATTTCATTTAGAAATGCTTTTGACTCCTTCAACCATTGGCTTTGGCTTTCGGTTCAACCAGCTGATCTCCTTCACTACAACACCCACGATTCCTTGCAGCATTTTCAAAGGAGATTCTCCCCTTTATTCATTATTTTCTTTTTTATTTTTCTCCAATTTATTTGTTTTTTTTCCT
Source organism: Populus alba x Populus glandulosa (assembly GCA_033617975.1). Taxonomy (NCBI): domain Eukaryota; kingdom Viridiplantae; phylum Streptophyta; class Magnoliopsida; order Malpighiales; family Salicaceae; genus Populus; species Populus alba x Populus glandulosa. The sequence goes on along the minus strand of CM066156.1, from coordinate 368,543 downwards.
TGTTTTTTAGTCAACCTTTGTACACTAAAGCAAGATCATGTTCTTACCTTACCAGCTGGTAGCTGACACCTACTCGTTTCCCACACATTGATCCATTAATTTATTTTGATATGATTTATTTTTATTTCTTTAGTTATCTTCGAAAGTTTCAACAAATACAATAGATCCACATCTAGAAGGCATAATCACGAGCTCCATATTAACGTATACATGCTGTAACGTTAATTATATTGCATATATACTGTTAGAATATTGTCATGGATCTTTGAATAATCTCTATAAATATATAAATATTGTTGGTTCATTGGATTTTTTATATCACCAACTTGTACTTGCAAAATATTTCTGATCGTGACATAGTGACAAAATTAATTTTGATTCACGTTTCAGACGATAATTCAGCGGTTTTGCTCCTTTGAGTAGTTTTTTTTTGGCAATTTTGTTTTCGAAAGTCAATAATATCAAATTAATAATTAAAAAAAATAATATAAGATGTCATTTACTAATCTAAGGAAGAAAAATATTTGTAGAACAAGCTACGTCCACTGAAGATCTAGCAGAGGATATTCTTCGGAACTTTTTATTCCATATAATTATGATACTTAGTTAATTTTGCTGCCACAATGTACGGAATATAAATAATTGCTAGCAGGACTCACTTGATAATGATTTTTGACCGGGGATGATAATTGCATCCATGAGATTTAGAGGTACGATCCCATTAATTTACTTGAATACTGGTGGTTATATATGAGAAATTCTGCCTATATAGAGATGGAGATGAATACTCTTTGTTTTTTTTTTACTAGGAAGGTGTGGTATCCTCAGCTTTTATAGACCTTTATACATACATTTATAATTTACTATATCTATGATTTGTCAATATATATTTGAAATACTTTTTGTATTTCCCCCCTATGATTGCGTCAATTAAATTCACGTACTTGATAAATGTAAAATTATTTTTTATAGGCTATATATTTAATAAAAATTGATCATAAGAAAATAATGTGATCTCTAATGGAGATTCATTTCCAATTAGGACGGGTATGGAGAATTAAGAATTATCTTTGGTATAATTAGAGGCCGATATGAATGTGAGAAGATTTTTATAGATGCTTATATGATTTTTTATAAATGTACAGAATAAAACAAGTAATAATAATGATAAAATAGAGTTTTGACCCCATAGAGATTGGTTGATAATGATAATGATAATGATAAATTCATTATTCTAATTTTATTCAAAAAACTTATTTAAGAGATAAAATTAATGATAATGCAAATAAAAATAAAAGTAAAGTAAAGAAATAAGAATGAGATATAGTATATAAGTGAATGATTTAAAAAACTAAAACGTTCGATTTTATCATAATTAATCCGCAATAATCCCTTAAACTATGAATCCGTGATAATTTATGATAGTTAAAAATAATTATCGACAGTAATTATTCCCTGAACTAATTAACAATCACTCCGGAACATCATTAGTGAAATTTGAATTTTTTCTTTTTTCTTTTTCCCTTCTTCCGTTTACTCTTCAGCAACCATTTCAAACCAACAACCAACCTTTTTCCTGCTCTATATGCCAAACGTCCCAAGTCCAAGACGGCCAAGTCATTCTATAATAACATGCAAACAAATCTGTGGTGATATCACCGATGATTTTCAAACCTTTATTTTTTAGTATCAATTCCTGTGGTCTGCTTTTGATTATCTCCTCTTTTCTTTATTTAAATTCCTTTCTGGAAGAAGTCTCTAGCTAAAAATATACAAGTTTCACTTTCTTTTTAATGTGCTGTAGTTATTGAGCTGCTATATTAGAAGTCTCCCACCACCACAAGTTCACACCATCACCATTACCATTAGTCTCCTCCCTCCCCATCTATAAATACAGAACCACGCACCTGTCTTGTCTTGTCTCTGAGTCTCAGAATCTTATCAACATCTTATATCCATTCCCGTATAATAATTTTCTTTTAAACACAGGAAGAAAGAGATGGCCAGTGCTGTTAAGGTTGCCACACTCTTCCTCGTAGCCCTCCTCCTCTGCTCCACAGTAACCTATGCCGCCCGCCCTGAGCCAGGCTTTCCTGACGGTTCTTTGGCAAAGAACCAACATAAGGTTTGTTGAATTTGGAACTTTTTAAATTTTTGTAGTTAAACATGGTTGATTTCATATGCAGAAGATTTCGATTGATAAGTGCGTTTTGTGTATTTGTTTAGGTTGTTGAGGGCGAGCATGCAGAGGTGATGGAAGAGATCAGCTGTGAAGGGCTTGGTGAGGAAGAGTGCTTGATGAGAAGGACACTTGCTGCTCACACCGATTACATCTATACCCAGAAGAACAAACCATGAAGTACTGCTACAATGGTCTTATATATGTATGGATATTGTGTCAAGAGAAATATATTTATACTTTTGTTTGACATCATATAGTATGATGTTTCCTTGGCTTAAATGATGATAAATATTTGTTCAAAGGTAACTTGTCTATCTATCTATCTATCTATCTATCTATATATATATATTTGTAGCGTTGGTGTATTATAAATGGCAACTTATTATAACCTGGGCATGGATTCTATGCTAGAATAATAACTTGAGGATTAATTTCCTAGGTTTCCCCTGCCTTTCCCAGTTCTCATAGTCACTTGTATGCTTTCCACCCAGTAGGTGTATACAATAAAAAAAATATTAGCGTTTGATCATAAAAGAGATCAAAATATTAGAGATGTACGAGATAAAGATATATAAGATATGTTTCTGTTTTAAAATTACAAAAGTTCATATTGTATTAAAAATAGATTTATTTTATGTATATATTTTATACAAAACATAACCTAATATCCTAAGTTCTCCACCATAGGATTCATTTACTTCATGCTAGTTAGGAAGCAAGGCTTTACCACTCTCTCTTTTTTCTTCTTATCGTTCCATTTTATTCAGAGACTTATTGGAAAGCTATATAGGGTCGGGTTTTTCCATAATTATTTCCTTGCATATTCCAACCTTTGGATTAAGCTGTTCTTTTTTTAAAAATATATATCATATTCATACAGGAAAAAACAGAAACCATTTTGCAAGGGGAAAAAAAACGTAAAAAAATCCCATATGATCCTTCTTGTGCAATCACAGCTAAAAAAGTTGCTTCGAGGCTTCAATGATGCAGGCTTACCAACCAATTCTGTACTGAATTTGCGTGTAAGGGAAAGGAAGATGGCATTGTATCTGATTTGACGGCCAATGATTCTTTTCTCAATCGAGTCATTGCAATTTCCTCAATTAATTCTTTGACTGATCCGACAACTTCCATTAAATCCGTGTACATTTCACCACTGCTGGTCAGCTAGCTATTTTTCCACCGGTCCACGCCAGGCTACTGATATTATTATATTATAATTTATATTTATAATAATTACTATGTAGTAGGACCAGTGCTTAGGATATCTGGAAGAGTCGTGAAGCCCTTGCTAGATTCTGATGTTGGTATTAATCTGCCAATCAAAGAGTTTAGGTACATAAATTAACAACAACCATTCGGATTAATGCATGTGTGATCGACGGTCCACGGCTAACCAAGGACAAGTGGCAAGTCCATCATATTCAATACACACATTAATATCCTAACACCTCCATTCGAAGGAAGCTGTCTTATTATCTCATCTCAGGAACCTCTCTTATTTTGAGGAAACAAAAGTGATTTCAAGGACATCCTAATCAATCCCGAAAACCATAGGCACAATTATCAAGATATCCCACCTGCTGCTTGGTGCAAGGGTTTTCTTTTCTCCTTTCAATAATTCTCGAGGATAAGTAATTCCTCTCTTATTTTAATGTTACACATAAAAAAAATTATAAAAATAAAAATACAAGTTTATAAAATCTTGTATAAAACTTTAAATATAAATTGAGTTTTTCATGTGCTGTTATTTTAGGTCAAGACATGTAGGTTTAATTATGAACTTGATGTCTAAATTTGGTTATAGACTTTTTTATTCTTGAAAAATTAAGTTTATTATGAAATGAGAAACTTTCTAATATTTAAATTAACGAGTTTATGAGAAAAATAATATATAATATAATTAAAAAATGTGTCATTATTTATTATATAATAAAAACTATCAAGTCTAAAATTTTTTTTATTTACATAATAATCTAAGATATTTATAAACCTGAATCTCATCAGCTTATTTTATTTTATTGATAATTGAGTGATAAAAATATTGATGTCTATTATTAATTATAGTTTTTGGCTCTTCATCGGTGGAGAAGTGGATAATACAATGCATTGGTTATAAATAATAGTTGGTTGAGAAAAGAAATTACCTGGTTAGATAGAATGTAGTGTGTGTTTGCACCATTGATTGATTGTTAGCTAGAAAAAATAATATTGATAACTTTTATGTAAAAATGGTAGAGAATATATTAGAAAATATGTTAATAAATAATAATAAATAATAATGTGTACATGAGTGGTCTGCAGCGCCATATTCTAATTCATTGTAACTTGAAAAAGCTAAGAATTTTTTTGTGGTGCTGGGTAGAAGCCCAAATAAATTTCCAGGCTGTTTTTTTTTTTTTTTTTTTCAAGTGGATCATCACATGCAAGTCATTAAATTAATAGAGCTCATGAATGGATTTCATTAATATTATGATCAAATAATAACTCATATGTATTCTTTGATTTTTTTTGGACATAATTCCTTAGCATGACTCTTTTTTCTCCGCTGTATTTAGATCATAAAGACATTCAACTTGAAACTGTTTATTCAAAAAAGGCAACCGAAAGTAATTACAGCACATTTATTTTGCATGTGAACATAAATATATAATAATAATAATAATAATAATAATTTTAAAGGTAGTTTAATTCTTCAGGTCTATTGTATTAACAGACGTTGTACCAATAGTTAAGAAATTTATCACTTTAAGAACTAGTAATAAAATAATAAATTTTTATCAAAGATAGAATAAATAATCAAAGCAAACATAACTTCATGGCTATCAGTGGCTCTACTATCATTAATTTATCAAATAAATCTCCATAAACCAAGTTTCATTGAATAAACTTTTTTTTGAATTCGAGGAAACCCAACCCTCTAGAAAGCGCACTTTATGAATTTAGATGAGCGAGTAAAACCCTGGTTGTCCCAGATTCTTATAAAAAATATACGTCCTAACTCGAACTCGAGACTTACTATACAGATCTCAAGTCATTTGCCACCACTCTACACCACTTGGAGACTTTCATTGAATAAACCTTCACAAAGAAAAAACAAAACAAAAGTAACAAACAAGACGGGAGAAATAGAGGTACAGAATAACCGTTTTATTTTATATTCCATCAAATCATAATCTTTTTCATGATTTATAGGATTAATTAGAATTAATTACTCATCATTTATCACTCTTACATACGTTTGAATTTTAATTAGAATAATTTGTATGCATGCATATCATTTTCTTTTATCAAGCCACCATAAAACATAGGTAGGCAATTTTGACACAAGACAAAGATAATGCTTCGCAATCATGATAACAATTATTTTTTAAAAAGTTTTTTGTTTAAAAATATATTAAAATAATATATTTATTTTTATTAATATCAATAGATTAAAATAATCTAAAAATAAAAAAAAATAACTTTTTTAAAAACACGGCCAACTATGAAAACAAACAACATCTAAATACATAGTCACTGTAAACCTTTAGATTCCTTATTTTTTAAGGTTTGATAGATGGGTAGGTTTATCGGCTCTGGAAAGTGTGTAGCGTATAATCTTTGGGTAACTATAGCATCGATTATTCTATTGAAATCATGAAAGAAGAATTATTTGATTAGAAAGTTCAATGAAGACCTATGAATGATATCCGTAGAACTCCATTATATATTATTTATTAAGAAAATCGCTTTTAAATTTCTATTTGATGAATTTGGGTAAGTTTGTATAAAGATCTTTTAAATTATTGTTTATTTTGATTTATAATCTCTTGAAGATTTAATAATTAAATCTTGAAGGATAGGAATAAATAATCGGAATAAAACCCTTGAGTAATAAAAGTAAAAGAATTATCAACCTTCAAGCCAGTTACTTGTTCCTCCATTTACTTTTAATATTATTTCTTGTTTTATTTTTTATTTATCAATTATTTTGGCTTGTTTTTTTGTTACACACGTGATTTCCACGTACTTTTTAATATATTTATTAATAGAACTTAAGAAAGCTAATACAAATACAGACATACAATAATTCAATTACTAAAAAAAAAAAAACTTCGAGGGTATAATAATCAAAATGGACAATAGTTTAATTAAGGAGGTTTTTTTTTTTGCCTGTTATGCATGTGATTTTCACATGCATTTAACGAATTTATTAACCAAACCTATTAAATAAATCTAAACATGCAATAGCTAACTTATTAAAATAAAAAGCAAAAATCTTTTAAGGGGTGTTATTTAAAAACAGACATTAGTTTATAGGGATTTTGTACAGATTAGCCATGGATTCGGGATCATAGTTTGGTCCACGAGGAATAATTTTGTTTGACTTAATTAACGTACAGGGAGGAAATGTCAATTACCATCTAGAAGAGGAGAATTGGAGATGCAAGGATCTATCATGAATTATCAATGTGGTGGTCCGTCCTCTCCCCATTTATATGGACCATAAATAAGTAAATGATCCTCCATACCTTTTGACAAAGCTGTGAACACATGGTCTTTAATGGCCCTCCTCTCCCATTTTTTGCTAGCTTATCTATAACTATATGTGGCGTGACTAGTTGGCTACCTTGACCACGTCTAGCTAGCCATATGTGATTGATTGTTGATAAGCACCTATGTTTATGCTTCAAAGAAAACCCACAAGAGATAAACACAGGTGATAAAGACTTGATTTAACAATGGAGGAGATGTTATCAAATGACCTTTTAAAGGTTGATTTATGGGTTGAATGAATTCATCGGTCACTTCAAAATAATTTCATTTTAAGATTTGTTTTTAAAATAAAGTCAAACATATTAGATTTTAATCAAATTAATCACATCAAGTTTTGCTTGATTTAATTTGAAATCTAATCTAGACTAGATTCTTGATATTACAAGATTCACAGTGTTAGATTGAAGTTATATCATGGTAAACTAGCTAGCATTGATTGATTGCATGAATGTCAATGGTAAATGAAAGAAAGAAGGCCTTCGAATGAATCTGAGGGGTGTTAATCAGGCTCTGAGTTTGTTTTATCGAAGTTACAAGTTCGAGTTTTATAAATTTTAAAGTCATTAGAGGTTTACATTGTCGTTAACTTTAAGATTCATATAATTAATCGAGACGTGTGCAAATTGATCCGGATCTCTTAATTAATAAAAAAGAAAAAGAAAAAAAGAAACCCTTTCAATGCCCGTAAACCGCAATCTTTAATATATCTTCCTGGTGAATAAAATGGTCTCAAGCCAATTGTAATCTCTCAAGCTGCGACTATGAACATATATATAATAGTATTAGCAACTTGCAACTGCTAGCAACCTTGATGCTAATATCTATACACACGCACACACACTCGGTTTTAGAGTTGGACTTTCCTTGTAAACCCAGAATTTGCTCAGAGTTGTCAGAACAATTTAGAATATGAAAATAATTTTTTAGCTGAATCCCACGACCAAAAGGCATATGACAATGAAATGGGTATTATTTAATCATCTCAACAACATCTTCAAAATTTGACAATCTCCTCTTCATGTTTAAACTTCTTTTATATTTCATGTCGGCTGCTGTAGTAGGCATTTCATATATATATATATTGAAATGACTTCTTCTTTTTTAAGATAGCTTTCATATACCAAAATTTAATTAATTTTTAATCCAATCTTAAATTGATTATTAAAAAAATTCAATGTTAAACATTGAGAAGATTTGACTAAGAAAATTAAATTAATTTTTTATCCATCTTTACTTTGATAAAAAAAGAATGACTAAAAGCTTCAACACTTGAAAGGCAGAGATGCAGGAAGGTCAACCCTGAAATCGAAGAGCGGCGTCCAAGTGCATGAAAAACAATGTCTTTAATATCTTCGAATCCATTTTTTTTAATTTTTTTTTAAAATTATGTTCTTCAGAAGAAGGTTTCTCTCATGTCCTCTGGTGTTTGGAGCTGTTGTGTACGTTTTCATCATGTTTCCTCTTCCACATTCTTCCGGTTTATGTTTCTTGGATTTTCTGTCTGTCTTTTGGTCGTACAACCAAGCTTGTGTTCTAAATTCAGCCCTTTAGAACACATGTTTTAGGACCCATTACCTCTGTATACAGACAGATGGAGTTAATTTAGCTAAATTAGAAGTCTTAACTATGATAGGAAAATTTTGGAGAGTTGATATGTTTTTCTTTTTAGCTAGAACTCATTTTGATGCTGATCTCAAAGAAACTTTGAGGTCTGAAGACTTGTTAGTGGATTGGTTCTTGAAACAGCCCAATTGTCTGAACTGATTTTCATAGATGTTTTAGAAAATGTGGATAATGGCAGTCACCAAGGGAACGGGCTTCCACTGCATCTTGACTGATTGCATGCACCTTATGATTTGCAGACAGAAGCCAGAATGCAATCCTTGTTCTGCCTTTTGGCTTCTTACCAGAATTTAATAGAGCTCAATTGCTTCTGAGTTTACCTGGTTAAGCTATTCTGGCGGGACCTTGAGCTTCTCTGATCAGTGGTTTGCTGATTTTTGCTGAAATGTTATGGCGAAATTGTACGTAATCTTATCTGAAACTACTTTTTCCATAGATGATCAAACGGTACAGCTTTTTCATGACCTCAATGTTGTGTAAATATGACCTGTCAACTATTAAGCTTCAAATCAAAATTTTCATATGGTTTCATTTGATTTTATAGTAACATGTCTTTTATGCTTTGGGAATGACTTTATATGGCTTTTGCAGTTGTTTCAGGGAAGGCAATATTTGGACCCCAACTTGACGAGTACTGGAAAAAGAAGCTTGTGGAAGAGGCATCTACAAAGGGGACTGACACAAGCTCAACCTAGCAGATAGCGCTTGGAATTTCTTCGTGTATAATTCCTTCATAAGAAGAGCAGAGAAGTCAATTTTCCAACACTGTAGAGGCTTATTATGTGTTCATGATACTGTTTTCAATTGATAAAATGTAGAATCTGGGTACATGATACTGTATTTTAGATAAGATGGGCTCCCAGCTACATCTGTAAGAGGATAAGATAAACGCTGTTTCTGGTCAAAGGAGAGAAGCTCAAGTAACCTTTACCTCGTAACAGGCTTAGAGCTGCACCACCCAATAATGAATGTTACTGAACTTTGTTCTCCTTGCGAGGCCATAATCGGTGAAGTTTACCATGTTATTGAACTTCTCTGAGAAGAAGCTTACTGACCCTAACTTGGACGTAGATCCCTTTGTTATGAATTTTGTTCCGACAATCTTTAGTTTAATTCATGGAGGGAGAGAGTGAGAGAAAAAATCGTTATCCCAATTCACAACTAATCATTTTAAGTCCCACTTAATTACCAATCTTAACTCAAACGAATCTATAAAACAATTTATAATTTGAGGCCCAAAAAACGTCAGTACTAGGTAGATAATTCCTGAAGAAGAACTTGAAAATCTAAAGGGTTAAAAACCCAGATGGCTACGAGCAGAAGTATCTAAGCCAAGTGATGTAATCCTAAAAGAAAATGTATACATGATATGGTTTAGGATCCGCAAACATCACCGGCCTGTGGCAAAACTGCACGACTAAAGCCATTGCTTTATCAAAATCCTGCCAAGAGACTTGCACCATGTTCAAAAAAAGGAAATCTTCAAACAGAAAAAGGCATTCTGCCTTGCCCCATTTCATGAGAAAACATGCAACTACTAGATATTCTGACACTATCTTCGCTTTCATGACATCAATACATTCCCAAAATTGGACAGGCTGCCTTAAACTTATAGAGACATATAATAAATCAATCTCTATAATAGTTTTGGAGTAAATTCTTGTACTTTCAAAACAGAAAATGCATGGAGACATGTCCTATCTATATCCACTATCCCCGTCACTTTGATCCTGTAACATTAACCAAAAACTCAAGCTAATGTACAAGTTTGTAACAGCCAAACAACATAGGAAAAATATATCAGAAAGTTACAACATGCAAAACAGAATCAGAGCATGATCTAGAAAGCTACTCTAAACCATGTTAAAATGCTAACCAGCAGTTGAAAGTAATCTTCAACACTGGAGTGCAGTAAGTTTATAATCCAACCTCACCGGGCACTGCATTGCTCCTCATAGTCACCGAAGAATTTTATCTCAAATTTTCAGCAGGCAATTCTTAGTCATTACTCGGGGAGGTCTACAATCAACATGCTCAAATTGATGCCACTATAAGCACAATCTGTCATCGATGAAGTCTTCTTTAATAACTGTAAAATCCAAACAAAGCCAGTGCGAAATAGAAATAAAATTGAATCATGTAATTGCACTCCATATGCACGGTATTCATAGATTTACAAGATAAAAGCATGCCTGCAGGCAAGTTTCCTGCGTTTAAACTTCTTCAACTAAATACGTTGTGCGATCATGCTCCCAAGAATATATGCGAAGCGACCATTGTCGACAAATTACTAACAAGTTCCTTTACCTGCAGATATGATCTCTTAATCTTAAACTAAATTAATGGAAAATGATACAGAATCATTCAACAATTCAAACTGGCACATAACACTAGCAGCATCGAATATGTGCAAGAACAGAGTAATGCATCCAGAAGCAATAACAGAGGATTTTGTCAACTTATCAGACTATATTCCTTTTCATCTTACGGGTGTACAGGGATAATTGGAACTGGTGCCATTAACCAACTACAGGTTCTTTTACCAAACATGTATTCTCTTAAACATTACCACACAATAAAAGTATTGCATCAGTTCCAAAACGGGTTAAACACAAGAAGCTTCTGTAGTAAGAAGCAAGATTGAATCAACAAATAACCTTTTTCTTCTTCTGGTATGCGAGATGAACTGAGGTGTACAAAGAAATTAGATACATCTCGCATTCTTCGCGCAAAAAGTCGCATGAAAGACTTGAGAGAATTCGATAACAAATGATGTCGAAACATTCAAACACTTAAGCTGGAACCAGAATCCAAGCAGCATCCAGTATGTGCAAGCAAAAAGAAATGCATAGGGTTGCAATAACAGAGGATTTTGCTTTGACATATCTCACAACTTCAATATCAGTGTCAACAACAACTTCATGAGCAAAATCAACGCATCTCCGCATTCCATTATATAGCTTCCCCAGCAGAAACTCCAGGAAAGACCGAACAGTCTCAAACGTAACCCTCCGAGTTACTTCGAGAACAAGCATCCTTTTGCTTGGGACTGCCAAAGCAGATGACACTTTATTAACCCAACCGTTCTCCTTAATCAACTGACTTTCTTGTCATAGATTCACTAAAAAATGCTTCTTTCCCAGATACCGCATCCTCTATTGCACTTTCTTCTTGATCAATGGCCAAATAAGGTGAATCGGAACTCGAATTCAAGTTAGAATCATCAGTTGTCAAGACTTGATGAGATGTCTTGACAAGAGTCTCAATTGCACCATTACAGATTGATACCAACACCCTCTCACTTTGGTTTCGTGCTTAGGATTGGTTAATCCAGCAAAAAATTCATCATAGGTGTTGATATGCATAGTCCTGTCAAGGTAAGCCGTAACTGCTGTGTTCACAAATAACTGAATACAATCACCAATCAGCCCTCTACCCTTATCACCACAAACCGCTCCCATCACTTTTTGAAAAGAATCATGGCCATCAGCAGCAGCATTCAAATATGAAATTGAATTCAGACCACTTTCATACAATCCCAGAACCAAGTTCCTAGCAAAGCTTCCAACGATAACAGAAACAAAACCAGACCCAGTTGGAGAAGCAGGCTTCTCAAAAACCTTGTTCAAGGAACTTGGACTTCCTTTGTTATTCCTATCCCCATTGGCACCAGCATCATGATGAATTTTTGCATGGGATTGGTAACCACGCAAAATTCCCACAGTAAAAGCTTGAGTAAGGGCAACTAATCCTTCTGAAAACTCATTAGACCTTGCCACTTTAGAAATTTACTTTAAACTACTGGGAATTTGGTTTGATTCCGACTGAACAAAATCTTTAAAATCCTTAGAGACAACCCCATTAGTTTTAAACCAAGCTTTATCATATTAATATTAAAAAAAAAAAAGAAGATATCATCTTAAAAAAAAAAATTAAATCAAACTCGTTTTTTTACATATTATTTGAATTGTTTTTGAACCCATCAAATCGACTGGATTATATCTGTGCAAACTTTCATAAGTTTAATTTTAAACATGGGCTAAACAAAAAGTTGAATTGAGATGTTTTAAAATTGATTCACTAGGTCTGGTTTACTAACAACACCAAATATTTTTCTATGACCTAGATTTATTTTTTTTAGTTTATAAAATATTCAATTCGACACTCAGTGTAGTGTGAACCTATAAACTAGTTCATTTCTCTTCATGATGATCTTGTTTAAATTGTGCTATACTTTAAAATTTTCAAATTTGATTTAGTATATGACTTGAATATTTAAAGCTTGAGTTACCGAGATATTAGGTTAACTCGAGAGTATTCGAGTCAACTTATGTTAATTATTTTATCTTGTGTGAAATAATTGAAGGGAGAAGGGAAACATGACATAAACATATCTCATTTATATCATATGACTCTTATAATAGAGGAAGTTTCTTAAACTTGGACTTGGACTACAACTCTTTCAATACATATATTTACTGTGGTCTATGGAGAATTTTAAAAATCAAATAATTACATCATTGAAGGATATTTTGTCATGGTTGATGAATCTTTCTCATCTTTTATTGATAATAAAAACTTTAATGTCTTTATTTTTTTAGTACAATCATATTATTACCACTATTTTTTAGATCTTTTATTTTTATTCTGAGAATATCTTTCTTGTATTTTTATTTTGCCATTATTTTATCGATGATCTATCTTCATCTTGAGAAGATTTTTTTTTTCTGTCTTATCCACTTTTTATTATTATTATTATTATTATGGCTAGCTATTATCATCTCATTGTCATTTTTTCAATATACTTTTCTTTAGCAATTGTATTTGTCGCTATTTTATAGAAGATCTTAACATGACTATTTTTAACCATTACTCTTCTGTTATGGCCGTTGTCACATTTCTCTACTAAAAATTAACTCTTTTAAGATTTGAATCTTTTAGTGACCATGTTATTGTAGTTCACTTCTCATCATATTGCTATATTCTTTTTATCATGGTTCATTGATCATTTATTATTTATTTTTTAGAAAGAGCTCTCTTCTTCTTCTTTTTTCTTTTTTCTTTTCATGTGTAATCTCTTTTGCACAACACTTTCTCTTGTGTAATCTTTTAGACTTTTTCTATCTCTCTTGATGTAACATCTTAATTTTTTTGTTGGCCTCTATCATGCATCTTGTACCTTTCATGTTTTATGAATGCCACTTATTTGTCATTCTTTCTTGGGTTCAATATCCATTTGCTTTCATAATTTTTTCCTTACTTCAACATACATGCTCTAACTAATTGCTAAACTTCCCCACGAGATAGAATTAGCTTTGATACTAATTTATTATGAATAATTAAAAAGAGAGTATATTTGAAGGAAGCATGATGAAAGACCATTCTTTTTCATATTACTCTTGTACAAAAGTAAGTTCGTATGGACTTGAACTTAGATTACAATACTTTCAATACACATATTTATATTACGCAATGGATAATTCTAGATACATAATAGGATATCCACATTGTTAATATTTATACATGCACTTAGAAAAACTAAAAGAAATAATGAATTTAGACTTCAAAACTAATGCCAAAATGTCTAAAAATAGTTTTGTTTTAATTATATTTTTAATCCCTTAAAGTTGACCAGATTGAAAAGATCAATTAGTTTATAAATAGCATATAATTATTTAAATTTGACTGAGTGAATATTTAAAACAACTCAAATAAAAATTGGCTCAGATTAGGTTTTAAATTATCTTTTTAACCCCCACTAAATATATTCTATCTATACCAGAGCGCATTATATCATATTGCATCGGACACGAAACAATACACTACTTTACATCATTTTTTTATGTTAAAATATATATGACTTTGCAACTTCAATCCAATGGTTTTGTTTGATTCAGGTTCAAATTAGTTAGATCGGCAGCCTACACCCACTAAATGATCCAACTCCAACCCCTAGGATTAAAATCTTTTATACTACTAGGAAAAATGTGGACCAAGCTCCCTCAACATTCACTGATTTTGGATGACATTACCTTCACTTTTCCTGCAATTTAATGTAATAGCATTAGCTAGGAAGGAATACTTGATCCTTCCTACTAAAATATCTCAACACATGTATTTGTTTTTAATCACGGGATAAATTAAAAAAATAATTTGTTGGACCCAAATCGGACAAAAAATGTATAATTAATATACTAAGGAATTAAAACATTAATGATGAAACGAGTCAATAATCATAATTATATAAGGAATGAAAACATTAGTCCATCGATTTGACAAACGAACAAGGATTTGTCACTTTCCTGTGTTCTGATATAATTTTATTTTTCTTTCTTTGTTTGACTTAAATTAAACAATATGGTCTTGTTTGTGATATTTTTATAAAATCACCCTCTCTTCCTCCTCCTCCTTGCTTACTTCTTTCTTGACTGATGACCTCTTGTAATGAGTGGTATTCATGGATGACATGGATTCAAATAAATTGTATGTGACTGTATACGTGGCAAAAACACAATGAAAGTCTCAGTGCTCGTCCCAGGTAACCTTTTAATCGTATGCAGACACGTTCTGATTTAATCCCGGAAAAGGAAAACTAGGAAAATGAAAAAAAGGAAGAAAATAAAAAAGTGGGATTTGCATTCCAAGTTTGGCCTTGGCCATGGCCTTAGGTATTAGCTTGACCTGCTGCCTGCTATTGCCATATATAACTCTCAAGGCACCAAGAAAACGCTCTAAAATTAGCCCATCCACAGTCCACCTCTTGGTTCATCTTCCATATCTCTCACACACAAGACAACACAAAGCTTTTCGTCTCCTGAATTGAGGTGTGTTTTGCATATATGATTTGCTGTTTCACAAGGTAATTAATATATATATTTTTCTAATTATTCCTCCCCCTCTTTCTATACATATTCAAGAAATTTATATATCCTTGATTAAAGATCAATCTTTCTCTCAACAATTTCACCCATGAACATTTCATGATGCGTTAGTTTCAGCTCAAATTTGATTTGTATATATATATAGGTCAATGATCCATCATTTATGACTGAATCAAAGATGGATTCCAACACATTTTTTTCGTTTTATATATTAAAGAAAATATTCGATGAGGTGATGTTGCTGTTAATGTGTTGTAAATTTGTAATCATCATGTTTCTATAAAATCTTAAGAAACAAGATAGCCTAACAGCCGCATTCTTATCTCCACCTTCTTCTTCTTCCCCAAGCAATTAATTTATATATTATTGTATTGTATTAACGCGTTCCTGAATTTCTTTTGCACGTGTTATGAATATATGTGTATATATAGATTGTAAAGGATGATATGTACACAATATTTCTGGTGATTTCCAAGGCCAAGCAAACCTTGAAGCACTGCTGCTGATTAAGAAGATATATAGATGGAGATAACAGCTTATAAGCCTTATATCGATGCAGAGTTTGAATCCCTCATGGAAAGAATTTATCCTCCAAGGTACAAGTTAAAATATCTTTGAATTCTTGAATGTATATGCTCTTGCATATTGTTTGTTTGATTTTACTGGTTTTGGTGTTGCAGAGTTTGCGTAGACAATGAAACATACCAAGATTGCACTCTTGTTAAGGTCATTACTTCCATTATCATTATTTACACTTTATTTGCGATCGCAATTGATTTTAGACATATATGTGCTTAACTGATATATTTTTATTGTTGGTTTACATGATATTTATAAAACTCGGTTCGACTTGACATGTTAATTAAGTGACTTACCTACCGATCCATAGCTTGACCCTGCGAGTTTTACTTCGGACTAGTTTTTTATATTTCTATATATTAAAAAAAAATATCACTTTAGATTGATTCATCAAATTAACTCATAAGTCAACTCACCCATTGGATCTTATAACCATAGTTTACATAGCTTGTTGTCCTGAGATATAACAGTTTCTAGTTCGTGGATAACTTATAATGGGGCCTAGTTGTTGGAGTAGAAGATGCCATCAATCTCACTTGCCCTCCGTATATAAGAGATGGAGATCCCTTTTGGTTTCTCTCTGATTGACCCACCAAGTGTATAGCCACTGGAACTCAAATTGCTATTTCAAAAAGAAAAAGAAAAGCTTCTTCTGCTGTCATTAAGCTTTAATGTCGGAGAAGCAGTTTTCTACCTGTCATCCCAAGTTGCTCTATTGAGCTTTTCATAAATTGTTAAACCCAAGGATTCATTAAAATTGAGAAACATATACATTTATATGTCTTGCTATGTATTTTGCTTACTTTGTGTTGCAGGTTGACAGTGCAAACAAGCAGGGGATTCTATTAGAGATGGTCCAAGTCTTGACAGATCTTGACCTTGTTATATCCAAATCATATATTTCCTCTGATGGGGGATGGTTCATGGAAGGTCAGTGCCCACCAACCAAAATAAAACACCATGCTTGCTTCACTCCTCTGTGCGTGTATTAGTCTTGTTCTTGCCTTTGCCTTTTTCATGCGGGTTTGTTTTGATTTTGATTGCATGGTATGGTATGCAGTGTTCCACGTGACTGACCAGCTTGGGAGCAAACTCACTGACGATAGCCTCATTCTTTACATTCAGCAGGTCTCTCTCTCCGTCCATATACGTATGCTTATCCATCCACGTACAAGTATACGTATTGGTCATGTATAGTTATTTATACCTGAATTTTTTTGTCATGCTTTTGATATGGTTATGGATGCTCTACTTTTATGTAATAACAAATGAATGGTAAACAAAAATACGCACTGTGTGTAAATAGGGGAAGAGGGGTATCCAAGGAATCGCAAGCTTCTCTCCACAGAGAAGTTAGGCCACCATACGCGTCAAATGATCACACGGCCATGGAGATAACTGGGACTGACCGGCCAGGTCTGCTCTCCGAAATATCAGCGGTGCTTTCCAAGTTGGAGTGCGATGTCTCGGCTTCCGTGGTATGGACCCACAATAATAGAGCAGTTTCCATAATCTACATGGAAGATGGGTTGCAAGGAGGACCCATCAAAGATCCAAAGAGACTAGCACATGTGCAAGAGCAGTTGGAGAATGTTGTAGAGGCTCATCATGGGGTGGGGGAGAGGAGGAGCGTGCGACTGACGGCCCCAGCACCAGGACAAAAGACCCACACAGGGCGGAGGCTCCACCAGTTGATGTACGCCAACATGGACTACGAACCATGTCAGGGATGCAATGGAGGGGGTTTAGCACATAGAAATAACTGTACTAAAATTCATGTGTCTATTGAATCTTGTAAGGAGAAGGGGTACTCTGTGGTGAATGTCAGGAGTAGAGACAGGCCCAAGCTCTTGTTTGATACACTCTGCGCTCTAACTGATATGCAGTATGTCGTGTTCCATGCTGCGGTTAGCGCTACAGGCACCATGGCCGATCAGGTACGACATCAACATGCATTTCTTTCAGATCATAACTTCTTGTTTACTGAAATCGCTTGACAATTGGCGATTGATGCTTGCTCGGAATTTGGATGTTGCAGGAGTACTTCATCCGGCAGCAGGATGGGTGCACTTTGGACACAGAGAGCGAAAGGCATAAACTAACCCAATGCTTGATTGCTGCCATCGAGCGCAGAGCATCCCATGTATGTACCGTAAAAGCCTAGCTTACGTTTATTGAACTCTGCCGGAAAGGTCAACCTCAGACCGGACTCGAGCAAAAATTTTAAGCAACTGTACTATGTTAACCCGCATAATCAAAATACCACTAATCGGTACAGTTTCTCGAGCATAAGCAATCATTACTAACTTGTGACTGTATTGTGTTCTGCAGGGAGTGAGGCTGGACATTTGCACGAACAACCGAGTGGGACTCCTCTCGAATGTGACACGGGCGTTCCGAGAGAATGGGCTATCAATATCAAGGGCTGAGATCGGAACAAATGGTGATAGAGCAGTTGGTTCCTTCTATGTTACTGATGCTTCAGGATATGAAGCAAATCCACAAGCAATAGAAGAGGTAAAAAAAGAGATGGGGGGATCTGTAGTGGTAGTTAACAAATCACCAGGCTGGACACCAAAAACCTCCAAGACTCGCTCGGTAGGTAGTATTGGCAGAAATAGCAGCGGCAGCATTGATGAAGAAAAGCCACGGTTCTATCTAGGAAGCCTATTCTGGTCACAGCTTAAGAGGCTTTCAAGCAATTTCAGCTCCATACGATCATGAGTAGTTTATCTTCCTAGCTCAGTAGCATCCACTGTAATGATCGATCATGAGCATATAGCATTTACCTCCAAGCAATCAAAGGAATTATTCTTTGTAAACATCTCGTCACTTCTATTTTCCTGGTTGCATGATCTCAGAATTTTTCTCAAATTCAATTGTTTCTAGAGTAAATTATACGTTAGTCCCATCTCTTTAATATAACTTAGCCATTGCCCCACACATGAACGCTCTCCATGGCAAGATTAAAATCAAATCTACGCAGTCTTGAACAGTTTTCTCCGGATTAACACAGTTACATGGACATTCAAGTCATCCGTTTGTATAATTGCATGAATTAATAGACTACATACTGTAGGTAACACTCTTTTGATTTTAATACCTCCCACGCCAACTCCAAGCAAAATTATTCCAAATCCTTGAAATGACCATCTAATTTCAGTTTGCAAAAACTAGGACAGCAATTCATTACCTGTTATGCTGGCTAAAAGAAAATCATTCCAAATTCTATGAAAATATAATTGGGATGTGCTTTTTCAGGACGTCTCCTTTTCTTTCTGTTATCTTGATACAATTTACTATTCATAGTAACAGTTAAGAATTCAGCTACCACATTGCCAACCTCATCTAACTCCACATCAAAGCAAGATCGCATGTTGCATCGAAATGTGTTAAATTATTACATAAATACATATTTCATACAAATATGATAATCCAATTTACATTGGAATTTGGAATTATTTACATTGGAATATAAAGTTCCACAGCCCAACTCGGTCTGAAGAAACCAGATGCAAGATATTCACAATAAGGAAAAAAAAAAAAAGGATAAGAAGAAGAACATGCGACATGAAAGCTTTAAAGGCAAAATCACGTCACATCAATGTCATCAACATCAAGCCAATCACTAGATTCCTTGTTTTCAGAGTTGCGAGCACTTACCTTCTCAGACCCAGCATTTTTTATGCTAACAGGCTTGATATCCTTGACTGAGTCAGCAGAGCTTCTGCTCAGCTGAACCCAATCTTGTGATCCTTTTGTTGCACAATCAGAGCCTGATGCCACTTTCTTGTAACTTGCAGGTTCATCTCCATCATCCTCTTCAAGATCACTGAATGAGACATCCTCGTCATTTCCAAGAGGCATCGAGGATCCACTGACACCAATCATTTCTGAACTATCATCTTTCAACCAATCATCACCATCATCGTCAAATTTCTCTTCCAGAATCCCAGAGGACGAACTACATGATGAATGTTGATGCTTGGTCTGGTTAACTTTTCCTTCCTCGACCACGGATTTATCAATAATTTGCATCTGAGTATTTTCAACTAGATGCTTTTCAGTTTCTGATTCAACAGAAACAAAGGAAGGGGCTGCTTCATTATCAGATGTCTTGGCTGCAAGTGTGGGAGAGACTCCTTCAATGCCAGATGTCATGATTGGAACCGATTCAGACTCGGCACGAGATGGCACAGACAGAGACTCTTCATGTGGCAAATCAGCTTTTACATTAGAAGTGTCAACTCCAGACCAATCTGGAGTGGATTTTGCCTTGGCTTTGTTCTGTAACTCATGCGACAACATCGCTCTTGCCTCCACTATCTGCAAGCACACATAAGCAGTTAGCGATGCAGATAATCAAGTTGATTGTTCACAACACAATGAAGGTACACAATGTGTTAAATCACATGGAAGTGAAATCAACAAATGACAATAACCAATAACTGCCAAAATTAAATAGTAGAGTGTCAGTTTCCTGGTTCTAACATCAACAAAATAACTTATATAGAAGTCAAGATTGATCCAAATAGAAAAACAAGCTGGACACTATCATCAATTTCCTGGTTCTAAACTGCCTTTCAAGTTTCTGTTGAGCAATGGTCATATGCTGAGGCAAGAAAAAAGGCTCAGACCAAATAGAAAAACAAGCTGGACACTATCATCAATTCCGAAACATCTACTAATGATACTCTCGTAAATTTTGCAACACATACCGAATCACAATTTCTTACATTAGCTATTGTATCAAAGACCAAGGATCAAAATTATCATACCATCAAAAGCTTCTTTCGCAGAACTGTTCATCATCTTTGCAATGCATACATAAAGAACTTAGGCACAGATTAGCAAGGAAGATGTTTATGAAAATAGAAAACCATATGATTTACAACGACTTCCGCAATGTTGGAAGGATTAGGATTATGCTATAAGTTCAAAATAAGTAAACTTAATAATGCAAGTCCTCTATGTCAATAAAAATAATGTGCATATACAAGGAATGTTATATGGATTGAACTAATGAAACCACGTGCATTGCTATCGAACCACAATGAAATGTAACAGCAGTTTCTATTGCAATTCTCAATAATAATAAATAAAGTGAAACAACCAACCCTGCCACAAAAAAACAACTTACTTGGGGAGTTGACAATAGTTCAGCATCATGTTTACTGAGTCTAGGGTGCAACAGCACAAAGTAAATCTTCCAAAAGCAGCCCTCACTCATATATCCTGGACAAAGTTCAATCCTCAGAGCAGCTAATCTGGGAGCAAGATGCTCAACGGCTAAAGCATGTTCTTGTTGGGCATCTGACATGTCAAAATCTGAAAAAGAATATACAAAAGAAAAGACGATTAAAATACGCCATGCTCACAATCAGATCCAAACATATCCTCGACTTTTACTTATTGCTTCCAAGCAGAGTGTGGAGAGAAGCATATCTCACGCAAATAGAGTAATGCAATCACTTCAATGGGTTATTGGCATGTAGATTTTTGCGTTGCTCATGCACATCAAACTAGGAAAAGTTGAAAGAAGAAAAAAACCCTGGAAGATTAAGAAACAGGTAACTTATTATTCATTTCAACTTCAATTTTTAACTAAATTGTAAAAAAAAAAAAATGATGATGATGATGATGATGATGATACTCCTTTAAGTGTCACATTTCATGGATTGGTAATTACTAGACCAATTGAATCAACCTAATCACGAGTGATTAGACAATATAAACAACATTAAGAGTGTGTTTAAAAATGCGATAAATGTATTTTTGCAAAAAAAGGCATTTGGACCGAAAAGCCATCAAATTTAATGCTTTTTCACCAGCTTTTCGACAGTTCTCAAAACTATCTAAAAGAACTCTGAGAAACATTTTCAAAAGGGACCCAGGCGCATTGCTAAACACTGCCTTACATAAATAGCCTATACTGTGGTTGCTTTATTGATCTGATGGGCAACACAGCAACCGAATGGTTATGACTAAGAAGCAATGCACCATTTAAAGATTGAAATTATAATTTGTATGTGTTTAGAGCTATGAGATGGAAAAATATTTGTTCATTTTTTTGGTTTAAGAAGAAAAAAAAAACCTTCAAACCCTTGAACATCAGGAAGAGGGAAATCGAGCCAAGTCTCAGGATGCATGGCGACATCTCTAGCAAAACCCACAACTTCTTCAGTCACGCCCACAGCAGAAGCAGCAGTCCCAATCTCATCACTCTCGGATCCAAGCTGCAGCAAATTGGAGGCAATCTTAGTAAACTCCGACACCGTTTTGTTACTGGACAGCTTGGTGATCCCTGACTTAAATCTGCCCCCAATTTCCGCAAAATCGCTCCTAATGCCGGCAATCAATGCAGCGTCATCGTCATCATCGTTGGATCCATCCGGATCTGAAGTATGAGAACGATTCTCCGTCAACGGTGGTTCAGGTGGAGGAGCGAGGAAAGATGCCACACCCCATAATTGGCGGGTTAGGGATTTTTTTAGATCTGTAAGGTCTTCTTTGACGCCACGAGGTGTCGCGGATTGTTGTTGATCCGATTCCGAATTCGATAAATCTTTGTTATTATTAACATTATCGGTAGTTGGGGCGGAGGTTGAGGTAGCGGTGGTGTTCTTATCTGGTTGTTGATCGTCGTCGTCGTCGAATTTGAGAGAATTAGCTATAGATCTTGCTAGCCATGACATTTTTTTTAAAAGTGAATCGAAAGCCAAAAAGAATAACTTGCGCTTTAGCTGATTAAGTGTTTTATTTCTTAGCTACGACCGACATATCTTACCTCACTGTAACAATTTTTCTTTTTATTAATCAATTGACAGAGACAACGGTCATTAAGTTTTTAACCGTCGTCGTTTTCTGCCATCCCAACAGAAGCCTCGCCACTAGAATCAAACCGGTTGATTTAAAATTTTGTGATTTAAGGCATAATTGAAGTTAAGTTTCAAGTTAAATGGTATAAAATATTCATCTAGTTAAATTTATTTACCCAATCGGGCTTGTTGTGATTCAAATAAGAGTACTCTATCTAAACTTGACTGGATAAATAAATTTAAATAAACCATGTTAAAGTTTATTTAATATAATTTAATTGATTTCATCAGTCTAAAAATAATATGAATAATTATTAAAAAATATAAAATTAAATATCTATTTCATTATGGTTTATATAAACAATGAAACGCGATGCGTCCCACTTTTTACTAATCAATGAAAATATCATGGAAAGAGAGGAGGATTTATGTATGCAGTTCTTTGTATATTGCAAGTCAACAAGAAGGAAGGAAATGGTTTAAATTCCTGAATGGGTTTGTGCTAATATAGAAGGGAACCCTTTACATATGTTGAGAAGAGTGTGGTCGTGCACACAGTTAACACATTCATTAGGTTTGTCCTAGTATAAAACAGAACATGGTCGAGGATATTGGTGGTCCTGAAGCTGATAAAGGGGCTCTCATTTGTGGTGTGACATTGTGGAAACCATGGCTGGGACGTAGCGATTGTGTTTGCCGTGAGCATAGAATGTCACCCGAGGAGGAAAGAATGGTTGGCTGGAGGAGACCTGGCGAAGGTTGGGCTAGAATCAATACTTATGGACAAATAATAGTAAAGAGACCAAATTGAGATAAAATTGAGAATAGAGGGACCAAAGCTTCCATAAGCGAAACACCCTGATAATGTGGAAACAGGTTACAAACGGCAGCAGCTACACTACAAAAAAGAAATGCTAGTGCTTCGAAACCGCCTAATCACTGTCATAACCTCCCTCTCTAACTCTACACACAAGAAAGTGAAGAAACCCTCTTCCATCAACCTTCTCTTTCAATTACTCGACCCGAAAATTTCCTAACCCGAGCCCGACCCACCACGTATCTGCTTCAAAAACATCGAAACCACCCCCACTCTCCGGCGTGGCCCGGTTTGTCCGTACAGTTCTCTTTGTGCCGCAAGGTGCAAACCCGGATGAAGTGACAGAGGAGATGATTTTTCCTGGCTCGAATATTGTTGTTGGACCATATGCGGGTCATGCCCATATCAAGGAAGTTGAGTTTGTTAAGAGTAGGAGGCCGGCTAAGTACTGTCCGAGAGACGAGCTACCTGAGTTTGCAATTTTGGGTCGGTCCAACGTGGGGAAGTCTTCACTTATCAATGCTTTTGTCAGAAAGAAAGAAGTTGCTCTCACTTCTACGAAACCAGGTTGCATGCTTTAATTATATTTAAATTAAATTAAATCTTAGATATTTTTAGTTTTAGAGTGTGAATTATTTATTGGTTTTGATTTTTTAAAAAATATATTATTCAATGCAGGGAAGATTCAATTTTTAAATCATTTTTGGTGAATAAAAGTTGGTACGTTGTTGATTTGCCTGGTTATGGGTAAGCAACTCATGTTTCTGATATCTCTCTCTGTTTTTATTATTATTATTATTATTATTTTATTTTCAATGTTTTTTTGTTGAATAAACTGATGCTAGGGCTTTTTGCTTGGGAAGTTTTAATTTTTTTGTGAAAGAATGCTTGCTAGGCTGCATGTTCTTTATTTTAATAAATGGAATTGCTTATGGTTCTGTTTTGATAAGCAATTAATTATTGATTTTCGTCGGGGATTAGTAGAATAGTGTGCTGGATTTGTCTTGAGATTAAGGGAAAATTTCCCTGCTTTGTGAGATTGCCACCTGATCTAGCTCGGGGAGATGAGTGAAGGTTTTTGCTTTTAGGTAAGGTTCTTCGGTTGAGCGGTAGTTCTCTCCATTTTTTGTCCAAAAGAGGAAAGGTAGGAAAAATTATGTTGACATTTCTGAGTGTATGCCCGCAGCTTTGAGGTGCTTCTATGTTTTGCAGTGATTCTGTGAAGGGAACAATTTTGTTTTTCCAGTCTATGCCATTTTGATTTATTTGTATATTTGTTCTTTTTATATCAATTAGTAATATTTTTGTTGTTATGTTTTAGATTTTAAACAATATGATTTGTGATGGAAAGTTTTGTGTTCGACAAAACTGACAGCTTTAATGTAGTTTCCAATTACGTTTTCCACAATCTAATTCTGGGAAGATTACTGAACAATGGTCTGATATGTATAGCTTCAATGGCTTGATGATAAATTAGAACGAATAATCTCTTGCTATGTTAATTGTTGATTGGATGCTTGTGAATGTCTATATCTAGAACTGGAGTTACAAATTTGGAGTTTATAGTGGATGGGTCATATGCAAATTTCTTAATTTGCCTACCCTGATGGCTTTGATAATGAACAGGCAGCATAGATTTATAAATTTTTCTATCAACCATTGACTGACGGGTGCTCCTTAACTTTCTTTTTTCCATCTCAAACATAGGTACTAATCTCTCATTTATTATGCTTTTTTTTACTCGCCTGTTATTTCTTTTAACAGTTTGAGGTAGTTCTTGACTTCAATTGTGCATTGTCTTACTTGCAGTATAGCGCAAGTGCTGGTACTGAAAGAAACTTGGGTTGGCGCTGCTTGTCTTACTCTTTTTCCATGCTACTTTTGTCTTTCA
Organism: Populus alba x Populus glandulosa; assembly: GCA_033617975.1. NCBI lineage: Eukaryota > Viridiplantae > Streptophyta > Magnoliopsida > Malpighiales > Salicaceae > Populus > Populus alba x Populus glandulosa. Next base: position 343,213 of record CM066156.1, on the reverse strand, counting down.
AAATGGTGGAAGCTGCATTTGTTTATTCTTCATGCCCTTTGGACATTAGATGTTGTTTTTCTTTTGGTGGTTTCTCGTCATGATTTATATGAGGACTTAGAAAAACTAATTCCAGACAAAGATAAAGGCCATCCACTTATGTTCTCGTAATGGGCCACTGTGGATGTTAGATTGTAGTAGAAGATAACCACAGTTTTAGCAAGGCAACAAACTGTTCTATAGGAGCTTTCCCAGCTTGTGCATTCTTAACCTATCATTTCTTTTTGAACCCATGTGCAGATGCTCTGCTTTAGTCAACGATAGCTAATCAATTGTTCATGTTTTCATCATAATGTCAAAGAATTGATCGACTACCCTTAATTATCTTGTTTGTTTTCACCAACAACTGTCTTGGAAATTAGTATTTTTGAATGTGTGGTTGAATTAGTGCTTAATAACCCACTCTGTTTTCAGGTTTGCTAAAGCCCCAGATTCTGCTCCAATGAATTGATCCTCCTTTACAAAAGGGTACTTTTTGAACAGAGAAGCTCTGGTAGCTGTCCTACTTCTCACTGATGCTAGTGTCCTGCCTCAAAAGATCGACTTGGATTGTGCTAACTGGCTTGGACGCAACAATGTAAGCTTCTCCTCAACTGTAAACTGTTTAGATAACTTTCTAATTTGTATAGCTAGGTTGCCTGCACCAGTCTATATCAGTGTTTGCTCACTGTTCTCTGCCATTCCAATGTGTTTCAGATACCAATGACTTTTGTTTTCACAAAGTGTGACAAAATGAAGGGGGGAAAGGGAATAAGGCCTGATGAGAATATCAGGAATTTTCAGGAGTTGATCAGGCAAAACTATCAGCAACATCCTGCATGGATCATGACTAGTATTGTCATTGGTTTGGGCAGAGATGAGCTTCTCCTACACATGTCCCAGCTAAGAAACTAATGGGATCAGTAATCGAAAAAAAAAAAAAAAGCCAAATGTTAGTCTAGAAAAAATTTTCGTCTTTCCTTTTTTTCCGTCTTCTCGTTACATGTCAGTTTTGCCAATGAAAGATTTGATCAAAATATAAGGAGGACCTGTAACATTCTTCATATGTATATTCATGAGTGAAGTCTTATTGTTTTCTATAAGATCGTATCGATATCTGCTCCATGATTAGATAGATGGATTTTACAGTTTCAACTTCTCAGAGCTTGCTTTTGTCTGCAGAAACTTCATATCGTCTTTATTCTCGGACCTTAATTTCTGGTTATAATAAATGCTGAATCTTTATGTCTGGACCAACTCTCATGCTGTAGTCAAAGGTTTTTATTATGAAGTTCAATGAAGGATGTTCTAATTTCCGGTCATGGTTCAGTGATTTCCTTCATGTAGAGGAGTATGTCACTTGTAGCATTCAGCTGTTTCTGCTCTTTGAACTTTGACCATTTCATTTTTTTTTGTTGGTATATATTCACAGAAAAAACTGCACAATGATTCAAGGTTTACCTAAGAAGATTCAGGAAAAAATAGAAGTAATTACCAAAGGAAAAGATTGTTCCTTGGAAATAATTTACAAGACCAATTTCATAGCGATCCGAAAGTTGATGAGTACCTAAATGGAGGAAATTACCAAAGGACACTTAATATTTTGAATCATTTTGCTTCTAACACTGGTGTTGGAAAGTTTTTAAAAAATATCACGTGGAAAAAGATTTTTAAAAATAGCATAACCAGAAAAATATTGCAGTTTTTACTTGCGGTATTTTAAAAAACCACAGTTAAAAACTACAGGATTTGACATAAAATTGTCAAAATGGGCCGGCATAAATTCCAAAAAAGAAAGAGAAGAGATACGAAAAAAAAAAAAGGAATCCAAAGTTTTTTATCCTATTTTTCCATAAGCATAGCATCAAAACCAGCATCATCAATTCCCAGAATCAAAAGTTCAAACTTCAAACCAACTTTTGTATTCTGTCGAGGTGCCAGGATCACACAAAATCAACACCCAACATGACAGTTTCCCTCTGCGATTCACTAGCATACTCTTGGACAATTTGACCCTATTCTTGACACAGATATTTCCATCTCTTATGTCATCGGGGCATCCAATTAGGTCAAGTTCATTTGATAATGTAGTTGTGGTTTTTTCTCGTATTTGAATAGACTCTGTGAAATATTAGTTTCTAATCTAGTAGAATAGACCTCCCACCATGTGAGTGCATCACCACCAATTGGCAGCCTAACAGGAGTAATTATTTGAAGATCTACGCACTGCTTAATTAGCACTAAAATAAACCTCTAATTATTAATTTTAGCCATATTTCTAATTTTTGAAGTTCTAATTCACCATTAGCACTGGACCATGTCTTCTTTTTACCAATTTTAGGATTGAATTCAACTAATTCTAGGGTCATTGACCTTCAACCTTAGATAAAATAACTTTTTCGGATTCACTTTTAAGCTCTTGAATCAATTATCGAATGACAATTATGCTAACAATACCAAATGGATGAAAACATAATTCATTAACGTTAAGAAAAGATTACAAACTTGAATCTAGATCAAAACCACTTATAGCTTGTTTGGTAATAGCCTCTCATCCAAAAAAATTCACTATATATTCTTGTCCCTTTGTGTTTTTGTTTTTTTTTCTCACTATACAAATATTTTTTATTATATATAAAAAAAATCGAACTTGAGATCGCTGGCTTAGGATCATAAAAGAGGACAACGTTAGTTAAACTACAGTTTATTCTCTTTTTTGAGCCGTACGTAGAGACATTTAATTTCACACAAGTAATCATACTGTACCAAAGCTTTTCTGGCATATGAACTGGAGAAATTATACCATATATTACATGATTTGCATACAAATTAAGCACTTGATCAAGTGCATAAACTTTCTTTCTAATGTAATTAGCTACGCACGCACATTATTGAAATGAAATATCAGAAAATTATTAAAATGAATCAACATTCTTATACATTGATTGATTCACTTTGTTATACACAAATGACTAGCTAGTTATATATAGTCTAGGGCTTCCATGATTGATGATTATTCTGGTGTTTAAGAAGTTGAATGGCTAGGATTCAACCGACACCATATATGTTTTCTTAATTACAACGTAAAGAACTAGGGTTTTAAACAGCATCTCTGTGCAGCTTAAGCAAAAACGAAATGATTCCCTAAAAGAAAAACGAAAGGAGGAAATGGGGTATGAGAGCTGCTTCAACCTAGCTCGAAGAAATTGTGCTAACAGTACTGGAAGTAAAATATGTCATGGGGATGTAACATCTAAAGCACGGTGCCTTGCTCAAGACTGGAAAGAGTTCCTGGGCTCAGAAGAGGATAGGAACACCAAGCATGATAAGATGGTGACAGATCCAAATCGAGGGAACTTGATGCAGACATTATACTTTCTTGCATCCTCTCGGGTTTTGCATCCAATGATTCATACATTAACTCCTGGTACAAGCTGGCAGACAATGGGGTTTGTTCAGGCGCAGGAAGGAGATGTAAGGGTACTGCTGCGATCTCTCTGTCTCTACCAAATAATGTTGGTGTAAGGAGATCAAGTGGAGGAGGTGCCACGCTTTGTAGCCTTGACTGCGGCTCTGGCTCTGGCTCTTTCTTGGGTGCACCGGTGAGCTTCTGAACAAGGTCTCGGAAGTTTATAGGATCCACCTTGTAAACTCGTGGTGGGGTTGGTGGCAATGGTGCTATTGGTTTCTTCCATGGTTTCATCTGGGTTTTCCGGATTGAATGAAGTGATGAATGGTAAGATTGTGGCATTTTCAAGCCCTTTGTTTCTTCTGAGAATTGCTTCGAGTACATTGATGATGATGTCAAAGAAGAAGAAGAATTATATGTTTCCATAGTGAGAAACAAGCTTGGTTGGAACTATTTTTGGTGTGTTCGTGCGGGCTTTAATTTTGAGAAGATGAGGAATGAGAATTGATCAAAGGAAGACGTCTACTTTATATAAAGATTTGTGCAGAGAAATCTGTGGATGAGACAAAGAATGGAAAGTTGGAAACTACTTATTGCTGAAGCTATACGTTTATTTAAACCGTATTTGGTTTTAAAAAATATTTTTAATCTAAATATAATTACCACGTAGACAAACAAACATGTAAGAATAAATTAATAAACAAACAAACAAAACTATATATCTATGTTATAGCCGACGCCTATGTGAGTGCTGACATCGACTATATGGTCCGATGCTGAATTCTTGAATCTTTTTATTTTATTCATTAAAATACTTCCCACCGTAATTGTCTTCGTTCTTCCTTCGAATATTTTTTGAAAAAAAATCGATATTCGTTAATTATTTGTTCTTATGAAACATAAAATAATTAATTTATTCATGATTGAATTATAACCAAGTTTTTTCAACATTTTTCACCAAAAACTTGAATTAATTAATCTCACTCATATCCGACCCTATATAATTACATTTTGAAAAAACAATTATGCCCACCGACCATGTAAATTAATTAGGTAAAGTAATTAATTAATCAACATATTGTGCAAGAAGCAGAAGAAAACATTATTCGGCGAAACGAATAATTCGCCAGCCATGGAAGAACACATACATGAGACGAGGTCGCAAATTGCTAAGGTGGAGGCTAGCCGCCTCGGACCCATTTTCTACTCTTTTACATAATCAAGCACGTCACTCACCTGGCATTTGTTCAGAATCTTTGACTAAATTAAAGTACTCAACAATTTATTTATTTATTATACGTGTAATCCATCCAAATCTCATGATTATGATAGTAAATTTATTCTACATAAAAACTCATTATTTATTACTTATTTTTAAGTGTGAGTTAATTATATATATTATATATATTTGGTCCCAGTAGTCAATTATATGAATACTCAGTAACTTTATGCATTATTGAAAATAATGCGTCCTTTTATCTTCGGACATGTTTGTTATTATATTTTAGAAGTGTTTTTAAAAATAATTATTTTTTTTAATTTTTTTGTTTTAAATTAATATATTTTTTATATTTATAAATTATTTTGATATACTAATATCAAAAATAAAATTAAAAAAAATTAAAAATATATTATTTTAATATATTTTAAAATAAAAAATATTTTTAAAAATAATCATTACTTTATATCCGAAACGCTTTTCTTATGTATATCCGACCAGCAACTATTGGAGACTGAGAAGTAGTACATTGAACTTGAATTCATTTCTATGTTCATCAGTGATTTTATTTTTTAAAGAAGAAACTAGTTTTTCTTTTGTTGTTTGCTGCCGAATGGGATTTATTTCTATAGATTATTTTTAGAAAACATAATAATAATAGTCTTCAAACCATTTTTTATTAGAGTAGAAACAGAGAAGTGGGAGCATTAATATGTTTGTGTTTGCTAATTTTCCTGCTTTTAATTTGTAGAATGCAAGGCAGTGAGAAAAGAACTCGTAGCTAGTAAGTGTGAAGAAGTTCAAAGGGATGGAATGTCCAATAAAATGTCTGGCAACGGATTCTAATTTAGAACGCTATGAATTCTTAGTGATGACCTTATAAAGATTTTTTTTTTTTTCTTTGATGTTAGTCCAACTGTTACATTACAGGATTATGCATGTCGAAGTTTTTCTCTATCAAGCAAGGTTCACACAGCATTCAATTGATGGTATTTTAATTTTGCTTCACTATCCATGTACTAATAAGATTGATTTTTTTGCCTAAACTCTCACCCCTTTAGGATTTGTTTGGGAGTTTGGTGCGTTTAAAATTGTGTTTTATCTTAATTGTAATTTTGAAAATATCTAGTTAATTAATATATACTATAATTTTACGTAGATCCTGGTTACAAAGAAAAAAATAACAATTTATAATTTTTTGTAAAATTATTTTTTAAAAACCTACTTTTTCAATTGTAATTGCAAAACCTAAATGTAATTTATGGCTCATAGACAGATATTGAAGTTTACTGAGCGAAACAGAGTATATTGAGCCAAACGGAGCGAAATGACAACTTATATTTCTCAAGGATTCATACCATGTTTTGTTGTCAGAAACAACTAATAGGATACGGTGTTCGGGGGCAACGCTCCAGTGATACAATAAAAATGTATTAAATTCTTTTTTATGTAAACGATTAGGATTTCTTGGGTGGTTTAATGCCTCTTATAAATACATATCATATAGTTTTATTTCAATATAGTGAAAATAAAATTTCTCATTCATATGTATATAGGTATAATTATCAAATCACGTTAAATCTTATGTTCTTTCAAGTTTTCTAGCTCTTAATGCAATATTTATAAGTAGTTGTTGTATATTTTTCACAACACTATCATGATGCCAAAAACACACTTAGTTACCATGAATCTACATCAGTCCCAATTGTAGCAAGCTAAAGATCAATGTATTGAATTTATGCGTGCAGATCATGCTTTCCTTTGCTTACCATGAAAGTTGGGAGAATAGTGAGGAAAATATTTTAAGCAACAAGTTTTCAGATCTAAACCGATGTTAAAACTAAAGTGGTCTGTCTCTTTCTCCAAGTCGCAGCCGTCCTAAATTTTGTATAGAATCTCGTAAAACTGGCTGTAAGCAATTGCGTCAAAAAAGTAATTTATTGAATTAATATTCAGGTACCATCGTTTTCAGATTTCAACCAAACTCAATAATGCATGACCTTTCTTCTTTTTTTCCTGCACTTATACATATTTTCAATGGGTAATCCTGCTGCCATTTTCATATGCAACCGACATGACTCAATAATGCGTTTAAAATATTGTGCTTGGTTGATAATTTAAATTAACAAATACATATATAAAAAAACAAAAATAAACTTAGCTGGAGGTACAAAGATAGAAGTATAAAACAAATTTATTTATGTAATAGTTTTAAAATGAATTTCTATCATTTAAAAAAATATATACAAATATAACTTTTTTATCTCAATTATCTTCACGGCTTTTATTTTTATCACTTCTGTCTTGAAACAATAATTAAATTAAATGTTATTGATCTAAGTCTCTCTTTTTCTAAAAAGAAAATATATTTAATTAAATTTGAATTTTATAAACTTCAAAGTTATTGAAGATCTACATAGTTATTAATTTTAAGACCCGTATAGTTAATCAAAGTGTTCACAAACTAACCCAAACACCATGTTAATTAAAAAACAAGGTGTCTAATTAAGTTTACAACATAGAAAAGTATACCAATGGATAATATTGTTAAGTGTGAAATCATGGCTTTCAATATGAAATCTCAAAGAGGAAAGGCTAATAAGAGCATATTATCGAACAATCATTTGCCATACAACTCCACTAATGGAATGTATATTTAATTTGGCTAATTTTTTTTTAAATTAAACATAAAATTAATCTTGACATATTGAACTTGATTTGGGATTTTTGTTTTTCTAACCGTTGGAGTCATGATCAGGAAGTTCGATTCTGAGTACTATTAAGGTTGAACCACACACATAAAAATTAATGTTTTGAAGTGGATGGCTAATTACATCAGCTATCATGTTTTTTCCTTGGAAGCTATAAGTTAATAAGACATATCGTCCTTCTATTAATTATGGATATATATTAGCAAATGTGTCCGCACATTGTTGGGGGTCATTTAGATAATTTATTTAGAATTATCAATAAATTATAAAAAAAAAAACCAAATTGATCTAAATTTAATTACAAAAAAAAAACATATCGATGATATTTATACCGAATAAATTACTGAAATACTATTTTTGAGTTTGTGACTCAATTTGCTTTTATTTAAATGTTGCTTGATATAAAATTTTAATTATTCATAAATTTTCTTCAAATCTTTTATAGTTGATGGTATGTGTGAATGCATTGAATATATCTCTCTCTCTCTCTCAATCAAACTACATATTCAATATAAATAGAAGTCTAAATATAATTTGAGGAGGTTTCTATAATTAATATAAAAGACTTTAAATATTAAGAAAAGATGAGAAAATATAGAATTAGAAAATATGGGATGTCGTTAAAAGATTAAGGATCAATGAGTTTTTTATATATATAATAATAAATTTGAAAGATTTATATATAATTATTTATATAACATTAAGGGCATGTAACATTACAAGAAACAAATAATCAAATATTTTTAAGGATGTATTTAAGTAAATATATATTATTTTTCTATTTGTTATCAATTTTTAATTGAAGACAAACAATTTTTTTATTTTTCTCATAAACGAAAGCAAATAATCAAATAATAATATATATGGAAAAAATAAAAGAAAAGGGAAAAATAAAAAATAGAGTTAGTTTTGTCGCTCCCATAAACTTATGAAGTGAAAATAACAACACAAAACCCATAAAAAATGACAATAAAAAGAAGTGGGGATATACCCACCCTCGATTTTAGTGTACTTTTTCCTTTTTTAAAGTTAGAAAAAGACTAAATTAGTCAATAAGATATGCCCAACAGGAGAGTATGTAGTTGAATATCTTTTTAAATATATTTTATTTATGTGATAAGCTTTTCCATGACTGGGTTCTAAATCTTATATATAAACATTTTATTATTATTTTTATCGAGACAAGAAATAATATATTCTCGGGTAGATGTCGAAATTGAGACCTGGAAATTAGGGCATGGCCTTATGAACAAGCCGACAAGGTGAGCCCACAATATATCTATGGAAGGAAACTTGCAGCTTCACTAGCAGAGTACCCAACAAAGCCCGAGAGATAAGGAAGCCCAAGTTGCTGGTTCGCTTAATAACTTTCCTTAAGTTACCAAAACATTTACAGTTAAACATATATCAGATCATGTAAATTTATTAATTAATCGGAGATACTATCTAATCAAGATGTTATTTAAACTTTAAATTTAAATCGGGTTTGAAAAATATATTATTTAATTAAGGCTATACTGTGCCATGATATTTTTGTATTATATCAAGACGAAAGATATGAAGACAGTTGAATAAAAAGAAAAAAAAGCATCTTTATTTTTCTTGATTTGAAATGATAAAAAAAAAAATAACTTCAAAACTGTCTTTCCCTTGTTTGTCAATATATATTTCAGTATCAATTTATGGTATCTAATTAAAAGTAAAATATTAAAAAAAAAAAAAAGCTTGACAATACAGGTTTAATAACTAAATTATTTATTAACATAATATATGATTCGTTTTTTTCTTTCAACATAATCAATCTTTTTTAATTTTAATTTGATCTAAACTAAAATTAATTAAACACAAACTGGTGAGCTGACAGGTTCTTTTGCCAGGATATTTCTATTTGCCTTCCAAGGAGTAGTTGTCAGAGTAATTATGACAAGTGAAAGCTCCAAATTACTTTAAACAAATTGACAAAAACGAAAAGACTTGACTTCGCACCGTCACATGACTTGCAACCGTAATGGACACTCTTGGGTTGAGCCCCCACGTTTACTCCTTGTTCTCTTTTCTTCATATTCTTGTCCACATTTTTTACTTTCCAATTTCTAATCGATTTTAATCATATCTGGTGTGTTTTCATGATCTTATGCATGATATTTCTTGTGCATGATTATGTTTTTGTAAAAATATTTTTTAAAATTATTTGAACCATAAATCCAACGTATTTTTTAATATGTTTGTACGATATGAAAAATACTTTTTTAAAATCATTAAGTAATAGTCTTGATTAATTTACACAAGAATGAACTCGAGAATATTTTTCAATATCCCTTGGGGGGGCTATGATACATATAGCAATAGATGAAAAATAAATGCCTTGCATTGATGATCTTGTTCAGATGTATGTGAAGCACCCATAAATGATCAATTAACCTTGCCCTAAAGTCACCGGCATAGGAGGCTTTTTCAAAATAATTGACTTGCACCGTGTTTAAATATTCAACACCTGTTTTTAAATCATTTTTCTTCACTATTTAATTTTTTTCCCAAATTTTAAATTTTCACCCCAGTTATTGATTTGAATTTTATTCACCTCAATTATTGGACGGTTATTGTTATTGTCATTTTTAAAAAAATTAGTAGTTATTTTACTTTATAAAAAAATCGAAACCATTATTTTGAAAATTAATAGTTTGTAATCATCATGTTACTTCTAATTTGAAATTATTGTTATAAGATCCAACTCTAAGAGTAGATCCTAGTTAATCAAGGCAACATAAATTTTGATTTAAAAAGAAAAACTTCAAACAATATTATTTAGATAAAAAGATAAACTTTGATTTGTCATTCTAGTTATATGATTTATCATGTTATAAAATTTATAATGTCACTTTTAATTTGAAAGCATAATTATAAAATCTAACTTGGAATCTGATCAGAGCTGCTCAGGCAACATAAATTTTGATTATTTTATAAAAAAATCTCAATCAATATTATTATTACATATATATATATATAAAAAAAAAAAAACTTGTGTGTTTTCCCTAATCTAGTTGACGTCAAATCTTAGATCGATGGTTAAATGAGTAAATATGTCAGAATCAGATAACTCTCGAGTCCAAATCCAAAACTATAACTTAAAGAACGTGCCAAAGTAGAAACGGAAACTACTAGCTACTTACATTAAATATAAATATTGACTCTATCATGTTCAAGTTTTCCACTCGTGAGTACCAGATTCTTTTTTCTTTTTCCTTTTTTTTTTTTAATTTTATACATTTCAGTTTTCACTTAATTTTTACTTTCTAGATAGCTAAAAAAAGTTCTTACGACATCAGAAGGCAGACATGGGCAAATTTTGAGACTAAATACATACAACAATAAGTTAAAATTTGGAATCCTGGCATATATTATAATCGAGGATTGAATGGAAGTTATATGTATTACTATTTAATATATCTATAATATATCATCTATTAAAAATATAAGCAAAGATTGTGACCTGTAAAGTATAATGCTTATATTTGTTTTCCCCCTCTCTTGAACTTCTTTTTCGATTTTTACCAAGAGTTGCTGTCGGTGATTTAGAATTTTTTTATAATAAAAAACATTTGGACATCACTTCTTCTTCATCTTTATATATATATATATTGGTCTTAAAAATGAGAGGGAATGATGTTTCTTTGATGAAGGTTTTTTGAGTAGTTATTAAAATGATTCTTCCAAGATAAATATAGTTTCTTCGGTTATTGGAAGAATATAACAAGCATGAAAAAAAATAATTCTTTAATTAGGAATTATCTACTTTGTCAAATTCACAAACTTGATAGGAGTATTTAGTTAGCTATAACTTTTAAAATTGTACGGATTAAACCAACACTTTAGCCATATTTATTTCTTGGAAAATGGTTTCCTAGAAACTACTTTCCAAACTTTTTTGTTTTTGTTTGGTATTAAAAAAACAAAAAATACTTTCCAGTAAAAGAAAAATCTGGCTTGGTTTTCAGAAAATTGTTTTCCTGAAAAATTTGGGCGGAAAACACTTTTTGAAAGTTGTGAAAAATTTAGAAATGTCATATTATTTGCTGATTATATCAAATTTAGTCCTCAAACTTTTAATTGCTATATATATTTTGTTTTGAATATTTATTTTTCAATTTCATCTCTTAAAATTTAATTTTTATATTAACTTTGATCCTCATTTTTATAATTGTTATTTGCTTTTCCCTTATCATTTTTTTATTGAAATTTTTTATCTATCAAATTTGATCCTCATTCTTTTGGTTGTTACTTATTTTATTTGAAATAATTTTATGAAATGTTAATTATTATTAATTAATTTCTTTATCTTTTATTTTTTTTATTTTTTAGATTTGATCTCTATTATTTTTATTATTATTTATTTTATTTGAGCTAATTTATGAAATTATATTTTTTTTTCAATTTCATTCTCATTCAACTTTTTAATTTGTAAGATTTGTTCCTTATTATTTTAATAAACTTGAGAAAAATAAAACATTAATAAGTTATTTTACAGCTTATTTTCCATAACATAACCAAACACTGGAAAGTGTTTCCAACTTATTTTCTATTACACTACCAAACATCAAAAAATAATTTATTGTTTTGGAATTCACTTTTCAAAAGAAAACTACTTTCCTGCAAAGAAACGGGGTCAATTTGTTAGTAACCATTAAAGACTTTCTAATAGTAATTAGAAATGATAATGGCAATGAACCCTTGGCTTGCATTAACTCTCAAAATTACACGATTTGAACCAACATTTCCACCGGTACCTATTGAGAATATTTCAAAACTTTGAAGTTTCAAATCCAATGGTAATTAGAAATGATAATGACTCTGTTCCTAAAGAAGTGATTGATGATTTTTTTATCATTTTCTCATTGATAGCTCAATTAATGGAATCTAATTTTATTTTATAGGCTTGAAGGTCAAGCCGAGACCTAGGATAAGATTGTTACTCTCTTGATTTTAATAATTTAGCCAGCGAAAGCTACTTTGATTCTTTTTATAGCCCCTAAGGTCTCCTCAGCAAAATATATCTATCTTGTCATGATAAAAGATTTCTGATTTTTCAAAATAAAATATCTTTGACTTTCAGTATTAGCAAGAAACCCAGGATTTTGTTGGAGTAAAGAGCACAAGCTAAAGATATTTTGCAAGATGATGAGTCTAACATCTCACAAGATTCATATATATTTAAACTCAGTGTTTAGTTATGCAAATATATAATAATAAATGTGGCATCTTACTAGATCCTGGACCTAGAAATAATGGGTGACAACCCCTTCCATGATCATCATTTTAAATGGTTGTTCCAGAAAAGAAAAACAATAGACGTTGAACTATCAGTAAGGAAAAAATCAAACGGCAGGTACAATTTATAATATATAGGTTTCTGAATTTGTATATTTCTTCATTTTAGAAAAACAATGTTTGGATTTTTTTTTGTGTCGTTTCTATTCCGGTTTGCAGTTTCTCATGAATCCGGCTCAATCACTTGACAAATGCACCACAATTGGTCCGTAAACCACACTCCATTCAATGGATATATGGCCACAGAAAGAGTAAACCCATACAGACTTTAAAGATTCTATATTGGTCGTCTCTTAAATATTGTTGACTGATAAGGTTGAGTCACCCGTGGCGGAGCCAAGATTTTTTAAATGAGGGGATAAATTATTAATAAATATTTAATATTATATATTATACATACATGTGTTATATATAGAAATTAATTTGAAATATATATATATCAGCTAAAGTTAAGTAAAATTAATTTTAAAATATTTTTAAACTGAAAAAACTTACATTATAATTATTATTTTCAAGATTTTATATTTTAAAATTGTTTCATAATGATTTTATTTTTAATCTCATTAAAAATATCTTTCTCAATATATACAACAAATTTTTATTTATCTATTTTTAATTTTTTCAAGGATTAGAAAAGTTCTTGACAACAATTCTATGCTGACATATGGTACATAACATTTAAAATCACAACTTAAAAGGATTGTTTAAAATTGATGTTGTTCTTCCTGACTTGTTGTTTTGTATAAGTAGATTAAACATAAAGATTAAATGTTTATTTATTTATTTATTTATTATGTCCTTAATTTTTTTTAGTTGTCCTGTACTTCATTTTTAATCATTAGTAAATTTATTATCATTATTTTTCATATAAAATTCATAATAAAATACTTATCAATTCATCAAAACTCATTTTAATTTATACCTATTAGCATATAATATTACACATACACATATTAATTCAACAAACTCATAAATTATTATAAACCCTAACAGTTTTAATAACTAATTATTATTGAAATAAAACTAAAATTATATAATAAAACAAATAGAAAAATAACACAACTTTATATTAATTTTGATCAACTCCTTTTTTATTATATTATGTTTGATTTAGCTGTTAAATCTTTATAATTTATTTAATTTGGATATTGATTTATGTATTATTAATTTATATGAATCACTTAAAAATATAATACAGCTTTATATTATGGAATACTTGAAGTGAGAACGTGAGCGGCAATGGATATTAATTGGGAGGGGGAGGGGGCAATTGCCCCCTCTTGCCCCATTGTGGCTTCGCCACTGGAGTTAACTAAAAAATGAAAACAGAACAAAAATAACTACATCATCAAGTGATTACAAAGAATTAATTAAATTGTCATTTTCTTTTATATATATATATATATATATTTAACAATAAATCCATGTTCTTTAAATATGATTTTTTTTTTCATATGCTTGGTGTAATTTTTAGCTTAATAATGGTTTGTTGGCAAGTTATAATTAGTATAGAAAACGTTTATGGGCATGAAAGATTCTACACTAATCTTAATTTTCCCATTAATTAAATTCATAAATATAAGATAAAAAAATAACTATTATTTTAACACGATGGTTATATAAAAAAAAAAACTTAATTAAAATGGTATCATCCCCATCATTTTCGACTGTTGATAAACTAGTAATTGCAATCCTATGAGCCCCAACATTCCATATAATATTTGCCTTGCCAGCCCCTGTAATTGCAGAGCATCATCTATTAACTCATGTCCAGAGTCCTCGAGGATAAGTTCTAGTCTTCTTCTTTCTCTCTTCATCTCCCATTTTCCTGTATTTATTATCACTCTGTTCAGTCTTCTTTAGAGAACATGGTTATCAATAAGAAGTCCAGGAAAGAAAGCACACTAAAAAGGATTCTGAAGGCACCCCTTAGGATTTTGGCCAGGGCCTGGGACTTCTACATGAAGGGAATGGCTGAATACTCAGATCAGGTCTGTGTGATGAGTTGCCCTACAGGCAATTTCAATAACATGCCTCGAAGTTACAGTATCAGCTCAACAAAACCAAACCACTTGGATGATGATCGTAGGGATCCTTTAAGGGCTGCCTCCACCAGGAGTAATATAGGAAGTAGAAACAGCAAGATCAATGTGGATGTTCCTGCAAGACAACAATATAGTCATAAGAAATCTGCAACTCGAGTAGGAGACAATATGCCTAGGAGTCGTACTGTTGCTATTGGAAGGATTGATGAAGAAAAACCATGTGATTTTGATGAAGAGGATGTCAAGGTTAAGACTAATGTTTATCCCAGAAGCAGAAGCTATGCTGTCTCTAAAAGGTGAAGATGGCGGCCGGTAGTTCCCTTCTATCTTCTCTTTTCAGACTTTCTTGTTCTCTTGTTTGTCAAATTTGGCTCAATTTCTTGCTTGCCAACATATATTTACAGTACCTATTTCAGCTTAAGTTCCAACTTTGGCACATGTGCTGTTCATATCCTTGTTTTTGACAGTTGATCAAAAGGAAGCTTGTCAACAATTTTCATAAATTTCTTAATCCTTAGTCGTCATGTAGAAGGCTGCCTCGTACTAAATTGGAAAAAAAGGTAATTAAACTTAACGTTGGTGCTAGAAAACCTTCGATACATACTACCTTAAATGTGTTGCTTATTTTTGTTGGAATTGGAAAGTTCTGTCTCAAAATCCTCATCCCCGTCCGCTTTCTTTTCTTTAACTTGAAATTTTATATGGACATGTGAAAAGGATTAGTGTTAAGGTAGTTACTTTCATTCACCAGCGCAGACTGAAAAAAAAAAAAAAAAAAGTGCCCTCCGAACCGTGCTGGATGGTACCTATCACGCGGCTATCACTCAAACCCAACCTGTGGTGGATCCCGAGGGACAAAGTCATTTAGATGTTGTTCAGAACCGTCAAACTTTTCTGACCCGCCTACATCAGCAAAGGTTGAAGTCTTCTATTGTGGAGACTGCCGTTCAAGACCAAACTTTGAAGTTTCCAGCACAGGCGACTTGTGATCAAGATTTGAGAATAGAGTAGAAATCTACTTGAGGAATGCCCCATCCATCTATTTCCCT
Source organism: Populus alba x Populus glandulosa (assembly GCA_033617975.1). Classification (NCBI taxonomy): domain Eukaryota; kingdom Viridiplantae; phylum Streptophyta; class Magnoliopsida; order Malpighiales; family Salicaceae; genus Populus; species Populus alba x Populus glandulosa. The sequence continues at coordinate 327,437 of CM066156.1, read as the reverse complement.
TTTGCTGCGTCGACATACCAGAAACCAAGTGTTTGGTTAATTACTATTAGCTCAGATGTTTTCAATGTGATCTTTTATTATCTGTTTCAGCAGTGTGTATTGATTGTAGATTGCAATGTTTCAGGCTCCTTGGATTCTTGAAACACAGATATAACACTATGCTGCTAGCTCATACAAAATTGCAGATGAAAGGAAAACCAAATAAGCAACCTCTGTTCTGATAGATTTTCAGTAGGGTGGATTTGCAAAGAAATTTTAGCACTGTCATGTCAGAAAAAATTGAAATTCAATTTGCAGACAGTCCACTGTTACAAATCGCACCTCAAGAGCTGCGATTTGATATAATGACGTTGAGGATTACCATTTAAAATCTGTATTGCTACAATTTCATCCCCTCCCTTCCTCACTCTACGATCAAATCTGAACTTTGATCCTCCCATGTTTTTGGTATAACCATGGGACAAAAATTTATGAGATTCCAGCATGGTTCTTACAACAACAGCTAGATCTTGGTTGCTAGAACATTTTCATGTTATTATTATTTTTCTTATTGTAACTTTAGAATTCCATTTTTGCTCTTACAATCGATTCAATTTCATGTAGAATTGGTTCCAAAAAATACAGTGATTAAGCATAAGACAACTCCATGTTTTTTGGGAGAATTAGCTCAAGTTATCCCCTCATCTCCATTATATCCATAAAAATATAATTGTTCATAATATTTTCTTCATTTTAAATTATTCTTCGATATATTCTTCTAATATATATTTTCACAAAAATTAATAGAAACACACATATCTTTCTAAAACTGGGTTAGGTTTAAGTTTCTCACCCGAAAGTATTTTCATTAATTCTGGTAACAATACTTAACTATAATTATTCAGAGATAAATCAAAAGCAATCAAACATAATAGGCTAGGCATAAAAAAACCAACGACAAGTGGCGCTAATTAATTATATTTTTACGTTTTGAATTATTTAAGACTAAAAACCGTTCTGATTTTCAAAAAAGAATCGTTGAATACACAGACAACTCGCATTTTATTTTTCTTCTCATGGATCCCAATTTTTGGGTGAAGTAGCGTGACAGGATACAATGGCCAATTATTACACAAGTTCTCTGCATAATCAAGGCATGGGGAGAAGACAGGGGCACATGCAAGGCAAGCAAAACTTGCTTCAATAAAGCAGGACATTCATCCTATTCTGGATGAAGAACATAGATTCAACCATGGCAATCACTGCTATATATACCTTATAAGCATGGAGACAATCATTTATCAAAGGGAGGATAGACCTACGAAGAAAGAGAAAGACATGAATCTTGCAAGAGTGTCTGGTGTATGCAGACATGCTGATGAAACATAATCCACTGCCTTAAGCAAGACTACTTGAGGACAACTGCTGCATATTGATTCAGTCGTCCCTAATTGCTAACAGAAAATATACAGCCATGTCGAATGAGTGCACGGGAATGGAAGGCTTGAACCACCCTAGTTCAGGTTTTCTGTAATTCAACAAAACATATGGATGAGCATTGAGTGCTAGAAATCAAGTGTATATAATTCGATTTATGCAGTGTTTATGACAATAATCCACATGAATCTCGTAAACAACGGGGTTAAAAACATTGTCATAGATTACAGATACGAGGCATTGCCCCCACATCAAAGTCAGGTAGAAAACTGTCCCGATGCATAGATGAATCCATGAAATCAGAAAATACATGTAACACGTCGGGATTGGAATGATGAAATAACTCAGAAAAAAACAAAAAATCCGAGATAATAGATGAAATAATACAGCTCGATCACAAGGGTAAATCTAAAATGAAACTAGAATGAATTGATAGGCCACTATGTCTTTAAATAATTGAATGATTTATCATTCTGCTCAGGAACAACTAATATCCACAACTAGCATATTAGCTATGTAATGAAATTTTTCCAGGCTCGATAGATCTGCCGGAAAGGATTTCGGAACTGGGATCATAAGGTAGGGATGAGTCTAGATTGCCTACGTTTTGAGAATCGAGACCATGTCAATTCCCATCTGAAGCATTGAATATATTATTTTATTTAAACCCAACGATATAAAATGTTGATATTGAAAACATAGGCATTGTAGCAAGCTAGCAACCCACCACAAGGCAATTACTGTTTCACCATAACACAAACTTGGAAATTTTAAGAGAGAAAAGAAAATCCATAGAAATAACTACTCTTTTGATCACAACAGCCACTTGGGCATGGTTGAAGGGATGCTGGAAGGTGTTTTTGGTCACTTTGAAAAACGAAGATCTTAGTCCCTATCACGAGCACAAAAAGCACCATGATTTAGTCAAAAATAAGCTCAAGTGCCACGCCAACAATTCTTTTCTTTATGCACATAAACTCAAGTCACCCCACCACCTAACAAAATCATTCTTCTATCATACCAAGTCCTCGATAAGTGGAACATTATCCTCCAATCATGCACTAGTTTAAGCCATGTAAAAAAGCGCCACTATATGCTTCTCTCTTTTCAGTACTTTCAAACAAAGCCTTCAATTATGGCCGTAGTGTTTTTTATTTTTTTCCTTTTTAAAAAAGAGTGAAAAAAAAAAACCATGGCCACCAATTCAACAATTAAAATGGTCAATCAATTATTTCATGCGTTACAGATATCCAATCATCATAGTATATAACATATTTGTGAGACCCGACTTGAAACTAACCTACAAAAGAATCTGAGTAACTCAGTCAATATATCAATCCACGAATTAACTCCAGTAAAAAAGAAAAAGTCATTGTTTTATTATAAAAACAAATTCATTAAAATTAACTCGGCTAATCTCATGAAAACGTGAATGAGTCAAAAAGATTTTATTATATTAATATCTTTTTCAATTTAATTTGAAATTCAGCTTCAATCGGGATTTTATGGGTTTTCGGGTCAGCTACTGAGTTTAATAACTATTGTATATGGTATAAAAAAGAATACTCAAAATTTATGCTTGACGCTCTTATAAAACACAGACAAACCTATGATTAAATACTTATTAAAAAAAAAAAACAGTATAAACCAAAACAAAATACAACACCATGCACGGAGGAGCAACTAAATTAACCACTGTCAAAATCAAACAGAACTTACCTTTTTTTCCTATATTTTGGTCGGTGAATCATTCACCAAGGCCCATCATCGGGATAATCAAAGGGGGTCTCGGTGACCGTGCCAGAATCCAGTAAATCAGGGTGCACAAAACCATACTTCCTCAAGACTTGATTATCAGCGAAATTCAAAGCCTTGACCATCCCATTCCAGCAAGTCTCCCCGTGATAAATCTGATTGTGATCCCCACTACAAGGCTGACAGCCAGTAAAATGAGTGATGAAGGGTCTCCTCCAGCTCCCTTTACCATTCCCTGCCTCCTTCAAGTGTGGCTCTCTAAACACGCCGTATTGCTCGCTCACTTTCTCTGCATGTCGTCTCCTCAATTTCCCATCTTCCTTTTCCAACTCCGTGTACTTCTCCGTTATGTTATCGTACGTTGGCACTATATCTGCCCAATACCCTTCAAAGTAATACTCCCCTTCTAAGTAAATCTTGTCCATCAAACCCTTATCCTGATAAAGCATATAGATCAAGCCCGACTGATCGTCCGATTCAGGGAACAGCTTGTCCTTGAATACTGACCGTTGGATTGGACCCCACTTCTTATATTCAGAACTCATTGGACCCATGCTACTCCATTTCTCCATGAAATCCATAGACCACTGACAATTTCTTATCAGAAAAACGCCAGCGTTTAAAGCCGTCCAACTCTTCTCCTTGTAGATCAACTTTTCCCAGCCGTGGACCACCAAGTTATGGTTCCTGTAATCATAACGCCGTAACGGGAGCTTGTATTCCATGTCGGTGACCATGGCATCCGAGTCAACCCACCAGATCCACTCAGCTTCTGGGTGAGCTAGCATGGCTGCTTTAACGACGGGTAGTTTGGCCCAATAACTAGACATTTTTGGATGTAACAGAACATTGTTGTAAAAGATGTCGTAGCCGTGGATTCTACAGTAATCAACTTTGTTCTTGAAGAACCTTAAAAGTAAATGATCACCTATTGGGTTCTTGCATGGCTTCGATTGTGATCCAGTCACAAGAACCACACGATCACGAGCGCCAGGGGCAAATGAAGGGTGACGTTTGAGCCACTCTTTTCGCTTCTCGTCCCAGTTCTTCATCGGTCTCTCGATCGAATAACTCAGTTCTTGATCGTCATAGAAGGTTTGGTCTGGTGGGTCGTAGCCTAAATTGACAGCAGGATTTTCTTGAATGCATTGCTGGGTTTGGGCGTGGTTCTTGGGTTCGAAACTGTGCGGAACTGTGTAAGACCACAATGACCAGACTAGTAAAAAAGCTAATAGAGCACCACCAAGATAGAGAAACCCGTCACTGAAACAGGAAAAGGGTTTGTTTCTAACACTTGATTTTGCCATTGGAGAGTATTGAGACTTGTTTTGGGGCACTTCTGGTGTGATCATTTTACATTAAACTGCATGTGAAAGAAAGAGAGAGGCTAACTAGATGAGATTTTTCTAGTAATATTGTATTTTCTTTTGGCTAGTAGTAGTGAGAGTGAAAGATGTGTTGGACTTGGTGGGTTTTAATGCATTGACCAGTATTGATGCCGGAAGTTAAGAGGAGAGGGTTTATGCAAGAGAGTTTATCATATAATTTGCAAAAATCTGGTGGGGTATTTAGGAGCAACAATATGAGTTTGTGATTGGAGGGTGAAGAGCGTCGGTGTCATGGCGCCTTGTAGGCTAAAATGCGCCGGGCTTGTTAATTGAGGGCTAATAATTATTAATATGATCCTTGCTTTTTGTTTTTGTTCACATAGGTGCTTTTACTTAAAATTTTATGAAATCAATTTCTCTTCCTCTGTTATTTGAGTCTAGGGATGGTTATAAATTGAGTATATGTCAATCTAGTTTTTTTTTTTTCCTAAACTCGAATCATATCTACTAGGTTTTATTTGATTAGTGTTTTAGAATAAAAAAAATATATACAAAAAAATATATAAACTGGTTTGATTAGAGGAATGAAGATAAATATATGAAATAAATTTATATTTATAATAGTTTTAGAGTTAGTTTATGTCATTTTAAAACAGAAAAGAAATGCAGATGGATTTTTTTTATCCCACTATTCATATATTTTTAATATCAAAATAATAATAAAATGTTGTCATAGAATTTTATCTTTGCTCGTCTTAAAATCTTGCTGATAAGAAAACAATATTGCTTATTCTATAACCAAATTTTGAATATTCATAATTAAAATAATATAAAAGAAAATTGTAAAAGGAATAAATTACTCTAACTACAATTTAAGAACACCATGTTCATTAAAAAATATAAAATAAGATTGCTAATTGAGTAAAAAATACATACTAAATATTATTTATTATGTACTAAATTCTATATTATAAGTACAGGAATTATGAATACCTAAAAAAACATAAATATCAAACTCTTCCATTAGGTTTTTCCATATTACATCCATGGAATACCTATCAAACATTCTAATGAGGTTTTCATTAGAATATCCAAATAGTATTGAAAAAATTGTAAAACTATGTCCATTATTATTATTATTATTATTATTCGGTTCGATTAAATTTATTTGATGAAGGATCTCATATTTTCTTTATCTCTAAAAAACGGGGGATTGATTTGATCATATTTAAAGTTAAAAATTTTACTGAGCAAATGGTAAAAATAGAGGGACATGTGAGAGTGAGTTATAGACATGAAACGATAAGGTAAGGCGTGAACTACGGCAGTAATGGGGCGCGTGTTGATGAGGTGTGGGGTTTTAGAAGTGACACGTAGATTATTACACGTGACAGTGTATCACCGACACTTTTACAGTTGAACCAGAATTTCTGGTCTGATTTTGGACATTTCCGGCATAAGTTCCGTCATTTACGATACTTTTGCCTTAAGTTTTATTTTATTTTAGTTAATTATTATCCTCCATACCGTCGTCTTCCTCTCGCCTTAAGAATTGGGATCCATTTTATTTTATTATACCCTGAGTTCCTTGAATTTGGCTCTTGTATTACATAATTAATTATTTTATTTTCAAAACGACGACCCCCCACTAGTTCTAGAATCCGAATCTCCAAATCACATATAATCATTCAAGAGAAATTTAGAGATTATATATATATATATATATATATATATAATCACTTACCAAACAATTTTAAAGATGCATTATTAAGTCAATTTAGTACATTAAAGATCTTAATAAATTTTATTAAATACTAATTTTAAAACTGTAATTTAAGAAGTTAAAAAAATAGAGTAATTCTCCTTCATCACCATGTTAATCTTGAAAAACGTATTTATTGTGTATGGTGTGTGTGTGTGTATTAAAAAACGTTTGCATTGAATTTTTAATTGTTGGTTATGTACAGCCTGTGGAGAGGAACTCAAATTTAAAACCTCTTAATTTTAAGGGGGAGAATGGGCTATTATGAAGTTTGAACACTTATCTGACTTTAATTTGTAGAATAAAATGAACAAACGTCTTATTCTAGTTTAATGAGGTCTCGAGGAAAATGGGAGCCAAGTGTCACGTGGCCATCGATTGTTGAAACCCCATTCTAAAAGGGCACACAAGTCAAAACAGAAAAACCAAACGGACAAAAATAGCACTTCAATTCACTATAATTATCTTTGTTCAGCAAATATAACACATTGTTGTTAATCAAATATTTGGTATTTATTTTATCAAGATTTTTTATGATAACATTAATAATATTATAACTAAAACTTTGATATGTCTTCAAGATTTTTTATTTTATTTTTTAAACTCTTTGCTATATCCTCATATGCAGCCTCATTTCACAATTATTTTTAATATATCACGGTTTGAAATAGTGACAAGTTTAAATGTCATATTTTTTAATATATTATATTATTTTATTAATTTTATTAATTGTATTATTTTTTATTTTTTATTTTTTATTTTTTAAAAAAGCATACTAATTTTGTTTTTAAATCACAAAACTCTCCTATTAAAAAGAAAACAATAATAATATTAAGAGGTAATTTGGTATAAAAAAATTTTCAATTAAAAATATATCAAAAGAATATTTTTTTATTTTTTATATTATTACATTAAAATCAATAAAAAAACACTTAAAAATGCATTAATTTTATATTTTTTAAATAAAAAATAATTTTAAAATCACTTTGAAAATCAGAAATTATTGCAGTGCAAAACAAGCATGAACAACAAATCAGAAAAAATTAATGGCCGTATGATTCTTCAACTTTTTTATGTCAATAAGTACAAAAAGGGTGTTGTCCGTTGTTAGAGAAAGTCCAAAAATCAAATATAGAACACAAGAAGTAAGAAGAGCTTTATTTTCTTTGTTCCGTTCAAGGTTGCATCCATCTTCGCAGAGCCTAGTCCAGTCCAGGTATATTTTAGTATCGGAATTCACAAATCATGTCTGGAGCATAATTGTTAAACCGACTTGACTTTATAATAAATTGACTTTAGAAATTCAGATCTCGAAATTTGATTCTAGTTAGATTTAATGTTGAACATTAAAAAAAAAAAAAAACATTGATCCAATAAATGATTTTATTTACCTGATCAAACACTGTATAAACCCTACCGAATCGGTACTAAACAATTTCTTTTAAAATAATGAAATATGTCGCTCTAACAAAAACAATTCATTTGGTTGACTCGATGATAATCCATGGATGAACTAGTAACTTGGTGACTGAGATCCCTTTTCGGATTAATTTTCAAGTAGGTCTAGCAACTACAGTTAAGAGCCCCAGCAATCTATTTGAAAAAGAAATTAATGGCTAAACTACGGGAAAAAACCTAAGCAACAAAGTTAATCCAAACTCGCAACCCTGTTTGCCCTACCTCCATGTGAGGAGTCGATTTAATTCAGACTGACAACATGATGAGCCAACTGCAGACACAGTGACCGTTCTGATCACAGTTGGGTCCTAGGTCTCTCCTGTCACTGTCTGGCAATGGAATCCCGTCTCTTAGCACTTATACAAACATCATTAACATAAAATCCAACATTGTGCCAGCAAAGGCTTCCATAGCTCAGTTGGTTAGAGCACCCGTTTAGTAAGCGGGAGGTCTTGAGTTCAACTCTCAATGAAAGCATTTCGATGATTTCTTTTTTTTTTGTATATATTCTTCTTCGGAAGCTCACAGGAAGACGAACGTGGAAGCAGTCAACCAAAGACAACTCTATCTCCGTTTTTGTTCCGTGTTGTATTGTTTGGCAGTGTGGTTGCGGTTGCTTTTCAAATAGCTTTTCGTGTTAAAATGCATGCCAATGATATTTTTTGATTTTTTAAAATTCATTTTTGACATCAGCACATCAAAATGATTTGAAAACACTAAAAATATATTAATTTGAAGTTAATAAAAAAATAAAAAATTTTCAAATTTTTTCAAAAGCGCTTTTGAAACGCAGAAACAAACAGGCCCAAGTCTATTACGGAATTGAAACCAAAGACAACTCTCTATCATCATTTGTATTGAGGACTGAATTTATCGACCCAAACTCTCCTCATCATTTTGCCAGTTTCAAATCAAGAGGTGGAAACTGAACACCATTTTCTGTCCCAGCACATGTTCTTATAGGCGATTTGAATAATAGAATACAGTACTAGAGAATACAATTATTTTATTCATAGACATTCGTTGTCATGCACAAAAACAACAGCAGAGAAGTATTTTGCTTTTCCACTGCCTTTACATATCTAGGCCAGCTTTACTTATTTAGTGACACAATGACATTAATCTAAGATCTCATCCACTAATCAGTTACTCTTAGCATTCAGGATTTACGTTCCTCGACATCCTTCAAGGTCTCGCCACTTGAGGTAAACCAGGCCTGCCTGATAATGAGTATAAGCTCCAGCCACTACCAATACATGGAAGAGTTGGTGACTGTGCCCTGCAATGTCAAATTTCCCAGGCATCCATCTTTCTGGAATCCTTGTGGCATAAATCAGTGCTCCGATTCCATAGAAAATCCCCATCAGGACCTCATAGCCAGTTGTGTGAAGGGCCTCAGGCTGATGCCGGAACAAGATAAGCTTGTGCAGAATAGGCGCCACCCCAGACAAACCCATGCCAAGGAAAAGGGATGCACGAACGGTACGGAATTCAGGGTTTTGAAACACTGGCAGTAGTGAAACCAATATTGTGGCAACCCCCAAGAGAGTTATGAACCCCAAGTACAGGTTACAGAAAAAAGGATTGCACATGAAGGAGTAGTACACAGGAGGGTAAAACGAGGTGGAAATTAGGGCTGCAATTCCAGCATAGTCAAGCCTAAGCATGATGTATGTTAAGCGCTCGGAGTGGCAAGAGAGAAGGTGGCAAGTGCTGCTAGCTAGCAAGCAAAACATAGCCCCACCCAAGAAAGCAAAGAATGGCCACCGTGTGATTGGCCTCAGCATCAGGGGTGCTATCATGTTTGCAACATCCTCCTTCATGCTACGCTGGATTTAATAGGGAAAAATAGTAATAAGAACATTAGCCAAATGACGACAGGAGATTAGATGGGAGATTCTATACATGCAAATTGCTGAATATACAAAACGGTAGAAAGCAGCAACTGGAAAATAATATCAGCATCAATAAAGAATATTCTTTTAAACCCTTCTCTTCTTGCAACTACTGATGGATTGGACTACCATTCTAATCATCGCAATACAAACACCAATCAATCTTTTAAATACAAACAGAAAAATAAATCAATGTTTGTTCCTAAAATATATATGTTATAAATATACTGGAACATCACAGCAATATGTGTAAAGATAAGGCATGACTAACTTAAACTAATGGCAAAAAGTTGTAGTGTGAGATATGACATCCCATGCAACAAAGTGAACCTTCAGCATCAAATAGGTGAACTGCTGAAACTTTGAAAATGTAGAACTTAGTTCTATGTTACATGTAACTTGTCAAACAATACACTCTTAAGAGTGTGGATATATGCTGTTTTCACCTTTCATTATAAAACAAGTAATTGATACACGCAATATAGTTTGAAATACAGATGGCTTCTATGTAAACAGCACAAATTTCAGTTGCAGGCTGTCTGTTGCTCAGAGTCTTAGTTGAGTAGTTTTGAAATTCAGAGCTTATGCAATTAGCAAGTTGCCTATTTCTGATTTAAAAACTTAAATTTAATAAATCTTTAAACGCAAAGGAAAGCAAAATTCAATCCTTCAGAGGTCAGGTTCTGAAGACAGCATCGGTACCAATCAACACACCACAACAAAAGCAAAAGGATGAACGAGAACTTCATAGAATGTTGCAATTTCAGTATTCCAAAATCTTACAAACATGTGAGGATATCTTGATGCTCAATGCACCAAGGAACAAGAATATCCAATTTAATCAGAAGTGTGAATTCTAAATTCTCCCTCACAAATCAGCCATCTAATTTCAACCAGCATCATATCATGTTACCACAGAAAGGGGCATAAATTCCTGTTTCATCACCAACCACCAAGAATGTGGCAGACCAGTGTCATCTATGGACTGTAATATCAGCATTGAGGAAAAAGATCATTACCAGAACACACACATCCGTCTGGTTGCTATGTGAGAACCGCTCAGGCAAACAATTGTATAGAAGGTCCATGACATGCCATCTTGAGAATGATGGAAGCAAATCAATTGAAGGCAATGTACTCTTCAACTCTCCGCTAAGTTTGTGCAGATCAGGCATGTAAGGTAACGAGGGAAGGCATTCTTGCAATTTGTGCAAATCAGCTTTCAACCCCTCAGGTAGTTGTAGAGAATGAAGATCAACCACCTTTGGCACCTTCATTGCAGTATATATGGTCAAGGAAAGGAAAAGGAAAAACCCGATCAAATGCCTGCAGTGAATCAATAATCTGATATTAAAGACCCGAAATAGAACATCTGACTTCTGAACCAAAACTTATGAAAAGGGCACTTCAAATATTGCATCACCAAGTTCATGGATCTTGGAAACAAGTCGGGGTAACAAAATACGACTGCCATATTGAAACGACCAAATCTTGGAACACAAACCTTTAGTTCACTGAACAACCAAAAGCTGAGTTACTGACTAAAATTTCAGGAATTTAAATTTGATACCATCCCTCTTTGTAGACTCAAAAGTAAATCTAATCCACCCACATAAGATTTTAGACAATTTCTCAAACATTTCTATACCAGCATTCCAAACCACAAGATTTGTTGAATATGAACTTCTTATTTTATAAATATTGTATGCTATCAGCCAGCAATAAAATCCATATTTCATTTCTGTCCTCGTATCTTCGCTTCCTCATTCCAAATGGAAGTGCCACTGTCACATAGACAACCAGCACACTACTTTCTTCCTAAATATGAAATCAAAAGGAACCGCAAACCTTTTAGTACAAAATCAAGCAAGAAACATATGTGACCAATCTTTCTCTAAACAGTAAAGAACCACAACAATCCACGTACGGCCAACATCTACAGCAGATTTTTGCACAAACACCAAAACAAGAGACTTTTAATTAACTCCATGAGAAATACTAAATGAGGGGTTGTTGCCATAAGATGGGAAACTTACGTCCAAACATTCAATGTCTCATTGTGGATAGTGAAGACACTGAGCAGAACCTGCTTCAAAGGCCATTCAGAACGGTAATGGCCCAAAATGAACTCATTGTCCCTTAAATATGCGGGCAAGGAATTGTACTCTACAAGCTGGTACTTAACTTTCTTCCATAATCTCTTCCCTTTCCCTTCCCTTGAAACACTTACTGGGAGTTTCTCAATTGTTTCAGATATCAGCTCTGAATCCTCACTCGTATGTTTTACACCATCCATCCTCTGTTAAAACAAATGCACACATGCCGTCAAAATAAATAAACTAATTAATATAGCAAAAGCCGTATTTTTTTCAAGGCAAACCTCAAAATCAAGAAATGGGATCGTACAGAATAAAATTCAAGAAAGTCTAAGCTGCTAACGTCTTTTATGGAATCAGAAGAAATATATAAAAACGGGGTAGAGAAGAACCAAGAAAGGAAGAAAGCAAAGGCAGAAGATGGTACCTGAAATTGAATAGCTAGATGACGATGATGATGATGATGATGATGATGATGATGTTCTTTGCGTATAAAAGAAAAGAATTTTCAAGCTCTCAAGTCGAAGGCCATACAATAAATCAAGAGCTAGAAATTTATAGAGGGAGGATCCTTCAAGGGAATCGGGAAGAGGAAGGAAGCAGATGCTTTTGAGGAGGTGCGGAGATGCCAAAGTTGGTTTCGGTTCGGTGGCTCTGTTCCGCCAAATGGTTGCTGATTCGAAACGATATTAATAGAAATGGAAATAAATACAAAAAAGCATTGGAGATATTTTCGGGTACCCTTTCGATTATTTTTCTTCTTTGAGATGGTAATACGTTGAAATGAGGTGGTGATTGTGACAATTATAAATTATAATTGTCAAAATGATGTGGTTTTTTTTTTAATTTCTTTTATTTTTACATAGATTTTTCTTGGTTTTATAATATTTTTTTTTATTATATCATGAAATAATTGATTAGTACTTAAAAATACATATTTATCAAAGTTTTATATCATCATTTTACACTTAAAGTATCAAGAACTCCTTAACTAAAACATGTTTTATAATAACAAGTCTAATACTATAAAATACCTTAATATATGGTAAATGTTCATCTTAAATGCAGGCCTATCATATAAATCAAAGGATTGATGATTTCAAGTATGGAAATTGAAAGGACAAAAAAATGGTCAAACTTAGAAAAGAGATGTTGGTGTAATCCAAATTGGAACACTGTTCGGTAATTGGGTCATATCTCGAGTTCTAGATGTCAAAATGATCTCAAATTTTTACACAAATTCAGTAAGACATAGGCCTACAACTTTCATGTGGACACCAAGATCAAAGAAGGTCGTTTGCAAGTTCAAATTATAGCAACAACGGAGAAGTCTGAATTTGTCCAACAGCCCGAACATTGTTCAATGTTTGGCCCATATCTGGAGTTCTAGAAATCCAATGACCTCTTTTTTTTTTTCCTGGAAAGCTGAGTCAATTTCCTACAACTTTCATGTTTTCAAGTGGTCCCAATTCTGATGCTAGCAATTTCGTTTTATTCAGACAAGAAGATAATGATTTTCACAAAGTCAAGAGTTGGCCAGCTACTCAACAATTAGTCATCAAATCAATAATTTTGAATTTTATCCTATAAAATGAGGTATTTGCCATGTATTTAGAGGCTTGGGGTTATTCAGATCAAGATCATGCTTTTTATTTCTCTCTTTATATTTTTTTTTATAATTCTTAAGTTTTGCTTTCATTAATATCTTGTTTATGCTTTTCATTTCCTTTCATTTCCTTAGTTAACTTGTATCTTATTTATGTTCTTGTTTTGTTTATTTATGTTTCTCTTCTTCATTATGTTTAGCTAAGTTTATTATGTCAAGGTGAAAAGGTTACACTAATGGTGTAAGAATAAGTATAATGTAAACTCAACATGGACCTTAATGTTTAATATTAACATGTCTTATCTTTTTATCTTACTAATTCTTAATACCTTGCTTGTTAAATGGTTAATCTAGATTTGTGTTGTATAACACTCGGTATAACAAATGCTTGGCACTCTCATAGCCCAATCGTATGGTATTACCTACACATGTGCTATGAAAGGAACTTGATTTGTTGTTAATATAAGTAAGCATCATGAATTCCTGAAAATATTTAAAAGTTTGGTTTACGTAAATAAGATAATTAATATGATCATGTTAACAATTTATAATGAGCTATTAATGACAAATCATCTGATTGGAACTTCCTTCGTGTGTGGTTTTCAAATTGAGTAATAAGAGTTTATACTATACTTGTTTGAAGTACCATTAGTGGATCCTCTAACCTTGACATTTGTTTTTATCATTGTTTAATCCTTACAGTAATCTTTCATCTCAAGGTTCTCATTAATTTCCTCCTCTTCTTTACTACTACTACTACTACTACTACTACTACTACTATTTAAATTCTTGTTATATTTTATGCACGTTAAGTATGCTCTGTGTTTGATCAAGGATCCTAACATTGTTGGTCCTGCCTTGTTCATTCGCATCAGAAATCTGTTTATATTATATAATATATCTCTTTGATTTTTTCATAAACTCAATATATAGACTGGAAACTTGTGACCCGATCTTTTAGATCATTCTCAGGTATAATAATGTCACGTATTGAGTATTATTATTACTATTATTGTTATTTTTGTTGTATTGTTATTTATAATTTATACAATTAACCTCTCTGTGGTTCGATCCCAGTCTTGCCGGGTTATTTATTACTTCGACACTCCTGTATTTGGAAGAAGACATCAATCTTTTGGTCATGTCAATAATATTAGTTCAATCTTTGAGTGAAAGCTCATGAATGAATGGAATAGACTTTGAAGTCCAATCTTCTCACCTTGCTAGTTTTGGTTTCGAAGGTCCAAAATAAAAAATAAATATGATTAATTAATTAATTCTCAAGTTAATTTCAATTTTCGTATTAGGGACCTAATCTATAAGAAAAAAAAAAGATAATAACTAAACAAATAATGATATGCAAAAAGCTACACACGACAACGTTTCTTAGGAAATGATATTTTTGAATAGTTTTTATTTTTTTTAAACATAACTATTTTTATTTTTATTTTATCTTTTTTTGTATTAGCCTTCTTTAAAAACTATGTGATGATTTTCTTTCTACCTCTTTTTAGTTCGAAAGCCATATGTGTTCGACGAGGATAACGAGTTTTGAAGTTGTTGTGTGTGGTCCCGCACCATGTGATGGTGGGACCACCACATTAATTGGCAAAAGACTTGGCTGTCTCTTAATTAAAAGCTGGAGCTGCCACTGTAGAGGTAGTAGCAAAATTAAACAAGAGAGAAGAGAAAACCGAGAGAAAAAGAGAAGAAGAGGCAGCAGAGCAGTCCGTGCTCTTCCTTCGATTCCCAGCTCGTTCACCGTTGGATCGGGCTGAAAATTTGACAGCAGCTTCTAAACGCGTTGATCTTCATTCTGGACGGTTGGATCAAAGATTGGTGGCGTGGAAGCTGGCCGTTTTGACAGAAAACGGGGCTGTCAGTATTGTGAGTCTTTCTCCAATAATTCTCTTATAATCTTGTTGTAATCCTAGAATAAGTTATTCTTGATGATGTATATGTTGAATCCCTTAGTTGAATCTAAGGAAGAACAGTTGTGAACCCATTATTGTTGATAGTGGAAGTTTTTGGGTGGACTACGGTCCCGTGGTTTTTCCCGTATCGGGTTTTCCACGTAAAAATCTTGGTGTTGATTGTGTGATTATTTGCATTATATTTGGTCATTGTTTGATTCTATTTTTACTACACAAAAAGGGAAATAATTGGGACTTGTGAATTGTATTCCGCTAAATTGGTGTTCGGTTGTTCCTAGTTTTCCTAACAAGTGGTATCAGAGCACTGGTTGTGTAGATTGAATTTTTGTGCAGTTAAAATGGAGAAGGAAGATTCGGGCATGATAAAGCTCACTTCCTCAAATTATTTTCTATGGAAAACAATGATGGAAGATCACTTATATTGCAATGATTTGGCTTTACCGATTGAATGTAAAGGAATAAAGCCTGATGAAATGGATGATGCAAAATGGAATGGACTTAATAGAAAGGCTACCGCTAATGTTAGAAAATGGGTATCTTCTAAGTCCATTAATCACATTTCTCAAGAACATGACTGCTATACAGTTTGGAAGATGTTGGAAGAAACCTTTGCCAAGGAGAGTGCACAAAACAAGGTTTTTGTAATTAGAGACCTTGTGAATTTGAAGTATAGAGATGGTGAAGATGCTTCTGTGCATATAAATGTATTCCAAGGGTTATTGAATCAGTTGTCATTGATGAATCTTGAGTTAGCCGATGAAATGCAAGCATTAATCTTATTGAGTTCATTGCCGGACAGTTGGGAGACTTTGGTGGTGTCACTTAGCAATTCTACTCCGAATGGAAAGATCACTTTGAAAACAGTGAAGGATTGTATCCTCAACGAAGAGAAGAGGAGGAAAGGGACAAGCACTTCCGAGTCTCATGCACTTGTTACAGAAAGTCGGGGGAGAAGTCCAAGCAGGTTCTCTCACAGCAAGCAAGATAGAGAATCCAACAATAGAAAAGGCAAATGGAAGCCAAGAGGAAGATCTCAGTCAAGGAAGGGTTTCAAGTGTTATTATTGTGACAAGCCTGGGCATATGCAAAAAGATTGCAGAAAGTACAAAAGAGATAAAAAGGGCAAAGATGAAGACAAGAATGAAGAGAATGGTACAGCTGCAGTTGTATTTGATGGTGATGTTGCCATTGTTTGTGATGATGGTTGTGTTAATCTTGCATGTCAGGATACCACCTGGGTTGCAGATTCAGCAGCTTCTTACCATGTAACACCTCGACGTGATTTTTACACATCCTACACTGCTGGTGACTTTGGTCAAGTTAGGATGGGAAATCAAGGGATGGCTAGTGTTGTGGGCATTGGAGACATTTGGTTGGAAACCAATACTGGGTGCAAGTTGCTACTCAAAGATGTTAGGCATGTGCCTGATATGCGCCTACATTTGATCTCTACAGGTACTCTTGATGAAGAAGGCTATTACCATTTCTTTGGAGATGGTAAATGGAAACTCTCCAGAAATTCCCTAATTGTTGCTAAAGGGAAAAAGATGGGTCTCTACATGTCACAAGCCAAGGTGATCAAAGGGGAGGTGAATGCAATTGAAGATTGCTCTACTGATTTATGACATAAACGGCTTGGACATTTGAGTGAGAAAGGCCTTGGCATCCTTGCCAAGAAAAACTACCTTCCATTAAAAGGTATGAACTTGAACACATGTACTCATTGTTTAGTTGGTAAACAACATAGAGTAGCATTTCAAAGATCACCTTCACATAGAAGATCACATGTTCTTGATTTAGTTCATACTGATGTTTGCTCTATGATTGATAAGTCTATTGGAGGTGCATTGTACTTTGTTAGTTTTATTGATGATCACTCCAGGAAAATTTGGGCTACTTGTTTGAAATCCAAAGATCAGGTGCTTGATGTCTTTAAGGATTTCCATGCCAGAGTTGAAAGAGAAACTGGTAGAAAGCTGAAATGTATTCGAGCTGACAATGGTGGTGAATACAAGGGTCCTTTTGAGAACTATTGCAGGGAACATGGTATCAAGTTGGAAAAGACAGTTCCTAAGACTCAACAGCAGAATGGAGTGGCTGAGAGAATGAACAGAACCATTGTTGAAAGAATTAGATGTATGCTCTCTCATGCAAAGCTGCCTAAGTCCTTTTGGGGTGAGGCAATGAAGACTGCAGTTGCCATGATCAACCTTTCTCCATCAGTTCCTCTTGATTTTGATGTTCCAGATAGAGTTTGGAAAGGAAAGGATGTCTCTTATGCACGCTTAAGAGTGTTTGGATGTAGAGCATTCGTACATGTTCCAAGAGATGAAAGGTCTAAGCTTGACAGCAAGACAAAGCAGTGTATTTTCTTGGGCTCTGAAGATGATGAGTTTGGCTATAGGCTATGGGATCCAAAGGAGAAGAAAATTGTGAGAAGCAGAGATGTTGTCTTCTTTGAAGATCAAACCATTGAAGACTTTGAACAGAATGAGAAAACAGAGTCTACTATTTTTATTCCATCCAATTCAAATCCAATACATACTCCACAGTTACCTTTGATGCCTGCTAATCACGGGGGAGATTTGCAAAATGATGATAATGGTGGTTTTCTTAATGAGCCATTAGTTGGTGATCCTGAATCAGCTAATGATGATATTGATGTTATTCCTGAACAGGTTATGCAGGAAGCTCCAGATGAGCCACAATTGAGGAGGTCAACTAGACCTCGCCAACCTTCCACCAAATACTCTCCTCATGAGTATGTGCTGGTTACTGATGGGGGAGAGCCAGAATGCTTTGATGAAGCTATGTCACATGAGAAGAAAAGTGAGTGGTTGAAAGCAATGCAAGAAGAGATGAAATCCTTGCATGAAAACCATACTTTTGAGTTAGTGAAGCTTCCTAAAGGTAAAAGAGCACTCAAGAACAAATGGGTGTTCAGGCTGAAAATTGATGAACATTGCTCACAACCAAGGTACAAGGCAAGATTGGTTGTGAAAGGTTTCGGTCAGAAGAAGGGTATTGATTTTGAAGAAATCTTTTCACCAGTGGTCAAGATGTCTTCAATCCGAGTTGTGCTTGGTTTAGCTGCTAGTTTGAATCTTGAAGTTGAACAGCTTGATGTGAAAACTGCCTTTCTCCATGGTGATTTAGATGAAGAGATCTACATGGAGCAGCCTGAAGGGTTTGAAGCAAAAGGTAAAGAGCAGTTAGTTTGCAGGTTGAAAAAGAGCCTATATGGTTTAAAGCAAGCTCCAAGACAATGGTACAAGAAGTTTGATTCTTTCATGGTGGATCATGGTTATGACAGGACCACTTCTGATCATTGTGTATTTATGAAAAGGTTTCCAGATGGAAACTTTATTATTCTCCTGTTGTATGTGGATGATATGTTGATTGTTGGCCATGATGCTAAGAAGATTCAGATGTTAAAGGAAGAGTTAAGCAAGTCTTTTGCAATGAAAGACTTAGGACCGGCAAAACAGATTCTTGGCATGAAGATCACACGTGACAGGAAGAAGGAGAAACTTTGGTTATCTCAGGAGAGATATGTTCAAAAGGTACTTGAGAGATTCAACATGAGCAACTCCAAACCGGTTTGTTCTCCACTTGCAAGCCACTTTAAACTAAGTACTAAGCAGTGTCCTTCAAGTGATGAAGAAAGAGATGAGATGAAAAAGGTTCCTTATGCATCCGCAGTTGGTAGCTTGATGTATGCCATGGTTTGCACAAGGCCGGATATAGCTCATGCAGTTGGTGTGGTTAGTCGGTTCCTCTCCGATCCTAGTAAAGAACACTGGTCAGCAGTAAAATGGATACTCAGGTATCTCAAAGGTACTTCTAGTTTCAGCCTATGTTTTGGTAATAATAAACCTGTGTTGGATGGATACACAGATGCAGATATGGCTGGTGATGTTGATTCTAGAAAGTCCACATCAGGATACTTGATGAAGTTTGCAGGGGGAGCAGTCTCATGGCAATCAAGGTTGCAAAAATGTGTTGCATTATCCACTACAGAAGCTGAATATATTGCTCTTACTGAAGGGGGCAAAGAGTTGTTGTGGATGAAGAAGTTCTTACATGAACTTGGCCTAGTTCAAGAGAACTTTGTGTTGCACTGTGATAGTCAAAGTGCAATCCATCTCAGTAAGCATCCTACTTTTCACTCTCGATCAAAGCACATTGAGGTTAGATATCAATGGATTCGAGATGCTATGGAGATGAAGTCATTTGTTGTTGAGAAGATCCATACCGATGACAACGTGTCAAACATGATGACCAAACCTCTACCGAGAGAGAAGTTTGAGTTTTGCAAAAGGGAAGCAGGCTTGTCAGAGCCTCCTACATTGAAGCTTACATGTTGATCGCCAGTATGGCGAATTCCTCACATGGTGCGTGAGGGGGAGATTTGTTGTGTGTGGTCCCGCACCATGTGATGGTGGGACCACCACATTAATTGGCAAGAGACTTGGCTGTCTCTTAATTAAAAGCTGGAGCTGCCACTGTAGAGGTAGTAGCAAAATTAAACAAGAGAAAACCGAGAGAAAAAGAGAAGAAGAGGCAGCAGAGCAGTCCGTGCTCTTCCTTCGATTCCCAGCTCGTTCACCGTTGGATCGGGCTGAAAATTTGACAGCAGCTTCTAAACGCGTTGATCTTCATTCTGGACGGTTGGATCAAAGATTGGTAGCGTTGAAGCTGGCCGTTTTGACAGAAAACGGGGCTGTCAGTATTGTGAGTCTTTCTCCAATAATTCTCTTATAATCTTGTTGTAATCCGAGAATAAGTTATTCTTGATGATGTATATGTTGAATCCCTTAGTTGAATCTAAGGAAGAACAGTTGTGAACCCATTATTGTTGATAGTGGAAGTTTTTGGGTGGACTACGGTCCCGTGGTTTTTCCCGTATCGGGTTTTCCACGTAAAAATCTTAGTGTTGATTGTGTGATTATTTGCATTATATTTGGTCATTGTTTGATTCTGTTTTTACTGCACAAAAAGGGAAATAATTGGGACTTGTGAATTGTATTCCGCTAAATTGGTGTTCGGTTGTTCCTAGTTTTCCTAACAGAAGTAAAATGATTGTTTTGGAGTTTGAAATTGTGTTTAAAAAATGCGGACGTGTAAAAATATTAATTTTGTAGTTTTTTAGTGTTTTTTTATGATTTTATGTGTCAATATTAAAATTAAAAAAATTAAAAAAAATTATTTTAATATATTTTTGAGTGAAAAATACTCTTAAAAAACACCATGTATCACAATATCACAATAATTCTATAATTCTTGTATATAATTTATAATGTCAAATATGGATACTTGGAATTAAAGTTGCCATTAAGATAATTTATTTTATTTTAACGCTTTGACTTTTGAAATTTAATTGTATTGACATAAATATGTTGGGTTACAACACGACTATTAGGATTAGAATTAAATCTAATTGATAGTCATCCAGGTTAATTAAAAAACTAAGTGTTGTTTTTAACAATAGTCTCATTAACCTATGAATAAGACGTTTTATTAAACAAAACAATATATAAATTTTTTCCTTTATTTATACTCTAAAAAAGGGGCTTAGAAGCTTGGTTTTACAAGGTATTGTTTTTGCCCGTGACAGATAAATACCTTAATTAAAAATAATTTTCCCAGCTCATCTTCATAACTTGATAAATTTAACAATAAAACTGGTTGAGTTAACTCTAAAAGAATTTAAAAAAAAATTAGAAAATATTGTTATATTCAAAATAATTATTTGAATTAACCTTATAACTCATATATTAACCTAATAATCCAAACTCTAAACGAGGGGGAACCACATTGGTCTAACAATAATTTTATGATTTTGTGTGCCCTTCGAAGGACAAAGTTATCCAACATATTTTATCCTTGATTATAATTAACTAAAATACAGCAGATGCAAACACCCCCAAGTCATATTTATAATCTTAGAATTAAGTGTCCTTTCTCTACTCAAGAAAGCTAAGCTATTTTTATTTCTGGGAACCATTTAATTATTTAATTATTTATATCCATTCAATGAACCTCAGAAAGGCCACCTTGAAAGCATCCCCGCGAGCACGAAGCAACTTCTTATACTTGACCTTACGATCGGTATTCTCGAGAGTTACCCAATTAGGCGATAGCTGAAAATGGAAGACGTTTCGTTTTGATTTGAACTGGACAAATCAGGATTAAATTATTTATTTTTACAAAAAAAAAAAACATCTACCATGTTGACCATGTATTTTATCCTCACACATATCCACATGCTTAGACTGCACATTAGGATAAAATGATTTCTTTTTGTAAGAAAAGGGTGCATAAGATGAATCTAGTGGTAGCATTAATCCTCACACATATCCATTTTATTTTCACAGTTTTTCCATTTTTTATTCACAGAAATCAAACACTATTTAATTTAATTAGCATATTGCAAAAAATATTTTTCTAAGAACATATTAATTGTACGGTTAGAATCAAAATCTATGTAAAAAATGTTTTAATATGGTATGTAAAAACTGTTTTTTTTTTTTTTTCAAATTCGATCTCATTATCAAGCTAACTATGATTTTGGAAGAAAAACAAATATGAGCCTGTTTGAGAATGTATTTGCGGTTGCTTTTCAAAGTATTTTTCATTTAGATATGTATAAAAATAATATTTTTTTTATTTTTTAATAATTATTTTTGATATCAATACATTAAAATATTCTAAAAATATAAAAAATATTAATTTAAAATAAAAAAATAACTTTTTTTAATTTATTTAAAAAATATTTTTAAAATAAAAAAATAAACAAAATCTTAGATATAAACCCAAGTGGTTACAAATATTTTCGTTTTATGAGAAGGGTTGACAAGGGAGTATGGTTAGCTTAATGACTTTAACCTTAACTAGCTAAACACATTTTAATCAGAGTGATTTTGATGGATGATGGAGAGTGACGATAGTGTTTAATTCTTTTTTTTGTTTTCATATTAATATATATTTTATTGTTCTGATAATATGAATATTCCACCTTTAATTGGGATGCACGTAGTAGCCGTGCAAGACAATTATTTTGACAAAGCAGGCAAAGAGAAATTTCGTTTTTCAAATCAACCCTGGGCTCCTCGTCCTCTGGGCTTACCAAAAGAGCTGAGTGATAGCTTTCCGTGAGTTGATGGCCCCCCACGCAAGAGCCTCCGATCCTTCCTTGATTCTTTTAATTCGCGTGTTTTCACGTTTTTGGAAGCAACTCTTCTATTCTCTTCTTCTTCTTCTTCTCTTTTTAATCAATAATAAACAGTATTTTTTAATCCATTTATACATCAATCAATCGAGATTAGATTCTCTCCCAAATGATTTTTAGAATTTACTTATATAAATCATATCTTGTTTCATAATTTAAATTATTAATTTAAAATGATTATTTAATATGACATTATAGTCTTCAAAGTTAAATTGTTATGAATTTAAATCTTATCATTTTTTTATAATTAAAATTAATTAATAATACAAGTATATAATATGGGTTTTTTTCATATTCGAAGAGTTTTGTTTTAGAAAATATGTTACAAAAATAATATAAATTATATTTTAAATTTTACATTAATTATGATAAAATAACTCTATGCTGATCTTATGATGTAATTTATATTATTCAATGATATGTCTAGTTTAGTTGTATTCAATGGGTGGGTTTAAACAAAATCTTAAGAGAAACAAAGACAGGAGGAGACTTTTAGCTTTGAAAAGAGGAAAAATTATAAATGAAGAATCCAATTGCAGATAAAATTTGGATTGTAGTTAATGAATTGTTTGAAAATCTCATAAGCTTAAATATATATACCAACCGCCACGACTCTTCATGGCAATGCTAGACATAAAAAGAAATTGAAGGTGATGGAAAGTTATTTTTTGTAGTTTCAAAACTCAATATCTTTTTTTTTTCAAGAATTTAATTTATAGTTAATTTAATGTATACATGATCATATTATATCATAACTTAAACAATTCAATAATAGTTTACAATATTATTGAGATTGAGACAGTGGCAATATTCAGTCAATTGGTTTTGTGGAAGGAAAATGCAATCGTTGCAATACAAAATGAAAAAAAAAAAAAATCTATCTCACAAAAGAGGATTTGTTTGAGAAAGAATAGACAATTAAATATAAGAGAGGCCAAACTTTTGATATATAGACATTGTCAGCAGTATCAATTTTCAGCACTTGTTTGGAGACATGTCCTGGCTTGACTTGAAACCCTTCCGGCAGCATCTCTTTGCATGGCAATTCCCAGGCATGGCTGCATCAAGTACCTCGCCACGACACCGTTGAGGCGTGCTTTGCCTAATAAGGTTGTAGCATCCTCTCACCATTTCCTGTGTCCATTTTTGTCATGAAACGGTGGTTTTGTTACTTTTACATTTGATTCACCAAACAAAGAAAAGTTTGGACAAACTGACTTTAATCACTATTACATGGTCTAATAGCCTCAGATCCAAATAAACTCTTAGTGAGGGCTTTAATATTTTTTTAGTGATAAATATTTTGTGATTTGTTTGATGAGCTTATCGTGCACCAAAACTAATACAACCCCCTGATAAAGACTTGATGAAGATAAGGTTTTAAGACTTGCCTTGTCCATTCTACTGTGAAAGCACGCTAATTTGGGACCATCAATAGTTTGATTAGCCACCCATAGCACTGCAGCTGCTGCTATTGCTGATGGAGTATATGCCAAGATTTTAATCACTGTCAAGATTCATGCAAGCTAGCTGTGATTTTTGTTTGTATAGAAGAGATAGGAAAATCTGATCACTCTAGGAATTAATTACCTCTACATGTGCTGATGATAAGATCGGATGAATGAGTTAAAATAAAATTTTTACTTCTGGGGCTGAGATGTGGAAGCTTTGCAACGAAATAATGCAGAAAAGAGAAAGGTGTAATGATGTGTAATCGCCACTTGAGACAGCTCATGACCAAAAGCTCCATCCTTTGAACTGTGCTTGGTTTAAATAAAAATCTGGGCTCCAATAGTTGTATGTCTAAAAGAGATGGGACTCTTGTTTCCTCCATTTTTGCTGCTAGAGATAGGCATGCTACTGCTAATAGCTGCAGGGGCCATCCTTTACCTTGCTGTATGAAACAACGATTAAATGAGAATTTGACAGGCTAAATCTTGTCAATCTTCTGGGCAGGGCATCCTAATATTAGAGCAGAGAATGATTCTGATACCTATTGATTTGTTCTTTAATGTATGTGGCTCCAATGTTGTTAGCAATTAACCATCCTAAGATTGAAATATATAATGATCATTAAGTTAAGAACACAATACCTGCAATGGACGGGATAGTATGAAGCAATGAAAATAGCTGACAGAGAGATAGGCTGTTTCAGGCTTAAACCGGTAGGAAGCATGCGCCTGCAAAGCAGAAATGATATTTAATTACCAAGAAAGAAAGGAGAATTGCACAGGGGAGTGGATTCAAAAGACTAGCATCAACCTTTAACATCCAATTCAGTGCATCTTGATGAGCTGAACCAACTTGTGAAATCTCTAGAAATCGAGTTATTAGCTCGGTTGCTGGCATTTGATGAAGCTCAGAAAGGAGGATATTATCAATGTAGCTCTCATCGATATCAACTGGGAAATCTGTAGCTGAAAGGCTACTGGTTTCACTAATGTCATCATCATCACTGGAGCAAAGTGCAACACCAGGTGTTTCGTTGCAGTACAAGTTAATAGGAGTACTGGAAACATCTGTCGAGACAGACATGTTGTAGCTGATCTTTACTCAATGCAACTGAGCATCATTTTTCCAGGAGAGGAAAGGTGCAGAACCTTTTCGCTACTTGTGGTGTTGGTGTATCTAATATATTTATTCTGATAATCACTGCTTTTGATTTTGACATGACTGCATGTAGGTAATTTTCATGAAGCTTCCTTAAAGAGCAGCCAAAATGCTGTAGGGCCAATTTTAGGATCGGTGGGTGACTAAATTCCTGTAGCAGTGCTTGTCTTGTATCCAAAATTTTGCCAAAATTATTCCCTGCCGCTTAAGATCATGCTGCAATAATAACGTTAGATGTTTACAGGGAGGGATGCCAAATTGGCGATAGATTGGGTCAGGGCAGGTGTTTTGTCCATCGGCTTCTAACCTGGAATATCCAAACCCGTCACTCACCTTAATCCAATCGGGTAAAGTCGGATGGATGATTCTCTCCATCCAACAGAGACCGTGTCCTGTTTTTAATTCAATTTTCAAAATTAAAATCTTAGTCTAAACATCTTAGACAAATCCATGCATAGTACCATTAAAACCTTTCATGAATCATTAGACAAGAATTCATATGTTGTATTTGAAGTTAATAAATGGGATTAGATTGGATGATAACTTTGCTTGATTGGGTTTTTACCAATCTCGATGGCTTGCTTTTTAAGGGAAATAATTTTTCTACGAACCTTCTTCATAACTATTTAGTTCCAACTATGGCTATAATAACTGGTGCTCCGAGGACTCAAACTTACTATAGCTCATGGCTTTGCCTTACGAAAGGAGTATTTTGGGGGAGATTGGGTAGCGTTACCTAACCCAACAAGTTGAGAGCCATTGATCCCGTGGAGAAGGCTTGTGAATTATTGTCCTTGGAAATGAGCTCCAATCTATTTTCTGGAAAAGCATAACTCACTTTTTTCCTTTAATACGATTTAATTAAGCTAGCTCTTGTCTATTTTAATAAACAAATTAATCATATAGAAATATCATACTCAACTTAGAAATCTGAAAACTTGGTTCAAGAACATGAATTGCCCTGCCGTAAATCAAATAGCCTTTTAAGGGCCTAACCGTACACACTCTAAATTGTAAGTTTATTTTTTTATATAGATATCTTGCAAATTGAAATTTTTTCTTCTAATTTTAACTTTTGAACTATAAGCATGTTTTCTCAGTAGATTTTATGATAAAGATGGTGGACTAGAAGACAAAGGAAGCATTAAGGTTCAGGGCAAAAGGGGACGGAGCTCTTAGAGGGAGTCTCCATTTTTTAAACATATATTGGTACCAGTGTACCACCTCTACCGCGCGCACTAGGCTCCCTTTTTTGGAAACTTGTGATGGTCTGACCAATCCGAGCAACCATGTTAATTGCTTTCCAATGATGATGATGCTCTATCAGATGGCAGACATGGTGTCGTCAAGAGCCCCTGACATGGTTCTCCAACTTACTCTAGAGATATATATGTGGAGCTTCTGGGACCTTGCAGTTGAATCTCTACATCATTTTGCAACAAGCAGGGGATCAAGTAAGACTACAATTACATTCATGAGTAAATGACAAGAAAGACGAGAGTTGCTGAGGGATTTCATGATAAGATTTTACACGAAGACTTAGAAATAGCAGGCCTAAGTGTATCAATGCTGGTGTTATTGTTGCCAGTGATGATATCTGTAATAAATAGCAATGAATTCAAAATGGCTTTGGCATTAGAAGAGCCTGAAACAATATGAGAGCTAAAGAAGCGGGCTGAACGGTATAGTCAACGTGAAGAAGTGGTGGGCGCCACTAGAAATCGAGGGGGAGATAAGGACAATGAAAGATCGGATGGATCAGGAGGAGAAGGAAAGAGGGTGCAACGGGCGAACACTGATGGCCTCTAGGTCTCACTAATAAGGTCAGAGGGCAGTCATGTGATCGAATGCCTTTGACTGTAAATCATACTATATGCGGTGTCTCAGACTCTCAGGCATGTTCTTGAGTTGATTCCAGTTCAGAAATGCCCAAGCAGTTTAGGCAGAGGTAGTCGAGTAGAAGTTGGAGCAAACGAGCGCAAAATATAAACATTTAACGTTTACGCTAAATGCTAGCATTTAAAACTCCAATCCCCTCCTTTAATGCTTACGCTATACTAGGAGTGCCAAGCTGCACATACCACTTTAACTACATCTTCATTAGTCGAAGAAAAAATTATCTCAATGAATTAAATTACATTGCAGAGAGTAGTTATGATACAATCCTATGTAAAAAATTTATGGGAGTTGTCTCGCTTGTTGAGAATGAAAACGAGAACAGATAAATATGGAAGGATAAACAAAGCAGAATACCAGTATGTAACTCGATCTGCAAAAATGCCAATCACATAATTGTAAAATTGAGAGACTCGAAATGTTGATCTTGCTGGGTTCGGCCATTGGTAGAATCTCCAACCTTTGCTAGTGATATTATATTGTGGATTATTTCAGACAAAAGTGATGAAGTTAAAGGTTGCGAAAGTGTTAATGAAATGAACTTATGATATGTTTATTGTTTACAATGAATCATGTTGTGCAATGATCATTATTTTTCTATATTTAGTTTTTAAAACTATATTTTAATGAAAGAATAGAATTATGATGACTTATTACATTATAAACAATATATAAAAATAAGATTATGTTATGATCCATTACATTCTCCCATCCTCCCCTATATTTCTGCAAATAACAAGCAGTTCAATTGATTCCTGTTCTTCTGCTAATATACAATCTACAGCTGTGGCATCGATTCCTGCTTGCTTGCAAAACCATGGATTTACACATGACATATGAAATGAGATTCTTTTAATTTCAAGTCTAGTGATTAAATAAGCTAGTTTATAGCCCATACAGGCCAATTAATTTATTGGTATAACACGGAATTTAACTTAAGTTTCCGGAATAGTTAAATGCTTTAATATAGGTCGGTTAAGTTTACTCGGAAAAAAAATTAAATAATATTATTTAAAAAAAAAATTAAAGTTTAAAATAATATTATTTTAAAAATATTTTTTTTTAAATCAAATTGAATATTAATAGAGTTGACTCATCAAGTTATTATATTTGACCGGTCAACACTCACATAATGTTTTTAAATCTGACGTAGATGTAAACTGAATTTCAATTAGATTAGACTAAATTTAATAATACTGAATTTAAGTATTGGCATCAACATCTAGTGTTTAGTTTCAAAAAACCATTTAATGTCGATGTATAGAGTTAACCATCTCAAGGGGAAGAGGGAAGATGGACGACTGGCTCTAGATAGGGGGTGATCATTTTCGGTTCGGTTCGGTTTTTATCTAAAAAAGCCAACCAAACCGAACTATATTTTTTTCAAAAAAATCAACCGAAACCGAACCGAAACCGAGTCAAACCGACCGGTTTTGGTTCGGTTTGGTTCGGTTTTAAATGTTAAAAAACCGAAAAAACCTATAATATATTTTGGGCTGTTTGTAATGGGCTTTTAATTCAATTTTTGATGGGCTTGTAATTAATAATAATATTGTCTACTTTTCTTATAAGATTCTTAATCAAATTAATTCTTTTTTTGGGTTGTTTTTTACAACTGAATATTCATTTGTTGCCTTCCTAATAATTTTTCATTTGTTTTGTTTGAGTGGGCAGGACTCCTGCTGCAGATAAGTTTAAATAACAAAAAATACAAATTACAAAACATTGCCTTCAAAGGGCTTAACAAAAACAACAAATAATATTATCATAAAACACTCTAATAGTCCAATTGTCACCATCGAAACCTGAAATTAAAAATATAAAATTATAACTTGATAAATTAAATTAGAAGATATAAAAATAAAAGTATTCCACATCAGATTTGGACAATTTTCAAGAGAAATTTCAAGCAATAGAATGAAAATAGGAAGCTGAACAGGGAAACAAAAAGACAAATAGAAGTAGAAACAATTTTTCATATAAAAAATAAAATCAATATGATTTTCCACCAAGTACACTGAAGATCAAAATACATCTAAGGAATACTTATGAAAATAGTAGGAACTTACTTGTACAAGTAGGCAGCTATTCCGAGGATTATGATCAACAAAACAATATCAATACAGAAATTCCGACTAGATCTCAACTGGAACAGAATGCAAACTTGTGTCAGATTAAAAAATAAGCCTGAATCCGGATGCATCTCAGAAGAATAAAAAATCAAACTTTGTTAAGATGAAGCTCAATCACCTGGTTAGCAGTGTCTTTAAGTCTAACATTGGTATTCTTAAGGTCAGCAGCCGCCTTGTCCACCTGTAAGGAAGCACAGGGCGCATTTCTTGTAAACTCTATTTCCATCAGAGTGGCACTGAAAATTTAGAAGGATACCACAATGCTTCTCACCTTAGTGTCAATTTCATACATCAAAGGAACTTGTCTGTCCACCTCCTGTACATATCACGTAGCACAAACAAATTCAAATGCCATGGATAATTACTTATCTGCTAACAATCACTTACAAATAGCCTTGCTTGCACATCCCACGCTACAACATATTTGCCACACAAAAGGAGAGAAGAAATAAGACATTTATTGAAATAATACCTCATGCATGTCATGAGCCATATTCTTCAGCGTGTCCAAACCATCTGAAATCATATCCAATCCTTGATCCTGAGGGAATGTCAAAGTTAATAACAAGGGAAACCATGAGCCCAACAGCTTCCTTCAATTATAAGATGGAAAACAAACACACTGCTACTTTATTTGACTTACCTGCTTCATTTTACGCATTTCATACTCCTGCCTGAATTGACTAGACGTCTCAGTTTCTTGAAAGTATTCATTATCAAACTGCCCATCTATTACCCAAAGGAAATATATAAGTAGAATACACTAATTATCCATGAACCATGAGCCAACAAGGAGGAAAAGTATCAAACATCGCTACCTAAATACTGAAATAAGCTACAAACGATTCAAAACCTTCCCACTCATAACAATCTTAGGAATCATGAGAAATAAAATGTACTATTCACAGTTCAACACAGCTTCAATAGAAGTGAACAAATAACCTGAATCAAATTTGATTTCAGCACGGGGAGCTGAAGTCCCCCAACCTCCAGTTTGTTTAGGCGCAGCTGCAGTTCCATCTGGTATAGCTTGAATCCTATCTGGCAATGCAAGGACCAAATCATTTCGGGCAGCAAGTGCTGGGGTTAGGATTTCAGTTGAGCGTGTCTCTGGTATTTGAGAGAAAGAGAGGGGGCGGCCGCACTGCTAGGGTTAGGTTACTGAGCATTAGGCAAATTTTTTTTCTATTTATAGTATTGTTTTTTTATTAGAACCGGTTCGGTTCGGTTTGGGTTTACCGGTTTTAATAGTACAAAACCGAAAACCGAACCGAACCGGAAGTTTTTCTAAAAATTCTAATCGGTTTTTTTTCTCGGTTCGGTTTTTTAGGTTAATTTTTGATCGGTTTTCTCGGTTAAATCGGTTTATCAATTTTTTTGCTCACCCCTCATAGTACATTATATTATACGTGAGCTGGATTAAAAAAAAAAAATTAACCCAAAATAAAAGTTTAGAAGATGATTATGTTCTTAAATATATAAATAAAATCCAATAAATAAATTAAATCTTGGTTAATTTAATATTACAACAAAAAATAAAGCAACAACAATAAATAAATAAATAAAATATTACTCTAGATAAAGTTGAGCTAACATGTAAAACATGTGACTTGAACATGAGATATATCTAGATTATATGTTTATTGTGTGTACTAAATCATGAAATCGAGATAATTTAATAAAAATATATTTTTTTTTAAGAAAACCATTAAAGCTATTTTTTTCATAAAAAAATAATGTCGAATAACGATATTAAAAAAAAAAATACCAAACCCTATTAATTCTTTAAACTAATGACCCATGACCAAGGTCATCAGACTAGTGAAACAAATCAAGAAAAAACATAAGAGACAAATATTAATCATGATATTTATTATCGCAACATGAGTTATTTACTCAGTTGTATTTAATAAGTTTGTCTATCAAAATCAATTTGTAATAAAAATTGATATACATACAAAATTTATTTAATAAAATAAAAATAAAAAATATTATACCAGGTTGCACGTATTGAAAATCTTATAGAAAATAAATAAATTTATTATTAAAAATAAATTTAGTCTATATAAAATAATAATAAAATTACATGGTAATCTTTTCAAAAATTAAATATATCTAATATAATTAAAAAATTAAATTTATTTTAAAAAAAATGTTGAGTAAGCAGACCTTCCGACCTATCAAGAAAACATTATACGAACTTTGCATGAGCTTTGCTTAAGACCAATATATAGATCTCACAACTGACTCCCACTGTGCTCATTCAATTTTCTTTTATATAATACAAATAACTTAGGGTTTAAAGGTTAATGCTTAATTTGGCCTGTATACTTTAAATTTTGTTCTAGTTTAGGCAACCTATTTTTATTTGTATTAATATTACCCAAATCTATAGTCTTACAGATTTAATTAAAAATATTAAAATCGAGTTAATTAAAATTTATTTCTTAAATTTTATATATAAAAAATTAATTAGTTCTTATAGCATGAGAAATAATTAAATAGACCTTTAACTAATTTTGACCATCCTCGATTCAATAGTTTTTATTCCAAAAATACTTTATTTCATAATAACACCTTTTCATTTTACTTATTTCTATTTTCTTTATTATATTTCTTCCCAAAAAAAATTAAATTTAAAACGAACATAAAATAGATAAAATCACTAAATTATCAGCAAATTTAAAAATATAAATATTAAATTCCTAAGACTATGAGTATTAATTAATTACTGTTGTTAAAGCACAGGGACTAAGTTATAATCTCTTCAGAATCTTGGGACACTGAAGCTGACGCTATTGGTTTTTTTAAAAAGATCTTCACAAGATAAATTCAATGACGTTAAAGAGAATGTTATCAAGAGTGACCCAAGTGTGCTACACTTGTCATCTAAATGTGGCATTGATTTACTTGTTTTTAGCAGCAAGTGTACTCCACTAGATCATTATTGATAACCTTTCTCGATATCATTAAATTCATTTTGTCGATATCTTTTAATAGCACCAATAATATTATAATTGGAGTTGTTTCACTGTAACTCTAGAGTTATTTTTCTTTCTTTCTCTTTCTCCTTTAAATGTTGTGTTTTTCAATTGCTACATGTACAAATTATGTTATTTTGTTATTTTTTTCAATTATATTATTCCTCTAATGTTTTTAATTTAATGTATTAGTTTTTTTTTTTTAAATCAAACCCCCCAGTACTTCACGGCAGCAGCGGCGCAAGTGGCTCCTTTGGTTCTGATGCTACAGAATTTGTTTTGCTATTGTTCTGCAATTTTATTGTATCGTCTGATATTCTTAATCTTGGGTGTTATTATGCCGAGCGTTGCATCCACTTTGAGCAGGCCTTTGGTATTTTACTACAGCAGTACCATGGCGATTGGGATCAACCTTGTAATACTTGTGGCTCTTTTTCAGGTAGTGTAGTTATAAAGCCTTCGTTCTTGAAATTGTGAATTGTGATCGTATCAGTTAGCCATCCCTGTTCCTTGTTTTTCTTAATATTTGTTGAACGTGTAAATGAATCCTTGGAGTCAAAATGCATTCCAATAGGGATCGCTAATACATTCTAGTTGTTCCTTCATATGTTCATTTCTTTTTTGTGTTATTTGCTTCTTCTTGTTGTTAGTTCAAATTGGTATCCTAATTATTAGTGCCACTCTAAATGATTTGGAGAAGAAAGTGTGCATCACTTCAATTGGATCTCTTGTACAACACTGATGTTCTGTGAGCCTATTCTTGACATCATTGGTATAAGGTTATTATTTATAGAAGAAATGAATTGCTGACAGGGGATGGAGCTTCTGCCAACAGGTCAAAAGAGCTTGCTTTGAATTTTCATGTACTCATTCCTTGTGTGTATTGACTTCTCATTTCACGTTTAGTTTTTTACTAGTTACATGCCCCGCGCGATGTCACGGATCAATTATTTTTTGCATTTCAAAAATAATCAAGATCTAAAAATGTTAGGTTTTTTTGTAAAGTTATACCCAAAAGTCTTAGTTTTGATTACATCGCTTGATCCAAGAGTAATGTTTATAATATTAATAATAATATTAAACTTGTATTAATAATACCTAAAAGTGCCTAGACTACAATACCAGATCCAATAACATTGGACATGAGTTTGGATGGAAAGTCAAGTCATACTTATAGTACTTGATCCAAGAAATCGATCCAGCAGCCCGATACTTAGCTCACAAAACCTGAGTTTTCTCATTGATTTGGCCTGGACCAGGCTTTGGTTTGATAAGTCATCGGGATGACTCGTTAAATCGGGTCTTGGAATTATTCTTGCATTAATTTGGTTTTCTTTTATTATAGATAGGGTGTGAGTGGATAGTATGATATTGAAAAATAAAAACAGAACTGAACTCCGATTTGCTTAGCAAGAAAAGGAAAGCCTTTCTATCTCTTGAAATTGTTGTTTTCATTGCTTATGTCCTGTAATTGCAGAGAAGTGCAGCCTTCTTTCAGTACATTGTTTTGGTCTAAATTAGAAATTTACTCTTTCACCTTTCAATGATTTATTTGTTTGCATAATTGAATCATCATCTCAAGTTATTAACTAACCAGGATGATAAATTGGAGCCTTTTTTTACATGTAATGCTTTTAATTTAATAATCTAAATCACGAGTTTAAAAAAATAATATGAATTGATATTTTTTAATTTTATTGTTTGATTTTTTTTAAAAAAATATAATTAACTTTATAGGTTTTTTAAATTTTTTTATAAAATTATCTTCACATCATTCACTTGAATTCATGAGTTTGCTTAATATATCCTCCATATCTATGAAATATCACAAAACCCCTGATATATCCAAAATGCTTTGATTATTTTTGAAACTGTACTTTCTTAATCTTATAGTTTTGAAATTTAGTTTAGTTTAGTTGGTCAATTTAGAACCGATTGACTCGAAGTTAGAATCAAGTTTGGTTAAAGAAAAAATAAAAAAATAAAAATCCAACATGATCTGGTAGGTTGACCCTATAACCCGGTTGAAAACTTAATTATGACATGTTAATTTTTATTTTTTTATTAAAATAATATTATTTTAATTTTAAAAAAAATGATCTGAATAAACTGCTAACTTGATTAAAAACCAGCCGATCTTTGAAAACTATGCTTAATCCCACACATAATTTACAAGGACAAATAATCATCTTCCACTTGGGAAAAAACAAAGAGAAGAAAAAAGCTTGAACTTGAACTTGACTCCCTGAAATAGCGAAAATACCTTCCTCCTCATTGCTTTCCCCAAACCTAGAACTCAGAAGCCAATGGATACTGCAAAATCCTATGGGACCTCTGTTTCTACCTTCTGGGGACTTGCAATGAACTCTTCTCCGTTCTCCTCTTTTTCTATATTTAGTTATTTGCCCCACCTTCCCTTCCCCTTCAACTCTCTTTAGGTACCCTAGTCTCTCTTTGCGTAATTTCCCCCCTTAAAGTCTAAGAAATTTGATATTTAAATACAGTAATTATCAGAACTATTAATATATATTTTTTTAAAGATTTGTACTTTTAGTTTCTCGGGGTCTTGTAGTTGTTGGTGAGAGTAGTAAAGTGCCAATATCTCCTAGCTCGAGAGTTATGAACTCAAAGTTAGGGACTTTGATGCTTTGCAAAAGAATTTATATCAATGGGTTGCCAAGGCTTAAACACCTGAACAAGTTTTCCCATTCTTTGAAGCTCAAACTCTCACCTTCTAACTCCAGTTTTCGCAGACCCCATGTTAAGGTATGTTTTCACAGGTGAGTTTATCTTTTACGAAAATGGCAATGCTCTTGACTGCCTTTTCTTACCTAGGCATTAGGCACTAGCTTTTGAACTGGAAATTTAAGAGCCATTGATGTATTTTCTTTGCCGGAACGCGTCTCGTGCGATAGGGATGTGTCCGCAGGAAATGTGGGAGAAGATTGATAAGGGTGGTTCGTGGGTTCGATCCATGTCACCTTTTGACCGCAAGTTGTTAGATATAAGAATAGCTGGTGTATCCTCAGAAACCCTTGAGCTGTTGATTGAAGAGGGTTGGTTTTACCATTTCTGTTCTACCTGTTGTTTTCAGGAGTAACATGTCAGGTTTATGGCACTTCATTTTTATGTTAGCAATTTGTTTTGCTATTGTTCTGCAATTTTCTTGTATCGTCTGATATTCTTAATCTTGGGTGTCATTATGCCGAGCGTTGCATCCACTTTGAGCAGGTATTTGGTATTTTACTACAGCAGTACCATGGCGGTTGGGATCAACCATGTAATACTTGTGGTTCTTTTTCAGGTAGTGTAGTTATAAAGCCTTCGTTCTTGAAATTGTGAATTGTGATCGTATCAGTTAGCCATCCCTGTTCCTTGTTTTTCTTACTAGTTGTTGAACGTGTAAATGAATCCTTGGAGTCAAAATGCATTCCAATAGGCATCGCAAATACATTCTAGTTGTTCCTTCATATGTTCATTTCTTTTTTGTGTTATTTGCTTCTTCTTGTTGTTAGTTCAAATTGGTATCTAATTATTAGTGCCACTCTAAATGATTTGGAGAAGAAAGTGTGAATCACTTCAATTGGATCTCTTGTACAACACTGATGTTCTGTGAGCCTATTCTTTACATCATTGGTATAAGGTTATTATTTATAGAAGAATTGGATTGCTGACAGGGGATGGAGCTTCTGCCAACAGGTCAAAAGAGCTCGCTTTCAATTTTCATGTACTCATTCCTTGTGTGTGTCGACTTCTCATTTCATGTTCAGTTTTTTATTCACCATCAAAAGAGGTTCATTTTTATTTTATGATCGTTGTTGTTCAGGTTGGTTTGGGAACTTTTCTCTTTCGCTACTTGCCAGGATTGTTGCATTCAATACTAATGGAGATGGGAATAAGCAAAGACATGCATTATCCTGTATGTAAGCTATAAGTATTATGATATTGAGCTTGTATCTCTGTTCTTGAGAAGACTATGGTTCTCCTTTGCTTTTGTAAACTAGTTAACATTTAGGCTCTGTGCATTTTCAAGTCTGAAGCTGTAAACTTTGTTACAAAAAAAGCAGTTGTTTCCTGGATGCAAGCAAGGGTCCTTATGTTTATAGATCACGTATGTAAGGCTACCCTAGTTCTCTCTGGTAATATGTTTCCATAGAAGCACTCAAACTAAGGGTCCTTATGTTTATAGATCACACATGTAAGGTTGAAATTGCTATGATGGTAGTTGAAAGTTTTAATTAATACCCGTTCCTGTTTAGGCTTGCTTCTAAGGAGCTGATATTTCATCATGGAACAACTTTATAGAGTTATTGCATCTGTTTGATGCTCTCAATCACTACAAAATACTTGGCCAATCTGTGGCTAATGGTTTTAATCCATGGGCCAAACTCCTTCATGCAGTTGACTGTAAATTACATTTTTCGAGCAACTGAAAAAGCTATTGAACAACATGTTCTTGTTGGTTTCATTATCCTCTGCGGACCGTGCTTAATAAGCTTGTTGAAACTGTCCAGCTTCATGCCTGTGCTGGCAGACAAAGTTCTACTGCTCTTAGATATTCTTTGTTGGATACTATCTTAATCTTGTTAGTATCTGTGAAAACTCAAACTTTCATCTATGAGAACCCTAGTTTCTTGTTACTGATGTGCTTCTTTGCCAACCTTGTTATTAG
Source organism: Populus alba x Populus glandulosa (assembly GCA_033617975.1). Lineage (NCBI taxonomy): Eukaryota > Viridiplantae > Streptophyta > Magnoliopsida > Malpighiales > Salicaceae > Populus > Populus alba x Populus glandulosa. Next base: position 290,665 of record CM066156.1, on the reverse strand, counting down.
TGCCACCCTACCTCATGAATTCTTGAAACAATCTTAATTCCTGAAGGTGTTTTTTCATTCGTTCTCAATGAAAAACATGTTAATAATTAAGGCCTCTACCTGATGAATGGAAAGAGTACTGTATCATATACACTATTTAATAACTAGCCAAAACATGCAATACTGATCTCGTTGATGACGTTGTGCATGATAATTATTGCTGATGCTTTAATCCTTGGATTACATTCAGAATCTGAATGATTGAAAATATATGAAGCAATTAGTTTGTGCAAATTTATCAAGTGTGTGGAGTGTGTACTATCTAAATACAGGTACACAGACCTGGTCATGAACTATTGGTTTGAAGGCAGATGGAAGAGGAAAATGGTTTAGAAAGAAGTCGTTTTGAACATTTTTGGTGATGTTCATGACAGTTTCGATCCATCTTTCTGAGCATTAGGTGGAATATTGAATTTCACCTCAATTGTCAATATACATAGCTTAATGAAAATTGAATTCCTAAATGTTGAGGAAGAAGTCTAAAATGAAATGATAGAAGTAACACCGCATACAAGCAATAATTCACATCCATCCCTAAATTAAGGTATTACTATTTTGGTGATAAGCCGCCAGCTTCATCCATTTTGGATCTAGTTGTCCCCTTACTTCTTTCCAGGCCTTTCATTTGTTTATGTATTGCTTTTGCATCTTTTTCTTATCTTTCTCTGCCTTTCCCCCGTTTCTGTAGTTTAGAGTGGTGGGTTCTTGGTTGCTTCTCTTGGAGCTTTTCATTCGAATGGCTTCGTCTGTGGTTTTCGTGAGCTTGTGTTGATCCAGTTTCAAATTTGGTTGCTGTTCTTCTTTTTTGTCTGCGCTTTTTGGAACATCTTTGAACTTTAATTTCTACATTGGTGTTGTTTTTCAATGGATTTTCTCGCCCTTCTCGTTTGCAGAAGTTCCAGCTGAACAACTACGTTGGTTCTTTCCCACGCACCGCGCCTATTAGAAAATCTTGAGAGTGCATATAAACAATTAGACATTGATGAAGAAGCATATAACCTGGAAGTTAAAAATCAGGAGATCATTTTTGAAGGGAACATGGAGCAGAAGAAGAACCTTCGGTTTGATTTGGTTGTTAAATATGAAGCATCATGCTGGGAGATTGAAATGCAATTTTGGAGTGATTGTGTTCCTCTTCATAGGCCACAACAAACATGCTAGGATCCTCCAAGCTCCTCTCTACATGTTTTCTTGCAGGGCATCCCCTCCTGCTGCTGCATTTACTCTCCTTTGAAACCAAAGAATGAATTAAAGAGATATTAGTAAGCAATTTTAGTGGTCTAGGTAGCTTTACTCTTAGATAGCCAAGTTAGTGTCGAAAGCTTGTGTTCAGTAATGAAGATTACAAAATCCAAATTGCAAATCTGCGTTCTCCACGGCCTGCTTTCCCTGTTCTTATCAAGCCATGGACCATCGCTTGTTGAATTTGATCCGATAACCAATGGGCAGGTTGAGATAAGGAACAAGATGCCACTATTTATAAAGCTTTCCTAATTGCAAGAAGATAACCATGAATTAATAGGACATTAATTCTTCAGATATTTGGAGTACATCAGCATAATCATCTATTCAACGAGAACATTAATTGTTTTTTCTAGAATTACAAAATTCAGCTTTGAAATTCTCTTCCTACCCAAGAACATCATCAACATATATAACCTCATAAAAATCGAATACTTTAAAGTTAAATAACAAAATCAAATATAAAATAATAGAAGTTACACATTCGAATTCACATCCATATCTATATTAAACTCTTCTATCTTCTTGATAAGCTGCCAGCTCCATTCATTTTCTTACATTTTGACAAAAATACTTATCTCATAAAGATACGAAAAAATTGTGCAGGTCACACATTTATCTAGCCTGACAAACACTATTCTGAATAAGCTTCAAATAACCATTCCATGGCTTCCTTCAGTTTTCGAGGTCCAACGCCACTATGATAGTTAAAATAGCCAATTTGGTATTAGTTTTGGAAATATAAACAACGCTAAACTACAAAATGCAGAATGAATGCAACTGAGTAGAGAAAAAATGTCAGGAAAATGGGATTGCTTCATAGTTTCTAAAAATATTATGATTTATGTTGAAAGTAGCTTTAGTTGTATAGAAAGCATATTCAATTCAATGAATACAATAAGCATGTGAAAAGTTAAAAATTTGTGGAACCAATTATTATCATATTTTCAAGAATTTAGCAGCCTTAAAAAATTAAAAAATTTTAATCATCATAAAAATATTTGATTAAATTATTTTATTCATAAAAAGAGTAATCTAGTCACCAAGATATAATTTTGGTAGTTAATAATGTCTAATACCAATTTAAATTATTGATTTCAAGATTATAAATTATAAATTATAATGAATTATCATTAAATTCATATTTATATATATGAATGCCTGTGAGTTTTACCAAGATTGATTTAGTGGTTTGTTTTCAAGTATTATAATTGTATATAAAGCTGGTGATTTTAAGAAAAATAATACTATATAGATGGCTATTGATTTTATTATTGATGAATTTTGTTAATTCGGTATATATTTTGTTAACAAAAGGATACATCATAAAAGCTAATTCGGTATTAGTTTCAAAGCAAATAATAAATTATTTTGTAATTCATGTAAATTAAAGTTATTTACCATCCACAAAATTAAAGTAATTCATGTAAATAATAAGTGGAACCAATCATTATCATATCTTTTAGCTGCCTTCCCCAAAAAAAATGAAATTATCATTATTAAAATATTTGATTAAATTATTTTGTTAATAAAAAAGTAATTCAGTCATCATTTTGGTAGTAAATAATATGATGTGATAGTGTACGGAATGAAATTTTGATTAAAGTAGAAAAAAACAAATAATCATCTCTTTTATAAAATGTTTTAAATAAAATAAAGAGTGTTTTAGTTTTAATCGTATTTGTAATCTCACTAATAATCCCAATATTAGTTATTATTAGAGTGGTTCATGTTTCAAAGCAAATAAGTAATTTCATTAATTTAAAAACTTTAATTGGTTCTCTCTCCTCTGTATACAAAGTAACATAAAAAAAATTAAAATCCCAACTTACTTGTGCACCCTCTATGCTATATAGATTGATGGGATATGAGAAATCTTGAACCTTTCAGAGTCATTCTCCTCTCTATAATTTCCTGAGAGATGTCGACATCCCTCCCAAATCTATAATTGTTTACTGCATGTACGCAAGAAATGATTAGGCAATTTTTTTTTAAAAAAATAAGAGTCTAATAACAACTTAAATTATTGATTTCATGGTTATAATTTTTAAATCTTAACAAATAATCATTAAATTCATATGTATATGATGAATGCCTCTACTTAAATGTGAGTTTTGAGAATCATAATTGTATATAAAGTTTATAATAGTAAAATAAATAATAGTGTACAGATAAAGCAAATATTTGTAATATATGGAAACAATCTTAAGTTTAAATTATGTTGTAAGAATGATATTAGAGTAATGATTGAAAGAATGCTGGATGGCTATTGATTTTATCATTGATAAGTATATATTCTAATACATAGTAAAAGCTAATTAATAATGGCATTTGATAGTGTCTGTCCTATATATTCCACATAAATAATCATCTCTAAGTTATTTATAATGCACAGAAATAATTTAAATTTTAAATTATTTTGTGATATTAATATTACAATAATGATTGATGGTTACAATAATAAGTATAAATTTGGTTAACATAATAATAAAAGATAATAAGATATTAGTCTCATTTGATTAATTTTGATATTACTCTAAAGAATGCTGGGATATGAGATAGAAATCATTTTAAAAAAATAAAGTCTAATTATTGCTTTTATTAATTTGAATTCTTTAATTAATTCTCTCTTCTCTGCATACTACAAAGTAACGAAATAATTTAAAAGTCTATATGGATTGATGGGATATGAGAAATCTTGGGTTACCCAGAACCATTTTCCTTTCTACGATTTCCTGAGAGATGCGGACATGCCCTCAAAATCCGCAATGCCTTTAATTTGGATAATTTAAATACCAACTTATCTATCGTGTATAAGGAGTTTTGGGATATGAGAAATCTTGAGCCACTCAGACCCATTCTCCTTTCTACAATTTTCTAATAGATGTTGACATCCCCAAATCTGCAATAGCTCTAATTTGGAGAGGCGTTGAATGGCTGTTGAACTTGGCATATACTTGAGATTCTTGCAATTCCTTATCACAAGATATTGAAGAGAAGAAAGGTTGGCCAACCATTCTGGCAATGCTTCCTCAAACTCCTCACTGTTGAACTCCTTTATACACAAGCCAGTAAGGGCAGTGAGGTGTTGAAGTTGGTGGGGTATACTCTTCAGTTTATCCCATCCATATATCCTTAGGTATTTGAGGGACCCACTCAAGTTGAGGTGTTGGATTGAGTTCAAAACTCCTGCAGGAAAAGCCTCCATCTCCTCTGAGAAACCACCGATTCTCAATTGCTGCAGTTGGGTGAAGCCGCCCAACCAATCATCCTCTGGGATATCACTCAAATTGGGACACGTGGTGATTGTTAAATCAACAAGAGAACGTAATTGTCGTAAACCATGCCAATCAATACTGATGAGCTTATCACATGATTTAATAGTTAGATATTGAAGCGAAGACAATTCTTGCAAATCACTGATATGGATAAGCTCTCTCCAATCACTTATTACTAAATGCTCTAGAGATGCGCAACATTGTAGTCCGCTTGGAAGAGCTCCCAATTTACACCCACCAACAGTCAATTCCTTCAAAGAATTTAAATCTCGGAAATCACCAGAAAAATATCTCAGCTCATCACATCCGTGAATTTCAAATTCTACTAGAGATGAAAGACGACATCTCGGAATGCTTTCCAACTTGCCACATCTCCTAACACTCAACTTTTCAAGACAAGGAAATACTTGATCACCTTCTCCACCTGGTACCATCCATTCTTCAAGACCATCCATGCTGAATAGAGTGAGTTCTTTTAGTGCTGGAAACAGTACTCCTGCGCTGCCTCTGCTGCTATAGAACTCATTGTCTATACATTTCACATTAGGCATTCCAAACATCACTAGAATCTTAAGGCGAGGAAGACATCCAAGTGTTGGGAGTTGCCTCAACTTGCCACACATAAAAATGCTCAACCTTTCAAGACAAGGAAATACTTGATCACCTTCTCCACGTGGTACCATCCATTCTTCAAGATCATCCATATCCTCCAAAGTGAGTTTTTCTAGTGCTGGAAACGGTACTGCTGCACTGCCACTGCTGCTACTATAGAACTCCTTGCCTATACATTTCACATTAGGCATTCTACTCATCTCTAGAATCCTAAGGCGAGGAAGACATCCAAGAGTTGGGAGTTGCCTCAACTTGCCACACTTCCAAATGCTCAACCTTTCAAGACGAGGAAATACTTGATCACCTTCTCCACCTGGTACCATCCATTCTTCAAGACCTTCCATACTGGATAGAGTGAGTTTTTCTAGTGCTGGAAACAGTACTGCTGCCCTGCCACTCCTGCTATAGAACTCATTGTCTATAGATTTTACATTACCCATTGCACTTATCCCTAGCATCTTAAGGCGAGGAAGACATCCAAGTGTTGGGAGTTTTTCTAGTGACTTGCAATCAGTGAATCTTAATGTTTCCAAATGGTAGAGCTTGGTGATGGATTCCGGCAATGCTCTGATAGCAGTATCCGAGACATCAAGATATCTCAAATGTCTCAGCTTGCAAATTGAATCAGGTAACTCTGTGATATCAGACCGTCGCAATTTGAGAGTTCTCAAGCTTTTGAATTTCCAAGATCCATTGAATACATCATCCATTGAGAAAACAGTTCGCAATTTTCTAGCATCAACCGCTGGAAATGTTGCCTCAACATCGCCACGAGATATGAGATTTAGATGACGAATATGAGATGCGCCATCAACAGCCGAATCCGCCTCCAGATTTAACACTTCTGATTTTGAGACCTGCAATGCAAGATCATGCACAAGATCATGCATCTTGCAACTTGTTACGATCTCCCACTCATTCCTTTCAACATCTTGGAAAAAGGAATTTGCAAGCAAGTCATTGAAACACTTGTTGCCTTCGTCTTCCATCCTCCCATTTGATGGCCTGAGAAAACCTTCAGCCATCCAAAGTTGAATTAGCTCTTCCCTTTCAATTTTAAAATCTTTAGGAAAAATAGAGCAGTATGCAAAACATTTTTTCAATGTTGGCGATGACAAGTAATCAAAACTGAGTCTCAATATGTGCAAAGCTTTTTTATTTTCATCCTGAGAATGCCAACTTCTACTATTTAGAATTGACCGCCACTCCTGTGCCTGCTTTCCGTGAAGAGTTCCTCCCACAACTTTAGCAAGCAATGGAATCCCTCCACATTTCTTTGCAATCTCTTTTCCAATAGACTCCAAGTCTGAAGCTATTGTTTCTCCTCCACCCCTGCTCACCTTTTGCTTGATAATGGACCAACATTGATCATCTGATAGTCTCCCTGGCTCGTGCTGAATCCCCGGAGAAGTCTCCATAATGGCTGCTACATTCTTACTGCGGGTTGTAACAACAACAGCATTCCCATTCTTGCTGTTAATTTTTAACAGTTGCTCCTTCAAATCATCCCACTTATCAGGGTCTTCATTCCACACATCATCAAGAACAAGAAAAAATGTCTTCTTTTCCAGCTTTTTCTTAAGCTTTTCCATAATTACATTTAGGTTGGTCACCGTACTTGGAGTTTCATCAACATGTTGCAACATCTCTCCTAAAATCCTCCCTTTACAAAAAACAGTAGAAACACAAACCCAAATTGTTAAATCAAAGTGTTTTCTCTCCCTCACTACTTCATAAACTTGTTTTGCTACAGTAGTCTTTCCAAGGCCAGCCATCCCTACTATAGGGACAACCGGAAGGACATGTTGGCGTTCAGTCAAGGTAGTCAGCAATTCCATAACTTTAGGGACATCATCCTCCCTTCCTACTACAACTTCTGAGCTTTCAAGCAAGGAATCTGTCTCTCGGTCTATATCCCGGATAACTTCAGGAGCACTCTCTACATGTTGAGATGCAATTCCCAGCCCAAAGCGAGTTGCAAGTTTCTGAATCCCATCCAGTGATCCATTGATCTCCTTAACTTTTTGACCCATATTCAAACGGAATGCAACAGGGTTGTGCAGTGAAAAGCAGTCACGTACCTTTCCCTTCTTTTGGTCTTTTCGGAGAATCTCATAAGCAAACTCGTCTAGAACGTCTTCAGCATCGTAAGCTACATCTTGTAGCTTCTCCAGCCAAAGCTTCGCAGAATCGTCTGTTACGGGCCTTCTGGCTGCATCTTTGAGCACAGCTTTGATCATGGTCAAAGACTCTTCGAGCTTTTGCAGCTGTCCCTCCAATCCCCAGGCAAGTCTGATACCTTCGGCAGCTATGGAACTGACCCTTGTCAAAGTCGCCTCCATGGAAAACGTAAGAAAAAGCTCTGCTGCCATATTCTCTTGTTTTCTTTGGGAAATCAAAGAAGAAAGATTGAGGAAAAAAGAGATAAGAATGGTCTGAAAGTTGTGAAGTAGGGATGAAATGAAGTGTGCTTTGGAATGGGGGGATGCATTCAACTTGAAAGCAAAGGGTCCGTCCCTCACTGTATTAATTGATTGATTGCAGCTGGCAGCAGCATCTTCCACGAACAACTGCTGTCAAATTAGTCATGCAAAGGCGAAGAACATGACCCTACCTTCTTATCTTGCGTGTCCAAATCCATATGAGCCTGTAGACAACTTGAAAGCAGAGGGTCCCTCCCTCTCCCTATATTCTCTTGACACGCATAATGAATCTAAGAAAGTAGTGTCAGTACATAGACTTCGGTTGTGTATGAAATTAGGATTGAAACTTTCTGGGTCGTAAATTTTTTATTAATTTTAAATTAATATATTTTTAATATTTTTAAATTATTTTAATACGATGATATCAAAAATAATTTTTAAAAAATTAAAAAATATTATTAGCTTGTATTTTAACACGAAAAATTATTTAAAAAGCAACCGCAACTACACTGCCAAATAAGTTTTATAATTTTAAAAAATTAAAATTTTTAATTTAAAATTAATTTTTTATATATTTCTATATGATTTGAATATATTAATATTAAAAATAATTTTTAAAAATATAAAAAATATATTTTATATCATAACCGATACCATATTTCCAATCTGTTATCCGGACGGTTGTTTTCTAGGATTTTACTTTTTGAATTTTCCCTCTAAAATCTGGAATTTTCTGCTTTTTTCTTTTTAATTTCCTGTAAATATTGACGATGCAATGGATGCTATATATTTTTTCTGCTTGATAAATTTGTTGAGCCATTTTAATATGTTACAGCTCTGATTGCTTTAGGGATAATTAATATAATTTGTGAACTCAGTTATTGCTCGTTTCCTTCCTTTTATTGCTTTTTTTTTATCCGTAGTTTTCAAGTATCTTACTAACTTGAACACCCAAAAAATTAGAGGATTGTTATTATAAATTGAATCCAGTCATAAATTTTAATAAAATTTGTGTCTACAAATCCTTACAAGGAAGTTTAATAAAAACAATTTATCATGGGATTGCTCTCTTATTGCTTTCTGTCAAGGCTAATGGTAGCGTTGCTACCGCGGATCCACTTCTCTATGTTATAATTATTTTTTGTTGTATATCTTGTTAATTTTAATTTTTTTTAAAAATTAATAATTTTTAAATTATTTTAATATATTAATATTAAAAATAATTTTCAAGATCATTCAGGATTTTCAAGAACTGAAATATATATTGATGAAACGGTGTATCATAGCTTGGTAAATTGATCTGCTATTCTTTCTGCTTTATAATTTTTTTAAGCCTTACTCTATAAATAGGAACACATTTGTTTTGTTATGTTCCAACTGCTCTAATTACTTTAGGATGATTAATATAATTTATAGATATTAATTTGAAAAACAGAAATTTATGGAAAAACAATGTTTTTATTTTTTATATTAAAATTTGTTTTCAAAATCATTTTATTTGAAAAACCACGCTTCTTCTAATAAAAATTATATATTTTTATTAAAACAAAAAATATATAAATAAAAAATGAAAGTTTTGATTAAAGAGATATATTTTTTCCCTTTTAATTTAAATAATTAAAAATTCTTGAATACTTATTTAAATCACCAAGTTTTTTATTTATTAGAACAACTATGTTGCTAATTAAATATATATATATATATATATATGTTTTTGTCAAAATAAATAATAACTAATAAAAGAGAATTTTGACTTTTTATGTAAAATTAATTTATCAATTTTTTTACAAATACTTATTTTAATTATCTTAAAATTAAATACCAATAAATTTCCAAAAAGACATCGTGACGCAGTAACAGAGGAAAAGGACATCATCAAGCTGTGACTGCGTGGAAAGCTTGAAGATACAGAGGAAATCGCTGTAGATAACCTGTTCTAATATTGCCTTGCCCTGTACCTGCCAATACATACACATACACATACACTACTGTGTGAAAAAGCAAAGATTCTACATTGCTTCCCTTAGTGGATGGCATCTTTTCTCTTTTCTTCCATTCCCTTCTCTTCTTTCTATAAAGCAAAGCAACCGCATTTGCCTCTCCAGAAAGAAAGAAATTTCCTCTAAGCTTCCCACTGTCAAAACCTCCTTTACAGACCTTTGTTTTATAGTACCCTTCTTTCCCTTGCACCAAACCAACTTCTTTGTCAAAGAAAAAGAGAAGAACCCAAGAAGAAAAAAGAAAGCTTTTGATCAGCTTTTGATCAGAGGGGAGATGAGTTATTACGATCAGCACCAGCCGCCAGTTAGTGTTCCTCCACAGCAAGGTACGTATGGCTTTTATTGGACTAAGGAGTTTTGGAGTTGATGATTTTTAATTTTGTGTAATGGATTTGTAGGGTATCCAAAGGATGCTTATCCACCGCCTGGATACCCTGTTCAGGGATATCCACAAGGGTATCCTCCTCAGGGGTATGCTCCACAGTATGCTGCTCCTCCTCCTAGGCAAGAAACTGGTTTCCTCGAAGGATGGTATGTTTATGTCTCTCTCTATCTCTCTCCTAATCTTTTGATTAGGTGACTAGTCAAATCATTTTTCTTCTTCTTTTTTTCTGTTAATGGAAAGATGTTGTATTGCCTTTTGCTGCTCATCGTACTTAAGTTCAGTTAATGTTGTTTTATGCACTGATAGTTTTTATCTGTCTAGAAATTTTTATTCATAGCAGCAGTAATTAAACGTCTTTCCCCTTGTTGGCTAGTTGGTGGCTGTGTGTGTGTATTGGAACAAAAGAGTACTGCATAATTGACAAAAGACCTACTTATTTAAGTTCGCAAGGGCTCTTATTTGGTGATGGCAATGTCTTCATTGGATCTGATGCCACTGTCATCAAGGATTCTAATCTCATTTCAAATTGGGACATTCTTTAAAAAATAATATAAATTATATTTGGTGTTTCATGTAGTTTGAATTGATTCATGACTTGATTTCAAAGTTTTAACATCAAATGGTCAAGTAGTGTTGTATAATACAAGTTTTAAATTCAAAAAACTTTCATATGAGAAATTGAGAAGTGTGTTAAGGAATAATTTTTTGGACAGAACTGATCTTTGACAATAGCTCCCATTGTTGCAGACATCAACCCTAGGCTGTCTTCTTTGTCTGATGCCTTTGTGTGTTTAGTGGTTGAACAGAACCATCCCCTGAGTCTGCACAACCTGATTGCTGCTGATGCTTCTTAGTAATGAACAATTTCCATTGATTAAAAAAACGTGTATATGTATTTTGTGGTGAGATATTCTAGGCAAGAGAATGGTCGACAATCGAAAAATTAGCAGGCAGCAACTATCGCGGTGGACCTTCTTTTGAAATGCTTTGCAGAATTTAAGATGTCAATCAGTGAAGGTTACGATTTTCTTGATGATGCGACTGTTGGGGTCTGATTAACTTGTGTTGTTAAATTCATCCGAGTCTGAGGATTGCTTGTATAAGGATTCTCTAGGGAAGGTTATTGACAGATACTACTCCTGGATAATTGAACTGAAATTTGAGAATTTTCTTGAACCGTGTGGTTTTATAATCGAATTGAATTTTGACAAGAAACTTTCTTGTTTCATGTGCAGCTTAGCAGCACTCTGTTGTTGTTGCCTCTTGGATGCTTGCTTCTGATCAGGACTTAAAAGGAGTGTTGTGGTCATTTGTTCATTAATTCCTCTGGTTTAGGTCATGACATTGTCTATCCTTGTCGGTGATTGTTTCAAACTCACTTTGGAGCTGGGCTACCGTGACATGTTCTTGGATGATTTCGTGGAGTAACTATAACGTTGTGATTTGTCTTTTGGTAGAAAAACTTGTTATTTGATCAAATAGAAGACGGATCATCTTTAATTTGTACCCCATTTCACATTCGCTTCTTGTCATCTCCATCCTCGTCGACGCCGAGCCCAATCTAGCAAAAGGTCTGCTAAGTAGGATGCTTCACTTCTTAAAATATCTCTTATGCATTGGCGAGAACAGGGAAAGGGGTCAGATTTATCCTACAGGCACAAGAGTAACAATACGGTTTATAATGCTACAACAGTGGATATAGTAAGTAAAATCATATGAAAAGAAAAGGGGGATATGAAATAACTATAACAGATGCGCAAAGGAGCGTTAACTGATTGATAATATCCTCCAGGACCAGAAGGTGAATCCATCAAACTTTATCAGCCATTAATAAGTACTCTTAATATGGGTGGATTTAGAGTTTTTTTAAAAGTATATTTATGGTTATTTTTTAAAATATTTTTTATATTGAAATGTATTAAAATAATATATTTTTTATTTTTTAAAAATTATTTTTGAGATAAAAACGATTCAAAATATGCTGACTTGCATTTTCAAACACTTTTTTAGTCAAGAAAACACAAAAATAATACTTCAAGATCCATTACGTGTCCATGGCTTTTTGTTTTTCTTGGCATATGTTATTTTAGTACAAATTTTTTTGGTTTAGTGGTTCAACCTTCAAGTTAGTGGATATTATAGTTATTAAAGCCAATATAAATCTAACTAGTAACTCATTGACTCGGAATCTTAGCTCAAGCTAGATTTTATTTTGAATTAATTTAAAAATTAATATATTTAAACATATGTTAACTTATCAAAACTAACTGAATAATTACTCTAATTAAAATTATGTTTCGGCGATGAAGAATATCTTCTTTCTCGTGGTTCTAATGTAAAACTTTTTTGTTCATTGTTGACATTTTAAGATTAGGTTTTTATTTAAAATAATGATCATAGGTTCAAGTTTCCCCATCTTACTTCTCCTTTTCCTTTTCCTTTTGATTTTTTTTTTGAAGTTCTTACTCGAGTCTTGACCATAGCTATTAAACTTAAACTTCAACTGGTTTTTATTTTAAATAATTTTGTATATCTTTAAACAAGTTGATACGGAACATGTTAATTCACATGGGCTCGTCAAGGTAAGTGACTAGTCTCTTTCTAGCATGTTCTCTGAGAAGAAAGGAAAAGTCATGGCAATAATTGAAGCATGCTATAGGGAAAGACAGAAAATTGAGAACAAAGTCAAGAAACTTGCACCAAGTCATAGGAAACAGATGAAAAGATGGAAAACAATTATGAAATATTGTAGGCAGTGGGCCATTATATGCCAGTGTGCATTATTAATCACACTTTTTTTAACCACTCATTCAGGAATTATTTTGAAATACTTTTTTAAAGTATTTTTATTTAAAAATATATTAAAATATATTTTTAAAAAATTATTTTTAACATCAATATATTAAAATAATTATAAAAAAATAATTTTGAAATAGAAAAAAAATTCCCTTACTAAGACAATCATTCATTTTTATAGCTAATGCGTTAACCCAGGGCGGGCCGGCCAGCCAGGCATCTTTGCAATCCCTTCTCTGTGACCGAGAGACACACCTTCCCAGATCATTGTCATCCACACAACTCAGTCACTGCCTGAAACTCAAAAACGATATTTATTTTGGAGATGCACTTGCAAATACCTAACATTGCTCATGCTAGCTGTTTAATATAGGTTTTTTTTTTTTTTATCTCAATTATATGAACTTATAATTTAGGATTAAAGTTTTAAGTTAAACTCTAAAGTTTTAAGATAATTAATTCTAATTCTAAATCTAATCATATAATTTTAAATTTATATTATAGAATTATTCGAGTATCAATATAATAAAATATATTTTATATAAATAGTAATTAAACTAAAGAACTAACAAAATAATTAAAATAACTTAACCTCTTGTGTGTGTGTGAATGAAATATGCAAAACCAATTTTTCCAACTTTTTAGTAAACACATTGACCTACATTTGACACCAATTTAGTATATTTCTTTCGATTCTTGATAAACTTTTATTTTCTCAGAGTTTATTTAATTATGGCAATCACATTACAAAAAATTATATTCACATTCATGTCTCAATTCGTTTCTAAGAACACAACTACTTCATATAATATTGTGTGTGTTTGTGTATGCCTATCATAATCATATTTAATTCACACCATTATTTCAATTTATAATACATTCAAATTATATTACTTTTCATTTCACGAATATGCTTATGTCATTTTTTGCTTTCAAAATATTCAGTTTATTCTAATTAAATACTCGTGTTCATGTAATTTGTCATTTTAACTTTTTATATGATTATTTTCCTAGTCTAATCTCTTGTAGTCTATTCTTATAATCACTAAGTTTCATTGTTTCATTTTTTTTTATATATAGCCCATGATATTATCCTTCACAATATTTTTTATTTTTTATCAGGCTTGCAATTTATCTTGATTTATTATCCCAAATGAAAACTTCCATGACTTAATGGGATTTTGATAAAGTTTTTCTTATTCAAAAACTTTATATAAATATTTTCTTTATCATTTTTTGTTTAAAAATTTTCACAAGATTCTAATATTATTATCATATGAATAATTTGTGTAACAACCCCAATTTTAAAACTCATTTTAGATAATGAAGATAAATTATTAAGATAATAATAAATTGAATTGATTTCAGTTTGATCCATGTTATGGAGATATCAGTGTCATTTTACCGTGCATTGGTACGAGAAAAAAACAATAAAACCCTTGAGAGTTTTTTGAAGTGTAAAATCATTATTCCATTATTAAAATTCAGTAAACAAAGACAAACCTACAGTGAAAACGCTACGAGTTTTAACTTTTCTTTTAATTTCAGCAATGCCCTACATGGTACAAATTACACACACAAGTTGATCAGAATCATTCACCCGACCCCGCCAGCACAGTACACCATTAGATGCACACTGTTCACGCGCAATAGCCAATAGGAGACAAAGATGAAGCGGTTGCAAGCAATCTCTAGTTAAGGACATCCAATCCAAGGTTGTTTGAGTCATTTCAACCCACCTGGCTGCCTCAAATACATACCAATATTGCAAATTAAGACGATCTGTGAGGGCAAAATCAGATGGAGAAGAACCAGGCTTGGGTATGGCAGTGCTTTTTGGTGGTGCGCATGTGAATGCGGTGTGTGAAAACAAGAGAATAAGGGCAGCATTACGCGACACAAAGGACGACGCGGTTGCCCCTTTCTTGACCAAATGCCACCCATTTAGGCATCAGAGACTATCAATCTCTTAATACCAGTAAAACTTTTGATCTTCTTTTGCTAACCAGCGGCAAAATTCTCACCTGTTCTCCTTTTCCCATCAACTGTAGCACGTCTAACAGCACTTGTAATAATTGGTGCTTATTACAGCTGAATCACGGTTGAGACATTGGTTTAGTAAGTTGGAATTCCTTAAAGGGTTTTTGTTATATATATATAGGGTATGATAGTGATATTCCATAAATCGATTCATGGGTGGCTATTAAACTAAAGATTAGAAGGCATTATTTTAGAAATGGACTCCAAGGTTTAAAAATTGGTGGATGAAGTCTGGGCTATAAATCTGCAGGAAGTTGCTTTTATTTTGCAACTGCAATGACATTTGTGCAATAAATCTGCAGGAAGTTGTTTAAATTAGTCAGAAACATAAACAGAGAATCACTTGTTCCTGATTTATCACCATTCGGAGGTTCTCATAATAAACACACGGTTGAGAAGCCGGGAGGCTGTAAGTTTCTGTCTCCTCAACCCAAACAATTCAACCTGGCTTGGTCCATTTCTGTGCAAGGTTTGCATCCTGTTGGTCTTTAATCTTGCTCTCTAAACTATACAATACAGGCAATCCATTAGAGATGCCCTTTTACATATACTATGCTGTCATTCCTTCAGGTTTAAGCAGGACATCTCCTCATCAATTGTCAGATTCAGATGTCTACCCGTCTACCTTCCATTTCACTCCTGAAAGGAGAAAATTCTCAAAAGATTTTGATAAAATTAATTCAACAACATTAAAAAATATCATCAACAATGAATCAAGTGTGTCACACTTGCAGATGTTGACTCACTTGTGTTTAGCAACAAGTGTATCTCACTAGATCATGATTTGTGATCTTTTATGGTGTTAGATTTGTCTTGTCGAGCTGTTGTAATATGTTTCTATAGTTTTTTTCTTTTGTTCTTTCTTTCTCTTCTCTCTTCAGCTCATTTAATAATCTTTTATGGATGTTGTTATTTTAAATAGTGACAAACTATAAATATTATGTTTTTTAATTATTATATTTATAAATTATGTTATTTTTTTCAGGTGTATTATTCCTCTAATATTTTTAATTTAATGTGTTAGTTTTTTTTTGTTTTTTGTTTTAAAATCAAACCCACCAGTAGTTCACGGCAGCAGCGGCGCAAGTGGCTCCTTTGGTTCTGATGCTACAGGATTTGGATAAGAAAACCCACAATTAATGAGCTTCAAAATGTTGATATCCCAAAATATGGGAGGTGCTAGCTCCAATTTTAAACAAACCTCGCAAGGGTAGAGTAGAGTAGAGTAGTCATTGGAATGTAGAAGCTGCTTCACTTGCTGCATCGCAGGCCTTCGTTTTTCCTGATGCAGATACTAGCTCGTCCAAGGAGTGCGTACCCCTGCCATTTACAACACTTTGCCAGGTAACTTGTGGTGGCGTGATTCATGCAGCCAACAGCAAGTTATCAAGGATCGATGATACTTTTCTTATTCTACACTTACACTACACGTTGTCCCTTTCACCTTTACTGATCCACAAAATTTCAAGCTTGATCCTCTCCCTTAATTTCACCGGGAATGCTCCTCCATCTTCTCCTAGTTTTTCCCCGTCCTTACCATGCAGGAGATTGCTTGCCATTCTTTAATTTCAAATCCATTCCATGCCTTTTCCACACCTCTTTCCCACAATCTTCCTCCTGATCCTTCTCAATGAGCTCACAGTAATCTTCAAGTTCTTCCCTGACTGCATCATTCCTTCTATCCTCCACTCAAAATCAACGACTATCCTCTATCCTCCGATGACTCAATTTCCTATACAGCTTACTCAAACATCTCTTCCTGTACATACTCCCAAACAATGTTTTATGTAGCCAAATGGGTGTACCTTGAAACTTTTTTATCCAATTTCTTCCATAACATGAGTTTAATATTAAATTATATAGAAGTTATCTTAACATGATTCGATTGACTTGGATAATTTAAAAAAAATCTAGATGAACAATAAAAAGCGTAGTTTGAATTTTCTTTTATAAAAAAAATATAACATTGAGATGAAGATATATATAATGAATTGATTTAGATTTCACAATTTAATATATCAAATCCGTGATTTGATTGGTAAACTTCACTGGGTTTAAGAATTTTTTTTAAAATACTTTTTTTTACTTAATTATACGATAATAAAACATCGAGCACAAACCAAATGTCAATATATTTGTTTGAGACTCTAATAATTTTATAGAAATCAAATCAAAATAATTTATGATGGGAAATTCAAAACTAAATAAATATTAAATAATAAAATTAAAAATAAAATGATAGAAAAAAAGAAGAAGATGGAGAAGGCGAAATAAAAAAATAAAATAAAACCACCTCCTTTACTATTTATACCTGCACCCCAAGATTTCTTAGAGTTGCAGGGTAATGATCATAGGTTCAAGTTGTGCTTGCAACTTAGTTCCTTGTCTTCCTTTCCTTTTATTTTTTCTCAAAGTTTTTACTCAATCGAAATCTTGACCATAACTATTAAATTCAAGTTGATTTTTATTTTAACTAATTTTTAACATGAACTTGATTAAATTTTAGTAATCTATCAAGTTGATTCGTAATTTAATTTATCCTATCAAATTCAAGTGAGACTTGCCCCAATAAATTACAAGGAGTTTTTTTTTTATTAAAATAATATTGTTTTAAGAATACTAACCTAGCTATGTTGATAACATGAATTTCTTAACGATAAATCCATTCAAATTAATCCTCCAGTTGTTGGATTTCCATATTAATCTATCAATGTGAATCAAGTTTGACAATCATGTTCATTTCATTGCCTTCTTTTCATTAATTTTGAGAAATTAAGATCCAAACCAAATACAGAGAATCACTTGTGTCCATCCGTTTTCAATGGTCTGTGCCCTTCTTGTCATATACTTTCCCTCGATTAAGGCATTATGCAATGAAATGTACATCTTGTATATCTATGTTTCAGATATTATGTTTCATATGTTATCCTTAAAGACCTTATGACCTATTCCTTTCCCTAATTCAACAGTCTTTCATATGAGAAAATGGGAACACGCAGCCTTATTTTTCTTTTCTGGTGGTTCAAATTGAAACTCGACATGGATTAGGTTTTCGAGTTGTGAGTTTTTCGAGCTACCTATCTTATCGAGCTGGATTTAATAACTATAATTAGAAGGTAGCCTTTCCTTATTGTAAAATAATTAAATAAATTAAAATTAGTAGGACTCTGCCCTGCTCAGGTGAAAAAAAAGCTACCGAATATATAACGGTTACATGGTCCATTGGTTTATTTAATTTTTTCATTATGTGAAGTGTATTGAGATGATCATAAAGAATATGCAAGTCAGAAACAAAGAAGAACTGCAAGTCATGCCTTACCTCTGAAAAAGAAGGGCCAAGCTTGAAAGACATGTGCTTCAGATTCCCCAACTCGTTTTTGATGTTTTGTTCGATTCTCATATTTTCTCCACCTCTCTTTCAAGTTTTAACAACACCGTTTAGCGGCGTTTCTTGCTGATATAATCATCAATGGCACCTCTCTCTGTTCTTCCACGTGACCTTCAAGAAAACCTCTCTGGTTCTACAAGGTCACGAAAACAAAACAAAAATGGAAACCATGGCCACCTTCAAACCAAGCCTGCCATGGGGTCTTCTACAAAATCACTGGGAAACTACTTCTTCCTCTTCTTCATGTCACGATACATCAAGTTTCTCTAGTCATTGTTACCAAGGAAATATGTTCTGCCATGGCTTGAAGTTGAAACCAAAGAGAAACCTCAGAATTAGGGAAGGGCTGGGGATACAAGGGTGCAGCTGCAAACGTACTCGTTGCACAGAAGCACACTGCAATGTTTCAGAAGATGAGAAGAATTTTGTTGAGATTCTCAGGGAAGCTCAGCCTTGTATTAATTTGCTCAAAGACAGAACATTTGTTGTGATCTTATCCGGGGAAGTGATTGAGAGTCCATTCTTGGACACCATTCTCAAGGTAAGTCTCTTTAAACGCTACTCTCTCATCCCAAGTACTATTCAAGTCTATTACATAGTTATCAGATGCACTCGGCCTGCAATCAGTGGCGGGGCGGGGGGATAAAATAACTGAAATTTTAGTCTTTTTAAAATAGTTGTTTTAATTTAGCTCTTTTTTTTTTTCTTGCTCCGCCCCTGCCTGCAATGGATCACCCGGCTACAAATCTGACTCCGGTTTTCGAACCTTTTAGATAATTGATTTTTTTAAAAATGAAACAGTAATATGTACTAGCTAGCTAAAATCAACTGGTTTTAATCATGTTATGAACATTGAACAACATGATTATAATCAGTTTTTGTCATTACTCCATACATAAATCAAACACCAGCATAAGAATCAGCAAATGTGGCAATTTATATATATATATAAAGCTAAATGGCCTGAGGATTTTACTGTAATTCTAGATATATGCAAATTATTGCGGATTGTAATGGTAAAATTTACAAGGATATGTTGTGTAATTAAGAGGACATGAGAGTGTTTTAGTATTTTCAAGTTGTATTTTTTAGTTTTTAGTCGAACAGATACACACGCCCTAGTGAGTGGGCGGTGCACGCGCCATAAAGAGGAGTGTGAGACGCTTCCCGATGGTCAAATCTAATTATCTACCATACAACTAGATGCACAAACGTGCCCTCTTACACATGGTGCAGCGCGTGTAGATATATTATAGTTGGATTGCCACTGGTTATAAATTGTTTGTTTTTTTCTATCTTTTATTTCTCCTAACAACCAAAATACATAATTATACTCAGTTTATTTGTTGTTTGGTTGGGTCTGGCATGGATTGTTAGACCCAAGCATCTTGGGTTTGACAAACATGTCAGACCTGAGCTACTTGGATCTCGCAACAATACCAGATTCAAGAAATTTAGGTCCGACAACATGGTTGTCAAACTCGTAAGTTGACTCGTAAAATTATACGATTTTACGAGTCAACACAGATATATCATGTTAAATCAGGTAGAGAACTTGAAAATTAGCAAACTCGGTCAAAATTGGTGAACTCAAACCAAGTTAACAAAAACTATTAACACTTTTGGTTCTTTCGCCTTCGCCTTTCCTGAAAATAGCTATTATTAACAAATCGCATGCTTTAGTTTTCAGTGAGGTAGAAGAGAAAGTTAAATCAAAGTTATTTTTATTAAAAGAAAGTGGGGTGGGAGGAGGTGGAGGAGGGGAGGAGGACTGGAAGAGAAGGAGGTGCTAAAGAGTGCAGCTTTTGTGAGATCTGAGGGTTCAGTGGGAATGACAATCAAGTAATGAGCAAAAGCCATGTAAATGATACTGAGTTGTTAGTCCTGACAAAGAGAGCGCAAGAGATGAGCTTGAAAGGGAGAGAGGATAAGGAAAAACAAAATTGATAATGATGATGAAGATTCAAGAAAGAGAGTGAGAGAGATTGTGATTGCCTGGGTGGCACGTGCGGGGCGGTCATTTATCATGTTACCTTTTCTTCTTCTATTTTTTTTTTTAAGAATTCAAAATTATTTAAAAAAATTTAAATAAAAAATTCATCTTTTTTTTCAAATACCAAGTTAATTTTTTCATATCATTAAAAATAAAATTATGTTACATCAATGATTTCAAATAAATAAATAAAAATCTAAAACTAAGGCAACTGGAAAGGATCATTTATATTGTTAAAAAGACAATCAAAATAGCAAACTAAAAAATAATATAAAATAAGTATATTGTATATATATATTTAATATAAGTTTTAGTTTACATGAAGATATCATATTGTTTGTTTTAAGTTTGTTAATAATTAATTAATGAAAATTTATTTAAATTATATATGAATTTTTATTTAAACCATGTATTTAAAAATATTTGAATTATATATAAATTTTTATTTGAATAATATATTTTAAGGTGTTTGAACTATCTATGAAAAAAAAATTCTTTATGATTTTATAATTTTACCATTCGAGTTTATTTTATACTTTTCGTGTCGTGTTAAAAATATATTTTTAACAATTTTGTCTAACAATTATATTTAATGTTAGACCTAAACGCGATTTGATACTATATATATAGTTGCTATATTCAAGAAAATTGAGCCCAACATGTCTAAGATTCAAGTCGATTGGGCTTGACATGTCTTCTAGATTCAATATACTAGAGTGTGTGTCTATATATATATATAAGATGAAGGCACCATATTACCACCAGTGAACTGAATCCTAAGTCCTCCAGTTGGAATAAAAATCAATAATTGGGAACTTCTCAGATGATCACTGGGTCTCCTCTGAGCTGAAGTTGTTGGAAATAAAACCTTGTTCCACTATCATCGACTGTAAACCAAACAAATACACACATGAACTATATGGAGTTTTTTTTATCAACACCCCATGATTTTTTTTTCCAAGCCTTTAAACTTTGAAGCATGGAGTGTTTTAATCGACACCCTAATCTGTTAAATCCTGCTCATTTTAGCTGTCAAATATCAAATACAAATAACCTATTTTTTACAAAAATCTCCATAAAAGTCATTAAAAAAATATCAAAGACAGATCTCTTATTTTTATCCAAGACATCAAATTACTACTAATGTCATCATGAATGAAGGGTACCCAACTAATCAAGATCTCATAGTAGAGGGACCAAATAAAATGTCATCAATTCCCTTTAGTCCTTTACATCAGGCCACACGTGGTATAGCGTAGAAGAAATTTTGGTCACTCAAAGGAAGCGGCGGTTGCGAGCTGGGCACCGTCACATGTATCTGCTTTCGTTCAACTTCAGCCTGCCATGGTGGGCTCTCCTCCGTCCTCTCCTCTCTTAAACCCACCATTTTTTATTGTCCGCGTCTCAGTTTGTAGCTCCCATCTTCAAACATCAACGAAGAAATAAAAGGAAACGAAGATGGTAACTCCTTATTCAAGCCACTGCCTTTCTCTACAAAATCACCACTTGCTTCCATTTTTATCCGCAAAGCCGCTCTTTTTTTTCAGCAAGAATCTCCATGTAAAAAACCCACCTAGAAGGTTTTCTCCTTTTTTAAGTAGTAGTAGTAATGAGGGAGGTTGGAGTAGCAAGTTAGCAAGTCGGCGAAAGGTGTTTGGGGAGACAGGGAGTGGGAGTATCGAAGAGGGTTATAATTCGGTGGAAGACAAGCAATTTGTCAAGTGGTTTCGTGAGGCATGGCCTTACTTGTGGGCTCATAGAGGAAGTACTTTTGTTGTTATTATTTCTGGTGAAACTGTTTCTAGTCCTTTCTTGGATTCCATTTTGAAGGCAAGTATTTTAACTATAATTTTGTTTATGGAGTATTTGTTTTGTGGAAATTTTCAAGTGGTTAGTGAAAGAAATTTGTAAATTGGATAATTGTAGGATATAGCATTTCTGCATCACCTGGGGATTAAGTTTGTGTTAGTCCCAGGAACTCATGTCCAAATTGACAGTCTTTTGTCTGAGAGAGGTAACTCTTTTCATGTTTTTTCGCAGGTAGTGCTTTTTCATCCCTCAGAAATTTGCTTAGGTTGCAATTAGTTAATGGGGTGTTTTTTTGCTTTTAAATTTGTAGGGCATGAGCCTAAGTATGTTGGTCAATACAGAATTACTGATTCTGAAGCTTTGGCTGCCTCAATGGAGGCTGCGGGGAAGATTCGTATCATGATAGAGACCAAACTTTCTCCTGGACCTTCCATATGCAATATTCGTCGACATGGTGACAGTAGTCGTTGGCATGATGTTGGTGTCAGTGTTGCTAGTGGTAATTTTCTTGCAGCCAAGGTACTGTTTGAGTTGTCGTATAAGATTTTCAGTTGCTCTTAAAATGTTTGTGTAATCTGAATTTGACAATCAATCTGTTATATTGATTCTTTGCAGAGACGAGGAGTCGTTGAAGGAGTTGATTTTGGAGCAACTGGTGAAGTCAAGAAAGTAGATGTTACTCGAATGCGTGAAAGGCTTGATGGTGGTTGTATAGTGGTGTTAAGCAACTTGGGATATTCAAGCTCTGGAGAAGTCTTAAATTGCAAGTATGCTGAAAATCTCTGTCTCTTTCTTATCATGTGTTGGAAAACCGATTGAATGAAAATATGCATCAAATTGTTTCATGGACACTTTGGATCTTTCTTTAATGAAACCTAACTCCTCTTCAGTCTATTAATACTAGAAATGCTCTGCTCATAAATGGCAAAATTACAATTCAAGGGTATCCTTTTTCCTTAATCATTATAGTGGTTTTAGTTGGATGTGAGGATATATGGGTATGAAACATATAACCAGGATTTCTTTTGTTTCCTTTTGGCTACAACTATTGTCTTTGCTGAAAGTCTGATTTATGATGGTTTATGGTTATATAAATCTCAGCACATACGAAGTTGCTACAGCTTGTGCCTTGGCTATTGGGGCGGATAAGCTTATTTGCATCATAGATGGTCCAATTCTGGATGAGAGCGGACACCTTATTCGCTTCTTGACTCTGGAAGAAGCAGACATGTTGATTCGTAAGCGGGCTAAGCAAAGTGAGATAGCTGCTCATTATGTCAAAGCTGTTGGTGAAGAAGATCATACTTTTCTTGAACACAATGATTCTGTTGGAATTGATGCATCCTTACAGAATGGGAAGTCTCTCAGTGGAAGGCACAATGCAACCTTTCACAATGGTGTTGGGTTTGACAATGGAAATGGACTATGGTCTGGGGAGCAAGGTTTTGCTATTGGAGGTGAAGAGCGACAAAGTCGATTAAATGGTTATCTTTCAGAATTGGCTGCTGCAGCTTTTGTTTGCAAAGTAAGTACATGCTTACTTTGTTTTAAATCAATGATGCCTGGCCATTCTCATTTCTTTTTTTACCACATTTTAATTCTTTATTAATTAGAAATCCAAAATGCAAGCTCTCTGCAAGCTTATTTTATGGTGCAGCCTTCTCTCCCTGCAAGCTCCCTTTTCTCCCTAAATTGCACTTGAGCTGATTTATGCACACAGACATGTTGCCCACAGTTTGGTTAGGGTAGCATGTTGCTGTCTTAGAAAAGGGTATATCTCTTGTGATTCTTTTGTGTGACATTTATAATGGACTGAAGAAATACAATATATTGCATTATCTAATGTAGAAGATTCTCTAAATGTTCCTACTTTTCAAGAAAAAAACATATATTCTTAGTGTTGTCATTACTGATGATAATGGTGTTACAAATGCTAAAGCTAAGCAGTTGCAATAATTCTGGTTACCATGGTTATGAGCAGGTGCAGTATCTTGCATGCTTGGTTATGAGTAAGGGCCATATCTTGCATGCTCATTACATGTTATCATATGGTAACATGCGGGAATGGTTTAAATTCTATCTTACTAGAAGGCTATATTAATACCATCATTATGTTGACGTACCTCAGCACGAGTCTGTAGTTTCTGTATGTAATGGTTCTCAGTTCCCAGAAAATGGCTCGCAGTAGTAGTAGTTGTTTTCTTTCACTTCAATTGTTTACATTCAAAAATTACACGCTGCCAATTATGATTCATACTTAATTTGCAGGGTGGCGTTCAAAGAGTACATCTTTTAGATGGCACAATTGGCGGAGTTCTGCTGTTAGAACTGTTTAAAAGAGATGGAATGGGTACAATGGTGGCTAGGTGTGTGATTGTTTGCAATACTTTCTGATGAGTTTTATCTTCATCACTTATATTCTATGTCTAGTGCTGATTTGTTTATTGGTCACGCTATATTACTCCAAGCATGCTCGTAACTGGTAGATGTTTTCTTGATGCATTTGCATGTTTAAAACTTGAGGTTTCATTTTTACACTTTCTATGAAGCATTTTGATGCCTTATATGCATGTCGTTCTCTTTTGATGTTGCATCTTCGTAATTAA
The DNA here is from genome assembly GCA_033617975.1 of Populus alba x Populus glandulosa. Classification (NCBI taxonomy): domain Eukaryota; kingdom Viridiplantae; phylum Streptophyta; class Magnoliopsida; order Malpighiales; family Salicaceae; genus Populus; species Populus alba x Populus glandulosa. The sequence continues at coordinate 266,054 of CM066156.1, read as the reverse complement.
GAGCTGTCAATACTATTCTGGCATATTACCAAAAATGTTACATTGCTTGACTGGTGGTGTCTTTGCAGTGCCTAGGTTTTTGGACTGTGTGATTGAGTCTTATGACTATTTATTTTGTTGACATTGAATAACTAATCATAAAAACACCCTTGACTTTAGCATTTGAAAACAATCCCTGATCTTCAAAACCCTTGACTTCACCCTCTCAACTTCTTTTTCGGAATAAAATCATCTGTTGGAGTTGATTCCCAAGAGAACAAAAAAGGAAAAAAGAAGAAAATAAGTTGAGGGAAAAGTCAATATTTTGAAGGTACCATTTTAAATTGTTGAAGTTCAAGAAGATATTTCACATTTTAATATATTTGAATCTTGATAAAATTTCAATGAAATGACCACTAAAAAGCTAATTGGGATAAAGAGAAAATCTCCAATTATGATTAGCAATATTGAGTATTTTGTTGCCTTTGGCTGGTTTATATTCGCCCTTCGGCCTGAAACCCTTGTGGTTGCCATTATCCTCATTTACCTGTCGTATGTGAACCTGTTTTCTTTTTTCTCAATGGAGATGATGAACTGCCATTATCCAAGCATAAAAGTGCTGATAAAATATGCTGTTGTCTATCTGATTCTGGAATAACAACTTCATTTATTATGTACATAGTATATCAAATAAATTGCTGTGTTCATCAACCGAAGCTACTTAACACATATGAATCAATTATGGAATTATATTGTATGGGACAAGCTGAAACTGGAATTGTCAGGCTGTCATCATTATCTAGCACAGCTGCACAAAATTATTCCATATATAGGAATTCATAACTGGTTTTAGGTTAAGGCTTGATTGCACTTTAAAATAGGTTTATATAAGCCAAAAAGTCTCCTGGTCTCAACATTGGAATGGATGTTCTTTGGAAGCTCTTATTTCAGTATCAAGGAATTTGAAACCAAACTCATGTAGCTGAAATTGATATGATGACATGCTAATTTGTTCGCTGATGCTTAATTGAACTTTATGTCATTTCATCTGTTGACTAATTTTTTTTCTTTTCTGCTCTTAGTGATCTTTACGAAGGAACTAGGATGGCCAGAGCGACAGATCTTGCAGGAATAAGACAAATTATACAGCCATTAGAAGAATCTGGCACATTGGTTCGGAGAACTGATGGAGAGGTTGTCTCTTGTTCCTTTAGATTCACATCCATAACACCGTCCATGATGATGCGCTTATTAACGCCGGATAGAAGTAGGAAAAGGGAGCTGATTCCGCTGTTTGGTGTTATAATGTTTAACTTTGGATAAAAACTAAATGTTTCTCTTGTCTTGTGTTCATAGCTGCTTAAAGCATTGGATTTCTTTGTTGTTGTGGAAAGAGAAGGTCAAATTATCGCGTGTGCTGCTCTTTTTCCTTTCTTTGAAGAAAAGTGTGGAGAAGTTGCTGCCATTGCAGTTTCTCCTGAATGCCGCGGACAAGGGCAGGGAGATAAATTACTTGGTATGCTATTTTTTGTGCTCAAGGTTATCAGAATTGCAATCCTATGTAAGATACAGGATGGGATTGTAATCATATGATCCTACAGAAAATGGATTTAATTATTTAACTTACTTGTATATGAATACAATTATACAAATATCAAAACATATCACAATACACAAGTTATAACTCTAATGATAGGTAATAAATGTAGAAAAATTTCTCTCTGTAGCATGATGTGCATTTAAGTAAGAGTTGAATAAGTTCTTTCTAACCAAATACTGCTATAATTTCATTTGATAATAAAACAACTTGTATTTGTGCAAGAAGCAAATGTGAATCTCTATATGGACTTTAAACAAATCACTTTATTGATGGATGTGATAACAGTTACTGTTCATATACGTAATATGAACACAGTCTGCTCAAAATTAAATCAGTCTGTCAAAATTACCTTCTAGAGGTTAAAATAACAAGTAACACACTAATCATAAAAAAAAGAAAATATGAGATAAAGCTGTGGAGAGCATGATTTTAGAGTATGGATGGTCAAGGAGTCTTTTCATGCTAGTCTCTTCTTTCTTATTGTTATTGATCCCTAAACCATTCTACTATAGAAACCAAATCTTACAAGGAAAGTCCTGGTGCTGTTTAGTGTGTTGGCGTTTATCTGGATAGTGTTAATACTAAAATTGACATTGTTGACTCATTACATATTAAGAAGCATCATAAGCCTTTGTTTGTTAAAATCCATTTTCTGTGCCGTGAAAGTGAAGAGCTGCATAGCCTTTTGTTTTTTCATTGCTCAGTTGTGTGGGCTAGATAGAGCAGCATATTTTCTATTGGGAATGAGTTTTTGGTGATTCTAGTTAGGATATTGAATTTGTTGCTGATATGCTTTGTTGTTTTTAGGAGGAAAAATTGCAGTTTATGGCTTTGTGCTATCTCTGCAGTCATTTAGTGTTTGAATGGACTGGAGTTTTGAAGTTCTTAAGTACCAATTCCTGTCAAGACAATTATTATGTGTTATGATATTGTTCCTTGCATCCTTGTGGTGTGCCGCTTCAAGGTTTTTCTGGAATACTTCCTTTACTGATGATGTTCAGCACAACTGGAATGTTCTTTAATTTTGAGTTCTGGCTGTTGTATTTCTTTCCTGATTGTGAAATTGTCCTATTCCAACTTTTTCATATATGTTCTATTTCCCATCATTTATTATTCTTTTTGTCAAAAAACAATTGTGGGGAGACATGATTAACACTTCACTTCTATTTTTACCAAGCCATATGGCCTTTGGCACTTGTGTTAAATTACTGATTGTGGTCAAACATTTGCAGATTTCATTGAGAGGAGAGCCTCTTCCCTTGGATTGGAAACACTTTTCCTGCTTACAACTCGCACTGCAGATTGGTATTGTATCACATTCCACCCTCTAATGTGTTGCATGAGTGCTAGTTGTGTGTGTTGGTCTCAAAAAGAAAAAAGAAAAAAGAAAAAAAAATTACTTTAAGCCTGTAGTAATTTTGTGTTAACATTATGAGACGAGTCTTGATGTATTCTAGTTCAGATTTTTGTGCTGGACCTATTTGTTGATGCCTTGTTGCCTATTTAAAGTTCAACCGATTTCAAAGCTATGAATACTAAGTCAGTTTGCATCATTGTTGGTTTAAATCTATTATTTTTTTTCTTAAAAAATACATATCTTTGTTTTAGACACCTGTTATGAATTAATTGACTTGTTGTATAGAGTACGGAGTACTGTGTTTGAGGGAAACAGAGAAGACAATGCAAATGCTTTGTGTATAAGGCTGTCTAAATTTAAGATTCAGTAGTCGTCACTATTCCATCTACTTCAGGTTTTGGCAGGAGTGTCATTGTCTCTGAAAATAATTCCTGGCATTTTGTTTTACAGGTTCACAAGGCGAGGCTTCTCAGAGTGTTCCATTCAATTGATACCGGAGGAAAGAAGGAGGAAGATTAATCTATCCCGTAATTCGAAGTATTATACAAAGAAGTTGCTACCTGATACTAGTGGAATTAGTGTTGATAGAGCATTCAGTTAAAGTTTTATTGCAGCTTGATGGAATACGGCCTCATAGACCGGTTATTTCCTCTCTGTGAAGCCGCTTCCTAATTTATCTGTTCTTATATATATTTATATATTAGCCCTTAATGTTTGAAGTTCTGGGCAGTGTTATAAAACCTGGCTTGGCTGGTCAAAGAGCCTAGGCTAAGCTCCAAATTGGGGAGTAACTAGGTTGACTTGCCAGGTATTATAATTGTGAGTACAAGAGTGATGGCTGTGAAGTTATTCAAGCTAACATATTCAAATCCATTAAGAATACCAGTCCAAACTCTCATTGATTCAATTATCTCTCTAAGTTGTGGTTACCTTTGATCACCCTTCTCCTACCAGCACCTCAACCGTCACTACAGCATAATGATTCAGCAATTAGGTGGTAGCACAGCAAGAATCACATCATCCTCTAACTAGAAATAATTTTCAACCTTCATAGCATAACGAGCATTATCAGAAGGGTGTAAGTAACACCCTGCTCTGCCAAAAGTTTTCAAGAATCACGTGCTTCGATGAACAACACTTGGACTTGTGTTGCTACTAGCATAGAATCACCCTGCTCTTGTCTGTTCTTCTTTTAACAGAGAGATTAGAGATATTTGCCCTGTTCTTTTGATTTCACATGAAGAGGGTTTGCTGTCAGTAGTCGTCTTCACCAGGGTTGCTAGTGAAGGCTCCTTTACAGACGTTATTTTATGCTCATGTCTAGCAGAAGAAACTACAGAGAAGCCAAACTACCAAAACCTGAGAACTCTGAAGACAGGTTCTGGCTCTGGAAAGGACAAGTGGGAATTTCCACGTCTGCAGTATACTTACTAGCAAGTTGGCTAACAACATGAAACAAGAAAAAATATACAAATGGGATAAAGATTCAAGTCTATCCATCTTGGCCATGTATTCGGTGCTTTCTGATAAGCAACCATCGTAATCATACTTAGGAAGACAGTCTGTTTCTCCATGTAGTAGTCCCACCTGAAATTTGTTTAAATCAGGATCATGAAGCTGCTGAAAAAACTAATCTGATGCAATAATAATACTTGAGGCAGTATTGGACTTAATTTTAATTTAATTTAATGGGGCTTGGATCTTTGATGCTTACTTGGATTCAAGAAAAACATGGGGGAGGAATTTAAACTGTCAAAAATCCAATCCCAGCCTTATAAAAATTTAGGTAAAAAACCTGTTTACTTTTTATTTTATTTTTTGAAAACGATTTATTTTTAATAAAATTAGATTAACTCAAACCCTCTCAACCAATAACCCAGACCTTATACCAAGTCGATCTGGGTTAGGTTTTAAAATTATGCATGGATAAATTGTGATTTTTTCTTGAAAATCAAATTAAATTTCTTAAATTCAAATTTTAGAATAATATTTTTTAAATATAATAAGTTGATGCTAGAGATACAGTAAACCAACAAAAATAAATAAATTCATTTTTTTTTACATTCTCTAACTCCTGATGCGCGTATGAGAAAAAAAAACATTGCAAGTTTTGTAATGAAAATGAAGGGATTTTAAAATAATTATTTAAATATATTTTTAATTGACCTCAATTGATTTAGATAAATTTAAAATAGAATCATTTCAAAAAAAAATTTAAATAATAGTTAAAAAAATATCATTTTAAAATTTAAAATAGAAGGTTAAATAAATTTTTGATATGTTAATTCAATATGATTGAATTATATTTTACTCGATTTAATTTAAAACTCAACCAAAAACAATTTCAAATGGATCAAACATTGGGTTAATCTATTAAAACCGGGTTTTTTATAACTCTGACTCATTATTATTAAAATTACAAATTAAATAGTAAAATTATATAATTATACGATTCAACTTGTATTTAGTATGTAAAATTAAATAAAAACTTAAAAATTAATAAAATTAAAATTAATATGTACAAAATCGATGAAATCAAACCGAGTTTTTAAATTTATAAAAAGCATAAATGCCATGTAACTAATCTACCGATTCTAGGTTTCCCAAAAAACCGATTAATTGGTTACCTATGTATTCTTATTTGAATTTATTATGAATCTGAAAAGTGTGTATACTTTTTCAATACAAAACTATTTCAATAATTTGTTGTTGGCACTTGAAATAAACCGTTGTTTCATTTCTTCTTTTTCAATACAAAACTATTTCGCGGGGAAAAGAAGAAATGAAACAACGGTTTATTTCAAGTGCCAATAACAAATTATTACTGAAAAATTAATTCCAGGAGGTTAAAAAATTAATTCCAGGAGTTCAAGGGCCGAAAACAAAATAAAACAAAATTGTACAAATAACCACTAGAGACAAAAGGTCTAGAAAATATATGCAAAAGGTCTTACCTCAAGCGCGTAGGGGCTATCGCGCAGGACAAAGAAGAAATGAAACGATGATTTAAGTTAAAGTGCAAAAAACAAATTATTACTGAAAAATTAATTTCAAAATTTTAAAAAATTTAAAGGGCCAAAAATAAAATAAAAATTACAGATTATCACCATAGAATGTCTAGAAAGTATAGGTGTTACTGGAGACTAAAGTCCTACCTCACGTGCAAGGCGGTAATTAAAGATTTTTCTTTTAACTTACCCAATTTTACACGTATGAATTAATTAATTTTTTATTAGTTATTATCTCATATTAAATTTTATTATATAAATATTAAAAAAATATTTTATTTTTTAAATATGAAATTAAAAGCTTATTCATATATATATATATATTTATAAAAAAATAATATATTTATAATATAAAATAAAAAACTTTTTTAGTTTAAATATATTAATTTAATATATTTTTTAATATATGATATTTTTTTTTTAAATAATCTTTTAAATTTTATTATTTTTTAAATATCAAATAAGAACTTTTCTATTATTTATTTTAATTATGTTATACTATTATATATTTTTTAATTGAAATTATTAATATATAATTAATTCAAAAAATTATTTATGATTTTATAATTTTTCTATCGAGTTATATCATATTTTCCACTAAAAATTGTTTTGTTTTGTTTTGTTTTTTCTTTTCTTATAACTTTGCTCTGACGCGCACACATAAATGTAATATATATCTTTTTATATATAAAAAAAGTGATTATAGTTATTAATTTAGAGACATATTAAGTCCACAATATATATATATATATTCCACTCTCATCTTCGTCTCCATCACCATCATCTTCTTCTTCTTCGGCTTCCTCTGCTGAAAAAAAATCAAGAAATAGTTGGAAAAATGGAAATGATAGCCTCCTAGGTTTTTCATTTTCTCTCGCACATTCTCTGTCTCCTGCTTTTCCTTGCTTCCTCTCATCAGGTAATATAAATCAATCAATAAATAAAATCATTCTCTTTTTTTTTTTTAATAAATATTATTCAAAATAAGCGATGATCAGATTGTTCGTGTCGATTTCAATTTCTCATTCCCGAGCTGATTTGATGTTTTTTTTTCTTGTGATCCGTGCTTAATTTTCTTCGATTTTAATTGTTTCGAATTTTATTGAAATTAGAAGAATTAATATTGAATTTACAATATATATATATATTATTTATTTATTTATTTTGATGCTGTAGTTGATGCTTATATTCTCTTGATAATATTTAAAAAATAAAATTAGCTATGTTTATTTGGTGTCTGATAATATTTAAGGTTGAAAAAAGGGGTGAAGATTTTATAGCTACTGTTGATGGGTGCTCCCAAGCAGAAGTGGACAGCTGAAGAAGAGGCAGCCCTTAAAGCTGGAGTACTTAAGCATGGGACTGGAAAATGGCGTACAATACTCATGGATCCTGACTTTAGTGCCGTCTTGCGTTTGCGTTCCAATGTTGATCTCAAGGTATCCACATTTTCAATTTATTAAATGAAAGGAGCACGCTAAGGCGTGCCAGGCATGGTGCTTATTGTTGTTGAAGACCTAGGGTTTGATTTGTTTGGCAGATGTGTTATTATATGTTGATGATGTGAGTTTTGATTGGGGGCAGGATAAATGGAGAAATATAAATGTGACTGCTATATGGGGGTCCAGGCAGAAGGCAAAGCTTGCGCTTAAAAGGAGTCCACTGACACCAAAACGTGAGGAGAATGGGAAGGCTCTTAGTGTCGTGGTTCAGAGTAATGAAGAGGTTGTTGATGCTAAGCCTCTTGCAATGGCTAGTGGGACACCGAGGAATGGTGGTCCAAAAGACCTGCTTGCAAGGTTAGATGGTTCTACTCAAATGATGTTTGCAGTTTGCAGTTCCTAGTTTTGCTGAGCTTGGATTAGCTTTTGATTTTTGATGATGGTATGTAATTGGAGTTGGAGCATGAAAAAATGACAAGTTAACCAGTTTTTTCTGATAAAAAAAAAACATCAAGGATTAGCTGTAGGGTTAATATTGTTGTAGGAAAACAGGAACGTTCATAATATTCAAGTTCATCAATGGGCATGAACCCGGATGATGAGATCCTGACTCTGATGGTTATGGTGCTGTAAAGATATATAATAGAATTGAACTATCTCCTACCACTATTTTTGTTCTCAAAAAGAAATTTGAAAAAACAGTTTGCATATTATTATTGGGGTAATTCTTGTGTGCTCTACAGATTATTTGATCTTCATTCCAGTTTTTAGTTAAGTTGCATATCCATTCTGACAAGTCTGACCACATCATAATAGCAGATCTTACATGGGAAAAGCATTCACTCTTCTTGCATACAAGCTTTACTGTATTGTTTGGAGCTCTAATAGAAAGACTGGCTGAGTTAATTAGCCAGCTCTCAGCCTGTGAAGGCAAGATGCGTTGGTTAGGTGGCGGACAATCCATAGACAAGTCTTTGTTAATGAAGAAAAATACCAGTATTGGGCCTAATATTCAATCAAAATGTGTTAATAGATGGAGGTAAATGGCATAATAGAAGTCAAGTAAAATAGTTCGAATGAGAGACTGCTCCCTGCTGTATTCACATTTATTCTTTTGAGATCTTCAAGATCAATTCGTCTTTTCTCACCATGGCATTGTAAAATGTCATGGTCCATCATGGCTTTATCTTAGATTTTAATGCTCACTGATTTATTTTTTGTCCTTTTCGATGCTGTTTTTAATTTATATGCATTTTGTTCTTTGTTACTTTCTGCAGAGCTTTAGACATTCTTCTTTGGTATATGAAACAGTTTTGCTTAACAATAAGTTATCTTCTTCTTGTATGTCAGTGTTTCTTTTTCTGCTGTTTTCTGTCCCCTCCAACTAGTTTAAGCCTCCATGGGTTACTAGCTAACCTGTCCTTGTTCCATTTAAGTTGATGGTTGTGGTCTACAGATTCCATAATTTGAATTTTCAAAATGTTTCGATCTCTATCGTGGGAAATCATGTGCACATAAATCTAATTGAAGAGTGTAAAGGGTGAAAAATTATTTTATGACAACATTGCAAATTGAATTCTAATGATGATTAATGGCAGCATATTACAACTCAAAACCTATAGTTATGATCTACAAATGCTTTGAGAATTTAGAAAATGAGGCTATATTTGCATGCACTTGCTTATAAAGATGAGGTGGAAAATCTTTGTTGCTCAAGGCTAAAAAATCTCTGTATCTGAAACCATGTTGTCCTGCTGTTTTGTGTAATTAATAACCAACTCTGTTGTAACCTACTTTTATGGCTGTAGGTTGGATAATCTAATATTAGAGGCTATTACCACTTTGAAGGAGCCAAGTGGTTCTGATAGGGCTTCAATTGCTTTGTACATACAGGTACATGGCCTCACATGTCTCTCAGTTGTAAAGCGGCAATTGTTGAGTTTCAAAATGAAAAGAAGTCTTTACTGCTGGACATTGTTAGTGTCTGTCTCCAGATTTCTGTTTTTTTTATCCCAACTATCATAACTATGTCAAGCTAAGCATATCCAAAAGTTGTGTGTCCAACACATGCAAACAGATATAAATAGATTGCTCATTTGTGATCAAAATGATTCTGATATTGATGTCTTGTAACTTGTAGGAGAAATACTGGGCGCCCATGAACCTCAGAAAGCTATTGGGAGGAAAACTAAAGCATTTGACTGCAAATGGAAAATTGATTAAGGTGATGATCACTCTGAGGTGGTGCACGAGCATGCATGGGAATTAATTAGATCTTGAAGTGATTTGAATTAACATCCTCTGCCTACAGAGTCAAATTAATTCCTTGTGTTTTGTGTTTCAAGGACATCTTAGAATTCAATGACGCAGAACACTGAAATTTGGTGATAATGCTCTGGTAAAAATGGTCTTAACAGATTATGGACTTTGAAAATTAATAAAGCTTTGTATAAAGAGAAAATAGTATGAACAGTAATGTGAAGATAAAGAAGAAAGGATTTATGATGGGCAGGCATGCGTTTGAGGCTTTGAGCTTATAAGGTAGTGAATATTTTAAAAGAAGATTTCATATTATTATCATCCTTTGTGTTTGTATTTATAGGTCAAGCACAAGTACATGATTGCATCTAGTTCAACAGTTTCTGAAGGGAGAAGAAACCATCCCCTCCCCGAGGGGAAGCAGAAGGAAATGTTAAAATTGGAGAAGAGTAAGAACAAAATCCTGACTAAAGCTCAGGTTGATCAAGACCTATTAAAGATTAGGGGCATGACTGCCTTGGAGGCTGCTGCAGCCGCTGCAGCTGCTGTTGCAGAGGCAGAAACTGCAATTGCAGAGGCTGAAGCAGCAGCAAGGGAAGCTGAGAAAGCAGAGGCTGAGGCAGAAGCAGCACAAGTTTTTGCCAAAGCAGCAATTAAGGCATTTAAGCACCGAGCATGTCATCCCTGGTAAACTCATCTCTCTGCTGTCATAAGATGATAAAATCTCATCCACCAGCCTGAGGTGCACTGTGAACTGGACAATTTTATTTCACTTCTAATTTCTATCAGTTAAATCCAACTTTTTGTTTCATGCCTGAGAGTGAAATCACGAGACGCTTAGTTCTAAGAAGAATGATATATATTTGTTTTGCCTTGCCAGTATCATAACAATCTTCCTGTCTACGTATGTTTTCTTCCCTTTCCTTTTTTTTTCCTTCGTTTTTCCAGTGGGCAAGCTGGAAATAGCTTAATAAATTCTGGTCTTCCTCTAATCTTGATATCTTCTTAAACCTGTGCAGATAACATGTTTTGCAGATGGAAGTCTACATTGTTGGGCACAAAACATGCATTGGACTTGACATCATGTTGATGCAGCTGTATCAACTGCCATTTTGTCTATATAACTGTAAATGTGGTTAGCTTGTATATCGGGAGATGCAATATTATTCCATGAAATCATATTCCCCCTGCAGAGGGATCATTTCGTCAGTAGAGTATAGGTTTTTGACATCATAGTTTACAATGTGGTAAAAGAGTAGACACTGGTGAAAGAATCAGGAATAGGAAGGTGGATTGCCAAGCAAGATGAAACATCTTCATATCCTTTTGATGGTTAATTAATCCAATGAAAGAGTGAATGTATGTTGCTGAGTTTGAATTTTCAGTGTTCCATATGTACCTGCTGCCTCAAATGTATTACCCGTTGTCTCCTCTTTTTTCTTGAATAATAGAAATTGTGTTCTTTTAAACCCTAATCATGAAACCCTAACATCCAAGAAACTAATTCAGCTTCATGATCTGAGGCCATTCCTCCGCGACAAAGAAATTATAGGAGGGGTAGGACATCAATTCTCATCGTTATGCTAAATGAAGCCCCTTCCTCAAGGTTGGTGGAAGCTAAATGTTGACGGAAGTTCTCCTGGTGGTGCAGGATGTGGTTGGTGTTATCAGTGATTATTTAGGAAATTGGTGCTATGGCTTTTCTCCTTGTATCCGTTCTGCAACAAATTGGTTGCTGAGCTGTGGGGGATTGATATGGGAAGGAATCTCAATTGCGAAAGATAATGGCTGTCCCTCTTCAAGTTGAAATGGATTCCATTGAAGCTGTTCGGTGCTTACCTTGTACTCCTACTAATCATCATCCTCTCTACAATATTATACCAATGTTATATTGTAGGTTTGAATTATTCGAGAGGGCACTCAAATGTGCGGGTTTCATGACTCGATTAGGTTCGTCTAGAGATGATCGTATGCTAAGATGGGAGTCTCCTCATGTTATTAGGGATTTGTTAGATGCTGATAAAATTGTAGTTTTCATGCATATCTATTCTTTCTGTTTATTCTTTACTGTACCCATTAAAAAAAAAAAAAGAGGGGAGGAACAGGAACCCTGTCATTAAAAGCTTGATCTAGTACGGGTTTGTTTTTGAACCGTTTTAGATATTAATTTAATCAAATTAGATGATTTGATAGTTCAATCCACTAATTGGTTAACTTAGATAGACCTTGCTAAAACTTATTGAGTTAACTTCAAATATTTTTTTTTTTCTAAATTTTTAAAAATAATCTCGTTTTATTTTTTAATTTTTTTTTACACAATCTACCAATAACTTTAAAGTTGACTCATTAGATTAAACAGGATTGATCAAATAAGTTACTTGAAGTTGACTCAACAACATGGACTCGTGGCCAAATCAAACCCCCGAAGCAAGCCTGAAAATTACGATAATAAGCTTGGGGTTGCCATTTAGCAACAAAACAAAAGTGAGCGAAAGCTATTAGCTCTTTTAGTGAAGAAAGGATGATAGAAGGCGACATGTGTGCTCAAGCATAATCTACTCGTGATTTAATTTCTCAATTTACAAGCACCTAAAGCATCGATAGATTTATCTTTGTTGAACAAAAATGTCTTAATTCAACTTCCATTTTTCAGTACAGGAATCGGAGTTGCTTCTGCTCAACATCAAAGGGGAAGAACACACCATCCCTTTTCCTGCTTGCCTTCCAAACATCTTGTATGTCCTGAGCTGAGGGCAATTCAGATGTACACAAATCATCAGGCTCCAGCGTTCTTATTTCAAGTTCTACCTCTTAGGCATCTTTTGCAGGCTCTTCTAATAAGATATTTGAGAGCTTCTTCTCTAAACAATCAGTAGAAGATCCAGATTCCACATTATCAGCAATAACGGCCCTCTTCACTAACAGGTTAGTTGCTACATCTATAGGCCATTAACAGAGTTTCCAGTGCTAGAGCCATGTCTGGATCATCATCTCCTCTGTTGGTACTGCTGTTATTAACAAGGGACATATCTGGAGTGATGATAGTTTTATTGACAAAAGGATCCTCATCCAGCTCAAGATTTCCGTCTACCATACTTGCATAAGGCATGAGCATATGCAAGCTCTATAAACCTCTGACTATAACTAACCAAGATTAGGAAGGTCTAGAATTAAGCTTGGAAGGTGTTTTATCAATTTTCAATATTTTTCTGTTTATTTTTAGATTTTCAGCTTAATTTTATATTTTAGATTTTCTTTCTTATTTGATTTAGGATTATGATTTTCCCTTGAGTACGGTTTAGAACCGTGTAAAAAGGTTGTATTCCTTTAAGAGGAACAAGCTATAATAGAAAATAAATTCTGTAAGAAAATACAATTAAAGCTTTCGTTGCTGAGAAACTTTTTTTAAAATTCTGTCTTCTTTGTGCTTTGCTTCCCTTTTGCTTAGGATCGGTTGCGTCAGTTGGCATTGAAATGAGAACCATCAGTGTCCTCAATGCAAGAAATGGTGTGGGGTAAATCTCCTGAGGCGCCAGACCTACATGGAGACTGCAATAATCTCAACAAGATAGAGCCTGTAACCTCTGATGCCATACCACAACGGCCAGCTTCATCCAACAGCTTCTCTAGTCCATCCTGACTGATTTTTTCACCATTTTTCTCAGAAGATCTGTCCACTGCCTTTCACTAATTTGAAACGAGGCATGAGCCATGGTGCTAAAAGAGTGACAGCCTTCTCATAATTCTTTTGAGCTGTGGCTTGAAATCCCATTTCAGTAAAGAGACTGGATGAGGGATTTCTCCAGCTTCCAAAATCTTATCGAGTGCATGCTCCAGAAGATGACTCTGTATTAAGAAAACAAAAGGTCAAGAGACCCAAACTCTACTGATTGAGCTCACCTGTAAGTCATCTGGTATAGTGGTAGTGGCACTACGATCAAATCCCTTGATGTCCTTAAACGTAGTGTATATGGTCCCAATGTTTGGGACACAATGGGCTTTCACGTGTTCAAAGATAGATATGCAAACATCAATATGCCTACCATTTGTAGAGGGACATGTCTCAGGACAGAAAAGACTGTAACAGTGAAAATAGAGATGATATGTCTCCTCCGTATTTTGAAAATATAAAATTCTCTCCTAAACTATCACAGAGACAGATTTATTTATTTTTCTCTGTTTATTTCTTCAATAAAATACATTGCTATCTCGTTATATTTGTTCCTTTTATCCCGAAACACTAACCAAATGCAAGACACGATCATTACATTGAGAAATCTCCGAAGGCTTCTTATGACAGTCTTTCCATTTTCTCAACTTGACATGTTATTAACAAATGTTTTGTGGCCCATAGATATTAAATAAAATGCAGACATTGAAACTACTGAAGAAAAGAAGCCAAAGAGAACATGGTTCAACAATGCCACAACCAAGCAAACCTAAAAGTCCAGAGCAAAGCAAACAGTCTCTAGAAGCGAAGATCCTAAACTCTAGCATAGCATCCTGTCACCTCCCAATGTAGCAAAGGCATCAAGCTCGGTCATAGCATACACTGGCCGCTCCTACTACTCCTCTTTGTTCCATGTTCCCACCACCGTTTCCACAGCTTCATTGACTTTACCTTCCTCCCAAAATGTTCTCACAAGAGCTGAAAGTCACTATACAAAATGCATGAGCTACAAAATATTGTAACATTTCCCATATTAGGCAGCAACCGCATACCTTCGTCTGTAAGGGCTTGTAGAGATTCCCCGCTCCTGTTCGCTTTCCTGTAAGTATTCGTGGACTGATTCGTACTTCCCGGAATGCAGCATTATCTTACAACAAGCATACTCTGTAACTAGCCGAGGTTGGAAAGGCCTCCAAGTTAGGCTTAAAAGTTCCACTTCATGAATAACCATGATACCCCCATATATTGGAAGTGCCTGAACAAGGTCTCCACTATGACATATTCAGATGAAGGGCTTTTGATGAACCATTACCAGACATCAGATCCTTTTGGAATAATCCCTGCTGGACAAATTGTCAACGGCACCACCATCTTAGAATCTCTCAATATTAATACCACTCCCATATATTGGAGGTGGGAGAAGGTGCTTGTGATGTTGGTTGGGCTGTTCTATACATGATTTTTTTCTACATAGCTCTTCGATTCTTTTCAAAGAACCAGAGGTCATAGAAAATCATATAGGGGAAGTAGAAGTTCCTTCATTGGAATTGCAAATGAGATCCTGCATATCCGTTTATTTGTTCTTACATTTTGAGATCATATGCACTGATACCTCTGGAGAAACAATAAACTAGCAGCTCTTGACTTGTGCTTTTGTGCTCTAATCAACTTAGACAGGTTAGCTGTTGAATGGTTCTCTCCACTAATGATTTTCAACCTTGATCTTCAGCTCTATTGGATCCGTTAGCAGCTGAGAAAACTCCAGCAACCTACTGTTAGAAACTAATCTCAAAAGTTTATGAATGTTGCAAGGTTCTATGTAGAAGCCCCTGAAATAAACTTCTGCCCAGTGCATAGTTTTCTGGCATGCCTTCTTATTTAGACAAGTAGAAAAAATTCAGAAGGCTATTAAGTTTGGGGTAAAACTTGGTGAGACATGGAAATTTTTTTTAAACCAGAAACTAACTTGCTGTCAGCATGTCTTTTACGAGGTGGAAAACTGAAAAGCATATTAGCTAAAAACAAATCTTTCAAACATTGATGAAGCGTTTAACCAGGATCTTCAGGGTCTTTCACGTGTCAATAAAGAGAAAATCCAATGATAGTCTTGATTATTCTTACCAAGGTTCTACCATTCAAGAACCTAATAAAATCAATCAATGACCAATAGAGAATTTTTTGGATGTGTATGATTATCTTGTTGCAGTAATCCTTCGATATTAACTATGCGAAGAGTCAACTTTTATCTTTTAATTTTGCATCGTCATGGATATCGATACATTTCAAAGCTTGAACTGAGGCTCTTAGGGGATTTAAAGTATCTACAGGGAAAAGCTTCTGGTGTTTTGAAATTTGCTTAGCGGATTTGACACAAGAAACACTGGAAATAGCATCGGTTATGCTGCCTATACCATCTTTATGTCAATGTATATGGCAAGAATATCAACAATATATAGCAACCAAATTGTAACAGAATATCTTGTATTTATTGTATTTATTATAGACTACAAATCAAGGATTATAGACAGGAAATTAGGGATTATTACATGTATTTATAGGACTGAATTCTTCCTTTCAGGATCAATGAAAATACAAAGAACTTTACATTGAAATCTGATAATTGTGACATGGTATCAGAGCCGGTTATTCTCTAATCTAGATCTTTTGTTCTTTTCTTAAGTCTATAGACTGAATTCATCAGTATTTGGTGATATTTTTTTGAGATTCCTAGGATGTCTAGAGAGGCTTTTCTTATTCGATTCAATGGCAAAAACTATGCCAGTTGGGAGTTTCAGTTTCGTATGTTTGTTAAAGGGAAGGAATTATGGGGGCATCTTGATGGATCTTCACCAGCACCAACCGAACCACAGGAGCTGGGTATATGGACTACCAAGGATGCGAAAATTGTCTCCTGGATACTGGGGTCTGTTGAACCCCATATGATCAACAATCTTCGATCGTTTGGCACAGGGAAGGAGATTTGGGACTACTTCAGACGCATTTATTCCCAGAACAATTCGGCTCAAAAATTTCAGGTCGAAATGGGTATTGCCAATTACAAACAAGGTAATCTTTCAATTGAACAATTCTATGTTGGATTTCTAAACCTATGGAGTGAATATACTGGCATAATTTACTCTAAAATACCGAAGGATAGTTTAGAAGCACTATACCTTGTTTATGCCGAGAGCCAGAGGGACCAGTTCTTGATGAAGCTCCGGCCAGAATTTGAGGCTGTGAGAGCTAGCTTGATCAACCGAAGTCCAGTACCCACCTTGGATGAATGTTTGGGGGAATGTTACGGGAAGAACAACGACTCGCCACTCAACACGAGTTGACTCAGGACACTGTCACAGAGATGAATGTGGCTTACATGGCTCAAGGAAGGGGACGACAGAGGGGTGGGAGTGTGCAGTGTTTCAATTGCAAGGAATTAGGGCACATTGCCAGAAATTGCAGTAAGAAATTCTGCAATTATTGTAAGAAGGAGGGGCATGTAATCAGGGAATGCCGTTTGCGACCACAGAATCGCCAAGGGTTTACTGTGCAGTCAAAATTGGGGGCTACTTCTATGGCTGCCGCAACCATGTCCTCACCGTTGGCACCAGAATCTTCATCTTCGGTGAGCTCTTCGTCAGGCACGATCACTCCCGAGATGGTGCAGCAGATGATCATCTCTGCCTTCTCTACACTTGGAATTTCTGGTAATAAACTTAACATTTCTTTGGATTCGGCATATAATAAACCATGGTTAATGGATTCGGCAGCATCGAATCATATGACCAGCAGTGAAAATGGTTTGTGTAATGTGCGAAAATACATGGGTAATCAACATATACAGGTTGCAAATGGTGATAATCTGCCGATTTTATCAATTGGTAATTTGGGGTCTTATTTCAACAATATTTTTGTGTCACCGAAATTATCAACAAGTTTACTCTCTGTTGGTCAAATGGTAGAAAATAACTGTGAAATTCTCTTTAATCGTCATGGTTGTTGTGTGTAGGATCAAGTGTCAGGGAAGGTGATCGCGAAGGGGCCTAAAGTGGGACGTTTATTTCCAATACAATTTTCTATTCCTAGTATTAATTCTTGTGCTTATTCTACTGTCATTAATAATCCTCATTTTTGGCATAAGAAATTGGGACATCCCAATTCTAATGTATTGACTCATCTTATGAAACATGGATATTTGGGGAATAAAAATTCTTTTTCCACAGAATTTTTGGACTGTAGTTCTTGCAAATTGGGTAAAAGCAAAGCATTATCATTTCCTTCACATGGTAGTCGTGCTTCTAAATGTTTTGAAATTATTCATACTGATGTATGGGGTATAAGTCTTGTTATCTCTCATGCTCAGTATAAATATTTTGTCACGTTTATTGATGATTTCAGTCGTTTCACTTGGATATATTTTCTCCGATCTAAAGCTGATGTATTCTCAACATTTCAGACTTTCGTAGTATTTGTTGAAAATCAATTTTCTGCTCATATTAAAATACTTCGTTCTGACTCCGGGGGGGAATATGTGTCCAAAGAATTTCAGGAATATCTCAAAAACAAAGGGATTCTCTCTCAAAGATCTTGTCCTTACACTCCTCAACAAAATGGACTTGCTGAGCGTAAGAATCGTCATCTTTTAGATGTTGTTCGCACTTTATTAGTTGATTATTTAGTACCTACTCGATTTTGGGTAGAAGCTCTATCAACAGCCGTTCATCTAATCAATCGTTTGCCTTCTCAAGTTCTAAACTTTGCATCTCCATACTCTATTTTATTTGGTGTTCTTCCTGAGTATGATTCTCTCCATGTTTTTGGGTGTGTTTGTTTTGTTCACTTACCATTTACTGAACGTCATAAACTCTCAGCCCAAGCTGCTCGTTGTGCTTTTCTAGGATATAGTAATTCTCATAAAGGGTTTGTATGTTATGATGCAAATGCTCATAAAATTTGTATCTCTCGAAATGTGATTTTCTTTGAAAATCAGAATTTTTTCCCTTCTTGTCCCTCTACAGAATCCACTCCTATCCAGCTTCCCACATTTGATGATGATAGTCCATCTTATATCTTTGAACGTTTTAAGCTAGGAATTGTATATCAAAGACGTCATCCACCATCCACTTTGCCCCTTCCGGACACGGAACCGACATCTGATCATTCCACTCAACTAAGACGATCAACTAGAGTTTCACGTGCCCCAAACAGGTATGGATACTCAGCAACCACTATTGATAGTACTTTTGTGCCTAAGACTTATGCGCAGGCTTGTACCCAAGAATGTTGGCAACAGGCCATGAAAGAGGAACTTCAGGCTCTTCAAGATAATCACACATGGGATATTGTTTCTTGTCCTACTGGTATTAAACCTATTGGTTGCAAATGGGTATACACTATTAAATTCCAACCTGATGGATCTGTGGAACGATATAAAGCACGATTGGTGGCTCTTGGAAATTGTTAGGCATATGGTATTAATTATGAGGAGACTTTTGCACCTGTGGCTAAAATGACTACCATACGCACCATTATGGCAATTGCTGCTTCCAAGAGATGGCCACTTCGTCAAATGGATGTAAAAAATGCATTTTTACATGGAGATATGAAAGAGAATATTTACATGACTCCTCCTCCTGGTATGTTTACTCACCCATCTGATAAAGTCTGCTGGTTGAAATGGTCCCTGTATGGTCTAAAACAGGCACCCCGGGCATGGTTTGAAAAATTTCGCACTACTCTTCTGAAACTTAAATTTATTCAGAGCCAATATGATTCCTCTCTGTTTCTTCAACAAACTACTACTGGTATTGTTGCTCTTCTGGTATATGTGGATGATATTATCATTACAGGATCTGACATTCCACTCATTGAGGATTTACAGCGTTCTCTTAACAGTGAGTTTCATATGAAGGATCTGGGACATCTTCACTATTTCCTTGGTCTCCAAGTGCACTCTATGTCTAATGAGATTTCTCTACATCAGCACAAATACACCCAAGAGATTCTTCTCTTGGGCGGTCTTGAATCAGGGAATAGCGTTCTTACACCTCTTGAGATTAATTTAAAACTTTGTCAGAATGATGGTGACCTGTTACCTGATCCCTCCATATATAGGCAATTGGTGGGCAGTTTGAATTATCTAACCATTACTCGGCCATATATTTCTTTTGCAGTACAACAAGTCAGTCAGTTTCTACAGGCTCCTTGTCAACCTCATTTAGCTGTTGTTTGGAGAATTCTTCACTATCTTAAAGGCACATTCTTCGCTATCTAAGCATTTTTTTCCTGTTGATAATTCATTACAATTAACAGGTTATGGTGATGCAGATTGGGCAGGGTGCATGGATACACGTCGGTCTGTTACTGGGTGGTGTATGTTTCTTGGAAATGCTTTAATTTCATGGAAAAGCAAAAAGCAAGACCGAATCTCAAAATCTTCCACAGAATCTGAGTATCGAGCTATGTCCTCTGCATGTTCTGAAATTGTGTGGCTCCAGGGTTTGCTACGTGAACTTGGTTTTCCTCAACACACTCCTACACCTCTTCATGCTGATAACACAAGTGCTATTCAGATTGCTACTAATCCTGTGTTTCATGAACGCACCAAACATATTGAAGTCGATTGTCACTATATTCGTGAAGCTGTTGATCATAATATTCTTACACTACCTCATATTTCCACCGAGCATCAGACAACTAATGTCTTTACGAAGGCCTTGTCTCGGCCTCGACATCAACTCATGATTGACAAATTGATGCTTCTTGATCGACCAGCATCAATTTGAGGGGGGATGTCAATGTATATGGCAAGAATATCAATAATATATGGCAACCAAATTGTAACAGAATATCTTGTATTTATTGTATTTATTATAGACTACAAATCAGGGATTATAGACAGGAAATTAGGGATTATTACATGTATTTATAGGACTGAATTCTTCCTTTCAGGATCAATGAAAATACAGAGAACTTTACATTGAAATCTGATAATTGTGACACTTTATGCTGATCACCTATGCCGGGAAGAAAGTACATGTACATGTTTTCTTAGTTGCAAACATATAGGCAACCTTTTCTCTTCTCTTAATATGCACAAGGAAATATATCCGGTGTAAGATGTACTGGTAAAATGGCAGGAAGTGGCAGCGAAGGTCCTGCCATCTACTTCAACTCAAGCAACTCTGGAATTCGTGAATGAGAAAGACATTGCACTCGCAATCTTCTATTATTCATACAGAAACTCAGCATTTCTCATAGAAATATCAAAAGTATTATCTTCTTGCTCTCTTTTCACCAAATTTTAATGTTACTGATCTTGCCAAATAACATCTCTTCAATATTCCCTGGTCTCATCATATCTAAATATATAGAAGATTCATGTATTGACACAATCCAGTGAAGTCTGCAACTATGGTTCTTGTTTTAATTTAATGTCTACTCCACGACTGGTATTCATTGTCGATGTCTTTTGGGCATGAGAACCTGTTGCCTATTCTTGGTTAATGTTGTGAAAGTGATCAACAAATTCTCGTTTATCCATTTTTGTCCAATGGCTCTCGACAAGATCTCCTCTATGGTACTTTAAACCAGAAGAAAAAACTGTTTTGACATGGATCTCTTCTTAGCAACTACTGGTCCCTTGACAGGAGAAGCAGCGAGGAGAAAAACTCTTGCCTGGCCAACCAGACCCTCTATTGCTCTCGGTGCTACTCGAGGCAAGTTATATTGGGGTATTCAGCCTTTTTTACTAAATTACCTCGTAACTTATCATACCGAAAACAGAAGCTACGTAGAAAAATTTTTAACATACTGTATTTCATACTGGCAAAAGGTTGCAAAAATATATTCACACATTTGCTTGGGGTTGCATCCTCAGATCATAGCATGAATGCCAAGGTGACAGACTTCGGCTTCTCAAAGTATGCTCCTCAAGAAGGAGACAGTGGTGTTTCTCTGGAGGTAGGGGGGGGATAAGGTGAAATGAATGCATAAAACATCGGCAAATAATCGGTATGTTTTGGAAACAATCGGAAATAACTCGGCAATAAATCGGAATGTAAAAGATCTGTGGCGACTAATTTCGAATCATCGCCAAAAGATCGGAAAAGTAATCGCGATCTGAGAATTTACTCTGCATTTGATCGGGAAGATATTCGGGAGTTAATCGGGAAAGGATCGCCATCTAAAAAATCGTTTTAATTCCTCGCGAATTAATCGGGAATGACGATTAATTCAAGAATGAATAAGCAATTAATCGGTAGCTGAGTGAAAAGATCGGTGAATTGATCGGCAACGAGTCCAGTGTATAAAAATAGGAAGCAAGCGGATGCCTGATTTTTGGGCCTTGAAGAGAGAGATGGCTAAAAACCTTAATCTTATTCCGCCTTTTCTTTATTTTTATTATTTTTGAGTTTTGTTTTTGGCACAATATGAAGGGGCATTTTGGGTTAATTAAGTGGGGATTGAATAAGGCATAAAATCTTGTTAAGAATGGAACTATCAAAGGACATGTTGAAACAGATATCCTAGATTGTTCGACATTTTTTTTTTAAGGAAAAGTTGTTGGTTTTCTTAGGTTTTTCTAGGAAATTAAATAGCATGCTTAATAATTTTATTTTTTCTATTTTTTTTAAGGAATTTTATTGTTTTTTCTTTTATTCTTAGGTTTCGTAGTTTGTTTAGGTTAGCTTTTGAGTTTATTTAAGGAGTTGTAAACTTTCTAGTAAGATAGACAACTTGAAGAAAAATATTTAACACTAAAATTATAAATTAAAATTTTGTGTGACAACCTTATTCGACTTCAATTCTATCTATCTAGTTTGTTTTTTAATTTGTGTTTTTATCCATGTAAGTTGATAACGGAGTCTAACTATCCTAATGGTTATTTGCTTGTTGTGTGTTGGAATAACCACATGATTGAAAGAAAGTAACAGACCAGAATATGCTCGTGTAAAAGATAATGAGAAGATTCCTCTTAATAAAGGAATAAAATATATGTAGAGACAAGTTATAAAACTAACTGTTAGTTGGCTGATGTGAGGAGCTCGAGTAATGATGAGGAGTAACAATAGATTCATGGTTAATTTTGAAAATTCATTTTGAATATATGAGTAGAAAAAACAATTTCATGATGAAAATGAATATGATGTTGAGACTGAAAAGATGATTCTATTTCCTTTATAGATTGGAATAAACTATCAAATTTCAACGAGGATGATGTTGAAGGAGAGGATTTAAATGTAATTTTTTTTTGGTGATGTCTATAAAAGGGGAACAAACTTAGAAGTGATTCTTGAGGTGATTTTTAATGAAGTACATTGCGAACAATGTGCCTTACAGGTGCCGAAAAGAATTTTAAATTTGATAAAATGAAAGCTGATATCCTCTTAGTTCAAATAAAATTTGTGAAGTAGATTTTTAAATCTTCTACTCACTATAAGATTGGTTTCGCTAGTAGAAACACTAAAAATATTGTTGACAGATAGAATGTTTTGTTTTTCTAGTTTGTTATATTCTTGTTTGCATCAACTAATTAGTTTGATTCAATTTAAACTCAAAAAAAATATCGCTTTGCTGTATCATACGTAAGCCAAAGACCATCTTTGGCTGAATCCTAGTTTACAACTCCATCATTCTTGTATTACTCAACACAACATGCTTTGCAAAAAGTGAAGTCTTGGATTGAAATCCTAAGTGGCCAAGAGACTCACAACGTGCACAGGCTACGAAATGAGTATAGCTTAGTTGAATAAGAGTCCGTTTATCTATTTTTTTTTTTTTTAAATACTTTTAAAACCAAAAACAAACTGCACCTAAGCATGTCTTCTAGGTCAAGCTTAACTTCTCGTTTTCAAAACTTTGATGGCTGTGGTGCCTCTCTTGTCTATATCAATCATGTATAACTAGCATATCTGCCTGAATTTCCATGTCAACCAAAGAAATCACTTTCCTGCAGGCAAAGCCTTGCATGAGGGAGCCACGGACTGATGAAATTG
The DNA here is from genome assembly GCA_033617975.1 of Populus alba x Populus glandulosa. Classification (NCBI taxonomy): domain Eukaryota; kingdom Viridiplantae; phylum Streptophyta; class Magnoliopsida; order Malpighiales; family Salicaceae; genus Populus; species Populus alba x Populus glandulosa. The sequence goes on along the minus strand of CM066156.1, from coordinate 242,744 downwards.
TGGATCCTGCCATGAAGAGTGGGTAACATGCTGCGGCAACGTGGAGAGTGGTGGAGGTGGCACCAGCATTCTTGTCAACCTAAACAGCCCAAGCATAATGAAAACAGTAGTCTAACGTATAAATCAACCCCATAGATACTAATCAGGAAGAGCTAGCTGCTAAAGAGCTCCGGCAAGTGAAATTCATCAAACACCTTGGGAGCAAAGAGGCAAGCAACCACGGAGATACAACAGAGGATTCAAAACCAAAAACATGAAAATCCTACATCAAAAGAACTGAAACCAACATCACAAGACATAAACAGACCCATACAAACCAAAATAACAAGGAGCAGCCACCAACTCTAGCCAGAGCAGACACAAAACCAATGCATGACAACAGGGATAAACTAAAGAATCATTTGTCATTGCTGTTGGGGTGGTGCCTTTTTTCTTAAGAGCATGCATCAAAATTGATGTTTTTCTAGATAATTTATAAGTATCAAATTGATTTTTTTTAGCAATTCTGACCGAATAAATAAATAAATAAAAAGGGCAAAATCCAAATCCATCGAGCAAAAGACACAAGCATTAGTGATAAAGCTTCAACCTTTTTCAACATTGGATAGTCATTGAGTTGGAAATCATCGATCCTTAAGACGACAACCTAAGAGGAAACCAATAATTCCACCTCCAGCTTCATATTCAAAGCATTGATCACATCTTTATCAATATCCGAGCAGAATCTTCAGCGGCATCAACCCTAAGCTAATATCGAAGAAAATGAACAATAAACATACAAGAAACTGATAAATAACACCCAAAAAAAAATTAGTAGTTGATTATTACAGTAAGTGAAACCCAACGGAAAAAAAAAAAAAAAAAAACAGAGATCAAGCGGTGGTGGTAGTGGTGGAAGTGAAAAGAGAAGGATTTGAAGTGGCCGTGGAAACTTGGAGTTCGAGAAGCTGTAAACGACGCTCCAAAGTATCAAGCTTGAGATTGAGAGAAGACAATTTGGACTTGGTGGTGGACTCAAATTGGATGAGGAAATCGAAGAGACGACGGATGTTGAGAGATATGTGAGATATGAATTCTCTGTTCTCCCAATCTGCTTGTACTGCTATCCCTACGTTCACCGCGTTTGTTATCCCTCCTCCGCCTCCTCCTCCTCCGCCTGCTCTCGCCATTTCTTCTCTCTCTTTTTTTCTCCAGATCTGAATCTTATCGACATACCCGTCTCCAACTTATTATATAACGGTTATTAATTTCTTTTTTCAACTTTGTCCCTATAAGTTCACCAATGTTTCACTTCTACACTTATGATTTATCATTTTTCAATTATATATATATATATTCTCGTAGCCTTCTACAGTTCTACATAGTTGACAGACCCGGCTTGGGACGAGTCCAGAAAAATGCTTGGAGCATCGGATTAATTCTCTCATATGTTACAGAGTCAATTATTTTTATTAAAAATAGTGTTATTTTATTCTTAATTTTTTTTTATTGAAGTTGATTTAGTTAAGATTGGCTTAATTATATGATTAATCTAATCGAGCTAATTAGATTTTACTTGATCAATATTTTTTTTATAGTTCAATTTAATCTTTAATTTGAGTAAGATTACGAGTAATAGTTTTCTTGGTCAATTTATTAATTTGACTTTATAAGTGTGATATTATAAAAGTTTAGTATTAAATAAATAATCTGTTTTTAAAATTTAATTTTTGAGTTTTTTTATTTTTAATTTTTAGAGCATAAATGTGAATTCGAGAGAAAAAAGAGAGAGAGAAAAGTAAGAAAAACAATGAAAAGAAGAAGAAAAAGAAGAAAAACAGCTTTTTTGTTTATTAGTTAGAGCGTGTTTGGCAGTGTGGTAGCGGTTGCTTTTCAAATAGCTTTTCATGCTGAAATACATGCAAATGATGTTTTTTTATTTTTTAAAAATTATTTTTGACATCAGCACATTAAAACGATCCAAAAAATACAAACCGCATTCAATTTTAACAAAAAAAAAATTTCAAAATTTGATAAAACGCAGGTCAAACGGTGCCTAATGGTAAGGGGGAAATTGAAACTTTCTGGAGAACTATAGGGGTTATATTAAAAAGTTTTAAACTATAGATATAAAAGTGAAACACTAATGAATCTATAAGGGCAAAAATGTAGCTTACCCTTTGTTTATTTTTAATGCAGCTTTTTGCTGACTCCCTTTCCCATATCCACCTAAAATGGGGTCAGTTTTTGTAATTGTGGCCTTTAATTCTCATTTCTTTCCTTAGGTTTAACTCCCTAATAAACACCCAATCATTTCTTCCTTTCAAGGCAAGCCCTCATTATTACATTTCATTTTTCTTTTCCTTTCAAGCTTCAATGTGTTCAAAGCATAATTTTAAGATCTGGCCCGGTGGTCGGCCCGGTCCAAGACCTGAGTTCCGGGTTTTGACCGGGTCACCGGGTCGACCGAGTCAATTTTGTTTTTTTAAAAAAATCAAAACGACGTCGTTTTAATAAAAAAAAGTCAACGGATTTGAGGCCGAGTCTTGACCGGGTCTTGCCGGGTCCCGGGTCGACCGGGTTTTGGCCTCCACCCGGACCGGTCCCATGCCCGGATCGACCCGCCAGCCGGTCCGGGTTTTAAAACTATGGTTCAGAGCTGAAACATGCAAGAATTTAAATTTAAATTTAGTTATTTCTTCCTACTTGTTTATTATGAATTATTTATTTATTTAAGTAGTTTAGATAATTAAGATTTAACCATGTTTGTCACCAAAGATAGAAGGAAGAGTCGATTGAATTAAATAAAAAAGAAAGACAGAATAATGTGCTATCCATTTAGATGTTTAGTTAATAAGAGAGAGAGAGAGAGAGGATGGAAATCAATTTATTTAGATTGAAGATATTAAAAATTGAATGGATCAAAATATTATAAAAAAGCAAGGATTGAAAAATCCCTTCATCGAGTCTTTATCCATGTTGTCAAAGGATAAATATTCCTAATAATTCCTTTATTTTTATTCATCCTTCTCCCAATTCCTCTCGAAAAACAGATGCAAGTTATTTTAAGGTTAGATTGCTCTCTGATCTTACTATCTATGTCCACTGCAACGTTCCATTTCATGAACAAAATCCATTAGAAAAAGGCAAAGAAAAGCAACCAAAAAATAATCACAAGAATCATCTTAAGAGGTGTTTGAAAGGAGAATCATTACTACTTGAATAAAATCATTTTCCAAGTTCATTGTGCAATAATGATCTATTGAATGAGATAAAAAGGGCTTGGACTTTGGCGACAAGAATACCCCTCAGGAACCAGATATAGTTTTGCCACTCAATTTGAAGAAAGAACAGCAGCCCGGATACCATCTGGTATGAAAAATGCGACTTATGCAGAGGTTGTCACTGATAACAAGCCATTGTGCCTGAGCAGTGCCTCTGGCGAAGGTTCACGCCCTCGGAACTCAACAAAAACCTGGACGTTTCAAAACAAGGAAAGTCAAGTTCAAGAAGATGGGAATAATTAGCAAGGAACGTTTGAACATCCTAATTGCTGGAATTATTAGCTTTCAAGTTTTTGGATGATGTGATTGAGCTAACAGTTATGTTCTTTTTTTTTTTTTTTTTCAGGCCAAAAACTTCAAAGGTTTATAGTTAAACTGGATAAACCAGCGCAAATGTAGGCCAAGAATTGAGGCTGTATCAAAAGGACAGGATAGAATAAGAGAGCAAAACCACACAGAAGTTATCTTATTGACAGCTTGTGAAGAGAGGGAGCATAAGTAAAGGAAATTCAGCAGGGAATATAGTTTTTACTATCTAACCTCTAGTGGCGCTTTTCCACCTCCAAGAGCAAGAATGGTTTCCCGGAACTTGTGCCCTGTTTCTTTAACAGCCTGTTGCATCACAGAGCTTCGTTATTCCAAGCTATACTTGCACCAAATGCAAATGTGAAAAAGGAAAAAAGACATTGTTTTTTTAATAAATTGTTCATGTCATTATAATAGTATAGCACACATTATGACGTAACAAACTCCAACTAAAGGCATTGATATGGAAGAATTCTTGGAACTAGAGATACAATTTCAAACTTAAAGAGGCTAGGCATCCCACATCTCAAATTCCACATGGAATTTTAATGTCAAAACCCATTTCATCAATATCCCCAGCCAAAAATCATTGCTATTTATCAGAAGGATCAATTATGATTTTGAGGTAGGATTCTTAGTCAACTCCTAGATCGATGAGATGAAATAGAGATATTATGATTGGTGAGCTCCAGGAAGGACCCGTCAGGGAGAGTTCAAACACTCCAATTAATCTTGACACAGATTACAACCCACCAAGAGGATGCATGAATGAATAATCAACCAGGTACAATGTAGAAAGAGAATTTCTATAATCAATGCACACAAATCAACGATGGAAAATTAAGAGTAAAAGATCAGTGGCAAGGCTGCAAAGGTCAGTTGGACAGCCCTTTATCCATACCTTGTGGTTATCCAATCCAGCATCCTCAAAGGCTGAGAAAGCATCAGCAGATAATACCTCAGCCCACTGCAAAAAGGAATTGCCTTTAAATATCATGCCATAGAGTGACAAAATGAGGAGAGGAAACAGAATATAAATTGCAGTCAAACTTCCTCATTTTCTGTGTGTCAGAAACATGGAAGAAAACAGAGAATTGTGCAAGCTCAAGCCAGACTTTGGACCTATAGAACGCTAAAATTCAAGTCACATATGGAGAGCCTACAAGACGATCATATAAAAGCTGAGGGAGAAAACTTCTAAGATATTCAATTTTCTTAACTAACAATGATTTGGACTACTATTAGCATAACTAACATTGCCACATTCTTTTCAGCTTTAACTGCAGTTATTGTGTGCAAGTGTACAAGTATTTTGACACATACCTTGTAACTGTAGTATCCAGCTGCATAACCGCCTAATATTCACAAAAAGGTATAAAAATCAAGGGAATGTAAAAGGGGAAGGATGAAGCCAAGTAAAAAAACTGAGAAATCCAAATAAACATTACAGTCAAGCAAACCTGCAAAAATATGACTGAAACCGCAGAGGAATCTATCTTCTGGCAAAGGAGGGATCACTTGTGTCCTTTTAGAGACCCTTTGGTCAACATCATAGATAGATTCCGACGCACCTGGTATATATTTTGTATGCAACTCCAAATCTAAACTTGCAAATTTTATCTGAAAATAAACAGTGAGTGAGCATTCATTCCGAAACTAAACTATCCAAAATAAGGCAAGCGTTTCTCAAACATAACATTTTCACTCGAAAATGTGGGAAATTAGAAACCATATATAATGTGATGAGAGGGGTCTATTTCCATGATCCTATCTTCTAAATCCACAAAAATGTTAAACAGGTTCCACGCAATATTTTTTTTCAAATTTTTAATAGACACCCTTACTCTCTTTAAGTCCTGATATCAAGTTCTTTCCTCACCCCCATTTTATGCAAGGAGAAAGAGGAAAAAAGAAAGTCCATGGTGTTTCCCCTTACTGTGTCTGCCAGTAAATCCTAGTCACAGACTACACAAAAATCTTACAATGGAGACAATGGCACCAGGGAGAGGAACATAAAGAAAGCCAGGTTTTTTTTCTTTTACAAAAAAGCCAGTTGAAATTTCTCAATCTTTTGTTTGTTGAATTTTAAAAAGAAATTCAACAATGGCATGCTCAAGTTTTGAAGACCCAATGATTCACTTCCACTGTGTTTTTCTCAAGCTTCTCTATGGTTTTGTTGAAAGACAATACCGAGGTGATTTTAAGCTCAAAAAAGAACTTTGAACCTGCAAGTTCTCAAGTTGCAGTTTCAAAGCCATTAGAATGTTTACAACTGAAATTTGTGACAATTAAGAAAGGAAAAGGAATGTGATTTTCCCTTATGCCTTGATGAAGCTGGTGAACAGTGAGTAGATCACCACAGTGGGGGTGAGGAATTTGACTACTTGTAGAATTTGAATGGTGCCAGGAGAGAGGAAAAGAAGTTGCCTAAAAAAATAATAAAAAAGGCACGCAGGTCCATTTACGGTTTTCTCATGGACTTGGAATATAAGGTGTAAAAATTGACCGTCCTTAATGTGATATACATGATAATTGTATAATGGTAACAATCTTGTATAATGGAAATAAGTATCTCAACAATCTTGAAACTGGAAAAAGGAAATGAGACCTAACATAGAAAGAAAAATCTAGTAAGAAAGGCACTATTCTCAGATGACTACTGACAAAACAAAATGAACGTAGCATATACAAAAACTTAAAGCCAAAAAATTGCAAAACGAAAACAATGGAAAAGCACCATTATAAACTAATTACCTGACGAAGACTAAAGGACCCTGCTCGAAAAGTCCTTGCAGCAAGAAGCTTCAAGTACACTTCTTCGGGGAGACTTTCCCCAGTTTCATAGTGCTTTGCAATGCCCATCAAAGTTTCCCTGCAGCAACACAAGTAAATACATACATGTTGCGTAAATTTGTAATTGATACTATCTAAATAGATGAGATCCTTCAAGAACATTTATATAAATCCAAATCTCCATGGCAGAACAAATGAGTAATTTATAAATAAAGTTACATCATAGCACTTGTCATTGGAAAACCACAATTCCAATGTCTTGCTATGTGAGTGAAGAGAAAGAAGCTATAAGAAACAAACCAGACTGCTGTAGCCAAGGAGCGTTTATCCATAGTAAGGAATGAAATAAAAAGGATGCTTAAGAGAAGCTCAAGAGCTATATTCATAATCATGAACCTTGTACTCACAGCAATCAATCCTTTTTCTTTCCACAAAGCTGTTTGAAAGAATTATACTACCAATGCTATGGAAGATCAATCTCCACTGAGGTTCACATTATGTTACCTGTGATAACACCAATTTTCCATGAACTGGGAGGGTAATTCAACAGCATCCCACTCTATACCCCGGATGCCAGCAACGAGACCCTCATCCTGCTTGGTTAGCATATGCTGGAGGGCGTGACCAAATTCATGGAATACAGTCTCAACCTGCAAAAAGTGTCATCAACCCTCGTAACTAGGTTATATAAGATATAAAACCACACCACTCACTGCAATATCCATTCCCATTAGTAAATTGCATGATATGCCTTTCTTTCTAAAACAGCACCGAACTTCCCTTTCGTAAGACACATAACTCCATAATAATCAACCAAATTAATGCAGTATAACGATATAAAATTCTTCATTCCATGAAAGCCAGGTATGTGATGGTTAGACATGTTTTCCATTTCATTTATGTTAAGGAAAATATACACATGTTGTTGCACCATTACACCGATATTTTGAGTTATTGTGTCTGAAACTTATGTAGGTTTCTGCAGAGAACAACCATGTCCCTGATCTAAAAATTAATGTTAACTTACCTCCCGAAATGTCATCAGGCTTGGTTTGTCCCCAACTGGCGGTGTTTGGTTGCACACCATGTGGGCAATAGGCAACCTTGGAGCAGTACCATTGGGTGACAAAACACGACTTCGAGAAACTACCTCATCCATCCATGCACCACCCCGTTTCTCAGATGGACGAGAATATGGATCAAAATAGAAGTATGCAATTGGACTGCCCAAGGAATCTTTGACGCAGTAGAATTTAACATCATTATTCCAAACCTATTACACAACAAATGGTTATTGATAGAGCTTAAACTAAATAAGCTCCTTCACAAACAGAAAAGCAGTGTAAAATGAAGTTAATGAAATAAATCACCGGAGCAAGACCATCAGCTGGTTCAATATCAATTCCAAAAATAGTCTTTGCAAGGTTGAAAAGGCCATCCATAACCTTTGGCAATGAAAAAAATGGACGTAGTTCTTCCTGCAGAATATAAACCAAGAGATACAAAGCATTTTCAGACAGAAATATATATTACAGAAAGAATAAGGCAAGCAGATGAAGCAAACAATAGAAGGTGAGACATTAGAGCACTGAAGATAATCATCTGCAACGCTTATCACACAAAATGCTATGGCACTTACGGTCATAGAGTTGTAGGCGCTGCATCATGGTAGCAGCCATATTCTCCATTATGCAACAGGTTATAAGTATGTAGTAGTGGTCTTAAAGCCTGTTGAATGGCATTGTGTAACAACAATTGATGAAATTTAAAACTAGGCGCACAACATTAACACTCATACATCCATTCTTTAGTACCATGAAGTGAAAGGAAAGAACTCGTTTAAAGACAGCAGGAATGGATTTCGCAATCAAAGAAAAAGAATTATATCTACATAGAGTTTCTTATCAATTATATCACTCTCTTTTTTCTTCGAAAATAAGAATTAAATCAGTTCCTAACCCACCTTTGACCATGATTAAGTGTATAAAAATCAGCATAAATATAAAAGCTAATGGACCTTTTACAAAACAAAATGTACTAAACCCACCCAACCAAAAACAAGTGTATATAGGTAGATGAGTAGCATACTAATAAACTATCATTGGAGGAACATGTCACTTTTATAGAGCCAGGTGAATTTGAGAGAAAATGCCTATAGAACAAACATAGATCATAGCTTGACATACCAAACCTGCAACATGCTTAAATCAAAACCATCCCACATTATAAGCACAGAGGGAGAATATAGATGGAGAGAGAGGGAGGGAGGGAGAACCAACCTCATTGATATCATATTTTGACTCACGCAGCCTCTCAGCCCAGAAACCTGTATCCCAGTGAGTTAAATCATTTGCTTCCATTGCACCTTGATTTTTGGAGAAAATTTTAAGGTCTTCCATATCTACACAGATCAAAGAAAGGATCTAGTTGTTAGATGTTGAAGCAGACAAAGAAACCATCATAATGATTTCAAGGTCTTCCGTATCTACAAAGAAATAATCTAGTTGTGAGAATCTGAAGAAGACAACTAAACAATCCAAACTGATTTATAGTGAAGTGATGTTTGAAAATTGAGATATTTATGTAATATCTAGCAAACTAATGTCTTGATGCAATACAAGCACTGAGTGGCAGTCAAAAAATGTACAAGGCAAATCACCCATTGAAACAAACACTAGTACAACTCTACCACAAATTCAAGATGCTAGTACACCTGAAAATCTTCAACTAGCCCAATTACCAATGCAAAGAAGAGAGCACGTTTGAACCACAAGATATAGCAAGTGATATTACTGAAAGAGTTGTGAAGTTCCAGGTTTTGAAGGAGGCAGATCCTACAATTGATAGAAGCTTACCTAAATCGAGATGCTATTATAACTGAAAATCTCCAAGCAGCCCACTTACACATGCAAAGAGAGGGTAAATTTGCAGTGCCACATATAGCATGTGATATTACTAAAACAGATGAAGTAGGAAATTTTGAGAGGTTGAAAAGGGCAAGGTGTGCTGGAATATGCATTTTTTTAAGAATATACTAACCCTGTAGTTTAGTTCAACCACAGATATCACAAACAGACAACAGCATACCAGAGCAATGTATGACATTTTAGTAAATGCAGATTTTTCATATTAAAAAGCTGCAAAGAAAATAAAAACACGACTTTTCAAGAGAAAAAGTCACAAACAAGCAAAACTCTTGACAAGCAAAGTTTCACTTAAACTTCAAAAGTATTGCAAAAAGGTGATGCCACTACAGTCCCAAGAAATATAATATGTTACCTTGAACAGCAGCATTCCAAGAAGCTGTGCGCAGCTTTTCTAGTAGCTCTTCTGCTTTCTCGACAGTAGCCATCTTGGTTGCCATGCTTACCTGTTATAAATAATTGAATCAGCATATCAAAAGTAGCTTTGAGCTTTAACATAATAATGAGTCATATACCTCAGTGTAGTTGTTGTAGCCAAGGAGCTTAGCCTTTTCAAGCCTAAGCTTCAATATTTCATCAATAATTGCTGTATTATTCAGATCACCACTTGAAGCTCGAGTTACATATGCACGGTAGATTTCTTCACGTAAACCACGATTTCTTGCATGTTGCATGACAGACATAAAACTTGGGGCATCCAATGTAATTATCCACGGTCCATTCTCAGCAGATGCATCTGTATGCCCCTGATACGATGATATATAATAGAAAACACTTTATTAGACTTGATGAATGAAACCAACTTGCAGTGATAATGACATGCAGTACCTTAGATACTGCAGTCTGTGCAGCCAAACCAAGTGAGGTAGCAGGCAATCCTTCAATATCTTTCTTATCTGTTATGATTTTTTCAAACTTCTTTGTGGCATCCAGTACATTCTCCCCAAATTTTTGGGATAGTCTTTCCAGTTCCTGCAAATTAAACAGTTAATTGAGAAGCAAGCAATGAGCAATGCAAAACTAAGACATGCACTGAACGGTAGTTGTCATTGAACTTAAGAGTGCGCTTGGTAGCATATGCACATAACCAAGTGTCCCAGGAAGGAATAGAAGACAGCTCTGTCTTTCAAACGAAAATTGTTGATATAAAAGCACCTGTTCAATTTTGTTGAACTGCTCTCTTTTATCATCATCAAGAGCAACACCATTAAGAACCCCTTCTTTTATTTGGGCTGTATTCATAAAAATATAAAAGCCATCAGGCATGTAAGATAGCTTAGGTGTAATCTCAAATGATCATGTCACAAGAATTAAATAGGAAGCAAGGAAACTGAAAATGATATAGCATTTATTTGGTAAGTGATAACCCTAGCACACGACAGAGTACATCTGGTTGGTAAGAAGTAATCTGAAATTTGTTGAAGAGTACATCTAGTAACTGATGGGGTTCAATGAAACCACCATATCAACAGGATTTCATGAAATATGCAACCATTAAAAGCACTTTCCACGTCCATTCAAGTCACAATTGACCAATATCAGTGGAAATAAATTCAATTAACACGATTTTATAATTTTTTTCCTCCCTCCTTCAATGTTTCAAGCTCATATCATTCTCAGCAATCAGCGTAATCCTTGTATGACTATTCAGTGTACAGGCGCTTGCTGCCATAAAATTGCATCTGGTGGCCTTAGAGGCATAGAAACATCTCCTATCTATCAACAACTGCAAGATAACACACACTCATTTCTTTTCTTCTCTGATAGGCATGCCCCCAAAGACCAAACAATCAATAGTTAAAGTTGCATCATTTAGAATGATCCAAATATGAAAACCAGATCATGCAACCCTGTCTTGGTGGATGGGGGCTAGTTATCAACTCATTTGATACAAGAGAAAGGCATCACAAAATCATGTACATGGATGCAGTCCAGGTGCAACGCAACTCAATCCAAACTTAACAAGAACATTGCTACAACATCCAAAACAACCCCTGCAAAGAACTCCTTTCCCTCTTTCAAGAAAAGATTATAAAGTAAGGCCTATTCTAGTGGTCCCAACCCCGCCAGTTTAATGCTGCTGACAGCAATCAAGAGTGATCCAGCAACTAAACTTGTTTATGGTCATGACACCATAAAAATTCAGCAAACCAACGAAACTGGTAGACTGAAGTCACAGGGTAACAAAACCAGACAGCTAGAGAAAAACAAAGAATTAGGTAAACGAAAAACGTAAAAGCACATAATAATATTTCAGACAACAAGAGAAGTTTAAGATACTTACATTCCACTATACGTTTCCGAGCATCACTTAGTGATGGCCATTGAGGAGAGTCCTGGATGGCCTTAAATGCATTATATATAGGTTTACTTTGTCCCAGCCTAAGCTGAAATTTCACCTTTTCGGGCTGTAGACAAAAGCTAAAAGCTGTGAGCACAAAAGGGCAATGCAGCGCACAAGTTCACAAGAAGGGCGATAAACAAATTAATGCAGAATTAAAACGAACTTTTAATCAAAGCAAAATTTTGACTCATATATTAGAATTCATGTGCATAGAGCATGAGAAGACAACAATTTACCTGAACTTCTTCGATAGCAGCGCGGAGTTCAGGTGAGTCTTTAACAGCCTTAAGATGATTTATCATACCCCAAACAACAGTCAACTGATCTGCAATCTTCTCCAATGGCTCTACCAATTTTGGCCATGATGGCTCCACTGTTCTCTCCAATTCCTCCAAATCACTCTCCTACAAAAACATCAGTAAGAACCATCACAGACCAAAAAGATCAAACTTTGATCAACCCATAAACAGGAACTAACAAAAGATTTCTACTTGATAGCACAAAAACCAGAATACAAAAGGTTAGCAAGGAATAATTAAAGCAAACCCAGAAACGAAAACGTCAAGAACAAGAACATATAAAGACAAGAACATACGAGGTTCTTTAGGAGAGCACGAATCCCAGGTCGAACATGTTTGGCCTCAACAACATCAAAAGGAGGGAATTCAAAGTCTTGCAGTAAGGGATTGGCCTCGTCAACAACAGGGTCCATTGAAATTGAAGAGTAGCAGTTAGAGATAGAGGGAGGGGTTGTTGCTGTTGTGGTTGATGATTTGTGAAGTGTTTGGAGACACAAGGAGAAGGACGAAGACCAGAGAGGGCAAGGATAAGATTTGGGAAAACGTTTGGGGGTAAAATGGGAATAAGGGAAGTGGTTGTTTGTGCGTTGGAGGAGCAGGATGGAGCGGGAGAGAGAGATACGTGAAGCCATGAGAAGGTTGATTATAAGGAGAACAGCTCCTACTGGATGTACTTTTCTAGTCTCTGCCATGTGTTGTATTGTGTGGAGAGTACAAATAGTTTTGTTGTTTTTATTTTCATTTTCTCTCTTGTGGCGTGTTGGCATACTTGTCTTGAGCCTAAGAAAATTATGTATATAGTAATAAAACTCGACCTGTCTGAAGCCTCCTGTATGTCTTGGCCAAATTTCATTTCAAACTAGGATTTTATCAAAATGATGTCTTTTGGATTTCTTTTTAAATTGAAATGATTTTATTTTGGTAAAAAAAAAAAAAATTGAATTGATTCACCCATTCATGAGTTGACCTACCATCTTGCATGTTGACTAGCTAATGTATTATCCAAATCTTAAATCAGGTCAAATCTTGTACTGTGTGTGCTGTATGCATATTTAGGGCTAGGTTCTTAATTGGGTCGAGCCCGATGATAGGCTTAAAGCCTTGCCAAGTTTATGAACCAAAAGTTTGTATAGTTGTTGAGCTGCTCTGCACATAATAAATAAATAAATTCTGTAACAATTTAAATTTTTACGACGCAATAGATCATCATCGGTGTTGAAGATTCTGTTTATTTACTAAAAAATAATTATTTTTGAAAAATAAATTTTAAAAAAATAAATTATTTTCCGATGTTTGGTAGTATAATAAAAAATAAGATGAAAAACACTTTACAGTGTTTAATTATGTCATAGAAAATGAACTGGAAAATAACTTATTAATATTTTATTTTTTTCAAGTTTATTAAAATAATGAGAAACAAATCTTACAAATTAAAAAGTTGAATGAGAATGAAATTAAAAAAAAAATTCATAAATTATCTTAAATAAAATAAATAATAATAGAAATAAAAAATAAAAGATGAAGAAATTAAAATAATAATAATAATAAATATTTCGTAAATTATTTCAAATAAAATAAGTAACAATCAAAATAATGAGTACCAAATTTGATAGATAAAAAATTTCAATAAAAAAAATAATAAGGAAAAATCAAATAATAATTATAAAAATAAGGACCAAATTAATATAAAAATTAAATTCTAAGGGATGAAATTGAAAAAAAAATATTCAAAACAAAATATATATAGCAATCAAGAGTTTTATGATCAAATTTGATATAATCAGCAAATAATATGATATTTTTAATTTTTTTACAACTTCTTGAAAGTGTTTTCCGTCCAAAATAAAAAGAAAACACTTTCCTGGAAACTAAGTCAAATTTTTCTTTAACTGGAAAGTATTTTCCGTTGACAAGCTTTCTAATGACAAATAAACACAGGAAAGTTTGGAAAGTGATTTCTCGAAAACTATTTTCCAGGAAACAAACACAACCGAAATGACTATCTGGATTATGGTGTAGAATATTTTTAATTTTAAAATATATTAAAATAATTTTTTTAATTTTTGATATTAATACCTCAAAACCAAAAAAAAAATACTATAAAAACATTAATTTAATATTTTTTTCTCAAATAAAACACCCCTTTAAAAAAAAAAAAATTATCACAGGCTCTCACACTCACGTGCTCTACACTGCTCTGACAAGCAGCCACTAGAGAAGAAACCAGCCACCCTGAACAAGTACTTGAGATAATGGTCAGGGGAGGGAAGGGATTATTTTGAGATGCAGAGAGGGGCCGGAGCCTCCCTCGTAAAACGAAAATCCGACTGATTGAGCATGTAAAATCCGACACAAATAATTACTCTTTGGATAAATATAAATAAATAAACAAATAAAAATCTAAAAATACATTTGAATTATTGGATTAGTAAAACTCCCAAGAAAAAAAACAATGCCGAGTATTAAAAAAAAATGACGAAAAAAAGGCTCAAGAACAAGCATCTGTAAAATCATTCTACACTCGGACCCGTTTCTGGAGGCCCTTCTAAACGAATGTAATCATACATAATTCCTCCAACAGGGGATTTGCTTCTTGACTGAGTGAGATATACAGTGTTGTTTCCCTGGCGAAGCAGACGGCTTGGCACCTTAATGCTATAAAACCAGTACAGACCATGAATTCCATGGCGGGCAATTGCATTGTCCCTTCCTATTAGCCTTGTTCTGAAATGAGGTCTTCTGGCTCTTCTGTCATTGAACCGAACCTATGATCACACATGAACACACTTCCATAAGTCATCGCCGATCGACTTCTTTGACGCTGTTCCTAATCCACAGTTCCTCGACGATCGATGACATTAGAGGCTTGCAAGAAGCTGATCCTTCAATCATGGATAACTGATGGATCACATTTGAATATCAAGGGCAGCGTTGGTACCTGTAGTTCAGAAGCGGAGGCCGATGCCAAGGCCACCTGGAGTGTATAGTTTCCGGTCCTCGGGGTCGCATTTTCTATCTCGAATTTGATCTGCCATGTCGTGGCTTGATATGTGTGATTTCCCATGTTCCTGAGCAATGCAGCAATATAATTGGAACCTGCTGCTGCTCATCATGCCTGTTAATTAATTATGAGCTAGAAGAAGCACAAAGGGATGAGCGATGGGTACCTGGGAACCTGAGCAAAGAACCAATCTTGATGATAATTACTGCTGCCAATAGTGTAAATAAGGTCATGCTTAGGATACAAATCTGAGTACCTTTCCCATAGTCCATACTGCCTAAACCTGTCCATTAAAAGTATTTAATTTTAGCAAGAAATGCTCCCAGACCATACTTTTGTAAGCTTATAAATAAAAGGAAGATGTGAAATTTTTGATGACATGAATTTTAATATCAGGCACTTTATCCGGTGACTGCTACAGTTAATCGGAATATTCCATCGTTTGTTTGTTTTTTCTTCCAATTTTCTGTTGTGTTAATTGAAATATTTTAATGAGATGATAATCCGGTGACCGCTACAGCTAATCGGAATATTTTAATGAGATGGTATTGATGATTGTTTTCAGGGAAAGGGGATGATATGATGATGGTAACACAATTTGTTTTTTTTTTAAAAAAAGACATAGTGCAATCAAATATAATAACATCAAACAAAACTGGATTTCTTATTATAATAATTCTTTTTAATGGGAAATAAAATAAATGTGACCACCCAAGTAATGGTCAATTAAAGCGATGGAAGAAAAGAGCGGGAGGTCCCAGCCCAGCGGCTGGGGAGACAGAAGTCTCCTCAGTTGCCTGGTTTCGACTTCCAAGCTCACCCATATACTTGGGGGTTCTACTAGTGGGGGAGGCGTTTGTTCCCTCTCTATACCGCACGGGTTGGAACCCCTTTGTATACCTTCCTGCCATTCCTGCGGTGACTTATCTGTCTTCTGGGCTTGCAGGGTGCTCAGTTAGGCCCTGGGGATTAGTCGTGGTGCGCGCAAGCTGGCCCGGACACCCCAGGTTAATAAAAAAAAAAAAAGCGATGGAAGAAAAAGCTGTACTTGTGAGTTGATTGGTTGATGAACAATTTGTTCATGAGCGTCGGGTATGTGTCGGGCACAAAGAATTCGGCAGCGGTGCGGTCAGGGATTCCTATTTCCCAAAGGGTGGGACCATTTCTTGGAGGCTCGTACACAAGAACACCCAATTTGACATCACTTCCTGCATTTGAGGATTCAAGACAAGCTGCTAGTCTTTATTACCATACCAAAATAATCAAAATGAAATAAAAGACATTCCTTTTTGCCATGTAAGAAACTGTGAAACCAACCACCTAAGTCAACAATGGTGGGAGTCAACAATGGTGGTGAAGCCATCCTTCCTTAGTCACAAATTGTAGGCACCAAACTTGTGCCAAACTTGTGCCACTTGTATTGCCCCTTGTATTTGCATGGATGTTTGCCTATAAATAGGCATTGCATCCAAGCATTGAAAACACACCACAAGAGAGAAACAAGAGAGGAAGAGAAGAGTGAGAGAGGGAAAGTAATCCCATAAAATTGTGAGGTATTTGTGAGAGAGTAAGTGAGGTGTTTTCTCCTAGTAATAGAGAGATTCTTAGTTGTTCTCCTATTATATGAGAGAGGTTGTAATTCCCACATTACTAGTAAAATCCTTCTATACTTGCCCGTGGACGTAGCCTAATTGGGTGAACCACGTAAATTCTTGTGTGTCTCATTTCTCATTTTATCCTATTCTTTGCCTTTTATCTTGTCGGGTTTGCATGCCAGTATCCTAACAGTGGTATCAGAGCCTTCTTGGTTGGTGTTGTTAACACACAAAAGTTATTCGTGTATACGGTCACTATTCACCTATACGGCACTATTCACCTATACGGCACTATTCACCTATACGACACTATTCATCCATACTGTACTGTTCACATACGTTACTGTTGGCATATATAGAAAGTCAGTGCGGTGATTAAATACAGTCTAGGAAGTTCTGTCTAAGGAGATTGGGTTTTAAGCGGGACCGTTTGTGACCCCTCCAATCTTTCCTGGGAACTTACTTAGTGAAGTATTATTCACACGATACTATTTCTATATACGTTACAGATCTGTGAAACGGTGATAGCTGAATAGATCTCGGTGAATACAATGGCAGCAAAGTACGAGATTGAGAGGTTCAAAGGGAGCAATTTCTCACTGTGGAAAATGAGAATCAAGGCAATCTTGAGGAAAGACAATTGCTTGGCAGCAATTGGGGATCGGCCCGCGGAGATCACTGATAATGCAAAATGGAATGAGATGGATGGCAATGCTATTGCTAACATACATTTAGCACTAGCTGATGAAGTATTATCAAGTGTGGCGGAGAAGAAAACAGCTAAGGAGATATGGGAGACTCTAACAAAGCTATACGAGTCCAAGTCTTTGCACACTAAGATTTTCTTAAAGCGGAGACTTTATACCCTTCGAATGGTAGAAACCACGTCAGTGACTGACCACATCAACACAATAAGAACTCTATTTTCACAACTCACTACGTTGGGTCAACAAATAGAGGAAAATGAACGTGCAGAGCTTCTACTTCAAAGTCTTCCTGATTCGTATGATCAGCTCATTATCAACCTGACCAATAATATCCTCTCAGACTATTTAGTCTTCGATGATGTTGCAGCCGCTATCTTGGAAGAAGAAAATAGGCGCAAAAACAAAGGAGACAGAAACAGTTCAAACCAAGCTGAGGCATTGTTGGTATCAAGAGGAAGATCAACGGAACGTGGCTCCAGTGGGAGTCAAAGGCAGGGGAGGTCCAAATCAAGAAGTAAGAAGATGGTGAAATGCTACAACTGTGGCAGAAAAGGGCACTTCAAAAAGGATTGTTGGTTTAAAAAGGGTATAGAGAATACTGCAGAGTCATCAAAACCTCAAGGATGTGTTGCAAGCACCTCAGAAGATGGAGAGGTTCTATATAGTGAAGCAACAACAATCTCTACAGATAGAGAAGAGCTCACTGAGTTCTGGCTAATGGATTCAGGAGCAACATGGCATATGACCCCTAGACGAGATTGGTTCCATACATATGAACCTATCTCTGGAGGCACAGTGTTCTTGGGTGATAATCATGCTGTAGAGATTTCTGGCATTGGCACCATCAAATTGAAGATGTATGATGGCTTAATTCGTACTATTTCAGGAGTGCGACATGTGAAAGACTTAAAGAAGAATCTTTTGTCCGTAGGACAATTTGATAGTCTTGGTTGTAAGATCCGAACAGACAATGGAATCATGAAAATTGTCAAAGGCGCGCTAGTGGTTTTAAAGGCAAGAAAGACAGTTGCAAACATGTTTGTATTAATGGGAGAAACACATCAGGGAGCAGAAGCATCAATCGCATCAGCCAGTCCTGCAGAAGAGAAGACGATAATGTGGCATCAAAAACTAGGCCACATGTCAGAGAAAGGTTTAAAGGTTCTCTCTGATCAGAAGTTACTCCCTGGGCTTACAAAGGTTACTTTACCTTTTTGTGAGCATTGTGTTACAAGTAAACAACACAGGTTGAAGTTTGGCACGTCAACAACTAAGAGCAAATGCATCTTAGACCTGATTCACTCTGATGTTTGGCAAGCACCGGTTGTATCCTTGGGAGGAGCAAGATACTTTGTATCATTCATAGATGACTTCTCCAGGAGATGTTGGGTGTATCCGATTAGAAGGAAGGCAGATGTGTTCACAGTTTTTAAAACCTTCAAAGCGCGGGTAGAACTTGAATCTGAAAAGAAGATCAAGTGTTTGAGGACTGACAATGGAGGAGAATATACCAGTGATGAATTTGATAACTTCTGTCAACATGAAGGTATCAAAAGGCAGTTCACAACGGCATACACTCCACAACAAAATGGAGTGGCAGAGCGGATGAACATAACTCTATTGGAAAGAACAAGAGCAATGTTGAAGGCTGCAGGTCTAGAAAAGTCATTCTGGGCAGAAGCAGTCAATACCGCCTGTTATATGATAAATCGATCTCCGTCTACTGCAATTGAGTTGAAGACACCGATGGAGATGTGGACTGGAAAGCCAGCTGATTATTCTCGATTGCATATATTTGGAAGTCCTGTGTACGTGATGTACAATACTCAAGAGGTCAGCAAGCTGGATTCAAAATCCAGAAAATGTGTATTCTTGGGATATGCTGATGGAGTGAAGGGGTATCGCTTGTGGGATTCCACTGCCCACAAGGTAGTCATCAGCAGAGATGTCATATTTGCAGAAGATAAAATGCAAATGGAAGAAAATAATAGCATTTTAAAGGAGACTACAGAAGTCCAGATGGAAAATACTCAGAATCGTACTTCTTCTGAAGCTGCACCAGAGCATGAAGAACAAGAACAAATAGAGTCTTAAACTCCTGAAGTTCGACGGTCAACTCGTGAAAGAAGACCACCGGCTTGGCACTCAGAATATGTTACTGAGAGCAATATTGCATACTGTCTTCTAACAGAGGATGGAGAGCCATCAACTTTCCATGAGGCTATCAAAAGCACAGATGTATCTATGTGGATGACAGCAATGCAAGAGGAGATTGAAGCTCTGCACAAGAATAACACTTGGGATCTTGTTCCGTTACCACAAGGAAGAAAGGCCATTGGCAACAAATGGGTTTACAAGATAAAGCGTGATGGCAATGATCAAGTGGAGCGGTATCGTGCAAGATTGGTAGTGAAAGGATATGCTCAGAAAGAAGGAATAGACTTTAATGAGATATTTTCTCCGGTGGTACGACTTACTACAATCAGAGTAGTCTTGGCGATGTGTGCTATTTTTGATCTTCACTTAGAGCAGTTAGATGTGAAAACTGCATTTCTTCATAGAGAACTTGAAGAAGAAATTTATATGCTCCAACCAGAGGGTTTTGCTGAAACAGACAAGGAGAACTTGGTTTGCAGGTTGAACAAATCTCTATACGGTCTCAAACAGGCGCCGAGGTGTTGGTACAAGAGATTTGATTCCTTCATAATTAGCCTTGGGTACAACAGACTCAGTTCAGACCATTGTACGTACTACAAGAGGTTTGAAGAAAATGATGTTTTCATCATTCTGTTGTTGTACGTGGATGACATGTTGGTAATAGGCCCCAACAAAGATCGAGTCCAAGAATTGAAGGCACAGTTGGCTAGGGAGTTTGATATGAAGGACTTGGGACCAGCAAACAAGATTCTAGGGATGCAAATTCACCGAGACAGAAGTAAGAGGAAGATTTGGCTTTCTCAGAAGAATTATTTAAAGAAGATCTTGCGACGCTTCAACATGCAAGATTGTAAGCCAATTTCCACCCCACTTCCTGTTAACTTCAAATTATCCTCAAGTATGTCTCCTAGCAATGAAGCAGAGAGGATGGAGATGTCTCGAGTACCGTATGCATCAGCAGTGGGAAGTTTAATGTTTGCCATGATATGTACAAGACCAGACATTGCACAAGCAGTGGGAGCAGCTAGTCGATACATGTCAAATCCTGGTAGAGAGCATTGGAATACTATTAAGAGGATCTTGAGATACATCAAGGGTACCTCAGATGCCGCATTATGTTATGGAGGATCAGAATTTACTATCAGAGGTTATGTTGACTCAGATTTTGCTGGTGACCTTGAGAAAAGAAAATCCACTACAGGCTATGTGTTCATAATTGCAGGAGGAGCTGTGAGCTGGGTCTCTAAACTTCAGACTGTTGTAGCGTTATCCACAACAGAAGCTGAGTATATGGCAGCTACACAAGCTTGTAAAGAAGCAATATGGCTGAAGAAACTTATGGAGGAGCTCGGGCACAAACAAGAGAAGATTCTTTTGTATTGTGATAGTCAGAGTGCCTTGCATATTGCAAGGAATCCAGCGTTTCATTCAAGAACAAAACATATAGATGTTCAGTATCACTT
Organism: Populus alba x Populus glandulosa; assembly: GCA_033617975.1. NCBI lineage: Eukaryota > Viridiplantae > Streptophyta > Magnoliopsida > Malpighiales > Salicaceae > Populus > Populus alba x Populus glandulosa. The sequence goes on along the minus strand of CM066156.1, from coordinate 221,892 downwards.
TGTTCGCGAAGTGGTGGAAGATGAGAGTGTGGATTTTCAGAAGGTTCACACAAAGGAAAACCCAGCAGATGCTTTAACCAAACCAGTCAACACTGATAAGTATATATGGTGCAGATCCTCTTGTGGCCTAGTAGAAACGTAAGCAGCATGAAGATAGCAAGTATTGAAAGGATAGAAGAATCACAAATGATGAAGTGTGAAGACTTGATTCAATCATCAAAGTCTTCAAGTGGGAGAATGTGAAACCAACCACCTAAGTCAACAATGGTGGGAGTCAACAATGGTGGTGAAGCCATCCTTCCTTAGTCACAAATTGTAGGCACCAAACTTGTGCCAAACTTGTGCCACTTGCATTGCCCCTTGTATTTGCATGGATGTTTGCCTATAAATAGGCATTGCATCCAAGCATTGAAAACACACCACAAGAGAGAAACAAGAGAGGAAGAGAAGAGTGAGAGAGGGAAAGTAATCCCACAAAATTGTGAGGTATTTGTGAGAGAGTAAGTGAGGTGTTTTCTCCTAGTAATAGAGAGATTCTTAGTTGTTCTCCTATTATATGAGAGAGGTTGTAATTCCCACATTACTAGTAAAATCCTTCTATACTTGCCCGTGGACGTAGCCTAATTGGGTGAACCACGTAAATTCTTGTGTGTCTCATTTCTCATTTTATCCTATTCTTTGCCTTTTATCTTGTCGGGTTTGCATGCCAGTATCCTAACAGAAACATACTGTTAAATCTAAGAGGAATTGACCGGAAAATTTAATATTCAGAATTAGATAAAGTATTGATTTATTAAAAAAAAAACTTTTTTGATTTACCTGGTTGGATGTGGATAATAAAATCATATCTGCAATCCCCAACAATGCCAGGAACCCAGGCATACAGATTGTAGTGCCCAGCTCTAATGTTTTCAATTAAGAAATGACCCTCCTCGTTGGCTTGAACCCAGAATTGATACCCCTGAAAACGATCAAAGAGAAAGAAAAACCGAAGCCTTCAACAAAATCTCCCTTCAATATTTAACTAAATCATCGTATACACAAACAGAAGTTCAGTGAATATAACCATGGCGTCTCTTTGCCACGAACCCACCCCTCCTGGTGCAGCCAAGCCCACATAGGCATAGCTCGCCCACATTGGTTTGTCACTGATGTACCTAAATAATGGAGCTGGCATTAAATTACTGTATCATTTTTTACACACACACACATTATAGAGCAAGCATTATTCACTTGAAAAAAAAGCATTTAGAAATCTGTACTGTACAAGTAGCTAGATGGGCCATTACTTGTCACCAACTAGTAATTGACCAGAAACAGTTCCTCGTCGATCGGAGCTAGGGAAATCTTCTGACTGGGGGAAATTGTAAGGCCAGCTGTTGACTTCTATAGACATCTGATACATATTTGAAGCATACAGATGAATGTAATATATATCAGAAGGGTGAGATTGATGACGTTGAAGAGCTGGAGGGTTAGATGTCATTACTAGTTAACTTGCTGAAATGTTAATCGTACCTGATCCTTAGCATCTTCCCATAGAGTCGTGGGATCTTCAAGGGAGGAGATGGAGTTGAGATAGACAAATACAGGTCCTAGAACCTTTTTCCATGGCTTTCCGTTTCGATATTTCGTGTTCAAGTCCTTTCCACTGTAATGAGTGCTGGTAAACATCTGTAAATTATTCAATTTAATTCGGTTTAACACTACACTTTGGTCCCTTCATTTTAGTCCGCATAGTTCTTTGAATTATTCAATTCAAACATCATAATTCAAACAAAAAACAAATTCATTTCAATTTTTAGGAGCAGCAAACTCACAGAGAGGACGGTGGGGCCGACATGAGATGTGAGGTCTTGTTTCAGGGGACCACCGGCCCGGAACTCATCACTTGGTGTGATCATCCAAAATCCCACCTGTGGATTTTCTGATATCCAACCGTGTATCCTGTTGTCTTTGTTCTCACATGAATATTGATACTTGTCGTCCACCTTCCAAGTTCCCAGCAATCAACATTAAACAAGAAACAAAATTGTCACCGTAATATTTGCTGCAAAAAGAAGAAGAAAGAAGGATCCAGCAGCTCGACCACTAAGTAATTAGTTTAAAGAAGTACCTCTCCTCCAAGCTGTGGATTAGCTGGATTGGTCAGGAGAACAGCTTCTGGATATGCAAGAGGCTCACCATTGATTCTGTCTCGAGGCATTGGCATGATCCTTTGCCTGTCGTCAGATATTGCCATGAAGTGAAACCTGACAATTAATGGATTAATTTTAGATGCAATGAACATGTGCTGCTAATCTGTCAATTCTCCATAATCTGAACAGAAAAATATATATACATGTCATTTTGGAGCTTGAAAACGATTCTAATTTGATCCATGTCCATGTCAGGCCATCCCTCCAGGCGTTCTAATATGGCATACAAGTAGACACCTGAGCTGCCCCGTCGCATTATATACCTAAAATGTTGAAAATATTAACATTAATACCTAAAAAATATGCATATTGTTCATGGTACGCAGTATATAATATAAATTTTACGATCATTATTTTGAAATTTATCAAATTTTAGGTTTATTATACTCTTAAAACCAACACAATAAATAGTTTCATACTTTCATGTATTTAACAAGAAATAAAATTGTATGGAGCATGAAATTAAATTATTTCATGCAAAAATTAATGAGTAACATTTTTTTTTAATATGAGCATAAAACAAATTTTGGGGTAACTACAAGAACAATTGAGATACATTTTGCAACTCACAATGTTATTGTATTAATTCCAAGTACTACAGTTGATATCTGAAGTTTCTTGCTATGCAAAATCCATTCATAAAATTTATTTGCAAGTTTATTATGTATTTGTTAGTCATATTTTTGCTCTAATTAATATTTTCAATAAGCAGGTCATAATTGCCAATGTATAAAACAATATTTTTTTAACATTTTTTTTTTAAAAAAACTAAGGGCCCGTTAGTTTGATCTCCAGTGAGTTTACTCTACTGGGATTGATGATGGGATGTCTGAAATGGTCTATAAACAACTTTAAGAAGGCATTGATTTCCATTTTTCTTTTTTCAATCAAAAGAGATCTATCTTCTGCAAGAAGAAAAAGAACTTGAACCAATTACCAAAGACAGATAAACTATAATTCTGGACTCTTGAAAATTGTCTGCAAACTGCATTTGTTTCTTAGGTTTTGCATGAAATATTACCTTTTGTCTACGTTCAAGGGGGCTGAGGAGTTCCCATTTGTGAAATTCCAAGACTTCTTGAATGAGAGTTCTACTTGGTCCTCATCTTCCATTATAACGTTAAAATCTGTTCCTTTCAATCTACGGAGCAGTGATAAATTATAGAGGTTTCATGAGAAACATAAATATATAATCAATTTACAATACACTTAAATATTTACAATAACTTTATTTTACATGATATAAGTTGTGGAAACTAGAATGTACCTGTCGTAAGCTATATGATTTCCAGGCAAGTTCCAGACAACGTCCCAATACCTTTACTCAAATCAATTTTCGCAATGAGATGGATGTAAAATTAGTACATGATGATCATAACAACATTTGATGTGATTAGAGTGTAAATGCCGTACCCTCGGTTGCCTTCCCTATTCCTGGTTTCAAGTACATTTTGGATTCCGTTGTACTGTATTCCGGTGATATCACCGCCCGGACTAGACAAAGTGACTTGTACAAGGCCATTATCCATCACCATCTGAAAGGTACTGTAACTTCAGTAATTAAAAGCATATGAAGAGATATAGGATTATGGCTGTGCCAAATTTAAATAGACAATATTTAAAAGTTATTAATTTTACTAAGAAAAAAGGTTTACTGATGATGTAATTAATTAATTATTTATTTATTTTAGTATGATTTAATTGCAAAATAGTGGCAAGATATATTATGAAGATTCAACTAGAAAATGGTGTAGATCACCTGATAAATTTGGATCAATTATTATCCTTTTTAATAAAATGATATCTAATTTTTTTTAAAAAATATTCATGGTGTTGACTTTATAGATCCTAAATTGAGTTTGAGATAAAAAAATTTAAGTTTAACTTGAAATTAGGTTTTAGATCATGAATTTTTTGAATCAATTTGCTCAGTCGGGTGAAATTTAACCCTATTTATTTGGCTGATCAACCTCGTGATTCAAGGGCTGATCCGGGTTGAGTTAGTGGAAACACCTAGGTTTTTATTAAAATAAAAAAAAAATAAAACAAAACTTGGGTAGATCTCCATTAACGAGTATTGATCCTTGGATTAGAATGCATAATTTTACAGCTAGTCTACAATGACGAAATCAGAAAATATCAATATCAACTATATCATTCAATTTGAATAGATAATGGTATAGATTTATACGGTGATCAGTGCATATTACCATACATACCCGATGATGATGCTTATGCAGCCGCACCCCAAGAGATTTACCGTTTTCACTCTGGAAAATTTTCCTGCAATTAGATAAAAGATGTCACTCCAACGCAGGGATTCTTCACATGAATCAGACTCAAAATGATTTTAATATATTCTTGACCATGTTGATACAAAAAAAAAAAATCATGCAAATGCAAGTAATCGATGACGTACGAAGGCACATTCTCTGTAGATAAAATTTTAGGGAGTTGCAGAAGAAACGATCATTTTATTATGCTTGAAAATTAATCATGTTTGCAGGGCAGAAGAAGAGTACAAAATTAATTCTCAGTTTTTCTTCAGACTAAAATGTTGAGAAGCATTTTCTCCTCTCTTATGAGCATAAAATGAGAAAAAAAATAAAAAATTAAAGCTCCTCTGTTTCAAGGCAGTGCCTAGCTCCATCCATGTGAAATGTGAAGAAAGGTAAGGGAAAGGGACATGGAGTAAAATGTTCCAACAAAAGCACAGTAAAGTAACACTGAAAAGGAAGAATATGATCATGGGGAATCATATATACCTTGAAGCAGCGGTGAGCTTGACAATGAAGAAGAACCAAATCAACAATGTTAACCACCTCAGAAGAGAAGCATCGACTTTCTCCATTTTTTATGAATAAAATCACTGAAAGCAAGTTAACTGCATGAAGCCAAAAAAGGGACTCTTCCAACACAATTAAAGAAGCAAGAAATAAAATACTATAAACCAAAAACTTGCACACGCAAAAAAAAAAAAAAAACCTTGCTCAATGGCAATATATGCTAGAGGCTGTTCTTGAATGCATAACAACCCTTAATTCTCTTGGAAAAAACGTTCAGATGCAATGCTTAGTGAAAGGCCTTGTAATGGTAGACCGGGAAAAAAGAGAGAGATTTCCATTTCATTGCTCTTTTCACAGTTTTCCTTGCAGCAGATTTCCTCAATCTCTTATATATAGCAGATCATTGAGGGACCTGAGTGCTCCTCTATGCAAGAGATTGACAGAATTGCCATAAAAATATATAGCAGATCATTGAGGGAACTGAGTGCTCCTGCATGCGAGAGATTGACAGAATTGATATATTTTGTAGATGTTGATTGAAAATGAAAGTTATAGTTCAAAGATTGGGTTCAGTTTAATTTTTGTGGTTTTGGATTTTACATCTAGAGGGTGGTGTGTGCTGCTGAAGGTGTTCTTCCTACATCTAGACAATGGTATGTGCTCTGCCTTAGGTGTAATTTTGTGTTTCGATGGACAAGATTGAAAACAATTAGTATGCGATTATGGTGCCCTCTTTGGTGCTTTTTGGCCCTGCCCAAAGGCAATGAATTTGCCCTTCTTAGAGATAATAAGAGCCATTTGACGCGTTAAGTTAATTTCGGACATTAGAATTAAAAAATATATATAACTTAGTTATCTAATAAAGTGGTTTTCCTATACTAACTATGCTTTTGATTTGTGAAAAACAAAAATTTATTATCTATGTTTTTTATTTTTTCAACCAAATATATATATATTTTTTTGTCTTAAAATACTAACCAAACACTACCTAGAGTCATCCTTGTGGATTATTTAGAGAGTCTTGTTATTTATTATTTATCTTTTAAATTTGGTTTTATTGATAGAAGTTAATTAACTAATAACCAAACAATATAGTTTTGTTGTTTTAAATCTATAAATAAGACGAATTATTAAATAAAACATAATAACCAAACTATTGGATATGCTGCCCCAGGTAACATTAATTGTTCATTTCCTTTGCTCATATTCCTCTTAACATTGCCAACATCTTAATTGAATAATTCACTAAATACTTTGTTTGATCATAACATTTTATTGTAACAACTTCATCTCCTGGTATATCTGTCATGTAAACAGAAAATAGAATAAGATTATCAGCTATATCTACATGTATCTGGACTTTCTTGAGTGACAGATCATGGCCAAGGAAGAGAGTTGTCAATAGATGGAGATGTCTACAGTTATGGGATCCTATTGTTGGAGATGATAACAGGGAAGAGACCTATCCATGACACATTTGAGAAAGGCCTTAATTAATCTCCACATGTTTGCCAACATGGCCTTGCCCGATCATGTTATGATGATATGTTAGAAAATAATATAAATTATATCCTGAAATTTCATTTAATAGTTTAAGTTATTGGATTAAAATGATTCTTTAACAGATAGGTTCAATCAAAATTTTAGAGTTTTTTTTAACAGAAAGATTATTCTCTCAGGTAAGAACAAAGCACATACATGCTGGAATAATGATGCTGCCCTCTTTATTCTGATGCATGATTTATATACAAGCAAAGTTTGTCACTACAGCACAGAAATTAAAGGACCTGCTAGTCTCCCAACAAAGCCTAACGCTTATCCACTAACAGAAGCTAATCATCAAGCATACAAGCAACCTTAGCCTTCCCCACGTTAGAAAGCTAAATCCTGATACTTGGGGTTCTGTTTTGGTACCCTCCTTGATCTCCACGGCCTCTTCTTATCATATGAAGCTAGATAACAGACCCAAATCCAAATCTGTAATCTTTTTCCTTATGATCCAGCTGCAAATGTAAATTCGAAACTGTTGATATAGGTTTGCAGGAATAGATCTAGTGTTTGGTTCACCCCGAGGTAAGTCTCTAAGCACATCTCTTTCCTTATTACTAAATTGTTTATGCCTTCACCTTGTACACAGTGTTAGATGGTTCAAGCGTTCTGCGATTTCTGCTAATGAACACACCACTTAATCCAGTATTTGCAATTGGGTTCTTTGCGACGTTGCCTTATGCCTCAGTGGCCTCCACTCCTACATTGTAGAATGTGAATTAAGTTGTTGTCAATTCATCTGTCCATCAAACAGGCCAAGCTGCCTCGAAACCAATTGAATAGCATTTAGCATGGATAGGTTCCTCAATCTTTAAATTTTTATTGTCATAAACTGTAGAGAAATAAACTAAGGTCTTAAAGACTAAGATTACAACCCTTAACGGTAAAGAAAACTCTTAAAAATTTATAATTTTTGTTGTATGCTGTCTTTCTTGCAGTCTACTAATTCTGGCAAGTAATTGTATGCTTCCGAGCATTGATTACGCATTCCAGCAACGGACCATGATAGTGGTGTGTCGAGCCCACCGTCACCGGAGGCATACATTTGGATTTTTTCTTGTTGACGAGCATACGACTCATCATTGATTGCCGTAACCTGATACTGATTGCAATTGACCATATCCAAGCTGCCACCAAAATCCTCATCTTCTTGTTTGGCTTGATCTGCAATATTTGAGTGAATCTTCAAATTTCACCTCTCAAAATATGCTTGCGAAGAAAAACAAAAAAGGATATTTAAATCAATTATCAATCCGCCAAACTATCAAATTAGATACACTCAATTTAAACAAACATGTTCAATCATGTTCAGATTTTAGTGATGTTAGCAACAAGAACAAAAATGTGAGCAAGAGCAGAGTAAAAGTGAAGTGAGTGTGTCTAGAGATGATCTAATGATTCGATGTATATTTAATTAATGAAAAAAAAAGTGTTGCCAAGTAGAGAAAAAAAACAAACTAAACATCAAGACCAGTATCTATATGAACAACAAATTAATCAAGAATCAAGAATCAAGAATATATCAAAATGTGAGGATAAGCTTACGAGGAAATTAAGGATGAGCAAGAGATTATAGAGTAATTAAGAGCGATGATTTTAGTGTTGCATCGAAATATAAGTGATGGTAAGGAGGGTTTATGGAGAAAATCATAGTTCGAAAACAAAGAAAAACTTGGGTTATCGTTTGCTTAACTGTCTGTTTTGCTGCAGAATGTCTGTGCCATTATATTCTGACCCTGCTTTGGGTTCTGCGGCTTTGGCATACCTTGAATTTGCCAAGCTGATGCGAAACTTGTTGATACAAGGTCGGATGTCTTCAATTCCTTAAATTAGCCTGAATCCAAATTTGTAATCTTTTATCTTATGATCCAACTTCAAAATGTAAATTCGGATACTTACATGACTCAAAAACCCCGAAAAATGGAGAGAAGATGTCAAGTCTTTAAATTATCATTGATTCCTCTTCTCTAACAAATGTATTATTTCCACCAGGTTCAAAGTTGATTGTATAGTCATTGATGCACAAGATGTCACCACTTTTATCATGATTGGGAAAACTGCTAAAATCTTCGGTGGCTCTTCAGCTCACCATTATGGTTTCAACAAGGGCTATAACAACCTGTACAAAGTGCCTCCTCCCAAGATTGAAGATTTAAACCAATTCAAAATATTCCACATTTGCTTCAGGGTGTACAGGTTCACTAATAAAACCGGTTTAACCTTTTGGTCAGCACCGTGTTTGATGACGATCATCAAATGGAGCAAATTCAGCAGCCTCAACACTCATCGATCGAGCTTTCTCTGCCCCAGCTGAGCGACAAAACCACCTCTTTTAGCCAAAGAAATCAATCGCCAAACGACCCTGTAACTAGCAAACTAGGAGCAGCAGCCCATCATCGCACCGGGCAATCTGAAAACTGCAGTTCAATCAACTTCATTTAATCTAAAGCAAAGTAGCTTTTGGACACAAAAGGAAAGTTGGTCTTTCCTTCATATTCCGAACTACCAAGTCGGCCATGCTTTGCTTTCAAAACTGTCACTTTCAATGGCCATATTGCGAAACTGTCACTAAGCTTTTGTTACGTGCACAGCCAGTTTTAAACAGCATATTGGGACGACTCAATCCTCTGCCTCCAAATACAAATAACAAAAGAAAATGCAATTTCCAATACTTACGAGTGAATTAATCAATAAATGTTGGGAGGTTCATAATATTTATGTGTTTAGTTTTCAACAATTGATATAAAGCTTAGGTTAATTACGATAGAAGATAGAAAAACGTAGCAGCCTTTTCTCCCTTAGACAATAGCAGTGTTTTCGGCAACAGTAGACGAGTACAGCAGCAGCTTGAATCTCAGACCAACCAGTAGCAGTTTTTTCTTCGTAGCAGGAACTTGGACTTGCAGACAGCAAAAGCAGCAGCAGTTAGAACTGACACGTTAACAGCAGTAGCAAGTTTTCTTTTTCAAAATCATTTGGTATCAAAGTTTTGAATGAAGAATTACTTATAGAATTGATGGTGAAATAAAATAAGTAACAGCAGCTTCCAAAGCTTCCAATAGCAATTGTTAGATACTTAAGGTGACGAAAGCACGTTTTAGCAAAGCCAGTGAGAAACGTAGCAAAAAAGAAAAGAAAAGAAGCAGCTTTAGTATCCAGTAATGGTAGAAAAGAGTCTCCAATTAAATTATCATGGCTTCCGGTAATTTTGTTCAACCAGCCATTCATCATATTGCTGGTCATTATGATCATTGCATCATTCTAATGTAGAATTTTTTAAGACCGAAAGAGTATTGGCAAATCGTTTCTCAAAAAAATCATGTAAGAGGAGATAAATCAGTTTTTTTTTTTTTTTTAAAAAAACTAAATCTTATTAAGATTTTAAATTTAAATTTAAAGTTTTTATAATGGGGAAAGAAATGGTAACAATCCAAAACAAGGAAATATTGTTCGTTAATCTGCCCTGATCCACGTTCGTTAGCGGCTAATTGTTTGGCACCACTTTTTTTTTCTTTATTGGCTTCGTATCTTTCTTGTTTTGTTGGAATTTTATGTATTGAATAGAAGAAATAAAGCTTATCATAATGAGTTATAATGAATTATAATGAATGTCGTGATTTTCAGATCTTTTTTGTGGCGTTACATAATGAGTTGTATATGTATATGTATAATATGAAATATTGAAACTTGAAACAAAATTTTTCAGTAATATGATTTATTTTTAATTTATTTTATTGGCAGAAGCTAGTTCACATGTGTTTGTCAGAATTAAACTACATTGATAGTTATTTTTAATAGTTGTATAATTATATGATGTTACTTGAAATCTATAAATAAGATCGATCATTGTACAAAACAGACCGCACATCCAACCATTTGTTTCCTTGGGGACTGTTTTTCATGTCTACAAGACAATTAATTATTTTTTTTCCATTCCAAATTACTTGAAAATGATTTACATGGAGGAATAAAAATCTGTTCAGGTAGAGGATTAGGAGAGACTACCGTTTGCGGGGATAGTTAAACATCATTAAGAAAATATTTATTTGATTAATAACATGTAAAGGGCCCCTATTTTGGTTAAAAATTCTCAGTGGCGGTTGAAAAATAAATATGAATAAAAAAATGTCACTGATTTGTGTTTCAGTTCTTGGTTTGGAATCAAGACTTTGATTTTAAGAAAATAAGCATGAAGGAAATGTTACTGATTCGAAATGAGAAGCATCCAGGCTTCTCTTCGATAATTTCATAGTAGAGCTATAGAAATGCAGGCAAAATTATACCAATTCAATGAATACTACTTGCAGCTAAACCTGTTCCGGCTGCAGCTGCTGCTGCTGCACAAATAATGTTCTCTCCAACAGTTCAAAGTAGGAAAAGAGAAGGAAGTGTTCAAACAAAAGGCAAGGTTGACGCAGGAATTTGCCAAGCTGCGAGCAGCAGGTTTTATGCGGAATTTGCTGATACAAGGTCGGATGCCTTCAGCTCTTTAAATTAGCCCACTGTCAACCCGAATCCAAATTTGTAATCTTTTTTCTTATGATCCAACTGCAAAATGTAAATTCAGAAATGCTTAGGATACTTCTATGACTCAAAAACCTCGGCGAAGGAAGAGAAGAAAGGGGGTGGTGCTTTGTGAAAATCTGTTTGAAGTATGTGCACATATAAATGGCTGGTAGAACTGAGATAATTTATCAGAAGTGCCAAGAAAAGCTGAAGCATCATGCTAAGAGTCTAAAGATACCATGGTCCCATACCTCTGCAGAAAGAACGAAATTGAGACCCATATTCAAGCGTTCTTCCAAGAAGGCGGATGTGCATCCATTGGAATCAATCTTTCCTCTCAAACGGGCCTGAAGTAACCACCAAAATCAGTATCAATTCAATACAGGCAAGTTTAAGATTTTAGGCCCATCAGGGTTGATGATCAAGGTTACAGTCAGAGATATCTAGACAACCTAGGCAATAATATGTTGACACTCCAAACATAATGAAATATCAATATATCTAATGGACATGTTAAAAATAAATGACAAATAACATACTTTAAATCCAGTGGCACCACACCCACAAATTCAATTTCTTCATGCCCGTTGTTTTGAGAAATATTAATTTTCACTTTAACCAAAATCAGTCCTCAATTTATGAAAAGAGAGCTGAAATGACACAGGTATCCATATGCTACAACTCATAGTTTCTAAAAAGGAAGAAAAACTGATATCACTCCACTTACTTGTCTGAGGGCATAATCATAGCCAACACTAGCAGTCACATCCTTTGATAAGTAATTGTACATGAAGTCTGTTGCTAGTGAAACCTTAATATCAACAGAGAAGATTAATGTAAGAAATTTATTTAGATAAAAATTACAGTTTTCTCAAGAAACAGACTACCTTCTCAGAAACCTTCTGCACGTAGCTCAAAGCCATCAATCCAGTGCTAGCAACTTGCCCTGCAGCAACCTGTGGGCAAAGATGTAATATTGTCCAGTCAAAGCAAGAAACACACATGTACAGGTAAGAATTCCGATATAAGTTTGTGCATGTTTAATGAGTTGAAAAATCTATGACAAAAGGTGAATGCACAGGATTTACAAGCTTGGTGTTTCAGTTAGAGTGCCAGCTAAGCAGAGATCAATAGGCTTTCCTCTTCATCCTTCTTGCTCTGCAGAATTATGGCTATAGACCAGACATCTCTTTCATTATAAAAAATTGCATAAAACCTCATAATAGTGAAAATGACACATGACATTTAATTTTGCACACTGGGCATAAAAGTAGAACCTGCTCTGGTTTACATTTTTTTTACATCTGATTTCATTAAGCATATAGTTCTTGATAATTAAAGAGATGAACCTTGTCAGTAAGTCATCAGATCTCTAGCACATGGAGATCAACTCACTAGGCCCATTAGGACTCCAATTATGGAATTGAAAAACAGGATACTTGTCCAGTGCCTTGAAAAAGGCATGCTGAGTATTTGACGCCACTCCAGCACTTAGAAACAAGTCATTGAGTGAAGAAATAGGTTTTATGGAAATTGGAAGGCAAATGATAGGTGACCTTTGCTTGTATATCAATGCAAGTTACAAGAGTCAATGAACCTTACACAGTACTCAAACACATCGATTGAACAATGATAGCTCATGCAATAAAGGATGAGTGCCAAACCAATTACCATCTTGTCCGTCTCATACCGACCAGCATATCCAACACCAGATTTTCTATGCTGACCAGCCCAAAATACTTCAGCACCCAAAGACATATGAGGGGTCACACTCTGCATTATGAAGATCCGATAAACAAAATAACAAATGAGCATATAACAATAAAAATGCAGCTGAAGAGGAGGAAGAGGTGAAGTCCCTTTGTAAGCTACTGAGCGTCATGAAAGATAATGGCAATTGAAACCACCATTAAGTATAACTGGAAAAAAATACCTTTCTATATAAACTGTTTTAAGAGAACAGCATGCTCTGAATCAAAGTAACCAAATTACAGAGCTTGATACCAAGAATGATCATATATCTAACATACTGTACCTGAATGTAACTGGCACCGAATAAGGCACCATTTCCTAGTTGCAACTGGCTCCTGTAGTCTTTACCCTGTATGAGGTGAAACAACAGTATAAGCAGGAAAAGAAGCATGGTAAATTCATCTTGAATACAGTTGACAACGATATAGATGCTTAAAGTAAAAAAATGTCTGGCACACCAACTTCCAATGTTTGTGAGAGGAGAATAATCATGCAAAAAATATGTACAGATCTAAATGGTAAAGAGAGAGAGCTTCACCTTGTAATCAAAGTTCAACATGACATGGGACATGTGAGGCTCATTTGTAAGCTGCATGGAAAAGAATATAACATAATTTAAAAATTTTACTTGCAAATCATAACTTTTGCTAGCATTAGGGGAAAAGAAAAACAGGGGTAGAGAAGAAAAGAAGTCCAAAAATAAGGTGAGATGAGCATATATTTCACCTGAGCATTAGCCTTTAAAGCAAGATCATCAGTCAAATCACACTTCACTCTTGCATTTACTCTCCCATCGGTCAAAACCCTCCCAATAAGCATTGTCTACGGAGACCCGATTAAGAAACTCAATTGAAATTATGACATGATAATCCCAGAGGGTTCATTAGTAAATGAATTGGAAAGGAAAAGATGTCACTGACAGCCCACCTTTTGGTCTATAAAGTTAGCACCAAACTCATAGTGAGCAGTAGGGATTTTGATGGCTTCTGAAGATTGAGAAGGAATTTCCATAGGCCCCATCATCACACTACGAGATAGTGAAAAAAGTTAGTGTCAAACTCCAGGATAAAAAATGAATTAAAATGTCTGAAAAGAGTTTGAAACAAAAAGAAGCCAAAACTACCTATGACTGAGAGAAAATTTCTGATTCAGTCCTTTGGTAAAATCAAAACGCATCCCCTCAAAATACTCAGGCTTCAAAGACACTGCATAAACATTTTTTGGAAATTAGAAATCAAACATATTAAAAAGGAGAGCATTTTCCACCCTAAACTTCTGAAATGAAATGCGTTACCACCACTTACACAATAAGACTCACCAACTAGATCTTTTCAATGACAATAATTTATTATATAGCATTCAAAATCCACACGAGATGATATGCGACATTCTTAAGAAATTAGTGTCTAAAGCTTAAGGCATGTCACCCTTCCACAAAGGTTTGGCTAGCACAGTTGACCCATGAAGCACCATGAATGTAAAAGATTCAAAAGACAAACTCTCGTTAGCACCAAGAGCTAACCATCATTCTCGTTATTAACAGTAATCTACTTCGTACCAAATCCAATCATAATAACCTGAATCAAACACTTTTTTTTAATAAAATCCAAAATCAAAATAAAAAACTTAATTTCTTTTCCACTTTTGACAAAACTAACCACAACAACATAGCAAGAATGACAATTTCAAGACACTAAAACATCAGAATCCACAAAATGTCACAAACCCAAAACACTTCTTTCAAATCTCAAAATCACACAGTCCCACTTCACTCCACGCACAAAACTCTCAACACGTGACCAAAAACCCATCTTTGATTCACCTCAATAACCACAAAAAACCAATAAAAAAAACTTTATAAACCAAAGCCCTCAAAAAGACCAGCCAAAGCTTAAGCCTATTAGGGTTTCACAGTCAGATTAATCACTAAAACAACAAAAAAAAAAAATCCCATTCCAATAAACAGATCGATAACGAAAATAAAGATAGAAAACGAGATAAGAAACTGAACTGAGTGCTTCACGATGGAGTTCTTCATAGGGGATTGGACAAGGAAGGTTCAAGTAATCAACTTTTTTGTGAACCTCATTGATCTTTTTGGCTGATTCTGATGTAGCTTCATTGCCTAATAACGTTGTACCTGGAGGTACGAACCCCGCCATTGTTGCCTCTTGAGTGCAGTTTAATCGGGCACCAAAGAGAGAGAGGCTGCGAGGAGAGAGGCTGTGCTGGGGGGCTTTTGTTACTATGGGGTTTAAGGAAGGGCTTTATGTGACCTTGTCTCGTGGGTCCATACCTTCGTTTTTTAGGTTTTTTTTTTGGCTTAAAATTTCTTCTTCGTTACGTTGGCTATGACTTCTGAAGTGGAAATTTAAAAGTATTAAAACGAGAAAATTTTTGCTGTGCTCTTGGTTTGATTCAAACTTTATTTAGTCCTTATTGCATAAAATATTGCAATATTATAAATAAAATTAGGTTTGTGACTTTATTAATATAGTATCATGAAAATCATTTGAAATTCAAAGGTATTCTAGAATTTCAATAAAAATAAAATACTAAAAAACATGATAATTACTTACATCGAGTGTATTTGTTTTATAATTTTTATAAGTCTCATAGCTTAAATATTATTGAGTACAAATCAATATATATTTAAATATCATTTAAATAAATCGTATTAGAGGATTTTACAATTTTTCGTACTCATTGTGAAAAATTACTGATATACTGTTTAGTAAATTATGGCTTTTCATATTATTTTAAAAAACTTTTCCTTTTCGATTCTCTTATTCAAATCTTGTTTTTTTTTATTTCACGATATTACAATGTTGGTTTGTCTCATAATGATCGGGTGTGAGTTTTTTTTTTAATTTAGATTTTTTTACCAAAAAAAAATGGTGCTAAGAAAAAAACGTTTTGCTTCATAATTTAGATGATCTTTTTCCTAAAAAACAAAAACTTAAATGATCATTAAGGAAAAAAAACCCATGAAAATTCTAATTGGGCTTTCATAAAAATGAGCAAAGTCCTGATTTTTATTCGTACACCATTTTCAAGATGCAAACTTTTGACCCGTATCCTTTTCGGGCCATCAAAAACACGCCACCGTTAGTCCTCTCTCTCCATCTCTCTCGCGGCCAGAATGTATTCAAGCTCAGGTAACAGTAACAGTTACTACCAAAACATCAAGCAGCAGCAGCAACTCGGATGAGTCAAAGAGACCGAGTTAGAAGAGCACGTGGCAACTCACGTGATGTGATTGGTGAGGAACAAAATGTCACTCCTTGTACAGAGTTTGACACGGCCTACTTTCACAATTATGCTCATGTTGGTATCATGAGTAGATGATTAAGGTAAGAAAAAAAAAAGCTTCAATCTTTATTAATCTGTTCTAAGTTTTTGTATCTGGGTTTTTGTTCGTCTGGTAAATTGTTATGTTTTTTCTACAAGGGTTTATGGTTTTATGTTCTCTTGTGGCTGTTTTGTTTGATGTATAAGTGCAGGATTTTGGAGTTTAAGGTTTTTTGGTAATGTTGCTTTGTTTTGTTAGTGTTGAAATTCTGTTTCTTGAATGTGAAATGGGTTTTATGCTTTGTTTTGTTGAAAGATTTTGGTAGGTTTTGTGGGGTTTCACTTAGTAGTTTTGTGTGTTTTATCATTTTTGGAATGGTTGAGTTGGCGTGGCTTGACATTGTTAATTGAGAAGTATTTTGTGTTTGGAAGTTAGGAATTTGGTTCATTTGTGGGCTTTTCTTTTCGCAGTCAAGAGTTTCTTATTGAATGATACAAAAATGTTCAAGTTTTTATTCTATGTATGCAGGATCATGTGCGGACAAACGCATATAGGGGTGCAATCTTTCACCATCAGATTGTGATAGAAGGCAATTAATGCCATCATGGTCAGTATTCAGTTGTTAATCTATGATATTGTGCTCTTCTTGATGTAAAACTATGTTGCATTAAGCTTTCTGTCTGCATGCCGCCTTGGCATAGAGCATTTATCAAATAACTCTTTGATTTAATCCCAACAGTTACGTAAGATGTATGATTCCATATGCTGTAAGACCATGAAATATATAATGTCATACAGTGAAAGAAAAAAGCTTCAAAATCTTATGTTGAACATCAACATTCTGCCTAGTGGCAAGAAATTTTAGGAATATTTGTGCAGTATGTGTCCTGATTGCTCAATTCGAACACTTGTTCAGGTTGTCGTGGATGTTGGTTGTGGCACAAGAATTCTTTCAATATTTTGTGCTCATGATGGGGCAAAACGGGTAAGATATATTTGAGCAATTCTTTTGCATGGCAATGCATTTTCTAGTGACTTTGGAAGTGTATTAATGAATTGCTTAAATAATCATCACCTATGTCCAAAAATGATTCATGTCGCTTGCCATACATGTTGCAAGTTATTGTCTCATAAGCTTTGTCTGTGATAGATGAATCCAACAATTGAACTCTCATATTCCATGGTCATTTTACATGGTGCATGGGAAATGCCAATGGTTAAATGTTGATGCAATGTTCTTTCTTTGTAGAAATATTCAAACTTTAGAATTGATGTTGTTATATGTATATATCAGAAGGCTCTATCTTAGAAATTTTATATCTCTCTCCTGAATTCCTGAAGTGACCATTATGAGTTGATTCCTTCCAAAATTCTGTATTCTGTTAAGTTGTCTCCAGAAAACTAGGAGTTGCTGTATTTTATTGTATTTAGAGAAAGTACTCTTATTCTTTCATTAGGTTTGACTTTCAATTAAGGTGATAGACACACAGACACCATTTTAACACTGTACTTGCATGATTTTCAATCTACACGTGCCTCACATTTGAAAGATATTGTTTCACCAGCCTAATGCAGTGGATGCAAAGTGATATTGTTGTAAAGGTACTTTGTTACACTAATGCTCATCTTTTTGTATTACATTTTCAGTGTGTTACGTAGCTGTTTGGTTGTTATTGTCTATGTGGCTTGTTATGACTGTTTTTTAACATTCTTTTTCAATAAAAAAAGGATTTTATCAATACTCTCACTGTTGTTAAGGGGGAGGGAAAGAGATGTTGATGTGTCTAATGGTGTTCATTCGTCAAAATGAAAAGAACATTCGCAATATCACATAACATGATCAGTAGTGTGCATGTTATACAAGTTAGTATTCTAAAATCAGCATCCTTTAAATTTTACTCCTGCGCATAATTGATTCACAGAAAAATGCAATAACAACAAAATATTTTGTCCCCATCTTGCATCTGAAATTGCAAGCTTTAATAAATACAAGACAAAATTCACAAATTATTAGTCAAGAATAGCTTATCTTAGAGAATGTGAGATAATGGTTTGTCTTATATTATGGTATGCGCATGACATTGTGGTATCGAACCTTTTGTGCACAGGTGTGCTCCCCCCCCCCCCCCCCCCCCCACCAGAGGACTTTTTCTCTTGATTTGTAGAGCATGCTGGGAAGTGTCATCACTGCCAGAGATCACTGGCTCAAGCATGGAGGCCTTATTCTTCCATCAAATGCAACTGTAAATTATCTTCCTACTGGGCAAGTTTTCTTATACCACAGCATTATGTGGACTTAATCCTTTTTTGCTTCCATTACATTATGTAATTAGGTTAAATATTCAGCACAATCGTGCTTGGAAAATATGTGGTTTCATACTTGTGAATCAAGCACGTGTGTTTGTAATGCTGATATCCTCTAAATACTGCTTACAGTTGTACATGGCACCTGTCACACATCCAGACAGATACGGTGAAAGCATTGATTTTTGGCAAAACATTTATGGAATCAATAGTGAGTATTACGTTTACATGGAGCTTTTTAAGAAAGTACATGTCTGCATGAGGATTTGGGATGATATTTGTGAACTTACAGTTGTTTTTGGTTGCAGTGTCTGCCATGTTGCCATTAGCAAAACAGTGTGCATTTGAAGAGCCATCTATGGAATCAATATCAAGTGAAAATGTATTGACATGGCCGCATGTGGTGAGTCTCCTCACATTCTTAACTGTACAGTTAACTTCTTTGTAAGCTTTTTATTGATGTAAATAGTACATACAAAAAATCCTTGTTTCGTGGCTTGTTAACTACATTTGTGACATGTAAATGCTTAAGCTGCCTACTTCATGATGCATTCCAATTGAACACGTGTATATCCATTTGTGATTATTTTTGGAAATGGATGTCTGTGCATGTGTGTGTGCACATGTGAGGGATAGAGAGTGCTTGCACCTACAATGGCTCAAAGTTTGCTGAAATTTTTAGTAGCCCTTTTCTTTTTCAATTTTTGCTTCCCTTTGTTGATTTGGTAACTGTGTTTTTTTCGCTTATTTCCCTTTCTCACCAGTTTACTAGGGTAGGGAGATTGTTGAGTTGGATCAATCCGGTTCTCCCTGTTTTGCATCAGGCTCCATTTTTCCATTTTACTTTAAAAAAGGAGAACTGACAATATAATAGCTTGTTTTGCTAGGCAAATTATATAAATTTTGCCACATTTTTCTATTGGCACGAATTACAAATTTTTTAAGCATGTTGTTGTCAATATTTATGCTTCCTATATGAAAAGTGATTACACATGATTGACGTCTTAAAAAATTGATTTATTTCATATGTTTGGACAGGAAATAGAAAGTGGTTTCACTTCTGGAGATTCTTGTCTTTGTAGCTTCTGACAGGGCTGAGGTGTATGCGTTGTGGCATTAAGTATGAGAAGAAAGTGACCATTTGTAGACGAAGGGGTCACAGATGCTGATGATTTTGTCCAATGTTGAAGTGTTTACTAATTTCTAGGAAATCTTGACTTGGAGTCAGTCGGAGTCATGTACATACCAACTCTCTTGGTTCCCTCTCCCTCATTCTCTCTAGTTGTCTACAATTCTATGTTTAAATCATTCGCTAAATGTTTGGTGTTTGGCTGTTGTTATTCAAGAACTAGATCATTTATACATTGAAGCGAAAGAATGCAGTGTATTATTTCAGTTTTCTTTCTCATCAATTTTCTTTTCAATCAATCCTAGGAAAAAAAGGTCTACCGCCCATCTTTACATTTTTCTTTTGTGGTTGTTGTCTTTTCTTTTGTTCATTGGCTTTTCAATCAATTTAAATACTGCTAGCTCTGTGATGGTGTTGTTATTCAATTGATCTAGTTGTCCCCTTACTTCTTTGCAGGCCTTTCATTTGTTTGTGTATTGCCTTTCCTTTGTTTTCTTATCTTTCTCTGCCTTTCCCCTGTTTCTGTAGTTTACAGTGGTGGGTTCTTTCTCTTGGAGCTTTTCTTTCGAATGGCTTCGTCTGTGGTTTTGTCTCAAAGCATCATAATTCACACAGATGATAAGCATGAACAGGATGATGGGTCGGTCCAGTTTCTTATGCTTTGTAAACTTAGTGAATGCATTTAAGGGGTTTCTGATGATTAGCATGCTGCAGATTAGGAAAAACAGATTCAGCACTTCCTTCAAAAGTGGTTGACATCATGCTGTGTACATGGCAGTTTGTACAAAGTGGATCAGTTTTTCTCGAACTTTCTGCCCTTAAAGTTGGGTTGAGGTCAACATATGCAGAAATAAATGCCATAAACCATCAAAAATAAAACACAGAAGGATCATTAAAACATAGATGGCCAGGATTATTATACTACATGCATTATATATATATATATATATATATATATATATATATATATGTCCTATCCAACAAAAAACAACCTTAACTAGTTTTTTAATTATAATTGTATATGTCAACAACCGTCAAGCCCACGTGCTTTCAAGTAGTGGATTGATAGATGTTGTGAAATCCTGGAAATTTATAATTTAAATATGCAGATGTGTAAACTTCCATGTAAATGTAAAACTAAAAGTGGTATGATGTCAATGAGTGATGGAAATCAAGATAAGAAATAATAGATAAATAATGATATATAACAGAGGGGATGACCTCCATAAAATAAATTTTGGTTTAGAATTCATAAGGATAGAGAAACTGCTAATGCATCTTGATGGATAAAATGTTTCTAAGGAATAAGTGAGGTAATAAAGAATAAATTATAATAAATGATAGAGCAATGAAAAGGGTAGGTGATAAGGGAATTTTTAGCATGTATATTTTCTGCTATTCATGCTTGATTTTTAAATATTTTGGATATGTTGCACAAGAAAATTAGAATTTTGAATCTCTTTTTGAACTATTGACCTCGTGGGAAATTAATGTATTTTCAGATCTTAGGTTACTGAACAGGCAGAGTCGGGCAGTGAAACTGAACAGTGATTCATTATGTGTTGCAAAGAAGCTATACAATTTAGTTCTGGATGTTCGTAGCCATTTTCAAATAGTTGAGATGAAGGTCTACAAAACATATGAAGGGCATATAACTCAGTTTTGTTGTTTCGAAGCCTAAAAAGTGAGTTGAAAAACAAGGATTGAACCAGCCCGAAATTCCTGCAAGGCAAAGACTGTTTCGGTTTATGGCCCTTATCTCAACGCTCAGACCTCCAAAAATTGCAAGATCAGTTTCGTTGGAAAGAAAATTTGATTCTCTACAATTTCTCCAGAAATAAAGATCTTTGAATTCACATGTTTTCTACCTCAAATCGGGCCCGCAATGTCTGAGTAGGAAGGAATTTAATGCAGAAAAGGAAACTTTCCTCATTACTGCAGGGGTAGAAAAGCCACAATATAAAAGAAGAAAAAGGAGGAGAGAAGAAAAAACAGAAACCCTACAACATAGAAAAGAAAAAGAGAGGAGGTGGCACCAAAGGAGAACAAAAGAGGGGCAGAGGCAAAACTATTAAAAACCGGGAGGACACCTATCTTTTCGATGGAAATTCTCTGTTTTTGAGTGATGTTTATCGTATCAAGTTTGTTTCTCTTTAATTTAACTATGGAGTAGACTTTTATTCTGGGATTTTTTATGTAACCTTACTATGATTATGTGAACAATTTCTTCGATTGAATTATTACATTAAGATGTTGAGTATTTCATTCTATGTGTAATGCTTGCGTGTGTTTGGCCAACATCTGCATGATTTAGAATTCAATTTGAAACTGAGAAGTGATAATTGTTTTAGCTATTGTTTGAAATACCATAAGAAATCTATAGGATAGATATATCCTAAGAACTTTTGTAATCGTTACAGGTTTTACAGTACTTAATAAATTTCGACAAGTTCAGAATTTTTGTAGAGTATATAAAATTTGTTTGTCGAAATAATTTATTGATGCTCGAGAGAGATTAATATTTACATAAGGAAAACCTGATTATCAACATTAGGAGTAACTAATTTAATCGAGAAAGTTCATGTAGGCATAGTTACGGTAAGTCAGAAATCTTAGAACCAGTACAATTGAATTCATTAATATTTAATCAATTGGTTGTTTGTTTTTAATCATTAATTTTTGTTTCATAAATTATATTATTCGATTCCTCAAATAGATCATAATTTAAAAGACTTTGATAATTAGTAGTAATTTTTACAAATCCTCGTGGGACGATACTCTACTCATCACTTTATTACTTGTTACGATTTGTGCACTTGCAAATTTAGCCAACAGTAGGATGGAAGGTGCAAGCACCAATTAAAAATTAGTGACGTTACTTTGAAATGGTAATTTATATGATTTTATGTGAAGATTGAACAAGAAAATTTTGATTATTAATGAAAAGTCATAAACTGATCAATTTTACATTAGAAAGCAGAGCTCTCAATCCAATCGTCAGATTGGGATGCAATTTTGCATAAAGTCTATTAATATGTTTTCCTATCTTGGTTAAAGATCTCATCACAATTGGAGTTCAGTAAAGACTAATGATTTAAGCAAAAACAAACCAGATAGTTTACATGAAAAAGAAAATAAAATACATAAAGGCATAAATGAGGGACAAAATTATAATTAATGGAAAATGTCTTTAAAACAGCAAAGAGGCCACCAGTCCACAAAAAAAAAAAGGAGAGACAATAGAGAAAATTCGGCTAGAGAGAGAAGTGCAAAATTTAAAGGAGCCAATAATGCTCCGGTGGCCACATCTATGGCAGCCACCGTTGGATTGTTCTGATTTTTTGATATATTGTTCTTCTCACACTCCTCTACTACCTGACCAGAGGGATTTGAAAGCACACAATTCGTTTGACAGAAATTATCATCGAAAATTTCCTAGAAAACAAAAGGAAATACACCTGCAAGGTAGCTTTGGTCGCTGGCTGATTTCTCTCTTTTCCATTATTGGATTGTGTCTATTTTTGGATATGTGGTGTGCCTAGATGTTGCCTTCCTTCTGGACGGTGGAGATTGGAAACACACACTCTGGCAAGGTGTCGTTCATATTGAACAGTAGCTCGTCAATTTTCAGGTTAGCTCGGTTTTATTTAGATATAGGGAGTTATTGGATCATCCCGATTTTGAGATATATTGTGCACAACTCTAGACTCTATATTCTGACTGTTGGGTTCAAAAATAAAATCTGAAGTGGACAACTTATTGCCTTTTGAATCTATTGCTAGTTTTGGCAAAATTTAGGAAACTTGATTAAATCCATATTTTGATGAAATTAGAATTGTATAGGTGTTAGAGAGTATGGAAGATATAATGGTAAAATATGTTCTTGTTATTAATATTATTATAGATTAATTATGTATTTTTTATATGAGGGAAATAATGATTATGATGTAAGAATAGGAATGAACATTGCTATATGAACATGTTGATTGAATAAAAAGCTAATTTGTTAGTTGTGTGGATATGAATATGGTGGAACCATGAAGAAATTGAAATGAAGAAAATTTGGAAAATAAAATATATTTAAGGCTAGCCATTAGTATATTTTTGGCAAATTGATTGGTTAATGAAGATTGACATAAATTCCAATTAGTAGGGTAAAGTTATTGTTGTGATAATGATGTAGGAATACTAATTGTTAAGGTTTGTTGCATATGTTTAATTGCACGAGGAGAAAATGAAAGAAAATAAATGGTTCATTGTTTTGTTGTATTAATAATCCTAAACAAGGATGATAACATATGTAGTGTGTGTATAATAATAATAATAATAATAATAATAATAATAGGAGAAATTCTAAAGGGATAAGTTTCCCTATTTTGACCAAATCTTGCTATATTGTAGAGGTATGGAAATTGTTTGAATGTTTTGTATTAGAATTGGTTTAAATTTATGATTTAATGATACCAAATGACATTGGATAATGTTGTTTAGGCATGAAAATAAGTTGGAAGTTGAAAAGGATTTTCAGGGGATGAAAATCCTCGTTGTCCAAAATTTTAGCTATAAAGGAGGGGCTATTATGATTGTTGATTTTGAGCCTTAAAAAAAATAATTTGGACTTGATTTCTTTATAAAAGTTGTATTTTTATGTTTTAGCCTTTCATGGAGACAAATCACGCTCAAAACTGAGTTTATAGCTTTAGTTATGATTAAAACACTATATAGTATTATGGGTTGGTTAAGCTAAATTGATCGAAATTAGACAATTTTTAATCCTTGCTTGGAATTGTTGTTAAATGATGGTTTTAATAACAAAATTATAAGAATGAATATGAACATGAAAATGGGTAAGAGTATGAGATTCTAAGGAAATTCCTTGTGATTAGTTTGAGAATACTAGTTGAATGAGAATTAAATAAAGTTGTGATGTTGGTTGTATTGTAATAAAAACTGAATCCCTGGTGGTACATGGGAAGCTATGTGGACTAGACAATTACATGGAGTGGCAGCACGTGCACATACTCTAGGCAGGTGCATCGTGCCTTGTCTTTTTAAATTATGTAAATTTATTAATAAATTTCTGAATTTATTGTTTTATTACTTCGATAATATTGGAATGAATATGAGTACCTTGTGTGCTTAGATGCGTATCGACTAGTTATGATATAATTAAAAAATGGATATGAGTACCTTACTTATATTGATATATATATATATATATATATATATATATATATATATGATGATATTATTTGAATGAATAAGAGTACCTTGCATACAACAATATTCCTCCATTAGTTAGGATAATATTTGAACGAATATGAGTACCTTGCGTGCATTGTTATGTATCAAATTAATTATGTTATTATTAAGATGGATACAATTACCTTACATTGATAGGTATGGAATTAGCCATGATAACTTTAGAATAGATGTAATTATCTTGCATACCTTAGTGTGGATTGGGTATACATAATGACTTGAATATTGAAGGAGAAATAATAGATAATTGGTCACCATAGTGTCGATGGCTAAGGATACATTACAATGATATTTAGCACCATGATGAGGGTGGCTAAGAGCATAAATTGATACTTGGCATTGTGATGAAGGTGATCAAGGTTATGTGAATGATGCTTAGTGACTATAGTGTTGATAACTAAGATATGTGTGCGAATGATACTTGGCAACCGTGGTTACAATGCATGTGATGTTAATAAGAAAAATGAAAGGGGATCGGTATGAATGAAGGATTCAGATGACATTGATTAGCTATCCGGGTTTAGATAGATAATGGTATCAATAGGGTTCAATTGGTACCAACATTTTAGATAACATTGATTAGCTATCCAGGTTTGAATAGCTAATGGTATCAATTGGGTTCCATTGGTACCGACATTTCAGATGACATTGATTAACTATCCAGGTTTGGATAACTAATGGTATCGATGAGGTTCCATCGGTGCTGTTATTTCTTTAATTGATTAGTCGATCCTGAGCAATTGGGTGACTAATGATGTTAGTAAAGATTACTAACATCGGCATGGTCACTCCTGATTCAGTGAAAAAGATAAGTTGATTAACTATTCCGGATCGAGAATAGTTAATGATATCAATGGGTTACATTGGTATCGGCAACCATTTTTTGTGTGATTAGCTACTCCAAGTAAGAAGGCTAATGATGTCAAGGGTTCTTGACATCGACAACTTTGATGGTAAATCAGATATTAATAAGATGTAATTAACTATTATGGGGAAGGAATAGTTAATGATACCAATTAGCAGTATCGATATCGGCACGTGAATGTAATTGATTAGTCTAACCCAATATTGGGAGAATAATGGTACTAATAAGATTTATTAGTGTTGGCAATTACCTTCCAGAAAATGAGGGGGGGATATTGATTAGTTATTCCAAAAGAATGAGATGAGCTAATGATACAAAGAGAGGAATAACTTGGTATCAAGTGAGAATTGATTTATAAGGAGATGACGTTCGAAAAACTGTTGAGTTGTGTTAAGATTTCCAAAATGAAATTCTTTTTGGCAAATGTGATAATTAGATGGATATTGGTAATAGATGAAAAATGTATCTTGTAAAAGAGATTTATGCCTAATTTTATGTATCAAAAGAAATTCCATGGAGATTATTACTTGTCATTATTATTGTTAGTTACTACCTTTTATATTTATGTGTACACGTTAAATTCTATTTTCATGTCTATCAAGGTCGTGTTAGGAGTGATATTGGTTTGCTTACTTTTTGCTTTGACCATGTAAATTATTTGTAAATTAAGGAACTTATCTTCTAAAACTTGAAATGTAATATTAATTCGCATATTTGAATGCATAACTTTAATATAATATTTGTAACTCTAAATACCTATTTAACAATACATATTTATAGTTGAAATCGAATATCTCACTTGAATTACATTATATGATGTTATTGAATAAGATGTGTTGTGTTAATGATAATGAGTTGAGTTGAGATCTAGGACGATTGTATCATGATATGAAATAAAATTAGAAATGTAATAAGATTTTGTCAATAATTTGAGACTTCTCAGTATAGGGGAGATTTTGCCGAAAATTTGATAGAAGTTTTGGTGGAATCTGTATATGAAAAATAAAATTTACCCGAAAATTTTCAATGTATTGCAAAAAAAGATATAGGAAATCAAGGTTATTATAGTTGATATCAGAACGTGGTTGTGATTTAATAATCGTTATAAGTATGGAAAGTAAAATGAATTGCGGATCTTGAAATAGGTATCACGAAAAAAAATGGAGAAAATCGGAGTTGTTACAGGTGCAATCTCTCCAAAAGTCTTCACCAAATCAGAACAAGAAGTTGGATCGATCATCATCACCTTCACATTCTGTCTTAAGCTCCATTCCCAACTCCTCTTCTATGGCATCCGATGCAGATATCAACAGCAACTCACATCCCTCATAAATCAACATGTCTGGTGGGTCAGCAGGAACAAACTTTTTGTGCCCAAATTGGCCTTGCAGGGTATATTCCTCTGAGATGCAACAAGTAATTAAAATTTATGGTCAAATTGATGTCCATGAAACTGCAACAAAATTCAATGCTGACTACCTCCTTTAAGAGCATTCTTCACATCTTCTAGTTTTGTTGTGAACAAGTCCACAAAACCTCAACAAGGGCTCTTTTTCATTGTTCATTTCCTACAATCGAAGAGAAAAAGAAAGCACATTCATTGCTCTAACTACTAACTCTATATAAACACACTTTTAAAAAGCAAGGATCAGGTTAGTCTCGGTAGATGGGACTTGGTTGCTGGCTCGAGCCTTTGTGAATCTATTACAATTAATTACCTGCATCCATGCTCACCTTCACTTCCATTCTTGCCTGCAGAAGCACTACTACTACCACCATCATGATCAATACTTGAAGAACCTTTTTTAGAACCTTCTTTACCAGATTGAGGGGATTGCTTCTCTTCGACCGCTCTCTCGCCAGACTATGGCCTTAGTACCCAGTACAATTGAACGTCATCAGGGCTATGAGCTTCTTCTTTCTCAACTCTTGGCCTATAGAAGAAGAATATTTCAGCTCTTTCCTACATAATTTTTCAGTTTTTCCATAAATAAAACCACTCGTGAGTACTATATTCATAACAATAAGTTCCATAGATAAAATAAGAGAGAGAGTGAGAGAGAGACAAACCTAGGCTTCACTTTTAGTCTTGACTTCTTCACCTTGTCTCATTATTTTATCTGTTTCCTTTTGTTGATTTCAAGTATTAGAAGAAGCTGATGAATGCAAGAACTAAGAAGTGGCGGTGTTTAACTTGTTTGCAAACTCAGAAAGGAGAGAAGCATGCAGGACACCTCACAGTAACAGTCCCTTTCTTTCCCACTCTTTAGGAGTTTTGCCTGAGAGTTTCAGAGAGTTCATACGCAAAGGAATCGTTTCAATACTAACCTGAGTTATTGAAACTTGACTGAGGTTGGTGGGAGTTGCAGAAGTTTGGCTAAGGTTGGTGGGAGTTATTGAGATTTGACTGATGGGAGGAGTTATTGAAGCTAGGCTGTGGTTGGGAGAGGGGCCGAAACCTTCAGCGTAAAAAAGGTAGTTCATCTTTTCTTCAGCTAAATCTCTCAGTCTGTTGAGCTCTGGCAAGACTTCTGTGCCAAGATCTGGCCTGTCTTTCCGTCTCAGTTCTGCATATTGGAGTGCAAGCTTTGCAAAACATAAAGCCTCTTCAATTGGCCAATCAGGCACATCTGAGTCTAGAATTTCTTTGAGCGTCTCATTTTCAATTTGCTTGTTCAACAATGTGAGTCAAGCCCATTGGTGACTTGGTTGTTATGACTTGCAGAAGTAAGATCCCGAAGGAATATACATCAGATTTCACACCAATAATTCCAATTTGTTGATACTCTGGATCTAGCAGAAAGTTCCAGCAGCTGATGTCATGTGGTATTGTGTTCCATTCTCAGAAGTAGTCGGAACAAGCCTGGCCAACCCAACATCACTAATCTTACTGGTGTAATTGTTGTCTAGCAAAATGTTTCGTGGCTTGAGTTCACGGTGAACCAGTGGCTCTGGCTTGGTCTGATGGAGAAAGAGCAGACCTGTGGCTATCTCATCCACAATTCGGAACCTTTTATGACATAGAGCACCATCAAGTTCCATAAACAACAGCTAGTAATCTATCCAGTCTCCAAGTACTCCTAACGAATCAAGTCCCATGAAAAAGCCTCAGAAGTTCTTCTACATACAATTGATCTACCATGCAAGAACAACATGCCACGGACATGTCAGCACCATCAGCAAGCTCATAGTCTCACAACCACCTTAGTTTCTTAACCAGGAGCCCCATCAGTATCTCCAAGCAAGAGGAAATGATTTAGTTTCAATAATAATAATAATAATAATAATAACTAAGACAAGTTTTAATCTTTAGAGGAGAGATCAATGAATGTAATGTATATGTTAGAACCCAATTTCCAACGGTTACTGTTTGGCTTATATACATAAATGATCTATCAAAATCTCAGATTTTCAGTGCTTCATCTCTTTCCTTTCTGACCATTCATCAGTGGATCAGGTTGAAAGAAAAATAATTTTTTAAAAAAATGTTCTTGATATGATTAATCTTAGGACCCCACTTCAAAAAATTGAAAGAAGCGAAGAAAGAGTATAATGTGATATATAGATTCCATTCTTTTTTATGGAGTTGTTGCTTTAACTACTATTGCCAAACTTGTTGTGCCTTTACTATCCTGTCCTGCATATGCAGATCAACAAGCAGGTTGGTTTAATTTTAGTTAAAACTTCGATGTTTTGCCATTTTATGCACTTGATGTTGGTGAATTTGTGCTTGATTAAATTCTAAAATAAATAATTGGTTGTATATCATGGTTGAATTGTCTTTATCCTCCCGCTTCATCACTCTTGGGCCAAAATAACATAGCAAAATGCACAGCAACTTAGCTTTGAATCTTTTGTCAACGTTTTCTACTTCTTGTGCCTTTATTTTTTCTGGACTAGTCTTTTTGATCTCTATTTCGTACAACCAGGAATTTAGGGTGGAGATGTGAATGAGATGATATATGATTTTTTTTTAAGAGTGTACAAAGGCTAACTTAAAATTTGGGGTACATCCACATTTTCCCTGTAAACACCTGCCTTGATACGAATTATGTACCTTTTGCTGCTTTTCTTTGGTGCAGCTGCAGCTGATACTGTCTTGTAATTCCCACTTCCATCAGCCGCCGCCACCACATCGGGAGCCACGGATGATGATTGCAACAGCCTCCTGTCTGCTACTGACATCCACTCCGGCCACTCACTTTCATTACCTTCTTTTTCCTGCATGAGCTTCCTGTTTGTGGTCATGAACTCATTTGCAACGTCTGTGTCTGTCATATTCTTGATCATTGCCAATGCATTACTGCACATCTTTTCAACATGAGTTTGGCCCTTCAACAAAGCTTTGCGCACCTTTTTATCTGCTTTTCATCATGAGAGAAACCATCCAAGCATGTTTCTTGGTTGGTTATGGCAGAGCTCAACAGGGCTTTGAGGTCATCTGCATGTTTTTTTAATGGAATCTACAGCCTTCCATCCCTACCCAGATGTTGGTGGGAGAAACCACTGGTGGTGGCTTTGAGACACTCAGAGGGGATAAAACACTATTTTATTACACAAAACCGAAGCTTACAAATACAATACAAAAGCTTAACAATTACACGCCCTTTCTCTCTCTATTCTCTTTCAAGTGTTTTTCTCTATTCTCTCCACACGAAATAACATAACTGAGTACCCTATTTATACATAAATTCAGAATACGAAAATCTACTGTTCCAGGTGTGAAGGCGGCTGTTGACCGGTGGTGTGAAGGCGGCTGGCGGCTGCGGCTGGTGGCTGGCGGCTGCGGTTGGTGGGTGGTTGCCTTCTTTGACCTTCTGGATATTGAGTTTATTATTCAACAAATCTCCCCCTTAAACTCAATCGAGGGATGTCATGCCAAGCATGAACTTTAATCGGATGAATGCTTCTCCCTTCAATGGCTTTGTGAAGATGTCAGCAACTTGATCATTTGTGTTGCAAGATATCAGTTAGACTTCTTCATTCTTCACATGTTCCCAGATAAAGTGATGACGTGTATCAATGTGTTTGCTCCTCTCATGATACACTGGATTCTTTGCTAATGCGATTGCTGATCGATTGTCAATATAAATCTCCGCAGGACTTTCTTGAGGAAATCCCAAAAACTTCAGCATATTCCTTAACCATATTGAATGGCATACGGCTGAGTTGGCAGCAACATACTCAGCTTCACAGCTTGATAATGTGACAATCGATTGCTTCTTGGATGACCATGTGAAAGGTGTGTCTCCCATGAAAAAGACAAACCCTGTTGTGCTTTTCCTTTCATCCAGATCTCTACCCCAATCACTATCCGAGTAGCCTACAAGATTAAAGTCTTTACTTGAGGTATAAAACATACCTTCATTCATTGTGCCTTTGATGTAGCGAAGAATTCTCTTGGCTGCATTCAAATGAGACTGGTCTGGTGTCTCCATGTATCTGCTGACGAGTCCGACTCCGTAGAGTATATTCGGTCTGGTACATGTCAAGTACCTTAAGCTTCCTACTAAGCTTTTGAAGTAAGTTGGATCAACATTTCCAACCTTACTCTTCCTCAATTCCACTCCATTCTCAACTGGAGTTGATACCGGATTGCAGCTTTCCATTTTGAACTTTTCAAGAATATCTTTGGCGTAACCGCTTTAGGATACAAAAATCCCTTCTTCCTTCTGCGTTACTTCTAAGCCAAGAAAATGTGACATTAGACCAATGTCAGTCATTTCAAACTCCTGTACCATGCTTCGTTTGAAGTCGTCAAACATGGTAGGGTTGTTGCCGGTGAATATCAAATCATCAACATACAGGCACACAAATAAGATGCTGCCATCTGCTCCTTTCTTCACATACATTGCGTGTTCATATGGACATTTTTCAAATCCATTATCTTGAAAATACCTGTCAATTCTGGTATTCCAAGCACGCGGAGCTTGCTTCAAACCATAGAGAGCCTTTTTCAACTTGTATACTTTGCCTTCATTTTCAGCATCAATGTATCCAAGTGGTTGTTCAACATAGATTTCTTCTTCTAGGAAGCCATTCAGAAATGCTGACTTCACATCGAGTTGATAGATCTTCCATCTATGTTGTGCAACTAGTGAGATCATCAGTCTGATTGTCTCTAGCCGGGCTACTGGAGCAAATACTTCTCCATAGTCAATGCCTTCTCTCTGTTTGTAGCCTTTAGCCACTAATCTGGCTTTGTATCTTTGCACATCTCCTTTGGCGTTCTTCTTCGTCTTGTAGACCCATTTGACACCTATTGCTTTCTTGTTTTCTGGTAGATAAGTCAGCTTCCAGGTATCATTCTTCTCAATGGCATGTATTTCTTCATCCATTGCTTCTATCCATTTCTCTTCTGTGACAGCTTCATTGAAGTTTAATGGGTCACTATCTGCAAAGAAACAAAACAGAGTTGTATCTTCCATGACCTGAGTGGTATCGTACAACTCTTCAAGATTTTGCATCCTTCTTGGTCCTTCTGATGAGGATGCTGGTGGTGTTGATGATGATGCTCTTGGTGTGTTCCTCCTGTTGAATACAGGGAAACTGTGTGCCGGACTTTGTGGTTCAGTTGCTGGCACAATAGGTTCTTCGACAAGTACTGTTGGTACTTCTTCACCTTCAAGGATCAAATCAAGATTGATCCATTTGATTGCTTCTTGATCACCATTCCATGCCCAAGATTTATCTTCTTCAAAGATAACATCTCTACTTGTAATCACCTTCTTTGTGATGGGATTATACAGCCTGTATCCCATCCTTCTTTCACCATATCCGACAAAGATGCATTTCTCGCTCTTATCATCGAGCTTTCTCCTTCTTGCATCTGGGATCTTTGCATATGCCACACAACCAAAGACTCGTAGATGAGTAACACTTGGTTTGTGACCACTCCATGCTTCTTCTGGAGTAACACCTTGCAAACTTCTGGTCGGGCAGCGATTCAACAGATACACTGCACATGATACAGCTTCAGCCCAGTATTGCTTGGGCAGCTTCTTTGCTTTGAGCAAACTTCTGGCCATGTCAAGTGTTGTAACCCATTTCTGGGTCCCCACATAAAAAATAATAAAATACAAAAAAAATTCCAAAAAAATATATTATCAAAAATATAACAGTGAAAAAAAATACCAGAGCGCTCTAAAAATGTTCAAAAATTGATTGAGGATGTTCAAAAAAAAAATTTAAAATTAAAATTTTGACAGTATATCATTGACTGATGCGAGCCCCGATGATAAAGAAAATTCAATTTGAGGAAGAAAAATGCAAAATTAGAAGTTTATGGACTTAATTAAATTTTATTCAAGGTTTAATTGAATTTATAGAGGTTTTAATTGCAAAAACAATTGATTTTGGAGTTATTTTGGGCTTTAATTGGAAGAAATTAATTTTCTGGGGTCAAATTATAATTTTTGGAAGTTAATTTGGTCAAATCAGGGGCTTAATTGCATAAATATTGAAGTTTAATGGCCAATTAGGGACTAAATTGAAGAAATCCGAGACCAAGGACGAACATGTAAAACGCGCGCAAATTGAGGGCCTTCTTTGAAATCTGACGCGTTTTGGCACCTTTTTCTTTTAAATGAAACGGCGCGTTTTGACCAAAACGGCGCCGTTTCATTCACTATTGCAAAAAAAAAAAAACAGAAGCCCAAAACAGTGCCGTCAAAACGGCACTGTAGGTCTTCTTCTTCCCCTAGATGCGCGAGGCAGGGGAAGAAGAAGCTTTTTCTTCTTCCTTTTCGCCTAACTTCTTTCCCCGTTTTTAAGCAATAAGATGCCCCACCATTCGGCCTTCCCCTGTTTTTGCCTATAAAAACAGGGGAAGGGAACCGAAAAAAAGAAAAAAGAAAAAAAGAGAGAGGAGAAGGAGAAGGATTGCACGATAGAAAGAGGGTAGAGAGAGACGAGAGAAACAGAAAGAAAAAGAAAAAAGAAGAAGAAAGAGAATCGGCAGAGAAGAGAACAAAAACAGAGGAGAGAGAGAGAAGGAAACCGCCGGCCACCGTGTCTCCACCGCCAGCAGCACCGCCTCAAAGCCACCGCAGGTACGCCATCTCGTTCCCCACCTCTACCTCTTTTCGTTAGCCGCTGCGCCTTCATGCAGAACGTGAATTATTTCACGTTCTGCAAATAACTAAGGGCTGGTTACTGTGCTGATGCACAGTAACCAGCCCGTTTGGGCCTGGCCCAGCCCATGTAAATGGGCCTCTCGGCCCAGCCCATGCATTTGGGCCAGGCCGGGCCCATAATTACTTTTTTATTTTATTTTATTTATTATTATTTTTGTTATAATTTTTATAAATGTTTTTTTAAGCACATTTTAATATCATTTTTGTATTTTACATCGTAAAAAAATAAATCCGGTATTAAAATACCTAGTTCACGTGTATAAAAAATATTTGTTTCACCTTTTTATAATTTTTCCGCATAGTGTTTATGTCATTTTGTTTAATATCGGGCAGTATTTTTACGTCGTAAAATACAAATCCGGTATTGAAATACCTGGTTTTCGATTTTTAAGAATACAAAAACAAAATTAAAAAAAGAAAGAAACAAATATTTTTGTGCATACGGCCAAATGTCTCAAAAGTTAAAAAATCATTTTTGTATTTTTCATACACAAAAAAAAAATGTTTTAGCATGCATTTTGGCTTTAATAACCAGTTTATTAAAGTCAAGAGAATATTGGCCAAAATTTCAAAACACACAATAAAATTTTATTTTGTTTATCTTTTAATATCCGGGGTATGAAATTATACGTAATACATATTCCGGATATTTTATTATTATTTTAATACAACTTGAGATATGACATTACATGTAATGCGTATTCCGAACAATAATATTAACAACCACAAACACGACCTTAGATGTTATCAGACATTAAAACAATGCAGCCTACCTTAGGTAGGGCGTAGTTGGGGTGCTAATACCTTCCCTTTACGCAACCAGTCTCCGTACCCGATCTCTAAAGACCAGTTAAGGTTCCTAGTAACCAGAATACTAGGTGGCGACTCCCAGTCCATATTTTCACTTGTAGAGACAAGAATTCCTTGTCTCCCCATTTTTCCAGGAATAAATATTCCGATTTTTCCTTGAGGGTGGACGATCGCCGCGCCGCCGCACACGTGCGACGTCAAGAATCGTGTGATTATTCCTTTCTGCTACACCGTTCAGCTGTGGTGTATAAGCTGGCATCGTCTGATGTCTGATGCCTTGTTGTGTACAATAGGCTTCAAAGTCATTTGCTGTATATTCTCCACCTTGATCAGATCTTACGGTTCTGATCGTGTAACCAGTTTGCTTCTCCACAATTGCTTTAAAATCTTTAAAACAATTGAATACTTCTGACTTCCTCTTCAGAAAGTATATCCATGTCTTTCTACTAAAATCATCAGTAAAAGTGAGGAAGTACCTATTTTGTCCAGTCGACATAGGTGTGATTGGACCACACACATCTGTGTGTACTAACTCCAGTGGCCTCTTTGCTCTCCAGTTGACTTCTTTGGCAAAACTGGATCTGTGTTGTTTGTTGAGGACACAACTCTCACAGACTTCTTCTAGATGATCAATGTGAGGCAAACCTTTGACCATCTTCTTGCTTGCTAGCATCTTCAAACTCGTGAAATTCAGATGTCCAAGCCTCAGGTGCCAAAGCCATTCTTCACTGTTGGTGATGGCACTAAAACACCTTGCTCCATCATACTGGATGTCCAAAGGAAACATCCTATTCTTGGACATTTTCACGTAGGCCATTAATCTCCCATTGTTGTCTCTAATTGCCAGATGACAATTGTTCGAGTAAAAACTATATCCTCTCTCCAAAAGTTGACCTAAGCTGATCAGGTTCTGCTTTGTGGCTGGGACATAATACATATCGGCGATGTAGCTGGAATCGCCATTCTTCAACTTGACTGGGATGCTGCCTTTACCTTTGAATGGAACCTTATGGTATCTCCAAAAGTAACTAGACCTTGCTTGGTCTCATCTAGATCACCAAATAACTCTCGGTAGCCGCACATGTGATTGCTGGCTCCAGTATCTAGATACCATATATTTTCTTGTTTCTCGCCAAGTTCTTGTTGGACAAGAAATGCAGATGCTTCTCCATCATGCTTCTCTACATAGTTGGCTTGCTCACGTGTCTCCAACGGAGCTTTCCATCTGCATTCAGTGCTATAGTGCCCAAATTGATTGCAGCTATAACATTTGATATTTCTCTTGTCACGGTTATTGTAACCGCCTCCTCTTCCTCTAGGAGTGAATGCTTGTTGGCCTCGGCCTCCTCTGGTGGTGTTTCTGCCACCTCTTCTTCTGAAGCTTGTATTCCAAGATCCTCTTCCTCTTCCTTGGAATCTATGAAATCCTCCTCTGGATTGTTGACTTCCTGCTTGAGTGGTGTAGCCACCTGTTGAAGTCTCCCCTTGCTCATATCTGTCCTTGAAAGACAACTTTGCTTGTAAGGCATGCTCAATGGCCTTATCTTCATTTCGCATTACAATCTTCTGCTCATGAGCTTGCAAAGAACTTGTAACAACCCGGCTTTCCAAGCCCAAAACACAATAATTTTTTTTTTATGCATTCAATCCACATGGTGCTGGCAATCAATGAATCTAAATCCTCACATCATCGAAATACAATCCATACAATCAACATTTCATTTCAAAGTGAATCTTACACAAACACGTAATATTAAGGTTGCTTGATTTGAAGTTCATATTAAAAATATATACATAGACATGAGTTTACAGTCTTCTCCTACTAATAGTCATCACAATTTTAAACAAAAAGGATCTAATAAAAGTTATACATTCAGTACATTGATCCATACAAAATACATTGTGATTTAAGATACATCTACATAATTCCTTGCAAAATAGGTTCCCGTGTGTTGCTACCCAATTTTTGACCCATGTTTTGATATATTTTCAAAAAATTCCAAAAATTGAGAAAAACAGAGAAAATCCAAAAAATATGTTTTTTAATATATTTTCGTCATTTTAGCATTTTCAACGTCGCCTAAAAAAAAGAATTTAAATTGTTAAAAGATTTTCAAACGCGTTCGACGTTTCACGTGTCATTTTTAAAATCATTGATTTTCCGCATGTGAGTCGACGTTGATATTACTCGTTTTCAAAAAATACAAAAAAATAAGAAAAATCAAAATTTACAAAAAGAAAGAAGTTGAGGGACCAAGTTGAAAAACCTAGCAAAAGTTTTCCTATAAATACCATGCTAAACTGATTTTTTAAAAGGGGGGGGCAATTTTGAGAACATCAGAAAAAAAATACAAAAAAACCTAAATCTATCTCTTTCATTCCAAGCCGCCGGCCAAGACTTTGCTTCTCCATTTTTTTTAACGCTGCAGCCCCTTCCCCAAACTGGTTTTGAATTTCTTCGCCTCCAGTCTTCTTCTCACAGAGCCAATGACCACCCATTCCCATACACAGCCAAAGCTAGCCATCTCCATTTCCCCATTTTTACTCATCTTCAAAGCCGAAACCAGCAAAAGCCAAGGCAGCCCTCCTCCCGCTTGAAATTTTTTGCTCCGAGAGAGACCCGGCCAAAATTTCCTCATCCCTCTCTCGGCTGAAAATCAGAGGAACAGTGCCTTTCCTCCCTCATCCCCTGCAGCTCTTGGCCCTCACAACTCCTTCCCCCCACAACAAACCCACAGCCCCCTATTTTTTTCAAAACCAAACCGGAGCAGCCACTCCATTCCCTCTCTTTTTTTCTTTTCCCCGGCCAAAAGAGAGCAGCCCACCAGCCGACCACCACACCGACCACCCTGCACACAGCTCCTCCCTCATCCCCGCAGACCCAACGACCACCAGCGGCTACCCCGACACAGCGGCGCCGACAGATTTCAGTTCTGTCCGCCTCCAGCCACCAGCCACTTCTTCGATCTTCAACCATTCGGACGGGAACACGCAACGGCGCTGCAGAACCCAGAAGAAGAAAGGATTAACAGAGGGAGCAGCTCTGAAAAGGAGAAGGAAGCAGACCCGGACCGATGAAGAAGACCCAAAAACATATCTAAAGAACTTAAAATCGACTGCCCTTGCTGTGTTGTTTTTTGGATTTGCAGGTGCCGGACAACAAGAGATCGAAGAGAGGAGGGAGCATCACAGCCCCCTCACGCTGCCTAATTTTTGTGGCGGCGCGTGAGCCCACGCGCCGCCAGTCACGGCGGAGCGTGGGGTCCACGCGCCGCGACTGTTCAGGCAGCCCAGAATGCAGCCCAGAATTGTTCTTGAATTTGTTTTGGGTCATTTTTGTAATTTTCAAATGGTTTAATGTAATATTTGTTTAGTTTTGAGTTTTTGTAATTTGTATTTTGTAAATATGGATGTAAAAGAAAAGAAAAGAAAAGAAAAGAAAAGAAAAAGGAAAGAAAAGAAACAAAAATAAAATAGTGAAAGTGTATGTGTGTGTTTGTATTTTGTTTTATTTATTTGTATATATTTTTAATGATAAAATTGCAAATATATTAAAGAAGAATTTAATATTTTGATTGGATCACGGTTAAGAATTATTAACTTATACGTAAGTGATATTTCTAATTTCCGATGAAAAGACAATTATTAAAACTTCTTTAACACGTGTATGTGTGTGTTTGTATTTTATTTTATTTATTTGTATATATTTTTAAGGATGAAATTGCAAATACATTAAAGAAGAATTTAATATTTTGATCGGATCACGGTTAAGAATTATTAACTTATACATAAGTGATATTTCTAATTTCCGAAGAAAAGACAATTATTAAAACTTCTTTAACACGTCAAAGCCACGAAGCAGCTTACCTCAGGTAGGGTGCGTTAGGGGTGCTAATACCTTCCCTAACCACAACCAGTTCCTTACCCGCGAATCTCTGACAAGACCAGTGCATCCGGTTTCCTAGTAGCCCGAAATCAATTACTAGGTGGCGACTCCAACGAACCGATTCAAGCAAACGCAACAAACGAGATTTAAATCGCCAGCCGATGCCGCGCGCTGAGACTGATTTTTTTTGGGGTGTGACAGAATGGCGACTCCACTGGGGAAGGTATTTTTTCGATTATTGGACTAAGCTTTGTGTATTTGATGTGTTTAAGTTTTTGCATTTTTATCTTTTTGTTAATATTTATTTCCATGCATTTTATAGAATTGTCTCATGCATCACCTGTATTTGTTTTTAAAAGCACACACAAGCTTCTAGGTTAGGTGGAGAACTAGCGATCTGCCCTAAGACTATTGGTCAGGGTTCAGATGCGTGAAACACCCAACTCATATCTGAGTGCCTGCTTGGTAATGGTGGGTATATGTGCCTTAACCATTCCTTGCAACGCCCCCATACTGTCTTTACGAAGAACGTCACTGGGCAGATATGAGACCCTTTTGAGACCAGATAGAAAACTTACCCATGTTCACATAATGAATAGAACCTGTCCTTAGGTTGTATGTGCTATCGTTTTTTGCATAAGGGCAAACTCTTCTTGAAGCATCTTGAACTCAAGACTTGTGGGTGACACATTGGCCGTTGCTCCAAAAATTTTCATTGTAGAGTTTGGGCAAAAATCACGATTCTTGTCCATCATACAAGAGTTACGACCATATTGTCACCTCTCGAAGGGTGAGTTCATCATATAGATTACATGTTCATACATTTATCATGCATGTACCGGGCTGAAAGGTAGGTCCCCCACACAAGCTGTGCTGCACGAGATTGAAGAAAGATAATGGAAGTGAACAAAGGAGTCAGATATAGGTTCAGTATCAGATTAAGGTTGAGAGCATCAAGGGTGAAGTAGCGGGACTCAGATTTGCTCGAACAAGTGTTGAGCATCAAATGGAAAAATAATGTCTGCACAGTCTTCTATGGGAACACTGCTTGTTCACGTCCAATTGAAGTTGCACCTCTCCTTTTCAGTCATGAACAATAGCAACAAAGCCTTCAGTCATCAACTAATGACAACTCTGATTCCTGTCCAGTTGCACTGTTAAGTGTTCATCGCCTCAACATCATCTAATGGAACCAAACGACTGCTAGCCTCATTTTCATGGTGCATTAGTCTGCTTTGAAGTTACTCCAATTATGAACTCAATTCATGTTCAGCAGCACAAGATGTTGGTTTGAAAAACCATGATCAGACACTGAATTTCAACGCGGTAGAGCTCTCTCTGTAGAGATTTATTTGTGGATCTGTCAATGGCAAATGCAAAAGGGAATGTATTAATTTCATATGCTTTGAAACTTTCTCCCACCAGTGGCACCAGCAAAACATTGTAGTAGGCAGAAGAGTCAGACCTGGTCTGATAATATTAGTAGTTGTCAAACTTCAATGTGGCAGAGCTCTCTCTACAAAAATCCTTTTATGGCTCTGCAAATTGGGAATGCAAGAGGGGATTTACTAATTGCATATGCTACAAATATTTCTCTCATCAGTTTCAGCACGAAGAAACTATAGCAGGTTGAAGAGCCAGACTTGGCTTGAAAAATATGAGCAGACATCAAACTTCAACGTAGCAGAGCTCTCCCGACAGGAATCTGTTTGTGGATCCGCAAGTGTGAAATCCAAGAAGGAATACAGTAGTTTCAGATTATTTATGATTTTTCTCCAACAGTGTCAGTATTAAAATGCAAAAGTAGAGAGAAGATACATGCCTAGACTGAAAAACATGAAGAATACTGAAACTTCAACAGAGCAGGACTTCCTCTATAGGTGTTTGTTTGCTGCACTGTCAGTGAGAAATTGAAGAGGGGACGAAGGAGTTTTAGATTCATCAGGTGCTCTTCCAATAAAGACAATGTGTGATTCCACACGTCGGTAGTGGCGATACTACAAGTTTCTGGGTGCTGCCAAGATTACCAAGCTGTTAGAAAGTTTTTCTAACAATCCTCAACCAACCATAGCAACATTGGAAGATTGAAATAATGTTGTGAGGATTTGCCGAACAATTGAACAAGCTATGAAGAGAAGAAAGATTGAAGTATCTGCCATGGATTCTAGAACAATGATGAGAGGTGAATCAGGAGCTGACTTTGACGGTGTGAGCCCTTAATTATGGGGTATAGCCAGGTCTCACGGTAGCAGCAATTACTCAAATATCTTTGCTAAGATGGGACATTCCCCTGCCATTTAAGTTTGTCGACCAGCATCTGCCAGATTCCAGAATATTGCTTGACTCCGACAAATTCCCATGTAACCACCAATTTCTCAGTGGTATAATCCAGATAAGAGATGTGATGTCATGGTGGGGTCCTCAACCATTTCAAGTGAACAGTTTCAGGAATTGCAAGAATGGAGTCTGAAAGTTGGTAAGCAAGAGACAGGTGGAGTCGTTGAAGAAGGGTCTCATTGGCTATATTGTCCCCCGAACATCTTCAAAATGACATGTGATCGAAAATGCTTGGCAAAACACAGATATTGCCAGAAAAGCTGATTCGAGAAGGGTGATGAACAGTCAATCATATTGTTATGAAATTCTGCATTTTGTTTTGGGATCACATCTCATCCTTCAACGAAACATGCCTTGCTTTTGTCTCTTTGTTGTTTTGAAATCAACAGATGTTTAGCATTTTATTCTGACAAAATATTTTGATCAAACTACAACATGCGATAAAGGTTAATCAATCCGGAAGATTAGAAGTGTTTTGATTACAGAAATGACTCTATGCTTGAAAATGACATTGAGGTGACCAAACAATTTTGAACTCATACCTCCTGAAACTGAACCACACATCATATAGCTAAGTTTTAACAGTATGCATAATGACATGTAGTGGATTCGGTAGTCATGGACTCGTGAATCATGATTCTTACAAGTCCCAATCATTACACTGGATGAGGTCAAAATTTATCGGTTATAACCGACCTTGCTTGAAATGAGAAAAGGCCATCTTTGATATCCCTTCACTTTCTAAAGATTATATCCCTTGCAGTCCCATTTTGAGCCTGGTAAAATATTTTCTTTCAAAAAAAGAAACCCTGACTAGGATCACACCCCACACTGGGGGCAAATGAGAGATATTTTGGAGACATTGATATAATTAATGGATAAAGGGGAAGGCTTAGAACAAAGGTGCAATGATTGAGAGAGAGCTAAAAGAAAACACATAGACTGGGGGCATATAAGAAAATTTTGAGGAAGGCTATGAAAAAAAGAGAATGAAAAAAGGAAGTTGAAATTGCCTTCACTTAAATACAAGTCAAAGATAAAGGAAGGAGAACGCCTATCAAGTCTATGAAGAGCAAAAGAAATTTCAATCAAGGAAAGGCACAACAAAAGTCAATACCAGAAAAAAAGACTAAGCTATAAGCATTGACTTTTGGTATCCGTTATAAAACCTATGATGTTATCAGATGATTAAGGTTGGTTATTCCTCAAAGAAAGTTGGATTTGCATTATGACTTATGTTAAGAAAGGTCGGAACTTTGAGGTTAACAAGGTTATATGTCGTTTTCTCTATAAAGACAACAATAGAAAACAAGTTGATGAATAGTTGATGTTGATCCTAGGTCTTTGAAACCCTCAAACACCTTTTGAGCCTGTGAAATTCCTTTCTTTCATAGCCATGAACCATAGCCTGCATTACATGCTTTTTAAAAGCCCTTTTTAATCAAGCAAGCAACTTGAACCGATAAATGGCGCTCTCAAAACTTGAAGAGTTTTTCCATAAGAGTCGTGACTTCATGAATTAAGTTACCGGTCGTTAT
The DNA here is from genome assembly GCA_033617975.1 of Populus alba x Populus glandulosa. Lineage (NCBI taxonomy): Eukaryota > Viridiplantae > Streptophyta > Magnoliopsida > Malpighiales > Salicaceae > Populus > Populus alba x Populus glandulosa. Next base: position 179,544 of record CM066156.1, on the reverse strand, counting down.
GCATGTTGATAAAATTATTGCTAAAAACAAAACATGTTTCCTTCATGAATCCTCAAGTTTTGACTTGAGCCTGTTGTTTTCCTTGAAATTCACAGAAGGTCACCTCACCATAAACTATCAAATGATATACCCAATATCAAGGATTCAAATTGATACAAAGAACCATGGAAAAAGCCATTTTTAATCCTGCATTGGGTCAATTTCTGTTTTCAAAGTGCATGACAATCAAAGGACTATATATTTCGAATAAAATGTGTTGGGCCTTTGATCAAAAGTTTGATTTTCAAAAGATTTTCAAAAAAAGACATCTCTGATTTTATTTCAACAAACTAGACTTTGAATAGACATGATCTTTGAAATATGAGAGTTGATTCCAGAACAAGGAAGATTATCAAACACAGAAGAACATTGATTGAGTATGCAAAATCGTTGATAGAAATGACATTGAAGTCCTCGACACTCCTTGAAAAGTTGAGCAGCTGGGGGCAATACAGTAGACCTTGAAAAGGAAAAACAAGCAGTGCTCAGATCAGCTATGAGGCAATGTTTAAATGATGAATCAGTGAACTGAAGACAATGATGTTCAAAGACAGATAATCAATGAACAAGCACACTCGGATCATACTGGGGGCATTGTCATTCCAAAATGGCCCATGCTTTAGTAAATCCTGTCGGCAATGGAGAAACAAAAACGTACCTGAAGGGCACTTTCCTATCATCATTTTTTGAAACAGGGCTCGCGATCGATGAGGAATACACAGATGAATGTAATTGAATGGAGAAAAGATGCATACCACCAAGACTGACTGTGGAACAATGCTGCACTTAAAGGACAATCTCATATTGTCATTCTTTGAAACATGGTTATAGATAGATGTTATCACACAACTGCACTGAATGAATGTCGGAAAGGAACCCACCTCGAAGACTGATTGTGGGACAACTTGTTCTGAAGCCAGATGAGCGCTTCACCGCATGAGTATGAGTGATAAAAGCAGCATCATTGATGAGGCTGAGACATTTCTTTTCACAATCTGATTAGAAGAGTTGAAAGGAATCTATGAGAAGAGCACTGAGCATACAACCATTGTACTGCAAGCTATGAGATGCATGTCTAGATGACTGATTGAGTTCCAAGGAGGCTGATGATAACATGTACTTGAAGAGTACTGTTTCAACTAGAGGCAAGTTCATGACTGATTAACAATCTTGATGGGTATTGGCATGATGCACACAATTAATCAGAGGATAATTCTCAGAAGAAGCCAGGAGAGAAAATCTTTCATGATGAATCAAGCAGTACCACACTTGGGGGCAGGGTCAAGCTTCATGAACGATGCAAGCAGTAATTGTCGAAGACAGCCCGGGATGGGCACTGCATTTACAGCTGAGTGGATGGCTAACACATGAATGAGCCAATACATCGGAAAAACAAAGAAAGCTTTGGGATACAAACAAGGGCACCCTATGATGATGGAGCATCAAAGAGGGGGGACCTATTATTTCAAATCAGGTAAGGATGCATGCATATCATCTAACCTCAAAAAAAAAAAAATAATAAAAACCATTTGCACAGATTTTTTGAATTGTTACAGGAAAATCCTTAATGAGGCCCAGCAAGATGGTGGAAAGAGAAAGAAGCATTGTGGTGATGATAATAAAGAATCGGTTTTGATCATGGAATAAAAGGACGATGGGATGAACCCTACCATTAGGAAAATCCCAAACAAATGAATAGATCAACCTTGCAACCGGGAAGCCTCGAGTTTTCAACCCTTGCAGTCAGGAATCATCGAGTTTTCAAACCCCATGATCGGGAATTATCAGGAAGCACCAAGTCTTGCAGCCCTTTCTTCTGTCATCCCTTCAGAACTTCGCCAGGTAAGCCCTATTTTTCACACTTGTCATATCACATTCTTTCTATTTGGGTAGGTCGCCCATCGCAACGAGACCCCCTTTTCATATTCTTTCCACATGGATAGGTCACCCATTACAATGACCACACTTCTTCACATTTTTTCCATTTTGGGTCGGTCACCCATACAATGAGACCAGCATTTTTTCTAGGGTTAGTCACCCGTACAATGAGACCAGTATTTTTCTAGGGTTCGTCACCCGTACAATGAGACCAGCACTAGGGTTAGTCACCCGTACAATGAGACCAGCACTAGGGTTCGTCACCCGTACAATGAGACCAGCACTAGGGTTCGTCACCCGTACAATGAGACCAACAGCACTAGGGTTCGTCACCCGTACAATGAGACCAGCATTTTTCGAGGGTTAGTCACCCGTACAATGAGACCAGAATGAGGTCGCCAGATGGGATCTCATTTGGTTAAAGGGAATCGCCAGATGGGATTTCAGGTTAACCGAGTTACACATATTTCGTTCCAGTTGAATGAGGTCGCCAGATGGGATCTCATGTAACTTTGGTTAAAGGGAATCGCCAGATGGGATTTCAGGTTAACCGAGTTACACATATTTTCGTTCCAGTTGAATGAGGTCGCCAGATGGGATCTCAGGTAAACCCAATGTGTGGGCAGGTCGCCCGTGAAAATAGACTATTAGGAGAGTGTGGGTCGGTCGCCCGTGAAAATAGACTTGAGTGAGTATGTGTGGGCAGGTCGCCCGTGAAAATAGACTTGAGTGAGTACGTGTGGGCAGGTCGCCCGTGAAAATAGACCAGAGTGAGTATGCGTGGGCAGGTCGCCCGTGAAAACAGATCAATGTGAGTGTGTGGGCAGGTCGCCCAAGATAATGAAATCATTTTCCTTTTGTTTTCTTTACAAAGCTTACTATGCAAAATTTTGAAGAGTTTTGCTTCGTAAGCATTGTAAAGAGGGGGCATCTGTTGCTACCCAATTTTTGACCCATGTTTTGATATATTTTCAAAAAATTCCAAAAATTGAGAAAAACAGAGAAAATCCAAAAAATATGTTTTTTAATATATTTTCGTCATTTTAGCATTTTCAACGTCGTCTAAAAAAAGAATTTAAATTGTTAAAAGATTTTCAAACGCGTTCGACGTTTCACGTGTCATTTTTAAAATCATTGATTTTCCGCATGTGAGTCGACGTTGATATTACTCGTTTTCAAAAAATACAAAAAAATAAGAAAAATCAAAATTTACAAAAAGAAAGAAGTTGAGGGACCAAGTTGAAAAACCTAGCAAAAGTTTTCCTATAAATACCATGCTAAACTGATTTTTGAAAAGGGGGGGGCAATTTTGAGAACATCAGAAAAAAAATACAAAAAAACCTAAATCTATCTCTTTCATTCCAAGCCGCCGGCCAAGACTTTGCTTCTCCATTTTTTTTAACGCTGCAGCCCCTTCCCCAAACTGGTTTTGAATTTCTTCGCCTCCAGTCTTCTTCTCACAGAGCCAATGACCACCCATTCCCATACACAGCCAAAGCTAGCCATCTCCATTTCCCCATTTTTACTCATCTTCAAAGCCGAAACCAGCAAAAGCCAAGGCAGCCCTCCTCCCGCTTGAAATTTTTTGCTCCGAGAGAGACCCGGCCAAAATTTCCTCATCCCTCTCTCGGCTGAAAATCAGAGGAACAGTGCCTCTCCTCCCTCATCCCCTGCAGCTCTTGGCCCTCACAACTCCTTCCCCCCACAACAAACCCACAGCCCCCTCTTTTTTTCAAAACCAAACCGGAGCAGCCACTCCATTCCCTCTCTTTTTTTCTTTTCCCCCGCCAAAAGAGAGCAGCCCACCAGCCGACCACCACACCGACCACCCTGCACACAGTGACACGACCAAAAGCTTGATGTCTTTTCCCAAGTGCAGGAGTGTCGAAGTAATAAATAACTCGGCAAGACCGGGGTCGAACCACAGAGAGGTTAATTGTATAAATTATAAATAACAAGACAACAACAACAACAACAACAACAACAACAACAATAACAATAATAATTATTATTGTACTCAGTACGTGGCGTTGTTATACCTGAGAATGATCTAAAGATCGGGTCACAGGTTTCCAGCCTATATACTGAGTTTATGAAAAGATCAAATATATATATATATATTATATAATATAAACAGAATGTAAATAATAATAATAATAATAATAATGAAAGCAGAAGATGAAGAAATTAATGAGAACTTTGAGATGAAAGATTAACGTAAGGATTAAACAATGATAAAAACAAATGTCAAGGTTAGAGGATCCACTAATGGTACTTCAAACAAGTATAATATAAACTCTTATTACTCAATTGGAAACCACACATAAAGGAGGTTCCAATCAGATTATAAATTGTTAACATGATTACATTAATTATCTTATTCGAATAAAGCTAATACTTGTAAATGTTGGCAGGCATTCATGATTATAACTTATGTTAACAACAAATCAAGTTCCTTTCATAGCTCAGGTGTCGGTTAAACCATACAGTATGGGCTATGAAAGTGCCAAGTATTTGTTGTACCAAGTGTTATACAACATAAATCTAGATTAACCATTTAACAAGCAAAGTATTAAAGTGAACAAGATAACAAATATAAAACATGTTAGTATCCAACGTTAAGTTCCATGTTAAGTTTATATTATACTTGTTCTTACACCATTAGTGTACCTTTTTCACCTTGACATAATTAACTTAGCTGGACATAATAAAAGAAAGAAACATAAATGAGCAAGACAAGAACATAAATGAGAAAGAAGTTAACTAGACAAAGGAAAGGAAATGAAGTGCATAAACTTGATATTAATGAAAGCAAGACATAAGAAATACAAAGAGAGAAAGCAAGAGCATGATCTTGATCTGAACACCAAGATGCCTCAATACATGGTAAGTGCCTCCTTTTATAGGCCAAAATTTGGAACTATTGATTTGTTGACTAATTGATGAGTGGGTGGCCACATCTTGACTTGATAACAATCTTTATCTTCTTGTCTGGTCAAGACGTCATTGCTAACATCATAATTTGCCCAGAATCCTCAGGAATGTTCTAGGAAATTGTCTCAGCTTTCCAACAAAAAAAAGATGAGGTCATTTGGACTTCTAGAACTCAAGATATGGGCTGAACACTAAATAGTGTTTGGGCTGCAGGACAGCTTCGGACTTCTTCGTTGTTCCTTCAATTTGGACTTCAAAACGACCTTTTCAAATCTTGGGCTCCTCATGAAAGTTGTAGGCCTTTGTTTTACCTTTCCATCCATATAAAATGGACCTAAATCCGAAATCTAGAGCTCCAGATATGATCCAATTACTGAGCAATGTTCCGGTTTGGACTGCACCGACATCTCTTTTCTAAGTTTGGCCATCTCTTTGTCCTTTCACTTTCAATACTTAAACTCATCAATCAATTCTTTTATTTATGTGATAGACCTGCATATAAGATGAGCATTTACCATAAATTAAGGTATCTTATAGTATCAAACTTGTTATTATAAAACATGCTTTAGTTAAGGAGTTATTGATACTTCAAGTGCAAAATGATGATATAAAACCTTGATAAACATGCACTTTTAAGTACTAATCACACCCCCCAACCAGCTTATTACTAGTCCCTAGTAATCTAAAGCGTTAAAATAGAGAAACAATTTGCAAGTTCCACAAAGCAAGGCATTCATCATTCAACTTCCATTAATCTATCCAGATAAACAAACTCTCATTAAATTTATATTCCTGCTTCATACTTCGTAAACAAGATATTAATAAACCTTCTTTTTGTGTGCTCAATGAAAACATAGATGATGGGGCTTTTGTTGGAAGAAAACAATATTATGTTCAAATGTTTAAGGTGAACTTCCTTGGGTTGGGATTATTATTATTTTTTTTTCTTTTTATTTATATACACATACAACTTAAAACACAATGTATCTTTAACCCATGTAACGAGTTTTAGGCTAATGACTCCCAGACCAGTTGATCTTAGGGCATTAGGTGTTGAGACACCCCTACGAGCTTAACAACTCGGGTTGCAGATACTAATACGTAGATAGTGCAATGTTTGATTCCCTTAAGCTTTTCTCCTTAACCCATGTAACAAGCTTTGGGCCAATAGCTCCCAAGTCAGTTGACTTTAGGGTATTAGGTGTTAAAACACCCCTTCGGGCTTAATTGCTTAGGTTAGGGAGGCTACGAAACCAAACTTATCCACGTTTTATTATCATCAATACTATTTTTTTGTCTTTTTTTTTTTTTTTTTTTTTTTTTGCAAATTATATACTATCCTTTTCCCTTAGTTGTTACCTTCAACAAAAGAACATAATTAATGTAATAATCCAATGTGCAACCCACAATCATATGTTAAAGTGTGTGTGTGAAAATGAAGGTTTAATAATACTTGTTAAATGACTATAGGAGCAGAATCAAGTGATAACAATGTGAGAGTTTGTAAACCTGAATATTTCAAGAAGTATTATGATAGACCTTGGTAATGAAACTTACTAAGATGCGTCTCTAGAGTCAATAAAATTGATTCCATACTCTGCCATCCTAATAACAATTTTGTCAAATGGTTTTAATAATAGCAAAAACAGTTAGCAAGTTAGTATTTTTTTTTTTTTTTTAAACTACTACCCTCTCCCCCCAACCAAAACGAGACATTGTCCTCAATGTTCGAAGGTAGAAAGATAGAGTATAGAAGACATCACCTGAAACATCGAACAATGACAAACCTGAAACACACTTAAACAAACATAAGAAGTAACAAAACAAAATAATATGCTATTAATAAAACCAAAAGACACAAGGTTTCACAGATGAAGGCTCAAATCTAATCTAAGCTTTTTACGGCTGTCCTTAGTTGACCAATCTAGGCGACTCATGCAGGGATCAATGACAGGGATGAAAGATTGTAGTTGGTCAATCAATTGTTCAGCAGTAGCAGCAGAGATTATGATTTGTCGTGCCGAAGATGTTAGAAATTCCTGTTCCACAGCTTGATCAAGGAAAGACAACAACTTATCATAAAAACCATTAACATTTAACAAACCTATAGGTTTATGGTGAATGTGCAGTTGGGCCCAAGATGAAATATGAAAGATTTCTTCCAATGTGCCCAAACCACCTGGTAAGGCAATGAAGGCATCAGCATGGCTAAACATGGTATTCAGTCGGTCAGACATTGTTGGGACCTGTAGTTCCTCTCCAATTGTTTTTCCAATGATGTCCCCAGTTGCTAAAGCTTTGGGGACAACCCCCAAAACTTGACTGCCTCCTAAAAATGCAGCCATTGACACACCTCCCATTAACCCAAGGCTACCTCCCCCATACACTAAATGAATCTTTCTCTCAGCTAGTACCCGACCAAGATGATTCGCTGATTCTAAAAACTCTTTTTCTTTCCCAGAACTGGATCCACCGAAAACACAAATATTTCTTATCTGATGACTTGAGGAACCTGCCATTTCTACACACTTCTATATTTGATGAATATATGGGATGAGTAGAAATGAAGGGAAGGAAGAGAAGAATTTATAGATGAAAAAGTGAAAATGCAATCATACCACCTATATGTAGGTCAGCTGTAGTCTTACAAACTCTCTCTCTCTCTCTCTCTCTCTTTATTAATTATTTATTTTGAAAAAGCATGTATGTACAGGTAGTTGTGATTGTGGCTCACATCTTCCCTTGGTTTTACGTCCAAGAACGGCTTAAACGCCCTCTATGGGTCGGGGATAGGCTTCCCATCCAGTTTTCTTAAAAACTGGCAAACAGGGTCTTTTTTAGTCAGATTCCCAAGACTAAGACGATCATGTTCTTTATGGAATTGTGGCCATAAATCATGAATTACACGATGCACATCTCCACTAGGATGCGTCTCAAGGGTCAACAAAAGATTATCTAAAGACCCCTTACTCAGGCCATCCTTAATGAATTGTATCTTATCTTCACGGTTTACAGATACCATTCCTAAAGAACGACATGTCGCATTACAAGTCCATCTGGCACATTTGTGACAGACTTTCAGTCGTTTTGCACGACGTTTCTTTGCAAAAGTGCTTTTACCTGTTCCAGGCATGTGTGAAATGAAAGAATTGGAGGACTCACCTGATAAGCGGACCTTTGCTTCAATTAGCCAGCGAATATCTTCAGGAATTTCATGATTCATTAATAACCTCAATCTTGCACACCTAGCACGGTAAATTTTATTAATCGCATTTGGAGGCAAAGCGGGAAAATACCTTTTCAACTTTTCAAGAGTGGTATCCATTTTCAAAAGAGAATTAGAGAAGAGATTCAAAGAAGGGAGAAAGAGCTAAGAATTTTACAAATATATACAAATATCAGTTATTTGGGAAACTGAAAGAACCGACTTAAGTCACGGAGTACCGTTATCCGCCATTTGACCGGGGTGAAAGAAAGACTAGCAAAACAATAGATACAACAAAACACAAAACAATGTGAGAAAAAGAATCAATCTTTATATACAGGATCACTCAATTCAATAGAGTCATTGTCAACCGAAAAATTGTCAAAATAAACTTTCAAACGATGCCCATTTACCTTGAAAACATTGCCATTCTTTGGATTCTCAATATCACAGGCCCCATATGGATACACATGTTTCACAATAAAAGGACCGCTCCATCTTGATCTTAGTTTTGCAGGAAATAAATGGAGTCGAGAATTATAAAGCAAGACTTTTTGACCAACATTGAATGTTTTTCTCAGTATTTTCTTGTCATGAAACTCTTTAATTCTTGCTTTATGAATTTTCGAATTGTCATATGCATCATTTCTTATTTCCTCAAGCTCATTTATTTGCAATTTTCGCAGCTGACTAGCATCATCAAGGCTTGAATTGAAAGCTTTAATAGCCCAATAAGCTTTATGTTCAATTTCCACAGGCAAGTGACAAGGTTTTCCATAGACTAGTCTATAAGGTGACATACCTAATGATGTTTTATAAGCAGTTCGATAAGCCCAAAGTGCATCATTAAGTCTTAAAGACCAGTCTTTCCTATTAGGGTTCACTGTTTTCTCTAAGATCTGTTTGATCTCCCTATTAGCAAGCTCTACTTGTCCACTTGTCTGAGGGTGATAAGGGGTGGAAACTTTATGTGTGATTCCATATTTCTTCATTAAAGACTCAAATGGCTTGTTGCAAAAGTGTGTTCCACCGTCACTTATCATGGCTCGAGGGATTCCAAATCGACTTAAAATGTTTTCTTTCAAAAACTTTATCACTGTTTTGTGATCATTGGTTCGACTTGGAATTGCCTCTATCCATTTTGAAACATAATCTACTGCGACCAATATGTACAAGAAACCAAATGATGGAGGAAATGGACCCATGAAATCTATACCCCAACAGTCAAAGATCTCAATGACAAGAATAGGATTTAAAGGCATCATGTGACGTTTCGAAATAGATCCCAACTTTTGACAATTTTCACAAATCTTACAGAATGCATGTGAGTCTTTGAACATGGTGGGCCAGTAAAATCCACTTTGTAAGATTTTTGCAGCTGTCTTTCTTGATGAGAAATGACCCCCACATGCCTCAGAATGACAAAATTTAATGACACTACTTACCTCATTGTCAGGAATGCATCTTCGAAATATTTGATCAGGACAATATTTGAATAAATAAGGGTCATCCCAATAAAAGTTCTTCACTTCGTTCAAGAACTTTCTTTTGTCTTGGGTACTCCAATGAGCTGGCAATTGTCCTGAAACAAGAAAATTAACAATATTAACAAACCAAGGCATCGTAGAGACAGAAAATAAAGATTCATCAGGAAAGTAGTCATCGATTGGTGTAATGTCAGATTTCGAATCGGTTGTCAATCTTGACAAATGATCCGCGACAACATTTTCGGTGCCTTTCTTGTCTTTGATTGTGATATCAAATTCTTGAAGTAACAAAATCCACCGCACCAATCTGGCCTTAGAATCTTTCTTAGAGAGAAGATATTTCAATGCTGCATGATCACTAAAAACAACAACAGGTGAGCCAACAAGATAAGATCTGAACTTGTCACATGCAAATACTACTGCAAGTAATTCTTTTTCAGTGGTGGTGTAATTCATTTGAGCACTATTTAAAGTTTTACTTGCATAGTAAATCACATAAGGTTTCTTATCTTTCCTTTGTCCCAAGACAGCACCCATGGCATAATCACTAGCGTCACACATTATTTCAAAAGGTAATGACCAATCAGGAGGTTGAATGACAGGAGCAGAAGTAAGCAAGTTTTTAAGTTTAACAAAGGCTTCCTCACAATGTTCAGTCCATTCAAAAATATTATCCTTTGTTAGAAGGTTACTCAAGGGCTTAGATATTACACTAAAATCTTTGATGAACCTTCTGTAAAAACCAGCATGTCCTAAGAATGATCTAACATCTTTAACAGATTTTGGTGTTGGTAAGTTGGCAATTAACTCGATTTTAGATTTATCAACCTCAATTCCTTTCGATGAAACAATGTGACCAAGTACAATGCCGTTTGTTACCATAAAGTGACATTTTTCCCAATTCAGTATAAGATTCTTCTCTTCACACCTGCTCAAAACCTTTTCTAAGTTAGTCAAACAATCATCAAATGAATCACCAAAAACAGAAAAATCATCCATAAAAATTTCAAGAAAACGTTCAACCATATCACTGAATATGCTAAGCATGCATCTTTGAAACGTGGCTGGTGCATTACATAATCCAAAAGGCATCCTTCGATATGCAAAAGTACCAAATGGACATGTGAAAGTAGTCTTCTCTTGATCTTCCAATGCAATTTCAATTTGATTGTAACCTGAATAACCATCTAGGAAACAATAAAATTCATGACCTGCAACTCTTTCTAGGATTTGGTCCATGAAAGGTAAAGGGAAATGATCTTTTCTAGTCATTGAATTAAGTTTCCTATAGTCAATGCACATGCGCCAACCCGTAACAGTCCTAGTTGGAATTAACTCATTTTTCTCATTTGTTATCACAGTGACTCCAGACTTTTTGGGTACAACTTGGGTAGGACTTACCCATTTGCTGTCAGAAATAGGATAAATGATTCCATTATCCAGAAGCTTAATGACTTCATTTTTCACTACTTCTTTCATATTAGGATTAAGCCTTCGTTGCATTTCTCTAGAGGGTTTAACATTTTCCTCCAAATAAATCCTGTGTGTGCAAATCAAAGGGCTAATTCCTTTTATGTCAGCTATGGTCCATCCTAATGCATTTTTGTGCATTTTTAGAGTCTGTAATAACTTACCTTCTTGATGCGCATTAAGTTTGGAAGAGATTATTACCGGAAAAGTTTCATTTTCTCCCAAAAATGAGTATTTGAGATTAAATGGTAACGGCTTCAATTCAGGTTTTGGTGGTTGAACACTTGAAGGTATGGGCTCAATTGATCGTGGTGGCAATTCTTCAATTTGTGGTCTCCAATTGCATGCCTTTGATTCCTGAAAGTAGACCATTTGCAAATCATCAGATTCATCAATCTCAGCTTCACTAGAAGTGGTTTGAAATTGATCATGAACTAATTTTTCAATAAAGTCCACTTCCTGTAAATCATTATCATCTCCAGGTTGCTTGTAAATGTTGAAAATATTCATCTCCAATGTCATGTTTCCAAATGATAGCTTCATCAGTCCATTCCTACAATTAATCAATGCATTAGAAGTGGCAAGAAATGGACGTCCTAAAATGACAGGAATTGAATTACATGCTTCAACAGGTTGCGTGTCCAAGACAACAAAATCCACAGGATAAATGAATTTATCAACTTGTACCAACACATCTTCAATTATTCCTCTAGGCACTTTTACAGATCTATCGGCGAGTAAAAGAGTTACAGAGGTTGGTTTTAACTCACCTAGATTGAGACTCTGAAAAACTGAATATGGAAGTAAATTCACACTAGCTCCAAGATCAAGTAAGGCTCTTTCAATTTTATGTTCTCCAATAAAGCAAGAAATTGTAGGACAACCAGGGTCTTTATATTTCAAAGCATTATTGTTCTGAAGAATGGCACTTACTTGTTCGGCTAAAAAGGCTTTCTTTTTCACATTCAGTTTTCTCTTCACAGTGCATAGATCTTTCAAAAATTTAGCATAGGAAGGAACCTGTTTAATAGCATCCAACAAAGGTATATTGATCCTTACCTGTTTGAAAATTTCAAAGATTTCAGAGTTGTGACTAACTTTCCTTTGTTTGATCATGGCATGAGGAAACGGAAGTGCTGGCGGGGAATCAGCCTTTTCTTTGCAATGTTCAGGTTCAACCCCTTCCTTACCCTCAGAGATAGACTCATCATCTTTCTCACAAGGTTCAAGAATAGGTTTTTCAATAACCTTACCACTACGAAGAGTGATGACTGATTTGACTTGATCCATGTGTTGGCTTCCAGAACTACTTGCATTTGCATTGTATTGCCCCTTTGGATTTTGCTGTGGTTGAGAAGGAAACTTACCTTTCTCTTGGAAACTGAGAGCAGATGTTAATTTTGCAAGAACATCTTTAAAATCGGTCATGCTTTGAGCAAGTTGAGTGTTGATTGTCTCCTGCTTTTCAATGAATGCATGCAATGTTTCCTCAAAATTTCTTCTAGGAGGTGGAGCATAAGGAGGTGCATATCCATGAGAATTTTGGAAATTATGGTGTGCTTGAAACGGTGGATGTGAAGTTTGTGCATTGTTGCTATCACTCTTCCAACTGAAATTTGGGTGATTTCTCCAACCAGGGTTATACGTTTGTGAGTATGGGTTATGGTTGGGCCTTTGGAAACTGTTTAGAGCATGGGCTTGTTCATGGAGGCATTCCTTAAAAGAAGGTAAAGTTGGACAATCATTGGTTGCATGCTCATTTGTTTCACAGATTTGACACACAATGTCTTGAATCGATTTTAATTGACCACTCTTTTTCAATTCTAGTGCCTCGACTTTTCTAGCTAAAGATGCAAACTTGGCTTGGAGATCATGATCTTCCCTAAGGTTGTGCATACCTCCACTGGATGTATGAGGTTGAGTTTTACCTGGTGCCTCATAAGTACCTGTGGTGTCCCAATTTTGAGCATTTTCGGCTAGCAAGTCTAGGTACTCCATTGCTTCATTAGGGTCTTTATCTTTAAAGGTTCCATTGCACATCAATTCAACCATTTGCCTATCTCTAGGTGTTAAACCTTCATAAAAATGTGAAACCAATCTCCATGTTTCAAAACCATGATGTGGGCAAGTATTAAGCAAATCTCGATACCTATCCCAACATTGGTAAAATGTTTCTCCTGGCTTTTGAGTGAAAGTGATGATTTGTCTTTTGAAAGAGTTTGTTCTATGAGATGGAAAAAACTTCTTTAAAAATTGTTGTTGCATATCATCCCAAGCACGAATGGATCCTGGTCTCAAATTTTGTAGCCATGTTTTAGCTTTATCTTTTAATGAAAAAGGAAAAAGCTTTAATCGAATGGTGTTCATGCTACAATTTGAGTCATTATAGGTATTACAGACCTCCTCAAATTCCCTTAAATGCAAGTATGGATTTTCTAAGTCTAAGCCATGAAAAGAAGGTAGAAGTTGAATAATGCCTGGCTTAAAATTAAAATGAGATGCATCAGGAGGGAAAACTATGCATGAGGGTGCACTTGTTCTTGTGGGATTCATGTGGTCTCTAAGTGTTCTCATACGGTTATTCTCATTACTCTCATTATGAAGTGATTGATTATCTTCTTCGGCCATATTTTCTGAAAATGATGAGGATACCCTACAAAGTCTACCACTTAATGTACGTGACCAAACTCTCATGCACGTGTAAGAAGAGAATTAAAAGGAAGAAAATAAAAGAGAAGAAAAAGAAACAAAAGTTAAATAAAATGAAAAATGAAAAGAGAAGATAAAATAAATATTATAATTTATACAAGAATTTACCTCCCCGGCAACGGCGCCAAAAACTTGACACGACCAAAAGCTTGATGTCTTTTCCCAAGTGCAGGAGTGTCGAAGTAATAAATAACCCGGCAAGACCGGGGTCGAACCACAGAGAGGTTAATTGTATAAATTATAAATAACAAGACAACAACAACAACAACAACAACAACAATAACAATAATAATTATTATTGTACTCAGTACGTGGCGTTGTTATACCTGAGAATGATCTAAAGATCGGGTCACAGGTTTCCAGCCTATATACTGAGTTTATGAAAAGATCAAATATATATATATTATATAATATAAACAGAATGTAAATAATAATAATAATAATAATAATGAAAGCAGAAGATGAAGAAATTAATGAGAACTTTGAGATGAAAGATTAACGTAAGGATTAAACAATGATAAAAACAAATGTCAAGGTTAGAGGATCCACTAATGGTACTTCAAACAAGTATAATATAAACTCTTATTACTCAATTGGAAACCACACATAAAGGAGGTTCCAATCAGATTATAAATTGTTAACATGATTACATTAATTATCTTATTCGAATAAAGCTAATACTTGTAAATGTTGGCAGGCATTCATGATTATAACTTATGTTAACAACAAATCAAGTTCCTTTCATAGCTCAGGTGTCGGTTAAACCATACAGTATGGGCTATGAAAGTGCCAAGTATTTGTTGTACCAAGTGTTATACAACATAAATCTAGATTAACCATTTAACAAGCAAAGTATTAAAGTGAACAAGATAACAAATATAAAACATGTTAGTATCCAACGTTAAGTTCCATGTTAAGTTTATATTATACTTGTTCTTACACCATTAGTGTACCCTTTTCACCTTGACATAATTAACTTAGCTGGACATAATAAAAGAAAGAAACATAAATGAGCAAGACAAGAACATAAATGAGAAAGAAGTTAACTAGACAAAGGAAAGGAAATGAAGTGCATAAACTTGATATTAATGAAAGCAAGACATAAGAAATACAAAGAGAGAAAGCAAGAGCATGATCTTGATCTGAACACCAAGATGCCTCAATACATGGTAAGTGCCTCCTTTTATAGGCCAAAATTTGGAACTATTGATTTGTTGACTAATTGATGAGTGGGTGGCCACATCTTGACTTGATAACAATCTTTATCTTCTTGTCTGGTCAAGACGTCATTGCTAACATCATAATTTGCCCAGAATCCTCAGGAATGTTCTAGGAAATTGTCTCAGCTTTCCAACAAAAAAAAGATGAGGTCATTTGGACTTCTAGAACTCAAGATATGGGCTGAACACTAAATAGTGTTTGGGCTGCAGGACAGCTTCGGACTTCTTCGTTGTTCCTTCAATTTGGACTTCAAAACGACCTTTTCAAATCTTGGGCTCCTCATGAAAGTTGTAGGCCTTTGTTTTACCTTTCCATCCATATAAAATGGACCTAAATCCGAAATCTAGAGCTCCAGATATGATCCAATTACTGAGCAATGTTCCGGTTTGGACTGCACCGACATCTCTTTTCTAAGTTTGGCCATCTCTTTGTCCTTTCACTTTCAATACTTAAACTCATCAATCAATTCTTTTATTTATGTGATAGACCTGCATATAAGATGAGCATTTACCATAAATTAAGGTATCTTATAGTATCAAACTTGTTATTATAAAACATGCTTTAGTTAAGGAGTTATTGATACTTCAAGTGCAAAATGATGATATAAAACCTTGATAAACATGCACTTTTAAGTACTAATCACACAGCTCCTCCCTCATCCCCGCAGACCCAACGACCTCCAGCGGCTACCCCGACACAGCGGCGCCGACAGATTTCAGTTCTGTCCGCCTCCAGCCACCAGCCACTTCTTCGATCTTCAACCATTCGGACGGGAACACGCAACGGCGCTGCAGAACCCAGAAGAAGAAAGGATTAACAGAGGGAGCAGCTCAGAAAAGGAGAAGGAAGCAGACCCGAACCGATGAAGAAGACCCAAAAACATATCTAAAGAACTTAAAATCGACTGCCCTTGCTGTGTTGTTTTTTGGATTTGCAGGTGCCGGACAACAAGAGATCGAAGAGAGGAGGGAGCATCACAGCCCCCTCACGCTGCCTGATTTTTGTGGCGGCGCGTGAGCCCACGCGCCGCCAGTCACGGCGGAGCATGGGGTCCACGCGCCGCTACTGTTCAGGCAGCCCAGAATGCAGCCCAGAATTGTTCTTGAATTTGTTTTGGGTCATTTTTGTAATTTTCAAATGGTTTAATGTAATATTTGTTTAGTTTTGAGTTTTTGTAATTTGTATTTTGTAAATATGGATGTAAAAGAAAAGAAAAGAAAAGAAAAGAAAAAGGAAAGAAAAGAAACAAAAATAAAATAGTGAAAGTGTATGTGTGTGTTTGTATTTTGTTTTATTTATTTGTATATATTTTTAATGATAAAATTGCAAATATATTAAAGAAGAATTTAATATTTTGATTGGATCACGGTTAAGAATTATTAACTTATACGTAAGTGATATTTCTAATTTCTGATGAAAAGACAATTATTAAAACTTCTTTAACACGTGTATGTGTGTGTTTGTATTTTATTTTATTTATTTGTATATATTTTTAAGGATGAAATTGCAAATACATTAAAGAAGAATTTAATATTTTGATCGGATCACGGTTAAGAATTATTAACTTATACGTAAGTGATATTTCTAATTTCCGAAGAAAAGACAATTATTAAAACTTCTTTAACACGTCAAAGCCACGAAGCAGCTTACCTCAGGTAGGGTGCGTTAGGGGTGCTAATACCTTCCCTAACCACAACCAGTTCCTTACCCGCGAATCTCTGACAAGACCAGTGCATCCGGTTTCCTAGTAGCCCGAAATCAATTACTAGGTGGCGACTCCAACGAACCGATTCAAGCAAACGCAACAAACGAGATTTAAATCGCCAGCCGATGCCGCGCGCTGAGACTGATTTTTTTTGGGGTGTGACACCGTGTATCGGGTTTCCTAGACATCTTGTTGGTGTGAAGTCCCTGCAGCAGTACAAACATTTAAGAGAATGCAAATATTTAATAATAATAAGAATGGTAACTCACGGTTTGGCAATTAAATAAAACATTAACAATTATAATTTCTTCATGTATTTGCTACAACAACTAGTAGTACATATAGATACACAATTTTTCGAATGCCATTCGCCAAAACTAGTCATTCATTTGTGTCGGCCATCCATGGCGAAAGCTGCGTCGCTGCCGATCCAAAATCGGCAGCAGAAACTGCATTGCTGCCGATCCAGAATCGGTAGCGGAATCTGCGTCGCTGCCAATTTCTGTATCGGCAGCAGGATCTGCGTCGCTATCGATTTCTGTATCGGCAGCAGAATCTGCGTGGCTGCCGATGCAGAATCGGCAGCGGAATCTGGGTCGCTGCCGATCCAGAATCGGCAGCGGAATCTGCGTCGCTGCCGATTTCTGCATCGGCAGCGAAGTCACTCTTTTATCCCGGCCATCCATCCGTTTGGATGCCATTAGCCGAAGCTAATCAGTCCTTCATCCCGGCCATCCATTCGGACGCCATTAGCCAAAGCTAATCATTCTTTGTCCCGCCCATCCGTTTGGATGCCATTAGCCGAAGCTAATCACTCCTTTGTCCTGGCCATCCTTTCGGATGCCATTAGCTGAAGCTAATCATTCTTTGTCCCGGCCATCCCTTTGGACGCCATTAGCCGAAGCTAATCACTCCTTTGTCCTGGCCATCCTTTCGGATGCCATTAGCCGAAGCTAATCATTCTTTGTCCCGGCCATCCCTTCGGACGCCATTAGCCGAAGCTAATCATTCTTTGTCCCGGCCATCCGTTTGGATGCCATTAGCCGAAGCTAATCACTCCTTTGTCCCGGTCATCCTTTCGGATGCCATTAGCCGAAGCTAATCATTCTTTGTCCCGGCCATCCCTTCGGACGCCATTAGCCGAAGCTAATCACTCCTTTGTCCCGGCCATCCTTTCGGATGCCATTAGCCGAAGCTAATCATTCTTTGTCCCGGCCATCCCTTCGGATGCCATTAGCCGAAGCTAATCATTCTTTGTCCCGGCCATCCATCCGTTTGGATGCCATTAGCCGAAGCTAATCACTCTTTTGTCCCGCCCATCCATTCGGATGCCATTAGCCGAAGCTAATCAATCTTTAATCATCATTTAAGCGTTCAACAATCTAATATCGGTTCTAACAATATTATAGTACTCAAGTTAAAATATTTCAAGATTCAACGTAAGAAAAAGGAAGGTGCAAGTCACCTACCTACTCCACCTGTGGGTCGATCCTGTCTTGATGATGGTTCAATCCCGACCGCACCACCTAAGACATCAATGGTCACAAATCAGCACAATTGTATTTATTTTATTTTTTAATCATACTCATCATCACACTTATTTCAAGAGTTCATATGTTCACATTCAAGTGTTCCATATTTTACAGCATCATAACATGAGATTGTTACTAGCATTTAAGTCATTCCTGCCTAGGAGGCTTATTGTAGGAATTCGGCAGCGAGAACTAGTTCGCTGCGGGCTGCCAGTTCGGCAGCGAAAACTGCATCGCTGTTGGTGCCACAGTTTCGCTGCACAACGCACAACTCGGCAGCGAATATCAATTCGCTGCAGGAAGTTCAGTCGCGGCAGCGAAACAGAATTTCGCTGCGCAACACACAAATCGGCAACGAATATCAATTCGCTGCAGGAGGTTCAGTTGCCGCAGCGAAACAGAATTTCGCTGCGCAGCACACAAATCGGCAGCGAATATCAATTCGCTGCAGAAGGTTCCGTTGCGGCAGCGAAACAGAATTTCACTGCGCAACACACAAATCGGCAGCGAATATCAATTCGCTGCAGGAGGTTCCGTTGCGGCAGCGAAACAGAATTTCGCTGCGCAGCACACAAATCGGCAGCGAATATCAATTCGCTGCATGAGGTTCAGTTGCGGCAGCGAAACAGAATTTCGCTGCGCAACACACAAATCGGCAGCGAATATCAATTCGCTGCAGGAGATTCAGTGGCGGCAGCGAAACAGAATTACGCTGCGCAACACACAAATTGGCAGCGAATATCAATTCGCTGCAGAAGGTTCCGTTGCGGCAGCGAAACAGAATTTCACTGCGCAACACACAAATCGGCAGCGAATATCAATTCGCTGCAGGAGGTTCCGTTGCGGCAGCGAAACAGAATTTCGCTGCGCAATACACAACTCGGAACCATCAATTTCAGCACATAGTTCTTCAACAAAATTCCAGCAATAACATCACAGCAGAACACATTAAATTCCAGCACTAACATCACAGCAGAACACATTAAATTCCAGCAAGAACATCACAACAGAACACATTAAATTCCAGCAAGAACATCACAGCAGAACACATTAATTGCAGCAACAATCATCACAACAGAACACATTAATTCCAGCAGCAACATCACAACAGAACACATTTAATTTCAGCACCAACATCACAGCAGAACACATTCATTCCAGCAGAACACACACACACATGCATGCTGGCCTACCCCATAGTTAAAGCCAGCTTCTACCATAATTGTTAGATGTTCTGAAATTGACTTTATTTCACTTCTGTTTGCTAGTTCTCCAAGTTAATTTCAGTTTCCCCCATAGTTGGCTTAGGTCTTAGATCAATTTTTTCTTAGGGTTTTTCTTCTTCATTTTCGTTTTTGATTTTAAGGGGGAGAGGAAAGGGAGTTCCATGACTCATACCTTCTGAATTTAACTAAGTTTGAGGAAGGTTTGACACTATTCTTTTCTCTTCAGCTGCTGGTTCTCTTCCTTCTTCTTCCTCTTACGTTTTCCAGCTCTCTTTTTCCTCTCCTCTATGTAGCTGCCCACTCCTCTCTCAAGGTCTCATCTCTCCCTCACAAGCTCACAAGACACTCTACTAGTTTGATTCACGTTTTTGATGTGAAAGGGGAAGGGAAGAATGACATGCAGCTGCTGGTTTGGGAAGAAGATGAGTCATTCTCTCTCCCCTCTTTGTATTTATACTACCCATCAAATGAATTGGGTTGTTTGGGGGTTGGTTTAGGTGTGTCCTTATCCTTGTTTGGTTTATCTAAAACCAGTTTTACCCCTCCCTCCCAGCTGTGCGTCACTGTTGATTGAGAAATCGGCAGCCGAAAACTGCGTCGCTGCCGATTTCTGCATCGGCAGCGAAATCTGCGTCGCTGCCCAATCCAGAATCGGCAGCGAAAACTGCGTCGCTGCCGATTTCTGCATCGGCAGCGAAAACTGCATTCATCGCCATCTTTCTCTCTCTCTTTCTCTTTAAATATATATATATATATATATATATATATATATATTTGTTTGGGTGTTTACAGAACTCATAAGCTCATCCACTGTCAACTTGTCCACTTCCTTGGACTCTTCAATTGCGACAACAACATGATCAAATTTTGGACCTATGGATCTCAAAATTTTCTCAATAATTCGAGTATCTATGATGGCTTCTCCATTTCTCCTCATCTGATTGACTATCACCATAATCCTTGTATGATAATCAGAAATAGATTCTGAGGACTTCATTCGTAATAATTCGAATTCTCCTCTCAAAGATTGAAGACGAATCTTCTTGATTCTGTCAGCACCTTTGTATTTCTGTTGGAGAGCCTCCCATATATCATGTGATGTTTCAGCGGAAGCTATGATCTCGAATGTATCTTCATCAAGACCTTGATAGATGATGGTCTTTGCTTTGTTGTCCTTCTTTCTGTTGACTTTGAGGGCTTGCTTCTGTGCCTCTTGTAAAACATCTTCTCTTTCTTTGGACTCTGGTTCATCATAACCAGTTTGTACAATATCCAAACACTCTTGTGACCCAAGAAATGCCTTCAATCTGATGCACCAACTATCATAGTTGTCTTTGGTCAACTTCGGGATGAGTGTATGTGTACCTTCTATAGTCATTTTCCTCTTTGAATGACTATATCACCTTTCTGGGAGCCGAATTTGGCCAAACGGACACTGTAGATCGATCCGGAATGGTCCAAATAGTAGGGAACCGGTCTGACTTTGTTGAAATCGGGTCAGAAAATGGGTGAACCGGTCAAAAAACCAATTTTGTACGGCGGGCGGTTCACTAGTTTGAACCGGGAATATTCTGGGGAATATTCGGGGAATATTCTCTTGGTCGGCTGCGGCTGGAAACGCGGCTCGGCTCGGCTCGGAGTACGGCGCGGCTGGACTCGGCTTGCGGCTCGGCTTGGACTCGGCGTGAACGGCTCGGCTCGGCTTGAATATGGCGCGCGTGCACGTCAGTCGTCTTCAACCTCTGGCGCGCGTGGCTGCGCGTGGTCTTCTGTGCAGAATCTTCAGGCGGCGCGTGTAGGTCACCGCAGTCTCCGATCGGGCTGATTCTTGCGACAGTGAACTCGTCTTGATGAGCTCTACACTGTGGAATGATCAAAACTTGTTTTTGACAACTTTGAAAATTCAGATATACCCCAAAACTCTTCTGTTTTCCGACGAACGGGGCTTTGATACCAATTGTTGGTGGGAGAAACCACTGGTGGTGGCTTTGAGACACTCAGAGGGGATAAAACACACTGTTTTATTACACAAAACCGAAGCTTACAAATACAATACAAAAGCTTAACAATTACACGCCCTCTCTCTCTCTATTCTCTTTCAAGTGTTTCTCTCTATTCTCTCCATACGAAATAACATAATTGAGCACCCTATTTATACATAAATTCATAATACGAAAATCTACTGTTCCAGGAGTGAAGGCGGCTGTTGACCGGTGGTGTGAAGGCGGCTGGCGGCTGGCGGCTGCGGCTGGTGGCTGGCAGCTGCGGTTGGTGGATGGTTGCTTTCTTTGACTTTCTGGATATTGAGTTTATTATTCAACGACAGATAGACAAACTATAGCTGCAATACAAGGAAATGACTAAATTACTTAAAAATGAGAGATTGAATCTAAGCTGTTGATATAAAACAATGAGAAAAATCCAATGGTGGATGAGAAGTCCAAGTCATCCGTCCATGTCAAAATGATTTCCCTCTCATACCAAAACCAATCATTTGGCGTCATTTTACAACTGTCATAACTGTCACAAGTTAAGTTTGATTCGAGGGGGAGAAAAGAATTGCACAAGGCTGTTTTCAAATTTAATGAACCTTGGACAATATGACAATTAGGATTTAGTTATAGCAATACGCGCGCTTTATTAGTGCAGGGTTTGTTAAGAAAAGATGCCACGTGTGGCCACTAGCGAGAATAGAGGAAGTTATCTTCATAGATAAGATCTGTAACAGAATTTGAGAAGGAAAATGATGAACATAATGAATGAATGTTGAGCTAAATTCGAGGAATTCTGCTTCTATCTCTCTCTTCTTCTTCCATTTGCTCACTAACCTGTAAATACCATGAATGGAACTTGACTACCAGCCATTTCCATCACTAAGGCACCTCTGGATGTTATCCAGATTGGTTCCCACTCAATCAGACACGCAACACTTCTCCTTTTATTTTCATTTTTATTCTCATTCTTAAAATTCTGTTAGTGTTCTTTTTTTGTGTTATTAATTTGAATTTGGAGATTTTCAAGAAAAGTAGCTATGATTTGTTTGATTTAAAAAAAAATATATTCTGGGTTTTTCTATTTTTGTGTTCTTGAATTGATTTTGGGTTTTGGGGTTTAAAATTATGGGTTCTTTGATTTTTTGAAGGAATTGAGTAATTCGGTTGATTTTTTAACAAATTCTTTTCTGAGTGTTTCTAGTTTTGTGTTCTCGGCTTGATTTTGGGGTTTTCAGCCATGGTTCTTTGAATTCTTTAAGAAAGAGGGAACCCGGTTACAGAAATTAATGAATTAGTGAAGTAATTTATGTGTTTTGTTTTTTTGAATTTATACATGCAGTGAGGAGTGCAAGAAGGATATGCCAGTGGCTTTATAAGTTTCCACGGCCGTAGCCTTGAATGATAAAATCAAGATGAATCCGGGTTAGTTCAGTTCCATAATTAGACAATTAATTTTTTCATTTGCTAGTTGGTTAATCACTAAGTGGGTTTTAATTGCTTGTTATGATTTAGGGCCTCAAGTTGTTGAAAAGCCAGCTGAAGCCAAGAAGGAACAGGTTAAGAGGCACTAATTTTGTTTTGCTATCCAATTAATCAACTGAATATATGTTATGATTTGGGGATTGTGAATTAGTTATTTGGTTTGTAGGAAGACAACAACCTTGACAGAACCGAAAGCGAAGAAAGAGAAGAAAGAGGAGAACCATTGAGGTCCTTTTCAGCTCTCTTTTTTTCCTTTAAAGATTAGTGCATTCATGAGTTCTTTTGTGTTGTTTTATGATGTTGCTCTTTGTGGATAGAATCTACAATGCACACAGATAAGAATTCACATCCATGCCCTCATTAAGCTCTTCTATTTTCGTGATAAGCTTCCAGATCCATGCATTTTCTTACTTTCTATCAAATATACTTATCTCATAAAAACAACAGAAAACTTTTCAACTCAAATGTTTATCCACCATCCAGCCCGACGAACACTATTTTACAGAAGCTTTAAATAACCATTCTGTGGCTTCCTTCAGTCTTAGAGGTTCGAGTGCACATACAATAGTTAAAACAGCCAACTTCTTGTTAGTCTTGGAAAGAAAAACAACGCTAAACTGCAAAATGCAGGATGATATCGATTGAGTAGAGAAAAAATGGGACTTGTACATGGTTTCTACAATATTCACAATATGAGTGCCATTCATATTCAAGTAATACAGGAAGGAAGGCATGCATAAACATCTTTTATTACAATAATCATCTCTTTTAATTATCGATTCAGTTGAGGTATGACATACTCTTTGTTCTTGTGAAGTATTGACTGAAACTAGTTCTTATGGATTTCTATGCATCTATTTACAGCTGACAGTCTACGATGCTGGCCAAGTAATACCATCCTCTCTCACTGTTCTGGAACCAAATCTGAAATACACTCTTCTTGTGGGTTTATATCCTAATGTTTTTTTTTTTGGACTTGTGATACTGGTAATGGAGAAGAACTTCTGTACCGATGCTGCTGGAAACAGAATTTAAAAGAGCTGCCAATTCAATTTTCTTTGTGCATTTTGGTGAGTTTGGTTGTTCATTCCTCAAGTTCTTTTTTGGAACCATTTTTTGCAGCATTTTTCTGCAAAAACTTTATCTTTTCTGCTTTGAGCTCAATAAGAAGGTTTAAACCAAATTTATATTTTTATTTGCAGCCTGTTGTGCAGCACATATGCTTTTGTTGTGATATTTGTTTCTGTAAATTTGGTAAGGCATATGACAAAACTCCTGGTTAAATGATTCTTTCTTTTGAGGTGAAAGATATTGGAAAACCAAACTAGAAAAATTCAGTTGTGCATGAAGCGAATGAGCCTCTATTAGAAAATCTTGAGAGAGCACATATATAATTAGACATTCATGAAGAAGAAGCATACAACCTAGAAGTAAAAAATCATGAGATCTTTTTAAAGGGAACATGGAGCAGAAGAAAGAAACTTACTTTGCAGGTGCAAACAGTTCTAGCTTGGAAAATACTGTTGTCCTATGGTTTGATTTGGTTGTTAAATACGAAGCATCATGTTGGGAGATTGAAATGCAATTTTGGAGTGATTGTGTTCCCCTTTACAAGCCACAACTAACATGCTAGGATCTTCCAGGCTCCTTTCTACATGGGTTCGATCCATGTCACCTTTTGACCACAAGTTGTTACATATTAGAATGGCTGGTGTATCCTCAGAAACCCTTGAGCTGTCGATTGAAGAGGGTTGGTTTTACCATTTCTGTTCTACCTGTTGTTTTCAGGAGTAACAAGTCAAGTTTTTGGTACTTCATTTTTATGTTAGCAATTTGTTTTGCTATTGTTCTGCAATTTATTTGCTTGTATCATCTGATATTCTTAATCTTCGGTGTCATTATGCTGAGCGTTGCATCCACTTTGAGTACGTCTTTGGTATTTTACCACAGCAGTACCATGGCGATCGGGATGATCCTTGTAAGTTGTAACACTTGTGGTTCTTTTTCAGGTAGTGTAGTTATAAAGCCTTAGTTCTTGAAATTGTGAATTATGATCGTATCAGTTAGCAATCCCTGTTCCTAAGCAATAACCTCTGTCTATTTGGAGTGATCGATACCAGGTGGACAACAGAAGCCAGAGGTTTCCATTTGATACATACTTGTACGGCAGAAGCCTTTCTATAGATTCATGTGCTTTCACTTTGAGATTTCTGTCACTTGTCAATGTTTGAATAGACTTATTCATGTGAAGTGAACCATTTTTCTTATCATGGCCTTTATGACTTATTTCAGCTGTTTAAATTCTTAAAAGAGAAAAGAACAGACAGAGATAGAAGGAAGAATTACAAGGCAGAAGGTAGAATGAATCTTGAGAAATTTACAGTACATCAGCATAACCATCTATCCATCAAGAACAATGACCAGTCTACATTTGGAAAATTCAGCTTTGAAAAACATTTATCAGCATGAATAAACTCATAAAAATAGAATTCTTAAATGATAAGAAACAAGATCTAATATAAAATAATAGAAGTTGCACTGCATGCAGATAAAGATTCGCATCCATCCATGCCCATATTAAGCTCTTCTATCTTGGTGAATTCACACGTTTATCCACCATCTTGACTGGCAAACACTATTCTGCAAAAGCTTTGAGTAACCATTCCATGACTTCCTTCAGTATAGGGGGTTCCACAGCGGAAAGGAGAATCTTTGAAGGTCGTCCATGTAGAAATCATCTGTCAGGCTCCTCTGCAAAATGCAGAATGATATCAAAAACATGGTTTCTACAATATTCACAATATGAGTGCTATTCATATTCAAGTAATGCAGGAAGGAAGGCATGCATGATATATAAACTGGAGCCAAGTTTGCCTTTTTTATCTTCTTTTTTTTTAAAATCTTGGGGTCAACTAAAAAGTGTTTTTAGCTTTAATTGTATTTGCTGCTAAAAAGTGATTGGTTTGTAATCTCACTAATAATCTTATTTAAATATGAGTTTTACTAATTGGTTAATCTTTAGATTTAGTGGTTTGTTTAAAGTATCATAATTGTATATGAAGTTATTGATTTTAAAATAAATAATACCATATAAACAATGCAATTATTTTTAATAATAGAGTAATGATTGAAAGAATGCTGAATGGCTATTGATTTTATCATTGATATTTGATACATGGTAAAAGCTAGCTAATAATAGTATGTGATAGTGTCCCTCCTATGTATTCCAATTTAGGTTATAATAGAAAAAACAAATAATCATCTCTAAGCTATTTGTAATGCACAGAAATAATTTTAAGTTAAAATATTTTGTGATATTATTATTACAATAATGAGTGATGATTATTGATATTATCATTGATCACAAGTATAAATTTTGTTAACATAATAATAAAAAAAATAATTAGATATTAGTCTCTAATAATTGCTTTTGATATTACTCTAAAGAATGTTGGGATATGAGAAATAAAACATTTTTAAAAGAATAAAGTCTAATTATTAGAGAAAGTTTAATTGGTTCTCTCGCCTCTGCATGCGACAAAGTAACGGAATAATTTAAATCCCAACATACCTGTAAATTTGAGATATGAGAAATCTTGGACCACTCAGAGCCATTCCTACAATTTTCGTAGAGATGCGGACAACACAAAATCCACAATGTCTTTAATTTGGAGAGGCGTTGCATGGCTGTTGAACTTGGCATATATTTGAGATTCTTGCAATTCTCAATCGAAAGATATTGAAGAGAAGAAAGGTTGGCCAACCATTCTAGCAATGCTTCCTCAAACTCCTCCCCGTTGAAACCATTTATTTCCAATCTCTCGAGGGCAGTGAGGTGTTGAAGTTGGTGGGGTACACTCTTCAATTTATCCCATCCCCGTATCTCTAGGGATTTGAGGGACCCACTCCAGTTGAGGTGTTGGAATGAGATTAAAACTCCTGCAGGAAAAGCTTCCATCTCCTTTGAGAAACCACCGATGCTCAAATACTTCAGTTGCGTGAGGCCGCCTAAGCAATCATCCTTTGGGATATCACTCAAACTGGGACACGCGGTGATTTCTAATTTAACAAGAGAACGCAATTGTCGTAAACCATGGCAATCAATACTGATGAGCTTATCACAACCTCTAATCAATAATGTTCGAAGCGAAGACAATTCTTGCAAATCATTGCTATGGATAAGCTCACTCCACTTAATTATTGATAATTCCTGTAGAGATGCGCAACATTGTAGTCCGCTTGGAAGAGCTCCCAAATTACACCCATTAACAATCAGTTTCTTCAAAGAATATTTCAATTCTCGAAAATCACCAGGAATTGAGATCAACTCAGGGCATTGTTGTATATTCAATTCCACCAGAGCTGTGCAGTGTTGTACGCTTGGAATGGATGCCAGCTTTGGACACTCATATATCCTCAAAGACTGAAGAGACGTGAAGCCATGAAATTCACCAGACAAATATCTCAGTTCATCACACCTGCTAATTTCAAATTTTACAAGAGATGAAAGACCACATATCGGAATGCTTTTCAACTTGCCACACATACGAATGCTCAACCTTTCAAGACAAGGAAATACTTGATCACCTTCTCCACCTGCTACCATCCATTCTTCAAGACCATCCATTTTGGACAAGGTGAGTTCTTTTAGTGCTGGAAACAGTACTGCTGCACCGCCACTGCTACTATAGAACTCATTGCCTATACATTTCACATTAGGCATTCCACGTATCTCTAGAATCTTAAGACGAGGAAGGCATCCAAGTGTTGGGAGTTGTCTGCACTTGCTGCAGTCTTTCAATCTCAGCTCCATCAGATTATTGAGTAGGATTGTAGACATCCATGATGAGAAATTTTCACCTCCATAACCCTTAATTGTCAAGCTTCTTATGCCTCGGTGAGGCTGCAGGCCTTCCAGCACATCCTCGCTATTGACACTGCTGTTACCTTCATCATCACTCCATTCAAACACCAATTTTTTCATTCTTTTTCCACTCAGTTCTGCCTTCTCAGCTTCTTCTCTGTCTCTCACTTGCTCGAGCTTGCATATCTTCAATGCTCCTCTTAGTTCTTTCAAACATCCCAGCTCTTCAACCATATGATCTGGACCCACAGCAAATAAAGGCAGAGTTTGAAGGCGTGTTAAGAGTCTCACCTCATCTGGCACTAGCTTTGGATCATTAAAATGGAGATGTCTCAAGCTCACTAAATTCCTCATTTTCTTGGGAAGCTTTTCTAGTGACTTGCAATCAGTGAATCTTAATGTTTCCAAATGGTAGAGCTCTGTGATGGATTCCGGCAATGCTTTGATAGCAGTATCCGAGACATCAAGATATCTCAAATGTCTCAGCTTGCAAATCGGATCTGGTAACTCTGTGATATCAGACCGTCGTAATTTGAGAGTTCTCAAGCTTTTGAATTTCCAAGACCCATTGAATACATCAACCATTGAGAAAACAGTCCGCAATTTTCTAGCATCAACCGCTGTTAATGCTGCCTCAACATCCCCACAAGATATGAGATTTAGATGACGAATATAAGATGCGCCATCAACAGCCGAATCCTCCTCCAGATTTAACACTTCTGATTTTGAGACCTGTACTGCAAGATCATGCACAAGATCGTGCATCTTGCAGCTTGTTACGATCTCACACTCATTCCTTTCAACATCTTGGAAAAAGGAATTTGCAAGCAAGTCATTGAAACACTTGTTGCCTTCGTCTTCCATCCTCCCGGTTGATGTCCCGAGAAAACCTTCAGCCATCCAAAGTTGAACCAGCTCTTCCCTTTCAATTTCAAAATCTTTAGGAAAAATGGAACAGAATGCAAAACATTTTTTTAGTGATGGCGATGACAGGTGATCAAAACTGAGTCTCAATACGCGCAAAGCTTTATTTCCATCCGGAGAATCCCAAATTCTACTGTTTAGAATTGTCTTCCACACATCTGCCTGCTTTCCGTGAAGAGTTCCTCCCAAAACTTTAGCAAGCAACGGAAGCCCTCCACATTTCTTTGCAATCTCTTTTCCAATAGACTCCAAGTCTGAAGCTATTGTTTCTCGTCCACCACTGCTCACCTTTTGCTTGATAATGAACCAGCATTGATCATCTGATAGTCTCCCTGGCTCGTGCTGAATCCCAAGAGAAGTCCCCATCATGTCTGCTACTTTCTTACTGCGGGTTGTAACAACAACAGCATTCCCATTCTTGCTGTTAATTTTTAACAGTTGCTCCTTCAAATCATCCCACTTACCATGGTCTTCATTCCACACGTCATCAAGAACAAGAAAAAATGTCTTATTTTCCAGCTCTTTCTTAAGGTTTTGAAGAATTGCATCAAGACTGTTCAACCCACCCGTAGTTTTGTCAATCATTTGCAACATTGCTCCTAAAATCTTCACTTTATTAAAATCATTAGAAACGCAAACCCATAGAGGCACATCAAAATGTTTTTTCTCCCTCACTACTTCACAAACTTTTTTTGCTACAGTAGTCTTTCCAAGGCCGGCCATCCCCATAATAGGGACAACCGGAAGGACATGTTGGTGTTTGGTCAAGCTAGTCAGCAATTCCATAACTTTAGAGACCTCACCCTCCCTTCCTACGATTTCTGAGCTGTCAAGGAAGGAATCTGTCTCTCGATCTGTGTCCCAGCTAACTTCTTGAGCTCTATCTACAAGAGATGTGAATCCAAGCCCAAATCCGGCTGCATCTTTCCGGATTTCATCCAGGGCTTCATTGATCTTCTTAACTTTTTGACCCATATTCAAACGGAATACAACTGGGTTGTGGGGTGAAAAGCAGTCACGTACCTTTCCCTTCTTTTGGTCTTTTCGGAGAATCTCATAAGCAAACTCGTCTAGAACATCTTCAGCATCGTAAGCTACATCTTGTAGCCTCTCCAGCCAAAGCTTCGCAGACTTGTCTGTTACTGGCTTTCTGGCTGCATCTTGGAGCACAGCTTGGATCATGGTCAAAGACTGGTTGAGCTTTCGCAGCTGTCCCTCCAATCCCCAGGCATGTCTGATCCCTTCAGCAGCTATGGAACTGACCCTTGTCAAAGTCTCCTCCATGGCAAACGTAAGAAGAAGCTCTGCTGCCATATTCTCTTTTTTATTATTATTATTATTATTGTGGAAATCAAAGAAGAAATTTTGAGCACAAGAGAGAGAAGTATGGAGTTTGGGAATGATGAGATACATTCAACTTTAGAGCATGGTTGCATGAGGGTCCCTTTCCCCCTAATTGATTGATGGCTATTAGCAGCATCTTCCACGAACCAGTACTACTGTCAAGTTGTCATGGTAATTGATTGATGGCTAAGAAAATTCCACGTACGCCTCTGTCGGCATGGTATTTGGTATAGTTTAAAAGTCGGCATGGTATTTGGTATAACTTTTATACTATACTAAATACCATGCCGACAGGAGGAAACGATTCAAAGCTATTGATCATGAACATGAGGAACCGATTCAAAGCTGAATACTTCCATTATCAACAGGAGAATATGACTTCATGTAGTGGTAGAGCATAGTTGCATGAGGGTCCCTTCCTCCCTATACTAATTGATTGATGGCTGTTGGCAGCATCTTCCACGAACCACTACTGTCAAGTTGTCCACTTTCGCCTCTGTGGGCATGGTATTTGGTATAACTTTTAAACTATACAAAGCTATTGATCATGAACATGGGGAACCGATTCAAAGCTGAATACTTACATTATCAACAGGAGAATATGACTTCATGTAGTGGTAAAGCATAGTTGCATGAGGGTCCCTTCCTCCCTATACTAATTGATTGATGGCTGTTGGCAGCATCTTCCACGAACCACTACTGTCAAGTTGTCCACTTTCGCCTCTGTGGACATGGTATTTGGTATAACTTTTAAACTATACAAAGCTATTGATCATGAACATGGGGAACCGATTCAAAGCTGAATACTTACATTATCAACAGGAGAATATGAAAGTGATAAGCAATAAAAAAAAAGTTGGTGAACAAAGAGGTGAAAGTCACGTTCCGTATAAATTTTCCCCACTGAAAGCTAGATTTAAAGGTAGATACAGTTTAAATTTCATATCTTTACCTGGAAAACAAGGTTTACCTCCCACTATGACGTTGTAAGGGGGATGGTTGGATTATGTGCATCATATATATATATATTGAAAACCCAAAGCAACACAAAATTCCCAACTTCATGTTTCTGCTGTCAGGGGCTAAAATTGCTTATTGGATGGATTCTCCGTAAAAATGTGGCTGCAAGAAAACTACCATTGGCCTTCTTTTAGCTTTCTTGTATTGGCTCCGAGAGTAAGATTTTTTGAACAAGTTAATAATAATTAAGGTGACCTTTAATGTCCATGTAATAACATAATCGTTTTCAGTACCTGCTTCTGCTTTTGTTTGCCATTAACTGCTTGATTGGCTCTTCGGGCTTCCTAGATTTCCAACTACAGTATTGCTCCTCGCTTCCTGCAGAATGTTTATCAACAATATTTAGAATAAAATCTAATATCCCCAGTTTAGTTGGGAAAATGGAGAATTTATATGCTTGCTACTACAAAACAATGATCATGTCAAATCTTGTGATGGCATTTGTTTAATACTTCTTTCTTGGAATTTCATGTAACAGTCCCTTTTCTTCCTCATTCTTTAATATTGTTGCCCGAGTTTAACTTTCAGTGGGTTCATAAGCAAAGGAATTGTGTCAGTACTAAGTACTAACCTGAGTTATCGAAACTTGACTGAGGTTGGTGGGAGTTGCAGAAGTTTGGCTAAGGTTGGTGGGAGTTATTGAGATTTGGCTGATGGGAGGAGTTATTGAAGCTAGGCTGTGGTTGGGGGAGGGGCCGAAAGCTTTAGCTAAAATAAGGTAGTTCATCTTTTCTTCAGCATAATCTCTCAGTCTGTTGAGCTCTGGCAAGACTTCTGTGCCAAGATCTGGCCTGTCTTTCCGTCTCAGTTCTGCACATTGGAGTGCAAGCTTTGCAAAACATAAAGTCTCTTCAATTGGCCAATCACGCACATCTGAGTCTAGAATTTCTTTGAGCGTCTCATTTTCAATTGCTTGTTCAACAATGTGAGTCAAGCCCATTGGTGGCTTGGCTGTTATGACTTGCAGAAGCAAGATCCCTAAGGAATATACACATCAGATTTCACACCAAGCATTCCAGTTTGTTGATACTCTGGATCAATATAGCAGAAAGTTCCAGCAGCTTATGTCATGTGGTATTGTGTTACATTCTCAGAAGTAGTGGGAACAAGCCTGGCCAATCCAACATCACTAATCTTACTGGTGTAATTGTTGTCTAGCAAAATGTTTCCTGGCTTGAGGTCACGGTGAACCAGTGGCTCTGGCTTGGTCTGATGGAGAAAGAGCAGACCTGTAGCTATCTCAGCTGCAATTCGGAACCTGATTTGCCAAGAAAGAGCTGGTGTATTCCCTCTCTTGAAGAGACAGTCTTCTAAGCTTCCTTTTGCCATGTATTCATAGGCTAGAATACCATACTCTGGGCAGGCTCCTAGAAGCAGTACCATGTTTGGATGCCGTATTAAGCTAAGTACTTCAACCTGCAAGGTACAGATTAGATTTTCAATTCCATAATGCTCATTTTCTTCTCTTAAAAAACTGTCTGCATAACTTCGATTCATATGCTTTGAAAATGTTATGCTCATTGTTGTTTTTCTCTTTCATTTTAGAACACTCGAGGCACTGCAGGTCAGGTGATTTTCATTAAGGTTTTGGTTGAGAAAACATCCATTTGATGCACTTACTGGTGCTTTTTAATGGTTTTGATATGTCAAAGTCAAAATCATTCAAAAGCACCTAAAAATCATCAATCTGGTACCTTTTAGACAAAAAGCACTTTGGAAAAGCATTTTCAATCGCATTATTAACCAGTTTTCTTTGTTTCTCACCTCTTTGAAATTGAGACCTTCCTTGGGTTGCATCAGGACGTAAAACCTTGACTGCAACTGGTGTATGATCAAGATAACAGTTGTAAACTGGGCCATAACTTCCTTCCCCAATCTTCTTTGATTCCGAAAAGTATTGTGTTGCTACTTCAATCTCCTCAATACTGTATCTCCTGTATCTGATACCATGATAAGATAGATTATCCTTTGCTCTTTTCGTTTTTGCAGCTCCTTTGAGGGTTTTCTCTATGTTGAGTCTCCTTTGCGCTTCTATTGCAGCTCTCTTCTCAGCTTCTTCAGCAGCGTCTATGGCTTCTCTGCACCTGGCTTTCTCTTGCTCTATAATCGACAGTGCAGCTTCTTCAGAAAACCTAGACTCTTCCAATCTTCGTTCTTCTATTCTCCAGCGATTCAGCTCTGTTGCCTATATACATACCATTTTAGAACCTACTGGGAATCTTACTAGTGCACGTAGAAAACATGAATTCTCTGTACCTTCCGTTTTGCTGTAAGTGCTTCTCTACATGCTGCATTGTACAAGTCCATTGTTTGCTTCAACTCTAGTTTTAGCCTCCTCATCTCAGACTCCATGTCATCCTATATGTTTCAATTACAGATTAGAAGAAAGCATTTAGATCATGCATCTGTGCTTTATTATCACACTTTGCGCAGTCTTATTGACTTTAAAGTTAAAACAACAAATGAAAGGCTAAAGAAATCAAAATATAAAATTGCTTTTTCCAATCATGGAAAGATCGATGTAAGATTATGCTACAAGCCATCATAGGATGTTACTCTATCTAAATGGACCGAATAATCTTAGCTATTTTGCAGAATTCAGTGTATAACCCAAGAGAAAAACGAAGAAAAACTTAAATTGCATGTTCTTGACAATATTCACAGTGTAACCTGAATCAAACAACTTGAGGATATGATCTAACTAGATTACTTTTCCTGTTAACAGGAAAAAAAATGATTGAAATAATAAATCTATTATTAAACATCCTTTATTTCCTTAGGTGTTTACAGTGTTTGATGGTTAGGTTAGATTATTTACCTAATCATGCTATTGTCAAAACGGTTAATTGCTTACCAGGCTGTGTGTTGAACCAGTAAAAGATGTTCTGCCTCTATCTTGTGAAATTGATGAAAATCCCTGATGGTAATTGGGGCTAAAGAACTTTGGTCCTGAGTGTATAGATGCAAAGCTAGTGTCTGAGCTAGTTGAAAACCGAGGGGTTGCTCCAGAATCCATGAAATCATAGGTTACAGAAGACATGCGGTCTGTGCTTGGCCTGCTGGAGCTGACAAATGATATGTCAGTTTCTGACATGAGATCTGCAAATGATTTTACACTATGACCCTGTCCTCCTCTTCCAAATGGTGACCTGTTGTTACCAACAATTGTATTATGTTCAGCCTTTAAACAAATTAAATCATAGCCAAGCTTTAGCAATTAAAAAAAAAAAGAAATTATTACAAGGACATCCCAGACTATCACTCCATAAATATTTACTGATTATATATGCACGTTATATTATATCATGTTCACTGCCATCCCCTCTCATCTTCTAAAATGATTTGATGCATTCCTTACTTACCTGAAGGTTTCACCAACTGAGATACGAGGCTTGACTGGCATCGTTCTCTCTGTCAGCAGAAGACCATAAATTGGATTTTGGATTAGGATTAAGACAAAATAAAATGGAAAAACGACCATATGATTGAGAGAATAAACTTGTTATGCTCGAAACATGTTTGTATAGTGCTTTAGAACAATCTACTCTTGGACTATTTTGGTTCTGTTGGTTTTGTATTTGATCTAGAAGTGGGGAGGCGAATGGGGCAGGACGAGAAGCATTTCTCATTGTAGAGACCTTTCCTTTTGATACAATATACACAGTACAGAAATCTGGTGCCCCTCTTGACACAGTGCTTGGTACATCTGCCTTGAATTTTCTGTATAACAAAACCAATGGAGTTCAATGAGTCTGGTCGCTCAATGCACAAATACATCAGCAAAAAATGGAATTCAATTCTCAATTTTCATCTCTCGTGATTGTTATTGTTGTTTATGTTTCCATCTGTATGTGATTTATCCTGACTGTTCAATGATTTGCTTATCGGATATTGCCAATCAAGGTTCAGAGTTGAGGAGAATATATAAAATTCTGCTAGTATTCTGAAAGTTGACCTCTGTGAAAACAAAGTGCTTTTCATCTGAAATAGCACCAAAACTGATGCTGTTTTGAATGCTTTTCAAAGTTTTTGATGTGAGGGTCTCGAAACCATAAGAGAGGACCTAAAACAGCATCAATCCAAATGCATTTTGAAACACCCCCGAACCACAATACCAAAAGGTGTACTCTTCAAGTAAAACTGAGTTCCTTTTGTTGGAAATAGTCTGTTCTTCCTGTTTTTACACAGATTGAAGGTACCCTGAATTTAAATTCTGGTGGGGTGTGTGCAGGTAGAGTTGCCAAGTAAGGAGGGGGCTAGGGACTGCAAAAATACCTCATAAATCCACTCCGTGATGGGGTTCCGAGAACCAAAGTCTCGATTGCTGCATGGGAAATATATTCTGTTATTGCTTTTGCTATATCTGTGCCTTCAAGTGCAACATCAAGGCAATGTACCTGATGTTGTAATCTATTTTTGGGTCCCACTGATACAAAAAAAATAATAAAATCTGTATGTTGAAATTGAAAGGAGAAAACAAGGTACATGTGCACATCTATCTGCATAAAGGCATGAGACATTGAAAAATGATGGTTTTCTTCCATCATTTTGGATGCTTGTGTTTATAAGAGAGATTCCTATAGATTTTAACTTCTTTTATTCTTCTCATGTTCTAGACATTTTCCATGCCTAAAGGTGCATATTTATATCGTGGAAAGGAGGAATAACAATGAAAGGCTCAGAAACGTACATCTTTGCGAGTACAATAGCATCGAAATGTAAGGAAGAGATCCTTTGCCATCTTAATGTAATACTTATATAAGTAATGAGTCAACACATTTGTAATATTTTTTTATTACATTATAATCTTTTTTTTTAAAATACACAGAATATAATGAACTATACAGTACCAGTGATCAGTCACTTCTAACAATTAAACTACCAAAGAGAGTTCATCGATACAATATCTACACCCTCATTCACTCCTTTACCGCTTGACTACTAGGTGCTTAATAAATTAACTTGTAACTTGTTCATTCATTGCAAATTCTATATACTGTGGGTCGAATTAATTTTTATTTAAATGTTAAAAAAGATTAAAAGTATTAAATTTTTTTTTGACAATATTATTAAATTTGATTGAATGGATGAATTTTTAAATCTTCCGACTCAATTCTTTACCTAGCTAAAGTTACCAATTAAATCACTTGGGAGCTAACTTGAATTAAATCAATTAATTTCGTGGTTTTAAATGCAATCTTGATAATTAGTAAGAACATGGTTTAGATTTTTTTAAAAAATAAACTTAAAGATGACAACTTAAATTTTTTTTTATTGAGATAGTGACAAATTAGATTGATCCTGGTCCCTCTACGACCCGGATTATGGACTCTACCGAGTTTAATAAATAAATATTTTAATCAATAATTTTTACTTAATTATATGATAAAAATAGATGCTCGTAAAATTAAACACCAATATAAAATAAACACCTATTTAATACGATGATAACACTATAGAAAACAAACATGAATAAATTATTTTGTTTATTTCTCAACCAGTTAAGTAAACTCTCCAAACCTGCAAACAGGGTTATGGACTTTATTGAGATTGTAATTTATTTTTTAAAAATTATTTTTTATTTAATTATACGATAAAAAAAATAAACAATAAAAAAATTGAACACCAACTCCAATAATAAAGGAAGAAATTGAAATAAATAAATAAATTTAGAACAATTAAAGAAAAAAAAGCATATCCGGACAGTAAGTAAACTCTCGAAACCTACAAACAGGGTTATGAACGCTAGTGAGATTATAATTTATTTTTTTAAAATTATTTTTTATTTAATTATATGATAACAAAAATAAACAATCAAAAAATTGAACACCAACTCCAATAGTAAAGAAAGAAATTGAAAAAATAAATAAATTTAGAAAAATTAAAGAAAAAAAAGCATATCCGGACAATAAGTAAACTCTCGAAACCTACAAACAGGGTTATGAACTCTAGTGAGATTATAATTTATTTTTTAAAAACTATTTTTTATTTAAATAAATAAATAAATTTAGAACAATTAAAGAAAAAAAGAATATTCAGATAGTACCAGTGGGATTATAATTTATTTTTTAAATTATTTTTTATTTAATTATACGATAATAAAATTAAACACCAACCCTATACTGAGATTTTTCTTAGACCATGATAACCTCATAGAAAGCAAAACAAAATCAATTATAAAATTGAATTATCAATTAACTCAATATCTAAGGATAAAATAAAATAAAATTGAAAAAAAAAATTTAACTTATCAAACTCACGAATCAGGTTAACCAACCAAACTTGTAAACATGTCTATGGATTTTATAAAGTTTAATAACATGACTTTTATCTTAAATTATTTTTTTAATTATGAGAAAAAAAATATACACGGTAAAAAAATTCAAGGTCAATTAAAAAAATACCTTATCAGACCCTTATATCGAAGCAATCTGAGTTATTCTAGAAAATTTATAAACCATGTTAATCCTATAAAAAAGATAAAATAAAATAAAATACAAAACTAAATTCTTAATTATCTAATATTTAAAAATAAAATCAACAAAAAAAAATAACAAATTATAATCTGCAATGAATGTGGGTGAAAGTTAATTTACCCCACCCTTTAGTTTTTGTTAATTAATGTTATTTTTTACCCACATGAATTATCATCAAGTGTATATATTTCCACCTTCAACTAGATACGCCCTGCTGGTCAAGGTGATCTCTGTAATTTAATTAAATGTGCTAATTCTTGTTCCAAATGTAATCATCAGTCTGAAAGCATAAAGTTCTCAGTAAATAAAATTGTGACTTTTTAAATCTTCATGAAGAAATATATATTTTTTTTAAATTCCTTTTTGAGGAATATCTGGTGATAAAGATTGCAACATTGACTATCCATTTGATCAAGCCCTCAAGGGCGAGAAAACCTTAACAGCATGTCATTGGAAGACTTCCCTGTGGAAAAATACTACCTCCGACTCTAGTTTGAGTTTAAGAATGATAGCAAAGCTTGAGCCTATGATGCCTTGTGACAGGAGCATACACTGCAGGGAGAATTCAAATGCATCATAAACTTACCGAGAAAAGAGACAGAAAATATATGGGAGGACGAGGACATGCGTGTGAATTCTAGCAGCTGGAAATAAATTGCTAAGTTTACAAAAATCTGCCGTAGTCAGGAGTGAAGAATAACAAGGATCGTTACAAATCAGACCTGGTTTACTGTGATGCTATGAATCAGGCGTATCTATTATGTGATTATGAATAATACAACATGCAAGCACAACATCTACTTGTGTTTCATAAGACTAAAAAGATTTTCCATCAATTGATCTAAAACGACTCTTCAAAATACCAAACCCTCGCTTAATCACGGTTCTCAATGAAAAGTGTCGAAGATTAAATAGCTCCTTTTCATTTTCTGGTGAACGTTCTGTAAACTCATTCAAGTGATATCGAACTCCACGAAAAGAAGAAATGATTCCTTTTCGAATACCGTAACCAGCATCACCAAGATAATATTTCCCTACAAATTAAAAAAACAAACCTATTACTATCTTTATGTAATAAGACATTTTATATGTTTATGCATATAATACATACTTTATTATATACCTTCTGGAATTTTAAAACCATTAGATCTTGATAATGCATCACCTAAAACCCGTGAATCATGGGCACTTCCTTCCCAGCCAGCTAAAACATATATAAACTTCAAATAAAAAGTTATAGCTGCTAAAACATTTTGTGTTGTTCCTTATTTTCATCCTCGAAACTTTCCTTAAATCTCAACAGGAACATTTGCAGGAACATGGGTACCATCAATTGCTCCCACACAATCCTATATAAACATGAAAAAATAATTTATAACCTTTTCTTCTTAATGTAATTAATTAATTCATAAAAATATTGGTATTGTTTTCATACCTTAAAATAAGGATAGAATCTTCTATTATTCATTATCTCTGCTGAAACTGTATCCTCTGGATCTTTAATAAGGTGTTTGTATAACTTTAGAATTGCTTTTAAAATAATTCTAAAGTAACGATGGATAGTTTCAACAGACCTATAATATATACCACTAATAACCCGAAATCTTTGGTTTTGGCCTACAATTTATAAGAACACAATTACTTGCTCCCTAATAGACACATTTTGAGTTGATCGTAATAGGTTACGACTTGTGAGAACATCACACAATCTATATAATACAATAGGTTTCATACGAATTTGTTCAACGCAATGTCGATCACCTCGATTCAAAATGCTGTCAATATAGAATTCTCGTTGAGCAATTGCATTTATACGTGGTTCTCTTGGTATATAAATTCTATTTTTTTCTTCTTCAATAATAGTTACCCCTGTAGCTATCACAGTTACAGCTGCTCCCATGCATACTGCATTAATTATTTTACTATCCATAACATGAAAGTGTAGTTTTCTGATAACAAAACCTAAAAATGTAGGGAAATAAATATTAAGAAAATCATATAAAATACTTACACAATCAATACAATAAATTATGCTCAAAGAAGCTGACAATATACAATTCATAAGTTCACAATGATCAATAAGATCAATCATTTTAATTCTTAAAAAACCCCATTGTTCCCAGCTCCTATATTGCAAATCTCTAACAAATTAGGACATCATCGTTCGGTTTCTCCCATAACTTAATATTCGGTTTCTCACAAATTCCCTCATTCCCCTCTCATTCTGGTTTCTCTCTTCCACTCATTCCCCCCTCATTCCACTCTCATTCCGGTTTCTCTCTTCCACTGTATTCCACTTCATCTGTATTCCCCTCATTCCCCTGTATTCCCCTCATTCGGTTTCCCTCATTTCCCCTCTCATTAAACAGAATGGATACAAATCTTGCTTCATTCCCCGCTCGAGTCGACGTTGGTGCAGATGAAGCGTGTGGCAAAGTCTCGGGCAAGGAAATCTCGATGCCCCAATTAAATTCAACAGTGACAAGACATGGCTCCGTTTGTTCAGATCGATTTTCTCACAGTTTCTCTTTATTTTCCGAGAATCTCACACAGTGTTAGCTACAACTGTGTAGCAGCTAGGGGCGGCGGAATGAGGAGGATTTGATTTTAAGTCAAGAGTCGTGGCAAGAATGATCAGCCATGAGAGATAAGGTTTTTTTTCGCTGTGTGCTAGCTACTGGCATTAGTGTCTGAGGCTGGTTCGATCACTGTCTTCCCCAACCACATGGCATATGGGGAGGGACAGGAAAAGAAGAACGGGACAACTAGGAAGATTGTGATGTTTGGTTTGAAAATCACATACGAGCTACAACAACAAAAAAATCACTATAATCTCCTGACAAATTAATTAAGATGAGAAACTTTTCTGTCATCCACTGTTATTTCCCCTCTCATTCGGTTTCCCCTCATTTCCCCTCTCCCCCCCGACAATTTCCCCTCCTGTTTGCGTCTCTCTCTTTTTGTTCTCTTTGTTCAGGAAACAAGGTAGGACTGGTTGGGGAAGCTGCCGAATGTGCAAGAAAACTTGTGTTTTTTTATGGGTTGCTTGTGATAAATTTGGTTGGGTTTTTCTGTGAGCTTGTTTGAATGTGACAAGGAGATGAAGAAGAAAACTGGGTATGGGAAAAAAATTGACAGGTAGCTTCCCCAACCATGATGGATTGTTTGCGCAACAAATACAAATACAGAGAAATTGTTTTTTTTTTTTTTCAGAACAGACAACAAATTAAACAATATCAAGGTTTTTTTGTTATAATTCTTACAAATCTAAAAAATACGAAGAAGATAAAAAAACATAAAGAGATATAATAGAGAAATTTGAGGGAAAAAATACCTGAAATGCAAGTGTGATTCTCCAGCAGATCTTCTTTGCTTTTCAACTATTTTCGAACACAGAGAGAAGAAGATGTGTTTTATCAATAAAGGAAAGTGTTTTCCTTTTGATAAGGAAAGGAAAACACTTTCCTGTGGGTGAAAGTAGTTTCCTTGTTGATCGGAAAGTTAAAGAATTAACTTTTTTTTGACTAACTTTCTGGATGGTTGCCAAACATTGAAAAATGAGGAAACTGAATTTCTGGAATTCAGTTTCCTTGAAACAAACAAGGCATTAGTATTACTTTTCATGCGGGGAAGATAACACAAATGATGACCAAAATGATTTGAATGGAAGAAGAAAAAATATTCTTACAGGTTTCCTTTTTTCCTCTTTCCCTCTAAAACCCAAAAACATAAAATTAAAATTCTATCAGCTAATCAACCCCCATTGTTGCTTTACAACATTTTCTACAGTTAACAGAGAAAGCTAACCCTCATAACAGATCACTCCACACTTCATGTTGTTCTTCACTGTGTGGGAGTCAGGAAACCTGTCGTCCCTTGTGATATTGTTCTATATGCCTTTTACTTCATGCTCCTCCGACAATCATCGATCCAATGTGAAGGAATATCCTTCCTGGTCATTGCCTCTAACACTATATGCATTCCCTTCACTCCCGTAAAGTTCTTCATCTTCGTCTCCTTCTTTCAGTACATAAATCTTCTCGACAACTTCCTTAATGTCCAACCTTCTCTCTACATCCTCTTCACAGCAACTTAATCCAATCTTCAAAAGCTTTATCATTTCTCCTTTGCTATTTTTTGTTCCCACTATTTCCTTATCAAACACTTCACTTGTTCGCTTTTCCTTCACCATGTTATTAACCCAAGTTGCTAAGTCTGCATCACTGTTATAACATGGTGTTAGATAGTTCTCAGGGAACTTGCCAGTTAACATCTCCAGTATTAAAATGCCAAAACTCCATATATCTGTCTTGTTTGATGTCCGGCTTTGCTGTGCATACTCAGGTGACTTGTAAGCCATCATGAACATGTGGGCATGTTCAGGGTTGACCACGGGTCTTAGAGCATAATCTGTCAAGAGAGGCTCGAATGACTCGTCTAGGAGCACGTTGGAAGATTTTAGGTGTCCATGAGGAGCAATTATAGGAAGCTCATTGTAGAGAAAAGCCAAACCCCTGGCTACTCCTTTGACGATTTTCAAGCGGATGTGCCAATGAAGTCCATCTTCTTCCGGTGAATGATTTCCTGTAGAAGACAGGCAGAATGGCTGTAAGAACACAAAGACTTGACGATTTCAGAAAAAGTACAGTTGATGCATCATGAACTTACCATGAAGGTGACTAGCCAGGCTACCATTCTCAGCGAACTCCGTAACCAAAAGCTTGTCATCCCTCCTATTGTAATATGCCGCAAGAGGCAGCAAGTTGGGATGTTTCAACCTCCCTAACCTTCTCATGTGCTCATGGAACTCTTCTCTCCCCACATTGCTCATATGCCGATACCTCTTAACAACCACAGGCTGTCCAACGACAACTGCCTTATATGAAGATCCAAATGTCCCACTCCCCAAAACTTCTGCTGAGGCTGTAAGCAAGTCTTGCAAATCAAACTTCTCAATGTCATCCTTCAGGAATGTCAACTTTCCATGATCAGCCTTCTTTGGATGAGAACTGGTCTCTGACAATTCACGATGTACATCTCTATAGTAAGAAGCCACCATTTTGTTGGAGTTCTCCTCTGGTGATGATGCTGTCCTCTGTATTCGACTTTTACATTTTTTTCGGGAAAACAAAAGGAAAGCAAAAGCAATGGCTGCTAGCATTAGCAGCACAATCAATACAATGATTACAATGTATAGAATGCTAAATTTCTTCCCATTGGATTTGGGGGTAGAAGGTGGAGAGGGTATGCATGGCCCTAACGGGGGTCCACATAGTCCTTTATTGCCTGAAAATGATTTAGTTAAGAAAGATTTTCTCAGGAAAATGCTGCTGAAAGGTTAAAGATACATCATAAAGTCGCATAAGTAATCTATTCTTGGATAGAAAGATTACCTGCAAATGAATGTGGACTTAATCTGCTTAGGGCTTCTGGGATTGGACCCTCCAATTCATTGCTGGCTACATTTACCGTCTTCATACTCTTCTGTTGAAAATTAGGTATTTGGCCTTGAAATTGGTTTCCTTCAAGTTTCAATTCCATCAACTTAGACAAGGTAGCAAGTGATGAAGGAATCTTGCCTGTAAGAAGATTATTTGCCAGATACAGTCTCTTTAATGAACCCATGCCTTCAAATGCATTGTCAGGAATGTCTCCTGAGAATCGGTTATTTGACAAATACAACGCTTTCAACTTCCCTAGTTTCTTGAAATCAGGCAATGGACCATCAAAATTGTTGTCCATAAGGCTTAATGTTCTAAACGAAGGCAAGGGAGCAAGTGCATCCAAATCAATATCGCCGGAGAGTGCCATATGTTCAAGCTGCAAACCCCGAATGCTTCCATTCAAACACAGCACACCGACCCAATTTGATCTCTCCCATTCACATGGTTTCACAGAGGGATTCCAGCTATTAATAGCCTCGTTGTTCGCTA
This sequence comes from Populus alba x Populus glandulosa, assembly GCA_033617975.1. NCBI lineage: Eukaryota > Viridiplantae > Streptophyta > Magnoliopsida > Malpighiales > Salicaceae > Populus > Populus alba x Populus glandulosa. Next base: position 136,101 of record CM066156.1, on the reverse strand, counting down.
GCTGGTCCTTGAACTTTAAAAGAGCGTCGGAATCTGGTGAACCAAAGGATGTAACCACAATGGATAACACAAAAGCAAGAACAAGGGGGACTAATGATGAGGTGGTTGCGCGCGCAAACTTTGCTGCGTGCGCAGCCATGACCATTAGTACAATGCTCAAGAATTCTCAAATGTTTACTATTCTCTCCAGAATTATCAATTGTCGGAAGTTTTCATTGGCATATTTTTGTCTTAATTTCTTGGTCTTTCAGAAATGGAGAACGCAATAACCTGGACACCAACACAGTTGATGTGCAATTCCAGGAATAGTAAAGATGACCAGGATGCAGAGATAACAATGGAAAATAAAAATGGAAGTTGGTCAAGCAACTAAGATTTGCCTGCGTGACAGCGTACAAGGGAGAGGTGAGTTCAGGAGAGATCCAAGGCCAGCCTTCGATTTTATTATGATGATTAGTTGTTAGTGCTGTTATATTAGGCAGATACGCTAATTTTAGGTTATGTCTAATGTTGGATTAATAGTTATCCTGTCTGCTATATCTATGCAGTTAATGTCTGATATAGATTTTTATTTTTTCAGTTTTAAACTTGCCTTGGTTGGCTTCTAAGGCCCTAACAAAAAACAAAAAGAAAACAAACCACCAAAATCCCTTTTGAAAGATGAAACTAGATGGAATTGTAGGCTATTCATGCCTAGAAATGATGATCAGTCGCATCAAAATATTGAGTAGTTACATATAGAAGATCATCCATTCTAATTTACAGGATCAGAAGACTGTATTTCTTTGATTAATATAATAAATACATGGGATTATGAGAAACTTAGTTTTTGGTTCAACTTTATACAAGCTTCTGTAAGCATATATTTATTGACTTAAAATAAGCCTGCCCCCTGCCCCATATATGCATATGGGGTCTCTGCAGTTTCAACACTCACAATTTTCCTGCTTCCCTGCACAAACAACTATATATATATATATATATATATATATATATATATATATATATCTTGTTGTACAAAATCCGTAGGTTGATTCAAAGCTTCTTGGAAGGAAATGGAAATTTTTTTCGGTATTCTGCCAGAGCCCATAAGGGGAAAACATTCTTATGGATAGGGTAGTGTAACATGCAGTTGTTCTTGAAAACTCCAGTAATTTCCTGCCGAAAAATTCAGATAATGATAAAACAAATTCAAGTGGAAAATTCAAGGAAATGGGAGGAACCATATCCATATCAGTATAGATTGTTACAATGGCTAGGTCATGACAAGATACCTGCTGCGGATAGCTACCATCTTCAGCTTGAGAATTGATCAACAACTTAGCAGCACGGTGCAGTGGAGTTGGATCCCTATCCGCCTATTTCAAACAAAAATAATGACAAAAATATTAATACGCGAATTGAAATTCAGAAAGAAGATTAGCATAATGTATATGCAGAACCAAAGCAACTGGGAAAAGATCAACTAGTACATAAGGAACTGACCTGGCCAGCATGAATCAAACCAAGCATAGCCCAGGCTGATTGTACATAAGTTGATCGGTTTTCTTCTAGAGATGTGTATATCTGATAAATGAAGCTCAACATTAATCTTTATTCAAAGTGTTTTCCCTCTTGTCTCGGAACAATTGAATTGCAGAAATAAAGTTAATTACCTTGTTTGGGCAAGATAGGTAGCTCTCACCCCAGCCACCATCTGGAGACTGTACCCTGAGTAGAAAATCAACGCCTCTACGCATTGCTTGGTTGTTATAGTAGGTTTTTCCAGCAGCTGCTAGACCAACAAGTGCATACCATGTGCTGTAAATGAAGCAAACTCCCCAGTTTCCATACCATGAACCATCTGGCATTTGAATCATTTTGAGATATTCGACAGCTCTTGCAATAGAAGTCTCAATTTCTTTCTTCCTATGTCCTGGGTACATCTTCATAAACATCACAAATACTTGGATTGCAGATGATGTGCACTCAGTATAGCTGCATTGTATGACAACATATTCATAATCAGAACCAGAGAAATTTAATATTTATGGTACAAAATAAATAAATATATATATAGGAAGATTGTTTGAAAATTCCCACTCATGCTCGATGACTATGTTCTCCGCAAATTCCAGAGGATTGAGTTTCTAAGAACACAAAAGACAAAAAAAAGGTAGTCAGTTGATATGATGGTGTTAGTTAAAGACATTTTTTATTTTAAAACGAAAAGGAAAAGATGTTAGCATACAAGTTACCTCTAACCACATTTCACCTCGAATAGTCTCCCAGCCTGATAGACCACCTCTTGGTCCCTGAATGTAATTATAGAATGAAGATCAAAATTCTGATACCATTCTAGATGCATTTCTTTGGAAGAAAAAAAAAGTGCAGAACAGAACAGAACAGTTCGTAAGATAAAGCAGCTAAACCCAATCACTAACTCACCTGTAGTGAAAGAATGATATTGACAGCTTCAAAAATCATCCGAGGATCCAATTTCTCACCAACGTATTCAGAAGGCAACATTTGAGCAAAGAGAACACACTGCACAACAGAGGATAACAATCAGTGCTACTTCATTTTATAAAAATGTTTTCAAAAAACAAAATTTTAATATAGTTGATGTCATGTTAACCTTTAAAGCTTCTGCAGTACAATCAGAAACTTGCCAGCCATGATCTTGATCAGAGAAAGTCCATGATCCTCTAGAAATGTGACGATACATGCCTCTGAAGTCACCTGCTGGATTATCCACAACCTGACATTTCTTGATGAAATCAAATGCTTTGGCAAGTGTAGGCTTGATTTCTTCACCAAGATCACTACTATACAAAGCTTGAAAACCAAATGTAGCATCCCACAACTGACTGCCAAATGTCTGAACCTTCATTCCATCTTCTCCAACCCACAAGAAATCAGGAACCCTAGCAAGATGCCTCTTGAAAGCAACACCATCTGGATCCTCAACCCAACATGAAAGCATGCACAGCACCTTCTCTATACATCCAATAGTAATGTATCTACTGCTCTCATCTTCATAATGAATGTGCTTCATTGTCACTTCAAGAGCCTTCTTTCTGATCAATTGGTTAAAGGGCCAGCGAGTAAGAAGGGGTTCAGACATCAAATACAGACTATCCCAAAGGAAGTCCTGAATCAAGGTGTGTGGATAGTAAAGATCCTCCTTTGCACATAAATGTCTGACATGCTTCCAGTTGACACTTTCGTAAGGCTGAAGGTACAGTTCTTCTCTCAGTGATAGAATCAGAGGTGTAATTGGCCCTACAAATCTTTTTCCATAGAGATATGACATTGGCATGTAAACCAATCGAGTATAGCACCACATTTTTGCTGCATTTTATCATGGGGATCAAACTAATTATAAGCATTATTAATTATATACTTACATATTAATTAACTTCCAAATCAAGCTAAGAAAACTGTACTAATAAATAAATACCTGGATGAATAGGAAGGGTAGAAGGAAGAATCCAAAACTCCGGGGGCATTGGGTTGCATCCAAGCCAGTCAAAAAGACCAAGAATCTACAACGAATCAAATTAAGAAGAAACATTAACACACTCACTTAAAGTACCTTGCTTAAATCACAGATTGTACAACTCTGCATACGTCTAAAAAATAAATAAACAAATAAAAACCATCTTAGTTTTGTGAGATAAAAGCGTGTATTGTTATATGCATGATGGCAATTACAAAATACCGAAAGCCAAGTCTTGCCCCAAGAGGGAATGGAAGTGACACCACCACGGTCAAGAATCCATTTTCTTCCTCTTGCACAAGCTTCCTCATCTGGTCCTACCCCAAGCATACGTAGACAAATGTAGCTGAAAGTTGTGCAAAACATATTGCTGTGACTTTCTATGTGCAGGCCCCACCCACCATCTTCATTCTGCAACATATCATGTTAATTAATATTTTAAAACTGCATAATTAATTCGATTTCTGATCAAGAAATTATTTTTTACTTCAAGTGACAAGAAATTAATTAATTAATTACCTGATGATTGTAGATGTAACGAAAGATTTCTTTGCGGTGCTCAGGAGGGAACATGGTGTTGAGATGCCCAGTAATGTAGAAGCAAAACACCTACAATATGATTTGTCCTGGATAATTATTTCTCAATTGCCAAAGTCCATCCATATATAGTATTACTCTATTAAAATATGAATTAGCATAATGATATTAAAAAAAAGATACTTACAAAAGGAGGAAGGAAAAAAAGGACCCCAGAATTTTCAGCAGGCCAGTGGCCATCGCTTGCTTGCAAAGCTGAAAGAAAGTTGGCTGACCTCCTTAATGCTGTTGTGGTCTTTTCATATGTCACCTCCTCACCATCCTCAACTCTCACTGCAGGAATTGTTTGCTTGAAATTTTTCTCCCTCAGAATCTGCATGGATCATTCATGTTTTTTACTTTCACTTAATAGCTCTTTTTTGCAAAATGTTACCATAGCATATTTTAACTGCAGTTAATTATTGGTCAACTTCAGCAAGTTCCTACTTTACATCTTACCTAGCTAGGGCTGGAGTCATAGGAAAAATGACCACAGATATTACATTACATTACCAAAAGAAAAAACCACCTAAAAGAGATAGAGAATTCTTTGTTCACTGTCTAACAAAATATTATGGGGTTATCGCGATTTTTCCTGACTTGATTTTGAGTTTTAAAATTTATTTGATATCATGAGATTTTAATTGTGTTTATTAAATATTTATTGGTAAAAATAAATTGAAAATGGTTTTTCGGATAAGAAAACTCCAGCCTAATTTTTTGGTCATCTCTCCGGTGACTGGAATGCAATCTAGCAGAAGATTCCTAATCCACCCATCATTTAAAAAAAAGGCTACATTTTACTCTTTATGTTTTTATTTGTTTTCCTTCTATTTAAATTTAATTACTTTAAAATTAATTGATTCAAAATATATTAGATTTATTATTTTATTAATTTCTTAAATTACTTAAGAAAATATTAGATGTATCATTGATCTTTTACTCGAATTGTATTATAACATTTATATTATAATATTAAAAAATGCTCTTTTTATACGGTCCATCATGATTGTCCTTTCATGCGACTTTCTTGCAAGCATCTATTTTTATAATCATATAATCTAAAAAAAAATTAGTTTTAAAAAGTAAAATTATTAAACTCAGTCAAGTCAATAAGAAAATCATGATTGTGTGAGTTAATCTAAGTTGACTCAAGTTAATATAAGATACTATCATCTTAATATTATATAAAAAAACATGGTATCAAGAAAATTTTTTTAAAAAAATCGAGTTTTGACCAATCATTCATTTTGTTTTTTTGATCTGTAAAGCTGATCGAGTCACATTAAATCAACCCTATACGATTTAATTTGAAACTCAAGTTAAACAAGAAGCTAAGTTGGGAGGTCTCCGGAATGAACCATTAGCTAGATATGTTGAAACTAAGACTTTCTTGCAACATCGAGCTAGCATTATAGTATTCCTATGTTTTTTATTACACGTGTATGGAAATTGTAAGAACATTATATTTTTAGAATTAAGACTTGTGTTTAGAATAATGATAAGATATTTTCTAAAACATTAATATTGGTAAAAATTTTCCAAAAAAAAATTAATGTTTATTAGATAGAAGTTTTAATTAGAGGGATTTTTTATCATTATTTTAAATTGTTTATTTTTTTTGTATGTGTTCTCATTGTTTTTTATTTTTATTAAATGAATGACAAAGAATAATAAAAAAAGATGTTTTAAATGAAAATTATTAATAAGAAAAAGAAGAATTATATTAGGAAATTAGTTTGTCTTAATTGAATTTAAATTATTATGTTTTAAAAAATAATTATTTCCATGAAATTAAATAAGAGTGTTGAATGGGTCCATGCATATCATCAATAGTCATTCTATACCCTACTTAATTTGGAGGTTTAATGTTAATTAATTAAATAGGTTGATTAATTTAATCCTGCACAGGATCTACAAGTCAGGCCAGTAATTAAGAGGGAAAAAAATGAATGCGATGAGACTTGTATAAAGCTGTTTCACTGTCCCCTAAAATTTTTTTTTTAAAATTTGATCGTAAGCCACAATAAATAAATAAATAAATATATATATTGTAAGAAAGAAGAAACTCATCATATAATATCTATGGTTAAAAAAAAATATTATTGTTGTTGTTGTTAATTGATACATGGAGTTCGTACCTGATATTGACAAAGAAGGTCAGAGCTGGGCTTGACCTTAGAGCGGTTTTTGGTAAAATTCCGGCGAGCCTCTTCCACTTGTTCACGCTCTTCAGGAGTTCCAGCATTCGGATCATACGCCCATGTCTGCCTTCCAACAAAATCATTTGTGCTGAATATGTAAGGGTTGCTCCCTTTCTCTGCGATCTTTAGCCTCCACATTCTCTCTCTCTCTCTCTCTCTCTAGGACAATATATCTATCTATATAAACTTGCGACTGAAAAATATTTTTAGCAGTGTCGGCCGTGACTGTGCAAATGCACAGTGATCCTTTTTTTTTTCTTTTAATTATTAGTTTTATTAATATAATTAATTAAATTTAAAATAAATAAAGAAAGGTTTTATTGTATCCTACTATTCATTATAATAATTTTTTTTACTTTTTTTCATTCAATGTTTTTTTAATACTATTTTGTAATATTAAATTTATTTTTTATTAGGATAGTTTATCATCATGAAACGAATCAGAGGGATTTAGTGGGTTAATTATTATTATTTTTTTCTTATGGGAGATGGTTGATGGTTTGTAGGATTTTTTTTTATGTACGATCAATATTGTTTCTAAGCCTATTTTTTAATTTCAAATTATTTTGTCAAAAGTTTGATATTAATTTTTAGACATGGCAGAAAATAATATCAATCTCTAAAAAAAAAAACTCATCAAAGATATTAACATTAAGTTTTAAAAAGGAATTTTCACATAAATTTCTATAAATGGGATATTTAATTTTAAAATCTGAATATTAATCAATTTAAAAGAAGATGTGTTAATTAATTTTTTTTTTTTAAGTGAAAGTTGAACCTCCGAGGATGCTAAGGCTGAAGGTCAACATTATTATTCTATAGGTTTTAATAGAATTACGTTGATCAAGTATTAAATCCCATGGTCAGAAATTATTACGGAATAATAAACGAATCATTTTATTATCTTCTCTTTTTGCAATTCTTTTTAATTTTTTTATGAAAATATCACTACCACCAATTAATAAATAAAAAATCAGACTTTCCCAATAATAAAACAAAAATATCAATATACATGAAATTTAAAACACAAATAACAAAACACCAGAAAATGCTGAAGAAGCCTCCAAGGCCACGTGGGCGAGTGTATTTCACGCTCTGATCAATTGACTATCTTGGACTTACTCGCGCGTGTAAACACGTGCCAAATAAAAGACCTGCAAAAAGACAGAGATATTGTAATTTTTGGGAGAACAGCCTTCAATTTTTTCTGTAATTTTGATTCCCCAACCTAAGTGCCTCTTCCTTAATTTCATTTTCTTTTTTCTTATTACTGGAGTTAGGGCTGGTGGCTAGATGGTGAGGGAGAGGGAGGCGATTCGGGTCTGTGGGCGTGGCTTCTGTATTTCGTGGAGGAGGTCAGACCAGTTCACGGCTGGGTTGGTTCGGGTGGTGGCTGGTCTGTATCGTTGGCTGAGGTCGGTGCTGGCGTGGGCGTGGGCGTGGGCGTGGAGGGAGTGGCAACCGTGGGTGTTTGGGGTTACTGTCGTGGGTATCTGTGGAGAAGGAGGCAGCAGTAACAGGTTTTGTTTGGGTGATTTGTTGTTTGTGTATGTGTGGTCAAAAGGAAGATTTGGTGGTTGTGGGTAAAAGAGAGGTTGATGATGGTGGCCGGTTCGGTGGTTCAGTGGTGGCTATTTAATGGTAAGAGAAAGGAGGGTGGCTGGGCAGTAGAGGTTAGGGGGAGTGGAGATGATTTGCTGGGTTTGTTGGTTGTTGGAAGGAGACGAGAGGGCTGCTGTTGTAGTGATTCAGTGGCCACCGGTCTATTAGGATGAGAAAGTGAGGGGAGAGGGGTTTAGGTTTGGTTTTTCTCACTAGTGATTGGCTGGGTTAAGGAGCACCGTGGGTCACGGTTGGTGGAAATGAAGGGTAGGCACTGGGTTTCAGGCACGGAGGAGATTGAATGAGAGAAGGGACGGGTGGGGGAGAAACTGGAGAAATTTCCAGTACTCGTTCATGAGGAATAGAGGATGAAGATTGTTTATCCTCTCCCTGGTGCTGTTTGTTTTGGGTTGATGGAAGGTAAGGAAGACGATGATGTTTATAAAGGCTGGGATATGGTGGAGATAGCTCATAAAGGCTGGGAGTTTGACCCCGACAATTAAACAAAATACCTATATCAAAGTACATAAATACCTCAAATGTTATGTTTATGTTTTCTGTCTTCAAAGGTAGAAAATGTAATTGTACTATACTTTAAAATTTAAAAACTCTAAAACAATACCCTTATCTAACAGCACAATAATTTTTTAATTTTAGAGATAAATATGTATTTTTATTGTTAAGAAACTTATACAAACTCAAAAAAACATTATTTTTATTGTTAAGAAACTTATGCATTTTTATTGTTAAGAAACTTATACAAACTAAAAAAAAAACATTATTTTTATTGTTCAAAATAAATAAATAAACTTAATATTTTTGGATCAAAAGACACAAAGATAATTTTACTGTAGCTTAAAATATATTTTAAAGCCTTTAAATTTTTTAGGTAATAATATTGATAATGAGTAATTTAAATTACTATATAGTTGTCTTTTCCTCTTTCTATTTTTTGATTCGTTGTGAATAAAAAAAGCGTCCATATTCTGTGATTGATGACGGATTAATTAGCTAGATCTTCTAACCAATACATGTAAAGCATCAAGTTCACATATATTATCAGTCAAGTGATGCTTAAATTATGGTATGAATCCTGGAGATTGTGGCTGCGTTTTATAAACTGAATTGGTACCGGTTAATGTATGGCGCCAAACACTACAGATAAAGTCATTCTACATTGAAAAATGTTAGAGATAATATAAAATTATTACCTTATTCATTAGTTTAAACTCTTAAATTAAAATAATGTTCTTACATTATATTTATGATTAATAAAATACAAGTTGAAATCTTAGTGCTATTCTTTTAATTAACTTTTAATTAAAATGAAAGGAGAAAATTAGCACAAGTTTATAATAAAATTCTACATGTTTTCAATCTAAAAAACTAGTTTTATTTCACAAAATGTGCTAAAGTTAATATAAATCATTTTTTTTTAATTTTATCTAACAACATTAATGCTGTCATAACCCAAATGTTTACCCCCCATATTTGTATATATATTAAAAAACAAATGCCAAAAAAAAATGTATTTAGTAAATTAATTTAATCATTTAATCTCTTTTTTTTTTCACGTTTGTGTAATTTTGTTTGTCAAATTGGGCTAGGAATAATCAAGAAATATCAACAAAATGATTAAAAAAAAAAACAAGAAATAGTCCGGGGGGGGGGGGGGACCAATAATTGAGTTTCGCTTAAGTTTGGGAAGTACAATTAAATTCAAGAATGGCTTGGGTTGCAATGAGGGATTCATTTAAAGAGAAAAAATAAAATGGGGAGTACTTAAATTATATAATATCGGGAAGACAAAGATTGAAATGAAGAAAATAAGAAATTAGGGAAGCCAAGGACTGATTTGAGAAAAGCATAAAAACAAAGGGGTCCGTTTTTTCAAAAAATAAAAAACGGACAGATTTCATGTAATATTTGCCTTAAATATTTTTCAAAAAATAAAAAACGGACAGCTTATCTACCATCTTTATACAATCTAGTCTCTACAATAGTGATATATTCAATTTTCTTCAGTTTGTTCTTCCATGTAGAGAAGCACATGTAATGGCCACTCCATCCACATAACGCTTGGTTTCTCTCTCAGGATAGAAGAGACAAGACATACAGTTGAAACAAGGAGACATAAACAGAAGAGATATGTCTTCTTATCTTTCTTTTTTTTATAAACATAATAGAACTTTATTCCAAAACAGTCATAAAAACTTGTTCCATTAGTCTATAAAAGCATATATATTTTAGGTTATTCATATATTCTGTTTTGATATCCTAATCTTACTGTGTTAGTTCCTCACACAAGTGCTCAAAACTTTCAGTTTTCACTTGCTCGCCTGCATCCCATCTTTATACAATCCAGTCTTTGTGGCAGTATAGCAATAAGGCGATATATTCAATTATCTTCAGTTTGGTCTTCCAAGTGTAGAAGCAAGTGTACTGGCCATATCTTCTGGGTAGAATTTGGTTTGCTTTTTATATCAGGATAGAAAAAACAAAGATATTTGTGACAGGGGAATATAAACAGAGAAGACATGTCCAATGTCCTTCGTATTTTGAAAAAACATAGATTCTTTCCAAAACAATCCTGGAATATATTTATTTTTATATTTTATAATTTTTGTATCTATTATTTATATCCTAAAATATTAACCAAACATGATCCTAATGCTAGAAATTTAAATTACCGATACTTATGTTTATTAGTTTAATGGTTTCTTGATGTTTTTATATCTTTTTTATGTTGCACGATAATGATTACTTTTTCTGAGTTGCAAGGCTGAGAGGGGACCTGCTTCCATAAATTCTCAAATGGAGAATGGAGATTTTCCTCAAGAGGTGCATTCTGTTTCTATAAATGGTTTGGAGCGCATAAGCACTTTAAACTGATTATGTAACGTGAGACGGTGAGAGCCCTAATTATATATATTCACTGTCATCTGCTACCACTTTTCTAAATAGCTTGGAGAAAATCTGAGGCAAAAATTTCAAATTGCTTGACACAAAGTTGTAGATGTAACATCACTGGAAAAAAAGAAGGTATAAACCTATTTGAATGATTTGACATGTTCATTTGAAGTTAAAACTAGAAGGAGCTGCTAATTCTTGGCATGCCCGCCGCTAATTTGTCTGTTTGATGACGGGAGATGGTGGGGGTACTCTTCAACAAGAATTGTATGATCAGCTATTCTACCTACAGGAACATTTAACCTACATTGGCCCTCGGAGAGTGTTGTCGCCAGGTATTGCAGGCTCTTTGAAAAGATTTGCATTAACTTATTTGAACTAGGTTTGCTGATATTACGATGCTGCATCTGTAATTTCAACTCCAGAACAGAGCATTCTGTTACGAAAAGCAATATTGTACAAAAACCTTTATAATTCTATGAGAAAAATATTATATAGGACTCGCAGTATTCTATTTGTATTTACAACAGTGGGTTGAATGATTTACTGTTGAGTTTAGATTCATTTGGAAGGCAATGGAACATGCCTCTGGTATTCTGTCAGAGCCCTCATCGGAAAGATCTCTGTTGCTGCGTAATGTAGCATGCATTTCTTCGTGAAAACACCAGTGATTTCCTTTCATGAATAAGATCATAGGCTAAGGGTTTTGATTCAAGTGATTTCCTGACTAAATTGGTTTCAGAAAGTTACCTGTTGGGGAAAATCACCATCTTCCAAACGTGAATTGATTATCAGCTTCGCCGCTCGGTGAAGTGGTCCAGGGTCTCTGTCCATCTGCAGCCATGGATAGGAAAAGGATTAATGTTGAAGAATTATGAGGCCATTTTCTTCAAGAGCTAATCTGTCCTGCATCAATTAGACCCATCAGATCCCATGCTGTCCGTACCAAATTCGACCCGTCTCCTTCAAGAGGTACATATTTCTTCTTAGGGCATGAAAGACAGCTCTCCGCCCAACCTCCATCATCTTTCTGTATGTTAAGAAGAAAATTAACACCTTTGCGTATAGCTGCACTATTACTCTAGCTCTTGCGAGCAGCTGCTAAGCCTCCTAGGGCTAACCACCCATAAATAAAGCACACCCCCCAATTTCCATACCTGTAGTGGAAACATTTTCTCCTATTTATTACTCACGAAAATTAAAAATTAAAAAAGACAGAAATTAAAAATGCATCAGGGGAATGTACCATCCACCCTCAGGAGTTTGTTAGCTTTCAAAGTACGGTACTGCTTTTGTTCTGAAATTATCGATCTCCTGCTTCCTATGCAAAGGATACAACTTCTTGAACAACAATAAAGCTTGGATTGCTGATGTACTCAACATATTCTTGCTCAATTATAATGTTGGCCCTTCTTGTAAGAATTATTATTTCAAATATATGAGAAATTACATAAAATATTTAATATGACCTCCGGTAAGAATTATTTCAAATGATAGTGATGGTATTTCAAAATCTAGGAGGCTCAATAATAAGGCTTTTTGGAATTTTAATAGTGCATATTATATATTCATATCGATATTTTATTCTCCAGAGTTTAGAAAGTTAATGATTGGTGGTAAAAAACCCAACACTTGCAAAACAATCATTTTTTATGGAGTTCAGAGATTTTTCAATTATAAGGTCAGTAACTTTAAGTTAAAGGTTGTAATTAATGAGAGAATGAGCTTCAAATTCCAAGAAGAAAAGTCTATTTTTTTTACTCAGATATAATAAATGCTCTAGTATTTAGAAGTGTTTGTCTAAATAATAGAAATTATAAACATTTTATCTTAATAGTTTATAGGGTATTTAAAGCCCATGAACCTTGTTATTTTTGCTGGAGTAGAAGGGTTGGAAAGTTATTTTCTCTTAATAATATTAATGAGGAATAAATATCTTTTACACAATATAAATGAGGAATAAATATTTCTTATATAGCATTAATAAGAAAAGAAATTGGTAGTATATTAAGGGACTTTTTGTATACCTATAAGTGTAGAGAGACAAATATCACTGCATTAATATTTTGTTAAAAGTCATAAGAAGAAGAAAAAAGAGTCATATGGCCCAACATGAGGTCTACAACAATCTTTTAGCCTTTAACCCTCTATGCTTGGCAAATTGCTAAGAACATGATTGTTGGGTTTGACAATATGTTAGATCCATATCTTTTTAGGCCAAGCTACAAGTTGGGTCTAAGAATATTTGGTTTAACAACTCATTTGACTCGTGTCCTCTTAGGCTCAGCACATAGCTGGGTCCAACAACGTTGGGTCTAGGAGCTCGCTAGACTCATGTTCTCTTAGCTTAGTACATAGCTGAGTCCAAGAACGATGGGTCTTACAATTCGCAAGACTCGTGTCCCCTTGAGTTTGGAAATAAGCTAGACTCATATCATTTGGACCTATCATATTACCGAGCAAAGATTGATGAAGTTTCTTAAACCTCCATACCCGTAAGACATCAATTTAACAACTATATCTCAAATTCATAATTTCTAACAAAATCATCTAAATTCAACCAATTAAATCATTACCTATATCAATTAATCCTTCAAGCTTAAAAATATAAACTTTAAATCTTCATCCATCTCCATAGATGCAAAATCACAATTAATAACAATAATTATACATATCAAAGTATAAATCTTACCTTAAAAATCTATTTTCTCCACTCTGATCTCTTTTCTTTATCTTCCCTCTCCTCTTCTTCTTCTTCATCTTTTTTCTCTCTCTCTCTCTCTTTTTTTTCAGTTCTCTTTCTCTCTAAAAATTTGAATTTTCTTTTTTTTACACACACACACGCATGTCAAATCATGTGAAATTTCTAATTTGCCCCTCAATCATTCATTTATATAATTATACACATTAGGGCAATACTGTCTTTTTCAATGCAAAATTTCATAATACTACATTCTCCCCCACCTTCAGAATATTACACAATGGCCAATGAGGAAGAGAAGTGAGACTCACAGCTTTTTGTGAGATGCATAAGAGATAGTGCTTGTTAGATTTGATGAAATTAAGGGGGGAAAAAACAGAGAGAAGGGGCAACAGTGACTGAGAGTGAGACAGCTGGATCAAATAAGACAAGCAATGCAGAAACATTTATGTTACTTTGATTCTATAAAGTATAAACATGATACAGTTCAGGGTACAGCTTTCTGCTACAGACATTCAATCTGTGTACAAAGAAGTATTATTATGCAGAAACATGTTTCTCTCTATACACGCTGGGAAAATTCTAAAGAACAAACAGAACAGAATGGTATAGAGGAGTGCTATTTGATTTAAATTCATTATTCGGTTTGTGTTTATTTACAATGAGATAGATAGTTTGCTATTGGATTTAGATTCACTTGGATGTTGAAGGCAACGGAACGCGCCTCCGGTATTCTGCAAGAGACCACATTGGATAGATATTTCTGTATGCTGCATAATGTAACATGCAGTTTTTCATGAACACGCCAGTGATTTCCTGTCATGAATAAGAATATCACAGGTTAGGAGACTTGTGAAATACAAGTTGAAGGGCAGAGGCACATCAGTGATTTCCTGTCTGTCTATCACAGGATATAGCTCCCGCCCACTAAGTACTGACAGGAATCGCCGGCAGGCTGTTGGATGTCTGGTCATTTCTTCTTCTTTTTTTTTCAATTGAAGTGGTTTTCTGACTGTAGGTTAATAGTTAGAAAGATACCTGCTGGGGAAAATCACCATCTTCCATTTGCGAATTGATTATCAGCTTGGCTGCTCGGTGAAGAGGTGTAATGTCTCTATCCATCTATAGGAAACAGATTCTAGTATCAGAAATCCTGAGGCCATTGCCTGCTTTTGTGGAGGCAGGGTCGTGAAGAAGGGAATACACAAGTAAATGAAACAACAACGCAGCCTAAAACATAGAGTCGTGAATAGTTGGTTAGTATGCTTATGCTAACCTGCCCGGCATAAATCAGACCCATCATAGCCCATGCAGTATGTACCAAATTTGATCGATTTCCTTCAAGAGGTATATATTTCTTATTGGGGCATGAAAAATAGCTCTCTCCCCAACCTCCATCGTCTTTTTGTATGTTGAGAAGAAAATTCGAACCTTTTTGCATAGCTGTGCAATTGTCGTAAGTCTTGCCAGAAGCTGCTAGGCCTCCAAGAGCAAACCACGTACCATAAGTGAAGCAAACCCCCCAATTTCCATACCTGTGGGAATGGAAATGATTCTCCTTGTTAATAGGTTCTGAAGAATTTCCAGAAACAAATTAACAGAACTTAAAATCATCAGGGTGACCTACCAGCCACCCTCTGGAGTTTGTATGCTTTCGAGGTATCGTACAGCATTTGTTATGAAACTATCAATCTCTTTCTTCCGGTGACCTGGGTATAGCTTCTTGAACAATACTAATGCTTGGATTGCTGATGCAGTGCACTCAACATATTCGTGCTCAATGACAATGTCAGCGAAAAACTCTGTGGGATTTAGTAACTGAGACAGACGGAGAACCAAACACCATCAGTTCATGATTACCACAAGTGAATATGAAAGAATAAGAAAACATTGCAAATGTTCAAGAACTTACTTCCAACCATTTATGAGCTCCAGCCGGCTCCCACGCTGCTAAACCTCCATTTTCACTCTGAAAGTTCAATAACAAAGCTTATTATCTGACCCTGGAAAGTTTACCTAATGCCCAGTGAAGGAAACAAAGTGCTACATGTTTTTGTATAGATAGTTAAGCCGGGTTTAGTTTAGTCCTTACTTGTAGAGAAAGAAGAATGTTGACAGAATCGAAGAGCCTCTCAGGCTCTAGCTTCTGACCAACAATTTCTGGTGGCATCATCGAGAAAAGTAGGCAACACTGCATAGTTGATGTAATGCAACATAGTTTAATTTGGTGAGAGGCATATTCCAGTTTGAACAAAATGGCCCTGAAAATTAGTGAGTTTTAAAGTGATTCAACAAATTAAGCTTGCTACCTTCATTCCCTCTGCAGTGCAATCAGAAACTTGCCATCCATGATCTTGGTCAGAGAAAGTCCACGATCCCTTGGAAATATGCCGGTGCATGCTCTTGAAGTCACCTGAAGGATTGTCCTTGACCTTTAAAATGCTAAATCAGGTAAATATATAGAATGATAATCCAAATGAAAATTAGCAGTTACTTCATGATTAAGGCAAAAGATTTGAGTTCTAAGAGGGAAAAGTAACAAACCTGAGATTTCTTTATGAAGTCATGTCCTCTCTTGAGTACATCTCCGATTTCATCTGTAAAATTAGTAGCAAGCAAGGCCTGAATGGCAAAACCAGTATCCCATAGTTGACTTCCAAAACTCTGCACACAGATTCCATATTTTGTTAAGTACATCATAACCTCTTTGAGTTCTCTACTCTCTACAGCTTTGTAAAAGAATGCAACCCTACTAACCTGCATTTTCATACCATCTTCGGCCACCCACAAATAATCCGGGATCCTTGCGAGATGTTTCTTGAAAGAAATGCCATCAGGATCTTCAACCCAGCAAGCAAGCATGCATAACACCTGACGTTTCAAGGTCAGAAAAGTATTAGAAATCATCAGATAGAAGTAGAAGATTATATATATGGTGCCCATTTTATGCAGCAGCAAGTTACCTTTTCCACACATCCAATAGTAATATAACGACTGTTTTCATCTTCGTAGTGAATGTGCTTCATTGTTACTTCAAGAGCCTTCTTTCTTACCAACTTATTGAAGGGCCACCGAGTAAGAAAAGGCTCGGTGAGCACATAGAGACTATCCCATATCAGATCTTGAATCAAAGGATGGGGATAATAGAGATCCTCCTGAACCAACAGTATTGCAGAATCAATTACATCATGTATTATTTATTTGTAGCAACAATATCATAACAGATTTTCAGAATGGTAATAATTATATATCAAGTTTAAGGCGAACTCACCGCGGCACACAGATGACGCGTTTTCTTCCAATTGATTTGATTATAAGGTTTAGCATAGAGTTCTTCTCTCAACTGCAGAATGAGAGGGGTGATTGGACCCACAAACCTTTTCCCATATAGATATGACATCGGCATGTAAACCATCCGACAATAGCACCACATTTTTGCTGCATTGAAGCCAATAGAAATGTTAACACGACGGCTACAGCAAGGGAAACTGAACAGATGGTGGTAGTCAGAGACGGAAATATTAGAAACTAACTAACCTGGATGCATAGGAAGAAAAGTAGGAAGGAGCCAAAATTCTGGGGGCATTGGATTACTTCCAGACCAATCAAATACACCAAGAATCTGCACATTGATTTCAGTTACAGAAAACATAAGTTTTGTTGTTCGATTCTGTGTTCTATTCAATATCGGGTTGGATGATTACCGAGAGCCAAGTCTTTCCCCAAGAGGGTATGTGTGTTACAGTACCGTGTTCATGAATCCATTTTCGGGCTCTTGCACAAGCATTGTCTTGACCACCATTAGGACCTTCTCCGAGAATTCGCATACAAATGTAGCTGAGAACTGTGCAGAACATGGTGCTATGGCCCTCAATGTGTAGCCCCCAACCACCATCTTCATTCTGCATGCAGCATAGATTTTCATGGCCATAGATATAATTTTTAGCATATTACCTACCAAAAACTAAACCGTTAAGAGCAGATAATCATCATAAATTTACCTGATGATAATAGATGTAACGGAGGATTTCCCTGCGATGCTCAGCAGAGAATACAGAATCTAAATGTCCTGTGATGTACAAACACATTACCTGCAATATTTTCAAGTAAACCAGAAGAGAAAATCAATTATATGCAAGGCTCGTACTAGAGTGAATACTGAAACAAGTCCTCAATATATATATAGGGAAATTAAGCAAAAATATTTTTGTATAGATGCAAGATGCTCACCAAGGGAGGGAGGAAGAATAAGGGGCCA
The DNA here is from genome assembly GCA_033617975.1 of Populus alba x Populus glandulosa. Taxonomy (NCBI): domain Eukaryota; kingdom Viridiplantae; phylum Streptophyta; class Magnoliopsida; order Malpighiales; family Salicaceae; genus Populus; species Populus alba x Populus glandulosa. Next base: position 118,369 of record CM066156.1, on the reverse strand, counting down.
GCATTTTCAGCAGGCCAATGGCCATCACTAGCCTGTAGAGCGGAAAAGAAGTGGACAGCCCTTTTCAATGTTGTTGTTGCCTTTTCACATGTGATTTCCTCACCTTCTTCAATTTTCACTTGAGCTATTGTTTGCTTAAAATTCTTCTCCTTGAGAAACTGCATTAGTAATTATACATATACATTATTGTAAGAGAAGTGCAATAGCCCATGAGATTGGTAATCTCTTTCTTACAGTATCTGCTGAGATCTCTTAGCCATGCCTGTGATGCTGTCGTGGAATTGATTTTGCCCTCTTTTATTACTAAATAAATGGATTCAACTAACATACCGTGCTAGGGATCACCACTGTCATTAAAACTCTACCATACCAAAATATATTAAAAATTAATGGGAAGAGAAATTAATATTCAAGTTGATCGGCGGAGAGAAGACTAGTCAATCTTATGACTACACCCCTCATTGGATAAAAATAAGATAAAGTTAATTAAGCTACAAAAAACGTCCCAAAAAGTATACTTTTTTTTAAATAAAAAAAAATGATTTAGAGGAATGTTCCATTAGTATAATCTACTGAGTAAAAGGTGATGAGTGCTGGTTAATTACTATAATCTTTTGCACAATTGTTAAAAAAATGATCAGGGGAAGGCAAATACTAAAAGATCATTAGTGATGTTTTTTGGAAACACAACAAAGCAATATTCTAAGTAAAATGATAAAACTAAGAGCAAAAGATGCATCTATTAATTTCCTAACAGTATTTATTATAAATTTCTTATTATTTTCTATTAATGATCACAACCAAATTAAGAAAGGAACAGACTAACTAGCTAAGTAATTAGCCATGAAGATGCTAAAATAAAACTAATTAAAAGAAATTAGCAACTGCAAGATATATATCACCCTGGATCCTTCTACCAACAACAGGATTCAAGAAAGCTAATCTCTCCTCTGTTAAAACATGAAATAAATAAATAAATACACACACACACACACACACACACATATATATATATAAAGTACTAGCTAGGTAGGTAGCAGCTAGTACTTAGCTAATTAATACAGAATATACCTGCATACGCCAGAGGAGATCCCCGCTGGGCTTCACTTGATAACGATTGTTGTAGAAATTGAGGCGAGCTTCTTCAACCTCAGCTCTCTCCTCAGGACTCCCACCTTCAGGATCATACTCCCATGTCTGCCTCCCTACGAACTTGTTTGTGCTATACAAGTAGTCATTGCTGCTGCTGCCTTCTGCAATCTTTAGCCTCCACATAATATATATAGACACGCTATATATTGTTCGATCGTAATAATGCAAATGAAATGCAAAGAGGGGAGGGGAAATTGGATATGTATATGATGAGCAAGAGCTAGCTAGGTGAAATATATTAGCGGTCGGCTCTTGGCAACAACCTACAAATTAACAAGGGAGAATATTGTACTATATGTACTATTACTTGTTAGTAATCACAGAAGAGACAATATAGTGATCTTTGGCAGAAGAAAACATGAACTTCTTGCTGCTTCTGCTGCTAAGTAGTATTTATACAAATAGATGAACACACAGCTAGCGTAGCTTTCAAGATTGATGAGATGTATAGTGGGGGATAGGTAGAGTTTTATTTTATTTATTTTTTTATTCTTTTTTGCGTGTGCTGCTGCTACATCAAGGGGAAAGGTTGTCGACTAGCAACCCTTTTAAATTATTCTTTTTCTCTTTCTCAAAGTAGAGAAGGGAGTAGAAAAAGAAATAGCAGCAGTCCCCATTCTATATATTCAATCAATTTTTGTTCTGCAAAGAACTTGTTGCTTCAGAATTATTGATGTTTTTAGAAAAATACTTGCGTAAAAATTAACTTATACTTGCTTTAAAGTTAAAATATGCATAATTTGAGAGGTCTTGAAAATAATTTAATTATAAGATCACATTTCAAACCCTAAATAATGCAAAAGAATCGTCTTCCTCGATCTTTGTAAGCTGTTTATATATTGTAGTAATAAATTTTATATACCTGTTAACTCACTGAATTATTTGATAAATTTTTAGGAAGGGGAAGGGTGCCATATTCATATTCTTCTTCTTAAACTTTAATAATTTTCTTCATATTCCCAACAATATTTGGCCATCAATCAAATCCACCCTGCAAAAAATATGTAATACATACAATCTCAGGCAATACTTTATTGATTGATTCTTAGGATTAATCAATCCTAAAAATTATTGTCGCCCTGCCCTATAGACATTGCTTGAGGGCTACAATCATTCTTAATTAATTTTCTCCACCCTGCAAAAAAATATGTAATACATCCCTTCCCAGGCAATACTTTATTGATTAAATACTAGGATTAATTAGAGCAAAAAGTTGTGATTTTAGGATTAATTATTGGACAAGGGCCACAATCACTCTTAATTAATTTTCTATCTTTATGTCATGTGTGTGTATATATATATTATATAAAAAATACCAAATTAAAAAAAATACATTAGTATACTCAAGCATGTTATACTATTACACTCTGACCCCAAAATCCTCTAATACAAGCACGCTGGGCTAAGTCTAACGCTTGTCAGACCCAACTTTTAGGTCTGGTAGGTGCTGACAGGCCTAGCAGCTTTGTCCAGCGCCCTTTCAAGTTAACGGGGTGGGCATGACAATCATCTCTTGCAAGTGTTGAGGTTGCATGTTCATTTAGACCTAACACATGGCCGAATCTACTATATCTATGGATTCAAACATAAAGTCAGAATCTAACGTCATATCTTCATAAATTTTACATAAATCTTAGAAGAATTATTTTTAAGCAAATAAAATTGATTAAACAAGTCTACACTCCACTATTAAAATCCCTCATGACTCATCATGTCTCTATCTCTTAGTTGGATAAAACAAGTTGAATGCATCTCACAATAAAAAAATAACTTATAAGGGTAGAATGACCCTCCAGCTCCTCCACTCTAGTAAAAGGATAAGATTCAAGGACTATAAATACCTCCTGAAATACCAAAGAATAAATATTCACATTCTCTTCATTTTTAATATTTTTAACATATATATTTTTAAATTTTATCTCTCTAAAATATCATTGTATTTTCTCTTTAAAAATATATTTTAAAGTCCTCAAATCTACAAAGAAAAACCTTTTACAGGTAACAACCATCATCCATCTTAGTTTATTAGGCACCCATTATAAGGTATCTATCATATTAGTTAAGAAGAATTTAAAAATTAATTTATTGGATTCAAACTTTCAGTTTTGAATTTATAAAACTTTATTATATTTTTTTGAATTAAATCAATATTAAAGTACATCTTTAAAAATGTATAAAAATAAAATATGAACTCAAATAACGCGCAAATTAGTTTGAAAATACTCCATCATACAACTAGACAGACAAATAATAGTGTTTTTATTATCCTTGAGCAGCAACACAACAAAACATGAATGGACTAAAATTAACATCGTCAACTTCATCATGTGATCACCACCAGCTATATACCTAACAAATGCAACTTGTGGTTAAAAAAAAAAAAATCATTGAAGTTTATATAAAATTCTTGTTCAAAGCTCGTTGATTAATTACTCCGTGACCTGATAAAATTTTAAGATATTCATTACTACCCCCAACATTTAAGTGGTTGGTTTGATAATTAAATAGATATATTTTATTTCTTTACCTTTTGAATAATAATAAAAAAATTAGAGAGTTAAAACGTGTAAAAAGTAGGTTTTTTTTAGAAAATTATTTTTATAAGAAATAGCTTCCTTAAAAATAAATTATATTTTTATGTTTATTAGTATAATAAAAAAAATTAGAAAATATTTTTCAGTGTTTAATTATGTCATGAAAAATAAATTAAAAAATAATTTATTAATTTTTTTTAAGTTTATTAAAAAAAATAAGGACCAAATCTAACAGAAAAAATAAATAAATAAAAATGAACTTGAAAAAAATATATATAAAAAAATTAAAAAAATAATTTGAAGTAAAAAAAATGAAATATACTTTTTTTTTTAAAAAAGGACTTAATAATAACGTGACCAAAAACGTTTTTGAAGCAGGGGGACCAACTAATTAAAAAAAAACAGAGGGAGAAAAAAAGAGAATAAGAAACTGTTTGGGAACACAGTTAAAATCGTGTTTTTAAATTTTATATTTTATTAAAATTTAATATAATTTGTATGTTTTAAATCGTTTTTATGTATTGATATCAAAAATAATTTTTATAAAATAAAAAAAAATTATTAACATATATTTTAACATAAAAAATTATTTCAAAATCAACTATTATCCTGAAACATAATCTAAAATCTTTCTTGAAATATATAGAAAAAGTGTGCTATAACGTGCAATGGTACGGGTTTGTTAGAATTAATGATCTATGGAATGACGATTATTCCGAAGACCACACCAAAAAAAAGTGTTTGAAGTAGAGGACCCACTAAGATAAAAATAATATAAAAAAAAAAATTAAAGGCTTTCTTCTTCTCTTGTCAAGGTTTGATTTTTTTATTTATGAGTGTTTCGCGCTGCGATTTTTTTATTTATGATTGTTGTGCGCTGCGGTTAGGCAATGTTTTTTTTTTTTTTAAGAATTAATATTGTTTGTTTTAAATTAAGTTTTTAATATTTTTATCTTTATGATAAAGAATAAATTTTAAAAAATAAAAATATTAATTTAATATATTTTTAAATTAAAAATATTTTTAAAAATAATATATATCCCTGCCATAAACACTTTTTTATATAAAACAATAAAAGGATAGATGATAAATGCGTCCAATGATAAGTCTCATTGAAAAAATCCATTAAAAATAGAATGATAATTTAATAATAAATAAATATGTGAAAATTAAAAGAAAAACTTTTCAAAAATTATTTTCTATATAATAACGAGACTGGATGTAAATGATATACACAATCCAACAAATACAAGCTGATCTGTTTAGCTTGTAAACCGGCAACAAGAATTCAAAAGAGTATCTCATCTTTTATCCTTAGCTGATGCAACAAACTTTCCGTAGCTGATGCAACAAAACTCTGTAATCTGCAGTTAATGCAAACCGTATACTATGTATTTAAATAGCACCAAGAATACAGAATAAAGTATCAAATTCTATTATCTCAATTGATCTACTTCTTTATGGTATCAGAGCCTTTGCTCTAACGAGATTAATTCTATTCCTTTTCTTTCTTCACCTTTCTTCTTTTTCATTTTTTTTTCTCCATGGCTGAACCCAACAATTTCACAACAGCAACCCCTACGCTTACCACTTCACTCCCTGATTCTCCCACTCCTCTTATTTCTCTTACCAGTGGTCAACTCCCTCTTAAACTTACTCATTTGAACTATCCTTCATGGCGTGCTCAATTTAATTCTCTTCTTTTCGGATATGATCTGCAAGGCTTTCTTGATGGAACCAATCCTTGTCCTGATCGCACCTCTGCCATCTTTTCACCATGGATGCGTCAAGATCAACTTTTACTACATGCTATCCGTATTTCAGTCTCTGACTCTATTGCTCCTCTTATTGCATCAGCTAAAGCCTCAAAAGAGGCATGGGACAAGCTTACTCGTCTTTATGCCAGCCGCTCCAGATCACGTGTCATGAGCCTTAAAGAACGACTTGTTCGTCCTCGTGATTCAAGTTCTCTCAATGAATATCTCCTTTCCATTAAAACCGTTGCTGATGAATTAGCCCTCATTGACACCCCTATATCAGATGATGATATTACAATTGCTATACTCAATGGTGTTGGTCCTGAATTCAAAGAACTCACAGCAGGTATTCGTGCTCGGGAACACCCTATCTCCTATGAAGAACTTCATGATAAATTAATTGATTATGAGGCATATCTTAAAAGAGAGGATTTAAGATCCACTCCATCAGTGTTGTCAGCTAACTCTACTCAGCGTTTTAATTCTAATCGTGGTTATCAGTCCACATGGTCTTCAAATCGCAAAGCTCCACAACGCTTTAATTCTCAATCCTCGTGGTCCACTCCACGTCAGTTTCATTCTCCCAATCAGGCTTCTCCCTGGCAATCTCATCACAACACCTATCAGCGCCGTGGCTACAAAGGAATTTGCCAATTCTGTGACCAACAAGGTCATAGTGCGAAACAATGTCCCCGAACCAAGGGTCTCCTTGGTCCCTCACCTGCTGTTCACTGCACCACCACAAACACTGCCACTAGACAACCTTGGCTACTGGACTCTGCTGCCACCAACCATGTCACTGCTGATCTTCAAAATCTATCCCTCCAATCGCCTTATGATGGCCCTGATTCTATTCTCATTGGTGACGGTACAGGTTTGAGTATTACTCATTCTGGTTCCACTCAGATTAATCCCTTCACTATCTCAAATGTTCTCTGTGTTCCTTCAATACAGAAAAATCTAGTGTCTGTGTCTCAATTTTGCAAACAGCATCTGACTTCTATTGAATTTTTTTCTTCTCATTTTTCTGTGAAGGACCTCCGCACAGGGCAGATTCTTCTTCAAGGCCCGAATAAGAATGATGTTTATGAATGGCCTCAAACTCTGCATGTGCAACCGTCTGCTATGGTTGGTGTTAAAACATCAGTGAGTGAGTGGCATAAAAGGCTTGGTCACCCATCTTCTCGTACTCTTCAATCTTTACTTCAGCAATTTTCCTTACCAATTTCATCCAAAAAAAATCTGTGCTCCACGTTATGTTCCTCTTGTCAATGCAATAAAAGTCACAAGCTTCCCTTTACAGTGTCATCTCTAAAAAGTCATGGTCCTCTTGAAATTATTTATACTGATGTATGGGGTCCTGCCTCTGTTGACTCAATTGATCAAAACAAATATTTCATTATTTTTGTCGATCATTTCACTAAATACATTTGGCTTTATCCAATTAAATACAAATCTGATGTCTATACTATTTTTCCAACATTCAAAAATCTTGTTGAAAACTATTTCAAAGCCAAAATCATTTCCATTTATTCTGACGGCGGGGGTGAGTTTCAAAAACTCAAACCTATTTTCGCAAAATATGGCATCTCTCATCTCATGACACCACCTCATACACCTCAACACAATGGTATTGCCGAACGGCGACATCGTCATATTGTTGAGACAGGTCTAACTCTTCTTCATCAGTCAAATCTTCCTCTTAAATTCTGGTCTCATGCCTTCCAAACAGCTACATACCTTATCAATCGCCTTCCCACACCTATTTTAAATAATCGATCCCCGTTTCACGCTCTTTTTAGTGAAATTCCAAACTATTCCAAGCTTCGAATTTTTGGTTGTCTATGTTATCCTTGGTTACGTCCATATAACAATCACAAGCTTGAACCTCGTTCTCGACCTTGTATTTTTCTCGGTTATTCCCTCAACCAAAGTGCATACAAATGCTTTGACCCATCAACAAATCGTATTTTTATATCGCGTCATGTGGTCTTCGATGAAACTGTTTTTCCATACCTCTCCTCCAATCAACAACCCACTTCCACAACACAAAATTCTTCTCCGTCAGATAATTTATCTCCAATTCTTGTCCCGCTCCTTACTGGTTCCATGCAGCACCAACCATCGCAGCTTCCAACAATAATACCATGCACAGTTCCAAGGTCTCTAGACATATCTTCTTCTTCGGGCACTGAAGATACTGCCCCAGCGGTCTCTCACAATCCTCCGTCCCCACCTGCTCCTTTTACTGCCCCATCATCTCACCCCCACAGAGCACATCCCATGGTAACCCGTTCCCAACATGGCATTGTTAAACCAAACCGTAACCTTAATGCCACCACCAGACATACCCTCCCTACCACAGACGAACCCTCATGTGCATCACAAGCTCTTCGTGACCCGAAATGGCGTGCTGCCATGTCAGATGAATTCAATGCCTTACTACGTAATGGCACATGGGACCTTGTTCCTCCATCTTCCTCAATCAACTTGGTTGGCTGTAAGTGGGTGTTCAGAATCAAAAGAAACTCAGATGGCACAGTAAGTCGTTACAAGGCACGTTTGGTTGCAAAGGGGTTTCACCAGCGGCCGGGCATTGATTATACCGAAACTTTCAGTCCTGTCATCAAGCCCACGACTATCCGAATTGTTCTTAGCCTTGCTGTTACCAATGGCTGGCCACTTCGTCAACTGGATATTAATAACGCTTTTCTTCATGGAACGTTGTCTGAAGCAGTGTATATGTCTCAGCCTCCAGGATTTATTGATTCCCAGTTTCCGACTCATATCTGTCAACTTCGTAAAGCACTCTATGGTCTTCGACAAGCCCCCAGGGCCTGGTATCATGAACTTCGATCCTTCTTGTTGTCTTATGGTTTTACAAATGCTGTCTCAGATCCTTCTCTGTTTATATATCATCATCATGCACAGCTCATATATTTTCTGGTATACGTTGATGACTTAATTGTAACTGGCAATGATTCCTCTTTTGTCAAAAGCTTCATCACAGCTCTGTCAACAAAATTCTCAGTTAAGGATCTCGGCTTACTCCACTACTTCCTAGGTGTTGCAGTGCTGCCTACCACCTCAGGTCTGTTTCTTTCACAGCATAAATATATACATGACCTATTGGTTCGCACGGGCATGGAAGGGGCCAAAGAAGTTGGCACTCCCCTAATTACCACTGGCTCTCTTGTCCTTAAAGATGGATCACCACTTGCCAATGCCAGTGAATATAGGAGTGTCATTGGGGCATTGCAATATTTAAACCTCACTCGCCCAGATATATCATTTGCTGTAAACAAGCTTTCTCAATTCATGCATTGCCCCACTGAAAACCACTGGACAGCCACCAAACGTCTGCTGCGATATCTTAAAGGCACCATCTTTCACGGTCTCCATCTTCGCAGGCATCGCACTCCTTCATTGCATGCCTTTTCTGATGCTGATTGGGCTGGCAACGTAGATGACCGAACCTCAACAACAGCTTATGTAATATTTCTTGGTGGTAATCCTGTCTCATGGAGTTCAAGGAAACAAAAATCGGTTGCAAGATCTTCAACAGAAGCCGAGTACAGAGCCATTGCTACCACTGCTGCAGAACTTGCATGGATACAATCTCTCCTAGCAGAACTCCATTTTACTGTCTCATGCACACCAGTAATATATTGTGATAATATCGGTGCTAATTATGTTTGTGCTAATCCGGTATTTCACTCTCGCATGAAGCATATTGCCATTGATTTCCACTTTGTCCGTGACAAAGTAGCTACTGGCTCTCTACGTGTATCTCATGTTGCCACAGCTGATCAGCTAGCCGATGCCTTGACTAAGCCTCTGTCCAGACAACGCCTCTCTCTTTTATTGTCCAAGATTGGTATCTCCGATGGGAGCACCATCTTGCGGGGGTGTGTAAATGATATACACAATCCAACAAATACAAGCTGATCTGTTTAGCTTGTAAACCGGCAACAAGAATTCAAAAGAGTATCTCATCTTTTATCCTTAGCTGATGCAACAAACTTTCCGTAGCTGATGCAACAAAACTCTGTAATCTGCAGTTAATGCAAACCGTATACTATGTATTTAAATAGCACCAAGAATACAGAATAAAGTATCAAATTCTATTATCTCAATTGATCTACTTCTTTACTGGAATTTAAAATTCTTCTAATTGCATTAATACTATGTCTAAGCCATCCTATAATACTCTTTACAATAAAATAAAATAAAAATAGTAGTAATCCAATTTAATTTAATTTAAATTACCAAGGGTTACAGCAAGGGTTTACATAATTAAATTTACTCCAACTAAATTATTAACACAATTACGGGGTAAGAGCACTCATGTTTGTTTTAATTAAGTTAACTTGCTATAAGTTAAGCGAAATACAGCAAAATTAGCTACGCGTCCCATCCAACATATGCATGCATGGTTTACCTTTTTACTGAATAAACAATTTTGTGGTTTTTTTTTTCCTTACTGTACATTAGCTAGGCGTCCCATCCGTAGGTCAATTTTGTTTCATTTACCAAGCAGAGGGGAAAACCAATTTCCATTACTCTTCCACCTCCATAAAACTAAAAGGCATGGTTTTTTACTGTACATTATCTCATTATTTATTTTCTCACACGTTATTATGCATGAACTGTGTAGATTTTTTTGTTTTTACTATTTGGTTCTCAATTTTATTTTTGGTGATTTAATTCTAATTAAACACCACTTAATTTTAATTTTTTTTATAAAAAGATGTGATTGAAGAAGAGAAACTTAAACAAAAAAATTCAAATATAAGTGGCATGCCATTTTAAACAAAACAATTCAAATATAAGTGGCATGCCATAAATTTAAAAAAAAAACACTTTAATCCTTGAACTTAAAAAAAACATAGATTATAAAATTTTGGTACCTTAATATTTTTAAAATTTAGTTTCGATATAAAAGTTTATTTTTGTTATTTTTAATCTCTAATAGAAAGAAAAAAAAAAAAGAGGTCGTTAGATTTCGATGATAGAAAAAGAAACATGTCATTATCACTGATTTAGGCCACCAAAACAAATGAAATTTGTGTTTAATGGTTTCTTTTGATGTTGAAAGTTCATATTAGGTGTTTTTGATTTTACTTTAAAGTTCATGAAAAAAATAGATTTAACCTCAGGTTGATTTTTTTTTATTTCAAGTTAATTTTGGTTTTTGTAATGGCTTTTTGGTTATTTTAAGGTCATGGATTGATATATCATTGTTCTTAATGTGTTTTTTTAAGATTTTTTTGGGGTCAAAAATAGGTTGAAAACAAGTTTTAAGGTAAAAACAAATTAGTTTTTTATTTTTTTAGCCATTACTGTGGTCAGAATTGGGGTAAGATCAAATGACACAATGTCTAATTTAAAAAAAAAAAAAAATTAGGGATGGACACCATTTAATCTGCTTTTGGTGCAATAAAAAATAATTGAGAGTAAGTTGTATGGGCCTACCAGGGCCTGCCCGCACGTGGGCCTTGACAAAATGGCTTAACCTTAGTAGCGTCTGATCTTTTTTGTTTTTACTTTCTTTTTCAATTAATTTTTCTTTTTATATGTATTTTTTTCAAAAAAAAATTGTTTATATTTAGATTAATATTATCTCTCTCTTTTCAACAAAGGTTATTTTTTGGCTATCCGTTTAATTTTTGAAGAGATTTTTCTGATTTGTCTATAGTATTTTTTTTTTAATCTTTTCTATAGATGAAATATATTTTTGGAAATAAAAAACTTATTTTCAAATAATATTTATAATATATGTAGCCTTGCATAATTTTTTTTATTTTATTTTATTCAATCAATTTAATATGTTTGTTTGTTTATATTATCGTTTGATTGAATAAAACAAATATTGTAATAATAAAAAATTAGCAAACATCACATCTTGCAATATTAAATATCTATATTTGTCTCTTGATTTTTTAAGTTTTATTTTTAGGTATCGTTAATGATTTATTTATTTATTTATTAGCACACATAGTTATTAGTTTATTTTATTACATGTATGTATAAACTTTTTTATTTGCATTTAAATTTTTTAAATTACAAAAATGCATTTAAAAAACCTGCATATATAATTTTTTTTTTATGAAAAATAAAAATATTTAATTCATGACGGTGGGTCAAATTACTATTTTTTTTTTCTAAACTAGGAGTAGATGTTTTATGCCTCACCAACTATATTCATAAATATTTAGATGAATTACATCAATCTTTTCTAATTATGAAATTAAATTATAGTATATTTGAAATCATCTTAATTAAACTCAATTAAGAAGTTTTAATAAAATATCACAAGAAGTGTTAATATTTGTATTTAAATAAAATTAATTTTTTTAAAATAACACAAAATTAAATAAGAGATCAATAGTTTTTATTTACTACACTAAAAAAAAAATAAAACTAGTTTCCTCAAAATATGCATCAACCTATTTTTTTAACTCTTATTTTTATAAAGAGGGTAATATAGGAACAAGGTAAATTAGATTCAATAATAGAATATTTCTTTTAAGATTATAAGTTCAATTTATTTATTAATTAAGTTTAAATTGAACATTGTAATTAAATTTAATTATGGTAAAGAATAACAGGTTAATTTCTTTTTGATATAAATCAAGAGTTTCATGTATGATTAATTGTAGTGTATGTTATTATTGCATGTGTGTGTGTGTGTAATTTTACTTTCCTTAGGTGTCGTCATCATCTTTGTGTTTATACCAAAAATGCTTTATTTTTATCGAAATTATCTTCAGAAATATTCACATGACAACAAATGCTCAGCATCCCCTTCATGTCAACCCTCCTTATTAAATTTAAAATTATGCTTTAATGTCTCAAATAAAGAAACCTAACAGAGCGTTGACCTCCTGCTCAAACTAGATTTAATAATGTAAGGCTTAAACTCAAGTCTAAGTCGGTGCAAATCCAACCTATATTAACCTATGTATATCCAAGTCGGCCCGGTCGGCTCAAATCCAACCTATGTTAACCTAAGTATATAAGAAAAAGTTGCAAGAGAATGGTTTTTCTCTCTTCTAAATCTTTTGGCCGTCGTTACTCTCCTCTCCTCAAACCAAGATTTTTAATTTTTTATTTTGAGTTTTTGGATTCAAGAAATATAGAATTAACAAGTAAGTGGTTTTCTTTCATGTTACTTTTGATTATGATTTGTTTATAGAAGGATTAAAGAAGAGATTATGGTCTATAAGGATTTAAGTTTATGTTGTTAAGATTGATTCATGATTATTGGAGTTTAAGGTTAAGTGATTGATTTCAGGTTTATTATTAGAAATAAAATGTTATGAGTTAATTTATTTAAATTGATTTGTTATGGGTTAAGAATTCATTTCAACTTTGCTGGAAAATCTGGTAAGAATGCTCTTGAGGTTGAAGATGATGAAATTTTATTTTAGTCATTGATTTATGAAAATTACAGTTTAGTCCCTAAACTTCATAAAATTATAATTTGACCCTAATGTATTTTGGGATTCTAGAAGTGTTGCTATGAAGTTAAAGATGATGAATCTCAGTTTGAAAATTCATTTGGAATATTTTTAGTTTGGTCTCTTAATTTCTGGAACTTACATTTTAGTCCTTGAACTTTAAATAATATACAGTTTGGTCCCTATTTCGTTTCTGGAAAGAATTGAGGATTGTTTATGTGTAAAATTTCAGTATGTTTATGTATTTATAGTTTGGTTCTCCAAATTTGGTAAAATTACATGTTGGTCCCTGTTTTAGAAAATTATCATTTTAGTCCCCTTACTTAGGAGACTAAAACTGGTTTTCTTTTATGCATTAGAATCTTTTATTTGTGTTGTTTTGGGTTTCTGTTTTGGTATATTTTGTATATTGTTGTAGGTTCTTTTAATGATTTTTAATAAAATTTTCAAGTGTTTCATATGATATTCCTTTTAGTTCTATTTTTTCTGAGTGAGTGGGATGATCTTTAATATGAATGTAATATAAATAAATATATATGTTAATTATATGATCAGTACGACTAGTTTATTTCTTGAATATTTATAAATGTTGATTTATTTTTCGAGTACTTGTCTATTCTTGAATTTATACTCGTATTTTATTGAATTGAATTTTATTCAATATGATATACATTACTTGGATAATTATGCAAATATTTATTATGCTTTGATATAAGAATTGTCAGTAACTATATGCTAACAGAGAGTAGTTAGCTTATGTGCATATAATATTATGTATAACTAACTGGTAAGAGAGGCTAATATGGCGATTAATTCTCTCATAGTGATCATCTTCGGGTGTTATCTGATCACCTTCGGGTGTCATTTGATCTCTAATATATATTCTCCTACTTTATGATAATATATTTAGTATGTATATGTATATCAAAATAAATCGATTTGTAACTATTAATATCTAAAATGTATATTAAATATTATTTTCTCACTGAGTTGGTTAAATTCACCTTTTATTTTTAATATTATTTCAGGTTCTTAATTTCTATTAACATATAGACTTTGTTGAGTGTTCCTGTTTTTTCAATTTTAGTTAGTATGTCTTGTTTGTTTCACAAGGTTTTATTTTAGTTTTGATTCGATGTCTTAGATACTCAATTATTATCTTATTTTAATTAAGTTTGGATTTTCATAATATAAATATTATGAATTATTATTTTTGTTTTAATTACTGATGAAACGTTTTGAATTATCATTTGGTTTCATTAGTTTTGAAAAATATAATATATTTTTAAAAATTATAGAATGCTATGTATTTTTAAATAATTTATTTTTTTGGTATGTTTGTTTAAAGGTTTAGTTTAGATAAGATGTTTTTTCTACATCGTTCCTACATTATTAGTTATAGACCTGATATTCGAATCATGACAAATAACAATAGCATTGACAAGCAACTTGGAGGCTACCTCGCCTAGGAGGATGAATCTCTCCATAAAATCTTATAAAAAGAAAAAATCTTCAAAAGTCCTAAGCCGCCAAGCCTACTAACGAAGAAATATTCAAGAGGCATAACCAAATAAGAAGAAATTAATCTTTTGATCTATATTAGTCTTGATAGAACACAGCACTAGTAGTCAGAATCCTGCATCTGACTAGAAATTGTAATATCGTCTCTCAAGTTCATACTCGATCGCTGAACTAATCGCACCAATGCTTGGACTACCTCTGACATAGGTGCCCGAAATTCAGGCTCCGCCTAGTAATACCAAAAACGCAACGCAAAATATTACTTCTCTTTGAAGAGTTCACCAACCTTTTGAATTTCTGAGAAAAAGAGAAAGGAAATCTATCCTGCACTAACATTTCCTTGGCATGGAGGGAAAACGAAGCTGGTTCTTACCTGTGCACAGAGGGCAATGATATCAGCGAATCGAGATACTGACTTCGGAGGGTATAGCCCACGCAATGCAGGGTCAACCATTTTTTCCAATGAATCAATGTCATGCAGTTGCGGGGTGGCCCATCGGACCAAACATTGTTCTGATTTGGGTCTCGAACTGTAAGGAAGTAAAGAAATATGACAGCTCAACTAGTTATGATATGGAGATTACATTGATTAACAACACTAGCAAATGGTGAATAAAAAGATTGCAGCAGTAGTGTAACCATACCTGTCGAAAGGCTTCCGACCAGTCAATAGCTCCAGCATCACCACTCCAAAGCTGTAAACATCACTCTTCATTGTGTAAGCTGGAGGCTTAGTGCACTCTGGCGCATTGTATCCTACACCAAGGTTTTGGCTTGTCCGCTGAAAAGGAGAAAAACTATAATGATCAACATGGATTATGTTAATTTTATGCGCCGTCGAAATCACATTTCCAAACTATGCTCGCGGTAAGGAGATCTTTTATGTCTCGAGAAATACTAACATGATGAAAGTTTTCCAGCCCGTAGTCGCAAAGACATGGGTTGAGTTCATTGTCAAGCAAAATATTTGATGACTTGATGTTCTTGTGGATGAAGGATGGAGAACAAACTTCATGGAGGTACCTGATGTGAAAATGTACTTACCTCGTTAGAGAAAAGAAGGGAAGGAAAGAGCTATGGGGAATCATTCTGCAGGTGGGAGTACATCTGCTCCCTTACTCTAACAATCTAAGCATTTAGCAACTATCCATTTCAGGTAATCGAGTTGCATGAGCATGTGTTTGTATTAACTTACTCAACGGCGCGGGCCGTGCCCAAAGCTATTCTAACTCTGGTATTCCAAGTTAGTGGTTTACTGTAGTCATCTGCTACATGCAGGAAGCCATGAAGTGAGCCATTCCTGAAATAGTCATATATCAACATGTTATGCCCTTGTTCTGCACAATAACCAACAAGCTCAGCAATGTTCGGATGGTGAACTTTTGAGATGCTTGTGACAATTTCTGAAAAATCCTCTGGCTTTGCACCTTGAAGAAGTGATAAATCAATCGTTTTGACAGCTAAAACCTGACAAGCAAAAAGTAAATTATGTTTCAAGAATGCAAAATCCAAACTTCTCGTTGCAAATTGTGTTTGATTCTGTGTAAATCCAGTGACAATTAAGCACATAAAATATGAAATGACTAGGCATACCTTCCCATCAGGATACTTTGCCCTGTAGACGCGACCAAGGGAACCCTCACCAATAAGTCGGCCTGGTGCAAAATTTCCAGTAGCAGTCTGCAAATCTGTCAACGAAAAAGCTACGGCACGAACAGAGGTGTTCCTTCCTGGATTTAGACAGCTTGCAAACTGGTTGTCATTTATAGACTGAGAAAAATTGGAAGGTGGAGGCTTGTAGCCCATGGAAGCAGCTTTTTGGAAAGTCTTTATATCAATCGGACCAGATGAATTGAGTGACTCAGTTTCTGTCACCAGTAAATCATATTGTTAATTTCACACCAACAATGCCATCAGAATGCACAGTTGGAACGAGACATCATTAAAAAGTGACATTATGGTGCGATTAGAAAGCATAGCAAAGTTGTCAACCATAAAATGATGCTGGAAGTCGGTCAAATAAATACCTTTAAACTCTTTCTTTATGGAAGCAATCGTGTGATTGGATAGTTCTTGTGATGAAAGGGGAGTAAATGTTCTATGCCGGCTACCTTTCTCCTCGTCAAGAAAATTTGAAGATGGAGAGGACCTTTTTCTTGAAAATAGTAATAGGAGAAGTACAAGAACAACCAGTGAAGCCAATACTATTAAAACTATAGCGAGTCCACTCATGCCCTTCTTTCCACCTCCCTTTTCATGGCCTGAACTAGATTTACCACGAGGAGCATGACCAGATGACCACGAATTCCCCCCGGTTCTTCAGAAAATTGAATGACAAAGTCAGCGAAGCATTTTCTTACAACCTACATCCTCAAAAAAAAATAAAAAATGCTGATTTAGAGTGTACTTACTCCAGATTATCAATGCCCTCCAGCGAATCAGGGACCCAGCCAGTGAACTCGTTGTCTTCAACATTCCTGCCGGTGGAACAGTGGATTCATGTAAGTGAGTCCTTTACTCTCCACTAACATCAACTACTGTATTTAAGTTTCATCATTCTTATACATGAATCAAGTGAAGTGCAAAGTGAACGCTACTCACATATGCTGTATCCAACTATCAAATTAATGCAGTGATTGAGGACTTCAGAATTTTGTACAATTATCAATATTTCTCACCTAAACTCAAGAACTAGAGCTGCTTAATTGAACTGTGCAGAAGGTAACTTACAAATCTTTAAGGGGGAGTGCGGCGAGGACATCTAAGGTACCAGTGAATTTATTATCTTGCAAATGCCTGTACAAAGGCAAACAATCACAACAAGAAACTAAAGGCACATTAATGAAGATTTTATAACCTCTTACAGTGTGCTGAGGCTTTTGAGTGCAGAAAAACTTTGAGGCAGATTCCCAGAGATCGAGTTGTGGGATAGATCCCTGTCATTCATCTCCATGAGTGTGGACCATAAATTCAAAAAGAAAAGGAGTCACAACCTTTTGATTTCGGTTAGCAGTACTTACATTGTTTTGAGTTTAGTGAGTTTTTGAAACATATCACTCAGCTGTCCATTGATTTTATTATGATTAAGATTTCTGGAGGAAGCATCAAGCAATGAGTATTCATTCTGAACAACCGGAAGGTTTGGTAACAAAGGACAGACCAAGTTTGCTTACAGGTATTGAAGTTTAGTCATCTGTGAAATTGAGTAGGGCACATTTCCAGTGAAGCCATTATTAGAAAGATCTCTGCATATTAAACCTTACAAGATTAATATCAAACACACTGTATTCAATCTTTCCAGTAAAAAAGTGAGCTAGGGTAAATAAAAAAGGCTTGTTTTATCCTGCTCCAGATAAATTTGTTGGTATATTCAATATTAATAAAAGAAAATGTCAGGAGACTTACAAGTTAACTGTATTGGGAGGAAGCTGGTATGGTATATCATTATTGAGGTTGTTTTTGCTCACATCACTGTACTATCACAAATAATACAAAAAGCATTGAGGTTATGTTCCTTCATCAGAAAAAAAGTAGTGTAAGAAGTGCTGTGATTTAGAAGCTGGGCCTCACAAGTAGGTGACAGATTTCAAGTTTGATAGCTGGTAACCCAGTGATCCAGTAAGTCCAATTCCAGATAACTTTCTGCAAAATTTTGACAAATAGAAGGCAGCATTCAGAAATCTCAGGGTTATTCCTGCTAAATTTATGAAATGTAAGATCTGTTCACTGGATATACTTGGATAAGCAAATCTAACTACATTTGAGTCACAGATGAGCCTGAGCATTGGATCCCTTCCCATGAGTCTCCACAAGGGTCTCCACCTCTTGATTTCCATCCACTCAGTTTTGAAGGAGAATTTAAGCTTGTAAACATCACATTCAAAGCCGAAACTGCAATCACAATATTGGAATCATCAGAATCTTTAAATACAACTACATATGAAAGTAACTTATTATTTTCTAATCATATAGATACTCAGCAAATTATGATTATGTGATTGAAAATCATAAAAGAAGGGTTCAGAGTTTTAATGACGTCCTCAAATATTTGAAGCTTTTAAGCGTACTTGTATCCAGTTTTGGTCCAAGCTTATAGCTAAAACAACCAGTTCTTCAGTGGAGCACAAGGGATCCAATAACCAGATTGAAATACTTTTAAAGAAAAGCTTCTATTTTCTATAACTTAAACCCATCGGTTCGCATTCCATTACAGGTTCCGCTTTAAACCTAGACCATTGGACTATTGGAGGTGAAAATTGAGCTTATGGTTTTCTTCTATTATTTATTTAGCCTCAAAAAGGGTTCAACTTGATTCAAGCATTACAACTGTTTATTGAAATGAAATTTTCAGCGTAGTTATTTTCATATTGAAGTTTATCTAGATATACATGAAGACGTAGTTGTAAATATGCCTTGACAGATCCAATCTATGAAAACTAAGAACACCCCATCAGAAGTTATTTGCATTTAGAGAGAATAGCTTTCACTATCCATTGATTAAACAACAAATGGTTATGGTATTGATAAAGGCAATGTAGATCATAGATCACCCTTGAATGGTGTTAAATAATCAAATTACATTCTCTCCTGAGGTGAAATATGCACAGAAATTTCAACCTCTGATCAACCTCAAGAGCCGACATATATATTTTATCTGTGAAAGGAACCTTGCAAAATGTTACATAGTTCCTAAACACCATTACCTCATTCAACTATGGTAATTACCATGAGAATCAAAACAAAATGTAAAGTAAAATCAATTAGAATTTCAGTGCATCCACAAATGGTGTACGGTACATACCATCATCAGAATCAGTCTTTGAATGGACCAAGGTGGTCAGAATTCCAAGAGAGACAATCAAGAACCCTACAAGACTATGGTGCATTGCCCTACACCAAAACATAAACCAATATTTAAGCAGAAGAAAAGAGTGATGTGCTTATAAAAGCAACAAGATATTCAAGCTATCAAGGGGATGGCGACGAATAATGACGTTTCAGAATTCAGCCACGAACAAGAAGTTCCTGGCCTTCTAGGAGCAACAAGGAAATGGGAGTTTTTTCCTGTTCTTTGTTTATTATTTCTTCGGCTGGGGAAGCTTGAGGAATTTTCTTTTTTGAAAAAAAGAAAGAAAAGAAAAGTTGGCTATTTTTGAAGGAAGAGGGCTAAGAAAGTGAGTGGCATTTTTGCAGAGAAAAAAGGAGAGCGAATGATCAGGAGAAATGAGAGTCTGTCAATGTTTTCCAGCCTTACAAGTTATTGCCAAGTAATAAAGCCTTCTATTACAGTCTTCCTTCCTTTTATTAGCCGTTTTTGTCCGAGCCTTTTTCATAATCCATGGTTTTTTTTTTCTTCTACTATAGTTCCGTATCCTTATATTTTACGGATGGTCAAAGGTATCTTCAAGCCAATTTGCGCATACATTACAATTATTTATATGAGAAATTTTATGGTATTTAGAAAGTAAATAGTCACATCTTCTTAGTTATTATCTATTTTTTTTTTTAAAAAAAGAATTATATGGTGATATTGTAATTTCTAAACTCCCTGAAGGTTTTACATAACATGGCAAAGCATAATTCTCCATTCCATTCGTATCAATATAATCTATTTCATTCATATCAAGATATTCTAACTGAAAGGATGTAAATAATTATACAGGAGTAAATTAATGAAAATTTCGGAAAGATGTCTGGAATATGGAAAATCACTAGGAGAGAATGTCTCCTGTCAATAAATACTCCACAATTTGGTAATTGCCATGTCAAGCTTTGTTATGATCATTTTATATGATTCGTACCCTTTTCAAGCTTGCCTTTTGTGTCCTTAATTCAGTGATGGCAGCCTTGAATTGAATTTTAGGTCAGAAGTCAAAACAAATTAAGGCAAATAAAGAACAAAAACAGGTCTCCTGTATTATGTTTAGAAATTTATAATGTGATTAATAATACAGTGAAAGTGTTTTTTAAAAGTATATTAAAATAATATTTTTTTAAAAAAAATTTGTCAGCAAAAAAACAACTTAGAAAACACTTTTAAAGGCAGAAGCAACTGCAGTGACAATCGAGCACAGCCCAGCAATTTCGTCACGGCTAATCTTGATACTGCAAATCTCGAGTCTTAAAGAGGATACAAGATTGCGAGCTCTCTACATTTAAGCTTTCCAAACTTTTTGGTGTTGGCTCAATCTTCAAACCTTGGTGTTGGCTCCTGACTTCCTGAAGATAGCTTGATAATTACATTAGTGGAAAATGGTAATAAGAATAATTAAGTCACAACTTTTCTATACACTTAGTATTCAAGGAACCAAACAACCACTGATGAGAAAGAAATTCAGCTCACTCCTACACGGACTAAATATGCACTCTCCTTAAGATGCATAAATGTCAGATTCCATGCTCTAGTTAACAGAATATGCGGTAACAAGCTTTATGAGGTCCACCACCATTAGTCTTGGTCATAAAATGTCATCATGTACATCATCTTTCCCTTTCTTGGCCTGACGAGGCATCATGTTTTCTCAGCTTTGTCAGGATATATGCCATGGCAACTTTAGCACCAAGGCTAGAGTGCCCACGGGACAGGAAGATTACACCCCCTAGTAGAAGCAGACCATTTGCGACAATTTTTTTAGATGGCCTTCTCAGGAATTTCTTCTCTTTGGCTTCGCCAGTATCTAGTCCCTGTGAGGCAATCAATGTTGAAGTTGCCTGAGTATCCACAACAGTGTTCATTGTTTCTAGTTCAGGTGGAACCTATGCCACAAGAGAAAACACAAATTTGATGATCTCAATATAATGAAGCAAGTAATTTTTTCTTTTTCAGTAATTTTGGCAGTTTAATCACGTACCCAAGGTTTTGGAAACTGAGTCATTTACACTACATATTTTGAATATTATGTGTAATGTTCTTAAGGAAACCTTGACTTCACCAGTATTCTATTGATAGGCTGTGCTAAGTCAAAAATATTTTCTTTAGCAACACCGGTATTTCAAGATGCTGGTGCTCACCTTCTGGATAAGAGTCACTGCAGTAACAGCTGGACCTGTACAAGGATGACTCGTCAGAGAGTATTTGCGTAGTGCATCATTCATCTTGCATACATAGCTCCATATGCCCCTTGAGAAAGCCAATTTTGCCATCTCCAAATTCAAACCAGCATCTTCTTGGTGAAACATTTTGATCTGACAAGCGTTTCTACCAGGGACTGTAAAATAAAGTGATTGAAATTACAAAATAATCAATAAACGAAGTAAACTACTTCCATTTAGGAAGAGTTAAAAGAATAGGTAATAGACAATCCAAAAATAAACTGTTTTCATTTAAGAAGAACTAAGAGATCAGGCAAATTGAAAATCATGGACATAGTCTCCAAACATAGACCAGATGATGAATAGTACCAAACCAAAACAAAAGTGATCAATATCTTGCATGAAGAAACCTTCAGTAGCACCAAAGGATGTTCCATTTCTAACTATATGAATAATAATACAAACTCCAGAAGAAAACATGATATAAATCAAACTGAGTCTGAGCTAAATACTTCATGCTGGAAAGAAACATGCAAGCTCTCTAAAATACTAAATTTCAAACAAATATGAAAATAAAAGGCCCAAAATCAGTGTCAATAAAGCTCAATATGAGACGTTTCATTCCTTGTTTGTTTGCTTTTTATGTTCGTCTACACTGCAATGTCAGAGAGATGATTTGTAGAAAATACTGAATTCCAATAAATATGAAACTTAAGAGCTAAATAATGTAAAAAAAAGTTCAATATGACAACGAGACACATCATGCTCTTTTTTTGCTTGTCTGACCATTTTGCAATGACAAGAAATCACTGCAAAAAGCCAGGTGAGGAACTTACCTTTACTGATTCTCCAACCAGATCTAAAGAACTTCACTCGTACAAACCTCCTCTGTCTTACAGCTAAAGGGTATTCGCATTCCTAGACATGATCATCAACATCAAAATATAAATTAAGAATTAGCCATCGAGATGATAAACTCATGGTAGCAAGTCCATGCAGGTAAATCACATTGTAAAATGCAACAACTAACTAATGCTTTCAAACTGATTGCAGTTGATCATTACCTTGATAAAGCAATAAAACGTTTTATCTTTTCCTTCCCACAATCTCCATGCTAAAACATATTCCCTTGGCGTCAAGAGAGGAAATTTCTTTATTGTGCAACCAATTTCAGTTCCATTAGTTCTATCCACCTGCAGCTGCTCATGTTCAACCACGGTCTTATCCCACTGCTTTCTGTATTCATTGTCCATGTAAAAGTCCCTTAGCACCTCCATGGTGCAATTTTCAAACACCGTCAAGCTCAAGTACTTTATAGGAGCATCCTGCAAATATGCAACAAGAAAACACACGTTACATTAATTCACTCTAATAGCACTCTCCAGTCTCCACCAATAATAACCGATCCCGATACAAAAAAGAAATCAATTGGTCAAGCCCCGCCTTTGTACCATAAGTAATGAACTCATAAAACACATTAAAAATTAAACTCTGAAATGAATGCAATTAATATATTCAACCAACCAAAAGGAGAAAACTTTTAGCAAATTGAAAACAGTACAACATTAGTAGTATTAGTAGTAGAAGGCAACTAACCTTAGGTTTGAAACATTTGGCAGTATATGCTAGAAGATTGTTTCTCTTATTTGTAACGTTTTCCCATTTCTCATTCTCAGTTAGCTTCTCATCCAAATTCTCAATCAAAAACTTCAAGTCAGCTACTGAAACAATCTCTGAAACCCTGCATAAGCAGCAGAAAATAACAGAACTTGCATGTCAGTGACAAAAATCCACCCAAGATTGAAACTTTGATTCAATTAAACCAACCCCAATTCAACACAAACACCAAACACCAAACAATAACAAAAATGAAAAATAACCAAAAAGAAAGGATCAACGTAGAAGAAAAGGAGAAAATAATGATTTTCAACAGCGACCAGATCGAATAAGAAAAGCTAAGTACCTGGAATTAGAGGAGGCAATATCAGTAGCAGAAGCAGCTGGAGAAGAAGAAGAAACGCTATGTCGCCTAGAAGAAGAAGAAGAAGAAGAAGAAGAAGAAGAGAAGAATCTGAGCAGTCTTGTGGAGAAGTTGGAAAGGATAATGCAAAGAAGAGCAAAGAGAATAGCCCATCCATAACAGAAATTCATTATTTCATTTTGGAACCAAAAATCCATTGAAGTTTTTAAAGAAGAAAAGAGTGATGATCCATTGAAACCAAAGAAACCCATCTTTCTTTAGTAATTCTAAGTAAAACCCATAATTTCTTTTGGCTGATGGAAGAAAACAAAGGATGGAAGATCGGTCGGTCATTAACGAAGTTCACAGCTTTGCTTCTTTGATTTCCCTGACTTTTCTGTCACGACATTTTTTTTTCTCTCTCTCTCTCTTTATTTTTTTAAGTAAATTATTCTTTAGTCCCTGTTGTTTGAATTAAATTATGACTTAATCCCTTATATTTAAGAACCTATAACTTAATCTCTTTACTTGCTGAGTGTTGTTAGGCTTTTCTCTAATCTATCACCATGTGGGTTTTTCTCTAAGAATTTAAATCATGAAATGACTACGTTTTGGATTAAGGAAAAACCAAATAGTGTCCAAACAAGACAATGTTTGGCAAGATTCTAGGGGCTAAGCTATACATATTAAACATTGAAGGACTAAGGAACACTTTACTCTCTTTTCTTATTTTCCTTCCTCCTAGTGGCTGTTAGTTGTTACTGCAATTTTCTTGGTTGGGAAAATTAAGATAATCACAAAAGTTATGAGTAGGACAATTTTAGTTTATTATTGTTAATGTATCCATTGATTATTTGATTTCTAACATTGCCCCTTACCATGTTGAGATTCTGTCTGATTTTGGACGATCCACAAAAGTTTATATCTTTATAGTACAATTTTGAGTGCAAGTTGATGAAAATATTTGGTTCTGGTTAAAATATTGAGAAAAAAGGGAATTGTACTTAATTTTAGTGGAGAATCTTAAAGGATGTGTCATGTCAGGATCACTTGAATATCCACCCAATCCAATCCCTTCTTAGAATAATGCCAAATTATTTTACTAGTAGAAGGATGCCACTCTCAGGTTCATGGATAAGAGGATATGCATAAGCTACAAGATCACGAATAGACTCAGCATTGGCAATTATTTCCATCCTCTCCAATTGTTAATAGCAATTTATTGGTGAAAAGCCTCTAAAGGGATACTGCAGACATAGCAACCATTCACTCCCCCTCTTGTTCTCACTTTTCTGCACCAAACCAATCATAGCGATGAAAATGACATGGCATGAATAATTACCGCAAATTTAAGGATATAGTCAATATTTTCTTTTTTCAAGGGCACTAAATAAAAGGTTTTGCATAAATCTCTTTCTTTTGGATCACGCTTTCAGTTCATCAGCTTGTCAGATTTACTATACTGCCTTCAAGATGATCAGTCCCTCTTAGAAATTGAATAGTGCCCTTATCTTGTCTCTTAAAGAAGAGAGTTACACACTAGACGAGGTTCTAAAGTGATTTTGCTTTGCTTGAAAACAAAGTAAGCAGCAAGTTCCTAGTCATCAGCCACACTGCACATGCTGTGCACATAAAAGAGTTAGAATCATCAGTTCGTAGGTGACTTTTTTGTTATTCATTCTCTTCGTCTTCCTTCCACTAATACAAAATATCATTTGTTCCACTTTGGGTACTTGGTGCCAAGTGCTGACAGAATCCGACAACTTTGCTGTGTGACATCATTGTCATGATTCTTTCACAAATTGATGAATAACATGAAATAAATGAATTCGTAGCTCATTATGGAGAAACAATAGAATCAATGAGGTTCTTCCTTCAACATCTTTTTCTATATTTCCCTTATTTGCAAATGCAAGATCTCAACCAGTGTCTCCACATAACTATTCTCACCCAAACTCCAACATTAGGACCAGGAAAACAAAAGGAACACTGACTACAAGTAAAACGCGACACTCAAAAAACCATGTATTATACATGCAGCGCATCTGCCCCACAAAACTCATAAGCCCTTCATCCAGTTATGGATGTACTCCAATCAATTCTGAGATATAACTATCTACCTTCACAAGATAATGGAGAGCTAGAAGATAGAATTAAAGTTCATGTCACATACACTACCAGGCACTGCCAAAACTTGCAGTATTTGTTTCTTCCTAACTGGTCTGTGAGGGGGAGACAGTTGTGATACCATCTTCCAATTTAACTCTAGTTCCCACAGAACCATCAGTGCCAGAACTAGCTCGATCAGTAACAATGCCTTCTTTGCTAGACTCATCCAAGCAGATAACTTGAGCAAAACTCTCTGACATCTGCTTGATAATATCAGTTGGCAAGGTAACTGCATTTCTGTGCTCACTTTCTCCGACCACACCAACAGCCAGCAGGCTGGCTTGCTGTCTGGCCTTCCTATCTTGCATGGCTTTCTGTCGATCCTCGTAAAAATCAAAATCATCTAAGATAGATGTATCAGTTTCATAATTCTTAAAGATGTTCAACATCTCAACACCCTGCTCCAATTTCACCTGCAATAAATCAAACTTTATATTAGGTACAAGAGAGCTGAGAAAATACATGTTTCGGAATTTCTATTTATAAAAGTGTGAAAAGAAACCAAATAATTTCCTAGAAAAGAAATAGCCACATTATCATTAAAATTTTAAGCTTACATATAGCCAGTGACATCACATGAACTGCAACTGAGTCAGAATAAACTAACTACCTAGACTCTCCTGGAATTGGAATTTCAAGGACCAACAAACCACTGGTAATTTCTTGTTGTGGACCAAAAATACCTAAAGCACTAAGAAATTTTTTGATGTTCCAAATGAATTCCTACCTCCTGCGTGTCTCGACTGTTAGTGACAGGCTTGTTGTCATTATTTTCCAAAACAATGTGACGAAACTGGCTGTTCGGGACATCTTTAATAATGTGAAATTTGACAGGGAACTGCCCACTCCACTTGTCCTGCTGCCAGTAATCCACACTCTTGTCAAAGTCAACAGGTCCAACCATTTCAGCCACCCCACAGAATTGAGCACTAGCATTCACCTGCATATAAGAGTAACAGATAGTACATAAGCAAGAAAAAAGAAATTAGAAGTTCAGAGGCAATAATAAAGATTTAGCATTCACCTGCTATAAGATTAAAAAAAAATTAGAAGAATATAAAGGAACATAGAAATTAACAAAGAATTAGAAGTTCAAGAGGCAGATATGTTGCAGGAGCTTTGGTTTCCCTCCAATATTGGATAGGAGTAAATACAGCACTAAGACATTGATGCATTTAAAAGAAATGTAAACATCACCAAAATCTCTAGTTCAGTGATATATATCAAATTCTTTCTTTTTGGCCCAAGGCAGTGGTCTGGCTTCCAAGTTACTAATCTTTGAACACTGAAGAATCAGGTATTTACCGAAAATAAGAGAAACACAGGACAAGGATCTTGCTTGTCCTTAGCTTCATGATAGGCAGTATCCAATTTTCTATTCCCATTTGGAGTGCTGGCCCAAACACCATATTTGATGCTCTTGTGAACATTATCTTCACTGTATGACTTGATGATGAAGAACTTAGCATCCTTGTATTCAGTCACAAAATCTGATTGGTTGTATGACTCATCATGGATCTTGGCAGATGGTTTGCTATGTTTCTTATCATCAACAGGACCATGATCAGCTGTATTTTGAGCCTTAGACTTTGAGGCCCTTGGTCCTCTGTTTTGCTCGCTAAGAATATCAAGACTACCATTGCAGCCACATAAGGAAATACTGCTTCTTCCTCGCAATCTGCTGTTTTCAAGGGAGAGCCAGCCCCGGCTGTTTGTCCCCAAACTAGAAATTGATGCACATCCAAAACCAGATCCCTGATTGTAACCACTCTGCAGATAGGCTCTTTTGTAGGAGTTTGAACCTGATTCAAGGCCATAAAATGATCTTTGTTGATGAGATGCCTGCAACAAAAAACTTGTCAGCTAGCTTTAATACTAAAAGCCATAATCTGCCTCATCAATTGTTATGACGATCCCTGGTGCTCATCATAACATGCTAATCAGTAACAAAAATGCACACTATTTGTACATTAAAAATGTTTGCAGTCATAGCCAAAATTTATGGCAGTGCAAATGTAAGCTAGGGATGTTATTAGGCCTCTTATACCATGTTTTGGATATGGGTAGAAAAGAAGGATAAGGTTAGTAAAAACCATGTAATAAATTCTTAAAAACATCAGCTGGCCTACTATCTTTATAAGGAAAAAAGCAAGAGCCTTCAAACAATCATTTAGTCATTTATTGGCAAATAATAAATAAGGTTCTTTGCATGATTGGTTTGCTAGGGCTACAAAAATCTTGCATAAATCATCATTTAAAGTTACGATAAAATTTCCAAATACTAAGCTTATAAAATTGATCTCGGACAAAACAATCTGCACCATTAATTACAGTAACATCTTGTAATGAGAAAAGGTAAGTGGCATCATGTATTATCTACAGAATATTAAAAAAAAAAATAAGAAAACAAACCATTCCAACATTCTGCCCAAATGACCCAAGCATGCCAATAGGCTGTGGAGAAACTGCAGGTGAAAAGGGGGACAAGGGCCTATTTCTATCAGAGGGCTTTGACCAAGCTGACCAAAGTCCTCCAGATCTCAATCCATCAAACCCATGCTGCAGATCATGGAAACCATGTTTTCCTGGAAAACTGCCTCCACTAATTGATCCCACAGGAGGATAACTAGGCCTTGGGCCGAAAAGCATGTTATCACCTTGTTGGTCGATGTTTGCCAATGTGTTGAACTCTGGTTGTGAAATGGGTGATGGTGAGGTAATATATGACATATTAGGAGGACCTAGATGCTGGTAATAAGGTGGCCCAGAAAATGGAAATTGCTGAGGGGAGTACAAGTGTGCATCACCACCAACAGAAGGTAAAGGAGTGGTGACTGGAGAATAAGGTCCATAGGGCATTTGCGGACTATATCCATATCCAGCATGAAATACAAGAGAGGGATTATCATTGTAGACACCCTAAATAAGATTAAAAAAAAAAAAAGGTCAGGGAATAATAGAAAATGTGAAGTAAGAAAATGATGCAATGGAGGGGGTGCTTACAGGTGACCCAATTTCTAACCCTTCAGCATTTATGTATGGAGGATATTCATCCCATTCACCAGTCGCATTGTCATAACCTGATTGACAACATGAATAAAATGGCCCCTTAATTAATTTACCAAAGATATCAAGAATCAGAAACTAAAACAGAAAAATATTGCAGTTACATGCATTTGACGTCTAAACATTAATGCTTAGTGTCATCTGTGTGACATCAATGATCAGTGTGATCAGTGACTGGCAAGTTCAGGGCCCTAAAAAGGACTGTGAGACTAACCCCTGTAGTAGAACGCCTGTGCCTGAGGGGCATAAATATTAGGTGGATAGACAGCACGATCTCCAGGAGAACCAAAAGCTTCAGATTGACCTGTGTTATCCCTTGGATGACCTAAAGGAGCTGTATCCTGAGAGGAATTAGGAGAAACTGACGTCTCATTTTTTGCTGATAGAGTCTGAAAAGAAGTTACAAATAAGGCTTATTTTAAACTTGTGAGTATGGAAAGAAAAAAAAAAGTTCTGAGGATTGAAGTTTATGTATAACTACCCGCTCCTCCATGTTATCTGATTCAGCAGGTTTCTCTTCTGCATCCATGATCAGTATGCTCAGTGACTTAGTAGAGTCTTAGAACCACAGGCACTACAAATTTATTGACCAATCAAAGCTAAAATTGGAGATACGAAAACTTGAAGCTATGAATATGTGCGCACAAATCCACACATTCACACCTATGCACATATGATAAATATAAGAACGTGAATACTTAAAAAAAAAACAAAAACAAAAAAAAACCAGTAAGATCTATTCGATACAAGAATTAAACAGGCTACCGCAATACATAATACAAAACAATTAGCAACCACTCATTAGTAACCAAATTCTATACACTATAACCATTCTTTGATCAGTCAAAGATATCAGCTTGACAACAATAAGTTAGCTCATAAAAACAGACATCACCTTGAATTCTCAAGCATATCAAACATTTTTCTTTTCATGCCACTGGCTCATAATTCCAGAAAGCAACCATGTCAAGAAATCAATTAAGCTTCTTGAACCTCGCCTTCACAATACTTCACTGAATAATTAGCTATACATGACAAGCAAAATGGAGAAGTTGCAATAATTAAGGTCACCTCACACAACCCAGATCTCAGATCTCAAAATGAAACACCCAGCACAGCCCAGATCAAAGCAATTTAATACCTCATACATGTTTACAATATCTCAGCGTACAAAAAGACAAGGATCCTCCAAAAACTAAAGAAAGAAAAAGAAAGATTGACTTTTTATATTCAAACGAACATGACCAAACAATCCACAAGCCAATTCATCCTATAAATGACTTAATCTCCATCAAATCAAAACACCCCAACAACAAAAAGGAGACTTTGAATTAAAAACAAAAAGGAAAAAGATAAAAACTGTATACAATTATGATGAAGATAAGAAGTGGGGCAGGTAGAGAAGTACCAGAGGGACGATCTGGATCAGGTTGTGATAGTGATTGGGTTGCCGCCATATGAATGAATCAGAGGAAGATCTCTTCAGAAATGGCACCAGAATCTAAGTCAAAATACCAAAAAAGTATATATCTTTTTCCCAACATAGTTATAAAGAGGGAGTGAACAATTTTAAAATTAAAAATAAATAAGTTGAGTGGAGTAGAACTCTACCAATGTTTTTTTTTTTTTAAATATTTAAAAAAATATTTTTATTATTGTTTTATTGTTTTAATGTTATTTTATTATTTTATACAAGTACAGGGACAAAAGGAGTCACAATCCCTCAATTTATAATGGAAGCATCTAAAAATCAACTTATAGTTACGACAAACATCACCCTAAGGTATCTCCTCTCTCAAGGAAGATTTATTTATTTATTTGCATATATAGGAGTAGAACTCAACAAAATTTGCATGACATGCCACTCCTAACAATTACGGCCACAGACAGGCATAAACACAAATTCTCAAACCAAACTGCGGTCTTGGTTGTAAAATTTGACTCTTCAATTTTGTGTCCACCAACTGTTTGACATAATATCCCAACCATTTTTATGATATTACAAATGCTTTAAACAACTCTTCTCGTTTTGTTAACTAGGCATGGAAGTGGCACAGTGTTATCTAGATGGCAATGCAGACGCAGTAGAGTTTTGTACGCATGAGCCGTATCACAATGTTTTAGCAGCTGCAACTTACACTTTGCAGGAGGGGGATAGGCCGAGTCGAACTGGTAGCATTTCACTTTTCGATGTAAATCCTGATGTGGGTCGGTTTGAGTTGTTTTACCGCGTGGAGACTGTGGGGATTTTTGACATTAAGTGGAGTCCTGTTGTTGGGAATGCGGGTCCAATGCTTGCGCAAGCTGATGCTGATGGTTACTTGAGAGTTCATGGATTAGAGTGCTGTTCTAGTGGAGGTAAAAGAACTTCGATTTTGAAAATTTAAGTTGCATGGCATGTGCGCGCGTATTTATGAGTGAAGTTTTGATTCTTGAAAAATATGAAGTGAAAAATGGAATTTTGCCCATGAATACTGTTATTGGTGTATAGTTAATCTTACAATTTTCGATGTCCTTAAAAACGCATTTTCTTGGAAACAAATGATGGTGGTCCTTCTTATTTCCTTCTTACATGTTAATATCATGGGTGACTGCTAAGTTAGTAAGTTTATAAACTCTTTTGGTGTTGCCCTAAAAAACCCGGGATTTCGTACTTGTGATAGGAGGGATTCAGAAAGGGGAAGGGATAACATTGATATGTAACCTAACAATTGGACAAAGTAGGAAAATAATGGTTATATGGACTGAAATTATAAATTTAGTGACTTGACTACGAAATCTATGCTCTTGTTGTCCTGTTTGCTCGGTTCTTAGGAGTTTTTTGTTAATTCTTGATGCAGGGGACTCTCTATCTCTAAGAGAGATAGTTGGTGAAAAAATAAGCTCCTCTATGTGTCTTTGTGTGGACTGGAATCCATCAACCACATCTATCTCAGTGGGGCTTTCTGATGGTTCTGTATCTGTAGTGTCCTTTTCAGAGTCCCAGTTAAATGTAATTCAAGAGTGGAAAGCACATGATTTTGAGCTATGGGCTGCATCATTTGACATTCACCAACCTCAGTTGGTATACACTGGTTCGGATGATTGCAAATTCAGTTGTTGGGATTTAAGGGATGGTCCTTCCAATTCGGTGTTTCAGAATTCTAAAGTCCATAAGATGGGTGTCTGTTGCATTGCAAAGAGTCCTAGGGACCCTAATATCTTACTCACCGGTAGTTATGATGAGTACCTAAGGCTATGGGATGTAAGATCGATTTCCAAACCGGTCAATGAAACTTCAGTTTGTTTAGGGGGAGGAGTTTGGAGAGTCAAGCACCACCCATATGTACCAGGCGTGGTCTTAGCAGCTTGCATGCACAATGGCTTTGCAGTTGTGAAGATTGATGAGGAGAAAGGAGAAGTGATGGAAACCTATACCAAGCATGGCTCACTTGCTTACGGTGCAGATTGGCAGAGGGGGAATTTATCTCTTAAGGTCAAACAAAACAGCTCTGTAGTGGCTACTTGTTCCTTTTATGATCGGCTTCTTCAGATATGGATACCAGAAAGTAGCGTTGTTAAGCAACTTTAATGCAGTTAAATATATATGTGAAATTAATGACTGAGAAATATTTTTTACATTCAGAGGAGAAAGACTGAAAAGTTTTATACTTTCAGCGATATTATATTTTTTAATATGAATAATTATTTTAAATGAAAAAACATGACAATTTATCATATTTTTATACTTAAATTGTAAATGATTATTCAGGATCAGATATATAGTCTCGAAACTTGATAATGTTTAAGTTTTTTGGGTCTGAAATGTTTGTTAAACTCATGTTATATTAGGCTTAGCTGACTATGAAGTTTAAGTTCTTTAGGTTTGATATATTTATTAGATTTATTTTATTATTATTTTTTTAATAAATAAAAATCTTAACCAAAACTTAGCTCAATAACTTACAATAAAAACTGAAGTATTTTTTTTATTGTTTATTCAAAATAGACCTCAGTCAGGCATCCCTTAAACAGGGTCCTAGTATGATCAATGCTTGCACAGATGGGAACAACGTGGTGACTTTAGATTTATTGAACCACTTGAAATCGTAATTAATTTCTATGAGCCTAGTACCTCTTTATGGTTGTGGGTGATTCCCCGCCTATCCTTGCTCTATGTGTTATAGTAGCTCTAGCATTTGCTGCTTGAAAAGAGTGAAAATTGCACACCATGGCATAAGACAGAGAGGATGCTTTTGTTGTTGAACTAAAGAGAGACTGTTTCTAAGGTTGATCTTTGAATAAGAACAGATTGTTGGACAAGGACGGTAGCTTGTTTGAGTCGCATCAGAAAAACCTATAAGGTCTGTGTTGGTGGTTCAAATCTGCCAGCAATGCAAACAACATATTTTGTTGCGGTGCAAACTCAACCCCTTCAGAAGGAGTTGAGGTTGCACCGCAGCCGCAACCTCAAGCCCAACTCTTGCTAGTCTTGAAAATTTTCAGTCCCTGATAAGATTTGAAATTACTTCATGTAGAATCCCCCCAAATCCATTCTCTTACTTCCATTATTTCTTCTAATCCTTCTGTCCTTCTATACCACATTAATTTTTTGAGTCTTATTTCCCTGCAAAACCCGTTTCTGATCTTTAATTTAAGACTGTTCTAAACACCACAAATGTCTCTCATTGTCTTGTAGATTTTAGCCTCTACATGGTTCAGTCATCAATTTAGACTCTTTACAGAAATGGGTTGGCCCAAGCTTTCATGGTTGGTTTTGCTGTGTTGGGTTCTTTCATCTCTGTGCTTTAGAGCTCTCTGTGATGATGCAGAGGTATCTGTGAAGTTCTTGATGGCTCCCCATGCATTCTCACACTTGAATATAGCTACATTTGAGTTTTATATCAACAAAACTCATCCCTAGAAAATGAATCTGGAGAAAATGTTTGAAAATCCGGTTTCCTTTCTATCTTCTGGTTTATTGTCACTGTTGGTTCATTCATTGAAACTTTTCTTCTTCATTCTCTGTTAACTTATTGTAATTGAATAACATGCATGCAGCTGGATAGTGGCTCTCAATCTGATTGTGGAGCTAGTAAGGTTTCCTACCAGGGCTTGCAAAATGGGAATCATATACATTTGAGGCCTGCGTCAAGGGGTCTCAAGGAGTTGGCTGTGCTACCTATAACTGGACTGTTGGTTAAGAAACCTTCTTTCATTCTTTTCGAGTAAATATTGTGAAATTTCTTTCATTCTGTTGTCACAAAAAGAATGATTGAATTGTTAAACATGTTGTGGACCTCAAGATCAAGTGAATTAGGCAGAAGAAAATATTACTAGCTAGCTAGCTAGTCGTGTTCCTAATCTCGAAGAGACATGCATGCATGCAATTGGCTCAACAGGGACTGGTGATGAAACTTTCACTTCAGTTTTCTTCATAAGAAAACAAACAAACTTGCTTAACATCGATCCTTACAATACTATATAGCACTGATCCCAAAATGACAACAACTAATTAAATATAAATATATATATAAAACTCTTACGAATACTGATTTAAGCTTTCTGAATAAAACATGGATTACTTATGAATAGGAATGATTAAATTAAGAGATAATTAATAGGTTATAAAGGAAACTATCTTTTATGAATTTTTTTTTATTTGAGTATTTACGCTGATTCTTTCAATTTATTTGACTGATTGCACTCATCAAATATGAGCAATTACATCAATTTTATTACTGGAATATTGATTTCGCTGTCGATTCTCTATGAAATCACCAATCTAAGCTGATATTATTTTATTTTTCAAGGATAATAAAATATCAAGTACTTATATTTTATACTCATAATTGTTTTACAAATACCAAACATATAAATTTGAATAAAATATAATTAAAACTCGATGTTTCCAAAGTTGCTTTTAAAACAAGGTATGTACGTATAATGCTCCTAACTTTACATGCTCTTCTTACAGTAATCGTGATTCACACGTCCATTGCATCATGACAATGCCATTTTTTTTCCCTCTCCAGCTAGCCAGATTGAGAGGGCGTACTCTTAATAAACACTGTACAAAGGAAGGAAGAGTCTCCCTGAAAATAAAATTAAGTTCATACATAAAGCAATGGTCTCTAAGGCTCTTCTTGTTTCACAGCCTTAATATGTTAGGGAGGACTTATCTGACAGATCAAGCTAAGGCTCTTCTTGTTTCACAGCACAGCCTTAGGTTTTTCGTTTTTTGTACTAGATATACTGTCAGTCAGTTCAAGGCCTTTGGTCTCAAACGGAAACAGCATAACGCAGCATCCTGCTACAAATATTATGCACACGAAAAGAGTAAGTGCTGCTGTCTGATGACATCCTTGCACCAGACTTACTGCCACAAGCGGGCAAATCATCCCTCCAGTTCTTCCCATCGAACTTGCAACTCCAATGCCTGTTGATCTCACTGATGTTGGGTAAATCTGGCAAACAAAAAACCATATTTTATCACAGACAAGTAACTTCAGTTCAATGACAAACAAAATGGTGGGATATTCAATGCGTGAAGATTCAACTCCTATAGGCCATGTGTGCTATTGACTGCGAAATGTAAAATTGCTCGCAGATTTCTGCCATAAGTGGGATGAAGTACAGGTTTTAGTTATAGCTAGTACCAGACGGGACTCGCGTGCTATGACGCAGGCCTCTCCAAATTTTTTCAAAGTAAAAAAATAATATTCAAATAACGATAACCTCAAACATATTAGATTAATGTTTTTCAAAATTAGTGGACTGGGTTAAAAAATAATATTCATTGGGTTATGATGATAACTTGAGACAACTCAGGTAAAAAAAAATAATATTTATCGTCAAACGAGTATACTAAGTTATAAGATTAAGAATACCCTGTAAAAGACAAACATAAAATAACCACACGAAAAAATTTCAAACCATAAAAAAATAAAAATTTAAAATAACTAAAATTAAAACAATGAGGACTAAACAATGCACAAAAATAATTGAAAGAAACTAATTAGGGACTAAATTGAAAAACATAATAAATAAGGAAAAGGATAAAAAAAATGAGGACCAAAATGGAAAACCAAACAAAATTAAATCAAACTCCCAAGGACATAACTAAAAAAAACATATAATGAAAAAGGATAAAAAAAATAACAATAAAAAGAATGAGGACTAGATTAGATAAGAAAATCTAATTTGATTAAAAACAAAACAAACTTAAAAAGCATTGAATCTAACAAAAATAGAAATAAAAAAAATAAAGACCAAACCCAAAACAAATAAAAACTGGAGGACACAAAGAGCTCTGCACGTATACCAAGGCAAGAGAGAGAGAGAGAAAATAAATGGAGAAAAAAGGTTAATCGTTGCTGCACCACCGCTCATATGCCAATGTACACCACTCTAAAAGATGTGTTGTTATCTTTCGGTATGGATGAGCAGGCGATCAATCTTTTTTTACCACTATATGTGCCTCAACGCGCCACCCAAATGGAGCAGGGGACGACGACATGCCTACATGTGCATGGCACGCGTAGGCCAACATTATCAATTTATTAATATTATAATAATGCAAATTACTAAAACGATCTTAAGGGCATACAAATATTACAAAAAAAGCACGATGCAAATACAAAAATACCTTCTTAAGAGCCTTTAATTTATTGAAGTCAAAGGGCAAAAACAAAATTTAATTTTACATAAAATGTGTAAAGACATAACAACCCCTCACTTAAAGGTCAATATTTCTCGGACATGAAGGGCACGAAAGTTATTTCACTGTACAAATAAACTTGTAAAGAAGCAAAATTCCCTGGACCAAAGGCTAATTTTTCCAAGCACTCGGGGACAATATACTATTTTTACTGTACATAAAGTACACAAAACAACAATCTTGCGCCCAATCCATTCTCAAATGACATTTGGATCCCATGGGAAATACGATTTTACCCTCACTTCAAAGGCAATTGTTAAGAATGAAGAGCAAAATAGTAATTATACTGTTTGAATCCACAATGAATCTCCTCACATGCTATAGTAAACACTGAACCCTTTTAGTTTTGTTTTTTTTGTTACTACACTAATAGTCTTGGCTTAGTTATTGTTGATTTTCATTGTTCATACACACACACAAAACACTAGATTTACTGTTCATTTTCTAACAAATTCATTTTAGTTTTATTTTGTTCAATTGATCCTAATTGAAGGCCAATTACTTGTGATCTCTTAGTCATACGTGAAATTAAAAGAAGGGGTCCAAAATAAAAAAAAGTTGTCAAACATGGATGACATGTCAGAGATTGCATAAAAAATACTTATAGGTCCTTAATCTTTCAAAATAAAGCAATTTATACAATTTAGGTTCGTTGAGATTTTAAAAAATCCATTTTGATGCACAAGTTTATTTGTGTTTGTCATAACCCATTTTTGGGCTATTCCCCAAATTTAATTTTTTTCCCAACCTAAAAAAAAAACGAAACAATGCCCTTTTAAACGACACTATTCTCCTTCCCCTACACATGTAGAGGCAAGGGAAGAAGGGGTTTATTCCCCTGTTTTTTTCCGGCTTTCCCTCTCTCTCCTGAAGATCCAAAACCGACACGACCCACACCCATTGACTTGTCAAAGATGAAAAGGAAAAGGAGACAAGCTCTGTGGCACCTTGGAACGACTGTATAGTGGCCGCTCAACCACCTTACCCATTCGGCACGATTGGACTGGGTAGGGGTGGCTCTCTCCCCTGACCTCCTATAAATACAGGAGAGGGACAAACAAAAAGAGGGGATGAATGTAAGAGAAAGGAAAGAATTGTTCGAGATACAGAGAAGGTGAAGAGCAAAACAAAAAAAACAAAAAAAGGGGATTTCGAGGGAAAATGATAATTTTGAGATGAAACATTAATGAAAAAGAAAGTAAAAAATAGAGGCAAACAAAGGGGGGCAGAAAAAGAAAAACAGGGGAGAGAGTGTTTGAGAAACAGAAGGAACGAGAAAAAAAACAGAGAATGACAGTTGAATTTTGAACCAAGGGACGTTTGAGAGGACTAGAGAGGGAGAGAAAGAATAAAACAGGGAATAAGAGGAAGACCATAACAAAAGAAATAAAAAGCATAAGGGAAACGTAAAGAAAGAAAGAAGAACCACCAGCTAGTCAGCACCACAGTTCGCAACCGCAACACCGTCCATTGCCACTTGCAGCATTGCTAAGCCGCAAGTCTGCTTCTTCCTCTTCCTCTTCCTCCTCTTCTTCTTTGTCTTCTCTAGGCCACTCCACTATTCTGCGTGAATAGTGGAGTCTCTCCACTGTTTGTTTTAGTTTTTTAGGCCAGACAGTGCCGGGGCAAACCAAAGTGGTTGAGCCGGGCCCAACCTAGTAAAAAAATAAAAAATAAATCCAAAAATCTTTTTTAAAAAATTTATGATTTTCCCGTGTATTT
Source organism: Populus alba x Populus glandulosa (assembly GCA_033617975.1). NCBI lineage: Eukaryota > Viridiplantae > Streptophyta > Magnoliopsida > Malpighiales > Salicaceae > Populus > Populus alba x Populus glandulosa. The sequence goes on along the minus strand of CM066156.1, from coordinate 80,294 downwards.
TCCTATCAATTTTGCATAATATTAGTTTGTATTTTTATACTGTAAAAATGCAAATTCGGTATTAAAACACCTACTTTTCTCCGAAATGTTAAAAAAAAGTCTTGTTTTCATGCATACAACCAAGTCTTTTTTAAAATTATATATCATGTTTTTATACAATTGTTTTTATAAAAATATCTGTTTTAGCATGCATTTTGGCTTTAATAACTAATTTATCAAAGTCATGAGAACTAGGCTAATATTTAAAAAATTCCAAAAAAATCATTTTGTTTTCTTTTAATGTTAATGATTTAAAACGTATTCTTGATATTAAAAAGATAGTTTTCTTTAGTTGACATAGAACGGTTATGTTTTACTTGATGAGACAAGAATCTCCATACTGACGAGAACTTTTCTTAAACCATATATAAATCAATAATTAGAAAACACGACAAAACCTTAATTTTTATCAGACAATTAAATAATACAGCTTACCTTAGGTAGGACGTATTTGAGATGTTAATGCTTTTCCTTTATACAACTAGTCCCCATACCTGATTTCTGAGACCAATTAGGATTCCTAGTGACCAAATACTAGGTGACGATTCTTATTCCTACTTTCCATTGATAAAAGACAAGAATTTCTTGTCTCCCTATGTTTTCCAAATAGACAAATACCCATACCTGAGAGTGGACGATATCGCCGACGCCGCACACGTGCGGCAATGTTATTTTTCAGTCATTGGTTAAAGAGATGATAAAGAAAGGTTGCTGGATTATGATGATGAGAGAGAAAGTCACCATCCACTCTAGGGCTTCATGGTGGTTGTTTGGAACCTCAATGTTGGATTTAAACCGACATAACAAAAACTAATTCGGTTTAATTTCATGTTTTGGGGCTATTTTTTGGTATTTAGAGTTGATGGAATGGTTTGAGGGTGTTATAAGGGTATTGATGATGTGTTTTTGGATTAAAATAACTTTAAAATTGGGTTTTTTTTTGTTAAAAGAGTTATTGCCCTAATTTTTTGCTAACATTGTGGTGACCAGAATCTAGGCTTACAAACAACATGTCATTTGCCTTGACGGACAACATGTCACCTTTAACTTTTTTAAAAAAAATAAAAAATGATGGCCCATAGACTCGTGAGTCTACCCCCCTTCCCCCCAAAGATGGATGAATAGGGAGGATGGATGGGTCATGTTAGAAGGAATCAAGTAAAACTCAAATTTTAAATTTTATTTTTTAAAAAAGAATTGAAATTCTCTATTTATGTTTAAATGTAATATTTTTCAATCTAAAAAAATAAAAAAAAAACTAGTTTTTTAGTTTTTCAAATTTATCAAGTATGAAAAACACATTTTAGAAGCTTTTCATATATTTTATTTAGAAGTTTTTGAAAAACAAATGAACAATTCAATATTTTTCTCTTATATGCAAATATTTTTAACAATATAAAATATTAAAAAAATTAAATTATTTTCATATTTTTCTTATTCATGATAATTTCTAATTTAAATCAAATGAAATTAACTTTATAATTAGACTATAATAGATATAAAATATTAAGATCAGTATTATAAATTATTAATTTGATTTCTTATAAGAAAATTGTTATAGTCTTGACATATTTATTAGTTTTTTAATGAAAAAATTTCTCTCTTTTTTCTCAATAAATTTCTTGACAACCTTATTAGCACAAGATGACCGAAAGGAGTTGGTGTAAGCTAAAATCTTTTATTTTTTGTGAAGGACGTTCTTGATTATGAGATAATAAAAAGAGATTCAACTGCCTTGACTCACCTCTGGAGCGTATATAAAGACGATGGTGAAGGTTCCTGTGATGCATATTCGAGCACCAAAGAGAAGAACTGTTGTTACACTTGATGACTGATGGACTACCAATGGCAGCAGGAAGATGCAGCTCACAAAGAACAAAACCGCCATTGAAAGTTTACGACCAATCCTATCAACTATGAGAGCTGACACGATGAGCCCCGGAAACTCTTGATCCAAATAAAAGTCAGATGTTATAAGCTTTTCCTTGAACAGATCACAGAATGAGGATTATCGTGTAAATAAAAACACGGCTGTAATATCTGTGAAAACTCACCTGCAAAACTAGCGATTAAAACTTCTTTGTAAGCTACATCAGAAGACCCCTGTGACTGCGCTTTAGTGTTGTGGCATGTATTGCTCCTATTGTTCAGCTCGGTTGTCAGCAACACAAGGCCATAGTATGAAAACGCATTCCCAAAGAATACCACCCATAAAAGCACGGTTGACCTGATTAGTTTTGGTGAAAGAAGCATTAACAGGGATTTGAAGACCCCCATGTCAGAATCCTTCCAGTTAAGAGGAGTGGCAGAAGGGAGAGCAACTTCTTCTGTGTCTTCTGTGGGAAGATTCTTTCCTTGCGCCTCGATTTCATTATCTGTAGCAAGAACACCGGGAGGCAATTCTTTTCCATTTTGTTTGGCTATTTTGTTCAAGACGCTGAGGGCATCAATTTTCTGGCCTTTCAAGCAAAAATACCTTGGTGATTCTGGTGTCATGAAATAAAATAAAAGGAGAGGGAATGAAGGCAGAGCAGATAGCGCCAGCAGCCACCTCCAGTTTAATCTAGGCATGATAATCTGTCAGAGAATGAAGCAAGGATGAAACCACATCCAAAAGAAGAGGCATGGATATGCAAATGAAAGCGTCAAATGACACATCGTAGTGTCCATTAGAGAAAAGCAAGAAAGTTTCGAAATCTTAGGATAAGAAATCATAAGCATACCCATGCTAGCGCAGCCTCAAAGATTGCTCCGAATGTCCAGAATGCTGAGAAAATCACCATCCAAGCACCTCTATTTGGTGCTGGTACAAACTCCAAAAACCAAGCTAAGAGTACAGGACCACCCCCAAGACCAAGACCAACTAAGCAACGAGAAATAAGCAATGTGATATAGTTTGGGGCAAAAGCACTTAAAAAACCAGCTCCAAAACTAATTATTGCTGTAACCAAGAAACCTTTCCTGAAGAAACACAACAAAAAAACAGTAGAGCACATTTGAGGGAGTACAGGAAAAATATTCCAGCTGTAGTTCAACAAAGAGGCACAGCTTATGTAATCTGACAAAAAAAAAGCCACAAAAACCGTAGTTGGAGTTGACGGGAGATCTGTTTAAAGCTTTTATTGTGACTTTCAATCAATACAAATGATAGCAGAAGCATCTCCAAGTTCTGTGAATAATTATTATGACCTTCAAGTAAAGAAAGGGTTGTACACAGAAATGCAGAAAATTATAGAAGGCCAACCTTCTTCCACATCTGTCGGAAACTACACCCCATGAATATGCTCCAACCAGCATCCCAGCAAAAACCACACTAGTTATTAGACTTTCTTGCTTAGAAGTAAGATCCCAATCAGACTTAACTGCTGGTCCTACAAATGATAAAATCATCATCTCCATGGATTCTGAAACCCAACCCATGCCAGCATAGAGAAGCACGAGGTATTGAAATTTTCCAAACCCCATGGCCAGAATGGCGTCATCGACAGTATACCTTGGACCTCCATCTGTCATCTAAAAATATAAAGAAACTAAGGTAACTAATACAATCATCAATAACTTTTGCTGCTTAATTGGTAGTGTATTACTGCTTGAAAACACCTTAAAAGACCACATAGATCAAGATGATGAATATGATTTGAAAATTACTGAGCTAATCATTACCATGTTTTGAAGATCATGTTTGTTTCTTGGAGCAGGAATCAAACTCTGTAATTAAATTCAGCAGATTATGTCATACAGTCTATTCAGAGATGCTCTCAAGGCATAAGAAGATTGAATTGAGAAAAAAAATAAAAACTTCCCATGTCTCATCCAGTTTTTGGGTGCATCCCTCGCTAATCATGAAACATACATACATACATATAAAAGACAGAATGCTATATTATAAGCAAACATTGTAAAAAAAAAAAAAGAGTCAGTCAGCATTTTGAATCACAAGTGTCTAACTTTCACTAAATTATAGGATTGATTACTAGCTATCCATTAACAACAAATGAATTTCTTGACGATGAGATAGACGCTAAAGACTTGTTCTTTCAAAGTCAACCAATGTAAGTCTTAATTAAGAATAATAAAGACCATAAAACAAGCAGATAAATGGGGAACCAGTGGAGAAGGAAGAACAGACCTTAATAAATGCAGATCTTTCTTCTTCTTCTATATGGAATTTATTCTTTTGATTCTGAAACAAAGAATTCCAACGATAAGAAATAGAGTCAAAGAAGGAGAACCCATGTTGAGGGGTTGGCGACCTTCTTGCTGATAGGTCTGTTGTTGTTGTTGTGTTTCCATGTTGGTTGCTGCTCATCTTTTTGATGGGTACAAAAACAAAGGATTTGCATCAACAAATCAACCAATATAAATCTTTAAACCAAGCATACACTCTCAGAGTTTAGGTAGACAAGGGTTTCTCTGTTTTCTTGAGCTAGTTTTTCAGGCTTCGTGGGGTATGAGTTTTGACTCTTCCTCTCCCTGACGTCTACGTATCTTTGGTTGTACGGCAAGCAATGGTTGTGACGAATTTATAGTGGATTCTCATTCCAGTTTTATATTAATTGGTTGCTATGTAAGTTTAGGATTGGTTTTTAATTAAAAAAATAACTTTTTTCCAAATATTTAACACCTAATAAAAAATTAATATATAAAAATAAATTAATTTTAATATAAATAATCAAAATATATATCTTATAGTAATTTTATAGTAAAAGATTAATTATTCTAGATAAAATCTCCCTTTTCCCCTTTATTTCCCAAATAGTGGCCTAGCTACCACTTGACAATTTATTAACTTACTTGGTTTCTTTCTAGGTGGGTGCTTAGTTATGTAGTCATTTTTTTATCCCCCTTTTCCCCTTTATTTCCTAACTTAAACTATAGGAATTAATTGGCTTGTATGGTGGAAGAAATTTGGGATCACAATTAATCTTTTGCTACTATATATTTAACATACAGATTGGATTGTTGGACTTCAAGCAGGCTTCAAAATCAAGTTATAATATAGGTTAAATATTTAGTAATATTTGATTGCTAAATTAGTTCCTCTCAACAGTTTTCCACCATGTTAGGTTATAATATATATAGGATTATATATTTATAAATGCATAAGCAATAATGAAGGAACAAGAAAGTAAAAAATAAAATACCGCAGGAGATAATTGGAAACCATCAAGGAATGGTAAAGCAAAAATGGAGGAGATCATAATGATAGAAACAAATTAAGAAGTGGAGTGGGGGGTGGGGTATTGATTAATTAGCTTAATTAGGATATGATGATCAAAACAAACAATGATAAATTAAAGCCATCAACAAGTTGCATTCATGTCGACAACATAATCATTGAGGTTAGTAAATTAATATTAGAGATCAAATTAATGCTATGGGACCCTTCTTGCATTTCATATTTTGGAATCGCTTATTACTTTCCATTACACACAATTAGCACTAACGAATTAAACAGTGTAAATACCACGAGGTGCATGCCCTAAACCCTAAATCCAACGTGAAATTTGGAACCTTCTGATCTTATGAAAAATCACTTGGATTTTGCTATTTGATTTGTGGGAGATTGATTGAAGAATATTCCATGCTTAAACGAGAGTACTGTTATAACTCTATTCATGTTTGGCCATTTGGTAGGGGGATTTTGTGTCTAAACAACTGCATATATAGACACTAGAGATTACAGTGCCCTTAATTGGGGTGGCTATGAAATTTGTCTGCTTTGAAAACTTATGTGTGGTTTGGGAAAGAGCTGCCTTTCATTTTTAAATGTTTTTTCCATATCAAAATTAAAAAAAAAATTATTTTAACATTTTTTTAAATAAAAAATATTTTTAACAAACACATTACATTACAATAACCAAAAATAAAAATAAAAATCCAACATGATTGCATGGAGAAATATATTATCAAGCATTTTTGTGAGATTCCCCGATGGTTTTAAATAAATTAGAGAAGATCAAACCATGAATTTAATTTGTCTGCTATGCATAGTACTGTAGTAAGCATCATAGCACTTGAGCAGTAATACTGGGGGCAACAGAGTTTAACAGGAGTTAGAAATGGTAAAAAAAAGAAAAAGAGAAGAATTATTGGATCAGATAAAAACAAGATACTGCATAACAATTTCATCAAAGGCAATCACAATCACAGTAGATATTCTAACAGGAGTTAGAAATGGTAAAAAAAAGAAAAAGAGTGAAGAATTATTGGATCAGATAAAAACAAGATACTGCATAATAATTTCATCAAAGGCAATCACAATCACAGTAGATATTCCATTGCTTACTCGTTTCACAAACAAGATTGACTCGAGGATGGGATGGGATGACCTCAGCTTTAGACAACATTTTCCAATTTTAGATGATGTAATTAAACCCCACTTGACATGTCTTCAGAAAGGACAGACAACCAGGATCCACCTGACATTGGTGCGTGTGCTTCACATACATTCCAGGCCTGTGAAACACTGTAACCCCCACAATGCGATCAATCATTTTCTTATAAACTTTTGTTTATTATAAACTGATTCCCCGGAGCCAAATCCTTCTGCTACTTTTGGTCTCTTTAGTATCTGGATCCTTTCTTTTCTTTCTTTCTTTATCACAGTATGCAACGTTAGACTCAAAGCACCTTATAACATTGTTGTTAATGTCTGTCTGTCTGTCTTCTTTTCTTCCTTTAACAAGAAAGAGAGAAAAAAGATCTTGTATTCTCAGGTTAGTTTAATTACAGTCTTTTTTTCTTTTTTTTTCTTGATGAACTTTTCTCTTTTCTTCCTTTTGTACATAGATATCTGATGAAATCTTATCTGCTGCTACTCTTGGGGTTCTTTTATCTAATTTCTTTTGTGGATGACTGACTCTCATGACATTTGTTTTTTAACGGGAGTTTAACCATATATTTTTCTTTTTTTCTTGCTTATTAATTAGTCCCCTTTGAATTCATTTGCTGCTATAGGATCTTAAATCTATCTGGGTTTCTCTCATTTTGTGTGTTTACGCCTTTTTCTTTTCTTCCTTTTTCTTTTTGAATTCCTGTTTAAGAAAAAGAAATCTTTACTTATTTTTAGTGGCGGGAGAAAGTTTGGGTTCTGTTTTATGGTGACATGTCTGAGGTTAATATTTAGATTTGTTCCTTCATGCTAAGTGTTTAAGAACTGTAAAATAATTTTAAAGCTTTTTCTATAAATGTATTGAAATGGTGAAAAAGAAGGTGTCAGTTTTTATATGGTCGGAATTTCAGTTAAAGAGGGTGTTAGAGCTTGGTTCCTGTGTGCTTTTTTAGTGGCAGTTGTGATGGGATTTAAGCTTAAACAGTTAGTGATAGAGATATAGGTTGTTTGAGTTTAGGTTTCAGGTAGGGGTTGACAATGGCAAGGAATTTCTGATGCTTAGAAGTTGTACGTGTGGACTCCTACAGCGAGTCTGTTTTCGGTCATCGATGTACAAGTAATTCTAGATATTATTTTGTAATCGAACTGTGCTTTGCCTGGAGGCAACTTAGGCATGCTGCACTTGCTAATTACTGATATGGCCATCATGTGTGTTCTTGTCCTATAATTATTCTATACAATTGATTGCCTAACAACTTAGACCTCTGTAAGTGGTTGAATTGTCTTGCAACTTGTATACAATTTTATTTACCAAGAAAGAACTTTACAATTTCTTCCGAGTGTTGATCAATATACTGCTTCTCTGGTTTCCAGGTTTCTCAGCACAGAATCATTTGCATGATTTACTTATAGACTTGATGGAGATGCCTTCACATCAAGATCGTGTAGATTATATGGCTTAAATGCATGTCAAATTTAGCAGATAACTGATTGGCTGATCTTGTTACTGAAATATGCTAAGAATCATAATGAAGCTAATTTTTGTTACAGAAATGTAACAGTTCAGTGCTGATTGAAGAGAGAAAAGTGTTCCGGACATAAATGTTGCGGCTGACTGATTCTGTTGGTGGATTTGGAACTTGATTAAACCTTAAACTTTGACCATATGTCTTTCCTTTGTTATGCCCTCAAATCTCAGAATTTCTCAATCTCAACAGAAATTAATATTCCAATCCAGTATATCTCTCGTTCCATCATTTCTATCTGTAAAGGTTTTTTTACTAGATTTTGGCATATGATTATGGGAATGGTAGATAAGGTTAGGCTATCATCATGAATCACCATGCTGTCGTATCATTAACTAAAGGGGAGTCCAGTAAAGGAGTCACACAGCCATTTTCCTTCTATTGCCAGTCACAGGATTCGCATGCTATCAGAATTTTCCTTCTATTGCCCCACCTGTTGATGCGCTTTCAAGTCAACCCTCTCTTGGTTCATCCACTGCACACAAGCCAAGAATGAGATGGACACCTGAGCTTCATGAACGTTTTTTGGATGCTGTCAATAAGCTTGATGGGGCTGAAAGTAAGTAAGCTGTGTCACCTTTTCCATCGAAGGTCGAGGCTTTGTTCTTTTCATTTAAGGTCTCTATTGTGATATACATTAGGCTCGAACCACTTAATCATCTGAACCATAGCAAATACCTCAAGCGGCACTTTTGATATTGTTATATATGTATATTCTTTGTTGTATGATGTTTCATGGATTGCTTTGAAATGTAGAGGCTACTCCAAAGGGGCTGTTAAAGCTTATGAACGTTGAAGGTTTGACCATCTATCATGTGAAAAGCCACCTACAGGTATCCGGTCTATATTATCTCTCAACTTGTTCATCCAATCTGAATTAGTCAGCTTTGAACTTAGCTGTGCGTGCTTTAATTGTATAGATTTTTACCTTCTCCGTACTTTTTTCTCTTTTCAGAAATACCGACTTGCCAAGTATTTTCCAGAAAAAAAGGAAGGTAATGAATTCACAATGCAAAGAAGTCATGTTTATCATTGCCAACATCATCATTACCAAATATTTTTCAGGAATAACTAAAAAAATGTTCATATGATTTTGTCCGTGCTATAGTTATTCGTTCCATCTGGCATGCTTATTTATTCTTTTCATTAGAACAATTTTCTACCTCAATTCTGAAGATGAGTGGCAGTGTTTCTGGGTTACCTGATCTTTGTTTCTTCTTATTTTTCTGCTGATACGTGATTAGTTCATGATCATGGGATCCTATTCTGCATGGGATATCCAGAACTTGAAGAGGGAATCAATTCGACCCTATCTATAATTTACTTTGAAGTTTCCACAGAGTAAAATTGGGAGGAGGATGAGGGAAGCATGATTGAGACTCCCTTATATCATATTACTCTCACATTAGAGAGGAAGCCCCATTGCTTGGACTTAGATTACAACTGTTCATGACTCATATTTATGCTAATCTTAAGATTATTTTAGAGACTTAAAGATAATGTACAAGAATTAGACTTCAAAACTAATTCCAATAGTGATCTGTTTTTGTTTTTATATATGCATGAAAGGTTTTTTTTTTTTTTCTTTTTCCACTTTGTTTCTGAATTGTTGAGATTTTACTCCCTTTCTATACAGAGAAGAAAGCTTCTTGCTCTGAAGAAAAGAAAGCGGCTTCAATTATCATTGATGATGATGGGAAGAAAAAAGGGTTAGCACTGATATATTTTGCCTTTTCAATTCTATGTGGACATCTTGCCATTTTGTTCTATCAATTTACGTATAAAACTTTCTCCATCTTTTCATGTCTAGGACAATTCAAATCACCGAGGCTCTTCGCATGCAAATGGAAGTCCAGAAGCAGCTACATGAACAACTTGAGGTATGTTGTACAACAAACTTATGACTTCCATTTGGTTTCTATCTGCTTTCTCACTCCGTTAATCTTAAAAATTAATCTGCGCCTACTCGTATACTTTCTTCTCTGGGTCCTGGGAATATATCTGATAGCTTTTGCGGAATGTTTTATGTCGAGGGCGTAAAAAGCCTCTCAATTCTCTCTACATGCAGCGGGTTATTATTTAAACCCATGTCTGTTTTATTCAACTGATTTCTATAGTGATCCGGAGGTTACATTTGGCCTGTTATGCTGTGTTGTTCGTATGGTAGCACACCAGCGCACTCAACTTATAATAACATTTCAGCTTGACGAGTATAGACATGCTGGAGGTGATTTTGAAGAGGGGAGAGCAATTGCCGAAAGAACCATTATTTCTCCAGGTAAAGGCTATTCCTTCCTTTGATTTTATCTACCCCCCTTCCCTTTAATCTTGATTGCATCATTGAGTTGGTCATGAACAAAATTTATTAACTTTGATGTCCCTAGTGGTGGTGTACCTACGGGAAACAATGTCCTGAGCTGCAAAGATTTGCCATCAGAATTCTGAGCCAGGCTTGTGATGGTGCATCTAGGTATAACCTGAAGAAGGGTATGGCCGAGAAGCTTCTCGTGGATGGAAGGAACCGTATCGAGCAACAAAGATTGAATGACTTGGCCTTTGTTCATTACAACTTGCAGCTGCAAAACAAACGATATGGTGTTAGAAACAATGTTGTGGGTGAAGAGATTGATGCCATGGATGATTGGGTCGTGGAAGAAGCACCACAGGAGACTGCACCAGAAAATGGTGGCCATGGATGATTGGGTCGTGGAAGAAGCACCCCAGGAGACTGCACCAGAAAATGGTGGCCCTGGATGGATGGACTCGGACTGCAGTGGAGCCACTAAAAATGTTGAAGTACGTTGTGGAATTCAAGCGAAGGAGTAGACCGTTGATGATGCATGAACACAAAAATGTTGCAGGTCTTTTGCGTTTTCTGCTCTTGCATGGGATAGAACCATGACATCCTCTCTGCAATCAGCCTTTTGTTTCTGAAGTCCTTATATCAAAATGTTATGTAGGTGGTTTTATATTTTATTCTCCTCCACCACCTTTCCCCACTATTTCCCCACTATGTAGGTGGTCCTGGAATACAATTTAAGAGAAAATGCTTCGATGATCAGAACCCCATAACATAAAAGAGAAAATATTGATCTAACTATGTCTCAAAACTCCTAGTAGCTAAACTCTAGAGTGTGTTTGTTTGAGAAATATATATTTTTTTTAATTTTGAAAAAATAAAAAAATATCATTTTGTTTTATTTCTAAAAAAAAAAAAATTGAAATGTAACCACTTAATTATTTGGGAGTGCTAATTAACTATGCATTTTTCTAAATTTTTGAAAAAAAATTAAATTAATATTTTTTTAATTTTGATATATTAATATAAAAAATAAATAAAAATATTATTTTGAATAGCCCATCAAACATTATTAAATGACATTATTGGTATTGTGTTAACATTAATTTAATTTTGTAGATGTAAATGGTGACCTGTTAATTTAATACTCTCAGATAATCTAATCTTTAATTGATTTATGATGTTCTAGGAGAGCGAAGACTTACCTAGAATAAGATAATAAGTTTGTTTTTTTTTTTTTTTTTTAATAAATAGAAACAACCATTGCTTTACATGAAATTTAAAAAAATCCAAGGGATGGAAAATAACATATTTGTCACCCAACCATAAATCAACCTGATCCCCAAACAAAGAGCATTTGTAATTGGATCCCTCACCCGTGATATCCAGACGAATGAGAAAAACAAAGGCAAAAAGTGGTCCCAATTCGAAGTTGGAACCCTAAACGCCTCCCTCGCGATAGCCAGTGACGTCCATCAGTCGCATCTCACCAGCTTCTTCCTTTCTTTCGGAAACCCTAAATTATTCATTACCAGTCCAATCCATTACATTACCTTACCTTACCTTACTCTTCTCCTTCTATTCAAAGGCGGCTTCTTTTCTCCTCCCGTCAGAGGCCAGAGCAAACCCTAGAATTATACTAAGAAGAAGAAGAAGAAGAAGAAGAAGAAGAAAACAAAACAAAATCCCCAAATCAAGTTTTCAAAAAAGGAAGAAATGAGCAGGCTTTCGTTTCGACCGCGTCCGCTGGACATTCACAAGAAGCTGCCTATCGTAAAATCTGTTAAAGAATTTGAAGAAGATGACAACAACACTCCGAATTCAACACGCAACTCTCAGCAGCAGCAGCAGCTTCTCCTCCGCATCTCTTCTTCACTTGCTCCTGCTCCTACTCCTGATATTGACCAAAATGATGTCCACCAACACCACCACATTATTCCTTCAAAGAAAGTTGCTGCCGAAATACCTACTCCCCAGTTTGTCGTTGTTGATACCTATGAAAGGGATTATGGTCGCACTTTTGCTCCCCCCACTTCCTATCTTCGCGCTAGGGGAGGTGAGTTTCTCATTGCCTTTTGCTTTCTTTCTTTCTTTGAACAAATCAAATTTATTTTATAATTTCTTTCTTTTCTTTTTTGCAGCTCGAGCTGAGCTTGGTGAGTTTGTTGAGTATGATTTGGATAATGAGGATGAGGATTGGCTTCATGATTTCTACAAAAAGGATAGGAAGAATCTTTCGCCTGAAAAGTAAATTAATTTTCCTTTTTTAGTAATGAGGAGGTTATTATTGCTGCTAACTGTGATTTTGTCATCTAAATAAATATGTTATAATATAGGTTTGAACTTCTGCTTTTCAAGTTGGAGGTGTTGGATCATAAAGCTCGGGAAAGAGCAGGGGTTATAACGCCTACTCTTGCTTCACCAATCCCTGTACTTCTACAATTTGATGCAGCTCTTGAGGTTAAATTTTGTGTCAATTCTTCAATTCCTCTGTGTTGCCATGCTTTTAGTCATGTGCAAAAGCCAGTAGCTTGATCATTTGTCTTGCAATTTTATTGCTTCCTTTAACACAGACTTTCCTACTAAATACATTGATTGTAAACCTTATTGGGCCATGAAATGGAGTTAAAAGTTCATGTTTACAATATTGATACTTCTTGTCTCTTAGTTATGATGCTTTCATATGGAGTTTCTTTTTGTCTAATCAATATATATACAGCTCATTGCTTTTGAACCTCCTTTTGGTTTTCATTCCTTTTATTTTCAGGCCTTGCAAGCTCAACCTCAAACTCAGTCCACCCGTTATGCAGTTTTCCAGTCTGTCTATAATTATTGGAAAGATAAGGTAATGGTTGCGTGGAGTTATGATAAATAACTTCAGTTGCAGCATTCTGCTTTGAATTCTTATGATATTTCCAGTAGAGATTTAACATCAAGTTATGCTCAGTGAAAGAGCTGACAGTTGTGATATAGCTGTTCATATCATTGAATATTTATCTTCTTTTTTTCCTTTCTCTATTGGTAGCGTGAAAGATGGAAGAAACCAATTCTACGGCGTTTGCAGGTTAGTTGCATGAAATCAATATTTAAATTTTTTGATGATAAATAATACTTCTGGAAACTTTATCAAGACACTTTGAACTAATAGATATTAGTGGATGTGATTGAGCGTTGTAAATTATTATGGAATTGTAAATTTTTGGAGAAAGGTTTAGTAAAATTCATTCAAAGCACACTGGCCAGTCTTTATAAACTAACATTACCTGTCTGGTCATCATGGCTGCAAAAATGTTGAAGATGCACTTAACAGAGCTGAGACTTTTAATTTCAAGAAGATTTTTCTGAGGATGATTTGGAAGATTATGGCACCAAACCCACCATCCTGTCCTCATAGATTTCTTTTTATTGCTGACTTCAATTAACTTGCTAAGATTCTCTTTATTTATTTTGTTAGTGAAACTGGTTTAGATGACAAGCGGTAACTAATGTTAATAATCAGTTTTTATTGAGATCAATGTTTATGCTTGACTCATTTTTGCGTGTTGATTGTCCGGTCTTGGCTTTTTTTCCTTTCTCTATCTCTGTTTTTTTTTTTTTGGTACAGCCTCCTCCGCCAGTTAATGATACCAATCCTTACAATGTGTTTAGACCAAGGGAGAAGGCCCACAGGCTGCACACCAGAAGGGTAAATACTTTTGCTTTTGTTTTTTGATATTTAAGTGAATTTCCTACAAAAAGATATCCCTTGCATTATCTTTAAAGAATAAGGCAATTGTTTCTAGGTTCCTAAACTCTTCCTTCTCTTTTCTGCAGATGCAAAGGAGGGAAAATAATGTGCAATCATTTGACAAGCTTCGCCAGGTGAGCTCTATTATTTCCTTACTTATTGTCGATACCAAATTCTCATTCAAGATTGACACTTTTATTTCCTTGGAAGATATCACCAGTCCAGTGTTTTATGCTCTACTAATTCTTGCTTCCAATATTTGCAAAGAACCATGAGATAAACATGAATCTTGTAGTGGGTCTGTTATTGGCTAAGGTAGAAGCATGTGCTCTCATGCTGTACGTGTGCCCGCAATTATTTTGGTCTATATCAAATTTAGGGAAGAATTTTGATTAGTCACAAGATCTCTTTAAAATAATATGTGGTGATGTCATGCCACTTAAGATTGCACTTTAGTCTAAAAATAAGCATTCATGGTAGTTTAATTGACTGTTTAAGTATTTAGCTGGTTAGAAAATTTCATCTTTGGTTAATCTAGATCTATAAGTTTGTATAGTTGTTTTTTTTTGGGTCTGAATAGCAGGAATTTATTTTTCTTGCTTTGAAATTGAGTCCTATTAGGATTGCTAAGCCTTTGAAAGGCCTTGTGATTTCAGTAGCGTGTATTTGATTGAGATGTTTTGTTGAGGCTTGGTGCATAAAGAAAAGTCAGTTCTCTTCTCCTTTCCTGCTTCAAAATTTTACTGCTACGATGTCTTAGCATACTGCTCACAACTAGCGACATTTACCTTATTGATTCATTAGAATTGTAGTTATGTACCCCCTTCTTCTCGTTGTACCAACATCCTAAATCATCTTCAGAATTTTCACCAACTGAATGAATTAAGCCCTCCAAAATATAACTAAATCGTAGTTAACGGTGTTGCTCAAATTTCCAAACTAACAGCTCTTTCTAGCTGGCCCTTTTTTAAATCAAATCCCAATTAACTTGAACTCAAATTGTGTTTAACACCTCAATTACAATCCCTAAAACTTATAATTGCTAAAAGTTTCCCTACTATAAACATGCTAGTGGTCAGATTAACCACCCTGTCCTTCATCTTTCTGTTGTGTGTGTACTGACAACCTTACACATTCATAGCATCCTTGTTGTGCTAATGGAAACTGAACTTCTCTTTTAAATAAGTGACTGTAAGTCACTTCAGCATGGAAGAAGAAGGTTGGTATGAGGTCGTGGTCATGCGTCAGTCAATATTCCCCTGGGAAAGCAAATGATCTTTTTTGATTTCTGCATGGTGGATGGAGTTAGAATCTGTGTAATTCACTAACATGAGGAATTGGGGATAGCATGGGCAGGGTAGGCAAGGCATTAAATATAAGTTGTTGATAGAGAACAGGGTTATTTTTCATCACTTCAATTAGTGGGAGAGCGGATTCAAGGAACATCTGTCAGATGAGGCTCTTATTGTAAGCGAAACATTATAGACAGGAGCAGTATTCCACTTTCGCCTGATTTTAGAAGAACAGTTCATAGCATATGGTTTTTCCTTCTCTCTTTTCAACTTACTTGATGCATCTTTTCTCTTCACTAACCATGCCTTCAAATGCCCACTGACCTTGAATGCAAGGAGAATCACTCAGAATAATTCTTTTCTGAAGTCTAATGGGTTGGTATGCCTGCAAGTTTCTTATTCTAAACGACATAACTTGTGAAAAATGGATGAAGTGAACTGACATAGGTTTTTTGTTTGGAAAGTTATCTGGTTTGTGAGCAAAATTTGAACAGCTCTCTGTTGTTATCTCTTTGATAAGTCGTATCATTTCCCATATCTGTTCTTCAACATGTTTATTTTATTTTATCTTGTATATTCAGGTCAGACGCAACCTTGAACAAGCCAAGACCATACTTGAGGCTCTGATTAAGGTGGGCTTTTTTCTGATGAAAACTCAATGAATATATGGAAAAATGCAAGTCATTTATTTTTCATATTAAGGGAAGCACTCATTGTCAGCCTATACATGTATGCATGCAGAGAGAGGAGAAAAAGAGAGAGGCGATGGAGAGTGAGGTGAGCCTCCAAAGGATCCAAATGAAGTACAAGGTATGTCATGTACCTTATGGTTGGTTCTTTGTTTCCTCTTTTCCCTTCTTTTTATTGGATCATCTATTATTCAACATATCAATTTGTTTATTTGGATGTATGTTGTGCCATGTAATTTCCGTGTTTTGTTTGTAATCCTTTACTTCATTGGTGCAGCATGAAACTGAGCTCCTTGAAGACAGCTTGGCTGTTCCTGGATTCCCTCTCTCTTCGAAGTTCGCTTCAAGTGAAGATGAATTTGTTGATTCAGATGACCATGCAAACAGCCGTCCGCGTAGCAGACCTGCACTTCAAAATCCTCCTGTGACGGACTCCAATCCGCTGGCAGCTCCAGCTGTAACCGTGAAGCAAGAGTTTAGACGGCGGCATACACCACTTGGATGGCTCAATAAAATGGTAAAGGGATGGATTCTTTAGTGAATCACATGTCCTCTCTCTCACTCTCTGTTTGCCTAACTCCCAAAAGCAGTAATCACAAGAAATAGTCACTGCTACACTAGCTGATTAGTTTTTTGTACTAATCAATAAGTTGGTGATATGATGATGATAAATTGCGCATCCATCTGTCCTTTCTTGAATATGAAATATGCTGTTAAATTCTTTTATTTTATGGATAAACACAGGACCCTCTTGAGCCAGTGCTTTTGTTCACAAAGCCTCTGGTTCCAGAAAAGTTGGCAGCTGCAGGCATTGTACCACCAGCAGATTCGTCAATGAAGAACGATACATCAATGCCACCATATAGATTCCATGGAAGAATTGGCCGGGGTGGGCGAATTGTATTTGATAGATGGAACCCATTGTTACAAACTCCAATTGATCTTGGTAACTCTTTTTATATACCGCCAAGACCGAGGCCTTCAACATACAATTGAAATGTTTACTTGCTTTTAAATCCCACATCCAGCTGTGACTGGTGAACCCACTGGGAAGAGAGATCCATTTGATGTATTAATTGTAATGATACAGTGGAACGGAGGGAAGCTGCAGGAATGGTGAATATAGCAATGAGCCTATTTGCCAGTATTTTAGGCTGTGCCTGGAAGCCACACTTATGATGTATCATCGTTATTTTTCTGCATTTGTTAGAAAAAAGATCACGTCTCTCTTTTTCTCCCATCATTCCCTCCCTGCATGCATGCGCTCGCTCGCTCGCTTGCTTGCGGGCGTGCTTTTCAGAAAGTGCTTCATTGTGGTGAAAATTGTGAAGAATCAATCAACGACATGATTTAGCCTCCATCAAAGAAGTTGAAGAACCTCTTGCAACATTAATCAAAACCACCAAATCCTTCTCAATCTCAGATTGTCCATGCTTATGTTGCCAAGCTAGGCAAAGACCCGGGACACCAGCCTACAGACCCATCTTGATGGATGTAAATACCCCAAATTAGTCTTAAAACGATGCAACCACGTGCTGCACTCATATAAAAAAATAACACTAACAAGTCCAGGATTGTGTTTACAAACACCATCTCACAAGCTCTTAAACCATTCTCTAACAGTAATAGCACGATCAGACGTACCTGCCATGGATATGAACAGTAGGTGACAATCAATGATTCTTGTCATCTTCTGCCTCCCAGCATTGAGTCAAGTTATCAATCAACTCACACTCCAAAGAACCTAGCATGAAACTTTTTCAAGATGAAAGTCGAACTCGCCTGCCAACGATCTCGAAGAAAACGAAGAACATTTTCCTTGATATATGGACAATCAATAAGCAACGCAAGGAGACTCGACAACATAACAATGATAGTGCTACAAACCAGTTTTCATTAAAAGTTTTTGGGCAACAAGCTATAAACAACCCTTGTTTTGTTGAGTGTCATCCCATCCAAGGCTTGCTCCAATTACGTTGATCAAGATCATAAGCTGATTTAGAAGAGAATGCACCCTGAACAACAGCTATTTTTAGCATTATTTCCATAAAAAAACAGCTTCCACAGAGATGATGATGTCCAAGGTTGGTTTGACAGAGAAGACTTGGACCACATTCTCATCAACTCGACTCTTGCACCTTGAAAACTTAACTCATAAATAATTATATGATGTCAATCAACCCACTTGGGCTTTGTGACAATGGAACCAGTCATAATATTGAGAAAAAAAATCCTTATATTCTTGGTGCATATTTACAAATGATTTATCGTACAAAAAAATAATTATTGGAAAAAAATTAATAGAAAATGGGAAGAGAAAAGGGCAAAAAAGGAAGTGTCAAAGATGAGAGAGAGAGAGAGAGAACTCAAGTAGCGATGTACATGCACCGGAAAGAGAAACAACAAATGCAGTGAAAATTGAAGATAAAGGAAGGGGTACTTATGTCACTTCACACCAGGATTTATCAAAAATAGACCCCCAAACTATTGGGGTAGTACCAATTTTGCTCCTAAACTATATATATTTCTTTTTGTTTTGACTGAAATTATTATTATTATTATTATTATTAATATAACCATCTCTCTTTCTCTCCCCCTCAAACCTTTTAGACTTTTTAACCTTGCGCTGTCGCCTCTCTCTCTCTCTCTAAAAAAAGAAAAAGAAAAAGAAAAAAAGAAAAGAAAAAAAGAAAGAAAATTCAACTCTTATAATTTCTTTCTTTCTTCCTCGCCCAACCGAACAAGAACACGAACCAGAAGCAGAACTAAATCACCAAAATCTCCGATTCATTATATTTTTACTTTTAGTTCCGATTTCTTTCTCCTCAATCCCTCTGCCCTGCCCTGCTCTGGTGTGTAAAAAAATAACGATTGAATTTTCTTTAATTTTTTTAAATTATAGAAAATAGCGATTGGACGATCAATTATCGAACTCGAATCCCAATATCAAAACCTTCGTGCTGCGATCTCTTTCTTTCTATTTCAGCTTCAGGTTTGGTTTTTTTTTTTTTTTTAGGTTTCGAAAATTTGATCGATTCTATTCTGTTCCAATTCGGTACCTAATTCTCTAATTTCTTTAGGGTTATGCTTCCTCACTCTTCGAATTATCTTTCCCCTCTTTCAATCTCCCCTTTTTCCTTCGATTTTTACTCATCAATCAATGATTTTTTTTTTTTAATATTTTTTCCCAAATTAGTTTCCTTTTATTGATTTTCTGTTTGTTTGTTGCAGTTGGAGAGCATGAGAAGAAGTACAAGTACGCTTGGTGGTAAGCTATTGGTGTAAATTTAAAGAGGAAAGGAGATGAATGTGCAAGCGCATCTGTCCGGGCAGGTTTCTAATCAATTACCGCCGCAACAGAATGGGAATCAGCAGATGCAGAATTTAGCAGCATCAGCTAATGCTCCTGCGAATATGTACAGCATTGACCCTGAGTTTTGCCGAGCTCGCAACTATATACACCAAAAAATGTAAGGCTTTGACTTTCCTTCGCAGTTTTAAGTCTCCAATTGTTTCGGAAATTTGTCAGTATAATTGCTATTTCTAGAAGCAACAATACAGTCTGCAGCTACATTCCATTTGGTAATGCTTTTCCAAGTGAAGAAAGCTTCAAATTTCACATTGCATTGCCAAACACACTACATTTTGCTATTTATTGAAATTGAGAGAATAATATTTTAGTTATTGATTCTACTTACCACTTTACATTCGCACCCTTGTAATACCTGTTTCCTAGACGGAATATTGAAGGACTGATTTTTTATTTATTTTTATATGTATTCTCTCTAGATTTGAAATTATAATGCGGCGGCACTCTCAGCCGGTGGATGATTCACAGAAACAAAAGTTTAAGGGCATTGCCAAACGCTTAGAAGAGGGTCTATTTAAATCTGCTCAGACTAAGGTTTTTCTCCTTATCCATTTAATTCTTATTTACGTGTGTATTTGGACTGTTGTTTTTGTGTCCACATATCAAATCTTTAATGGAGATATTATTTTATTCTGCTTTCAGTAAGAAAGGGGATGGATTGATTGCTGAAATCATGTTAACTACTTTAAAAGACTGATTTTTTTTTAATCCTCAGAACAGCTTTAAAATGTAAATCACTAAACTAATTCTTTATTTCTTTACAAATTTGCTGGATTTCATTCCTTGATTGTTCTTCAGGGTTTTGTTTTTGTTATTTTTTTTCTTCAATTTATGCTGCTATCGATTTTGTTTTGTAGGAGGATTATTTGAACCTGAATACCTTAGAGAGTCGTCTGAGTAGTCTGCTCAAGCGCTCCTCTACAAATAGCCACAACCAACGGCATCCGCAGCTTGTTAATTCTTCCTCATCCATTGGAACCATGATACCAACTCCTGGTATGTCAAACAGTGGGAATTCGAATATGATGACTTCTTCTGTAGATACCATGATGATTACTTCCAGTGGATGTGATACCATAGCACCTCCAGCTGTCAACACAGGGAGCCTGTTGCCATCTAGTGGCATGCATGGAAGTTCCTTCAGTAGATCAGATGGTAACTTTAAGCCTTGTGGTGCTTTTAATCTTCCCTGTTAATGATCAATTTATTTACTTTGTGACCATGTCACACAATCTATGTTTGCAGGAAATCTGTCTAATGGATACCAGCAGTCACCAGCCAATTTTTCCATTAGTTCTGGTGGAAACATGTCATCTATGGGCGTGCCAAGAATGACAAGCCAAATGATTCCAACACCCGGATATAGCAATAACAACAATAATAACCAGTCTTACATGAATGTGGAATCTACTGCTAACAGTGGTGGCTTTTCGACTGCTGACTCTGCTATGGTATCACAGACACAGCAGCCAAAGCAGTACATTGGCGGTCAGAACAGTCGCATACTGCAGAACCTTGGGAGTCAAATGGGTAGCAATATTAGGTCTGGCATGCAGCAGAAATCTTATGGGTTTGCAAATGGTGCCCTAAATGGTGGTATGGGGATGCTTGGGAATAATTTGCCCCTTGTTAATGAGCCTGGTACCTCTGATGGCTATATGACTTCCACACTATATGCGAATTCACCTAAACCATTGCAACAGCAGTTTGATCAACATCAACGTCAACTAATGCAAGGTAATGCCCCTCTCTCCCCTCCATCCTCTCTTTGGAGATTTATCATGTAATAATTAACTTGAGATTTTTTATTTTTTATTTTTTATTTTTTGGAAGAAAGCAATGTCTAACTGCAGATGAATATCTTACCAGGGGATGGATATGGGATGAGTAATGCTGATTCTTTTGGATCTGGCAACATATATGGTGCTATAACATCTGTTGGATCGATGATAAATGCTCAGAATTTGAGTTCTGCAAGCTTGCAGTCTATGTCCAAAACTAACTCTTCTCTTGTAAATAATCAGTCAAATTTGCATGTCACACCTCAAGCTGGGCATATAAGGCCTCAATCACTTGACCAGTCTGAAAAGATGAATTTCCAGTCTTCACTTCAACAGCAGCAACTTCCGCAACATCCTCACCAACAGCAACAACTTCAGCAGCAATTTCAACAGCAGCAATTTGCTCAACATCATCGTTTACAGAAACAGCAAGGTCAGCAGCAACAGCATCTGTTGAACAATGATGCTTTTGGTCAATCCCAGCTCACACCTGATCCTAGCAGTCAAGTGAAGCTTGAGCCTGGAATGGAGCACCATAATGATATTTTGCACTCTCAAACCTCAGAGCACTTCCAAATGTCTGAATTGCAAAACCAATTCCAGCAAAATGTGGTTGGAGACCATTCTAAGATTGCACAAAATCTCAGTCATCCAGCTGGACAGCATGACATGTACCTGTCATTGCCGCAAAATTCACAGCAAATGCAACAGATGTTGCATCCACATCAGTTGGTTTCAGAGTCTCAAAATAATTTTAACAGCCTTTCTGTTGGGACACAATCAGATTCGGCATTGCAGGATCAATGGCATCCACAATCTCAGGACCAGACTTGTGTACCAGGCAGCATGTCACATGAGCAGCATGTCCAAGAGGATTTCCACCAGAGAATATCCGGGCAAGGTGAAGCTCAGCGTAATAATGTGGCTTCAGAAGGATCCATTGTCAGTCAAACAGTACCTCCTAGAAGCACTTCAGAGCTCCAAAATTCAAGTGGTGTCACCTATAGATCTGGAAATGCTAATCGTGACCGGCAATTTAGAAATCAGCAGAAGTGGCTTT
Organism: Populus alba x Populus glandulosa; assembly: GCA_033617975.1. Lineage (NCBI taxonomy): Eukaryota > Viridiplantae > Streptophyta > Magnoliopsida > Malpighiales > Salicaceae > Populus > Populus alba x Populus glandulosa. Next base: position 58,177 of record CM066156.1, on the reverse strand, counting down.
TGTTCTTGCGGCATGCCCGGAGATGTCCTGCCCCAGAAGGTCAATGTCCTGACCCTAACTGCACTACTGTCCAAAATTTGTTGAGGCATATGGACAGATGCAAGTCAACTCCATGCCCATATCCTCGATGTCAGCACACCAGGATATTAATTCATCACTTTAGGCACTGCAGAGATGCATGTTGCCCTGTTTGTATTCCTGTTAGAAATTATCTAGAGGCCCAAATAAAGATACAAATGAAGACACGCACCCCTCCAGCCTCAGATTCTGGTTTGCCAAGCAAAGGCACTGATAATGGAGAAAATGCAGCTCGACTGATTTCAAGAACTCCAATTGTTGAAAGCACTGAAGATCTACAACCTTCTCCGAAGCGCATGAAAATAGAGCAATCTTCCCAAATACTTAGACCTGAGAGTGAAGTTTCTGCTGTATCAGCATCTGCAGTCAGTGATGCTCATATAGCCCAGGATGTCCAGCGCCAAGATCACAAACATGGTGATAATAGACTGCCAGTTAAGTCTGAATACATGGAAGTGAAGCTGGAAGTTCCTGCAAGTTCCAGACAAGGAAGTCCTAGTGATAGTGAGATGAAAAGGGACAACATGGATGATGTCAGCAGCCAAATACCTGCAGATGAATCCATGGTACATGATGAGCCTGCCCGTTTAGCCAAGCAGGAGAGTCTTAAAGTTGAGAAAGAAACTGATCCACTTAAGCAAGAAAATGCTACAAAGCCTCCTGAAAATCCAGCTGGAACCAAGTCTGGGAAGCCAAAAATAAAGGGCGTATCATTGACTGAACTGTTTACACCTGAACAAGTGAGGGAGCATATAAAAGGCCTCAGGCAGTGGGTTGGCCAGGTAAGATTATGCATCTGACTTTTATGCTTCTCCTTAGTTCATTTACTTTACAGTTTTCTGTATGTTGTAAAAACAATTGTGAAATATCTGCCTGCAATTTTCTCAAACATCATCATTAGATGATCTCTAGAGGAAGTAAGGCTTGTCCTGACATGGTGTGTAATTTCTGCTCAACCATTAAGCTAGAAATTACTTTGACATACACTACCTGTACTATCTTTTATGGTGTATTTAAATATTCAGACTTTTAGCCTGTCCTCCCATTTTGTCAACTGAAACTGTACTGTTTTGGAATGTTTGGTTCTGATTGCTGTTGAGATCTTAGTTTCACTTATGTGTGTATGTTCATAGTGAATGAGTCTTAAGCTCCTTGTATTTATATGATGTGCTAGCTTTATGACTTTCTTGTTTGCTGCTTAATGTGCTACTGACCTTCTGTTGTCCACGGGCTCATCATGAAAGAACATTTGATCTTACTTACAGGCTTTTATTGCTGTTAGTAATGATGCAGTTCTCTTTTGCATGCACATGGGGTTTTAAAATTACCATCTGTTCTGCGCATAGTAAATCTATTGGTTGGGTGATAGTAGTTTTTGTTTCTGTTTTTCCACTTTGCTTTGTACAGAGTAAGGCAAAGGCAGAAAAGAACCAAGCAATGGAGCATTCAATGAGTGAGAACTCTTGTCAATTGTGTGCAGTTGAAAAGCTTACTTTTGAACCACCGCCAATATACTGTACACCCTGTGGTGCTCGCATTAAGCGGAATGCAATGTATTATACCATGGGAGCTGGTGACACACGGCACTTTTTCTGTATTCCATGCTATAACGAGGCTCGTGGGGATACTATTGTTGCTGACGGGACTACTATTCTAAAGGCAAGACTCGAGAAGAAGAGAAATGATGAGGAGACTGAAGAATGGGTGCGTTTGTCTGTGGTCTTGTATTTGTCCTTCTGCTACTTGGCAGTCTCAAATAATCACTTACAGTTTACTCTTTCATGCTTGTGCAGTGGGTTCAATGTGACAAATGTGAAGCTTGGCAACACCAAATATGTGCATTATTTAATGGTCGAAGGAATGATGGTGGGCAAGCTGAATATACTTGCCCTAATTGCTACATAGCAGAGGTTGAAAGAGGAGAGCGCAAGCCCTTACCACAAAGTGCGGTTCTTGGGGCGAAGGATTTGCCTAGAACAATACTTAGTGATCATATAGAGCAGAGGTTATTTAGGAAACTGAAGCAGGAAAGACAGGATAGGGCCAAGATGCACGGGAAAAGTTTTGATGACGTGAGTTACATATCATTCTGTGGCCCGTGTTCTTCTGGTTGATTTTTAAAATCTAGAGTTTATTTTTATTCTGCTAACATATGGACTGGTAATGATGAAAATATGTTTGCAATGCAGGTTATATGGAAAGGAGTTTTACTTTTATATAGTCTATGCTTATGAAATTGACATGGTTTAGAGTTTGTTAAAATTTTTATTTGAGTTCCTATGCTTTAATTTTATACGAATTCCTATTCTCTTAAAAAAAGACCAATCAAGTACACTTGTTCTGACAATATCCTGTATAAGAGTATTTGGACAATGGCACATCAAATGTGTTTCTGGAGTAAATGTATCTGATTGATTGAATCTCTTAAAAATATAGGAACTCAGAAGGGAAAAAAAATGAAGTATAAGAATTCTAATAGAAATTCTACTGAAACATAGGTGCTAAGTCTGTGATTTTCTCTAGAATAAAGCCCCTATTCCAGGACTAACAAATACTATGGGAAATAGTATGATATGAAATTGTCTGGCAATTGACTACACGAGCTCTTTTTTTGTGACATTGAAACAAGTTTCTATGTAGCGGATGTCATTATTAATTTGTAAGAACAATTAGTTTCCAGAAATACCATCTGGTTGTTTCAATGTGTGTGCTGTGTCTCCGATCCTGTTGCGAGTTTATTTAGTTGCCAGACATTCTTGCTCTTTGTTTAAAACTTTAGATGAGTGTTCCCACAACAGCACATTTTTTACTGTTAAATAGTTCACCACCCTGGTAAATGTCTACTTTTGCTTCCTTGAAGACTTGAGTTTGTCCTAGATGCTTGAAAATTAGAGCATCAATGCATGATGTTAATTGGCACAATCTAATCTCTTTAAAAATCTATGTTTTAGGTTCCTGGAGCGGAATCACTTGTAGTTCGAGTAGTTTCATCAGTTGACAAAAAGTTGGAAGTGAAGCAGCGTTTTCTTGAGATATTTCGGGAGGAGAATTATCCAACTGAATTCCCGTACAAGTCTAAGGTTTGCAGGATACCACGTTTGAGACACACACTTAAGCTTCTGAAAAGCTCTGGGTGCTAAGTATTTCAGAAATAATTAACTGGAATTTTTTCTTTCAGGTTGTTTTGTTATTTCAGAAGATTGAAGGTGTTGAGGTATGCCTATTTGGCATGTATGTTCAGGAATTCGGATCAGAAGCTCAGTTTCCAAATCAGCGCCGGGTCTATCTTTCTTATCTGGATTCTGTGAAGTACTTCAGACCTGAGATTAAAGCAGTGACAGGAGAGGCTCTTCGTACATTTGTTTACCATGAAATTTTGGTTAGCTTCAAATACTTATCTTCTTTGCAAATGATCCAAGAATGTGAACAGTTCATTTGGTTAGGAATTGTAATTGGAGTTTTTGGCAATTATACCTATTTTATTCTGCAGATTGGATACCTTGAATACTGCAAGAAAAGGGGTTTTACAAGCTGCTATATATGGGCTTGCCCTCCTTTGAAGGGTGAGGATTATATATTGTATTGCCATCCAGAAATCCAGAAAACACCAAAATCTGACAAGCTCCGGGAATGGTGAGCAAAAAAAACTTCCAAGGAGAGATTCATAGGTTGCTTTGCTTTTTTCCTCTCAAAGTTTATAATGTGCTTCATTGAATGTCTTTTGGTTTCCAGGTATCTTGCAATGTTACGAAAAGCTGCTAAGGAAAATATTGTTGCTGACCTCATTAATTTGTATGACCATTTCTTCATATCTAGTGGTGAATCTAAGGCAAAGGTCACAGCAGCTAGGCTGCCCTACTTTGATGGGGATTATTGGCCTGGTGCCGCTGAGGATTTAATTTATCAGCTTAATCAAGAAGAAGATGGGAGAAAACAAAATAAGAAGGGAACTACCAAAAAGACCATTACAAAAAGGGCCCTAAAAGCATCTGGCCAGGCAGATCTTTTTGGTAATGCATCAAAGGATCTGCTACTGATGCATAAAGTAATTCCTATCCCCTATTTCTTACAGCTTAACATTGTTTCCCAATCAGCTGCTGTTTATCATGATGTTGTTATTTGTGTTACTGTGCAATTTCTGCCACCAGAACCTTGGAGCTTGTTATGATGTCTTCATATTAAACAGTTATAATTGATTTTCTTCTTACAAAAATATATCTCTCCAGCTTGGTGAGACAATTTGCCCGATGAAGGAAGACTTTATCATGGTTCATTTACAGCATTGCTGTTCGCATTGCTGTAATCTAATGGTATCGGGCACCCGTTGGGTTTGCAAGCAGTGCAAAAACTTTCAGATTTGTGGCAAGTAAGAATCTTTAATCTTCACCTGTATTGCTGTTTAGTGAAAAGTTTATGTAACCTGAACATCTGTATTCACTAGCTATTGTAACCTTAACATTGTGTAACAGTAACCGAGAATCAATGGTAACTACTTGGGTGAATAAATGCAGAATTACAATAGCATTATTTCCTTATAAGCTCTATATATGTGTACAAGCTATTTAAGGCCTTAGTAAACAACCATTATTTGACAGGTAGTACAAAACAGATTTCAAAATCTACGTGGTGTGTTTTTTGTGTGGGTTACAACAGAACAAGCAGGTGTTAGTCGTGTTTCAATTGATGGCTCTTGAAAAGGTGTTTTACATTTCCTAAACTCTTGTGATGATTTTTAAAATTTTGGTTTCTGTGCTTGTATTTCCTTAGGTGTTATGAAGCTGAACAGAAACGTGAAGAAAGAGAGCGGCATCCTATCAACCAAAGGGAAAAGCATGCACTCTATCCTGTAAGTTGCTTGGTCCTAGGAACACTTCTATCTAATTTAGATTAAAATGTCATTACTTTGAAATCCTGTATGGGTTCTGAGCAGAAGTCTTTTCCTTTTCTTTGAATATAAAATAACACTGCTAAATTCTGCAGGATGAAATCACTGATGTACCTGTTGACACAAAGGATAAAGATGAAATTCTTGAAAGTGAGTTTTTTGACACAAGACAGGCATTTTTGAGTCTTTGCCAAGGAAACCATTATCAATATGACACTTTACGCCGGGCTAAACATTCCTCAATGATGGTCCTTTACCATCTTCATAATCCAACTGCTCCTGCATTTGTGACAACGTGCAATATATGCCATCTTGACATCGAAACGGGTCAAGGTTGGCGTTGTGAGGTTTGCCCTGATTATGATGTATGCAATTCTTGTTATCAAAAGGATGGGGGTAGGGATCATCCTCATAAGTTGACAAATCATCCATCCTTGGCTGAGCGCGATGCACAGAACAAAGAAGCTAGGCAATTGAGGGTTCTGCAGGTACAAAACCTTTTTTTATAGTCTTTAGAGTTCTGACTCGGATCTTGAAAATACAGCTGCTTGTTCTTGGTAAACGGTTCTTCGTTTGTTAATTTGTTATATATGAAGAGCTGTGAACCAGTTGCTTTACTTAATCTTATGGAATAAGCAGTGGAAGATGTTGTGAAGTATTTGTCAATTGGCATGTACCTAGTTACAAGTGATTGCAATTTCTCTAAACAAATTCAGTGTGCTTCCCTGACCCCATCAAATGATCTATACTATTCACAACCAGAAGAATCTGAACAATCTGACTTCATTTATGTGTTGTGAGATTTTCTATCACAAATGATTTTGTGGAATATAGATGTTATGGTACTGATAATTACACTATGTTGAAGAATGAATGTTAGGATTGACTACTGTGAAACTTAACTTGATGATCCAACACTCCATGATATTTTCATCTGCCAATGTACCGAGTCATTTTTCTGCTAAAATCTTCATGTCGTATAGTGCCTGATGTAATTGTTTATTTGACATTGCAGCTAAGGAAAATGCTTGATCTTCTGGTGCATGCTTCGCAATGCCGCTCTCCACATTGCCAATATCCTAACTGTCGCAAGGTGAAAGGTCTTTTCCGTCATGGGATACAATGCAAAACTCGTGCATCTGGAGGCTGTGTTCTGTGTAAAAAGATGTGGTATCTCCTTCAACTTCATGCTCGGGCTTGCAAAGAATCAGAGTGCCATGTTCCACGCTGCAGGTTTATGCATCAACCTTATCTTAAAATCTACAACTTCCTTGGGGAATATTATATTATAAATTCTCATAAATGTATGTATGTATATTTGTCCAGGGATCTGAAAGAACATTTGAGGAGACTTCAGCAGCAGTCTGATTCACGACGAAGGGCTGCTGTGATGGAGATGATGAGGCAGAGAGCTGCTGAGGTTGCTGGCAATTCTGGGTAACCTTTTCTGTATATAATATGGTTGTTTTTGGAGAGAAGGGGACAATAGATATGTGCTGCTCTGAGGTCACACAGCTTGAAATGAGGAAGTGAGAGAGTTAAACTTCCTCCGATATTGGTTGTTGGTTCAGAAGGGGAAAAATATACAATAGCACGACATATTGGTTTAGCATCACAGCTGTTAGGGAATGATTCTTTTATTCATGCGTGGGGTGACTTGCTTTACGTTTCCCTGTTGAAGAAAGCGAATGAAATTCATTGACAGAAAGCTTTCCCAGTTCAACAGCAGCAGCAGCATCAGCTAACTATTTCCCTGAGTCAGAATATATAGGAGTACTGATGTGATGTGTGTTAGTCATTGGCCCATTTTGGTGATTCTTTTATTTTATTATCTTTTTATTTTGTTTAAAATGCCATTCTCGGTGGCGGCGACTGTACCATGTAATTGTTCTAATCTGTTTAAAATGATGTTCTTACAAAGGAGTGTGGGTGGGGAAAAAGGCAGAGGAAGAGATTAGTTTCAATTTCTTCTCTTCTCTTCTTCTTCTTCTTTGCCTCTACCCACACCCTGTTAAGTTTTCCCCCTTCAGAGTTGAGAGCTCAGATACTTGACCACCCTTTTTGTAGAACGTCATGTTATTTAAAGATGGTGAAATAAGTAGAATTCTCCAAATTTGCACCAATTCGTTATATATATATATATATATATATATATGTATGTATGTATGTATGTATGTATTCTCATGAGCAGAGTGAAAATAACATTTTAATTTATTGGGATTAGTAGCTGCTGCTAGAAATGAAAGGTACACGGATTCATTTCACCAACTCTTTGAAAATCAAGGCCACAGGAGAAAATTTGATAAAGAAAAATGAGGTCAGTATTCAACAAAAAAAAAAAAAAGAATGAGAGGAAAATGGGATGTGAACGTGGCAGGTTTGGTGGCTCTAATTGCAGCTGTCGGAAAAACCTCAAATAATATTATGTGGTCTCCATTTTTTTCCTTCTTTTTGTCATTTATTTGCCCTTATGATTTTGATCTCTCAAGCCTCAAACGTGAAACACCAACCAACCCTTTTTTTTTTCCCTTCTGTTTTTCCTGGTTTTTGTAATCTTTCTTGTCACAATTATCCACTCATAAATTCAATTTCTGCATATATGCATGTAATTAAGTATTTTTTTGTAAGTTGTCAGAAGAAAACGAACAGTTGTCCGAGTTCTGCCATAGACAAAAGAGGAGTAGCTACCCTACTATATATTGCATGTTGAAGAGACTTGGAGAATCATTTGTTGATTATATCATAAACCAAATTTAGTGAGTAATAATTAATCAGTGGTAGCAAGAATTTACAAGAAAAGATGAGAGCAGCAGCAGCAGCAAGTGCAAGTGCGACTCCAACGACAAATGCGAGTGCCAGTTTGACGAACAGCAATCGCTTCAACTTCACCTCACACCGCAAGATTTACACATCTCTCCCTATCTCAACACTGAAGAACAGCCGCAAGAAGAGCACATTAGTTGTGGTGAGAGCAATCAAGGACAGGAAGGAGATGGAGACAGAGACAGAGACAGAGACAGAGACGGAGAATATGAAAGAATATAACAAGGAAAGCACAACAAAGCAGCAGCAACCACTGAATTTGGAGGATGTAAACCCTGTTGGACTTGGAAGGAAGTCAAGGCAGATATTCGATGAGGTGTGGAGGAAGTTCTCAGGGTTGGGACAGATATCAAGAACAACACGTGCAGATGACAAGGAAGCTCTTGATGCATTGCTCATCAGGGAGGGTCCCATGTGTGAGTTTGCTATCCCTGGTGCCCAGAACACCACTGTTCTTGTTGTTGGTGCCACCAGTCGCATTGGCCGCATTGTTGTTAGGAAACTTATGCTCAGGGGTTACACTGTTAAGGTCTTTCTTCTCCCTCCCCCTTATTATTGGGGTTAATATTCTTGATTCCTTAATTCTTAGTATATTAATTAATTAATTAATGCAGGCTTTGGTGAGGAAGGCAGATGAGGAAGTTGTGAACATGCTTCCCAGGTCAGTGGAGATCATGATAGGGGATGTGGGAGATCCCTCTACCCTTAAGGCAGCGGTGGTGGGCTGCAACAAAATCATATATTGTGCCACTGCTCGTTCTTCCATCACTGGAGATCTTTTCAGAGTTGATCACCAAGGGGTTTCTAATCTCACCAAAGCCCTTCAGGTAGTGTCTCACATTCATTTTCAGCTGAATCAAACCTCCCTTGTCATGTCTTTGAGTAATTATACATTACAAAATTGCAGGACTACAACAACAAACTAGCACAACTACGAGCCGGAAAAAGCAGCAAAAGCAAGCTCTTGCTTGCAAAGTTCAAATCCGCAGATTCATTGAATGGCTGGGAAGTTCGTCAAGGAACTTACTTCCAGGATGCAGTTGCTTCGAAGTATGATGCAGGAATGGATGCTAAATTTGAGTTCACCGAGGCCGGAGATGCAGTTTTCTCAGGTGAAATATGTGCTAACATAATTGAGAGAGACAGCATTTACATTGACCTTTAGTAAAGTTTTGTATATACAACTGCTAAATGTTCTATGCATGCTTTCTTTTACTCTGTTATTCATCTCGCCTATAGGGTATGTTTTCACTAGGGGAGGCTATGTTGAATTGTCAAAAAAGCTATCACTTCCTTTGGGTTATACTCTTGACAGGTACGTGATACATAAAAATCAATAGCTCCTTATATCACTAGAAGCTGGATGTTAATAGATTTCCTGTTGGCTTATTCTTTTGCATCCACCTTGAATGCTTATCACACTCCTAAAATAAAATTTTCCTTGGGGTTAGGTATGAAGGTCTAGTGCTCTCTGTTGGTGGAAATGGAAGATCTTATGTTTTGATACTCGAAGCTGGTCCTTCAGCTGACACAACTCAAAGCAAATTGTATTTTGCAAGAATTAGCACCAAAGTAGGATTTTGTAGGGTGAGCATCTCTGATACCTTTCTTTTAGTGCTATACAGATCCAGATTCCAATTTCTTCTTTTAACAGCTTCTGTTTTGTGTAAATGGCAGGTAAGAGTGCCATTTTCTGCCTTCCGCCCTGTAAAACCAGATGATCTGCCATTGGACCCATTTCTTGTACACACAATGACCATCCGCTTTGAGCCCCGAAGACAGGTTTGTCTATCAGTGAATTGTCATAAAAATATTAAAGAAATATTATGCTGTTTCGTTTTAGAATGAAAAGTTACATTAATATGAGATTTCAGCATTCATTTGCTTTCAATGGTTGTGAGATGATTGGTTTTTTTTATTTGCCTTGGGGTCTTTATATCTCAATTCTTATTTGAATTTGGCTTAATTGATTGGGATGAGATGCCACTCATTGTTAAGATTGCCTCAAATCGGATAAAATACAGTTAAAGCAACTACGTGACAAGATTTAGTCACATGAAAATCACTTTTCCATGGAGGAGAATTCTTCATTTTTAAAGTTCTCTTGGAAGCATGCTGAAATCCTTAACTGGATCCACAATTTCCAATTTTAAAATTGTGGTTGTCACTACATAATTTGTTAAGAAGTTGCTTGAGAATTTGGTCTAAAAGCTTAAGTTATAGGTCAGCAGATCCATACATACTTCATACACGATAAGTACGTGTTGGTAATGTAAGGCATCTTAGCTAGTTATGGCTTCCTTTTCAAGGTAACATGTATTTTCTTGATGGGATTGCTTATTTGTATAACTGTTTGAAGCATTGTTTGTCACTATAATTTGGTTTTTCCATTAGGATTATTTTTTATAGTGAATTTGCTAGTTTGTCTATTTTCTTTCAAGAAATGGAACTTTGCATTTTAGGTTTTCTATTTTTTTGCGTGAATGAAAAATTGGATTTTCCAGAAAAGATGTGGTCTGAAGGATTTTTTTTTAATGTTGTGCTTTACAAGCATGGACCTTGTGGAGTTGCATTTTTGTTTTGGTCCAGCTACGCTGATTCTATTCAATATTCTTGCTACAGAGACCTGTTGAAGCACCTGCAGGAGCGAAGCAAGACCTGAGAAGCTTTAAGCTTATATTGGAATACATAAAAGCTTTACCTGTAAGTGCTCTGCTACGGCTGCTCGAAAAAACATCTAGATAATCTTTTCTGTTCTAAGATTTATATATGGAAACTAGAAGTTTTCCTGTTTATTAAGACTATTATGAATGATATGCAGACTGGGCAAGAAACAGACTTTGTCTTGGTCTCATGTACAGGATTAGGAGTGGAACCCACAAGAAGGGAACAAGTTCTGAAGGCCAAGAGGGTTAGCACCATTTTCTGATTTTGTCCTTTCTTTTTATTTTCTTGCCTAGTCACATTTGTGGTCAAACATTTTCCAGGCCGGGGAAGACTCGCTGAGGAGATCAGGACTTGGATACACAATCATTCGCCCTGGTCCCCTACAGGTAATTAGTGTTCTTGTCTCCAGAATTCTAACATTAATTAGCCATTCCATGAGGGAAAGTGAAAAAATTTTAAAAACAATACAGCAGTGGATGACTGACCTCTTTTAAGATCAACATTAGTGCTTACAAGCATTGCTGTTTTTTTTTTTTTTTTTTTTTGTCTTGACTAGCATGGTGTTGATATCCAACAAACTCGTATCTTAATAGCATTTGGTTTCTGGGAGGAGAAACTATTATAGAGTTTGTGACACCAGTATGTCATTGTACATAGAAAGACAAAAGTTCGATTGCTGCTTTTCTGTGTTGTAAACTGATCTGAAGGAATCTTTTTTGTCAATAGCAGTTTCTAATTAATATCTCCAAGTGTCATTGCAGTCTTTTTTTGATGTCTTGCCTAAAGTTGTCCTAGATAAATCTCAATGGACAACTGGTAGTTGTAGAAGTAAATTCTTTAATGTATAGTTATTCGGGTTGCTTTATCTCTAGCAAATTAGATGTTTGAACAGTCCAAGCCCAGCCCCAACATGGAAAACATAATGAAAGGTTGCTTTTCGCAGGAGGAGCCCGGTGGTCAACGTGCACTAATATTTGATCAAGGAAATAGGATTTCTCAGGTGAGAACTAATTATTCTTCAGCATTGAAGAGGACATTATTGAACTCAATTCAATATCCTAATATTTTTTCTTAAATTAGGGAATTAGTTGTGCTGATGTGGCTGATATCTGCGTGAAGGCATTGCACGATTCGACTGCAAGAAACAAGAGCTTTGATGTGGGTAACATTCAGTTTAGGTTTGAGATTAGCTAAAGTTAGATGGAAGACTGAATTTTGATTGTGCAGGTCTGTTACGAATACGTTGCTGAGCAAGGGAGGGAGCTCTATGAACTTGTAAGGAACATAAAAATATAATAGCTTTTTAATGCAAAAGAATAAAACTATCATATATATATATATATGATAGTTTTATTCTTTTGCATTAAATATATATATATATATATATATATATATATATATATATATATATATATTCGTAGGCTTGGATAGAATTTAACACACTACAATATGTATTTCTTGTGCAGGTGGCGCATTTACCTGACAAAGCAAACAACTATTTGACACCAGCACTATCTGTTTTGGAGAAGAACACTTGACTGACTATGCTTCATGCAAGGAAATATCATACTCTCTGCTACCGCCCTCGGAGAATTTTTTTCTTGTTCGACCTCTGTTTACTTGCAATAAAAACATATTCGTTCTGTTTCCTTTGCTATGATTCGTGTCCATTGTATAGTTTTCATAGTGTATATTGGTGTATAGCCTCGGAAGAGATAGTAAACTGTATAATTCAGTGCAAGCTGATGATCTTGATTGAAAAAGAAAAGGCAATGCACAACATGGTTCGTTTGATGGGTAGGGTAGACAGTGTACAAAATAAACTTTCCGATCGCCCTTTTGTTTTCTGACAGAATCATTGATAACTCAGATTTGTTACATTTGGTCAAAGCAAGCTATTCCTCTGCAAGTAAATAGTTTGCCGAGGGAGGGGGTGTCCTTTAACTGGGCAGAGGAGGCATGGCCTTGTTTCTGTACTCAATGAAAACACTAAAAAACTTAAATCGGCTGGTAAGCCTAGTGAAATTGAGCAAGAACTTCCGAACATGTATATGGTGCATCCATATTATGAAATTGAAAGTGGATTAATTCAAGTTGTTTAATGCTGTCTCATGTCTCTAGTCTTTCTTTGCATGACTTTTAGCTAACAAGACAAAATAGACAAGTGGGATTAATGGCAGGAGGATCAGTGACATCTCCAAGCCACAGAAATTTTGACCGGTGGAAACGACAGGGACACGGGATTGGTGTCAAGAGAGGAACCGCACATCTGTTAGGAGCACCTAGCCAAGCCAACACCATCTTGTATTGTAATTGGAAGTTGTAGAAATGGAGAATTTGAGACAGCTTGGCTTGGAACTGGGTGGTCTCTTTAATTAGGATGCTTCATCAAATTTTAAAGCCATTAAAAAAAGAAGAAGAATGCTTCATCAAAGTTGAAAAAAATGAAGCAAACCTAACTGCATGTGCATCAAGATCAGTAGCTAGCTAGTTAGCATAATGCTAATTTATGCCGCGAGTCCACCTGTTTTTAGTAAATCAAGCACTTTACCATATACTCTTGCTGGAGCTGTCAAAAGCAGTCCCACCATCAACAAGAGCACAAGTTATCTTACCTTGAGCGTTTGGAAACGCGGTTCTACCCGGGTTTTATTAAAAAATATTATTTTTATATATTTTGGATTGTTTTGATACGCTGATCTCAAAAATAATTTTTTAAAAATAAAAAAACATTATTTTAATGCATTTCAGCACGAAAAATACTTTAAAAAGTAACTGCAACCACACTCCCAAACAGACCCTAGCAAGAAGCAGTGGCAAAGCAATAGAAAGACAAAAAGGGGGATTGCCCCCTTAATTTTTTTTTTAATTTTTTTTATATTAAAATATTAGTTTAGTGAATTGTTGTTACATGGAAGAAAAGTTATTATTGTTTATTAATGTTGACTCATATGTTAATACACACACAGAGCTCGTTGCCCTAATTTTTTCCCTTTTTCCCTTTTCTTTCTTTATCTTTTCTTGACTAAGAAAGAGTGTTTTTTGTTCTTTTCATGGGCTGCCATTCCCTGCCTCTTCCATAAACAAATTTCTCATCAAGTATAATTAAGTAATTAATCTTTTTTGCTTTTTATTTTATGCTTTAGATAAATTTTTTTTCATCTTTTCTATTTGTTTTATTGTCTAATTTTAGTTCTATTCTTTTATAATTAGCTATTAAAAACATTAGGGTTTATAATAATTTAGGGGTTTTGATATGAATATGTTCAAAATAAATATTTAAATCTGCTAATTTAATCAATTAAGTGTTTTTTTTCTTATTATAAAGGAATAAATTAATATTCATGCAAAACCACTATTTAGGGTTGAGGGTTTTAGGGTTGAGGGTTTTAGGGTTTAGAGTTGAGGGTTTAGAGTTTTAGGGTTTAGGGTTTAGGGTTTAGGGTTTTAAGGTTTTTAGGGTTTAGGGTTCAGGGTTCAGGGTTTAGGATTTATGGTTTTTAGGATTAGAGTTTAGGGTTTAGGGTTTTAGAGTTGAGGGTTGAGGGTTAGGGTTTAGGGTTTTAGGGTTTAGGGTTGAGGGCTTAGGGTTTAGGGTTTAGGGGTTAGGGCTTAGGGGTTAGGGTTTAGGGTTTAGGTCCAAGGTCACCGTTGGATCAGCTCCATTTTGAGGTATGTTATCCACCAACCCCCCCACTAAAGACTGACCGTTGTGATTTTAGAATAAATCTACCAATCTGGAGTTCTGGTTCTTTTATTTCTTATCCATTTTTCCCCCTGTGACCCGCCAACCCCTGTTTCATCTCTTTGCTTGAAATGGCTTCGTCCAACATTCCCATTGCACCACATACAGTCCCAACAACTGATAACCAACAAACCCACTCCATTCAAGATGCGAAAAAACAACACCCCACACTTCAACAAAAAAAACCCAATCCCACCTCCTGGGCAGAAAGAGTTAGAGTCACAGACCACTCAAGTACAAGGTTTTCTTTAGATGGTATCCCTAGACAGACTGCCGGAGCCAGACTTGTTATACCTGAAGATATCCTTTTAGACACAACAGGGAAATGGAACAGATGCATGGTTGGTTTTTTCCCTGGCTTCAGAATGCCATACCATGCGGTGAACACTATTGCATCTAGAGTTTGGAGGAACAAGGGATTGGAAAATGTCATGACAACGACAAATGGCTTTATGCTATTCAGATTTCACACTGAACTTGAGATGCAGGAAGTGCTAAATCAAGGCCCTTGGATGTTTGGAGGCAAAACTATCATTTTACAACAATGGCACCCCCACTTTGTGTTTGATAAAAACAAAATATCCAAACTTCTAGTTTGGATCCGATTGCATGGTCTGCCCTTCCCCTTGTGGTCAAAGAATGGATTAAGCTTAGTTGCGAGTATGGTGGGAAGGCCTCTCTCCTGTGATGAACAAACATACAATTGCACTCGCTTAGACTATGCTAGAGTATGTGTGGAGGCCGATGCTGCATTACCTTTCATTCACCATTTTGAGATTGAAAGCTCCCTCTCAGCAGACCCTATATTAATACGGGTGGAATATGAGTGGAAGCCACCGAGGTGTGACAAATGCAACCTTTTTGGCCATGTTTGCACAAAAGGAAAAAACTCAGACAGAGCACCGGGACACATTTTTGATGGCATCCCCACGGTATCAGTAACTAACAGGAAAACAAATGATGAGGCTACAGTGTACCCTGCTAGCAAAGAGGGAAAAGGGGTGCTTGTGTGCCCCACTAGCAACAATATTGAAGTAACAGACGGGCCTGGCAGGAAACAAATTGGTGGCCAAGTGAATGTGAAAGGCAACACTAGTTTGATCACCAAAACAATTGAGAGTGGGGAAGGCTTCACAGTTGTGTCCAAAACCGGTGGGGTTAGACAACCGGTGGGGAAGGCATCTGTTGATAGCAGAAGGTCCCAACAATCTTTGGAGCAGCAGCCAAAGTAACCGGTGGGATTATGCAATAACATGTTGGCCATAACAGGAAGCAACCGGGGTGATGACACTGAGGATGAGGATTCAGAAAGAGACTAATTCATGATCCACACTGTAACAACCCGGCTTTCCAAGCCCAAAACACGATAATTTTTTTTTTTATGCATTCAATCCACATGGTGCCGGCAATCAATGAATCTAAATCCTCACATCATCGAAATACAATCCATACAATCAACATTTCATTTCAAAGTGAATCTTACACAAACACGTAATATTAAGGTTGCTTGATTTGAAGTTCATTTTAAAAAATATATACATACACACGAGTTTACAGTCTTCTCCTACTAATAGTCATCACAATTTTAAACAAAAAGGATCTAATAAAAGTTATACATTCAGTACATTGATCCATACAAAATACATTGTGATTTAAGATACATCTACATAATTCCTTGCAAAATAGGTTCCCGTGTATCGGGTTTCCTAGGCATCTCGTTGGTGTGAAGTCCCTGCAGCAGTACAAACATTTAAGAGAATGCAAATATTTAATAATAATAAGAATGGTAACTCACGGTTTGGCAATTAAATAAAACATTAACAATTATAATTTCTTCATGTATTTGCTACAACAACTAGTAGTACATATAGATACACAAGTTTTCGGATGCCATTCGCCAAAACTAGTCATTCATTTGTGTCGGCCATCCATGGCGAAAGCTGCGTCGCTGCCGATCCAAAATCGGCAGCAGAAAATGCATTGCTGCCGATCCAGAATCGGCAGCGGAATCTGCGTCGCTGCCGATTTCTGTATCGGCAGCAGCATCTGCGTCGCTGCCGATCCAGAATCGGCAGCGCAGTCTGCGTCGCTGCCGATCCAGAATCGGCAGCGAAATCTGCGTCGCGCTGACGATCCAGAATCGGCAGCGCACTCTGCGTCGCTGCCGATCCAGAATCGGCAGCGCAATCTGCGTCGCTGCCGATCCAGAATCGGCAGCGAAATCTGCGTCGCTGCCGATTTCTACATCGGCAGCGAAGTCACTCTTTTATCCCGGCCATCCATCCGTTTGGATGCCATTAGCCGAAGCTAATCAGCCCTTCATCCCGGCCATCCATTCGGACGCCATTAGCCAAAGCTAATCATTCTTTGTCCCGGCCATCCGTTTGGATGCCATTAGCCGAAGCTAAACAGAATTTCGCTGCGCAACACACAAATCGGCAGCGAATATCAATTCGCTGCAGCAGGTTCCGTTGCGGCAGCGAAACAGAATTTCGCTGCGCAACACACAAATCGGCAGCGAATATCAATTCGCTGCAGGAGGTTCCGTTGCGGCAGCGAAACAGAATTTCGCTGCGCAATACACAACTCGGAACCATCAATTTCAGCACATAGTTCTTCAACAAAATTCCAGCAATAACATCACAGCAGAACACATTAAATTCCAGTACTAACATCACAGCAGAACACATTAAATTCCAGCAAGAACATCACAGCATAACACATTAAATTCCAGCACTAACATCACAGCAGAACACATTAAATTCCAGCAAGAACATCACAGCAGAACACATTAATTGCAGCAACAATCATCACAACAGAACACATTAATTCTAGCAGCAACATCACAACAGAACACATTTAATTTCAGCAGAACACACACACACATGCATGCTGGCCTACCCCATAGTTAAAGCCAGCTTCTACCATAATTGTTAGATGTTCTGAAATTGACTTTATTTCACTTCTGTTTGCTAGTTCTCCTAGTTAATTTCAGTTTCCCCCATAGTTGGCTTAGGTCTTAGATCAATTTTTTCTTAGGGTTTTTCTTCATTTTCGTTTTTGATTTTAAGGGGGAGAGGAAAGGGAGTTCCATGACTCATACCTTCTGAATTTAACTAAGTTTGAGGAAGGTTTGACACTATTCTTTTCTCTTCAGCTGCTGGTTCTCTTCCTTCTTCTTCCTCTCATGTTTTCCAGCACTCTTTTTCCTCTCCTCTATGCAGCTGCCCACTCCTCTCTCAAGGTCTCATCTCTCCCTCACAAGCTCACAAGAAACTCTACTAGTTTGATTCACGTTTTTGATGTGAAAGGGGAAGGGAAGAATGACATGCAGCTGCTGGTTTGGGAAGAAGATGAGTCATTCTCTCTCACCTCTTTGTATTTATACTACCCATCAAATGAATTGGGTTGTTTGGGGGTTGGTTTAGGTGTGTCCTTATCCTTGTTTGGTTTATCTAAAACCAGTTTTACCCCTCCCTCCCAGCTGTGCGTCACTGTTGATTGAGAAATCGGCAGCCGAAAATTGCGTCGCTGCCGATTTCTGCATCGGCAGCGAAATCTGCATCGCTGCCGATTTCTGCATCGGCAGCGAAAACTGCGTCGCTGCCCAATCCAGAATCGGCAGCGAAAATTGCGTCGCTGCCGATTTCTGCATCGGCAGCAAAATCTGCGTCGCTGCCAAAACCAGAATCTGCAGCGAAAACTGCGTCGCTGCCCAATCCAGAATCGGCAGCGAAAACTGTGTCGCTGCCGATTTCTGCATCGGCAGCGAAATCTGCGTCGCTGCCAACACCAGAATCGGCAGCGAAAACTGCGTCGCTGCCCAATCCAGAATCGGCAGCGAAAACTGCGTCGCTGCCGATTTCTGCATCGGCAGCGAAATCTGCGTCGCTGCCAACACCAGAATCGGCAGCGAAAACTGCGTCGCTGCCGATTTCTGCATCGACAGCGAAATCTGCGTCGCTGCCCAATCCAGAATCGGCAGCGAAACTGCGTCGCTGCCAAAACCAGAATCGGCAGCGAAAACTGCGTCGCTGCCGATTTCTGCATCGGCAGCGAAATCTGCGTCGCTGCCGATTTCTGCATCGGCAGCGAAAACTGCATTCATCACCATCTTTCTCTCTCTCTTTCTCTTTAAATATATATATATATATAGACATATATATATTTTTGTTTGGGTGTTTACATTCTCCCCTCCTAAATATGAATTTCGTCCTCGAAATTTTAGAAGTTTTACACTCCATACCTGGTAGTTCAAATAAATTGGGGTACTTTTTCCTCATCTCAGCCTCCCTCTCCCAAGTTTCCTCTTCTACTTGAGCATTTCGCCATAAGATTCTGACGATGGGGATCTTTTTGCTCCGTAACTCCTTCACTTCTTGATCTAGTATCCTTATGGGTCTCAATTCCAGTGTTAAGTCTTCCTTGACTTCTACTGGAACCTGGGGTAGAACTCGGGCGGGGTCTACGTCAGCCTTCCTTAACAAGGAGACATGGAACACATCATGGACCCTGGCTAACTGTGGGGGCAAATCCACCTTGTAGGCTACTGGTCCAACTCGTTGTAAGATTTTGAAGGGTCCGATGAAACGGGGAGTTAACTTCCCTTTCAACCCAAACCGTAACATGTTCTTCCATGGGGCTACCTTCAGGAACACCTGGTCCCCCATACTGAACTTGAGAGGTCTTCTCCTCACATCGGCATACTTCTTCTGTCTATCCTGCGCGGCTTTGATGCGATCCCTGATAGTTCTCACTTTCTCCGTGGTGACTTGGACCAACTCTGCGCCATATAACTTCCGGTCCCCAATTTCCTCCCAACACAAAGGAGTTCTGCACCTCCTACCATACAAGGCTTCATACGGGGCCATTCCTATTGTGGCTTGATGACTATTGTTATACGTGAACTCCACCAATGCCATGTGTTCCTCCCAGTTTCCTCCAAATTCTAGCACACAGGCCCGTAATAGGTCTTCCAAGACTTGGATGACTCTTTCTGATTGGCCATCCGTTTGAGGGTGAAACGCAGTACTCATGTCCAACCTTGTCCCCAAGGCATGTTGTATGCTCGGCCAAAGTCGAGAGGTGAACCTGGGATCTCGATCCGATACAATGGACACCGGAATCCCATGAAGTCGTACCACCTCATTTATGTAGATCTTGGCAAGCTTGTCCACCGAGTCGGTCATTTTTACGGGTAAGAATAGTGCGGATTTCGTCAACCGATCTACGATGACCCATATCGCATCATTTCCTTTTCTCCCTTTGGGAAATCCTGACACGAAATCCATGGTGATCATCTCCCACTTCCATTCTGGAATTTGTAATGGTTGTAATGGTCCCGCAGGCCTTTGGTGTTCAACCTTGACTTGTTGACATATCCCACACTTTGACACATACTCAGCTATGTCCCTTTTCATATTAGGCCACCAATAAAGGTGTTTCAGGTCTCGATACATCTTAGTGCTGCCAGGATGTATGGAGAATTTGGACTCATGAGCTTCTTGTAGAATCATTCGTTTGACTGTTTCGTCATCAGGCACGTACAACCGTTGTCCCATCATTAAGGATCCATCATCCGCTACTCGGAATTTCATTTCTACCCCGGCCTCCACATTCTTCCTAATCTTGGACCCCACCTTGTCATGGAATTGGGCATGTAGTATATGTTCTCGATACGTTGGTCGCACCAATAATTGGGCTACTAACCCACCTCTTGCATCAATTCCCAAATCTGCACCCAACTCTTTTAATTCTGCCAATTGCCGCTCCTTTCCCACTGTTAAGCTTCCCAAGGAGGCTTTATATTTTCAACTGAGGGCATCTGCCACCACATTTGCTTTCCCCGGGTGGTATTCTATGGTGCAATCATAATCTTTAATGGGCTCTATCCACCTTCTTTGCCGCATGTTCAACTCCTTTTGCGACATCAGATACTTCAGGCTCTTATGATCAGTAAAAATTTGGGTTCGAGACCCATACAAATAGTGTCTCCATATCCTCAAGGCAAATACTACAGCTGCCAACTCCAGGTCGTGTACCGGGTAGTTCACCTCATGAGTCTTTAATTGTCTTGATGCATAGGCGATCACCTTCCCATGTTGCATCAAAACACACCCCAATCCCTTCCCCGAGGCATCACTATATACCACAAAACCCTCGGTCCCTGAGGGGAGAGTTAAGACTGGAGCAGTGGTGAGCCTCCTCTTCAATTCTTGGAAGCTTGCCTCACATTCTTCCGACCACACCCATTTCTTATCCTTCCTAGTTAGCTGGGTCAAAGGGGTTGCAATCAGGGAAAAACCTTCGATAAATCTCCGATAGTATCCTGCAAGTCCCAGGAAACTACGTATTTCAGTGACTGAAGTCGGTCTTTCCCATTTCACGACTGCTTCGACTTTTTGAGGGTCGACAAAAACACCTTCGGCTGAAATGACATGTCCCAAAAACATCACTCTCTTCAGCCAAAATTCACATTTACTCAGTTTTGCATATAGCTGGTGATCTCTCAAGGTTTGTCTCAAGTGTTCTTCGTGCTCCTTGAAAGAATTTGAGTACACCAGTATATCATCAATGAATACCACCACAAACTTATCCAGGTATGGTTGGAAAACCCGATTCATCAAATCCATGAAGAGGGCTGGGGCGTTCGTCAACCCGAACGGTAATACCAAAAATTCATAGTGTCCATAACGAGTTCTAAATGCGGTCTTTGCTACATCCGCTTCTTTAATCTTCATCTGATAGTACCCTGATCTCAAATCTATCTTCGAGAATGCCCTTGCTCCTTTTAATTGGTCGAACAAATCATCTATCCGAGGCAACGGATACTTGTTTTTCATTGTCATTTTGTTCAACTGTCGATAGTCAATACAAAGCCTATGGGTTCCATCTTTCTTTCTTACAAATAGGACCGGTGCTCCCCAAGGTGAATTACTGGGCCGTATGAACCCTTTGTCTAATAATTCCTGTAATTGAGTCTTTAACTCGTTCAGTTCTGCTGGAGCCATCCGATACGGTTGTTGGGCTATAGGTGGAACTCCAGGAAAAGTGTCTATCGACACCTCTACCTCTCGCTCCGGGGGTAGTCCTGGTAGTTCTTCTGGAAACACATCTGGGAAATCCTTCACCACAGGAATATCCTTCAATCGTGGACCTTCATCATTAGAGTTTAAGATGTATGCGAGGTAACCCATACATCCCTTTCTTAAAAGTTTTTGGGCTGTTACCACCGATATTAAAGCATTCAATTTAGGGAGTCTCTCTCCTTCAAAAGTTATTTTCTCGCCCTTAGGTGTTTGGAAAGTGACAGTTTTTGCATAACAATCTATTAGTGCTTTGTATTTACTCAACCAATCCATGCCTAGTATTATGTCAAAATCATGCAGCTCTAAGGGAATCAAATCTACTTCTGTTTCATACCCGGATAAACTAACCCCCACATCCACATATACAATATTTGTTTCAACCATGTTTCCCATTGGAGTTCCAATAACAAACCCCTTCTCTACCATTTTTACTTCCTTTCTCAATTTAGTGACAATTCTCTTAGCAATGAATGAGTGGGTGGCACCCGGATCAAACAACACATGCACATTAAAACCATTCAATAGAAGTGTACCTGCCACCACATCTGATGCAGCCCTGGCCTCCTTCTGTGTCAGGTGGAAGACCCTCCCCGAGGTCCGATCATTTTGTGCCCTCGGCTTCCCTCGACTGGAGTTTGCCCCTGATTGAGAAGATCTCACTGGCCTATTAACGGTGACTGACTACTGGTGGCTCTGACTCGGCTGTCTGTAGCTCTGTACTTGTCCGGTGTTCCTCTTGGGGCAGTCCCTCTTGTAATGACCTCTTCCACCACAGTAATGACACCCCTGATTAAGATACTGACAATTCCTCCACCTATGGCCCTCTCCTCTGCACACAAAACATCGCCCGGGGGAAACTGAGCAATCCCCAGGGTGTTTTTGTCCACACTTTACACAAAAAGGATAGTCAACACCCTTGCGGTCACCGGTCCCAGTAGAAGAGTTTGCCCTCGAGTGCGACTGTCCAACCATTACTCTCCCACTTGATTGCTGGTGAGGTGGTAATATCAAACTCCCCTTTTTTCTGTGATGCTCAAACACTCCACTTTTTCCTTTCTTCGGATGCGGTGGTCTGCTGCTGAAATAGTCCCCATCTCTCTTTTTGCTTATACTCTGATACCCCCCTTGGCTTTCTCCAATACATGCCTCCAGAGCTTGTGCAGCCTCAATCAACTCCCTCACCGATTTAAATCGCAAGGCGATTAATCCTTGTCTCAAATCCTGTCGTAACCCATCTCTCAACTTTTCAATCATATGTTCCTCTGTCGGCACATAATGTGGGGCGAACAATGAAAGGTCATGAAATCTCCTTTCGTACTCCAATACTGACATATCACCCTGTCTCAATGCCAAGAACTCTTGTTCTTTCACCTTGCGATGATACTTGGAATAAAACTGATTCTCAAACTCTGTCTTGAAATCACTCCAAGTTAGTGTCTCAGTCGCACGCCTCAGCTGAACTGTTTCCCACCATGTCATGGCCCTATCAGACAGTAACTGGGATGCACAATTTACCCTCAAACCCTCGGGTATGCTTATTTGAATCATTGTCTTTTCTACCTTCCTGATCCATCTTCCAGCTATCTCTGCATCTTGTTCCCCCATGTACGGTTCACAGCCCATTTCCCTCATACTCTTAACTAGCCGCACCAGTGGTACCACATTATCCATGGTCATGCTAGTCATAGGGGCTGCTGGTGGAATCTGCGTGGTGGGAGTTGTTTGTGCCGCTGAACTAGCCATGCCTTCCATCACTGCTTTAACTATTTGTACAAGGAGTCCTGCATCTACATATTGTGGGGGCACACCAGTTGGAATAGTAGATGGTTGTGCTTCTGATCTTTCTCGCTGCTCCGTTGCGACTGGGGGTGTTCCCTCTGTCTGATGAGGCCTCGGGCCTTCCCCTGCCACCGTATCTTCCCCCTGCAAGGTTTCGGGTGGTATTATCGGAGCATGAGATGCCGTATCATCTAAGGGATCTTCATCTTGCCAACCTTGGGCACCTCGGTTCATGCCCCTCCTTTCTAAGGAGGGCGGCTCGGTTCGTGTCCCTTGTCGGGTGCGTACCATCCTGAAATTCATCACAACAACACATTTATTAATGATCCTCAGGATCCATACCAAGTGCTCTGATACCAACTGTAACAACCCGGCTTTCCAAGCCCAAAACACGATAATTTTTTTTTTATGCATTCAATCCACATGGTGCCGGCAATCAATGAATCTAAATCCTCACATCATCGAAATACAATCCATACAATCAACATTTCATTTCAAAGTGAATCTTACACAAACACGTAATATTAAGGTTGCTTGATTTGAAGTTCATTTTAAAAAATATATACATACACACGAGTTTACAGTCTTCTCCTACTAATAGTCATCACAAGTTTAAACAAAAAGGATCTAATAAAAGTTATACATTCAGTACATTGATCCATACAAAATACATTGTGATTTAAGATACATCTACATAATTCCTTGCAAAATAGGTTCCCGTGTATCGGGTTTCCTAGGCATCTCGTTGGTGTGAAGTCCCTGCAGCAGTACAAACATTTAAGAGAATGCAAATATTTAATAATAATAAGAATGGTAACTCACGGTTTGGCAATTAAATAAAACATTAACAATTATAATTTCTTCATGTATTTGCTACAACAACTAGTAGTACATATAGATACACAAGTTTTCGGATGCCATTCGCCAAAACTAGTCATTCATCTGTGTCGGCCATCCATGGCGAAAGCTGCGTCGCTGCCGATCCAAAATCGGCATATTTTACACTTATTTCAAGAGTTCATATGTTCACATTCAAGTGTTCCATATTTTACACCATCATAACATGAGATTGTTACTAGCATTTAAGTCATTCCTGCCTAGGAGGCTTATTGTAGGAATTCGGCAGCGAGAACTGGTTCGCTGCAGGCTGCCAGTTCGCTGCGCAACACACAAATCGGCAGCGAATATCAATTCGCTGCAGTAGGTTCCGTTGCGGCAGCGAAACAGAATTTCGCTGCGCAACACACAAATCGGCAGCGAATATCAATTCGCTGCAGGAGATTCAGTTGCGGCAGCGAAACAGAATTTCGCTGCGCAACACAAAAATCGGCAGCGAATATCAATTCGCTGCAGCAGGTTCCGTTGCGGCAGCGAAACAGAATTTCGCTGCGCAACACACAAATCGGCAGCGAATATCAATTCGCTGCAGGAGATTCAGTTGCGGCAGCGAAACAGAATTTCGCTGCGCAACACACAAATCGGCAGCGAATATCAATTCGCTGCAGCAGGTTCCGTTGCGGCAGCGAAACAGAATTTCGCTGCGCAACACACAAATCGGCAGCGAATATCAATTCGCTGTAGCAGGTTCCGTTGCGGCAGCGAAACAGAATTTCGCTGCGCAACACACAAATTGGCAGCGAATATCAATTCGCTGCAGGAGGTTCAGTTGCGGCAGCGAAACAGAATTTCGCTGCGCAACACACAAATCGGCAGCGAATATCAATTCGCTGCAGCAGGTTCCGTTGCGGCAGCGAAACAGAATTTCGCTGCGCAACACACAAATCGGCAGCGAATATCAATTCGCTGCAGGAGGTTCCGTTGCGGCAGCGAAACAGAATTTCGCTGCGCAACACACAAATCGGCAGCGAATATCAATTCGCTGCAGCAGGTTCCGTTGCGGCAGCGAAACAGAATTTCGCTGCGCAACACACAAATCGGCAGCGAATATCAATTCGCTGCAGGAGGTTCCGTTGCGGCAGCGAAACAGAATTTCGCTGCGCAATACACAACTCGGAACCATCAATTTCAGCACATAGTTCTTCAACAAAATTCCAGCAATAACATCACATCAGAACACATTAAATTCCAGTACTAACATCACAGCAGAACACATTAAATTCCAGCAAGAACATCACAGCATAACACATTAAATTCCAGCACTAACATCACAGCAGAACACATTAAATTCCAGCAAGAACATCACAGCAGAACACATTAATTGCAGCAACAATCATCACAACAGAACACATTAATTCTAGCAGCAACATCACAACAGAACACATTTAATTTCAGCAGAACACACACACACATGCATGCTGGCCTACCCCATAGTTAAAGCCAGCTTCTACCATAATTGTTAGATGTTCTGAAATTGACTTTATTTCACTTCTGTTTGCTAGTTCTCCTAGTTAATTTCAGTTTCCCCCATAGTTGGCTTAGGTCTTAGATCAATTTTTTCTTAGGGTTTTTCTTCTTCATTTTCGTTTTTGATTTTAAGGGGGAGAGGAAAGGGAGTTCCATGACTCATACCTTCTGAATTTAACTAAGTTTGAGGAAGGTTTGACACTATTCTTTTCTCTTCAGCTGCTGGTTCTCTTCCTTCTTCTTCCTCTCACGTTTTCCAGCACTCTTTTTCCTCTCCTCTATGCAGCTGCCCACTCCTCTCTCAAGGTCTCATCTCTCCCTCACAAGCTCACAAGAAACTCTACTAGTTTGATTCACGTTTTTTGATGTGAAAGGGGAAGGGAAGAATGACATGCAGCTGCTGGTTTGGGAAGAAGATGAGTCATTCTCTCTCACCTCTTTGTATTTATACTACCCATCAAATGAATTGGGTTGTTTGGGGGTTGGTTTAGGTGTGTCCTTATCCTTGTTTGGTTTATCTAAAACCAGTTTTACCCCTCCCTCCCAGCTGTGCGTCACTGTTGATTGAGAAATCGGCAGCCGAAAATTGCGTCGCTGCCGATTTCTGCATCGGCAGTGAAATCTGCGTCGCTGCCGATTTCTGCATCGACAGCGAAAACTGCGTCGCTGCCCAATCCAGAATCGGCAGCGAAAACTGCGTCGCTGCCCAATCCAGAATCGGCAGCGAAAACTGCGTCGCTGCCGATTTCTGCATCGGCAGCAAAATCTGCGTCGCTGCCAAAACCAGAATCGGCAGCGAAATCTGCGTCGCTGCCCAATCCAGAATCGGCAGCGAAACTGCGTCGCTGCCAACACCAGAATCGGCAGCGAAAACTGCGTCGCTGCCCAATCCAGAATCAGCAGCGAAAACTGCGTCGCTGTCGATTTCTGCATCGGCAGCGAAATCTGCGTCGCTGCCAACACCAGAATCGGCAGCGAAAACTGCGTCGCTGCCGATTTCTGCATCGACAGCGAAATCTGCGTCGCTGCCCAATCCAGAATCGGCAGCGAAACTGCGTCGCTGCCAAAACCAGAATCGGCAGCGAAAACTGCGTCGCTGCCGATTTCTGCATCGGCAGCGAAATCTGCGTCGCTGCCGATTTCTGCATCGGCAGCGAAAACTGCATTCATCACCATCTTTCTCTCTCTCTTTCTCTTTAAATATATATATATATAGACATATATATATTTTCGTTTGGGTGTTTACACACACTCTTTTGAAGAAAACCAACTTCTCATCACAGGTTTTGCTAACTGTATGGAGAACAAAATGGCAACCCTGAATAGTGCCAGTGCCAGTGCTAGTGAAGCTTCCACATCAGCAAAGGATAGCTCCAAGGAGACTTCATCGCTCCCCAGAGGTAACCCTCTCTCCCCCTTCACTAAGCAAGCAGGGAAAAAGAAAGGGAAGAAGCTGAAACTGGCCAAAGGCCTATAACCCCACTGGTTATGTCCTTTGAGTATCTCTTGTATATATATATATATATATATATATATATATATATATTATGTTTAAGATAGGATGCTGGAACATATGGGGACTTAATAGCCCCAAAAAAAAAAAACTATTAGAGAATGGATTTCTAAATCCAAGCTAGGTATAGTCGGCTTGCTAGAAACCAAGATAGCTGACCCCAATTTGAATGCAGTCTCTGCAGGCCTTAATTTACACTCTTGGAATTTTGTATCTAATATTACTGCTTCCCCCACATGCCGAATTCTGGTAGGATGGGATACAACAGTTTTCAGTCTCTCTTGCATGCATTCTTTAAACAAGCCTAGGAGATTATCAGAACAGATTTTATTGCAGCAATTCAGTTTTTCTTTGACCGAGGCTCCCTCCCAAGATGCATCAATGCAACCAGAATTGCCCTGGTGCCTAAGATTGAGAACCCAGCTTGCATGAATGATTATCGGCCAATATCATGCTGCAACGTCCTGTACAAGTGTATTTCAAAACTCTTAGCTTCAAGGCTGAAGACTATTCTGCCCGATGTAATAGGCCCCTCTCAAGCAGCCTTTGTCCTGGGTAGACAAATCTCAGACAACATATTGCTCACCCAGGAACTCATGCACAAATACCACCTGGGGAGTGGACCGGCTAGATGTGCTCTGAAGGTGGACTTGAGGAAGGCTTTCGACACAATTAGCTGGGACTATATTCTACAAGCTCTGCAAGCTATAGGCATCCCTGGGAAAATGATTGGCTGGATCCACACTTGTATCTCCTCAGCTAACTTCTCGGTCAGCCTCAATGGGGAATTACACGGGTTTTTCCAATCTAGCAGGGGGCTCCGTCAAGGTGACCCCCTCTCCCCCTATCTCTTTGTTCTGGCAATGGAAGGCTTGGGGGGAACTCTGAAGCTAGCCTCTTTAAACCCACTGTTTCGGTTCCATTGGAGATGCAAACAAAATTCTATCATCAATCTCAGCTTTGCCGACGACCTCATGCTGTTTTGTAAAGCAAACCTTGCGTCAGTAAACATTATCAGGGATGCTCTGGATAGTTTCTCTTGTATCTCAGGGTTGACTATAAACCATGACAAAAGCTTGGTTTTTTTATCCGGAGTTAAGGAGGACCTCAGGACTGCCATAGTCAACTGTTTAGGATTTAAACAAGGGACACTGCCAGTAAATTACCTTGGTGTTCCCATGATCAGCTCACGACTGACACACCACAATTGCCTCCAACTTGTTGAAAGGATCATCTCAAGGATAAAGCTATGGACATCAGCGTCCCTCACCTATACAGGCCGGCTCCAGCTGATCAAGTCAACCCTCTTCTCCATCAACACAGGAGCAAAAGTGGCTTGGTCCACGTTATGTTACCCTCTAGATGAAGGCGGGCTGGGGATCAAAAACATAAAAACTTGGAATAAAGCAGCCACATTGAAGCATATATGGAGGCTGCTAACAGAGGATACCTCAATATGGGCTGCATGGGTGAAATCGATCCTTCTAAGAGGACGTTGTTTCTGGTATATAAACACTCCCTCTTCTTCCTCATGGTCTTGGAGGAAAATTCTTCACAGTCGGTCTTGGTGTAAAGGATTGTTCGTCACTCTCATTGGAAATGGCATGTCCACCTTTTTATGGATGGACTATTGGCTGCCGAATGGAAGAAGAATATGTGACATCCTGCCCTTCAGACTGCTGTCAACCCCGGAGCTACCATGGGATGCCAAGGTTTCGGATATCATCACAAACGACTGCTTGGCTCCTCCACCATGTCACCAGAACCTTCAACTGATCTGGAACTCCATCAGCATCCACCCTCAGATACAGCAGGCGGACACATGTATATGGCAGGGGAATTCATCCGGCATATTTACAACTGACTCTGCATGGGAATTGCTAAGGGAGGCTAGGCCGAAGGACTCCAAGTACCACCTTATATGGTTTCCAGGACATACCCCCCGCCATGCCTTCATTCTCTGGATTGCCTCAATGAACCGGTTATACACCATGGACATGCTCCTCTCCCACCGGAACATTAACAGTTCAACATGCATTCTTTGTGGTCAGCACACAGAGACACATGACCATCTCTTTTTCCAGTGCACCTTCTCAGCTGACGTCTGGGGCTATCTTTCAGCCAAAACCCTCTTCTTATGGCCATCTACAACGTGGCAAAGTCTGCTACAGTGGGTAGCTTCCAATTTCAAGAAAAAGGACCTCACTCACATCCTCTCTCGACTGGTTCTCTCCACAACAGTATATTATATATGGTATGAAAGAAACAATAGAATTTTCAAACAAATATACAGGACTTCACAGGAGCTTAGGGATGAAGCTTTTGAGATCATCAGGGCATGCTTGATGAACAAGGACCACATGCAGATTCCAGTGATTTTCAAAAGCATTTGGAATCTTACAAACGCATGATATGCAGCAACAGCAATGCACAAAGCCAAGGCAGCGCTGGAGTTTCTTCCTCTTAGCTTTATGGCATTTAATTTTGACCCCTGTTCACGTAGATGCCATGCAAATTATTCAAAGGTTGGGGCCACAAGCCCACGGTTTGCTGCTGTAGAGAGCCATATTTCTATTGGTTTTTGCTTTCTTCGGATAGGGCCTTGAGCCCTCGGTTTGCTGCTGCATTTGCTTTCTTCGGATGGGGCTTGTAGTCCAAGAGTCTGCCAAGGAGCTAAAAGAGGTGGGAAAGCAAAAAAAAAAAAAAGTATGAATCGCCTGCTTTCCATTTCGAATACAATTGATGATGATCTGTTCACGTGGAGTCTTGGCCACTGTTCATGTGGAGTCTGCATGGTTTTACAAATAGGAGCTCTTATTTTCAAGGCCTCTGTACAAGCAGAGGCCATGCATGTATTCTTTTCTTCACTTTTCTTTACATTGTTCTTTCGTTTTGCCAGCTGCTTGCAAACAACTTATTTCTTTAATTTCTCTTGGGGTATGCCCCTCGTAGCAATGTAGAGAATCTTCCATCATTTATATACATCATAATTTTTACAAAAAAAAAGTTTAGGGTTTAGGGTTTAGGGCTTAGGGCTTAGGACTTAGGGCTTAGGGCTTAGGGCTTAGGGTTTATAGGGTTATACGGTTTATAGGGTTTAGGGTTTAGGGCTTAGGGCTTAGGGTTTATAGGGTTATACGGTTTATAGGGTTTAGGGCTTAGGGCTTACGGCTTACGGCTTAGGGCTTAGGCTTAGGGCTTAGGGTTTAGGGTTTAGGGCTTAGGGCTTAGGGTTTATAGGGCTTATAGGGTTTATAGGGCTTAGGGCTTAGGGCTTAGGGCTTAGGGCTTAGGGCTTAGGGCTTAGGGCTTAGGGCATAGGGTCTATGGTCTAGGGTCTAGGGTTGAGGGTTGAGGGTTTAGGGCTTAGGGCTTAGGGTTTATAGGGTTTATAGGGTTATAAGGTTTATAGGGTTTAGGGTTTAGGGCTTAGGGCTTAGGGCTTAGGGTTTATAGGGCTTAGGGCTTAGGGCTTAGGGCTTAGGGCTTAGGGTTTATAGGGTTATATGGTTTATAGGGTTTAGGGTTTAAGGCTTAGGGCTTAGGGGTTAGGGGTTAGGGCTTAGGGCTTAGGGCTTAGGGCTTAGGGCTTAGGCTTAACACTTAGGGCTTAGAGTTTTGGGCTTAGGGTTTAGGGTTTAGGGCTTAGGGCTTAGGGCTTAGGGTTTATAGGGCTTATAGGGTTTATAGGGCTTAGGGCTTAGGGCATAGGGCATAGGGTCTAGGGTCTAGGGTCTAGGGTCTAGGGTCTAGGGTCTAGGGTTGAGGGTTGAGGGTTGCGGGTTGGGGTTTAGGGGTTTAGGGTTTAGGGTTTAGGGTTTAGGGAGGGAGGGAGGGTTTAGGGAAAAGAAAAAATGGTGAGAGAGCAACAGCCACCGGCGACAACTAGGAAGACAACTGCCAAGCCTTGCCCTGCACACCGGTGACCATTTTGTTCTTCGTTCAAGCCTTCATTCTCATCACCAGCACATTCTTAATCCCCTGACCGAAGTAGTTTTTTGATACTGCATCTCTAACCCTATTCTCAGCATCAACTTTACCTACAACCAACCAATGGAACCAGTCATAGATCCCATCCCACCACAAATCATACCTCAACCGAACACCAAAACCTTTAAACCTAAACCCAAATCTGATGGCACTCATAACTCATGGGCAGATAAAGTTCGTGTCTCGGACTCCAGCACCAGATTCACTTTGGAACCACTTTCTCGGCAACCTGTAGGCTGCAATCTCAAGATCACAGAAGCCATGCTTTTGGATAATTCAGAACAATGGAGCCGCTGCATGATCGGGTTCTTCCCAGGGTTTCGTATGCCTTTCCATGCTGTAAACTCCATTGCATCTCGGGCATGACGATCTTATGGCCTTGAGAATGTTACCACAACTGCTAATGGCTTCATGATATTTCGGTTCAAGACTGAAGACGACCTACATGCAGTCCTGGAGAAGGGGCCTTGGATGTTTGGGGGTAAAAATATAATCCTGCAGCAGTGGCACCCAAGGTTCCAATTTGACAAGAACAAAATCACCACACTGCCTGTCTGGATCCGGCTTCATGGTCTCCCATTTCCATTATGGTCCAAGCAGGGTTTAAGTCTGGCAGCAAGCATGGTTGGAAGGCCCCTCTCATGTGATGAACTCACATACAATTGCACCCGCCTGGAGTATGCTCGCCTCTGTGTTGAGGTTGATGCTACACTGCCATTTGTTCATAGTTTTGAGATTGAAAGTCCTCTATCTGCTGCACCCCTCGTGGTCACTGTGGACTATGAATGGAAGCCTTCAAGATGTGAGAAATGCAAAGTGTTTGGTCACTGCTGCCCTACAGTCACTGAAGACAAAGGCAAAGGAAAAAACATAGCCAATGAAGATTCACCTATAGCTTCTATTCAGCTGCAGCCTGAATGTCAACCCAGCACTAAGATTATCCCTCAGTCATCTGCAGAACAGCCACCCATAGCCATGGTTCATGCATCCCCACAGCTGCAAGCCAAACCCTCCCCTGATCCCATCATACTGCCAGCAGACCCAAAGGACATAGATGATTGTGATTCTAGCCAAGACTCAGGTAATGAACTCCTTGACCTTCAGCACCATCACCTAACAAGTATGCATGCAAGTATCTGTTTGGAAAATAAAATGGACTCTCTACGCACTATTAGTGCCAACTCCTCTGCTGCTCAGGAGGTCTCAGCCGAGGCATCATCCTCTACCCCTCACAACATCCAATCCCCCTCACCCTCACCAACAACCATTAGGAAGAAAAAAGGCCGGAAAAAAAGGAGGCCAGGGGCCTCTGATTCCTTTTTCTCTTTAATTGTTACCCCCCCCATCATAATAAATGTTCATCATAGCCAGTTGGAACATATAGGGTCTAAATAGCCTCCAAAAACAAAAAACCATCCATACGTGGATCCAAAAACATAACCTTGATATCTTTGGTCTCTTAGAAACAAAACTTACAGCCTCAAACCTAGCAGCTGCTGAAACTACACTCACCCCCCCTTATTGGAAATACTTATCCAATATTTCCTCCTCCCCAACCTGCCGAATTCTTGTTGGCTGGAATCCCCAACAATTACATCTTACTTATGTCCACTCCTCCTCCCAATGGTTAACATGTGAAGCAGTTCATACATCCCTCCCCTCCCCTGTTCGAATAACCTTTATATATGGCCTTAATACACCAGCAGAAAGACAGGCCCTATGGACTTACATTGTCAAGGAGAGTAGCTTAAACACCTGCCCTTGGACTGTTCTGGGGGACTTCAATGCAATCATGCATGCAAATGATAAATCGGGTGGGGATGTATCTTGGCCCCGATATCAAGATGATTTCAAACATTGCATCACACAATCTCAGCTCTTGCAAGCCCCTTACACCGGTCTGAAGTATTCTTGGCATAATGGCCAACATGGCAGCAATAGTATTCACAAAAAACTGGATTGGGTTTTTGGCAATTCTCAACTCTTTTCAGCTTGGCCGGCCACTAGTGCATTCTTCCAGCCACGAAGTATTTCTGATCATAGTGCTATTATTATACGTCTTCTTAGCCCCAGTAAGCACCCTAATTCCCCTTTTAAATTTCTGAATATATGGGCTGATCACAGAGATTTTATATCCATTGTTGCCACCTCTTGGCAACTTCCTATACATGGTAATCCTATGTATCAATTTACCTCTAAGCTGAAACGGTTGAAGATGGACTTGAAACTATTCCACCAGCAGCATTCTAGCAACATCACGGGCAGAGTTACAAATGCTAAAGCAGCATGGGATGCAGCACAATTTGATCTTGACAGGAACCCAACATCAGAGGCAGCCAAATGTGTTGAAAGAACTCTTGCTTCACACTACCAGCAACTCTGCAAGGATGAGGAGTCCTACTTCAAACAAAAATCCAGGGTACAATGGATGCACCTTGGAGATAGGAACACCAACTTCTTTCATAAATCCCTGCTGCATCGCCAAGTCAGGAACAGAATACACAAGTTGCAGGATGACATAGGTAACTTCATTCATGAACCACAGGAAATTGGAAGGATGGCATCAACATACTTTCAAAACTTGCTCAGTGGCCCACAATCATCAGTGACCGAAGACCTCAGTGCTATCTTTCCAAATACCATAACAGAAGCTTCCTCTGCTGCTACCCTCATATCCATTTCTGATGATGATATTAAAGCAGCTCTCTTCTCCATTTCGGATGCTAAGGCCCCTGGACCAGACGGGTACAATTCTCTATTCTTCAAGAAAAGTTGGGACGTTATTAAACATGATTTCATTGCTACAATCAAATATTTCTTCACCAACAATTCCCTGCCAAGATGTGTTAATGCCACCCGAGTTGCACTTGTGCCAAAGCAGGAGCACCCTAGTTGCTTAAATGATTTCAGGCCTATATCTTGTTGCAATGTGCTATACAAATGCATTGCCAAGCTTCTTGTCATTCGGTTAAAGGCAGCTCTTGTTGATGTCATAGGCCCCTCTCAATCTGCTTTTATTCCTGGCCATAACATCTCAGATGCAATCCTTCTCACCCAAGAGCTCATGCACAATTACCATCACAACAGGGGCCCAAGCCGATGTGCACTCAAAGTCGATTTGAAGAAGGCTTTTGATACAGTAAACCTTGACTTCATAATTGCAGGTCTTCATGCTATAGGAATTCCCCATGCCATGGTCACCTGGATCAAGACTTGCATTACCACTGTCCATTACACAATCAACATAAATGGAGATTTGCATGGTTTTTTCCAAGGAACACGAGGCATACGGCAGGGTGACCCCTTATCACCATATCTTTTTGTATTGGCAATGGAAGGCTTGAATGGCATCATCAATCAATCCATCCGCAGCAGCACTTTCAAATATCATTGGAGATGCAAACCAATTTCAATAACACATCTTTGTTTTGCTGATGATCTAATGATGTTTTGCCATGCAGATATTGAATCTATAATGGTCCTGAAGACAAGTTTGGACAGATTCTCCAAGCTTTCCGGTCTCACCATTAATCTTGGAAAAAGCTGACTATATTTGTCTGGTGTTGATGGCAGTTTACGCAGCAATATTCATAACCTCATTGGCATTAATGAATCATCACTTCCTGTGAGATACTTGGGCATCCCACTGATTTCCTCTAGGCTCACACACACAGATTGCTTGCCATTAGTGGATAGAATCACATCAAAAATTACATTATGGACATCTTCTTCACTCACGTATGCTGGCCGGCTTCAGTTGATAAAATCAGTATTATTTTCCATCCAAGTATACTGGTCTTCCATCTTCATCCTTCCATGTGCAACCATAAAGAAGATTGAAAGCATCCTTGCGGCATTCCTCTGGAAAGGCTCCTCACTTTCACCCACCGGATCAAAAGTGGCATGGAATGCAATCTGTTATCCATTACATGAAGGAGGTTTGGGTGTCAAAAAGCTCAAAACCTGGAATCAAGCTGCAACAATTAAACATATTTGGCATCTCCTCACAGACACCACATCTATATGGACATCTTGGGTGCACAAAATTCTTCTGCGTGGTCGGTCATTTTGGCAGCTCAGCATGCCCTCCAATCCCTCCTGGTCTTGGAGGAAAATATTGCAGACCCGTGAGCTATGCAGGGGCT
This sequence comes from Populus alba x Populus glandulosa, assembly GCA_033617975.1. NCBI lineage: Eukaryota > Viridiplantae > Streptophyta > Magnoliopsida > Malpighiales > Salicaceae > Populus > Populus alba x Populus glandulosa. The sequence goes on along the minus strand of CM066156.1, from coordinate 23,100 downwards.
GGTTCATCTCAACGATTGGCAATGGCTCATCCACTTCCCTATGGTACAATTACTGGCTACCTGAGGGGACAAGATTCATTGATGATCATCCATTACGAACTCTCACTGCCACAGGGCTGCATTGGAATGCAAGAGTCTCGGATATTATACAGGGTAGGCAGTGGCACTTTCCCATGGATACCACAACATTACAAGATAGCTGGAATTCCATCACCTTCCATCCGAATCCCTCAGCTGATGATACTTACAAATGGAAGGGCCATCCATCGGGGAAATTCAGTATTGCCTCAGCATGGGAATTGCTTCGTGCCCGACGTCCAAGCAACAACATGCATCAACTATTATGGTTTAATGGCCACATCCCTAGACAATCCTTCATTCTATGGCTTGCTAGTTTAGGAAGACTTCGTACTATGGACCGTCTCTCTTCATCTGGCATAATTCAGAATGCAACATGTATATTCTGTGGACTACAAATCGAGACACATGAGCATTTATTCTTTAACTGCACAACATCTCGCCAGATATGGGAAACAGTAACTGCAAAGGCCAATATATACTGGCCTTGTTGTAACTGGCCAAATCTTCTTCAATGGGGTTTGGCTAATTACTGCAAAAAGAATGATATTCAGCACATAATAGCTCGCCTCCTTCTTTCCACAACAGTTTATCTTCTTTGGCAAGAACGCAACAGACGAGTTTTCAACAACCAATACCAGACGGGCCAAATTCTAGCTGAGGACATATTCCAACAGGTTAGATCACAACTCTCCACAATGAAATTCAGTGGTAACATACCTACTGCCATCTGCAACACTTGGGGCCTTGATCTGCCCCTACCTACATGGTGATATAAGTGCAACAACAACAGGATAAGCTGGAGACGACTCTTCATACTTTGGAATGGACTAAAGACTTTGGCAGGAAACAGAGGCAACAAACACTTCAAAACCGAAGGAAATTAATTGCATCGTCACTATTCACGTAGAACGTAATGCATGGTTTTCTTATGAGGTGATTTCAACATTGCTACTGTTCACGTAGAGGACATGTTTATTATTTTTCGCCTTTGTAACTGTTCCTTTAAACAGAATAGCCGCAAGAAACGATTTTAATTTCTTCTTCTTTCGCTTGGGGAATGCCCTTCGTATCCTTGTAAAGAATATTTCTTCATCTATACATCTTAATTTTCCAAAAAAAAAAAGTTTAGGGTTTAGGGTTTAGGGTTTAGGGCTTAGGATTTAGGGCTTAGGGCTTAGGGCTTAGGGTTTAGGGCTTAGGGCTTAGGGTTTATAGGGCTTATAGGGCTTATAGGGCTTAGGGCTTAGGGCTTAGGGCTTAGGGCATAGGGTCTATGGTCTAGGGTCTAGGGTGTAGGGTCTAGGGTCTAGGGTCTAGGGTCTAGGGTTGAGGGTTGAGGGTTTAGGGCTTAGGGCTTAGGGTTTATAGGGTTTATAGGGTTATAAGGTTTATAGGGTTTATAGGGCTTAGGGTTTATAGGGCTTATGGCTTAGGGCTTAGGGCTTAGGGTTTATAGGGCTTATGGCTTAGGGCTTAGGGCTTAGGGTTTATAGGGTTATACGGTTTATAGGGTTTAGGGTTTAGGGGTTAGGGCTTAGGGGTTAGGGCTTAGGGGTTAGGGCTTAGGGCTTAGGCTTAGCACTTAGGGCTTAGAGTTTAGGGCTTAGGGTTTAGGGTTTAGGGCTTAGGGCTTAGGGTTTATAGGGCTTATAGAGCTTAGAGCTTAGGGCTTAGGGCTTAGGGCTTAGGGCATAGGGCATAGGGTCTAGGGTCTAGGGTCTAGGGTCTAGGGTTGAGGGTTGAGGGTTGAGGGTTGCGGGTTGCGGGTTGGGGTTTAGGGGTTAGGGTTTAGGGTTTAGGGTTTAGGGTTTAGGGTTTAGGGTTTAGGGTTTAGGGGTTTAGGGTTTAGGGTTTTAGGGTTTAGGGTTTAGGGTTTAGGGTTTAGGGTTTAGGGTTGAGGGTTGAGGGTTGAGGGTTTAGGGTTTAGGGTTTAGGGTTTAGGGTTTAGGGTTTAGGGTTTAGGGTTTAGGGTTTAGGGTTTTAGGGTTTAGGGTTTAGGGCTTAGGGTTTAGGGCTTAGGGCTTAGGGCTTAGGGCTTAGGGTTTAGGGCTTAGGGTTTAGGGCTTAGGGCTTAGGGTTTAGGGCTTAGGGTTTAGGGTTTAGGGGTTAGGGTTTAGGGTTTAGGGTTTAGGGTTTAGGGTTTAGGGTTTAGGGTTTAGGGTTTAGGGAGGGAGGGAGAGGGAAAAAATGAAGAGAGAAACGGCTCCTGTTGGCGACAGCAACCAAAATTTATTTCCGGCCGTGATTTTCCCTTCTGTGATTCGTAACCTTTGACAATTCCATTCAATAATCTTCCCTGTCTCCTGTTCTAGCCTTTAACCGAACGTTTTTTCTTCTCTTGCACCTTAAACTCTGTCCTCACCATCTTCTACAAAATACTGTCTTACCATATTTTTTTCACCACTACACGATAACCTGCCCCTTGCCTTCTAGCACCTATGTCGAAAACTCTAGCCGTTGGTAGCAGATCCCAAACAGCCACTCAAACATCATGGGCCAACAAAGTTCGAGTTTCTGACTCCAGCACACGGTTCTCTTTAGAACCATTGTCTAGAAAGCCACTTGGTCATCGCCTTGTGATTCCTGAAGAAATGCTACATGATAATGCAGATCAATGGAACAGATGCATGGTAGGATTTTTTCCTGGCTTTCGATTGCCATACCATGCTGTCAACACCATAGCATCAAGAGTTTGGAGGAAAGCTGGCTTAGAGCACGTCACAACAACATCAAATGGCTTCATGATATTTTGTTTTACAACGGAAGCTGAGATGCATGCGGTTCTTGAGAAGGGTCCCTGGATGTTTGGTGGGAAAAATATTGTTTTACAACAATGGCATCCCCGGTTTCAATTCGACAAGAACAATATATCAACTATACCTGTTTGGGTCCGCCTGCATGGATTGCCTTTTCCTTTGTGGTCGAAACAAGGCTTGAGCATGGCGGCTAGCATGATAGGTAGGCCTCTCTCCTGTGATGAATCTACTTATAATTGTATAAGACTGGATTATGCCCGTGTATGTGTAGAAGTTGATGCCTACCTGCCTTATGTTCATCAGTTTGAGATTGAAAGTCCTTTAACATCTGAGCCGATTACAGTTAAAGTCGACTATGAATGGAAACCCTCCCGGTGTGAAAAATGCCATATATTTGGCCATTCTTGCCCCACTGCACCTGCCCCTCCTATAAACAAAGGGAAATTGCTGGTCAATGATGCTACTCCAATGCCTATTCCTATACTTGGGAAATTGCCTGTCAATGATGCCATTCCAGTGTCTAGTCCTACACTTGGGAAACTACTTGTTAAGGATGCCATTCCAGTGCCTATTCCTCCACTCCCTACTATACAAACATCCTCCTGTCCTTCATCAATTACCCTGCTTCCATCCCACAATTCTATGCCACATCCCCCCTCAGTTACATTACCTCCCTCTCACAAAATTACTCATTCCCCAATCCCACCTTTGGCACTTAACTCTGCACACCCACTCATTGAACCACTTTCACCCAGTCATACCCTTCCACCTATCCACATCCCAACACCTCTACCAATTCCAGCTGCAGACACTATACCTCTTGTTGTGGCAAACGCCAAAGAGAGTTCCACAGACCTCACCAAACAACACCAACCCATTTTAGACACCACCATATGTCTAGAAAGCAAAATGGCCTCCCTCCAAAGTAATAATGAATCCTCTACAGCATGTGAGGACTCCACTGCTGAAACCTCTACTGTCTCACCCTCACTCCATGATGATTCTCCCCCATCATCACCAAAAACTGTCCGAAAGAAAAAAGGTGGCAAGAAACGTAAGGAGGCTAAGGGCCTCCTATGGTTGTAAGTTCTCTCCACTCCATTTTAATAAATGATTAGCATAGGTAGCTGGAATATTTGGGGACTCAATAATCTCCAAACACAAAAAGCTGTTCAGGAATGGACAAACAAAAACAATTTAGAACTTTTCGGTTTACTAGAAACTAAGGTTGCTCCTGCCAACCTAGATATTGTTGAAGCCAAGCTTGGTCTTCCACATTGGAACTTCACATCCAACATTAGTTCTTCCACTAGCTGCCGTATACTAGTTGGTTGGAACCCTCATAAAATCTCCCTCACTTGTGTCAATGTCTCCTCACAATGGTTAACATGTGAGATCACATCTCCTTCCTTGCATACCCCATTACGGGTTACTTTTGTTTATGGCCACAACACCCCATCAGACCGGACAATTCTGTGGAACCACCTCTGCCAAGAAAGTCCTATAAATGCTGCTCTTCCATGGATTGTTTTAGGCGATTTCAACGCCATTATGAATGCTGGTGATCGTTCAGGAGGGGATGTTAATTGGTATCAACACCAAAATGCATTCAGCCATTGTATAAGACAGACGGAGCTCATTCAATTACCTTACACTGGGCTTAAATTTACATGGCACAATGGCCAACAAGGGGAGCACACAATTCAGAAAAAATTAGACTGGATATTTGGCAACTCTTGTTTGTTTTCTTCCTTTCCTGCAGCTCATTCTACATTCATGCCGAGGCTCATCTTTGATCATAGTGCAATGTTGTTTCATCTTACTAATCCCACCTCTGTTAAGCCACGACAATCACCATTCAAGTTTCTCAATGCTTGGACTAATAGGGCAGATTTTATGGAAATTGTTGGCACATCTTGGAATTCTCGGATTACTGGTAATCCAATTTATCAACTTACAACCAAGCTCTGTATATTAAAGTCTGCACTCCGGAAGCTTCATCATCAGCACACAAGCCATATTGCAAGCAGGGTAAATCAGGCTAAAGCCGCTTGGAATGAAGCTCAATTCCACCTGGACAGTAACCCGACATCCACAGCAGCAAAAACCAGTGAAAGAACTCATGCCTCCCTATACATGCAATTATGTAAGGATGAAGAATCTATGCTCAAACAGAGGTCACGCATTAACTGGCTCCAACTAGGTGATCGCAATACAAAGTTCTTTCACAACTCACTATTGCACCGCCAAGTCAGAAACAGAATACATGGTCTGCAGGATCCCACAGGTACTACAATCACTGACCAGCAGGATATGGGGAAGTTGGCGTCCAACTATTATGAACATCTCTTGTCTGCTCCTCAAATTCCTCTACCAGGGCCAGTCAATTATATGTTTCCAAATACCATCTCAGAAGCCTCAAGATCAGCTATTAGTCTGCCAATCACTGATGAGGACATCAAGGCTGCATTATTCTCTATCCATGACAACAAATCGCCAGGACCCGATGGTTATAATGCTTATTTCTTCAAACACTGCTGGAGTATAATTGGAACCGATTTTCTTGCAGCAGTCAGGTATTTTTTCACCAATAATTGTCTACCTCGATGTGTAAATGCCACTAGAATAGCACTTGTTCCTAAAGTTGAGAATCCTGCTTGCATGAATGATTTCCGGCCAATATCATGCTGCAATGTCCTATATAAATGTATTTCCAAAGTCATTGTTATCAGACTTAAGGCAGCACTTGGAGATATCATTGGG